>JBAJHW010000002.1:81465923-86265923 GCA_037013535.1 Intellagama lesueurii | reverse complement strand
GTGGACACCAGGCTTAGGAAAGATGCCGACAAACTGGAACGAGTTCAGAAGAGGGCAACAAGGATGATCAGGGGGCTGGAAACCAAGCCCTATGAGGAAAGACTGAAGGAACTGGGCATGTTTAGCCTTGAGAAAAGAAGACTGAGGGGAGATATGATAGCACTTTTTGTACAATTGAAAGGTTGCCATACAGAAGAGGGGCAGGATCTGTTCTCAATCATCCCAGAGTGCAGGATATGTAATAATGGGCTCAAGTTACAGGATCCCCGATTTCAGGTGAATATCTGGAAAAACCTCCTAACCGTTAGAGCAGTATGGTAATGGAAAAAATTGCCTCAGGAGGTGGTGAGTGTTCCAATACTGGATGCATTCATTCGTTCAAGCAAGAAAGTAAGACAAGCATCTGTCAGATATACTTGATTTGGATTCCTGCATTGAATAAGGGGTTGGGCTCAATGAGATTATAGGCCTCTTCCAACTCTATTATTCTATGATTCTAAGATTGCAGGTTATTTGTGGTATTAATTTGAACCAGCACATATAAATATTCTCTTGGAATAGTGTATCTCTGTGAACTTCAGAAAATAAGAGTGATTGTCCTGCCAGTGTATTTCTGCCACTGAAGAATTAAAATTAAGTTTCATTATCTCTCTGGTATATGTTGATGAGTATTACAGCACTGTCACCTTTTCAAACTAGGTATTTTGTCCTATTGAAAAGTTATATTGATAAATCAATAGGGAACAAGCACAAGAAGTGGCTTGTAAGTCACCCTTTGGAGAGAAACAAGCTCAGAGTGTATGAAGCATCTTTGACTAAGTGGAATGAGGCTACTGAATTAAGCAAGGATAAGTTTAGTCATGCATGGATATCCCATCATTTGATGATCACAATGTTAGATAATCATTTGCATGTTTGAGACCAACAACAGCAACGACCAGATTAAACATCAAGGTGAGCTATCATCTCCTGTAGAAACGACATTGACTATAATGGTTTTATACTGAGATACTTCATATAGTTCCAAGTGAGTCATCGGGTGATGTGCATGAACTGCATGAAATTGACTCTCAAAAACCTTGACAAAACCCCACAATGCATCAGTTCTACCTCATTGTATTATTACAATGCCAAGAATCTGGTTAAAGTCACAGAAAAACTATGAGAAGTTAAACTATTAATGTATACGTATCTCTTAGGGTCCTGCAGAAGATTCCTTTCAGCTGTTTTGAATTGCTTACAGCTGAGAAATAACGGCTGTCAGACATGATTAATGAAGATGGGGAAAGTGGCTGGACAAGGCTAAGCTCTGTGGGAGCTGCAAGGCATTAGGGGTCTGGTTGTTTCCTGTACAGAGTATAAGGGGCAGGGAAACTGCTAACACTCTGACATCTTGCAGCTCCCCTCCCTAGCTTCTTCCACCTCCATCATACTGGAAATCCCATCTTCACAGATTGGGACCCCCGCTGTGTGTCTGAGTGCCTTTCCCCCAGCTCATTCTCTGCAGCCCAGATCTTCCCAGGCTGTGCTCTTCCAGGTGGCCACTCTGAAGGAGACCAGAAAATCTTAAACAAGAAGTTAGGCCTTCTTGGCAGTGGCATCATCTTCCTGGAACCAACTTCCAGTTGAGCTGCACCTGCCCCCCTCCCTCTGCATTTTTAGGGGCTGCTGAATACACTTGTCTCTCAAGAGGCCTTTGAAAACAGCCTCACTTGAATTTTTGCCTCTTGCTCTGCTGCCCTCTTGGAAATGCTGCACCATCTAGGGTTAATTACCATCTTATTTTGCTTGTTTGTCTATCTCACATCTATTATAATATTATTTTATCTGTTGTTATATCCTGTTTGGTTTTATATATAAACAGTCCGGAATAGTGTTTTGCACTGATGGGGTGTTATGTGAATGAAACAAACAAACCTGTCTCTTTTGGACATGGGATATTTGTATTTGTCTCCCAAGAGAGAAGAATATGAATATTGGCACAACAGGTGCCTGGGATATTTGGACCCTCTCCCCACAACCAGCTGGTCCACTTACTGGTCGCCATGTGGTGCACACAGCTGTTGTCATTTGCGACACACTAATCGTGGAAGTAGCCTGGCCAGCACTTCCCTGCCTCCTTGGACAGCCAACCACTTCAGTGAAGAGGTGGGATGATGAGTTTCCTCGCTCAGCTGCTGAGTAGTTGGCTGTGCAGGGAGGTGGGGAACTGCTGGGTAGGCTGCTTCCACGATTGGCGTATCATGAACAAATATAGCCGTGCATGTCATGCGGTGACCAGTAAGTGTACTGGCTGGTTCTGGGGGGAGATTCCAAATGTCCTAAGGCACCTCTGGTGCTGATATTCGTATTTGTCTCCCAGGGAGAATATCCCATGTCTAGTATCTTTAAAAGCTCTGAATCCATGGGAAATAATGCATCTACAACAGAGATGGGCTAAAACTGCAGTTCAGTGCATTTTGGCAGTTTGGCCGCACAGCTGTTCTGCAGGCACCCCAACTTTCCTTTGCCCACCTCCTTCAGCAGGCACCCACTCAGTGGCAGCAGCATGCCTTCCCAGCCCTGCCTCCTCCAGGCACGACCTTTGGGTGGCTGCCCGCCACAGGAGGCAAGTCAAGGGAAGCTGGGATGCCTGCAGAACAGCTGTGCAGCCAAACTGCCAGACTGCTCCAAACCACCGAACTGCAGTTCATGCCCATCTCTAATCTACAGCTATCTATCCAATTCAAAGTGAACTAGGCTAGGTATTACCAAATTCAAATGCTAGATATTCATGCATACCCCTTCTTCAGCTCTTTTAACCAAATTATGCTAATTGTCATATGTATGGCTTTGATCATCTGCCAATAACCTAGTACTACAGTAGTACCCATATAGTCTTTATTTTCATCTATACCAATTAAAGCATGTATTTGATGGGGACATTTAGAAAAGCATTGTTGGACTTTGCTTATAGAGCAACATGGAGAATATTTTGTTTATGTTTAAACTGGTTTCTCATGCTCTGTAGGAGAACCCTATATACAATATATCACAGAAGTGAGTACACCCCCTCACATTTCATAAATATTTTAGTATATCTTTTCATGTGACGACACTGAAGAAATGACACTTGGCTACAATGTAAAGCAGTGAGTATTGTTGTTGTTTAGTCGTTAGGTCGTGTCCATCTCTTCGTGACCCCATGGACCAGAGCACGCCAGGCCCTCCTGTCTTCCACTGCCTCCCGGAGTTGGGTCAAATACATCTTGGTAGCTTCGGTGACACTGTCCAACCATCTCGTCCTCTGTCGTCCCCTTCTCCTCTTGCCTTCACACTTTCCCAACATCAGGGTCTTTTCCAGGGAGTCTTCTCTTCTCATGAGATGGCCAAAGTATTGGAGCCTCAGCTTCAGTGAGTATACAGCTTGTATAACAGTGTGAATGTGCTGTCCCCTCAAAATAACACAACGCACAGCCATGAATGTCTAAACCGTTGGCAACAAAAGTGAGAATGTCCAAATTGGGCACAAAGTGTCAATATTTTGGGTGGCCACCATTATTTTCCAGCACTGCCTTAACCCTCTTGGGCATAGAGTTCACCAGAGCTTCACAGGTTGCCACTGAAGTCCTCTTCCACTCCTCCATGACAACATCACAGAGCTGGTGGGAGTTAGAGACCTTGCGCACCTTCTGTTTCAGGATGCCCCACAGATGCCCAATAGGGTTTAGGTCTGGAGACATGCTTGGCCAGTCCATCACCTTTACCCTCAGCTTCTTTAGCAAGGCAGTGGTCATTTTGGAGGTGTGTTTGGGGTCATTATCATGTTGGAATACTGCCCTGCGGCCCAGTCTCCGAAGGGAAGGGATCATGCTCTGCTTCAGTATGTCACAGTACATGTTGGCATTCATGGTTCCCTCAATGAACTGGAGCTCCCCAGTGCCGGCAGCACTCATGCAGCCCCAGACCATGACACTCCCACCACCATGCTTGACTGTAGGCACGACACACTTGTCTTTGTACTCCTCACCTGGTTGCCGCCACACACACTTGACACCATCTGAACCAAATAAGTTTATCTTGGTCTCATCGGACCACAGGACATGGTTCCAGAAATCCATGTCCTTAGTCTTCTTGTCTGCAGCAAACCGTATGCGGGCTTTCTTGTGCATCTTCTTTAGAAGAGGCTTCCTTCTGGGACGACAGCCCTGGAGATCAATTTGATGCAGTGTGCGGTGCATGGTCTGAGCACTGACAGGCTGACCCTCCACCCTTTCAACCTCTGCAGCAATGCTGGCAGCACTCATACGTCTATTTCCCAAAGCCAACCTCTGGATATGATGCTGAGCATGGGCACTCAACTTCTTTGGTTGACCATGGCGGGACCTGTTCTGAGTGGAACCTGTCCTGTTAAACCGCTGTATGGTCTTGGCCACTGTGCTGCAGCTCAGTTTCAGGGTTTCGGCAATCTTCTTATAGCCTAGGCCATCTTTATGTAGAGCAACAATTTGTTTTTTCAGATCCTCAGATAGTTCATTACCATGAGGTGCCATGTGGAACTTCCAGGGACCAGTCTGAGAGAGAGCAATAACACCTGCTCCCCCTTCACACCTGAGACTTGTGACACTAACGGGTCTCATGACACCAGGGAGGGAAAACAGCTACTTGGGCCCAATTTGAACATTGTCACTTAGGGGTGTACTCACTTTTGTTGCCAGCAGTTTAGACATTAATAGCTGTGTGTTGTGTTATTTTGAGGGGACAGCACATTTACACTGTTATACAAGCTGTATACTCACTGCTTTACATTATAGCCAAGTGTCATTTCTTCAGTGTTGTCACATGAAAAGATATACTAAAATATTTATGAAATGTGAGGGGGTGTACTCACTTCTGTGATATACTGTACATAGGTATAGCTGATTAGATATAGCATTTCCATTACACATTATAGTTCTAATCAGGGCCACCTTGCCAACTTATAAAATAGATCTGTCCTTTTTACAGAACAATCAAAATGTAATTGTACCTATTCTGGACAATGTTGGACTCCTTCTGAAAGAGCATGTTTCTAGTATGCAGTGCTTCTTAAAATGTAATTCTACTCTTGGAGGGGATCAGATGGCTGCTGTGGCCAGAAGTGTCTTTGCATGTTTTTAATTCCATACAAAGTGATGGATTACTTGTTTGTTTACTTATTTATCCATACAGTTCATCCAGAAATTATATTTTCAGTGCTTTAAGCCTCCTTCTAATAGACAAGTTTCTCTTAATTTTTTTAATGCCAACTAACACCTCTGTCTATCCTTGGTAATTTATTCCATAACCTTCATTCACATTTCTTTATATCTTATACTTGACACCAGCTCCAAACCGCCTTGAAGTATCTGTTTTCCCTTTTCCCTTCTGAATTGTGTACCTTGGTGAGCTTTTGCCTTAATCTTTGCTGTACTGAAGAACGCTGACCTAGTTTCTCGCGTTCATTACTGGGTGAGCTGCAAGGAGGGAAAAAAATATGTCGCTCAATGTGTTTAAAGTTGTCCTAGGTTTTTCTGGACTAGAATAGTCTTGTGAAATTCTATCCCAGATGAGACGCAAACCAGATGCTTCCTATTTGACTTTAAAATTTACCATGCTCTTCTATAAAACTCCGTCACATTTCCAGAAAGCAGAAATAGGAAAACATTTTCATTAAGCAGAGTTTAATAGGAATCAGACAAGATGGTGAACCTTGTGAGCTAGCAGCTGGTGGTAATGTACTAGCATGTTTTTTCTGAGCCATAATTTTCAGTAATACCACAAAGGAAGATTTAAGGATTCTTAACACCTCATCCAGAGGTCTTCCCATTACTGGAGCTGGACTAAGAGTCCACTGTACTAAGCTTGTTTTCAGAGTGCAGAACATTATTTTTGCAAGGGAATTAACTGTGTTACTTCTCACTTTGGTCAGACATCAGGTGATTGTCCATATCAGTATCAATCCCACTGCTATTCAAGAAGTAGTCCATTATGGCATACATGATTAATTACACAATTACTGTTTTATCATTCAAAAATACAAGAAAATGTGATCCAGTCCCTCCAAGAAAAACTCTCAAGCACCTTTCCCTAGTTCATCTCCTCATATTAGGATGACTAACAAATTAAATAGCAAATTAACAAATTACATGAAGCCTGCCCTTTCATGATACTGTGGGTGAAATGCTGCTGTGCAGCTCTGCATGTATAATAGTGATGATGTAATAAGGCAAATACCACTTATTAAAGCCTATTTTGGGCTTTTATGAAACTCATACACATGGCAAAAAAGTTATGTGTACCCTAAAAAGTTATGTGCACCAAAGGAAACCTTTAATCAGTAATGTGCTGCTGCTGATTTCATCACCATTGCTCATACAATGCTGTGCAGCAAGATTTCAGTCTGTGCTACCCTGCAAATATTAAGATGTCTGGCAGAAATCACCAGAATTTACTTCACACAACTTTGTGTGTAAGATAGACTTTATTGTCTTATCAAGTCTGTGTAGAAATAAATACCATTTACTTCAGTGGGAGTATAACTTAACTACTTCCAGTGTTCAGGAAAGGACCTGACTATAGTCTTAGCAGTGCACGTCTTTAGTACCTTCAACCCCTTTGCAGCTGGTTCAACAAACCACAGCTTGGGTAAATTTTTATTATTTTATTCAAAAGCAAAAGAAGTAACTAAGCATAGCAAAAAGTTCCAATAATATCAGCAGAGATTACAAAAGCCATCATCAGGTAACATAAACAGAACTTACAGAGCTCTAGGCATGATAAAGCTGTTCCCACAAAAAGAAAAAGAAAACTAACTCTCTAAGTTATACTCACAAACATGCACAGAGTTCTTCATAGGAGATAGGATAGCATGAACATGCTAAGTCATAATGACCAGTCCATGATGATGAATCAAGGGTGCCTTTGTTCTTCCTAACTCTTAAATTCCAGCGACCACAGGCCCACAAATCAACCAATCATTTAGCTTCTTTTAATTGGTCTTAGCTGTATCAGCTGAGTTGTTTTAATTAGCTGGACTCCAGATGCAGGGAATGTTCAAGGTAAGGATGGTCTGAGTCCCCCCTTATCTGGAGACATTGGTGCTAAGCATTCCACATTTTTAAAACAAGGGAGCCCAGGTGGTGCATTTTACAATGTTTTAAAACTTGATGTTAACACTCTATTTGCTTTATACAGGGTGCAGACTTGATGTTAATGCCACAAGCCATTATTCCTTCAAAGCACCATTTTAGAAGCCCCTCTTTCTGGAAAACACAAGCAAATCAGTTCTTTGGCCTTTGTTTTTTTACAAAATCAAGGCATTAGCTAAACCCTACTGTATACGAAAGCATGGGATAGAAGACAAAGCCAAAATTGGACTCAATGAGCTATAATCCAATATTAAGGCTGGTCCTAGTGAGGTCACAAAGGTGAGATAGGTATGAGTTTAGACAACACAGAAATACTTTTGCATTGAAATAATGAGTCCTGTGACCATCTGGGAATGGCTGCATTTGAGTGCCTTGGCTTTAAAGCGACCTTGCATGCAAAAATCAAATATCCTTCTCCTCCAGCATTGCTCAACTGAAATTTGTCTCTCACATGAAGAAACGTAGCTGTTTTCTGAAATTTCAGCTGGAACCCTGAGACCGAGAAGTCTGAAGTGTACAAGGCCTTCTATAGTAAAGGGACACAATTTTACACAGTATTTACACCCAGTGTGGTAAAATGGTTAGAATGGCAGACTAGGATCAGGAGATATGGGTTTGGATCTCCACTCAGCCCTGAAAACTCACTGAGGGTGGTGGTGCAACAGGTAAAATCACTCCTTAAATACCTCACTTACCTTGAAAGCCCTATTAGGGTCAATATAAAGTCACTTCCAACTTCAAGACACGTAACACACACTCAGCATCTTCTTTACTAAAAATTTCTCTGATGGAGAACCATTATAATTAAAAACTTCGGAAACAATTGGATTAGTAAATATATTTTATCAAGCCGACTGATTTTTTTTAATTCGTGTTCTTTACTCTTGTTGTCTAGCCCATTGTTTTGTTATTCACACTGACCAATTATAGGTCCCCATTTTGTTGGTTTTAGTTTTAAATCTGTACTAGCACCAAGAGGTACACAGATATATTCAGTGTTAGTGTTATAATAAATTTAATAAGTGTGTGTTCATACACATCCCTTTCACTTTTCCTCGTTTCCTACCTTGGGCCTCTTCTTTCAGACTGACCTCACATTTTAACCTCACCTGTTTACCTGACTATGAGTTTTTCCAGGTCTTTTGGTTTGCATTGTATAAAACAGCAGAGAGCCACATTTTGCTCAATAGCCTGGATATGAGGATACCAGATGCATATTTCATTTATCTACAGTGACATTTCCTCCCTCTACTCGTATACTCTGCCACCTCAGGCAGGCAATTAAAAATAAATGTCTACCTTTTCAGCACTGACACACATAATCATTTGTTCCCATCATACCGTTCAGTTCTGTTTAACAGTAAAAACCCATGGAAAACGTTGGCTTGTGCATCAGAGAAAATTTTGATAGCTATGCCATTCCTATTAGGAAGATACTTATTGATGTGAAAAAAAGTTTTACTGTAACGTTTATTTTATTTCACTATTCTTAGATTTTATTTTATTTTATTTTTAAACTAGAGTTGTGTAGTTACGGAAATGTGATCCAAAACCATGGTGATATACCAGGGATAAGGTGAGGAAGAAACATGCATTTTCCCTGAGTTTGGGTATTATTAGTAGAAAGGAGGTTTATTTTTCATGTTAATGATTTGCCCACAAGTTGCCTCTTGTGCCTATTGCTCATGAATCATGATAGATCTTCTTTCATTGAGGTAAAACACACACACAGTGCACTGAATGTGGAATATAAAAGGCCACAGCCATCTGTAAGATGCGCTCCTCTGCTCCTTGTGCCATATACATCAAAAGATCCAGAACATCAAGCAAGCTTCTTGCCAACTAAATGTTTTACAGGCCCAGCTTTCCATCCTGCCCTCTTCTGGATCTCACCCAGTGCTACAAACCACTGCCCACTAGAGATGGGCATGAATCTCCAGTTCAGCGGTTCATGCCAGCTTGTTTACCACTGCAACAGGTGTTTGGTAGTTCAGCAGCCCACTCCATCCAGTGGGTGCCCTCTCAGAAGCAGTGCCCAGAAAAGGTGGGTCAGGGAATGGCTTCCAAATGGGCACCCCCCCAGAGGGGATGGGGTGTTGAACTGCCAAACACCTGTTGCGGCAGTAAACAAATGGGCATGAACTGCTGAGGAAGAGGCACTCTGCACTTGAAGGCACTGCTGTAGCAAGCACAAAATGTGTACACTGGTTTTGGAACCAGCATGGCCAAACCGGGATTGATGATGTGCTGATTTTAGAATGATCTGAAACAGTTTCTCCAGAGGCCCTTTCAGTACACAAGTTCTTTATTTTATTTTATTTTTTTTTTAAAAAAATATTTTTTATCCCATCTTTCTTCTTAAAAAGAACCCAAGGCAGCTCTTGTGAACATATGCACACACATGCTAATGTATGACAGTAATAAGCATTCCATTGCCTATATTCTATATATTCCACTGAGGTGGATGAAATAGATATGGGCTCCTCTTGCTGGTGTTATGAATTTTTATTCCACATCATCAGTTAATGGGAATGCTGTTATCTAGAAGTATGCAAATTAATAAATCAGTATGGAGAGGCTTTTGTGAAGAAAACAATGTCAGGAGTTTTATTAATAAAAATCTTGCTCTAAAATGTACTAAAAGGCATTTAAGCAGTTCAGCTGATGTGTGTGATGTGAATTTTATGCCTGTTCATAGATTTTCTCAGGAATTGTATTAGCATTCTTTTTACTGTTTATGCCAAGCCAGTCTTAAGAGTTGATTGCTGTTGTAGCAAATGTAAAGCTAATGAACAGGTCTTGAAAATGTGTGATCATTCTTTCTAATGGGGAAAACAAATCAGTAATGCTAATTCTCCTTCATCTGGAGAAGTCCATGATTGCATGGAGAAAGCAGCAGGGGTTGAGAGGAAAGACTAGCACTTTTGTGCAAGAGATGAAAGCTTTTCACTGCTGGTTGTCAAAACATTTTTGAAATTCTCAGGCCTTGAAAATTAGCTTACTGTCATCACAGCAGTCCTCCACCCCAAGAACCATTATTTTAATTTCTTACCGCCATTCCTGTTGCAAAATCAAGCTATGCAATTTCTTGTTTTATGTATAGCAAACACAAGTATAGATATAGCATATCTTGTAATGTGACAAGAGTAAATGGTGGCCTTCCACCATGCTTGCAGAAGGCAGGAATGTTCACCATAAATGATTTGATTGGTTTGTGGAATAAAAATCAATGCTAACCGAATTTTAGTGTACTTACCCAGTTCATGGTCTACAAGATTATAAAATGTACATGTACTTTTCACTTCAAGAAGCCATGCACAGTAGATTATTTTTTCTTTCTTTCATGCAAATGATGCACATTTTTTGAAATATGCATACAAACGTGCTTTAGTTAATGGGAAAATGTAAAGTTTAAAAGTGCATAGTATATGCATGGGACAGCACATGCATTACAAAAAATGCCCATCAAAATACATAGATGCAAGGAAGAAAACTCAACATACAAATCAAGGACAGAAAAATGTAGGTGAGAGCTGGAGCAACATAATCAAGGCTCAGAGACCAGCATTCCCAGTTTTGCCACCTAAGACTCTTTTACGTAGATGTCTACACAAGAGTGTGGATCTTCCTGAGGGCAAAGAATGTACTGTGCCTATGAAGTTCAGTTCCTTCATGAAATAAAACAAAATAAGTAGCTAAACTAGAATACAATTGCAAAGATTATTTGCAAGGCTTGATCTTGAAATAATTACAGAAAAAGAAAAATGACACTTCTTTCTGGTAAGGCATGGAATGTGATACAACAAACATTATTACACATTTGAAAGGTTTGTGTAATTGAATTCCAAAGATGCAATAGTATTGTCTCATTAAGTCATAATTATTTCTGTTTGCATGTACATCATGCATTAACATAGGAATAGAAGATAAAAGTTTCTTTAAATCCTGTTTTTTTAGTGTAAGAAATAGTTCGTTTCAGATTAACTGGTACATCAGTTAGCAGTTGAAAATTATGTGTGAATGACAGGCATGAACTCACTAGATAGTTTCACCTCTCATCTTCTTTTGGCTGATCTGTGGAAAGGAACTGAGATCAGAAAACACTGTGAAACATATTGCAAAGTAGGAGTGGCTTGTGGAAGAAACAGCCATTCTCAAATGGAAGGCCTGCGCTGGTCATGGTTGAGAGTGTGGTTCTGGAATGTAAGAAGAACTGCTGGATAACTTAGTGGTTTAGGTACGCTGTGCAGCCAGAGGTTGGGAGTTTGATTCCCCACTATGCCTCCTTGACAAGGACTGAACTCAATGATCCATGGGGTCCCTTCCAGCTCTGTAATTCTAAGATGATGAAGATGATGACTAAGAGATCTGCTGAATTAGACCAAGGCTGCCTACTTCAGAGAATAGATGGTTGACGATGGAGTGGAAGAAAGATCAATGAAATAAGGGAACTTGTTCTCACAAATAATTAATTTTTTTAGTTTTATTTTGCTGATTTGGTTTACCTTTTTGACTTACCTGATAAAATTAATTTTTGAACTCATTAAACAGCTTATGTAGTGAAAGCAAAACATCAAAAGGTATGAATTTGTGACTGTTTGATACATTAAAACAAGTCTCTCTTTTTTATCTGATTTTTTTTAATTGGTGTAGTCTCACTGTTGTGTGTAATTAGAGAATTGTGCACGATATTCATTTCCAAGGGAATATCAGAAAAAAAAATGGATAGGAGCTTGTTAAAATGGATACCACGAACTAAACATTACAGCATGAAATACCTTTATCTTCAACATTAAGTTCCATCACAGCACTAAATTGTTTCCCCTCTTTTGTTCTACAGAAAATATATATTAGATTATTTCCCCCACATACTTTCCTTTTTATCTAAGTGAGAACAACAAGGATTAGGTTTGGTTGTTGTGGGTTTTTTGGGCTGTTTGGCCGTGTTCTGGAGGTTTTTCTTCCTAACGTTTCGCCAGTCTCTGTGGCCAGCATCTTAAGAGGACGTGAGCTAGAATTCTGTCTGTGTTCTGGTGTAGTGTGTGGGATAGTTGAGTATTTGTAGCTGTGGGATCAGGGTTTTTGTTCTTTCCAGGAGATTGGGTGTTTCCTGTGATCAGGGTGGTTTTTTTGTTATGCATGTTTTCTTGTGATAAGGGGGGGATGATCTGTCACTGTGATTGATGGGTGTTGTTGGCTAGTCTTTTATATGCACTGATTACTGGTTCTTGTGGCTGGGTAGAGTTCATTGACTTTTTCGCAGGGTGTAGTTTTCAGTGCTGGGAGCCAGGCTTTGTTGATTTTTAGACTTTCTTCTTTTTGTTGAAGCTGTGTTTGTGGATTTCAGTGGCTTCCCTGTGTGGTCTAACATAATGATTGCTGGTGTTGTCCAGTACGTTTTGAAATAGGATTTCATGTCCAGCTTATTTCAGGGGTGTGTTCAGTTATTGCCAATTTTTCCGGTTGTTTTAGTCTGCAGTGTCTTTCATGCTCTTTGATTTTGGTGTGGATGCTACGTTTTGTGGTCCCAATATATACCTGGCCACAACTGCAAGGTATCTGATATACTCCTGCAGTGGTTAGGGGGTCCCTTTTGTCCTTTCCTCTTTGTCCTTTGCTTTTTCATGCTCTTTGATTCTGGTCAGCAAAGGACACAAGGGTGTCAACAATCCCACGCACTACACCAGAACACAGACAGAATTCTAGCTCCTGTCCTCGGAAGATGCCAGCCACAGAGACTGATGAAACATTAGGGAAAAAAACCCTCTAGAACACAGCCAAACAGCCCGAAAAAACCTACAACAACTAACTCAGAGACTTTTATTAAATTGATAATATTTGCAGAATAAATGCAAAATTTATCCAATTGCTTTGAGCTGCAAATGCCTGAAACATCTCATTTTCACCAACAATGTGAAGCCTAGCAGTAATAGCATCATTTATTCTATACGGTGACACTGCATTTATGGAACAGTTATATTATTGTAATGAGGTGGGATATTCAGGCTGAAACTATACACACTGGAAAAAAAAACAGATCAAATCTCTGGTGTCTCCTGTCACCTGTCATGCTGCACAATGTCAAGTCCTGCTGTGGTTAAAACCAATTCTTTTCTGTTCTGGTTTTTACAGATACACTGCAGTATCAGGGGTATGGTAGTGCACCTTTTTTTTTTGCACCAATTGTCTACCTGTGCCTTCTCCACCTCTCTTTTAAAAATATAGAAAGGAGTCAGGTGTGAGAGTTATTCATTCAGACAAAAGGTTCCTGCTTTTATCAATATACAGAGTGGTTGACTGACATCACTCTAATATTTGCAGTGTTACAGAATGACACCTACAGGGAGGGACTGAAAACTTTGCACAGATGTGTGTTTCTGTTCAGTGAACCAAGTCAGAATGGTGAAACATAGGCTAATTCAGCTGAACCATATAGGACCAGTGCATTTGTTAAAACTGTTCCTGCACTGATGAATGGTGTCACTAGGTAGCCTCTGTTTCTTTCTGGCATGGTTTTATGTTCTCTGAAACCTGTGCATTACATTCCAGCTATTCCTTTAAATAAGGCAATCATTGAAATGCTGCTTATGCGCAATGTCGGATATGCGCCTGGGTTGTCTATTTTACATTTACACCCACCCTGTGGATTCTTGTTATTCCTCAAGGGTTGATTTTCAGGCTAATTTTAGTCTTCAAATCCCTCATCAGTTTCTGTCTTTAGTGTCTAAAAGATGGTGTCTCTTTTGCTGTGCTGCAGAGCAGAGTTTGCCAGAGCCCTTGACTGCACAATTTACTTTTCTTTTGATCTGCCGGAGGCAAAGTCTATCTCAGACGTGCTTTTAAAGCTCTTCTCTCCTCTTAGGATCTTTGCCTGATTGGGACAGGGCTTGAATTTGTTGGATGCAATAGTATGTTTTAATCACTTAGACGTTGGAGATGAGCAGGCATGCAAACACAAATTTGACAAATGGAATGCCTAGACCAATATCAGTTCTGTATGTTTGTGTACTCTTGTGTAGTATGGTGAAAGGTCCTCTATGCATGGTGCTTTCTTCATTCTTTCACTGTAATTGAATGCATAGGAGGCCATGCCCCACCCACCCCCTTTTAAAGGCCTGCTTCATGATTTGAGGGCGGGAATGCAGTGATGCATTCATAAAAGTTACAGTGCAGCAGTTTCAAGATAAAGCACTGCAGGTGTACATCTTAATAGAGCTTAATTAAGTACCAGATGAATATAAATAGGAAGCACAGATTGTGTGCATGTTGACTCTGTGCATGTAAGGAAAGGGAAATTGCTGAGTCTTGCATCCTCAAATAAAGACAACTGGTACCATATTTTACATGATTTTTCTTAGCTAGTAAATGAAAGGAAAGGCTGGTACTGATTTGTGCTAAGTAATGAAGCAAAAGTAGTAAAACAAACATGTATTTCTACATCTACTTGGAATGTTATTAGATATTTGGAAGCAGTATTTTGATAGGGAGAAGAATTTTTGGTGATATGTTGAATAGAGATATGCAGGTTGTGTGGAAATGGTGCCTTGTTCAATAATCAATACTGTAGGTAAAAGATATGTGAATTTGAGTGTCAAGAGATATATTGGTATCTATATAAAGGAAGAGGGGGGAAAGACAGAATTTTAAAAATATAGGTTGAGGCCCATTAATACCTATGTTCAACTGATATAAACTCATGGAGTAAAGAGTAAATGCAGAGAAATAATCCAGACTAAAAACCTGAGGCTTGTCCTGGAATATACAATACAATTTGACCATGATGACAGTGGGCAGCAGAACAAATGGTTGGGTCACTGAGGTTGTGCTAAATCAAAACCTTGTTCAGCCTAAGAGTGCTGGAAATGACTTTGGGCAACATGTCCCAGCATTATGGTGATGCCCTTAGCATAACCTTGTCCCAGCAATGTGGCTACATCCTTAGTCTTGGGGAGGTTTCAGTTTCAGTTTCAGTTTCGGTTTCTCTCTCTTTGTTTTTTTGTTTTTTGGCTCTTCTGCCAGCAGATTCTAGCCAACAATCTGTTGGCAGATTGGATGGTCTCTTGGCAGATCATTGAGATCAGATCGCAGAAAAGGATTCTGCTGGTAGGAAGGCAGTTCTGCTAGTGGTTGAGGCATGTACCTAAATCTAATGTAATCTCATGTTTTTGAATTAGAATTACACTGACAAATGGGCCTGTCAGTCTCAGTGTTGTCTACAACACTGGCAGTAGCCCAGGATTTCAAACAGAGATTTTTTAAAAAACAATCCAGGACTAGCTAGAAATAGTTTTGAATTCAGGACTTCCTACATCATGGTTGCAAAATCTCACCATTTGAAATCTCAAAGAATTGCTGTGCTTCCCCAGATCTCCAGGTAGGGGAGAAAATTTCAGTGCATGTAGTGCTGGAGGAGTTTGATTTTTGTATGTTTTGTTTTACTTTTTAAAGCATAGGCACGCATCTTTACACATTTCCAGGGCTGTCTGATAAAGCCTGAATGTATTTTTATATGTGTTCTGCTTGTGGAACATCAATGTTCCCAAAAACCCAGGATAGGGTAGAGTCTTGGAAGAGAACCAGTGAGTACAAGAAATTGGGCTCATTGCGTCTTTTGGGTCATGTCATGGGGTGGAACACCAGCATTGTAATTTGTGAGCCTTCTTTTCATCCAGGACTTTGCTGTTAAAAATTCTGTGGGCTAGCAGTGGGTCTTTTGCAAGAATTAGGAGCAGGATAGCCCATTGAAAAGCACACCAAATTTACGTGAACTACTAGCAAGGACTAACAGGAACAGTGGCAACCTCTGCAGCTGCTAGACTCATCTTGCCATCTTCCAAACAATGATTTACTTCCTAGTTCACTTTCTGGATTGCTGTATTATCACGTTAGCAAGGTTTTACCTGGATCTACCTCATGACCTTTCCACGGTTACCTGGCCCACAAGCAGTACTAGTTCTCTTGACTATTCTGCTTCTGTGATATCACAAGGGCCTATCCCAGTTCATAGCATTTACCCCATAAATCTCAGGGAATGAAATACTCTCACCTGGCAACCCTATTTCAATGGAAGATCATATGCTAGCCCTTCTGTCCCTTGAACAGAACAAAAAAGTTGGCAGCATATTGAACAGCAAGTAGCATTTATCCTTTAAAGTGCCACTGGGGTTGGGGAGAAGTAAGCCAGTGTAGAATGTCACTCACTGACGTCTATCAGATTTCAAACTTTTCTTGAGAGAAAAGTTGTATAGGATTCAAACAGAATGTAATACATGGGGACAACATTGTATGGCTGGATTTGCAGCTTCACAAAAACACTTTTCTTGACCCCGAGTTGTAATCAAGGTTGAAAAAATACACAGTGGCCAAAATCCTATTGGTATAAATTTACATGACATCATCAACTGGCACTGGTAAAACTTAATTTAAATCAATTAAAAGTTTCCTTTCCCCCTGTTTTGAGTTCCAAGGCTCCCTAGGACTCTCTTTTGCGCTTTGGGACCCCAGGACAGGGAGAAGCCTTCAATCAACAGAAATTGCCACCAGATCACCATCAGGATCAGGACCGCCAGTAGTGATCCAGTAATCGGTTTTGGTGATTAAAGGCTCCCACCCCTGGCCTGAGTCTCCCAAAGGCTTCTCTGGGGCAAAAAGGAGCCCTATAGAACCCCAGAAACTAAAACAAGGAGACAGGAAGCTTTTAATTAATGTAAATTCTATCAGTGCCAGTTGGTGACATCATCAGATTCTGCCAGCACAAATTTACAAAATAGGATTTTACCCAATGAATTTAAAAAGTGGTCAGCCTGCCTGAAGATTTGGAGAAGAATAGAACAGAATGTAAAAAATCAGTATTGAATTTAGAGGCAAGGATCATTTGGTATTTGTATTAGAAGAGTGTAGTGGCATACTGCTGAGCTTGTGACTACTGAATAGTAGTAACCACTCTAGAGACTGATAAGTTTAGCATAAAGGAAAGACTTACCTTTTGTTTTCCATAGAAATCCATATTTGGATAAAGGAAAGATGTCTACAGTTATTCATATAGGTTCCTAGAGATGGGCTCCATGTATGCAAGTCTAGAGAAACAGCCAGTATGGAACAGAAATGTATCGCTATCTCTCTGTAGCAAGAAGAGGAAGAAATAAGAGTTGGTCTCAGAGAAAGGAGTGACATAGTAATCTAAAGACAGGCTTAGAAGAGCCACTTGGTATTCTGCCCATTGCTCTGCTCACTGCTCCAGATCACTTGCTGTTTGTTGATGCACCCTTTACAGCAATTTTGAGGATGCTGGCTGGGAAATTGAGTTCATCTCCCAAAATAAAAACAATAGAAACAATGACATCAATAACAGACCAATTGGATCCAGTATTGTAAATCAAGTTAAACAATAGGTATACACTAAAAATATGTTCCCATGGTTTAATGTTCACAAAATGGGAAGTGAGGTCAAAAACTATTTTCCTCATTTGTTTTCCTGATGTTTGCCACATCTGTGTTCTTTGTAGCTGTAATGACTATAAAATAAAAACAGTGCTACAGAATAGAATTTCATTCCTATAACAATTCTAGAATTCAAGGTAAAAATATTTACAGGTTAAATATATTACCTCTTTTTCCCTCATGCACATAGGATGTTTAATTGCATGTTCACATACTCACATTGAGAATATTCTTTTCATTCGTAAAACGTGTTGCATTGTAAGACTTGGGAATTTAAAGTGAGCACTTATAAAACAAACTGATATCAAAGGGATAATAAACATAATCTATTCTGATATTTGGAGCACTTACCCATTTCTTAATACATACTTAGAATATTTTTAGCAAACTCTCATCAGTCTTATGTGCATCCCTTAGCGATTAGTTTCATCTGAGTGGTGATGAGTTAATGACAGGTTTTATACTCTGACAGCATTGATATGTAACAAAAGCTAGCTCAATAGGACAAGTCACTTATCCAGAACTCCAGTAAAGGATGCTTGAGAGATTGTCTTAGAACACTTCTGAACTTTGACTGATCTCTCAGCTGTTACATAGATCACCCTGCTAATGTGATTTGAGAACATGCTTCTTGTTATAGATACACCACAAAATAACTACAGACTGAAACAGATACTCTTCTAGCAACACATTTGTGGAATTTCCTGTGTAATGAGGAAGAAAGGAATGCAGGGATAAGCTTTTAAATCTGGGTCTTATAACAACAATTAAATCATGTTATCAGTTTAGGGGTTTTACTTCTGATTGATCAATAACTGGGAAAGACAAATTGAAAAAAATGTTAAGTTTTTCTGAAATACATTTCACAGCTACAAGGATTATATGGGAATCAAAACTAAAAAGGACTTTTCCAGTTACACTACAAAATATACTCTGAAAAGCTATGCGTTTGCATGTCTTATCAAAGGCAAAGTTTACACATGTAAAATTTATGCTAGACTTGAACAGAGGATTGGGAATTTGATTCATTTAGCTGTTGCAGAAGTTGCAGACTCTGTAGTTGCTTTATACAGACAAAATACAAATCTGATGTATATACATATAATCTGATTAAGAAATAGACAATAAAATTATCAATTAGCTTGCCAGGCTTAGTCCTCTCTCCAGAATGCAGGTATAGTGAAATACAACCTGTCTCCCACTCAGTCAATGAGTTAGATGAGACTAAAAACAAGTAAAATACTTGCTAAGTTCTTCCTTCTGATGAACCTGAAACACCTAGATGAAATTGTTATTGTTATTTGGTCAAGCTCTCTTTAATTATTGCAAAATCTCTCTGTGTAAAATTAGCATCCCTTCCCTTTGAAAAGCAATACAACAAGCACAAAAGACACAAACAACCCATGTAATCCTTCTAATCCTTAAAAGTCTATGAAACTAAGAGGCAGCTATTGTACTTTTGTTTGTGTTAATACATTATTTGCATTATTTAAGCAATACTTGCTCTAACAATCCAAAAACTCTTATCAAGATCAACAGAAAATAGTTAACCTCTCAAAACACCTGAGAATGAGACAAAGATTTATATTCATAAACTGGACCCAGTTAAAATTAACTAGCACTTTGAAAAGTTGCCTTTTGGGGGCTGGAAGTCTTTAGGAGCTTCCAACAATGTGTTTTATTTTCACAAGAATCTGATAAGTCTGGCTAGGAAAACTCATCATTTACATTAATAGAATGCAAAAGTGAAGCTGCCCCCCCCCCCCCATTTTACCAGAATTAGCCATGTCATCACACTAGCACTCTCTGTCTTTATAAATGCTCAAATCATACATTGTTACTGGGGGAAGAGCTAAACTCCAAATACTGAAAGCTTTTAGCTGCCATTTTTAAAGGTATAAATTCTTTGCACCATTACATTAGGTTACTGCAAAAGGCCAATGCCCTCCTTTTGCTCTTCCCAGTGCTGATTTTGAGGTACAAATGTGTCAGCACATATACTTCCTTTTGATCCTTTTCAGAATCTAGAACTTTATACAGAAACATCAGTCAATAATATATGTTGAGTTCCGTGTAATGGCTCCTTTTGATGCATGTGTCACTCTTGTTACATTACACTTGTTCTCAACAGCTTACTAAAATATATTATTTTGAACACTAGTTTAAGCAATACAGTCACATCATTATCACCTTGAAAGGCAATAGCTATTTAAATAAATATATGTGCTATCATTACGTATTATTAAATGCCTAGCATTTTTTCATAGGAATGTCATGGGAAACTGTAGGGAGAGGCGATCACCAAAATCCTTTATTATGATCTGCTTCTACAGTAGAGAAGAATTATGTACAGTGCAGAGTGCAGGAATGGGGAAAAACTATTTCAGCTGACATAAAAAAGAAAAGATAACCCTGATTAGTCATGGAGCGAAGGGTCCTCAACAAAGAGAACTGTGCCCACTACACAGTGTCCCTTGATGCAGGGAAAGAAAGATTGCAATCGTGCCACTGACACAGTGTTTAATTGCTACAGAAAAAGGATTGAGGCATACCTGATAGAAAAATGATTAGAATGGCAAAGAGTGATTAACCCAACTTCCCAGACACTATGATACGCTGGTAATGAATTAGGGAAAGGAATTATTATTCATTCTCATCTTCCTTCTCCTGAAAGTGGCAGCCCTGTTTTAGAGAAAATGTAGTTCTTTCAAAACAACAAAATCTGCCCCCGTGATTGTTGTGTTCTGATTTCCTCTCTGAATTTCATTGTTCAGCGTTGTTCCTGCATTTCCATATCCTTTGAACTTTTTCAAAGCTCTTTTGCCTTTCTGCCATAGGTTGGTTACTGTGACGGATGCCCCACGTCACGCCTGTCACTCATAGCTGGAGATCATTTGCATGAGCCTATGAGAGGACTGGAGAGGCGGAGTTAGAGAGTCAGTTAAGGCAGTTAAGGCAGTTAGAGAGAGAGGGAGTGAAGAGAGGAAAAGAGAGTTTTGCAGAGAGAGAGAGATAGTCAGAGAAAGAGTGAGAACTGAAACTAATAAAGATAAGCTGGTTAAAGTGAATATATAAAACAGGAGGTGATTGAATGTGTGGCAGAATATATGATATCTCATTGATTTTGATTCTATGAAATGAATAAAGAACATCTGTGATCCTGAATTACCCTAATACCCTTTAATAAACAAGTTCTGTTGTTGGCAGCCAGTGTCAGACTAAAGTCTTTTACAGTGTGGATAAAGAAATCCACTGGTGGCAGCAAAGGAAAGAGAGAACGTCACCAGCGTGAGCCCTTTAGTTGAGAAAAACAAGCAGGGGCACGGGGTGAACGTCACAGTTACTTTGGCCAAATAAGAGGAATGCTCTACTCTGCAGTGTCACCTACAATGATAATTGCCACTTGATTTTACCTAAATCAAAATCTGAGGTGAATTTGTAGGCTTTTGCTGTCTCTCACACAAACATGTTGAATTCAATCCAGTGCCTAGTCTATCAGGAAAGAGAAATGTAGCCTCTGGCCAGATCTTCTAAGAGCACAGATGAGCCAAGCCGCTTCATATTGTGGGGACCCTCATTGTTTGAAAAGAGGGGTAATAAATATTTGGATGTAAATAATGCCATATAATTTTGTTTTTAAATTCATAGAATGTATGGCAGTGTAATTTTAGCTTTATCTATAGGCTGAGGTGAGCCCCAGGCCAAAAGGCCTTTCAGCTCCCTTTTACCATACAGCCCACCTCCTGCACAGAACATACTGACAGCAAACCAGCCAAAGATATTTTGAAATCACTAGGACTTGGAAACACCTGGGGCCAGTGAATTGCTGGCATCATCAGAGAATGTCCAGACTCTTGACTGTCCACATTGAGCATTTGTTCAACTTTCCTTGCATCCATGATATCATTACTGCATTCTGGTGTCCACATAACACATAGCTGATACTAGTATTGACAAAGTCAAAGCAGGACAAAACATTGCTTTCCATGGGGTTTTAAACCATTGCCGGGTGGTGGTGCATTTTGGTCCCGCTTTGCTTCAACTTGCTACAGTGCAGGATCTGCACATGTAGACTTTTGTATTGGGTTGATATGTACTGCTCCATGCACTTTCTGGATGTGTGTCTGATAGCATTTCCTTATTGGTGTTTTTCTATTTGTCCATCTCCACCCCTGCACACCCTGTGGACAAGTAAAGGACAAAGAAGATGGGGAAATGACAAAGAAGATAGATAATAGGGGATGACCATTTGTACTGGGACTGAGCCATTAGGACCAATTCCAAACATGTGCAGACAGGCGGCAGCAGGATGATCTAGTGCATTCTAGTCTATCCAGCAGCAAATACCAATTCTATTTGTGGACACAAATACTGGGACGATCTATTCAGATCTGCAATGAAAAATACCAGAATGACCCAGAACAAGCTCAGAAAACACCACTACATGGACAAGCCCATAAATGACTGGTTCAGCTGTTAGGGGCAGCCATCTGGAACTAGGAAAGGCAACAAAACAGGCCAAAAGCATCCATCTTCTGCAGACCTATCCATTCCATCCTGTGTCTGATATGTTCTTGTAACATATACAGTATAGGAGAGGACTTGGCTAATCCAGCTTCCAACTGTGTAGGCTAAGTGTATCTACACTGCCTAATTACAGAACTCTGGTACAACTTTATTTGCCTTAATCCTGAGATCTGCAGTTTTGAAAGCTGCTTAGAATTCTCTGCTAGAGAGGTCTAGTGCATTGCTCCTGGGTTACTATACTGGGAGGTGGGACAGATTGAGAGGTGTCCTCTAGGGCAGGGGTCCCCAACCCCCGGTCTGCGGCCCGGTGCTGGTCCGTGGGCTTCCTTCAACTGGGCCACGGACATGGATCTCCGGGCCCCCGCCCGCCCACCTGGTGGGTGTGTCGCGCTTTGCGGAGGGGCGTGTTGTGCTTGCAGAGGGGCATGCCGCACTTGCGGGTGGGCGTGTTGTGCTGACGCGCATGTGCGTGAGTGTGACACACCCCTCCGTGAGTGCGGCACACCCCTCCGCAAGCGCAACACACCCCTCCGCAAGCACGACATGCCCACCTGTGAGTGCGGGGGTGCCCCCGCCCCCCCACGCACGGAGCCCGCACCTCCCAACTGGTCCGTGGTCCCAAAAAGGTTGGGGGACCACTGCTCTAGGGCAGTGATCGGGGAACAGCCCTGCAGCCGAACTTCAAACTGGAAACCACATCTCCCTGCTACCTTATTTGGTTGTGGCACTTGTAAATCCGTTCTTTCAGAGATCGGAGATAAGGCTGCTTGATTGGTTACAGCTGTAGAACAGCCCCGGGCAGTCAATCTGGCTTGTGAATGACTGCTTCCGCCGGAGGTGACTGCAAGCACCACGAGGGAAAGCTGCAATTAAGGAGGGAAGGAAGGTGCGAGAGAGCAACGGGTGGCTTCATCAGCTTGTTTAAATGTATTTAGAAAATGGAGGGGGGGAGGGTGAGTGGGTGGGTGTATGTGTGTATGAGAGAGAGAGAGAGAGAGAGACTGACTCAAAACTATGAAAAAAGGAACAGGCAAACAGGAGGGAAGGCTTGAATTAAGGGGGGAAAGGGTGGCTTCATCAAGATTGTTTAAATGTAATGAGAGGAAATGGACATACTGAACTGAAGCAACTAATTGTTGAAAATTGAGGGAGGAAGGGTTTGTGTGTGTGTGTGTGTGTGTGTGTGTGTGTGCGTGAGAGAGACAGAGACAGAGAGACTTGACTCTTTCATAAAACCATGAAAAAAGGAACGTTCTAAAATTTAATCTCCACTGCATTTAGCTCTGCAGTTACTGCTGAGAACAGCAGAAGTCTGAAGTGTGTAGCAATCATGTTTCTCTATTTCTCATCCCCAAAGCACACAAGAGTATCATAGTTTATTCCCAAAATCTGAATCCCAGTCTTTCTGCTCCTGGTCCTACTTTGACTGCAGCACCAAACAAAAGACTGTGGGTTTCTTTATTGAGTCAATCCATCTCATGTGCAGTCTTCCTCTTTTCCTACTGCATTGCACTTTTTCCTGCATTACTGCCTTTTCCAGTGAGCTTGTCTTCTTATGATGCCACTGTAGTACAGTACCCTTTGTTTGGTTTTTTTAGCTTGTAGTGAAAGTCCACACTTAATTTGCTTTACTTATCTTTCTGACAAGTCATAATAGGTTTGTCATCGCTTTCCTCCCAAGAAGCAGGTGTCTTTTAATTTTGTGGCTGCTGGCACCATCTGCAGTGATCAGGGAGCCCAAGAAAGTAAAATCTGTCACTGCCTCCATATCTTCCCCTTCTATGTGCCAGGAGGTGATGGGGCCAGTGGCCATGATCTTAGTTTTTTTGATGTTGAGCTTCAGACCATTTTTTGTGCTCTCCTTTTTCACCCTCATTAAGAGGTTCTTTAATTCCACCTCACTTTCTGCCATCAGAGTGGTATCGTCTGCATATCTGAGGTTGTTGATATTTCTTCCGGCAATCTTAATTCCAGTTTGGGATTCTTCCAGTCCAGCCTTTTGCATGATGTATTCTGCATATGAGTTAAATAAGCAGGGAGACAATATACAGCCTTGTCGTACTCCTTTCCCAATTTTGAACCAATCAGTTGTTCCATATCCAGTTCTAACTGTTGCTTCCTGTCCCACATATAGATTTCTCAGGAGGTAGATAAGGTGGTCAGGCACTCCCATTTCTTTAAGGACTTGCCATAGTTTGCTGTGGTCCACACAGTCAAAGGCTTTTGCGTAGTCAATGAAGCAGAAGTAGATGTTTTTCTGGAACTCTCTGGCTTTCTCCAGAATCCAGCGCATGTTAGCAATTTGGTCTCTAGTTCCTCTGCGCCTTCGAAATCCAGCTTGTACTTCTGGGAGTTCTCGGTCCACATACTGCTGAAGCCTACCTGTAGGATTTTCAGCATAACCTTGCTAGCGTGTGAAATGAGTGCAATTGTACAGTAGTTGGAGCATTCCTTGGCACTGCCCTTCTTTGGGATTGGGATGTAGACTGATCTTTTCCAATCCTCTGGCCACTGCTGAGTTTTCCATTGATGATGATAAAAAAAAATAGTGCACTGGTCCTTTGATATTGGGCTGTGGCACCAGGGTGGGTGACATGACCTTTAGCCTGGTTTGTTCCTTTTTGCACACCACACACAGAATGATTAAAGTGGTAGGAAAAGCCCCCCCCCCCCAACTCTGCGTTGGCTGTCTCTAGCAAGCATGTCATTGCTAGCACCACTCTGGCAGCCATTGATGATGATTAAATCCTCTGCGAGCTAGCAAAAATTTAATGCAACTTGCTAGGCACGTTGAACACCTTACTACTCCCTATACCACCCCATGGCTGGAGTGCAATGTGTTCCAGCAAAAATAGTGCACATCTTTATTAAATTTGGTGCATCTTGCTAGTTCGGTACATAGCCTGGCAGCCATTGATACTGATGATATATCCTGCTAGTTCGGTACACAGCCTGTGTAGATTTAATAATATTTTGAATTCAAATAATGTATGATTTCCTTCCTTTCAAATCAAGGGGGTAATGTCAGCGTTTATAAATTTTTTGGGGGGTAAAAGGTAAAAAAGTTCCCTGACCCCTGCTCTAGGGAGATCTCCTGTTGCTTGATCTTGCTGGGTATGTTTCTAGAGGTCTTCTTAATCAAAACAGAAATGTGAAATTGTAACATTGAGTTTGTTTGGGGTGTTTTTGATAGTTATGGCAAGGACTGTATCAAGCTAGTGTACTGTTACTTTGGAAATAGGCACAGAAACAGGAGCTCAACCATTGACAATAAACAGAAGGCTGTGTATTATCTGAGCATCTTGCTATGTCCCTGAAGCGGTCTTACAATGATGTTTAAATGCTTGTCATGATCTGTTCCTTTTGTGGGTGGGAATGACCATCAAGTGAACATAAAAAAAGACTATGATCCTTGTAAAATGACATATAATTTCCAAATTGGAAGAAGCTTAACAGTTGGAGTGCTAAGAGCAACTTTGCCAAGCTTCATACAAATAATGCAGGCAGCATATGTTGAGCTTTTGCATCTATAAATGAACAGTATTCAGTAATCTCATACTTCAGAGGTATTTGAGAATTACTATCTTACATGTGTATTTTCATGACTCACTGCAATTTTGTCAAAGTCTATGAAACATTTTTCAGTTTTTTCCTTTTGACATAAGCATGTGTGCAATTGGGAAAAAAAAAGCAGTGAAGAACAAAATAAGGACCCCTTGTCCTTCCTTTCAAAAACATCACAAAAGTTGGTTGAAAACTGTTTTATTACATATCTCTATCTAATAATGTTATAATTTTCTTGCCACTTAGCAAGATGTTACAGATGACGAAGCTACCAGAGATTTCACACAGACACACAGAGACACGTTTTCAGACTGCTCAATAATCCAACTTCCATTCATCCCAAGAGAGTGAGAGCAAGCAGTCTAGTGGTCTTATACTGTCATTTAAATATACGTATTGTATGCAGTTGACACACCTTATTCCTGAAGATGCCTAACTCAATACCCTTCGCTTCAGTTTTGCTTCCCAAATTACTTATACTGTTTTTCATACAGCCCCTACCAAGGGCATTGATATCGCACATTACCTTTTCTTTCTTAAGTTAGCACTCGATATGGTACTTCCTGTATTCTGTGAATAATCTATAGCATGATACTATGAGCTCATAGAAACAGGTTTTTATAGCTTTTTGTTTTGTACTATTATTCCTAGCCAGAAAGACCTAGCCACTAGATGAGAGTAATGATAAATTTATAACCTGCCTGTCGACTAAAAATAGGGCTCAGGGCAGATCATTGTGGTGCTAAGTAAGGATGAAAGGATTTGCCTTATTCAATGTTTATGTTATTTCCTCAGTTCTGTTCATTCCGTTTGTCCTCAATTCTAGTATGACTAGCAGAACTTCTAAAATGAATTGCAGAATCACAATATGTGCACTTGCTACAGCTATCTACCATTTCATTCAATTGCATCAAATTCACTTCCATTACCATCACTTCCATTACTATGTTGCTCACATTGATAAAAACATTGCCAAAAACACTTCAAAAATTTAGGATTTTCATAACAATTATTGGATTAATATTCTTTTTGTGTGGTATTTTACCAATGCAAACTGAATGTTTGGGTATGTTTTATCAATGTAGTCACGGAGACATTTACAATAGTAAAACACTGTTTTGTTTCACTTATTATAGAAACCTAGGACGTAGATCATCCAGATGGAGACTTTTTCTCTCTTATATGTATCCAATTGTTCACTGACAACACTGGTATCTTTCCTACCATCCAGACAACACAAGGCTTAATTGGTACCAGCGGTGACAAAGAGTGACAAAAAAATCTTGGCTTTGGGAAAATTCTTAAACCATCTCCTCTAGATTTTTTGTTTGCTTGCTTCATTTTTTACCAGGTCATAGTTTTACATGGCAAGAGATTTTTGAGTTGGAAGCTTACAATAGTAGCACTAACTCCATTTGAAACAAAAAATAAAACCCAGCACAGAAGACAATTCTTTAAATAGTTTTATAGTTTCCTCACCATTTTTGAAAGAATTTTTGTGAAGAAAGCTAGTTTCCAAAGTAGATAATTTCCAAAGCATATGAAACCATTTTTAAAACAGTTCTTAGTGTGCTTCATACTCATATGTGTGCTTTGTACTGGAAGTGCACCAGCACAGGTATCCCGGCAGTCCATTCTCACCCCCCAGAATCAGCCCGGTCCACTTAACAGTCTCCATGCGACGCACACATCCATCAACATCAGCGTAGTGCCAATTGCGGCAGTAGTCCCACTGGTGCTCCCCCGCCTCTCCCCACAGCCAATCACCCAGCAGCTGACCACTCAGATGAGGAGGCGGGGCAGGGCTTCCTGACCCACTACCTTTGTGTGGCCAGCTAACAGAGAAGGCAAAAGAAGGAAAAGCAGGCTGCAAAAGATGTGGCCAGTTGCACTGGGGGAGGGGGAAGTGTGCATCGCTCAAGGAATGGGTGGGCTTGCAGGGGAGGCAGGTGCCATGCCCGCATAACCCCTGTGCGGATTTGATGATGACTTGCCCTGGACAGGGATGACTTAATTCATGCCCATCTCTTTTGTTGTTGTTTAGTCGTTAAGTCGTGTCCGACTCTTCGTGACCCCATGGACCAGAGCACGCCAGACCCTCCTGTCTTCCACTGCCGCCCGGAGTTTGGTCAAATTCATGTTGGTCGCTTCGATGACACTGTCCAACCATCTCGCCCTCTGTCATCCCCTTCTCCTCTTCTCTTCACACTTTCCCAACATCAGGGACTTTTCCAGGGAATCTTCTCTTCTCATGAGATGGCCAAAGTATTGGAGCCTCAGCTTCAGGATCTGTCCTTCCAGTGAGCACTCAGGGTTGATTTCCTTCAGAATGGTTGGGTTTGATCTCCTTGCAGTCCAGGGGACTCTCAAGAGTCTCCTCCGGCACCACAGTTCAAAAGCATCAATTCTTCGGCGGTCAGCCTTCTTTATGGTCCAGCTCTCACTTTCATACATCACTACTGGAAAAATCATAGCTTTGACTATGCGGACCTTTGTCGGCAAGGTGATATCTCTGCTTTTTAGGATGCTGTCTAGGTTTGTCATCGCTTTCCTCCCAAGAAGCAGGGGTCTTTTAATTTCGTGGCTGCTGTCACCATCTGCAGTGATCATGGAGCCCAGGAAAGTAAAATCTGTCACTGCCTCCATATCTTCCCCTTCTGTTTGCCAGGAGATGATGGGGCCAGTGGCTATGATCTTAGTTTTTTTGATGTTGAGCTTCAGACCATTTTTTGCGCTCTCCTCTTTCACCCTCATTAAGAGGTTCTTTAATTCCTCCTCACTTTCTGCCATCAGAGTGGTATCATCTGCATGTCTGAGGTTGTTGATATTTCTTCCAGCAATCTTAATTCTGGCTTGGGATTCATCCAGTCCAGCCTTTCACATCATGTATTCTGCATATAAGTTAAATAAGAAGGGAGACAATATACAGCCTTGTCGTACTCCTTTCCCAATTTTGAACCAATCAGTTGTTCCATATCCAGTTCTAACTGTTGCTTCCTGTCCCACATATAGATTTCTCAGGAAGTAGATAAGGTGGTCAGGTACTCCCATTTCTTTAAGAACTTGCCATAGTTTGCTGTGGTCCACACAGTCAAAAGCTTTTGCGTAGTCAATGAAGCAGAAGTAGATGTTTTTCTGGAACTCTCTGGCTTTCTCCATAATCCAGCACATGTTAGCAATTTGGTCTCTAGTTCCTCTGCCCCTTCGAAATCCAGCTTGTACTTCTGGGAGTTCTCGGTCCACATACTGCTGAAGCCTACCTTGTAGGATTTTCAGCATAACCTTGCTAGCGTGTGAAATGAGTGCAATTGTACGGTAGTTGGAGCATTCTTTGGCACTGCCCTTCTTTGGGATTGGGATGTAGACTGATCTTTTCCAGTCCTCTGGCCACTGCTGAGTTTTCCAAACTTGCTGGCATATTGAGTGTACCACCTTAACAGCATCATCTTTTAAGATTTTAAATAGTTCAACTGGAATGCCGTCACCTCCACTGGCCTTGTTGTTAGCCGTGCTTTCTAAGGCCCACTTGACTTCACTCTCCAGGATGTCTGGCTCAAGGTCAGCAACCACACTCTCTGGGTTGTCCGGGACATCCAGATCTTTCTGGTATAATTCCTCTGTGTATTCTTGCCACCTCTTCTTGATGTCTTCTGCTTCTATAAGGTCCCTACCATTTTTGTCCTTTATCATGTCCATCTTTGCACAAAAGGTTCCTTTAATATCTCCAATTTTCTTGAACAGATCTCTGGTTTTTCCCTTTCTATTATTTTCCTCTATATCTTTGCACTGTTCATTTAAGAAGGCCCTCTTGTCTCTCCTTGCTGTTCTTTGGAAGTCAGCATTCAATTTTCTGTAACTTTCTCTATCTCCCTTGCATTTTGTTTCCCTTCTCTTCTCTGCTACTTAGAGCTTTTTGAGATATTTTTGAACTATCCCTTAATGAGATGTGATTTCCTAAATAAAACAAAATTGGGCTTTTAGTATAACAGTGGACAGAAACGCATTAGATTCCGTGCTCATTTGATTCCGTGTGGTATCAGGAAGAGCCCTTAGTTGTTACAGTCAGTGGGCTGTAAGTGTTTCATTAGTTGTTGTTGCTGTTGCTTGGACTTCAACTCCCAAGAATTCCCAAGAACTCCCCCAGCAAAATTCTGGAGTTTCCAGGCTACAAACTGCCACTTGCCGACACCTTTATTTCATTCACCCAGGGAAAGGCTAATGTCCCTGAGACTGTATAGCATTCTAGACCTCATGTTCTGCTGCAGTGCTCCCTGAGTGGTGATCATCTTGCTTCCCTTTAGGATGTATAGAGGATACCTCTCAAAGAACTACAACTCCTAAGAATCATTGCAATAGCTTCCTTCCAAGAAGCATTTGCTATACCCTTTGTAGCCTCAGCCTTCTGCAGATGATTGGTGTCTGCAGGTATGGGTCTGTGGAAGAATTCTGGGAGCTGAAATCTGAAAAGAAACAAGCAAACAACAATTAATGGCACACCCCTTGCAATGACAAGCATTTTGGACTTGGCCACTGAAAAGTCAGCTTCAAATTAATCCCGTGTGGGCATGGATGTTCAACAGGGGAACAAAAGAGGACTACTTCCCTCCAAAATCCTTTATTATTATTATTATAATGTACACCGATACAAGTACTCTTGCATGCAGTTGGAATCTGTAATGTGTGGGCCATGCTTAAAAATTGAACGTACACTGTCTAGAAGCCAGCTACTTTCAATGGGTTGTTCTCCAAATTAGGTGAGCACAGGCACTTAGCATCGAATTATTAATTGCTGCTTTTTTCAGTTTCTTTCCCCCCCCCCCCCCAGCTTTTTACTTTTAAAGGAAAGAAGTCTCAGTAGTGGAGTAGTAGTGAAAACTCCCTCTTCTCTCTGCTTTAATTCAAGACTACAAGAAGGGAAAATTGGGTCTGACCCTTTTCCTCTTTATTTTTTTATTTGTTTATCTAAGATAAAGGATTTTGTTGGTGGTGGTCTTGGTCTTGGTTTTACTACTACTACCACTACTAAGAAATGGAATCTACTGTGTTCCAGAACCACAGCCCACACAGCCTCAGGAAGGAATTGTGCACATTGTCCATTCTTATCAGACCTTGGTGTTTGCTGCATATTTCACTATAAATGGCGGGGTTTGCGTTTCTGTATGTGTCTGGAGAGAGAGACATCCCCACCCCTTGGATCTTTAAGAAGCCAGATTTTGGAGGGAACTTAATTGAACGATGGAAGGCCTGCCGTCTAGTGCCAGAGAATATAAGCCCCATTTTCCCCTGGTCACTTAACATTGTTGCTCTAGTGCAAGCTCTCACCAGACATCTGACCCCTGGGGATTTTTGCCTGCCAAATTCAAATGCTTTCTTGTCTGTGGCTTGTTGGTGAATGCATTGACAGAGGCTGCTCTTTGGCTATTAAGTTCCCTAGATGACCTTGGATATATAAAATAGTTCTGTGTAGTCTCACATTGTTATTGGAAAGGAGGGAAAATGTCATGCTGATCTCCCTCAAGAAGGGATTTTATACAAATGTTATAAAGCATATAATAATCCTCAAGAGAATGCAGTCTCTTAGTTTGCCTGCACACCCCTGACAGATACTATGTGGCGAATGTTGTCATAAAAACTAAGGTAACAAGGCAGTGCAGGTCTTGTGCAAACACCTACTATTCAAAATTCTATACAGAATGTAATAGAATTGTGATTCAGGCATCATGACTTAAAAGAATGCAGCCAAAAATGTAATTACTACCACTATATCTTAACATGTACTTTTATTTGTTTTGTCATCAGTTCTCTACAACCAGAATCATATTGCCATTCACACTTATTGAAAACAACCCTGAGAATTGCTTTGTGTTTGGGTGAGAAGTGTTTAACTGATGGCGGGGGGTAGTGAGGAATCAGCTTCTAGGATTTTTCCCTATGTGGTGTCTCTTTGTGAGTGGTAGTGTGCACAAGAGGATATCCTGTAGACCAGTGGTTCTTAACCTTTGTTACTCATGTGTTTTTGGACTGCAACTCCCAGAAGCCTTCACCACCAGCTGTGCTGGCTGGGGTTTCTGGGAGTTGCAGTTCAAAAACACCTGAGTAACAAAGGTTAAGAACCACTGCTGTAGACCATCTTGACTGCTTCTACTGGTGTTTGTCAACATTCAGGCTGCCCTTTGCTATGTAAAGCTTTGCATCCTTTTCCCTGCTGGCAATACAGGTGGCCATTTCCTGTTGTTTTGAATTGTGGATACAGAAACACAATATCCCAAGTTCATAGAACATAAAACAGAGGGTTTTTTTAAAAAAAGAATTGAATTTCCTGGATTCTTCAAATGGAACTTTTAGTATACATACATTCGTTCCAACAGCAACTTCCTTGGTGTAAATTGCCCAGTGCTAGAGGATTCCAGAAGATGAGCACATGATCTGTACCAGTGGTTCTCAAATGTGGGTCTCCAGATGTTCTTGGACTGCAACTCCCAGAAATCCTGGCCATCACAGCAAGTGGTGAAGGCTTCTAAGAACTGCAGCCGAAGAACATCTGGGGACCCCAGTTTGAGAACCAATGATCTATACTATGGTTACTGGGAGAGGACAGAACCAAGAATAGATGGGATGTTGCTGCAATTGCTCTGTGCCAAAAGTTTTTAAAGGGCTGTTGTGGACCTTATGAAATGGTGAAACAAAAGTGTACGTGCAACACATGCAACAGAGAAACGTACGCACCATTTAACTTCTCAGGTAAACTAAGGTTCCTATGCCTGCTCCGCAGAATGCAGACTAGAAAGCTATCTTCCAATTTCCAAACCCTTTTGTTGAGGCAGGAAACCTGAGGAAGAAAACCTATATCAGACCAAAAGCTCTACAAACATGTTGTCCGCATGTTTTCCAAAAGATGTCCCCTGTAATTTTGAAATAAAAAGGGTGGGTGGGTGGGTCTGAGAATTAGCATAGATTGTCACTGGAAACCAAGGTCAAAATCATCCATACTATGTGAAAGAAAGGCAATGAAGGAAGATATGGACCAAAATCAACTAATTTGAACTGTGGTGTTAGAGGAGAGCCATACAGATACCACATACAGTCAGAAAAGCAGAAAAGGGAGTCAAGCCAAGCTTAAACTCTTACTACAGCAAAAATGAGTAATCTGAGGCTATCCTGCTATGCACATATAAAGAGAATACAGAACTGACCAGAAAAAACAACATTGCTGGGAAAAATGGGAGGAGTGGAGTAAGAAGAGAGAAAGACTTACTGTGAGACAGATTATCTCAATAAAGGAAGCCACAGCTATTAGTTTGCAAAACCTGATCAGAACTTACTGGGAAAGACAATATTGCTAGGAAAAGGGGGGGGGGGAGTAGGAAGAGAAAACAACCTAATATGAGATGTTGTTGGTTTGCAAGATCTGAGCAGAGCTGTTAATGATAGGATATTTTTTAAGTCATTAAGTCACACAGTCACCATACATCAGAAATGATTTGATGGCACATAACATCTTTGGAGATTTTTCTTAATTACCAGACAATGTATAGTGACAAGATAAGTGAAATAGTTGAAATATGACAGGATATAGACACCAAAACTCTGCTAACATGGAGCAAGACCATCTCCAGCTACAAAGCAAAACAAACAAACAAAAAACACAGTAATTTCCCAGCTTAAACAAGTGAACTTCTGAATATTTTTCTATTCTTTTAAAAAATATTTTAATAATATTTTCCAAACAGATAGAGAATTGCTTACCCAGCACCAATGCCTGTTTGCCAGAAAGGAGTTAAGAAGTTCTCCTCCAGAGAGTGAGCTAATTGGATCCTGATTGACAGGGTCAAAAGTGCAGATTACCCCAGACCTGGAGCTGCTTTCTTTTTTAAAGACTGGTGGCAGCAGCCTGGTCTCAGGAGTCCTGAGAGAATGTTTACTGAAGGACTCAGAAGTGGGACAAACACAAAATACTTTGAATATGTGTTACAACAGTAGTTTCAACCTTGGGTCCACAGTTGTTCTTGGACAAGGACTCTCAGAAATCCTGGCCAGCACAGCTAGTGGTGAAGGCTTCTGGGAGTTTTAGTCCAAGAACATCTGGGGACCCAAGGTTTGGAAACACTGCCTTACAAAATTTTATGTTAATTCCCTGGAGATACATGGCAAAATGTCCCCCTTTCTGGAGGACTGGCACTCCATTTCTTTCATTAAGCAAATTCCTTTCTTTTTTATTCTTTTAAGAAAACCTGTCTTTTGACTGTTTCTGTGACCTTTCATTGCCCTCCAAATATCATCATTCCTGGCCACAAAGCTGCAACAACATATCTACTTTGGAATATTCTTGTTAGTAAGCCATGTATGCTTAGTTTATGCTCTCGTGCAGTAATAATATTCAATTCTTTTAAAAAGTCCAGTTTATGAATGTGGGGTATTTTGCTTCTGTGCCCATGATTCAGAAAGCGAGGAAATGGCCCAATATTGCTTCAAAATATCATGCCCGCATTGCCAGCAGAAAAAAGGATACCAAGCTTTACACAGCAGAGTGCAGCTTGAATGTTGATAACACCAATGGCAGCAGTCAAGATGGTCTACAGGATACTGTTTTCTGCTGACTACCATTCACACTTGTTGAAAAACAGCCCTGACAATTGCTTTGTGCTTGGGTGAGAAGTGGTTAACTGATAAAAAAAGGAGTCAGCTTCTGGGATTTTCCCTTGCGTGGTGTCACTTTGTGAATAGTAGTGGTGCTGTGGACTCCTGTTCAATACCTTGACCATTAACCTGTGGAGTGTCTCAGGGTTCCATGCTTCCCATACTATTTCACATATACATGAAAAACCTGAAAGAAGCTGTCCAGAATTTTGTGGGCTGGTGCCACCAGTGTGCTGATGACACCCAACTCCATCTACTTTTATAAGACCTTCCAGACTGACATTCTCTCAGTCTCTCAGGCCCAGGTTTTTGTTTTTTTTTCAGGTATGCAACTTTTGCCTTATCCATATATTTTATCTTTTTTCTATCAGCTGTAGCTGAAAGTTCCTTGATTGTGCACTGGGGTAAAACACTGTTACTTTTCAAAAAATCACAACTCAAAAAACTTTTGCCCAAACACCCCCAAACCTGGCACAAAGCAAGAGCAGATGTTCTGCTATATCCCTGTCACTTTGTTGTTGTTTATTCGAGGTCCAGTTTCATAGTTATAATTTATTGTTTGGGACATGCCTATTTTTTATTTGACTGATAGAACGCTTTTTGCTCTTAAGCAATTTACCTATTTTGCAGTCAGTCTGTCACACTCCCTGTCATCCCTCACTTGTGCAATTGATTGTATACTCAATTGCATAACAGTCACAGGGGGAAAGGGGGGGGGGGAATCACTTCTGTGATTGTACTGATGCACTTGCTTTTTCTTAGTATAGGTCTTTGGCATATGAAAGTAATGAAATCTGTGATCAATGAGGCCAATTTGTAACTTACTTCAAACAAAGATATGGCTCTTACATTTTTGTGGAGCCACAGATAAGCGATTTTCAGTGTAGTGAATTGGGTTGCAACATTCCAGATCCAGCTAATATCAGCAGTAATTACCTAAATAACAGCACAGTCCTATGCATGTCTAAGTAGAAGTAGGAATGTGGGGTGGGGGGAATAATTCAGTTTGCATTTTGAATGTAACCTATTTAATTCATACTTCCTGAAACAAAACACAAATTAAAACAAGTTTTGTGTATTTGTATTTGAATCCTCAGATGTTGTGATGCAGTTCTACCTGCCCCCCTGCCAAAAGAAGTGGACATTTGGTGAAAGTAGGCATTAGAGATGGGCACAAACCGCCGGTTCAGTGGTTCATGGTAGTTCATCCTTTGGCCAATCAAGTGTTCAGTACTTCCAAGGCCTGCCTCCTCTGGCGGGCACCCACTCACAGGCAGCACCTGGAGGAGGCAGGGCAATGATGCTGGGGCACTGCCTCTGACTGGGTGCCTGTCAGAGGAGGTGTGACTGGGAAGCACCGAACACTTGTTCGTCCAAATGCCAAACCATTGAACCAGTGGTTTGTGCCCATCTCTAGTAGGCACAAAATTCCAGCTATTGGTAAAAGTAACAAACAAAATAGATTATTTGGTGGAAACATGGAATAAGTTTTTGCAAAAAGAGATATATTAGAATAAATGCAGAATCTTTGTTGCTGACATCATCAATTTAATCACAAACTGATGTGGCAAGATCAAACTGGGATATGAACTGAGGAATCCTGAAGATGACAGATTCATCAGCTGAAATCCTGTTGCTTAGCACAGTAAGCTGCAACTAGAGTAGATGTGTTTTGAACCAATGGAGCTTAGGGAGAAGCTGATACACCAAATCTCCACTGAATGAATAGGCCTAATCTACAAATTACTATGCTAAGCAAAAGGATTTCCATTATTGTCTCATAGCATTCCATAAGCCATAGCCTTACGTAAATTGCAAATATCTGCAGCATCCGTGAGTGTATACTGCTTTGTCAGTTCAGAAGCTAAAAGTTCCATATGAGAGTAACTTGAGTGTGATCCCTGAAACTCACAGTAAGGAAAAGAGTATCCCAACTTCAGAAACAGAAAAACCATACTTTTCCTGTAGGTGAAAATCTTCATGTGTATGTCTCCCTTTGGGAATAAAAAGGGGGAAAGTAATTAAACCATTGCTTTATCTACACATAGACATTGTGTTTAGAAAATCGGGATCAGATTGTACAGCACAGTCCAAACAATTGCTGTATTGTCATGTAAGCAATTAAGATGCAAGTATATAATTAGCTAAACCAGAGTGATGTCACCAGAAGAGATATAGCACTGCAGTAGGGCTAGCATAATGGTGCTGCTACAGGCAGAAAACCAGCATGCATTTAGCATGCAGGAAATAAACTACTTCAGGATAAAGACATCAAAGCTTTAAAATCCTGTTATGAGGCACAAACAATAAAGATATTATCTTTTTTTTAAAATGATATACACAGTTCTTTATCTCTTGATTCCTTCCATTTCAGCTTGTCTTTCTCCAGGGTTAGCACTTTAGGTAGGAGGGGTAAATTAGTAGTGATATAATATGAAGTTTAAACTTGTGTGTTCACTTGCTAGTCTCCGAAAGAGAACCCTGGAATATAGTGATTACACATTTTCCTGGCTCGAAACACATCTGGCATAGTGTGAGTAATAAAACATCCATAGGAACAAACTGTCCATGGATATCTAAAAATTGAATTACCCATTTTCATGAATATTTGATCTGCTTATTACCTGCAAAATGTTCCAGATTGGTTCGCCATAATTTGAGCTTATTAAAGTGCTTGAGGCAAGGTTTTGTGTGACAGGTAGAATACAGTTCTGGAAAGTAGAGGAATTGTGCAGTATATTAAATTTAACTGAGTAGGCAGATAGTATGGGATATAGACTCTTATGGTGTGTTATTAGAACATTAATATTTTCATTAATGTCCTAGAAATACGTAATTACTGATTTGCCATTCCTTAGTATACATATGCTGTAAAGGGCAGTCCCAATGGTGGCAATGTATTTTCAGGCATAATGATGAATACACATTTTCCCTCATTAAAAAAGAATTCCTAGACTGTTCAATGAGGGGCATACACCCTACAATCTGAAAAGTAATGCAGAAGTAAGATAGGCTTTCTATATAAATGTCTAAACTCCAAATTATGTGTATGCTTTTATTGAGAAGCAGTGTAATTTCTAAATTAATAAGATTAAATCTTATTTTAAAAGGTTGATTTTTAGAGCACTGCCTTAATGTGTTCAAGCTGAAGTTTGTGTCTTTCTTTTCAGGGAGGCTTACTCCTAGGAAAAAGTGCATAGGATTTCAACCTTACTCGGTGTTTTTGTTGGAAAATATTCTGAAATTTTACTATACTTTTTGAAATATTAGTGGGTTGCTCGTGAAATGCTTGGCCTTGGTCATTAGGGTGTGATTAAATAAAAGACAAGACATACCATTTAAAGGATGGGGAGGCTGCAGTATTTCTAGAAATATCTCTTCAGTTGTGGCTTCCAAGATGGTGACCCTGAACCACTACAGCACTTAATAATCAGTGCATGTGGGCAGCACTGATTCCAGCAACATAAAGGCTTCACATATTAATCTTCCTGAGCAATAGGAAGATGTAAGGGTGTAAATGAAGTGACTCCTAGAAAGTTTTCTGTTGATTTTGCTTTGATTACACTTGTCAGTACCTGTGAGAAAGAGGAGCTGACTGTGACGATAAATTATGTAGGAACTTGAAAGCACCTTGGTTATAGAAGAGTGCAGTAGAAATTAATCGTGCTCATTTGCTTCCATATTGCACATGGAGGTTAGTGACTACATTCCCTCCAGGTTTATCTATAGAGAGTTTCCCTATTTGTTCTCATTTTAAATCCTGGACTCTGCTAGCAGCTCAGGCTTTTTAGGATAACTTTACAAATACTCATGACAATGGGTCCATTGTGAGAAGAGAAGGCATGTGTGGACTTCAATTTTCCAGACCCTGCCTGGAAAATTCTAGGACCTGACATATGGTTGGTATACAGCCCAACAGTTGGAATAAATGTGTGTGTTTTTTCTGTTGAGGTATATTTTCTGGGAACTTTTCTCATTTGTTAAGAACAAATGTTTTCTGGACTTCTTTCTGTAGCACCAGGTTTGCAATAGTGAATTCTAGTCTTTCTGTTAAAGTGGCTGTTCATCCCTTTAAATTGGGCTTTTGGGGCATTCCAATAAATTGTTTGAAATGAAAAACCTTGATGGTCATCATGCCCCCTTGAATAATTTCATAGTGTTCAGTTGCAACCTGAGGTGAAAAATAAAATTCATTAGGTTCATATTTTCTACTTCTCAAGGCATTCAATTAGATGAAACTCATCTTGGAAATCTGTTATGCTTCTGAGGCATACAGTGTACTTTGGCAAAGAAAAATTGCAGAGACGTGGTGGCGCTGCGGGTTGAACCGCAGAAGCCTCTGTGCTGCAAGGTCAGAAGACCAGCAGTCGTAAGATCGAATCCACATGACGGAGTGAGCTCCTGTCGCTTGTCCCAGCTCCTGCCAACCTAGCAGTTCGAAAGCATGCAAATGCGAGTAGATAAATAGGTACCACCTCGGTGGGAAGGTAACGGCGTTCTGTGTCTAGTCACGCTGGCCACGTGACCACGGAAACTGTCTTTGGACAAACGCTGGCTCTACGGCTTGGAGATGGGGATAAGCACCGCGCCCTAGAGTCGGACACGACTGGACTAAATGTCAAGGGGAACCTTTACCTTTACCTATTTTAGGAAAAAAGTGCATTGCTAAAATACTATATGAGAAGTGTACACAGCTGTCAAGGGGGACAGCATATAAAAATACATAGAGTAGTAGACATATGTTCAGTGTGTGTATTTTGAAAAATACACATCAAAATATACATAAATATCTGGTGCAAGAAGCTGGGTGGGGGTGGGTATCTAACAACTCAACACTGAACTGGAATGTGAAGAGAATGCCAGACAAAGGCTGAGAAATGCAGGATGAAATGAAACAAAAAAATTAACATGCAAAATTAAAAGACTACACAACAACAGTTTGCTTTTTGGTTTACCTTCTTGCTACCACCAATCCTTCCTGAAGTGAAAAAATAAATAAATATTTTGGGGAAAGATGGACAGTCCATCCTAGAAAGGAGACCGCCTTCTTGTTTCTCTTTGTAGAGATTCAAATACAAGTAGAGTTAATCATGGTGTTTATTGTTAAGATCACATGTAACATTGACAAGTGAGAGAAGGGGCCATATTTTCAGGTGGGATTGAACTTTCTCCCATATATTCCATATACTGAGGTCTACTTCCTCAAATTGAAGGGAATTTGCCTGATGTGAAAGTAACAGGCAGGGAAGAGATGGACTCATCTACATCTGAGGAGTGAAATGTACTGAAATTAGGGCTGATTTTTTTATAGAGAGGTGCTCACATTTGCAAATTCTTTGCCTGTAACATTTGCCTTAGTGCTGCCATCCATAGATTTTTTTTATACTTCTTGGAAGACAGCTGGAAGGTATTCTGCATGCGTTACAAGTACAGTGTTTGTTTTACTCCTTATTCTACTGGTTTAGCTAACTCTCTATAAGAAACCCACCTTTTCCAATTAATTATTGCTTGCTGTGGAGCATGTTCTAAATATCTGTTACTCATTACCTAAGATGTCTTGTTTTGCTTTAGTGAGACCACAAAAATAATTTTATAGATACCATCAGCTTTATACTGAAGTGTGTCCTTCCACTTCAGTTTTATGGAAATTCCAAGATGGAAGGAAAATATCGCTGAAAGAGTCACTTGCTTCTGATCAGTTGGGATCTGGGCTTTTGTACTAAGCATTCAGTAAATGAGAGGAGAAAGAGGAATGGGTCTGTTGTACTGCACCATGTGACCGCACTGCTAGGTCAAAACCAAGCTTATTCTTTTTCTTGAAGGTCCTTCTTTCTTTCTGCATTTCTGGTCTGCCCATCCCTACTGCCAGCTATTCACATTTTTGTAGCACCATTTGCTTAATTACCTTTTTCTCTCCCAGTTTCTTCAATTGCATTGTTTTCCTTTTTGTCTTCTCCCGCTTCCTCTGGAACTGTCAATCTCTTATTTGAAAAGCATTTTTCATCTTTCAGTCTATTGCAATAAACAGCATTTTTCTTCTTTCATTCCTTGCAACTACACCCCCTAAAGGAAACATAGCTTCCTTTTCCTTAATTTCTGCTCTTTCTTTTTCTCCCAAGCAGCTGACCCTGCATCTTCCAGTAGTGGTACTGGCTTTTCTCCTCTAAACTGGGTCACCTTCATGAACTTTCTTTTTATAGTCATTTTCAAAACGATCACCCTTCCAAGGTGCTTCCTGTCATCTCTCCTTAACCTCTTTCTTTCATCTTTGTCTTTGGACTGACTTCTTATCTCCTTCAATACTGAACACAGACAATGCCTATTCTCCAGTGACCAGTAGGGGCCTGGTTTTGGGTCCCTGGATGACCTTGTTAATCATATTCAGTGCTGCCTCAGAATATTATTCCCCAACCCCTGCATCCCCAACTGCCTTATTGAAGTTTTGGGGTTTGGATTAGCTAAAGTTAAATGTGCTAACCTAGAGGTGTGCCCTTTTAATAAATAAAGAAACTGAATACATAATAATTTCTTCAGGTTAGAAGTTTCAGAATAGCATGGGGTGGAAATAGCACCTCATTATCCCACTTGAGAAAATTTTGACATAAATCACATACCAGTACAATCTTTGCCTGCCTTTAAAAAAAAACTCCCTTTTTGAGTCCTTCAGTACTTTTCATCTGGCTGAGAAATGCTAAACTTAGGAAGGAAGGAGAAAAGTGATTTTTTTAAAAAAATCACTATTACCAGATATTAAGACCATGGGTATTGTAGTTACCTAAGTCCCAAAATGGAGGCTGCAGAGTTTAAGACTTGCATGATGTTATATTATGAGGTTGCAAATCCAGGGATAATGCCCTTCAGTGGCAATTGTAGCAGAGGCTAAAAGACTTGAATGCCATCATTTTCCAAATGAGAATTCATAGCTACATCATTCCAAGTCTCTCAAACCCACCAGAATAATTTAAACATTTCTGTTCTAAGGTTAGAGAATTGGTGAGAAGCACTGAACTGCAGCGGTTTAAAATAAAGCATTGGGAGAGCCCGAGTAAAAACCATAGACTGTGATTAGAAGCTAGAACTGCCAGCCGAAAAATCACAACCTTTCCTTTCCCCCCTCCCTCCCCTACCGGTATATTCTTTAAAAGGGGAGAAATGTGTCAATTTTTGGAGATTAGATTTCTATGTCTTTCTTCAGAAGCAAAATTACTAACAAATCTTCAGGTATCTTCAGATTGAGATTCATTCCACTTCAGAAAAGTCCAGCTTCTAAATTGACAAATCTGTATAATGAATCACACCAATTCCATTCAGTGTTCAGAATCTGTATGAATCCAGATCACACATTGAAAACAAGCTATTTATGCTGTTGTTCTTATGTACTAGGGGTGGTGAACAGTTTTCACTCAGGATCAGAATGACTCTGGGCGAGCATGTCAAGTATATATGAACAGTGTGGAGGGCTACTCCACTACTGACAACTGCCCCCCTCACATGATTTAAAGAAACACCACTCACAAACAGACACATATAAACACATATTCATATGCACATGACCACACTCATACATTTGTATTAATTCAGAAACAGACATACACAAACACTCAGGAAGAATCCTATAACTATGGCTAACCTGCCTTGTATAGGTTTGGGTTCAATGATCTTCAGCATCCTTGTCACCTTCAAAATTAAACAGGGCCGGACTGGTCTCTTCTTCGCTTTCCTTCTACCAGCTGGCAAACACCCTTCTAGCAAGCATCGTTTCAATAACTCAGTGTCTATGAGGGTTTAAAAAAACAACACACACACAATTATTTTATCTGCTTTTTTTTAATGTGCTTTAAAAACTCTTCAAAGTTGTTTTTATGTACTCATTTAAATATTATACTGTTTAATTGCTTTTTAATATTGTTATTATTTATTGCAATATACATCCAAATCTGGGACTCAGGTCTAGAATACTGTCACTAAAAGCTCTTTAACTCCAAGGTACAGAAAATATCATACAATATCCATATTGCCTAAATGTCTATCTGTTGAGGGTGTGACCCTTAAAGACCTATAACATATTGGCATTTAAGAGCTTGAATGATCATGCAGAGGCCTTAATAACCTTAATAACGTTAAAAACCTACCATGAGTGTAGTTTTATTAATAAGGACTCTTCCCAGATGTACCATCTCCCTGAAATGACCATGTCAAAGTTCTTGTGGTGCCATGCAACACCTATGCAAGCAGTAAACATGAAGAAGACTACTAGGTTTTCAACAGCAAACATTGCATAACATTAACAGTACTGATCTGGGGTCAAATACAATCATTTGTTAAATTACTGCTTAGTAAACTAATATCTCCCGTGAAATATTTCCCCTCAGAATCTTGTGTTCATATTCTCACTCTATGTGTTAATAAAGTCTCATGAGTGTTACATTTCTGCAAGATAGTACTGAGTAACAGTGGAGTTGGAATATGTTACCTATTTGGAATATGTAATATACATTAGAACTTCTGCAAGAGGAAGAAACAAATAGCTTGAGCTCTCTCTCGATCCTTTAGTTTAATCTGTTATGGATACAGAGCCATTAGGATGTAATCTACAAAGAGTATTTAAACGTTAATGTGTCACAAATGTGTTGTTATATACAAAGCTGTTCAAACCAGCTCCTTTTTTCTCTCTTTCTTTCCCTCAGCTCCACCTCTACCAAGGTTTACTTTTTCACTGAATAACTTTTCTAGAAGATAGAGTTCCTGCAATATTGATGCTTCGATTTGATGTGATGCTTGAGTGATAAGGAACCATAGCAGAAAAATTAGAAAAATCAATTTTTTAGGAAATGTGCAATCCAAATTACAGGGTGTAGCTACAACCATGAGTGCTGCTATACTTACATTTTTTATATCGATAAATCTGTATGCATATATTTCTTATACAATAGCACAGACTAGTGGTTGTTCGACTATAGCAAGTATATGCATTCAGCTGTTCAATAGGATATAGAAAACATAGAGAAGTTACTTTTAAAATATGTTATTATACATTAAAATTTCAGTCATATAGGAAAGACAAGACATCTTTCAGCAGCTGGTGCATGACTTGATGAAGAGCAAATTATTGTCTGTAATGATGAATGACATAACATATACTATTAAATTTACAGTGTAGTTAAGGAATGGTAACAAATTCATTTCATTTGTATTTTAAAGGCCAACTGAACCACATTTACTGAACTAATATGTGAGGTAGAGCACAATTATTCTTGGTTTTCCACATTTCTCTGAAATGCTGTGATGCAATACTCTTATCAAGAAGGCATACAAAAATGTTTCCATTAAAGAAAATTGCATAGAAAAATGTGCACATTGTTAGAAATTGTATACCAAAACAGTGCATAGTAGGAGAAACTGCACACAGAAGGCCCATACATTCTTGAATTCACATTTTTTAAAATTCCAAACTTTTGTAAAAATGAGGTAATTGAACTATTGCTTGAAAAACTGTGATTTGTATAGGATGGAAAACAGAATTGTTAAGGTTTTTTCCCCCTTTCTTTTGTTTTTGGCTATAGATTAATCCAGATTTATTCTTGTTTTTTAATGCCTATATGCTTTAAAAGGCCTGGGACTGAAATATTTCTAGAACCATCTGCTACAAAATGAGACAACTTTACAACTTTGTTTTATTCTAAGGCCCTTCTTAATGAACTACCATCATGTACCATCACTATCATAAAAATCCATGCTCACCGCTTTCTTGTGGATAAGAACAAGAAAGCTCAAAAAATTTCATTTCATGTGTGACATAGTGAGGTTTTCTCTGTCAATTAGAGTTTTGTTTTTTTTCATTTGCACAAATTATATAATTGTTCAAAAAGTAAAATAAATTCACGGACTTTTCAAAAGCAGCAACATTGGATAGGTTGCTCACATCTTTTTGATCAATCAGCCAGTTGTACAGTGGGTCTCACTGCACTAATGATGTATCTGATGCTGTGCTTGCTGTGTTTGTGCATAGTTTCACAAAGATAAAATACACTAGTAAAGAAGCATTCTTGTCTCATTTTTGTGCTGGAGGTAAGAATTTTCATGGGGTTACCAATTTCTTGTCAGGCTATCCTAAAATGTCTCTTAGTGGAGAACCCCACATTTAGCTATACTTCTCCACATCCCTAGATATTTGATGCACACAGGCACTAGAGGCAGACTCTTTTCCGTCATAACTCCTAGGAATTTGAACCACTACTCTAGAGACATATCTCAATCCATTTTTAGAAAAGTGCAGGCATTTTCACAATATTAGTATCTGTTGTAGTTTTCGAAGTAGCAGTTAGTCTTTAAGGTGCCACAATGTTTTTCTCATATTATTATCTGTTACTATAATTTAGTCATGATTGCTACATTTAAATGCCATTTCCCATATTTTGGTTCTTTTGTGATTTTTTGTTTGTTTTGTTCTATGAACTTCCCTTTTTATCTATATAAACAAAAAGTAATTAAAATAAAATTAAAAAGTAATTAAAAGTAATTAAAAAGACAAAATTAAAAAATTAAAAAGTAATTTTAAAAAGTAATGAAAAGTTGTACACACACACACACACACACACACACACACCACATTTGGACCTATTATCACCACACAAACATGTAAGTCCTAATCATTTTGACAAGTAGGGATGTGACAAGTATACCCTCTTGAAGACTGGTGATGTCATCAGCAGGGGTATTTTTCAACAACTTAAGACTCCCTCCTCCCCTTCTGCAATGCCTACATAATTCATTATTGGCCAGCAAAGGGAGGGGGGAAATTTGAAACATTAAACATCAGATTTTAGCAACTGCTGTAGATTCATTTTGGACAGAACCAGAATCCAGAGTGCAAGCCTATTACAAAGTTGATCAACGTCAGTGTACAACAGTCCTTTTTCTTAATTAGTTTTTAAAGTTCTTCTTGAGGTTTTAATGATGTTATTTTACTGCGTTTAACTTTATTTATTTGAGTTTCTTAATGTAAGCTACTCTGAGTACAAATTGAAGATGGGAGCCCCTAAGGCAGCCCTGTGAGGATGGCAGATGTTAATCATTCCCACCCAGCCCTGCAATGAGCTGACTGTTCTTGAATAAAGAAAACTTATGCGTGTTGTCAAATGTTAGCTGGCCCAGCACAACACAGAGACTCTCATTAGGAGCCTTGTGCAGCCCATTACCCATCTGCAGCCCAGGTTCCCAGGACTGGGAAAAACTAATTTATAGCATAAGCAGGTGCTCAAAAATTGGGCTGCAGATAGGCAGCTGCAAAGCTTTGTAAAGTCAGTAATGATTGAGGTCTTGGAGGTCTCCAGGATTCCTAGATAACAAAGGGTTTTTTTTCCAGCTACAAGTGAAATCTATAAGCACACAAAACCTTTGCAGCAAGGGAATGAATATGGCAGTTTCCAAATCTCCCAAAAGTTTTCTTCAGCAGAAATGGGAAAATTACTTTTTTTAAAGGAAATAGAGTTATCAGTCTAAATCCCAAAATAATTAGTTACCTTTACTGTTCCCATTTTAGACATTCCACTTTCCTGTTTCTTTAAAGGAGAAGCTGCTTTAATTATTATATTTTTGAAGTACTGTAGCTGAATGCTACAAGTCATTGGTTAGTGGTAAATACACCCCTTCTTGTGTTGACCTCTTTGCCATATTAACACTTGCAACAAAGCATAAGGAAGCAGCAGAAGGCACAGAACAAACCAGGACGTAGAGCCATGTGATATCAGTCCTCCATCATTTAGTGAGGACAAATTCCTATAATTATAAAACTAACCAAAACATTATAGTTGCATTGTAAAAAGAATGGAGTTACCTGTTGTAACTTGGCAAAGTTGCTGTCAATTGGTCTCTTGGCCACAGAATAGAGTTTGGAAGAAACTAGTTACAAATAATGGGTAGTATCCTGTTGCCTAAATGTTCAGCAGAAAGGAAAAAATACAAACATCCCCCCTGCTCTGGAAGGCTCCCATATGCATGACCAGTATTGTAATCACTGCTAAAACAGGCATTCTATAGGGAGGCTGGTGGAGAAGGGAACTGCTTAAGTGATTTCCCTTCAGTTCCACACTTAGGCAATAGTATAATAGACAATTAATTATTACAAGTCCCAGAGGGAGACCACAGCTGCAATACAAGGATATCTGCAAGTGGGATCTGAAGGCCTTAGGAATGGACCTCAACAGATGGGAAACCTTGACATCTCAGCGTTCAGCCTGGAGCCAGGCGATGCAGCACGGTCTCTCCCATTTTGAAGAGACACTTGTTCAGCCGGCCGAGGCAAAGAGGCATTCCAGAAACCAGCAAAATCAGGGAGCTGGACAGGGGACAGATTGTATTTGTCTTCATTGTGGAAGGGATTGTCACTCTCGTATTGGCCTTCTCAGCCACACTAGACGCTGTTCCAAGACATCTATTCAGAGCACGTTACCATCGTCTCTCGAGACTGAAGGATGCCTACTTGCTATTACAAGTCACTTATTGTATATAAGCAGTTCCTTCCATGCTCTGTTCCATGCCTATCAAACCAGTTTTGCCTAAGGGTGGGAAGCTAGGCTTTTGATAGACAGCCATTGTGGGGGCTTGCAAGCTGCCAAAAGTTTGGCTGTACCTTGTTTCAGTCACCAAACAGAGTTTCCTCTTCTGACTCAAATAAGTAATTTGAATTACCTTTTCCCAATGCCATTCACTAGATCCTTCCAGGCCATTATCCTCCAAGTTTGCCACTCCAAGGGAGATCAGGAAATCATCCACTAGAGGTAGGGCCTTCTTTGCCGTGGCACAATCACTTTGGAATCAACTGCCAGTGGAGTTGTTCCTGGCTCCCTCCCTCCCTCCCAACATTTTAAAGACTCTGGAAAACACTGCAGTATAGAGAGGCCTTTTTTGGCAACCCTGTTTAATGTGTTCCTCTGCTGCTCTGCTTTTGTATATGCCTATGCCACATTCCATTTTGCAATTTCTGACTCTTGGCATTGTTGTTTGAATGTTGTTTATGCTGTTTTATTTGGCCTATCATTATTTCTTTATTGTATTTTTAGCTGACTGTAAACTGCCCAGAGTAGTGCATTGCACTAATGGGGCAATATACTAACTAACTAACTAACTAACTAACTAACTAACTAACTAACTAACTAACTAACTAACTAACTAACTAACTAACTAACTAATAAGGATTGGCTCTATCAGCCAGACAATGTCTCATTTAACTTGGTTCATTCCCTTGGTTCCTTGCTTGCAAGGTAATCTGAAGTGATAGATGGGTAGTTTATCCATCTCAAATTATTTCTAATCCTGCAAACTGCATGGTGTCTTCTGGGATAGTAGAGCACAGAAAGCAAGTTAAGTATAAGGACACATGATTTGAGTGTGGAATCTGGAAGATCTACTATCTATAATGTTTGGGAGTCACAAGATGCTCACACAGATCATCACCACCTGTGGCCTCAGGCTGTGAATCTCGAGGCTTCTTAATTACATGAATTAGAGTCACATTGATTTCTGTCAATGTTTCTGCAAAGGATCCAGAAGCAAAGAAATACACATGAACAATAATGATCTTAATTAGAGGGCCAACAAAAAAATTTCTAGTACAAAGAGCCTTTGTCTCCTCAGATTGACTCAGACATTCCAAAATTCTTAACCCAGTCAAGACTGCTCCCTGTCAAAGAATGCTGGATTCCAGTACTTAATTAAACTTCTTGTTCTCCCACAACATCAGCCATTTTCCAGTTCTGTGTCCTGCTGATAAATCATATTAGGAGCCCATCAAGTCTCAGAGTCTGACTATCCAGAAATCAGTGAGTTTGTGACCCAATTTGCTATATGAGCATTTCTCAGTTCTCCCTCCCTCCCTCCCTCCCTCTCTCTCTCTCACACACACACACACTCACACTCACTCTCTCTCTCTCTCTCACACACACACAAACACACACTTTATAGGATCTATTTTAAATTTTCCTCTCCTTTTTCAAATAGAATTGCATTGTCGTCCGTAATTCTAGTTGTACAGTGAAAATCACAGAACTGGTTAATGTGAATATTCTTAGGAACTCTAAGGGAAAAAGAGGAAGAGATCTCCTGTCTGCCCCTAAAGTTTTAAGTGATACATTCAGGGTGGGTGTTGGGTGGGTGGGGAATATGTAATATTGTCAATATCTCGAATTTATTATGGTTTTGTTTAATGTTCCTTTGAATCTTTAGACCTTTTCCACACTAATACTTTGAACTATGTCTTACATTAATGAAAGACAATGTGAAAGCAGCAGACTTGCCAACTGCTACGTAAAAGCTGACATTTTTCTGTTAAATGTAAGCATGCTTTATTTGTTTCTAAGCAATTACCTGGGGTGCCATTACATTTTGTCTGTATCTCTCTACTTTGCAAAAGGATTACATGACAGGAAGCAATAGATACTAATTTGTAAAATATTGTTGTCATTGTTAAGAGAAAGGCAAACGGAAACAGTTCTGAATGAAGAACGTCATTACAGGGAGCAGGGTCACATCCCTAAAATATGATACTTCAGTCAAAATAAGGAGGTCAAATCAGATTTTGTCATGGTGTTTATAAACAGATCTCGCCTTGGGTTCTGTGTTAAAGATTTTGTTCATAGTAGAATTCTGTAAAGAGGAATTACTAAGTGATTCTAATTCTACTGGAGTGTTGGAAAAGATGTGGAGTAATCACAGACACTGCAGTGTGCTCTAGCCCCATTTCTGCCATCCCAATTCCATTGCTCTCCTAGTCATCATGGAGGATAAGAAGTCAGAAGAGGAGGCGCTCTGCTATCCATGGGGGCTCTTCACATGAATGAGAACCCTGAGAATAAGTATTTTAGAGAAAAGATGAACACAAAACTTGAACATGTTTGAGAGAAATGTGCATAAAAATACATGTTGAAGTTACTGAGAGTTTACACACAGCGGATCAAGTGTGAGTGTAAAAAACCTCACGTATCTCCCTTGGTATACATACACTGATCAGCCACAACATTAAAACCACTGACAGTGCATAGCATTGATTATATCGTAACAATGACACCAGCCTGTCAAGGGGCGAGATATATTAAGCAGCAAGTGAACAGTATGTTCTTGAATTTCATGTGTTGGAAGTAGGAAATATGGCCAAGCGAAAATATCTGAGTGACTTTGCCAAGGGCCAAATGGTGATGGCTAGATGACTGGGTCAGAGCATTTCCAAAACAGTAAGTCTTGTGGGGCATTCCCAGTATGCAGTGGTTAGTACCTACCAAAAGGAAGGACAACTAATGAACTGGTTGCAGGCACTCAAGTCTCATTGATGTACATGGGGAGTGAAAACTTCCCCATCTGGTCAGATCACACCAAAGAGCTGCTGTAGCTCAAATTGCTGAAAAACTTAATGCTGGCCATGATAGAAAGATGTCAGAACACACAGTGCATCGCAGTTTGCTGTGTATGGGGCTGCGCAGCCACAGGCCGATCAGAGTGCCTGTGATGACCCCTGTCCGCCACCAAAAGCACCTACAATGGGGATGTGAGTGTCAGAACTGGACTATGGAGCAATGGAAGAAGGTTGCCTGGTCCAATGAATCACATTTTCTTTTAGAGCAGGTGGATGGCCAGGCGCATGTGTTTATCTAGGGAGGAGATTTGTTTATTTATTTATTAGATATCTAATAAATAATCTAATAAAGATGGCAGCAGGATGCACTGTAGGAAGAAGACAAGCTGGCAGAGGTAGTGTTATGCTCTTGGCAATGTTCTGCTGGGACACCTTGGGTCCCTGAATTCATGTGGATGTTACTTTGACACGTACCACCTACCTAGAGATAGTTGCAGTCCACGTACACCCCATCATGGCAATGATGTTCCTTGATGGCAGTGGCTTCTTTCAGCAGGATAATGCACCCTGCTACACTGCAAAAAATATATATTCAGGAATGGTTTGAGGAACATGACAAAGAGTTCAGATTGTTGCCTTGGCCTGCAAATTCCCCAGATCTCAATCCGATGGAGCACCGATGGGATGTACTGGAACACCAAATCTGATCCATGGAGGCCCCACCTTGCAACTTGCAGGACTTAAAGTACTGCTAATGTCTTGATGCCAGATACCAGAGGACACATTCAGAGGTCTTGTGGAGTCCATGCCTTGATGCATCAGAGCTGTTTTGGCAGCTTGAGGGGGACCTACATAATATTAGGCAGGTGGTTGTAATATTGTGGCTGACCAGTGTAGATGTTTGTGTCAGCAGAGGAAAGAGGAAACTTTACTCATACAGTCAGAGTAAACTTGAAGAATGTTTACTGTATAGAATGTTGAAGTATAAACTAGTTGTACTTGAACATTTTGACTTGATATAAATTTTGGTTTGTGCTTGACAGACTTGTAACAGTTTCATATTATATTCTTATCAGGCATAGTAACAGCAGGCAACTAACAGCAGAACAGTCCTAACACAACACCTACAGACAGACATACTAACAGACAAGTTATCAGACAAAGTGTCACTTTGTCTTATATCTGACAGTTATCCCTCTAAGCACCTATTGGCTAACACTTGACAAAATCTTAATTGGTTAAACATATTCTCTTATGCAAATATAACTCATTCATTCTTACAGTATATACTTATACATGCTGGGTTGCATAATTATATATTCTAACACCCATAGTTGGAACAATAAATTAATATAATAAACATAAAACACAGCAGAGAGGAGTTATGAATCAGTTTGGAAGAAAAAGGATGGGCAGTGTTGCCGAGCACCCAGGCTCCTCAGGCATGGACATTGGAAACTTTTCTGCCAATGGATTTTGGGATTCCCAGGTCACTTACTCACTTTTTTTTTGGAAGGAGCAAACTAACCATTTATCTCAAATATATAAGACCTAAATTAGTTTTATTTAGAATTAAGAGAAAGAAACCATTTCCCTTATGGTGTTTAGTGTTACACTGACTTTCTTTCAAAAACATGGCAAACACATAAATGTTGTTTACTAGGACAAAAGCAGAGACAGAAATTTGCAGGAGGAGTTCTCAGCTACTACATTCATGATGGGAGGTTGGGTGGGATATAATTAGCTGAGAATTCCATTGGAATAAAATAAGAATTCTCTTCCAAGGGGGCAGATGTGCTTCTTGTCCAGCTCATTGTGGAAATGGGCATAAGGGGAATGAATAGGCCCAGAATCCAGGTAAAATCCAGATAATAAAATACTGTGACAACTAAGTGCTGGGGGGGGGGGGGGAACAAAACATTTCCCAGAGGGCGGGCAGGTGACAAAATTGTGCCCAGGAGCTGCCATTTGCACCAAGACTCATATCCTGTGCTGCTTGTCATATGTGACAAGGATTGATTTTTTTCCAGGCCCTAAACTGCTACAGGATTTTTAAAAATTCACCGCTCTTCACATGGAAAGTTTTCTCCTCTCGTCCCAGGCCCCAGGGGTACTATTGCTGCTACGACTTGTGCCTCCAAAACTGTAACACTGGTGCATTAGTCCCAGAGAGTATGATGGGCCCAAATACATCACTACTGGCTGTCTAATGAGCCTTGGTACCAGATGGAAATGGGTAGATATGAGGGGTGTCCACATGTGAAACCACTTAAAACCAAAACCTCCTCCTCCACTGCTGCTTGCGCTGAGATTTCTCACCCTTCCTGTAGACCTGAAGAAATGTAACTGTTCCCTGGGACACTGACTGACAACAGTACAGCTAGGATGAAAGCAAAAGCCATTATGGCTAGATCTCAGGTTGAGCAGGGAAGCAGTCCAGATGAGATTTAGGTGGATGTGCTTATCCATGATGCCTTCATATTGTGGAACCGTTTGATGCCATTGACCATGGTCTCCTTCTCGGGTACCTCTCTGATAGGAGTCAGGTGCACTTCCTTGTGGGGAATAAAATTTAAATGGTTGTAATGGAAGATCCCTATTTGGCACCTTGGTCAGTGGGCTGTGGAGTCCCTCAGGTTTTAGTATTGTCCCCAACACTATTTAGCATTTACGTGAAACCACTGAGAGAGAGTGACTAGCGATTGGGAGTTCAAACTGTTTTAGCCGAGGAGTCGGAAGATTTTTCTCCTGCTATTATTAGTCACAGTTAAATAGCTCATTTGCTCCCCTGCCCTCTTCCTGACAGAGCAGAATACAGCCTTGTTTCACAGCTATTTAGTGGATAGATTCACACGCCAGACATGCACATACCTGCTTTCCATACTGAAGAGCTGCCACTAGCAGGAAAGATTTGCTAAGAGCTTTCACTACATCTATACAAATGCCTAAATCATATTAATAACCTGTGTTTAATGCTCTGATCTGACAAAGATGGAGGTATGCCTTTATGATGAATTGCATTCCTCTTTATATTTAAAATCTAAAACATGGAAGATGAATATTCCACCAGATGGCAGTAAGCTTCCATATACGCCAAATGGAACTGAAACAGTCTGGATTCATCTTCCAAGAATATTATTTTAGCAAAAGGATGTGGCTCTATGGCTGGATTTATAGAAGAAAAGTGGTTTTTCATTTGGAGAATGAGGAACTGCTACATATGCAAGGATTTTACTGTACAGTAGTTATCTACATAACAAGAATTCTGTTTACTGTTCCGTCTGCTGCATATGCTGCATGGTGTTTTTTTTTTGCTACATTTGGGAAGTGGATTGCATATAGGTTTATGGAGAATTAGAAAAACCAAATATGCAATACCATATTTACATATGGAAAGGTAGTTTGACTATGTGACTTCTGCGTTTGAATGTTACCAATGCACTGCACAATATGAAAACAAGCCACCTTTAAAAATCTGAAGAACTCTGAATGATAAATACTTGGAAATATGATTAAACATCATTTTAGTGTTTGGCTGAATGGACACTGTCCAGTTGGGAATATTAAAACATACAAGAATCTTGTGATACTTGAAAGACTAGCAATCCTATGAGCGCTTGTGGAACATTTGTGTAACTTATGCTTCATTTGGAATTCGCTTTTGTGCACTGTAGTCCATGTTGTCAGATGTAGGTGGACAGCAATCCATGAAAGACTAGTGTGAATAGCAATTTCAGAGATTCTACTTTATCGTAACAGATAACATGTGTTGCTGAGTGCTTGTTAGAATCTACAGTTTGATCCCCTTAAATGCACGATGTACACAGATTCCATTGATATCTGGATGGGCAAATCCCATCAACAAATGCAGAGTTCAAAATTTTAATGTTTGTTGTTTAGTTGTTAAGTCGTGTCCAACTCTTTGTGACCCCATGGACCAGAGCACGCCAGGCCCTCCTGTCTTCCACTGCCTCCCGGAGTTTGGTCAAATTCATGTTGGTCGCTTCGATGACACTGTCCAACCATCTCGTCCTCTGTTGTCCCCTTCTCCTCTTGCCTTCACACTTTCCCAGCATCAGGGTCTTTTCCAGGGAGTCTTCTCTTCTCATGAGATGGCCAAAGTATTGGAGCCTCAGCTTCAGGATCTGTCCTTCCAGTGAGCACTCAGGGTTGATTTCCTTCAAAATGGATAGGTTTGTTCTCCTTGCAGTCCAGGGGACTCTCAAGAGTCTCCTCCAGCACCACAATTCAAAAGCATCAATTCTTCGGCGGTTAGCCCTCTTTATGGTCCAGCTCTCAATTCCATACATCGCTACTGGAAAAACCATAGCTTTGACTATGCGGACCTTTGTCGGCAAGGTGATGTCTCTGCTTTTTAAGATGCTGTCTAGGTTTGTCATCGCTTTCCTCCCAAGAAGCAGGTGTCTTTTAATTTTGTGGCTGCTGGCACCATCTGCAGTGATCATGGAGCCCAAGAAAGTAAAATCTGCCACTGCCTCCATATCTTCCCCTTCTATTTGCCAGGAGGTCATGGAACCAGTGGCCATGATCTTCATTTTTTTGATGTTGAGCTTCAGACCATTTTTTGCGCTCTCCTTTTTCACCCTCATTAAGAGGTTCTTTAATTCCTCCTCACTTTCTGCCATCAGAGTGGTATCATCTGCATATCTGAGGTTGTTGATATTTCTTCCGGCAATCTTAATTCCGGCTTGGGATTCATCCAGTCCAGCCTTTCGCACGATGTATTCTGCATATAAGTTTAATAAGCACGGAGACAATATACAGCCTTGTTGTACTCCTTTCCCAATTTTGAACGAATCAGTTGTTCCATATCCAGTTCTAACTGTTGCTTCCTGTCCCACATATAGATTTCTCAGGAGATAGATAAGGTGGTCAGGCACTCCCATTTCTTTAAGAACCTTAAAGGTTCTTAAGGCCTCGTTGGACAGCCACTTTGCTTTCTTGCATTTCCTTTTCTTTGGGATGGTTTTTGTTGCTGCCTCCTGTACAATGTTACGAGCCTCCATCCATAGTTCTTCAGGCACTCTGTCCACCGAATCTAGTTCCTTAAATGTTCTTCACTTCCACTGTGTATTCATAAGGGATTTGGTTTAGATTATACCTGACTAGCCCAGTGGTTTTTCCTAATTTCTTCAGTTTAAGCTTGAATTTTGCTATAAAATGATGATCAGAGCCACAATCAGCTCCAGGTCTTGTTTTTGCTGACTGTATAGAGCTTCTCCATCTTTGGCTGCAGAGAACATAATCAATCTGATTTCGGTATTGCCCATCAGGTGATGTCCATGTGTAGAGTCGCCTCTTGTGTTGTTGGAAAAGAGTGTTTGTGATGACCAGCTTGTTCTCTTGACAAAACTTTATTAGCCTTTGCCCTGCTTCGTTTTGAACTCCAAGGCCAAAATTACCTGTTGTTCCTTTTATCTCTTGACTCCCTACTTTAGCATTCCAGTCCCCTATAATGAGAAGAACATCTTTCTTTGGTGTCAGTTCTAGAAGGTGTTGTAGGTCTTCATAGAATTGGTCAATTTCAGCCTCTTCAGCATCGGTGGTTGGTGCATAAACTTGGTGATGTTGAAAGGTCTGCCTTGGATTCGTATTGAAATCATTCTGTCATTTTTGAGATTGTATCCCAGTACAGCTTTTCCCACTCTTTTGTTGACTATGAGGGCTACTCCATTTCTTCTACAGGATTCTTGCCCACCATAGTAGATATGATAATCGTCTGAATTGAATTCGCCCATTCCCGTCCATTTTAGTTCACTGACGCCCAGGATGTCAATCTTTATTCTTGCCATCTCCTCTTTGACCACATCCAGCTTACCAAGGTTCATAGATCTTACATTCCAGGTTCCTATGCAGTATTTTTCTTTCAAGTACTGGACTTTCCTTTCACTTCCAGGCGCGTCCGCAGCTGAGCGTCCTTTCGGCTTTGGCCCAACCACTTCATTAGCTCTGAAGCTACTTGTACTTGTCTTCCGCTCTTCCTCAGTAGCATGTTGGACGCCTTCCGACCTGAGGGGCTCATCTTCCAGCGTCATATCTTTTAGCCTTTTGTTTCTTTTCATGGAGTTTTCTTGGCAAAGATACTGTAGTGGCTTGCCAGTTCCTGCTCCAGGTGGATCACGTTTAGTCAGAACTCTCCATTATGACCTCTCCGTCTTGGGTATCCCTGCACGGCATAGCCCATAGCTTCTCTGAATTACTCAAGCCCCTTCGCCACGACAAGGCAGCAATCCATGAAGGGGAAATTTTAATGTAGCCAATTGTTTTGTCATTCTTACAAAACACAAAGAATTTTATATGAATACAACAGATAGTGGAACATATAACAGTCAGCATTTCCTGAAAGTGTCAACAAGTTTATATTGCATGTAGTAGATGTCCTTGTCAAGGGCATGTGTATACATGGGGCAGACACAAATGCTATTTAAGCTCAGTTAATTTTTTAGTAATATGTGAAACTTGGTGGAGCATTTTTCCCTGTTAGTTTCTGGAATTGCAGCATTTAATTGGTGAGTTATTCTTTTGGACAATAAATAAGCTGAACAGGCTGCCTGTAAATTTCCCCCTCAGATGAGAAATTTCTACCCACTATCAGGGTCTGTACAAAATATTTTGATCAAGATAAGGGGTGGATTAATGGCAGGAAGAGCTGGACTGTGTAGCCTTGGCCAGGTTGCATGAATGCCACCATGAGAACAGACTGGTGAACCACTTCTAAGGCCTTTATTTAAAAAAAAAAAACTGAGAAGGATTGCTATAACTCTGATTTGATGACAGTGCAGGACACATAATGAGCTCATGTTATAGGAAGCCAGATTTAGGCTGAATATCAGGAAAAACCTTTTAACAGTAGAGCAGTATGACAATGGAACCAATTACCTCGGGAGGTGACTCCAATGCTGGAGGCATTCAAGAGAAAATTGGACAACCATCTGCTTTGATCTGGATTCCTGCATCAAGTAGGAGGTTGGACTCCATGGCCTTATAGGCCTTTTCCAACTCAGTTATTCTATGATTCTATGACACATAATTATTATTTATGGCATGTCATATATCTGTTTTCTTATCAGGAATGATTATATCTTCCTGCATATGTAGTGAATGGAAGGTCATGAAAAGCTGCAAGTTTCCTCTGTTGTTTTAGCTGTTGCTATAGAGCAGTGGTTCCTGACCTGGGGTCCCCAGATGTTCTTGGACTAAAACTCCCAGAAGCCTTCAACACTAACTGTGCTGGCCAGGACTTCTGGGAGTTGTAGTCCAATAACATTTGGAGATGCAAGGTTGGGAACCACTGCTATAGAAGAAGAAACTACAAAAACTACTACAACGAAAGAAAACTTTCCTATTTTTGTGAGGAAAACAGTAAGGCAGTTACCTTTAAAATGCTTTGTTGCCCACAATGTGTTTTGTCTGTGCACTGGATGATATTTCTAGCTGTGTCCTGATTTGATTTGCTGGAGTGCTTTTGTTAGTGTATCTACGAACCAGATATGAAACAGTGGAGATTTTTATGATCCTGTGGAGTGGAGAGATGCAGAATTGGTGTAGCTCAGTGTTAGGTTTATGTGCAAATAATGTAAAATATAGTGGGCTCATTAAACATTACTAGTACTCTGAAATGATTTTTGTTTTTATGTTCCTATTCCAGTTTCTGAGACTTCCCGATTCTGATTGTTTTGGAATCTGTTTTCCAACATTGTCTGGAGAGCCTCACATTTTCCTTACACCTTATTTAAGTTATGTAATGCTGCCTCTATTTATGGGTAGGGACAAATATAATACTGTCACTTTTCCACAGTTCCTTCTTACAGCAGCAGGAGTAGGGGGCATCATGACTCCTCAAAATATCTGCAAAAGGAGTGGACAGAGTTTAAGGAACTTATTGTCCTACTCTTGTATACTTCTTGTAGATTACATAGCCATTCAGTAGATTAGCATTACTGTACCATATTCTTTGCTATGGAAAACTATCCAAGCAATTTCTGTTGGAGTAGAAATTGTAACATCTTGCAGTGCACATGAAGAAATGGGCTGTAATCCACAAAAGCTTGTGCTAAATAAAACTGACCAGCCTTTAAGAAGCCATGAGACTCTTGGCTCCAGAAACAGTGTCCTCCCATATTAAGACATTTGGGGGAAAACATCATACATGAGAGCCTTGGGACTGGAAGTGTGATACAATATGTACTCCCTAGAAGCATTTGCTTCCTCAAAGGGGGGGGAAAAAGACTTAGTTTCTCCAACTTAAAAGGACTGGGATTGTGGGTATATGAATTTTTGGGAACTATAGATTCTTCCAGTAAGTAGTCTTGCCTTCTTTGGAGGGGATTTTTTAAAAAAGAAAAATGGGTTTCATTGTTTTTAGAACAGAAATAACTTCTTCACTGATGTATGGTTTTACAACAGTGGGCTTCAGCCTACCTGCCAAATTTGACTTTCAGAAGCCCACACAAGTTCTTTTGTAATTAACAGCATGTGATCACATATGGAATGTCTCAAAATAAACCTTATTTGCACAATAATTATTTAAGTGGATTTTATAGCATTCCTGATTAAAACATCTGTGCATCATTTTGCCTTCAGAATACACCATCTTTTGTTTTGATTCAAGTCTACATAGCTAATTGCCCTCTAATGTTCATCAGATATTATAGGGAGATAACTTGGCCAGTGATAAAAACAGGGTCATCCCAGCCCAGTAGCGCTTCCTGTTTGAAAAAGAATCATTCATTAAAGGTGCACCATGTCACTGCGCCTGACAGAATTCCTGGCTTCTTTGACAACTTTCACTATTCATAAATATATACATAAAAAAACTAGATCCAGGCTGGATAAGTCACATGTATATTATCATCCTTGTTGTTGTTGTTATGTGCCTTCAGGTTAGAATTGGCTTATTGTGACCCTAGTAGGGGTTTCAAAGTAAGTGAAGTATTTCAGAAGTGGTTTTGGGATATGAGTTTCCCTGGCAGCCAGGGAACCCAGGTCTCCCGAGTCATAGTGCAAAGATTTTGTGGGGTCCTAGATAGGGTATGCAAATTAACAGATGTTCTTTCCCCCACAATTATGGCATCCAAGATTCCTTCACACTATAGTTTTCCAATTTAAAAAAGTCTGAAGATTAGGAGAAAATTATGTGCAAAAATGTGTATAGGCTATTGTGCATGTGAAAATGTACATGGATTTTCATTTAAAAAAAACTTGATGTAGGCAACGGATGGAACAAACACTTGAAATAATGTTAACGTTGCAGAAATATTATTGTGTTCTTAACTTCTTCTATTAGTTGTCATTTGAGCAAAATACCTCCAGGATGTCAAGGGAAAACTATGACCAGTCACACAGACTCAACTTTATTTGGAACAAAACTGCCCACAGTTTTATTGATTTCAGCTGCCAAATAGCCCTGATACTAGCACAGAGGATGGATCACTCATTAGCCAACCCAACCCCTGGCTGATGATAACTCAGATAACAAAATTGGAGTTAACCATGTGGTCATGCGCTGCTGTGTGGGCCCCTCTGTCACCAGGTGGGGTGGAAGTGTGCAGCACTCTTGAGCCAGGGGTACACTTGGACTCTGCCCCCCACCCCTAAAAGGGGCTCTACCTAAGCAAGGGGTACACCTGGACTCCACTCACCACACCTTAAAAGGGGGCCCTCCTCATTTCTCATGGATCTGTCCTTCCTTTGGCAGCCACTACATTACCCCAGACCCCTGTTGATGACAAAAACAGCCCCCATTAAATCAAGAATTGCACTTCTGCTGTTGCTTGTGTAGCTGAGTGGAACTGACAACTGCAAGCAAAAGAGCCCTGTACTTTTTCTACTAGTATTATGTTGGGTGCCATCTCCAATTTATTCCTATGCTGGATGTCATTACCTCGAAGTGTGGGGGACGAACAAGATATTAAAGCAGGTCTCTGTAATGTTCAATTGGCACCATTAATATGTAATTGTGGGATGGATTGATTTCACATCATTCAAACTAACACTTTTGGTGAACTTTCTCCCTTCTGTTTCTGCTAACAACAGTGGAGGTTTCAACAAAGTTGAAACCAAGTGCTTGCGTATCCTATTGTTGCCGTATCATCATGCCCCCTGAGCTTATCAGTGATCAAGGCCATGAATGAGTGGAGAACATCTGTTGAACTTAATATGTCCACCAGCAGAATTGTTAGGGAAGCCATTGTCCCAGCTTTCTCAAACCCCTTGTGCGTCCAAAAACTGGTTCCAAAGAGCTGGGAGACCTGCAAGGCCTCAGTTTCAGGTAATGCCAAGGACCAGAAGAAGATCAGGGGAGCTAAAGAAGTTCAATCACACTGGCTTTAGTAATTTGTGGTTTTAATTCTGATTTTCTTGTTTTTGTCTTGGTTGGTTGGTTTTTTTGTTTGTTTGTTTTTGGTGGATTGTTGTCTCCCCTATGTTCTTGAAGGGAAGGACAGGATATAAATTAAAATAATAATAACAGAATAATAATAAATCTACCAATTTTACATTATACTATGATGTGAAGTAAATTAACATTCTGGCTCTGATGTATTACAATGGTAAGGACAGGTTCTTAAAACATACTTTGAGAGGATACATGGTCCAGAACATGGCAGCCAGACTGTTGACTGGTGTGAGCAAATTTGAGCATATCACTCCCCTTCTGGCTCACCTGCACTGGTTATCCATTGTGTCCCAGATCAGATTCAAGGTTTTAACACATGTAAAGCTCTCCACAGTTTGGGACCATGTTACTTGTTGGAGTGTCTAACCCCAATATCATCTGCCCAACTCACCAGATCCTCCCAGACCAGGCTCCTCTGGGTGGCCAACCCAAGGGAGGCCCGAAGGTCTTACACTAGAGACAGGTCACCCCAACTTTATGGAATCAGCTTTCGGAGGAGCTATGTCTGGTTCCCACCTGTTTGTCATTTAGAAGAAAACTTAAGATGTTTCTTAAATTTTCATACTGACCTGAGTTGATATCTGGGATGAGGTCCGAGATGGCATGAGGTCTCCTGCCTTGGGCAGGGGGTTGGACTAGAAGACCTCCAAGGTCCTTTCCAACCCTACGTCGATTCTGTGATTCTATGATTCTTGCTTATTTCCATTCTGCTGCTTTTGCAAATTGTTCTGGTGCCTCTGGTGTTTCATATGGTTAGCATTTTTAATTGTTTGTATAATTTTCTGTTATTTGTTTTAATCCATTGTTAAACCACCCAGAATAGTGCTTTTTCACTAATAGGGTAGCATATGAATGAATGAATGAATGAATGAATGAATGAATGAATGAATGAATGAATGAATTTGCACTTTCCAGAGAAGAACCTCTAATATACTGCCCTGCCAGAGAAATTGTGTAATGGTAATTTTATAAGGTAAAATGGTTTTGCCTTGCTTTTCCTTTAAAAAAAACTGTTTAGAGTGGAAGAAATGTATTAAATTACAGTCTGCTTTCTTTTAATATATCATTTGTTCCTATCTAATGCTTTTGGTTCCTTCACAAAGCAGATGGCTAGCAAAGGGAACAAATGTTTAAGCAAAGAATAACTTCTATTAGTGGAAGAAGCTAGACATAGTAATGTATTATTACTACTTATTCCACATCATATGTTTTTAAATATCAAAAATATAGAACTACAAACCTCAAATTAATGTAATAATATTAACAAAACAAAATGCCTTTTCGGTGTGTGAATCCTGAAGCTCATTTTTTTTCGAGTACATTGTGAGTTCAAATCTTAAATTGGCTAATTGATAGGCGTGATCACATGCCTGGGGATTTTAATCAGAAAAAAAATCATAAATTTGTTATTTGTGGTTTGTCAACCTTGATGAATCACAAATCAAAATGAATCACCATTTTTTCTGATTCATGCCCATCTCTAGTTCATGTCTATAAGTGTTAATTTAGCTTTCTTGGTCTCTCTCTCTTAACAGGAAATTTTTAGGAGTCTTGCATTTCTAACCCTCCAGTCGTCGTTACTTTTTCAGATGTCAAAAATTGAAAATTGGTAAGTTGTTCACCTTATGCTTTTCATTAAATTGTAAATAAAAGATTTATCTCTAGTGGTATTGATAACAGTTGTGAACATTATTTGAAGGTGCTTTCTTATTGCTAATTGGAAAAAAATGCATTTAAAAAAAAAACATTACCAGTGTTTCAAATTCAAGATTATTAAAATAGTGGAAACTTGCATAATAAAGAGGAAGTGTTTAGGTTGTTTAGGCACTAGAGAAAAATGAAAATGAAAGAAATTGTTACCGTGTTTGGACAATATTCAACTTTCTAGAACACTGTGGCCTCCCAGCTAGACTACACCCATTGAATCCACTGCTGAATGGTAAGTCAACATTTATGTGAGTTCCACTGATTCAATGGACCTACTCCATTGGGACTAGCAATTGAATGCAGGTAATGGGAAGAAGATGAAGTTATTTGAGTTTGTGGAGGGCATAAAACAGTATTTTTTGTTAGTTAAATGAGCAGAGGACATGGCATTGAAAGGAAAAAAAAACACTATCTTCCATTTTGGGTCAGTGAGTTCTCAATCTCCTCGCCCCCCCTTTAGATAACATTAGGAAGATTCATAATGAAAAAAAAAATTAAGAAACTCAATTAATGGTAAAGACACTTCAAATGAGTTGAGTTATTGTTTTACATTGTATTGTTTATTGGCTTCCTTTTGAGTGAAACATGGGTCAGTATAATTGTTACTCTACCTAATACATCAAATTAATATTTTCCATTTTTAATCACTTGTGTGCTGCTTGCAGGCACACACAAATGCACACGCACACACACACACACACACACACACACACACACACACACACACAGAGGAGTGTACAAACTTAGGTCTCATTTGAATTGTTAGCCTCAACAAAAATAGAATCATTGAAACAATCAGAACTTGGTAAGTCAGCACTTCTGTAAATTCCATTGATTCTGCTGGTCTCCTGTACTTGAGATTAATTGTTGGATTTAGGCCATGAGGTTGTCTTTATTTTGGCTTTTCTGCCTATATCCTATTTTCTGAATGGTTTATTTTAGTTAAATTCAATACACTGGGAACCACTGAAACCATGAAGACAACATAGCATATCTGGTCATATTCCCACTGTCAACTAAGGATCGTTTCCTCCTTACTGAAATACATAACTCACCATGATTAGAGAAGAACTTCTAGTACTTTCAAACTTCATTGTTGCTTTTTCCATGTGGAAACTGTCTGCCAAAAATATGTTCCTGCTCTTTACATAGGCTCTGCCTACAAGTAAGACCACTACCCGCAGTTGGAATTCTATCTCATGTGGAGGGCCTACACATGAGCAGGAAGCATTCCTCTACTCTACAGACACATTGTGATTCCCAGTGTGGTGCAGTGGGTAGAGCAATGGACTAAGACTCTAAAGAACAAGGTTCAAATACCCACTTGGCCATGGAAACTCACTGGGGGAGTGGAACTGGTAAAACCACTCTGTAAATATCTCACTTACCTCAAAAGTCCTACCTGTAAATATTTCACTTACTTTGAAAGCCACAATAAGTCGGTTCCAACTTGACAACACAGAACATGCATAGAGAGAGAGAGAGAGAGAGAGATTGCTTTCCAATGTGTCTGTAGAGTGAGCAACAAGAGAGAGGGAAGGGCTAGATGCCCCCCTCTAAGTTAGATGAGTCTTTCTATATCAGTAACAACTGAGTAATCCTGTCATATCTGAAGCAATTGTTTACAGTTTGTAAGATTCAGATTTTCACAACAGCATTCACAAATTAAACTTTTCAAATGGATTTTCAAGCTCAATATTTTTTTTACTCCGTATTTCATAAGAAATGGGGGCCAAATAACTGATTTGTATTCCTGCACTGAACAGGGGGTTGGACTTGACGGCCTTATAGGCCTCTCCCAACTTCATAATCCTATAATTTTAACTAGTGTTCTTTTTTCTGTTCTCTCTTCCTGACAGTATCAAACTGGGGTTTTAGCCACAAAGGATGTATTTAACATCTTTTAAAATGTATTTACAAATCTAAAGCACACAGTAAATTCTTTGAGCCTTATCTGCTTCAAGACAGATATACATAACCATTTCCCAATGAGACCATAAAACACATGTGCACATCATCTGCTTCAGTCTGAAGGTGTGATGGCATGGGGAAAAAGGATTGGCAGAAGTTGGATTTGCAGTGCTCATATAGGGGCTGCAGATTGATTTGGGAGTTCACAATTAATAGTGGATGCGACATTTAGCCCACAGTTCCCCCTTCTCTCCTTCTTTCTTATGGTCCCACCTCTGCCAATTATTTTATGGGGCATAAATCAGGACATCATAATAATGAGGACCCAGCAATAAGGTGATAGGGTGATTAGCACTAATCTCATACACGTGAGAATTTAAAAAAAATTGGAGAGAGATTTGGGGGTAGGAAAGAATATGGGAGGGTGTTCCCACAATCCTGAACATCATGCCCCAACTTCCTACATTACTGAAACTCTACCTGTAAACATGCCCCCTATCTTTATAAGAATGTATCATAACTAACCAGGCACGGAAAAGCCTGTTTGAATTGTTCTGGCTTGAACAACTAGAAGCCCTCCAGTGGCAGAGTTAAAAAGTTGCTTTTGGAGCAAAAAAAGGGCTGAGCCAACTCAAATCAGCCTTTGCTTCATGTGGTCAGTGTCAGATCCTGATTTGGACAACTGATCCCCCAGGCATCCTATAAGATTTACAGATTTCTCAAGTAAAGAGAACAGATTTATGGTTTGTCATAAGTGGAGCAAATCCCACAGTATTTGACCATATAGTTGCAACCTGAGTTAGGCTGGCTGTTGGATGAACTACCAGTGACTGAATTTGACTTTGGAAACTCTTTTTCCCACAGTTGCAAATTACACATTGACATTTTAAAGACATTGTGGAAAGACTAATGCATCTCTCTTATTCAGTCAATGAAGAAACAAATCTTCATGACCCAGCCTGCCTCCTCTGCATACTATTTTGACTTTGCATCTGTGTGTGCAACTTTGTTCAATTCCCACTGTTTCTATGCTCAGATATTTATATGAGAGTAATAACCATAATTGTAAGATGTTAACCCAGCATCTGTTAGAAGACATATTTTTTCATTGCTGACAAATTCAATTAAAGGTATTGCTAGCTAAACCAATTTGAACAACAGCTAGCTTGGAAAAGGCCACTATTTCCCATACTAATTTCCAAAGCCATTAAATCTGCAAAATTATACGATTCACCTCCAGATGAAAACTGAGCAATAGAATGTAGTGCCTGGATCTGCTTGGGGATATTCAGGAGCATAAAGTACAGGGTCTCCTCCATGAAAAGTTTCTTGATTACAATGATGTTGATGCAATACAATTAGAACTTGGTTTCAGAAGATAAAATGTAGATAATCTCTCATTTTCAGCCAATTTAGTGCATTTCTTCAAAATGTTAAGATTTCAGCTTACTGAAAATTGTAAGATATGAGGAAAAATCTGCTGTATGGTTTTAATGTATAACTCTTTTTTTGCTTTTCAAAACAGTGTTTTCCTCATCTTTCCTTTCCACACTCTGAATTATTTGGATATCTATGAAATTGATCTGACCGGTGATTTGTGTTACCTTTCAAACCTAGAAGTATCTGCCTTCTAATTTCTATCCAAAGAAGAAATCTATTGGGTTATTTGACATTAGACACCAGCTATTGGGTTCATTTAGATGAACAGACTATAGATGAACAGAAAGACAGACTATAGGCAAAATACTGGTGAATAATATATAAAATCATTTTTTAAAAAAACACTTGTTAATCTACAGCTGACCAGTACTTCTCAGAAAAATGTACTTTTCTTATATGCAACTGGAAATACATTGATGAAACACATTTCCTCCTAATCCAAGTTATTATTTAGAACATTTTCATATATATCAAGCAAAACCAAAAGAAAAAAAGAGATAAAATAGACACTTTTCAGACTTCTTACTTCACCCTTTAAAACAGCTGCTTGTCTTAGAACATTGGAAGAAGATTTTGAATTCCACTGAATTTAAACGTTTGCTATATTATTTATTTCATGTGGTGTAAATAATTTATGAATCACTTTTCTGCAATTGTATTCAGAATTATGCCAATATATTTTTGAATCAAAGGTATATGTTTTGATTCCTTTCTATCAATAAAGTACTGGTTATTGAGAGAAATACTTGGCATGGTAATATAGTGAAGATATTCCTTATATTAGCTGAGTTCTTATTTTATCTTTTGCCTTCACTTTTATTATAGATATGGAAATCTTTGTATTTATTGCCACCTAGTGATGTAACTAAGAAGCACAAGAAATGTAATACTTCTCTTTCTTTTGCAAAAACAGGGGAACTGGGTCATAGGCTGTGTCCTACAGAGGCAGAGTGTCCATTCATTGGGTAATCCTCTAACCGCATTCACTTACATGCAGTGAATGCATTTTTTCCCACAGTCCTTACCTAGGAATGCAAGATGAGGACTGTACATGCAAGAGCAGAAACACTAACTTTCACATTCAAAACTGAATGCTCGAATAGGGTTGGTGTTGTGGAAAAATAGTATGAGCCATTCCCCTCCACCATCCATTTAGCCTCCATTTGAACTCAGACTCCTGTCTCAAACTTCATGCCACAGTATCAAATACAGCTGTTCTGTGTTACAATTAAGACAGGACTAGGGTGAAACATAGATTAATTATATTTTATGTAAAGCATTTGGACAGGGCACTAGTACTGGAACAGAGATGGGCACAAACTGGAAAAAATGACAAATCAGGGTGGTTTATGGCTACCCATGAACTACAAACTACAAACCACCCACAAGTCCTGGAAAAGCTAATTGGTCTGTGGTTCATTTTTTTTCTGGTTTGTGCCTGGAGAAACTTAACGTCTCCATCCTCTGCTGCCTGCCTGCCCCCTCCCCACTGCCCCCATCGCCTCCCTACTGGTCCTGCCTCCACCTCTTCTTCATCCTCCACCGCGGCCATCTTTAGAGACAGCGGCCTGGCTTTCCAGAAGGGAAGCCAGGCTGCTGTGTCTAAATATAATGATGTCTCATCTCTGTTCTGAAATATTGGTTGTTGGTTTCTAGACTCTGAAAGAATCACAGCGAGCTGTACTGTTGACCTGCTTTTTTGCAAGATCTAAACTTTAGTCTGGCAAGATGTGGCCACTGAATACCCATCAACAGCAAAGAGTACAAAGAGTTTGTGGGAAAAGATATCACAGACAGGACTGGAGAAGTGGCATGTTTGTTTGAAAAGCTCAGCTGTAAAAGGAAGGTCAGTTGTGGTGGGAATAGAGGCATTTTTAAAAATATACGGGCCCCTTGTATTTATCATATTACATGTCAATATGCCTGTGCAGGAAGAACACTTTTGGTTTACTTTTGGTTTGGGTTCTTTGTCCAGGGCTTCTTTTAATTTTCAGATCCTTTCAGATACCTGGTCTTTCAGTAAACCTGAAAGGGCCTATATCTTTTGTCTACTTTCATTTCAGTTTTCCTAATTCAGGTTCCTGGCACTGGATCAAGTTAAGACATGCAGAACCCACAAAACTACTCCAAAAAATCAGGGTCAAGGCAACAGACAATAATCTGCTCCAAAAGTGGGCAACAGAACAACTCGACACTACTGCAAAGATCTGCAGCAATTCAGCTTGGCATTAAATCCAATTTTAGTTTCAACTGGTACAGACTCACTAAAAACAGTAGGTTGGAAGATGTCCTGAAAAGTAATTCACCATTCATTTGAATGACTCTGCTCTGCTTGTAACTGGCATTGGATTCAGCCCTAGGAAGGCAAAGAGAGTGGTGGCAGAGATGGTTCATTAGGGAAGCTGTGATCAAGAGTCTTGGTGACATCCTTTGGTAATTTGATTTGGGAAGGCATACTCCAATTCTCCAGTCTGGCTAGGAGGACTGTAATAGACCCATTATGTATACCATCAGCATAGCCAGTTGTTCATTTCCAGAATCTTGCTTCCAAACTTTTGAAATAAATGAATGATTTAAAAAAACACCTGCATCAAAACAACCTTCATTTTCCTTCCCAGAACTTTGTAGTCACTTGCAAGAACTTGAAGGCTGTGTCTAGCAGCATCATTTGTTTTGTCTGGATCAGAAGGAAGAGATGATATTTTAGTTAATCTTGACAAGTTTTCTACCATATACTTGGAGACAATAAACATTTCTGTGCGGATGCAAAATCAACTCTGCAAAATGTTGCCTCTGCCCACCTCCCTAGAGGCACTCCTAGACCACCACTACACATTTCCTTCTCCTTGGGAAGATTGCAGGAATTCTTCCATCCAGAGAATCCTCCATGGTGACTTCTGTGCTGTCTGCTGTCTTTTCCAGTAGCTCAGAGTCATGATCCATGGAGAAGGCTGATACTCGTATTGGTTCTGTAGCCCCAAGGACACTGTGTTTTTCTTTATAACCCTGCTTCTCTGTGTTGCATTCCTCCAAATGCTTGTCTCCTGCGCTTGGTACTCTTCTTTGTATGTCTCCATCTGTTGCTCTTGCAGGAAAGCCTGGTCAGCAATGGCCAATATGATCAAATTAACCTAACAGGTCTTCCAAAATTAACCTGTTCAGGATTCTGCTAACTGCACCCATCCACTCAATATAGAGTAGGCAAAAGAAAACAAAACTCAGAAACTAAAACAAAGAACCCTGACCTGGCTAGCCCAATGTCAGGCCAAAAAGTCTTACATGGCTTTGAAATGACCAGCAAAGCCCATCCTGAAGGATAAAGAGCCATGTCAGTAAAGAAACAGAAGCAGGGCTTGGCTAGCCACTATCACAGATCATTTGCAGAGCAAACCTTGCTTTTAACATGTTATGCAGCTGTGTGCCAATGCTATCAGGCCAAGGCACCCATCTCTCTTATGCCCACCCACCATGTGTCTCCCTTGTTGAAGCCATGAGAAAGAAATAACCTTGGCTGAGAGACTTTCTGCCCAGAAGATGGTGTCTTTCGGCAGAAGTATGGCAAATATGCTCAGTTTCCCTTTCAGTATAAACTTAGAATTTACAGCTCCAGATATATGATGGCGCAAGAAAACTCAATGAAGAATGTTAAAGCCCTTTAAGATTCCTTGCCTCCAGCCCAGAGAACTCCATCCCCCTCAGCGTCTCAGTAGTGTGTGTGAAATGCATCTAGTGTCCTTTCCTTTTGAAAAGCAAAGTAACATGCACATACAGTACACACATACATAGAATCAGCACAGAAATAGTGGCTGAGTATTAAGAAAAATAAAAACAACCCAAACAATCTAGTGCTTCAAATTCTTGAAGCAGCAAACAACCTTGCTTTAGCAATTCACACAGCTCTCACAACTGGCATATTTTTGCACAAAACATCATTATGGCCAATACAATAACTGTATCTAGAGTATTGGGAAATTTCTCAGCATCCTCGCTGGCAAAGAAGAGAATGTTTATGTTGTTCTTAAGGATGAGACTACTGAAGCATTACATACTTTTCATACGTTAGTGCAAAACATATGTAGATCAGCTGAGGTTTTCAAAAAATTTCCTTGAAATATGCATCAGGTCTAGCTGTTTTCTGGATAAAGAAAGGTATGCTTCAACCTTCCTAACTAAGAAATGTCAAGCCTTTGTGATAAATAAGAATGCTAAGTCACAACTGCAGGTAAATCTATTATACCTCCCTTTAAAAAAAAAAAAAAAAAGCAGGAAATCAGAATTCTGGAGTTAAGCATTCTTTAATGTCTGTCTTAGTTGCAGTTGCCAATTTCCTCAAAGGTAGGTAACAAATTAAATCCAAATACACAATTTGATGTACACAAATGGCTCAGTAATGGAATATAGCCAACAATGTGCTGGCTAGAATATTGAGAAATGTGCCTGTATTATCTTCTCTTTTAATTAACTCATGCCATGGGGGAAATAATTCTACATTTTTGCATTTTCACTGCACTGCAAAAGCAAACGTCTAAGAGTGAGTGAAAATAAGTTTGTGAAGAACTGTTTTGGTATGATCTGCCTGAAATGTCTTCTCTACAGCATCCAGATATGACTAAGAGTGTACTTGCAGCCTTGACCAGTCTTATTTATGAAGAGGATAACTTGATTGGATCAAAGGTGCCCGTCTGATAAAGTATGACTAAGTACTCACTCTGGTCAAATTATTTCAAAGAAAGCCTCTATTTTCTCTATCCTGATATCACTCGTTTTTTTTTTAAAAAAAAAGCTCAAATGAACTTTAAAAAGGAGAGGGGGGGATGTCTTAGGTTCCTCTTGCTTTATTTTTAAAAATGACTAAAATTGGCTGCAAGTTAAATTGTGCTCCATGTTTTCCAATTGTGATAAACATTTCTTCTCATGCCCCAATTTGTTTGCAGTAAAATTGTATTTTACATTTTAAGAACTCCTTTTTTTAAAAAAAGAACTTTTATTTTGCAAAAAGCACAAATGTTTTGGACAAAAAACAATTCTTTAATTTTTTCAAAGTCCAAGAATGTGAAAAATGCACAAAACTCACAATATTATGCAACCAAAAATAAAAGTTAGGGAAGAATGCAAAAAAAGAATATTCCTATAGCAAGAAGAAGAGAAAAGCTTTGACGAATGGCTAATGAAACTCTCGTAATTGTTAACGCCAGATGAGAAACAAAAGTAAAAACAACTTTTGCCATACCTGGAACAAGAAATTATGAAAATCTATGGATTGTTTTAGCTATCTGGATAGCTCAGTGGTTTAGGTATCTGGCTGCAGAACCAGACGTCAGTTCGATTCCGCACTTTGCCTCCTAGAGGAAAGGCCAGTCTGTGTAACCATGGCCAAGCTGTATAGTCCCCTGATGCCACCAGAAGAAGGGAATGGGGTAAACCACTTCTGAGTATTCTTTACCTAGAAAACTCTGAAAAGGATCACCATAAGTCAGAATTGATGGCACATGATTATTATTATTATGGATTGCTTTAAAGATGTGTCACAATATTTGATTATCCAATGATAATCAAATATACTGGGTAAGAGGCTACTGTTAAGAGATGGTGCCCATAATCCTTTTAAGTAGAAGAAAGAAGAAAGTGCAAAACCAGGATTAAGCTGAACATTAAGAAGACAAAAGAAGACAAAAATAACGACTACTGAAGAAATGCATAACTGTAATGTTGCCAGTGAAGAAACTGAAATTGACAGAATTTTTCTATACTCTGGTTTAATCGCCAGTCCAAATGGAGATGCAGCCAAGAAATCACAACAAAGCTACGGCTGGGATGAGTAGCTATGAAGGAACTAGAAAGGATCCTTAAATGTATAACTGAATTACTAGAGAAGAACGCTAAAATCATCCACACTATGGCATTCCTAAATATCATGTAGGGAAATGAAACTGAGCAGTAAAAAAAACTGACTAAAAAAAATTCTTTGAAAGGTGGTGCTGACATCCATATTTTACAATGGATGTCTAGAAAAACAAATGAGTTCTAAATCAAATCAGACCTGAATGCTCCCAAAAATGACAAGCTAAAAGGTTTTTTTGGGAGAATCTTCTCTTTCATTTCTGAGTTCTTTAGGGTGGGAGGGCACATAACCTCTCAGACACAAACTTTCCAGTGATCTCAGCTGCCCACTCTCCTGGAAGGGACCTGGGGTGAGTGAGATCAAACTCCCTGTGCCTAGCTCTGCAACCAAGCATTCCAACTCCCTAAGTTACACCAGCTCTCAAACATGACTAGCAACAAAAAGAATCGAAGGTTATAGCAATCACACCATCAGATGCACACTGGTATACTATTACTATTTCTCTCTGTGTTCACATATTTTTTAAAATAAAAACAAGGACATTGAGATAGGCATAGGGGTGTTCCTCTAAAAATATAAGATATATGGAGGGTTTCTACTGTGGAACAATCCAAAGTGATGATATGATTCTGTACATAAAAGCAGTGTGGCTTTAAAAGGAAAAGACAGTTAATTCTGCCATGATTGGGTCTCCATCCACGTATGTCAAACATATTTGTGTTTCGTAATCAATCAGTTGGAAAATTGGCATGGCTTTGCTTGAGCCTTTGGTATCTTCAGGCACTAAAAGTTTTACATTCCTTGAGGGATGACCTTGTTGAAGGAGGAAATACAGTTTGGCAGAATGTGTTACCATACTTCCTACTTCCCAAATGTTCTAGTGTTACTCTTGGCCAAAAACAAACAAACAAACAAACAAATAAAAAAGTCAAAATATTTTAAACAATACTTAACAATGCATACTTTGAGAGAAACTGTGTTTAGAAATTGAGATTTTTGGAGAACAATGTGCACTACAGATTTTCACATAGATTTTTAAACAATTGTAATTACTGCTGACTAAACTGATTTCATGGATTGCTGCCTTGTCGTGGTGAAGGGGCTTGAGTAATTCAGAGAAGCTATGGGCTATGCCGTGCAGGGATACCCAAGACGGAGAGGTCATAGTGGAGAGTTCTGACTAAACGCGATCCACCTGGAGCAGGAACTGGCAAGCCACTCCAGTATCTTTGCCAAGAAAACTCCATGAACAGAAACAAAAGGCTAAAAGATACGATGCTGGAAGATGAGCCCCTCAGGTCGGAAGGCGTCCAACATGCTACTGAGGAAGAGCGGAAGACAAGTACAAGTAGCTCCAGAGCTAATGAAGTGGTTGGGCCAAAGCTGAAAGGACGCTCAGCTGCAGACGCACCTGGAAGTGAAAGGAAAGTCCGATGCTGCAAAGAAAAATACTGCATAGGAACCTGGAATGTAAGATCTATGAACCTTGGTAAGCTGGATGTGGTCAAACAGGAGATGGCAAGAATAAACATTGACATCCTGGGCATCAGTGAACTAAAATGGACAGGAATGGGCGAATTCAATTCAGACGATTATCATATCTACTACTGTGGGCAAGAATCCCGTAGAAGAAATGGAGTAGTCCTCATAGTCAACAACAGAGTGAGAAAAGCTGTACTGGGATACAATCTCAAAAATGAGAGAATGATTTCAATACGAATCCAAGGGAGACCTTTCAACATCACAGTAATCCAAGTTTATGCACCAACCACCGATGCTGAAGAGGCTGAAATTGACCAATTCTATGAAGACTTACAACACCTTCTAGAACCGACAGCAAAGAAAGATGTTCTTGTCATTATAGGGGACTGGAATGCTAAAGTAGGGAATCAAGAGATAAAAGGAACAACAGGTAAGTTTGGCCTTGGAGTTCAAAATGAAGCAGGGCAAAGGCTAATAAAGTTTTGTCAAGAGAACAAGCTGGTCATCACAAACACTCTTTTCCAACAACACAAGAGGCGACTCTACACATGGACATCACCTGATGGGCAATACCGAAATCAGATTGATTATGTTCTCTGCAGCCAAAGATGGAGAAGCTCTATACAGTCAGCAAAAACAAGACCTGGAGCTGATTGTGGCTCTGATCATCACCTTCTTATAGCAAAATTCAAGCTTAAACTGAAGAAAGTAGGAAAAACCACTGGGCTAGTCAGGTATAATCTAAACCAAATCCCTTATGAATACACAGTGGAAGTGAAGAACAGATTTAAGGAACTAGATTCGGTGGACAGAGTGCCTGAAGAACTATGGATGGAGGCTCGTAACATTGTACAGGAGGCAGCAACAAAAACCATCCCAAAGAAAAGGAAATGCAAGAAAGCAAAGTGGCTGTCCAAGGAGGCCTTACAAATAGCAGAGAAGAGAAGGGAAACAAAATGCAAGGGAGATAGGGAAAGTTACAGAAAATGGAATGCAGACTTCCAAAGAATAGCAATGCTTTTATGTCATATTCACAAGAGGGCCTTCTTAAATGAACAGTGCAAAGAAATAGAGGAAAAGAATAGAAAGGGAAAAACCAGAGATCTGTTCAAGAAAATTGGAGATATTAAAGGAACATTTTGTGCAAAGATGGACATGACGAAGGACAAAAACGGTAGGGACCTAACAGAAGCAGAATACATCAAAAAGAGGTGGCAAGAATACACAGAGGAATTATACCAGAAAGATCTGGATGTCCCGGAAAACCCAGATAGTGTGGTTGCTGACCTTGAGCCAGACATCCTGGAGAGTGAAGTCAAGTGGGCCTTAGAAAGCATGGCTAACAATAAGGCCAGTGGAGGTGACGGCATTCCAGTTGAACTATTTAAAATCTTAAAAGATGATGCTGTTAAGGTGCTACACTCAATATGCCAGCAAGTTTGGAAAACTCAGCAGTGGCCAGAGGATTGGAAAAGATCAGTCTACATCCCAATCCCAAAGAAGGGCAGTGCCAAAGAATGCTCCAACTACTGTACAATTGCACTCATTTCACACGCTAGCAAAGTTATGTTCAAAATCCTACAAGGTAGGCTTCAGCAGTATGTGGACCGAGAACTCCCAGAAGTACAAGCTGGATTTCGAAGGGGCAGAGGAACTAGAGACCAAATTGCTAACATGCGCTGGATCATGGAGAAAGCCAGAGTGTTCCAGAAAAACATCTACTTCTGCTTCATTGACTATGCAAAAGCCTTTGACTGTGTGGACCACAGCAAACTATAGCAAGTTCTTAAAGAAATGGGAGTGCCTGACCACCTTATCTATCTCCTGAGAAATCTATATGTGGGACAGGAAGCAACAGTTAGAACTGGATATGGAACAACTGATTGGTTCAAAATTGGGAAAGGAGTACGACAAGGCTGTATATTGTCCCCCTGCTTATTTAATTATATGCAGAATACATCGTGCGAAAGGCAGGACTGGATGTATCCGAAGCCGGAATTAAGATTGCAGGAAGAAATATCAACAACCTGAGATATGCAGATGATACCACTCTGATGGCAGAAAGTGAGGAGGAATTAAAGAACCTCTTAATGAGGGTGAAGGAGGAGAGCGCAAAAAATGGTCTGAAGCTCAACATAAAAAAAAAACTGAGATCATGGCCACCGGTCCCATCACCGGAAATAGAAGGGGAAGATATGTAGGCAGTGTCAGATTTTTCTTTCTTGGGCTCCATGATCACTGCAGATGGTGACAGCAGCCACAAAATTAAAAGACACCTGCTTCTTGGGAGGAAAGTGATGACAAACCTAGACAGCATCTTAAAAAGCAGAGACATCACCTTGCCGACAAAGGTCCGCATAGTCAAAGCTATGGTTTTTCCAGTAGTGATGTATGGAAGTGAGAGCTGGACCATAAAGAGGGCTGACCACCGAAGAATTGATGCTTTTGAATTGTGGTGCTGGAGGAGACTCTTGAGAGTCCCCTGGACTGCAAGGAGAACAAACCTATCCATTTTGAAGGAAATCAACCCGGAGTGCTCACTGGAAGGACAGATCCTGAAGCTGAGGCTCCAATACTTTGACCATCTCATGAGAAGAGAAGACTCCCTGGAAAAGACCCTGATGTTGGGAAAGTGTGAAGAGAAGAGGAGAAGGGGACGACAGAGGACGAGATGGTTGGACAGTGTCATCAAAGCTACCAACATGAATTTGACCAAACTGCGGGAGGCAGTGGAAGACAGGAGGGCCTGGCGTGCTCTGGTCCATGGCGTCACGAAGAGTCGTACATGACTTAACGACTAAACAACAACAACAACAAAAGTGATTTAAGACAGAGTGGAAGTAGACATGAGTGTATTTTGGGCTTTCAAGGGCCTTCTTGGTGGCTCCTCCCAAACTCTGGAACTCTGTGCAAAGGGTGCGTAGACAAGCAAAGGTTTAGGCAATAGGCTGGCTGTTTAGAAAAGAGCATTTAATTGAGTGGGGTGAATTTTTTTTCTCCCTCAACATGCTTAATGTTATAATTTAATGCATTGCATTTTAGCATTATTTTTAACACTATATTTTTCTGGTTTCCGTTTTTTTGGGGTGTTTTTTTTAAATCTGTCCCTGGCTTTATCTCTCTCTCTCTTTTTTTTTTTTAAGAACCCATTTCTAAATTTTGTGCAACCTGCTTTGAGTCTCACTCCTGCAAAAGGATGGTATAGGAGTCAAATAAATAAATAAATAAATAAATAAATAAATAAATAAAAATATCCCTTAATGCTATTTGCATTCCACAATCTCCGTTCACAAAATAGTGTCAAGTCTAGTCTTCCAGTAATAATTGAAACTAGGACATTGTGAACGCAATGTGCAATTCAGTGGTGGCTAATTTTGGTTCCAGGGTGAGGTGGAGGAGCGCAGTGAATTCACACTGGGCTTTAGTCTGCACTTCACAAGAGTTATCCAAGGTGCCAGCCTTGCAGGTAGGGTTCACAACTTTGGATAGCTCCTGTAAAGTTTAGAGACCAAGATCTAGCGTAGTTCCCACAGCCTTTCCCCAAATTTCCATTTGCCACTGATGAATCTGATTCATAAGTGATATACTGTGGGAGCTCCAGTGCTAAGTCCAATAAAGAATACTACAGAGTCTTAAAGAGAGAGAAATTTATTATGTGCATTCAAGGGCTTTAAGCCACTTCATCAAATGAGGTAGCAAATATTTATTCGAAAGGTGTAATGCAGCTTGTATATTTTGAAGGGGTAAATACCCAAAATAATGTTATTGTTAATTTCTAGGTTGTGGATGCTCATGGGTGTAACTAACATTTCAGTGTAAAATGTAGATACTAACATCTTCTAACGTTACATTCAGAAGAAACTGCTTGGCAACCCAAATGTGGGGTGCTAAAAATGGATGATTATTGTTGTCTACTGTTGACATCTCTTGTAAGAAATAACTGTTGACACACTTATAATGAAAATGCTGTTACTGCAAATCTGTCAGGTTAATGTTACCCTAGAGTTGCCTTGTGATATTTCATTATCCATTACAGTGAAAAATATTTCTGCTGTAAAATCATGAAGAAGAAAGAGTTTTGCCTGAGCAGTTATCATTGTCTAATCAGCAGTTATTATATTAAATTTAAAAAATCTTATGTAGCAGATAATATTTATTCCATGCATTAGTAAACCATGTCATTAAGCATTCATGAAAAGTAAAGGAAGGTTATGAGAAATTAGTTAAAATTAGTGTGGTTTTAACAAATTCATAACTTTTGTACTGCTAACATTATAGATTTAGCAACTTAAAATAAAATAAAAATAGATTTAATTACACAAGTATTTTAGAAATATTTTGCAGTGCAAATGCATCAGTAACATTCTCATTTGTGCTAACATTCATTGGGAAAATTCTCTTTTAACTTTTTTTTTCATTGGGAAACATGCAAATAAAGTTTCTGTCCCAACTATGCGGAAGAACTGCAAGAGCGAAAGATTCCCGCAACTGCCGTTCTAGAAATGCTCTCAAAGAATGCTCTCAGAGTAATTAGAAGAAATAAATTGCCAGGAATAGATGGATACCACTACAGTTGGTTTAAGCTAAGATACTATATCCATGAACATGTCAACAAATATGGAAATTAGAACAGCACCCCACAGACTGGAAGCATTCAGTGTGTGTTCCATTCCCTCCAAAAAAAGAAAACTATAGTACTATTTGATTGATTTTCCATGCATGCAAAGTGATACTTAATATTTTGCAACAAAGACTTCTACAGTATATGGAATGAGCCAGGCATTCAACCTGGATTCTGAAAAGGAAGAGGCACTAGAACTCATATTACAAATATGTATCTGCCACTGTATTCCCAGTGTGGTGTAGTGGGTAGAGTGATAGACTAGGGCTCTGGAGAACAAGGTTGGAATCCCTGCTCAGCCATGGAAACTGATTGGGGAAGTGGAAGTGGTAAAGCCACTCCTGAAATATCTCACTTACCTTGAAAGCCCTTTTAGGGTCACTATAAGTCTGTTGTAACTTGATGTACACACACACACACACACACACACACACACACACACACAGAGGAGTGTACCTGAAAAATTGAGAAGAATACATTTTTGTGTCTTAAAGATTACAATAAGACATCCATAGCTAGGTATCTGGCTGCAGAGCCACAGGTTGGGAGTTTGATTCCCCATTGTGCATCCCAAAAGAATAATAGAATCACAGAATACTGAAGTTGGAAGGGGCCTATAAGGCCATCAAGTCCAACCCCCTGCTTGACGCAGGAATACAAATCAAAGGATATCTGTCAGGTGGTTATCTAAGTTTCTCTTGAATGCCTCCAGTGTTGGAGCACTCACCACCTCTCTAAGTAATTGGTTCCACTGAGAAGAGCTACCCTGTGTAGCCTTGGGCAAGCTGCACATTCCCAGGGTGCCCCCAGAAGTAGGGGATGGTAAACCACTTCTGTGTACCTAGAAAACCCTAGAAAAGGTTGCAATATGTCAGAATTGACTTGACAGCATGCTTTTATTGCTGGCTGGATAGCTGTGTTAGGTATCTAGCTGGGGAGCCAAAGACTGGGGGAATTAGCTTAATGGCACACAATCATAAAAGCCTTTGGTTGTGTGGATCATGAAACAGGCATTTTGTATGGATCATTCTAAATAAATTGGTTGTGCCACAATATTTGTTGTGCTAATACATAACCTATACTCTAGACAAGAAGCTAAAGTTAAAAATGTTTCTGCTTTCATCCCAGGGTTCACACACGATATTTTGCAGCAATATTGGGCCATTTCCTGGCTTTTTGAATTGTGGTTACAGAAGCACAATATTCCACATTCATAAACTGGAAGCTTTTTAAAGAATTGAATTGTGTAAAGGACCGTGTGGTTTTTGAAAATCCCCAGTGTAGTAAGTGATGGTGCCTTGGAAAGCATGTACACGTAACTGGTTCTAAGGATATAGCAACTGTGCAGGATAAAATGAATTTAGAACATTTTCTCATGAATTGCTTTATTATTCTCTTTGATTTGATTTGATTTTTGATTTTCACCCCTATGTATTAATGTCACTATTTGCTATTTTGTTACTCTGTTGTTTTTTGTTATTTGTTGTAAACTGCCCAGAGTGGCCTTGGCTGCCAGATGGGCGGTATATAAATCAAATAAATAAATAAAATAGTGTAGTATTAACAATTAAAACACCAGTTAATGACTTCTTGTACTATTGGTAGATAATTATATAAAGAGTATCTAAATCTAGTCGCTAGTCCCAAATTGAGTATACCCATTGAATTAATCAAGAAAGGGTTGACACACTATTCTGCTGCTCTCAGTGGGTCTACTCATGGGACTAGCAAGTGCATTTAGGCCAAGGAAAGGCCATTCCACTGAGATTCTCCTTGCTTATTTTGTACAGCCTTACAATATAGTTTTCTAAATGCAAAATATCTCGCTTTCCAAATGCATAAGCTGGAATGTCACCAACAGTCATGCAGCAGTGCAGCTTTCAGAGACTTTCTGCTTAGGTAATCACAGAGTGAGGAGCAAGTGCTGACAACACTAGTCCCAGAATAGAACTGTTCTGTATTACAGTAAATCAAATCTCACAATACATATTTGCCTCTGGACTTAAATGCTGTATATTAGGGCTATGTCTTAGCCTACAGAGAACCTAGCCTTCTGTGCTGAACACTACATTCTTAAAACATTTCATTTCTGAAATATATTATTCTATATATAATAAAGAGATCAAAACGATTTTCCCCACAAGCAATTTAAATGCAACCCTACTTGTTAAATACAGTTCAAATCTGCTTCATTGCATAAAATTGGAAGAACCAAATATTCCTTTGGGCTCTAGTCTCACATCACTTTATATTCAACGAAAAGGGGGATTTGTTCCAATTTTTAATATCATAAATCAGGATTAACATGCAATTTCCTTTTTTTTTCCCCCTGCTATCAAGAAACAGCACTATTTCTCTATGCCCATAGAAGGTTGTTCAACTGAATTATAAACTAGAGCAAGTAGAAGACGACATATTTTTAACCATCCGTTTCTTTCATCTCTTCTGAATCAAGGAAGGTAGCTTGTGAAATAAATAATTTGGAAGATATGCCCTATGTCTAAACCATTAATGCAATTTATTCATCTCAGCATGTCAAGCACTGAACAAGTACTGCTTTGTATGAGGTGAACAGATGTAAATTCTCATATAATAAGGAGGGGGAGAGGAGAAAGATATGTACTAATTTTGATCACAGTGATCACAGAAACCAGTCTATCACATATTACATTTGTGTATTTTTTAATAAGGATGTCCACCAACTTCAGTGTAAAAAGCAGATCAGCTACATGAAATACAAAAAAAACAAACAAACCCCTAATTGCCCTCAAGTCAGTTTGCATGCCCCTACTGATCACCAAAGTTTGCTTCTTCTTTTTTTGCGATTACATATACTATAATGTGGGCATGGGTATGGGTGTCACACCAGTTGCTGCAACAAAAAAAGGAAGTGCTACATCAGAAGAAGACTGACATCTGAAACCCCAATAAAAGCCAAACCTCTCCAGTCACTGAGCCCCTGGGGAGGGTTCAGATGAAGCTAACAGGGGACTATAGATTTCTGTTCACCCAACCAAGCTGCCACTTCCCATCCCAGCATGGCATGGGAAGCATGCTACATCACTTACTACACTGACCATGTTTTATGATTTTCTTCTGTTTTTCCTTTTATGTAGCTACAATGAGTCTTCATTACACTGAGGCCTCAGCGAATGCATGAATTTGGGACATATCATTGACTCTCTTATGTGGGCTTTGACTAGATATGTCAAACTAGCAGTAGAGATTATTACTTCCCATAATTTTCTACTTTCTTTAATTTTTTTAACACCTGCGGCTGGCAGAACCACTTTTTCCCCTTGTGTGTGTGCCTCTGTACTTTCCAGAGGCACTCACACAAGGCTCCTGTGCAGCACTCTGATTTGGGCTATGCATTGGGCAAACTTGGGCAAAGCAGGCTACCAGCTGGAAATACCAAGGGTACATCTTCACCATCTTCAATATTTGCTTTATATAGCCCTTCATTTTACTTGTCTTTTAATATTTGGCATAAGTGCCACAGACTATCAGGAACAACAACAACAACAACAATGTGCCATCAAGTCAATTCTGACTTGCATATTGGAAATCCATCACATTCCCAAATTGATGGTGCTACATTGCACCCTTCTCAGACATCATAAACATTTGTTTTCCTCACACACATCCCTTCCCACATCTGAAAACATACAAACCCTTTCATAGACATGAGAACAAATTGGTTTAGGCCACCTGAAAAACAGCTTGGGATTTCTTCATTCCAATCCATAGATCAAATATTCAGGTCCAGTGAGAACTTTGTATCCAGAGCGAAGCTCCATCCCCCTCCTGGATTGGACATGTAAATAAGACTGAGAAAGGAAAGTAAGGTTACAGCGACATCTGCTGACAGAAGACTTAAACAGCACTTCTTAAAGAAAAACAAAACAGCTGCTGACAGAAGACTTAAACAGCATCCCTTATTTACTTAACTTAAAAAGAAGGGGGGGAAATCAATATGGTGACAAAAGGTGGAAAAGAGGTAACTCAAAGAGGCTCACCAGCACAGGAACAGAATCCCAGTGGGATATGTCAGGAAATTACAAGGTTTGTAATAGAAGAAATTAACATCTTAAACTGAATGTGTAAAGGAATTTGTTAAACAGCCATATTGTACAGCTGTGTATAAAGCTGAGTCATGCTGACCTAGGCAGAAGGCTGATGTAATTATTATAATTCCTACAACTGAAAATAAGCAATATCAGTTGCAGAAACAAGGAGGTGGAGGAGCTGGAAGCTCCAAGAAGGTAACAAAGAGAGAATAAAGGTATACCTCTGAAAAGATTCATGTGTGAGCAAATTAAAGCCTTAAATGTAAGGTACACAGAACCTCAGTATTATCAAGAGATGTTAGGTCTTCCCCAAGAAGAACAGGCAATGCAGAAGGAAATTGATTCAATGAACAAACACAATGTGTTTACAAATGTAAAACTCCCAGAAAAAGTTAATTGTGTGTAAGTGCAGAGGCACAAAGATTATTTTTCACACTAAGTGAAAAAAGGGTGTTGAGATACCTGAAAGGATCACTAGCAGTCAGCCTAGTGCTAAAGCACAATAATGTGTTAAAGCTGGAGGCATTCTCAGACAGTGATTGGGCAACAGATATGGAGGATCGAAAATATGTAATAAAGTTTCCAGGTGTGTTAATAGGATGGAAATCCAGAAAGCAAACTTCTGTAGCAACTTCAACTGCTGAATCTGAATTTATAGCACTCTCAGAAACAGTAAATGAAATGACGTGGTATAAGCAATTGGTTACAGATTTCTGTAATGAAGTAAATGAGCCCATTACAATAAATGAGGATAACACCACATGTATTCAGATGGCTACTACAAAGAGAATGAGGTGCAGGACAAAGCACATTGATATTAAATATTGTAATGTAAGAGAAGCTGTGAAGCAGAAATTAATTGTGTTAAAATATTGTGAGAGCAAAAACAATTTAACAGATATATTTACTAAGCCTCTGAGCATACAGAAGCACAGAGTATTCATAGAACAATTGGGACTACATTCAGAACAGAAGTAAATTTGAAGGGGATGTCAGGAAATTATAAGGTTTGTAATAGAAGAAATTAACATCTTAAACTGAATGTGTAAAGGAAGTTGTTAATCAGCCATATTGTACAGCTGTGTATAAAGCTGAGTCATGCTGACGCCGAAGGCTGATGTAATTATTATGAGATCACCTAGGATGAGGTAATGTTACCTGATTGATCATTTGCACTATATAGTATACATAGGAACACACATGTAGTGTGGAGAGTTGGAGAATTGCTAGAGGACATGCTGCTGGAGTATTTTGTGAAGACTGTACATATGTAATATAAGCTTTGAAGAAGAAGCTGTTTGTCTTGTGTTTTTCTTCTCTGTGAGGACCTTGGAGGATGGTGGTAACCCTGCTTTGCTCAGCGCACCCCAAGTAATACTGACAGGATATTGGGGCAATCATTTAAGGACTGGCAACAGAGTATTCAAGAGATGCTATCAACAGGGCTACAGCAACTACAAGGAGGGATGGCTCAGCTATGTGTACAAATGAAGATTTAGGGATGCAAATGACTGATATTATAAATCAAATTACAGAAAATAAAAAACAAATAGCCAAAATAGATGGGACATCAAAAAGAATGGAAGCAAGACTGGAGAACTTGTATACAGAGATTGGAGAGCTAAAACAGGAAAGAAAGCAAGATGAAATTACTCTGTTAAATCTACAAATAGAAAAAGCCAATGCCATACTTAGATTCCAGAATTTACCAGAACAAAAAGGAGAAGACACAGCGCAAGTGATTACTACTTATTTAGTATCGCTCATGGCGATGTGACCAGAGGATGTTCAACAAAATATAAACACAGAATGAAGAATTAATACAGCATATACCAGGAATAAAAATCTCCCCAGATAAATTCATGTTAAAGTTACAAGAAAAATCTTTCAAGATAAAGTCCTAAGAAATATACAAGGTAAGGAACCTAATAGAAAAGAGAAAGAAACTAAGATCTTGAAACATATTCCATGGCAAATAAGACAGAAAAGGAAATAATATGAGGAGTTGACATCCCTCTTGAGAACAAACTCAATTATGTATAAGTGGTTGGTGCCTAAAGGTGTCCTCTTTGAATTCCAGGAACAGAGTTATTATATTAACTCAAAACTGAAGGCAGAAGATTTTATGAAAACAAAGGAGAAATGGCTGGGCAGAAAAAAGGAGAAAAAAACTGATTAGGAACGAGAAGAAAAGAAATCAAGTGGACCAGCAGGATCAGAGGCAGAAAGAAGCTTGACTAGAGCATAAGAGCAAGCGAGAAGCCCTAGAGGAAAGTGAACTATAGAAACAAGAGCATCCAGGAGGAAGAAAGAAAACCTCAACAATAAAAACTGACTAAATGAATAAAATGGTTAAAGACTGTAGGATATAATGGGTATAAGAATAATGGGTATAAATATAATGGGTATAATGGGTGGAAGAATATTAATGTTTAAAAATCAGTAACTATTAAAGAAAATGCAGATAAGATGTTTTATAGGTGATATATGATTTACTGATGGTACACAATGTCAACAACGTTTAAAAAAAGATATAAAATGTTTTTATTTATTTATTTATTTATTATATTTCTATCCCGCCCATCTAGTCATTTCGACTACTCTGGGCGGCATACATCATATATAAAAAACAATTAAAATAATATCAACATCCAAAATAAAAATAAAAATAATAAATAATCATTCAAGATGGAGAACAAAAATAAATCAAATAAATCAAATAATGCCCGGAGGGAAGGCCTGCCTAAACAGCCATGTTTTTAATTGGCTTTTAAAGACGCCCAGCGAGTGGGAAATGTAAAACACAGGAGGAGACTTTTATTATGTTTGGTGGATATATAGTGAATAAAAGACTCGAAAGATAGTCTGGAAAGCATAGATTAAAGAAGAATTTGAAGGTCTAATCAGGGAATAGATAGATTAGTAAATGTAGTAATACTGGAAAATTTGCTGGTATTCTTTTTATCTTTTTAGTATAATTGTACAAGTTCATGTAAATATACTATCTCACCTTCTGGAATTTTACCCTTTCCCTATCCATACCTATCCCCCCCAACTCTAAATTCCCTTCCCCAAAATCCTACCCCCATTGAAAAGAATGTAGGCATCCTTCAGTATCAAGAGACTATGGTAACGTGCTCTGAACAGAGGTCTTGGAACAGCGTCTAGTGTGGCTGAGAAGGCCAATTCGAGAGTGACAATCCCTTCCACACTGAAGACAAATACAATCTGTTCCCTGTCCAGCTCCTTGATTTTGATGGTTTTGGGACTGCCTCTTTGCCTCAGCCTGCTGAACATCTTGGCGTGGGGCCAACTCCAAAGGCTTGATGTGGCGTTTGCCTCTCACAAAGCTTGGAGTCAGATTTGGATAGTGAAGCTTCCAAGAGCACTCTGTTAGGGAAAACAAACCTTGGAGCCCAAAATAACAGGTTACACAGAGTCTATTATCTGGTAGCTTCAAATCCTCCCCTTAATAAGCAGAGTAAAGACGCAGATGTATGAGAAAATGCACAGAGAGAGTTCTAATAAGACTTATAGCATAATATACAGTGATGCCTTGCAAGACGAAAATAATTCGTTCCGTGAGTCGTGTCATATTGCGAAAATTTCGTCTTGCGAAGCGCGCGGTTTCCCATAGGAATGCATTGAAATTTAAGGGGGGAAATGCAAAAAAATTCATCTTGCGAAGCACGACCATAGAAAAAATCATCTTGCGAGTCACCAAAAAAATCACAAAACGCTTTCGTCTTGCGAGTTTTTCGTTGCGCCGAGGCATTCGTCTTGCGAGGCACCACTGTATTAGACTTGGTCAGACATATATAAATGGCAATATATACATTGGCATAGATACAGTGGTGCCTCGCTAGACGATTGCCTCACAGGACGAGGAAATCGCTAGACGATGCCTTTTTGCGATCGCTACTGCGCTTCGCAAAACGATGGTCTCCTATGGGGAATTTTCGCTAGACAATGAGGTTTCCCCATAGGAATGCGCCGACTAGTGGTCAAAAGCTGTCAGTGCATTCCGACGGGGACCCGCACTCGCTAGACGATGTTTCCCTATGGGAGATTTTCGCTAGACGACTGAGTTTTCCCTTGGAACGCATTGAAGAGATTTCAATGCATTCCAATGGGAAAACGTGCTTCGCTAGACGATGTTTTCGCTAGACAGTGATCTTCGTGGAACGGATTAACATCGTCTAGCGAGGCACCACTGTATCTCAGAGAAACATAACATTCACATAAGTAAAGTAATGACCACCAGACTCACAACTGAGTGGCAAAGTGCTGTTCTCACTCCCTTGCTTAAATAGTGAGAGCAGCCTATCACAGCAGACATAGCAGCTGAACATGGTTGACAAGCATTACCTAAGCTTGTCCCATCTGTATGCTATCAGTCATCCATTGACTTGACGTTACAGGTATGACTTTGCATTTTTTACTACAATATTAAATTTAACCCCTTGTTCACTTAAAGGAGGGGACGTGGTGGCGCTGTGGGTTAAACCGCAGAAGCCTCTGCGCTGCAAGGTCAGAAGACCAGCAGTTGTAAGATCGAATCCACGCGACGGAGTGAGCTCCCGTCGCTTGTCCCAGCTCCTGCCAACCTAGCAGTTTGAAAGCATGTAAATGCGAGTAGATAAGTAGGTGGGAAGGTAATGGCATTCCGTGTCTAGTGACGCTGGCCACGTGACCACGGAAACTGTCTACGGACAAACGCTGGCTCTACGGCTTGGAGACGGGGATGAGCACCGCACTCTAGAGTCGGATACGACTGGACTAAATGTCAAGGAGAACCTTTACCTATCACTTAAAGGAACAAATCCTGACACTCCTCCTTAAATTTACATATTGTTGAAACCCATCTGGTTACATACATATACATGCTTTTCAAATGTCAACAGTTTAGTGAAAATATCAGACACAGCGTCTAGTGTGGCTGAGAAGGCCAATTCGAGAGTGACAATCCCTTCCACACTGAAGACAAATACAGTCTGTCCCCTATCCAGCTCCCTGATTTTGCTGGTTTCAGGACTGCCTATTTGCCTCAGCCTGCTGGACAAGTGTCTCCTCAAAATGGGAGAGGCCATGATGCACCGCCTGCCTCCAGGCTGAACGCTCAGATGTCAAGGTTTCCCATCTGTTGAGGTCCATTCCTAAGGCCTTCAGATCCCGCTTGCAGATATCCTTGTATTGCAGCTGTGGTCTCCCTCTGGGGCGATTTCCCTGCATTAATTCTCCATACAGGAGATCTTTTGGAATCCGACCATCAGCCATTCTCACGACATGCCTGAACCAACGTAGATGTCGCTGTTTCAGTAATGTATACATGCTAAAAAATTCCAGCTTGTTCTAGGACTACTCTATTTGGAACTTTGTCCTGCCAGGTGATACCAAAAATGTGTAGGAGACAACGCATGTGGAACGTGTTCAACCTCCTCTCCTGCCGTGCACAAAGGGTCCAGGACTCACTGCAGTACAGGAGTGTACTCAGGACACAGGCTCTATAGACCTGGATCTTGGTATATGCCGTCAGCTTCTTATTAAGCCATACTCTCTTTGTGAGTCTAGAGAACATGGTAGCTGCTTTGCCAATGCGTTTATCCAGCTTGACATCTAGGGAGAGGGTGTAAGAGATCATTGAGCCAAGGTACACAAAGTCATGAACAACCTCCAATTCTTGTGTGGAGATGGTAATAGAGGGAGGTGAGTCCACGCCCTGGCCCATGATCTGTGTTTTCTTCAGGCTGATTGTTAATCCAAAATCTTGGCAGGCCTTACTAAAATGATTCATAAGTTGTTGGAGGTCTTCAGCAGAATGGGCAGCAACAGCTGCATCATCGGCGAAGAGGAGGTCCCGCATGCATTTCAGCTGGAAATCTTCGCTCTCAATCTAGAGAGATTAAAGAGCTTTCCATCTGATCTAGTCCGGAGATAGACACCTTCTGTTGCAGTTCTAAAAGCGTGCTTCAGCATGACATCAAAAAAGATCCCAAACAGAGTTGGCGCGAGGACACAGCCCTGTTTCACTCCGCATCGAATGTCAAAGGGATCTGATGTTGAGCCATCAAAAACTACACTGCCCCTCATTTCCTCGTGAAAGGACCTGATGATGTTAAGGAGTCGAGGTGGACATCCAATCTTGGGAAGTATTTTAAAAAGACCGTCCCTGCTAACCAAGTCAAAGGCCTTTGTAAGATCTATGAAGGCCACAAAGAGTGGCTGTCGTTGTTCCCTACATTTCTCCTGCAACTGTCTGAGGGAAAATACCATGTCAATGGTGGATCTATTAGCTCGAAATCCACACTCTGATTCTGGATAGACTCTGACTGCAAGCACCTGGAGTCTCTTCAGCACAACACGGGCAAGCAGCTTCCCTACAATGCTGAGAAGAGAGATGCCATAGTAGTTATTGCAGTCGCCCCTGTTGCCTTTGTTCTGATACAATGTGACAATGTTTGCATCCTTCATGTCCTGTGGTACTCCACCTTCTCTCCAGCAAAGACAAAAGATTTCATACAGCTCAGTGGTAATGATCTCTTTACAGCACTTCAACAGGGATGTTATCCTTCCAAGGTGCCTTGCTGGAGGCGAAGGAATCCAAGGCTTTTATTTCTGCTAAAGTTGGTTTGCTGTCCAACTCTTCCAAGACAGGTAGGCATTCGATGTTATTTAATGCCTCTTCAATTACTACATTCTCTTTAGAATATAGCTCATAGTAGTGCTGCACCCAGCGTTCCATCTGCTGTGCTTCGTCCTGGATGATCACACCTGTAGCAGACTTCAAGGGAGCAGATTTCTTCTGTATTGGACCTAAAGCCTGCTTGATACCGTCATACATTCCCTTGATGTTACCTGTGTCTGGTGCTATCTGTATCTGAGAGCAGAGCTGAAGCCAATAATCGTTAGAACATCTCCTGACAGTCTGCTGGACTTTGCTACGAGCAACTCGAAGAACCTGCAAGTTGTACTCACTAGGACAGGCTTTGTATGCTGCTAGAGCTCTCTTCTTTTCCTCGATGGCTGGCATCAACTCCTCCGAATGGGCTTCAAACCAGTCTGCCGTCTTTTTGGTCATCTTGCCAAATGTGCACAAGGCAGTGTTATAAACAGCATTCTTGAAATGTTCCCATTGTTCAGGTGCATTTGCATCAGCCGGGCCTGGAAGAGTTTCCTCAAGTGCTTGGGCAAATTCCTCCACTTTTCTCTGATTGCAAGTCTTGCTGATGTCAATACGTGGTCTTCCTTCCTTTTTCGTGTGATACAATCTCTTTATTCACAGTTTTACTCTGCTACACACTGGGGAGTGATCAGTATTGCAATCAGCACCCTGATAACTGTGTGTGATCGTAATACTAGGAAGGCTAGAGCGTCTAGTGAGGATCAAATCGAGCTGATGCTAATGCTTTGATCTTGGATGCCTCCAAGAGACTCTGTGTTGAAGCTTCGTATTAAAGAACGTGTTGCTGACACAAAGACCATAATAACAGCAAAACTCCAGCAAGTGTTGGCCATTTTCGTTCAATGTCAAAACAGCCTAGACAGCCTTGAAAAGAATAAAAAATCAGAAAAAAAATTCAGGTCCATATTGGATCAGACAGTACTCACATACCTCTAATATATATCTAAAATGAATGAAAACTACTTATGGCAAAGAAAGCCAAGTTAGGTATTTTTTGAGTTATACTATAATGCTCATTCTGTATCTCTGAAGGAAAACTGATTTCTTCACCTTCTCCTGCACATTTTCCTGCAGAGCAGAGTGACAGTGTGTCCTTCTTGACAGATCTCTGTAGTACTTTCATGCATCTGTAAAAAAATTTGCCACCAATAAAAACCAACATCTGTCTCATGAGAAGTTCCTGTACATGGCAAAACATCGTTTTATTATTATTTATATGCACCAGTGAGGTATATAGTGGTTTATGTGGCTGGTCTTTACCCTTTTTATCTTGTAATGAGCAATCGTAACAATTCTGGATTTCTGTGATTTCCCAGGTCTCACTATGCCAAGGCTCCCGGTTAAGTTATCCCCACAAAGGCAAGGTTTCCTGGCTTGCTGCAAAAACAAGATCCTGGTGATTTTTATTCTTTTGTCATCCAATCAGTAGCTCTGCACAGGAAACTGCTAGATTCTATGCGGCTTTATCTCTCACTTGGAGAAGTCTTGTTGTGAGGAGAGAGAAAAATCCCCCCCCCCTTTCTGTCTGAGATCTAAAGGCAGTAAAATTTACAACTACACCCATGTGGCATGGTGGGACAATATCTCCTTGCCAGTCAACCTCTACAGTGTGGAGAGAATGTGCATGTACACACAGGTGGAGATCTTTCCGACCAGCCAGACCTTGTATGTGACTGCTCTTTTTCAAAAAATAATACATTTTTAGAACTCATATACATAATGGCCAAAATCTTGTTGCTTAACATAGTAAATTGCACTAGAGTAGTTCCATTGAATCAATGGGGATTTGGTGAGTCAACTCCTCCATAAGTTCCATTATTGAAATGGACCTACTCTAACTGCAAATGTAGTTAGCGTCGTAAGCCACAGTTAGAGAAGGCCCATTTGAATCGATGGAACTTAAGAGAGGAGATGACTAACTACTCTAGTGTAACTTACTATGTTAAGCAACAGGACTTTTGGCCATTATATCTATATATGGAGATACAGCAGATGTTGCATGCAATTTGAATTTTACCTTTTCTCTAGTATCACCAGCTTTCTACAGAGCACAAAAAGGGTTCTGCCTTAAGATTATCTTCTCTTAGTAACTTATTTTAATATTGGTCATAATTTTCCTTAGCAGTAGGACCCTAAAGCTATTATTTTGTCTGCTGATGTGGCTCACTGGGGATTAAGTGAAGATTTAGAAGGGGCTTGTTCTGTACATTTTTTGCTATAAATTTTATAAATTAAACCCCCTCTCTTTTTTTTAATCTCAAAATTCATCTCAGTATAAGTCATGAGCCTATCTCATTAAACATTTGTTTTCTTCCATCATCAAGTTCCAGTATTTTTTTTCCTGAAGAGAACTAACAGAATCGTTTGCTATGCTTCAGAAGGTGAAACTATGTTAAATCCTCCACCCTACCCACATTCAGAAAACCTGACTGACATCTCAAAATCACATCAAAATTTGCATTTTAATCTTAAAAATATACCTTCAGATCCAGGATATCCTATATGTAAGTTTTCCACATATACAGCCATAGATCTATAAACATTTTCTTCTGGTGTCAGTGTCCAAACAGTATTTCCCTTGATAGAAACCTGTCTCTGCTCTTAAGGAAAGAAAGGGCTTGTCTGTTTGGAAACACTAAAAGTCGCATTGGGTTATTTAACTTCTTTAGGATGTCTCATTTAAGCTTCTTATACTTTGGTCTATGAGATATGTATTGACAGCCAGTCATGGTGATATGGCATGGGATACAGATGACAACAGTCCCTAAAGATACCATTCCCTATCTGTGAAATCCACTATCAGTTCTTCAATATCCTATATAGACTTAATGGAGGCCTGCAGAAGCCTTCCATGTGGCCCGTGTAGCTTCGGAAGGTATTGCTGCCTTGACCAGCACCATTTCCCCCCTCTATGGTAAGCTCATTGACAATCTGTGCGAATAATTTCAGTGGTGGTGCCTTTCTGTCAAAATTGTGCTCAATCCAGTCTGCCCAACAGCAGTGTGGAGTGTGATCATGATGGGAGTGAAGAAATTACCACTATGTCAACTACCCCATGTCAACTGTACTCCTTCCAGATGTAATATTTGCTAGTCTCCCAAACCCTGCAGCACTTTATAGACTTGACATAACCTAAAAGTGAGCCTGAGAAGATTGTGGGAGGAACACAGGAACACTCTGGAAGATAGCATGGGGAGGGGTTTACAATATTAAATGGGAGCATTCCAACTATACAAAAGCATGTGTGCAGAAAAGCTTTCATTTTATAAGAGCTCAGAAATCCACCATGAGCTTGGCCTAGGATAAAAGCAGGGTGTGAAAAGCTGTTGGTTTCATTTTTGTTGAATTTCTACCAGTGCCACTTGGACTCTCATCTATTCCTATAGATTTGTTGTTGTTGTTGTTTAGTCGTTAAGTCGTGTCCGACTCTTCGTGACCCCATGGACCAGAGCACGCCAGGCCCTCCTGTCTTCCACTGCCTCCGGGAGTTTGGTCAAATTCATGTTGGTAGCTTCGATGACACTGTCCAACCATCTCGTCCTCTGTCATCCCCTTCTCCTCTTGCCTTCACACTTTCCCAACATCAGGGTCTTTTCCAGGGAGTCTTCTCTTCTCATGAGATGGCTAAAGTATTGGAGCCTCAGCTTCAGGATCTGTCCTTCCAGTGAGCACTCAGGGTTGATTTCCTTCACAATGGATAGGTTTGATCTCCTTGCAGTCCAGGGGACTCTCAAGAGTCTCCTCCAGCACTACAATTCAAAAGCATCAATTCTTCGGCGGTCAGCCCTCTTTATAGTCCAGCTCTCACTTCCATACATCACTACTGGAAAAACCATAGCTTTGACTATGCGGACCTTTGTCAGCAAGGTGATGTCTCTGCTTTTTAAGATGCTGTCTAGGTTTGTCATCGCTTTCCTCCCAAGAAGCAGGCGTCTTTTAATTTTGTGGCTGCTGTCCCCATCTGCAGTGATCATTGTGCCCAAGAAGGTAAAATCTGTCACTGCCTCCATATCTTCCCCTTCTATTTGCCAGGAGGTGATGGGACCAGTGGCCATGATCTTGGTTTTTTTTATGCTGTGCTTCAGACCATTTTTTGCGCTCTCCTCTTTCACCCTCATTAAGAGGTTCTTTAATCCCTCCTCACTTTCTGCCATCAGAGTGGTATCATCTGCATATCTAAAGAAATTGATATTTCTTCCGGCAATCTTAATTCCGGCTTGGGATTCATCCAGTCCAGCCTTTCACATGATGGTATTCTGCATATAAGTTAAATAAGCAGGGAGACAATATACAGCCTTGTCGTACTCCTTTCCCAATTTTGAACCAATCAGTTGTTCCATATCCAGTTCTAACTGTTGCTTCCTGTCCCACATCTAGATTTCTCAGGAGATAGATAAGGTGGGCAGGCACTCCCATTTCTTCAAGAACATGCCATAGTTTGCTGTGGTCCACACAGTCAAAGGCTTTTGTGTAGTCAAGGAAGCAGAAGTAGATGTTTTTCTGGAACTCTCTGGCTTTCTCCATGATCCAGCGCATGTTAGCAATTTGGTCTCTAGTTCCTCTGCCCCTTCGAAATCCAGCTTGTACTTCTGGGAGTTCTTGGTCCACATACTGCTGAAGCCTACCTTGTAGGATTTTGAGCATAATCTTGCTAGCGTGTGAAATGAGTGCAATTGTACGGTAGTTGGAGCATTCTTTGGCACTGCCCTTCTTTGGGATTGGGATGTAGACTGATCTTTTCCAGTCCTCTGGTCACTGCTGAGTTTTCCAAACTTGCTGGCATATTGAGTGTAGCACCGTAACAGCGTCATCTTTTAAGATTTTAAATAGTTCAACTGGAATGCCATCACCTCCACTGGCCATGTTGTTAGCAGTGCTTTCTAAGGCCCACTTGACTTCACTCTCCAGGATGTCTGGCTCAAGGTCAGCAACCACACTATCTGGGTTGTCTGGGACATCCAGATCTTTCTGGTATAATTCCTCTGTGTATTCTTGCCACGTCTTCTTGATGTCTTCTGCTTCTGTAAGGTCCCTACCATTTTTGTCATTTATCATGTCCATCTTTGCACAAAGGGTTCCTTTAATATCTCCAATTTTCTTGAACAGATCTCTGGTTTTTCCCTTTCTATTATTTTCCTCTATTTCTTTGCACTATTCATTTAAGAAGGCCCTCTTGTCTCTCCTTGCTATTCTTTGGAAGTCTGCATTCCATTTTCTGTAACTTTCCCTATCTCCCTTGCATTTTGTTTCCCTTCTCTTCTCTGCTATTTGTAAGGCCTCGTTGGACAGCCACTTTGCTTTCTTGCATTTCCTTTTCTTTGGGATGGTTTTTGTTGCTGCCTCCTGTACAATGTTACGAGCCTCCATCCATAGTTCTTCAGGCACTCTGTCCACCAAATCTAGTTCCTTAAATCTGTTCTTCACTTCCACTGTGTATTCATAAGGGATTTGGTTTAGATTATACCTGACTAGCCCAGTGGTTTTTCCTACTTTCTTCAGTTTAAGCTTGAATTTTGCTATAAGAAGGTGATGATCAGAGCCACAATCAGCTCCAGGTCTTGTTTTTGCTGACTGTATAGAGCTTCTCCATCTTTGGCTGCAGAGAACATAATCAATCTGATTTTGGTATTGCCCATCTGGTGATGTCAATGTGTTGAGTCGCCTCTTGTGTTGTTAGAAAAGAGTTTTTGTGATGACCAGCTTGTTCTCTTGTCAAAACTCTATTACCCTTTGCCCTGCTTCGTTTTGAACTCCAAGGCCAAAATTACCTGTTGTTCCTTTTATCTCTTGACTCCCTACAGTCAACCCTCGACTTACGAACTTAATCCGTTCCGGAAGGACGTTCTTAAGTCGAAAAGTTCGTAAGTTGAAGCAGCATTTCCCATAGGAATGCATTGAAAACCAATTAATCCGTTCCGGCTGTTTTTGGTTCTTAGGTCGAGGGGCGGTTTGTAAGTCGAAGCATTAGTTCCCATAGGAACTAATGCAAAGCCGGTTAATCCGTTCCTACCACTAGGGGCAGAATTTTTTTCTTTTTTTCCCTTTTAACCTGAGATGACTTAGGTTAAAAAAAAAGGAAAGAAAAGAGGGAGGGAAGGAGGGAACAGACACCTTTTCAACAGAACACCTTGAAAGTTCAAATTTCGCGCTTTCCCCTCCTCCCGCACATTTTTTTTTCGGTTCGTAACTCGAAGCAAAGTTCGCAAGTCGAGGCTATATTTTTCTATCAGAGCGGTTCGTAAGTCGAAATGTTCGTAACTAGGGCCGTTCGTAAGTCGAGGGTTGACTGTACTTTAGCATACCAATCCCCTATAATGACAAGAACATCTTTCTTTGGTGTCAGTTCCAGAAGGTGTTGTAAGTCTTCATAGAATTGGTCAATTTCAGTCTCTTCAGCATCGGTGGTTGGTGCATAAACATGGATCACTGTGATGTTGAAAGGTCTCCCTTGTGTTCTATTGAAATCATTCTTTCCTTTTTGAGATTGTATCCCAGTACAGCTTTTCCCACTCTTTTGTTGACTATGAGGGCTACTCCATTTCTTCTATGGGATTCTTGCCCACAGTAGTAGATATGATAATCGTCTGAATTGAATTCGCCCATTCCCATCCATTTTAGTTCACTGACGCCCAGGATGTCAATGTTTATTCTTGCCATCTCCTGTTTGACCACATCCAGCTTCCCAAGGTTCATAGATCTTACATTCCAGGTTCCTATGCAATATTTTTCTTTGCAGCATCGGACTTTCTTTTCACTTCCAGGCGCGTCCGCAGCTGAGCGTCCTTTTGGTTTTGGCCCAACCACTTCATTAGCTCTGGAGCTACTTGTACTTGTCCTCCGCTCTTCCTCAGTAGCATGTTGGACGCCTTCCGACCTGAGGGGCTCATCTTCCAGCATCGTATCTTTCAGCCTTTTGTTTCTGTTCATGGAGTTTTCTTGGCAAAGATACTGGAGTGGCTTGCCAGTTCCTGCTCCAGGTGGATCGCGTTTAGTCAGAACTCTCCACTATGACCTGTCCGTCTTGGGTGTCCCTGCACGGCATAGCCCATAGCTTCTCTGAATTACTCAGGCCCCTTCACCTCAACAAGGCAGCAATCCATGAAGGGGATTCCTATAGATATCTGGATGCAGAACCTTCTCTTCCTTCCATATAAAAAATTATGCTTATTTTTCACATGCACTTTCCCCAGTGCACACCCTTCTATGCAGTTTCTTAACATGCACATGGTTACACACATGTGTCTCCCTCTCCTGGATGCACTCCTTCCCATCGTGGTGGTGGGGGTTAAATGTGTCAGGGATGCTGATGACAATGCAGTCAGGAGGCTAGACTCCATTACGAACCTGGGATCCTGGCAGGGTCTTCCAAGGCAAAAGCTGCAAACACAAATCAGGACTGTGGGTTTCTATTCCAGCTGTGGTGGCCATTGGTTGGATTCTTTCTCCCAGCTCATCAAACAAAGTGTTGTCAGGTATTCAGTGTTTTCCCCTTTCCCATCATCTTCTTTTGAAACTCATGAATGTTACACAGAAATGTGGTAAGCCCTTATCAGAGACTTGAAAATGAAATCTGTTCTGTCTACTAGGTGAAGCTAATTGAAGCCAAACTAGTAGTGTTACTTAGTGGTTGGAATCAGATGTTTTCTTCAGTTTGCAGTCCTGCTTCGCTGATGTCAAGTGTCCCTGCTGTCTTACAGATGGTGCTCTGGGCGGGTGTTCAGGACATCCTCTATAGTCCAGAAAAAAGCAAAGAAAAAAAGAATTGCCAAAGATTTGCTCCTGATGACTCCCAAAGTTAAAGTTTGTTTTTTGTCCAGGTGGACCATAAGCTGTTCTTCAAGTAGAAATGAATGGGGAGGGTGATTTGAAACAAGTAAAGCATTCTTTTTAGCTACCCACAATACAGTGTTTTAATTTGTGGAGAGCAGATTACCTCCATGAGCTTGAGAGATAAAGTGGGTCAGAAATAGGAGTAAACCACTGTGCTTATAAAAATACATTATTTGGGTCCCTTGTTGGGAGAAATGCAGCATATAAATAAAACAACTTTATTATTATTATTATTATTATTATTATTATTATTATTATTATTATTATTATTATTACTATTACTATTATTATTACTATTATTATTATTATTATTATTATTATTTCAACACAAAAGGTTGAGTTGCTGTAAATGTGCTTCATTCCTTCTCCCTGCTTTTCCTTCTCTTTCTCCAGCTTTGCAAGGATTTGCTTTGCTTCACTTTGCTACGCTATCTCTGACAAGCTCCGTTGCTTCCAATGTATGAGTCCGGCCCTGGGGCAGCAGGTTAAGATTGTTAAGGGACTTGCTAGATGTGCTTTTTCCCTTTCTTCTCTTCATAAGTAATTATGAGCCATTTGCTCAGTGTTATGAGTATAATAAAAGGTTCTGCACTACTCCAAGATGAAGCAAAATTACATTTTATTGTAGTAGCTGTCTGAACAGTTTCCTACAGTGGCTTCTTCACCATATGCATTAGCATGCTCACATTTTCATGTTGGAAATGAGGGTAATTTATTTCAGGGCTCGCTATAGGATAAATACGCAGCTCTTGACTTACATAAATAGGACATTATTAGAAATTTGGATGAGGCTGTGCATCAGTAAGCAGCACGTGAATTATTTGTTCTAAAAATAAAATGTGCTATCAAATTATTGCTATGTGTTTTATTGCTTTCTGCCTATTCCACAGAATAGTCATTCTCAGCATTCCGTATTCTGAAATGATAGTTTGATTCATTATTATGAGAAGCAGCAGAGAGATCAGAAAAGACACTCATGGGTATTAATCAGTCTTATAGGTGATATTAAATGTGCAGACCAATCCTATACATATTTACTTGGAAGTAAGGTTGAATGCATTCTCATAGACTTGACTCTTAAGGTGCATGCAGGACTACAAAGTTCTGAGACCAACTCATTCTTCATAAGGGGCTGCTATTAAGTTTGAGTTTTGACTGGCACCTTCTGTTTTTTAATTTGATTTGCTATTGATAAATACATGAGAAAGGAACAGGCCTGAGTCCATCCTATATTTTATGAGCAGATATTCTCCACTGTTTCACTTTTTGGTTAGCTATTACAGAGTTAAACTAATGACAAAGATCACCATCACTTTTTTGGAACTATAGCTCCCAGAAACCTGAGCCCAAACATTATTTAAAGCTGATTCTGGAAGTTCTAGTCAAGAAAAAGTAATGTTCTGAAGTGCTGGCAAAGAGTTGCAGAATTACATACCATGATTCCCATCTCTCCAGCTATTATACCATCCCTTCTCCTTTTTGATGCAACTGTTTGTTGTTGTTCAATAAAATTTGCACAATTCATTCCCCTCCCATGAATACCTTACTAATTTATTTGAATTCAGAAGTAAGCCAGGAAATGGAACCTACTCCCAGACAGGTGTGTACAGGATTTTAGCCTACTTGGCTCTATTTTCTCAAAGACGTTCTATTTTTGACATTCTCAATCAGTTGCAATAGTGTGAGCAAGGGAAAACCAGATTAACGTTACTTAATCATTATTCAGCTCTTCAAAGAACCCCTGGTTTATAACTGTGGGATATTGTGCTTCTTTACCCATGATTCAAAAAAGCCAGGAAATGGCCCAGTATTGCAAAATATTGTGCCTGCATTGCCAGCAGAAAAAAGGATACTAAGCTTTACATAGCAAAGGGCAGTCTGAATGTTGACAACACCAGTGGCAGCAGTCAAGATGGTCTACAGGTTACTCTCTTCTGCTCACTACCTTTCACACTTGTTGAAAAACAGCCCTGACAATTGCTTTGTGTTTGGGTGAGAAGTGGTTAACTGATGAAAAAAAGGAGTTAGCTTCTGGGATTTTTCCTTGTGTGAATAGTAGTGGTGCTGTGGACTCCTGTTCAATACCTTGACCATTAGCCTGTGGAGTGTCTCTGGGTTCCATGATTCCTCATACTATTTCACATATACAATAAAAACCTGAAAGAAGCTGTCCAGAATTTTGTGGTCTGGTATGACTAGTGTGTTGATGACACTCAACTCCATCTGTTTTTTAAGATCTTCTAGGATGCCCTTCTCTCAGTCTCTCAGGCCTCACAGTGTGGACACCCATGTCATGATGTGTCACAGTGTATCCTGACATATTAGGGCAGTAACTGACTTATAGCGATCATGACGTGACATGATATGTTAGCTTAACATGTCATTATGTCATGGTGTGTCATGTAATCTGGCATGTCATGACATAGCTTAACATGTCTTGACGTCATGCCATGACATAATCGTGTGAGTCACGACAACCCAGCATGTCATAACATGGTGTGGCGCCACAGCTTAACATGTCATGACATAGCCTAATAGCATTGACACCGTGGCATGTCATGACATACCCTGGTGTGTCATGACATGTCACGGTGTGTTGTGACATAGCTTAAAATGTCATGACATCATGGCATGTCATGACTTAGCTTAACATATCATGACATAACCCGGTATGTAGAGGAAAAAGGTCTCACAGCTCAGCAGAGAACTGGGATAGGATGAAAATGGTGTTGGATTCTGAGAAACATACTGAACTCTATGAAAGTTAATGGCAATGAAAATTAGTGACCTCAATAGGTGGCACAGAGAGTTTACAGCCATGCTTCTTGAAACTGATTGATTGATTGATTCAACTTTTATACTGCCCCATAGCACTAGAGCACACTCTGTGTGGTTTACAACATAATTATTCAAATAACACTTTGCCTCCCCAATAGCTGGGTACTCATTTTACCATCCTCAGAAGGATGGACGGCTGAATCAACCTTGAGCAAGCTCCCTGAACCCATTGGGATCAAACTCAGGTTGTGAGCAGAGGCTTGACTGCAGTACTTCAGTTTAATCACTGAGCCATGGGGCTCAATTCTATAGAAAAGGGATACATATTCAGTATCCCTTTAATATTTGCTAGGATCAGATGGGTGTGGTGTTTCAGGGAGTAAATCCTTAAAACTATAGGCTGGATCCATATTTAGAACCCTGTATATTGACTAGCAGTAACAGACTTCCCTGTTAACTCATCTCCATGGGACCTTCTCCTGCATCCTCTTCAGATACTGCTATTCAGGGTCACAATGATGTGAAGGAGCTATTCGCCACATCGTGATTTTTGAGACAGGACCAGATAAGATTGCCCACAGTAATTAACATGACCTCTTTAGGTCCCTGAGTATAACTTTAAGCACCCGAGTTAGATAACTTTTGAGAAGCAGATGGGAGCAATGCATCCATCTGTAGTGAACTGTTGCTACATCATAGGACAGGTCAGGCTGTAAATCATGTATAGAAATATTAAGATAGGTCTGTAGCTGAGAGAATAAATTGTATATTGAAGCTTCAGCGCCTAACAGTTTGAGGAATGAAGCTAATCAACAGAACTTTCATGAAATATCCCATGAGGTCATTTTTGTTCTCTCATTTAGTTACTCTTCATAGACTGAGTATTTAAAGTGACAATTCATAAGTTTTGCTAAATGGATTAAAGGCAAATGAGCTCAAGGGAAACATTTTCCATATATTGCTAGCAATCTTTATTATTAAATAGGGGATGATATGCAATGTAATGTCAGCAGTTAAGCTTTCTTTGCCTTTTAATCATTAAATCTAAAGTAATAAGGCAATGCTGAAAAATGCGTGCAATACATATTTTTCAGAAGCAGGATTTCTATGGAGTCCTTTTCAAATTAGCAATTTTAGACAAATGTTTTATGCAACTATGCATGATAAAATATGAATTCAGATCTGTTTTCTGTAACCTTTTAAGTACAAGCAACTCTAATTCCTTATTTTAAAGCTTTGTTCACCTCTGTGTCAAACTGTCCCAGTATTTTGAGTTTTCTTTCATTAGGAATTATGTCATGCTGATGATTATTAATGAACATGTTTTCAACTATTGGATACTGCATATCCCTCATTAGATCCTTATAAACATGTCATAAGGCTAACTTAATACATGAATCCAGGGTATCCTTGGCTCCCAGACCATGCACCAGGAGGTTGAAATGGCTGTTAACCAGGCACATTATTAGAAACTGAGTGTGTGCCTCTGTTAAATCTGGGTTCAAGCCAAGGTTTGGGATGGTAAAAAAGGTCTCTGAAGGATTGGTGTCAAGGTTTGAAATTTTGTGTGCAGAGAGTATTAAAATAATTAAGGGAGTATAGAAAAAGTAGCCTTGAAAATGAAAGTGCTTTTAAAATTGAGGCTCGAACAATAATTTACTATAGTCATTTCAAAACAGCCAGCTCTCTAGCAAGCAAGGTCACTGAGCAATAACAATTCCTGACAGCCAAGAAAATGTTTATGCTACAATATAAAGTTTATGTTATAATGAACTTGTTTATGTTACAATGTGTAAACATGAAGCGGTGTATGTACCTGCATACTTTCAGTGGTTATAATATGGTGAGTTCACAATGGTCTGGTGTTTCAAGATTTTAGGAGGACAGTATCCTAGTGCATCAAATGCTTAATGGTACAGAGCATTAGTACTCTAAGCTCTGCAAAAATGTTAGTCATAACAATAACGTTATCAGGATAGTGGCAGCTTGCCAAACATTAAGTTACAGACCCTTGAAATGACAAAAGGTGCAGCAACATAACTCAATGGTTTAGGTCTCTGGCTGCAGAGCCAGAGGTTGAGAGTTCAATTCCCCACTGTGCCTCCTTGACAGGGGCTAGATTCGATGATCCATAGAGTCCCTTCCAACTCTGCAGTTCTAAGATTGATAATGATGATGATGATTACAATTGGTTTTATTCTGGAATTAACCCTTAATTGGGATAAAATGCCAGCTGTGACACGAATAGGCTTCTTATTTTTCCCTAGAGTTCTATAAAGTTCTGTCATTCTCTCAGGGGTCTGTTCAGTCATCAGAATCTCTGATGTGATTGCTGCTGCCAATCACTACACATGAGACTGCTGTGGAGGGATGGATGACTTGCCCTAACCAAGTGTTTCTTGGGCTGATATATCTGTTCTTTGCCTTACTGGAAAAGTTAGACATGGTCATTATCATCTGTGCATTAATTATATCTTGCATAGCTTACTGCAACAATATCTTTAGGGGCTTCCAGCATGGAATAATTTGCAAGATGTTTCCAGGTGCAATTCAAAATGCTCTGTCTTTTGCTTAAAACCAAACATTTTGGTACCAGCACTTCGGAACATTATAGTACTTTAGTACTGCCTCCTCCCATATGAACTCTGCCCATCATTTCATATGTGCTAGAGAGATCCTGCGGTATGCTGTTCTACCAGGAGAAGCTAGATAAGTAAAAACACAATGCAAGGTGTTTTCTGTGGCAGCTCCCAAATGTGGAACTCCCTCCCAAGGCATATTACATTGGTTTCCTCTTTGTTTAGTTTTGAATTATTCATCCTGTTTGGCACTTCAGAGGGATTCAAGGATTTTGAATTTAAGGCAGACAATACAAATAATCACTTTGAGTTCTTTTTTTTTTTTTAAGGATGTTTTGCTGTTCCTTGCAATATCTTTCTGGTATTGTTTTAAAAGTTTTAAAATTGGGCCCTTTTGGGATTAAAAACTAACTCATAGTAATGTTATAAATTAAGTAAAAATTCACAGATACAGAAGATCTTAATGTCAAGCACTTGGCCATATTAGTATTCACTGAAAGAAAGAGATCTCATGTATAGTTCATTCTTTAAGACAAACAATACTCATGAATCCAGACATCTTTTGTAACTCGATGTCATTCTCCCAGATAGTTAGATAGCACTTGGAAGGTCGCAGCCTTGTCAAATCTTTAGGGATGTTTTGAACAATGATTCGTTATTATGCTTCAGTGCTTAGACATATATCACTGACCATTCTGCTTATCTGACCTTGTTACAACCTGTGATTCCCTTGGCAAGCTGTGCACACTCTGAATGCCAATAACTAAACATCAACACCTTCTACAAAACATGTTTCCTTTCACCCCAGATTTTTCAGTTCTGGTTTCTTATTATATGGATTGACTAAGCAGGCTTGGCCCAGGACATTTTGCTGTCTAAGGCACCACCCCCATCCTGACATGTCATGGTGAATAATAGCCAACATTGGCCAAGTTCCTTTGACATTTGACCTTTCAGGCAGATCCTTCAAGTGCCTTATTCCTCCTCCCAGGCAATAAATGCGTAAGAATAATACTGTAAATTAAATAACCAATATGTGTTATACTTTTATGGGAGACAAACATAGCTGCCTTAACTAACAATAGGGCTGGTGTTGTGAGTAAGTGCTCTTTGTTTGAAGCAAATCAGCTAGCCTTCAACTAGAATTTTTAAAGGAATCAAAATTCCTGTCCTAGTTTTTGAAACAGGTGGTATGGTTTCTGAGTAAAACTGCATAGAACTCTCTCACAGCTTGTTTTATTTCCTTAGTGGTCTAGACAGAAGGGCTCCCTAACCACTCAGAATGTCCTAACTCTTAGCTATGTTAGATAAGATACAGACAATCACCTGGTACCAAGCTGACCTCCCCACTTTTTCAAATGCCTTCTTCTTTATTATTCAGGAGATGCCAACTGTAGCACCCTTTATGTGCCTGTTAAAGACCCATCTCATCATCCATCCCTTCTCAGACAAACTGCATAGCTCTTCCCAGACAAAGATATTTTTCAAAATGACTTAACATTCCTGTTTTAAAGATGATGCATCTTATGTACATTATGTAACATGAAAAGAGTAAAAAGGAAAAATATAATATAAGGCAGGTAATTTTAATTGAATACGGGTTGTGGAAAATCAGAAGAGTGAACAAATGAGAAATAAGACATTTCAACATGTTTTCTGCTTGATTAAGAGCTTTTGTCCAGAATCTAATTAATGGCATAAATTGCAGAAGCAAATTGGCACTAATTAACAGCTAATTAACCATCAACCTTTTAATTAGCAGCAATTTGCTGTCACAATTTAAATTTACAGAAGTGTAAATAACCAGTTGGATTCTGGCCATTCTATAATGTTTGCAGAAGACTACTCTATAAGAATATTGTATGGTCCCAGGAAGACAGAAATGCTGTCAGTGTTGTTTTTCTGACCCGAATATTACAATAATTGATGATTAAAATAGCTAGATTTCAAACCAATAAAATTTGTAAATACAGTTCTAAAATTCCCTTGTGTAGCACAGATACACTAATTCAATATACTGTATTTTTAATTCAGTATGGTATGGAATTCTACCAATTGATATGTTGTTGTTTTTCTCAGTTCAGGGATGGTGCTTAATAGTATAATGTCTTATAATCTTAGAACTACAAAGTTGGAAGGAACCCTATGGATCATCAAGTCCAGCCTTGGTCAAGCAGGGACAGTGGGGAATCAAACTCCCAACCTCTGACTCCACAGCTAAATACTTAAATCACTAAGCTATCCAGTAGTCTTAATGAAACATAGGGTGTGATTAGATGGGCATTTATCCTGCAGTTTGGTCTGGGTTGGGAATGGGCTTGTTAACTCCTTTTCCTGGTGACCACATGATGTAAATGCCATTTTGAATCAGTCCATCCTTGATCAATGCTTACCCACATCTTTTTGAATCCCTGTCAGTAGCTACTGTATTTTGTTGCTGGTAAGACTGTTCAATTTTGGTTCAGTTCCAGCATATGTGATTGCTAGGATCAAAACAAAGCATATATCTTAAGCTGCTCCTTTTCTTAAGCCACTTAACAATCTTGAGAAATGGAAAACTTACTTTCTTCCCCTTCCTTAAAAAAAACCCTTTGAAATATTCACAATAATTAAAAAGAAATGGAAAAAGTCCTCTCCCTTCCCCTCCATAAAGGAGTTGGAAGGAAGCTTTCCATTTCTCTAGATTGTTAAGTGGCTTAAGCAAAACACAGAGGAGAATACAGGAGTGGATTTTTTACCCTCCTTCCCTTTAAAAGAAAAGAAGATCAATCTAGATCATGCTAAACAGTCACTTGAGGTGCAGTGTGGTTGATTCTTGCATGTGTATGCAAGGATCACCCCAAATGACATACCGTATCTCAAAGTGACTCTGTCCAGCATGATCTAGACCAATCCAGGCCACGATAAGTGGGCCACCCAGTTACACCCATAATGTAGTTAATTTATATTAGAATATAATCTAGTTTCATTTTCCAATTTTCACATTTTATTTTAACAACACAAAAAGCATGAATAGCCTAATTCACTTCTCTCTATACATACATAGACATTAAACTTTCAAGCCTAATTCATATAGTTCAATAGTATATGCATCACTTTGCAAGAGAGTTCAATGAACTTGTTAACGTTACAGACGAAGATACCAAAGTGAGTGCTTGGGAGGCCATGTCTAAAAATGACTGATTCTTTTTTTCTTTTTTCTTTTTTTTAAACCACAGGTGGGGATAATAAAAGGCAACTGATTTCCTGGCCCTTGACAATCTAGTTAAGCATCTGACTGACAGAATGTTGGCACCAGCGTTGGAGGAATCACTGAGCCTCAACTCAAGGTACGGACATTTCACAAAGGTGCTACATTTAAGATGTAGTTTACAGTGTTAGTCTTAAATAACATATGATCCACATACCAAGCAAAGTGGAGTCAGAAATAATCTTTTTGGTTGGGAATGGCATCATCAAAACAATACAAAAATAAAAATCATAACAATGCACGTAGATTTTTTCCCCATAAAATTGGGGACATCACCTTCTATAGAATGATGATTATGATTGAGTGTGAATTCAAGCACTCCATTTCAGAACACCTTGATTCAAAATAGTAATACCAGTTGGTAACTGTAGTGTCTGGATTAGGTAGTAACTGTGTGATTAAGATAAAGCTGCAAAGAACATAAATTACAGTGATAACACCTGGAAAATAGTAATGTTAGTATCAAAAGGCTATTTGTTACATATTAAAAACTAGCAAATGTTCAGAGACAAAAGCTATGTCACTGTCAAGAAAAATACTATAGTAGAATAATTTACAAAAATATACTGGAATCATTTCAAAGTTTGCTTGACTCAGAAAAAATATTTATGCTGACAATAACTTTAAGTCAAGGTTCTAATTAAATCATAGAAAAATAGTGAGAGGACTAAGATAAGGCAGATGTTATCTGGCAACGTAAGTTATCTGACAATGTAAATCTTCCCTTCTCACATTCTTCTGTGGGAAATGAGAAACTGCATTTTTTTTCTCCTCACCTGTGAGGCAACAAGAGATTTTCTGGTGCAGTCGATGACAATTCTTCTGTTTGCAAGACCAACAATATAAACTAATATAGTTGCTGCCTTGTTGCATCACATATTTAAATTAGAAACATTGGGCAGGTTGTTTGCATCATTTTGATCAGTCAGTCCTTCTGTCCTTGTTGTGTGTATATGTGTGCACTGCTTAACAGACAGAAAATGCAATGGTTTTGCACAAAGACATTTTTTGCAAATTACATTTGCCAAAAAAAAAAGCATACCCTTTCTCACATACTTATCTATACTGCTACCAGTTTCTCAACAAACTGTCTTAGCACGTCAAGAGAGCCTGTATCATTGACGGTGAGTAATGTTGTGGGTATTCTTCTCATTCCAAACCTAAAGATGAAATTGGAGGAATCTGTTTGACTTTTCAGCTCTTTAAGTCAGATCCTTTTTCAACCTTCAGTGTTTCAAGGATTGGCTTTAATCTTAACTGAAAAGTATAAGGAGACACGGTTTGATGGAGACATCCAAAAAAGATGTTTTTAGAGCAGTATAAAGACTGGGATCAGTTGTAGAAAGAGTGACATAATGCTGAGTTTTGTTTGCTCTAGAACTGGGATTTTTAAAAAAAAGAATGGGGAGACCATGAGGAGAAAGGAAGGGAGACTAAACAGGAGGGGTGGAGAACTGAAAAATTGCAACGATGTAAATCAAACTTTTATTTTCACATTTTACTTTGTTATCTGGAGTGAATTTATATCCTGGTTTAAAATGCATAAATCAATGCTGAGTGCATCCATCAATCCAGAAAACAACCACATTTTTTTTTAAAAAAAAAAGGGGTATCATCTCCTTGAGAAAGAATGTGTTTTATGTTCACCAAACTATCATAAATAACATTTTGAAGTTTCAGCTAAGTATCTTTACCAACTGCCCTAATTACTTGTGTCAAATTATAAATTCAAAGAAATGTTAAAAAATAGCCCAGTTCCTGGCATGTCATATGCCACTCACCTGGAATACTAGGATTTTAAGAACCTGTGTGATATTCTCTATTTAGCAAACTGTGTCTTCCAATTTAAAGCAACTCCACGGGTGGGAAGGGGGAGTGTTGCTCGTAAGGTCCTTGGGGAGTTGACATATGACTCCCTCAGATGCTGTGGTCCAAGCAATGCTCTTTAATTATTAGTTGTACTACATTAGTTGCCTGTCTTTTCCCAGCCCCTGTAGTCCCACCTGCATCCCAAGAGGTCCTTGGAGATGGGCCCAGGAGTGGTTCCGTTCACTGTCTCTAGGCTACTGTCACCTCTGTTGTCATTCACCCCTCTTGATGTGTCCCACATTCTCCACTGTGTAGACTATTGGCACATGAACAATTTTTAGTCCTTCTGGTGATGAAGTCACCAAGCCTGTTGCTTGTAATGCCATTGTGTCTTTTCCATTGGGCTATGGCAGTTTTCTAACTCCATGATGCTAATAAAGAAGAGTTTGGGAGACATTTGGAGAGTGTTATGTCATAAGTCTGTAAAGATACAGTCCATGTCTGTTGCCTTTGTCTCCCTGTTTTCTGCATCTGCACTCTCCTCTTGTTCTTCCTCCTCCTCCCATCCACAGCTGCCTCCTCTTTCATCTCCGGTGTCTCCAGCCACCCCAGCTCCTTCCCCTCATCTGACTCCTGTGCTTTTAGTTTGCAATCTGCACAAAAACTTTAGAATTTAGACCCTTATCATTCTCCTTTTAAAAGCAACATGAGTATAGTTAAGTAATAACATGATTTGAATATGTTTAATAATAAACAGTTAATGTATAACAATATAAAATATAAAAACTATAACTGTTTACATTGGTGTGTTCTTTTATAATCTTGTTGCTTTGTAGTCCTGTTTATATTGTGTTTGTGGCATGTGTTTAATCAAGAAAATGTATTCGTCAGATTGTTTTTACAAACACCCCCCCCCCCTAATTTTATGGACTTTGTATAAATGTGCTGAAATGCACAAATTTAGGTTTAAGCCTGTGCCAAATTAACTTGCATCATCTGAAATCTAAAATAATAATTTTCCATGCTGTACATTGTAATCTTTATAGTTCTCTTGGTCCTTTCAGTTAAAATCACAAAACATATAATTTGAGCATTATAGTCAATTTGATTTACTCTAGGGTGTGTCTTTCAGATGCTCTTGAAGACACAAATGAAGTTGCTCCTTTTTTGCTATACTTAAAGGTTCCCCTTGACATTTAGTCCAGTCGTGTCTGACTCTAGGGAACGGTGCTCATCCCCGTTTCCAAGCCATAGAGCCAGCATTTGTCCGAAGACAGTTTCCGTGGTCACGTGGCCAGCACGACTAGACACGGAACGCCGTTACCTTCCCACTGATGTGGTAGCTATTCATCTACTCGCATTTTTGCATGCTTTCGAACTGCTAGATTGGCAGAAGCTGGGACAAGCGACGGGAGCTCACTCCGTTGCATGGATTCGATCTTACGACTGCTGGTCTTCTGACCTTGCAGCACAGAGGCTTCTGCGGTTTAACCTGCAGCGGCACCACGTCCCTCTTGCTATACTTAGCTCTAATTAAAATATATATTCTAATACTACTTCCATGATAATTTTATACATATTTGAGGCATTCTTTCTGTAATTTATGGACAATAAGTTCAGAGCATCTAATTAAATTGAGTTTTGAGATTGTATATTAATGAACACTTTGCTAGATGAATAATCTACCTGTACTTTGGAGCTTTCCAGTAAACATGGCAAACAAATCTTCAGTAGTGGTAACATGCAATTCAATTTTAGGCCAGTGTCATCAATCACTTTGGCAAGTGGTGCTGTGTTTACAGACATCTAGTGGAAAGGCAGAATCTTCTACCTTCTTTCTAGTTGTTCAGCCAGTTGCAATATTTCCTCTATATATCCCCTGGATTGCAGAAATATCATCCCATATCACTGTGGGTCATATTTTTGGAGTGGAAACTAGAAGCACTATCATATGGTGGCTTCGTCTTTTTGGAGTGTTGAGTTCAGACAGTGGTGTTGGCATATATCTTGTGTCTTGCTGTTGGCCTCTGGGGTCCTTCAGGGTTCTTCCTCATCCTCATGCTGTGTAACATGTGCCAGCACTACAAGAACATACAAATGACTACTTGCACAACTACAAAAAATGACGGAAGTCCACTAAGCACACTGCTTCCCCCTGCTAATGTTATGGTGGATCAGGCCCTTTGCTCACTTGTAGTTGTTTCATTAGCTCTATTTGCAGGTTGTAATGAACCTGCCCATTGCATTGCATCATAGGATTTCTTACATGTTGTGGCTAATGGACAGGGATGGGATTCTTTATCTCATCTGTGCATGCAAGGATGATAACGGTAAAATTATTCTCCTCACTGTGCAAGAGAGTGAGGTGTTTTGTGCTACTCTTGGTAAGGGGAGAGAATGAGAATGGTACTTTCCCACTAATTAAGCAAAACTACCCAAACAATTATTTAAGGCAAATAACATTTCACAATAAATAATGCAAATGGTGCAGAATCACAATGGCTGCTGTTCTGATGCATGGACTTTTAAAGATTAGAATTGTCATTTATGTTGTTTCTGGATTTTTAAATAATTAGTTAATACTGTACTTCTTTGCCAGCCATGTGCACACAGGCACTCTATTTCTCGAAGTGAAAGAGGGGGGTATTCATATTCTTATACGAATACGAATACCCCCGCACAGCTGGACATAACAAGGGTCCAGCCCCCTGGGGCCGGACCGTCCACTCACCTTCCGCTGTTGCCGCAAGCTCTGTGCTCCCTTCCTATTGCTCCGGAGCTCGCAGTCTGCGAGCCACTCTTCGACCTTGCAGTGCGGCTTGCCCTGCCACCTCCTGCCAGGAGTGGCTTGCAGTCCACCTGTGCGGGGGTATTCGTATTCGTATACGAATATGAATACCCCCATCTCTAGAAAGGACACTCGTTTTGCACAGAGATTATTTAGGCAAATTGTGGAGACTCTGATGACAACAAACTGGTCTCCTTATCCCACTCTAGCTTGAAGATAAGGAATCTTTCAGGGCTGAAACTTTCTCATCAATATTCAGTGAGTATAATCACATGGACAGAGGAATTCCCTCCCAGGGGCTCCATGATTGGAGTTTCCAGGAGAGATTGCAGTTTTCATTGGCACTTGTGCTCTCAATTTCTTACGTAATGAATCACCCAGATGTACCTCCCCTGGCTCAGTCTGTGCACTGTTGACATGAGAAAATGTTTGTCATCAGTCATTTCTTAAAACAAATTAAGAGTGTGCAAATACCATCCACTTTGATTAGTGTTGAATTATTTTTAGGCATGGGAATTCAAATATTTTGGGGGGGAGTGTGTGGACTACAGCCCCAGTCTAATTGCTTACAGCTGAGGAATAAAGGCTGGCTGCCCACTATGGTGAATATAGTGTGTCTCTCAGGAAACTACCAGACCCCTAATGCTTTGCAGGTCCCAGTGAGCTTAGTCCTGCCCAGCCACTTCCCCATCTTCACAAAGATTCATCATCTCCAACAATCTCTTTATTCCTCAGCTGTAAGCTATCACAAACACCTGAAATGACTTTGGTTTCTTTGGCCAAAGCCCCAGAAATCTGCTTGGGGAAATTCCTGCAAACTTCAGGGACTGTGATCCAAAAAAATAATAATATGAAAATCCCATGCCTATTTGTTTTACAAATTACAAGTGAAATGCTTTGAGCTGATTCTTATCCTGCCCACTTAGATTTATATCTGAATATTGCAAAGTATTTGTGTGTGTTGACAGTGTTGCTTTGTATAGGTCCAGATAGTGGGGAGGAAATAGGAACATGGGGGAAATTAAGGGCTCTGGCCTGGGATGGAGATTGAATCTCAGTACCATCAGCTACATCAGACCTCCAGTGTATAGGCAAGTTTTCACGAGTTTCCTCTTGACCTACTGACCCTGGCTGGAAGCCATGCAATTTAGATAGCTGTAAGATCCTACTCCTAATTTTACTGTGACTTAGTCACAGTGTGTGGGAAAAAATGCCCACAATGGCACAAATTTCACACACACACAAGCACTCAATCGATTGGATTGATCTGTAATCTCAAAAGAAAGAAGAAAAAACCCTCCATTCCTGTCTACCTCTTGAAAATGCAAACCTCTCTCTATTCTGAACACTGTTCCTTTGCAAAATGGCCATCAATCACATGGACAGAGGAATTCCCTCCCAGGGGCTCCATGATTGGAGTTTCCAGGAGAGCCTGCAATTTTCATTGGCACTTGTGCTCTCAATTTCCTTCCACTTTGAGCTTCCTGGTTCTCTAACAGTGCAACTTTGGTTTTTCCAGGTGAGTGGCTGGTGTTTTATTAAAAATATTCTCAGCTTTGTTAACCCCTGAAGTGTCAAAGCAATATATGATGCATTGGAAAGGATTGTTTCTTTGATTTGAATGCCACTTTGGGTTCTCTTGCTTTGTTTCAGAAATTGACAAACACTCTGGCTTCACTTTGGAATCTAAATAAATTCTGAACCCAATGCTCATTCCCAAAACAAATGATTCTGCCAACAGTGTAGTACAGTACAATTGTCCTGCCTGAATGCTGAGACAATGTTCATGGGCTGGCACTAATCTCAGCCCCAGCTTGTCATAAATGCTACAGTCCATTCCTGTGACTTGTGTGTGCCAGCCCTTGAAACAAGGGCTTGAAACCTCAAGCAACCTTTAAGAGTGAGAAACTCACCCCTGCTGGAATCTGGTGTAATGCCCCAATAATCTGTGGTGAAAAGTTGTGAAAGTAGTACAGAACAATGCAACAGACTGACAGATTACTGTGAAGTCAAAACCCATGTATCACTGGGACGAATTTAAAATGTGGGTAAAATTATCTCATCTTGTAAACAGCTAACCTTGGGTCATAGCAACATAACAACCCACCAAATCTGGAGTAGACAGACAAGGAAGCCATCCACAGCAAGTTCCTTCTTAGGTCATTCTGAGGCCTTACATTCAGGAACCATCCACCCTAACAGATAAACTCCTGGAGTGGAATTTGGGCTATGACCTCATCAGTTGTTGGTCCAGGGCACCATCGATCAATCATTAATTTCAATCATATTAATCAAATTAATATGTTACTGAAGAAAAAGCAGAATAGTCTCATACCAAGTAAATAAATGACAAGTCAATAAAGCATCAATAACAAAACAGTAAACATATCTGCATGAGTAGAAGGAGAGTATGGAGAAAAATAACAAAGTTGTGGGTTATGTAATGCCTTTCTTGAGTTTCTAAAAAGTTGCAAGTAAGGCAAGCTTCTGCATTCTGCAGAACTCTTCATTAGTTTAAGATGGTGTAAAACGTAACTTAAAACAGAAAATCCAAAATTTGGGCCAAATGAGCTATAGCTCATGCAGCTAGATCACCATAAAGGCAAAATGGTGTTTTAGATTCTACATGATACAGAGGTAACAAAGATATCAATTTACAGGTTCTCTGTCTCACTGAAGACAAAGACTCAGCCTGGACCCTTGCACGTTTATCAACACCTAAATGCCTTTCTTATACTTGATTAAAATGGCTAGTGGACTAACTACAAGGTAGTTGTAAGGTAGTTACAAGGTAGTATGTTGTTATGGTTATAAATGAGAGACAAAGTCTCAGCATGTAGAAAATAGATTCAAGCTCTTTATTCTGTATTCTTTAAATGGGTCGTTAAAAAGCCTTCTTCAGGAGCTAAGCATAACACAATATCTAATGTGTGGTTTTGTGTTATGCTTAGCTCCTGAAGAAGGCTTCGCGAAACCCGTTGAGCTAGAGCTTTTTAACGACCCACTTAAAGAATACAGAATAAAGAGCTTGATTCTATTTTCTACATCCTGAGACTTCATCTGTCATTTATAATCTGGACTTCCGTGGATGTACCAGTTCCTTTTGTTTTTTTTTAGTATGTTGTTATGAAACAACATACCATGCTGTGACCTCAGTCTGAATTCTTCTTAGCATCATAGTGGTTGGAGTGTTCAGGGAGATCTTGGGCTTTATTGGGGGGATCAGCTGCCATTCACTTTTTTGTTTATTGTCAGCAGCTCAGTCTTCTCTGTTTCTTTCAAATTTCCCTTTCCTCAATTCAAATCACTGACCATCTTTTTAAATGTAAAAATGATGAATAGGATACAACTGTTGAGGTGTTGTTCCACTCTAGGAAGTATTAAGCATTAAGTCCAGAACTGTACAAATGCCCTATGTTGGTCTCTTATTGCACATATGTTCAATGACAGTGCATACACCCAGTTTCAATACCATCAACCACATGTGAATCATATGGGGGTGGGGGAACTGGCAGCACTGCCATATGGTAGATTAGTCCTTATTGAAATGGTGAGTTCAGAAGGTGACGATGGGGAAATTACTGTTCATTGCTTGCTGTTGGTCTCTAGGTTCATGGTTCTGCCTTTTTCCTGTGCTATTTAACTTCTGGGAGTGGTTGGGTGGAGGTTTCAAGTTTAGTACATGGGCTTATGACACTGAGCTATCTTGCCTCTCAAAATCCAAGGACAGTGTCCTAGTTCTAAATCAGTGCCTGATGTCAATAATGGAGTGCATGATGATACATACATGGGTGCTTAATCTGGAAAAAACAAAGGTGTTCTAGGTCATTTGAAAGGGAGACCAAGAATAAAGATGCAGTCTGTGTCAGCTGATGTTGCCCTCCCTCTGAAAACTGCAGTTTGCTCTTTAGTTGTAGTTCTGGATTTGTCCCTGAACCTCTAATCCTTAATCCATTACAACAGTGACCAGAAGAACATTTGAGCAGCTGAGACTAGTGCATCAACACTGTCCATTCCTTGACATGTCTGACCTGGCCATGGCGTGCCTTAGTTACCCTCCACTTCAAATATTTTAATGTACTATATGTGGAGCTCCCTTTGGAAAGTGTTTAGAAACTTCACCTGGTTCAGAATCCTACAGACAGATTATTGCCTGGTGCCCATTACACGAAACATGCAATTCAATGGGCTCTTGTTCTTTTCTGGGTGCAATTCAAAGTGCTGATTATGGTCAACAAAGCCCTATACGGCATACTTCTAGACTGTCTGAGGACTATATATTTTTCACCTACAAGCCTGACAAAGTTCTTAAGACCTTCAGGGGAAGCCTTTCCCTCGGTCTTGACATGTTCAGATATGGAAGAAGGTTTTCTCAGTGGCTACTGGCAAACTGTGGAACACCCTTCCATGAAAGGTAAGGCTACCTCTCTCCCTCTTGGCTTTTTACTTTCTATTCAGGCAGGTCTTTGGTAACTCACTTCCATTGCTGTAAGAGGGGGCATTTAAGTGGACAGGTACTTTACTGTCACTTATTTGAATATTTAATGTTTATACCCATTTAATGCTTAGTTTGTTTTATTCACTGTTATTCTCTTATTGTGGTTGCTGTGAGTCCCACATCTGAATAAAAACTGGAATATAAATGCACTAAATAAGTAATACATTGAGAAACTTAAAGGGAATGAAAGAACCAGGAGTAAGCAGTTTCCTTTGGTCCATTTGTGCCAGCATGAAAGACTTGACATTTTGGTCTTTAAGTCTCATACAAATTTCCTTTGGATGCTGTGGATCATGGCTGTTTTTAAAGTGGTTGACAAGCCAAACCAGCAGAGTTGGAATCTCAACCTATATTTGCACCGGCATAAAGAAGATCATTATTTATCATATCATTAGGCCCAGCTTCAGCTCATAGACTGAGAAGGATAAATGCTTCCTCCCAGTATTGGTATGTGTGTGTGTGTGTGCTACCCTTGTCCTGCCTCAGAACACAATTTTACCATTTCAAGTTTTTTGCCACATGAGTACAAACCCTCATCAGTGATTGTGTGAATTGTTCCTCTGTGTACAATAATCCAAAGCACTTCATTGAATTAAAAGTTTTCTTCTGGCAGCCATGAGGTTAATTTGTACTTTTATCCTAGAATCTTATTGCTGCTAAGGTCTATGATTGGGGCTTTCTATTTATCTGTTACTTTAATTAAGATATGTGGAAAAAATTACCCACAAAAAACAATCAATCATAAACTACTGACTAATTCATTGATTACTGCAACTTTGAAGCATTGCTACAATTTGTGCTGACACAAGTGCCATGATGTAGGGGCAGTGCTTTCCCAATTAATACTCTAATGCATAGCTTTATTTTTTTTTTAAAAAAAGGATCCTATGACTATGTAAAACAGGCAATGGAGCCTCTATCTCCAGAGCCCAGATATTTATGTTATACAAAATCACAGTTATTTAAATATTTATAAAACGGGAGTAGAGAGAAGCACTTTTGAAAAAGCAGTTAATAATGGACCGTCAGCAAGGGAGCCATCAGTATAACAGCAAAGTGCTTTGCAACTCCAATAACTTCACTAGTGCAGAAGCAGGCCATCAAATTTAATTAAAAGCAGTCAAAAATAAACTGAAAAATTGAACTGTAAAAGCCTGTCTTTTGCCAGCAGCTGAAAGCAAAGAGAAAGGAAGCCTTGAAAGTTGTAATGAATTGATAAGCCTTCCTGCCTGCAACTTGTAATTTGCTCTGTCAGATTTTAGTATCAGTTAAACTAGATTAATAGAGCACACACTGATTCTCTATCTTAAATCCTTCGTTGCAGTCCTTCTCTTATGGGCACCCATGATAAATGGGAGCCAGAGTAGGTCAAAGTTTCAATTTGTTTCACTGCCTGCTCACTTCTTTTAAATAATTCTGGCATTTAGGCTTACGGAGTTGCAGAGCAAAAGACTCCAGGACAATTTAGAGACAGAAATAAACCTTTTTATTGACTAGATTTTGGCCCTTGTGGGGATCCTCTAATGTCTTAATTCAGTAGGGTTAGGAAATGCCTGCAAAGAAAGCAACTGACATCTCCATCTGCCACTAGAGGTTCTCATGGTGAAATGAATGACAAGGAGGCTCATTTGTAAAGTGATGGAGCTCACACATTTATTGCTGCTTTAAATGCTCAGATTAATGTGGATCTTTGTAAACTGTACCACAAGGACAAAAACAATTTACTCAACATAATTTTTTTATATATAATAATGTTCCTTAATGAAGCTAAAGGTTCCCTGCTGTGACCTTATTATGTTTTCCAACATCAGTGGGAAACAGATTACATTGAATTGAAAGAGAGCTCATGAAACAGCAGGAATTTTGCAAGGAAAGATCAATTACAATTTTTTTCTCTCCCAAAGCACTGAATATGGAGGTAGAAAAGGCAAGCATACAATCTGCATATAGTCAGAGTTAAAGTTCATGTATTTTCAAATGAAGTCGGGAAGGGATTTCAAATACCAAACATTAACATAATGTTCTGTATTTGACATAGGTCTCCCCTCCCCCCGTCAATCAAAATGTAGACTTCATAACAGAATAATGAATTTGACAAAATAGATTAGTCTGTGCAATGCATGTTATTTGCCATCAAGTTGCATGCAACTTAAAGCTACTCTGATAGAGTTTTTCAAGGAAAGAGATATTTAAGAAATGGTTTTACCAGTGCCTGTTCTGGCTGGATAGCTCAGTGAGTTAGGTATCTGGCTGCGGAGCCAGAGGTTGGGAATTCAATTCCCCACTGTGCCTTCAAAGAGAAGTGCCAGCCTGTGTGGCCTTGGGCAAGTTGCACAGTCCCAGGGCACCCCCAGAAGAAGTAAACCACTTCTGAGTACTCTCTACCTAGAAAAGCCTACTTTTCTGGATAGACTACTGGACCTGGGTTCAAATCCCTGCTTGGCCATGGAAGCTCATGAGAATGTTTGGAAAAGTTTTTTTTAAAATACTCCTTAAATATCTCACTTACCTTGAAAGCCTACTAGGGTCAATGCAAGTTGGTTCCAACTTGATGGCACATAACTCAACATTTATCAGTGCTACCTCTTCTCAATTTCTATGGCAGAGCAGACATTTGAACCCTGGTCTCCTGAATCCTAGGCTGTAAATGAAAAAAAAAATTGTCTCCTTGCTATGAGAAATCATTTTTTAATGGTCTCAGAGAGATTTTACATATTTGCAAGACAGATTTTGCAGAAGAGTCTGCAAGAGAGAGTCCAGTCTGTTCATTAGGTATAAAATGACCAAGCAGACTGCTCTCTCTCACTCTCTCTTGCTTTCTGTGTTTGTGTTGTGCAGAACACGGAAGATGTAATTTTAATCATTATATCTGTAACCTCCCAGCTTCACCTTGTGATGCTGTCCTATCCTTGTTTTCCATCATTGACTGCTACATGCAGGGAAATGCACAACACTAACACAGAGTTAGTGGCATTGCAGAGGAGAATGGCAGTCTCATATCTAAAATGCCAAATAATTCTCTCCTTAAATAAAGACTGAAAGAATAAATATTTTTCCAAGAGGAGGAGAAAGAATTGTGTATTTCTTGTCAGAATGCCACAAGTAGCCCTAAGCACTAGAAATGACCTTTGTTGGCATAGTTCTTTGACTTCCATTCGACTTGCAATGCCTGCCAATATAGTGTTTCTAACTCCGGACTGCATTACTGATAAGGCTGAGAGAATTAAAATGTCCTCAGAACAGTCAAGCAGGCTGTCTAGGCTGTTTTGACATTGGGAAGATGAACGAAAATGGCCAACGCTTGCTGGAGTTTTGCTGTTATTATGGTCTTCGTGTCAGCAACACGTTCTTTAATACGAAGCTTCAACACAGAGTTTCCTGGAGACATCCAAGATTGAAGCATTGGCATCAGCTCGATTTGATCCTCACTAGACGCTCTAGCCTTCCTAGTATTATGATCACACACAGTTATCAGAGTGCTGATTGCGATACTGATCACTCCCTGGTGTGTAGTAGAGTAAAACTGCGAACAAAGAGATTATATCACACGAAAAAGGAAGGAAGTCCACGTATTGACATCAGCAAGACTCGCGATCAGAGAAAAGTGGAGGAATTTGCCCAAGCACTTGAGGAAACCCTTCCAGGCCCGGCTGATGCAAATGCACCTGAACGATGGGAACATTTCGAGAATGCTGTTTATAACACCGCCTTGTCCACATTTGGCAAGAAGACCAAAAAGACACCAGACTGGTTCGAAGCCCATTCGGAGGAGTTGATGCCAGCCATTGAGGATAAGAGGAGAGCTCTAGCAGCATACAAAGCCTGTCCTAGTGAGTACAACTTGCAGGCTCTTCAAGTTGCTCGTAGCAAAGTCCAACAGTCTGCCAGGAGATGTTCCAATGATTATTGGCTGCAGCTCTGCTTTCAGATACAGACAGCAGCGGACACAGGTAACATCAAGGGAATGTATGATGGTATCAAACAGGCTTTAGGTCCAATACAGAAGAAATATGCTCCCTTGAAGTCTGCTACAGGCGTGATCATCCAGGGCCGAGCACAGCAGATGGAACACTGGGTGCAGCACTGCTCTGAGCTATATTCCAGAGAGAATGTAGTAACCAAAGAGGCACTAAATAACATCGAGTGCCTGCCTGTCTTGGAAGAGTTGGACAGTGAACCAACTTTAGCAGAAATAAAAGCGGCCTTGGATTCCCTCGCCTCCGGCAAGGCACCTTGGAAGGATAACATCCCCGCTGAAGTGCTGTAAAGAGATAATCACCACCGAGCTGTATGAAATCTTTTGTCCTTGCTGGAGGGAAGGTGGAGTACCACAGAACATGAAGGATGCAAACATCGTCACATTGTATAAGAACAAAAGAGACAGGGGTGACTGCAATAACCACCATGGCATCTCTCTTCTCAGAGTTGTAGGGAAGCTGCTTGCCCGTGTTGTGCTGAAGAGACTCCAGGTGCTTGCAGACAGAGTCTATCCAGAATCACAGTGTGGATTTCGAGCTAATAGATCCATCACTGACATGGTATTTTCCCTCATATAGTTGCAGGAGAAATGTAGGGAACAACGACAGCTACTCTTTGTGGCCTTCATAGATCTTACAAAGGCCTTTGACTTGGTTAGCAGGGACAGCCTTTTTAAAATACTTCCCAAGATTGGATGTCCACCTCGACTCCTTAACCATCATCAGGTCCTTTCATGAGGAAATGAGGGGCACTGTAGTTTTTGATGGCTCAACATCAGATTCCTTTGACATCCGAAGCGGAGTGAAACAGGGCTGTGTCCATGCGCCGACCCTGTTTGGGATCCTTTTTGCTGTCATGCTGAAACACGCCTTTGGAACTGCAACAGAAGGTGTCTATCTCCGGACTAGATCAGATGGAAAGCTCTTTAATCTCTCTAGATTGAGAGCGAAGATTTCCAGCTGAAATGCATGCGGGACTTCCTCTTCGCCGATGATGCAGCTGTTGTTGCCCATTCTGCTGAAGACCTCCGACAACTCATGAATTGTTTTAGCAAGGCCTGCCAAGACTTTGGATTAACAATCAGCCTGAAGAAAACACATGGGCCAGGGCGTGGACTCACATCCCTCTATTACCATCTCCACACAAGAATTGGAGGTTGTTCATGACTTTGTGTACCTTGGCTCAATGATCTCTGACACTCTCTCCCTAGATGTCGAGCTGGATAAACGCATTGGCAGAGCACCTACCATGTTCTCCAGACTCACAAAGAGAGTATGGCTTAATAAGAAGCTGACGGCATATACCAAGATCCAGGTCTATAGAGCCTGTGTCCTGAGCACACTCCTGTACTGCAGTGAGTCCTGGACCCTTTGTGCACGGCAGGAGAGGAGGTTGAACACGTTCTATATGCGTTGTCTCCTACACATTTTTGGTATCACCTGGCAGGACAAAGTTCCAAATAGAGTAGTCCTAGAACGAGCTGGAATTTTTAGCATGTATACATTACTGAAACAGCTATGTCTACATTGGCTCGGGCATGTCATGAGAATGGCTGATGGTCGGATTCCAAAAGATCTCCTGTATGGAGAATTAGTGAAGGGAAATCGCCCCAGAGGGAGACCACAGCTGCGATACAAGGATATCTGCAAGTGGGATCTGAAGGCCTTAGGAATGGACCTCAACAGATGGGAAACCTTGACATCTGAGCGTTCAGCCTGGAGGCAGGCGGTGCATCATGGCCTCTCCCATTTTGAAGAGACCCTTGTCCAGCAGGCTGAGGCAAAGAGGCAGTCCCGAAACCAGCAAAATCAGGGAGCTGGACAGGGGACAGACTGTATTTGTCTTCAGTGTGGAAGGGATTGTCACTCTCGAATTGGCCTTCTCAGCCACACTAGACGCTGTTCCAAGTCCTCCATTCAGAGCACGTTACCATAGTCTCTCAAGACTGAAGGATTCCTAATCAGTCAGCAATGGGAGAGGGAAGGCAGTTCCACTTTTGAAACAAGGACCAGAATCCTTTTCACAGTCATGGAGAGCAGTTGCTCAAACAATCTATGGCTTACAAGCTGGAGATTGTCCTGTTAAAAATGTATGCAGTAGACAGTAATAAATACTCCTTTGATTGCTGAATAGTTCAGTAGTTTAGGTCTCTGGATGTGGAGCCAGAGGTTGGAAGTTTGATTCCTCACTGTGCCTCCCTGATAGGGGCTGGACTCGATGATCCATAGGGCCCGTTCCAGCTCTACAGTTCTAAAATGATGATGATAAATTGTCCTAGAAAACACAATGACAGGTGCAACAGCCATTGCCCATGAAGAAAAAAATAAACAGGCCAAAATCAGGAAGTTTGAAGTTTAATCAAAGTGGGACTTTGGATGTGATTAAAATCTCACCAGTGTCCCTAACATTAGTTGACTGGCAGTTTTTAACCTTCTTCTGTCTTTGGAAAAGAAAGAAAGAAACATGTTTTCAACACAAGAAAAAGAAAGGCAAACAGTGATTGAGAACATTTGTTCACTGAATTTCAAGGTGTTTTCTTCTTGTTTGCTTCGTTCTGTAGAATGTACAGTGCTGAGAAGTAATCTTGGTCATCTGAAATTTATATATTTGGCTTTTATAAAAAGTATAGGCTTACACAAATATGAAACAATATTTTTGTTTATTTATTATTTAAAACATTTTTACCTTGCCTTTCTGCTTAAAAAGGACCCAATGCGGCTTAGATCCTTGAAAGACAATATTTAAAGCTGAAAACAATGAGTATAAAGAGGCAGCTTACATCATGAAAATACAATATTAAAGTTAAAACAATAAGTATGCAAATGTTAAAAAGGAACAAACAAATAATACTCTGAGATATGGTAATCACAAATAGTACTAAAGACTCAGTCAGAGCAGCATTGCATAACAATCCATCTAAAAGTTACTCATGTAGACAGCCATGTGGCCTATCACTCATGTAGGCAGTCACTGAGGGAAAGCTTGCCTGAACAGAAAGGTTGTTGCCTGCTTTCAGCAGGACAGCAAAGATGGGGCCAGTCTGGCCTCCTGTGAGAGGGAGTTCCAAAGTCTGGGAGCAACAACAGAGAAGATTCCTGTGTCCCCGTCAGATGCTCCTGTGAAGGTGGCAGGACCAAGAGAAAGGCCTCGCCTGGTGATCTTAACACCCAAGCTGATTATTATTGGGAGATATGGTCTTTGAGATAGCTTTGACCCAGACCATTTAGGGCTTTGTAGGTTACAAACAGCACTTTGAATAGTGCCTGGTAACTGATCGGCAGCAAGTGAAACTGTAGTAACAGGGGGTTATGTGATCCTTGTAACCCGCTCCAGTCAGCAATCTGGCTTCAGTAATTTAGAACTGTTGAAGTTTCCTGAGACTTTCCATCAGCAGCCTCACACAGAGTGAGTTACAGTAATCCAGCTGGGAAGTAACTAGGGCATGGGTGACATTGTCTAGATTAGATCTCTCAAGAAATGGGCATAGCTGGCATACTAGTTTTAATTGTGCAAATGCACTCCTGAGCATCCAGGCTCAGAGATGAATCCAGGAGCACCCCCAAGCTCAACACCTGTGTTTTCAGGAGGAGTGTAACCCCATCCAGTACAGGCTGCATCCTTATTCCTTGATCTGCCTTTCACTTGATCAGAAGCACCTCTGTCTTGTCTGGATTAAGTTTAGGTTTATTCACCCCCATCCTGTCCATCACTGATGCCAAACACTGATTTAGAGCAGAAACAGCTTCCTCAGATTTAGGTGGCAATGAGAGATAGAGTTGGGTGCCATCAGCATACTGGTGACACCGAACCCCAAAACTCTGGACAATCTCTCCCAGCAGTTTCATGTAGATGTTAAATAACATAGGAGACAAAACAGAGCCCTGAGGGACCCCACAGGTCAGCAGCTAGGGTGTCAAACAGGAATCCCCCCAGCACCACCTTCTGAGTTCTCTCCTCCAGGAAGGACTGGAGCCACCATAAAACAGTGCCCCTGAGTCCCATTCCAGGAAGATGGATCCAGAGGTTACTATAGTCAATAGTACAGATCAATAGAAAATGTTTCCTTTTTCTTTCCCCCAGTCATTGATTTCAGTAATGGTGCACTTGTCCTCTAAATAGATTGTATCATGTCTGTAGTATTTTAAATAAGTACACTTTAACTTATCCTTGTTTCTATACCAAGCAAACAGAAATTAAATCCAAAATTTCTCATGATCATCTTTTTCGAGTATTGCCCTAGAAAACAAACTTTCCAGTTCTGTCTTTTCAGTTAATTCCAGCTTTCTGACTATGCAGTGTAATGTGATAAACCAATTTGCCTGCTCTGGAAAATAAAGGAATGAGAGCTGTGTTGTGATAGAAATACTATATACAGTGGTGCCTCGACTTACGAACTTAATTGGTTCCGGAAGATGGTCGTAACTCGAAAAGGTCGTAAGTCGAAGCACCATTTCCCATTGAAATGCAATTAATCCATTACGGCCAAAGAAAAAAATAACAAAAAAATCACTGCAAGACCCATTGGAAACGCGATTAATCCCTTCTGGCTGAAGGGGGGGAAGCAATCAAGTGTGCAAGACCCATCGGAAATGCAAAGAAAACAAAAGGAGCAGATCGGAAATGCAAAGAAAACAAACGGAACAGGTCGGAAATGCAAAGAGAACAAAGGGAGCAGGTCGGAAATGCAAAGAGAACAAAGGGAGCAGGTTGGAAATGCAAAGAAAACAAACGGAGCAGGTCGGAAATGCAAAGAGAACAAAGGGAGCAGGTCGGAAATGCAAAGAAAACAAAGGGAGCAGGTCGGAAATGCAAAGAGAACAAAGGGAGCAGGTCGGAAATGCAAAGAGAACAAAGGGAGCAGGTCGGAAATGCAAAGAGAACAAAGGGAGCAGGTCGGAAATGCAAAGTAAACAAAGCAAAAAGCAAGGGAAGCATGCAAGACTCATTGGAAATGGGGAAAAAAACCCAAAAGCAACCAAACCCCCCATGACCCATCGGAAATGGGAAAAAAACACTCCAAAAAGCAACCAAACCCCCCAAGTCCCATCAGAAATGGGGGGGAGGGAACCAAACAAACAAACAAACCCCCCCAAGACCCATCGGAAATGGGAAAAAAACACTCCAAAAAGCAACCAAACCTCCCAAGACCCATCGGAAATGGGGGGGGGGGAACCAACCAACAAACAAACCCCCCAAGACCCATCAGAAATGGGAAAAAACACTCCAAAAAGCAACCAAACCCCCCATGACCCATCGGAAATGGGGGGAAAAAACAAAAAAACAAACAACCCCCCAAGACCCATTGGAAATGGGGAAAACACTCCAAAAAGCAACCAAACCCCCCAAGACCCATCAGAAATGGGGGGGCAAAAAGCAACCAAACCCCCCAAGACCCATCGGAAATGGGGGGGAACCCAAAAAACAAACAAACCCCCCAAGACCCATCACAGCACAGAAACATAACCCCCCCCAGCCCAAAACCACGCTGCAAAAACACCCAGAACAGTTTTTAAAAAGCAGAAAACAGCAACTTACCTTACCAGGCAGCCTCCTCCGATCGCACACTCTCTAACTGCTGGGGCGAAAGAGCTACAAAGAAGCAGCCTCGTCGCCACCTACAGTTAGAAATTTGAATTTCCCGCCTTTTCCCCCTGCCTTTTTTTGTTCATAACTCAAAGCTCCGGTCGCAAGTAGAAGCAAAATTTTGCGGCCAAAGCTGGTCGTAACTCGAAATGGTCGTAAGTTGGGACATTCGTAAGTCGAGGCACCACTGTATCTGACCACTGCCATCCATGCTGGGATCGCATCCAGCCTGGACTACTGTAATGTGCTGTATGTGGGGCTGCCTTCAGAAATTGTTCAGCGGTTCATTTTTCATTTATAATTGCATTGAACTTTTTAGCATGTCTGCACTTTGAGAGTTTGTTCTTTTAAAAGTGACCTGAACATATTTTGAAAGAGAGAGAGAGAGAGAGAGAGAAGCAAGCAAGGAAACAAGTGTGGTTTTGCATTATTGTTTTCTGCTTTAACTTTTCTAATTCTGCCAGTGATTTTCAAGAGTATGAGGACAGAACCAGCCTATAGTAAATTAATGAAAATGCATCATGACCCTATCCAGCCCATCCAGGCTGACATTTCAGACAAACTGTGACTGCAAGTCATCAGACTGACTTTGTTTAAGGCATGTGGTCATATTGTTGTATTCTGAAACATGAATTCTAGATGGACAGGAATATAAACATACAGAGGTCTATTCTTTAGCTTTATATTTAAGTGATTTTATTACACCTTAAAGAAAAGCAACACTCAGCTAGACTAGAAAGTGAGTTTTTGAGTGAAGGGCTTACATACTGAGATATGTTTTTAAAAAATGGGACAACACTGTTGGCAGCAGTGGATGGGACACCAGTATTCTCAAGACATATGAGTGGGTCAGCAAATGACAAAAACAGGGTCAAATGGGACACTGAAAACACCCAAATTGTTCCGTTGATTTGTTTGGCTAACAACTCAAAGACATTAAAATGTTCAGTGCTTGCTGAGCTATTAACTTCAGTGAACTTCAAGGTATTTAACTTTATTGTTTAAAGATTGATAGCCTGGTAAATGTCCCCTTTTATGGGAAACTAGTCCCACAGTATTTAGTGACGCTTACCCCAGATAATTATCCATAGGACTACATGCTTAGATGCACAGACATGAGTTTATGTATCTGAGAGCGAGCCTAACATTCACTGGTTTTCAAAACTGACTCTTTCTGTCTCTCTTTTCATCCATCCATCCATATGAACATACACATAAGTATGGGAAAACAGAATAGTGCCACTATACACATCTGATAAAACATAAACATTTTATGGTGCTTTCATTACCATCAACCGACCTTGTAACCTGATTAATTCACTAGATTGAAACCAGATTTAGTCATAACTAAAATAAGTCTGTTGAAATAACTGAGTTCGGAATTAGTGATTAACTTGTTCCATTGCTTTCAGTGGGTCTGCTCTAAATATGGCTCATATAAGGTTCAAAATTATTAGTAGTAGTGGTAGTAGTTGTCAGCTCACAGGTCTCCTAAGAGATTCCTGCGGCTTGAACAGAGAGGTTCCAGGGGCAAGTGTACTCCTTAATCAGCTGAGCTGAGTCCGGTACCCAGCCAGGCAGCACCACTTACTCCTTTTCCCAAGTCCGTTCGAATTAGCAATTACCAGAGAGAAGAACAAATGGACTCCAGTAGCACATCTGTGGCCTAAAAATAATTGTGCAGGTTTGCTGTTCAAGAGACCAAACATCAGCTTTTAAGAATTATTGTTTTATTAGAAAAATAGAGTATTTAGAGATATTCAGTTTGTTGCAAAGCATAGCATTCAAGTACATTTCCATAAATCAAAGCAGTTAGAACTTTAGCAAATTCCAGCTACAAAAATAAAATAAAAAACTCTAAAAATAGCTTGAAAGGCAGGCAAGGCATAGCCCCCCTTTCTCTATCCTTACACTGAACTACATTCTAGCATAATACTAACAAAATAGCAATTGGAACTCAAAAGTCCATCCTAAACTCCAAATCAAGAATCAAAAGGTTTTAAAAAGTTTTCTCTCTATCTCAGTCTTCCATTTTTCTTCCATGCTGGGACCACCCTTCTTCTTCACTCTCCTCTGACGTAAACCAATCAGGATGAAGGGCTGTCTCTTCACACTCCACCTCCGTTTCCCATGGGATGTGCAGGTGTTGTTGACCATCTTCCTGATGTTGTGTCTTGACCTTTATCGTCTCTGGCCAAGCTTGCTTCCTGGAAAATTACAACTAGCTCTAAGAGAAAAAAGATTCTCGAAGCATCTAGTTATGCTAACACAGACCAATATGGATTCCTTCTACACAGTTCCATGACTACAAATCCCATTCAGAAATTACATTTTAGCCTTAATAACCTAAACCATGACAGTAGTAGTAGTAGTATAAAATATAAGACATGGTCTTTGACTGATGTTTAACCAAAAACCTAGGTATCAGTTAAATATCAGTGTAATATATGTGCAGTTCCCAATATTGCCAATTTTTGGCAGCTCTGATTGTTATTTCAGAGACCTGCAGCTGATTATAATATTTCATAAAACTCCACAGCAATGTTCCCAGTGTCCTGGAGACTATGGGGACCACTGAAATACGTTTCATCCACAAGTGAGCTATTTTTCTGTATTTTATTAATTTTCCCAATTCTTTAATTCTGGTATCCCCTGGAATTGCAATGTCGATTATCCAGACATTTCTTCATTCTATTGCTGTTATGTCTGGTGTATTATGCTCAACGTGTCTATTTGAATTCAAAAGTCCCACAAGATCCTTACTTGTTCATTTTCTTACACCTTCTCTAACTGATGTTCCCACGGATACTTACATGCTGGCAGATTATATTTTTTACATAATGACCAATGTATAAATTTTACAACTCTGTCATGTCTAGCTTTGTAGTGTGCACAATCTTTGAATAATAACAACAACAACAACAACAATAATTGTTATTGTTATTGTTGTTATTGTTTTGCTATTGTTATTATTGTTGTTATTGTTATTATTATTAAAAAACACTAGGCACAGTCAATCAAAATTATAAAAACATTGACTGGTAGTATATAAGAGATACAAATTTTAACAAAAAACCCTAAGTATCAGTTAAATATTGGCACAGTATGTATGCTGTTCCTAATATTGTTGTTTTTTGTAGCTCTAATGGTGTGATTTCTGAGATCTCCAACTGCTTATAGTACTATGTGAAGTTTCTTGATATTGTATTCTCGAAGGCTTTCACGGCTGGGATCCGATGGTTGTTGCAGGTTTTTCGGGCTGTTTGGCCGTGTTCTGGAGGTTTTTCTTCCTAACGTTTCGCCAGTCTCTGTGGCCGGCATCTTCAGAAGACAGGAGTTAGAACTCTGTCTGTATTCTGGTGTAGTTCAGACAGAGTTCTAACTCCTGTCCTCTGAAGATGCCGGCCACAGAGACTAGCGAAACATTAGGAAGAAAAACCTCCAGAACATGGCCAAACAGCCCGAAAAACCAACAATAATCAACATTTCTTGATATTGTTCCCAATTCCCCAATGACTACGGGGACCACTGAAGTGTGTTTCTTCCAGAGGCAAGATGTTTTGATTTCGAGTTATTTTCAACTGTGGCATCCCCTGGAATTGCAATGTCAATGATCCAGACATTGCTTCGTTCTATTACTACTGTGTCTGGTGTGTTACGTTCAAGGTGTCTCTCCATTTGGATCCAGAAATCCCACAAGATCTTGACTTCCTCATTTTCTGACACCTTCTCTACCTGATGTTCCCATGGGTTTTTGGAGGTTGGCAAGTTATTTTTGCATAACAACCAATGCACTAATTTTGCCACTCTGTCATGTCTAACTTTGTAATCAGTTTGTGCAATCTTTGGACATTCACAGATGAGGTGTGACACAGTTTCATCTTTTTCTTGGCAGAGTCAACATTTGCTGTTAGCACTAATTCCTTGGATCTTAGCTTTCATCACATTGGTTTGAGGTGTTTGTTCTTGTGTAGCAAAAATCAAGCCTTCAGTTTCTTTCTTAAGGGTCCCCAGGTTTAGCCATGCCCATGTTGAATTACTATCATGCTTTCCATCAGTATTTCTCAGGTGTTGTCCATGTAGTGGTTTATTTTTCCACCTGTTTAATTTATTTTCAAATTGTTGTTTCTTATATTGAGCCTTTGTTTCTGTTGTTTTCAAAATATTCTCAATTTTCATTGCCTTAAGTAATTTTTCTCTGCTTGTACTAATATAATCATTTTGGCTTCTTTTTTCCTTCTCTACTACTTGCTGTATTTGCAGTAATCCACGGCCTCCAATTTTTTTTTATCTGTCCACATCATTTTTTGGATGTAGTGCGTGATGCTTGTTCATTAGTTTCCATGTTTTTCGATCCAATTCTTCTAATTCGTTTGGATTCCAATCTATTATTCCAGCTGGGTATCTAATTACTGCTCATGTGTTTATAGCTTTGATTGTATTTCCACCATTTAATTTTGATTTTTAAGATTTTACGCAGTCTTTTGATATATTCCCTTTCTGTCAGTTCTTCAACTTTTGTGTGCACAATGTTATATGCTTCTAGTATTCCAAGGTATTTATTATTTTCCTCACTTGATAGTGATTTTATAATATTGCCATTTTTAACTCTATTCCACCTAGTTTTTGGATCTTGCCACGGTGTATAGACAGAGCTGCACATTTGTCAGTTACAAATTTCATTTGGATATCTTCACTAAATATTTGCACTGTGTTTAGCAGTGATTCTATCTCAGTGGAACTTTTTGCATTTAGTTTTAGGTCATCCATGTATTAGAGATGGTTGATTTTTCCAGCTTGTTGTGAAATATGGTAGCCCAATCCAGTTTTCTTTAAAGTTATTGACAGGGTTGATTAGTGAGATGTTAAACAGCAGTGGTGACAAAGAATCCCCCTGAAATATTCCTCTTTTGATGCTAACTTCCCCAATTTCTTAACCATGGGCCATTTTTCCATGTTTTTCCTAAGGAACTTCTGAATGATTTTTCTAATCCCAAACATTTTTAGGCAGGTGTTAATCCAGCTGTGTGGCAATGAGTCAAATGCCTTTTTATAGTCTATCCAGGCCATGTTCAGGTTTGTTTTTCGTCTTTTTGCATTCTTCAGAATCATTTTATCAATAAGCAGCTGATCTTTTGTGCTTCTTGACTTTTTAAAGTTCCCTTTCTGTTCAGTTGGGTATAGGGAGTTTTCAGTTAAGTAATTATATAGTGATCTTGCAAGTACTCCTGTGAGGAGTTTGAACATTGTTGGAAGGCATGTAATTGGTCAATAATTACTGGGTTCATTACCCTTTTGATGATCTTTTATTATCAGAAATGTGCGGCCTGTTGTCATCCAGTCTTCAGTTGTAAAATTTTGAAGTAAGTTGTTAAATTGCGCTTGAATTGCGGACTTGTTAGGTGCTTTAACCAAAATCCGTGCAGCTCATCTGGACCAGGTGCACTCCAGTTTTTCACAGCCTTTACTTGCCTCTTAATCATTTCAGTTGTTATTACAATATCATCCATTTGTTTTCCTTGAGGTTTTTTTTTTTACATATGTCTTTAATCCATGAGGCGTTTTGTTATGTCCAGTTGGGCTTTCCCACATTTATTTCCAAAATCATCTTTACATGGGCCTTATTTCTTTTGCTCTGCATTTTCTCCTAGTGATGTACAGAATAATCGTTGGTTATTTCAAAATTCCATGTTTTCTCTCTATTGTTTCAAGCATCCATCATACCTTTCAATTTTCTTTGCTGTAGCCGTTGCCTGCTGTTTTAATTCTTCTATAGTTTCAACAATTGTTTTCAGGTCATATATTTTGCATAGTCTGGCTTTTACTTTTTTATTTTTAAGTTTTGAATCTTTCTAGTGTTTTAAATTGCTTATGTCTGCACATTATTTTTTCTTTCCAGCCGAATTTTCCATTTTGGGGTGCCACGAGTTTTCTGGTTTTTTTGCAGCTTGTAACCAAGTTATATGGTTATTATGGTAACTCTGCTATACATGAGCTGGTTGTTTCCTTTACCGTGTTGGTTGGGATTGTTGTGATGATAACATTTGCATCATTCAGTAGATCTTTTACTGGTTTATTTTGTAATTGGCGCAAATTGGGGAGCCTTTATCTTTCTGTGTTCTGGCTAATATGGGTAACTATTTTTTTTCCCCTCGGCAATGTTTGCTGTTCTGTGAACTCATAATTTCTGGGTTGTTCCATACGTTATTCCTCTATTGATACATTTTCTTCCACTATTGTGTCTACCTCTACCCTCCATTTGTCTTCTATAATATGGTCATTGTTCTGTGTTGATTTTGCCACCTTTTCTAGTTCTTGCAATTCCAGTTCTTTTATTTATTTATTTATTTATTTATTTATTTATTTATTTATTTATTTATTTTAACATAAGGGATGACAGAAAGGAAAAAGGGAGTTGGAATTGATGAGGAAGAGAAGAGACAATAACATACTAATATCCATTCTATACATATTGCCATATCAAGATTTTAGGTTATTCTGTTTACTCTTTTCTGCCTTCTAGATTAAGTTCTCATTTCAATATGTACTATTCATACACTGCCTGTTAATTCAGTCCACTTGTTGAGTAGATCCCATCTTTCTGTTGCCTTTTGCAAGGGATAGTCCTTCATGACTTCTGATAGGATATCTATTTCAGCTATTTCCCGTATCTTTTCAATAAGATCTTCTTGTTTCGGTACCGTTGGGCTTTTCCAATTTTTAGCATATAGAATTCTGGCTGCCGTAACAATATATATATATTCCTTTGACTTATCTATATTATCAGGTATCATACTCAATAAAAACAGTTCTGGGGTTAATGGCACCTTACAGAGCAGTATTTGTTGTAACATAGCATGTACTCTTTTCCAATATTGTTTCGCTTCTCCACATGACCACCACATATGATAATAACTTCCCACTTGTATTTCACATTTCCAACACTTATTTGATACATCTGTATACATCTTTGACAATTTTTCTGGGGTCATGTGCCACCTGTAAAACATCTTATATATATTCTCTTTAAAGTTCACCGATCTTGTGAGCTTTATATTATTTTGCCATATTTTCAGCCATTGATCAATATCAATATTATGCCCTATATTTTGCGCCCACTTAATCATACATTCCTTAACCATTTCATCTTGCATTTTAATTTCCAGCATATAATTATACATTTTCTTAACAATTTGTTCTTTTGAGCCTAGCAAGAGTTTATCAAAGACCGTTTGCTCTAGATAGAAACCTTCTATTTTATCTTTTATATATCTAGATTCTAACTGTACTCTAGGCCACCAATCCATATAAACATTCTGTGACTCTAGCTCTTCTTTAGACTTTAATTTACCATCCTTATTTAATAAATCTTGATATCTTAAAAGATTTACTTTTATCATGAGGTTAGGTTGAGTGAAGGCCTCTATCGGTAACACCCATACAGGTATTTTGTAATAAATTTGTTGTATAATCTTTCTCCACATTCCCAGTAAAGCTCTTCTTATCATATGTGAATTGAAATTTTTTTGTTCTTTATCTTTTTTGTACCATATATAGGCATGCCACCCTAATTGCAAGTCATGTCCTTCCAGGTTGAGTATTCTATCATTTTCTAGAGTTATCCATTCTTTTATCCAATCTAAAATACAAGCTCTATAATACAGAACCCAATCTGGAAGACCAAAACCACCCCTCTGCTTAGCATCCTGCATTGCCTTAATTTTAATTCTTGGTTTTTTGCCTTGCCATATAAATCTCATAATTATCTTATTGAATTCTTTGAAAAAGGACTGTTTTAATATGATAGGAATTGACTGAAATAAAAATAAAATTTTCGGCAAAATATTCATTTTGATCGTCGCAATTCTTCCCAGCAACGATAGTTGTAATTTGTCCCATTTCTCCAAATTGTTCTGTATCTCCTTCATTAGTTTCATGTAGTTATCTTTAAATAGTGTACTTGTCTTCTTTGTGATTTGTATCCCTAGATATCTGATTTTCTTTTCCTCTTGGAAATTCGTCTTCTCTATTAGCTCCTGTCGTTTTGGTTCTCTCATGTTTTTAGTAAGTATTTTAGTCTTCTTTTGATTTATTCTCATTCCTGCCATGTCACCAAAGTTTTTTAACGTTACCATCAAGTCTTCTATTGAATTTAGTGGATCTTCCAGTATAATAACTAAATCATCCGCAAAGGCCTGTAATTTATAGACTTGGTCTTTTACTTTTAATCCTTTCAATTCCTTTTTTCCTCTAATTTGTTCATTTAATATTTCTAAAGTCAAGATAAATAAAAGTGGGGACAGTGGACATCCCTGTCTAGTGCCTTTCTGTATTTGGATTTCTTTTGATAGCTCGCCATTAATTCTCACTTTTGCCTTTTGTTCAGTATATATTGCTTTAATTAGTTTCATAAATCTTTCTCCAACCTGCAGCGTTTCCAACGTATATATCAAAAAATTCCAGTCAAGATTATCGAAGGCTTTCTCCGCATCTAAGAATATCATGGCCATCTGTTTCTCCGGGTGTGCTTCATAATATTCCAAGGAGTTTAGGACTATCCTTATATTATTCTTCATCTGCCTTTTTGGAAGAAACCCAGACTGATCTTGATGTATCAAATAGATTAAAATTCTTTTCATTCTAGTTGCCAAGATGGTCGCATATATTTTGTAATCCACATTCAACAATGAGATCGGCCTATAATTTTGTATTTCTTTGCCTTCCGTGTTTTCCTTATGTATTAGAGAAATTATCGCTTCAGTCCATGTTGCTGGTATTTTTCCTTCTTTTTCGACACATTCTAGTAACTTCTTAAATGGTTGGAATAGCACCTCTTCCAGTTCTTTGTAATATTCCGCTGATAGCCCATCCGGGCCTGGTGCTTTCCCATTTTTTTGTTTTTTAAAGGCTTCTATAATTTCTGCATGTGTTATAGGCTCATTTAAGGACTGAATTTGTTCTTTAGTCAATTTCATTTTGTTATGCTTTAATATATATTCTTCCTGGGTTCCTCTATCCACTTCTTTTTTCTTGTATAGTTTCCGATAGAAATCTTCAGCAATTTTTTTTATTTCTTCCTGTTTGAATTTGTCTGTTCCCTTTTCATCTTTCAAAGTTCGGATTATTGTCTTCTCCTTCTCTTTCCTTAATTTATATGCTAACCATCTTCCCGGTTTATTTGCATTCTCAAAAAAATTTTGCTTGGCATATTTGAACTTCTTTGCGATTTCTTCGGTGAGCAATATATTTATCTGGTGTTGTGTAGATTTTATCTTCTCTATCAATTCTTTATTTGTTGGATTTTGTTTCAACTGTCTCTCCTCTGAAGCTAATCTGTTTTCCAGAATTTCATATTTTTTCCGTCTTTCTCTTTTTTGTTTTGCTGCAAATTTTATGGCTATTCCTCTAAAAAAAGCCTTACTTGCCTCCCAAACCATAAACATTGAGATGTCTGGTCTCATATTCTGTTTAAAGAAAAAATCCATTTCTTCCTTTGCTTGTTTCTTAAATTCTTCATTTTTTAGATGTAATGTATTAAGCTTCCAATTTAATACTCTTGATCTACTGCCTACTTGTAACAAAATTGGGTTATGGTCTGCAAATGTATTGGGTAAAATATCTATTTGTTCCAATTCTTTCATTAGGTTTGTTGACATCCAGCATGTATCAATCCTTGACCATGATTTATGCCTGTTGGAGTAGAAGGTATAATCCCTTGTTTTTGGATTACATGTTCTCCATGCATCTACAATGTTTAATTCTTCTGCTAATTGTAAGAAATTTCTTGGAATCGTGCTTCTCTTCTTTTTACTTGGTTTTTCTGTTTTTGTGTCTAGTTCTCTGTCAAAGACGGCATTTAAATCTCCCATTATGCAATAATGATCATAATCTTTATTTACCAATTCTCTTTGCAGTTGTTTATAAAAATTTTCTTGATTTCCATTTGGTGCATAGATATTAACTATCAAAAATTTCTTGGATTCTCTTTGTATTTCCACCATTACTATCCTTCCATCCTCTGAAGCAAAGATCAGGCAAGGTTCCCATTCCTTCTTGATATAAATGGCTACTCCTTTCTTCTTTTTGCTCATGTCTGAAGCCGCGAATAGTTTTCCTAGTCTTGGCCATTCTAATAATTTCAAGTCCTTTCTTTTCACATGAGTTTCTTGGATGCATATAACATCAGATTTCTGTTTTTGCAGTTGTAGGAAGATTTTTTTTCGCTTTTGGGGTGAGTTTAGCCCATTTACATTTACTGATAAAATCTTCATTTGTTTTCTGGACATTTTGGTTTAAGTTACTATCCTTTTGTTTTTTCTTCATCGTCCTTCTGGTACATCTTGGCTCAGTTGCTTCTTGTTCTCCTGACTCAGTGTCTGATTCTGGTTGTGATAATTGCATTTGCTCTTCTCGAGATCTTTCTTCTGGCTTCTTGTCCCCAGGTTTTTTCAGCTTCTTCTCATTTTTTTCTATAAAATCTTGTGCTTTCATCGGAGACGTTATATTATACCTCTGCGTATCAATCCGGAAAAATAACCCTTCTGGTGTTAGCCATCTATATGAGATTCCATTTTGTTGTAATAGCTGTACCAAAGAGGTATATTCCTTCCTTCTCTGCCTCACTTGCCATGGGATTTGTTTTAGAACGTTGATTTTCTTATCTTCTATTATCCATTGTTTTTCTTGTGAGGCTCTTAGAACCTTATCTCTGATTGCCTTCTTCGTAAATCTCAAATGCACTTCTTTAGGTAGCTTATTTTTCCTAACATATGCTGTACTCACTCTGAAGGCTGCTTCCAGACCTTGACGGAATTCCGCTACTTCCATCTCTATTGCTGGTGCCAGGGCTTCGCTCATTAATGTCTCCAAATCTTCAGATTCCTTTTCTGGTACATTTTGGATTCTTAACATTTTTAGAGCCCTTTCCATTTCTAACATTATTAGCCGATCCTGACATTGTCTTTGGTCTCTCTGTGTCTGCAACACAGTTTCTTCAGCTCTGTCTAGTCTAGCATCTGTATTTTCCATTTTCCCTTCTATATCGTGTGTTTTGGTTTTGATTTGCTTTACTTGCTCCTTTGTCTCAGTCAACTCTGCCTGCATGTGCGTCATTTGGTTTGTAATTTGAGTCAAGCGTTGATTAATTTGATCAAACCCTGTAGTCAACAGATTCTGCATGGTTATTTGCTATTCTTTATCTGATTTTTCTGATTCCTGGGAGGTTAGTTTCCCTAGTGCTGATATTTGGGCTGGGGAAGTTCCCGGTGTTTGGGGTTTAGGTTTCTTTGCAGCCATTATGAAATCAACCCAAATTCAAAACCCTCTATCAACCACCTCCCCTATATCTTCCCCAATTCTTACCCAATATTACAGTGTGTAACACAGTTTTTAGATTAACACTTTAAATTTCAACTTCAATACACCACCACTCTTAAATTGTCCACCAGGACCTTCCGCAAAGCTCCAGGCTAAATAGAATCCCAAAGACACAAGAGTTAATACCATACAGAGTTCTAGTCCCAAGGTCTCTTTGCCAGACAGTTAGTTGAGCTGACGAAAAAGGGAATTCAAACCGTATACCATCTCGCCAAGATGAAAAACAATATTCCAATGTTCCCCAACTCCCAGTGATCTTTCCAGAGTCAAGTTAGTACCAGCAAAAAAAAAAGATGAAGAACCTTGCCTTTCCCACTTCAATATTTGCACAGTCCAGTTCCGTTCTTGATGCAAAGTCTCTAAAAAAAAAAAAACAACCTCTAGAGTCAATTAAATGTAATAGAGTTGGCAATGGTATTCCGCTGTTCTCCAGTAGGTGTCGTCCTCACCCCACGCACAGTCTATCTAATACATTAAATCCACTTAACAGAGGCTTCCTTTCAGCAGACACAGCAGTGGGGGGGTTTCTCCCCGCGGAGATAGTATATTGTCTCAAAGTCTCAGAAGCCGGTACTCAATTTGTTATTAAAGGCTCTGTCAGATTCTTTATAACATCCAGACAGGATCAGTCCACAGTTGTTTAGTTCTTCAAGCAATTTCCAGACACGGGTTTTTTTTTACTATTCTGACCTTGGCTCGGTCTCCGGCCAGAGTTAGTTTCGTTTCAAATTAGCTCATTAAAATATGACCGATCAACAAAGAACTCGCCGCCACTAAACTCCTTTCGGTCTTTATCTCCTTTACCAGTTCATTAGCTTAAAGGCTTCAGGTTTTATTTATTATTGTCCATTTTAACTGCAATTAATCGCTCTCCTTCTTCCTCGGGCACTCGGAGTACTCACTGATTGTCACCAAAATGGCGTCCCGTTTCCAGCCCGTACCTCGTGAATCTCTTCAGAGGGAGAAAAGACGAGCCGCCGCCCCTCATTCCTTCTCTCTGATGCTCACACTCGGTCCAGAAGAACTTCTCCCAGTTCTTCCTCACCCTTGTTGTCCCTAAGGGTGTCCGGGCTGGTCGGTTTTCAGCTTTTCCCCGGGAGCTCTCTCCGGGTACAGCTGAACAGCACAGTGACGAAGCTCCGCCTCCTCAATTCCAGTTCTGAAAACACTTTACTCTGGATGATAAACCTTCTCTGGTCCAATAATCATTGTTCCGTTACTTGGGTGTTTCCTTTTCCAAATTTCCATTATTCTTTTTAGAAACCCACAGGCTGTTAGGTTTGCCTCGTAATAACATTTCATAATTTCTCCTGCAACAGACAGGCATAGAAATAAACCAGGTTTCATTGGGGGACAGCAAAGCATTGGAAAGTATTATTTTGTCATCATTTTTAGTGAGACAGCTATTGTATTATCCTGATGGTGAGAAAAATACTGAAACAATCAGTGCAGAACTGGGCAGTTTTACGAGAACAAATGTTCAGTCAAGATAAGCCCTAAGAGGGTTCTACACATCAGTGGAACCTCTGAAAAACAGAGGTGAAGCTTACATGTACAGCCTTGATGGATAATCAATGTTCTTCATTTCAGATTGTCACCCTTCACAAGCAGGAGAATGATGGAAATAGAGATTCAGCAGCTCAGCTAGCACACCCTGCTTCCTAGCATGTTGATACACTTTTTAAATCCCAGAGTGCAGATTATGAGGTTTATAGTTCTGCCTCTAATGCTCTGCACCAACCAGTTAGTTGAAGTTTCTCAGGACAGGCTGGAAACAGGATGAAAAATATTCATTTGGAAGAGACTAGCTTCACTGCATCCATCCAGAGAACAGGCAAATATTTGTAAGTCTTTTATGTGCTTGAATGGTCACTGCCAGATTCTGCATTTTGTAATATGCAGGATTGTCATAATCTGCACTTTTGCATGGCATTTTTGAGACAAAGATACGATATTAATTTGCATGTATAAAATATTCAACTATCATGTGTGTTGAGTGGATGGGTCATGATATATATTTAATTTAATGCTACAGTACCTCTTGTAGTGGTTGTCATTTACTAATGTATGAGTCCATCATAAAAATGCATACATCTGCAAAATAATAAATAAATAAAAGAAATTGTATTCACACAGATCCATAGATGGAGAATTGAATATTCTCTTCAAAGTATAAATTTGCACTTAAAAGCTATTAATCAATGTATTAGTCATCCATAGCAGAATGTTATTAACAACAGCATGCTAACCACACATTTGACAGACATGTCTCTCCAGGTAGAACTCTTCTTACCTTATTTAATATATTATGAGAAATGTAAATTCATCAGCAATCAAAAACAATTAAAATCTACAAATGCAGAACATGAACCTTCTGTAAATGAGTTTATACCTAAAATGTAGAAAGACCCCATTTGGATTATCCCAAAGGCCTGTCCAGTCTAGCATGTTCTTCTTCCCAGTGGCCAACCAGATTCCTCTGGGTAGGGATGTGGAAATTGATCAGTCTTTTTTTCATTGCATTTCTCAGAAACCCAATGGCAGAGTCATCCTGTCCCAGTTCTGTACTGCGTTGTGATTTTTCTTCTTCTTCTCCCAGAGAATATTTGTACAATCAAGGGATGGGAGTTCAAATCCTCACTGTGTCTTCCAGGGGAGGGGACAGCTGAGGCCATGTGGAGTATGTGTGCCTGATGCCAGCAAAGCAAATTTGGGCAAACTGCACAACCCCAGAAAAAGCACCAGGAGGGACTGGCGAAGGAAAGATGAAGCCTATGTGAACAATGAAGAATATAGAAATATAATTAGCTACCATATCTTGTTCTATTTCATGCCTCAAATTCTTCACTATCATCCATGCTCAGGATAACCAAAGAAATATGGGAAATTGTGATGTCACTAAGGAAATACAGTGATTACCATAGTATTATTTTAAAACATCACTGATGCATCTTTCCTTTTGTTACAATTAGTTGAAGCTTTTGAGAAAACAATCTGATTAATATTTGAGGCATTGTATCTTACAGGATTAAATAGTATTTCAACCATTTTGTTGTATTTCTTCATTTCCATGTTATATACATTAAAGAATATAAAACTACAAATGTGTACATACCTCTTCTACTTATTTTTAACCCTCGGAGCTCTCAGTTCATTTTGAGAAAAGAATCATACAATCTTCAGCAGTATAACTGGGATACTGATATGAGACAGATAGAAAAATAGGGTTTCAGATCCTTAAAATTTCAGTATAGGGTCATTTGTTTTACTTTAGAGATATCTATGGGGAATAATTGCATACAGTCATCGGATTGTGATTATCATATACTATTTCTTTCTGGATTGTTACAGTTAGTATTAATCTAATTATATTTCATTAGGGACTAAATAGTTTATAATTGATTAAGAGATGTCAATATTAAATTGCATCTACTGTTAAATTACCATTGCCACAGAAAAGCTTCAACAAGGTCATGATAAATGTAATTGTCGTGTTCACAGTAATTCTCAATAAAAGTCTAGAAGTTAAAAACTAGCAGAATTCAGTAACTGGAAAGAACACCAAACTCTGTGTTCTTTTTGTTAATATGATTAATTATTTTTGCTACCACTATTTTCTCACATGTTCCTGTCATGCATTAATTTATTCAGTGTTCCCAGGAGGATGCCATCTCTTCCCCATAGGTACAGAAAGATGGGCAAGGAGGGAGGGAGAAGGATGCCATGCTGAAAATGTTGTTCAGATACCTCAGTGTCTATGTATGGGCAATGGGGGTGGGGTTACGTATAAATTGGTGCTATCCCTTCCTCTACCTCTCTTTTGCAGTGTCATGTCACTTCTATTCTCACACTTCAGGTGTATGTCAGACCTGTCACTCGGGGGCAAAACAGAATTCTTTTGCTTCTTGTTCTGATCATCTCTTAACAGAGATGGGGATGGGGGTGCTTTTTGGGCTGTACCACATTGTATTGGGGGAGGGACTGGAAGACTGGCATAGGTGGTGCTTGAATTAAATAAGTAGGTCATAACAACAGAGCAGTGCAAGAAAAAAGACCAAGAGGACCGTTGAGCTTTCTAAGATAAAGACAGGAGTTAGTGTACACAGACCTTATGGCTGAGGAGTGTATTCAGCAAGCTGAGGTCTAACCAGATTCCACACCTTAAATTTTGGGGCTTGTTAGGAGAAAGGGTAGTGAGTAAGGAAGAGCTGCTGGAACATCTAGAAATGGGCTGAAGGCAGATAACATACTGCTTCCTGTTCACAGAGATTGGCCATCCGTTCGTTCAGAATGACTCAATTAGAAATTAGAAATTTGTTAAGATAATATTCAAATTTGAAAACCTCTTCTGAGATAAACTTGAGATAGGAGTGGGGGAAATGTGGGAGAAAGAAAAACTGATAGGTTCATCCATTCAGCCAGAGGGCTTTGAGTCTTTAGGACTGAATTCCTGTATGAAGCACGTTTGTTATGCCCCATTGGAGTCATAGCTTCGTTGAGTGGGCACAGGCTTCCCCTCTTTCATGCTGAGAATAAGATTAGAGGTTGAGAAGCTTTGTTTTTTGTTTTGTTTGTTTGTTTGTTTTTGTTGTTTTTGAGAAAAATTAACAAAATGCCATACTGAAATTGTTCATAACTAAGCAGCAATAGAATGATGCTCTAGGACTCTCAGCACCATCCTACCACTGCTAGATGTATGACTGGGTAAGATGGGTGAAATTTCTGTTCAGTTCATTTTCTGTTGTGGGAGACACGAACTCAGCAGGCTGATGGGCTTTGTGGTGATCACCAGATAATTAGGATAGCAAAGAGTCCCTTAGAGATAGACGTTAAAGAAGTCAGCCACACACACAGGGATCTCTGCCAGCAGTACTCCTGGTGGGCGACTCATCAAGGAAGCAGAATGAGAAGTCTTCTTCCAATGAGTTCCCAATGCATTCTCCTAATGCATTCTGCCAATGCATTCTGCCCTGCCCCCAGGAGGACTGTGCTTTTATTAACCTTACAAGCTCACAGATAGTGACAGCATTACAGATAGTAGACAGGGTTCAGATAGGACAATGGTTACATCATGTTATTAGGATTGGTCTGGGGAAAGGCAATTAATCAAGCCCTCTGATTGGCCTAAGGAAAGGCCTCTATGGCAAGCTCTCTATGATAATGAGAAAGAGGAAAAATGGTGGCAGCTCCTCCCCTCAGAAGCAGCCACAGGATGCTAGGAGAGTTTTCTCTCACTAGAACACCCATGTGGCTTAGCAACCTTGGGAATGGCACCCCCACATTCTGTAAGAGTGACAAAGATTTTCAAGTTTCCTCTTCCTGTTATACAGTTTCCCAAAATAGGTGCACATAACCTTTAATGTATATGTAGGTCTACATTAACTTTGCATCACTTTGGAATAGCATTTTCCATTTATATAATGTATTTATGACCTTTATGTTAATATATAGGCTCATCTGGTACCCCAGCCAATTTCTGTGTAACTCCAAGTGAACATTCCTAAACAGTAGCCCAATTTGCCTCATTCTTTACAGAAGAAGTTGCTCAGATTTACTTAATTTGGACTCCAACATTGGGACAGTCAGGTGGCTATAAATATGGGAACTAACTAGATTGTCCAGTTTGTTTTGAATTTTCTTCAGTTTTGGCATCTTGAGGAGGTTCATAGCATGTTTAAAAAGATGTACCACCTATTTGCATGATCCATGCCCTTATTCATTACAACAGACAAGATGGTAAGTGAAATATTAATACCTTCTTGTGGAAAGGCATGTTTCTTCCTTGAAGAAAGCAGTAATAATACTTCCATTACGGAAACACTTTCTTGGCCCAAAAGATTTGGAAAGATTTAAAGTAATCTAGAATATTACATTCTTGGTCAAGTTGATTGAGAGAGTGGTTGCATCACAACGTAGGACTTGTTTATGAGAAAATACAAACACAACCTATGTGATTCCAGAATTCTAGGTTATTAATTCATCAGATATTTTAAAAATAAGATATACATTTCTCATTATGTTCAAAGATATTTTTACAATCTGCTCTTTTAGAATTGTTGAGCTGGAAGGGACCCTATTATTTTAGTCACATAAAAGTTCATTTTTGAGCATTTTGGTGTGATTGGCTTGCATTTTGCTAATGTGTAGGTAAACACATAGTTTATTTGTTCGTTCGTTCATTTTTGCACTTCTAGACCAGCCATCTGGCCAAATGGTAACTCTGGGTGGACTGATGATCACCAGACATAATCTCAGTCCTGACTGGACTATAACCTGTGTAAGCATTCCAGCTTCATAGGAGTTACTGTTATTCTTGGGAGGATATGTAGGAAGGGGGGAGGACAACCAGCAGCAGACAAATTGCTTCAGGATATGTGTCTAAAATTCAGATAACCTTATTTCCAGTACTTAACCTCTGAGCTTTAGATCACATGACAATTCAACTTTTTTCCTTTGTGTAGAAAGACAACTTTTTTTTACAGTTATTGCCAATAGTATGCACCCACTCAAACCTCAGTCCTCAGCCGAAAAGCAGTGTGTGGAGCATCAAAAATGACCATTATACTCTGCCTAAGCCAAAGTCCCCATAACCTCATTTTCTCTTGAAATATATGATGAGTTAGTCTATATTTGTAAATATGTTATTTTGCTCTCTGTCTCGGAGGCTTAAATTCCATTTAGACAGATTATCAAACATGTCAGTGAGGTGTGATAATTTTGCCAGCCAATCTGTGCCAACCAAGAACCAGACTTATCTTTCAGGATGAATGTGCTTCATGTCTTAGTTCACTCCTTGATGGCTGCGTGATGTGAGTTCAGAAATCACCACCTTGCAAAAGTTTAAATAGAACTGAACAAACCTATCTTTGATAAAGTTTGCAATGGTCTTTCACTGCCAGTGTTTTACAACAATCTTTGTTGTTGTTTAGTCGTTAAGTCGTGTCCGACTCTTCGTGACCCCATGGACCAGAGCACGCCAGGCCCTCCTGTCTTCCACTGCCTCCCGGAGTTTGGTCAAATTCATGTTGGTAGCTTCGGTGACACTGTCCAACCATCTCGTCCTCTGTCGTCCCCTTCTCCTCTTGCCCTCACACTTTCCCAACAATCTTACCATGAAGTTATGGAAATATATACATAGCATTAGGAACTGCAAGTGTACTAACACATTGTACTAACTGAATGTTGACTAGACTAACATCAAATCTTCTGTCTAATTTATGTATTGCAATGGCAATGAACTAGCTGGTCCTACGAGCCATGCTTAAAGTCCCTTTACATACTGGTCCACTGTGTTTCACATTACATTTTTAATGAGGAAAAACTAAAAAAACTCTGGATCCTAACACAATCAGAGAGCATCTGATTGATAAATTTGCTGTTGAGCACTCTGTTTTCTTTGGTGATCTCACAGTTAATAGCCATCATATCAACCAAGAGTCAACCACCTTGGGTCAGAAATATGCAGCCTACCATTTTTTCCACTTTGTTTACCTTGAATTCTCCTTTGTTTTTTTTCTTTGTGAAACTATGATTGGGCTTCAAGCATGGTTTCAAGAAAGTAGTCTTGCTGGCAGACATAAGTCTGCAATCCTTGAATGCAAAGTGCTGCCAGGGTGGAGGGCCACCTGCTTTTCCTAAATTGTTTCAGATTTACCTTGAGGCTCCTGCTGCCTTCATCAAGTTTCTGTACAGAATGTAAGGAAGCATATGTGTATCCTTTGTTTATTATGTCCTCCATTCTCCTTGATTTTTTTCTTTCTTGCATTACAGATCCCTCCTGCTTATAGGTCCCACCTATAAACTTAAGCATCTCCATGCTTCTTTGCTCTTGGTCTATTGTCTCTTTACCTCTCTTTATATAGCTTGCTTTTTCCTCCCCCCCCCCCCCCCCATGGGACTAATTTTCCATCACTTTTCTTGAGATTTGTATATATAAAAAAAATCTAGACCCATTTTCTGATAAAGTTCATGCCTGGATCCTCATGCAATCAGAACACCTGACCTGTCACTGCATAGGAACCATACTATAGTATTCCTGGTTACTATGTATGGCCCTGAAAGCTGGGCAGTAAAGAAAGCTGACAGGGAATACACCTCCCCCCCCCCAACAATTATCTGAAATATGGTTTTGTTGTTGTTTAGTCGTTCAGTCGTGTCCGACTCTTCGTGACCCCATGGACCAGAGCACGCCAGGCCCTCCTGTCTTCCACTGCCACCCGGAGTTGGGTCAAATTCATGTTGGTAGCTTCGATGACACTGTCCAACCATCTCGTCCTCTGTCGTCCCCTTCTCCTCTTGCCTTCACACTTTCCCAACATCAGGGTCTTTTCCAGGGAGTCTTCTCTTCTCATGAGATGGCCAAAGTATTGGAGCCTCAGCTTCAGGATCTGTCCTTCCAGTGAGCGCTCAGGGTTGATTTCCTTCAAAATAGATAGGTTTGTTCTCCTTGCAGTCCAGGGGACTCTCAAGAGTCTCCTCCAGCACCACAGTTCAAAAGCATCAATTCTTCGGCGGTCAGCTTTCTTTATCGTCCAGCTCTCACTTCCATACATCACTACTGGAAAAACCATAGCTTTGACTATGCGGACCTTTGTCGGCAAGGTGATGTCTCTGCTTTTTAAGATGTTGTCTAGGTTTGTCATCGCTTTCCTCCCAAGAAGCAGGCGTCTTTTAATTTCGTGGCTGCTGTCACCATCTGCAGTGATCATGGAGCCCAAGAAAGTAAAATCTGTCACTGCCTCCATATCTTCCCCTTCTATTTGCCAGGAGGTGATGGGACCAGTGGCCATGATCTTAGTTTTTTTGATGTTGAGCTTCAGACCATTTTTGGCGCTCTCCTCTTTCACCCTCATTAAGAGGTTCTTTAATTCCTCCTCACTTTCTGCCATCAGAGTGGTATCATCTGCATATCTGAGGTTGTTGATATTTCTTCCGGCAATCTTAATTCCGGCTTGGGATTCATCCAGTCCTGCCTTTCGCATGATGTATTCTGAATAGAAGTTAAATAAGCAGGGAGACAATATACAGCCTTGTCGTACTCCTTTCCCAATTTTGAACCAATCAGTTGTTCCATATCCAGTTCTAACTGTTGCTTCCTGTCCCACATATAGATTTCTCAGGAGATAGATAAAGTGGTCAGGCACTCCCATTTCTTTAAGAACTTGCCATAGTTTGCTGTGGTCCACACAGTCAAAGGCTTTTGCGTAGTCGATGAAGCAGAAGTAGATGTTTTTCTGGAACTCTCTGGCTTTCTCCATAATCCAGTGCATGTTAGCAATTTGGTCTCGAGTTCCTCTGCCCCTTCGAAATCCAGCTTGTACTTCTGGGAGTTCTCGGTCCACATACTGCTGAAGCCTACCTTGGAGGATTTTGAGCATAACCTTGCTAGCGTGTGAAATGAGTGCAATTGTACGGTAGTTGGAGCATTCTTTGGCACTGCCCTTCTTTGGGATTGGGATGTAGACTGATCTTTTCCAATCCTCTGGCCACTGCTGAGTTTTCCAAACTTGCTGGCATATTGAGTGTAGCACCTTAACAGCGTCATCTTTTAAGATTTTAAATAGTTCAACTGGAATATCATCACCTCCACTGGCCTTGTTGTTAGCCGTGCTTTCTAAGGCCCACTTGACTTCACTCTCCAGGATGTCTGGCTCAAGGTCAGCAACCACACTCTCTGGGTTGTCCGGGACATCCAGATCTTTCTGGTATAATTCCTCTGTGTATTCTTGCCACCTCTTCTTGATGTCTTCTGCTTCTATAAGGTCCCTACCATTTTTGTCCTTTATCATGTCCATCTTTGCACAAAATGTTCCTTTAATATCTCCAAGTTTCTTGAACAGATCTCTGGTTTTTCCCTTTCTATTATTTTCCTCTATATCTTTGCACTGTTCATTTAAGAAGGCCCTCTTGTCTCTCCTTGCTATTCTTTGGAAATCTGCATTCAATTTTCTGTAACTTTCCCTATCTCCCTTGCATTTTGTTTCCCTTCTCTTCTCTGCTATTTGTAAGGCCTCATTGGACAGCCACTTTGCTTTCTTGCATTTCTTTTTCTTTGGGATGGTTTTTGTTGCTGCCTCCTGTACAATGTTACAAGCCTCCATCCATAGTTCTTCAGGCACTCTGTCCATCAAATCTAGTTCCTTGAATTTGTTCTTTACTTCCACTGTGTATTCATAAGGGATTTGGTTTAGATTATACCTGACTAGCCCAGTGGTTTTTCCTACTTTCTTCAGTTTAAGCTTGAATTTTGCTATAAGAAGCTGATGATCAGAGCCACAATCAGCTCCAGGTCTTGTTTTTGCTGACTGTATAGAGCTTCTTCATCTTTGGCTGCAGAGAACATAATCAATCTGATTTCGGTATTGCCCATCTGGTGATGTCAATGTGTAGAGTCGCCTCTTGTGTTGTTGGAAAAGAGTGTTTGTGATGACCAGCTTGTTGAAATATGGTTAGAGCAGAGTATTATGGATACCACAGGCTACCACAGGCCCTAAATCAATTCAAGTCTGAACTCTCTTTGGAAGCAAAGGAAGATTAAATTGAGATTATTGCACATAATGATAAGACTCACTGGAAAAGACAATGATATGGAAAAGTTGAAGGCAGCAGGAAAAGAGGAAGATCAAATACAGAGTAAGCGACTTGACAGCACACAACAACAACAATAAAGTAAAGGTGGGCAGCTTGTACCCATCCAGATGTTGTCGGAATGCAACTCCCACAGCTCTCTGGGCTCTCTAGGGTTGGTAGCAGTTCCAGGTTCAACAAATCTGGATGGCTACAAGTTGCTATCCTTGGGATGGAACTTGGGGAATCCAGATCCTAAGCCATGAAACTCAATGAGTGACTTCTGCACCTCTCTCTCCCCCCCCCCCAGCATAATCTACAACTAAAAATTGTTGTGAGCATAAAGTGGGGAGAAGGAGGTCCAAGTGTGCTGTGTTGAGCTCATTGGAGGAAAGACAAAATAAAAATGGAGTAAAGAAAATAAATAATAATGACTGCATTCCTTTACCTGAAGTCCCTTGTGACAGAAGCCCCTGGTGCTACTTATGCTCTGCTCCTGCATATTTTGGTTAAAGTCCACATGTTTTTCTTAATCTCAGGGCTGCACATTTATGTGCCAGAATGCCTCACTGAATTGAGCCATGTATGTTAAAATGTTACTAGCTTATCTTAATCGGTAACAATTGAGTATACTGTGGTTTTCATGTCACTGTGCAGAGATGTGGTGGTGGGGAACTGTCATTAAACATAATGAAAGCTGTTCATATAAATCTCAGTAGAATGGCATGAAAACATTCTGTTCATAAATGTCTTCATATTGCTATGAGCATTAGAATTTGGCAGCAGAACAGCAATAATGAAGGTGAAGTGCCATAGGTCAAGTACAGCTAATTGCAGAATTCTAAAATCTCTGATTACTGTCAGGACAGTAGACAGAGGACTAGCTTGCCATTCAATGGTGAAAAACATTAGAAACAAGGGTCAAAGCATCATCACTACCGTTGAGCTGTCTGGGGCTAATAGATCAACAGAAACACTTACATGCATGGCTGGCTTTAATAGCCATATCCACACTAAATAGCATCTGTTTAAAATTATATCTAGTCTTAGAAATGGACTGCAGTAATAACCATTGTTCAAGTGCATATAAAATAATGTCTGTCACAACAAAGGACTCAGGCATCTAATACAAAGAACAGCTTCCTTGTGAGGATGAGAAGGGAGCCACGCTTGATAATATTTAAACTTGTGTCAACTTCATAAGGATGCTATCTTATATGGGAGGGAATGAACAGACAGAGGAAATCTTGTATGGCTGTGTTATGATCATTTTTTTGGTCTGCACCCTTCTCCAATTTTGTACATTATCCATCTAGTCTTAACAAACACTGCATGTGGAAAGAGGACAGCAGTCATTGACTCCAGAACTATATCCAGAACTATACCAGCAGAATGTAGGGCTTAACGATGAAAGAGGCCAGAACAGCACCTTCTTTGACCAGTGAAACAGTCCTCAAAATGGAAAAACACTCCTTGCCTAATTAGAAATGTCTGTGCCACTGAGTACTACTGGTATAGGATCTTGGAATCATCTAATTGTAGAGCTGGAAGGCATCCCTGACAGAGAGCCTTCCAGACTGCAGTTTAAAGACCTCCAATGAAGGAGAGTCACCAGTTTCCACGGTAATCTGTTTCAGAGTCAAACAGATCTTGCCATCAGAAGTTCTTCCTAACATATGTACTGTGTTTCCCCGAAAATAAGACAGGGTCTTATATTAATTTTTGTTCCAAAAAACGCATTAGGGCTTATTTTTGGGGGACGTTTTATTTTACAGTCATGTCATCTTCTGGTGGCTGCACAATGGTGGAGGGCGGGATTTCACTTAACTGGGGCTTATTTTTGGGGGAGGGCTTCTATTACGAGCATCCTGAAAAATCCTACTGGGGCTTATTTTCAGGTTAGGTCTTATTTTCGGGGAAACAGGGTACAGCCTGATTCTTCTTTCCTTTCATTTAAATCCACTGGACTGAATCCTGCAGCATGAAACAAATTTGCTCTGTCTTCAGACATGATAGTTGTTTCGCTACCTGAAGATGGTAATAATGCTGAGAAGAAGTGTTTGTCCTCACCAGAGGACACAAAGTGGGGGAGTTATACCAGTCCCATTCAACCACGGTTTCTTTCCAATGTCAAATATACCAACTGAATAACTGCATTGACTTGAAGATTTGTGGATCATTTTTAACTCAAGTGTTACATCTTCTCACAAGCTATCCACAGAGGTTTTGATTAGTATAGTTTTCAGTATGTATTTCATATTCCTCCTTTGTCCAGCTTTTCAACAGGCAGTAGGCAAGATACATTGGACGGCTTCGGACTGCAACCTGGCTTGAACCATCATGTGTTTTCCCTATGTTTATGCTCTTTAGAGAAAAAGCTGCTGCTCATATATGCAGCTCAGCATCATTCTTAGTTGTAATGTCTTTTTTAAAATCACTAGTCTTTTGTCCTGTGAGCTGTGTTGTCTGATAGAAATCATCTTCATGCTATACAATTTTTTTTGGAATATGGAAAGTGATAGAGATTAAATTAAAGAACGCAATTACAGAAGCTCTCTGAGTGCTCCTTTCTTTTCTACTACACACGTAAGGACTTATTAATATAGCTCTCAGATGTGTCTTGGGAAAAAGCAAGTGCTTCTTTTGATAGTTATGAGGCATTTTATAGAGAATCCATTCCTATCAAAACAAAAACATACACTAGAGCCAGAACTTCTTTATAGAAAGCAAGTGATCTATGAGATATTCATAGATGCTGTTGTTTTCAGTGCAACAAGGAAAAAAGTTCATAACCTGGCTTTCTCAAATGACTGGCACTTTCAGATAAATGTGTGAACTATTTTTGATTATCAAGGTTAAACAAAAATGGTTTCCTTTTCCTTTTCCTTTTAATTCCCTTGTAGCCCAAAGTGACATTTTCAGCATCCTGAGGGACAATGCCCTTGGCTTTTCTCTACGAATGAAAAATGAATTTGCATTACTCAATATTTTTTGTGAATGTTCGTATCTCATTTGTGGTCTATAAGTCTATCAATGAAAACACTCACAAAACTTTCATTTTCCCATCACTGAGAGGGAGAATGCATCAAACATCACATTCTAATTATTTTCTTATTATTATTATTATGCACAAGTAAATACACTGCACATGTCTCAGAATTAAAATTGCACACAGACATACTTTAGCCCAGGGACATAACATGTAAACATTGTGTATGTTACAAAATATCTGTGTAGATTTTGAAAGGTATCTAATAAAATACACAGAAGTTTCCATTTGGGGACAGGCAAAAAAAAAAATGTTTCCAACCAAGTGCGGATCATGAATGGTCAAGAGTACAGATGGAATCCTGAGGAATGCAACAAAAATGAAAACCAAGAGATTTCCACATCCCTATCTTTCTCTTACTGATGAGCTAAATGATTTTCATTTTGGATTTGTGTTTTGCTTGTATTGAAAAGGACTGAAGCAAAATTTGTTATTTCATGCAGTAACAAAAAGAACAGCAGGCAAAACTATGAACAGTAGAATGCAAAATCATGCTGTTCTTATGAGTGGCATATGACTGGTTCATCAAGAGCTAATATGAATGTTCTTTCATCAACTGAATTTTGGCTTGATCTCCTGGGCTGTGCAATTTTGTTGAAATCAGTGCCTAAAAATGATAAAGTTAATTTATCATGAATAGCCAAATTCCACATTTCATTTTACCAGTCCTCCATATTTTACTGGTCATTGTTTTTCCAATTGCTTGCAAATATCAATCTTGCTGCTCTTAACATAATATTAATCAGTTCCATTCCCCCCACCTTTTAATTGAATATTTCCAGACATATTTAACAAAGCTAGCTTTGGACATCTTTGTATATCAGTGCCCATAATTTCCATAATCTCACTGAAAATAATTCTCAATTCCTTCTGCCTCCCTTCACATTTCCACCACATATGGAAATATGTTCCCCTTTCTTTCTTATATCTTCAACGTGTAGGTGATACCTCTTTATTCATTATATTCACTCTTGTTGGTATTAAATACCATCTCTGTATAACCTAGTAACAATTGTCCTTTACCCTAACAGACATATTTTTTATTATTCTATTATTTCCTCACTAATTTCTCTGTTTATGTCTCCTTGCCATATCTGTTTCAGGGCTGTTATTTTATATTCATCCTCTACTGACATCTTATATATAACACTTATTATCCCTGTCCTTTGCTTATTGGTGTCTGTCTTCCTTTTTTCAATAATTTATTCAAATTTAGTAATCGCTCTACATTCTCCTTTCTTTCCTTTGTCCTTCATTCCTTTGTCCAGTTATTTATCTGCCTTACATTCAACCGGGTATTTCTTTCTTCTTCTCCTAATAATTCCTTTGTTAATAATAATAATAATATATAATAATATTTATTTATATTGCGCTCTATACCAGATAGTCAAAAACAGTTAAAATACAACCATAATACATGTAACATAATTACAATGATAAAAACATACAGTAAACAATTATCATTCCATAAGACAATAACAACAATCAAAATAACTATAATAACAATATAACAATATAATAATTGAAGTACAGTAATTCTATCCCAATAATTGCCTATTTCCATGGTCAACCCCTATGGCTCCAGGTTGAACAAGTAGGTTTTTAGGTCTTGTTTGAATTTGTCCAACTCTAGTTCCATGCAAAGGTATTACAGAAGGGAATTCCATAATTTTGGGGCCAGATGAGAAAATGCTCTAAGTCTGGAATTAGCCACCTTGGTCCAAGGGACGAAGTATTGTTCTCTCAATACTATACATCTTCCTTATCCAATCTTTAATTTTTATAACCCCCTGTTCTATAAAAACCTTGTTTAATCTCTTAAGTTTTTTGGGAAAGTTACATAATTTCACCACATAGGTCAATGAAGATATCTTTGAACTCAATACTCTTCTAAATTTCTTCCAATAATGCAGCATATTACTTAAAAACTATTGTCTATATTTTTAAGAATATCTTTTATATTTTCCTTAAAAAAGACATTTTTCATACTTTCCTCATTCTTATAAAATTCCATATCACTCCATATTATCTCTTTATATTTATTTTAATTTCCAGGATATGCCTCAATTGATTATCTATGCAACATAGTTTAATGTTTGGTAAACCCAAACCTCCTTTCTTTTGAGATAAATACCATAACTTAGATAGCTTAGATAGGTGTGGTGATAGGCCCCCTGGGCTGAAACTGCTGCTGCTAAATGCCAGATCAGAAATGGAAAAACAACAGCCATCCAGGACATGATGCTGGATGAGCAGGCCATTCTGGATTGTATAACAGAGACTTGGTTGGATGAAGCTGGAGGTGTGAATCTCACCTAGTGTTGTCCACCAGGGTTCTCTGTGCAGCAGCAAACAAGACCTGGGGGGTAGGGAGGTGGAGTTGCAGTGGTCTGTTGTGATTCTGTCTCCCTCGCCAGGTGCCACATCCCCCAGTTTGCCGAGTTTGAATGTGTGTATTTGAAAGTGGGAGCCTGGGACAAAATAGGGATTCTGTTGGTGTACTGCTCACCCTGCTGCTCAACAGTCTCCCTGCCTGAGCTCGCTGAGCTGCTCTTGGGGTAAATGTTGGTGATCTGGGTGTGGAGAAACTGTCTGTTGTTCCATTGTCATGGACAGATCATCATCTGGTGGGGTTCAGACTTACTGGAATTCGGAGCCTCTGCCAGGGTGGGGGACCAATTAAGATGGTCTGCCCCAGGAGGCTGATGGATCCAAATGGTTTCCTGATGGCTCTTGGGATGTTTCCTGGTGCCTCAGCAGGCAATTCCATTGAAGCCCTGGTTGACCGCTGGAATGGGGAAATGGCCATGGTGATTCACACAATTGCTCCTAAGCGTCTCTTCCCATGAGGTAGAGCCAATCTAGTCCTCTGGTTTACTGGGGAGCTAGTGGTGATGAAATGAATGCAACAGAGACTAGAGTGACAATGGCGGAAAACCTGGAATGAATCTGACCGAACATGGGCTAGGGCACATTGGAAGGCCTATTCCAAGGCAGTGGAGGCACATCACACATTTCAGCCATTTTCAAAATAATATGTACATTATGGAAATTTATTTTGTACAATTGGGCTATATCTGTTTATTGTCATTCTTCACTGCCACCATTGCATCTGTAGAGAGTCACCCAGTGGAGCTCTTCTGCGTGATCAAGCGTCTTTTACATCATTGCCCACAGGAAGATAGTGTTGACTACTCAATAGCTCGCTGTGAAAAATTTGCACAGAACATTGCAGGCAAAATCGCTTGGATCCTGTCTGACTTGGATGCTGCAGTTCCAGGTCCTGTAGATGTAACTATGGGTCCTACTTGTCTGGTGTTGATAGACAAGTTTCAGTTTTTGCAGCCTGATGATGTGGACAGGATCCTTGGAGAGGTGAAGGCTACCACTTGTCTCCTGGACCCTTGCCCTTCCTGGCTTATAAAAGCTGCCATCAGGGGATGCTTTCTCTCAGTCCCGCCACCCTCACAGGTACGCTTGGGGGGGGGCATGGGAGAGGGCCTTCTCTGTTGCTGCTCCCAGACTCCCTCCCAGGCAAAGCTAGGCTGGCCCCATCGTTGCTGTCTTTCCTCAAACAGGCAAAGACCTTTCAATTCAGGCAAGCTTTCTCTTAATAACTAGTGGTCTGAAAGGGGTTTTTAAATGAATGGTTGTGCTCTGTTGTTTTCAACGTGTTTTAGTATTGATTTTATTACTGTTTTTAATGTAATACATGTTTAATTCTTTTAAAATATTTGTATACATACTGTTTTTAGCTTCTGCATATTGTCTTTTTAATGAAGTGAGTCGCCTTGGTTTCTTTTTAAGGAGAAAGGTGGGATAAAAATATTTTAAAAAAATAAATAACTTTTTATTTATTCTTGGTCTTTTATTTTTGTTACAATACGTATGAATTTAAATTCTGTACTTCTTGAAATCCTTATCATCTATCTTTATGGATAACATCCAAAATAAAAAAGCTAATTTAGGGATTACCTTCATTTTCATTACTGCTATTTTCCCAAACCATGCTGGCTTCAACTTTTGATATTCTTTAATTTCTTCCTTAATTTTTTTTACTTTATCAAAATTAATTTTAATACCTTGCAGATCTCAAGTAATATTTATCCCTAAGTATCTAATACTACTTTTAAATTTACCCTCAAATTTATCTTTCATTTTCCTTCTCTTTTCATTGTCATAATCTGCTAACATAAATTCTGCTTTACTCAGTTCTTTTAACCCTGTTATTTCTTTAAATGTTTTAAAATGTACTTTAATATTTTCTATAGAATTTATTGGATCTTCAATTGTTAATAATATGTCATTTGCAAATAAATTCACTTTTTTTTCCTTAATTCCCTATTCCTTTTATTTCATTACCTTCCCTAATCACTCTTGCTAATAATTCAGTTATTAAAATAGATAGGACTGGAGATAGGGAGCATCCTTGTCTTGTTCCTTGGCCTAATGACATTTCTTCTGTCATCCCATCATTCACTAAAACCGTAGCTGTATTCTCTGAATATAATTGTTGGATAATATTTCTAAAGCATGTACCAAAACATTTTTTTATTAGTATCTTAAGTGCCAAACATGCCACTGAAACAAAAGCCTTGACAATATCTAATCCTAATATTCCTGCTTCTGTCTTTGTCTCTTTTATTGTGTAGATTACATTAAGTACCCTTCTCATTATATCCCCCATTTGTCTACCTTTCAAAAATCAATTCTGATCTTTACCAATATATTTATCAATAAAACTATTCAATTGCTTGGTTAATATGGCTGTAAATATTTTAGCATCCTGATTTATCAGTGATACTGATCTATATGATCCCATATTCATTGGGTCCTTGTCTGATTTCAAGATTAACACAATCATTGAATGTTTCCAAGACAATGGAATTTCATCCCCCTCTGATATCTTGTCAAATAAAACCTTCAATTTGGGAAGGAGTTGATTTTTAAAAATCTTATAGTATTTTGAGCCCAATCTATCCAATCTTGGCATTTTACCTACTTTTAATTTATTTATACTCTCTTCTGTCTCTTCCTCATTTATATTTTGTTTATTTTTTTCCATATCTTCCCTTTGCATTATTCTAGCCAGATTACTTTCTATATATTTTTTGACTTTATCTATAGACACATTGTTACTAGTATATAATCTTTTTAAAAAAGTTTTGAAAGGCTCCTATTTTCTCTCTCATTTTGTTGCATCTGATACCCTTTTCATTTTCAGTCACCCCTATGGTATTTTTGGCTTTTTTCTCCTGGGTAAAACTTGCTAGCAGAGTTTTTATTAATTCAAAATATTCTCTTTTCAAATTTATTAAATTTCTTTGAGCACTTTCTAATTGAATAACTACCAGTTCGTTCTTTTTAGCTTCCAACTTCCTCCTTATTTGGGAATCTCTGGATATTATAAAAAGCCTTTCTAGTTCTTTAATATTTTCCTCTGAATCTCTACTCCCTTTTTCTTGTTGTTTCTTTAAGTTATAGGCTTCTTTTATACTCAGTCCTCAGTCACCAGCTTTATAGCATTCCAAATTAATCCAACTTGACCTCCTCTTCATGAAAGCTGATACTGAAACAAATCTATTAGTCTTTGAGGTGACACAATACTATGTTCTTGTTTTTCCTTTTCTTCATTTCCCCCTTAATTTGCCAACAATTGTACACATACTCTATCTCTATGGTTGCAGGCAAAATATTTTTCACCTCTTGGGTCACCTTATACTCATCATATAAAGGTCTACCATCAAATATTGACCATGTCTTTTCAATACAGTCTGCATGACATTTTTCATGTCAGAAAACGTCTGCTAAATGTCATTCCAGGAGCCATAACTGGTAAGTGATCTTTAGGACACTTTTGTTTGTCATCGGTACTTCGTTTTTTTACTCTGATATTCATAGATCAGTAAATATTAGAACAATTCTAAGCACATATTGAAGGGGGTGTATTTTCGTCCCCGTTTGTTGATGATGGAAGATTTTTCAAAGCAGGGCATGGTCATGAGTGAAGACTTAGAAGACATAAACGTTAACATCTGTAAAAGGACCATGAAGTATTTTGCTTTCATCCAGTAGCAGGGTTGGCTATCTGATGAATCTGTTTGTTTGTTTGTTTGTTCATTCTTTTCTATTATTTATATACTATGCTATTAGTTTACAGCACTATTTTGGACACTGTACACATAAAACAATAAAGTGACACCATACAAGCTAAATAAAACAGCCAGTTCCCCCCCCCCCCCAAAAAAAACACACACATTAAAAACCTAATGGCATCACAAAACAGAGTGGGCATATGGGGCAAATAACTTCAATGGACGCTGCCATCAAACACATCTTGGAAAAAATGCATTTTCAGCAGCCTCTTAAAACTGAGGAGGGAGGGAGCCAGGTGTAGAGCCACCTGAAGTGATTCCAGAGGGATGGTGCAACTGCTAAGAAGCCCAACTTCTTGTTGAGGACTTTCTGGCCTCCTTTGGCATAGCCACCCAGAGAAGCATAGCCTGGGAGGATCTGGTAGCATGGTAAGATGACCTTGGGGAGAGGCACTCTGACAGGTAATGTGGTCCCAAACCATGGAGAGCTTTTTAAGTAATTGTCAAGACCTTGAACTTGACCCAGGATGCAACCAGTAACACGCGCAGGCAAGCTAGGTCTGGGGAAATGTAGTCAAATCTGTTCACACCTGCCACCAGCCTGGCAGCTGCATTTTATACCCACTGCAATCTCCAGGTCAAACTCGAGGGAAACCCCTAGTCAAGAGCATTACAGTAGACAATCCTTGAGATCACCAGTGCATGTACCAATGTCCTGAGGGCTTCTTTATCTAGATAGGGTTGGAGTTGGGCAATGAGCCTCAGTTGGTTGAAGTCTGATCTGGACACAGGTACTACCTGGACACAGCTGCCATGTGGAAATAGCATTACCACCCTGGACACAGAATCCCAGGATACGGCCAAAGCCAGGAGAACACCCAGGTTCCAAACTGAGTCCCTAAGTGGGAGGTTGATACCATCCAGCCTAGGAATGATACCCTCTAACCCATCAGAGGGACCATCCCAGGACAATGATCTCCGTTCTGTCTGGGATCAGATTTAGCCTGTTCTGTCTGGGAACAGATTTAGCCTGTTAGCCCTAGTCCATTCCAACACCAAAGCCAGACATCGCTCCAGTGTTGGGATAACATCCACTGCAGAAGTAGAAAAGGAGAGACAGAGTTGTGTATCATCAGCTAAATGATGTTCTAGATGTTTTAAATGAAAACAAAACTATGTCATTTTTATATACTTTCCTAAAATTCTTTTAACAGTTAATAACAATTAGTTAAATCTAGCATCTAGTTTTGTTTTTGTTGATTTGTAGATATTATTCTATTTAGGAAATATTAGTACAAATTATATGCCCTCTCCCCCCACAGCACTAAAAGTATTTGATATGGTTGAAGTACTGCAGATGGTACTCAATGAAATAGCAGGAGGAGGGGATGAAATAAATATACTATATAATTTTGCAAATTAAGAAGAATGCACTTTGATTCTCTTTATTTGGTTGACTGATCATTTCTATTGCACATATTTGAACCAACAGCAAAACTATTTTTATAAATGTTCCTCTTTGTCCATAATTCTATATATATTTTATAAATGGTGCAACAGAGAGAAAATATCAATCTGCATAAACTTTTAACTATGCAAGAGGAGTTGAAATATTTTCCCCAATGTAAACAACAGTATGAATTTCCAGTGTTAAAATGTTAGTATTTTAATACAGATTTTATATCCAAATCTGGCAGCTTAAGAACTGGATCCCATTTATGTGGTATTTGCTTAAAATCTTCTTTATAGATTGTGTTGCTTACATAACTTAGTTCTTCAAGTTCTACATCTTTTCTGTTAAGAGCTGCAAAGGAAATATAATAGTATTGCACTAGATTATACAGCATTACCACCCTGACTTTTTCACTGGAACATGGTAAACTCATTGTTCCCAAAGTCTGCTGAATGTGTAGGACAATAGTAATGTGTGTAGCCTTTGTTAAAAATTCACACACACATGCAGGATTTAGTTGAACATGGTCCACTAAAAGAGAGGCACAGCATTGGTTTCCAGCATGCCCTAGAACACCAGCATGTCGGCTGACTACATAGATGGACAGTGAGAATTAGTTCTCAGCACCTTGCCCTAGAATCATGAGAACTTCTTCCCTTGTTTTACATATTGAGTGTGGGGGAAAAAACTTTTCAGGCACTATCGTATCCAGTGTTGTGAACATGACTAGAAGGAAGCACCTAGCCCTGCGGCTGCTATCTCCATGTGAGCATCAATGAGCCTGAAGAGGGGTTCACGTTCATGTGTCCAGATATTTGAGGAGCTGAGGAGAAGCTTCTTTTCCTGAAGGCATATCCCTGCTCACATCCACAAAGCAATGATGAAGAAGAAAGGCCTAGACCAGTGGTTCTTAACCTTGGGTTACCCAGGTGTTTTTGAACTGCAGCTCCCAGAAACCCCAGCCAGCACAGCTGGTGGTGAAGGCTTCTGGGAGTTGCAGTCCAAAAACACCTGAGTAACCCAAGGTTAAGAACCACTGGCCTAGACCATGTTCACAATACTCGATGCAAAAATGCTAAGAAGAGTTACAGAGAAAGAGAAACAATCAGGATAGGGAAAAAGAGGGGAGGACAGAGAGATGGGTGGGTGATGATTAATTCCTCTTTAGTGGAAGGGATGCACTTGTCAGATTCCACATAGGAATATCTGAATGTCTTCACAGGGCTCCTGTTTTATACATACTCCTTATGAGAGACTCATTGATTTGTGTTTTACACACAACTGGCAAGGAATTTTTTTGAAGTTTCAGAAGATATTGCACCCTTTTATGTTTACTTTAGTTCTTTCTCCTGGATATCTCTGACTTTTATTACTTAACAGTTCAAAAAAGAATCTTCTTTTCAAAGGTTTATTGAGCAAACAAGCAAGCACATAGAAACATTCAAGGTAGCAGATATACATTGGTATGAGATATATAAAAATGAATGAATATATATTTCAAAATCTTCAGTCTTCTAATACAAAATCTTAGTTCATATATGTAGAGAACATTCCTAATTTGTAGAGAATAGTATGACATACTAAGTTTGTATCTTCTGTACTTATGGTATAAAGCTTACATTTAATACTTCAAAGTACACAAGGCTAGAACTATTTTCTCAATGCTGAAAATAAAAAATGCATAAACTTTCATATAAGTTACTTTAGAAAGTTACTCCAAATTTATTAGAATACATATCTTTAGATATTATAAAAGCAAAGAGCATGACAGAGCATAATGTATCTAAATATGTCACATCAAATTACATCATTCTTACCCCTCCTGGCAGAGATTCTCTCCCCCTCTCAATGAACAACAAAATCTGTGTATCTTCTCTGAGTCTAAACAAGGCAAAATCTATTTTATTTATAATCTTGGATTTTCAGCATAGTCAAAACAATTTTCGCCAAGCCTGTGGATTCTCAGAAGGTTAGCATCACAAGAATTTATTTCTCTAATCCAAATAGATCCCAGGAGCCTGACTTTCAAGGGCCTGGGCATGAAATCACCTCTCATGAGTTGACATAGGTTAATATATATCACATTCCCACCTGTCCCTTGATTGTTTTACCAAGCACAGGGCACAAGCTACGTGTCTTTCAGCTGCCACCAGTTGATTACATCAACATTAAGTATTATTAGTAATAGAGGTCCAGGCCATGTGTCATTTTAAATAGAACCAAATAGAAGTTCTTTAATAATACAGGTGATGAAGGTACAATCAATGTCTTTAACTCTTAACCAAACATCCCACTTCATCCATCCTCAACCGCCAACCCCCTCTCTCTCTACTCCCAAACTCCCACTCTCAATTTCCTCAAACTCCAATCTCATCTCCTCCTCCTCCTGCAGAGAATTTTATATCTCGTGACTCCGCCTCTCCAGCACTCTCATTGGTCCATGCAGATAGCATATGAATATTCATGACCTTGGCGGATGCCACAATATAGTTCAGAAAGCACAATGCAAAATGGCTTTTTCATATTCATTTCTACTATTTTCATTCAATAAAATGCTTCCCCATTTAAATTTATTATTTTTTCATGCCATATAATTTTGTATAAATTTATAATTGACACACTCTTGAATAAAGTAGGCAGTGATAAAACCACTATTTAGATAAATCTGCTCTTTACAGAGAAGTCCTAACCAAGTATTAGCAAATCACAAATCTAACATTTTGGTGAAGGCGATTGAGAAGATAGTAGCACTGTAACTCCAGATGCTTTTGGATGACTCTTATTATTTAGCTTCCTGTCTGGATTGCGGCCACTGTAGTGAAATGGTTCCAATCTCTACTGTCAAGTCATACCTTGAAAATAGTCCTGGGGCATCACTGTTAGATAGGAATACCCTTGGCATATGGTGTCCCATGGAGTTTTGTTCTGTCTATCAAATTGTCTGGCATCTCTACGAAGCTAGTGGGAAAGATGATTCAGAGTCTGGGATGTGATGTCACCAATACAAAGACAATATTTACTTCTACCATTCACTGCCATATAACACTAATGAAGGAGACAATAATCTCAGGTGCTTCCAGAACTTGATGATTGGCTGGGTGGAGGAGAAATGGTTAAAATTAAACCCTGACAAACCAGAAGTGTTGTTGGTCAATAGAAAGCCAGCTCAGGGAATGGGATTCAAGCTAGTCTGGAAGGAATTACACTCCACCTCAAAGCCTAGGTTCTTTGTCTAGGAGTATTCTCGTATGATAGAGCAATGCCATCAGGAGGCCAGACGCCATTATGAGCCTGGACTCCCAGCAGGATCATCCAAGGTGGAATGGTCAGAGCTGAGACACCAGACTAAGACACATCTGCCCTCTTCAAGGCAGCTAGTGGGCAGCAGCACTACTAAAGGTAATACTGACAAAGGAGGCAACAGTGGTGACAATCAAACTAACTTTTGTTAGTACTACGCAGAAGATGGCAGTGGTAAACCGTTGCTGAACCTTCCTTACCGTGAAAACTCTATGATGAGACAGTCCAAAATGAAACAAGAGATAGTGCTGGAAGATGAGACTGCCAGATCAGAAAGCACTAAATCAGCTGCTGAGGAAAAGCAAAGGAGAAATATGAATAGCTCTGTTGCTAATGATGCAACTAGTTTAAAGCTGAAAGGATGTCTAATGGCAGATGTGCACAGAAGAGAAAGAAAAGTCCAGTGCTGCACATACAATTGTAACATGGAAAATGAGAAGTTTGAATCAAGGTGAACTGGAAACCGTAAAGCAAGAAATGGAACATACAGACATTGCAACTCTTGCTGTCAGGGAAATAAAGTGGACTGGAATTGGATATTTTCAGTCAGACAACTACAAAGTGTTCTACTCTGGAAGTGACAAACCCGGAAGAAATTGAGTGGCTCTAATACTGAGGCAAGATATACCACAGGTGATTACGGAAATAATGGAAGGTTTGACTGAATAATATCAATCAGACTTTGTGGAAAACCTATAAATGAAGAACCTGCAGGTCTAGAAAGTGAAGTGAAAGCTGCTCTGAAAACACTAGAAAGAAAGAAATCACTGGGATAGATGGAATATTAATACAACTGTTTCAAGCCACAGAGAATGAATCTGCAAAATCCTAACAAGAAGATGTCAACAAACGTGGAGAAGAAAACAACGGCACACAGTCTAGAAACACTCAATATACATTCCAGTTACTAAGAAAGGAGATGCCAAGGAGTGCAGTAACAATAGGACAATTGCTTTAAATTCTCATGCAAGCAAAGTGATGGTCAAGGTGTTGCAACAAAGGTTTTTTCCTCATATTGAGTAAGAAATGTCTGATATTCAAGCTGGATTCCTAAAGACACATGAGATCATAATATAAACATCCACTGGCTACTGAAGCGTAGCAGAGAATTTCAGGGAAGATACGTATACGCTTTATAGATTACAGCAAAGCCTCTGACTATATGGATCATGAGAAATTATGGGTTGTTCTGAAAGAAATGAGTATGCCTCAGTACTTAATTGTCCTGATGCATAAACTGTATTATGAACAGACTACGGAGAGACAAAATGGTTTCTATAGGCAAAGTTGTCAGACAAGGGTGCATTTTCTCCCCTTATCTGTTCAATCTGTAAGCAGAACATATCATATGGAAAGCCAGACTAGGTTCAGGAGGAGGAATGAAAATTGGTGGAAGAAACATTAATAATTTAAGATATGCAGATAACATCATCTGACTGGCAAAAAGCAGCAAAGACTTGAAGTGACTTCTGATGCAAGTGAAAGAACAAAGTGCTAAAGCAGGAGTGCAGTTGAACATTAAGACAAAAGTCATAACTACAGAAGAACTATGTAACTTGAATGTTGGCAATTAAGAAATTGAAATATTTTGAGGATTTTGTATACCTTGGATCAACCATCAATCCAAATGGAGACTGCAGCCAAGAATCAGAAGAAAACTCTGAAGGACAGCAATGAAGAAGTTAGAAAAGATCATCAAGTGTAAGGATGTATCACTGGAGACAAAGACCAAGATCATCCACTGTTTTGTATTCCTAGTCATTATGTATGGGTGTGAAAACCAGACAGTTAAAAAACTGACAGGAAAAAAAATTATTCATTTGAAATATGGTGCTGGAGGAGAGCTTTGCAGATCCTCTGGACTGCCAGAAAGACAAACAAGAGGATCCTTGATCAAATCAATCCTGGACTATCTCTGGAGGCAAACATGTTGAAACTGGGACTGTCCTACTTTGGGCACATTATGAAAAGGCAAGATTCTCTGGAAAAGACAATGATGCTGGGAAAGGTTGAAGGCATCAGGAAAAGAGGAAGACCAAATGCAAGATTGATTGACTCCCTAAAGAAAGCAATGGCCTTGAGTTTACAAGAGCTGAGCAGGGTTGTTGAGGACAGGACATGTTGGAGATCACTCACTCAAACGTCAAGGGTGACTTGATAGCATGTAACAACAACACCTCTCATATAGCAGTAGTGGAGAGAAACGTTCTTTAACAGTTCCACTTGTTCTGCACCCACTATTACCCTTCCCAAGTCAACCTGACTTGGCAACAGTTGTCCATTCCGTAGTTGTCCATTCCTTGATTACCACAACATGATGTACATTGGGCTACCCTTCAAAAGTCAGGAACTTCATTTAGTGCAAAATGTGGCAGACAAGCTGTTAACTGTTATATGGAGAGTATATTGCTTGGACACTAAAATACCTGTTCTGGTTGCCAGTTGCTTTCCAGACCCAATTCAATGTGTTGCTTATAATAACCTTAAAGCCCATGCCAGTGTGCTATTTTAAACAATTGCTACCGGTTCAACCCTTTGCACAATACTTAAGAGATTCCACCAAAGGAAGGCTAGAGGTCAGCCGTAGGGCAGATGTGGTAAAAAAAAAAAAGCAGCACTTTTTGAGTCCTTTACAAAGCAAGAGAAACCAAAGTTTATGTAGCAATCTTTTTTATGAGGCACACAGTGCATGTTGTGATTCTTGCCAGTAAGGGTATCCCAAGTCAATTCAGCTTGTAAATATGGGCAAGGTTATGTTTTGAAGTGACACCTCATACTATGTGCAGACACAAATAATTTGCTGGGGCATTTTTGTTTTTCGTGTCTGACTATATCAGAATTATGATTAAAAGCATTCTTCAATTTGACCTTCTGAGGGACCCATGTTCTAACATTTCCATACTATAAAATCATTTTAAACGATGAAAGAGATTTATGGTTGTATGTTCGTTATCTCTTTAATGTTGTATGGTATGCTGAAGGCACCCATTTTTACTGTTTGGGTCTCTCACATATGGTGTGTTTATTTTGTGAATATATACAAAATGAGCTTGAGGAAAGGAATAATGTTAATCTTTTTTATTCATGTGTATATTTTTATTCACTGTATGTATGTGTTTATAGAAAAATCACTGCAGTTTATTTTGAAACCACCTTTTAGGCAAACATTTTGACAGCTGACAATTTGTTTATTTGTAAGTTTGTGATGGAACCATTTAAAAAGTTTCTATTAAGCTATCTTAACTTAAATGCTTCTGTTTTTCTTATTATAAGATTAATGGAAAGCTAACTTCCTGTTTTAAAATTTTAATTTACAAGTTGTTCAGAGCATGGAAAAGTTACCTGTTGGTAACTAGTGCTAGAATCCCCTCACTGGAAAACTCTAGAAGCTGTATTAAAAAAGAAATAACTTTTCTAAGATCTGAACTAGTCTTCAATGACCCCAAACAAAGGTAGAAGTTTTAAAAAACCAACCCAGATACATCAATGTGACTTGTAGCACATTACATTTTGTTCCTTCCTATTTCGTGAAATACCATTGCTAAAATGACTATTTTGCTGTAGAGTAAGGGAACAAGAGAAAATATTTTACCTGCTAGCCTAGTTGCGGGTATAATAACAGAAACAGAAGTTTATCACTACATTTTCTCCTTTATCCAAGCACATGCTGGTCCTGATGAGGGAAATATTAATCAGATTTAATTTAAAATGGAAAGAAATATCAGCTTATGGGTAGGCAGGCAATTAAAGCATATGTTTCACTATTGCAGTCATCAGGCTATTAATATTCCTACCTAAGAATGTTATAGATTTTAAATAAAAAAGGAAAGGGATGAAGTTTGTAACTGTGGCAGTGAGTATCAATAAAGTGTGGTGGGCATGGGAAAAGAAGGGCAGTGATAAGAAGGACAGTATAAAAAAGCATTTCGTTAGGTTTCTGACTGAGGCTGTGATTACACAGTCAAATACTCGAGGATTTGCTGTGGGTGTAAAAAAAAGATGAATTTGTTGTTGTTGTTTTTTTAACTGAACACATGACAAAAGCCCAATTCAAATCATTCTGGTCCTTTTCACTTCCTACATGTTTTTTTCTCTCTACCACTTAGGGTGTCTCCTTTTTTTCAAGCTGGAATGATTTGTTCTCCAAAAGGATGGGGGTGTGACTTTGAGTGGTGTTCTGATGACATATTAGCTGAGCATGATATTTTAGATAGCAGAAAAATCCACCCCAATTATCTTTCTCCCTAGTCACCCCAAAGTATTTTTTATTTTTTAAAAAAACCTACAGAGTTTAGTGCTATATCACTTTATCACTACATTGATATACTCGTTTAGCACTAGATCACCTCTGCATGGAAAAAAAAGAGAGATATCAATATGAAATAGAAACTACTCTGATGAACTACTATGTTTACACAGTATGTGTGTATGTGTTTGCACATTATGGAGAACTTTGGAAAACTTTCTCTTTTCCCCAGCACCGTGCAACACTTTAAACAGCTCACCAACTTTACAATGAACCATAAAAGGAGAGCTGGAGATCAGCAGAGGATGAAATCAAAGGAAGGAGGGCTGTCAGCTGTGGTGCAGATCAAACCACAATGGCTTTCCATTGTAGTCACAGCCTCAGAGGATGGAGCTTCATGGGTCAGTGGACTGAGAACTTCTTAAATTTTCTGCCCTTCTTATTATGCAATTAGCATAAGCAGCTTTGCTACTGGAGAACTTTTAAATGGTCCATTTCTGTCTCTCAGATCCATCTTGGCTTTGTGTAGATACTACCTGATGAGGCAAAAATTAATCAAAACTAAATTAAAATGCTAAGGGATATCACTTCGTGTGTATGCAACTACGTTTAGAATTATTTTCAGTGAAACCACTAGAAATATACTTCTTTCAACATTTGACCTAGAAAGTACCTCTGGGCATTGACTGGCTTGCATAGTAATTCTAGGCCAGAAATTACATCAAAAATATCAAAACAAGCCACCTGAAGTCAAATGATTTTAACTTTCTTGCATACAGCTAAGAAGTTGTTATGCAACATCAAGTCAAAACTAGCTTATAGCAACCCTAATAGGGCTTTCAAGGTAAGCGAGATATTTAAAGAGTGGCTTTACCAGTTTCACCCCACCCCCAGTGAACGTCTATGGCTGAGTGGGAATTTGAACCCAGGCTCCTGAGACAGCTAGTCTGTCACTCTGTCCACTACACAACAGTGGGTATCTCACAGCTAAGAAGAGACTATAGCAATTCATAGTTTTTTTGTCATTTCAAATACTGGGCCAGGTAGATAAGTGGAAGAGGAAGCAAGCAAGGCTGAATCAACAAAACACACACATGCAGGCACATAACCCGACCAAAAAAATTATCTGTTTAGTTTTTCCCTCAGCATCATTGATTGAAGCCATGAGAGAAAAGACAGATTGCCCAATTTAGACACTGTTTTATTAAAATTGTTTAATACAGGAATTATGCCCAGTTTGTTCCTTCAAAACATACAGCATCTGGTATGGCCTAAAGCAGGGTTAGGTAACATGTGACCTGTGGACTATATGCATCCTGCCAAGAAAAAATTCTCGCCCACCCTATAAAATAATTTTATGAAAACCAAAAATCTGTGGCACAGCTTCCTCATGGCTACTGAAACTCCACAGTAGTTTTCCCAATCTATGTTTAAAAAGATTTAAGTTGTTAAAAGTTTTAAAGCTGGTTCTACTCCTCCCCTTCTTGAACTGGCTAAAAAGCAGATAAATTGCCTTATCTACCAAAGGAAGTCTTCAATCTCCTGCAGTACTTCCTTGATTGAGACTGCCTTCCACCCTAATTGAATCCCGTCTGCTCATTTCCAATCTCCTAGTTTCACAGATTATGTCTGTTTGGGCATCTGAGAATCACACAGCTGGGATTCTTTGATGCTGTTGCTCCTGTGGCTGCCTCTCCTCAGGGCTTAGTCAAAGTACATTTAAAATTAACCTTGGAGATTTGTAAATTGATTTTATTTGAGGAATTAATAATTACTTTTGTAGTCCATGAATGTATGTTATTCTATGAAGCATTATGCAATATAATGCAAATTAATTATTTTAAGTGACATCCTTCGTTTGTTAGCTTCCCATTTGTTTGGGGGACTGGATTTAACTGTGGATTTGATTGATTTGATTGAGATGAATAACAATTTTTATGAGAGGAGATTAAATATTTTAAAGAGTAATAAAAATAGAATAAAATAATTCCATAGATATTTATTTATATTAGTTACTATATTTCTGTTTAGTATTGTCCCCTTGAGAGTGTGACCCTCAAGCTGCCAGCCAGTCTGAAAAATGGCCTTCAGCCCCACCAAGGTTGCCTTGGCCAACAGAACTCACCCTGGATTCTGGAGACCAGGTCCATCTTCGGCCCACATACCTATTGATTCATTGCATGACCTTGGATAATCATCATCCATTCTTTTCAATTTCTGATTCATTGTCTTCATTTGTAAAATGAGGGAAATAATGCCTTCTATTATAAACAGTTGTGTGCATGGATATTTCGTATGTTGCTGATAACACTCCCAGGTATTGGTGTTTAATTTGTGTTGGAACTGCACTGTCTCATAATGAATTCAGGTGAAATGGAAGTAGTAGTAATCATCATCATCAACATCATAATCATAGAACTGCAGAGCTGGAAGGACCCTTTGGATCCTTGAGTCCAGCCCCTGCCAAGGAAGCACAGCAGGGAACCAAACTCCGCAGCCAGAAACCTAAAACCACTGAGCTGTCTAGCCGTTCCTATGAGGGCTACAAGTCAGAATCCTTGTATGTGGCAATTTTTATCTTGCCTAATTGGGAAAAAAGGCAGAGGGAGGGGTGTAGGGTAGAGTAGGATAGGATAAGGGAAGGGTAACGGACTCAGTTTTTAACTCTTGTGCTGACAAAACATGTTAAATAAACAGAGAGTCCCGTGGATTATCCTTTAAACAAACCAAGAAAAACCTGTGAAGTTCCATGAATGTGTTTAATTTGTGTGTTGCCTTCTTCATTTTATGATTAACTTTACCTGCTGTAAACCCCATTAGGGGAGAGTAGAGAGGTCAGCAAACTATCAAACACTTTGTGCTTATAGGCCCTTGAAAGAATGAATGCGGTATCATCATGGCATCTTATAATTGAGAGGTATGCAGTGAATGTTGATTATTTATTTATCTGTTTGTTTCCAGGGGTAGATAACAACATATTCCTAATTGTGGATTAGTGAAAAGTTCCTTAGCTGTTACTAGTGAGGGTAACTAGGGTGTGTTTTTTCTTCTCCAAAATGTTACACAGTTAGAGCAATTGCACATAATGAGCAATTATGCTAAATACAATCTTGACACTGAAGACAATAGCAAGCCACTTGGCCTATTGTTCAGTAGCTAGAGTTTAGAATTACTTCCATTCCTCAGTAACCATTCAGAAAATCCCAGCCTTGTGAAAATTGTATATCCAATTTGGAATAAAGATTCTGCACATGGAGTTTTACTTTTCAGCATGGCAACATTTTTGTCTTAATTTAATTGGTGAGGATTAAGACATTCTTAATGATATGATGGAGCCTTATGGTCAATCACTTATGGGGGTTGAGGGGGCCACAAAGCATTATTGATCTATGCATGCGTGATGACAATCAGTGAAAAAAGAACTGAAACAAGATATTCCACAGATGATCTCATTCTCCAGATTATTGTTTGTTTGTTTATAAATGTATGTCCCACCTAATAGTGCTTGAGCTAGCACTTATTTGAACAATAAAATACTGATAAAATAGCACAGTTCTAATTAAAAAATTGCAACTGAAATAAAACACACCAAATAAAACTATATCAATTAGAAGAAATAACAGCATTCATCAGAATAAATACTTCAGCAGCAAATCAGTTCAGCCTATCTGAATTTGGTTCTGTTAGTAGGAAACAAATGTGGAAGTAAAGATGGTTGTTCTGGCAAAAAGTTCCAGAACAACCATCCAGAAGGCCCTCCTTTTTGTTTCCATCAAACATGCATCCGAAATAGCTGAACAGAGAGAAGGGAGTTTTCTGATAGTCTTTAAAAGATGGGCAGGCTCAAATGAGAGAATGTAAACTTGCAGATAGGTTTGTCCCAAGTTGGGCTTTGAAGGTCAGAATCATGCTTTAAATTGGACATTGGTCACTGACTACCTAACTGAGAGGGTACTTTCTCTCCCTGTGGAACTTAATGTGCTGTGGTGTAGGAGGCAGATTAAACAAAGAGAACCTAATTCAAATCCTTACTTCTTCGGAAATGTTTCTCTTCTCATGCTGTGATCATAAACACAATGACTGTCAAACAAAGCACACTGAGCACAGTAGGGTTTATTCCCAAGTAAACATCCTGGGGTCAGATTGTCCTTCATCCCCACTCAACCTACACTATATTACCTCCAAAAGCTGTTGTGAGAATAAAATAGGTTAGTGCTTGTATAGCCTTCTAAGGTGATTGATGCAAGCAAGGGATCAAACATGATGGATCAATAGACATAAGTACTTCAGTGGGACCAGATTCTATAGACCAACTGAATATGATGGCTTGTTGTCTCTTGTACAGAATTGCAAGGAAATAATAAAGTTAGCCCATTCATATATTTGTACACCATCCCTTTGTCATCATATCAAGATGAAATCAATTGTCTGATTTATCCATACATTTAAGCCAGAGTCCTGTTGATTATTCATGTTAGCTAAGTACAATGGCATAAACTGTAGTGGCAAATTGTCACTAGTGACCCAGTCAGTGCTTCTATTGCTCTTTGCATGCCGTTGTGTGACTTGGCTTGTGATGAGGAATACAGGCAGTGCTAGCAGCAATGTGTTGCTGCAGTTTATGTCATTGCACTTATGCCAGCATAAATAACCAATAGGATTCTGTCATTCTATTCTTGCTACAACAATCCACAAAACATTACAAGCCCAATACATCAAATCTTTCCTCAACACAATTGTAATGATTTATGGTTAACACTGAAAACCACTGTTCAAACTGCTCTGAACGCACAAGGGAACAAGGTTAGAATTTTCACCCACCTCTCACAAATCATGCCCACTAATGGTTGCTGGTCTGCCTTCTTGTGTGCATTAGGAATGATATCTGAAAAATGCCTGCACATATACAAGTGCAGGTAGACTTTATCACATAACCAAGTACAGTGGTGCCTCGACTTACGAACTTAATCCGTTCCAGAAGATGGTCGTAACTCGAAATGGTCGTAGGTTGAAGCAAAGTTTCCCATTGAAATGCATTGAAACGCGATTAATCCGTTCTGGCTGTTTTTTGGTTGTACCTCGAGGCGCTGGTTGCAAGTTGAAGCATTCGTTCCCATAGGAACAAATGCAAAAGCGGTTAATCTGTCCACTACCACTAGGGGGAGAATTTTTCTTCTTTTAACCTAAGATGACTTAGGTTAAAAAAAGGGCAGGAAAGGAGGGAGGGAGGGAACAATGGGGAAAAGAGGAAAGAAAGAAGGTCATCACTGGGGTACACTGACCCCTCAGACAAAAGTTTGTGCTGTTAAGCACAAAAAGAGAGAAGATAGAGAGAGAGAAGACAATGGGGGGAGGGAAGACTTGAGTCTAAACCACATTTTACACCATTCCAGCAACCAGAGTCCCTCAGATAAAATTTTCTGATTTTAAAACAAAAGACTTTGGAGTCACATTTTAAACCCACACATTTTAAAACAAAAGAGAGGTCACAGTACACAAACCCTAGGAGCCACAGAATGCAAAAATAAATAAATAAACCCAGAAACCATTATTCCAGCAAACAGACCTCTCAGTCTAATTTTACATTTTAAAGTTACAGTCTAATTTTCACATTTAATTTTAATTTAATTTTACAGTCTAATTTTTGCATTTTAAACCCACACTGCAAGACCCATCAGAGCACAGAAACATAACCCCCCCAGCCCAAAACCACGCTGCAAAACCCACCCAGAACAGGCAGTTTTTAAAAAGCAGAAAGCAGCATCTTACCAGGCAGTCCAAAGCCTCCTCCGATCGCACACTCTCTAACCGCTGGGGTGAAAGAGCTACAAAGAAGCAGCCTCTTCACCACCAACGGTTAGCAGTTTGAATTCCCCGCCTTTTTCCCTGCCTTTTCTCCGATCGTAACTCGAAGCTCGGGTCGCAAGTCGAAGAAAAAGTTTGTGGCCGGAGCTGGTTGTAACTCGAAATGGTTGTAAGTCGGGATGTTCGTAAGTCGAGGCACCACTGTATTTTGAACAAGCAGGGCACCCTGATAAACTAAGCTTATATATATTGGTTTTATTTACATAGGTTTGTTTGATAGTACCCAGTGTGGTGTGATGGATGGAATAATGGACTAGAACTCTGGGAATCAGGTGTGGTGATCACCCTGCTCTGGCTCATGTAGGAGATTATTTGCATGTACCAATGGGAGCTGTTGGGAGGGGGAGACAGAGAAACTAGAAGGGAGGGGTGAGACAGAGTCTGGGGAGTTCTGTCAGTGAGAATCAGAGAGGAGAGTCAGAAGTAAGAGTTCATCTGTGGGAGTTAGAGAGAGTGTGGCAGAGTTAGGAGTTAAGAGTGTGGAACTTATAGAGAGCTAAGAGAGTTAAGAGTGAAACAAGTTATTACTAATCTAATGAATACATTAAAGCCTGTGAAGAACCTGTTTAACAAACTGTAATCAATAAACTTGTGTTGTTCAACTTTATACTCAGCTGGGACCTCAATCTTTCTAATTAAAGGGTGTTAACAGAGGTCAACTGGTGGCAGCGTAAAGAAGAGAACGTGTTGTGGGCCTCAAGCTAGTGAAACAACCTGGGAACACATCACATCAGGGTTTGAATTCTTGCTCAGACTTGGAAACTCACTGGGGAGCAGAATTGGTAAAACCACTCTTTAGATAACTAATGTACCTTAAAAAACCCATTAGGGTTGTTGTAAGTCAGTTCCAACTTGACAGCAGATAACCAATTAGGTTTGTTTGGGCATGTCTACAGAGGTAAAGTGGGCTATGACTGGCCCAGGATGTGCTGGTGCCTAAAGGAATTGTAGGTGAAAGCTACCCAAAGCCAGCTATGTTGTTTTGCATGTGAGACCAAAAATTTCTACCACAACCCCCTCCCTGACAATAAAAAACACACGAGTGACCTCATAAATCATTATTTATTTGCTACCTTTTGGAGAGAACAGGGATACTACCTGTGCTGGATGGGGTTACACTCCCCCTGAAAACTCAGGTCCGCAGCTTGGCTGTACTTCTGGATTCATCCCTAAGCTTGGATGCCCAGGTCTCGGCAGTGAGCAGGAGTGCATTTGCACAGCTAAAGCTGGTGCGCCAGCTGCGCCCTTTCCTTGAGATGTCGGATCTGGCTACAGTGACACATGCCTTAGTTACATCCCGTTTGGATTACTCTATGTGGGGCTGCCTTTGAAGACAGTTCGGAAACTTCAGCTGGTGCAAAACTCTGCAGCCAGACTACTGACTGGGGCCAGCTACAGGGAGTATATAATAACACACCTGTTACAAGAACTGCACTGGCTACCAGTCCATTTCCGGGTCCAATTCAAAGTGCTGGTCATTACCCAAAAAGCCCTATACAGCTTGGGTCCAGGCTACCTGAAAGACCGTATCTCCCTATATGCACCTTCACGGCAAATAAGATCAGCAGAGGAGGCCCTCCTCTCGGTCCCATTGCCAGCACAAGCACAGCTGATGGGGACACGGGAGAGGGCCTTCTCGGTGGCAGCTCCCAGGCTATGGAACGCTCTCCCTCGGGAGATCAGGATGGCCCCTTCCCTGTTATCCTTCCGAAAAAAGCTAAAAACCCATCTCTTCAGGTAGGCTTTTAACAATTACAACTGAATCCCTGAACCCCATTTCAACAAATAATTTTAATCTTTCCATGTTTTAATGTTTTAATCTTTTAATTTAATTTTAAATCATATATTGTTTAATTTATCTTTTAATATTTAACTTATTGTGTTTTTAAATTGTGTGAGTTTTAATGTTGTGAGCCGCTTTGGGTCCCTTGTTGGGAGAAATGCGGCATATAAATCATCATCATCATCATCTGTTGCCTGAGATAGCTTCCTTATTCTGTGTAATGGCACATCTAGCCGTGCACAAGGGTAACAATTATTGTAAATGTGATCCTGCCCCATCTGCCAGCATTTGCAGTAAACAGTATTTAACTACAGCAAACATGATCCATAATCTGATACTGTGGATGCACAGAATTACTGACATGGACAGGCCCCATCTGTCATTTGTTGATGGAATTTTAAGAACCAGAAGCGTCAAATGGGTTGTTTGTGTCTTTTTGAACAATCAGCCAGTCATGCTGTGCTTGCTGTGTATGTGTGCCCATGCACATGTACACTTCATATCTCAAAGCGAAAGGAGAGTAGGAGTTTTGTGCAGACAGAATGTGCAAATTACAGCAATCCTGATAAGAAGAAACACTGCTCTTCATTTTGGAGGCAAATTGTCTTGTGGGGCTTGAAACTACCACAGTGGGGTGTCTCATTGAGATGAGACTGTCTAAATTGGTAATAACAAAAACATTAGCAAGTCTTGCCTACAGTCCTAGGTGAGACAGGCATGTAAATATACAGTCTGAGTCCTTGTTAACTTAGAAGGAAATTTTTGAATGAGAGTCCTGTTTCTTATAAGAGTTATTCAGACTTTAAAAGTGCTGGTTCAGCACCATTTATGGTTTAGGTCTTACTTTCTGAACAATTTTATGGTTTAGGTCTTATTTTATATAGTCATGCATCTATTCTGAAATGATTTTGTATTAAACAAATGTGAACAGGGCCAGTTTGTTTTACATGTAACAATTTTTGTTCAAAGAAGTAAGTGGATTATTTTGACATGCTGTCTTCACATATACATAGGCTTCTGACTATGGAGAACAAAGACCGGCAAACAATTAATGCTAGTGTAATTAAATTTGAGGCAAAATTGTTAAAACACACTTAACTTTTAACTTTCTACAAGTAAACCATTTTCAAAAAAACCCTGTCAATTGTAAACAAATGCTGGGAAATATCAACAGATTGCTACTTCATGCTGGCAGCCTGTTTCAAAGAGTTAAACAAAAGCAATTGAGACACAAAAACATACAGTAGGCGCCTACATATCTAATCAAAACTCAAATTATGACTATCAAATCCTCAGAAAGAACAGTTCTCCAACTATCAACAGATGAAAAATTATTCACACAAAGCTGGTGAGGGGGGAGAAATGGGCAAGCGAAACAAAAACAATGACACCTGCTCTCAGACAATTAACAAAGGATGTAGGAGCCATCCAATAAACTCTGTCGCACTAATTGGTTCCCATACATGCTGCTTGTTGCTGATTTTAATGTTTCACAATATTGGCTCTGAGGGTATAAGGAGGCTGCTAAGGGAGCTACATGAACTAATTTTCCCTTTCTCCCTGCCTGCCTCTATGTGCAGGATTGAAGAACGTGGACACACCAAGCTGAATACAGCTCAATAGCTGAATAAGGGAGCCTACCATAAATAAGGGTGTGTGAGGAATGAGTACAGTGTCCTTTAATGTAGACTTCTCCCAGTCCACACTCCCCAACTGGATGTGGGCTAGACAGAAGCTCTGTTCTGTCTTTACTTATCTAGTCATCTCCAAAATGCTTAGAAAGGAGTGCCCAGCTCCTCCCCTCTCTGTTGTCACTTTTTCAATATGGATAGTAATATGCCTGCAGAGAAGAGGTGCCTATTCACAGGTATGCTTCCCATGCAAGAACCCTGAAAAACCGTGGTTCTTGCTTTTAGGTAGCACAAGCAGGAGCCCCTCCTGAGCAGATACATCACTTGCTACATGTAGAAAGCAATGATGGAGAGGGAAGGGGCTAAACAAGACCCAGGTCAGAAATGGCTCTCTAAACATGTGTGTAGGGACATGGTGAGTAATGACTGAATGGGGGTACATTGCACCTTCTGGTGACAGTCAGCACATATGATATTTTTTAAAAAACAACTCAAATTTTAAAAGTGCAGAAGAAAAAAAATGTACCCATTCCAAACGTTTGGTAAAACATCCTAGAAATATGCTTTGGAGGAAGAAATTCAATATGTAAAACATTAAAATGATTATATTTCAAATGTGTACACGCACGGTGATCAAGACTTGAAAAATGTAGATATTTTTTTAAAAGTAATGCCAGAAAGTAGCTTTGGCTGGTTAAAAAACAACCAACCACCAGATGGACATGGCTGTAGACCAGATGAATAAGTGGAAAATGGAGGAAACCCATGGATCAGAACTGCCAGATATGCACATTCCTAAACATAAGCTTAACAAGCTATCAGTTTCTGCTGCCTAATGCTGATTGGGAAAAAAAAATCAGTTGGCAGACATCTTTATGTCTTTAGGTTGGGTCTGGAAGTTGAAACTGTATCAGCTTGCTTCAAGCCAATCAGGCAGCCTTCTTATCTTTCATAGCATTTACATTTTCTTTTTCTTTTCCCCTGGATTTTTACATATTCTCTCAGCCATTTGATCATTTTTCTTCCTATTCCCTTTTATTTGGCAAGCCTCATGATTTCACTCAATAATTTTGCCTCTCTTGTGCCAAAGGACCACTAGCCTGTTCAAATCTACAGTTTTTTACATGGTCTCACAAATCAATGCACCATTTCACAATTGTCGTGGAGAGGATATTTTGTCCACTCATTTTTCTGTTGGTCTGTTTCAAAGCATTCTGCCCTGGAAATCCCCTGGAGAGGGAGCAACATTTTAGGCTAGGTTAACAAAGAAATGTTGTTACTGTCTCATTTATGGTTAAATCATGCTGTCTCTCCCTCCCCCCCCCCCCCGCCGCCCCCAGGGGGACAGCCCATCAAGGATTATTGAGTGCATGTGAGAGATCTTACTATCTGCGTGCGACAAGACAGAAATCATTTTCTAAATTGTGACCTGCACAATTCGTACAAAATGTCGCTAGCAACTCTTCCCTTTCTTAGGCCAAACATGTACACACAAACGGACACACATACACAAGCACAGAGAGAGAGCACACCAAAGGGCAGGTTGACTGCTCAGAAAGACTCATACAATCCAGTCAGTGGTCATCCTCATAATACTTAATGCCACAAAGCAGCAGGCGTTGTAGTTTGCACTCCTGTGAAAATACACAGCAATCAGTCTCACAGATGCTCTCTCAAACTGACCCTACCCCACTCCAACAACTCAGCATTCTTGGCAAGCAGAACATGTGTGTCCATGCATCTTTAGCATATGAGAAGAAAACATGTCAGGATTTAGGTTTATTGTTAATAACAGAGTGGAAATGTTGAATATACGTACATTCAATTCCCAAAGAAAGGAGAGGCTTAAGATAGTAGTAGCTATAGGAACATTGCATTAATGTCCTATGCGAGCAAAGTAAAGTTCACGATTTTGCAACTACGTCAGTTTGCTTCAAGCCAATCAGGCAGCTTCTTTATCTTTCATAGCATTTACATTTTCTTCCTTTTTTTTTTTTTTTAGTAAGGTCAGATGTTAAAGGTGGATTCCAAAAAGGAAGAGGCACTGGAGTTTATATTGCAAATACATATTATCTACTTGAGAATGTCAGAAAAAGATCAGTCTATACTTTAAAGGCTACTGCAAACCTTTTGACTGTGTGGATCACTAAAACCTATGGATCATTCTAAAAGAAATGGGTGTGCCTCAGCACCTGATTGTCCTCATGTGTTGTAACACATATTGTGGCCAAGAAGCTATTGTTAGGACAGAACATGAACAAAGAGAATGGTTTATCCATAGACAAAGGTATCAGACAGGGGTATATTTTATCTCCTTATTTGTTCAGTCTAATACATCATAACAAAAAATGGATTAGATTCAGATGAAGGAGGAGTGAAAATTGGTGCAAGAAACATCAGTACTATTAAAATATGCAGATAACACCATATTCTTGGCAGAAAGCAGCAATAACTTGAAACAACTACTGAGGAAGCTTAACTGTAACAGGACTGCAATTGGACACACACACACACAACTTTGATAATTAAGAAATCAAAATTGTTAACTTTCTATACCTTGATTCAATCACCAATCCAAATGGAGACTGAAACCAAGAAATCAAAAGAATAAGTCTTGGCAAAGCAGTGGTGAAGGAACTAAAAACATTCCTTAAGTGTAAGGATGTATTGCTGGAAACTAAGTCCAAAATAATCCATAATACAGTCTTCCAATATTAGTGAAAGCTGGACAATGAAGAAAGCTGACAGGAAAACGATTGATTCATTTGAAATATGATGGTAGTGGAGGAGCACTTTACAGATACCAGGGACTATCAGACAACAAATCAGTGAATTCTAGATCAAATCAAGTTTGAACTCTCTCTAGAAGTGAAAAACATTAAGCTGATGTCTTAGACATACAGTGGTGCCTCGACTTACGAACTTAATTGGTTCCAGAACTCCGGTCATAACTCGAAATGGTCGTAAGTCGAAGGACCATTTCCCATAGGAATGCATTGAAATGCAATTAATCTGTTCCAGCCGAAGGAAAAAAAATCACCAAAAAAAATATAAATCACTGCAAGACCCATCGGAAACACGATTAATCCCTTCCGGCCGAAGGGGGGGGGGGGGAAGAAAAGCAAGCGAAGCGTGCAAGACCCATTGGAAATGCAAAGAAAGCAAAGCAGAAAGCAAGCAGAGCGTGCAAGACCCATCGGAAATGCAAAGAAAGCAAAGCAAAAAGCAAGCAGATCATGCAAGACCCATCGGAAATGCAAAGAAAGCACAGCAAAAAGCAAGCAGATCGTGCAAGACCCATCGGAAATGGAAAAAAACCCAAAAAGCAACCAAACCCCACAAGACCCATCGGAAATGGGGGGGGGAACCCAAAAGCAAGCAAACCCCCAAGACTCAACTCATGTTTTCAAGAGCCAACTCAAGACCTGGCTATTTAGGCAAGCCTTCCCTCCCTACCACTTGATTTTTTTTCCCCCATCTTGAATGCTACTGTTATTGTTGTTAAATTGTTCTTTGATATATTAGATTGTTTTAAGTCTATTTTGCTGTTAGCAGCCCAGAGTAGACGTCTAGATGGGCGGGATATAAATAAATAAATAAATAAATAAATAAATAAATAAATAAATAAATAAATAAATAAATAAATAAATCGGAAATGGGGAAAAAAAACCCAAAAGCAAACAAACCCCGCAAGACCCATCGGAAATGGGGGGAAAAAACCAAAAAACAAACAAACCCCCCAAGACCCATCACAGCACATAAACATAACCCCCCCCCGGCCCAAAACCACGCTGCAAAACCCACCCAGAACAGTTTTTAAGAAGCAGAAAGCAGCACCTTACCTTACCAAGCAGTCCGAAGCCTCCTCCGATCGCACTCACTCTAACCATTGGGGCGAAAGAGCTACAAAGAAGCAGTCTCTTCGCCTACCAACAGTTAGCAATTTGAATTTCCCGCCTTTTCCCCCTGCCTTTTTCTGTTCGTAAGTGGAAGCTTCGGCCGCAAGTTGAAGCAAAATTTTGCGGCCGGAGCTGGTCGTAACTCGAAATGGTCGTAAGTCGGGACGTTCATAAGTCGAGGCACCACTGTAACAATAACATCACAGATTGAAAGACACACATACATTTTTTGTAGGGCTTATGTATCCAGAAGATTTCCAATTTTACCTATTTTCAGACACTAAAGATAGTATACCTGATTGAATATATGAATAAAAGGCTACACTTTCCCTCCATGGATGTGTGATTAAACATTTTTAGTAATTACTGATCCTAAAACCTGAATTTAAGACTAGAACGTTTGTCTGTGTACAAGAACTCTTGATAGCCAGAAGATGGCAGCATTACAACTATGTTAAAACTGAAGTGAGAAAGAAAATAATACTTTTAGCTCTGAAATACTGTAGATAGGTTCTTTCTTTTTATCTAAAAAGCAATTCAGAGTGAAGTACTGGAAATCTGCGTCCATACAATAAATGAAATCAAATTATAAATATATTACTGCTGCTGTTGATGATGATGATGATAATAATTCTTATGTCAAAAATATTGATAGGAAAACTGTCAAACTGAAGCTGATTTGTTTGTACCAAAGTATAACCGGTACCAATTTCTATTAGAACAGATACTGCAAAAATGTTAGCAGCATCCTAAATATATTAGTATTCTAAGCAGCAGCAACATAGAACAATATAGAATTGTTTACATATATAATTATGACTGTGGTGATTGTGAGACTGGCATAAGAATGGAGATATGTATACAGTTATGACAGAGGATAAGTTTCGTTTTTAGATTTCATACGGGCAGCAACTGTCTAGAATATAAATCTGTGTCACTGAAATCAAAGCAATTTAGAAATACTTGTTTCTGATGATATTGTGTCTTTGAATTTTCATTTTTCAAGTCAATTTAAAAAACCCAATGTAAATGCATTATTTTCTTTCTGCAGTTCATATGAGAAGTTATTGTCTCAAATCACTTTACATAAACAATTGCTTTCTCCCATTTCTTCTCCTGCACATCCAGGATATATTTATTTTTTCGGTCAGAAGAAAGACATGGCAAAAAAGACATTATTATCTCTTTTGCCCTCACTCTTGGCAAGCTGTTGAAGGCAGCTCTGAAGGCAGCTGCCAGAAACCTGTCTGGCTTGAGCAAAAATGATGAAATAGTTCAGCTCCTGATGGCCAACAAGGTTTTAGGAGGAGTTTGGAAAGTTCCTTTAAGAAAAACAAATATAACAACATGTGAAAGCCATCCTTAAATGAGTAATGGTAATATCATGCTATTATAGGGACTTGTCTTAGGCTCAATGTGGCCAGACCCCACAAGGGCATGTACCCTTTTTTATCAGCTGTGATCTCCATTTATTTCACTTTACTGGGATGAAACGTGGAGACACCATTTTATGGTGATTCTAGTTCTTCCTGGAGAATCTTTCCCAAAGATGGGCTTGGGCATTCATATTTGACACCTTGGCAATTGGTCTATGCCATAGGCCCCATGGTTTCCCAGAAGCCTGTACTATGTAACAACTGTATGGAACCACTGGAAGAGGTCACCTGTGTTTTGGGAGTGGATGGATGTTGCTGAGGTGCTAGCATTTGGTAGTTGTTTGGAAAGGGGTCTTTAAAAATGAAAGTTAATCTAGATGAAACAGAAATGCAGGATAAATTATCTATCCTCTCTTGGATGGGATTCCCAGGAAGATGTCAAGATGTTAAATGTTCCCGCCCAAGTATGGATATCAAACTCAATCTTCAGGAGTCAATTTATCCAGCTATAGCTAGAATTCTAACTACTCACATTCCGAGGGGTGTCAGATTTGGCCACAGTAATACAGGTTACAAAATCTTCAAATGGTACAGAAGACTGTTAGAAAGCTATAGCCAAACTGATGATCTGGGTCTGTTACAAAGTGTCTGCTTTGTTGCATTGACCCTTAAGGAGTAGAAGCATCAGACAGGTTGTTTGTATCTTTTGTAACAATCAGGCAGTTGTTCTGTGCTTGCTTTGTTTGTCTATGTGTGATTTGCTTCTCAAAAAGAAAAGACACTAGTTTTGCAGAGACATTTTATATATGTTTCCAAGATATTGATAGGAAGGGTTCTGTGGCTTATTCTCATTTTACAAGTTTGAAATTCCTCAATCAGGTGATACATGCTTTGCTTATCAAAGGGAAAGGATGGTAGTTTTGTGCAGAAAAAGCTTGCACAAATTATGGAGACTTTGATTGGGAAAAAGGAGAGCTTTCTCTCACTTTTAGGCAATTAATTTCACAAGGCTTGAAAATTCCTTGTTGAGGGGTCTTGTTAAGTCCAGATAGCCAAAATGGATGATAACATGCTTCGCGTGGTATGAGACAGACAGTTGCTGTTGCCATCAAGGCAGTTGATAAGAAAGCAGCTGGTGCTGGCAAGGTCACAAAGTCTACCCAGAAGGCTCAGAAGGCTAAATGAAATTTCTGTACACCTGCCACTTCAGTCTTACTAAGTGATGGAAAGATGGTCTCAGAACTGTTTGTCTCGATTGGCCATTTAAGTTTAATAGTAAAAGACTAAGTATTTAGAGAATATTCTTTACATCCTTAGTATAGTCACAATTCTAAGTATCAACTCTTAGGAATGTGCAATTTGTGTTTCATTTTCTTTTGTGTTTTGGTATCCAAAATATGAAAGAGAAAGTGAAAAATATGCACTGGTGCAGACTTCAGTAGTTTGCACTTTAAAATATGCACATTGTTTTTGTGTGCATTTTATTTTGTGTGCATTTTATTTCTCTGAAATATCTGTTAAAGCTAACAGATGTGTGGTGTATTTCTTCTCACCGTGGATCTCAGGAGGTATGAAAACACTACTTTAGTTGAGATTCCAGAATCCAACAAAATTATTCTCCATTCCTATGTTTCCTGTGTCGATCTTTGTAATTGTTGTTGTTTAATGTACATACAATTTGTGATACCTTTACCCAGGACACTGTCGTCTTCATGCATTCAGGATGCTGAGCCATAGAAAGCAGTCAGTCTGTACTTTCCTGGGGTACTTGTCACGCTTCCTGCTAATAGTAAAAGGAAATAAAAGGATATATATCTTTCTCAGTCATTCCTGCAGGTTCTTTTTCTTCATTGTGTCTTTATTCAAAAAACCTTCCTCTGTTCCTCGGTTTCTGTTCATCTCCTTCAGATCTCCCCTTGGTTCACTTCATAGATGTTCCTGTGTTCTAGATTTTGTACAAGCTTTTATTTACTCACACACTTGTTTTCTTGAAGAACCATATTGCCTTTGGCAGAAGGAGGATGAGACAAGTACAGTGGACCCTCGACTTACAGAATTAATCCATATTGGAACGGTGGCTGCAGGTCGAAAAGTCTGTAGGTCGAGGCTCCATTGACCTACAATGCATTGAAAACCGATTAATCCGTAACTGGCTGTTTTTGGTCCATTTTGTTTGATTTTCCGGTCTGTAGGTCGATTCTCCGGCCGCAAGTCGAACCTAAATTTTGCGGCCAGAGAAGTCTGTAACTCGAAAAGTCTGCAGGTCAAGCCGTCTGTAAATCGAGGGTCCACTGTACTACCACAAAAAGGAATGATTGTGGGGAAAATCTGAACTGGCCAAAGAAGTCCACTAGAGATTTGAAGAGCAGCAAGCTGTGCATTTCTGTTTTGTTTTATTTTTCCTCTTGTTCTTCCTGGTTCCTGAGATTTTTTTGTTTGGTTGGTTGGTTTTGTTTGGGTTTTGGATTTTTTTGGCTTAGTCTCAGAGAGAATTGACTTTAGAAACTCAGTCTTCTGTGTATTCCTAAGTCTTCTTTGTTCCTTTTTATTCACATCAGAACACACACACACACACACACACAAACAGTATGGTGGGGGGTTGGACAATCCATCTGTCTTTAAGGAACAACTTCCCTTGTCAGTCCTCAGAATTGGCATTTTAAAAAGAAAATGAAAGACAAAAATCCGAACATTCCCTGGGTTAAGCTTTAAAGCCATCTCCAATAGTTGCAAAGATCTTGTGAAATTCAACCCCCCATGTGAATAAATCAGGAGGCAAGCTTTTTAACATCATATGGAAACAGCGGGAAAGAGAGAACCATGCTCAGTCCAGCTAACACGCTGATCCATTACAACCATGGACAGGGGAAGCAGATTGGAAGTGTTTGTTTGTCTCCACCTTACTCCTAAGCATTGTTAACTGGGCTCTTAGAGTCTAAACTTGGCATCAGATAGCTGCATTATCATTCTTGCATTTTGTTGAAGCAGTGAAAAAAATACTGCACCCGGTAAAGTGACAGCAGATGATAAATTAGACCCAGCCATTCTGTTAAGAACAACCCATGTATTCCCCCCCCACCTACCCATTTGCTAATCTTGAAATACAGTGTGTCTGTGTAGCTGTATCTGCAGTGAGAGGAAATTCTCATCTACTTGTAATACATACAAGAATTGGAAGCTTAGGCTTATGCAGCTTGTCATCTATTCAGCCCTTGCCATTTATTGTGCTGTTTCTGCAGTTCCAGCTTGCTGCAGCAAAGCAAGAATGTTGTTGGTTGTGTTTAGTGGAATACAAACAGTTCAGGCCTGTGTTGCTTTTCTTGGTCTGTGCCATGTAAGATATATAATTCTCTGTTCAGAAAAGTGAGGAGGTCTCCTCTGTGGAAATGACATTTTTTACATGAAAACTCCTATCCCCAGGGCTAACCAGCATTGCCTACAAAAGCTGAAGAAAAGCACTATCACAGAACTGCCTTAAACCAGCCTAAGAATTATCTTTGTAAACCAGTGGATATTGTTTCACTACCAATAGTACTAATGCTCTCTGTTTGTTTGTTTGTCCATCTCATATCTAAGAAGCAAATCACGGCTAGAATTCTTAATATTTACCTAATACGTGCTGGTATGTTTTCCTATCAAGGTTCATAAATATTCTGCTTCATCCTTTGCCGATTAAAAAAGAGAAGTGTTGCCATTCTGGGCACAGGCACGGATTCCGTGAATTGCTAAGTTAAGAAAATAGAAAAACAACTTGCCTCTCCTCTCAACCTTTCACCTTCTGTCCAGGCCTCTGCAGGCCGTTTTACTTCCATTTTCTTTCAAATACCAGGTATATGAAAATACACTGGAGTTTTTCTGCCATGCTTCTTCCAGTTACAGTTGAGCCTTGCGAGTAGGGAAAAAATAGTAAACTATTTTGTCCTCATTCACCCATGTAAAGTGACCATGGGTTCACATAGGGCCCCACCCTGGATGTTTTTGCTACCCCCCCGGGTTCACCATTGATGGTCCTTCTTTTCATGGCAAAAGAGGTGAACTGGAACTCCCAAAGCATCCAGGAGTGGTGATTCACCCTTTTAAAAGGCCATGCCTCCCCCCCCCATTTAACACCCCCAAGTACCTATTTTTCAAAGCTGACCAGCAGGCCACATGCATCCCTCCCTACATGTTCTCACCTCCTAATGAATTCAACAGCATGCTGTTGAAATTTGGTGATACAGCAACAAGTAAGACCAAGAACTATCCACGGTTTTGCTCCAAAATAAAGCATACAAGGAACACAAGCTCACAGCGTGACCCACCCCCTTTTTTGAACAGGATTTTAAAAAATAAAAAATAAAAAGCATTGAAATTGAATTTCAGTAAGTGATGTATGTGGCCTTTTCATTTGCTTTCCTTTCAGACTACTGAGGATACTTAGAAAGTGCCACTCCTTTATTTTGCTATGAATAAAGCATGTCCTGAGGCAAAAGGGTTAAATTATGCCATTCTTCTGTTATGTAGATAGTGCAAAATGTAGTGTCACTTTCTATTCTTATTACAATTGTGAGACTGTCACTATAATTGATTAATTTTGTGCCATTCTCTCTCTCCCTCTCTCTATCTCTTTTTCTCTATGATCTCTTTGTTGCAAGAATAAGCTATCACAGAATTTTAATGCTTGGTACACTTAGTGTTCTTAATGTATTCTGATTCTCATTCTTGTGACAAAGGTTGGCACAAAATCAGACTGTATTCATAAAAGCAGCTTCCAAAACAAAAAAAGGCAGGAGACTGTAAAAAATCCATCTTCATGACAATCTGGAGAACAATGGGAACAGAAATATCACAAAACAAAACCCTCTGTTCATGTGGCAATTTCAGTATTGTAATCTCACAATACTCCAAAATGCATTTCTCTACCTTTTTGATTGGATTTGTTAAATGCAATTTCAGAACACAGAAACCATTGGAAATATTGCTCACAGGATGTCACTGTAAGTGGCAAATAATTTAGATTCTCCTCGTGTGATTTGTTTGAAATAATTGCCATCTAGTGAAAATCATCATTGGGCAACCAAAGGCTCAGACACAGATATTCTGGATTTATTATAACATAGCTGGGTTTCACTTTGGATTCACTCCAACACTTGTCATAATATGATGGAATTCTGCAGCTTTTGCATTCCCACCAATGCAAATACCTGTTTCTGAGCCCAAAGCCTGATTTAAAGAGCTTCAGTTGCAGCAATAAGCTGCCGCTGAGTAACTCTCCTTCTACCCCGTAAACCATCAATCAATACTATCAGTTGATGCCAGTAATCATCTGAGAGATCAATAGGGAGGGTAGTGCACATGCCAACATCTATGGGAATGGAATTGCACTTTTTCTACACAGCAAATTGTTCCATCCACTGGATTGCATTAGGGTAGCCACTTACGCATCACCAAAAAGGACAAAAAAGAATATTGGCCTGCATAAAATAGCATGTGGAAATCTATTCATAAAATATATAGTACAGTGGTGCCTCGCAAGACGAACGCCTCGCGCCACGAAAAACTCGCAAAACGAAAGCGTTTGCGATCGTGTTGCTGACTCGCAAGACGGCTTCTTCTATGGCCGTGCTTCACAAGACTTTTTTTTTTCGTGACTGATGCCTCGCAAGACGAATTTAATTCATTCGTCTTGCGAGGTTTCCCATAGGAATGCATTGCAATGCATTCCTATGGGAAACTGCTTTTCGCAAGACGATTTTTTCGCAAGACAGCACTACTCGTGGAACGAATTACATTCGTCTTGCGAGGCACCACTGTATGTGGGAAAAATCATCTATTTGTAATACATACAAGAGTCGGATGCTCAGGCTTATGCTACCTGTCATACAGAACTAACTTATTAGCTACTCTAATAAGGTTTTCAAGGTAAGTGAGGTATATAAGGGTTTTACCAGTTCTCCAACCATCCTCCAGTGAGTTTCTGTGGCAGAGCCAGGGAATCAAACCCAGGTCTTCTTAGTTCTAGTCAATTACTACACTACGCTGGGTACCTGATGCAACACATGCAACATTATAAATGATGTTTATATTTTAAACAAAATTACAGTGCATCTCACCTGAGTGAGGGAGACTATGACCCTGCTGTGCCTCCGCTCAAGCGGGGGAGACTGTGACCCCTGCTATCTTTTCTCCAGGTGCTACTGAATGTGTACGTAGGTAACTTCAAGGTCTTCTGATGGTTCCTTAAATTGAAATCAAACATGTAATGAACAGCCTTTCAAAAAAGAAGATTGTCCATTGGTTGCTCTTCAAATGGAGAACTGCCCTCCCTGAAGGAGGACATTTGGCCACCCTAAGTTGGTCCAGAGTCTATCTGCCCCTCTTGGCATTCAGACCACCTTACTTGGACTTAGCAAATCAAGGAAGCTTTACAGATGCTAATAAGTAGGGCAATGCATACATTTTCTCAAATGTTATCTTATTTGGTTTTATACTTGTACAGAAAGTATGGCATCATGTGCTGCCTTCAAACAGAATTAGAGTCAATTTTCCCAGATAACATTCAGGAATCAGCCAGGCAATTTATGTAGCTAGGATTTTACACATGCAGAACCCATTGAGAATGGGCCCTTCTTGCATACTTCATGCACAAACTCAGATCAGACCCTTGAAGTGTGATCCAAGGTGGACCTTGGTGATTCAGTTATGAATGTGTGAAATACAATATAGGGAAAAATGTATTAGTAGTGAAAAGTCCCTAAGTGAAATACACTGAAAAAGGTAGCATGCCCTCTTCTCTCATCAGCTTTTCTCTGATTTGGACTGGTTATGAGTTCCTCAGTTGGAAGTACAAAAAAGATGATTAAACATGCAACTACATTAGAAAATACCTTACAGTTTGCTCTGTAATTGACATAGGTGAATTCAAAGGATTTTACACTTGTCATACAACACAAAGGCCAATGTGAATCCGCTTGCCATTAGTTTGAACAGTCTGTGTGATCATTTACTCTATTCTACAAAAGAACCGGTGTGTGTGACTTTGGGTGGTTTTCTGATGATGTAGTAAATTTGGGTGTGATGTTTTGGGACAGCGGGAACACCCACCCCCGTGATCTTTCTCCCTAGTCTCACCAAAGTATTTTTGTTACTATTTTTTCAACAGCTACACAGACCAACACAGAAGAGAAAAATTGATATAAAATCAAAACAACTCCAATGAACTCCCATCAGACTACCATATTTCCATAGTATGTGTGCATGTTTGTACATGTATGGAGAACTTTGGAAAACAGTCCCCTTTTCCCTACCACTGCGCAATCCTTTAAACAGTCCCAGTACAAATCCTGGCAGCAAATTGCCACAAGTTAAAGAATCAGCATAGGCATATGCAGTTGCACATGAAGGGCAGATCAATTTGCCCCAATTTGCACCCAGCACACCCCAACACACAGCTTTTGGAGCCCCTGTCAGAGGGGCATCTACTTTTTTGGTGCAGCTTGATGTGCTCTAGTTTAGTCCATGCCCAGCATGTGCAAAAAATACAGCCTTGCCCTGAGACTCTAAATTATCAGTCGTCACCCTGTTCACACATATATAGGACTGAATGAGTGAAACTTCCTTCTGAGTAAACACAGCACTAAATGCAGCCCAGCCCTTCACTTCTTCAATTGCAAAAGAAATCTGCTCCTAAATTCCCCATTTGCAAAAGGCAGTAAGGAGGATGGTCTCCCCATCAACTCTGCACTTCCTTGGAGGGAAGGGAAGTTCCCCTGCAACTCCAAGAGGGAATTCCCTTTGCTTTGGAGAGCAGGAGCATGATGGACAGGTTTACTGGAAGTCAAGCTCATCTGATCTCGGGAACAAATGTTGCCAAGTAAACACGCACCACGCCACCCACCTCCACTGGATGATTGTTTAACAATGGAAATTTGCAAGAGCCAGATATGCAACATGTTTACTCCAAATTAAAGTCCCATATGGGACAAGTCCTCCTCTGTTAGCCCAGGACCTTAGCCTGAGGCTTTCAGGAGAGAATAAGGAAATATCATAATGAGAGGCCCTTAGGGCAATTCCAAGCAAGTCCAGGATCCTTGAAGTTGTTAGTGGGGAGGGGATATGCCATTTGGATGCCAGGATCACTCCCAAATGACATATGGCTCGTCCTCCTGACCTCCAGCAACTCTGTTTAGATTGCACACACACACACCAAAAGGGCAAGTGCGGTTGCATAAGATACACAACAGCAGATGCCTCTGCGGACTTCTTAACTTCTGACAGTTCTGAGATTTATGCTGATTGAATTGAATTGAGAGGCATAATTAAGGGGACTTTAGCAGTACTGTACGTAAAAATATTTAATGGCATATGACAGTTATAATGTTTAAGTTTAAAATGTAATTTATGAATTTAAAAAATAAACTTAAGTTGAAATGTCACTAGCAGTTAAAGAGCTGTCCCGAAAAATAGGCACAGAGTGAATCACTGCAGCATAAGATAAGCATTTACAAGTTTGAAAACCTTGTGTTAGTGTTTAGAGAATTATAGCACGCTCTCTGCCTGAAGGGGAAGCAAAATTGAATTCTGTGTGACTGTTTGAAAAAATGGCTATCAAGAATATTAAAACATGGATATAAAAAGTACAGTTCAGAAGATTACATTCCATTTCCCTGCTTTATTTCTGTCTCACGTCCCCCTGCAGAAGGAACATCTTTTGTTTCTTTTAACATCTGCCTGCCTGCCTGCCTGTCTGTCTGTCTGTCTAATATCCTGTCATTCCAGCATGATGGTGCTTAAGGGAGTTAACAATACAAAATGTAAATTTTAAAAAAGAACTTACATAAAATGTATGCTTACATATAAACGACTTAAAAACACAATTAGGTATACAGCAGCAGAAAGAAATGGCCAAACTAGTTTTAAAAACCCTGGCTTACAAGAGAGAAGACTATCTGAATGAAATTTTCTTTACAGGTCTATGGAAAGGCAAGGAAGAGGAACCTAATGGGGTGCCCATTTTGGTTTGTGAGACAAAACACCAAATGTATGTGGACCAACAAGGGATGTAGAACCTAAACCTAAGAAAGTTACAGTATGTTGGCACATGAACCATATGATCTCAAGGCACTGCTTCGCATCCCTGTCACTATACATATCACGAAACCAAATGAAATAAGTAACCATTTATTCGTTTTCCATGACAGGCCAATTCTGCTGCCTGAGGCAGCTACTTTTTTTCTGCTTTACGATTTCCAAATAACTGCCACCCTCTGGCTAAAGTGAGGCTGTCTCCCTCTAACCCATCTACTTAGGAGTAAGCTCTAGTGAACACACTGGGATTTTGCATCTGAGCAAACATGTACAGCAACATGGTATGAATAATCTTTTCAGTCTGGTGGCTTCAGTGGGCAAGATTTACTGTATGAGCTTAAGCATATTTACTAAGAATAAATTTATATTGTGTTCAATAGAAGCGAGCCTAGGATTGCAGTCTTGAAGTCCTGCACTTCCTATTTAAGTCAATATGATTAAAAAGTCTTAAAGTGAGTTGGATTATGGAAAAGTTTGCCTGCTTGCGTGTCAGGTACTTTTCAGAATTCTATAATTACTCAGTAAGTTATGGAGAACTGTCTCAAAAAGATTCACCTTTTAAACTTAGCTTTTCAGAATTTTCCATTTATCACACACAGGGAGAAAGAAAAACCATGGTTATGTTAGGTGGCCTCTTAAATTTGACATAGCATACACAGGGGTGGGAAATCTCAATGGTGCAGAAGGCCATTTTTCAGATTTGCTGGCAGTCCAAGGGAATGGGGCTGAAGGGTAGGGGGCATCGCCGAAGACCCTACTTTATGTATTCCTTTTTGAGAGGGGGATAACTCCTCCAAGGATTGTTCCCTGCCAGGCTCTTTCTAATATGAGGAAAGGAAGGATTGGATAAGTTTCCACAAAGTTGAAAAACAGCACTCTACGCATATCCAAACGCTCCTTCATCTGCCCAGTGCTGCAAGGCTTGGGCAGCTGGCTAAACTATACTGCAATCTAGATCTGCTGTCATAAAACAAATATTTGTCCCTATATCTGATTTTATTTACAGAAGATTAATTCTCCATGCTTTAAATTATTGGGCGATTATTAACAATATGTGTTACTGAGAAATATCAATAGGGTTGCAATAGTTACTTATCCCTATATATCAAGACTTTGGGACTTCAATGGCACAGCGATCAGTAAGAAACAGATAATTCTGAAGCTCCAACCCAACCCATGGCAGGCATCAGTATGGGTTGAAATGGTGTGTGAAAGGACTTCTTTGTTCTTTTTCCTTTGTAGAGGCAGTGCCGTCTAATTTGGGAAGCATTTTCAGTTGGTAATTTGATAATGCTGAGAACTTGAACTGAAGGCAGCTGACATGATAGAGAGCTAAGGACATCAACCTTACTTAGAAGGGAGTTCATTCAGTTTCATTGCTTTCAACAATGAGCACCATCTCCCTTCTCTCCCTCTGCGCCCACTCCTCCCTCTCCTTGCTAACAGTTCTGGCTCTATAACAAACAGAAAGATGGCCAAGGCAAGGGATGGCAAGGGGGAGACTGTGTGAGAGGTAAGAGGAAGGCAGTGGTAAAGATGAGGAACTGCCACCTCAGTGGCATGTGCCAAGCAAACTGGGCGAAGAAGAAGGGACATGACAGCAAACTGAAGCACAGGGGAGGGCTGGGGCAAAGAGGCAAGAGAACTGAGCCAGCAAAGAAGGGTCCCTTCCCATTTTAGAGAGACACATTCTCTGCTCCTGGATACTGACACCTAGGGGACAGCTTCACTCTGCTTAACAGTAGTGCCAACCTTGCAGCATAGCCTCCCTTTGTCAGTTGTTCCAGAGCCTGGGAGAAGCAAATAAGGAGACCATCCCTCATTCCCCTTTACCAAATGTATCTCTGATGCTGGTGGGGGCAAGCAAAAGGACTACCCTCCCCAAGAAATTTGAAAAGCCAAACATTCCCAGATCAAAACTTAAATCTGTTTGTTATATACATGTACATCTGTAACAGATAGGATAAGATAATTAAGCAAAACTTTTCAAACAAAATTTTCAGTGCAGTCTAAAGCAAATTTACTTGTAAGTAAGTCCCATTCTGTTCAGCTGACTTTTCTCATAGATAAGTGAGTATGAGCTTTTAGGCTTAGTCAAGAACTTGAAGAAATCTTAGGTAAGACACATGTCTTATCCTAACTACATCTGTTAATTCTGATGTTGCTTTTGTATGTTTCTGCCTGATCAGTGTTCCGTATCATTACCAACACCCTTACAATTATCCTCATCCTCATCACCATTACTTATATAATAGTTTGCACTCTTCAAGTTACTTCATATGAGTTGTGCTGTAGCCTTTATGGCAACCTTTTGAAACTAATAGCTCAAAAATCTTTCTATGTCTCATATAAAACTCCATGGTTGGCTCCTGGACCAGGATGGAGGGGTGACTCATCCTAAAATTGAGAAGGGTGCTGCTCACCCTAGTCAGGGATGGCAGTTCTGTTCATATTTCCTCAGAATTAAGACCTAGTGGGTTCAATGGGATTTATTCTTAGTCCATGAATGTGTGGAAAAAACTGAAGCTTCTTCTAAAAATGCTCTAATTTATAGCTCAGGGTGTGATCACACAGGGAAATATGACACATTTTGGACCCCTTGTAGCATGGTCTGGTACAACCTGTTTCCCAGTGACCACACAACATACAGGGTGATCCCAGTCTATGCTGCATTTGGGGATCAGCTAGAGTCATTCCCCATCAAATGGAAGGGTCGCTTTAAAAGGCATCACTCCCTGCAAAGCAACCCTTTTGAGTGTGATCAGGCACATGCCTTTCCATCCATCTGATGCCACCCTCAGCCACTTCTCCAGAACATTACCCCAGATCTAATAAACAAATCCACCATTAATTCAGCATTTCACAGGTGCCAAAAAGAGGGGGGGGGGGACAATTTCCTATGCTAAATAATATGAAGTGACCTTCAATTTTTTTATGGTATATACTTAACCTTTTTACACAATGTAAGAAAAAAAATCTATCATTAAGGAACTTTATGCACCATATAGATATATTTATGCCAGTCACTCTACCATTCACAAAGAGACACCAAGCAGGGGGATATCCCAGAAGCTGACCCTTTTTTTCATCAGTTAACTACTTCTCACCCAAAGACAAGGCAGTTGTCATGATAGTGTGAATGGCAGTGAGCACAAGAGGGTATCATGTAGACCAGTGGTCCCCAACCTTTTCTGAACTGTGGACCGGTTGGGGGGTGGGGTCCGTGCGCAGGGGGCAGAGCACCCCCCTGCACTCGTGGGTGGGGCACACTTGTGGGTGGGCAGGGCACACTCTCACACATGCGCAGAGGGGAGGGGCATGCTTGCGTGCATGCAAGGAGGGATGGGGAGCGCTCGAGCCAATGCGTGGATGGGTGGGGCACACTCGTGTGTGGGCAGGACACACTCACAGAGGGGAGGGGTGCGCTCGCACGCATGCACGGAGGGGCGAGGGTGCGCTCACATGTGTGCGTGGAGGGGTGGGGCACCTGTGCATGCAGGCGAGTGGGCGGGCCATGCATCCATGTGGGGTGCGTGGGGGAGTGCATGCGGGGGGCTGGGAGATCTGTCTCCGCGGCCCAGTCATGCCATGGTTGGGGACCCCTGATGTAGACCATCTTGACTGCTGCCTTTGGTGTTGTCAACATTCAGGTTGCCCTTTGGTATGTAAAACTTTGCATCATTTTTTCTGTTGGCAATGTGGGTATGCAGCAATATTGGGCCATTTCCTGGCATTTTGAATCATAGATAGAAGCACAATGTTCCACATTCATAAACTAGAGTTTTTGGGTTTTTTTAAGAATTGAGTTTCCTGGCTTTTAAAATGTAAGTTTAAGTATACCTACACATTCCAACAAAAACGTGCCTCATTTAGAATTACCCAGTGATAGAGGATCCAAGAAGATGAGCACATCATCTGTACTATGGTTGCTGGAAGAGGACAGAAGAAAGCAAGAACAGCTGGGATGTGACTGTAGTCAAAAATTTAAAAGTTTTAATTTGGGAGCATGTGCTGTCCCCATTTTTTTAAATTGCCTTGTAGAATCTTGATTTGCTCTGCAGCACAATATCATCACTGCAGTTTCGTGCAGCTATTATACAGGCACATGTGTGTGCGCGCGTGCACACACACACACACACACACACACCGTATTGTTTGCCAGAGCAGTCATATACATGTCTATTCAGAAGCCAAATTGCATTCACTGAACCTTACCAACTAAGTGGCTATAGAGCTGCAGCCTAAGTCATAGCTTTAAGGTTTTGGTTTTTTTTAAATTTCATCTATAATTCATATTTAGGGAAAATTGAAAGGGTGAGAGTGAAGCATGTGTGCATTTATCTTATTTAAAAAGCCAGTTTGGAGAATTGGGCTTCCATGGTTATATCTTATCCGGCTGTAATGCAAATGATGTGGTTGAGTTCTGTGGCTTTTTTCGCAGTATCATTGCATTGTAACCAAGTACTTTAGAAAGTTTTTTTTTAACATCACTAATGGATTTGCAGGGAACCTATGGCAACAGTCCCTGGTCAGTTGCCTTCAGTATCACTTGTGTATGCATTGAGCTGATAAGTACTGTAGTTCATTTTCCTCTTGGGCAAGCACAAGTTTTTTTTTTAGGAGAGAGAAAAACCTTCAGACTAATAATTACCTTAGCTTGAGACAAGAATAGTGAATACACTTGATTGCTTTCCAACCTTCGATAGAATTCTGTGAAATATATCTCTTCGCTTCAGAAAGGGGGTTGGGTGTGGGGAAGGGATACGTTTCTCTGTATATTCAATGTTTGTCTGAGTTCTTTTCACTGTCACATTCAGCATTATCAGTGAGATAATGTAACAATTAAAGGACACATGATGGACCATTAATTAATCCTATCACATATTTTTCTCAGCTTTTTAAAAAGACTATTCTGAAAGAGAGAGGGGGGGGGGGATTCAGCAAAGGCTTCCATGTATCAAAGCTGGGTTTTCAAAATTTATTTACTTATCTGTTTTGCTGCCAGTATCTCCCCACGTCCTGCTTCTTGCATCCCCAACATCTCCCTGCACAACCCTACAGAGCCGACTGTCAGAGGATGCAGAAGCAGACAGAGCTGGGACATCACAGTGACCTGTTATGTAGGCAGAACTGAATGTGTGGAACTTATATTTAACCCATATCCATGTCATACTATACTACTGCATTTTAATTAGTTAGTTTGTATGATGAATTATAATCTTACAATAATCTTACAACTAGAGAACTGGAAGAGACCCAATGGATCATCAAGTCCAGCCCCTGGCAAGGAGGGGGATCAAACTTCCAACCTCGAGCTCCACAGCCAGATACCTAAAGCACTGAGCTACCCAGCAGTGTCATTTGAATATTTCTACAGTATCAGATGCATACCATAATATGATGCATACCATAATAAGATGAGAGGGTTGAACTGACACACATTGAGGATTTTCATGAAAGAGTGGGAATCTGATATACAGGTTAAGCAGAGAGCAATACCATCAGGGGGCTAGACTCTTCCACAAGGCTGGACTCCTAGCAAGGCCACTCAAGGTGGGATGTTCAGAGTTCAGACACCATAGTAAAATGCATGAAGCTCTTCAGGAGTTAAGAATTACATCAGTTGAAAACAATTGGTAGCTTCAATGGTGATGGGGCCATAGAAATTCCTGAAGGGCAGCAGTAGTGAAGGTGATAGTGCCAGAGGATCTTCTGTAAACAACAGCAGTGAATCTCAAGTTAACTCTTAATACTGTTTAGGGGGAAAAAAGAATATGCACCTCTGAATACTTATTAATCAATGATAAGAGAATCCAAAATAAAACAAGGGATAGTGCTGGAGGATGAGACTCTGAAGTCAGAAGGAACTCAATCAGCATTTCAACCTTGTAAAATTTGGGGTGAGCAAACTAAAGTAGATTGGATTAGGATAATCAGATAAATACAATGTTTTACTTTGGAACCTAAGAAGAACAATAAACCAATCATAATGCCAACATATAATTTAAATAACCTTCCTAAGGACCATGCAATGACCAGATTTACATTACTAAACTTGAATAACTGAGCCAGAAGAACTATGAGAAATATTGTCAGGAAAGAATGCAAAAGGACTATCCCTGTATTTAAAAGAATAGAAAACTTTGACACATGACTGAGGAGACTTTTAATATTCTTAATCACAATTAAGAAGCAAAAATAAAGGATGAGAGAAATAGGCTTCAGTAGCTGGCACATGGGAACAAGGAGAACTATAATGATAAACACTGCAAAGAAAATAAACAGAATAACAAAAAAGGAGATGCCTTCTATAAGAAACAAGGAATCCAAGGAAAAGTTAAATGTTGACTATGGATACTGAAAGGGTGACAATGTATTATATTATCCGATAAAATAAACAGGAGATGGAAACAATATACTCAAGAATTATAGAGAAGAAAAGCAAAGATGACAGATTCCTTTGAAGGATAATTATTTGCTGAAGAACCTGCAATATTAAAAAAGGGAATCACCAGAAATAGAGATGGATACCAACAGTGTTATTCAAGCTACAGAGCTTGAATTCTATCAAAATTCAGACTGGAATATGCAAACAAAGAGACAAAAACGAACAAGGGCCCCTAGACAGGAAACTTTCATTATGCATTCAATTTTGAATGAGAGGCGATGATGAAGAGTGCAATAATTGTGTGGCTATTAGACTAATTACTCATCCAAGCAAAGTGATGCTCAAGATTTTACAACAAAGACTTTTGCCATATATGATGCAAACAATGCCAGATGTTCATGCTGAATTCAGAGAAGGAAGATTACAAATAGATGTTGGCTACTAGATCGTACCAAAGAATTTCAGAAGAAAATCAGTCTGTGATTAGAGCAAAACCTTCAACTGAAAGGTATGACTTGCTCTAAAGGAAATGGTTATGTCACGTCATTTGATAGTTCTGAAATGTAACCTATACTCTGGTCAAGAGGCTACTGTTGGAACAGAACATGCAATTCTTTCCCCCCCAGCTACTGCTCTTAGCAATCATTTTCCTTCTTCTCTTTGTTCCATTGTAGGTTCTTCTCTCATGCCTTTTTTTACCACCTTGGTGCACTGTTCACTTACTACTGACAAATTTCCAAGTTCCTATAAGCATGCTTCCCCCCCTTGTTAAAAACAAAAAAACAAAACACCTTCCTTTGATCTTTCTATTTGTGCTAATTATCAACTCGTTTCTGTTCTTCCTTTTTTGTCTAAAAACTGGCCTCTTTTTAAGCCTGTCAAAATACCATTGATCCATTTCAAACTGGATTTCAGGCTGGACATTCAGCTCTCTCTTGAGTGTTGAATGTTCTTCTGGTGGCTACGGATCAGCATCATTTATCACTGTTGGTGCTGCTTGACTTGTCAGCAGCGTTTTATGCACTAAGACATTAATAGTAGAAAGAATAAAAATGCTTCATTTACTTACAGATCAACAGTAAACTGATAAACATGACTGCTTTCAGTAACAGATTTCAACATACTCTAGACAAGGAAAAAGGACGGAGAAGAGATACGGGGTTCTCTTTGAATTCAGAGGCAGGACGGAACGATTGGTTGGTGCTGGATAGATTGACAGTTGCTCCAGCCCAGAAAGTTCCTCCCACTCACACCTACACCTAGAGGTAGCATGCAAGGTTGTAAAAACTCCAACATTGTGTTGATGTGTGTGTGTGTGTGTGCGTGTGCACGCGCATTGTGGTGTAGACTGCAGTGTAAATAAATATAATTATTATGTTATGGAGAAACAAAATGGCTTTCCATAGGCAAAAGATGCACTTTATTTCCCTATCTGTTCAATCTCTATGCAGATCAGATCATATGAACAGGTGGATTAGATTCCAATGAAGGAGTGAAAATTTGCAGAACACACATCACTAATTTAAGATATAATTTAAGATGACATCATATTACTAACCACAAAATAGCAATCACTTGACTGACTACTTGGGGGATAAAAGAAGAAAGTGCAGAAGTAGAATTGCAATGGAAAATTAATGCCAAAATGCTATTGCAAAATACCACATGCCTAAGAGAAACCACACAGGCAGTTTTCATATTATGGTGGTTATCTGCCAAGACTTACATCCAAGGTGTGACCAAGTGTGCAACCAATTACACAACATGGGCATGTTGGAAACAGATAGCTGGCAAGATACCAGTTATACTGGTTGTTTATATTGTGTGATACCAACAGGTTTTAGGCCTAAGAAGTGTTAAAGTCCAAAAACATGATTTTATGGAGTGCAAAAGTCTTGCCCTAAAAAATGAAAACTGCCTTTTAAAATGTGCCTCAGAGAGATGCATTAAAAGTGAAAGTAAAATTGGAACGTACTCTGTGAAGATTTTTTATATTACAAAACCAAAACACCTCACAAAACCAAAACAACCAGTTGTTTTGGTACACAGAGTAACTGAAAAGATAACAACAGCAGAAGCAGCTCATTCATTTTCATGCCAGTTTTCACAATGAAAAAAAGTAAATAATAGAATGCTTATGTGAACAGAGACAACAACGGGGGGGGGGGGGGAGGGAAATGCATTTTATTTTGCTGCTTGTATTATGTTTTACTTAAAACGTTAATTACCAAAGGAATATCACAAAATAGATCTGAAAACATGTTAAACAAATGAGAAAAACAATATATTGTGAAATAGAAGTGTTTTCAAAATAGTATAAAAGGAGAAAAGAATGAATATCATTTTAAGCAGTTTATTTAAATGATGCGCGAGTAGAGAAACAAAGCTGTCATTTGGTTTATAAGGCTTTAGCCTCAAAATTAATAGTAACTGAGTTTTGAAGTGGGTATAAACTAGTATATATTATGTAATATTTATGAATGAAATATGCATATATCTTATACTGTTCACAAAGTATTGTATTGTCAGAGAATTGCATCATTCTAGCTCAAGGGAGGGGCAATTTTACTCCAACCTGGAAGACCAGGTGCTGGGCTTTAAAGGAGCTTTGCAGGCAAAGGCTTGGCAATGAGCTGAGCTGAGCTTGGTCCGGGCTTCAAGAGTACTGGGAGGAGAGAGTCTTGAGATAAGAAGCCTCCTGACCTTTCAGCATGTAGGCTTCCTATTGGTTGAAAAGTACAAACTCTGACAATGTTTGTTTTGATTAATGACGTTTCAAAAAGCTATAAATTGTGACCTCTCAACCATGGATATAAAATGGAGAGGCATTCTGTCTGAAGCAAACAGAAGACACACATGGACTGAGAGTTGCCGGGAGATAACATGGAAATAACATAGATATTTATTCCAACTGACTAAGGCTTGGTGAGAAAATGTTTTTCTCTGTGTTGACAACATGCTTAGAGCTAAATAATGCTTTTTTACTCTGAATATTTTTACTTTTAAGTATTTTTAATGCCTTTCATTGAAAGTTATAAAGCCTTTTGCTTGTTGTGATTTTATTATTACAAACCCTGAAGTGTTCTAGAGATGAATTCTCTGCCTTTATAGACTATGAGCTCCTACGTTTTAATGCTTTTGTATTTTGATTCATATATGGCTGAAATTTTGCCTATAACTTAAGTTTCAATACCTGCTTCTTTTTACAAGTTGCAATGATGCATCTTATGTAAGCTTACAGTATTTTAGGCTAACAGTTTTGCATAACTGTATGATTTTTGGATTTTAAGTATATGTGCCTACAGTATTTTCCTCACAACTGTAAGACTGTCTCTGATATTTTTTTGGATATTTTTCCATAAGGAATCTAGAAATGATGTAAACAAACAGAGCTTGGACAGAATTAACAAGTTCTGGAATTATTGCAACAGTGAAGGTACTTGTAATGAGATCCCCAGCTGAGATGAGTTGCAAGAGCTTTTTACTGATTACTGGTTTCATTCTGGTATTTACCCTTTTCTGGGATAATGTCAGATATGACAAATCATACAATCTGCTCTCTTTGCCTGGGAGGCCTGTAGGTCTTTGTGGGATTCCTAGAATCAGAAAGTTATATTCTTATAGTTTTGGAAGAGGTAGCCATGTTAGTCTGTGCAAACATATCAGGCAAAACCCAAAGAAATAAAACAAAACCAAAAGGCTACAGGGACTACACCCTGCCACAGACCCAGATGCCAACGCTGCCCACACATCTATTCTGGCAACACAATTACGGGACCTAACAATGCCACACACAATATCAAAGGCAGCTTCACTTGTTCCTTAGCTAATGCAATCTACGCCATCTTTTGCCAACAATGCCCTTCTGCACTCTACATAGGACAAACAGGACAATCTCTACGGAAACGGATCAACGGCCACAAATCTGACATCAGAAACCACAACACACAGGAACCTGTCTCCAACCATTTCAATCTACCAGGTCACTCTCTGGAAGATTTAAAAGTCACTTTTTTAGAACAGAAGCATTACAAATCAAGAATGCATAGGGAAACAGCTGAAATAAAATGTAGACGCATGATGGACACCCGTAGATATGGACTGAATATCAGCCTAGGTTTCTTAAGCCATTACCAAATGTAACACTTCTACTGTTATCTACTGCCACTGCCATTTTCTTCACTACTACCATGCCCATCTTTCATCACAAGGCTCTATAAACTGTTTATATTCCTGTTAATATTCCCTACATTAACATACATTATTCCTCTGCTAATTTCTTTCATTCTTTCTTTCCCATTTTGAGATTTACTGCACCTTCAATGCCCCAACCCCCCGCCCTTCTCTCTCTCTTCCTCCCACCCACTTCTCATCTCCACTCAGACCTGGTGTCTGTTTTCTGTCTTCCTGAAGTGTTTTTACAATAGGACTGTAAACAAACATAGGCCCAATTACTTCATGTAACCAATGAACATTTAGAATGTGAAACTGATCTTTCACATAATTTCATTCTGTCTCTTAACGTCTGATGAAGTGAGTGTGTCCACGAAAGCTTACATTAAAATAGAATGGTTAGTCTTTAAGGTGCCATATGTTTTTGTCTTTTTGTTTTGTTTATTTGAATTTTGCCTTTATATTCTTGTGTAAGTTTTATTATAGTGGACATCTCCTTCCACACCTTTGAAAGATGGATCCTTGAACTTCACACAGTTCGCAAGGGTATGGTTGCTCTGTCCTGGTAAAACTTAAGTGCAGATTCGGTAAAGGTAAAGGTTCCCCTTGACATTTAGTCCAGTCGTGTCCGACTCTAGGGGGCGGTGCTCATCCCCGTTTCCAAGCCGTAGAGCCAGCGTTTGTCCGAAGACAGTTTCCGTGGTCACGTGGCCAGCGCGACTAGACACTGAACGCCGTTACCTTCCCACCAAGGTGATACCTATTTATCTACTTGCATTTGCATGCTTTCGAACTGCTAGGTTGGCAGGAGCTGGGACAAGCGATGGGAGCTCACTCCGTCACGTGGATTCGATCTTACGACTGCTGGTCTTCTGACCCTGCAGCACAGAGGCTTCTGCAGTTTAACCCACAGCGCCACCACGTCCCTCTGTGCAGATTAAAGACATTCAAAATGGGTGAATTCTCTGAAGTTCACTTAGATGAACCTATAGGTTGCCTGGGGTCTCCCCAAAATAATGAGAAGATCTTAACGCAACTTTTCCAAACCAATCTGAAGGGATTCAGAGAAGTTAGCTGTCCAGTTATCTTGGGTTTTTTCCTTCAAGCTACAGTATATCACAGAAGTGAGTACATCCCCTCACATTTCATAAATGTTTTAGTGTATCTTTTCATGTGACAACACTGAAGAAATGACACTTGGCTACAATGTAAAGCAGTGAGTATACAGCTTGTATAACAGTGTAAATGCAGCTCAGTTTCAGGGTTTTGGCAATCTTCTTATAGCCTAGGCCATCTTTATGTAGAGCAACAATTCATTTTTTCAGATCCTCAGAGAGTTCATGACCATGAGGTACCATGTGGAACTTCCAGTGACCAGTCTGAGAGAGTGAGAGCGATAACACCTGCTCCCCCTTGAGACTTGTGACACTAACGGGTCTCATGACACCAGGGAGGGAAAACGGCTACTTGGGCCCAATTTGGACATTGTCACTTAGGGGTGTACTCACGTTTGTTGCCAGTGGTTTAGACATTAATGGCTGTGTGTAGCGTTATTTTGAGGGGACAGCACATTTACACTGTTCTACAAGCTGTATACTCACTGCTTTACATTGTAAGCCAAGAGTCATTTCTTCAGTGTTGTCACATGAAAAGATATACTAAAATATTTATGAAATGTGAGGGGATGTACTCCTGTGATATACTGTAATTGTCATGACATGACATTGTGTAAAAGAAAAGTAAGAGGCTGCAGGAGCCCCATCTCCTGATGGGAAGTGGACACTCCCCTAAGAGGTAGAACAAAACAGCCCTTCCCACTAATAGTGTGCAAGGAGTTGGTGATAATTCTGCCCCTTTTACTCAGTAGTAGCTTTGAGAACAATATGGCTTATTCCCAAGAAAATGTGTTATCTGTACAGAATTACTGCCTACGGATGCAAGTCTGTTCACTCTCAGAACATAGTAGGATTTAACCTCTGCATAAATCATATGTAGTATCACATTGCAAGCGACAGAAGGACTGTGTTCTACTAATGATAGCTGCAGCAATACTGAAATACTTGCACCTCCTGAGTAGTATGTGGCAGCTATTACAAAGGGAAATGCTTCACTGCAATAGTTCGGGACAGTGAGAAAGAACATTGCATCTAATTGAAACTGCAGGGGAAATGTCGGTAGGCAGAATGTAATTACACAGATTGGAATTTCTCCAGGACACTGGGGTGAACATGCCTACTCCTTTTTAAAAGGCAGAAGAGGCGAAATGCTGTGATACTTGTTGATGCACTTACCTGCATAGTGCCTCTTGAGCCAGTTGTAATGATAGTTGTTGCAGGGAGGTTGGTAGGCTTGACATGTACCATTTCTTCATTGAAATTCTCCTAAGAATGAGATTTACCAACACCTGTCTAACTCTAGAAAACAAAAGAACTTAATGAGATGAAAGGATAAGTAGGTGATATAAATGTACACAGAAAGACTTTTTAAAATGGGTTTGATATGGGTTAATGGACTGAACCCAGGTAGTCTGGGTTCAAGGTGTGCCTCAGCCATGAACTTGGGCCAGTGGCCATTTTTCAGTCTCAGGCTTTTGCGAAGATAAACTAGTACACTGAGTGGGCAATGCCAGGCTAGATAGACCAATGTCCAGCTCAGGATAAAGCATATATTCCTATGTTCCAAGTATATATTTACCAACATAGGTTTAGAGACCAGTGATATCAGAAATTCCAGGCGGCTCACATCTGGATTTATATGTTGTAAGAAGTTGAAATCTTATATATGCTTTCTCTAAGAAAGGAATACTAGGTTCACATAAATGGGGAAAAGAATTTTTTTTTAAATTCTTGGGGTAAAAGAAAAGAGAAGAAAAAGAAATCCCTTCCAGCAGATTCACAGAGATAACTGTGTTATCAGTGGAGGTGTGCCTTTCCGAATACTGAAAATTACCTGACTTGCACTGACAAGATTAGCCCCTGTTGGAACAAGAAAGAAATAAAATGCAAAAACTGCTTTCCCACCCACGTAATTTGTTGATGGCACAGCAAGGTAATGCCCTAATGTAAGTATAGTGGACTGATAATATTGTGCCATTGCCACTTCATTGCCCAGAGGTGAGATTCATCTGCCAGAACTAATACAGACCACTTATATGTATTCATATTCGCTCAGATCTGAGAGCTGGCGATGTCCTTTTATAAGCTAATATTAGTAAGCCCATAATTCCAACACTACTGTCATTGCAAGTTAACGTAGCTGCTATCTTTGGTTACAGCGCTGGCTTGCAGCAATATTGTACAAGGCATGAAATGTACTACCAGAATACAGTATGGAAGGGAAATGCTAATTACACCACTGTCTTTGTGGCTCCACAAGTGCTAAGACAACTGACTGTGATACAAAAGTAAAATACTGAACTTCAATTTGATAAAACTATGCTGGTGGTAGTTGTACAACCGTTGGTTCTGAAGGTTGTATGTTTCACAATCTCTGTAGCTGAATGTTTCATGGAATCCTGAGCTTTTCTCTTGGCAATATCAGCTAGCTCTGCCAATGGAATTTCTAAAGGTGCTCTCCCTCCTTTGAGTTGAGGAATTTCTGATAAATCTGTTTCGTCTGTGTTTCACTGGGAACCTATCACACTCACACTTCTGAAATCAAGCGCGAGCTAGAACACAGACACTGAAATCCATCCTTTTGCAAGCTTGCAGTGCAGTTCAGAGATGTACAAATATGTATGTTTTTTGAAAAGGACATACTAAATTTGTTCACTTGAAGCAAAATGTGCATTTGGAAATATGCAGTGGAAACATTCCTTGCAGAAACGTGGACTTTTCAAAAAGTATGCATAAAGGCATGTATTTTGAAGAATCTGCATCAAAATGTGTATTAATATTTGTTCAGAATGTTAAAAACGATGGCAATAACTAGGACAAAACAACCTGAGCAGTGTGAAAATGGGGACTTGAGAAGAACGGAGATTCAGACATTTGCCCATCCTTAACTTACTGTCTGGTTTCTCAAGAGTAAATGTTTACTCAATTCACTTCTTCTTCACCCTTTCTGCCAGATTACCTTGCTTGTGATGGCAAATTTTGTGATAAAGCTACAGATTGGCCTCTTTACTGATCTATGTCATCAGAGCAGTACAAAATATTCTTGTTCTACCAGAGGGGATTTGAGAAAACTGGAAGCCCAACACCTGTTTTGGAAAACAAGTACCTGTTTTCTCTTTGAATGGTTCATGCAAATTGATGGCGGTGCAAGCCTTTGAGGGAAAAGAAAGTATGGGTAGTAACCATCCACATGAAGAAGCACTAACTGTAAAACATTCCGGGTAGTCTCAGGAAGAATTTCTATGCATATTAAGAGAAACAACAAAGTATTATGAGAGCTGGAATAGGGCTTAGGGAGCTGCCTGGTTTCAGAGAATCTTTGGTTGGTTGGTTGGTTTTGTTGGTTTGTTTGTTTTTGAATCTTTATTTGAAATGTGTTTTGGCTTTTTAGAGAAGTATCTGCACAAGAAATGCCTAAAGTAAGTAATCCTGTCAAAGCTAAGGAGCAAATGAATGCGGTTACATTATTTTCAAGAGGCTGGAGACTTATTCCTGATTCCTGGCTTAAATGCCAGATCTAATGCTACAAGATACAGTAGCTCCTGAAAAAATATGAGGCTACAAGAGGAAATATTTAAAATTACATTTAAAAGGACTTAGTTATGAAGCAGGTTAGTATTATAAATATTTTAAAAGTAACTCTTACTGTTATTCTAAATCAAATAGTTACTTTTTAAAAATCCCAATGCTGTGAGCTACTGGCTTAGGACCTGGTCACACAGCCAAAAACAAAAAAACTGGGATTTGACCTGTGTTAAAAAAATATGCTGAGTTTCACATTCACACAACGAATCCCAAAGTGCATATTTATTTTCCCCTGATCTATTTTCTTTTATTTGGAAGTGAGTTAAAATAAACAGCCACCAGAGCGTTTTCTTAATCGACTTAAGCCTGTTGTGAACCTTACAACCACTTTTCAAAGGGAGCCTCTCCATGCATACTCAATTTAAGAACAGAAGCTGAAAGTATGTAGCCTCCCAAATAGGAACATTAACAGAAAATACACATTTTGATTACTAAGTAGGGCTTCAAGAAATAACTCGGAAACCACATGACTAGAGTCGGCTAAAATTAAAACACTACATATTGTGGATTTTTTGAAAAATGTAGACAGGCCCATAGGATACCAAATATATATTCCTTCTAGGTGATTCACCCTTGCCTCTGTATGCACAGAAAAAAAATTGAGTTGGAAGGGCTTATAAGGCTATCACATCCAACCCTCTGCTCAGATGGCTGTCCAATTTTCTCTTGAATGCCTCCAACACTGGAGCACTTACTAGCTCCTGAGGTAATTGGTTCCATTATCATACTGCTCTAACAGTTAGGATGTTTTTCCTGATATTCAGTCTAAATCTGGCTTCCTGTAATTTCAGCCCATTATTAAAAATTTTTACACTCTGGGATGATCAAGAACAGATCCTGCACTTCCTCTGTATCTTTCGAGTATTTTTAAAGTGCTATTGTATCTCCCTGCAGTCTTCTTTTCTCAAAGCTAAACATGCCAGTTCTTTCCATATTTCTCATAGGGCTTGGTTTCCAAACCCCAGATCATCCGTGTTGCCCCCCTCTGAACATGTTCCACTTCATTGGCATCCTTCTTAAAACATAGTGTCCAGAACTGCACACAGTACTCAAGATAAGATCTAACCAGTGCCGAATAGAGGGGAGCTTGTACTTCGTGGGATTGGAATAGAAATCAAACTCTATGAGGAAATAACAGTTCTGAATGGGGATAGCTACTGATAACTGCAGTATGCCTAGCACATGGGTCTAGTTCTGTTTGGAAATGTGATTCTGGGGGACTAAACTCTTGCTACTCATTCTGGTACACGATGGTTAATCATATTTTCACATTTGACACTGACACTCTACTTTGTATTCAAGGCCACCAATAAATGCTTCTTTGGATTAATGAAAGGTGCACATCTTTTTCACCAAATGTGGCAGCATGAACTCTCTTTGACAAGCAGAAGGGGAGGCTGATAAAAGTTCATGCTTTAGTTATTACCATCAATTACAAACATGCTTTAGTTATTACCATCAGCTGAGAGTATGCCCTGCATTTATCACCTTTAGTTCTCACAACAGGGTAATTAGTTGAGGCATACCCATGATATAATTGTCCTTTTAAAGTGGTTTTAAATGAGCTTGCTACAGAATGTTTGTGGATATTAATCATTTGATGGAAAACATTCAGCATGTAATCCTAAGCGTATTTGGATTTCTACAGAATATGCGTCCTGCAACTGTGTTTATGAAAGATATGTAAAAACTGCATGCCTTTTGTTTAAGGACGATTTATGTATTAACATATTTTCTGAGAGAGTAATTCATTTAAAGGCTACAGTAGGTCACCATGGCTAAGAACATGATGCAACAGTAGATTCTGAGAATAGTGGGTCATTTAAGGACTCTAGAAACAGCTTGTAAACTATCATACCAGAATCTATCACCCGGTGCTTCTGTCAGCAGAGTGGTAGAAGAAAGAAAGGGAACACTCATTCTTTTGCTTCTCCTTCCCAATACTATTGTTGTTCCTGCTTTTAAGAAGCAGGTGGGGGAAGATGGGAGGGCACATTCACACTGAGGAGTGATGGAGTTAGGGTTAGGGGTGGCAGATAGATACAGGAAATTGACAGGTCTCTACACATTGACAGGTGACCTCAACACATAAGTTTGTTCATGAATGTTTTCTCAGTTTTCTGGAGATTAAGGACAGCACTGGAGAAAAAGAAAGAAAGACAATCTCAGTGGACACCTGTCCTTATTCTGGATCTATTTTCAAATACTCTTTGTATTTTTAAAATATATGATTTATGTAATAGTAAAGATTTGCATCTGCAGCACCTTGGCCAGCTGTCCAGAGCTTTGTGGAATGTATATCTTTAATGTGAAGTAGGATGGGTGACTTCTGCCTGATTTTAATATGCCTCCTAAGGGTACTTTGTGTCAGAATATTATGCTAGTTGAGGATGATGACAGTTGTAATCCAGTAGTTTGGAGAGCAACAGTCTGGGGACAGCTGATCAAAATCTGTTTTGAACACTAAGGTTTCTTTAGATTAAAATGGAAATAAAATCACTGACATTTTAAGAATTGTATTTTGCAAGAACTGCAACTAGATTTACTATAGAATGCAAACTATATTTATAATAGAATGTAAGTACCACAAATGTTTTTCATAAGATGCCTGTATTCTGAATGCCTTTCTTCTATTAATTCCTCCTTACAACAATAGTTCAAGAATATGTAAATATGGTTTTAGTTTGGAACCTAATGCATTTCTGTGCTCAGCTTTGTTAGAAAGGATTTGATATTCAAAATAACTCTCCAGTTAACTTTCCCCCAAGTCCCCCTTGTTTTACTCCACTGTGTATATTTGCCTATAATTGACAAGCTGTTCCAAGGAATTAAGTATTCCCTAGCTAGATGGCCTTTGTAAAGAAGAATATCCTTGAAGATAATCAACAAACTGAAACACAGCGTGTTTTCTTAGCTTGTAATTCCTGATAAATCAATACCAGGCAAACACTCTTACTTTAAAGGTTAAATACTTTAAGCCCTTTGATAGTAATTGAGTGTATTTTCAAGAGAGGTTTAATTTTGATAGGCACTTCCCCCCCTTTTTTTGCTCATTTCCAACACTCCAACTATCTCAGTACTTCTGAGAGTAAATATTGTACACTGCTTAGCTACAGCTTATATTCTATCTAAATAAATATACACAATGCTTATATGTATGTTAACTATCTACAACAACCGTGCCTTTTGGGTTTTCAAATAGGGAATTGTTTAATTGTATGCAGTGTTACAAACCTCACTACAAATTCACCAGTTTAAGTATGTTCACCTTTTACAGCACAGCTAATTGCTGAGTTTATTGTTGTAGTCATTATAGTGATTAGAGTCTGCCTTTTCATTCACCTGCTCTGCCAGTGCTACCAGGGATATGGACATCTATTGTTCTCATTTTCATCGAGTTTCTCTCCATTTCCCACTGTCATTCACATTTATTGCTGTTTCTGTACTAGGCTGAAAAACTTTCTTAACCCATAAGGAAATGTACTGTATCTGTATTTTTGTGTATACTCCATAGGTTTTTAACTGTGGACATCGATGCACACATTTTCATATTGTCTTAAGGTAGCATCTGTGTATTTTAAAAACGAATGCATTTTAGTCATGGCCATTTTTGAAGTGCATAGGTTGTTTCTGAGAAAGTAGGTGTTCCAGCTGTCTTGGGAAGTATGGAAGAAAAATGTCCATTGAGCTAATTTTTACCCCATCCCCAAGTATTATTATATACAGCTTATATTAAAAAAAATAGCAGTGTGATCTATACATATGAGCAAAGTGCTGGGTTAGGCAGTCCCTTTGTTGGATCATTAGAAATCTACAGGTAAGAGCTTGCCGAAATGATGTATGTATAAAGTGCTAAAATAATAAAGGAGGGCATAGGATAATCAGCCCTGAAAATGAAAAGTGATTTTAAAATTGAGGCTTGAACAATAGTTTGCTATAATAATTTCAAAACAATTAGCTAGCTTCAGCTAAGCAAGGTCACTGTATCATAACAATCCTGCCAATTGAGCTTGTTTTGCAAATGATAACTAAACATAAACAAAGGATGCAGGTTTTATAATTTGCACTCTTTAAAATTATAATGTTCTGATTTTCCAGGTTTTGGTGAGTCTGGGTCTTTTCTCTATTCCTCCAAGCTCTGTAAAATTTTAGTCATAACAATAACGGTATCAGCATAGTAGCAGCTTTCCAGATTTCAAATTACAAACCCCTTGGAATTACAGAAAGAGGTGGAATTATACAATTATCTATTTAAAAATTATTTTCAGATCATTAAGGTTTGGACCTCCAAGCCCTACAGAAAAGATTGTTTATATAACCAATAAAGGAATGATAAGGTATAAATAATGGCCAGAAAAGATAGCCGGGCCAAGGCACAAAGGATGCCAGGATAACTCTGTTAGAGGGGGATGTAGGATTTTTTCACATAGGCCAATGTGATTTTATAATTGCTTATGATTTAGTCTAGTCTTTTAATTACATGGATTGTAGAGATACTTCTCATAGATGTGACTTAATTGAGAGTTAAACTTTCATAACTAAGAAAATATGCCTTTGTAACACTTTTCATGAAGTATTTTGTAACACTTTAGATATAGCCCTGTTACTTCATTCTTAAACACCATATTTTTTTTAGTTTTATTAGTTCATTTTAAAGTTTTGTTAGAGTAGTTATTTATTTTCGTCATTTAATTCATTCTGTTTTCATATTCATCTTTGTATAACGTTGCATTTTATAGTTTAGATTTTTGGATATTCAGTAGACAACAGTATAACATATCTATAGACATTCAGAGTATCTTTTTTGCATGGGAAAAATAAATTAAAAAGATATTCAGAAGTTAAGGAAAATTGTACATGGTGCAGAATATTTCTCTGGGTCTCACTGGAAAATAAATGCCAGCTGTGATAAATACAGGGTTCTGATTTTTCTTTAGAGGTCTATGAAGTTCTGTAGAACTCTTAGGGAGAGGTTCAGGTTTCTATCTGACCTGACAGGCTCATCCACAAGTGGTGTTACCTCTGCTCATTCTGGGTTTGTTGCTGGCCATTCTAGTATTTTTTGTTGCAGATTTGAATGGATCATCCCTGCATTTATGGAGAGGGTATCTACTGCTGAAAATACCCAGGGTAGTGTAGTGGATAGAATTATGGACTAGGATTCTGGATAATGGGTTCAAATCTCCACTTGGCTATGGAAACTAACCAGAGGAGTAGAACTGGTAAAACTACTCCTTAAATATCTCATTTACCTTGAAAGCCCTATTAGGGTCACTATAAGTGGGTTCTGACTTGACAGCACGAAACACACACACACACACACACACACACACACACACACACACACACACACACACCTGTTGCTGGATGTACTAGGATGCACTAGATCATCCCAGTACACTGTCCATACACATCAAGAATTGCTTCCTGATGTCTCACTCCCAACACAGATTACCTTCCACTTCTGTTTGTCTTCTTTATCCTGTCCCTGCCTGCTTTGTTTCACTCTGTCCTCCCTTCCCAATCCATGGGACATAGAAGGCAGATATTAACCAACAGAAACCAACAAGGAAACATCATACACATCCACAAAACATGCAGATTTGCACAGAACAACAGAATATTAGAGTACACTCAAGTAGATCTTGCACTGGAGCAAATTGGAGCAAAGCAAAATGAAAATTTATCACCAACCAGAAAGCAATTTTTTTCTGTCCTGCTTTAACTGCATGAACAGTAATTTCTGCCCTCTGTTGTATAGACATCATAATGCAGTAGCAGCATCATGTGTACAAGGAAAATGAAACAAATCATCAGCGTGGATGGGCTCTAAGGCAAGCTTTCGTGTTCTCCAGACCTCTTTGTCTGGCAAAGATAGGATAAAGGTTGTATTCAACTGAAAGTCCAGGAATAGAGCCAGGTGTGATGCCAGTAGCTCATGCAGTTAGACTTCCAGAAAGGCAAAATGGAATTTTAGATTCTGCATATAAGGCAGAGGTGACACAGGTATCGTTTTACAGGCTGAAACACCACTGAAAATAAAAGAGGCAGGTTAGTATCCAGCAAGTTACCCTAATGACTTGGACATACCGAGTCAAATGCAGGAATGTTGGCAAGTCTTTGGGTCTGAGTCCCAAGTCCAAGTCTGAGTCTTTGATATCAAGTCTCAAGTCCGAGTCCAAGTCTTTGGTACCAAGTAGCAAGTCCCAGCCCCCAAGTCCTAGTCCCTATTAAAAATAAGCTTTTTCCCCCAGAAAAAAAGGAAGTGGTGGGTGTGTTCTGAGTCATGAGTCGAGTCCAAGTCACTGGGGGAAAAAACAGAGTCTCGTCACCAGTGCGGCCTAAGTCCAACTTGAGAGGGAGTCTGTGCAACTTGAGTCCTCATCTCTGGTCAAATGTGTTACTTGTAGCAGAAGTCTTGACTTCCCACCCTCACCCCTACTTCCCCTGTGGCAAATCACAGAGTCATTTTACAAGCCCTCTGGAGTTGAAAAGTGGTTTATTTTGTAGTTTGGAAATCTGCTTAATAACACAGTTATTTGGCCCAATGTTAATCTTCTAGTTTGAAAACTTGTAAGCATAAGAATAACTGAACACATTCAGCCCATTCTTTTTCTCCATGACCTTGGAAAACAGACTGTTGGATAAAATTATTACTTAGAAAGAAGTACACTGAGTTTGTAAACTGAATTTGGATTGCCCTTTCATGTACTAAACTTCACTGCCAAAACCTGCATAATTCAGGTTGTAACAGTACAATGAGAGAAACCCATATGTTTGTAAAGTAGTATTCGAAGTATTCAATTCTGAAAAAAAATCTGTGAAATCCTGTATGTTTTGTTTTGACATGCATTGTTGCTTGTATAACAGTGGGAGCATTTTTATAAGAGCTCCGGACAGATGGAGTCTAATTTTCTATAAAAATGAGTGAAGAACCAGTGACAAACTGAGCTATGCCAGAAAATGTGCCATTACCAATAGTACTGTTCTGGATGACAACTGGTCAACAGAGAGTATTTTGCTTCCAAACCTGGCTGTAACCTTTTGAAAAGGAATGACAACGTGGATGATTCTCTTCCACAGGGGCTCCATACACTTTTTTATGTGTGGGTTGTTGTTGTTTTTTTTTTTAAAAGAAAGTAGTCCATTTTGATTTTCCAGTGCAAGTCAATGGGAGTTCCAGTCTGTACTGGACCAAGGCAGGATGCGAATTCTTACATCAGGCTCCAAACTGAATAGAAGAGATGGGGCTTGCACAGCCCCGGGCTATAATATCCTGTTACCTAAATATGAAGTGGAAGGGAAACCATTTAACTGGCCCCTCATGCTCTGGTAGGTTCCCTGTTGTGTGACCAGTGGCATGGCTAATCTTGCAACCAGTGTAAGACCAGCATGTGATGAGGAGACTGCCAGAATAGAGGGGACATTGGCATGATTTCTGTTCTACTCCACATTAAATGAGAACTGCCAACAATCCTGAGCAGCCTTGCTATTAAATGGAAATTTCCTGCAAATCATCACTAACAGGTTCAGAGAGGTGAGTTTTGTCAGGCCCATCAGAGGGAGAGACAGAGATTAAACTTCTCACCTTCACAGTTCAGAGGCCGTTCAGGCTTTCCTGTGGCGGCTATTTAGATAACAAGAAAAGTGCACATGAATTGCCTTCACGTTTCATGTCTAGCTGGATTATTATGTGATGGACTCGAGAAGAAAGATCAGCAGAAAATGATGATGCAGAAACAAGTCACATCATGGTAAATTTGGCCCGGCAATTTGACTGACAGATATCATCCTATGATAGATCACAGGACTCTAGAAAGAGGATAGTTATTGATTAAGATTGCCATTTTCCCTATAAATCCCATTTCTCTCATTTTCGCTGTTCCGCATGTTGTATTTCCCCTATAATAATTTCCCTTAGTCCTTCAGCTGATCTTGCAGATGCTTTTAATTTAAACGGAATGTGGGATAATAAGTTGCTGGAACTATCTCCCCTTTCCAATGATTTCTTTCATCTAAAAATGTAGTTACAGAATTAATGCAGGACATGTTGTAGACTCTTCAATGTGTCCCATAGAGATATTGATCAACAAACCAAGGAAGAGACATTTTGACATTTTTGACAAGTGACAAGATCAAGTCACTATACTTAAAGGTGAACTACAAAGACATTTTAAAAATCCACATCCTTAAAAATAAAATCTATATTTTGTGTGCTGCACTGAAATTTGCAAAACCAACCTTGGCTTGCTTTTATGTGGCTTTATAACATTGTAGGTTTATAACAATCGCAAAAGCATGGTCATTGTTTAATTACAGTTAAATGATACTTATTTATATAGTATCTTTAACTATTACTTAATGGTTACCAAAGCCATAGTTTAAAATATACAAATATTTCTCCAGTTTTTCCCCATTTATATATGAAAATTCTATGGTTAAGAGATGACCAACAATATATTACTAGCAAATACTTAATAAACAAAAATGAGTTACAAAAATTCAGGGTAATATGCCATCATCTGATAAAACATTGATGTTTTAGAGGTTTTTTTCCTTTTAAAAAAAGGTTAACTGGTTCACTGTATTCGAAGCTGCATTTGTTTCGGTGGGCACTAGTGTGTGTGTGTGTGTGTGTGTGTGTGCGCGCGCGCGCGCGCGCGCGCCCATGTGTGCACACGCACGCTATGCAGCGTATGCTTTGCAAATGTATGTAAGCATGTGAGATTCTTGCGTATTTTGCATCTCCCTCTATGTTATTGTGGTTATCCAGATGTTGTTCTAAGAGCCCTATCAGCCCTAGCCAGCATAGGTAAGAGGCAAGGATAATGGAAGTTGTAGTGCCAAAACATCAGGAGGACTACACTTTCCTTGGTTGTAACTTACAGGGACTCTCCATTTTGAAGGCCTACAAGTCTCCTCCACAGTAATTACCATATTTTTCTGTGTATAAGACACTACTTTTTCCTAAAATCATTACACTAAAAATTGAGGGGCATCTTTTACACAGAAGTAAGCTGAGGAGAGAACAAAACAGCCCATACCTTGCCTCTGTAAACAGGCTTCCTTCAGTCACGAGGCTTAGCTTCCTACAGTCAGGAGATTTAGCTTCCTCCAATCACTAGCCTTATGGAACTGATGTAAGCTGATCCTGAACAAACCAATTGGAACACACCTCGTTGGAAGTGGAGCCTGTAGGCTCAGATTCAACAGAGGCTCAAAATGTCCGACATTCTGAGCTCAGAGGCTGAATTCTCAAAGCTAAGTTTTCTTAATTTTGGAGTTAGAAAATTGGGGGGGTGTCTTATAATGGGGGCGTGTTATAAATGGAAAAATATGGTATTCAGCCAGTCAAATGGTGGTCCTGTCGAATTACATGGATGTTCATACTTAGCACATTGAAATATATGTGTGTATATCTGTCTCTCTGTATGTGTGCCTGTGTGCTGTCTGAATTTAATGCCAGTGCTAAAACCATGTTAAAAAGAGTTTCTATCAATAGAAGCATAAAAGTTGCTTCAGCTTCAAAGATTCCTCAGAGGCATTTTCACCATTTTGTGGCTTCCAACAATTGCCTCTCTTTGCTTTCTTTGTTTTTTCACAATTCAGACTTTGCAAACATATTGTATTTTTAAAATCACACTACATGTAATTTTAAAGATATAGGCTGGAATCCCAACTCACGGAACTAAAGTGATATATGTAGGGAATATTGTTACAGTTAATTTGGTCACAGGCTTCTTCTTGCCCACCAATGGTCATGTTCTCAGTTAGTATTCGCTAATCTCTCTGTGATAATCATCTGCAGCTACATGAGCGTTATTTGATTATCTAAGCGAATGATGGGGAACATCTGCTACCTAGGCTCTCAACATTGCCCAACAGCTTCTTCTGTGTCACAGAAACTTTCTGGGAAATAGAAATAAACAGTGGCCATGGGAGGAAGAATGTGGGTTGGTGTGAATGGGGTCTGGCACCATACCTGCAAAGCAATGGGGGTCCCAATCCCTTTGAGATATAGTTCAGAATAAGCTCTTCAAGCAAGCCAACACTAACTGACCTTCTCAGTGTAGGCTGAGGGACTCTTGGGCTAAGATTCTCCTGATTTAGTAATAATAATTGTGTGCCATCAAATCAGTTCTGAGTTATGGCAACGCTTTTCAGGGTTTTCTGAGTAGAAAGTGGTTTACCATTCCTTTCTTCAGCCCTGGGACTGTCAGCTTGCCCAAGGGCACACTGGCTGTCTATTTTGGCATGCACAGTTGGGAACTGGACCCCCAAACTCTGGCTCCACAACCATATACTTAACTTACTAATCTATCTGTTTTAAAAGGAGCTGTGAAGTGTGTGTCGACCTGTGGTGATAAATAAGTCCCATTTGGTAATTAATTATCCCAATGGATAGCACTTGGCCCAGCTCCCTCTCTTACACCTTTCCTCATGTAGAAAGTGATATGTCTAAAGAAGAAAGATTCCTATTCATGTGGAGGCTCTCCAAACAAACAAAAAAAGGCTGGAAAATCAGGTTTCATTCCTGCATGACAGGCCTTCACACAAACAGGAACCTTATCTTCTTTGGACTCATTGTTTTCCATGTCAGGAAAGAAACCAAAGCCAGAGAAGGCAAGAATAAGTGCTTCCTTTTCATTTGTTGAATCCAACCAGGTAAACAGCATCACTAGAAAGTCCATCAGACCAGATGCAGGATAAAAAGATTACAAAGCTGATCTCAGTCTGTTGTGCATCACAGTCTGTTGTGCATCAGTGCTGTGCAAAATCCTCATGCGGTTTTTTTTTAAGGGACAGAAAGGCAATGGGGATACCTGTGATAAATCCTAGAAATACAACTATTTTCATTCATTTTACAGTCATTTTTTCAGCAACTTTTTAAAAATGAATACTTTTTTCAAAAAATACTACTGTACATAAAACTAAATAAATCAATGTTACACAGTACAAAGTACTTATGCAATAAATACATTAATGCTGTATTTTCTTTCAGCTCTCTGTCCTGAGACGCAACAACAGGATGTGCCTTGGAAACGAGTAAGTAACTTACTAAGAGCACAGCTACATTATGAAAATAAATTGGGAGATGGATTACGGCTTTTGGAATCAGGCTAAAGTCATATGGTAGTTACATGGTATTTTGGTGGATGTGTGTCTTTTCTTGGGAAAATTGACAAGACATTAACAAAAAAGGCAACACTTCAAGAGGACTGAAAGTTAACTTATTTTCATTGTGTGGGGGGGGGGAAGAGGGGGAGGGAGGGAAAGTGCCTACACAGAGAAGGTCAGTTAGTGTTGGCTTGCTTGAAATTAATATTGTTTGGTTAGGTCTGTTTTTACAACTGATTGAAATGTTGTTTTATGGCTGGAGGAGAAAAGTTTTCTATCTCCTGTCTCGAACACCAACACCCCCGTCTTTCACTACTGGAGTCTGACATTCTTCCTTCCCAACATCAAAAAATGCAAACAGAAGAGATTCTTGTTAGCAAAGGAGATAAGATCAAGAGCCGCTTCTTTGTGTTTTGGACTGGTGCAGAGATTGCCTTCCAGCTTTTGAAGGGAAATGGCCTTAACTTAACATATTTACATGACAAACCTTCTCCCAAATAAAGGATAAGAGGGGGGGAAACATGTAATGCAAAGGAGGGGAAAGACCTCTGAGAAGTTGGAGATCAGCAGCTTGTCCTCAGGCAGAGAGCTAGTGAGAGGGTGGAGGAGACAGAATAACAAGACTCAGAGGTAAGGGAGGGCATAGCTTTTTCTCAGATGTACAGTTTTAACCCTACCCTAGAGGCTGATCCAGCAAGGAGGCAAAAGGTTGCAAGGTTGTTTGGAAGGATCAGGGCTTCCCTCCTGGCATCACTGGGGAGTTGAGAGAAAACACACATACACAGGCAGACAGTACTGACAAGAGAAAAGGCAAGGGAAATTGATGAGACACTGACACAACACCCCCCCCCCACACACACACATACAGGGGGAGTGCAGAAGGAGAGAGAGAAGGGAAAGCAAACTACTGAGTGGCAACCCCCCCCCCCCCCCAGTTTGTACCAACAGAGGCATTCACACATGCCAAAACGATTCAAAATACATTGACTTGACATCTGAGTTAAAATAAACAACCCTGACAGAAGAGTATTTTACCTCATTTGCAATCAAAGTACTGTACATGATTCCCTTTCAAAACAATCTGCACTTCCATGTGCATCATGTAGTCGCCTTTTTAAACAATAGTTTTAAAACATGCTAAAAGCCAGTTCAAGTATGATTTTTCCTATTGCAACGTCATTCTAAAATCTGACAGTCTTTTTTTAAAAATAGAATTTTATGTTAAAAATACAGACAAGAGAAAAGAACACACATTATGTAATAAGATCACTAAAGAAATAAACTCACTGATTACCATATTTAATTAATGATGGGTGTGTTCTGGGGACAACTAAACTAGGGGAGTAAATTTCATAGCCTCCCACAGGAAGCCAATAAATTAGGTCTCTTTTCTCCTTGCCGTACTCTGTGTGAGGTTTTCCCCCCCTCTCTCTTGAGTTATCTAATGGAGTATTTAATAAGGTTCCTTGCATGTTTCATGGTTATTTTTTCCCAGAAGAAACACAAATCTGCACAGAATTGTTACAACCTCTGCAAAATAGTATATTTTCTGTGCAAGATCCCTTGAGAAGGACATTGAGCTGTGCAGTTTAGTGAAAAAATGGGTGATGTCTGTTTGTGTGTGTATCTTGCAAAGGACATTGAGCTGTGCAGAATGGTGTGTGTGTGTGTGTGTGTGTGTGTGTGTGTGTGTGTTTAAGGGGAAAATGGAGGTCTTATTTTCACAGAAAGATAGAAAATCTCATTAGTGGAGGTGCAAGTCTTTACCAGGGGACTTGACATGGCAAGTCTTGGAAAAATGTCAAGAACAAGAATAATTTTTTTTAGTACTGTCCAAATCTATAGGTAAAATATGTCTAAAGAAAAATTGGATATGTAAGCATGAAGTGAGGTGTATGTATTATATAAGACACGTATATTTATACCTGTCTATTTTGCCCAAGGAGCAGACCAAAGAGGTGGCTCTTCTGGATCTGCAACTACCGTGTTCTCCCGAAAATAAGAGAGGGTCTTATATTAATTTTTGCTCCAAAAAATGCATTCGGGCTTATTTTCAGGGGATGTTTTATTTTTTTCATGTACTACAATCTACATTTATTCAAATACAGTCAGGTCATCTTCTTCTGGTTGCTGCACAATGGTGGAGGGCGGGGTTTCACTTAACTGGGGCTTATTTTTGGAGTAGGGCTTGTATTACGAGCATCTTGAAAAATCATACTAGGGCTTATTTTCAGGTTAGGTCTTATTTTCAGGGAAACAGGGTAGATGCCTCAACCCCTAAACAAATACAGATCAGTCTTGAGATACTTCCAGCCCTGTGCTAGTCTGAGACCATTGGCTGTACCAGAAAGAAGCTAGCAGGCCTGCCCTTCTTTCCTCATGTGGGGTGCAAACAGACCAGCTATTGGACATTGCCAAATGTTTATCAATATATCTATATCCATATTTACACTTGTCTCTATCTTTATTTTGAACTTGTCTCTCTATCTGTCTATATTTATACATCATTGTTTGTTTCACTATGATGTACATTCAGAAAAGATCAGTATCCATGGATTTGAATACATATAATGAAAGGGATGGGTTTTAGATCATTATCTTTTAAAAGAAACAATGCCCAAATCATTTTATATTCCAGCTGCTGACTCTTTATAGATGGCAAAATCCATAGATACCATGACTGATAGGAATGGCAGAAGATAGAGGGATTTGTTTTTGGAATATGGGTTGAAACTGATACATGTGCAACCTCTGTTTTCCATTCCAAAAGCAATGCTGCATCTTTCCACTTTGAAATATCTTGTCAACAGCATAAAAATTTACTGTATTCATGTAAGTTTTTCTTGCCTGTTGTAAGACATGAGATGCTCACTTGACAAGTTTAAAGGTAAATGCTGGTTGCTTGGAAGTTACCTCTCTGTGAACTGAACATTGGTCAACTGATCTACAGTGATGTCATAGCATCCCAGAGAGCAAAGGAGAGCTATGACAACAGGAAGTTGAAAAGAGGAGTAGAAAGTCTGTGTATATTCAGTAGTGTTGAATTGAGATGAAAGATTTTTAGAACTCATGTGTTGGAGGGATGTGGAATTTGGTCATTCACTTTTTAGTGTAGATTTAAGAGGGATCTTTAGCACAGATATTTATGAGGGAATTAGTCTGGATAGTTCTTAATTAAAGAAAACAAACAATTTTTACTAACACTTCCAGGCTTTATCCTTTTGTATACACATACTATAGTGTTACATTTCCACATGCCTGTCTCCAGAGAGCAGAAAAGAGAGGGGGGAAAGCACAGCAAAGGAAGCAACAAGAAGGACATGGTGATATCAGTGACACTGAGGGTGGAGCCTACCTTTAGTAGCAGCTGCAGAACATGGTTTCCCCACCTCTGGAACCACAAGTGTTAAAGAAGAAGCTTGCAAGTTTGTATTCTTCCAATATAATTTTCATCACCCAAGCATGAAAATAAGGTGCTAAGATTCAGGTACTGAATATAAAGAGTTGGCATATATAAAGCTGCCTTATACCGAGTTACATCATTGCTCCATCTAGCCTGGTCTGACTGGGAATAGATCTCCAGGATTTAAAGCATGTCACTTTCCTAGCCCTACTTATTGTCTTTCTAAAAGAATATTAATTTATATAACTTGGTAATTTGTTCAGATGACATGAACTCCTCACAGTTACATAGACAGACTCAGATATATAAGATCAGCCTATCCATTTAGCCAGGAAGATACGTTCATATCAATTCATTCAGCAGATCCTGCCTCCCAGGAAGAAAAACAGTCACAAAGTTTGTATTAATGCCAGGCACAGTTTATAATGCACGTACAACACAGATATTTAAATATTGACATTTTTATAAATAAAAATGCAATTGTCATGCATTTGAACTACTAAATTGTGGCTTGTGTTTTTGTTGTTGTTTTGTTTTCAAGCCAAAGAGAGGAATGGCTGTATTGATCCACACAATGTTGTATATTAAGATATTAATGTGTTTTAATTGTCTCTATTTTTTGGAGAAAACAATTTTCACTGTATGTTGTTTATCAATATCTGTTATGTAAAACAAATAATTTATGTATAATAGCATTACAGACTCCATTCAGTGTCTGTGTTTCAGGGACAGATCTTATCCTTTAGTCCTGAGATTTCACTTCCAGCATGTTTAGTTGTAAATAACATTTACGTAGGGATTTGTTTGTTTGTTTACTTATTTGCCATTGTGGCATTTGCAAATCAAATATTTTGGGCACTTAAATCTATGGTAGGAAACTTGATCCCATGGCAAAAGTGAAAGGCTATTAATCAAAAAAATTTTTTTTTAAAAAAATCTGAAATAATCTTCTCTGGTTTATAATCGTAATACTGGGAAATTCAATATTTCTGCTCAAACAAAGAGTCTGGTAGACATATTTACAAAAGGCCTTATGATGTTTGCAGTTGACTGTGCAGAAGACAACATTTATAAAACCTTTACAGTGCCTGACAGGTGCCATGAATTCTCTGGAGGATTAGTGCATTCAGATATTGTCTTTCATTTGAACTTCAAACATACATTTTGCTAGGGAGTGTGTTTTAATAGCTTTTGGAAATTAAAACCTTAGTGTTTGTGTCATTCTAATATTCTCTATGAATTTACTTTTGGGAAACAAATTGCTGCAAAGCTAAATGCAATTATAATTCAGTTTACGTATTAAAAAAATAAGAAGCTGAATAAATGTATTAAGGATACACAGGGGAAATGAAGAAACATGGGTACTTTCTGTGACTGTTTCTTCAAAGGAAAAAGAATATTGAATGGAAAAGACAGTTGCAAGGCTCTTTCCACTTTTTTCAGGAAAAAGTATTTTCAGCCAAATATTGAAAATGCGAATCGCCCCAGATGGATTGAACATCCCAGTTTTGCTTTATGAATTCCAAAGGGCCGCTTAATAGCTCTCAAACTGAACCCCATGAAGTGACTTGTGGCTATGGGTTAAGTCAGATAATACATTCAGAACATATTGGCCAGAATCCTGTTGGCAATTTATGTTCATGAAGGGAAATTGCGTACATTGTGGTAGCAAATTCCCATGACTTACGTGATTTCCCTGAAGTTAGCAACTATTGCCAATAGAGTTCTGGCCACATAGGAATAATGCTCCCTCAAGTGATGGAAGACAACTGTTTGTCATAGTGCACGTTGTGTTCCCCCCCCCCCCCCACACACACACTTCTTAGCTGCGCTTTGTCTTGTTGGTCATTGGAAAGTAAACACAAGATTACTCAGCAAATCGGATTACTGAGGCATCCATCTCTGAGAAAAACCTGATTATAGAGGGAAGACATGTTAATCACAGAGAGTACATGTGTTTCTTAATGTTTAATTTGATCTTAAATGCCATTGAAACCAGTGAAACTTAAATCAGTCATGACTAACAGTGTTTTCAGTTTAGAATCAGTTACTACTGACTTTTCCTGGATGAAGCCTCTGTGAAGCCTCTCATTCCATCCCCTTTATCGACTTGTCTCTCTTTACTATGTTGTTCCTACTTGTTATGTGTAGTCTGGGATTACTTTAGCCACCAGTCATTCTAATTTTTTGGAGAACGGTGCTTCCTGGGAGGGGAACTGAATATCAACAAGGGTTTTAAAGACCATTGCCAGGTCAACAGCTTGTGCCCAAATACAGTCTCAGATTTGAAGCCATGTATAAATCTATAAATATGTGCCATGTAGTCCCACTCTTATGCCTGACAAAGTGAACTTCTCCACTTTTTAATTTGTTGTTTTGTTTTGTTTGTTTTCACCTATTTAAAATGTATTTACTTAAGGCAGAATCTTGTTCACTTCTGCTTCCTGAGCAACAGTCTGTTGCTTGAATGCCTGGACTTTTTGGCTCTTGTGCAAAGTAGACAGAATCTCCTTGTGCAATCATAAGCCTTGTTCATAGGAATAAGGGGCTTGCTAGGGATGGGCTTTTAAAAATAATGAAAGTGATTTTTTCCCCTAGTTTCAGGTGTTTGGGGAAGCTTCTAATAGATAACCTCTGAAACTAAATAACTTTGGCTTCTCAAAAGAGAAGGTCCCTAAAATATTGGGTTTTTACTAAGTTTCCTCTGCAGGGTTACCTCTATTTGACTGATGGATGTAAAGTATTCTTTCCTTTATCTTGCCCCTGTCACCATTCTGCCTGCCCCAGTCTTGCCCCCCTCTCTCCTGTTCTTGCCTTCCAGCTGCCCCATGCTTTTGACCCTCGCTTGGTGAGCAGGAGATGAAGCATAACACTCTGCTCATGCTATAACATGCTGCAACCGTGGCATCACATTTATACGCATTAACAAATCACTTCTAGTGCTAGACCGTCATCTTCAGATAGAACTGAGAAATTATCAACAATTTAATAACACTGAAAATATAGTTGGTGTGCTTTCTTTTGATATACAAATTCACATCAGCATAGTTACAATACAGGTATACCCATCACCTCATATTCTCAGAGTCATGACCTTTTAAATCTCTGTCCTTGTTGATACCTGTGGTGCCTTTTAGGCTGCCATCATGTCTCCTGGGAAAATTGTGATGACATTTGCCTTCTGAGTGGCTGCCATTCCTTTCATGACCTTTACCTTATATTTTTAGGTCAAGACTGGAAGGTCGGTTGCACAATGTGCATCGAGGTCTTGCTGTGTAAAGTCTGCAATTAAATGCATTAAAAAAAATCCTGGAGACTTCCTGGATAATGAATTACAGATTTCAAACCTTGCAGTATGAGTGACACATGACTCATGGCACAAGTGAACAAGGACCCTTCGCTGTTGTTACATGCTGTCAAGTTGCCTTGAATTTATGGCAATCCCACGAATGAGCGATCTCCTGAATGTCCTGTCCCCAACCGCTCTGCTCAGCTCCTGTAAACTCAAAGTTGTGGTTCCTTAAGAGAGTCTATCCATCTCATATTGGGTCTTCCTCTTTTCCAACACTTGATTAAGTTGTACTTATACCATCACAAGCCTTTATCTGAACATTCTGCTTTTTTTCACACAAGGTTGTATGAGGGAGAACAAGTGTGGACATATAATCTCTGTCTCCTTCAGCATATCATTTGCCTCCTGTTCATCGCCTTTTAAGGCAAGAAGCCTCAACAAGCAGAGGAGTCTCCCTGGTTTAGAAATCTGCCCTTCAATTCGAGAAGGGTTGTAAACAGAGATGGGCATGAACCGGTTTATTCTAGTTTTTCCGAGTTCATAAAGGCAGCTCCCCTCCTCTGACTCAAACAGCCACTCAGGGGGCCCAGCTTGCTCGTTTTTTTCCACCTCCTCAGCTAATATCCCAGTTACAAGTGAGAGCAACGACTTCTCTGCCCCACCCTTTTGCCTGAGTGGGAGATCGGCTAAGAGTGCCAGGCAGAAGAGCCTGAGCTGTTGCCAGGACTGGAAAATCAATTGAGGAGGTGGGAGAAGGGAGCAGCAGCAGCAGCTGTGCTGCTGCCTTTATGAACTGGGACAAACTGGGATGAACCGGTCCGGGCCCATCCATGTGCACACGTGTGCTCATGTGTGTGCACATGCATGCACGTGCGCGCACACACACACACACACACACACACACACACACACACAGAGAGATGCCTGAATAGTAGTGGCAGATTGTTTAATTCACCTTTCAATGCAAATAATCCTAATTTGCATTTCATGAACAAATCTGTGAACTAAAGCACCAGTGTCCTCCTCTGAATTTTATGATGCAGTTCTGCAGTCAAAATGAATATAAAAATGCACATGTCCAAAAAAATAACAATTAAAAAGGCAAAAACAGTGCGCAAAAAAGGTCAAAATACTGTTGGGCAGGGTCAATGTAGGCATCAGGAATGATGTCATTACTGTTGGTTACTTATGGTTTCCTACCATTATATTCAGGTGCACACAACTCCATTGCATTGCGTACAAGCCTTGTGCACCCCAAAATCACAAAAGGAAGCCTTTAATCTACCACCACCAATGATATCATTCCCATTACACAGGGAGAGCAGCACAACAGCATTTCAGCCAGTGTATGATAGGAAAAAAAGATTAAAAATGCATACAAATGTTCATGAGGAATTTAAAAAAAATCACGCATACACAAAATGGTGACCAAATGAGATGAAAGAAACTAAAGAGTGAAAAAATGAGATACTGGGAGAGCTCATCAATCCCTGGCCATTCATGTCTTGCTTCTGTGTAAATAGTTGAGTGGTGTCATTCTAAAGCTAATAAATGCCAATCTGACTGTTATGATATACACAATACCTAAGTGGTGAGAAAGGAGAGTGCAGGAAGGGAAGGGTTCCATTTTTTATTCTGCCTAGCTATTCATCTTTGGTGTGCTGTCTTGTCAGGTGTTCTCTGTTTCTCTTTCTCTCTCACTTTTTCTCTTTATAAAGTAAGTTTACTAGAGCTACTGAATTTGTCATCTTCCATAGCGGGATTATTTTCCAAGCAATGTGTTTAATTAGGCATGTACTCCTCTACCAGAACAGCTATCCTAAATCAAGCTGTGCTCTTCCAGGTGCTCTCACTGTGACTTAAAATATTTTTAAACATCGTGCATCTTCCTTTTATTTATTTATATATTTATTTTTAAAGAATGCTAACATTTCAGGGGTGGTGAATTTACTAGATTTTTCCTGGCAGATCCTCGGAATCTTCCCACAGTAATATAACACGGATGTATAGGTAAACCGTGAGCAACATTCCTAACATGGTTCAGGAACTAGATGGAGTTACTAACAATTATAGTATCACAGCCAAATGTACACATAGAAACATCATTGTTGTTGGTAACAGCCATGGTTGGCTTGATGACCACATAGGGAGGACTCTCTCCCCCCAAAAGGTCCTCCTTGGTCCTTCTTTGTAGATAAAGTAACATTTTCTATAATCCCCCATTAAAGTTTCTCTTCTGTTTGTCAAGCCATAGCATAATGTCTAGTACTGAAACTTCTCAGAAAAAGGATTGCCTGTTTCTATTTGCTTAAGGAAAATATTCAAAAGTCACACATACCTGTTCGTATTGTACAGAATGTTGGTTGCAACTATGGACCAGTTCTAATGCTAATATTATAATAATGTTATTGAAGGAGGCGTAGCGCATGGGCTCAATTCCTTCAAGTCCTTTTCTCTTAATCTATTGCTTGATTCTTTCTATGAATTCATAGTTTAAGTCAGTATAAGCTAGGGATGTAAATTCCAACTTGTCAAAGATGCAAAACTGTGTACATTTATTTCTTCATTGCATGCAAGACGGTGAAACAATGTTCTGGTACCTCTCACAAGAGTTCTTGTACTGGTGATAATTATTTTCATGCAAGTTGTGCAACTGCACAAAACTTTCTTGAGTAGACCTTTAAGAATTAGTGACAACAGAGAGAGTGGCAGAATCTTTTTGAGGAACCAGCCAGTGAAGTGCTCCTTTGCTCACTCTCACATTAGAGGTAAGAACTCTCATAGAGTAAGAAAATTCCTCATCTGGGTGTTGATCATGTTGAGACAATGTGAACTGATGAGAAAGAGGCATTTAGCAAGTATTCTTCACAGTCCATCATGTAAACTAGGCTGACATTTTTCAGAAAACAATATTCTGGGAGAAAATTCTGAGAATGTTCTCTCTTTTTTTTTTTTTTTTCCAAGTTTTCCTCTCAAAAATAATTTGAAGATTCTGAAACAGTATACCTTCCAATCCTGCCTGTATAAGGCAATCTAGAACATATGATGGCTAATGGTATATAAAGCTCCCGAGAGAATGAGCATCAGCCAGTGCAGCTTGAGCTCCAAACTGAGCTTCCAAGCAACATGTAGAGGAATCTAGATAATTGAGTTCTCCTGGATGCAACTAAATTTATTAAAGGCACTGGATTCTGATATCTACCAGTGGAGGAATGTGGGCAGAAGGGCGGAGAGGCTGCAGTTGGCTTGTAACAGCAGAAGTAGAACACAAAGAAAAATGTAAGTACTGCAGCACAAATCTGAGACTTAAGAATTTTATTTCACTTTGAGTTTTTGTGGAATACAACTTGCTTATGCACACGTTGCAATCCCCCTCAGCTGACACTGACATAAATTTGCTAGACTCCAAAGCTGCCACCCTATTTCCGCTTGTGGAATTGTTGTTGGTGAAACAAACTATTATGGCTGCCTCTCGAAAAACTGTAGATGATCCAGTGGAAAATACATCTTCTCTGTCTTCCCTGTTTTCTCTGCCTAGTTTCCTGAGATCATCCCATTTTCCTTCAGACCCCATAGCACAGCTCATTCCACTCAACAACATCATGGCTATTAAGTGAGTGGGGGACGGTAAGACAGGCAAGGAGAAAGGATGTTGCCAAAGTCAGCTTCCGGCCCCTTCCTTCCATAAATGGATATCTGCATCTATGTATCAAACATGGTGAAACCACCAAAATGGGACTTTTGAATTAGTCATATATAAATCTGTATGTTTAGGGGGGTGGAATAGGAGGGAGGGGAAGGCAAGACAGAGAAAATGTATACAAAGCAGTAGTATAATAGGAGATACCTGGGGAAAACAAAAATGGCATAAATACTGCAGCAGCTGTATATACATAAGATGTGGAGAAAAACCAAACATTACATCTGATGTAGGCATCATCTGTCACCTTACGAGGCCCATAAACCAGCAGGGCCTGCAAACTATCATTTGTAACACCATTGGCACACAATTCCTGTGGATGTGTATGCCTGTGTGTTTTAAGAATATCTAGGATAAAGTGTTAATTCTTTGTATTTCACGTGATCTTTGCTCATTTTTTCCTTCTATGTTTAATATTCCTAGAGATATTAAAAGATTGATTCTGTTTCAGCAAGGAGAATATTTCCCCCCCTTTCTTTTTTAAATCAGTAGAGGGAGAAGGAGAAAATAAGATGAAAAACAAATATCATTGCATGGATCATTTGGCTTTACGATGGGGGTGAATTTGTTTTGAATTATGCAATATTGAACTTCTTGCAGAACAATGAACATGGAAATACCTTCATGACTAAAAAATGCCCAAGAGCAAAGATTTTATATTTTCAGCAGCACTGAAGGGAAATTTTGGGTAATATTCCATATGATGTACTCAAAGCATTCAGTAGCAATAAAATACTTTTAATCAAGCAAGAAATGAAAAGAAAATTAACAAATCTGATGTAAATTGGATGTTAAGAATTAAAGTATGTGGGATGATTATTTTGGCACGAGAATGAGGGAATTGAATTAACAAGTCAAACAGGATGAAGTGGGGAGTGGGGTAGGGTGAGGTGAGGGGTAAAATGCTCAACAGTTATGCCCACATTATCTGAGATAAAATCTTTGTGCATTTTCCCTTTCATTAAAATACCAGAAGACTTTTATTAGCTTAAAGTCCATGTCAGTATTTCACAATCCCATAATATTATAAGCATATTTTGATGCCTAGAAACTGTATATCAATATATTTTCAACATATCAAAGGAGCTGCCCTCCAATAATATCCATAGTCTACATAGTTTTGTTCTAGTGATTGGGTGAGATTTAGTCTCCATATTTTCTGTGCAAATTTCTTTGTATTTAAAAAAGGGGTGATGCAAAAATTGGACCCAGAAGCAACAGAAAGTATAATTTGTTTCCCGTCAGTGAAGCAGGCACTTTGCCCCTCTATGCAGGGTCCCTGGGAAAGATGCCAACATGCAAAGTTGCCAGAACGGAGTAGCTCTGTTTATAGCCTGCAACAGGGTGGTGGTGGTGGAAATATGTAGAACAGTTCAGTTCTAGTCTACGGGAACTATATAAAAGTAACAACAAATACTTGTGATGCTCTTGGGAGTGAAAAAGGAGATGTTGTTCCCATCCCTCAGCACAGCAATCCCATGATCAATGAGAAGGGGAAGTGGAGAACTGAATAAATCATAAAAATTCTTGTTTTTCAAACTTTTTAGTTTAATTAAATTAATTCATGTGTTATGGCAGCGATCAAAAACATTCTTCTTTTCTACAGTGTAAGGAATTTCAGCTACTTTGGTACTAACAAAATTTATTGATAGATACATATTTGAGTCCAATTTGAAAGAGTAGCATGGATCATCTTGATAATATTTAATGCTAACGCTGACATTCTATGTACTACATGAACCAGTACCACCTGATTCCACTGTTAATTATCAATTTGTGGCGAAAGGTACCTGACAGTGCAGTAAAACACTTATCAAGATTTTGGGCTGGAATATCTATCTATTGCTTTATTCCCAAATCCGACAAAACTATAGCATGCATAAATGCCTCAGAAGTACAATGTTTGGGATGGCCTGCACATGTAGTTTTCATATACGATTTACATAATGACTTATATAACAATTTCACATATGTAGTTACTTGGATGATTTTTTTTTTTCATTTTCAGTAAGGATAGGTTGGAGTATGGGTTACAGGGACATAAGGAGGGAATGGATAGGGGTGGGATAAGGGTAAAATTCCAGAGATTGAAAGAGTATTCTTACATCCACTTATTTAGTTATGTTAAAAGGGAAATCACATAGATAAATCATCTAACAATTTTTCCAGACTATCTTTCGAGCTCTCCCCATTCCTTTGGACCTTCTTATACTTCTTTTATCTATTCTTTCCAGTCCATATTTCGAATCCAGTTATAAAGTCGTTCCCATTTTTTAAGTCCTTTTTGAGGTGATCTTTCATTTAGTGCTTCCGTTAGTACATCCATCTCTGCCACTTCCATTATCTTTTCTATCAGTACCTCCATAGACGGTACGTCTTCATTCTTCCAATATTTTCCATATAGTATCCAAGTAGTTACTTGGATAATTTGATGAGTTTTATTAACTCCCAAGGAAAAAATAGGCCAAATTTCTACAAAAGGAAAAAACAATTCTAAGTCTTGACTTACTTATTGTGCAAAACAAGAAAAAAAAACCTATTCTCTGCATAAGAGATTTTTTTTAAAATGGCATTTAACCCCCACCACACCCACCTAGTGCTGAGGTAGTGGGCAAAACCTCGTTGGACATGATGCAACAATGGGCTCAAGTTACAGGAAGCCAGATTTCAGTTGAATATCAGGAAAAACTTCCTAACTGTTAGAGCAGTATGGCAATGGAACCCAGGGCTGCTTTATTCAGAAGGCAAAGTGGGCATTTGCCCAGGGCCCACTGTTGGTAGGGGCCTACATAAAGAGGGGGATGGAGCGGCCAGAGCAGCAGCTGGCCAGGCTGGGAGCTGTCAGGGCTGCAAGGGTGAGGCTGGCCTGGGGTCATGGTGGAGTGCATTCAGTTGGTGCTCCTGGCTGGTGAGTCATAGGGGCTGGACAGCAGGCAGATGGTGCTCAGCTCCTTTGCGCACCACATCCTGCCCCTAATGGCCCGCCACAGCTACCACCACAACCAGGGAAGAGCTTCAGGACCCTCCAACGGGTGCTCCGTCCTCCTCCACCTCCTCTCTGTTCCCCCAGAGGCTGGGCTCTGGCTGCCATGGGCGCCATTGGGGCAGCTGATCTTCCTGTGCCAGGTGGCATTGCTGCATGAGTGGAAGGCACGCCTGCAGGAGGTGCTGCTGGGCCCCACCGCCTGACAAGGAGAAGGGCGCCCTCCCTTATCTTGAGGATCTGCTCTGGGATGTCTTCCAGGCCCCTGAGGGTGCCGCGTCCCTGGAGGTGCACATGGCTGTCTTTGCCCCTGGCCACCCTGACTGCATCCTGGAGCTGAAGCGCCTCAGCAAGACCTGCTTCTCCTGACAGAGGCCAGCCGGGACACGCATGGCACTCTGCTTAGGCTCAGAGGCACTGTTCCCACCAGTGCCCTTAGTTGGGTAGCAGCGGCCCTCCACTTCCTCCTGCACCTGAGCCTAGCGTCCTGTGACCCCACACAACAGGCAGCCTCCCTCCCTTCCACGTGGGGTCTGCTCTGGATTGCAGCCTCAGCATGTTCTACGCATGATGTGCACAACTTTTCCTCTTCTTGGGCCATGTGCAAAGCGCCTCGAAGCTCAGCTTTAGGCTTCCCTTGCCTCGCCCCTCCCTCATAAGCCAGACTTTCTTTTCATTATTATGTTGTTTGTTTACATAAGCATTGTTCACTTATTTACTGCTACCCAGATTACCTTAGCGAGTCAGTCTTATTTATGTTATATTACTTTATGTTGTGTGACCTATTTAGGTGGGAGATAAGGGCGAGGGAGGGAGGAGGAAGCCCCCCCCCCACTATTATATTTTTTTTGCTCAGGGCCCACCGGATCCTTAAATCAGCCCTGATGGAAACAGTTACTTCGACAGGCGGTGAGTGCTCCAACATTGGAGGCATTCAAGAGAATTTAGATAACCATCTGGCAGATATACTTTAATTTGTATTCCTGCACTGAGCAGGGACTTGGACTTGATGGCTTTATAGGTCTCTTCCAACTTCATTATTCTTTGACTTCCATGGGCTGCAGACGCAGCGAAGGGTGCAAGTTAGATTTTATTGGCTCAACACAAGTATTATCAACCACACCTCTCCTTCCCATCTCATGCCCTCCCGATAATTCAGTTACTAGCCCTGGGAGAAGTTTCATGCCTTTAGGTCCCTCAGTTAACTTCACTGGGGTTGGCACAATCCATAGTTTAGGTGTGAGTGTAAGACCAAGCGTCTGGTTCAACCAGGTCAAGGCCCTACAGGGAAGGCTTGTAATGTCAGGTGGCCGTCATTTGTGGGGTCCTCCCAACTCCTCCTGAAGGTGTCAGTGCCACTCTTTCTGGCATTTGCACCTCCAGTGTTTCGTTTGAGTTGGGATAGAGGTCAGCTGTCCTGCTGGTGCCTGAGATCTCCAATGGCAGGAAGGGCCAGGGCACGACTGACAAGGCACTAACTCATAACCTCTGCCATGACCTCTTCCTTGGGGTACATGGATCTGAACCAGAACCCTGGTCCAGGCGTCTTTGATGCATATGCAGTCCAAGACCCTGTCACGATCCGCATCACTCCATGCTTCCCTGACTGTCATGTTGGTGTCTGCTTCCTTTCCCCCCTGGGAGCTCCTCTCCAGCTCTCCTTCTGCAACCTTTATTCCCTGCAGCTGGCTGCAAATGTTCACCCCCACCTCCTCATCTAGCTGGCTCTTTGTTGGGTTTCTCCTTACTACCCTGGGCTGTTCAACCAGCCACTGTGCCCACCCGAGACCCAGCAGATGCTGCTTCCAACAGACTATCCAGGGAGTGCAGGGCAAGAGTCAATGTCCCATCAGGAGCACTCAAAGCAACCTCCTTGGATTCATTCGTTCGTTCATTCATTCATTCATTCATTCATTCATTTTTTCAGTCTCAGGGAGCTTTTGCGCGTTTTCAAGAGGGTTTTTTGACCATTTCTGTAAGCAGTGTTGGAAAAGGCAATAATAGTTCCCATGTTTTGAGCTCAGACATTTTGTGCAAACTGCAAAAGACACAATGAAAAACATTCCTATCCACTGCTTGGTGCCTTATTCTGATGGAATGGAGGAGCTTGTGCTGAAGCCAGGATCTTTGGTGGGAGCTGGAGATGCCTCACCAAACTGTCCCAGTCAACATTTCAACAACGGCAAGAATTTTTCACATTTCTCTTCTTATTAAATTAGGTGATTAAAATTGTCATGAAGGGAAGAAAGGAAAGAGTACAGGCATAGATGTTTCAGTGACTGTTGATTAGAGGATTACATTAGACGGGTTTCATCTGAATATACACCTATGATTTCCAGAGCATTTCAACTTTCTGACATAATATTTCTTTGTTGAACTTTATCTTTGATTTTGATGGTTATCCAACTTTCCTTTCCTTCAAATATATCAGAAGTTATTCAAGAATTTACAGGTATATGTTGGCTTGATACCTCAGTGGAAACTGCAAAATAGCCTCCATAGAAACTTTTTTATTTTACTGTGTCCAGAAGGCTGACAAAGATTGTGTGACTCAGAGGATGCATAATGTAGCAAGAAGATAGTGAAAATGTCAAACAATGTGGGGATTAAAGGCAGGTGAAGCATACAATTCTTGCTGGGGGCTACTCAAAGACTGCACTAATTTTATTTTCTGCTGTCTTCAAGATCTTAATCAGAATCCTACTAGTAGGCCTTTGCACTTTATAGTCTCTGTGTACTTTCTGAGTTTGCTACCTGCTGCTTTAGTACTTAATAATCGACTGAAATATAATATCACAGGAGTATGAGACAACAGCTCACCTTCAACCCACATTACTTCTCTAGATTTGAATGAGGCCAAAACTAACAATTTAGGTGAGCATTTTGTTTGTTCTCTTTTGGAAGAAAAAGGCATGAATTTTTTCAGCAACAAAGAGCAGTAAATCTTGTAATTAAATGTTGTCCATTCAAAGCCAACTGGCCCCAGTTCTCCAATAATCCTAGATGGGTGTCCCCAACAAACGCAGTGACTTACTTGCGAAGTAACTTTCTTCCAGCAACATTTTGTGAACTCAAAAGAAAGAGTGCTTTCAAATATGGCAGTGTTGTTTTTGGAATACCCAGCAGTGAATGTGGAAGGATGCCATATCATGGCATGGTTATCTTAGATATAGATATAGAACTTAGATATAGATAGCACTTATGAATGTGCTAGGAGTGCTGCTGCCTCTTGCTGCAGTGGCTCACATTATATTAGCAATGAAAAGGAAAGAGAAAGAGAAGTCTTTGCCATGGAGGGATTTGAATCTATGTCCTTTCACCCTTGAGAAATTACTGTACAAAGCAGGCCTTCCTGTAAAGGATAGACTCAAGGAACATATTTGAAGACGGACTAGTCTAATTCATTGGTCCATACCCTAAAAATATAAATATAAGAACAGAATCAATGGGATATTGGCTAAAATTCTGTTACACAGTTATGCAAAAGGATTAATTTCTAGAGGTGAATTGCCATATGTTAAGAAATCTCTGTAGACAGTGTATGTTGCATGCAGAGTTTCCTAAGCGCTTTCTTCCCCCCCCCCCCCTCAGAGAGCTATGAATCCTGTCCCATTTATCTCGGAATGGTACCGTTTACTCAAAACGGCCAGATGTGTCAAGCTCAGTCATATAGAGGTTCTCATTTTTTCCCACTGCCAAACTTGTTTCACCTAGTGTTCTATAATGCTTTTTCACACCTAGAAATTCATGTGTTTTCGTCATTTTTTGTATATTTTTCAGAAGCATACATTGGTTGATTCAATTGTACATAGTTTTCACTTTTAAATTTTATGCATCATGAACTTTGAAAATTGAATGGAGGGTCAAATTCTACATTAAAGATAGCATGATGTGTGATCATGCAATCACTTCACTGTTCTAGATCTCTGATTCCTGTAGACACTTGTGTCTGACAATCATCCATACAAATTAAGTCAATGTTACCTCCTGATAAACAAATATAAAACAAATTGTTTGCAAATTATTGGTGGCAAGACAAACATTTGCTGTAATAGTCAGACATCTTTCAGCACTTGATGAATTGCTTCATGTAATAATGTACCATCTGTAATGTTTAATTTGACCCTCTGTACCACTTGAATTCAGTTATCGTAAATTAAGTAACTCTGTTTTTAAAAACATGAAGGAGTAAATTTCTCACCCCTGCCCAGTCTTACCAGCATTCTCAGTTCTTGCCTGTTCAACCACTGGAATGAAAAATGTTGAGCAGAACAACATATTGGGGCGGGGTGATATGGTTCAAGAGATAGAGAAGCACAGCAAAAAAAAATCTCTCTGGATGCCACCTGCTCAGTCTCTAAAAAAGTGAGAAGTAGAACACAAAAAAGTGGAGTAGAACACTTTGAGATAAAATATGCACATAGCTAATAAATTTTTGTGCCTAGAACTCCACTCGCTGTTATTATTGGCTGAAAGCCTGAGGTTTCAATGTTGGTATGTTTTAGGAATTTGATGAAAACTTGTATCTAGCCATCAACTGTTGGGAATTCTCTCATATTATGTATAGTTGTGGATATTTTTTATGAGATTGATTTGTTTTTATTTTATGGTGCTGTAAACCATTTCAGGATTGTGCAATTAAGAAATATAGAAGTATTTCTAATAAAATCACCACATAAGGAGCTAGAAACCCCCTTAGCATTTGCCACTTAATCTTATGGGAGTTCTGCTTTGCCTGATTTTGGAGACAGGGAAGATTATAAATCCTCAAGAAGAGTAGAATTATAGGTAGCCAGGGCCATTTTGATTTTATATTCCAGCAGAAAATTGTCCTTACACTGACCCTACTTCCAAGACTTTAACACTGAAGCGAAGGTGAGGCTTTTCCTTCATTTTTTAAAGCACGCAGTTGAACACGAATCATGCAGTTAAGAGAAAAGTGCAGTTGGAAACTGGTAGACGTGCAGTTGAAGAAACAAAGGGGAAAATGGTGGACAGGTTCTGAATATCTGTTTATTAAGAACTTCAACCAAAAGCAGTGCCATGTGACACAGTTTATGTAAGGGCTGGGATGTGCTTGGTTTCCATACTTAAATCAAACTCTCCAAACCCCGTTAAAATAACCTGTTATTTTTGGTTGGACCCTCTTCTACTACACCTTTATTAGTACTGAAAGTCTGCTGATCCTTTTGATCAACAAATACTAAAGCAACCTCTCTTGTCTGAAGTTTTGACTTTGGCTTTAGGGGTGGAGGTGACTGACAGGACATTTGTGCAGTTGGAGTATCAGTTAAAAGAAAATCTCTTCATAGAAGATTCCTTGACAGGATCAAGAGATGGTTTAGATAATTATGATGATGCAGTCATTATTCTCACCCACTAGAATAAATTTTCAGGAATAATTCTGAAGAACAGCCGGGAGTCCATTGCTAATGAAAATGTCTTTTGTTTCTCCCTCCACCACCTCAGCTATACTATGGAGAATGGAGAGGAAGAAACCAAAGTGGAGGCACCGTTTTGTTTTGTTTTGTGTTTTGTAGGTTTTTTTCCCCTACCATTTTATCCAGTGGGGAAGTGAGATGGGATGTGGAATTTGCCATATTTATGACATATTTGACCTTCCGTGGCCATTTCTTTTTCTTTTTTCAGAAAATCTATCCTATCGCTCCCAATAGCGGGGAAAAATGAAATTAAGTGATACCATGGCTGATATCCCCTCCCCTAACACCATTTCAGGGGTGTGTTGGGCAAGAAGGAATACTCTGAATTCTGAGGATCCACTGTAACCTTAACCTAAGCATTCATCCTTTCTGTTCTCTCCTATGTTAGATACACCATAGTGCATTCCTTAGCATAGCCAGTGTGGTATACTGGATAGAGTAATTGACGAGGACTCAGGAGACCTGGTTCCACTCCCTGCTTGGCCATGAAAACTCACTGTGGGGAGGCAATGGTAAAGCCACTCCTGTCACCTACCTTGAAAGCCCTATAAGGTTGCTATAAGTCGATTCCAACTTGACAGCACATAACACACTTAAAAAGCATACTCAATTTCTACTTCAATGGTCCATAGTAGCAAGTTTTGGCTCTGGCACATAAGATTTGAAAATAGCAGCAGCGATTCCTAAATATTGTGGCTTTCATTAATTCATCTTGCAGTTCTCTGAATATAAATGTGTCATAAATAAAGCAGCTGGAAATTTTGCATTTCAATTCCTTGAAGACTGACTTTGGGAGGGGGTAAAAAAGCAGCCCCTTTGCTGCTTCTGAAGTCAAACTGAGCTCCAAAAGAAATATGTCTGTGTTTTTCAACTTGGTCTCTAGTGGAAAATAAGAATGGCAAAACCACATCATAAACTGTAACACAGTAAGGGGGGGATGTAAATACAGAAAGGTACACAGACTGAACAAGAAAAGAGAAGCATACAGCAGTTTATGACAAGTGCATTGCTATGTTTTAAGAGCTGATTTGTCACCAAAAGAGAAGTTTTGTTTCATTGTGCAAAACAACCATGGTAATTCTGTCCTTAAAAATACCTTTGGGAATTTGATAACATTAATAAAAAAATTAACACATGTCAAATATGTAGACATCTGTAGAACCTTGCAATACTTCTCTGTTATAGATGATTCCCTATCACAGCTTTGAGAAATTAGACTTTTGGGCTACAACTCCCAGAATCCCCCAGGGAATAGTAATGTATGAGAAACAACCTATTTGCAAAGCATTGGTATTGTGAGAAAACTTGTGATCGTTTTTGACTCGCAGTTAGAATTTGGTCTGTTGCCTAGTGCTTACCAGCGGCTTCCTTGTTCTTCCCATGTAAAGTCAAATGCAACACCTGTTTCCAAAGCTGAAAGGAAACTGTCGACTATTTGTGTAGTGGAGTCGGCTTTGTCGATGGGCCTTTTCCATTCCAGCAGGGGACTCAGCAGCTGGAGTCATCATATGGCTAATTCTGTGTGTGTCCCTCCCCATATCGGTGCACGAGAGACAAACTGAGGGCCAAACACATCATGTCACATTGAAGTGGACAGACAACAACTGCCAAGGTCTTAATTGCAAAGGTGCCCTGACCCTCCTGAAAAATTGTGCCCTGGAACTAAATGCATACAAACTGTTCTCTCAATTATCATTGTGACACACTTGTATCATGACAAGCAAGATATGTGTTCATACAACCAACATGGGAAGGTATTGGTCCTCAAGCCACAGGCAAGGCACATAAATGAAAGTTTCCTATTTATTTATATAATAATGGTGTGCCCTCAAGTCAATTCTGTCTTGTGGTGGCCCTTTTCTAGATAGAGAGTATTCAGAAATGGTTTATTATTCCTGTCTTCTGGGGGCACCCTGGGACTGTGCAGCTTGCCCATGACTAGACAGACTGTCTCTACTCCAAGAAGGCACCATGAGAAATTGAACTCTCAACTTCTGCCTCTGCAGCCAAATACCTAACACACTGAGCTATCTAGCCAGCTTTATATTCGGACAATATTTACTACTAAATACATTGCTGTCTCCGCCATCACCACCACCACCATCATTGTCATCATCAAGCTTTATTAAACATGGAAGAGAATATCCACATGTCTGACTTTTACATAAAATGGAGGCACTGGTTGTTTGGTTCCAACAGCGCTGTGCCATATCATGCCAAACTGCATCAGTAAAACCACACAAGCAGTCACAGAGCAGATGAGGAGAAGCTAAACATAGCATCTAAGAAGCAGACCCAAGTTCAAATCATACAAGGAGCCTGCAAACAAAGCAGATAAGGGCTGTCCAAGAAATAGAGCCAGGCAAACACAAAGCAGTCATATCCTGGCTTTTCCGACCTCACTCCTGGACATGACCTTGCACTGTGTCTAAGTCAGTACAGAGTTTGGAAAGGAAACATTTGAAAACCTTAGTTCAGAAGGATGAGGCTGAAGGCAAAATAGTTGGACTCAAAAGGGAATATAGGATATTCAGTTCTATAGCCACTGGAGCAAAAACAGTCCCAGCTACAAAACAGTATAGGCATGGTAGGTTTCAGTGAATGTGGTCTGTTGTTGTTGTTGTTGTTGGGTGAAAGTTCCTATCTTTAATGGCTGTTAACAATGGCTAATGTATTTAAAATTAATGCTAGCACTTTATGATTTTTGCCTGTCTGACTAATTCAGATTTCCTTTAGGTAACTTGAGTTGCCCCTTCACGGATTGCTGCCTTGTCGTGGCGAAGGGGCTTGAGTAATTCAGAGAAGCTATGGGCTATGCCGTGCAGGGACACCCAGGACGGACAGGTCATAGTGGAGAGTTCTGACTAAACGCGATCCACCTGGAGCAGGAACTGGCAAGCCACTCCAGTATCTTTGCCAAGAAAACCCCATGAACAGAAACAAAAGGCTAAAAGATATGACGCTGGAAGATGGCCCCCTCAGGTTGAAAGGTGTCCAACATGCTACTGAGGAAGAGCGGAGGACAAGTACAAGTAGCTCCAGAGCTAATGAAGTGGTTGGGCCAAAGCCAAAAGGACGCTCAGCTGCGGATGTGCCTGGAAGTGAAAGGAAAGTCCGATGCTGCAAAGAAGAATACTGCATAGGAACCTGGAATGTAAGATCTATAAACCTTGGTAAGCTGGATGTGGTCAAACAGGAGATGGTAAGAATAAACATTGACATCCTGGGCGTCAGTGAACTAAAATGGACAGGAATGGGCGAATTCAATTCAGACGATTATCATATCTACTATTGTGGGCAAGAATCCCATAGAAGAAATGGAGTAGCCCTCATAGTGAACAAAAGAGTGAGAAAAGCTGTACTTGGATACAATCTCAAAAATGATAGAATGATTTCAATACGAATCCAAGGCAGACCTTTCAACATCACAGTAATCCAAGTTTATGCCCCAACCACCCATGCTGAAGAGGCTGAAATTGACCAATTCTATGAAGACTTACAACACCTTCTAGAACTGACGCCAAAGAAAGATGTTCTTGTCATTATAGGGGACTGGAATGCTAAAGTAGGGAGTCAAGAGATAAAAGGAACAACAGGTAAGTTTGGCCTCGGAGTTCAAAACGAAGCAGGGCAAAGGCTAATAGAGTTTTGTCAAGAGAACAAGCTGGTCATCACAAACACTCTTTTCCAACAACACAAGAGATTACTCTACACATGGACATCACCAGATGGGCAATACCGAAATCAGATTGATTATGTTCTCTGCAGCCAAAGATGGAGAAGCTCTATACCCGTGATGGCGAACCTATGGCACGTGTGCCCCAGGTGGCACGTGAAGCCCTTTCTTATGGCATGCAAGGTATTAGCCCACCCACCCTCCCTTGTGGAGGCAAACCTTATGAGCCGGCTGCAGCCGGGATTCCCCCTTCCGCTGCCACTCTCTGGTCCTCTGGGTCCATCGCTATGATTCCCCCTTCCGCTGCCACTTCCTGGTCCTCTGGGTTCGTCGCTATGATTCCCCCTTAAACTTCCTGTTCCTGGTCCTCTGGGTTCATCCCTATGATTCCCCCTGAAACCGCCACTTCCGGTTCTGGACTTCCAGGCGGCACGACAGCCACTGGTTTCTCTCCCCCCCCCCCTCATTTTGGGCACGCGAGCCCAAAAAGGTTTGCCTCCACTGCTCTATACAGTCAGCAAAAACAAGACCTGGAGCTGATTGTGGCTCTGATCATCAGCTTCTTATAGCAAAATTCAAGCTTAAACTGAAGAAAGTAGGAAAAACCACTGGGCTAGTTAGGTATAATCTAAACCAAGTCCCTTATGAATACACAGTGGAAGTGAAGAACAGATTTAAGGAACTAGATTTGGTGGACAGAGTGCCTGAAGAACTATGGATGGAGGTTCGTAACATTGTACAGGAGGCAGCAACAAAAAACATCCCAAAGAAAAGGAAATGCAAGAAAGCAAAGTGGCTGTCCAACGAGGCCTTACAAATAGCAGAGAAGAGAAGGGAAACAAAATGCAAGGGAGATAGGGAAAGTTACAGAAAATGGAATGCAGACTTCCAAAGAATATCAAGGAGAGACAAGGGGGGCTTCTTAAATGAACAGTGCAAAGATATAGAGGAAAAGAATAGAAAGGGAAAAACCAGAGATCTGTTCAAGAAAATTGGAGATATTAAAGGAACCTTTTGTGCAAAGATGGACATGATAAAGGACAAAAATGGTAGGGACCTCACAGAAGCAGAAGACATCAAGAAGAGGTGGCAAGAATACACAGAGGAATTATACTAGAAAGATCTGGATCTCCCAGACAACCCAGATAGTGTGGTTGCTGACCTTGAGCCAGACATCCTGGAGAGTGAAGTCAAGTGGGCCTTAGAAAGCATGGCCAACAACAAGGCCAGTGGAGGTGATGGCATTCCAGTTGAACTATTTAAAATCTTAAAAGATGACGCTGTTAAGGTGCTACACTCAATATGCCAGCAAGTTTGGAAAACTCAACAGTGGCCAGAGGATTGGAAAAGATCAGTCTACATCCCAATCCCAAAGAAGGGCAGTGGCAAAGAATGCTCCAACTACCGTACAATTGCACTCATTTCACACACTAGCAAGTTTATGCTCAAAATCCTCCAAGGCAGGCTTCAGCAGTATGTGGACCGAGAACTCCCAGAAGTACAAGCTGGATTTCGAAGGGGCAGAGGAACTCGAGACCAAATTGCTAACATGTGCTGGATTACGGAGAAAGCCAGAGAGTTCCAGAAAAACATCTACTTCTGCTTCATTGACTACGCAAAAGCCTTTGACTGTGTGGACCACAGCAAACTATGGCAAGTTCTTAAAGAAATGGGAGTGCCTGATCACCTTATCTATCTCCTGAGAAATCCATATGTGGGCAGGAAGCAACAGTTAGAACTGGATATGGAACAACTGATTGGTTCAAAACTGGGAAAGGAGTACGACAAGGCTGTATATTGTCCTCCTGCTTATTTAACTTATATGCAGAATACATCGTGCGAAAGGCAGGACTGGATGAATCCCAAGACCGAATTAAGATTGCTGGAAGAAATATCTATAACCTCAGATATGCAGACGATACCACTCTGATGGCAGAAAGTGAGGAGGAATTAAAGAACCTCGTAATGAGGGTGAAAGAGGAGAGCGCAAAAAATGGTCTGAAGCTCAATATCAAAAAAACTAAGATCATGGCCACTGGTCCCATCACCTCCTGGCAAATAGAAGGGGAAGATATGGAGGTAGTGACAGATTTTACTTTCTTGGGCTCCATGATCACTGCAGATGGTAACAGCAGCCATGAAATTAAAAGACGCCTGCTTCTTGGGAGGAAAGCGATGAGAAACCTAGACAGCATCTTAAAAAGCAGAGACATCACCTTGCCGACAAAGGTCCGCATAGTCAAAGCTATGGTTTTTCCAGTAGTGATGTATGGAAGTGAGAGCTGGACCATAAAGAAAGCTGACCGCCGAAGAATTGATGCTTTTGAACTGTGGTGCCGGAGGAGACTCTTGAGAGTCCCCTGGACTGCAAAGAGAACAAACCTATCCATTTTGAAGGAAATCAACCCTGAGTGCTCACTGGAAGGACAGATCCTGAAGCTGAGGCTCCAATACTTTGGCCATCTCATGAGAAGAGAAGACTCCCTGGAAAAGACCCTGATGTTGGGAAAGTGTGAGGGCAAGAGGAGAAGGGGACGACAGAGGACGAGATGGTTGGACAGTGTCATCGAAGCTACCAACATGAATTTGACCAAACTGTGGGAGGCAGTGGAAGACAGGAGGGCCTGGCGTGCTCTGGTCCATCGGGTGACGAAGAGTCGGACATGACTTAACAACTAAACAACAACAAACTTGAGTTGGATAAGAGGGTGATTCAGCAGTCAAAGAGACATTAGCAAGTTTCACATGGTCCATGAATTGCACAGGGGGTAGGGAGTTCTTTGCCCCTAGTAATTTGATTAAGCTATAAATTAGCAAATATAAATGATAACTCTTCTTTCCTGGATGTGAAGCTTTCTGCCGTGCACTGCCATCTTTCTAGGAATAAATGGAGTCTTTAAAAACCACATTGTTAAGGAACCGCTCAAAATCGGTAAGGCAATATGCTTCCTAGTGATAACACTGATAACATATCCTTATGATATCCACCACTCCTAGTCATTGTGTTTTGCAGTTGTTGTTCTGACTCAAATATGTCTACCTCCTCTATTCAGGGATTCTCCTATTCTCAACGTGTTGTGGGAGGGGATACAGAATCAGTGCCAATGCCTCCTCCATCCTCCTCCTAATTATTTGACCAGCAAGAGAGAAAGAAAAGCATTACGAGCAGCATCACATGTGTTAGCACATGGGTTTATGTCAGAAGTAAAGCAAATTGTCCTTTTGTTCTCAAGGTCAGATATTATAAGGTGGTGAAATTATTTTAACAACCTAACTTACATATATCCATTACGCTCTTAATACAAAGGTCACTCCTAACCTAACACTAAATAGTGTTAACAAAACAATAGCTATATGCTACTTCTTTGAAAGTTGCTTAAATTTCCCCTTGTAGTAATCTAAAGCAAATGATCCACTACATTACCCAAATACTTGATTTCACCCCTCTTTTTCAAGCTATGGAATGTGAAATGTATTACTTAATAAAGCCGAGGGAAGGCTTTGTATTTTGTATTAAGATAGATTACTTATGTGAAATGAAAATTAAGATCATAAATCAAAACAGCTCATTACAAGTTCCTTGTTTTACTGTAATTTATCAGTTGTACTTCTATTTTTTATTGTTTGGGTATCTAGCCTATGCCACTTATCCCTTTACTTCATCACTAAATCTGGCTGTTAGATATTGGTTACCTATCCATGAGCAAATGAATTATAGCCAAATGACTACACAGCCAGCCTTCAGGGCGGTGGGAGAGTGCATTAGCTAAAGTAAACACCCATCATGAGAAAAAATGAGCTAAATATCACTTGTTTCTTTAAATATGACTAAAGAGGTTTTTTAAAAAAAGACTTGTTTTAAGGATGTTCTGCATTTCTCAGTATGGTATTCCCCCCCCCCTTTAAAAAAAGAACATGTCTTTTTATTTTGATTTAATTCCAATAGTTTATGGGAGGAGAATCTATTTAAAACCTTATTTATAACCAGTTTCTAGTGCTAGAGCTGGGTGAGATCATCCTCTGACAAATGCGCTGTTTGGGGCACTGCAAGGAAGTGCATGTTTATTTATGGGTAAGTATTTTTACCAGTCTAGCCCTCTTTTCTTTCTTCCACCTGGCTCTCATGAGAACCAGCTACTGCAAAGAAAGTAAGAGCTATATGTGCCTACCATCTGCTTATAGATTTCTTCAATGCCACCCAAGGATTCTCTGGAGGAACTTGGTGCTTTCTAGGCCCTTCTAAAGAACAGCTGTATTATCACTGCATGAGAGTGCAGTGATGTCATTCTTTTGGCAGAGCAAATCAACATTCTACAAGGCAATTCTAAAAATGGAAGCAGCCGAAACATCTGAAAACTGGACTTTGGATCAGTACTGAATCTGTCTGGCAGACAGTCTGCTCTTGATTTGTGCCAAATGTGGGGAAGTTTTGGCAAAGGGTATTTGAATTTTTTAAAAAAGTAATGCTATTTTACACACACACGCACACGCACACACACAGAGAGAGAGAGAGAGAGAGAGAGAGAAGCAAGCAATTTTAAATGTCCCCAGATTTAAAACAGCTTAAATAAATTGAAAAGACCAATCTTGCTTATCTTGAAAGAGAATGATCAGTCTCACTAGCTTTTTTTATTTGAAGGGAATTCAGGCTGCAGGGGCTGAAACACTGATTTTCAAAAAAGGTCTATCAAAAAGTTAAATCAGTGACTTATTTATAAACTGAGCATGAATGGAGCAAGCTTAGGTAAAGATAAAGGTTCCCCTTGACATTTAGTCCAGTCGTGTCTGACTCTAGGGGGCGGTGCTCATCCCCGTTTCCAAGCCGTAGAGCCAGTGTTTGTCCGTAGACAGTTTCCGTGGTCACGTGGCCAGCGCGACTAGACACAGAATGCCGTTACCTTCCCACCATGGTGGTACCTATTTATCTACTTGCATTTTTACATGCTTTCGAACTGCTAGGTTGGCAGGAGCTGGGACAAGCGACGCGAGCTCACTCAGTTGTGTGGATTCGATCTTATGACTGCTGGTCTTCCGACCTTGCAGCACAGAGGCTTCTGTGGTTTAACCCACAGTGCCACCACATCCCACGTCAGGAACAAGCTTACCAGCAAGAATATTGCAAAGTACATACATTGTTGCAGCTTTGTGTCCCGGGAAGTGAGAAATTTGCAGGGCATTGAAAGCCCCCAGAAACAATCAAAAGACAGGTTTTCTTTCAAGAGTCAAAAAAACAGGTTTTCTTTAAAGAAAGTGACATAGTGATGGCCCTCCATGAAGAGACAGTTTGCCATGTATCTCTAGGGAATTAATATAAAATTTTATAAAAGTATTACTGCATTACAAAAGCCCAGAGCAGTTGTGTTTGTACAATCCTGAGTGCTTTCAGCAAACATTTCTGAAATTAGGCTCCTGACATCAGTTTTCAAAGGGGAAATCAGCTCCAGGTTTGGGGCAATCTGAACGTTTGACCCTTTCAGTAAGGACCCAAACAGCTGACTCTTAGGAGGAAAACTTTTTTAACTTCTTCCAGGCCAACAGGCATTGGTGTAGGGAAAGGGACTCTGTGTTTGGTTATAAAAATATTTTGTAAAAGATATTTTAAAAAAATACTAGAGAACAAATATTCAGACACTTGCTCATTTAAGCTATGAAATTACTGTCTTTTGCTTTGTGGCTGGGGATGGTATTACTTGATGTTAGCAGAGCTTTAGTGCCTATATTCTATCATAGTTTCTACCATTCCACTCATCTTGTCACTGTACAATTGTCTTATAATTAAGAAAAAAATTCCAGAGATGTTATTTGCCATCAAGTCACTTCTGATGTGTGGTGACTATATGAGTCAATGACCGGCAAAATGTCCTACCATTAACAGCTCTGCTCAGATTGTTCAAACTAACAACATCTCATATTAGATTGTTCATTCTTCCTACTGCCACCCCTTCCTAGCAATATTGCCTTTACAGTAGGTTCTGCTCAAGTCTTTCAAACTAACAACTGTGGCTTCCTTAATTGAGACAATCTGCCCCATGTTAGGTCTTCCTGTTTTCCTACTACCCCCCATTTCCTGGAAGTATTGTCTTGTCTGGTCAGTTATGTATTTTCATTATATGTGCATAAAAATAGCTTCCATTAACTCATTTTTGCTCTAGTGAGAGTTCAGACTTGACTTGATTCAGCACCCACTTTTCTGAATGTCTGGCTGTCTTTGGTAACTGTTAAGCTCTCCTCTAACACCATATTTCAAATAAGTTTATTTTTATCCCTGCATTTCTTCACTGTCTTTCTTTTACACAGTATTGATGAATCTGACCTTGGTTTCCAGTAACAATCTTTTTAACTACCAGCTATCCTTTTTTTTTCATATTTCAAAAGATGAAGGGACATATTTTGGAAAACATGCACACAACATTTTCATAGACCTTTTGATCTTACATAGCCTTTTTTTCTCAAGTTGCCTAACCCAAGTAAAGGGTTTGGAATTGAATCCAGCCAACTTTTTAAGATAGATCAATGCTTAACCAGGAATTTCCACATAACAGATATACATATGTACACATGCATATATATGCCTTTGTGGAGTTGTTCTACAAGTGCAAGTGACTTACCAATTCTTACCCTACATGCCATCTGTCCACATGTATGATGTCAATGATTTTATATTACACAACATGTGGGATTTTTATACCCTGTGAAACACATGATGTGCTTCCCCCCTCCCATAGAGCTTTTGGCACACAATGCATCAGTTCACAGGAGTACATTCATAAGCCAAAACCTTTCTGGAGTTTTACTCAGGTGCAAGAGGAACTACAAAAGTTGCTGCAGCTAACTGGAGTGGTAGGAGGCATGTGCAGGTTGCACACCCAGTTGTGTTCCTGTTTCCATGCCTAGTACACTACGATTTGTGCCAGGCACCTGATTTATTAACTACAGTGACATATGTATCTGTTGGTGACTTTCCAATATTTTTGAGAAGAGAATATATTACTGCATTAATATTGTGTTAGTTTCTGCTTCTCTCTTACAGCTTTTTGACAGGTCTCTGTAACACTTAGTACATATTATACTGGAATATACTGTATACAAGTGTCAGCAAATGTAAAATACATGCTACATAATTTATCCTAAAAATGTAAAAAGGAAGATTCTCTTTCACTGACACTCTGTAGATCTGTACATAATGGAATATGGACAGTGATGAATGCCTCCTTTTCAGTTCAGATGAATGCATTCTATTATTCTGAATGCAGAGGCCTTTTGTAAGAATGTAACATCACATAAAACACCATGTTAGCAGTTGGATTTTACACTCAATCCTATTTTAGGATTCCTCCACTCTTGTTGAGCTCCTACTCATGTGAGTTCCAATTGAACAAATGTTGCTTTTTAAAGATAGCAGCACATTGCAGTGGAAAATTTAAAAACTATCCCAACTTCCCACTCTGCAAACGATTCTGCTCCTAGAAAATATTCCATGAGTTCATCCTAATCATGATTGTCCATGACCCCACCTGGTGCTGCAGCTAGAACTACACTTAGAGCTCTGGTTGTAGCAGACAGAACCCAGGGAGCAAGTGGAAGCCAGATTGGGAGCGGTTCAAAGATCTGGAAGAAGACTGAGGCATGGCACCTCTTGGAGCCTGAAATGTTTTGTTAAAAATTCACCTACCACCTTCCTTGCAAACAGGACCCTGAAGCACAGTTTTAGTGTTGCTCTGAAAGAGAATCCACAGAGGAATGTGTTCTCATGCTCACTATTACAGGATTCTTATGCTTGAGGATGCAAGTGGGATTCCTTCCTTCCCTTTCCATTTCAAAACACATATTCTGTGTTTACCAGAGTGGCAAAAGATCAATAGATTCAAGGAGTGAGAGCTCTAGCAATTGCAAGAAGTGTCAAGGGCTGGCTCCTAAATCTGAAACACACACATACGCATACACACACACTTCTTCCAGAGTAGATCCTGCGTGTGGTGTTCTCCTGGTGGCCAAGTGGAGTGGCTAAGACTTTCCCACTTGGCACTTGGGGTGGGGATGAAAGGTTTAATTGGGAAATATGTCCCTGTGACAAGACTTATCAGGGTGCCCCACATCTTCTGCCTCCAATCCGCCTCTGAAATAATGGCTCTAAGGTCCAGTCAAAGGAGTCCCGACAAAGATTTGGAAGTCAGTCCCTTGGAATTCATATCATGAGAAATATTAGAAAGCTAAGAACAGGTATGGTTCAATTGTGGAGGCAACAGAACTGCTTGTGTGTCTTATACTCCTGTTGGTGTTTTAGATTTGGCCCATAGTTGCTGTTTCTGCTGCAGTGCATCAGAAAGGAGACTCCTTCTGGAGGCTGTACAAAATCTTGTGTTTTGTACATAAGCTACAAGCACTCAGATCATATTTCATCTTCCCTTAATGCAACATAAAAACACATGCTATGTAACTTGCTTTGCCAAAATTGCCTTGCCTTCTGTGCTTTCATTAAAAGCCCTTGAAGCAGATATGCCCTTATCTTAGCTGCTTGATGGAATAATATATAAGCAAAATGCATATGCTCATTGTTTGTTTTTTCTTAGCTTTTTGGAAAGGAGCCCTAAGGCAGCAATCCCATGGACTTTCTAGTTGGGAATATGTCCTCCAGAACTCAGTGGGACATAATTTTAGACTAAACGTGTGTAGGGTCATATGGCATGGTATACTGGAATTAAAAAAAAAAGGTATAGGAAGCACTTGTTTATTTTTAGAATTTAAAATATACTCACCAAGTAACACCACTTCTTCAGTCCCTTTCATATGCAAGTCAATTAATTTTAATGTAGAATGGGTAATTATCCCTTTTTAAAATCCAGCATTGTGAATTAGCACTAAAGGATGCGAAGCACACAGATGAAGAAGCCATTGTGAAATATTACCTGTCATGTGCAATTCTCTGAATGTTTACTGAGCGGCACTTGACCTAAGACGCAGCTAAGTATGAAAGATGGATTTCCAGCTTCATACAAAGTGCTCCATGTAGCATTAAAAAAAATTGTTCAAGCTGATCTCCAGGAAAAGAAAGACCTATAATAAGAAATCATAACAGCATATAGAGAATGCAAAGAAAGAAAGAAAGAAAGAAAGAAAGAAAGAAAGAAAGAAAGAAAGAAAGAAAGAAAGAAAGAAAGAAAGAAAGAAAGAAAGAAAGAAAGAAAGAAAGAAAGAAAGAAAGAAAGAAAGAAAGAAGCACCTGGATACTGGCTAGCAACAATAAGGCCTTCTCCTAACTTACTGCTCAGTTTTAGGAAATTCTTTCTTTTCTTTAGCTGCACAATTTATATAATTCTAAAAGCAATCATTAATTGAATGTATTGAACTGAACAACAGAAATGTCACTGGTAAGATATAATTCTATATTCATCACCAAAACCTTCTCTATAATCTTGTACTGTATCATCAACCCAATATCTAGCAATGCCAATTTCTGTTCTGTATTGGATCTGGATAAGATATTGGCATTGCAGCATGGGGGTCAGTTCAGCACAGTTCTGTTTTATGTCTACAAAGTTCTAGAACAATGGTTCCCAGCCTTGGGTCCTCAGATGTTCATGGACTAAAACTCCCAGAAGCCTTCACCACTAGCTCTGCTGGCCAGGATTTCTGGGAGTTGTAGTTCAAGAACATCTGGGGATCCAAGGTGGGGAAGCACTTGTCTAGAACTACTATTATTGCAAGAACCCTTCTGCTTTGCATTTGTCTATGCAGATATTAAGGGATGTGGTGGTGCTGTGGGTTAAACCGCAGAAGCCTCTGTGCTGCAAGGTCAGAAGACCTGCAGTCGTAAGATCGAATCCACGAGATGGAGTGAGCTCCCATCGCTTGTCCCAGCTCCTGCCAACCTAGCAGTTCGAAATCATGTAAATGCGAGCAGATAAATAGGTACCACCACGGTGGGAAGGTAATGCCGTTCCGTGTCTAGACGCGCTGGCCACATGACCACGGAAACTGTCTACAGACAAACGCTGGCTCTACAGCTTGGAGATGGGGATGAGCACTGCGCCCTAGAGTCGGACACGACTGGACTAAATGTCAAGGGGAACCTTTACCTTTATGCAGATATTACTTGTGCATTACAAAATCACAACTCAAGGAACTAGCAGACGTACTGCTCTTGACTTATATTAATGGGCCTTTGCATAGGAGTAAATGAGATGGCGAGGAAACAAGAGTCAGAAATACTGCTTGGTCGATTTTACACCTCTTTAGAACCAAGGGGTTTATACGGTCCCAGATTGATCTTGTAAAAGAGTTAAAGCTTCCAACTCACCCTAGCCTTCCTGTTGCTTTTCAGCTGCACTCCACCATTTCTGGATAGGCTAAGGTCAAGGTCTCATATACATCAGGGTAGTTTGATGATTGGGGTCTCAGTTACAGGTGTGTAGCTTTGTGTTTCGGATTGCAGCTCCCATAATTCCTTGGGCAGCTGGGGGGTTGTAGTCCTAAAAAAACAACTCTACACCCCTCTAGTATCTATGAGTGCTATTTCTTACATGGGTAACTTTGCAATATGAACTTCCAGAATCTTCTCAATTCAAAGTTATCTCTCCTGAACAGAGAATGCTGCAATCTCTGATTATATGAGCAGCTGGTAGTAAGGATCTTGATTTGGTCATGTTATTTTTCTAGACAGACTAATTGTTCTGATTTATGGTTATCACCTGTATTTCATGGGTGCTTGCTTCCAGTTCTAATTAATGGATAATTTTCAACGGCTGAAACTTTAATTGTTTCCTGAATTTCAAAAAGTGAAAAGTAATGTGGTTGTTAGCAACATGAACTTCCTCTTATGTGACCTTTGGGTGGGATTTTATGTGTCATAATAACATTAGTGATGATTTCCCAAATAATTATATTAATAACTGAAATGCAAAATTAAAGGGTATTCTAAGTTATCTGAGTTCTAGCAATATGGCATAGTATGGGTAAAAAGACTTATAGCTGAACTCTAGCTGAAGATCTCCTTTGAAACAAGTAATGGAATGCTGGCCACATTAGTCTGGTTAGGTGCACTCTCCCATTTTATTCAACATATGTACAGTTTGTATGCATGTGCAAATGTATCTTTCCCCCTGTTGAATGGTAATCCTTCACCTGAAAGAACATGTGGCATAACACTTTACCCCAAAACAGCAGAGTCTTTCTATGGCCACATTTTACTGTGACTTAGGTTTGCACAGACTACAGTCTACTACTCAGAAATTACCCTGTCAAAATGTCTTTGTGTGCAGTGATCATTGTGCCTGTGGTGTGCAGAATTTGGTGGGATGCTCACAGTATGACTCAGTGCTCACTGGATTCCCTGCCAACTGTTGCAAACTGTTTGTGCAGTTATTGTTGTCTTGGGGAACATTTCAATTGAAAACTGACCAAAGAGAGCTAAGCACAATAGTTTGCAATGTGACATGTAGAACAAGGCCTCTTAAAACCTGTGGATTACAAAACATATCTTTAAATGATTTTGCTTGCTGACAAGCAAGGATTACATTTTTTTCCCACAACTCTCTTATTTTTCTCGGAAATGTTGAGAAAACTTTCCACGTGAAGTATCAGTCATGACCTAGCTGGCATTTTTCTGGAACAGCAGCAGTATTGACAAACCTGTTCATGACTGAGCAGCTTCTAAGAAGTAGTGTTGCTACCTAGAACTTAGAGTTGGAGACCACTTAGGATGTCACTAAGATTGGGCCGTGTTTGTGTGGAGTTGTAGATATGTGTTTCACTTATTATCAGATGCTTTGCCTCTATTCCATCATTAACTGAAGTTAAAATGGTTAGAAAATGAAGTTGTGTTGCATACTTTTATTGTCAGGTTATTTTTCCAGACAGAGATCTGCCTAGATCATAGAATCATAGAATCACAGAGTTGGAAGAGACCACAGGGGCCATCGAGTCCAACCCCCTGCCATGCAGGAACTCCATCAAAGCACTCCCAAAAGATGGCCATCCAGCCTCTGCTTAAAAACCTCCAAAGAAGGAGACTCCACCACACTCTGAGGCAGCATATTCCACTGTTGACCAGCTCTGACTGTCAGGAAGTTCTTCCTGAGATTCAAGTGAAATGTCTTTTCCTGTAGTTTGAAACCATTGCTCCTTGTCCTAGTGTCTGGAGCCATGGAAAACAAACCTGTCCCTTTCTTGAAATGACATCCCTTCAAATATTTAAACATGGCTATCATGTCCCCTCTTAACCTTCTTTTTGTAAGGCTAAACATTCCCAGCTCCCTAAGCTGCTGCTCATAGGACATGGCTTCCAGACCTTTGACCATTTTGGTCGCCCTCCTCTGGACACGTTCTAGGTTGTCAACATCCTTCTTGAATTGAGGTGCCCAGAACTGGACACAATACTCCAGATAAGGTCTGACTAAAGCAGAACAGAGTGGTACTATCACTTCCCTCGATCTAGACACTATACTCCTATTGATGCAACCAAGAATTGCATTGGCTTTCTTGGCAGCGGCATCACGCTGCTGACTCATGTTCAGTTTGTGGTCTACCAAGACTCCTAGATCTCTTGTTACATTCCTTCCACTATGGCCTTGATCATGCAAGGATGCATTACTTGTATTTAAAGACTTATATGTACCCCATACATGCCCACCCACCCCTTGGCTGGTTTCCCATACATTTCAAACAGATTACTGTTTCCATTGTACAGCTAGCAGCAAAGAGTGATCTGTATCAGGATCCATGCAGAAAAGCTCCTCTACTCACTCTGACAGAGGATAGAGAATCACTGGAATATGTGTTGGCATGTATGTGTTCATACACATTCTATACATGCATATAGAACCTAGCCCCCAAGATCACATGGAGACCTCAAGACTATGAAGATTGACTGCCCCAGCTCTAAGTCAACAGAAACTATTTTGGAGTTGTTTGTAACCTTACCCAGGCACTTCAACTTAGTTTCCTTGTCATATGGGGGAAGAATATGCTGGCCCAGGAAAAAAAGTTTGGTCATGGGGGCAATCTGTGTGAGCCAGAACGTGGGAAAATCAGCATCCTGACTTGCATGGATAGAGGAAAATTAGGATGCCATTAGGAATCTATTATTTTCAGCCAAGTAGAGATTTGTATGAAATCATGATGATGTACATTTTAATGCAAAATTACCCTATTTACACTTCCCAGAATAGAACATGGATTTGAATGCAATATCCCATTGGAAACCCATGTACTTCCATGCTTGTAATGTGACTCACAAAAGAAAAAAAATCTGTGTGTAAATAATGCACATGAAAAAAGTTGTTTCCAGTTGTGAAATGTGCATAGTCACACTTTTGATGATGGAGCAAACACATAACATTCACATAAAGGTTAAATTATTTGGGTGTGATATACACGGGAAATGCATATGAATTTCTATAAGGAGAAAAAAAAAGCTCTTAGTATTTTATGGGCCCGGGTTGAACTGAGCTTGTCATCTGAAAAATGAGAACATCAATAAGCTTAAGTTTCACAGATCTGAACATCCCTGTAGCAAAAGGGATATATGGATCATAATCTTATTAATACTACATATTGCTTTAGAGCTTCTTATTAAAGGAAATTTCAGTGACTATGTAACCTGCAGGAGTTGTTTGCTGTAGAAAGGCAACCATTAAAATAAAATCCCTCATAATGTTTTGAATGTTTTAGCAGACAGCCTTTTGGCACCTCAGAAATACAGATTTACCCTCTCTGACCTTGATTAAGTCACGCCACTCACTGCTGCTTGGGTATGAACTCTATCCCATTGCTGTTTCCTCAGCCTGGTCTTTCTTGATGACTTGCAGATGAAAACAGGTCTATTGAGGTCTATTATGTTCCCATTAACCTAAAAAGCCAAAAGCACTTACTGTCATTGTAAGAGTCTGCGTTCTGGGCTAAGCAGCAATAAAGTTGATCACTTCTGCCCTCACCCAACATATGTCATTAGAGATTGAGAGGAAGGCTTTAAAATAGAAATATTCCATCAGTATCTTGCAAGTCTAGTGTGGCCTACAGTCATTTGAGATATGCCCTTGCATTTATGAATAATAATTCCCAAGAAAGGTAAACTTGGACTTACTAGTGGAGGGTATTTTTTTAAAAAATTATCTTGTCCTTGATTATGTAGCTAAACTTGTAAGGGAAGTCTTTTATCTTGACTCCAGTAGGTGTGCTCCAAGGATGGCTGTTGAACACGCTAGAATCAGAGTACTAGACGTTTTTCTATTGCCTAACTAATTGACCAAGGAACTTGCAAAGAGTGGTTCTATCTGAGATTCAGAGAGAGAGCAAACTGGTCATCTACTAGGTGTAGTTGGGATTGAGAGAAACATGCCACTTGTAGCAAATATTTAAGCTTAGATGCTTATGCTGCTCAGGCAAGGGTAAGCCACTGTGATCCTCCAGCTGTTACTGGTCTGCAACTCTTCACCTCACACCTCACTCAACTCCTCACTCAGGAATGGTGAAGTCCAAGAGCATCTGGAAGACCAGTTGTCCACTCCTTATCTAGGACACCCTCGCCTCAGGCTGGCCGGTGCCCTACACATGTTTAGCCAGAATGAGTTTTTTCTTTTTTTTTCTTGAAGAAAGATATGGATAAGAAGTTATTGCATCACTTCAATTTTCCCTGGGAAAATATCCATTTTCTGAGACAGGCAAATGGGCAAAGTGCATCTTGTCCCACACATCTGAACTTTCCTGAGGGTTGTAGTACATTTTAGCAGAAATGAAAGGAAAAGAAGGGTGCACAGATCCATGTTTACATCTGGGAAAAATGTCAGACAAAAAATATGTATATTTGAAAAATGTGCATAAGGAAAATGCATTAAGAAATATGTATAGCAGCAAATATATGTTTCAAGAATGGTACTAGAGTACTGAGAAGCATAACTAAAACATGCGTTCACACATCCCTACTTGGCAATGCCAGAGATCGAACCTCGAACTTCAACATCCCAATCATGCACAGTACCACTGAATTAAGGTCCCTTTCCCAAACATGAGCCATCTTTATATATAATGGTAAAAGCAGAGATCTACTGAACTGGATCAGATGCTTTGGAGGGCTAGCAACCTGAAAGCAACACACACATAACTTTTCATAAAATTCCTAGTACTTGGTATGAAGAGTCTCTGAGAAAATGAGGATTCCACAGAATAATCATTGGTAGTAATCCCTAAGGCAATGCTTTTTCCTCTCCTTTGCCTTGCTAGCATTTCACTGTACCCCAAATGCTGGTGAGGTAGGTGTGCCACAAATTGTATATGTGGCATTTTAATGAGACTGTCAGGCTCATCAATTGTCAGTGAGAAACCTCGAAAATCAGCAGGAAGAAAGTTCAAGGTGATTTTGTGTTAGGTTGCAGAATGCCAACAGGTGCAAGCAGCTGTAAGTGTCTCTCTCCTCTCACCCTCTCCTCTATTTTGCATTGCCTATATTTTCCCTTTGGCTTGGATCTGTTTTGTTTTGGTTTTTTGCACCCCAAATATGCTTAGCATGGCCATCAATGCCACAAAGACATCTTAATCCTCTCTCTTAGATTTCCCTTCTGATAAATATGAAAATTGGGTCTCAATAGTATAATTATGTGGCATCACTTGCTCCAACTACAGTCTCTGTGTGAGAAAGGGCGGGCCCACTCTGGAAAATTAAATGAGATTAAATTAGCCTTTTATGCCTTGCACAGAGCAGTAATTTATACCTATGTCTTTTCCACACTAAGACCCTATTTTGCTGTCGAATCATGGCGCTTCTATAATCATTGTTTCCAGATCACATCAATTTTACCCTATGCTTCCCTTTTGTCTCACAGTTTCTGTCTGTGTGTAGCTATAAAGATAACCGAAGTAAAAAATGTTGAACTTCCTCCACTAAAATAGAAAAGGGGGTGTATTAAACCTACATTCCCAAGTTTTCTTAGGAAAACTAAAGCCAGTTTCCCTGCTCCATATCCTGCTGCAGTCAGAACATCAGTACCCTTATCAATTGTGGACAGCAAGCAGCTCTGTGTGCTTCTGTGACCTGCTAGCTACTATCAGACAAGCTCAGTTTTCATGTGGGGCACACATCCACATTGACTCATACCCATCAACATGCTATACACCTGTTAATATGAAAAGCAGTGTTAATTTCTGGACTAGTTCTGCCAGAGTGACCGGAGCCTTTGCAGCAAAATACAGGAAAGATTTTCCTGCCAACAGATTAAATTCTACAGTCACCCATGATAACTGGAAGACTTATTTTCTCAACAAACATTAAAGCTCAGAAATGTGTAGAAATGGATGCCAGGGGAAGTCATGGTAATATTTATACAGAGGGGCAGTTCAAACTGAAAGATGGATATATCGAGAACATAGCTCTATGTAAAATGGCCATTTTTTTGTGTACCAATATTGGAGCACCCATCCCGCATGACAAAGGGAAAAAAATGAGCATCACATTCTTGATATAAGAATGGTCTCTCAGCAAGACTTTAGTAATAATAACAATAATAATATGCAGTCAGGTTGATTCCAACTTATGATAACCCTTTTAAAAAAATTCACATATATACACACACAGGAGAAATGTCAGTGCGTTTCTGCTTTAGCAGAAAAGGGAAACCAGACTTTTTAAAATGGCAAACCCTTTAAAGGTAGTAGGACAAATGAACTGTGTTGCAAAAGGGCATATGATTGTAATGCAACCAAGAAACCAGGTAAGCAGTGCACAAAGAGAACCTCCAGCTGCCTCCTTGGCCATGGTCCACAGCTAGTATCTCAAAAGCACTTTGTCACTGCACAGCGGTTAGACTGGCATAGCAGCAATATTTAAAGCAAGAAGAATCACCACTCATAAATCACTCATAAATGACTCATAAGTCATTCTTTTGGGTTTTGGGTTTTTTTGAAGCAAGCATTTATCTTAAGACATATTTTGTTTTCTTGTACATTATTTTTTAAATTACGCCATCATCCTTAATTTTTTACAGATATATGTGAGAGGTAATATATTGATTCATACTTTTCTTTTGCATTTATATATTTATTTAAAATATTTTTACCCCACCTTTCTCCTAAGAAAGGACCCAAGGCTACCTACGTAATTAAAACACAATATTAAAGCTAAACAGCGAATTATTCAAAAATTAAATGAATTAATAACACTATATTAAGAATTTTAGGTAAAGCATTACTAAAACAGATTTAAAAGCAACAAAATGCAAACCAACTCAATTAAAAACATCTCCTAGACAATCTGTCACTAAGGAAAAGCCTGCCTGGAGAGAAAGCTCTTTGCCTGCTTGCAGAAGGACAGGGACAATGAGACCAACCTGGCCTCTTGTGGGAGCAAGTTTCAGAGTCTGAGAGTAGCAGCAGAGAACATCCTCTCCTGTGTCCCCATGAGATGCACCTGTGAAGGTAGAGGGACAGAGACAAAGGCCTCTCCTGATGATCTTAACACTCAAGCAGGCTCATAGAGGGAGATAACGACCTTTGAGACAGCTTGGACCCAGGCCATTTAGAGATTTATAGGTAAAAATCAGCACTTTGAATTGTGCCCAGGAACAGATCAGCAGCCAGTAGAGCTACTGTAACAGGGAGGTTATGTGATTCTTCTAACCAGCCCCAGTTAACAATCTGGCTGCAGCATTTTGGACCAGCTGACGTTTCCAAGCATTTTCCAAAGAAGCCCCATGTAGAGCACATTACAGTAATCTAGCCAAACCTCTCCAAGAATAGGCACATGTACTAGGAGGAGGAGAAATTATCAGTCTTTGAAGTATAGAAGGGCAACATCAGCATCATCTGATTTATTAGGAGCCACAGAGAAAAAGCTTGTATGGAAGCCTCCAAAATACAAAAATAGATGACACATTTTTGTTCTTAAATAACTTGGGTCACTTCAAGCCATCCAGCCCACCATATTCATTTTATGTGAGGTCCTCAAACCGTATTACAGATAAATAGTCATTATGATAAGGCTTGGCACAGAAACCTGAAACTCTAAAACAATGTTTATTGATTTTAGATTGGCTATAATTTAAGTGGGATTAAATACCCTGCCAGTTTTGCTTTTGAGCTAAATGTATTAACATACGTACACAGGAAAACAAGGTTTAAATCTATAGTCTAATAAAAATGTGTGGCACAGTAGTGTTTTGTTCTTAAGAGATGTTGCTTCTTCTCCAATAATTCAGACAACGGTTATTTTGATCTTTTAAAATGCAGGGTCCATTTCAAAAGGTATGGCAAACAAGGGAAAGCTAGCAAATTAAGAGCGAAAGATGAAAGGTGAGCAGCCAAGCAGCATGGTTAATCTCTTGCCATCCTCAGCTGCCTTTATGCCCAGAGGTGGGAGCTGGATTGGGCAGAGAAGGAAAGAAAAACAACAGAGATGACATATAGGAAAGCAGGGCACAAGTTTATTAAGTACACGTAGAGGCAGTGTGGCATGTCATCCAGGCAAGGATCTTGTTTTTGACAAGTTGCAGGCAGTTAGGAATAGCATGATCCACATCATCTTCTGGGTAAACATTGGAAGATGAAAAGCAACACCACCCACAGCTTGAGTCATTTCTGCAACCGCTGTGCTACCAGAGAGCACCTGCTTATCCCCATTTCGTGTCACATTAGCAGGCTTGGCTCAAAGTCTCATTTTTGTCTGTAAATGTTAGCTGGCAAGAGCTAACAAATTAGGGCTGCATGCATTTTCAGGTCCTGTCAACATCCTCTTATTGATATAAAAAGATAATGTCTAAGCCCTTTCCACTGGCATAGAAGTGTTTGTAACTTGAAAGTGCAGCCTCTTCCAGTTCCTAACTAAATAGACAGCTTCGTGCTCCCTATCAGTGGGCTACTGAGAGCCCCACATTTCCTCTGTGACCTACAACTTAGTACTGAAATTTACCCACCTAGAGTCTGTGACTCTTCCATTCAGGAAAAGGTGCTCCACACTTGGTGGATCACCCAGAAATCCCCTTTTCAGTCTTGGCTTTGGTTTTCATAAGACTCTAACTGAAGTTTGGCCCACGTGCAATGCAAATGACTTTTATAATTCCTGCATTCGGGTGCTTATCTCAGCACCACAACATCCTCTGATCTCCACCTGGTAAAGGCCAGAGGTTTTACTTGGAGGTTGACAGATAAGATAATGTCTTGTAACTAAATAGGGGGAGGGGGGATGTAGGCTTTAAAAAAAGGGTGGATTTCAGGAATAATAAATATTGTTTTCCAGTTACTTTAAACAGTTGTTTTAGTTGCGTTTACAAGGATTTCTTCAGATTTCATTCTCTTATCAGTTCTAAGGGCTCTTTTTTTAACAAGTAAAAAAGTAATAGAAAATAACAAGCAGCACAAGAAGTAAAAGAAAGAATTATCTCAATTATTTTATCATTTATTGTGAACAGGTTCCTTTGGAAACACTGTAATGAGTAACAGGGAATGAGTTACTTAAGAAAAAATGTTGCAAGGTTTAGCAACACCTTGTTGTGCCTTCTGTGAATGCCTCCTATTCCTCCTAGCTTTTGGGCTTTCCCCTGCTCCTGGGGACCTCCTTTCCCTCTTCCTGCAGATATATTTTCCAGTGGATCATCACATTGCCTCACATGTTTCCCTATCTCTTCTTCTTTTCCTTTCCAGCTTCCACAGCTTTCATTCCCCTCCTCCACTAAGAGGAAAGTTGCCACACAGCCACTTTTGGTTTGCTACTACCTCATCTTTTTCCATACATCTCCATCTCCTTTTTCCTTCCTTTCTTACTGTGGCTGACCTTCAGTAATTTGCCTTGACACTACTTTGCACTACTTTCACATTATAAATTTTCCTTTTGTGAAAAACAACTCTAGCCTCGTTTTTGTTTCTCTACTTTGCAAATGCCTTATGAGTGCACTCTGTTACCTAGCCCAAAGTTACTAATATTATCCACTGTACTGCAGTATGTTTTGGCAAATGTGCTAGTTTCAGAGACCTACGTGAGTGACAACAGCCTTTTGTCATGCAGAAAGGAAAAGGAATTTGTAATCAAGACCAAAAAAAAAAAAAAAAAAAAAAGACCTTTAGGCTTATGAAAACTATGATGGAAGAAAACTTTGTCTTACATCATTGGATACAGTTTTGGTCATTACATTTGAGAGAAGTGACTGTGGAAAAAAAGAACAATTCTGAGAAGGTTGACCAGAAAAGATAACAGGTATGGAACTATTCCTGTGGTACAGTGACATAAAGAAAGATTACAGCAGCTTACATTAAAAAGAACGAAAGATAGTCGGGTAGCGTGATACATACAGCAACGTTACAATGAATACTGCAGAAAAGGCAAGCCAGCCATCAGCTTGTTCTCCCCATCCTGATAACCTAAGAACAAGGTTGCATTTAATTAAATTGACCCGTGGGGACTTCAAAAGTGATAAAAGTGTTATATTTTTTGTTTGTTTATTTGTTTTTCTTATTAAATGGTATGACTCTCTGAAGGAAGAGATCAATATTTTAAAATTGCCAAAGGGTATGTAAGAACTGATCATTTATATAGACAGAGAGAACAGATCAGGGTTATTCTTTTTCTTTTACCATAGCAGAGAAAGAAGATGATTTCATATTTCTCGTACAGGCACAGGCAAACTCACACCTTCATAGTAAAAAGCCTTCTGCTAAGACTGCTGTTTATTAGGCAGGTTATATGTTAGTTGATCCAGGATGGGTGACTGATGTTTGATAAGTGGGAATTAAGGTTTAGAAGGTGCTCTTAGAGACCACGTCTGCTTTTCTGAAGGAGTTTTTTCCCCCTGGAATGAAAAGATATATATATATATATATATAAATTTGAGAGTTTCTAGTTGGAGTTAGCTGACACATGGTGTCCCACCTGAGTTGATCTCAAAAGAAACTTCTGCAGAGTTGCCTCTAAGCTTCAACTAATCCTCCGCTTGTATGTTTGTAAACAAAGCAAATACTAGAGAAAGAATCTCTGTTTACACAGAACTCGATTCATTAAGTTTATCCCTCAAACGTCTCACCTCTCCTCATTTGGTGAGAAATGTGATAATTATTAAATCCCAGAATAGAGACCATGATGCAAGTAAAAACAAGAGAACCACAAACTATATGCAAAATCATGAACAGCTACATCTCTGGTAAATATAACTACTTTAAAAAAAAACCCAAACCTTACAACATGACCTACCCAGAACTATATACTGTACTTCTATTCTATGGTTCATGCACTCATATCTTCCCATGCATCTTGATACTCCTAAAATAAAAATAAAAAACTTCTGATGCACTAATTATTATCAGGAATTGTTTGACCCAATGAGTTTTGCTTTACTTATTTTTGTAGATATAGCTCTAAGATCATCCAAGAGGGGAGGGAAATGTAGTATACATGATCTGGACCAGTATTTTAGTTCACTTAGGAGATGACCACACTGATAAAAAATGTGGGAATTACTACAAATTTGGGGTGGGCTAATTCACATAGAACACAAAGGGAAATGTGAATTGGCCTGTAGTTCTCCTCCACCAAATCCATAGTTCTTCCCATGCACTCTTTGGGCTTGTGCTGGATCCTTTCACATTGGTTCAGACATGTGGTTTCTTGAACTGATGCAGAAGGGAGGCAGAGTCAAGTGCATGCACACAAAGCAGTGCTTTGGTGAAGCACCTTCCCCCTCACCTCTTCCATCATGAGGACAAATGTTGCAGACACAAAGCAAAGCAAAGTATGCTGCTTATATAATGCCCCATGGTGCTTAAAGTGCTCTCTGAGTCTTCAGTCCAGTGCTTCAGTTTAATAATTGCACCACATCTCTCTCTCTCTCTCTCTCTCTCTCTCTCTCACACACACACACACACACACACACACACACACACACACACACACACTTACACTTTCCACACCCCTTGAAAGATCCAGTCCTAGATCACCTGCCGTAGAGACCCCCTGCCCCCTGCAAAGCTTTGATACAAGTCTAAACTTGCACCCCCAATTTTTTTTCTCTCTGACGTGGACCCCCTGCGAGTCGAAATCGACCCCTGGGGGGTCCATATAGACCACTTTGGGAACCTATGTGTCTAGCAGAACTTCCACTGACACTTTCTCTTTTGTACCTACAAACAAATTTGTAACGGGGGCTTTAAGCTACTTGGGGAAGGATGTGTTTTTATGGGAGGGAGAGTAATGGGGGGTCATGGAGTAGATATCAGAACTGTTCTGGGCATAGGAAGATACAGTGGAGGCAAGCAGCTTCAGCATTACATATGAGGGAAGGGCAAAAAGGCATTATTTGTACCCAGGTTGTCCCAAAACTTAAATTAGTTGAAGTAAAGAGTAGCCATGTGGTCCAAACAAAATAAAATCCAAATGCAAAAATGAGCAATACATTTATAGACCACTAAATATCCATCATACAATAAACGAGCTTTCATGGATTAAAACACCACTTCATCAGGTTTGTACCAGTGTGAAGAACTTAAAAGTCCAAAAGTACATGGCAAGATGGATTTAGCCAGGAAAGTTGCTCTTAGACGTGAAGTCCAGCAGTTCTTGACAAGATGGGTTTTGCCAAGCTTGTCTCTTAGATTGAAGTCAGGAGTCTGCTTGTTGTTTTATGGTTAGAGTTTAGGCAGCTGTGGAATAAGTGTAACAACGCAGTTCTCCAAACAAAGAAGTACCCACACCTCTCTATTTGGTCTTTGTTCGAAACAGATATGTTTCTGCTTGGCTGGGGGTGGGTGGGGGTGACACAGAAAACCTGAATCCTCTATCTCAGAATTGGGGTGGTAGTTTAGTAAACTCACTAGGTTTAGCAAATTGGGGTCAGATTAAAACCAAATGATATTACCTAGTGGTTGCAGTCCCGCTTCGCTGATGTTGAGAGTCCATGTGTCGTCTTGTTAGTACGAAGGAGCAGCTATTTCTAAGAGTCAAGCCTGGCAAAACTTATCTTGCCAAGAACTGCTGGACTTAACATCTAAGAGGAACTTTCCTGGCAAAATCTATCTTGCCATGTATGTTTAGACTTTAAATTTTGGACTTTAAATTCTTCACATTGGTACAAACCTGAGGAAGTGATGTTTTAATCCATGAAAGCATGTTTATTGTGTGATGATTTTTTAGTGGTCTATAAAGATATCACCTATTTTTGCATTTGGATTTTAAATTTTCTGGATAGCCTTGGTGGCAGGACTCCTGGACTAAAAGTACTGCTACTCAGTTCCAGGTTGCTAATGGGAAAACAAAAGCCATCCAAGACCTGACTCTGCATGAGCATGCTGACCTAGCTTGCATTACAGATACTTGGTTGGATGAGGCAGGAGGTGTAAATCTCACCAAGCTTTGTTCACCAGAGGTTTCTCTGCAGCAGCAGGCAAGACCTGGGGGGCAAGGAGATGGACTTGCAGTGGTTTATTGCGATTCTGTCTCCCTCACCAGATGTCACATCCCCCAATTTTCTGTGTTTGAATGTATGTACCTGAAAGTGGGAGCCTGGGACAAAATAGGGATTCTGTTGGTGTACTGGCCGCCCCATGGCTCAATAGTCTCACTTCCTGAGCTAACTGAGCTGCTCTTGAGGGTGGTATTGGAGTCCCCTCAACTTTTGTTGTACTGGGAGACTTCAACATCCATGCCAAGGCAGCTCTGGCAGGAGTGGCTCAGGACTTCATTACCTCCATGGCAACCTTAGGCTTATCCCAATGGTATCTGTCCCCACACATGTTGCGGAGTACACTTTAGACTTTGTTCTCTGTATCGGAGTGGATGGTGGTGACCTGGGTGTGGCGAAACTCTCTGCAGTTCTGTTGTCATGGACAGACCCATTATCTGATGGTGTTTAGACTTGTGGGAACTCAGCCTTTGCGAGAATAGGTGCCGGACTAAGATGGTCTGTCTCAGAAGGCTGATGGATCCAAATGGCTTCCTGACAGCTCTTGGGGAGTTTCCTATCACTTTGGCATGTGATTCTATTAAAGCCCTAGTTGATCTCTAGAATAGGGAAATTGCAACAACGATTGATAGGATTGCTCCTAAATGTCTCCTCCCACAAAGGAGAGCCAAACTGGCTGCCTGGTTAACCGGGGAGCTGAGGACAATGAAATGAATAGATTTGAACTATGATGGTGGAAAACTCGGATCTGATCAAACACTGGCTAGGGCCTATTGGAAAGCCTACTTTGGGGCAGTGGCAACAGCAAAGAAAGAATTCTTCTCTGCCATCATTGCATCTGCTCAGAGTTGCCCAGCGGAGCTCTTTCGAGTGGTCAAGAGCCTACTACATGCTGACCCACAGGAACAGAATGCAGACCTCACTGTAGCTTGCTGTGCAGAATTTACATGACACTTTGTAGACAAAATTGCTCAGATTCGCTCTGACTTGGATACTGTAGTTGATAAAGGCCCTGTGAATGTAACTATAACCCTTGTTAGCTCTGTGCGGGTGGATGAGTTTCAGTTTTTGCAGCCTCATGATGTTGACAAAACTCTTGGAGAGGTAAAGGCTACCACATGTCTGCTGGATCCATGCCCTTCCTGGCTTATAGAAGCTGCCAGAAAGGGACTGGTCGAGAGGGTAGAAGTAGTAGTGAATGCCTCCTTGAGACAGAGTAGGATCCCAGCATGTGTAAAGGAGACAATAGTAAGACCATTGTTGAAAAAGTCCTCCTTAGATCCCACAATACCACCATCCTGTGTCTAACATTAGGCAAGGTGTCAGAGTGGGTTGTGACTTCTCAGCTCCAGGGGTTCCTGGATGAGATTTATAATCTAGATCCATTTCAGTCTGGCTTCAGGCCTGGTTTTGGGACAGAGACTGCTCAGGTCGCCTTGGTAGATGACCTACGTTGGGAATTGGACAAAGGGAGTGTGTCCTTGTTGGTTCTACTGGACCTCTCAGCAGCTTTTGATACCAATTACCATAGTATCCTTCTGTCCTGTCTCTCTGGGATGGTACTTGGCGGCACTGTTTCACAGTGGCTCTGGTCCTTCCTGAAGGGGAGAACTCAGAAGGTGGTGTTGGGAGACTCCTGTTCAACATTACTAATCTTAAATACTATAATTGTTGTAAGCTACCTTGAGTCCTTTTTAAGGAGAATGATGGGTTTAAATCAATCAGTCAGTCAGTCAGTCAGTCAATCAATCAATCAATCAATCAATCAATCAATCAATCAACAGCTTAATTGTGACTATTGCAAGTTAGCAACTCCCTAAAACAAGCCGTCTACTTGCTTTAGCTTTTACTCTCAAGGTGTGCTTTGTTGTTGACAACTCCCTCCCACCCCTCAAACCTTCCATGTATCTCCTATTACTTAAAGCCCGATCCCATCAGAGCCGTTCACTTAAAATGAGCTGACTGTCATTGCTGATAAAATTCAGGGAGAAATTGAGAAGAAAACTTGCTGAGACCCAAAGCTCTTGCTTTAATGTTGCTTTAAATTGTACTATTCCTGGTTTGCAGAGTGCATTGATATGTATAGAATTGAACACATACCAAGCCCTAAAATCCAGTGTGACAATAAGAGGGCACGGTTTGGTCTACAATTCAATTCCTAAAATGAATCTGGTTTTCTGTATGAAATATTAATTTTCAGTGCACAAGCTCCAAAGAGTGTATTAATGAATGTCATTTATGGTATCCAAGCAGATGTAGAGATGAGTAAAAGAAAAAAGGAAAAAAAAGGAGGAAATTGACAGCTGCTACAGAGTTGTTGAAGCTATTTAGTCATCTTGATGTTTTCACACTAAATGCAGTGATCAGAGAAATCTTAACAATTATATGCAGCAGGACCAGAGAGGACAAAATTCTTAGTGGGTGTTATCTTGGTTTTTGCTCTTTTTCCTTCTTAGATGCTCTGTTGGCTTAAAAGGCCTGAAATCCAGTTGCTTAGCATAGTAAATTGCTAAAGTAACTCACAACTAGAAAAGCCCCATTTGGATCAATGGAACGTATGGGGGAGTTGACTCATCAAATCCCCACAGATTCAATGAGCCTAATCTAGTGTGGTTTACTACACTTAGCAACAGGATTTCAGCCATTAAGTCACTACTGTATGCTAAAATGTTTAAGAGATTCAAAAGTAAAACTTAAAGCAACAGACTGAAGGAGTAAGTACTGAAGCTTATGGAGGCACTAATCTTTTGTATTAAATCTGTATGTAGACTATACTGTTACAGTCACTAAAAAAAGAGACCACCAGCAGACACAAATGTGTCTGCTTAAAAATTGAAAGTGTGCAAGTTTTTGTTTCTGAATGACAACTGCCAAAATTCCCCAGGTCCAAAAAAACAAATTTGCACACCTCTGTTAAAAGGTATGCAAATTATTAAAAATAATTTCTTTAAGTTTGAGTTACTATAGGGCAGACTCTTGTCTTATTTAGAATAACACACATATAACTTCTCTGCTCGTGAGTTAAGTGTGTTCCACTGGTTACAGAGAGACATTTCATTTATATTATATGAGGGAATGAAGTGATTGAGTTTTGAGAAGGAGTCTAAGACTGTGCACAGATTATCTTCTTTCAGTGCAGTAGGTGTCCCTATCTGTACCTCCTTCATATCAGAGCCTTAACTATAGACATGTAACAGAGATGAGAAAATCCAGTGTTAATTTTGGAGACTTTGTTCATTGTACTTTCCCAATTTCCCCTGCTCTCCAAAAAGAGAAATCAACAACCCCTCCTTCTTTCCTTCCTTCCTCTGGTCCCACCTCTGCTGATCCTTCCTTCCTTTTCTGGTCCCACCTCTGCTGATCCCTTTATGGGGTGTAAATATGGAGAGTAATAATAACAAAGACTCAGCAATAAGGTGATAGGGTGATCTAGTGCTAATCTCATATATGTACAATTTTTAAAAAAATTAAAAAATTGGGAGGATGATCAGGAGGGGGAGAGAAGAGAGTTCAGGAGCATGTTCCTCCAGTCATGAACATCACATTCCAACTGCCTACATCACCAAAACACCACCTACAGACTGTATCTGTGAAGATTCTCAGTCATCCAGGTGAGGTTATCTGGAAGTTGAGTCATGGCAACTGGACTTCTTTCTTATTAGGTTGAAATGTTTTGCTACTCTTCCAAGTAGCTTCTTCATTCTGAGGAGAGTTGGTAGGAGACCCCTGATATATTCTCAATGTTGGTTTCACTTCCCCCTGGTCTGAATAGGCTCGTTAGATGGACAAAGGACATGGGGTGAGTGAAAATTCCTGACATGGTGAGTGTATCTGAAAAGCTCAAAAGGATTTTTGGTAAACACCACATATCCGTGTACTTCAAACCCACAAACACACTAAGGCAGAGACTCGTCCACCCAAAAGTGTTGAGAATTTGTTAACATTTTCTGAGTTAGGCGATATCAGGTTGCCGAGACACTATAACACTGAGAGAGAAAAATTCAACCTAGTCTATTTACAAATATACAGAGAGCATAGATTTCAGACATTCAACTGGCAGCATGACGACATGATACCATACGTAGTATAGAAATAAATGATCTGACAGCAGACATGTCCCCTTTACACATGTCCTTTTATACATCTAGGGACCAATCAGAATGTACTTTACATCATTTGACATTACATAAGATTACATAATTTTCTCCAGCTGAACAACATCAAGTCTTCAACTTTGGTACACACCTGAATCCACTTTGTACATGACTCAGGTTATTTCAGCCATTTTACTTTCACTATACAACATTATATTTAATACATTTTTAGATCAAAAATCTCAACAAAAAGACTGGACACCAAAACACAACAGGAGCAATATAATATATGTGGTCCAATGCAAAGAGGAGTGTTCGGAGCTCTACATTGGAGAAACCAAACAGACACTAAACAGGAGAATGGCCCAACACAGGAGGGACAATGACTCAGGACCACAATCAGCAGTGTTCCTTCATTTGAAGGACAAAGGGCACTCATCTGATGACCAAGATATACTCATTTTAGACCAAGAAGATAGGTGGTTTGAAAGAGGAGTGAGGGAGGCCATACATGTACATATAGAAAATCCCTCTCTCAACAGGGGTGGGGGCCTTAGATACAATCTGTCTCCTATTTATCATGCTGCCCTTTCATCCGTTCCCAGAAAGATCAGGACCACACCCACTAGAAAGACCACTGTAATGACCTATGGCAATGGGTGGAGAAGGACTGCAGAAGTCCTTTTCACTCACCCCCAGTCCTTTGTCCAAATAATGAGCCTATTCAGACCAGGGGGAAGTGACACCAACATGGAGGATGTATCAGGAATCTCCTACCAACTCTCCTCAGACTGAAGAAGCTACTTGTATGAGTAGTGAAACATTTCATCCTAATAAGAAGGCCAGTTGCCATGAATCAACTTCCAGACAAGCTACAGACACATCTCTTGTCTTTACAAGAACATAATACAACCAGCCACATGGGAACAAGCCTGTTTGAATTATTCCAGCTTGGAAAAGTAGAAGCCCCCCAGCAGCAGAGAAAACAAAGTGCTTTAGGAGCAAAAAGGGCTGGACCAATTCGAATTAGCCTTTGCATTATGCAGTCAGTTAAAACAGATACTTAAAAATTACCCATTTTATAAGCAGAGCCAATCCTGTGGTATTTGACCATGTCATCATAGGAGCCAAGTGCTGAATCCACAAGATCTGTAGTTTGATTTCTGAGATGGAGACTTCAAGCATGAAGAGTCCGATGATAATTGATTTGTGTATCTTATAAAAAATCCTTGGTTTCTTGGGGGAGATAATGCTGACTAGTGGAGCCATTAATATCTCCATATGTTAAGAAACAAGCTGCTCAATCACAAATCAAGTGGTAAGGACTTGGAATTTGTCATCTATATTTTTTTAAAAAACCCTCCTTTTTGAACAGTTCCAAAATAGTGCATTAATATGTGCATGTAGCCTTCATCATCTTCAGAACCACTGACATAACAGGCAATATCCTATCAGAAGGGCCAATGCTACAGGCTGGGTGTGGTGGGAAAACAAGCAGGAGGTAGCCTACCAGAGAATAGCTATCAAGCAGTGTAGAAATGTAATAAAATAACACTGAGAGAACACAGACAGAGTTCTAACTCCTGTCCTCTGAAGATGCTGGCCACAGAGATTGGCAAAACGTTAGGAAGAAAAACCTCCAGAACACGGCCAAACAGCCCGAAAAACCTATACCCCCATCGTAATAAAATAAATTGATAATGTCAGCAGATTAGTTGTCAACATCTGGTTCTTGGATGCTGGTGAAACCTGGCTTTCTAGTGATTAGAGTCAACTTGAAGGAAATCCTTTTGTATCACCAAAGACCAAAGGGGTTCTGGGGAATACCTTGTGAAACAAAACCCTGTCACTTTTATACACTGTATTGTACTGATTTACCCATTTGTACAAATTGTGTCATCACTCTTATTTTGGCAGTTCTCTAGCTGGACATGTTTTTCTGCTCTGGCAGCAGATATTATGTTTGCAAAAGTGTCAGTTTTGCTGAGAAAAGGCTGATGTTTTGTCTGGCTTCTGAACCAAATTGCTGCACCATATTAGAGTCAATTCTGGATGAGACAACTTGTTTACATGCAGATAAAATTTGACAGGTTTCAAGTATCCTGATGAGACCTCAGGCATGACGTATCTTTGTTAAACGTGGGGCAAACCAAACTAACTGAGCAAAGAAATTGCTCAATCTTCAGAGCATTGATAAGGAGCTAATTTGTTTAAGAGACCTTGACCTGATTATGAATTTTTAAGCATATGTTGCAACATTTTCAGCTGCTTCAAACAATGTTTTCAACAATATTGTTGGTCTTTTTTATTTTTAACATTTGTGTTTTCTCTGATTTATCTGGAGTAATGTAATACAATTTCATGTTTCAAGCATCATATAGGTATATTTTGTTAGGGGATCCTAAAGAATTGCTGTTTATCTCTTATAAAAATTATTCAAAAAGAAAACCAAATGGAAAAGTTGGTGTTTGATACTGGTAAATTCTTCCCTTGCATACTCTCATTCTCATGTGCACCACGTTATATTGTGTTGCTTTGCTATATTTTAGGAGAGCTAAAATCTTCATCAAGAAAGGTGTTCAACCCTCTTGCCCTTGTTGCTGTCCTGTAGACAGACCAATATGAAATGGTGATGGACGCGACCATCTGTCACCCAATAAAGCAGTACCTGACCGCAAATGGTACATAGCAATGAAGAAGCATTTAAAATCTGACTGGTGGCAGAAGCAGAAGAAGGAGAGGTGTTGGAAAGATAGGATGAACACCACCAGCAGACAAACAGTAAGGGCAAGAGCCTGCAGAGAACAGAGTGAAGGGATGATGGAGAAACCCAAACAGGGAATGGATGGAGACAGAAGAAAAGGGAAATGGAGAATGGATTGGAGTCACAGAGAATAAAGTGAGGGAAACTTTTTGAAGAAATTCTTCTAGATAGTGGGGGGAGAAGCTGCAGTCTGGAGACACATGTGGATGTGGTAGGCTTGAGTCTGAGTGTAGGGGGACAAAGGAAGCCAAAGGCACAAAAGGACAAATAAAGCTGAGCCCCATGGAGAAGGTTGCCTCACAATCAAAGAAGTGAAGGCCATTTTTGGATGTCAGCTGTCACCCAAGGGTGCTTCCAGATGAGGAGTTTATATTGTAATCACCGCAACTCAAGCAAGGAATTTTACTAAAGTTCCAGATTATTATATTTAACCATTTGTGTCTTGTGTCTTCTCATGACTGACTTCTGTCTTTTTTCTCTTACTGGAAACAATGTGGCAAGAAGAAGAAAGTAGAATAGATCTTTTGACTGATATTAGCTGCCTATTTGAAAGCACCCCAAATTATTCTTAGGAATTAAATTAAATAAATTAAGGGAAATACATATTTCCTCTGTCCTATTATCCCATTATCTCCCTTAAAATCGGATTTCCTCGGAGATATATGATTTGCAATTAGATTGGCAAATTAAGCCTATGTTTACCTTCCTATAACCAATCTTAAAACAAACCTAAATGTGAGCTAAGAAAAAACACATTATGACAAGCAGATGTCTTTCAGCAGTTGAGGGAGCACCTCTTCTAAAAATGGGCTTAGTGTATGTTGTAGTTTTTTTCCTGCATTCATCAGACTGTGTGATAACTCACATGGTCATAAAAGCTGCTGTTCGATACCTTCACTTACCTGAAAATGCTCCTTCCCCCAGAGCCCACAAGGAGACCAGGAGGTATTGGTGGTGTGCCCTCCTGAAACCCTGGCAGGTATGTCAATATATTTTGTGCTGACCTGGGCTTCTGAGAATCCCTAGTTTAATATGGCCAATGGTTATGCTACCTGGGATATTTTGAGAGTCATAGTCTTTTTAAAAAACAGCCTTTTCAAGCTCAGTTTGTTTTATTTTCCATGCAGAATGATAAACTAAGAAACATCTGACAGTTCCAATATTTGACTAAGCCTTCAGTCTCTCTCCTTTCATTCCCTAATCACCAATTTCAGATCAAACTTGAATGCATATTAGAAAGTATTTACCTAAGAGTAGGTGTTAATGACTTAGTCCTCCTTGTGTCCTTGGTGGGTGCATTTATAGGTGATCCTATATCTGTCTACTTACAAATAAGCCCCCCAAAGGTAGAATGGAAGTTGACCCCTGGCAAGCGGATATAGGATTGTAACACTAGTTAACCTTGATTGTCCCAACGTTTATTTTATTAGTCTCACACATACACAAAGCGCCCAAGACAGTATTTTCCACAATTCGCTGCACCTTGAAAGGAGCAGAAATTTGTCTATTATTGCTTAGCTCTAATGCTTAGGAACTGGTAGATTATTACTCATGGAGGGGGAAGCAAGATTAAGAAATACAGCTAATGCTGTAAATGAATGTTTAAATCTTTCTATGATATATTGAGAAGTAAATCCTGACATTTTTCATCCCCATGTGGTAAACAGGAAAGCACAGGCATTTTTATCCTTCTCCCAAAGCAGAAAGATTGGCGGGGGGGGGGGCAAGGGAGTGGTCTGAGAGAGATTTTGAGCATTTGGAAAAATCATTTTATGCACAGTTCTGAACATTATTTTAAAAAGCAGTAAATGTTGCCTTTTTGCATGACCAAGAAGTATTAGGGGTCTATTTTTTCTTTCTGATCAATAAGCCTACTCTTCTGTGTTTGCTGAAGTTGTACATGATGAAGGTAAAGACACTAGTTTTATTTTGGGCAAAATGCAAATATATATATTTGCATTTTGCCCAAATAAATATATTATATATATATATAATACAAGTGCTTGTTGTCTCATTCTCATGATGGAGGAGAGAACTCTTGTATAGGCTGGAGAATTCTCGGGAAGCTATCTCACTTCCTTGAGATGGCCTGTCTTTAAGAGAAACAAGAAATTAATGAGATTTCATCCGTTGTGATGTTCATATGAATACTTCTGATGCATAAACCTGTATGGACTGGGGAGGGTGGCAGGTGGTCAGTGACTGATGCCTTACTATGTTTCAGCTTTAGGAAACTAGAGGTCATTAGTTCAGAAAAGATTTGCGGGATGGAATGCTTCTCATTAATATGCAGCAAAGGTAGAAAGTACTTCACTGATTTTTAATCAGTGTATGACATGGACTGCAAGACTCTTTGAAAAGGAGATTCTGCTTGACTAATAATACATTAGCAGTAATCCAGTGATCTGGCCATGCATTAAGGATACAATTTATTCTTTTACTGATCAGTGCTACTTTTTCCAGTAAAATGAATTACCCAGCTTTTCTTCAGAATGTCTAAGGAACAGCTTTTGTGGTTGACAGACATTATTAAGCATGGTACACTATGAACATAGACACTGGAAAGCTTTGTATTTTTATCAGAATGGAAAGAAGCTAGTTTAAACTGAGTACTGGTGGAAACACGCCATTTGGTCCATCCTCTTAAAAATACTTGTTGAAGGCTGGCCTTACTCACTTTAAAATGCATTTTAAAAAAAGATTCAGCTGAGAGAAGCAGGAAAATAACCTCTCTGAAAACACTGCTTCTTTAAGTGAAGCAAAAGGGAAGAAGAAGTATGAGTGAGTCTATGCTTCTTGTTTTCTGCTTCTCTGATCTGTCTTGAAGTAGGGATATATAAATCCTTGCTTGATTTGTCCTTGTACCTGAGGAAGAGGAACTGCAGAATTACTCATTATCCCCTGTGAGTTATTCTGTAGTACTGTCAACAAGAGAAGGAAATGAGAACAAAAATCCCTCTTCCTGTTTTACACAAACTACACAAACCTGCAGAAATAATTCTTTAACACAATAAAACACTTCAATGCAGATAACGAGATAGGAGCTAAATTGTGACTTTTCCTTTTGTTGAAGGGACTTTTGCCAGTTTTGACAGATAATTTGTGCAAATTACAGAGCTTGATCCAGGAAAGGGGGTTGAAAATAACACTTCTTGGCCACAACCCTATTGCAATTGAGTAGTTTAAAATCTTGGAGACCAAAGCCAAGATCATCCACACGTATTCTCAGTAGCTACATATGAATGTGAAAGTTGGACAGTGAAGAAAGCTAAGGGGGGGAAATGATTGAGGGGTTTACATATGTTGAAATGATAGAAATTAATAGCATTTCACATGCATATTATATTGAACGACCCTCTGGCAGAACAGTACTTTAGGACCCTTTCCAATGTGAAGATTCACTTCCCTGGCAAAATAAGCCGTACTTCTGTTTACGTCATGGAGACACCTTATTTTAAACCTTTTTAAAAAAACAAAAAAACAAAAACAGAATGCAGTGCAACAGCAGTTCTTATTGTCAGCAAGATCAAGCCCTAAGTCATTTTATTGGTGTAGTGAGTAAGATTTTCTATTTATTTTCTAAAGGGGGGGGGGTTGAGAGGTTGGTTCAATTTGATGCTGTATAGCCACCCAAAGTAGTGGTCCTACTGAGTTGGGTGGCGTATAATTTTTTAGAAATTAATAATAAACAAATAAAGTTAATTTAAGGACATTTTTAATAATTTTGACATGAAATTTTCAAATTTATGCCATTTTCAAATTTATGCCCTACGGTGTTGTTTTTTTCAACGTTATAGAAAAAGAATAGGTAGAATCACAGTTAATGAAACAAGTACGTTTTTCGGTGGCAACAAGTTACTTTTCGAACACTATAGCAAAAAATAGGGAAAATATGCTATTTAAAAGTGAGTTTCCGTGCTCTGAAAAGCTTTGTGTCAGGCAAGCAGGTGTCAAACCTAATGTCTTTGAGCAGTCTTTTCTGCACCTCCCAGGACACAAGCACTGCAACTGAGCCAAACAACAGAGATAAGAAGACAAGCATGGAATAATAAACATTATTTTCCAAGCAAATAAGGTTTTCTTTAGCCAGCATGGACAGGCAACCGGAGACATCTATCAGTTATATCAACGTATGTAAAGGCCTTAATCTGGCTGACCCATTCTTCCTTTTGTGTCAGAAGAATTCATTTATGTCATTTGTGCTGGCAATGAAAAAGAAAAAGTAATCATGGAATGTTTTTTTCCTCCAGCAGCCACTAAAGCTACAATTTGCTCAGCCTTCACAATTAATGACAAACTTGCAATGTCTGTGCTTTATTGGGCTGCTTTTTTCTAAGAGCCAGAAAAATCTGCCCATTGATGGCTCATATCAGTTGTGCTGCACAAAAATATTTTCCCCTCCTGCATAAACATCTCATATTGAACTAGTGATTGAAAATTCTTATTCATTCTCTTCATGCTGACACTGTCCATATGACTAAACAGGGCCAGGAAATTATTTTGCTTCATGAGCATAAACCAGTAAATAATACCATAGAGCAGATCAGCTTTAACATCATTGCTGATGGTGTGCTACATTTAGCATTATTCATTTCTAGTGAAGGATCTTTCTATTATTAGAGAAGATGTGTTGCTTCATTTACATATTACAAGTAAAATGGTTGTGATGATAACATTCCTCATGAAAATGTTATTACAATGTTTATCTTGAAATATTCCAAAATGTATTTTGGCATTACTGTCGCAGTGTTCAAATGATAATGCCACACCGACAGCTCAAACTTGAACCTTAGGAGGCATCGCATCAATGATCTTACGACCCCCCGCGAAGACTCAGATGGTGATCACTACTTTCTCAGCATGTGAGGCAACTGTTATTTTCCTGCTGTACACATTACTGTGGAACAAAACAAAACAAAACCATGGCTTGGAGGAAATGGTACATGTACCCATTTGTAGAAAATAAATTCATGAACACACAATTCAGTATTACCATACAGTAAGACATGATCTTGATGTTTCCTAGGCATCCATTACACATCAGCAACCCTGCATGTCAGACAATTGTAGTGGTCGTTTAATCGATTTCTGGTTGTAACACATGACCTGGAGTGCTTGTCATGTATTACAACTAGAATTCAGTATGGAAGTAGGCAGCTTTCTTTGATTAAAAGCCATACAATGGCAGTGATGGGGCAGGTATAATTTGGTTATCTCCCACATGAAAACAATCAAATTAAAGTAGTCAATTTCTGATCAGATAGATTTGAAGTTGAAAGTGAAACATTAAAAAAAAAAGACTCTCTGGAGGAGAAATTTCCAGAGGGGTAGACATGTTAGTCTGTAATATTTTACAACAGAACCAAGAATGAGCCTTGTGGCACCTGAAAAATGAACAAATTTTATTTGGCAGGAGCTTTCCTGGACTGCTGCCTAATTCTTGAAGAAGCAGGCTGCAGGATATGCCAAATGAAATGCATTTGCCTGTCATGCACCACAGAATATCTTCTTAGGTTTGCTCTCCAAAGAAGTACAATAACATCACTAGTGCATGATTAGGTGGGACCTTGTCGCGCAATGGTTAAACTGTAGTACTGCAGCCAAAACTGCTCACAACCCAGGTTCAATCCCAGGTAGCTGGCTCAAGTTTCATTTTCTTTTTTCTTAGATGGTTTGAGGAAACAGTCTGTGGTCAAATTCAAGCATGGTTTTCAGATGTGAAAAGGGATGTTTCTAAGAGGGGAAAGCATCATATATCCAGGGATTTTTCTGTTATCAGGGATTTTTCTGAGGGTGGAGTAGACAAAAGATGCACAGTGGTAAGTTATTGTAAATTTTGTGCACAGTGCACAGCACTACGGCAGTTATGTCTGTCTCTGTGTGTTAAAATAATAAATAAATTTAGGATACCAGGGGCAAGCACCCTCTTGCCTCCTCATGGACACCTATTTCTTCAGCCTCCTCCCTCACCTTATGTGCATTGATCCCATTGTGCAGTTTTCCTAGTGTAGAGGGGTTCTCTGTGTTTCTGAAAAGGAATTGCTCAGAAGTAAAAATGTGAATTTGGAAAAAAAAAAAAAGTAGCAAGAGGGAAGTGGCTGGGATGAGAGCTGAGGGGGAATGTTATAAATGGAGATTTAGTTCAAAAGAGAGCTGTCACGATCCCCACGTGGCCCCTGCTTTTTTCACCAAACTAGGAGCTCGCACTACATGCCCCTCAGCTGCCACCAGTTACATCAACATAACCTATTATTAATAATCAAGGTCCAGGCCATATGTCATTTTAAAAGAACCAAATAGAAATTGTTTATTGATACAGGTGTTGACAGAACAAGCAATGTTGTTAAACCTTAAACATTCTCCTTTATCCCTCTCAACCACCACTCTCCCGCCCAAACTCCCAAACTCTCTGTCTTTCAAACTCAAAAGTCTCTGTCTCTCTGTCTAACACTCTAACTCCCCCTCCTCCTGCTGAGTCTCTTATATCTTGTGACTCCGCCCCTCCAGCACTCCCATTGGTCTATGCAGATAGCATATGAATATTCATGACCTGGGTGGACGCCACAGGAGCCTTGTGTATTATGTAGTTGTGGGTGGGATCCCTTCTGCATTTCGGTATCATTGGCTTCAGTACAGTTCACAAACTTAGCTTTCATTGGCTGAAAAGCCAGTAGTATAAAGTTACATTGTGTAAAGCTGATGATGTAATCAGCCATGTCCATTTTTGGGGAATTTAAAGTTTCTGGTTCTCCTTCCCTTCTGGTCAGACTATAAGACTCCCTTGGGATCCCTTTCATACTGGGAAAGCCATTGGGAGTAGCAGAAGCAGGGGCAAGTCTTTAATTTCTGGGTGGGGGGGAATCCACCTATTGATGCTTTTGACCTATGGTGACCCTATAAATGAGTTATCTCCTAAATGTGCTAGCATTATCAGCCCAACTCAGCTCTTGCATGTGGAGGCTGTGTCCTCCTTTGTTGAGTCAATCCATCTCATATTTGGTCTTCCCCTTTTCCTTCTGCTTTCAACTTTTCCTAACACTATTGTGAATCTTCTCATGATGTCATAACAGTCACTTTTGCTTCCTTGATTTAATCTAGGACCCATTTGTTTGTCTTTCTGTCACTCCAGGGCATCCACAAAGCTCTCCTCCATCACCTTATTTCAAATCTTTTTCCTGTTGGCTTTCTTCACTGTCCAGCTTTCACATGTGTACATACTAATAGGGAATACAATTGTGTGGATGATCCTGGCCTTGATCTGCAGTGACACAAACTTCTCTTGTTCCTTAATAGTTGCTTTTCAAAGCATGTTGTCTTCTGATATCTTGGCTGAAGTCTCCATTTGCACTGATGATTGAACCAAAACATACAAAATAATTTGACAATTTGAATTTCTTCATTGTCAATATTAACATTATGTATTTCTTCTGTGATTGTCATTTTTATCTTCTTAATGTTCAACTGCAGTGTTGCTTTTACACTTTCTTCTTTCAACTTCATTAGCTGTTGTTTCAAGTCATTGTTACTTTCTGCCAGGAATATGTCATTTGCATGCCTTAAATGACAGATGTTTCTTTCACCAATTTCCCTCCATTTTCATATGAATCTAATCTAGCTTTCCATGTGATATATGCACACAGATTGAACAGACAGGGAGACAAAATACACCCTTGTCCGACATCTCTGCCAATGGGGAACCATTCTGTTTCTCCATTTTTTGTCCTAACAGTAGATTCTTGACCACAATACAAATTCTTGTCCACAATATCAGGACAATCAAGTACTGAGGTTCACTCATCTGATTTGCAACAATTCATAGGTTTTCTACACAGTAAAAAGTTTTGCAGTAGTCTATGAAACATAGACTGGTCTTCTGAAATTCTTTGGAATGCTCTGATAGCCAACATATATTTGTAATATTATCTCTAGTGCCTCTTCTTTTTCAGAATTTAGCTGGAACATCTTGCCCCATATAGGTTAAAAGTCTTTGTTGCAACACCTTGAGCATCCCATTGCTTGCATGGGAAATTAATGCAATGGTCCTTGATGCACTCCTTGATATCTTCTTTCTTGGAGATGGAATGTGTATTGAATGTTACCTATCAGAAAGTAATTGTTTTATTTTCCATATTTGTTGGCATATTCTTGTTAGTATTTTGGCAATTTTAGTCTCTGTTGCTTGAAAAAATTCTATTGACACCCCATCTACTCCTGGCAGTTTATTTCTTCAAACTGTTTTGAGATCAGCTTTCACTTCACTTTCTAAAACTGCAGGTTCATCACAGGATTCTTCTTTAAAGGAAACTGTTCTGCTTTGTTTGTTTGTTTTTGTTTTGTTTCTTTGGTCTTCTCTAGCCCTGCCATCCCCATCTCTGTTGTCATGTGCCGTCTTCTCTCTAGTCCTATGGGGAAAAGAAGTGTCACATGACACAGATTCATAGAAGAAGGCTGCTCAGGAGAAGTTCCTGTAGCATAGGTGGCAGTGGAGAGCAGAGCATTTGCTTCCTAATGTGCTGTGTCACTTGAAACAACTGCCTAATGGTAGGACCAGCCCTGCTTGTATTGTGCCCTTAATCTTTAACACACCTTTCTATCACATAATAATTCCCCGCCTTTTTCCCCCAAAGTTATTATTAGTAATTTCCCAGAATTTCATCTGCTGCTGTAATAGGTAAAAAATAGCTAAAATAATTATAGGGGCCATGTGTCTTTTTGTTTTGAAACATTAGTTAATTACAAACTGAGGGCACAGATAAAAGGTCCTCTGTCTTAGATAACAGCATAATTTAGTGCTTTTTGGGGAATATATTGTTATTTCTTTCTGGGAAGTATCTGAAAATCGGCTACTGTCAGAAGTAAGGTACTGGAATATTGTCTAGTTCCATTATACTTACATTTCTTTTCTAGATTAATATGCAACACACCTTATTTTCACTGGTTGCAAAGGAAAACATTCCTGTTTGCTCTTAACATAGGGCAGTTGTAATCTGCAGTCTTTGTATGTGTTACCATGGTCTAGACTGGGGAGACATGGTGCTGAATATAGAAAATGCATGAAACCACCTAGCTTTCTATTGACGACCTACTTAAAATGACCCATGATGTTGGATGCTTATGTAATGCTGCAAATATCTGTAAAATGCATTATGAATTAAAATTAGAGAAAATAAGGTAATTAAAAAGCTCATGGTTCTAATATGCCTGTTTACATTACAAAGTAATGAGCTGAAATATAGCCTTTAGATGACTGAAAACATGTCTTTTCCTGATAGCAAATTTTCAGAACCCCAGTACATTACTTTGAGATGAATTCTTTGATCCACAACAGTGGCCTTTAGAGAGTTCACTTTTGTGGCTCTGACCTACTTTCATCATGTTCTAAGTGAGGTCTACAATATTCTGGCTACATCAAAGCTAAAAAATAAAAAGTTCATATATAGTACCAATTACGCTAAACACTATTAAAATAACCCTCCAATTCTGAATGCTAATAGTTTTCATGGCTTTCATAGACATAGTAGAACCAGAAGCATAATTTGCCTTATTAGCACTACAATCAGCACAGATACTCACTTTAATTGCCCGTCAGAAATAACAGGGACCAGGCTTGGAAAGAACCATTAAAACCCCATTTACATCAAAGAGAAAAAAAATATTTGCTTGGATCAAGGTGCAGGAGCAACTCAACATAGCATGATCACTGGTAGGCTTCTGTTTCTTCCTCCACCCTTTATTTTCCTTTTTAATGAATAAGGATATTAATTAAAACACACTAGCCATCCAAAGAAAATAGCACACTGTGTCCTGGCAGAGGGTCACTTAAGATGTCAGAGAAATTAGTGCTAGCATTACCTGTTAGAGAGAAATAGGAAGGAAAGAGAAGCAAACTTTCATTTATTTATTTATTTATTTATTTATTTATTTCATTTATACCCCGCCTATCTGGTCAATTATGACCACTCTAGGCGGCTAGAGTCAATTGGACATATAAATAAATCTGAATTGCATTTTAGTTCATAGCCTATTCTGCAAGCCAGACACATTGAATTGTAAGCTTCCCATTTAACAATTACTCTTATAAATCCTTCTTGTAAAGGAGGGTACCCCTGTCCACTCCCTTACACAAATATATGTGAAATATATATGCAGTGGGTGCTGGTGATAGAAACTAAAGGAGTATATACCCTTCAACAAACATACATTTGTAATCAAAGTTTTGCTTTAGAAGAGAGCAGTGGTCTTGTTGACATTTGCATGTTGCCTTTTCTTTCATTTAAAAATGGCTCTTAACTCACCTGGACCCCTGTTTGTGCCCTGCAGAGGGATTTGTCCTCAGAATGGTATTGCAATGTGGCCTTTCCTATGGCCTGACTAGCATGCGCTGACAGCTGGGCACTTGACTTCACATCCTGCATGACCAAACAGCATACTGACTGGCTTGGCTAGTGAGCACACTTCCAAAGGTAGACCTGGAAAGAGAAGTCTTTTCTGTTACCTGTCTTCTATGCGTAAAAATCTTTCCAGCAGTACTGCAAGGATCACTGGTTGATCTTCCAGACCTACCTTCCATGTGTGGCTTCGGCATTGCTTTGAACTATCTATCCTGCAATTACTGGCTGATGGGACTAAGCAGATACTTTAGCCCAGGGTCTTAGGTGGCTTAAAAGGTTTACACTGTCTCTCAATCAAATACACTTTTTCTCTCTCACGCAGACACACAAACACACACATACATACCAGTTAGTAATGTGTGAGTGTGCTCCATTCTGGTACACTTGTTTGACCAAATCTTGCTATAGGAGAATCTGACACTGGGCTGTGTCCAGTTCTTGGGGCAGGTAGGAAATACGTTTCTGCTCCCTAAATTTGGGATGGGGGCTACCCGTCAAAGCTTCTGAAGGCAAAGCCTTGTTTGGAGGATTGTCCTCCTGCATCACTCAGAAGATTTCATCCATGTGAGATTACTTGCCAGTCTATGATTTTCCTCAGTTGTGTGTTGTGGATGTTGGTAATTGGTTGGCAGGTGCTTTAGATCCACTGATGTGTGCTGCAGCAAAAACACTTTGGTTGCAATCAGTCAAAGTTACAGCCAGTTTCATTCCAACAATGCATCTTTTCCCTTGACACCCTACCTTTCCTTTAGCCACCAGCCAGGCACCACATGGCCATGCTGTGCATGAGCACATGTGATTACCTTATTCAATCTCAGTATTACTTTTTTTAAAAAAGATGTGCTTGGTATTGCTTGTAGGTAGCCGTGAATGTTGCCGTGAAGAGAACATCATATTTGTGCAGCAGCACAGTTATAAATTATGGCTGCCCCCTTAATAATGTTAACATTCTATACACACAAAGTTTCACATCTTCATGATTTCATTGATTCAAATGGCCCTACTCTAGTTATGACTTACTTTAGCACAGTAAATCACAACTAGAGTAGGCCCATTTGAATCAATGGAACTTATGGAGGAGTTGACTCACTGAATTCCCACTGGTTCAATGAGCCTACTCTAGTGTGACCTTTTTATGCTAAGCAACAGGATTTTAGCCTTGGTATGAATGGCTAGGTGAAAGTTTAACTAACCATGGGTAGCAACTCAAATAGTGTAGGAACGCCTCACCAAAGAAAAATGAGCCAGGGAATCACAACCGTAAGGCCACAGCTCACATAGTTAATCACAACCCTATTATAAATATATGTGGTTTAAAAATTATCTGAGTATAAGCCTTTAGTAAACCAACACAGTACCCTGTATACATGTAAGAAAGAAGACAGAAAATAAAGCCATCCGAAACAGCCCAAATAATGTTGATTAAGTGTGGAGAGGGGTGGATACGGGGGCAGGAGAGGACATGAAAGGAATTCAGTCTTCTGGAGAAGAACATGATTACCTGGCTAAAACTTGGAATAAAAATACTCCATGCTGCAACATTTAATTACATTGAGTACAAGTCCTACTTGTACTCATTATCAACTTTTTTAAAAAAATTATTAATTTATTTATTCATTTATTTTATTTTATTTTTACCCCACCTTTCTCCTTAAAAAGGATCCAACACACCTTTGATCTTTAAAAGGCAATATTTAAAGTTAAAAACCATAAGCATACTAAAAAGGATCAAAGAAGTACCACAATAAAAGATGGTAAATGATACATTCTTCATCGCCTGAAGAGAAAAGTCTTTGCAACAGGAAGGCCCTCTCCCATTGGCCGCAGCCCTATATACACCAAACACACACCCGCGAAGGTGGTGAGACCTAGACATAGGCCTCTCCTGATGATCTTAACACCACAGAAGGCTCATAAAGGAAGACATAGTCCTTGAGGTAGCTTGGGCCCAAGCCTTATAGGTCTTTATACGTTAGAACCAGCACTTTGAATTGTGTCCAGAAATGGATTGGCAGCCAGTGGACCTGCTGTAACAGGGGGGCTATGTGGTCCCTGTGACCAGCCCCAATGGAAAATCTGGCTGCAGCATTTTGGACCAGCTGATGTTTCCAGACACTTTCAGAGGCAACCCAATGTAGAGAGCATTTCAATAATCGACCCAGTATGTAACTACGGCATGTGTCACCGTGGCCAGATCAGACCTCTCCAGGAATGGATACAGCTGAAAGACTAGTTTTAATTGTGCAAATGCACTCCTGGCCATCACCAAAACCTGGGCAGGAGCACTGACAAGATTTAGTAGGAGTTTAGCAGCAGAAACAGATGTTGCAAAAACATGACTGTTATTTTAAAACCAAGCTTTGGTCTGCTTATATTCAATCTATGTGATGAAAATATAAACTATTTGCATATGAAATATACCGTTAACTTATATTGAAATGTTTCTTTCTAAAAAGACAGCGCAGAAGAGGACTTTCCTTAGCCACGAGCTTTAAGAGTATATGGCACTCTTGTGCTTGATGCAGGGATGATACTAATAGGATACTGAACAGAAATGCTGTAAGATAGCAAGTAAGTGGAGCCCACATCTAGAGCTTTTTTTTTTTCAACTTCCACGGAAGAAGCAATGCATTTGGGAAATGTCATGAAAAGAATAAACTGTGAAAGGAAATATTTATCAGAGCCTGTCAAACATACTCCTCTATCCTAAGGATAGGAAACTGTTGGGCCCATAAATATTTTGCCCTACTCCTGTCAGACCAATCCAGCACAGCCAGTCACAAAGGATTATGGAGGTTGTAGACCAAAACGTAGATTGAAATTAGTTATGTGATGAGTCATATAAAGTCATAGTCTTGGTGATAGCAGAAAGTTTTGTCCTGTCCTTCTGTCAGGATCTGGCCTGCACCACCTTGGGAGCTGCAGGATCAGGGCCAGTCTGAGCCAGGAGTGACCTGATGTTTGCAGGCTCAGGCCCTGGCCTGTGTAGCAGCTGCTGGGCCACTCATGAGGCTCACCTGGAAACCTGGAGGGAAGGCCTATTTAAGGAGGGGTTCTCCCTTCCAGAACTTGCCTCAGCAGCAAAGGTCTTTTGGCTGTGCTGGCTGCCCCTGAGCTCCTGTTCCTGCCTTGGTCCCTGCTCTTGCCATGCCTTGCCCACTGTCTCTTGGCACCTTAGTTCCTGCTGTGTGTTCTCTGCCTCTGCTTAGTCACGACCAACTGCACAGTGAGTGCTGTGGGAATTGATACTCTTGTGTGGTGGACTGGGTCCTGATGCCCATGCTCCTGGTGCGGGACTGCCTGGGATATCCTGGACTGTGACACATTAATATATTATTTTCCTCTTGTTATAAAAATAAGATATATTACGAAGAGACTTAGTACAGCAGGACCCCTGTATCTACAGGATCAATATCCACATTTTCACTTATCTATGGTTGGCTGCAGCCCTATATACAACATACAAGGGCACCCCTTTGTGGCCTTTGTCCCACCACCATGGGTGTTGTATATAGGTTTTCCTCATATCCACGGTTTGGGCATCCACAGTGGATGGTGCAGCTGAGCCTCCTATGGATATGGGGCTCATCCTTTTTGCTTCAAGGATTTAAGTATTTTTAATATCTTTATAGTAACTTGGTGAAGATGGCAATTATTGGGAGTCATTTGGACATCATACCTACTAAGAGGACCATCTCACAGCACATCTTACCCCCCATTTGAGAAAAGTATTCTCCTTTCCCACTTGGTGGGATGATGGTACAAGAGCTGATATAATTCATACACAGCTTTCAGGTTATTTACAAGTTTATTGTACTTTCTCCAGTTTACATCCTGAGAAACAATTGTTGAAGTAGAAAAGAATCCACATCTTCCAGTTAACCTATTTATCTGTATTAGACATGCCACTGAATTTTAACAAAAGCAGAAGCTTAAAAGAGATCTAGAGGAACTTTTAATATGACTAATACGTGTGTTTGTGTGTATGCATGCGTGCGTGTGATGTATTTCCACATTATTTCTCAGATATTCCAGTTTGCATGTTTTATTTTTAGTAACATCTAAACTGGAATATGCTGTTTCCACATTCGTGCTGCCCATCCAATATATCCCAGAGCTATTAAATTAATGAGGTAGCTTAGTAAAATGGATGATTAAAATGTCATAGACAATCTTCCTTAACAAAACAACTATGCAGTATTAAAAGTTCCTTATGCATTTGGCTGTAGGAAGCAGTTATTCAAAAACTGTTTTTAAAATGCTGTCTCCCCAGTGATATCACCTTAATGTACCTGGTTCATAGAATATGTGTATAATATATTGAGAAACAACTGTTATTTTCAGTATGGTATCTAACCTTATGAGTTCTTGAAGCTGGAGATTCATCAATAAGCAAACAAAAGTGCTCCATACATTAATACCTATTTGAAGCTTAATTTTAAAACCTGTCCTTTTGCCAAAATGCTTCCCACAAGCGAGTTCACAGTACATATTCTAGAACATAATTCTTTTTTTTTGTTCTATATAAAAATCATCTTACGGTAGGAAAAGTGATTGTAATTACTACCACGTAACATCATGTCTCCTGTGATAGAAAAGTCAATTGATCCTGTGTAACCATGGGGCTCCTGAGCCATGAGTCACTTCAGTCAATAAACAGATAAACTAGCCTGATGACTTTTTCATATGCTGTGCTGCCATGTAGAATTAGACTGACTTGACAGTGTACTAACCAAAATCTGAGGAACTTGGACAGGTGACAGTTATTCCATGATAACTTTAAAAACCTCAACCATCTTCTGATAAGAGATTCTCACAAAACTAATTTTCTTTCAGCTTATCTTTTCTTCCCCCTCATTCATTTTGTAGGAGAGTACACCATCTTGCCCCCTTTTACCAGATTTTTTTGTCTTTATTTAATGAGTACTGTAAGATTACTCTAGTTTTGATACTCCACAATTTTTTTTGCAAAGTGGATGTCTGCCTATCCCTACTGTTCAAGACAAGAAAGTAGAACACAAAGACTTCCCAGAACCTCACTTCTGCTGGAAATCCCACCTCTTGACTATTTAAAGAACAGTTTCATATTTTCTTTATTTGCAAGGTGTTATTTAAATAGCACAGTGAATACTCACAACAGCATTTACTTCCAGTACAAAATGGCATGAGGCCTGATTATTAAGAGATTGGCTGTTCTATTATGAACCACTTGGGTTGCAAAGATTTCCCAGAGGGGACCTCTATGAGGATACCACAAAACTGAAACCACAGGAAGGTATAGTATTAAGTATACTTCCTTGGCAGGTATTACTTCCCATTCTCATTGAATTTAGGGAAAGTGTGAAGACACTTCCCTGCCTGGCCTTTTAAGTTAGTGTAATGATTTTGTTGTTATAAAATATCTTTAACACTTTAAAGATGCCTATTTCATTGGTGACTACCTTGACCACCATTTTTTTTAATTCTAAAAAGGCGAGATGTAGATGACACCACTACCTCCATCATCACCAAAATAGTAAGGGGGGGGGGGGGAAGCAGTGATAGTAACAATGATAATAATAAAGAAGGCATAGCTTTGCCCAGTGAAATTTGTTGACTCCCTCATCCTTGAACAGATGAAAAAATGACTTCCACAGCACAATGCAAACTGCCTTTAAAATTCTAAAAGATTTCATAAGATGTGTTGACATGAGGAAGGGTAAAATGACAGGCAGCTGCTCAGAAAAACACAAAGCAAACTTGTCCTGAATTAATGGTTGTATTCATGATACAGTTTGTCCATATGTGACCTTCTGTGGCTATGATCTAAAAATTTTTTACCCCCTCATATCATGGGACTAACACAGCCATTATGACAAAGAAAATGAATAATTTGCATACTGTATTTCTATTATAGCTCAAGTTTCTGATGTAGACATTCACAAAGAGTCTCTAAAACATGTTCAAATATTGTTCCTTTGGAAGTTTTCTAAATGAAATATTTTGAAATGCAGTAATACAGATCACCCCAAATGTGCTGTGCTTTGTTTAATGATAAAGCAATCAGCTCATAGCAGGTAAGGTGGAGGATATGATAAATCTTTTCAGCCTTGTGTAAAAATAAAGTGCAATTATCCTATGTGCCATTCAATACATAAATGGTAACTGAAATTACAAATGCTTATATCTGTTTGCCTGTTTTTCTGAAATTTTTTTTAAAAAGCTCACACATTGAATCCTAATATTTTAGTCTATCTCTCCAATCAGTGACCTGGCCAAAGTACTTAACATATCAAAACAGTAACATGAAGAAACATTTTACTAATTTTGGATTACTAGATTGTACTGTCTTTAGAGATGCATTTTTGTCAATAGTCAGGAAGTTGCCTGAGGCGGTGGGATTCCATAATGCAACATGTACAACAGGAAGCTATAAATCTGGGTTACATTTCTGCACCCTGGAAATGCACAGAAATGAGTGCAGAGTACTTCCCACAAGAATTTAGTATGATTGTAGGGTCAAAAAACTATAATGGAACAGGCTTTTCAGAATGTATTTTCACTGTGCTTATAGTATAAAGATGAATAAAACCGGAAGCCGGAAAGACGGACAATAGAGCAGCAGCATCCCAAATAGTGAAAGATCTATGCATAAACTGAGAGATAAATACAACAGTTATGTTGCAAGTGAGGCCCTGGTCATATGAGGGAAACGTGTTCTAGTTCTTCTGATACTTTCCGTACCTCTGTTGTACTGAATCGTGGTCACGTGGTTTGTATCCCAGGAGTAATGTCCCAAGAACTTTTAGCAGTCCCAATTTATTTCCTCCTATTAGAATTGTTATGGCTGGCTACACCATGGTACCAGTTTATTTTATCTCTTCCTTCAAGGTGCAATTTAGCCCCTTGATTTATATATATATTTAAAAATAATATTTATCAATATATCAGAAACAAGTCTCCCTCTAAGTCTAAGGTGTGCAACTGCGTGAACTCGCTTGACTCTGCCCCCCTCCACACAGCTTTCCTCCACCCCCATTTCCAGCCCCTTTCGTTCTGGTTGCATGGGAACCTCATGCAGTGGGGGTGGACTTGCACATGGGGGGGGGAGTGGAAATTAGAGGGAATATTGAACAGGAAGGGGATTCTGTTTAGGAAAGTGTCCCTTGGTTGCACTGGTTGCATTTGCAGAAATGCATTGCACACATTGGATTTGGGATATCCACATAGCAGTACTGGCGAGCCCCCCATGACATTGGCATGCCAACATTTCAATGTCTCTTCCCACACGAAAAAAAAAAAATACTTGCCAGTAATGTAATGGTGGCAGCCCCCCCCCCCCCCCATGACATACTTTTATGAACATCAGGCACAAACAAATTTTAAAAAATAATTTGCGTGCTGCATTAATGGTGGCCACCTTCCTGGCTTCAATTCTGAAAAGAAGTGGGGCAGGTTGTGCGCATAGGCAAGCCCGGTAAGGAATGTACAACAAAGGTACAAAATAAGAAAACCCACCTGGCAATGGGAAAATGTTCCGCAGTTACACCGCTAGCCGGGAAAATGTCTCAGTTTTGACTGTGTGTCATGTGACCAGGAAAAAAACACGTATCAACATAACTGGTGGATAACTACATAGCATTTCCCTTATGTGATCAGGGCCTGAAGCAACCAGATTGAAGCCAGAAAGCTTCGATCCAATATCTACATGCCAATATGCACAGTTGCAAAAGGAAGATCCCAAGCTGCTTATCACATATTAAATAAAACACGAGATTATGGAAATATGAATCCAGGTAAGCTTGAAATTGTAAAAAAGTAAATTGAACACTAAAATTGGGATGAGCAAAATATGGCCTGTAGGGCATGTCTGTGGTTTTCTGGGGCCTCCACAGAGCTTCCAATGTGTTTTTTTTTAAAGGAAACTATTTAAATTGCCTATTTGGGCCAAAATAAGGTTCCAGGAGCAATATTCTTCAGCTCTGTCATGGGGGTCACTCAGGATTCTCTCCCCTCACACCCAGACCAGATCAAGTTTTTTTCTTCTGCAGCTGAGAGTGAATGGACATGCATAATTTATCTTGCATGTGTGGAACCAAAGGCAGAACCATGCAAATAACTAATTAAACTTATTGAAATACTGGACTTGCAGACTTGTTCTCCTCTATTTGTAAATATTTAAAGGTATAATTTATTAATTTTGAGTAGAACCAATATGTTGCCCAGCCTTATTCATGTTTAGTCATAAATAGAAGCTTCTCCTTTCTCCTTCTGATTTATGCCCCTTTCCTACAACCAACACATGTCCCAGTGGCAATCTGCTTCCATTTCTCTATCTCCCTCTTGATTTTCCCTGCTCTTGTTTTTCTCTTCTTCAGTGTACATTCTGTCCCTCACTATTGTGAACCCAAAGAAGCAGTGTGGCAATATATCAGAGGTGGCCTGAGCATCATTTTCCCAGCTTTGTGACCTTCAGTTGATATCAGAAAATACTCGGCTCAAAGAATCTTGGATTAATGACAAAAGGACTGTTCAGAAGTTGTGTTGCGGGGGAGGCTAGATAGGGAGACGAATTTAGGAAAGCACTTGAACCACCCTTCTGCACTCCAACACCTGGAAGTCAGAAAGATCTTTGCTTATTTAACATTAAAATCTTGTTAAATACACAAATGCCTTTCTCTTCCTTTTCAGTATTCTGATTCTAATTTCTGGTGACAGAGCTATTTAAACCCGAAGAAGACAAAGAAGTGAGTAAGCAGCAGTGGGGAGAGTAACAGAAGGAAGTGTACAGAAAGACTGGGGCTGGCAATGGTTGACAGGAAGCGAAGCGAGCAAGCAGTGGCAACAGGGAGTGATGAAAGGAAGGGGACTAGAAAGATCAGGGCTGGGAGAGATGACATTTTTTACTGAAATATGAAAACATGAAGAATCCATAAGATTCAATATCTGTTCTAATGAAGGTAAAGGTTCCCCTTGACATTTAGTCCAGTCGTGTCTGACTCTAGGGGGTGGTGCTCATCCTCGTTTCCAAGCCGTAGAGCCAGCGTTTGTCCGTAGACAGTTTCCATGGTCACATGGCCAGTGCGACTTAGACACGGAATGCTGTTACCTTCCCGCTGTGGTGGTACCTATTTATCTACTTGCATTTGCATGCTTTCGAACTGCTAGGTTGGCAGGAGCTGGGACAAGCGATGGGAGCTCACTCCGTCACGTGGATTCAATCTTACGACTGCTGGTCTTCCAACCTTGCAGCACAGAGGCTTCTGCGGTTTAACCCGCAGCGCCGCCACGTTCTTATGCAATACCAGATCAGAACTTCCTACTTCTCCTCAAAGTGACAGCATGTGAAAGATACGGAGGGGCATAATGGGAAATACAGTGGACCCTCGACTTATGGATGGCTCCACTTGCGTACTTTTTGAGTTACGGACTACTCCGGCCGCAAAATTTCACTTCGACTTGCGGCCGGAGAATCGACCTACGGATCGGAAAGGGGAGGTGGGGAAAGTGCCATAGGAATGCATTGAAATTTAATTAATGCGTTCCTATGGGGGGAAAAGTCAGAAACCAAAAAAAAGTCAGAAAAAAGTCACTTACCAGGTACAGTAGACCGAGCCCCGCTCCTCACAGTCCCTTGGTAGCCCCAGAACATCCGGACTCTGTGTTAGCAGAGCGCCGAACAGCTGAGAGTCGGCAGCCATTTTGAGAGGCGGCAGCCATTTAGAGAGGCGACCACATGGCTGCCGCCTCTCCAAAATGGCTGCCGCCTCTCCAAAATGGCTGCCGCCTCTCTGCTGGTTGCCGACTCTCAGCTGTTCGGCGCTCTGCTCACACAGAGTCCGGCTGTTCCGGGGCTACCAAGGGACTGTGAGGAGCAGGGCTTGGTCTACTGTACCTGGTAAGTGACTGTATTTTCTTTTTTTGGTGGGGGGTATTTTTTCTTCAGCCGGTTACAGATTAATGAGTTTTCAATGCATTCCTATGGGAAATGGACCCTCGACCTACAGACTTTTCAACCTGCGGCCACCGTTCGAATATGGATTAATTCCGTAAGTCGAGGGTCCACTGTAGGTAGGGAGAGAGACTGACTAGCAATCAAAATCCAAGACTCATGCCTCAGCACGTTATGGTTACATGCCAATCTTCACAAACCCCAAAGAGTCACTCTTTCTCTCTTGTCTCCACCAACTCATTTACTCCCCCTGCACCCTTGTAATAGTAGGAGAAATGCCCCTTCTCTGAATACAGGCCAAGGTACAAAGATTCTCCACTAGTTGCTTTCAGGAATGTCAGGCTGAAGCTAGTTTCTATATAAATCCTTGATTTTCAATAAATCTTATTAATACATTTTCTTTGCTTTAAAGGATTAATTTTTTTTCTAGCACCATCAAGAAGCTTTTGTTCCCACTGCTTACTAGAGATCTTCATGGAGTTAAAAATTACCAATTTGGATGCCACTCATTTCATCTAAAGAAAAGATTCTGGAAAAATTAATGGTCCTTTAAAAAAAACAGTAAGAGAGATTCAATCCTATCTTGTCACTTAGACAACTAATTACACCATTACATGCTGCAATTACAATTAAAGATTTTCAGTTGATGAAAGGCATGTTAGCTGCATTCTCATTACCTTATGTTTTCTTGCTAGTATTCAGGAGTATCATGATTTTGATGAAACAAAAACATCACAGGTAGCTTCATTTCTCCAGCAGTCAGAGGTTAAAATCCAATGCAAAGTTAGGCAGCTTAAAGCCTATTGAACTCATTGGGAATGCAGGCTGAAATCCTGTTGTATAACTCTATGTGTGCAGCAGTGACAAATACCACTGATTAAAGTCTTCATGTGGCAGTTTTGAGGTGTACATGAGGGTATCCCTAAATCACCTTTAATCTGTAGCAATTTGCTGCTGATTGTGACATCATCCCCATAGAATCATAGAAAAGTGAAGTTGGAAGGGGCCTACAAGGCCATCAAGTCCAACCTCCTGCTCAACGCAGGAATACAACCAAAGCATATCTGCCAGGTTATTATCCAAGTTTTTCTTGAATGCCTCCAGTGTTGGAGCACTCACCAACTCCCGAGGTAACTGGGTCCACTGTCGTACTGCTCTAACAGTTAGGAAGTTTTTCCAGATATTCAACCGAAATCTGGCTTCCTTTAACTTGAGCCCATTGTTGTGCGTCCTGCACTCTGGGATGACCGAGAACAGATCTTGTCCCTCTTCTGTATGACAGCCTTTCAAATATTAAAGTGTTATCATATCACCCCTCAGCCTTCTTTCCTCAAGGCTAAACATACCCAGTTCTTTCAGCCTTTCCTCATAAGGCTTGGTTTCCAGCCCCTTGATCATCCTTGTCGCCCTCCTCTGAACTTGTTCCAATTTCTTAGCATCCTTCTTGAAGTGTGGTGTCCAGAACTGGACACAATACTCAAGGTGAGGCCTAACCAGTGCTGAATAGAGGGGGACTAGCATTGCACACACACAGCTGTACAACCTAGTTTCAGCCACTGTTTCTCCCCTCCAGGAGCTCCTCCACACCATTAAGGTCTGTGACTCACGTTCTAAATACCTGGAAATACCCGTTCTCCAACATCAGTGACCATCTGTAATCAACAGAAATGGTTTGCACCCAAGACACAATAAGCCTGAATGATTTGACTTCAGCATTGACTGAGTCAGACATACTAACCTGAATAATGTAGGCTGTACTGTATCCGGTTGTCTTGGATTCCTCTTTCCCTTTTAACTATGTCTAAACTATATCAGAATTTTCAGAGTGCTCTAGGCTTGTCCCCATGGCGGCAAAAGCACCTGGTTCACAGCTGTTCCTTTTAGCTGTTTTTCCTACTGACCAGACAACACAGCCCTGGATTTTTTGAGAGCCAAGTGTTTTCCCCACATTCCATGCATTTTTAATTTCCCTAAGAGGCTTGCATTACTTAGAATTGGGCTTTGCTGCAACAGCATAGCTTAATGCTACAGCACTTCCTATGCAGCATTCATTTCCTTGTCAGAGGCCTGGAGTTCAGAAGCCTTTAATTCACCCTTTTATTGACTTTAAAATGGAGGTTGGGGTTCTAGAGCTGCAACAGGGAAGGAATTTGTAAGGATTTCTTTTCTAAAAAGCATAGAAAAAAAGCGATTTTTGAAGATCAGGCTTTTCCTTAGGGGAAAAGATGAAGGGAGTTTGAAGTCAGGTATATTGTGTCAGAAAATTGCTCCCAGGAGAGCCAAGATTTCCTGTTATTGATAATTATTGGCTGCTCTTGTGATTTTAAATCTGACAGCCTAAGAGTTTTCCAGGGATACCCCTGAAGTTCCGGAGTAAGCAGGAAAGAAATCTGAACAATCCATAATGCTTCCCAGCCAAGTTGTCAGTTCCATCCATATTCTTGCTCTGGCTTTCCATGCCATCCCTCCTTGCTCTCTGTCTGGCACCATTTGAGATATTCCCCCTCCCCTCCCTCCACCATTTGACATATTCTACCTAAATTAGCTGTGTTTTCTTTTCCAGCTGCATCCATCCCTTGTTTCAGGGTCTATCAACTTGCTTCCTGTGGAGCTCATTTCCCCTACTTCTCCCAATAAACAGTTACAAAGGAGTCATCTGGTTTAATGGACCCTTTAGATATAGTGATAATGTTGGATAACAGCCCCATCTCCTGAGGTTGAAAAAGTAATTAGCCCTTGCCTATGTGAAATTCCTGCTATCTAAATAGATGCCTTTCTTCTAATTATGCAATATAATCCCCCACATAGGGGTTTTGACATCTGGCAACACAATTCTATACATGTTTACTCAGAAGTAAATTCCACTCTATTCAATGGGACCTACTCTTTAGAAAGCATGCTTGTGGTTGCCCCCTACGTCTCTCCCATGTCTAGGCCGGATGCTTCTAACTCTCTTTTGTTTTAAAAAGCAAACTGGTTTAATTGTGACTGCATATGCAATTGTGCATATGCAAATTCGTGTTGAATTTCTACCAACATGAATTTGACCAAACTCTGGGAGGCAGTGGAAGACAGGAGGGCCTGGCGTGCTCTGGTCCATGGGGTCACAAAGAGTCGGACACGACTTAACAACTAAACAACAACATGCATTTGTGGTGTTTTTTAAATAGTATTTAAAATATGTGCATGTGTGTGTGAGAGAAAAAAGTATTAAAAATTTCCACCATCACATCTTCATATACAGTCACAATTAAGTTATTTATTTATGAGTAGTTAACTTCATTGTTGCAGCCTGCTTTGAATTTCTAAAACACTTCACACATATAAATGAAGGTGGTCTCTTGCCTACAGAATCTTTGCTTCCTTTTATTGTACTCTTCAATTCACTACATTATTTATCTTCTGTTCAGAAGATAATGCACTGCTGAAGAATGTCAGTATTTTATTATAACATTTGTGTATTCCTTTGTTGTTCTTTAGAATGATTTTAATCAAGCAAAATCAAGAGGGACTTGTTTGGCTTTATTTAATTAGCAAATGTTTTGTACAAATAGTGCAGTCAAGATAACTTTGTGTATCAATAATCAGATTAAGAAACCATTTTTATCGGAACAGTTAACTGTCAGGTTCTCTCTAGTGACTCAGGATTACTAAGTTTTGAAATAAAACTTTGGTATGCTGTGTGCACAAATTATTGTGCAATGCTTAGAAAATTGTTTTTAAAATATTGAATTAATTCTTGGACTGACTGACTCAGTTGAAACTTCTATAGCCAGAGGCATAAGCTAATAAGGAAAGGTAATGGCTTACTGATGCTGCATCAGACAAAGCAAAGGATTATGCGCTTTGTTCTGCTAGCATCAAAGCAATCCATTGTTTGGGTGTGGTAGGAAACCTTGGGGGAGTGCGATCATAAATCTGTGCTAGAGTTTATTTATTTATTTATTCGATTTATACCCCGCCCATCTAGACCAAAGTCTACTCTGTTGAGTTCACCCAACAGAGTGCAAAGGAAGGAGAAGAAGCATTAGTCAGTAGTTTTGTTTTAAAAGTAACTATAAGCTAACTATTTCTACTTTTAAGAAACATGAAACTAGGAGTGTGCAGAAGGCCCCCAGCTGCTCTGCCCCCAACTAAACAGCATAAAGATCAGGCCAACCTACCCTTTCCCTTTAGGAGGCATTTCAAACCCTCTCTGTCCCTGGGTCTGAGGCACCATCTCTGTGTTTCTAGATTTCTCTTTTAAAAGAAAAATACAACTGGGCGGAAATTCAGACATCTGTTCTCTTCAGGGGCTACGCAGTGCCCTAAATGAATGACCTATCCTCTCAAAGCCCATAAACAATCATCCTTCCACAATCTCACAATACTCAATCCTAATAGTGTAATAATGTTTCAGTAAAGCTTAGTGAATAAAGCTAAGAACAAAGCAAAACCAAATATGGCAGAATGCAAAAGAGGCTATCTAAACAGGGACAGAAGTCTCTGCGTACAAAACAGTACCCTGTGTTGACCTCACTCTGAGCCCTTCTTTGGTTGGGTTGTCCAGTGTTGATCTTGGCCTTTATTTGTGGGGTTGCAGTTTTTAACTGTCACACTCACCTTCACCTATGATACCAACCACTGAGTCTACATTCCTTTCTATTTGTCCTTTTTTCAAGTCAAATCATTGGCCCTCCTTTTAACCTTGTGAAAGCCGAATCGGATATGAAGGATCTGTTGTGTTGCTCCACCCTAGGAGTGAAGAGCACTTTACAGTCACCCTTGGAATCCCATAAATATCCGATTCAGTCAATTTTTACACTTTTGTCCCAACACTTTGCACGTGCCTCATATTTAACAGGGACACAGCAGCACATAATGATAATAGCTCAAACTTGTTCTTTTCCTTTCACCCTGACAGCCATATGTTTTCTGACTTAAAGCTACATTGCGTGTACATAAGATGACTATTTGGAGACAAATCTTGTCCAAAAGATTTTTAGAAGCTTCAATTTAATGATGCCCCCAAGAGAAACATGTCCTTAAAAAAATAAGAGTACTGTTCAGAAAACTCTGGGCAATACACACAGCATTTCCATCATGTCATGACAAGCCATCCTGACTTGTCAATAGTGTCTGCCATATAAAAAATTGCAGCAAAATCAGAGACATGTTTCCTGTGATGCTTTTTGCAGCTGTTAAAAAAAAGAATGTGTTCTTTTAAGTGCACAGTATAGACTCCAGTTTTTTTCTCTATGCATTTTAACACAAAACAGCACTATATACTGTAACTCATCCTGTTCATAAACATAAGCAGCTTGGTAGACAGCTGCTGTGCTCACCCTCTTTCTAAGAGATTGTTTTATTTATTTATTTGATCTATATACTGCCCCTTTAGTCAAAACACTACTCTGGGAAGTTTATAAATTAAAACGTAGAACCCTACATGATGCAACATATTCTACAGCCAATATGGCAGTTCTCCAACATAAGTCTAAAATTCATACAATAACCAAAAGAAAGAACAAACAAACAAAAAACAGACAAGGTGTTGAAGGTAGCTTTGTATAATTCTGTATTCGCTAATTTCCAGAATATCAGGAGGGAAGGATCCTGGCGCATATCAGTTTGAAACGTATTCCAGAGATTGGGGGCCACCACCGAAAAGGGCCGATTCCTTGTTATTGCCTTTTTGGCCTCCCTTGGCGTGGCCTTTTTAAGCAACATGGATGAAAGGAGTGGGTAAAACAGGTAGCTGCTTCCTGAAAGAGATGTTCTGACAAGATCAACAGCTACAACACTACTGAGGCCACATCTTCAACTGTGACAATTTCGGCAGGTTTTGGAATACAGAGTTACAGACAAATTTTTTAATAGATGGAATGAAAGATAAAATTAGCTCAAAGATACACTGATTGCAAGTGGTTGGAAATGTCATTGTTGGAGTTCTTTCCAGAAACCATTGTAACTGTATGATATTTTTCTTTTCTTTTCTAATTTTTTTATTCTTTTCAATGGGGGTAGGATTATGGGGAAGGGAATTTAGGGTAAGGGGGGTAGGTATGGATAGGGAAAGGGTAAACTTCCAGAGACTGAGGTAGTACATTTACATCAACTTGTACAATTATACTAGAAAGATAAAAAGAAAAACAGCAAATGTTCCAGTATTACTATATTTACTAATCTATCTTTTCCCTAAATGGACCTTTACATTCTTCTTTAATCTATGCTTTCCAGGCTATCTTTCAAGTCTAATTATGAAATTATTCCCTATATATTCACCAAACAGAATAAAAGCCTCCTCCTGGGTTTTACGTTTCCCACACTATTTAAAAACATTTTTATATCTTTTTTTAAAAAAAATGTTGGCATTGTGTACCATCAGTAAATCATATATTATCTATAAAACATCTTATCTGCATTTTCTTTAATAGTTACTGATTTTTGAATACAGTATTAATATTCTTCTACCATTTTATACCCATTATATCCCACAGTCTTTAGCCATTTTATTCATTTAGTCCATTTTTATTGTTAAGGTTTTCTTTTCTCCTCCTGGATCCTCTTGTTTCTATAGTGCGCTTTCCTTTAGAGCTTCTCGTTTGCTCTTCTGCTCTAGTCGAGCTTCTTTCTGCCTCTGATCTTGATGATCCACTTGATTTCTCCTCTTCTCATTTCTCATCTGCTTTTTTCTCTTTTTTTCTGCCCAGCCACTTCTCCTTTGTTTTTGTAAAATCTTCTGCCTTGATTTTTGAGTTAATATAATATAATATAGTAACTGTATGATATTTTTCAATGCAAAAACAGCAGACTATGAGATAAATTGCAGCCAGCCTAGAGTGGCTGTAAATCCTGCTTTAGGGAGAACAGACCTCCATTTGAAGAACTGTTCTCTGTTTTTGGTAACATGTGTCTTCCTTTTTGGTCACCTGTAAGTGGCCACCTTCTCCCACCAGTGAGTTTCCATAGCCAAGCAGAGAAAGTAGAGGTTTTGATTGGTCAATGTATCTAATTAGTCCTCTCTCCCTTTTTAAAGTAAAATGGTTCTGGGGTGGGGTCATTTTGTAAGAAAAGATACAAGCCACACATAGATAGCCCTACTGATATATGGTAGGATATGGCGTGGCATGTCAACTCTGTATGAACTTCAGATGTGGGATCAGTCCCAGGAATGCACTGTTCAAACCATTCCTCTGAAATAACTAATTCTTGCCTATCTGTATATCACAACAAAATAGACTCTGTTTATTTTTTGTAAGATGCAGTGCAAGGCACAGGGCATTTTACAGGGTTATTCAATACCATATATTTGATTTATAACCCATCTTTTTCTCACTACTGTGTCCCAAGGTGGTTACCTGGTCATAATCTTGTGCACTATGGTAAGCAGTAGTGTGTTTCCAGTTAAATTACAGAAATAATGTCTAATTGTGACATTTGCATATATTGGTTTAAATTAGCCTATGCAAATTATTGTGGGTTTTTCTCTGTGAAGAATGTCCTCCTTCGTGGTATTCCTTGTCCTCTTTTTGGCAATGTCTGTCCTACTTTTTGGCAATGGGGCAGGGGCCCTCTAACACCAGCCTTGCTTAAAGTTCTGTGGCTACTGATCATATTCAGCAGCACTGGTCAAGGTTTCAGAGGGCTTTGGGGGAAGGCACCTTCAATGAGCCCCTCTCCTTCACCCTCCAATTCTCTCCAACATTGTCACCAGCTGCTTTTCCTCCATTGATACACCTGCTTTCTTGCTAGGCAGAAGGCCAATGAGTAAGCAAGCAATGGAACGTCTTGTCCTTCCTTCATACTGGCTTCATCTGGGCCAAAAGAAGCAGTAGGTTGGAATGGGGAAGAGGAGGAACACGTCCTGGGAGTCCTTGCCAGCAAGGTGCATAGGTCCTCAGGGTGTTCCAGACTCTGTTCAGCCCTGATGCTGGATCTGATGCTCAGTCTTCATTCACAGATTCAGATGTGACAGGGTATGGCTAATGGCAATGCATTCTCAATTGCACAAGTGTATTACTTTGTAAAACAGAAGGAGATTATTCAACATCTAATGTGTGGAATGCCTGAGTAAATTCAGAGTAGCCTTTTAGGCTACACCCAAGGCCTAAACAAAAGGACATGCCAGTCAGTTAAAATGGCTGGATTTCTAGATTAGAGAAAATGTTAGGAGAATATTGCTAAGCAGAAGAAAAGCAAAATGATGGAGACAGATTTCCTTTTTAACTCAAAACTGTGCCTTCAGGTCTATTGGCCAAAAGATTCAGTGTTGCAATTTTTTTATTCTGTGATTTGTGGTCTCTTAACCACTGCTCAGAAACCTTCAGGCCAAGGACCGAGAGACGATGCTTTTCACAGCCGACATATATTTAGAAGGTTAAAGGAAAAATTATGAGGGCACTTGGGTTGGGCAGATTGACTGTTTTTTGCATATTATGTAGCCTATTACAGAATATGGCATCTTCTTCTTCTTCTAATATATTGCTAAGAACGAAGAAGAAGCAGGTATGATACTACATACTGCTAACATATTGTTAATTCTTATTTTATTAAGTATATCAGGCTACCTCACAGAAATTGAATTTCATTGTCCAAAGTGTAAAATAATTGAATTTCGTTGTATGTGTATACTATGTATAGACTTACAATGACAATAAATTTATTTGAATAAAATATGGAATGGAGAGAAAACAGCTAATTGACACACACACCCGATTACTGACTATAAACAGTTCAGGTATAATAAGCAGACAACAGGATGGTAGTGGGGGGGGGGGGGGGGACTGGGAAAGTATATTAAGTAAAAAGAAGCACTTTTCCCTTTTAAATGAGTTCTTTTCTATCACCTTTCCACTGTAGCAATATAATTATTTACTGCAGACCTAAGCCTGAATTGAGATATGCACCACACTCAGACCCTCTCCTAATGTCACTAATTTCTTGAATGAAGTAATGGGAATAATGAAACTATTCACAAATTAACAAATTTACATTGTAATTTACAATGCTTATTAAGTTAAATCAAAGATGTATGCATTCAGCTTGCTGAGGCTGAATCTAAATGTTACTGATCCACTGCCATGAAATTGTAATACGTCATCAGGAAGAAGACATTTGAAAATGTTCTTGCCATCTGTGAGCAGCCCCCCCACTCCATGACAAAACAGAGAGTAGTTGCTGGAACATGCTCTTTATTGGAGCAATGTAACTTTTAAAGGGCCAAAGAGTAAGTCCCATTGCACTCAATGGGAATTACTTCTGAGGGGTTGCACATAAGATCACATTGTTACTATAGAATATTTGCCTTTGATCTTTGAAATCTGCTGCCTGTCTGATTTTCTCTACTTGGTCCTTGGACCATCTTGCTTCTTTTAATTGCTGACTCCAGTGGCTCTTCATTTCATATATCATATATATATATATATATATCGCATATGAGATGGATTGACTCAATAAAGGGAGTCATATGGCCTTTGCAAGAGCTAAGCTGGACTCTTGATTGTAGGACCTTTAAGAAGACACTGATTCATAGGGTCACCATAATTCATAAGTGATCTGATAGTGCATAACAACAAAATTTAACAGCAGGCCATTTTAAGTGGAGCTGAAGGTTTGTGTGCGTGCACACACCCACACCACTTATGCTCCTTGAAGCATGGACTCCTTTGGAGCTGACAAATGTCAAGTCACCCTCCTGTATTATCGTGCAGGTAACAGGATCTGCTATAACAGAATAGGTGAAATCCTGCTATGTACATTTTCACCGGAGTAGCCCAGATCGGGCACTGGAAATATTTAATTTCAACTGATGAAAAGCTTCCTGTCCCACCCTTCCTGATTCCAAGGCTCCCTAGGACTCCCTTTTGCCTTGGGGAAGCCTTTAGGAGCATCTGGATGGTCATGGTGGTGGGGCTTTGATAGTCAAAAGTTGCTACCAGATTGGCACTGCTGGTCCTGATCCCACTGTCAGTGATCCAGTAGTAATTTTGTCTGTTAAAGGCTGCCCCTCCCCATCCCAAGACTCCCAAAGGATTCCCCAGGGCGAAAGGGAGCCCTGGGGAGGTTCAGAACCAAAAAGTGAAGGATAAGAAACTTTCATTAGTCTAAATTCAATATTTCCATAACCTAATCTGCTTTATGCAAGCATAAATTTGCACAGCAGGAATTTGTGAACTATCTCCTACAGTACTGTATTACAACAGAAGAGCAAGTCAGACATAAAACACGTCAAATGTAATGGGCTTATCTATTGCAAGAAAGTCACCTTTCTCTTACTGTTTTCATTTTGGTGCTGGTGGTGCTGAGATGTCCTTGATCTTGAACAGCAGAGAGGTCTTTCATCAACATGACTGAAAATTATATCAAACATAGTTTGAAACAAATGGGTTTGCACTGTTCTTCTCCATATTCATTGTTCTGATCATCACCAGACTGGACCTTTTGTATTTGTACTTCACTTCATACTCTGTGCATCTGAAGAAGCTTACTGCCTGTGAAAGCTTATGGCAAGTCATATCTGGTCGTCTTTAAAGTACAAGACTCTTTTTATTGCAACAGACTACAGCCTTACAGGGGCAGGTTGAGAAACTTCTATATTTGATTTCAGTAGTTTGTTTAAATAATTGCTGTTTTTCTCTCTCTTTGCCAAATGATAATATTGCACATTTAATTGGTATTCTGTTTGTATTTTATTTAGTTATAATAGTATTAGCATAGTACTGGCCATTTTGTAGAAAGCAGATTGACTCTTTAAAGCATTAAATCCTTTGAAAAGGGTATCTTAGATTAATAGCTCTGGTATCTTACTCATCATTGTATTATCTGAAAGAAATGAAAATCAATAGTCCATTGTACCTTTTTAAATTCAGAAATGTAAACTCACCATCCTTAACACCAGGGCATTTCACAAAGACAGGAAGCAAGCAATGTCTAGTATTCCTGCAGATAATATTCTCTGCAATACTGTCTCATGTAAACAGTCAGGTCTCTAAGGAACAGTTTTGTGGTGGAGTCTTTTACCCTTTGTTAAGGATGTGAAGGATGCTTACTAAATTCCTCATTCACAACCAGTTGACCGATGGACACCCGGACAAATGGGGGAGAAACAGATTGTGCAATTACTGTTCCATGTGTGTTTTTCCCAACAGGACTCGGGTCCATTCAACAAAGCAACAGTCATCATAATTGTGCACAATTTGCATTATTTCAGGAAGAAATAGTCTCTAAAAATTCTTAAAAACAAAACTGAATGCTCTTAAGTATACAGTGTTCGTTCAGTGATACTTTTATTTATTTATTTATTTATTTATTAGAAATAATGTTCCTTATTTGAAAGGTCCCTTACTTAGAGGCAGTTCCAACATGGAGTCTAATCAAACTAATGTGCTCCCCGTAGCCTCTGGATTTGAGATGGGCACGAAGCTAAAAGCGAACAAGGAAATTTATTAAAAATCGCTAATTAGTTGATTCAGATCAGTTCCTGACCTTTTCCTGCCCCTTCCTTCTCTTCCTCCGCTGTTGCCGCCATCTTGAGAGCCCTACTGCAGTCCAGTGGCCTTTGCGCATGTCCTTGCCTCTCAGCTGGCAGCAGCAATGGAGGAAAAGGGTGGCAGCGGCAGGAAAAGGCAGGGAGGCAACGGGGGTAGTGGGAAGGGGAGGCGGGTCAGGGAGGCAGCTGGTGTCATAAGGCCATCGAGTCCTGCCTGCTGCTCAGTGCAAGAATGCAAATCAAAGGATATCTGCCAGGTGGTTGTCTAAATTTCTCTTGAATGCCTCCAGTGTTGGAGCACTCATCACCTCCCAAAGTAATTGATTCCATTGCAGTACTGCTCTAACAATTAGGACATTTTTCCTTATATTCAACTGAAATTTGGCTTCTTGTAACTTGAGCTTTTGTTGCATGTCCTGCACTCTGGAATGATTGAGAATAGATCCTGCCCCTCCTCTGTATGACAGTCTTTCAAATATTTGAAAAGTGTTATCATATCTGCCCTCAGTCTTCTTTTCTCAAGGCTAAACATACCCAGTTCTTTCAGTTTTTCCTCATAAGGCTTGGTTTCCAGCCCCCCAATAATCCTTGTCGCCCTCCTCTGAACTTGTTCCAATTTGTTGGCATCCTTCTTGAAGTGTGGTGTCCAGAACTGGACACAGTACTAAAAATGAGGCATAAGCAGTGCCAAACAGAGGGGAACTAGTACTACACAGGATTTGGAGAACATATGTCTGTTAATGCAGCCTAAAATCACATTTCCCTTTTTTGTAGCCACATTACACTGTTGGCTCATATTCAGCTTGTGATCTACAACAACTCAAAGATCCTTCTCACTTGTAGTATAACAATCCCACATAGCTCATTGCTTTTTCTGTCCCTTTCTCAGTGAGTCCTGTGCAAGAAATTTGCCATTCTGCACAGGAGTTATAACAATCCTGCACAGTTTGGCATTCCTTCCAGAAAACATGATTAAGTAAAATCATGATAAAATCACAGACATATAAAATAATAAGAGACCCTTCATATCTGGGAGTCTCCCGCACAATTGATTGCGATGGCTCTCAGGAAATTAGCGCGGATGTTTCTGGCCGCTTTTGCAAACAGCGCTGTTCTGTATGTAACATATGGGTCACAGTCCAAAAGTAACCTGACCACCTTTATCTGTGGGCTTTCCTCCTGTAGGGCAGCCAAAATGTTACCCAGGAACTTTTCTCTGGGGTTTTGATAGAGCTGACAGATGAGTAAATAGTGGACAACATCCTCTATCTCACCTGCTCCGCAAATACATAGCCTTAGATGCTTAGGGACATTCATGTACCTGCCATCTAAGACAGCGGTTGGCATGGTTTGGAAACAGAGTTCTGTGAATGCGGTTCTCAAGGAGGCAAAAGTAAGTATATGTAAGTATTGCGCCCTTGAGTGGTTTGTTTTCAGCAGATGGTACCAGTGAGAAAAATTTGAAGAGTCTATTAAGGCTAAGTCCTGGTCATTATCCAATTTGTAGATCCAGTCCCTCAACATTCTTTTAACCCCAGAAAAAACAAAAATGTCTGTGGAGAGGGATTTAGATTTTAGTAGGGTTTGAACTGAAGTTGCCCAGCCACCACTCTTCCATTGTTGTACCATACAGCCTTTAGGTAGACGGTGATCGGACATATCCATCACCCTCTTATAGTAGGAGAATATAGCTAGAGTTGCCCTGGCTTTAATGGACACCATGCCTGTCTCTGTTCTAAGAAAAGCTGCCGGAGTCCCCTGGGGTGCCGCAAGGATGTGTCTCAGAAATTTGTTCTGTCCTACTACATTTATCACAAAGTTTTCCAGGAAAAGACATCAGTGCAGAGAAATCTTAATGTGAGACAAAAAGACTGATCCCCACCCCCACTCCCAGTTTCTCTCCAAGAGTGAGAAGATATGAGATTCATGTCACTATTTATTATACATTTATTGACAAACCTGATGGAGGTATTCCTGATAGAGAAATCAGGGCACAGAAAATCAGAGGGCCAGGAAATGTTCTGTCGTGGATTCTCATACACCAGAGTGGGCCATGGAAGGAATGAGAGAAGGATGAAGTCCCATGGCACTAGCAAAAGTCCACTACTATTACATGTGGTTGAATACTGCAATTTTGTACCACATTTCTTGAAGCTTTATTTTGTGACGTGGCCAGACAGCTTCAGATATTGCAAAGTATGGAACTATAATGAACAACCAAACACATGAAAATATATTCTGTGCATCCATATTCACTGATTCATAAACTCACTGAAGAGAAGAGCAAATATATCACTACCAAATATTCCTGCATGCTAGTGTGTTATTTTGAAGATTATTGATTGTGCCCACCATCCATCCTGTCCACTGTTACGGGTGCCTAATAGTCTTGTGTGTGTGTGTGTGTGTGTGTGTGCAGAAAGTTTTTTTAAAGGAAAGAAGTAGCTTCTTTTTATTTCATTTTATTGTTGTTGTTTTTTTGCCATGCAGCGGATTATGTCAACAAGCAGAGCTTAAATTTTAAATGTGGCCTCCATAGAGTAGTATTTTGCACAGTGCCATGGTAGGAGGAGTTCAGTAGCTCAGTGGTAGAACACATACTTTGCATACAGAAAGTCCCAGGTTCAGCTCTCAGTGTCTCTTGCCTGAAACCATCAAGAGAGGTTGACACTTAGGGTCAATGCTATTGGACTAGGTTGATCAGTGGTTGGACCCAGTGTGAGGCAGCTTCCTACATTCCTAAAATACAGTTTGTAGAAGTTCTGGCCATGGGAGGATATTTTTGTTCAGTGTTACGATTACTAAAGCAGTAAGAGCTGTTTGAAAAGGTTTGATAATGGCAGCCAAGAGTACTGAACAGTAGTCACAGATGAGGTCTTCACATTCTTCCCTTTTTACAACATGCTTTGCCCACCAATTGACCTGCTTAATAAATGAAGTCTTCTGCTAAACTGTGTTGGTGGAGTTGACCTCCTTGCCACAGGTCAGCAAGCCAAACTAAACAAGTTTTTTTTAACAAAACCTATCAAGCTACTGTTAAATGGAATGGCCACCAACATTTGACTACAGGCTGCTCCAGGAATCCCATCTCAGTTACTTCTAGGAAAACACGCATTTGTTTCCCACTACAGATGTTTCCCAGGTAGGGGGAGAGGTATGTGTCGCTTCCTCGTTTCCTAGCACCACCAGTTTCTGAAGGTTAACAGGACTGTATTGAGTGTAGTACAGTTTCCAGCTGTTTTAATCCTTGTTTCAAAGTTCATTGCAAATTGATTTTCATAAGACAAGTATGTTTTTCGCTTACTGGATGAGACACCTCTAGAAACCAAACTGACAGAAGAAATGTTTCCTCTTATAACCAAGCAAACAGCAAGAGCTTAGGAGGGATACATCACGGTGTGTCATAAACTTGACATGTCTTGTCATTTCTTCAGTGCTTCCTAGAAATGATTGCTCTCTCACTTTTCACCTGTGTTTTTGACTTTTGGTTTTTTTCCCCCCAGTTGCTATACAGATCATTTGTTGCATTTATCTGCTTCTTTAGTATTTTCTTGAAGTGTTCCAAAAAACATATATTTTATTCCAATGCCCCAGGAAGCAATAGTACTTTACATGGTGATATTATTTGATTTGTCTTGTAGCTTTGATTGCAAATATATATATTTTTCCCTGAGTGATTGCTTTACTGAATTATTCCTTAAATCGTCCATTCCTCCCTTTTTTGCTTTCATCGCAACTTGAAAAATATGGTTTAATATTGAAGGGATGAGTGTGAAGTATGACAGTAGTAGTAATAACAATAGGAGTAAACAGTTATAGCAATAGAGCGGCAGCACTGAAGTTACCAAGCCAAGTAATCTGAATACAATAAAGAAAGATTCTGACACCATATTAAAACACATAAAAGACAAGATATAAAAGAAAAGGGAGGTTTGTTGGGAAAGAAAACAGCTTAATGGATATGAAACTGAAACTAAGAAAAGATGAATCTGAAGGACACACGTTTAAAGGTGGATCTGAAGGAAAGGTAGGAAGTGAACAATAGAGCAAGAAGCAGGGAGTTCTAGCATCATAGATTCACAACGGAAAAGGCAGAAACTAGAAAATGTCAGTAGAACATAATATAAATGGGTTATAAATGCTGTCTGGGTTGCTTGGTGAGTTGGGTACCTGACCGCAGGGCTAGATGGTAGGAGTTCAGATTCCCACCCGTGGGAGAAAAGCCACCCTGTGTTGCTTTGGGCAAGCTTTACAATCCCAGAGCATCCTCAGAAGAAGGGAATGAGAAACCTGAGTACGTTATCCCTAAGAAACCTTGGAAAGGGTTACCATAATCAGAATCAACTTGGCAGCATCATGTTGTGGTGGGGTTGTTTTTGTTGTTGTCTTATGTACCGTCAACTCATGCCTGAGTTAACAGCAACCTTAACAGGGTTTTCAGTGGAAGTGAGATATTTAAGGACTGGCTTTATCAGTCCAGCATCTCCAGTAGTTTTCATGACAAAGTGGGTATTTGAACTCTGGGTTCTCTGAGTATACCACACTGTGTGTGTTGTTTTTATGATTATTATCATTATTATCGAATAAGTAGCTGACTGGAGGAATCTGGGATTCATAGTCCGAAAGGATAAAATTTCTAGTCTGTTCCAGCATTATGAACTTGAGCTCTGGAAGAGACAAGAGCAATACTGAGCAAGAGAGAAGTGAAAGAGAGCAAGGACGAGGGGCTTCTATTTTTCCACTGCTGAGAAGGATACAATGATACAGCTTTTTTCCCCCAAGAAGTCATGACTGTAATCAGGTGTTTAGCTACTGTAGCATTTTTTTTGTTTTTGAAAGGTCACTAGGAAATTAGCTAGAAACTGCAATGATCTGGTTAGTAAGCAATCATCCTTATCAGTTACTTTTTAATTAGGAGGCAAGTAGGTGATAGCATCACAGAAGAACCAGGACTTGCTCATTTCAGAAATTCTAATGTTTGAGGCTGTTTGGAGGCTTGTCACTTGAGCCCCTTGGTAATTCCCATTAAGCACATCTAAGAATGAAATTTGCTACTGCCTATGAGGCTGACTACATGGGCATTCAGCTTTCTATTTGGAGCACTGCAGGGACAGGCTGGTGTACTCTTAAAGATGGTGAACAGGCAACATCTTTGCTAGAGTTCCCCTGTCCACCCCCAAAGCATTCCTATCCCCACCTTTCTGGCCCCTGTCAAGGGGCTTCTATATTTTTCATGCAGGTAGGATTGCTCTGGCTTGGGTCAGTTCCAGCACATGAAATTGCTAAAATCAATCCAAAACAAACCTTCCAGCTTGAATTTGCCAATATTGTGAAGTGGCTTAATAAGCAAGCCACTTGCTGGTTTGTATAATGGTAAATTAAACACTTCCCCTGCTCAGCAAAGGGAAGGGAAGTGAAAAGAAATGTTGTAAAAATGTATATACACTATTACTTAATGCACTGCATCAGTAATAAAAAAATTTAAAAATATATTTTCTTGTTTTGTTTTAAAGGACTAGGCAAGAAACCACCCACAGTTGAATCTGCAGTGGTGGCTAGGGCTGCAGGCAACTGGCCTTTTAAGAGAAGGCAAAGAAAATACTTTTTTTAAATAACTGATGCAGTGCATCATTGATAGTCTATATAAAGTTTTAAAAAAAGTTTTTTTCCACTTCTCCTGCCCTCTGCCAAGCAAGGGAAGCGATTGATTTACCAATATACTGAAGTGGCTTGCTTATTAACCCTCTTCACAATGTTGGTAGGAGCTATCTCCATGTGAATGGTCGATCTTGATTAGATCATTCTAATCAAGCACGGCTGTTCCAAAATGTCCCACACTAACTCACTCCCTGCTGGTAAAACAGCCCCCCCCCCCAATGTTGTCCCAACAAGAATTATAGGGATAGACAAAAAAATATATCAGAAAATTACCGTGAACTCTTGAGAAACCCCGAGTAATTCAGTAATGATTAAAGGGTGGGAGAGAGAACTGGGTACTTATGTATCACCTAACATCCAAAGGGTTACCATCTAAATTCCCAGCAGCCAGCAGATATGGTGGTTGAGAACTGGTTTGCCCAACCCTACATTCCCATGTATAGATTCCACTTGCAAGGTGTTCCTGCCAGTGATTGGAAGTGGCAGTTTATGCCATGGTCCTCCACCCCCTGTACCCTTCTGTGTCCCTTAGTATCTGCTCCAGAGGTCTGGAGACACTATGGATCAATGCAAAGGGGCATAACGAGCTACAGAAAAAAGGGAGAAGAAACGTCCTTGCCCTTCTGCTAGCAGAAGGTTTGTCAGGTCGGAGCTCCTGCTGTGTATGGAAGGAGCCCTTCTGTGAACAGAATCCATGCCAAAATGTTCATCACCCTATCTTTCCTAAAGAAAATGCTGAAGCAGAATCTGCACAGTACTCCACACTGGATGTCAATGAGCTAATGAAGAGAGAAGAAGAAAAAGAGTAAAACAGTTGTATTGTCCTTTTCAGCAAACTTTTCTTTGGCAAAATGTTCTATATCAGTCAATGCTTCTTACATTTTAATGTTCATTGGATTCTGATCCTAATTGTCTTATTTGTTGATGTTTGTAAAGGTTTTGCTGTGTATTATATTACTATATTTGACCTTGCAAATGTCCATGGTTAAGAGGTGGGAGTAAACATTTAAAATTACTAATGTATATACTTACATTATAATTATTCTCCCCCTGAAGTATTTGCTTGATCTTGCATTTCTTCAACATTTCTTTCAAGTCTCAATGGCAGGTGACTGATAAATATTTTCTGTCTGTCTTTTAGGTCTCAGGGTGGAGAATTGGGATCTGAATCCAAATCTACATACTCAGGGTAAGAGCAGTTGTTTCTGTTACATTTTTGCATGTAGTCAATGTTCTTAGCAGTTATATTCCAGTGGATTGGTGCATTGATCACAGACTAAGAACAGGCAGGTTGTTTCTATCTGAAGATCTGTTGAGGTAGTAGAAAAGGAGGTGGCATAATTTTGCAATTGCTTTGTTTAGAGAACAGAACAAAATGACATATGATTTTGTCTAGACCATTTCCAAAAACAGTGTTTGGTTCTTTTCTAGTTTATCAGTCTGTCATGCTTATTTCTTCTGGTCTGTTCATGGTGCCGGTGGGCCAGAAAAACATCACCTATGATGAACCAACATTTGACAAGGGTTGTGAAGTTGGTGTTCGAAGTTCAGGTTGCATGTATGGTTTTGGAATTAGTCTAGTCATGTGGTTTTAGAATTAGTGTCATTTCAGAGTAGATTTTTTAAAAATGACTAACACACAAAGTTGCATAAGCAAATTGCAGAGGTTCTGTTGGCATAGATTTCAACTGTAGAAATTAAAAGTCTAATCAAAAGTCTCTATTCACCATATTCAAAGCAATTTATACAACCAAATTTTCATGTCACAGCTCCCAGAATGAAGAAGGTTGCTTGTTGCAATGGGATCAAAACTACAGGCATGTGATTACTATAGGCATTAGAATTACATGCATTGGACATAGATCGTTGCACTAAACACATGTTGGTCACAATATTGTGCAATTTTAAATGTGAAAGTGAGCCATACTATCAGTGGAGTTTACTCACTGTACCTAGGATTGTAAATTAACATTCAACAAAGTCACTGTTAAGGTTGGATTGACGCCCTTAGCACTGTTTTCAAAGTGTTCTTCAGTGTTTGAGATTGTTCTTTAGGATTACAGGTAATAAACGCAGGTGCTTGTTTACACAAAAAAGTACTCTAGTTAGCATTCCACTGAGATAAAGCTTATAAGGTAGCATCGTTTGTATTATACAAATTAGCTGTCATGCATAGCACATTTGGGCAGACAACAAACCCCCCAAAGAACAACAAAACCAGGCTCATGAGAGCCAACCTGTCAGCTCTGTTTTGCAGTTTTGTAGACTGAGGGGGAAACAGCAGTATTGAGTATATTGATATTGACAGCGAGGCGCTGCCTAATGAGGCCACTGATGGGTTCAAAGCGCTTCCACGGGAGAATCAGATCCTGATGCTCAAGAAGGTAGAGGCACTAAAGCAGGAGTTACTGGCCTTAGTCGAACCCTCTCAGCCCAAGAGCACTCTTGAAGGCCTCTTACTCCCTCAGGGGACGAGTATCCCCAACATTTCTAACCTCAGTGAGCCCTCGGTAAGGATGAACCCTTGCAAAGGTAGGATCCCCCCACAAAAGAAACGTACCCAGGCAGAGCCGCCTCTGGAGCTGGTACTGCTCCCTGACATCTCATCCACTTACACCCCAGCGGGCCTCCTGTCATCAACCTCTCCACTGTCTATTGGTGCCCAGTTTGTTGGAGCAGGATGACCAGTCAGGACATGGCATCAGGGGCTCCAGCAAGTCCTCTCAGTCATCAGCCCCACCTCAACAGCATAACATCAAAGAGACTAGGCAGAGCAAGGAACCACTGGCACCACTGCAAACATCCCGCCCCACTTCAAAGTCAATCAATGTCAGCGTGGACATTCACAACCGCATGAAGCTCAGTGGCGGCCCCATAGACCCACAGGCAGAACCCTCGGCTACCCCTGCCGTAGACAACCTATCTGGGGTGGACCCTCATGCAGACGGCCTGCCGCTGAACCCCACTGTTGTCTGCCAACTGACACACTGCCCACTCGCCCATCGATGGCCCCTCTGATGCCCTCAGATTGATCTCTTGGAATGTGGCCAGGTGGTATAGGAAGCTGCAGGACCCTGAATTTATTAATCTTCTCCGAGGCTTTAACATTATCCTACTCCAAGAAACGTGGGCAGTTCATTCTGTACTACTAGCAGGATATGCCTCATATTCCCTTCCAGCACAGAGGCTCAAGGGAAAGGGCCGCCCGTCTGGGGGCCTGGCAATACTGGTTGCCGACTGCTTATCTTCAGACTATGTACTCACGTTTGATGGTAGCTGCAAAATCCAGGCTATAAAACTTAAAACTAGGAACCAAGAAATATTGATAGCCAATGTTTATATGCCCCCAGCCTCCTCTAAATCACATAGGGTCTGTCAATGGGAAGCCTTGAGTCATGCCTTATATGATCTTGATCTTAGGTTTCTAGGTATCCCTCTTCTGCTAGCAGGAGACTTCAATGCTAGAGTAGGTCAGAGTGAGGCCATATTCAATCGTGTATTGGATACGTCTAGTGATGCCTCCCTGTTACATCTTTACTTTGGCAATAAAGAGAAATGAGCTCATTAGCTCCTACCTGTTATATTGAATGTGGAATACTGACATAAATTATACATGAAAAACATAATTCTAAGGAAGGCAGTACCTTTATTAAAGCTAACAAAAATTCCACATGGACATGCATGCTTACAAGTTCTCCAGAATTCTTCTTTGGATTGTGTCTTTCACAAAATACTGGGGCTAGTGCAGGGACCGATTTTGTTTTCATGTACCAACATAGCTTATTTTTGCTGTTGTATTGATAGCACAGAAAATACGCACAGTCCTTTGAAAAACAGGTATGTGGTTCTGCACAGTTTTGAGAGGAAACTAACCATACATATCGTTTGTTAAGAAATAGATTTAAAGACCTACAAGGTGCTATTGTTTTCCAGAGTCACTAATGATTCCTAACTGATTTAATATCACCAGTTGCCTCATCAAAATCACATGGGATATAGGCTGTCAAAAGTATGTAGATAATGGCCAGGAAATCTTGCTTTTTAAAGTCAGATGGACTTGGCGTTCTGCCTTTTCATTATTCCAGTGTTCGGAGTTCTCTCTTTATAATAAAATGGTACATAGAATGACTGCATTAGGTTAATCCCTAGATTATAGGATAGAGCCAAAATGAAAAGGTTTCACAACTTTAATTTTATGTAGTCTAGGAAGGGGGAAAGATGTTTAAAAGGAGCAAATCTAATTCAATTATATAAACTTTAAATGGAAGTACTTGATAATGTCAGAAAGATTAGCTTCTTCTGGTGCAGCATAAATGATGAGTCTATGAAGCAAAAGACAGTTCCAAAATTCAAATTCAAATGGGCACCAAGGAACTCTTTGTATAACCTGGCAGAAATGCAGGGAAGTCTTATATGCACCATTACTCAAGCAGGTCTTACTCATAAAATAAAAATAGAGTATAGTTGGTATATTGCAGACCAAAAAAAAAAAAAAAGGCAAGTGATAAAAACTACCAGACTTGGCAGTTGTAATATATGTGTCATTATGCATATATTTTCAAAGTAAGCAGTTGCATTAAAATTATGAAGGAACCTGAGGGTGGGAAATCAAGTCTTCATTATCATCATCATCATCATGGACATTCTGCCTTTTCTTCAGTGAATTCAAGGCAGTTTACTTGGCTGTATTCCTTCCTTCCTACTTTACCTGTGCAATACCTCTGTGAAATATCTTAGGCTCAGAAAGATCAACTCGCCCAATATCACCCAGTGGGTAAGAACTAGTATCTGGATATCCCAAGTTCTCTTCTAGCAACCTTCCCACTATCCCACACATTCTCTTTTGTGCTGTGTACATCACATTGCGTATATTCATGTGATGATTCAGATGTGTTATTTAGACCTCCTCCTGTGCATGGCTGGTCAGAAGTGAGTCCAGGTGAATCTGTTCAGACCAATTAATGGCACAGAAAGTACACCCTTACATTAGTACAATCCCTCTGACGTTTGTTGTCCATGCTCAATAAAATGGATCTGTGACGATGTATCAGTGTGTCTCAGCAGTTTAAATCAAGAATTCTCATGGAGCTTTTTGAGATGTTCATAGACATCTAGTCTGCTGCTTGGTTGTATTGGACTGGATTTGGTTGTGTGTGCGATGCTGGTAGCGGGGGAGGAGTTGGGAATGTGTTCAGGTGCCTGTCATAATGCCTTTTGTGGTCCCACACTATGCATATGTGGTATAGAAATAAAGAGAAATTTATTTACTTACCTCCCCAGACCCTTTGCAGCACTGGGCTCCTCAATGGGTACATACAGATGTTCAAGACAACTGTGCCATTCTAACTGATGAAGGAAGGAAGTGTCACAATGTGTATGTGTGAGAAACCAGATGAGGGGCTTGTATGAAAATAAAGAGGGGAGTTGGATTTGAACACACTCCGGGAGTGTACTGTAGGCCTAAAAAGTGCAAAACAGTAGTGTGGGTTTCCGGTTGTGCTGAAATGAGTGATGTTTTGTGGGGGGAAACAAGCACCATGTTGATAGATACTGTGACGTCAGTCAAAACATTTGACAAAAAATGGTGCAATTGTGTGGTTAAAAATCAGGAAAAGGCCTGTGTGGTCCCCAAAACAATACAAATGCACAAACAGGTGATATTTTAATAGATCACTAAAAATATATAACAAAATAAAAAACAAACACTGAGCTTCCAATGATAATTCCTCTGCCTCAAGCTCCAAGTACCTGTGGCTAGCTCCAAAATTATATGTTTTTATTAAAGTCCCAAAAGTTTCATGGCCGCTGTTGGAGGCCAGATGTATCTTCTTAGATAGATATATATTGCTGTAGTCTGCAAGAGGCCAGTTGGTGGAGGGTGTGGCTTCAGTCCCTTCTTCAGCCAGTGATTTGAAATTTATCACCCATCTGTCTAAACAAAAGGTGGCCAAGCATTCTGGCTCCCTCTCATTTCAGGGGTGTGAATTCATTCACTTTAAAAAATACTGCAGGATGTCTATGCAGATATGTCATTTGGTTGTATCTTCCCAATTCCAGCTGCTTTACTCCAAATAAATACGTAGCTCATTGCATCCAGGTATCACAAACCAGATAATAATTGCTGTCCCAACCATCTAGCATTAGCTGAAGTTTTACAGAAAACCAACATTTATTGGCAAAATATATGTACAGTATATGACTGTACATATTATACACCTACACTTATCATTCAACAAAATCACTGATTTGTAGATTAAGATGAAATAACCGTATCAGTGCATACATACATGGAAAAGTTTCTGGAGATATGTAGGATTGAGGGAGGAGAAACTATTAACATTACAAGTCAATTCTACATTTCAATCTGTTCTTTATTCCCACTCTGAGAAATGCTGTTTGGAAGGAGGTGGAATGAGTGGGAGATTGCATCACGTTAAGCTCATTGCTAATGACAGGGTGGCCACCTTTGGTTCTGCCAGTCCATCACAAGCTGTGCAATTCATCATTTTGTTTGTTTTCTGTTTTAATTCCTTTTCAGCATGCTGCATCTTCCAGATGCTTCCCACTCATAAGAGCAGGGCTTGGGGTGGTGAAAGAAGATCCTGCAATTTTAGAAGCTCACTCCTGGCAAGTAGGTGTAAATGTAAAAAGGGGGGAGGGATGCTGCCCCTATCTTGGTCCTTGTCTTTTTTACAGTAGATACTGTTTAGAAGACATGACTCAGAAGGAGCAGAAAGAGCTGGTCTGGGCTAGCTAGCTTGGAGAGTAAATTCCCCTCTGTGATGGAGTGAAGGGCACCTGAGTGCAACAGAGCTGTGCGCAGCATCCCTTCCTAGGTGCCAAAATGTCTCCTGTGGTATTAAGTGGTACCATTGTGATAACTGATTATATACCTTTCCCCCAGTTGCGGCCTGTTCTCAGTCAGCCTCAGAAGTGCAGTAACTGTATGAAGTGTTTTAGAACATTCCCAATAAAAGTGTACCAGAAAAACAAAGAATTTAAGCTATGAATTGTTGGGTGGAAATACCGGAGTCACATAGTGAAATAAAGACCATACCTAATATGTGAGTGGAAGTTATTGCTTTTTATTAGGTTGACATGTTTTAGTATACATTACTCATTTTACAATATTCAATTTTTAATTGGAAAATATGTCTTCATCTGTTCAAAGTAGCTTGTCAACAAAGTTCAGATGCAGCAACCAATAGTAGCTATCTGAATATTGTCTTGCCTTCTTTGTCATATTATTTTGCAATTCTCATGTCACTGGCTTTTACAATAAAATGTACAAACCATTAGCTAACTTAGCTTTTAGTATCCTAAGCATAAGGATGTAAGCCTTGTCTTTACACATGAGGCTGAGGAAGAACAAAATTATTCTTTATACCTCACAAAGAGACTGTGGTATTTTTGGGTGCTCTTAAAAAGAGAATTTTGTTGTTGCTATTGTTATGTTCAAATTAAGTAAAATTAAGTAAACTATGAAAACATACTATAACCAAATGGGCCTTAAAACCACCACAGGCTTTGAAAGGGATAAAGAAATCCCCCAAAAGGATTGGATTGTCTGTTCTCAGCTTTACAAGTTTGGGTTAGATATGACCAATTTCCCTTACTGAAGCTGACTCAGGCAATGGTTAAATAAGAAAAATATAACACTTTGGTCAAAATTCTGCTGTGCAGTTATGCAAAAGGTGTAAATTTTGGAAGTAGATTGCCATAAGTTAAGAAACATCCAGAGGCATTATTAGTTGTATGCTATATAAGCAATAATATGCAATAATATTTGTGGACATTTCTTAACTTACAGCAATTTGTTTCAAATAGTTACACCTTTTAAAAAAACATTTTATTAGTTTTTCAATCTATCTACATTCAATTTGTGCTTGTTAAACATCACGTTACATGGGCTGCTTATAATTATTTGTTTTTTGCATCTTGGTGTCTTCTTAGTTGTCTCTTCAAAATCTATACATTTTAAAAAACATTTAAACCATTCATGTGTGTATTTTAGTATACAGTATTGGCTACTATCGTAATAATCCTCTCAGAGTATACAATGTTCTCAAAATCCTCTAGAAACATACCCAATAAAAGTAATTCCGGTTCCAAATCTATATAATTTTGAGGTGATTTAACCAACAAACTTTGTATTTTATACCAATAATAACTGAGTAGGTTCCTAACACACAATAGATGTTATCTAAAACATTTTATACAGATTTTCTTTATATAATTGTTTAGCCATTTCTATCTCCACATTTTCTATCATGTCTATATCAATATCATATCTAATGTATATTCATTAAGTACTATTTGTTTTGCCCCATCCTTATATCTAGCTTCAATTTACCTTAAGAACCACCGTGTTATGCCTTTACCCTGATTAATGATCCCTTATTTCAGCTTAATTCCCTTTTTTAATATATAAGATATGCCTCTTTACAATTCCAGAAGTTAGGTATATACATGCTTTCAACATTGAGGGCCACCTTAATATTTTTCCCTTTTTCATCTTTCTAAGTAACTCCTCCTCTTATTTGTCTTTTCCCAATTCTTGTTTCTATGTCTCTAAACATTCTGCCGTCCCTTGTGTCATCTGAAAACATTTTATACACTTGATCTGTCTCCAATAGATCTTTATGCACTTGAGCTATCTCCAATAGATCTTCCAGGCTATTTTTAATTAATTCTGCTGATTTTCTCCCCTTAACACAGCTAAAATTCTGCTCGGCTCTAGGGTTAGAATTAAATCTCCTAAATTTTCCCCTCTGATTTCCTCCAGCCCTTCTTTTGGTTGGCATACATGGTCCACCACCCTCACATTTCTTTGTTCATTATTCCCTGTCTCCTGTTGAATATAGTCCTTCTTTAGTTGCTCCTTGAATGATTTCACCTCTTTGTTATGGGATCTCACTATTTCTAAGATTGCTTGAAGGGTAGATTTTGTTTCATCCCAAAATTTCCCTTGTTGTAGCATTATGTCCCAAGATGCCAAGTACTTGTGTTTCAAGTAAAAGATGTCCAGTAGCTTAGAGCAGCCAGTCCAGTTCCATCAACAATTGCTTCAATAAGTCCAGTTTAGTAAATTGATCACCTTTAGGGTTAATTTGAATCTGACGTAAGTTGACAGCCCCGTTCACTCCGATGTTTGTATTAGACTTTCCAAAGTTAATTGTCTATGTTTTAGTCAGTTCTCAGGGGAAAAAAGGAAAATCAAAACAGAGTTTCAAGTCTAAGTATTCAAGGTCATGTTCTGGGCTTTTTGCCAACACTGTAGATAGCCATAACAGTTTAACTCCCAGCGTTGTTTGGCTAAAATAATTTTAAGAGGAAAATTTCTTAAGTTTAACGCCAAAGTAATACCAAACTTACTTCCTTGAAGTATAATTAAGTGTTTAATTAATGTCCAATTTATTTTCTTTGCGTCCCTTTGCATCTCTTTCCCCTTCTCCAGATCCACCACTGCTCAATTTAGTGGTGGGGCTAAGAGATGCTTTTTTTCTGTTAAAGGGATTATTCCATCCAGGGATAGTCATAGAGCAGTATAGTTAAGATTTTGTATCTCACCCAGTGGTAACGACGATGTTAAATTGGCTGATTTATCGCTTCTTCTTTTGCTGGCAGCCGACAACTTGCGAGCAAGCTAATTCAGCTGCTTGTTTTCCCCCGCTGGTTGTTTGGGGAGTTTCCTGGATCAAACATGGGTAACCGCTGTCTTCCCCGTGATCAACAGGCTTCTCCCCCATTTCACCACCTCTTCGGGGTGGTTTTAACCCCCTAGGGGGGTCCCAAACAGGTCAGAATTCAGCCCAGGGGATGTTGCTCCATCCTCTTGCTGCTGCCTCGTCACAGCGTCAAGCCAGAAGTTACACCTTTTGTGTAATAATGCAACAGGATTTCAGCCATTATTTATAAGGCTGAAGCAAAGTAATAATACATGTTAAGCTGTTTAACAACAGTATTCCCTTCTTTTTATTGTACATATTTTTGTTATATCTTCTTTACCCTTACCCTGAAGTCTAGCAAAATTACACCGTATCTCACCATGCACACTCTCCATCCTAAAAACGAGCTCTCTCTAACTCCATACCCCCTAACACCACATTCTCTCTTTCCCTCTTCTCTCTCTCTATGACTCGTTGACTCTGGCTGCCTCTTCCCTCTTCAATCTCACTCTGCAGAACAATCATGGCAGCTGATGCTTTGTTGCATTGTCTTTTGTGATTAGAAGTATCACAGGGCTTTGCATATTTCTTTAAACAATCATCCAGTCATTCTTTGCTTGCACTGTGTGTTTGTGTGCGCATGTGAGTGCGTGTGTGCACACGTGTGCATGCATGCTTTCCTTCTCAGAGGAAAGGGAAGAGACACTAGTTTTGTGCAGCGACTGAGTACAAATTATGGGGGCCTCGATGAGATGGAATGACACTCTTTGTCTGGAGGTGTTGAATCTTGTCTTGTTCAAAAACTGTTCATTGAGTTGATGAGAACAAAGAATGTAGCTAGTTTGTTTTTTTTACATCATCAATTAGGAATATTCCCCAGTGGTGCTGGGCAGCTTCCAGAATGGGAAGTTCAGTCTGAGCCTATAATAGCCTTGGATTACTTGGTTATCCAGGTGATTTCTATGAGGTTAAATCAACCTAAAATGTGCATAGAAATGCACAATTGGGATCTATGGATGCCTAGCTGTTCAGATTTATTTCTGGATAAGTGTGGAAGGATAAAGATCGAATTTGTTGCATAAGAAATTTACTTGGGGCACTGAGTACACACAGAGTTCTTCTTTCAGCTTCTGTGCCTTTCTCCAGAAGATCATCCTTGCTTTCATTTAAGAACCAAGAGATTAAAGGTGCTCATATTGCTCCCATAAATGGTGTGTAAACATTAGGATAATGGGATCTAAGTTTTTGTGTAAGTAACAATGAGATAGTCAAAGAAAAGAAGGTAGAATTTGGGGTCTTTACAAAGTTAGGATAGTTACTAATTTACTGAGCTTAAGAAAGGGTGTTCATGTGTATTCTTGACCATTTGTTTTCCCCTGTTGGGTCCCTGCCCCTCACTCACATTCCATAAGTATTTTGATTCAAATGTATTTAGCTACCAGTAATTTTTTGCAAAGGCATATCAGTTTACCGTTATTGCCTCAATGATGCATATGCCCCATGATGGTTTAGGTCATTAGCTGCAGAGCCAGAGTTGAGAGTTCAATTCCCTATTGTGCCTTTTTTGTCAGGGCTGGACATGATGATCCATAGGGCCCCTACCAGCTCTGCAGTTCTAAGATTATATGTCACAATTTTGCTCTGGAGTTTCAAGAGGCTTCTGCTGTGTGTCAAACTATGAGATCTCCTATCTTATCAACACAACTGAACAAAATTTTTGTATTTATATAACGATTAGTTTTTTTCACAATGGGCTGTTAGGTTGTATGTGTTTAATCTATAAAACCATGAAAAAGGAAGATGACAAATATGGGCTGGATAAGAAAAAGAAAATAACCCAGAATTCCCAGATTCCCAGAGAGCCTGTTCTAATAGCTGATGGCCAAAACACCCAGTGCTATAGCTTTAATTTATATTTAAAGTGTGGTAAAGCTGTGGACATGATAAAGGACAAATATGGTAGGGACCTAACAGAATCAGAAGACATCAAGAAGAGGTGGCAAGAATACACAGAGGAATTATACCAGAAAGAGCTGGATGTCCCGGACAACCCAGATAGTGTGGTTGCTGACCTTGAGCCAGACATCCTGGAGAGTGAAGTCAAGTGGGCCTTAGAAAGCATGGCTAACAACAAGGCCGGTGGAGGTGATGGCATTCCAGTTGAACTATTTAAAATCTTAAAAGATGACGCTGTTAAGGTGCTACACTCAATATGCCAGCAAGTTTGGAAAATTCAGCAGTGGCAAGAGGATTGGAAAAGATCAGTCTACATCCCAATCCCAAAGAAGGGCAGTGCCAAAGAATGCTCCAACTATCGTAGAATTGCACTCATTTCACACGCTAGCAAGGTTATGCTCAAAATCCTCCAAGGCAGGTTTCAGCAGTATGTGGACCGAGAACTCCCAGAAGTACAAGCTGGATTTCGAAGGGGCAGAGGAACTAGAGACCAAATTGCTAACATGCACTGGATTATGGAGAAAGCCAGAGAGTTCCAGAAAAACATCTACTTCTGCTTCATTGACTACGCAAAATCCTTTGACTATGTGGACCACAACGAACTATGGCAAGTTCTTAAAGAAATGGGAGTGCCTGACCACCATATCTATCTCCTGAGAAATCTATATATGTGGGACAGGAAGCAACAGTTAGAAATGGATATGGAACAACTGATTGGTTCAAAATTGGGAAAGGAGTACGACAAGGCTGTATATTGTCTCCCTGCTTATTTAACTTATATGCAGAATACATCAGGCGAAAGGCTGGACTGGATGAATCCCAAGCCGGAATTAAGATTGCCGGAAGAAATATCAATAACCTCAGATATGCAGATGATACCACTCTGATGGCAGAAAGTGAGGAGGAATTAAAGAACCTCTTAATGAGGGTGAAAGAGGAGAGCACAAAAAATGGTCTGAAGCTCAACATCAAAAAAACTAAGATCATGGCCACTGGTCCCATCACCTCCTGGCAAATAGAAGGGGAAGATATGGAGGCAGTGACAGATTTGATTTTCCTGGGCTCCATGATCACTGCAGATGGTGACAGCAGCCACGAAATTAAAATACACCTGCTTCTTGGGTGGAAAGCGATGACAAACCTAGACAGCATCTTAAAAAGCAGAGACATTACCTTGCCGACAAAGATCCGCATAGTCAAAGCTATGGTTTTTCCAGTAGCGATGTATGGAAGTGAGAGCTGGACCATGAAGAAGGCTGACCACAGAAGAATTGATGCTTTTTAATTGTGGTGCTAGAGGAGACTCTTGAGAGTCCCCTGGACTGCAAGGAGATCAAACCTATCTATTCTGAAGGAAATCAACCCTGAGTGCTCACTGGAAGGACAGATCCTGAAGCTGAGGCTCCAATACTTTGGCCATCTCATGAGAAGAGAAGACTCCCTGGAAAAGACCCTGATGTTGGGAAAATGTGAAGGCAAGAGGAGAAGGGGATGACAGAGGACGAGATGGTTGGACAGTGTCGTCGAAGCTACCAACATGAATTTGACTCAACTCTGGGAGGCAGTGGAAGACAGGAGGGCCTGGCGTGCTCTGGTCCATGGGGTCACGAAGAGTCGGACACGACTTAACAACTAAACAACAAAAAAGCTGTGGAATTTTGTGAGAAATAAACTGGTACTATGGGGAAAAGGGGAATTGGTGTTGTTTTGATATTCTTTGTATTTGCCGGAATAATAATTTTATTTATGTTCATCATGAAAGAAGCTTCTAAATATCTTGCAAAGGTAATAATGAGTTATTGAGAAGGATGTTGTAATGAAATATGCTTTGAATTAGTTTTTTAAAGTATTTTCCCAAGTTCTGTAACTGACTGTAATGCTTACATATAAAAGTTTGATGTGAATACAAACAGGAACACAACTGGTACTTTGTTAATTAGTGGCAATGAACTGCTGCAGCCTATGTGAATTCACTTCCACAATTTTGTTTATACATGCACAAATTGCCAATAGGATTCTGGCTACTTCATGAAGCTTCCTATTCACATTTCTGAGTTAATTTTACAAGTTCTCTGATCTAAATTAGAAATCAAAGGAAAATCAGCAGAGCCACTGAAAGGCTGGAATGCTTGGGATCAGTACATTTCTATTATTAGTACACTGCTTTCCCCCATCTTTCTGGGATGTCTTTCCTGAACATTATCTCTTACTTCCCTTAAGGCTGTTTTTCATGTTTATAGTGGTCCTTCTGGAATTTACAAGGTGAATCTTCTCTTTCAATGTCTGGAATACTGTTTGTACAACTAAGCTAAGATTTTTTTAAAAAATAAAACAGTTCACCTTCCTGCCCTGAAAGTCCTGGAGCTCCAGTGGGATCCTTTTCATCACGGGGTTGCTACTGGGGGCTGTGATATGGGAGAAGTCTCTAACTTCCTAAAATTGCTGCCTTAGAATAACTGTCCTATTGGTGCTGATATTTTGGAATTAAAGCCTTTCCCTGTCCTGCAGACCCCAACAACTTCCCCATGCAAAAGAGAGCCCCCAGCAGCCTCAAGACCTTTTGGGAGAGGGAATCCAACACTTTTTATTGCCAAAAAAAAAAAAAAAAATCACAGCAGTTGATGACGTAATCAGTCTTACATGGCATAGCTGCACAAACATGCATTTACTCAATGTCTTCACACCTTCAACCATTACATTACTTTAGTAAAGATCATACTGGCCCAAATCCTATCTGTTTTTTTCACACATGCAAAGGCTCATTGCACACACAGTAGTCTTTTTATATCAAATGCACTTCATTTGAGACATTCACTGTCCCCTTCTGTATCTGTAAACCCTGTTGTATTTAATGGGGTAATCTTGGCTTGCATAACTGTAACCCAGAAATTGTTGAAGAAATCACAAAGCACTCTACCTATGGAGCAGTTACACTCCATAATTGCTAATAGCTTTCTGTCCATTTTTGCCTCTAAGCAGTCAGGACTTCATAAAAGTTTTTATTTATTTATTTATTTATTTATTTATTTATTTATTTATGCCCCACCCCATTAGTACTATGCACTATTCTTGGCAGTTTACAACTGTAAATAAAACTTATACAAATGAACTACAAATAAACAATAAAATTAAAATGTTTAACCAAATAATATAAACGGCACCATAGGCAATTTTCTATGTAACTCACAGGATGAGAAGCGCAAAATCAAACAGGGTCAGTATGGAAAGCCTCCCTGAAAAGTAGCAATTTAAATTGCCTCCTAAATGTTAGCAGGGAGGAGTCCAGGCATAGCTCCACTGGGAGCTGATACCGCCAAGTCGGTGCCACCACAGAGAAGGCTTCACTTGTTTGATGTCTATGCTAATCTCATTGCTTCCCGAGTTTACTCTTCTCACACTATCCATCCAAGCCAAAGTTGAAACCCATCACTAAACTGTCCTACTCTTATTTTAATTTTAGTGGGGAAAGGCCACCATATATTTCATGTTCTATAAAACCTAGCTGACCAAAACAAAGCTGCTTTTTTTGACAAGGTTATTGTCACCAAAACTGAACCAAAACCCACCTCCTCCACCCCTTTGTTACAGTATAAGAGATGAGTAGATTTGTCAAGCTTGATTCCACTCTTGCTTTAATTTTTCACGGCTACCTTCATTCCATTACCCTTTCACACTGGAATATCAATACTATTTTAATTTTATTTTTTGGTCCAGAAAATATGTACGTACATATTTTAATTTGTATGTTTCACACTGTACGCATTGTATGCACATTTCCCTGATATACACGCCTGATTATATATTTTCAAAGGTTCATAATTTTTGTGTGATTTTTTTCTAAATGTGCAAATTTTTACAAGTGAGTTTTTTTCACTGAGTAAAACATTTTCATGCGCATTTTTCAAAACAAATATTTTTGTGCTCACTGTTTTCACATCTATGCGTATGTGCCCATTTCCAAATGTATACATTTTAAAAAACATGTAAGAAAAGTACATCTTTTGAAATGTCATTTGCCATACATCCCTGGTAGACAGTGTTTTGGCAGTGCACAGAAGCTCTCTGGCATCATAGTGCGCAGCCTCACTGATAGTAATAAGTTTAAACCTCCATCTGCAGCTACCAAGACTTGCCCCTTCTAGGCACCAAGAGAACTGCTGTGCTGTGTAGGGGAAAAAGATTCTCACTGAGACCTAGCTTAGCCACCGAAGCCATTTCAGTTACCTGGACTCCCTAAGCAGTAAAACCTTTGTTGTATCACATACGAGCCCACTGTTGATCCTTGCTCCAGATCTAGAGCCAAACCTTGGATCTTGGCAGGTACTAGATGATGTGAGATGACCGATCCCAGTATGACCTCTTCATTTTCCGCCAGGCAAGAGTTATTTCCTGTACAAGATCAGCCGTGAAGGAGAGTCGAGGGAGCCATTGAAAAGGGTGATTTGACCTCCTTTCCCTCTGTTGCTACATAAGGATTTTTTAAAAATAAAAATTGCCTAAGTAAAGAAGAAAAAGGAATAAAAGCAGCATGGAGCTTGCTCAGTCAAATGGTTTAACATAACCTTTAAGCATGACAGGTACAATTATTATCTTGAAAAGACTATCTTCAATATTTTTGCTACTGTATTCACTATTGCATGAAATATTATGCACCTCCAATTCCAGGTATACTTCAGTACTAATGAAATGTATGAACATTACAGGTGAAATCAGAGACATCTTCTGGGGAAAACCTTGCGGTTCATAGATTACCAATTTCCTTTCTGTTCCTTGTGCAGTAAGCTTCAGTCATCAGAAGCCTTACCTCAGGCAGCTTTAAATCAGGAAACTTCATATCAAAAACTTTTTAAAAAATGTTCTATAAGAAATCTGATGATCTTAGTTGTTTTGGTACATTAATGCAGCAAAGAGAATGATTTCTCAGCTGAAAATTGTACAGACTGATTTGGGTGCAACGAAACATCATTGTCAAGAGCTGCCACATCCAAGGTCAATAGCCATGACATACAATCTCTAGTACAGGAGGAATGAGGAAAAGAAGTGGCAGCCTTGCATGGTTCTGAAAGGAATATATTATGCAACACCTTCACACGTTAACAGAGCAGTATGGGAGCACTTCCCCGTGACTTTGATTTGCTCTGTGATATAAGTGTCTTGAGATTGCAGGAATCCCTTGAACTGGTCCAGCTTTATGGGTCCTTCCTGCTCACTCCTCATCTGTCCTCCCTCACAGCTTATGACCTGGTGGAAAGGACACACAGAGGGCCCTATCTTTGCAGTTCTGACATCCCATTGCCTTTCCTTAATCTATGGTTTCCTTCAGATGACTGGGCCAAAGCACTTCTGTACATTCTAAGATTTTATCCCATTTGAGAAACAGAGGTGACTTGTGTAGTGAGAACTGTACAATTCGTTTGGAAAACTGGTCTGAGTGATACTATCAGAGGAGTACAAGAAGGTGGAAATTTAAATCAGCAGCATGTTTGAGAGTAGAGAAGGACAAATTCCTTCAACTCAAACCAGAATGTGTTTCTCTTTTGAAACCTTTTCAGGGAACCTTTGGAAAATGCCGTAGAAGGGGACAGGGGAGGTCTTTGTTGTATTTGAAATACATGGTCCGTTACAAATGTTTTTCTGTTCAATTACAGTTTTCAGTTCTTTCCCCAAATCACCTGATTTTCAGTTGGCCTGAAGGTCCCAGACCTCTTGCTGAACTGCAATTTTCAGAAAATTTTCCTCTGGGAACATTCTTGTTCAGGCCTCAAAAAGCCTATAGGTTTCCTCTTGCCACAGCCAAGAGCTTGGTTTTGGGGAAAGGAGCAGACCAACCTGGGTTTCTTTGTGAACCTACACAAACCCACTATGATTTTGGCTTGTTCAGGTAAAGTAGCATAGTTATTTCTAATCTGTTTCTGAATTCTCTTGGATCCCAAATTGATTAAAACCATTATTAAGTTTTTTTGTTAGTCCTTTTGACTAGCTGGTGGATCCTTTGGTAGCACTTGGGTAATAATTTTTTTCTCAGCCAGTATAGTTAAAATTATTACCTTATGACAGTCAGGCTTTCAGGTGCATGCAGAAATAATTAGTACTGGACATCCTAATGGCAACGATGGTCAATAGAGCATTAACAATAGTTCTCAGACTGATTTCCTAACATGACTTTGACCTTCCTGTACAATTCACAGCAATCCTTCTACATGTAATCATTGTTAGTTGTTGTCAAGTTCCAGAAAAAAAGGAAATTCTACTAAGCAATTACTTTGTATTCAAAGTCTGTGTCAATATCTGCTTATCATAAGCGTGGAGTGACTCATATTCACAAAGGAAGTGGAATAGAAAATGTAAATTAAAAGCTAAAGGTAAAATTATTCTTTCATCCAAGCTCCAATGTTCTTATTAAATACCTGAAATATAAATGATTTCAAATGCAACTGAGCTGAAACTTTTCTGTTTACTTATTGCTAACTTTATGGGGCGGTGAAGGAGAAGAAATTGTTACTCAAAAGCATCACAGTATTGGCAGCAGGACAAGGGGGTTCCGGTGAATAAGAGATATGAAAAGGAATGAGTGCTGGGACAACTTTCATCCCCCCCCCCTCCACATCCCTGCTTTTGGGGATTGCACTGCTTTTGGGGCAGACTCTTTTTTTTCTAGAAGACATAACATGTAAGTATGGGATCAACCATGCTACACAACTCAGTGAAAAGTGTAGAGGTCAATGCACTTGGTGCACCGATGCATCTCCAGAAGAAGGTGAGCCTCCATGGTCTCACTGCACATGTATAAAAGTGTTGTACTAAATAGCAAGTTTATCATGGAATTATACTCAAGTACCCAGTGTGGTGTACTGGTTAGAGTGATGGATCAGGACTCTGGACAACAGGGTACGAATCCCCACTCAGCCATGGAAACTCATTGGGGGAGTAGAACTGGTAAAAGCCCTCTTAGGATTGCTATATGTCAGTTCCAACTTGACAGCATGTAACAAGAACAACGTATGCAAGTTGATAAAGCTAGACACTGCAGTTTTTCACTTGGGTGTGTGTGCGTGTGTGTGTGAATGCATATGTGTGTGTGTATGTTTGTACTTTTGAATTTTTGCTATTGTGCCATACAGTAGTTTGGTACTGAAACAGCTTCCTCAGAATTAGATGGGAAGGAAGCATAAGGCATACTGATGTCACTGAACCCCGAAACTATAGACAGCCTCAGCCACATATACGCAAAATTGCAGGGAGGACAGAATAGTACTCTGGGGACTCCCACAGTACAGTAACCAAAACGTCAAACAGGAACCACCTTCTGAGCTCACCCCTCCAGGAAGAATCACAGTCACTGCAAAACAGTGTCTTCAAATCCAGTCCCAGAGAAATGACCCAGAAGGATACCATGGTCAATGGTATCAAAAGCCGATGAGAAGTCCAACAGAACCAACATGGACACACTCCCCTGTTCAGTTCTGGCCATAGGTCATCCGCCAAGACAGCAAAAGCCTTTTGTGTCTCATAACCAGGCCTAAAGCCAGATTGAAATGGCTGTAGATGTAACCTGTCTCATCCTGGAACACCTGGAGTTTAGAAGCAACCATGTGCTCCAATCTCTTATCCTAAAATGGGACATTAGATACCAGACACTGGCTGTAATTCCCTAGTACAGTGGAATTCAAAGAGGGTTTCTTCAGCAGTGGTCTTACTATTGCCTACATTAGGCATGCTGGACCCCTGCCTTAGTGCAAAGAGGCATTTACTCTCCTTTCTCACTCAGCCAGGCATCCACAAGCTGCTTTTATGAGCCAGGGGGTGCAAGGGTGCAGCACACATGTGGTGGCTCTCACCTCTTCAAGGAGGTACTATGATTCCTAGGAATAACCTGATCAGGCTTTATTGTCAACCATTTATCTGCCAAAAAAACCAAACAAACAAAAAACACCCACCCATCCCCACTTTCTGAACACCTATTCTGAATAATCATGACTGGTATTAACATTTTCCCCATTGGAGCTGTGTATATACAGCTGTATTGCAATGGTGTTTTTGCTGAATGGAGAAAATACAAAAAACATGCATATAGTTATGTTTTTGAGTACACACAAACACATACATATATGTGTGTGTGCATGTGTTTAGGGATGTAAATCATGGATGTATGACAAATGTGCAGGTCTATTAAAACTACTAAATTTATTCTCCTCACCTGCATGAAGGCAAGATATTTTCTGTCAGTCATGACTGGAGTTTTCACTTTTCAAGAACAATTGTTCAGAATATGCCACAATGCAAACTGTCTAGTACTTCTCTGCTTACTGGTTATAGGCTTGTGTCTCAAAATGAAACATCACTCGCTTTGCACTGAGAAATTTGGTGTGAATTGTCCTTGACTTGCCTTCATGGTGCAGGGCAAGGACACTTGTGGAGCTTGAACATTCCTCAGTGAGCAGTTCCATTACATCAGAAGTAGAGATATGAAGGTTGGAATTTAGATTTTTTATTTTATTTTATGAATCACCCAAAACCAACTTGTAACGGGTAGTTTTTTTTTATATTGCTAAAACAGTCTAGTTTTTAGCAAAATTTAAAAAGTCTACATTTGAGATAAAAATAAATATTGCATATATATCAATTTCCCCCCAAATGTCAATTTTTTTTTTTTCTGGGAATAAATGGAAGAGGAAGGGAAATGTTTTCTTTCCCATGGCTTCAAAATTTCCAGAAATGCTAGATCTCTAATCTGGCTAATCTCCAATCAAGCTGATGAGAACAAAAAAAAAAAAATTATTGGGTAGGTTTCTCTTCCTTAACATATATGCACATATGCGTTTTATCAGATTTTGATGGGGCTTTTAAAACGTTGGTTTATTTGGGGAATATCACTGAGAAGGGGGTGAAAGGGGCTAAGATGTCCCTGCATCCATTGCTACACCGACAAAAAAATGGCCATTTCTGCTGCCACCACTCTTTCTGCTACTTGCTGCAGTTTAGGACAGTTGACGAGATTCTCCCAATGAGGATTCTAGGTCCAGGGAGGCCTGGCTCATTGTTGTGCATGCACAACACACCCAGAATGATGGGGAAACACATGAGGTGACCTTCCCATCTTCTCTAGAAGTAGAGTGCAACTAAAAACACAAGAAGTGATCATATGAAAAGAAATGACACTGTTAAAGGACCACTAGCTATATCATTTTACGATTAAAAAAAGAAAGAAAGAGAGAAAAGTGAAGCATCCTCACCTTTAAAATACACTCTGCAGCCTGTTCAGCTGCAAAATACCTGCCTTGCCACCCAATGGAAACAAGACAACAGGGAAGAGGCCTACGTAGCATCCTGTGGAAAGGAATTCCACCACCTATAGCAACCGAAGCAAGTATTAATCTTAGTGAGGACTACAGATTGGCACAAATCAGAAAAAAAAGTGTGATTCATTTTGATTTGTAATTTGTCAAGGTTGACAAATACAATATAACATTTTTTGACATCTGGGTTATACATCCACAAAGAGGGCCCACCCGGGAAAGTTTCCCCTCAGGCATCTAGAGACACCAAAATCACAGAGAAGCTTCCCCTGACTCTGCTCTACAATCCCTCCAAGATTGGTGATTAAGTTTCAGACATCCAAGTTATACACCCATAAAGTGGGTCCCCCCAGGAGAGTGCCCTTTAGCAGCGGACTTGGGGAAAACCAATCTTCACTAAACTTGGAAGGAATGTAGAGGAGAGTTAGAGGAAGCTTCTCTGCAGTTTTGGTGTGTCTAGGTGTTGGGGGGGGGCGTTTTATATTTATTTATTTATTTTATTTATTAGATTTTTATCCCGCCCTTCTAGACATATGTCTACTCAGGGCGGCTCACAATAAAATTATTCATAAAAACAATTAAAACAACGATTTACATAAACAATATTAGTATTAATCAAGATGGAAAATATGAAACAAAAAATTAAGTAGGAAGTAAAAGTCAGGTATTGACAGGAGGGAAGGCCTGCCTAAAGAGCCAAGTCTTTAATTGGCTCTTAAAAACACCCAGCGAGGGTGCCGGGCAGATCTCTGATGGCAGGCTATTCCAAAGTCGAGGGGCCACTGCCGAGAAGGCCCGGTTTCTTGTTCTTTCTTTCCGGGCCTCTCTCGGCGTTAGGCCCCTCAGCCGTCTTTCCTGGCTATAGCGAGTGACTCGAGTAGATCTAGGTGGGAGAAGGCGTTCTGCTAGGTATCGAGGTCCTAAACCGTTTAGGGCTTTATATGTCATCATTAACACTTTGAAATCAATGCGGAAACGAATGGGCAGCCAATGCAAGGCAGCCAGAGTGGGAGAGATATGCTGGTGTTTTCTCGTTCCACTAAGTAGTCTGGCTGCCGCATTCTGCACCATCTGAAGCTTCTGCATCAATCTCAAAGGTAGCCCCACGTAGAGCGCATTACAGTGGTCTAATCTCGAGATTACAAGCGCATGGACCAGAGTGGTGAGGGCCCCGCCATCAAGATAGCTGGGCAATCCGCCATGGATGGTAATAGGCGGAACGGACCGCTGACGCCACCTGGGTTTCCATGGTAAGCGCCAGGTCCAAATGTACTCCCAAGCTGCGAACCTCACTCTTCGCAGCGAGAGTCACCCCGCCAAAAGAGAGAGAGTTTCCCAAGCCGCCAATGGAGGGGCCACCGACCCTCAGGACCTCCGTCTTGTCCGGGTTCAGCCTCAACCCATTCTCCTGCATCCATTGCAGTACAGCCTCCAGACAGCGCTGAAGGGACAGAACGGCATCCACTGAAGTAGGTGAAAAGGAGATGTAGAGCTGCGTGTCATCAGCATACTGATGACACGAGGCCCCACACCCCCTGATGACCCCACCCAGCGGCCTCATATAGATATTAAACAGCATTGGGGAGATGATCGAACCCTGCGGAACCCCACAATTGAGACTCCACGGGGCCGAAACGCTCTCCCCAAGCTGAACTCTCTGAGGGCGGTCCTCCAAGAAGGATTGGAGCCAGGCAAGTGCCAAGCCACCGATTCTCAACTCGGAGAGCCTCCCCAGGAGGATACCGTAGTCGACGGTATCAAAGGTGGCTGAGATATCGAGGAGGACCAACAAGGACATTTTGCCCCTGTCAGCCTCCCTCAGCAGGTCATCCAACAGTGCGACCAGTGCCGTTTCTGTGCCATGGCGCGGCCTGAAGCCCGACTGGAACAGATCCAGGGCATTGGTTTCATCCAAAAGAGCCTGAAGCTGATCAGCCACCACCCTCTCCACCACTTTACTGAGGAAGGAAACATTGGCGACGGGCCTATAATTGCCAATATTGTCCGCCGCCAAATTTGGTTTCTTCCTAATGGGCCTAATGAGTGTCTCCTTGAGGGCAAAAGGGACTTTGCCCTCCTGGAGAGACCCATTAATTATCGCTGTGGCCCATTCCGTTGTTATAAGCCTGACTGCTTTGATTAACCAGGCCGGGCAGGGGTCAAGAGAGGAAGTGGTGGCCCGGCAGCGATCAAGCGCTTTGTCCACCAAATCTGGCATCACAGGCTGAAAGAATTCAAGTCCAACAAATAGTCCAACAAATAGATGAATCAAAAATCACTAAAAATTAATTGACTCATATTTGGGGGAGCATTTAGTCGTACAAATATGAATCGACAAATTAGCGATTTTTTATGAACTTTCCTTTTTTTTTCTCAATTCATGCCCATCTCTAATGGGAACACATACCAGGAGGCAATTTCAGACCTCACTCTCCAGTGACAAAAAGCCGCCTCTTCTCATAATTTGTATTTGCTGGGATTTTGTTTTCTACATTTGCAGGCAAGCTACAGAGAAAAGTGCTTCTTAGCCTTTATGATCCAGAGAGTTAACATGCACCATGAAGTAACCAAACCAGTCTCAAATGTCTTGAAATGCAGCTGTGCTGGTTCCCCAGAAGACATGGCTGTCAATACCTGGCCCTTCCACCTCTCCCTGATTTGAGATTAAGCAGCAAGATAATATATAAGAGAAGGCAAACAACAAAAATAAATCTTTGAGAGAGATGGCATTCATGATATTGATGCTAGTCCAGCAGGAGACTAAGAAACAAGTGTGGTGTGTACTCTAAAAGCTAGCCTAGTGTTCACTTCAGAAGCCATTCCCCCCCTTCAGGCTCTACATAAATCTATATTGGCCAACAGCACACTAAGTATACACTTTTAACTGGGTTATCTGGCCTCTGGAGGAACATCGCCATGGCACCGTGCCATAAGAACGAAAGTGAAAACACTGTAGAATTCAAACTGTTGTAGCATCTTGTTCTGAACTAGTGTAACTGAAGACAGAAAACTCTTAATGGGAGAGACAAGTGAGGATGTCTGGTGAAAGCATGTGAATGATAAATTGTTTGAACAAATCCAGATCCACAAGTGTGTTCGGAAGCTGCTTGCTAAAGTTTTCTGCTGACATCACAGAAGAAAGCGGGATGGGAGAGATGTCAAGAAACAGGGGATCTGTGTGGGATTTGCAACTTGCAACCAGAGTTTAAGTTGTAACCACAGTATTAACAACATTGTGGGGTTGTGTTATGAGAGCTTATATTCTGTCTCTTAGTTCCTATGTCTGTGCAGAAGCTCTAGTATAGATGCATCCTTACAGTTAAACTACAACAGCACAGCAGTAAATGCCAAGAAAATGTGGTATTTTCTAATGGAAACTTAGTAAAAAAAAATGGTGTGTCTGTATAGTCACATATTCATAGGGAAGTATATTTTTTCTCAATGCCTGGTACGTGTAGAGTAATTATTTTTAGATGGTAAGAGCATTGTGTTTCCCTGATTCTAATCTGATCAGCTGGCATCAGTGTTTGTATCTAGCCTGAAACTTGCTCCTTATTTGAGGCTATGCTGGTGCATCAAGATAAGACTAATGTTGATTTGACTGATTTATAAGAAGATACTGCAGTGAACTGTGTTTAGGAATGAGTTTGAAAAGACATTAAAGCTTACAAAACCCTTTTACCAGAATGTCTGTAACAAAATGGATTAGATTTTATTTTGCATCAGAATAGAATACAGTATCTAATACATCAGTGTTATGTGACAGATTATTAATATACTGCCACTGTTATCAGTAGATAACAATCTGTAGTGACTGCCGTGAACTTGAAACTACTCTGTTTCCCCCTAAGTATCCCTGCCATCTAAATCACTTTTCCTCCTTTCAATACAAATGATTTTCTGCAGCACAAATAGCAGTGTATATATTCTTCCTGCCAAAGAATTGATGACCTTCCAGTTGTTAAGTAATATATTTATGTAAAAGAGTAGGCAGTAAATTGATGTAGAAATCAGTCTTGTGTATGCTCCTTTCTGGAGGTTGTCCATATTTACAGTACTTGGGAATTCATAGATCCATAGAGTAATACCCATTGGATTATGTAGTCCAGTTTAATAGCGTATGATTTAAGACTGGGATTACAATTCATATTTGTAGTTGTGGAGGTCAATGGCTAACACTTGAGTGGTTTGTATAGAGCTCCTCACATTATATTAAGGGTAGTGAAGAATGTAAAGGAGCAAGAAAAAGCCAGAAAACCACCTTTCCCCCCCCCCACACACACACACCCTCTCCATAAAAGCAGTGTGGCTACTACTGTAAACCAATGGTTTCCATCCCATGATCTATGGGGAATGCAGTGATCAATGATGCCCCAATATTCAGGGAAGGAGTGGAATGAATAAACCAATAATAGAGAAAGATATCAGTGAAAGGTTACAATGGTGGTGCCCTTCAGTTTCTTTCCTGAAGGATATTGGATTTCAACTAGAGATGGACATGAATTAAAAAAATTAATCACCAAATTCATTCAAAAATCACTTTTAATTGATTCGTACCATGTCCATGATGAATCACGAATCAATGAATTTTTAATGATTTTTGATTTCTTGATTCATTTGCCTATAAAATGCTCCCCCAGGCACCCAGAGACACCCAAATTGCAGAGAAGCTTCCTCTTACGCTCCTGTACATTCCATCCATGTTTGCTGAAGATTGGGTTTCAGATATCCAAGTTATACACCCACAAAGAGGGCCCCCCAAGGAAAGTTCCTTCCAGGCACCTAGAGACACCAAAACGATAGAAAAGCTTCCCATGACTCTCCTCTACATTCCCTCCAAGTTTGGTGAAGATTGGGTTTCCCCAAGTCAGCTGCTAAAGGGCACTCACCTGGAGGGACCCACTTTGTGGGTATATAACGTCGATGTCTGAAACCTAATCTTCACCAATCTTGGAGGGATTGTAGAGGGCAGTAGGGTGAAGCTTTTATGTGATTATGGTGACTCGAGGTGCCTGGGGGGAACTTTCCTGCGTGGGCCCTCCTAGTGGGTGTATAACTTGTATGCCCCAAACCCAGACTTCACCAAACTTGATGGGTTTGTAGAGGTGCATCAGGGGAAGCTTTTCTGCCAATCTGGGAGGCAAAAATGAATTGATGAATTGATTCATTGATTTGTCGGAGAAAATTCATAAATTCAATTTGTGATTTGTTGACCTTGACAAATCACAAATTAAAACAAATCACCTTTTAAAAAAAAATTGTGCCCATTTCTATTTTCAACATCTGATTGGGTTTCAATCTCTATCATGAAAATGCCTACTGGCAGTAGCAAGAACCATGTCGGGCATGGGAGGCTCCCCAACACCCCTCAGCCATAAATTATATGAAAAGAAACAAACAAGCAAACAAACAACTACCTCTATATGTGGTGGTTTGCAGGAGCTTTTGATGATGACACAATGGCCCATCTCCAGTGCTATTTAACATCTATATGAGACCGCTGGGAGGGGTCATCAGGGGATGTGGGGCTTCATGTCATCAGTACGCTGATGATACTCAGCTCTACATCTCCTTTTTTCCAACAACAGTGGATGCTGTTTCGTCCCTTGAGCGCTGCCTGGAGGCTGTACTGCAATTGATGCAGGAGAATGGACTGAGGCTGAATCCGGGCAAGACGGAGGTCCTTCGGGTGGGTGTCCCAGTCATCAGTGGTTTGGGAAACTCCCTCTTTTTTTGGGGGGGTGACTCTTACCACCAAGAGTGAGGTTCGCAGTTTGGGTGTACATCTGGACCCGGCGCTCACCATGGAGACCCAGGTGTCGTCAGTGGTCCGTTCTGCACATTTCCACCTTAGGCAGATTGCCCAGCTGCGTCCTTGGGGGCACTCACCACTTTGGTCCATGCGCTCATAGTCTCGAGATTAGACTACTATAATGCACTCTACGTGGGACTGCCTTTGAGACTGACGCGGAAACTTCAGATGGTGCAGAATGCAGTGGCCAGACTTCTTACTGGGGTGAAAAGGTACCACCGTATGACCCCCACTCTGGCCGCCTTGCATTGGCTGCCCATTCGTTTCCGCGTTGATTTCAAAGTTCTTACGATTACATATAAAGCCCTAAATGGTTTAGGACCTCGATATCTGGAAGAGCACCTTCTCCCACCCAGTTCTGCCTGAGTCACTCATTTCAGCCAGGCCGGGCGGCTGAGGGGCCTAATGCTAAGGGAGGTCCGGAAGGAAAGAACGAGGAACCGGGCCTTCTCGGCAGTGGCCCCTCGCCTTTGGAACAACTTGCCAGTGGAGATCTGCCTGGCTCCCTCTCTGGGTGTTTTCATGAACAAACTTAAAACCTGGCTATTTGGGCAGGTTTTCCCTCCTGCCATATCTTAATTTCTTATACTTTTCCCATCTTGGATTTATATTATATGCTTATTGGTTTTATTATTTTTAAATTTGTTAACCACCCAGAGTAGACCTTTGGTCTAGATGGGCGGGATATAAATCAAATAAATAAATAAATAAATAAATAAATAAATAAATAAATAAATACATACATAAATAAATAAATAAATAAATAAATAAATAAATAAATAAATAAAGGAAAAGGAAAGGTGGTGAACTACTGCATCAAATGCAACACATAGGAAGGCCACAACAGAACTGCTACTTTCTATGTCACTTTTCTAAGAGCATTTCTGTTTAGAAAGATGAACCTATCATGTTCTAATGGGCTTCTTCAGGATAAAGAGAAGAATTCGTATTCATGCTGTTTCACCATGTGAGATTAGGACACATGGCAAGAAGAATGCTTACCTTCACATGTGTATCTACAGCTACTTTGTGATGAGTTTCAGGAAAGAAAGCAATCCAGAGAGAGACCAGTGATCAATGGGCCGTACATCATTTTCTGACATTTGTTATGTGCCATCAAGTTGCTTCCAGCTCATGACGATACTATGAATGAGTGATCTCCAAAATGTCCTGTCCCCAACAGTCCTGCTCAGCTCCTGTAATCTCAAGCCTGTGGCTTTCTTTAGGAAGTAAATCCATCTTGTGTTTAGTCTTCCTCTTTTCTTGCTGCCTTCCATCTTTCCCAGCACTACTGTCTTTTCCAGAGAATCCCGCCTTCTCATAATGTGCCCAAAGTAGCCTCAACTTCAGCATTTTTGCCTCCAGAGATAGTTCAGTCTTGATTTGATCTAGGACCCACTTGTTCATCTTTCTGGTAGTCCAAGGTATCTGCAAAGCTCTCTTCCAGCATCACATTTCAAATGAATCAGTTTTTTCCTGTCTGATTTCTTTACTGTCCAGCCTTCACACCCATACATGCTGATCAGAAATACAAGAGTGTGAATGATCTTGGTCTTGGTCTCCAGTGACACATCCTTACACTTGATTACCGTATTTTTCTGTTTATAAGACGACCCAATATATAAGACGAACCCCCCTTTTCTAACCCCCAAATTAGAAAATTTGCATGATCGCACCCCTTTGGTCCTGAAGCCCTTTCATGGCTGCTTCAGGATCAAAGGGGTGTGATCCTGCCGCCCTTTCACGGCTGCGTTACCCACTTCCTAAGCCCCACAGGGCTTAGGAAACAGGTAAGGCAGCCATGAAAGGGCGGCACGCTCGCACCCCTTTCATTCTGAAGCCCTTTCATGGCTGCTTTATCCTATGGATTCGCAAAAGGCAGGGAAAGCGGCTGCCTTCCGTGTATAAAACGACCCTCAATTTTTTGTCTAATTATTTAAGTAAAAAGTGTCATTTTATACACAGAAAAATACGGTATCTTCTCTAGTTCCTTCATTGCTACCGTTCCTAGTCTCAGTCTTCTGATTTCTTGGCTGCAGTCTCCATTAGGATTGAACCAAGGTATATAAGCTCTCTAAATATTTCAGTTTCTTCATTGTCAACAGTAAAGTTGTGTAGTTCTTCAGTAGTCATGCTTTTGTCTCCTTCATGTTCAGGTGCAGTCCTGCTTTGGCACTTATTTCACTTTCCCTAACAGTTGTTTCAAGTCATTGTGCTTTCTGCCAGTAAGATTATGTCATCTGAATATCTTAATATTTTCCAATTTTCACTCCTCCCTCATCTGAATCTAGTCCAGCTTTCTGTATGATATGTTCTGAGTACATAATGAATAGATAAAGGGATAAAATGAACCCCTATCTGACACCTTTGCCTATAGGAAACCATTCTTTCTCTCCATATTCTGTCCTAAAAGTAGTTTCTTATCCATGATACAAGTTGCGCATTGAGACAATCAAGTGCTGAGGCATACCCCTTTCTTTCAGAATGACCCATAGTTTCTCATGATCTACACAATCAAAGACATTCAACCCTATTATTATTATTATTATTATTATTATTATTATTATTATTATTATTATTATTATTATTATTATTATTATTATTATTATTATTATTATTATTATTATTATTATTATTATTATTATTATTATTATTCCTTTGAAATGGTTGATCAAGTGTGGCTTGCATGTTTTCTCATATGAAGAGTTCAGTATTTGCTTTAATTGCTGTCAAAAAGATATGGACACCCTAGGCATACTATTTGAACAACAACAAACAGTGGATTACTTTTTTTCTAATACGGTGCCTCAATTTACGAACGTCCCGACAGATGGCCATTTCGAGTTACAACCAACTCCGGCCGCAAAATTTTGCTTCTACTTGCGACCGGAGCTTTGAGTTACAACCAGAAAAAGGCAGGGAAAAAAGGCGGGGAATTCAAATTGCTAACCGTCGGTGGCGAAGAGGCTGCTTCTTTGTAGCTCTTTCGCCCCAGCAGTTAGAGAGTGTGCGATTGGAGGAGGCTTCGGACTGCCTGGTAAGGTGCTGCTTTCTACCTTTTAAAAACTGTTCTGGGTGGGTTTTGCAGCGTGGTTTTGGGCTGGGTGGTGGGATTATGTTTCTATGCTGTGATGGGTCTTGCAGGGTTTGTTTGTTTTTTGGTGTTTTTTTCCCCCCCATTTCCGATGGGTCTTACAGGGTTTGTTTGCTTTTTGCTTTGCTTTTTTTGCATTTCTGAAGGGTCTTGCACAGTTTGTTTGCTTCCCCCCCCCCCCTTCGGCCGAAACAGATTAATCGTGTTTCTGATGGGTCTTGCAGTGGGTTTTTTTGGGTGTGTGTGTGTGATTTTTTTCTTCGGCCGGAACGGATTAATTGCATTTCAATGCATTCCTATGGGAAATGGTGCTTCAACTTACGACCATTTCGAGTTACGACCGGAGTTCCGAAACCAATTAAGTTCGTAAGTCGAGGCACCACTGTACAACGAAAAGGCTTTGTAGCTACCTAACCTTTTATTTCATCATGCTAAATATTCTAGCATTGATAGTAGACATTTTTGCACCATCAAATCTCCTGAATGAGACACAGCATGAACAACTAAAACAGAATCAGAAATCAAGGGAGGAATTGTTGAGACATTATATGAGCTGTAAATTCAAATAAATTGTCATTTTTAAAAAGCTTGTTTTGGTTATTGGGACTATATTTGAGAAAAGCCTTCTGGCTGGCTGTCATATATATTTTCCAGTCTTTAGGCAAGATTCTGCTTCTGCCATATGCTCCCCATTTTGTATAAATTACTTCTAATTAACCAGATTTCCATCTCTGCATTCTTAGCTAGAGAAGGATGCTCTAGCTTACCAAGATGCAAGATGGTGCTAGTGCAGCATAGAATGACATGAGACTGGCTCAGGTTATTTTACCGCCTGAGGCAGAGCAGCAAATGACACATCTCAGCCCACCAAAGTCAAGGTAGGTAGCTTCTAAAAGCAGCCAAGTTATTTTGGCAAATGAGGCAGAAAATCCCACAAGAGTCCTGGCAGTAAAGCTACAATATGAATGAATTAAATAGCTAACCATTTCATGCCCCTTCATGTCATCCAAACTATGTTACCCAAATCCACTCACTCTGCCTAATGCTAGAGCTGGTCTTGCAGTGATACTGTGAGTGCTTTCTCATCTAGATGCTGCTGTCTGATTCAAATAATATGAGGAGATAGAATTTACATCTAGCTTCTTTTTTGTTCTAACAGAGCAAATCCAATGGTATAGTTCTTGCTCACATTCCTGCAACAGGTCAATTAAAGAGTAAAAACAATTACTTAGGCATAGGTGGCAGTTGTTCCTAGACTGTGCATTCAGTCACTAAAAGAAGCTGGTTCACATGTCACTAAGTAATTTTTGCTGGACCCAAACCTCAATCTGGGGTAGAGCTAGGAAATTCAATGTCAGTTCCATGGTGATTGTTTAAAAATGTGTTGTTTTTAGTGATTTTTGTTGCATCTAGATTCAGTGTCTTGTACTGTTATTGAAGTATTTATTTTCATATTTATTAATTAAATGTTCTGCCTTTCTGTTATACATGGTGCCCTAGGCAGCTGACTACAATTACAGCATAAAAGTTATAATTAAATATAAAAGCAAATAAAATTAAAACGACATCATTGCAATTAAGAAATGAGCATTACCCACTAATTAAAATTTACTTCAGCAAACACATTGAATTAAAAGACAAATATCTGGCCACATAAAAATGCCTTTGCCACCTGGTAGAAGGGCATCAGAAATGTAACTTGCCTGCCTTCTCTTGGCAGAGGTTTCCAGAACATAACACAACCAAAGCTCATTCCTGAGCCTGGGGAGATTATTTAGGAGATTGTAGGTGATAACCAGAACCTTGAATTATGCCCACAAAGAGATCAATTGCCAGTGAAGTTGGAATCATAGGCTTTCTGTAACTTCACCTAGACAACACATGGGTTGAAATCCCATAGTAATATACAACTAGAGTAGAGCCCATCGTATCAGTGGGGATTTGGTGAGTCAACACATATGTAAGTTCCACTGATTCAATAAACCTACTCTAGTTGTGACTTACTAGTGGATTTCAGCCATTGATTGTAGTGGTCTGGACCAACTGGTCTTTTAAAACACCTTTCAGGGGCAGCCTCATGTAGAATGTTATAGTAGTCCAAAGTGGATGGAACTAAGGGCCTGTCCACGTGAGGGAATTTGGAATAGTCTGGTTCACACTTAAAATGTTCTTATCTTCAGTGCAATTTATGTTGTCTCTCACTTGAACACTGGAAATGTTTATTCTCCTGTGAGAAGGGGCCACACAAGTTTTTGTATCAGCAGTTAGGTTTACCTGGTTTACTCATGCGTAGAGGGAGGATTTCTATGACATTTCACATTTTCTCTGCAATTCATATTTGAACCCATAAGCAAGTTCAAACATGCTTATGAGTAATCTGGCCTTTTTCACCAGATTACTCATAAACATATTCAAATGCACCCATAACCTGAAACATAGGCTACAGGGAAAAAAAATTGACATGTCATATTATTTATTATAATTGCCGCATTTCTCCCAACAAGCGACCCAAAGCGGGTCATAACATTAAAATTCACACAATTAAAAACACAACATGTTAAATATTAAAAGACGGATTAAACAATATATGACTTAAAATTAAAAGATTAAAACATGAAAACATTAAAAAGATTAAATGTCATAGAAATCCTCCCTCTATTCGTGAGTAAGGAAGCAGTGGTGGTGGTACTGGTGCCAAGGGGAAATGTTGAGGTGAAGGTTGGGGAGATGAAAGGGAGGTAACTCCCCCCCCCCTTTTCCCACTGTTCTCCTCAGCTGGGGCTCTGCTGGGCCTTTGCTGCCTTGTGGGGATAGAGCCAACACAGCCCCCTTCCCCACCTTTTCTTGCAGCCGCCATCATTCATCCAGCTGCAGTGGCTTTCCTTTTTTTGTTTTTAAATAAACTAAGTGGCATATCGAAAGAGGAATACATCCACCTAGCTTGATATACTAAGTATTGTACTAAAGACACCTCCAATGTATTAGAATTGCACTACATCAGTTAGGGAAGTATTATAGAAAGGAGCAGGATGGCTTTCTTTCTTGCTTGCTTGCTTGCTTTCTTTCTTTCTTTCTTTCTTTCTTTCTTTCTTTCTTTCTTTCTTTCTTTCTTTCATTCAGACATTCATATGCCACCTTTCTCCTAAAGGATCCAAGGCGGCTTACAGTATTAACAGAAACAAAGTTAAAAGCTAAAACAATACATTATTACAATATTTAAAAAGAATTAAACAGATATTGTATTAAAACTTATACAAAAGAACAATATTAAAAGCACAAGTAAAATAACAGAATACAATAACCCCTTAAAAAATCTCCTTGGCCATTTGAAGGAAAGCCTGCCTAAAGAGAAAGGTCTTCATCTGCTTGCAGAAAGACAGCAAAGTTTGGGCCAGCCAGAGCAGGATGGAGTGCTCTAATTCAAAACATGTGTGGACAACATAATTTGGTTCAAAAAAACCACACCCAGAGTGATCCAAACAGCGAACCATGCACCTGACTAGACAGGCCCTTACGCATGTGCCATCATGGACAGATCTGATATTCAGGAATGGTAGCAGTGGGCTCACTAGAGTAGAAATAGTCCCCTGGACTGCTAGCAAACTTTGGCATCGGATGTCATAGCAAGATTCAGGAATACCCCAAACCTGAGTGAGCCTTCAAGAAAATTATAACCCCATCCAAGACGGGTTGGATCCTCTTCTTTCATCTTTCCTTTGACTGACTGGAAGCACCTCTATTTTGCCTGAATTAGCTTTTATTTGCCCTCATCCAGGCCATTACATACAAAAGCTAATTCAAACAAAAATGTGTCCTTACATTTGTATAGTAAGCAAGAAGAGACAGATTAACTGGCTGATAACACTGTGAAGAAAGACCACAGCATTTTCAATTTGCCTCACTGATTGTGTATATCTCACTTTTTTGTGTTCTTCAAACTATGAACTCTGATTTCAAAACCGTCTTACATATTCATATTTATGACTCACAAAGACCCATCTTTATTTATGTTATGTTGACCACTTGCTTGCTTTACACACAAACAGAATTCAAACAATAAACACCAGTTTCTCCTTTCCTTGCATTTGGAAATTCATTTACTTGGGGGACGTTCACTGACAATTCTAGAGTTCTAGGAATGCTAGTTACCAAGCATACCAATGGGGTGACTGTAACTGCTTCTGTTTACTTCGTTGGTGCCTTCGGCGTATTTTTATTTCCCATATCATTCACAGTGACAAGCCACATCAATTTTAGTCTCATGCTAGCACCAAACAAGAAGATACTGAAGATATTACACACACACACACACACACACACACGGTTTGCGTGATTCATTTCACTGGCTGCTAGATCTCAGAGGTATTCATTCCCACAGGGAGGGCTGTGGAGCTGGCACATAGATCTCCCCCTAAGAATTCTGCTGGAGAATAACAGCTGAGGCACCGACACAGGAGGCAGACACAAACACAGCTACAGGAGGTCTCCTCAGGAATGCACTGAATCAGAGCATACTGTACGTTTCCTGACATGCTTCTCCCTGTCCAGCTCTGCCCACTTTGGGGACTTTTAACAGCTGGTTCAGTGCTCATAACAGAAGAAGGCAGTCAGGTATCTCTCTCTACCACCTCTCACCCTCCAGGAAAGCTTACATCATCACTTCCCACAGGAGAATAACTCAAAGCATCACTCCTGTATTTCCCTTTGGGAACAGGGGAAGGTTCTGTGTAACTGCAGTTGCATCAGCAATATAATGGTTGAATTTATCACACTTTAAGAATTATATCATTTTCCCCATTGCCATGTTCCTTAAATCCTCCTCCCTCACCCCATGAACCTTCAATGATTTAGCAATTAAGATTCTGCTCCAAAGAGAGTTTGGAGTGTCTGAATCCATAAAGGAGGGCTGGGCAGAGGCAGCCTTTCAGATTTTATTTTTAATTTATTTATTTATTACTTCAGCTCTCCTCATTCTTTGTTAGCTCGTATGTTGGTTAGTCCTAATGGGAGTCATAGGCCAAAAACATCTGCCAGATCGAAATTGTCTGTCCCTACCATGAAGTGGCAAAAACATTGTATATACCTTCCTATCACCTCTCGCATCTGATGTCTGTCTTCCTCTATTGCTGCATGTGTTTTCTTGGGTCTGAGCAATTGAACAGAAGGTGAAAATGCCAATATCCAACAGCCTCAGAAAATCCTGAAGGCATCTCCCATTCTTTGAATCCAATTCACCATTCCCTTCCCTTTCCATCCCCACAATGTGACTTCGATCATAAAATCAATGGAGTATTAGATTTTGATCAGATTTCAAAGGGAATCAAGCTTATTTGTGAGACTTGATAAAAATGTATCATTTTTTGAGGCACGGCCTATGTACAATTCAAATGGTTATGCAAAGTGGTACATCTGTTGTGGTATGCAGGGCAATAATGATCCTAATCTTTATCATTCCATGATTGCCTGCTGACAGTCCTGCTAGGTCATTACTTAGAATAAATTGGGTGGCTAGGCCCAGTTCTTTAATCCATATTTTATTTATTTATTTATTTATTTATTTATTTATTTATTTATTTATTATACCTATATCCCACCCATCTAGTGGCAAGCCCCTACTTTGGGCAGCTTACCAAAGAGCATATAATAAAACATTCAACCTCAAATAACATATAAGAATAACAGAAGAAACAATAACATAATAAAATAATGTAACATAGCAAATCCCCACAGATGGTGACAGCAAACCAATGAAAAATTGGACAGAAGGGGGGGGAGCTTGGTGTCCATCCGCAGACAGTAAATTCCATAATGTTGCAGCCAGAACCAAGAAGATCAGGTTCCTAGTGGATGTTTTCCGGGCTTCCCTTGGAGTGGCCACTTGCAAGAATACAGCCTGGGATGACTGGGTGGCTCACATAATAGATTTTAGGAAGAGACACTCTGACAATTATCAAAGTCCCAAACCATTTAAAGCTTCATAAGTTAGATTTAGCACTTTGAAGTTGGCAGGAAAGCTGACTGGAAGACAATAACCAGTTTATCCTTTTGGCTATTTAAGAAACAGTTTACTTACACCAAGGTTTAATTACACCTTAGTGGTATGTTAATACACCTTTGGCTAACACATGAATCTATGCCCATGCTAATATTTTCATTAAGTTTACATATCTTGAGTAAAAAAAACAGCGGAAATGTCCTTTGTATATCCTGATACACTCTCTTGTTCAATAAATGAACAATTTTGAAATCACAAGACAAATGCCATGTTTTAAAAGATTAGCCCATAAAAACCTCTTTTCAGTCTTTAAACTTGGTTGCATGAAAGCAGCACCCACTAGAGTAATCTGAAAAATGGTGAACTGTAGGCTAAACAATCTTTCAAAAGCAGGGTCATTTGTCATACAGTGTGCACAAGTAAATAAATACACTATTCTCTGTAGTGGCTAGGCAAGAGATTATGTTAGTCACTATCCATTAGTCATATATTCAGCCATGGAATTCTCAATTCTTATCCGAATGGATATTCTGTGCGTCAGTAAAGGAGCTCTAATGTATTCAGCATGGTCCTTGACATCTATTGTGTTTTGAGGTTTTTAAATCAAATAATACTCTGCAGTTACAGATTTGCCGTTGCGTTTCTAGGATATGAAACAAACACAGAGCCTTGCAGATGTTTTATACAACCACAGCAGGGAGAAAAGGAAATTGTGTATCAGACCATAAGTTACTAAACTTCAGCAGAAAAAGTGGTAAATTTATCACTGTGCCATCACTTTCAAAAGAAATGGCCAGTGTGAAGTCACAAGACCAGAGGTAACTGGCAAATTTGACCCCCTGCAGTTTAGTAGCAACATTTCCCATGAGTGGCCTGCTGATAACAGGAAGTAATTGTTCCCCTGAAGTGTTTATGCAAACAACTGATCTTTTCAATGCCCGTTCATCAGTAGTGGCTGCTAGTTGTTCCACATATCCATTTGGATTACTTCTCTAACTTCTTTAGATGGCTTCTGTACTCATTTTCGCTCTCTGCACTTATTGTTATCTCTTTCAGTGACTAATCGTTTGGCCACTCTGTGTGTGTGTTGTGTCTTTATAGAATCATAGAATAATGAAGTTGGAAGGCGCCTATAAGGCCATCAAGTTGAACCCCCTGCTCAGTGCAGGAATACAAATTAAAGTATATTTGCCAGGTGGTTGTCTAAATTTCTCTTGAATGCCTCCAGTGTTGGAGCACTCACCACCTCCTGAGGTAATTGGTTCCATTGCCATACTGCTCTAACAGTTAGGACATTTTTCCTGATATTCAACCGAAATCTGCCTTCTTTTAACTTGAGCCCATTGTTGCATGTCCTGCACTCTGGGATGATTGAGAACAGATCCTGCCCCTTCTCTGCGTGACAGCCTTTCAAGTATTTGAAAAGTGTTATCATATTTCCCCTCGGTCTTCTTTTCTCAAGGCTAAACATACCCAATTCTTTCAGCCTTTCCGCATAAGGCTTGCTTTCCAGCCCCCTGATCATCCTTGTCGCCCTCCTCTGAACTTGTTTCAATTTGTTGGCATCCTTCTTGAAGTGTGGTGTCCAGAACTAGACACAGTATCCATATGAGGCCTAACCAGTGCCGAATAGAGGGGAACTACAGTGGGGCCTCGACTTACGGACGTCCCTACTTACGAAAATTTCGAGTTACAGAAAGCTCCGGCCGCAAAATTTTGGTTCAACTTGCGGCTGGAGCTTCGACGTACGAAAGGAAAAAGGCAGGGGGAAAGGGCGGGAAATTTAAATTTACTAACCATTGATGGCGAAGAGGCTGCTTCTGTAGCTCTTTTGCCCCAACGGTTATGGAAAGGAATGCGGCAGGAGTGGCCCAGAGCTGGGAGGCTTGAGGCTCCCAGAGAGCTCCTGCGGGCGGCAGCGGGCCCACGCGGTGGCGGTGGGAGGCCGGGTAGGCTCCCGGAGGGCTCCTGCGGGCGGCGGTGGGCCCGCGCGGCGGCGGAGGGAGGCCGGGTAGGCTCCCGGAGGGCTCCTGCAGGCGGCAGTGGAGGGAGGCTGGGTAGGCTCCCGGAGGGCTCCTGCGGGCGGCGGTGGGGGGGAGGCCGGGTAGGCTCCCGGAGGGCTCCTGCCGACGGCGGTCTCTGTTTTGGGTGGCTTTTGCAGGGTGGGATTGAGCTGGTGGGGTTATGTTTATGTTTATTTGTTTTGTTTTTTGCAGCCCCAGGGGCTTGCAGTGTTTTATTTTTAATTTTTATTTTTTTTGGTGATTTTTTTTCTTCCGCCGGAACGGATTAATTGGTTTTCAATGCATTCCTATGGGAAATGGTGCTTTGACTTACGGAAATTTCGACCTATGGCCACCGTTCCAATATGGATTAATTCCATAAGTCGAGGCACCAGTGTAGTACCTCACAGGATTTGGAAACTATATTTCTGTTAGTGCAGCCTAAAATAGCGTTTGCATTTTTATAGCCACATCACACTGTTGGCTCGTATTTAGCTTGTGATCTACAATGATTCCAAGATCCTTTTTACTTCATAGTATGAGGTATCCACCATCTTGTAACTGTGTGTTTGCTTTCTTTTTCCTAGGTGCAGTTACAGTATCCCTTTTGAATTTCATTCTGTTGTTTTCAGCCCAGTGCTTAAGCCTATCTAGATCATTTTGAATTTTGTTTCTGTCTTCCAGGATGTTCGCTATTCCACCCAATTTTGTGTCATCCACAAATTTAATTAGCATGTCTTGTATCCCCTGATCTAGGTCATTAATAGAAATATTGAATAGCACTAGGCTGAGGATGTAGCCTTGGGGTACCCAACTTGTTACCTCCTCCCAGTTTGAGAAAGAGTCATTAATCATCACCCTCTGAGTACGATTCTGTAGCCAATGAGTGTCCACCTGATAGTTGTTATATTCAGCTCACATCTTTTTAACTTGCTAATCAGACTATCATGGGACACTTTGTCAAAAGCTTTGCTGAAGTCAAGATATACGATGTCTACAACATTCCTTCTGTCTATCAGGGAGATTACCCGATCAAAAAATGAGATCAGATTAGTCTGGCAGAATTTGTTCTCAACAAATTCATGTTGGCTTCTAGTTATTAAGCATTGTTTTCTAGGTGTTTGCATAGTAACTGCTTTATAATCTGTTCCAGAATTTTCCCTGGGATTGCTGTCGGGCTGACTGGCCTGTAGTTCCCAGGTTCCTATCTTATTACATATTCAAGTAGGCATTCCCCCCCCCCCCCCGTGGACTAGTTGATTTGCCTTAGATTTTCACTCACAAAAGCTCATGCAACAATAAATTTATTAGTCTAGTAAGAAGATAAAGGAGGACCGGGGGGGGGGAGTTCTTCACTGTTTAAGTTGTCTCAACTCAACAAGACACCTTGATGAGAAATTTTAAATTTCCTCAAGATGCTTGGCCTTCAATTGAGAGCAAGATTTTTTTCTCTCTCTCTCTCTCTCAGAGAAATATATGTTATTGTACAAACTGGTACCCTGGCTTTTACAGGTCAGCAGAAACATTCAGAAAGTTCCTGGTTCTTCAGGTCAAGCTTCCTCTTAATCTGAGTGGGTTACAGGGGCAACTCAAGGTTTGGCATGTTAATGAATGCGGGCTGAGGGATTTCCTTACATTTGGATTGGAGGGTACTATTTCCTCCCTGTGCAGCTGATTGCCTTGCTTTCACTTTCCAGCTCCCAGGCTGGATTCTCCAGGAAACAGCCAGAAGTGGCCTGAGCTCACCTTTGTTTTTTCTTTTTCAAGGTACTTCAAAATCCTCCTGCTTTCAACCTTCCCTATTGCTAAATGCCACAGATTTCCCCTTTCCTGCTCTGAAAATGCCAGGCAAAAGGTACTCCATCCCTGACATCCTTACCTTTGCTTCTCCTTTCCCTCCCCTTTGAGAAATTTCTCTTGTTTTTATGGCAGTGCTGTTTCTTGGATTGCAAGGTAGCAGGCAGAATTCCGCTGCTGGCACACTGTAGGGAAAAATTAATTAAATAAATAAATGTATGAAGCTTAGCTTATTGCTGATAAATATAAATAACATATAGAAAACCATGTGGTATCAATTCTGAAGAGCAATTCATTGTCATAGTCACTTCCCTGAGGAAATGTTTTTAATGTTGTTGTTGTTGTTGCTATTATTATTATTATTATTATTATTATTATTATTATTATTATTATTATTATTATTATTATTATTATTATTATTATTATTTTGACAACCCATTACTTCCTCCTTAGAATTTTCTCATTTAACAAAAATAGTAACTACTGATTGATGACATGATGAAAAGGTTGGACTATATTTTCCAATTTTGCTTTCTAGTGGAGGACTTGGCAACTTTTTGAAAATTAGTTTTTTGAAATCTGACCAAAGGTTCCAGATGTTAAAACATTTCCAACAGAGTTTCTCTGTGATCCATGTCAGAGATGCAGCTGTCGACACCAAGGTACACCTGCTGCTAGTTTCCTGTCAGCAAACAATTCTTCAGTTGTTTCGTGACATATTGAAAACTCTCAAGGTGATGCCCTGACCTCCTAATGAAACCTGTGTCATGTTTTGAATTCATGATGAATCAAATGCTTCGCTGAGCTTCATTAAACTTCTAAGTGGACTCCTGGGTTGGGGAGAGAGTGCCTTTCAACCAAGTTAATTGTACAACATATTGAAACAAAAATACAGCAGACAGTATCTAAATATACAAGCTGGTTGGCTAGCAGTGAAATGAAATGAATTAGCCAGTGGCCGGAATCCTATTCACTAGTTATATTGGGGTAAATGCAGTGGCATAAACTGCAGCAGAAAATTACCGGTAGTTAACAAACTGACATTTCTGTGCTACTCATATGAGTTGATGTGCAACAAGAGATATAAATGGAAACTCATTAATTAGCCACAGTTTGTCACTGCAGTTTCCATCATTGCACTTACACTGTCATACGGTATCTAATCGGTAGGATTCTGACTAATATTACTAAAACAGTAAAATAGATTTCATGGAGATCTGTGCAAAACCAATTGACCAAGGAAGCTTGGTTCACTTTCAGTATACATACAGACTGAGGTTCAAGCAGGACAAGCTAGTGAGTAGTTCCATAATATCATAAAACAAAAAGTGATGCAATAAGTCTGCCAACTACACAGAGTTATAATTTGAGCTTTGCACTGGAGTCACCTGAAGCTCAAATTACTATTTATTTATTTATTTATTTATTTATTTATTTATTTATTTATTTATTTATTTAAACATTTCTACCCCACTTTTCTCTTTAAGAAGAACCCAAGTAGAAGATGGTAAATAGAAACAGCATCAAAACTCATTCAATGCAATAAGGCACACAATTCCATTTAAGAAGCCCATTTAAGAATTAATCAAAATGGGATGGCCAGATTCAGTTCTAGGGTAAAGTGAAGCAATTTTACAAATCAGTTGAGACTGAGAGCACAAATCAAATCATATGGGGCACAAATATCATGGGACATTTTTTTAAAAGTAAATTTTGTAAGTAACTAAACCTCAAGCTAATAAAAGTAATTGTGTGCCAGGGTTTCCTAGGTAGAGAGTACTTAGAAATGGTTTACCATTCCCTTTTTCTGGGAACTGGGACTGTATAGCTTGCCCAAGGCTACACAGGCTGGCTCTTCTCTCTGGAGCTGCAGTGGGGAATCAAACTCCCAACTTCTGTCTCCACAGCCAGATACCTAAACCACTAAGCTATCCAGCCAGCTATTCATTTGAAATTTGGGGACTTTGGATCTATCTTGTCTCTAAACCTCATGCAAAACCTCCAGTTTTTCATTGTAAATGCAATCTGTCCACATCACTTTTTGGGTATAGTGCATGGTGCATGTTCATTAGTTTCCTTGTTTTGCGATCCAGTTATTCTAATTACTTTTGGGTTCAGTTGTTATTCCAGCTGGGTATCTAATTACTGGAACTGCCCATGGGTTTATGGCTTTGACTGTATTTCCACCATTTTATTTTGATTTTAAGATTTTCCACAGTCTTTTGATATATCCCCTTTCAGTTAGTTTTTTAACTTTTGTGTGCAAATGTTACTTGCTTCTAGTATTCCAAGGTATTTATAATTTTCCTTACTTGATAGTGATTTTATAATATCACAATTTTTTAACTCTATACCATCTCGTTTTTGGATCTTGCCACGGTGTATAGACAGAGCTGTTGTTCAGGCTTCCCAACAGATGGTTATTTATTACTAAAGGAATTGTATATATTATAAACATGTGTGTAACCTTGAGAAAAACTTTTAGGCATCCATGTGACTGTATATATTTTTGAATTAATGTGGTTTGGAATTCAATTAAGGTGGTTTGGATAGCACAAATATTTATTTTGTATAGATGACTGATATTTTATAACATGTATGTATCAAAGCATATAAGTAAACTGTTAGTGGGAGTTTGTTTAGCAAAATAACACAGGATTCGTTTATATTATTAGGCTTTCAGTGCACTGTGTTTCTCTTGTTTTTTGGGTACCATTGATTTTTCTTTTGCCACCTTTTCTAGTTTTTGCAATTCCAATTCTGAAAACACTTTACTCCAGATGATAAACCTTCTCTGGTCCATTAATCATTGTTCAATAATGCCACTAGTTGGGTGTTTTCTTTTCCAAATTTCCGTCATGCCTTTTTGAAAACCACAGGCTGTTAGGTTTGCTTCAATTTTCGGCGGGAGTCCAAGTTTTGTGTTTACATTGTTCTAGTAGCTTTGTAGCAGTGTGTCCTGGTTCCTCAACAGGGTCTGCTGAGACCTGTAGCCCATTTGTCAACATATGTCCAGGGGCTATAGCATCTGACACAGTCCTTTTTCTGTTTATTTCTTCTCATCATCATTGACAGTTGGTGGACATAGTTAGTTTCTCAGCTGAGACCTGCCTGGCTTGGGGACCCTTCAGGTAGCAACACTACCACCAACATAGCTCCCAACCTCACTGAAGCACACAAGCCCCTTTGCCTCAGCAAGGTCGATGATGATGATGATGATTGCTCTCGACACTAAAGGACATTCCAGTAAAATCAATAATCATACAAAAATGCATACATACATTAAACGAAAGTAATTGTGTGTGCTGTGTGTACATAAAATTCCTTGGAATGGACATCCAATAAGAGTTAAACCAACTACTAACAAACCAATTAGAAAGTTCAAGTCAAAATACACCAATGCAGTAATGCAAAAGATGCACCAATTACATATACCAATGTCCTCTGCGTGCTTGTTCTACCTCAGCTCCTTTGTTGGGACTCAGTGCACTTCAAATTTGTCCACATTTTCACTTTCTTTTCATGCACCAACATGGGCTGGGACAGTTGCCTAGCTTTGGGGTGTCCAGCTGTTGTGCTTTCTTTTTGTCCTACCTCATCCTGCTTGTGGGAACCAGAGTTTTCCTGATAAACCTCATCTGGCTTTCAATAATTTCAGTGGGGTTAATTGGTATACCACTCATTTTCAATTACATTTAATTGGGCTGATTGGCACCACATACCAATTGGTTTCTTCCAATGCTATTCTGATTTGGCTGTTTTCTACTGATTAGCTTAATCTGGTTAATTGGTTGTGTTATTGGCACTTCTGGAAGCAAAGTGCAGATGGGGGGATCTTTTATCATAGGGCTTAGCAAACATCTCAGGGCATCATGCTTGCAGGATTTACTTAGCAGCCCAACCCCAATGAGCACAGGGGTTCAGGCTTTGTTTGGGCAAACCTCCTTTGACTTGGTGGCTAAACTGGTCCAAGAGACTGCCAATTCTGTCTGCCAGAGTTCACTTTGTATTGGGGATTTGTCTCACTGATAAAGTGTTTCACCCTGTGACAATTCAAATCTAGAGCTTCTCATCTCTAACCTTTAATTTAGCTCCCCCCCCCCACACTGCTTATAGTTGGTTTGACTCCTGACTCCTCTCTGCAGATCATTTTCCCCACTAAAGCTGTATCCCTTTGCACATCCATCACTGTCTACAGGTTCTTGATTCCTTGTAGGAAGGAAAAGAGACAATCCTTTGAAAAAATTCAACAGACTGCCCATACTAGGAGAAACTGTTCCCAAGAAAACCTTATTAAGTTGCTGCCAGTTCTAGTAGAGGGTAATATTTAATCAGGATGGGAGGAGACTGCCTCTCTTCCTTGTAGGAACCTTGACTCCCTGCTTGAAGTTTAAAAGCACACTGAAGAAAACATCTGCTTACATAAACTAGGTAACACTATTAATTAGGCTTTAATTTGGCTTCAATTGGCTTCTCCTAGTTGGTAGACTAAATTTTAACCCTAGTTCTCTGATAGAGGCTTACCAGTTTTCTGTCTTACCTTTTCCCAGGCCATATAGTAACCTTGAGTTTCAAAAGAAGGCAATGCTAGGGAGAGTCAATGCAGATTATTTGGTGGTTCTTGGTTTGAAGAGTTGGGAGGAGAAATCTAGCCAACAGCTACCTGGGGTAAAGTTTGAAACCATATCCCAATTATGTTTGCAGCTTGTGTTTGAACTCATCTTAAGAAGCAGACTTGGCACAATCATCTGTCATGAATTTTTCGTACTCTCATATATATTTTTTCTGCACGATCTACAAAATCTTGGTTCACAGCCTGAGGAAGATGAATTAATGCTGAAAGCTTGCTGTTTGCTTGACTTTTTTTTGGTGGACCTGCTCTTGCATTTATATTGTGTAAGGACCACACAGCCTTTTCGAATTATTTCTGCTAAAAGTTATTACTTTATTACCTCCTTATAGACTTATAAAAGAATGCCTTCTACATTTTAAAATTCATTTAACTGTTTTCTTGGACCAAGGAGATAATGAAAGCTGAATTACCAATTGAATTGTCTTTTGGAAATTACCATCTTGCTCTCACTTTCTGGGGGGGGGGCTCACTCCCAGCACAGTAGGACCATGGGTGATTATATAAAAACCTACCTTAGGCGCAGTGCTTTTCTTTAAACAAAAGGCCGTTGAGTCATGCCATTGCATGCTTTTGTAATCATCTTGAGTTTCAAAAGAATAGGATATATGTTGTTCAGCAACCAAAAACACAAGTCTAGTTGCAAAATAGTGCCATTTTGCTGGAGTGCTCCCCCAGCCAACTCTGGTCACAAGCTGCTTACATCCATAATTTTGGGTGAATGATTTTCAGATACTGAATCACTTACGTTGTCTTTAAAGCATATGATGAATGGTGGCAGAGAGCACGAATAAATTAAAGGAAACACTTTTTATTTTTTTTGTAATGGGATACAAATCCTGTTCCTCCATGTTAAAGTAGATGTAGATTTTTCTGACTCCATGGGGGCATATAACAAGCCTGACCAGGTCATTGTGTCAAACAGGGTGTCTGTTCAATTCAAGGAGCATCTCAGCCCTTATAAAGCAGCTTTCCTTCATCCCTGCCTTAACCCATCTGAACCTGTAAGATAGTACTGCCCCTTACAAACAACTTCACCTGTTAGATATTGCTATAATTTCAAATCTTACTGCAATTCCTCTCATGTCAAGGACAAAACATTGCCAGTGGTTAATGATTTTTATTATGATACACATATTTGTATCAGATACAGATACACATATTTTACCTTTTGAACTCACTCTAGGAACAATACAGTGTAGCAGCTACAAGTCCTACAAACATACCGTAAGTTTCCAAGGCAAGATATGTGCTGTTTGTTCCACTGCACTCTTAGAAGTTTTAAATTAAGTATTTCTGTACGGAAATGTGAATCCATACAATTTCTTTCCCATGTGTAGTGTTATATTGTGGAAGACTTTTGTAAAACCAAGGAGGTATAGTGGTGGTGAGCCCCAATTTTCCACTATGCCACAGAAATTCACAGATTCTCTCTGAAACAATGTTCACCCCCCCTTACTGGGGGTGGGGAGGGAGAATGTGACTTCCAGTTTAGCATGAGAGAAGGAACCAGGCCCTAATGTATATTTTACTGGTAAGACAGTGGGGAAGACCAAGTAGCGGATATCCCTGGGCAAAAAAGCAGAACACAGGGAGGGGAAAATCACCCTCTTCACTGCAGCTCCTTCTCATTAAATTGGCTCTGGGGGGCTGGGATGTCCTGTGGAACTGGTTTTCTGGCAGCATGGAGGGCTGCAGGAGGGAAGGGAAGGGAAGGAAAGGAAAGGGAAGGATATTCTGTTGCAAATTCCCTTGCAATAGTTAGATCTACCCTGAGCTTATTTTAATATTATTTTAATGGTCTTTCTTAAGTGACAGAGACTCCACTCACCATTACAGTATAGCTTTTCCTGCCAATCATTTCCCCATTCTTCTTTCAGACTACATTTGTGGGGAAAGTTTCCACTTATGCCTTTTTAATCCCACCCACCTCCCAGTTTTTATAGAGAAATGCTGCTTTTTGCTATGAAAAAAGGTGAAGGAAAGGAAATCAGAATCAAGGCTCTCACTTCTAGAAGCAAACTCACATACCAATGCAGTTCACAGTGGAATCTTATGCTGAAGTTTTTCTTATATTATTGGTAAACAGAAGTGCACCAATATATTGTGCAACAGCACAATTCAGCATTCCATAAACCAATTCAAAAGCTAGGGCTGCCCCAAACAAAAACCTATAACTTTGAAATTGGACCTCAGATCAGTGCAGATGTAGCAGACAGTCTGCTCTTGCTCTGTGCCAAATCTGAGTGTATTTGAGCAAATAGTTTTCGAGTTATGATTTTTTTTAAAGTAACACTGTTTTGCCACTGTGAAAAAGTAAGTGACCTTCAACTATGACAGATTTAAAACAGATCAAATACATTGAAAAGACCGAACTTGCTTACCTTGAAAGAGAATGGTTAGTTCCAGCCCCCAAATTATTATTTTTTTAATTTGGAAGGAATTTAGGCATCCATGACTCTAAAACTGACTTTGAAAATACCCCTTCTAAAGAGAGAAAAAGTCTAAGTTCTGGACTTTCTTATATGCCAATATTCTAAATATCAACAAAAAACTTAAGCAGGGTGTGGGGAGTCTGAACTTTTGACGTTGCCAGTCAAGACCAGGAAAAAAAAAATTAACTCCATTTAACTGTTAGCAGAGCCTGGGTGCCTGTTCCATCCATTTTGTTATTATACAATTGTTTGGTAATTAAGAAAAAGCTCCAAAGATGCTATGTGCTATCAAGTCAATTCTAATGTGTGGTGACTATATGAGTTACTGACTTCTAAGATGTCCTGTTATTAACATCTCTGCTCAGATCTTGCAAACCAACAACACATTAGATTCTTCTCTCTTCCTACTGCCCCCCCCCCATAGCAATATTGTTTTTTCCATTGAGTTCTGCTCAGATCTTGCAAACTAACAACTGTGGCTTCCTTTGTTGGGTCAACCCATCTCATGTTAGATCTTCCTCTTTTTCTACTGTTCCACCCCACTTTTCCCAGCAATATAGTCTATTCTGGTCACATCTGTATTTCCATTATATGTGCATGGTAGGATAGGCTCAGTTTAATCATTTTTGCTGTGCTGAGAGTTCAGGCTTAAGTTGATCGAGCAGCCACTTTTCAGCTTTTCTGGCTGTCTTTAGTGTCTGTATGGATCTCCTCCAGCTCCACACTTTAAATGAGTCAATCTTTGTCCCTGGCTTTCTCCACTCTCTTTTGTTCAAATAGTATGGATGATTTTGACCTTGGCTTAGACGTGGCAACATTAATTCAACCAAGGGTGTGTATGTTTCTCCATTGTATGTGTTGTACCTACTCATAACTTTGCTACACCATTTCATTAAGTCCAAGACGCATTTCAAAATATTTTGGAACAGCAGAACTACAGCCACATCCAAGCTGTTCTTGTGTCTGTCTTCTCCCAGTAACTATAGTGCAGATCATGTGGTCCTCTTCTGGAATCCTCTAGCACTGGGTAATTCTATATTTGGGAAATTTCCACTGGAATTTGTGTGTAGTATATGCATTTTTAAACTGCCTTTTTAAAAAAAAGTCAGGAAATTCAATTCTTCAAAAACCTTCTCGTTTAGGAATGTGGGATATTGTGTTTCTGTACCCACAATTCAAAAAGCCAGGAAATGGCCCAATAATGTTGCACAATACCCTCTTCTGCTTACTATCATTCACACTTGTTAAAAATCAGTCCTAACAATTGCTTTTTCTTTGGATGAAAAGTGATTAACTGATGAACAAGGGAATCAGCTTCTGGGATTTTACTCTGTGTGGTGTCACTTTGTAAATGGTAATGAGTAGAAGAGGATATCCTATAGAACATCTTGACTGCTGCCAATGGCGTGGTCAACATTCAGGCTGCCCTTTGCTGTGTAAAGTTTGGCATCCTTTTTTCTGCTGGCTGCGCGGGCATGATATTGTGCAGCAATATCGGGCCATTTCCTTGCTTTCTGAATCATAGGTACAGAAGCACAATGTCCCACATTCATAAGCCAGAGGGTTTTTTTAAAGAATTAAATCTATTATTGTGTAGGTCTATAGAATTCTGGCTTGATGTAAGAAGAAATATGTCTTAAGTTTAAAATGTGATGACAAAAGCCTAATAAAAGGCATACTACTGAGTATACTAAGAATGACCAACCAAAGCATTTTCAATAGACCATTACTAATTCCTCACCCACCCATGCTCAGCCTCTATAGAGAATAAAGTAGGCTGAACCTGGAAATGAGGATTTAAGTAGTTGGATTGATTCAAATATGTCTTCAAAAGCTTTAAAAATACTATGCTTATCAATAGAGATGGGCACAAACTGCTGGTTTAGCAGTTCAGTGTGGTTCATTTCCCGGCCAAACAGCTGATCCGTGATTTGGCACACTGCCCCTCTGGTGGACATCTGTTCACCAGCAGTGCCTCGCCCTACCTCTTCTGACTGCTGCCTCCAAGTGGAGGAGGCAGAGTGCCGAACCACGGATCAGCTGTTTGGCCAGGAAATGAACTGCACCGAACTGCCAAACCAGCGGTTCGTGCCCATCTCTACTTATTAGTGTTAGGCTACATGGTCAGATACCTCGGAATTTGCTCCACTTAGAAAATGGGTGAATTTGAATTATTTTTTACTGACACGTGATGCAAAGGCTGACTCAAATCACTCCAGTCCTTTTTGCTCCCAAAGTGTCCCCCCCCCTCTGCTGCTGGGGGTGGAACTCTACTTTTTCAATCCAAAACAATTCAAATGGGCTTTTCCAGTGTGGTTAGTTGTGATATATTCTTGTAAAGATAGGGAATGTGTCTGGAGGTGGAGTATTAGTGATGTAGGCAGTTGGGATGTGATGCTGAGGACTGGAGGAATAGGCTCCTACAGCATTTCCTCTCCCTAGACTGCCCTCCAAATTTTTAATTAAAAAAAAATCTTACACATATGCGATTAACAGTAGATTACCCTTTCACCTCATCATTGGGTCCTCATTATTATTATTTCCCACATTTATGCCCCATAAAATAATTGGCAGGGTGGGACCAGAGAAGGATGGAAAGATCAGCGGAGGGAGGGAGGGAGGGAGGGAGGGAGGGAGGGAGGGAGGAAGGGAGGGAGGAAGGAAGGAAGGAAGGAAGGAAGGAAGGAAGGAAGGAAGGAAGGAAGGAAGGAAGGAAGGAAGGAAGGAAGGAAGGAAGGAAGGAAGGGTGAATCACATTGCATCCATTATGAACAGTGAACTCCCAAATCAATTTACAGCCTCTATGTGAGCACTGACTACAATTTCAAGTGTAATACAGGCTGCAAATCAAATCGTATGATCAAATCAAATTATTTGGCTTTCTAGTGTAGTCACACTCTTAGGCAGGTGTATCTTGCAATTATATTTTATTTTGGGGGGAAAGAACCATGAGAATAATGTTTTGCAAACATTAGGAAACAATTATACACAAAACAGCAGAAGCTCATAGGATGACAAGTGTTCTCCAGAGCCTCCATAAATAATGAGTGGCAGGAATTCCATAGAAAATGCATGGAAGATATAAACCTAACTTGCAGTCTTCACCATAACTTTGACTTTTTCATTTTAAGGCTACAGGAATGCAGTCGGTCAGTTTCATACATATTTCATTTGTGAAGAATTTTGTAGAGGTTTGACATTAAATGGTTAAAGACTTGGAAGTATGCAGATACTTCCACAAAAATACACAATGCTTGTTCATGCAATGACTCAGAAAATTTTGGAATGGCACCAAAATGTTTCAATTTGGAAGCAATAAAATTTTAATATTTGACCTGATTTCTATTTTCTAATTCCTGCAGCATGTCTAACTTTCCCCCCCTATTTTACAAGAAGCTGCTTGCATGTACAAAGCTGGGATTCAGCCAATATTTATCAGCTTGAAAAATATGCTCATCTCTTCTTTATCCTTTCATGGCTTTGACTGCTACCCATAGAGACTCCAACACAAACCAAACTTTCTTCTGCTACCAGAAAGTTTTAATTGAAAACCAGAGTGCCAGGCAGAATGTAGCTTCAGCAGATTAGCAGTTAAATGAGAAGGGGCTTTTCGTTTACGTTCCAGTGTTGATATGTCACTGCACTGTGTCACTTTGAAAAGCGATAGTACTTTGTTATCAGTGCTGAGCTCAGGCAGACTCCTGATGTAGAGTTAGACTAAAATAGAATGCCAGAGTGATGAAGGTACTGCTTGCATTTCACATCCTCACAGCTACTGGACATGGAGGGAGGTGCTGACACACTGTTGTGTACAAACAAACAGGTTGATCATCTTCCAAGGTCTGTTTTCCTGACATTTAACAAAGAAAAGCTGATAGCAAGAGAAAGGTTCATTCCAGTTCAGATCAAGAAAGAGTACGGGAGAGCATTTCTTATTAATAAATGATTCCTAGTGTGTTGGCTTTTAATCCCTCTTTGTCAAAGAAAATGTTCTACCCGATTAAAATGCTTTGTATCATTGATTTTTGTCAGGAATCCTCTTTGTACAAGAACTGCTGCAACAGAAGTTACACTTGGAATGTTGAGCGAAGTGCATTTTTACACACCTTAAAGTGACTGCATTTTGGTTAGGCGAGGTCGTGTCTTTATTGGTAAGGAAAGCAGCTATAGCAAATATTTTGGTTGTTCCACCCAAATGCCAGTATTGGCTGCTTATAATTCATGAATCTTACAGGTGGCAGAATGCTATCATGTGCTTTCTCCTGGTCTACTCAAGTGAGAAAATGCACATTTTAAGTCTAAGTGCAGTGTTTATGCCTATGAGAAGGCACAGTGTTTCACACTCAGACCAAGGCTTAGCTTTTTAGGGTTAGTAACTTAAGGAATCATATCTGAAAACTGTTCTCAGTGAATTATTTCTGCATTATTTGAAAGAGCAATCCGCTAACCTGCAGTTTCTATCTCCATGGGCTTAATTTATTTAATTACATTGTTTTATATTGTTCTTAGCAAAGTTTGTAAAAATGTGTATGTTTACTGTGTGTATGTGTGTCTCTGAGACAGAATGAGAGTGCTGTAGCAAAATCCATATGCACACACATTTTTTTACACATTCTACTTAAACACACCCACCCACCCTTTGCAGTCCTGTTAGTGAGCCATTAATTTGGGCAAGCCGTGTCAGCTATTTCTGGAAGACTGTATGTACATTTCTGATTTAGGATTTGCAGACCTTTGAAGTTTTTCTTGGGATTTTTGTGCTGTCAGGCACCATGTTTCAGTTCCCACAGTATCTCAGAACAATATTATGTTATGATGTAACAACATTCTGACTGGTTCTAGGATAGGGTTGACAATAGCTTGTATTAGAGTCCACCCTTCTGTTCTCATAGAATAGTGAAGTTGGAAGGGGCCTATAAGGCCATCAAGTCCCTGCTTGATGCAGGAATACAAATCAAAGGATATCTGCCAGGTGGCTGTCTAAATTTCTCTTGAATGCTTCCAGTGTTGGAGCAGTCACCATCTCTTGAGGTAATTGGTTGCACTGTCTTACTGCTGTAACGGTTAGGAAGTTTTTCCTGATATTCAATCAAAATCTGGATTCCTGTAACTTGAGCCCATTGTTGGGTGTCCTGCAGTCTGGGGTGATCAAGAACAGATCCTGCCCCTCCTCTGTATGACTGCCTTTCACGTATTTGAAAAGTGTTATCATATCTGTCTTCTTTTCTCAAGGCTGAACACAGTGGTCAAGCCATTGTCTCTGGGAAGTCCACAGTCATGAGCCTAGTAGCTCCCTTCTGTATGTTCTCCAGCCACTGGCATATTGAGTCATACAGTTCTTCAATACTGGTGGTAAGACCAAATGAGGGCATCATCCCTTCTATTGTAACACATTCCAGTGGGAACTTTGTGTACATTTGGCAGTATCTGGTAGCCTGCCATTACCTTCTTCCCTTTTCAACTGTGGGACTGTCCAGATGGGGGAATTTGGAGCAGTCTGGTTCAAACTTTAAAGGTTCTTATCTTCAGTGCGATCTATTTTATCTCTCCTTTGAGCATTCCTTCTGTTCACACTTTAGATGTTTAATCTCCTATGAGAAGGGTCCACACAAGTCTTTGGATTGCCAGTTGGATTACATGTGTAAGTGTACCTGCTTTACTTGTGACTAAATTTACTCAGTTTACTCACAAGTAAGGAGGCAGCCATGATGGTACTGGCATGAGAGGAAAATGTTGGGGTGAAGTCTGGGGAGACAGAAGGGAGGGAACCCTACCTTTCCCTCTTCACCCCCTTCCCTGCTTTTTCTTGCAGCCATCATTCAGCCAGCTGCCATGGCTTTCCTTTTGTTGTTGTTAAATAAAGGAAGTAGCATATTGATTAAGGAATGCATTGATCTAGTGTGGTATTAGAATTGTGCTGTGTCAGGGAAATATTCTTTTTAAAAAGATGAAAGTAGAGGATAGGGTTTCTCTGTCCTCCCTTTTAATGTCACAACTCACCTATTTCATTACAGGGTTGTCACCTCTGATAACTCTGCCCATTGCTCCATTTAGGTATGAACTAACTTGTCCACATATGCTACACAACAGAATAATTAGGATGCCAAATTGTGCCGAAAGAACAGATGCTCCTAACCCTGTACCAGAAAGGAGTGGGGCAGTGCTTAAAGGGGCAGGGTGGGTCGATGTAAGTAGAAACACATGTGGATGACACAGTTTGGTTCGAACCAAACCGTACCAACAACGGTCCAAATACTGATCTGTATACCCATCTGGACAGGCCCAGTGTGTGAGGAATCATTATTTTACTTACCTAGGTCTTAATTATTCAGCATGGGGTGGGCTGGGGAAGATGGTTGTACCTTGATGACTAGCCCAGTAATTTTTTTTATGTCAGAGATCCCAAGACTTGCACAATGCTTGTTTTGTATCACAATCAAAGATCATAAAGTGTCCTCAATATTTTACCTTATTTTCATTTCTAATATTGTGAACTTTTGCCTTTCAACTTGTACATGCTGCTGAATTCACAAAATGAACGGATGGGTAACAGGGAACCAAGTTTGGGTTATTCATAGTTATCATTTGAAGAAATCTTTCAGTTGGCAACTCACTATGCAGTGAAAGATCTAGATATTTTTTATCACCTGAGACAAACTGTATCTTGAACTGCTCCCTAGGACATAGATCACCCTGAGATATGTAAATTGTATTAACATTTGGCATAGTTTTCTCTCCAATTTCACCACTTGCTGATATTGCTTACAGCATTTGCTTAGTTCCACATTAAAATGCCCTAATTTCATTTCTGCACTTTTCATTAAGGAATAACATTAAATAGTGTTTTTAGAAAGTATTCCAGCTTTATGCTGGCTGGATAGTTCAATCAGTTAGGTTTCTGGTTGCAGAATCAGAGATTGGGAGCTCAATTCCCCACCGTGCATCCCAGAAGAGTCAGCCTATATAGCTTTGGGCAAGCTGCACAGTCCCAGGATGCTCCCACAAGAAGGGAATGGTAAACCTCTTCTGAGTACTCTCTATCTAGAAAACCCTGAAAAGCCATAAGTCAGAATTGATTTGATGGCACACAATTTTTTAAAATGTATGTATGTATGTATGTATGTATGTATGTATGTATGTATGTATCTATCTATCTATCTATCTATCTATCTATCTATCTATCTATCTATCTATCTATCTATCTATCTATCTATCTTTGTTTGGAGGTAGTTTAATATGTTATTTGCTGAATAAACTGACAAAATGCTCCATTAGCAAAAATAATAATAATACTTTGCAGTTTTTACATATTCTCTCTAAACATTTAGGAGGATGAATCTTCTTCCCCTCAAGAGAAACACCAGTCACCAACAAAAAGTGTCATACAAATCATGTTCACACAGCCTAGGCTTTGGGATATGGGAGCCTCTATTGTCACTTAATATTGGAAGACTGATAATGTCATTAATATTGCAATAGGTTTGCAAGTGCATGTGAAGCAATGGAAATTGAATCAGATGTGATGAATTATACTGAATTAGAGCCTGTTTGGAAGAAAAGAAATAGTTTGTTTGAAGGTCATTCCATACACTGATTATCAGTCAGGGTATTTGTCAGATAAGCTAGGAAAGAATTGATAGCAGCAAGGGGGAAATGGGATGGCGTAACAGCAGAGGACATGCTAAAAATTGCTCATATTTTTAAATAATCCTCGTTTTTGTATTCTAACTCTATAATTAGTGCCAGGGTGGTGGCTGAGCGCATAAAGAAAGTGGCCAATTTTTCTCTGTGGCTCTCTTTAGATTTCATCAGTCATAAAAAGACACTGTGCTAAGGCCTTTATTTCCTTCTCCCTGTATCGCCGCACAGTACTGGGTATTTCCAACTAGTCTCCAATATTTCACTCTTGAAAACAAGGTACATGAACTCATGATGGTGTCTCAGTGCCATGCCCCCACCCCAGATGATATACATTGTTTAAATCTGTTTGCATCTTGTTTCACAGGGTGGCCACATGCTCTCTTTTACAGGGGATGTACCATTTGAAGGGCTGCCAATGCTCCTTATGCCACTGTGCTCTATTAGAAGGACTGTCCAGTCCCAAGATGGAATGGGACTGCACAGCCCCAGTTGGCAGAGGAGATCTTGAAGTGTTGTGTCAACAGATAGCATGTAGACAGCAGACTGGACAGGTGTACAGGTCCCCTGGTCACAGACTTATCTAGTCAAATAAGATGCACTGCAATTCTGTTTCAATTCATTTCTAATTTTGCATCATTTTGCATCTAAATTGGCACCTATTTTATTGTGCAAAGCATTGTCATCTTTGTCCTTTTTATTGTGAAAATATCCTTAACTTCAGTTATGTGTAAATGGACACATTCTCTTTCATGTCTTGTTAAAAAAGAGAAACTGCTTTTGTTGTCTGAGTGAGAACTGGACAGGGGAACTGCATCCTTGTTTGTTCTGCAAGAGATATAACTGTTAGGTAATTTTGAAGCCTGGAAGTTATGGTTTTATGGAATATCCAGTTAGACAGACATTTTGCCATTACTTCAGTTATGAAACACAGAACTCACATTTTGCTTTTCCCCATTCCTTGCCCACCATTCCTGGTTTACAACTGTGTCATCTATGTTCAAAGATGGCCAAAAATATGAAAGCGATAAATAAATAAATAAATAAATAAATAAATAAATAAATAAATAAATAAATAAATAAATAAATAAATAAATAAAATAATCCAAAATCTACTTGTCAGTTCTGGTGAAAGAGAGAGAGAGAGAGAGAGAGAAGAGTTTGAATGTACATAATTTCTCATTGGAAATTCACTAAAATCATGGCATCCTCATGATTAAAGGATGATACCAGAGTTTGCCTCTGCTGCCCTAATGCTAAATAATATATTTACTTAGGAATAAGAACCATTTTCTTATAGAAAAGGATCGTATGCCGGAGTAAGAACAATAAAATGAGAATCTGACTGAAATTGTGTACCCAGACTTTTACTCTATTTGTGTTTAAGAACAGGAAGAAAGAATGGTTACTGAGACTTGTGCTGCTCCAAGCTTTTCTTTATTTGTTCATCTGCTGCTGCTTTCTAGTTGAGGGCCAAAAATTAGTGTCAGACTATGTATTTTAGGCTATCTTTAAGGCAGGCTCTCTGCCCGACCTTAAAGAGAAGTATGTTATAATATACATATCTAATACACTTTTTTTTAAAAAAAAAATGCACTTTATTAGTCCCTCAGTGGAGCTGAGGAAGTACTTAATTTATGAATATCATGAAGTGGCTCTCTTCTCAAGCCATTTCATGATACCAGCAAATTGACAGCACGTTGGTGCAGACCAAATAGGGTCACTTGAGGTTCATACACTATTTGGAAGCAAGGATCACACCAAATGGCCTCCTAATCTTCTTATTTTGTCCACTCCATCCCAGCCGTGTAGATAAACCCTAAGAGCTACCTGGTCAAATGATGAAAAACTGCTTATCAAGGCACATAGTTTTCCTCACTTGTAAATACCTTGCACCTAATGCACTTTGTTTTATGATTGGTCACTACAATGTAAACATGGGATTAATGTGCAGTTCTGTGAAGGCACTAGATATCTGAGGAAATCCTGTTCTGGGATGAAAAATTGATGAATTGCAGGGAATATGCAGTTACCTTTGACATATACATGGTAGTTTACTTCATAAGGAAAGATTGCAATTTTATCACAGCCAGCATTGTCATTACTCACACTGAGCTGATCCATTCAGGTGGTGAGACACTGAGGCAGGCAAATAAGCTCCTCTCCTGCCACTACCACTCTAGCCATCATGGGCTCGAGTTCACCATTCTCCATTGTAACATCCAGCAAATATACATTAAATATCCCTTTATTATCTTCTTACCTCTTCTCAGTATTGCATGCTATCCAGTATGAATAAAAGACAAGTCAGAGGTGTTTCCAGAAGCATAGTCCCAGCTCGCTGAAGATCTGGTTTCATGAGTGCTTTTCTGAGGGACACTGTGGTGACCTCAGAGACTACTTCTTCCATAAGTTCTTGATTCTGTGAAGCCCCTTGGAACTCCTTCACTAAAAGCAGCAGAAACCCAGCCTGTGCCTCTGGAAGCACTGCCACTGCCACCTCCACTGGTTTATCTTGGGGTAGTACATGCTCCTAGGAAGAGGTCACAGGTCGGAATCTAGGGGTACAGCAAGGGATGGTGACCTGAGTCTGGGACAGTTTCTCTGTGTTTGCTAAGGGGACATGATGACCCAATGCTATAGGGACAGCGCTTTCCTAACTGCGACAGGTGGTGAGCAAGCTTGGGCCACCACTGTATTTAATATACACTAGCTAGCCCCATGTCCTTAAATTTCCAGTTGTTACGTACCAGTTTTTTGGACTGAATCTTTGATCCTGGTGTGTGCTGTTTCTCTCTGTAATGCCACAGCTTTTAGGAAGGACTTTCCTATAATTTCATTTCCTCTTTTACATGCTCAATTCCTAGGCTGAAATATATTGAAATCCTCTAAAACAAGAAAGGAGGGGTGGGGGTTTACAGCCCCAGAAGCCACTTTTAATTGTATTTGCATTGAGTTTGTGATTTGAAGCAATTTATAGCAATCCCATCTCTAAGTAATTTGACACAGTGCCTCCAAAAACATTTTTGCAACAAGTAAAATGATTTTTTGCTGATTTGGTAGATGCAATTCCTAAATCTGATGCTTCATTTCTATACAAAATAAATATTTAAACATTATTAGAGAAACAAAATAATCTAGCAAATTTAATACCCAAGACCTAACTTTTAATACTGCTATTGAAAAAAGTAAATGGTCATCATTACAATTATCTTTCATTGTTTGTTCCCTTTTCCATGGGGACCAGATATGCCTAGTTGTACAAGCCACTGCTAAAATGCTTGACGTTGCCGTATTCCTGCTGTGAAATGCGGGCAAAGACAAGCAGATGTCTACTTGGATTACTAGAACAATAAAGTTAACATTTTCCTTTTTGCCTGGCAGCAGGCACTAGCTTGAAAACTGCACTTTTACCTGTCAAGAATGATTCAAGCCCTTTCTCCAGGTACTGTACATTCCTATCTCACTGGGTGGTAGGATCTGACTTGCATACAAAGCTGTCAAGCTAGTAGCAAAAAGCTGATGGTGGGCAGGAAAGATCCTGTCTTGTTAGCTCACTCCAGAAGTACCTGGGTTGTTTAGAAAATCTTGGTTTCCCAGTACAACTTTCTACTTTGCAGTTAGTACATGCAGCATCCTGTATGACTTTGAGGTGTATGATTTGAAGGAATTCAGGTTAACAGCAGTCTAGGAAAGCAAAAGTTGCAGAGGAAGGTCTGCCTTTGGTGGGCAATTTCTGCCTTTTGTTCTTCAATTACAAACAATGACACAAACATTATTTTTATCTCCCCTCAAGGCCATTTTGTCTCCTGAACTGTTAAGAGTAGGACCCACTGTCTAGCCAGGGTTGCTTGGTGACACAGTCAGCTGAGTATATTTGCTTGCTTGTGGTCCCAAGTAAATGGGAAGCTATATCTTTGAGTTTGAAAGAGCTGTGGAGGGCTGCTAACGACAGAATATTTAGGAGATCACTTGTTCATAGGGTTGCCTTAAGTTGGAGGCAGCTTGATGGCACATAACGACAACAACTTGAGGGGGCTGCGGGTTGAGTGAAAGCAGGGACATAGACAATAAAAAGTGAATTATTACAGGATTTTCAGGAATTCACATAGTTTTGCCTAGAAATCAGCTACAGTGACAGCAATTTTCCTCCTTTTTCTAACCACTCTATTTCCACAACATTTATGTTTATGCCTAAGTGTGTGCTTAAACAAACACAAACACACTGCATCTAGAACAGTCTGTCTTACTGTGGAGATATTGTGGGGATGGCAACAGCCTTCCAGGCCTCTGTGGCTAAAGAAAGAAAGAAAGAAAAAGAAAGAAAGAAAGAAAGAAAGAAAGAAAGAAAGAAAGAAAGAAAGAAAGAAAGAAAGAAAGAAAGAAGACAATTAATACAGAGGAGGGAATTGTGTTCGCTATAATTGAACAGTTTATAATCTGGTCCCCAATTAATTGGAGCCACCTTGTTAGATGAGTAAAATGTGTTCAGTTAATTAATGTAACTGATTAATTAATGAAACATTGAAGATCCAATTGAAATACCTTTGGTTTTTGTTTGATGAAGCTAAGTACCTCCAATCTGTGACATACATAAGTTAAAAATATTGCCTCAAAACATGTCAAAATGTAGTTTCCATCAGGGTTCTGCCTTTGCTAGATCAACATGAAAATTATGTGGTGAACATACTCTTCATATAGATATTGCTGACAAGCAATGACATCTTGTGCTTTACAGTCTTATAAACATTTGATTAAGAATCAAAACCACATTCTCCAAACAAGAGCTGCCTTCATATGTTTTAATACATGTTTTATAGGACCCCAGCTGTATACTATTCTTGCTTATGCTAAAGCAAGCCCCACTGACTTAATTGGAGCTTAATCCCAAATGGATATTCATAAGGTTGCAGCATCAAAGGATATATCAAACTGATTAATTGTTTAAATTTCTCTACAATCGCATGTGATTGGACATTTAACATTGTCCCTTCCAAAATGTCCTATTTTGTGATTTGTTTGAGCCTAGCTTTTGCTAGTGTCCATGAGCTCCTTGCCTTAGCCATCTGAACAACTCCAGATGGCTCCCTCTACTGATACTTTCATAGCTCACAACACATATGTCACTGCAGCAGTTGTTTTTCTCACCTTTATGTACTAGGATAAAACAATATGCATTGAGTGAGTTCTTGGGTATTTTCTCATCATGTCAGAGCTCTTCTTACTGAGGATTAGCAATCATGCCCTGGGAGTGGGAGTTGCTGCTCTAGAAAGCTACTGTTACTCTTCACAGGCTGCTTCCTAAATGAGGAGAAGGAAGACCATAGCTGCAGCTGCCCCTTTCATGATAAGGACAATGGCACTAGTGGCATTCCCTCCTGTTGACCAAAAGAGAACAGGAGGAGGCATCCTCCCATATCAAAGAAGAGGCCTGGCAGGATTCAGTGTCACAATCAGAGAAACTCTCAGACTATTTACTCAGTTTGAAGACCCAGTTCCCCAAAGCACATGCAATTATGATGGGTGACCCTAATGCCCATACAATATTGGCTCAAACTGAGAATCATTCCAACAAACTACACACCTCAGTTTGGAAGAATTCCCACAAATGAAAGACAGACATTCTAAAGATCATGCTACAAATATTCAAGGCAAGTTCTTTATACAAATGATTTTGCAGGTTCATCCCCCAGTTCTGAATGGCTTCCAAAAGGAAGACCAAATGGGGGAGTTCACTTTCATCAACCACTTGGGTGCTAGTGTAGTCAATTACATTGCAATCATCCTCATCTGTGGTTAAATCAATTACCTCCTTCAGAGTAGACTCCTATCCGACCAGCAATCATCAGCCTTTAATCCTGCAGATGGATTACGCAGGCACGATTCAGAAGAGAGTAGAAATTTTGGGCCCAAATACACCACAACCTACTTTTTGCTGTAATTGGTCAAAAGTGAGCTTAGCGTCCTCGTGTGTGTGTGTGTGTGTGTGTGTGTGTGTTTTGAGCAAAGAATCACGTTACATATTTTTATAAAGGGGTTAAGTGTACATTGCATCTTACAGGAAGCACAGTCTTTTACATTCACTTTGGCTCTGTGGGCTGTGATGGTGAGGGAATGAACTTCATAACCAACATGAGCCTGCCTTATGAGAGTTATGGATTCTTCTTTCCCTAGTGAAAACTAGAGTTCCATGTAACTAACCACATTATTAAAAAGCTTTCTCAATCTTGCTGCATTTCATACAGTTCTAACATTGTCTCTGACTTCTAAATTAACACATACTGCACATCTTCAGCTCTAATAGGACCATGGCTGATTAAGGCACTTGCTGGTCTATAAAGATTACATCCTGTCCCAGCTCCATGTCTGTCATTTCATTTTGTTGTGTTCAAAGACAGAATGCGGGGGAGGGGCTGCCCCCTGCTTTGTGGACAACTCATTGCTTGAATACATTCACGCTGTTGACTGAAGCATATTGAACCAATGTTTTATACAATTTAGAGATGTGTGCAATTACCTACATGTACTGTTCAAATATTTGTACTTTAAGAGGTATATTTACATCTATCAGAATGTGCAGATATACACAGTGTCTGCTTTGTGAACAGTCCAGGAAGTGGGGATTCCTCTGAACCTAAGAAAAAGTCTTCTGAATCAGATCCCATCGATGCACATCACTATTTACTAGATGCAAGATTCAGTCATGGGCATGTATTGTCTCTTATTTTGGTTTCTCCTGGTGCATCACAGTTCTGGAGATAAAAGGAAAAAGGAAAAGTTCTTAGCACATTCAGCACATTTGCCATTCATACTTAGAATATAAACTTCTAAATATGAAATTCACATTCCAAGTGTGTAATTTTACCTTTGAATCCTTTTGTTTTGCTTTTATTTCCCTATTGTTTTGAGTTTGTGTAACATCTATGTGCAATCTCATGGAAAGTTAACTTTTAAACAGATATAGAAAACAAGGTGAGCTAGTGTCCTGTTCAATATTTATGCATGTGGAACTCCAACTGCAGAACTTGCTGCGGCAATTGGATGAGGTGCTGGTTGTGGGCTTGCAGCCAGTACCTCAGCAATCCATGGTAGCAGCTTCTGCTATTGGAGCTGAACATGCACATAACTATTAAACAGGATAATGCAATAAGATTATTAAAGACTAACAAATACTGCTCAATATGGAACACTATTACATGGCAACCACCACTAAACAAAACAAATAGTGAAACAAAATGCAAGTAGTAGATGATCACATAGATGTATCACGTGCTTGGGGTGTGTTACTGAGTATGTCACAGACACCAACTGTAGTCTAGAATTGCATTGTATGCCTTCAGTGGAATCCTGCTTTTTCTTGACAACCATACCAAGCTGCAACTATGTTGACAGGTGTACAGAAACTTGACTAGTCAACTTCAAGGTGCTTCCATGTTTTCTCTGTGAGCCCTGCAAACTTATTTTCCCCAGCATTATGTGTGGTTTTCATGGGACTGGAAGAAGAACAGCAAACATGTGGACACTTGGAGCCAGGCTTGCCTTTGAATGAACAGTCTGACCATGAAGTAACACATTGGCAGGTACAGTACTATCTCATTTTAGAGACAGCCAAAAGTGGTGGTGTTAGCATCTCTGGCTCATGAGTCGCTTCCAAATGCTAGAGCAGGGAGGTACTTATACCAAGTACAAACTTGGTTTGCGCTATCAGAATCTCCCACCCTCCCTGCAGTTTTTCAAGCAAGGCAATTTTTGGTGATCTGTCCATCACAAGCTGTCAAGTGTGTAGATTCTGATACACAAACTGAGCCCTGTGCATGGACAGTCTAGGAATTGTGGAATGGGTAAAATGCAGAGAAAAAGTCAGCTTAGGGTATTTCCCAGCTTTAAGCTCTACTGGGAGGTCCTTCTCTTGGTACTGTCACTTTCAATGGCTTCCTTGTTGGGAAAAGAAGAGAGAGCCCTCTTGGTGATTGCTCTCAAGGTGCAGAGCTCCCTTCCAAGTGAAATTAGCCTCCCCCCTACTGGTTGCTTTCACACTGGCAGGCAAAGAGTTTGCAGAGGAAAGACTCTCAGTTTTAATGGGTGTGTGCTATACCCTCTTTAGTACAAATTTACAAAAGTAAATTCCTTTCATTTCTGTTTTGAACAATAGGTTTGGTGTATGATGAGGCAAGGCTTGCATTATGTCACTACTGCACATTAATTATATGTTAGGACTCAACAGGGCCTCCATTACTTTTTCAGGATGGAAAGAATTGGTGCATGCCTTTCCAATTTATTAAGGGATGAAAGACATTTCACTCATTTCTTCCCCCTGCTCCTTTCCCCACATAAAATGTCACTAACTTTGTTTTATGGTTCTTTGAGTTCTTAGTTGAATTATATATTTGTCTGTATATCTTTACTCAGGACTTCAGCCGTTTATTGAGTTTCTGTGTAAAGGGAAATAAATCAGACAAATAGAATCTGGTTATTTTAGCAAGTGATAGTCAGCCTGCCTTCTAGGATTTATTGGACTGCTAATTAAAGGTCATTATGAAATTTACTGTGGAGAAGCCTACTACTGCCAATGAAAACTCTGCTGTTCAGTTTCCTTAACAACAAATATTTGCATAAAGCAATATAAAGAATGAGTCAACACCGATAGCTTCTGATTAGGACTGATAAAATGTCATTCTTAAATTTAGGATTAAATCTATGCAGGCTGTTAGATATATTCAGCAAGCATTTCCATATGAACAGCCTGGACAGATTTCATAGCTTACCTGTAATGATAACCTTGCATAAACATTTGTATGACTAGTAGCATGATGTTAATTTTCTAGACCATGCACATTCCTCTTTATATGCTATGTAAGGAGACATAGACGTCGCTGTTTTAGTAATGTATACATGCTAAAAATTTCAGCTCGTTCTAGGACTGCTCTATTTGGAACTTTGTCCTGCCAGGTGATACCAAAAATGCGTTGGAGACAACACATATGGAACGTGTTCAACTTCCTCTCCTGCCATGCACAAATGGTCCAGGACTTACTGCAGTACAGGAGTGTACTCAGGACACAGGCTCTATAGACCTGGATCTTCCAAAAGATCTTCTGTATGGAGAATTAGTGCAGGGAAAGCGCCCCAGAGGGAGACCACAGCTGCGATACAAGGATATCTGCAAGCAGGATCTGAAGGCCTTAGGAATGGACCTCAACAGATGGGAAACGTTGACATCTGAGCACTCAGCCTGGAGGCAGGCAGTACAGCATGGCCTCTCCCAATTTGAAGAGGCACTTGTTCAGCAGGCCAAGGCAAAGAGGCAGTCCCGAAACCAGCAAAATCAGGGAGCTGGACAGGGGACAGATTGTATTTGTCTTCAGTGTGGAAGGGATGGTCACTCTCGAATTGGCCTTCTCAGCCACACTAGACACTGTTCCAAGACCTCTGTTCAGAGCACGTTACCATAGTCTCTCGAGACTGAAGGATGCCTACACAAGGAGACATATTTTGTACCCTCACAGGTGTCCTTTATGTCCTTCTTTCCCTGCTTTCCTATCCATGAAACTATTTTGTGGGTACTCACCAAGCAATTTTTACCTGTCTTCTCCTTCTCTTCATGATATGAAGTCCCAGGGTGCAGCATATGCTCAGGTTTGTTTTAGAAGGATAGGTCACTGGAGACTGAAGGCAATCATGTTATAGCTAAATTTATTTACAAGCAACAGTCTGAACTTCTACAAGCAGCAAGTTAAACTGTTCTTCAAGGAGGCACCAGAATGTGTTATCTAGCACTCAAAGCTGGCCCTCCACTATTTTTGCTGCACTGCTAAAATAAAGTGCAGCTTTGGGCTCTCCCAGATGGGCCATTTGTTCTCCTTAAATTACCAGGTTCTGCATAGATGTTAAATTTTTCCCACCATCCACATAACATTTTTCTTGTTTGCTTAGTGCCATGACTTTTTCTCTCTCTGAACCTTTTCATCCCTCCTAAAAGCATGGGTTATTTTTAATATAGCTTTTTGACCCAGTATGGGACTTCTAAATCTTTTTGACAACAGATGCCAGAATTCACTAGGATTCCCCCAGCCAGAATTCTGGGAACTGTTGCCAAAAAATTAAGATGTTTTCAGTCATGCACAGAATGAGTCATCTTTATCAATTATCTCCTAGCCTTACATGTCATTTCCCTTCATTTTACCTAACAAAATAAATACTTGATAGCTTTACCTGCTGACCTTTAAGGAATTTTACATAGTCAATTTGTGTCCTTTTACTGTCCAAATTTAAGGTCTGAAGCAATCTGATAGCAGTTTCAGAAGACAGACAATTAGAAAAAGGATTTTAATTTAGGTGTTGGAAAAATCAAATATTATGAGCTTCAAATTCTATGGCCATTTACCTCACAGTGCACATTTTCCTTTTTCATTGTTTGATCACTCATTGAGCGACAGTAGCACCTTATGACATCACGGTATTAAACATAGGAAGAAGCAAAATGTCAAAACCTGGATTGTTAACAGGCTTATTTCTTTTTACCTGGTATAAAAATGTTTTGTTTTTTCACTCTAGCCAGAAGCTGTACAAATTAGAAGCAATACTCAAGGAACAATACAGCAGTTATTATTAATATACTGTGCCCCTCCTGGATATTTATTGCTACAGTATCACTTCTGGTTTACATGGATCAGTTTTCATTGCATCTTATTAGCTATCAACGGTTATTATTTGGCTCCAGTGTTGACAAACTATAATTCATCTTCTTCTTATCTTTTATTTATGAGACGATAGCAAAGGAAAGAAGCAAATCATGCATTGTTTTTGGTTGGGAAGGTTTTGCAGGCTCAGTCAATTAACCCTGCCGTTGCGCTGCAGACTTCAGCAGTCTAGTGTGACTGCACCTGATCTCCCTTAATTTCAAAGTAGGGAAAATACTGGGAAAGGGGGGCTGCTACAAATTTTCAAACATTGCTGTGCAAAATATTTCAATACTTCATTCCCCTTGAAGTATCTACTGGCTCTGCTGGGGAGGAACATAAGGAGCCACCTATGGGACAGTTTGGTACTTAAACTATACTGCAGTATTGATTTTATTGTATTTTATTTTAAACTTCAAAACATTTTCTTAAAGCACCAAACACATGAGGATGATTCATCAAAAAAACTGGTGCATGTATTCATAGTATTAGCTATAGGTAACCAAGTGTGGCTTAATTAATAATTCAGTTTACACTGATAATATTTGTATCTGAATATTCCATGAAATGAATTTGTGTTAAATCCAAATTCTTTTGATTTCCTCAATTGGTTTGTTTAATGAAGAGAATGCATTCAAATCCTACATGTGATCTGAATATAAATTGAATATGCCTATTAAAAAGTTGCAACCATCTACCTACCTACAACCATCTTCTCAGCTTCCAACTGGAAGGAGGCAACTGCATTGGCAAATACTATGGGAAACCCTCCATGATGGGGACAGTCAGACTCAGATTATTTTCTGTTGATTACAGAATTTACAAGTCAATGCAAATCAGCCCAGAGTTTTCCCCCATCTTTTTTTTTTTAACTCCACTGTTGTGGCTTCTTTTTTTGTAGCACATGCATTTACATTGGTTCAGATGGTATGATTACTTGAGCTGATGCTGAAAACTATGTAGGGATGCTGTTGCTGGGGGGATCTGTTCTCCCCAGAGAGCAAGTTAAGTGAAAGGAATTATAATTTCTTGTTTCACAGAATAGCATCCAGTTCAGGTCAGCATCAAGCAACAGTAGCTGGGCTCTTACTGACAAGCTGGCATCACGTCCACACTGCTGCTTTCAGTACTACCAGCTCCAGATCTCCTTTTACTGTCCCCACATGGGCCAGCACTTCACTTCTTCTCCTTCTTGACACCTGTAGAGTGGGAGGACCCTACTTTCTGGCTATTCACCAACAGTGGGTTTTTATGGGACAAAAGAGGAAACCAAGGACCCCAGCTTCCTTTTTAAATCAGAGGGCATGGCAAGATCCCACACAAACCTAGAGCTGGTCCCCAGGCAAGTAACTGCTACTACATCGTCGTATTAGGCATCCTTCAGTCTCGAAAGACTATGGTAACGTGCTCTGTATGGAGGACTTGGAACAGCGTCTAGTGTGGCTGAGAAGGCCAATTCGAGAGTGACAATCCCTTCCACACTGAAGACAAATACAATCTGTCCCCTGTCCAGCTCCCTGATTTTGCTGCTTCCGTGACTGCCTCTTTGCCTCGGTCTGCTGGACAAGGGTCTCTTCAAAATGGGAGAGGCCATGATGCAACGCCTGCCTCCAGGCTGAACGCTCAGATGTCAGGGTTTCCCATCTGTTGAGGTCCATTCCTAAGGCCTTCAGATCCCGCTTGCAGATGTCCTTGTATCGCAGCTGTGGTCTCCCTCTGGGGCGATTTCCCTCCACTAATTCTCCATACAGGAGATCTTTTGGAATCCGACCATCAGCCATTCTCACGACATGCCCAAGCCAACGTAGACGTCGCTGTTTCAGTAATGTATACATGCTAAAGATTCCAGCTCGTTCTAGGACTACTCTATTTGGAACTTTGTCCTGCCAGGTGATACCAAAAATGCGTCGGAGGCAACGCATATGGAAGGTGTTCAGCTTCCTCTCCTGCCGTGCACAAAGGGTCCAGGACTCACTGCAGTACAGGAGTGTGCTCAGGACGCAGGCTCTATATACCTGGATCTTGGTATATGTCGTCAGCTTCTTATTGAGCCATACTCTCTTCGTGAGTCTAGAGAACATGGTAGCTGCTTTGCCAATGCGTTTATCCAGCTCGACACCTAGAGAGAGAGTGTCAGAGATCGTTGAGCCAAGGTACACAAAGTCATGAACAACCTCCAATTCTTGTGTGGAGATGGTAATAGAGGGAGGTGAGTCCACGCCCTGGCCCATGACTTGTGTTTTCTTCAGGCTGATTGTTAGTCCAAAGTCTTGGCAGGCCTTGCTAAAACAATTCATGAGTTGTTGGAGGTCTTGAGCAGAGTGGGCAACAATGGCTGCATCATCGGCGAAGAGGAAATCCCGCATGCATTTCAGCTGGACTTTGGTCTTCGCTCTCAATCTAGAGAGATTAAAGAGCTTTCCGTCTGATCTAGTCCGGAGATAGACACCTTCTGTTGCAGTTCCAAAGGCGTGCTTCAGCATGACAGCAAAAAAGATCCCAAAAAGGGTTGGTGCGAGGACACAGCCCTGTTTCACTCCGCTTCGGATGTCAAAGGGATCTGATGTTGAACCATCAAAAACTACAGTGCCTTTCACTCCCTCATGGAAGGACCTGATGATTTTAAGGAGTCGAGGTGGACATCCAATCTTGGGAAGGATTTTAAAAAGGCCATCCCTGCTAACCAAATCAAAGGCCTTTGTGAGATCTATGAAGGCGACAAAGAGTGGCTGTTGTTGTTCCCTGCATTTCTCCTGCAACTGTCTGAGGGAGAATACCATGTCAGTGGTGGATCTATTAGCTCGAAATCCACACTGTGATTCTGGATAGACTCTGTCTGCGAGCACCTGGAGCCTCTTCAGCACAACACGGGCAAGCAGCTTCCCTACAACGCTGAGAAGAGAGATGCCACGGTAGTTATTGCAGTCGCCCCTGTCTCCTTTGTTCTTGTACAATGTGACGATGTTTGCATCCTTCATGTCCTGTGGTACTCCACCTTCCCTCCAGCAAAGACAAAAGATTTCATACAGCTCGGTAGTGATGGTCTCTTTACAGCACTTCAGCACTTCAACAGGGATGTTATCCTTTCCAGGTGCCTTGCCAGAGGCGAGGGAATCCAAGGCCGCTTTTATTTCTGCTAAGGTTGGTTCGCTGTCCAACTCTTCCAAGACAGGCAGGCACTCAATGTTATTTAATGCTTCTTCGGTTACTACATTCTCTCTGGAATACAGCTCAGAGTAGTGTTGCACCCAGCGGTCCATCTGCTGTGCTCGGTCCTGGATGATCACGCCTGTAGCAGACTTCAAGGGAGCAGATTTCTTCTGTATTGGACCTAAAGCCTGCCTGATACCGTCATACATTCCTTTGATGTTACCTGTGTCCGCTGCTATCTGTATCTGAGAGCAGAGCTGAAGCCAATAATCGTTGGAGCATCTCCTGGCAGCCTGTTGGACTTGGCTACGAGCAGCTCGAAGAGCTTGCAAGTTGTACTCGCTAGGACAGGCTTTGTATGCTGCTAGAGCTCTCCTCTTATCCTCGATGGCTGGCATCAACTCCTCCGAATGGGCTTCGAACCAGTCGGCCGTCTTTTTGGTCTTCTTGCCAAATGTGGACAAGGCGGTGTTATACACAGCGTTCTTAAAATGTTCCCATCGTTCAGGTGCATTTGCATCAGCCGGGCCTGGAAGGGTTTCCTCAAGCGCTTGGGCAAATTCCTCCACTTTTCTTTGATCGCAAGTCTTCCTGATGTCAATACGTGGTCTTCCTTCCTTTTTCGTGTGATATAATCTCTTTGTTCGCAGTTTTACTCTACTACACACCAGGGAGTGATCAGTATCGCAATCAGCACTCTGGTAGCTGCGTGTGATCGTAATACTAGGAAGGCTAGAACGTCTAGTGAGGATCAAATCGAGCTGATGCCAATGCTTGGATCTTGGATGTCTCCAGGAAACTCTGTGTTGAGGCTTCGTATTAAAGAATGTGTTGCTGACGCAAAGACCATAATAACAGCAAAACTCCAGCAAGCGTTGGCCATTTTCGTTCATCTTTCCAATGCCAAAACGGCCTAGACAAGTGGGCCAAGAATTGTGATCAGCACCAACTCTAGCGTTAAAGTCTCCAAGAATGAACAGTGCCTCTCTTTCAGGGACTTTTTTGATAGTGGCTGCCAGATCGTCGTAGAATTTATCTTTCACTTCTGTAGTGGATGACAGTGTTGGAGCATATGCACTAATGAGGGTGACCGGTCCCGCTGATGAGTGGAGCTGCAGAGACAGGATTCTTTCACTCCCCACAGTAGGTGGAACAATGGATCTCAGAAGAGTATTTCTGACTGCAAAGCCAACACCATATTCCCTGGTCTCATTCAATGGTTTTCCCTGCCAGAAGAATGAGAAGTTTTTTTCTTTGACAGATCCCGAGTCTGGCAATCTCGTCTCTTGCAGGGCAACAATGTCCATCTGCAGTCTACTCAGTTCCATGTCGATGACAGCTGTCTTGCGCACATCGTCTATTTCCTTCAGGTCGTCAGAAAAGCCGTGGTCAGAAAAGCCAGGGGTCATTGTCCGTACATTCCAGGTGCCCAGCTTTAGGGCAGAAGTTTTCTTATGATTGTTGCATGGTGCAGGGTTATCGATCTGCTTGTCGGCTTTTACCCTAAACCCCACGCACCCCGTGAGGTTAACAGACCGTGGCGAGGTAGCACCTTACTGGCTGGGGGCTGCCCAGCTTAAGGCGGGCGGTATCTACCTAGTGAGGTGCAATGACCTCTCCCACCGTCAGAAGTAGCCCCTGGCGTCATGCTCTACGCCAATTGAGCAAAGACTTATAACCGGTAACTGCTACTTCCCGTGTTGTTTCGACGCTGTATGCGAAGCTGGAGTGTCCTCTCCAGAGCACGAAGCCTGGGTAAAATAATATGGAGGATAGGCTGTTACCCAAGCAGCAAATCCCCCCTCTCCACGTCACTGAGATAGTCCAGTGGAAAGGCAAGAGCCAATACAACTGGTTCCAGCGACGTCGCAGGAGTTGCCAGAACGACACGAACTGCCTCCGGGACTCCGGCTCCGGGTTTTGCCTCGAGGTTAACTCCTGAAGCCTTTTCCATCAGTGGATATAGCCACAAGGCAGTGGAGGTTTGAGATCAGAGTTTTCCTTCTCCTAGATGGGCTGCCTTCCAGGGCTGACGAGCCCCACCTACCCGGCCTGCTCTCTAATAGTGCAGAAGTATGATCTGACCCTTAAAAGGTTCCTACCCCCAGGTGTATGTAATGCTAATTGGCTTTCCTATTTACCCAAATTAGTAATTTTCCTATTTACCTTTTCCTATTTACCCAAATTAATCTGAAAAAAGATTAGGGTGAAAAATAGAGATCGAGAATTTCCAAAAACATACCTCACTTCCTCCCTCAGCTTCTTCTTCAAGAAAGGAGCTTAGGAGAGTCTGCAAAACCCTTTTAAAGCTGAAACCCCGCCCCCTCAGCCCATGCGGTTAGAAAGAGCAAAGGTCAGCCTGAAAAAACATCACACCAAAGAAAATATCTGCCCAAAAACATACCTCACTTCCTCCCTCAGCTTCTTCTTCAAGAAAGGAGCTTAGGAGAGTCTGCAAAACCCTTTTAAAGCTGAAACCCTGCCCCCTCAGCCCATGCGGTTAGAAAGAGCAAAGGTCAGCCTGAAAAAACATCACACCAAAGAAAGTATCTGCCCAAAAACATACCTCACTTCCTCCCTCAGCTTCTTCTTCAAGAAAGGAGCTTAGGAGAGTCTGCAAAACCCTTTTAAAGCTGAAACCCCGCCCCCTCAGCCCATGCGGTTAGAAAGAGCAAAGGTCAGCCTGAAAAAACATCACACCAAAGAAAGTATCTGCCCAAAAACATACCTCACTTCCTCCCTCAGCTTCTTCTTCAAGAAAGGAGCTTAGGAGAGTCTGCAAAACCCTTTTAAAGCTGAAACCCCGCCCCCTCAGCCCATGCGGTTAGAAAGAGCAAAGGTCAGCCTGAAAAAACATCACACCAAAGAAAATATCTGCCCAAAAACATACCTCACTTCCTCCCTCAGCTTCTTCTTCAAGAAAGGAGCTTAGGAGAGTCTGCAAAACCCTTTTAAAGCTGAAACCCCGCCCCCTCAGCCCATGCGGTTAGAAAGAGCAAAGGTCAGCCTGAAAAAACATCACACCAAAGAAAGTATCTGCCCAAAAACATACCTCACTTCCTCCCTCAGCTTCTTCTTCAAGAAAGGAGCTTAGGAGAGTCTGCAAAACCCTTTTAAAGCTGAAACCCCGCCCCCTCAGCCCATGCGGTTAGAAAGAGCAAAGGTCAGCCTGAAAAAACATCACACCAAAGAAAGTATCTGCCCAAAAACATACCTCACTTCCTCCCTCAGCTTCTTCTTCAAGAAAGGAGCTTAGGAGAGTCTGCAAAACCCTTTTAAAGCTGAAACCCCGCCCCCTCAGCCCATGCGGTTAGAAAGAGCAAAGGTCAGCCTGAAAAAACATCACACCAAAGAAAATATCTGCCCAAAAACATACCTCACTTCCTCCCTCAGCTTCTTCTTCAAGAAAGGAGCTTAGGAGAGTCTGCAAAACCCTTTTAAAGCTGAAACCCCGCCCCCTCAGCCCATGCGGTTAGAAAGAGCAAAGGTCAGCCTGAAAAAACATCACACCAAAGAAAGTATCTGCCCAAAAACATACCTCACTTCCTCCCTCAGCTTCTTCTTCAAGAAAGGAGCTTAGGAGAGTCTGCAAAACCCTTTTAAAGCTGAAACCCCGCCCCCTCAGCCCATGCGGTTAGAAAGAGCAAAGGTCAGCCTGAAAAAACATCACACCAAAGAAAGTATCTGCCCAAAAACATACCTCACTTCCTCCCTCAGCTTCTTCTTCAAGAAAGGAGCTTAGGAGAGTCTGCAAAACCCTTTTAAAGCTGAAACCCCGCCCCCTCAGCCCATGCGGTTAGAAAGAGCAAAGGTCAGCCTGAAAAAACATCACACCAAAGAAAGTATCTGCCCAAAAACATACCTCACTTCCTCCCTCAGCTTCTTCTTCAAGAAAGGAGCTTAGGAGAGTCTGCAAAACCCTTTTAAAGCTGAAACCCCGCCCCCTCAGCCCATGCGGTTAGAAAGAGCAAAGGTCAGCCTGAAAAAACATCACACCAAAGAAAGTATCTGCCCAAAAACATACCTCACTTCCTCCCTCAGCTTCTTCTTCAAGAAAGGAGCTTAGGAGAGTCTGCAAAACCCTTTTAAAGCTGAAACCCCGCCCCCTCAGCCCATGCGGTTAGAGAGAGCAAAGGTCAGCCTGAAAAAACATCACACCAAAGAAAATATCTGCCCAAAAACATACCTCACTTCCTCCCTCAGCTTCTTCTTCAAGAAAGGAGCTTAGGAGAGTCTGCAAAACCCTTTTAAAGCTGAAACCCCGCCCCCTCAGCCCATGCGGTTAGAAAGAGCAAAGGTCAGCCTGAAAAAACATCACACCAAAGAAAGTATCTGCCCAAAAACATACCTCACTTCCTCCCTCAGCTTCTTCTTCAAGAAAGGAGCTTAGGAGAGTCTGCAAAACCCTTTTAAAGCTGAAACCCCGCCCCCTCAGCCCATGCGGTTAGAAAGAGCAAAGGTCAGCCTGAAAAAACATCACACCAAAGAAAATATCTGCCCAAAAACATACCTCACTTCCTCCCTCAGCTTCTTCTTCAAGAAAGGAGCTTAGGAGAGTCTGCAAAACCCTTTTAAAGCTGAAACCCCGCCCCCTCAGCCCATGCGGTTAGAAAGAGCAAAGGTCAGCCTGAAAAAACATCACACCAAAGAAAGTATCTGCCCAAAAACATACCTCACTTCCTCCCTCAGCTTCTTCTTCAAGAAAGGAGCTTAGGAGAGTCTGCAAAACCCTTTTAAAGCTGAAACCCCGCCCCCTCAGCCCATGCGGTTAGAAAGAGCAAAGGTCAGCCTGAAAAAACATCACACCAAAGAAAATATCTGCCCAAAAACATACCTCACTTCCTCCCTCAGCTTCTTCTTCAAGAAAGGAGCTTAGGAGAGTCTGCAAAACCCTTTTAAAGCTGAAACCCCGCCCCCTCAGCCCATGCGGTTAGAAAGAGCAAAGGTCAGCCTGAAAAAACATCACACCAAAGAAAGTATCTGCCCAAAAACATACCTCACTTCCTCCCTCAGCTTCTTCTTCAAGAAAGGAGCTTAGGAGAGTCTGCAAAACCCTTTTAAAGCTGAAACCCCGCCCCCCCCAGCCCATGCGGTTAGAAAGAGCAAAGGTCAGCCTGAAAAAACATCACACCAAAGAAAATATCTGCCCAAAAACATACCTCACTTCCTCCCTCAGCTTCTTCTTCAAGAAAGGAGCTTAGGAGAGTCTGCAAAACCCTTTTAAAGCTGAAACCCCGCCCCCTCAGCCCATGCGGTTAGAAAGAGCAAAGGTCAGCCTGAAAAAACATCACACCAAAGAAAGTATCTGCCCAAAAACATACCTCACTTCCTCCCTCAGCTTCTTCTTCAAGAAAGGAGCTTAGGAGAGTCTGCAAAACCCTTTTAAAGCTGAAACCCCGCCCCCTCAGCCCATGCGGTTAGAAAGAGCAAAGGTCAGCCTGAAAAAACATCACACCAAAGAAAATATCTGCCCAAAAACATACCTCACTTCCTCCCTCAGCTTCTTCTTCAAGAAAGGAGCTTAGGAGAGTCTGCAAAACCCTTTTAAAGCTGAAACCCCGCCCCCTCAGCCCATGCGGTTAGAAAGAGCAAAGGTCAGCCTGAAAAAACATCACACCAAAGAAAGTATCTGCCCAAAAACATACCTCACTTCCTCCCTCAGCTTCTTCTTCAAGAAAGGAGCTTAGGAGAGTCTGCAAAACCCTTTTAAAGCTGAAACCCCGCCCCCTCAGCCCATGCGGTTAGAAAGAGCAAAGGTCAGCCTGAAAAAACATCACACCAAAGAAAGTATCTGCCCAAAAACATACCTCACTTCCTCCCTCAGCTTCTTCTTCAAGAAAGGAGCTTAGGAGAGTCTGCAAAACCCTTTTAAAGCTGAAACCCCGCCCCCTCAGCCCATGCGGTTAGAAAGAGCAAAGGTCAGCCTGAAAAAACATCACACCAAAGAAAGTATCTGCCCAAAAACATACCTCACTTCCTCCCTCAGCTTCTTCTTCAAGAAAGGAGCTTAGGAGAGTCTGCAAAACCCTTTTAAAGCTGAAACCCCGCCCCCTCAGCCCATGCGGTTAGAAAGAGCAAAGGTCAGCCTGAAAAAACATCACACCAAAGAAAGTATCTGCCCAAAAACATACCTCACTTCCTCCCTCAGCTTCTTCTTCAAGAAAGGAGCTTAGGAGAGTCTGCAAAACCCTTTTAAAGCTGAAACCCCGCCCCCTCAGCCCATGCGGTTAGAAAGAGCAAAGGTCAGCCTGAAAAAACATCACACCAAAGAAAGTATCTGCCCAAAAACATACCTCACTTCCTCCCTCAGCTTCTTCTTCAAGAAAGGAGCTTAGGAGAGTCTGCAAAACCCTTTTAAAGCTGAAACCCCGCCCCCTCAGCCCATGCGGTTAGAAAGAGCAAAGGTCAGCCTGAAAAAACATCACACCAAAGAAAGTATCTGCCCAAAAACATACCTCACTTCCTCCCTCAGCTTCTTCTTCAAGAAAGGAGCTTAGGAGAGTCTGCAAAACCCTTTTAAAGCTGAAACCCCGCCCCCTCAGCCCATGCGGTTAGAAAGAGCAAAGGTCAGCCTGAAAAAACATCACACCAAAGAAAATATCTGCCCAAAAACATACCTCACTTCCTCCCTCAGCTTCTTCTTCAAGAAAGGAGCTTAGGAGAGTCTGCAAAACCCTTTTAAAGCTGAAACCCCGCCCCCTCAGCCCATGCGGTTAGAAAGAGCAAAGGTCAGCCTGAAAAAACATCACACCAAAGAAAGTATCTGCCCAAAAACATACCTCACTTCCTCCCTCAGCTTCTTCTTCAAGAAAGGAGCTTAGGAGAGTCTGCAAAACCCTTTTAAAGCTGAAACCCCGCCCCCTCAGCCCATGCGGTTAGAAAGAGCAAAGGTCAGCCTGAAAAAACATCACACCAAAGAAAATATCTGCCCAAAAACATACCTCACTTCCTCCCTCAGCTTCTTCTTCAAGAAAGGAGCTTAGGAGAGTCTGCAAAACCCTTTTAAAGCTGAAACCCCGCCCCCTCAGCCCATGCGGTTAGAAAGAGCAAAGGTCAGCCTGAAAAAACATCACACCAAAGAAAGTATCTGCCCAAAAACATACCTCACTTCCTCCCTCAGCTTCTTCTTCAAGAAAGGAGCTTAGGAGAGTCTGCAAAACCCTTTTAAAGCTGAAACCCCGCCCCCTCAGCCCATGCGGTTAGAAAGAGCAAAGGTCAGCCTGAAAAAACATCACACCAAAGAAAATATCTGCCCAAAAACAGTACTATTAAAAAAAGAGGGCAGAGTCCACTTTGTGTGATCTGTTTAGCAGTAGCCTGGCAAATGACAAAATGAGAAGGTGAGCAGCACTTTCCCGGGGGGGGGGGGGGGCTTGATGAAAATAACAAGCCAGCAAACACTTTAAATAGGGGGAAATAATACTGCACTCTAGTGCATTACCCTTTCCTGTGTAAAATAGTACAAGACTACAAAGTAGAAAAATGACAAGCAATCTGTCAGGATCAACACACAATAAGCCACATTTTTTTTCTAAATTAGTTTAATCTTGTGAAGGTGATGAATTTCCTTCACACAGATAATTAGAAATGAGTATGTGTAATGTTAAACAGAGACTTATATTTTGCTGTAAGAAAATACAGTGCAATACCACTTTAATTAACGGCTTTCAGAAGGCTGAGTTTAGTTCTGGTGTCTGCCTAATTGTGCTCTCATTCTCACTGTAGATATGTTCAAAAGATGTATTAATAGATAGCTTAATAGCACATTATGGGGCATTAATGAATGGGGAAACTATTGCATGGCATTGCTGAACATTTTTTGTTCTCTTAAAAGCTCTCTATTCAAAAATATTTGTTAAATGCATTTTGGGTGGAGCAAGAGAGGAGTGTGATGGCTATAAATAAAAGCATGATGCTTACAGATGTATGATTTATGACTAAAGAAACGGTTAAAGCTCATGAGCCCTCCCTGGCTTTGTTGAGTTGAATGCTTTAGTATTCAGATTTCAATGCTCCAATGGCTAGAATGTCTTACATTAGTTTGTACAATACAGTTATTCTTTTTTTCACTTAAAGGTGCCTCTTTTTGAAAGCATGATAAAGTTCTGTTTCAAGGAACTGCTGTCTTCCAGAAATCTTACGGGCTCACTTTCTGCAGAACTTAATCTATTATTTTCCGCCTGCTGTATCTGAAGGAGGACTGTATTTGTACATTATGGAGAACACTGGAAAACTGTCCCTTTTCCCTAATGCTGTACAAGACTTTAAACAGCCCACCAGCAATACAATGAACCATAAAAGGAAAGCCAGGGATTGGCAGTGGATAGGTTCAAAGGAAAGGAGCCTGTGGTGTACATCAGACTGCAGTGGACTGAGGGACCAGTGTGGACAATGACACCGAAACAATCCACAGTCTCTGTATGGTCACTTAATCTGAGTAGAAATATATTGTAAAAATATTAAATGCGTAAAAAATATTGTGAATCATGCCAGTGTCACAGCCTCAGTTTCAGATTCTTGAGTTGTATCTTCTATGACTAATACTAATAATCTTGGAACTGCAGAGCTGGAAAGGACCTTATGGATCATCAAGTCTTGCCCTTGTCAAGGAGGCACACTGGAGAATTGAACTTCCAACCTTTGACTCACACCTAGACCACTGAGCTACCCAGCAAACAAGCAGAGTGCACCCAGTTGCATTTGATTTTGAAAGCTAAATACAGTCACACCTGCTTAGTACTAAGATGGAAGGCTACTAGGTAATAACAAGGATCTCAAAGTAGGACTAGTAAAAGAATCCTGTTTAACACTCTGGAGAGTTGTTGCCAGTCAGAGCTGACCTGGACCAGATGAACCAAGAGACTGACTTCATATTCGGCAGTGACTTAACACTTTCTGTCACAATATGATTTGTGGATTACCGGTCTCTCAAGTATTGTAAAAAAAGTCATCAGATATAATGATTTTTCCTCATGTTTTCGTAAGCTAGATGAATGATAAATTAGTCAGGAGTTCATTTTTTTGTGGTAATTTTGTTTCTTTGATTCAATCAATATAATTTTTAAAAAATAAGGAGCCTTATCTTCATTTCCTATGGAAATAAAGCTGATGATTTTTAAAATGATTTTGGTTGAAGTCAGTTTCACTTTGAACTATCACATTACTTGTGCTGTTCCAGCAGTATGCAACAATTTGGTAACCAAATCAGTTATGTGATAGACAGGTAATCTACAAAATGTTTCAAAGCTTCAGTCAAAATATTCTACTCCCACTTGGCATGCTAAAAATGCTTCAGCTGAGGCATGCACAACAGAGTATAGTTAGAAAAATGAAGAAAATTGAATAAAAGAAGACAGTCATACTGCTTGCTCCATATTAATTGATCCAGAACACATACCACTTCCCAAGATACACCCAACACCACTTGAGAGGAATTCCCCTTGCCACCCTATGTTGATCTTCACAACCCATTAGAGCAGATTTTGGTTGTGCACAGAGAACTTTAGTTGAAAAGAAATACAAACAAATAAAGCCATGTGATTCTTACACAATAGAAAAGCAAGAGTAGGTTTATTAGAGCAATGTGCCTACAACCTGCATTTTGAAACTCAAACTGTTTGCAGCCTGCATTCTGAAACTCACTTTTAAGAAAAAGACCTGGCATGAATACCTGGCATGGCTTTTGGCACTTTCATATGTTTTTTCATCCTACATTGTCCACAACATATTGGTGCACAGCCTGTTGAAAATAGTATAGATTGAAAGCTAGCATTTCATTTTTTCTTAGTTGGAAAGAGACTCCAATACATCAGTGGTGTTTGTTATCTTGGCAGATTAACATCACTAGACACAACCTTTCCATATCACCAACCACTAGTCTGTATTAGATCCTCCTAACTCCATGTAGGATCGATGGGAAGACCCTCTCGTCCTCTTTTAGTTTTCTCACCATAAAAGACACCAACAGCTCATCTTGAGTCAAAGGTAAGTCTTATATTTCCAACAACTGTGCAACAATATTTTCTTTCTGTTTGGGGGCCTCTTCAGAGGTACTTCCACATCTCCATTCTTCTCAGTTAACAACAATTTCCCGGCAACAGACATGGAACTTGTCTCTTGAAAAAAAAAATTCCAGGCACAGGGCCTGGCTTCTCTGGAACATCTTTAACATCTATGACTGAGGAGGGTAAAAAACCCAACCCCCAAAGGGTCCCCACACCTTCTTCCTAGGGTTTGGCCAGACTGGGGGCCTGAAGGGACTTGTTCCACAAGATCTCCCAGGGCGCTCTTGACATTGTGTATTCTCTATATTCTGGGCTTCTCTTGCTATCCGAGCTCTTTCCCGTTTACGCCTCTTTCTCTCCTCCTTCTAGTTCCAGTAGGGCGGCTTCTTATATAACTGCTCCCTCCAGTCTTGTTCCACCATCTCTTGGGACTTTGAACACAGCCCATTCCCCTGTCCATGGATCTTCTTTCATGATGTCTATCCAGCCCTCCTCATTCTTGTCCTTTGTTTCATCAGCACTCCAACAACACTCCTCTTGTTCTCTGTCTTCTAACGGCCCCTTTCTATGGAGTGTGGAATGGCACTCCTTCAGCACCTTTACTGTCGCCTTCTACAGTCTCACACCATGGTATACACTGTGCTAGGATTTGGAGACCAAGATCATTCGCACTCATGTCCTTCCAATCACCATGTATGGGTGCGAAAACCAGTTAAGAAAGCTGGTGGGGGAAAAAATCATTTGAAATGTGGTGCGGGAGAAGAGTTTTGCAGATACCCTGGACTACCAGAAAGATAAACAAATGGGTCCTAGATCAAATCAAGCCTGAACCATATCTGAAGGCAAAAATGTTGAAACTGAGGCTGTCCTACTTTGGGAACATTATGAGAAGTCAGGATTCTCTGGAAAAGACAATAATGCTGTGAATGGTGGAAGGCAGCAGGAAAAGAGGAAAACCAAATATGAGATGGACTGATTCCCTAAAGGAAGTCACAGGCTTGAGTCTACAAGAGCTGAGCAGGGATGTTGAGGACAGGAGATTTTGGAGATCATTCATTCATAGGATCACCATAAGTCAGAAGCAACTTGATGACAAAAACAACAGGATTTGTTAAAATATGTTTTTAATTAACTATCACAAGTTAAGTCCACATTAGGATGTTTTGGGTGAGTTTTCTTGATTTTTCATTAAAATGTTACTTGTAAATATGACAACAAATTAACAAATAAATGGATTTTTTAAATGATATGAACCATGTATGTACCCTGTGTTTCTTTCAGGCAGAAAGAGGGGAGGGCAGAATTTGTGAAAGACTCTAAAGGAGTACCATTGACTGGGTAAAACAAAGATGAGAAACACAGAGGTAACTGTTGACTTTGTCTTTAATCACAGTTCTCAATATGTGTTCAATGGTGTCTCTACAGATAATAAATTAACAATGAATTTATTTAAACCTTTTCTGAAGAGATGCTGAGCACATTTTAACTGGGGGGAAAAGTAGAAATAATTCTTCTCAGGACAAAAGCTAATGATTCCTATTTAAGACCATACTGAGGAAGAATAGCAAGTCTCCTTCTGTTCCGCACAAACATCATTGTCCCTTTATTTTGAGAGAGGGAGGTAGACAAATGCACAGGGTGGAAGCAAAAGAAGGAGAATAATAAACCAAAGTCATTCATCAAGCTAAGCACTCACCTGTGATTATAAACTGATATTCCTGAATCTGCTCACTATTCAATGGACCGGTGATTCTCCACATGCTGTTAGGTACCCAGTATTATTTCTTGGCAACCTCAAATGGAAACTCAGCGGAAATGCCTCAGAAGCTTGACTTAGCTGAATGATTTGTTCATTCTTCTTCTTCCTGGAAACAACCTTTTGCTCCACTGAGGCAAATCACATTTAATTTACTTAAACTCTATTGTCCTGCCCCAGTTGTGTTTTCACACAATTTGAGGCTGCTTCTTGTAGGTGGACAAGAATCTCTAGCAATTTCCATCTCCCCACCCCCTTAAAGATGCAAGGAGAGCGTGCTTGTCACACAAAATTGCTAGTGACAGTTGATGAGGAGGACATAATGCAGTGAGATGATTAAAAAGCACACCTGTGATCATATTATCAATAAAAATTAAAATGGGCTGTCTCAAAAGGCTTCCTCTGCTGTCATGAGGTACTCACAACTTCTGTGCTAATGAAGCATTTATGCAGCTTAATCATGCTTTCAATAATACTTGTCCTCCACACCTTATCATTGTATATGTACAGTTGTTAACACTATCCAATTTGTTGCATGAATGATAAAATGTTCCAGATTCACAAGTGTGACATGATACATATCTATAATAAAAGAAGAATATCCCCCTATATATATATAAAACTGCTCAAAGCTTATGGAAAATACTGGCATCATGTGTAAAATCTCCTGAGATCTTATGCTAAACAGAGTAAATAAAAGCAAAGATTTTGTACACATTTGGGGTGTGCCATTCAGAGTTTCTGAACTACAAATACCTGATTCTCTATTCAGGGAGTTTCATTAATAGATAGATTATTCTTGTTTACCTGAGAGAAAGACCAAAGCGGAAAGGCTTTGTGGTCCAGCTAGGCCTAGCTCCATCCAAGCTTCCTGTTCAGAAAGGAAGCTGGCACTGGAATAATAAGGGAGCTCCTTTTCATCTGTCAGGTGGAACTCCCAGAATGGAGAATGATTGATTTCAAATGTAATGCAGGCTGCTCTCATTTGGTTTTAAACTATTGGCATGTTAAACAGAGCATACATGAGGTAATTCCTGCATGTGTTTCTTGAAAGTAAAGGATAACAGTAAAGTCTGGGAAAGGGGAGGTGATTTTAATGAGACTGTTAGACCTGTTAATTAAGTAATTAACAGCACTAATCTTGTCCTTTAGAACAAAAGAGCCTTCCTACACAATCTAACGAGATTCAAGACTAGCACTCAACCACCCCCAATAAAACCATGGTGCTTTGCTTTTGCATGTCCCCCCCACCTGGGCCTGAACATCACACCCCAACTGGCTATGTCACAGACATGCCCCCCTGTCATTACGAGAATATATCACAACTAACTGTACAGGAAAAGGCCTGTTTGAATGGTTTCAGCTTATAAAAGTAGAAGACCCTAGCAGCAGAGGAAAAAAAGCCACTTTGAGAACAAAAAGAACTAGGACAGTAAAAATCAATCTTTGTGTCATGCAGTCAATAAAAAATACTTTGAATTCACCCATTTTATAAGCAGAGGAAATTCCACGGTATTTGACTATGTAGTTGCACTTTTACTTACCTTGAAAACTCTATTAGTGTCACTATAAGTGAGCTTTGACTTCACATAGCAACAAACTAGTTATATGTAGCTACTTAAGTCCAAACTTTGCATGTCTATGGGAGTATTATCACAAATACTGTAGAAGGTGGAGGAACCCCCAATTTCTATCAGAACCATGCTATGAGTAAGGTGTTAAAAGGTCCTCCCTTTATGCTGAGATCTTCCTTTCGTCTCCCAATACATACATTCAGAGAGAATTGTTAAAGAAAAATCTTACATAACTAGCCAGCCCCACAACAGATGCCCTGCCTAATTTAACCCTGCAAGCTCTTCATTTTTTAGGTTTTTTTCCCTACAAGGTCAAACACATACTCTTTCTGACAAACCAGTATATTCCTTGGGTTCCCCTGATTTGCTGCTGAGCCCTTTGCAGATTTTGTCACATTATGGAAATGTTCAGAGAGCATCCTTGCAGAATTTTTTATTAGTGTTTGTGCAGTGCCTTTGGAAAGGTGCAATATAAATAAAAAGTATAGCTGTACTCTATCCTTTCTGGCTTTCACTAAATCCCTTCATTACATTGCCCTTTTAAATTTTTTCCCATTTAACCTTTGTCTCTCCTTATATAAATATCAAATGAGCTACAGGGAAATGTTACAGTATCTGAGTTTTCCCTGTTGGCTATGAATGGATGGGGCATCCCATTTAAATATATTCCTTTTACTGTGATTCATTCTTCCCAAAACAGATCCCATTTTCACAACAATCACTTGTTTTCATCCTCACTTCCACAATGCATGCCATTTAACCTTTATTTTCAAGATCACCAAATATATGCACAGAGACTCTAGTGGGGTTGTTGTATAATTGTATTCTTATTTTATTTACTTGTTGAATACGCTATGATGTTCTATTATCCCTATCAGTGTTTAGTGCTATACTGAATGCTATAAAGACTTTTGTGCTTTGCTTTGCTATGATTTAAAAAATACTGGAAATCATATAGTCCTTGAAACAAGAAGGTAAACTATTTACCAGCTTACTTAGGGCACAGCTAAAAGCAAGCCAGGAAATCCATGACTGAGATCTTCTACAATTGTAGCTTTTTAAATTAATTGTAAGCATGTGTGGGTGGATAGATTAAGTTGTTCTCACTACCATGACTTTCTCTTAATTATGAGATCTCTCTCTCTCTCTCTCTCTCTCTCTCTCTCTCGCACGCACACACACACACACACACAAAGCAGATGATATGCTTATCATGTTTTATGCACAGCTACTCCACCAAGTGAGGAAATATCTGTTTTTTATTGCATGTGATTTTCCTCATCTACATATCTTGCATTCCATGTACTTTTTTGTGTGAGTCATTGTTTTAAAGTAAGTCAAGCTTAAGTAGGACGTCTGATGCTTAGGCATGGATCTGTGTGGGAATCGCACTGTGGAAGTGCATCAAGTGTTATTCAGATGGAATGAACATTCCTTTTAACATCTTATTTGACCCAGAATCACGTACACACTGACAGATTAAGTCTTCTTTGCTGCAGCATTGTTTACTTAAAATGGAAGAGCATAATCATGTATCATCTTTACAGGGATGTAAATCCTGATCTCATTTGTTCTTGTATACTAAACAGGAAAATGCAAAAAACAGTCCTCACTTTGTTGTTCATCTCTTTACGCAGACTCTTTTTGTGTGTTATTACTGCAAAAGCATGCAGCAATAAATATTGTGCAACAACCCAGTTCAGCATTCCATTAGACAATTCAAAACACTGGGATACCCCAAATGAAGAATTATAACTTAGAAACTGGACCTTGGATCAGCACCATATTTGGCACAGATGTAGCAGACAATCTGCTCTTGCTCTGTGTCATACTTGGGTACATTTGGGCAGATGGTTTTCAGGTTATGATTTTTAAAAAGTGAAATTTTTTTACACACACCCATGCAGACACAGGTTACCTTCTGTGTCTCTAGATTTAAAACAGATCAAAAGGTCTTGTGCCTTCCCCCAGTAACCATAGTATAGATCATGTGCTCCTCTTCTGGAATCCTCTAGCACTGGGTAATTCTACACGAGGAAAATTTCTGTTGGGAATAGTGTGTAGTGGATGTATATTTTTAAATTCCTATTTTAAAAAGTCAGGGAATTCAGTTCTTAAAAAAAAAAGTCTTGTTTATGAATGTGAGATATCATTCTTCTTTACCCATGATTCAAAAAGAAAAGCCAGGAAATGGCCTATTTTTCTGCTTACTACCATTCACACTTGTTGAAAAACAGCCCTGACAATTGCTTTTTATTTGAGTGCAAAGTGGTTAACTGATGAAAAAATGACCCAGCTTCTGGGATTTTCCCTTATGTGGTGTCACTTTGTGAATGGTGGTGGGAACAAAAGGGTATCCTATAGACCAGTGGTCCCCAACCTTTTCCCAACCCAGACCGGTTGGGGTGTGTGGCATGCCCGCAGGAGGCGAAGCACACGTGCGTGGATGCGCGTGGCGCACTTGCAGGTGGCAGAACGCACTTGCGTGCAGCGGAGCTCACGAGGGCAGGAGATCTGTGTCCGCGGCCTGGTCCTGCCTAGGCCACGGACCGGGGTTTGGGGACCTTTGCTATAGACCATCTTGACTGCTGCCATTGGTGTTGTCAACATTCAGGTTGCCCTTTGCTATGTGAAGCTTTTTCCTTCCCTTTTTCCTGCTTGCAACTTGGGCATGATATTGTGCAGCAATTTCGGGCCATTTCCTGTTTTTTTCAATCATGGGTAGAGAAGCACAATATCCCATATTTATAAACCAGAGTTTTTTGGAATAATTGAATAATATAAGCTTAAAGAATTACTGAAAATGGGGCTTAAGTTGATGCAACTATAGAAGTTATGTTCTGAGGCTTAACTCCTTTTGCTTACACTATAGTGGTCCTATAGAGACGACCACTGAGAGTTCCAATTCGACACCTCCAGCCATTGCTAGTAAAGGGAGGCCCTACATGTGCCTGTCCAGTCATTTCCAGGCACCAGCTTTTCTGCCGAGCAAGGCCCCCAGAGCAGCACAGAATAAAATCACCATAAATAAACAAAAGAGAAGAAACCAGAGTTTAATTGCAGTCTGAAAACAAGTTTCAAAGCCTGTGAAAAGAAGAATAAAGTGTTGACTTCCTTTAGAAAAAGTCAATAGGGATGGAATTGTCCCGACTTTCCCTGTGGGGTGTGGGATATCTCATATATTCATCAGGATAACCTAATAGGCAGGGAAATAATATTGTACTTTAAAATGTTGCATTACTTTTTCTAATAGGAAGACTTAGAATAATGTAGTCTACTTTTCTGGTCCAGAATAAAAGCGTTCAGAAAAGTGGAAGCTAATTAGTGGGAATATTCATGTTTTTAAAAAGGACCCTTGAGTAATCATGGTCCACATAATATAACAAGCAATTTTATTCTTAACTACAACATTTATTAACGTCATAGCTATAATAGGTTAGCCTCTATAGCTTCAGTTTACTGTTGTATGTGGAGGTGTTATATTGTTTGCATTAAATTTTAGATAAGAAAGTGTTTCCACTGTGATTTCTATGTAAATATTGTTCTACAAACAGTTCGGTTTCGGTGGTTATTCTAGGTATATAATTTTAGATTATAACATGCTCCACTTACCTGTTCAAGTACATAACAGTTACTATATTGATAAAATAATTCACTTATTTTGCTATGAAGTGTATTTTAAAAATATTCCTCAGAGGGAATTAATTAATGAAACAATGCTTATAGATTTCCAGTCATAATTACTTTAAAAATTAAATTGATTTTTCACCAACTTTCCTGAAAGATTTCTCTTTGAGTGGAGGGAAGTCACCTAAGGCATGCATCTTTCAATAGAGTTTTTGATACAGAATTGATACAGTTTTTAACAGAATCAATCTTTACACATTTGCACAGTTGTTTGAAGTACATCTATCATTAAGCTAATAATTTACATTCTGGCAGCATGGCTATCTGTCTACCCACTCAGACTATTTTTTACAGAGTTTTCTTGAATATATGAAATTTTATACAGAACACAGTAAGGAAGAAAAACAAGGAAATTGAATTTGCATATATATTCATGCACAGTACCAAAACATAATTGAGCTATATTATTTTCCCTTAGCTCTATTATTTTCCCTTAGTTTCAGCATAACTTAGATGTAGCAGTTATTTCAGAAACCTAGTAAGAAGCTGAAGATAATATTCTAATTCAGAATGGTTCTGGAAGGATCAGTGATTCTGGTTTCTCCAATACATATTATTTCAGTTTCCACGGGTTGAAATCCTATTGCTTTTTTATCCGTGCAGAAGGCAAATGATGTAATATTCAGTTACTTCTAGCAGGCAATTAATTAGTTCCCACTGAGATTCTTCAGCATGCACCAATTCAGGGGATGCCCAGACCACTGAGAATCCCTGTGGTGACTCATTCATTGCCAGCTGGAAGCAACTGAGTGTTACACTGCTTGCCACCCACATGTGTAACAAAACAGAAGGATTTCAAGGGATGGGGACTTTAGTTGTGAAACTCGCTATCAAGTTGCACTTAAGTCACACCAGTGACTCAACTTGGACCTGACTCATCTGTTTTTTAAATGACTTGCACTTTTTCCCCAAGTCGTTTTTCGAGTCCCTATTCTTTTAGTTTTTTTGAAAAAATATGTGTCACTAACATTTTAAAACATTCAATTTTCTGGTTGGAACCCTTTTGTTTAAGAGGCTGCAGAGGAAAATTGCACAGTAGAAGCGTTCCCAGGCTCCCCTGTATCTGTAAGAGACTGACTGTTTAGGGAGCGGGGAGAGGCAGGCTGCTTCTCCAGGACCAGGTGGGTGGAGCTGCTGTTAAACTTGCTGACTCAGCTCTTCTTTGCATGTTTTTGCATCATTTTGCAGATAGAGAGTGTGTTTACATGCATGCGAATGACTTCTTTTCTTCTTGAACTGCTCTCCTACAAGAGAGAGAGACACACTACCTCTCTGCAAAATGATGCAAAACCTCTTCACTATTGTACTGAGAGGGAGTGTGTGTGCAAGAAAGCAGCTCAAGAAGAAAAGAAGTCACCCACATGCTTGCACACACTCTCTCCCTCTGCAAAATGATGCAAAAATTTGCAGACACAGCAAGAGTTTATTAACAGCTCTGCCCACCAGGTCCTGGAGAAGCAGCATCCCTCCTTCCCCCCCCCCCCCCCAGCCTGGGCAAAGAGGAGTCCCATGCAAGGCACGAGAGGTTGCTGCAGTGCAATTTCCTTGTCTGCAGCCTGTTGAAAAAGAGGACTCCTGCCTGAAAAATGGAGCTGTTTGAAAGATAAGTGAAGCAAGATTTTTTAAAACATTTTAAACATTTCAGGGGAAGAACAGAGGGGAACAAAAGTGAGTGTTTCACAAGCCATGGATCTCCCCACACATATCCCACACAGACCCCACTCACCCCTCCCATTTTTCTGTGAAAAAAAAGCTTATTTTTAATAGCAACTTGAGACTTGGACTTGGGACTTTGTTCCAAAGACTTACCAACATCTCTGGGATTTCAGCCAGTGAATTTTAAAAAATGTATGCTTTAACGTCGTTTTCACCCAAGTCTCCCTTGGATTGCTACAAGAGAAATTGTGAGGACACTGAATTTCTTCAGGGGAAGGTGAAGGTGTTCGACAAGTTACCAGATGTGGTTCTAGTACAGTTTTATTCTTTATTGTATGTATTTATTTATTACGGTCAAGTGACCAGCTCGTAAAACATATTATATGCCTAAAATATACAACATACAAATAAAAGAGTGTACAACAGATAATTAGTTCTGTACTAGTTATAGTATATGGGGAGAATCAGTTACAGCATTTTTATAGCCATCCTGTGAACCACTGGATCGTCTAGGGCAAACTGGTTTGGACAGGCTCTTTGGGGTATAGGGAATCCTTCATACATATTTGTAAGCATTTGTAAACATTTCATCCCTTTGGTTGGGACCACAACATTTCTCTACACTTGACAATAAACCACCCTCATGCTAAAACCAATCAACCTGTGACCTCAGGGAGTGCTGTGCCATTGCTGCTGAACAAAATTTTGCTGCAGAGCGTGTAATAAGGGAGTCTTGATCGGAGAGAAGTAGCTTGATGTAAAATTCATTGGGTCTCCCTGGGTATCTGAGTCCAATAAGGCATGTTGTTGTTTAGTCGTTAAGTCGTGTCCGACTCTTCGTGACCCCATGGACCAGAGCACGCCAGGCCCTCCTGTCTTCCACTGCCTCCCGGAGTTGGGTCAAATTCATGTTGGTAGCTTCGATGACACTGTCCAACCATCTCGTCCTCTGTCGTCCCCTTCTCCTCTTGCCTTCACACTTTCCCAACATCAGGGTCTTTTCCAGGGAGTCTTCTCTTCTCATGAGATGGCCAAAGTATTGGAGCCTCAGCTTCAGGATCTGTCCTTCCAGTGAGCACTCCGGGTTGATTTCTTTTAGAATGGATAGGTTTGATCTCCTTGCAGTCCAGGGGACTCTCAAGAGCCTCCTCCAGCACCACAATTCAAAAGCATCAATTCTTCAGCGGTCAGTCTTCTTTATGGTCCAGCTCTCACTTCCATACATCGCTGCTGGAAAAACCATAGCTTTGACTATGCGGACTTTGTCGGCAAGGTGATGTCTCTGCTTTTTAAGATGCTGTCTAGGTTTGTCATCGCTTTCCTCCCAAGAAGCAGGCGTCTTTTAATTTCGTGGCTGCTGTCACCATCTGCAGTGATCATGGAGCCCAAGAAAGTAAAATCTGTCACTGCCTCCATATCTTCCCCTTCTATTTGCCATGAGGTGATGGGACCAGTGGCCATGATCTTCGTTTTTTTGATGTTGAGCTTCAGACCATTTTTGGCGCTCTCCTCTTTCACCCTCATTAAGAGGTTCTTTAATTCCTCCTCACTTTCTGCCATCAGAGTGGTGTCATCTGCATATCTGAGGTTGTTGATATTTCTTCCGGCAATCTTAATTCCGGCTTGGGATTCATCCAGCCCTGCCTTTCGCATGATGTATTCTGCATATAAGTTAAATAAGCAGGGAGACAATATACAGCCTTGTCGTACTCCTTTCCCAATTTTGAACCAATCAGTTGTTCCATATCCAGTTCTAACTGTTGCTTCCTGTCCTACATATAGATTTCTCAGGAGATAGATAAGGTGGTCAGGCACTCCCATTTCTTTAAGAACTTGCCATAGTTTGTTGTGGTCGACACAGTCAAAGGCTTTTGCGTAGTCAATGAAGCAGAAGTAGATGTTTTTCTGGAACTCTCTGGCTTTCTCCATAATCCAGCGCATGTTAGCAATTTGGTCTCTAGTTCCTCTGCCCCTTCGAAATCCAGCTTGTACTTCTCGGAGTTCTTGGTCCATATACTGCTGAAGCCTGCCTTGGAGGATTTTGAACATAACCTTGCTAGCGTGTGAAATGAGTGCAATTGTACAGTAGTTGGAGCATTCTTTGGCACTGCCCTTCTTTGGGATTGGGATGTAGACTTATCTTTTCCAATCCTCTGGCCACTGCTGAGTTTTCCAAACTTGCTGGCATATTGAGTGTAGCACCTTAACAGCGTCATCTTTTAAGATTTTAAATAGTTCAACTGGAATGCCATCACCTCCACCGGCCTTGATGTTAGCCATGCTTTCTAAGGCCCACTTGACTTCACTCTCCAGGATGTCTGCTCAAGGTCAACAACCACACTATCTGGGTTGTCCAGGACATCCAGATCTTTCTGGTATAATTCCTCTGTGTATTCTTGCCACCTCTTTTTGATGTCTTCTGCTTCTGTTAGGTCCCTACCATTTTTGTCCTTTATCATGTCCATCTTTGCACAAAATGTTCCTTTAATATCTCCAATTTCCTTGAACAGATCTCTGGTTTTCCCCTTTGTATTATTTTCCTCTATTCCTTTGCACTGTTCATTTAAGAAGGCCCTCTTGTCTCTCCTTGCTATTCTTTGGAAGTCTGCATTCCATTTTCTGTAACTTTCCCTATCTCCCTTGCATTTGGTTTCCCTTCTCTTCTCTGCTATTTGTAAGGCCTCGTTGGACAGCCACTTTGCTTTCTTGCATTTCCTTTTCTTTGGGATGGTTTTTGTTGCTGCCTCCTGTATAATGTTACGAGCCTCCATCCACAGTTCTTCAGGCACTCTGTTCACCAAATCTAGTTTCTTAAATCTGTTCTTCACTTCCACTGTGTATTCATAAGGGATTTGGTTTAGATTATACCTGACTAGCCCAGTGGTTTTTCCTACTTTCTTCAGTTTAAGCTTGAATTTTGCTATAAGAAGCTGATGATCAGAGCCACAATCAACTCCAGGTCTTGTTTTTGCTGACTGTATAGAGCTTCTCCATCTTTGGCTGCAGAGAACAGAATCAATCTGATTTCGGTATTGCCCATCAGGTGATGTCCATGTGTAGAGTCGCCTCCTGTGCTGTTGGAAAAGAGTGTTTGTGATGACCAGCTTGTTCTCTGGACAAAACTCTGTTAGTCTTTGCCCTTCTTTGTTTTGAACACCAAGGCCAAACTTGCCTGTTGTTCCTTTTATCTCTTGACTCCCTACTTTAGCATTCTAGTCCCCTATAATGAGAAGAACATCTTTCTTTGGTGTCAGTTCTAGAAGGTGTTGTAAGTCTTCATAGAATTGGTCAATTTCAGCCTCTTCAGCATCGGTGCTTGGTGCATAAACATGGATTACTGTGATGTCGAAAGGTCTGCCTTGGATTCGTATTGAAATCATTCTATCATTTTTGAGATTGTATCCCAGTACAGCTTTTCCCACTCTTTTGTTGACTATGAGGGCTACTCCATTTCTTCTACGGGATTCTTGCCCACAGTAGTAGATATGATCATCGTCTGAATTGAATTCGCCCATTCCCGTCCATTTTAGTTCACTGACACCCAGGATGTCAATGTTTATTCTTGCCATCTCCTGTTTGACCACATCCAGCTTACAAGGTTCATAGATCTTACATTCCAGGTTCCTATGCAGTATTTTTCTTTGCAGCATCGGACTTTCCTTTCACTTCCAGGTTCGTCCACAGCTGAGCGTCCTTTCGGCTTTGGCCCAACCACTTCATTAGCACTGGAGCTACTTGTACTTGTCCTCCACTCTTCCTCAGTAGCATGTCGGATGCCTTCCGACCTGAGGGGCTCATCTTCCAGCGTCATATCTTTTAGCCTTTTGTTTCTGTCCATGGAGTTTTCTTGGCAAAGATACTGGAGTGGCTTGCCAGTTCCTGCTCCAGGTAGATTGCATTTAGTCAGAACTCTCCACTATGACCTGTCTGTTTTGGGCGTCCCTGCACAGCATAGCGCAGAGCTTCTCTGAATTACTCAAGCCCCTTTGCCACGACAAGGCAGCAATCCATGAAGTGGTATAGATCTCTGTAAAAAAGACAGTACAGTAAAACATGGCCTACAGTTTCCACTTGGCCATCATTACATGGACACAGGCAATCCGAGATAGGTATACGTTGAAATCTTCCCTCCATGAGCTTAGATGGTAAAACATTAAGTCTTGCTAATGTGAAGGCTCTTCTGGTCTTTGTTGTCATTGTGCTAGTCAAATATGAGGATATTGTAAAGGCATTATTAGTAACAACACTGTATTTGCCTGACTAGCTCATATGCTCTTGAAGTTCTATGTCCCAGGTTCTTTGTTTGAATGCTGCTTTGGCACCGGCATAACCCATCGCCAAGAGAGCATTGGTGGAAAAACCCATTTGCCTTATTTCTTTTGTGAGTTGGAGTTTCCAGTCTGATTGAAAGGAGTCAAAAAGTGACATCTGTGCCAAGCCTTCAGAGGAGAAGATAAACTTTAGCCACTAATTAAACATAAGGACTTTGGCACATGCTCTTATGGTGATTAGGCCAGCCTCCAAACGAAGGGCTACATTAGGTGTTCAGGGAGGTACAGTCAGAATAGATCTAAAAAAATTGGTTTGAACTACCTCAAGAGGACGTAGGTCAGATAAGGCAAACAACTGGCACCTATAGAGCATTTGAGCAACAACTTTAACCTTGAAAACCTGAACCGGCTGAGGGGATGTGGTGACCCCCTTTGGTGTGAAAAAAATCTTGTTAATGCCGCTGCACTTTTGTGAGCGTTCAGTCCTGCATGCTTCATGTGGGGGGCCCAGGAACCCAAGGCGTGAAAGATTATGCCTAAGTATTTGTAGCTGGAAACCTGCTCTATGGGATGACCATTAATAACCCAATTGTGTTTCAGTCTTCTTCTGCTGACCACAAGAACTTTGGTCTTCTGGTAATTAATTACTAACTGCTCTCGATTACAGTAGGAATAAAGCGCCCTCAAGAGTCTTCTCAGTCCCACACATGTTAATGAGAGTAGAACTGCATCGTCTGCATAAAGCAGCATTGATACATGACGTGAGTGCAGCTTGGGGGGATGAAATTCAGGCTTAGATAGATCTTCAACTATGTTATTAATATAGAAGTTAAACAAGGTGGGAGCCAGTATACATCCCTGTTTGACCCCGTCGAAAACTGGGATTGTATTGTATAGAACTCTGGCTGGATTGCAGAGGACTCTTGGGTGGGTATTTTCATATTGTCGCCTCATTAGCAGAAGCAGCCGTCTGTCTATCTTCGTGGATTCAGATTTGGCCCAGAGTTTATTTCTTGGGATAAGATTGAAGGCGGACGTAAAATCAATAAAGGCTGCATAAAAGGTGCCTCCTTGGGGGGAGGAATATTTATGAGCTAGATGTTGTAGGATAAAGCCCTGATCCAAGGTACAAGGTACTTTCCTGGCCTAAATCCTGCCTGCACATCGGCCAATATATTTTCTGCTTGAAGCCAGTCCGAAAGCCTCCCCAGTAGATGTCTTGCATACAACTTAACTGATAGTACTAAGTAGGCTTATCGTACGGTAATTAGCAGGGTCTCCTCTATTGCCTCGTTTAAATATTGGTACTATTATGGCTAATCCCCAGTCCTCCAGAATACACATTGTATAATTAATCCAAGAAAATAGGGGGGCCAGGACTGGGGCCGACCAGTCCAAGCTGGCCTTCAACAAGTCTACTGGGATATAATCAGCACCAGGGGCTCTACCCGATTTTGTTTGGCAAATTAAGGAGGAACTTTCACCTGGGGGTACCGGGGGCCAATATGGTAAATATTCATAAATTGTAGACAAATCTGAAGCACTCTCCAGATGCATAGCATAAATGCTCTGGAAATATTGTTCCCAGACCACAGCAATCGAGTTTGGGAGAGTAATCCCGCATACCCCCTGCCACAATCCTCCAGAAGGAGGCTGAGTCCTTAAGTTCGGATGCTAATATAAGTCATTCCCATCTCTCTCTCTCTGAGCTTGGTATTTTTTCCCCTCTTAAACAAGGCTTTATAGTTTTTCTTTAATATGAACCAATCTGGAGGAATCTTAGCCAGCTTCTGTGTTTTGTACCACCTGTATAGGGTTATTAGATCATGCTTTGCTGTTTTACATTCTGCATCGAACCAGGATTTAGAGTGGACAGCTTGGGAGGGTCTAGGCTTTAACTTTCTGTATGTCAGATAAGGTTGCAGATGATTTATCAGCCCTTTATAGGCCTCTAGGGCAGCCAAGATTGAGTCAGCTAATACGATGGAATTACCAAATAAAGAGAAGGGCTCAGTTAATAGTAACTGTCTTGTAAGGGTGACCATTTCTGTGGACCACTTTACTTGGGCAGCTCTTATTTCAGCTGTACACGGGAGGGCCTATTTGCTGTTTGCAAATACTTTAGCGGCTCCACAATTGATTGGTACGGACAGAGGGAAGTGATCACTCTCAGGGTGGCATTCCACCCCAAAGTCACATATTAAGTCTACCAGATCATTGGAGAGCATAATGTAATCGATGGTTGAGACTTCCATTGGTGAGATGAATGTATACTCCCCTGGCCTGTCCCCCTCAATGCACCCATTTAGTAGGGCTAAATCCAGGTTGTTGGCCATCTGCATTAAGCATAGACCTGCATAATTACATCCTAGGTCCTTAGACTGTCTTGGGTATAGATGTCGGGAGGGGATACAGTCCGGGGGGATCATATTAAATCGAGCATAGATAGCCTCATCATTTTCTCCAGTCCTAACGTTAAAATCCCCTCACACCATTAAATAAGCTGTTGGATATAATAAAACCAGGCTATCAGTATATTCTGTCAGTTTTGCCCAATCTTCTTTGGACTGAGTACAGGCTGGCTGCGGGGGGGGATATAAACATTGATGAACAATAAGTGCTGTGTAGCAAAATTCAAAATGGCCACAAGCACTAGGTTACAGGTGGGCTGCAGGTTTACAACTGATTTCTGCAGCTTCGTTGTTGTGAGGATGACCATGCCACCTTTTAACCGGCCACCTTTTCCACTGGGAGCAGCTTTAAGGGTGTGAGTCACAAAACCATCTAATATTAGTTCTCTTTGGGACTACATCTCTTGTAGTAATAAAATGTCAAAATCAGAGACATACTCTATAAAGGCGGTATCCCCAACCTTGGCTTGCCACCCTGCAACATTCCAAGACAATATTTTTACAATAGACTTCCTGTGATGAATTATACCAAGTTTGTGGGTTAAGTGCTGTGGAGTCTCCTTATCTATACCACACGTTGGGGTTGGCTCCTGACGAAGCGCTGCATTATGCGCTACCTGGTTGTATAATCCCGCTTCATCTACAGCACTTATATCCACGGCGGTTAAAGGCAGTACCTGTGGAGAGCTATCAACCCTGTGTCAGATCATTTTGTTTTGAACATAATTGCCACCACTAAATTGGCACTTTCAGGCCTCGTTAAAATTTGGAACTGCTTCGAAGTTTTGCTGATCTATCCTCATCTGATTGGCAGTGGATCTCCGCCTCATCTCATTGTTTCCTCTAAGCTTTCTCCTTTTGTTTCTTGTATACCTGCCTCTGTTCCCAATAAGGGGAAGGTCTTCGACAAGTTACCAGATGTTAGGCTTACAATGGTTCTAGTACAGTTTTATTCTTTATTGTATGTATTTATTTTATTTATCCTTTTTTGCTTACATGATTTTTTGTTTTGCTAATCCATATGGCAACAAGAGCAACTGTGTCAGCAGCCTACCAACCATTTTCCTCCTCTACCTAGTGTCATTCTAGGACATTGTGATGGTGGTGGCAGGGAAGTAGCCATCAAAAAAAAAAAAAAAAAGGTGGGAAACGCTGGGTTGAAATTCTGCAAATTGGCTTTTTACTTTTTGTTGTTTAGTCGTTAAGTCGTGTCCGACTCTTCGTGACCCCATGGACCACAGCACGCCAGGCCCTCCTGTCTTCCACTGCCTCCCGGAGTTGGGTCAAATTCATGTTGGTAGCTTCAGTGACACTGTCCAACCATCTCGTCCTCTGTCGTCCCCTTCTCCTCTTGCCTTCACACTTTCCCAACATCAGGGTCTTTTCCAGGGAGTCTTCTCTTCTCATGAGATGGCCAAAGTATTGGAGCCTCAGCTTCAGGATCTGTCCTTCCAATGAGCACTCAGGGTTGATTTCTTTCAAAATGGATAGGTTTGTTCTCTTTGCAGTCTAGGGGACTCTCAAGAGTCTCCTCCAGCACCACAATTCAAAAGCGTTAATTCTTCGGCGGCCAGTCTTCTTTATGGTCCAGCTCTCACTTCCATACATCGCTACTGGAAAAACCATAGCTTTGACTATGCGGACCTTTGTCGGCAAGGTGATGTCTCTGCTTTTTAAGATGCTGTCTAGGTTTGTCATCGCTTTCCTCCCAAGAAGCAGGAGTCTTTTAATTTCGTGGCTGCTGTCACCATCTGCAGTGATCATGGAGCCCAAGAAAGTAAAATCTGTCACTGCCTCCATATCCTCCCCTTCTATTTGCCAGGAGGTGATGGGACCAGTGGCCATGATCTTAGTTTTTTTGATGTTGAGCTTCAGACCATTTTTGGCGCTCTCCTCTTTCACCCTCATTACGAGGTTCTTTAATTCCTCCTCACTTTCTGCCATCAGAGTGGTATCGTCTGCATATCTGAGGTTGTTGATATTTCTTCCGGCAATCTTAATTCCGTCTTGGGATTCATCCAGTCCTGCCTTTCGCATGATGTATTCTGCATATAAGTTAAATAAGCAGGGAGACAATATACAGCCTTGTCGTACTCCTTTCCCAATTTTGAACCGATCAGTTGTTCCATATCCAGTTCTAACTGTTGCTTCCTGTCCTACATATAGATTTCTCAGGAGATAGATAAGGTGGTCAGGCACTCCCATTACTTTAAGAACTTGCCATAGTTTGTTGTGGTCGACACAGTCAAAGGCTTTTGCGTAGTCAATGAAGCAGAAGTAGATGTTTTTCTGGAACTCTCTGGCTTTCTCCATAATCCAGCGCATGTTAGCAATCTGGTCTCTAGTTCCTCTGCCCCTTCGAAATCCAGCTTGTACTTCTGGGAGTTCTCGGTCCACATACTGCTGAAGCCTACATTGTAGGACTTTGAGCATAACCTTGCTAGCGTGTGAAATGAGTGCAATTGTACGGTAGTTGGAGCATTCTTTGGCACTGCCCTTCTTTAGGATTGGGATGTAGACTGATCTTTTCCAATCCTCTGGCCACTGCTGAGTTTTCCAAACTTGCTGGCATATTGAGTGTAGCACTTTAACAGCGTCATCTTTTAAGATTTTAAATAGTTCGACTGGAATGCCATCACCTCCACTGGCCTTGTTGTTAGCCATGCTTTCTAAGGCCCACTTGACTTCGCTCTCCAGGATGTCTGGCTCAAGGTCAGCAACCACACTATCTGGGTTGTCCGGGACATCCAGATCTTTCTGGTATAGTTCCTCTGTGTATTCTTGCCACCTCTTCTTGATGTCTTCTGCTTCTGTGAGGTCCCTGCCATTTTTGTCCTTTATCATGTCCATCTTTGCACAAAAGGTTCCTTTAATAGCTCCAATTTTCTTGAACAGATCTCTGGTTTTTCCCTTTCTATTATTTTCCTCTATTTCTTTGCACTGTTCATTTAAGAAGGCCCTCTTGTCTCTCCTTGCTATTCTTTGGAAATCTGCATTCCATTTTCTGTAACTTTCCCTATCTCCCTTGCATTTTGTTTCCCTTCTCTTCTCTGCTATTTGTAAGGCCTCGTTGGACAGCCACTTTGCTTTCTTGCATTTCCTTTTCTTTGGAATGGTTTTTGTTGCTGCCTCCTGTACAGTGTTACGAGCCTCCATCCATAGTTCTTCAGGCATTCTGTCCACCAAATCTAGTTCCTTAAATCTGTTCTTAAACTACTTTTTACTACTTCTTTTTAAAAAAAATTTAGTAAACGTCTGGCTCAGCACATATTGTCACTCTTCAGGGTTCCACACCTTTTCCAGGGATCATAGTAGTTGCATTTTGTCTCAGCTACAAATGCTTCTAATAATAGTTCCTTTGCCGTAAGCTCTGGCATGAGGATAGGGAAAGGCAATCTTGTGTATCCATTTCCAGGAAAAAGGTGAAAGGAAAAAAGGGAAGCCAGTGCTCTGCCATCATTTGTCTTCCAATTTCTTTGGTTTTATTTCCCGATGAAGAAATTTTCCATGCATCTCCCACATTTAGCCTCTCTTTTCGTTATTATTCTGAGCTCATCCTGACAAGGCAATGTGGCCAAGGGTGCTGCACTGTTTTCCTTCTGTTACTCATCTCCTCCTCACTCTGCAGTTTCTTTGGCAGCCAGTACTTCCTGATGTGAAAAAGCTACAAATAGGATTGTACAAGGAAAGGAGATGCATGCAGATGAACATATCCTGAGCCACGTCTTAAGTAAGCATAAGAACCTGAAATTTCTCCTGCCTCCAAATTATTATCAAAGGGCAACTTCTTTCGGTCCCTCAATTTCCAACTGATTGTGAATGCTCACAGGAGAAATTTTCAGCACAGCACTGATTTTCTCCACTGTACAACCTAAGAGATTCCATCCTTTGCCAATAACCTCAACCTGGCTAAACTACCATAGCTAAAATTTTATTTATTTATTTATTTATTTACTTAAACATTTATAGCCTGATCTATGTCACACGATCTCAGGATGGGTTACAAAGATATATAAAACAATTTTAAAACATAAGATTATTTATAACAATGTAAAATTAAAAATAAAATAAAATTAAAACATGCAGATATTAAAACCATTGCACTGAAACCCCCAAAAGCCTCTAATAAATATGCCTTGACTTAGCACCAGAATAATGCCAGTGTTACTGCCAGTTGAGTCTCCAAGGCTAGGGTATTCCACAGTTAGGGTACTATGGCATAAAAAGCCGCTCTGCCTCCAGTCTCCACATAATGAACTATACTCAATGGTGGGATGCAGAAGAAGGCCTTTCTGTAATGGCAAAAAAATGGTTTCTTACATTATAAAATAGTTATGTTTTATATAATTTCATATTCTCAGATCATTAAGGAAGGGTAGGGGCATTTTGACCAGTCTGTCCTTTGTAGGTAAGATCTAGCACAGAAAACACCTAGAGAATGCTAGCTGATTTTTTAGAGACTGTTAGATAAAATTTGGAGGCTTCTCCTGCCTTCTTATCTTATTGTACAGGCCCTCAGTTCAGTACTTCATGTGACGTGGGCGTCACCTATTCTTTTGATTGGAGAAGATGCCTGTCTGACGTGCTGTCGTAATGAAAGAGAGGTTGTCATGCTTTACAGCTATATGGGGGAGTTGGTTTAAGAACATGGTTTTTATTTTGATTACTCTAACAACTGTGTATTTTGTGTCAGGATGTGGGCTTTTTGTTTGTCTATTTGTTTGAATAAAATAATTGGTTGCCATGCACTTTGCCGCGGTCTTTCTGATTTTCCACTTGGGCCATGGGCTACACTGGGTGGAAAATTCACAACACTTCCAAGTTGATCATAGTAGTTGGGAAGGTTATATAGTCTCAGCGTGTAAAAGAGTCTCATATTAATTCTTTTTCTGAAGCCCACCTTTTAAAAGACAGCTGGACTAAATAGAAACATTTGACTTGCTTAAGATCACGTATTATTTACAAGCTAGATAATGTGTGTGAAAGAGAGGGAGGGAGAGAGGGAGAGATGGAGAGGAAGATAGAATAAGAGAGAAAGAGTCAGTGTACATTATCTTCTACCATCTTTCCCTCCCATGGTTTATAGTTTGGGCTTTGTACACCCCATTGGGGCCTCAGGCAAGTGTCTTTTTTTTTTCATCCCCCCACCATCTCTATTCTTTTTCGAATGTCTGACATTAACAGTTTTTTTGACTTTGACTTTGTCTATCCAAAATTTCTGAGGCAGGGGTTGGGTTTTGTACAAGAGGGGCAGTAAATGAAGTGTGTGCGACTCATTCTGCCTCAATGAAGAATCAGTGAGAGTTTCGCTTCAGTTGTTCTTTTTGATGCACGAATGTAGCAGATTTGTAACTCCTTTATATTCTTGTTCAACTGCAGGATTTTTGGCATATATTAAGAGAGGCTATCCCTTCTGTGGCATTAAATAATCTCTTTAGAGAATTTTGCTTCCCCTCCTCTTCCAAATTTGTCCATGATACTTTAATCTGCATTTATACAGAGTGAGTTATTATTTCTTCTGATTTCAATATACTTTGCTGTCTCTGTACTACCTTAATTCATTCTGCACCATCACCCCACAAGGTATTTCATAAGAATATATTTCTGTAAGAAGCCTTCTGGTTAATATGAATGCATTTGCAGTGATAATTCATACTAAAGGATGGTATTGGTGGCACAGCGAGCCCCATTGCTGGAAGCTGTTTCTCCTTTTATGTTGGAAATTGTTTGGAATTTACTGGAACAGGGAACAGAATGGATACAAACCTAAGGTTGCAGAATAAGATTGTTTGGAGGAAAAGATTGTTTGGAGGTATAGATAACAAACTCAAAATATGCAGATTTACAGCCAGCATGAACAAAAAAGAGTTTAGAGTGCTACATCAATGTGCATGTGGTACACCTGGAGAGCAGGAGTCTCACTACACTGATTCCTAAAATGTAAGGCTTTGAGGCTTAGTTACGCCTAACTCTACCCAAGGGTCCTGCTCAGAAAGAAAGCTTCCTACTAGCACCACAGCAGGAACACGAAGCTTGGGCAGAGCTAGGCCTAATCTCAAAGCCTTCCAATTGATGTATTTCTCCCATGTGCATCAGATTTAGGTGGTTGTAAGATGTCTGCAATGGAGATAGAATTCCCAGTATGGAGAATTATGGTCTTTGTAATCCAGAAAACTCATCCCTACTTAGCACCATCAAATATGCTTTAAATAAAGATGGACATTATTTCTGCAGCACCCTTACTGCACATTCTGCCTTTGTGCATGCAACAAATACTTTCAAATTCTGAGAAGCCAAATCAACAACACAGCAATAAAGATGCTCCATATCTTGTTGTGAAATGAAGGTAGAACCTCACAGATTCGACAACTTCCTTCTGTGCCTGCTTCTCATGTAATAAAGCTGCTGTTCATGTAACATGCTTTTGCACAACAAATTGTTTACTTGTTACATACCCTACAAAAAGTTTCTGAAATTGAATTCCTGTACTCTTCTTGTGATGCAAGCTGTACCTGTTCAAAAGCTGAGGAATAATTTTATCATCAGGTACCAATAAAGCAGAACACAACTGTCAGTGAAAATCCAAGGACCATCTACTTCTGTTTGTGATCTGTTGCAAATGGAATAGTGCATTCTGCTGAATTTTTTTAAAAAAAGATCCCTCCTACTGATACAGAAACAAAATGAGGCATCATAAAAGGTTCAGAAAAGTAACATCTTGTCCAGTACCCTGTGGAATTAATACCTCTTTTGAAGCCCATTATTTTATGAAGCAGTGCGGCATGGGAGGACACGTCTAAGAAATGCTCATGACTACCTTCCCATTATAGTTTTGCTTTTTTGGTACATGGTTATATTTTATTTTAAGACATCTCCTCCTTCTGACCCTGTCCCTGTCTCCCAAAATTAAAAAGAGAATTCAAGCATTTAGGTTGACACAAGTTTCCTGGAGAAACTGTATTTCAGAAGAAGCATAAGTAATTTGTTGAATGAGGTTGACAAACACTGTATGCAATACTTACATGACTGCAGTACTGAAAAGCATTAAGGCAACGTGCAGCGAAGATACAGTAGTGATAAACCAAACACATGACAAGGGTGCTGTAGATCAAGGTTCAGGCCCTGGCATTAAATCTGGCCTTCCTGGGATCACCATCCAAGAGCCTCATGGCACACTGGTTAAACTGCTGTACTGCAGCCAAAACTCTGTTCACAACCCGGATTCAAGCCCAGGTAGCTGACTTGAGATCCACTCAGCCTTCCATCCTTCCAAGGTTGGTAAACTGACTGCCCAGCTTGCTGGAGGGCAATGTTTAGCCTGCATAAATAAATTGTAAACCACCCAGAGAGTGCTTGAAACAGCACACTTTGCTTTAAAATAAGTCAAAATTTACCTGGTTCACCAGGTGGCCATGCCCGCTTCTCAATCAATGCTACAGTTTGGGGATTTTTCAGATTTTGTACTGCTTTTGCCCCATTCTGAATGTATGAAATGCCCCTTGTAAGGCTTAGTTGCTGGGATTAGGCGCTCTAAGCTAAAATATACTGGTATTTTTAACCCTATACTTTCCCCTTTGGGCCCATCCAGCATTGGCATGTAGCCTCTGAGAACCTCCCCAGAACTGAATCCAAACTCTAGACTGAAAGAGGTTTTTCTACCTTTGCTGTAAATCAGTGATGGGCATCATGTGGCGCCCCCTAAAACCATTTTCGAAATCCCACATGATCCAAAAAAATGTTTTTAAAAAAGCTGCTGGAGTGCAGCTTCCCTGCTATTATCCTGGCTTCATAGAACCTTTTCTTAAGGTGTATTTGAACTTATTTTCATGTATATTTGAGTTATTTTAAGCTGTTCAGTAAATAAATATTGTTTATCACTTCAGACAGAATATTTATTTCCTTTTAATTGGAGACTATTACTTCCTATTATTTGCCTCAATGGTTAGGGACTGTTTAGGCACCAGAGAACCAAAGAACCGAGATTCTGGCATACTAATCTTTGAACAAACAGTTTCACTGCAGAGCTTGCAGACCTGGAAAAGGAAAAAGAAACAGGAAAAGAACAAAAATTGCATTAAAATCCACTGCAAGTCACTGGGATCCTTGGGACACCCACGGTGCAGCAAGGCACTTATCTGATCATTTGAAGCAGCAGCAGCACGAGAACAACATGGAGGTATAGAAGTTGCTCTAACATATTCTGATTGGGGGACTTTCACTCCCATAATTCTGCCTGGGAGGTTCTTGCCAAATTATGGCACGGGAAGTCCTCAAATTCCAAGAGTCCCTTTCCTTCTGGCTGTTATTGATAGGACAAGTTTTAAGTTACTCATTCATAGAGTCACCATAAGACAGACGTGCCTTGATGGTGCATAACAATAACAAAAAGTGTTTGGTCACAGACATTGGGGGTTAGATTCATATATTAGATTCATATACTAGAATCATAGGATAATGGAGTTGGAAGGGGCCTGTAAGGCCATTGAGTCTGTTCAATGCAGGAATCCAATTTGGAGACTCTGCTTCTGTTAATGCAGCCTAAAATACCATTGACCTTTTTTGCAGCCACATTTCAAGGCTCATATTCAGTTTGTGATTTATAACAATTCCAAGATCCTTTTCACTTTGTAGTATTACTGAGCACAGTACCCCCGTCTTGTAATTGTGCGTTTTGGGTTTTTTCCCCTAGGTGCACAACTTTACACACTTTGCAGAATGACCGCTGACTGGTCTATAATTCTGAGTTTATTAAAATTGGCTTTCCTAAAATCCATCATATTTTCTGTAGTTCCCAGGTTCCTCCTTTTTGCCCTTTTTGTAGACAGGGATAATGTTAGCTGTTCTCTAATCATCTGGCACTTTACCCATACTCCACGAGTTCAAGAAAATAAGGCCCTGGTCGACCTATTATCATATGTGGTGGACATGTGAAAAAGTCAAAAGATTCTGGATATGGGTGTGGGAAATGGCAAAAGAAATTACTCAACAAAAATTAAATTTTAAACCTGAGATGGTATTATTGAATATCATGCCGGAAATTATTGATAAAAGAATAAAATATTGTCTAATGTATATATTTACAGCAGCTAGGTTACTCTGGGCCCAAAAATGAAAAAATGAAGAAACCCCAACGATGGAGGAACTTTTAAAGAAGCTGTTGGATATCGCAGAATTAGATGCACTTTCAGAAGCATTACGGGATCAACCAAGAGATTATGTAAATCAAAGCTGGAAGCTGATATATGATTGGGCCCAGAAAAAGACAGGAGCTTAGGGCAAAACTTAGTATTTTATGAACTCAGTGCTCACCGGAATCCTCTTGGAGATACCCGAGATCCAGACGACGATGGAATCTCTGTCCTAAAAGGGGGGGGGGGGGAAATGTTTTGGCTTGGTAGTGCTTCATTGTTGTTGTTGTTGTTTTGTGTCGATTGTCTATTTGTTTTGTATTGTTTATATAAAAAATAAAACATATTTTACTTTGGGGGGGGGGGGGAAGGCCCTGGTTGTACAAGGGTAATGTTCTCTAATTCTTCCAATACTTTCCGTACCTCTGTTGTACTCATTCTTGGTCACGTGATATGTATACTGGAGCAAATGTCCGAAGAACTTTTAGCAGTAACTATTTATTTCTTCCTATTTGGATCATTATGGATGGCTACACCATGGTATTGGTTTATTTTCTCTCTTGCTTCAAGGGGTAATTGAGCTCCTTGATTTTTATAGATCGATCAATCGATAGATCAGGAAGGAGATTTGATTTGGGAATATATCCCCTGTTGCACTGGCTGCTCCTGCAGAATCACATTGGTCCGTCTACTTCTCCTACCATCTCCTCTGCCTTTCAGTTTAATCTGCCATTTCCTTTTTTTCCCTCTGCAACCCCCACCCCCTGTGACTATCTCCTCACACTGACTGGCGAAAAGCTATGTGTTGAAATGTCGGTACTGCAACAATGGCTTGAATTATTCTGTGGCACGCTTTTACCAATATATTGATGTACCAGCCATGAAAAATTTTAAAAAAATCTATATGCACATCAATAATAGCAGCCACCTTCCTGGCTTCGATTCTGAAAAGAACCGGGTCAGGTTGTGCACAAAAGCAATTCCAGTAAGGAATGCACCAATACAACAGAGGTACAAAATAACAGAACCCTCCCAGGGAGTGGAAAATAAACCATAGTTACACCACTGGCTGGGAAAATGTTTCAATCTTGACTGTGCATCGTGTGACCGGGAACAAAAAAAAGCAATGACCTAACTGGGGGATAAATAGAGAACATTTCCCTTGTGTGACCAGGGCCTAATAGACCAGCATATATGTGTGGCTCCATTCTGCTTTTGTTTCCTTTGAAATCAAGAATTCAATTAGAACATGGTTACTTTCCCTCAGAGTTCCCTTTATTGCCACTTCTTCCACCAAGTCACCTCTATGGGTTAGAATCAAGTCAAAGCCAAGCTACTCTTTTCATTGCTTCCTCCATGTTTTGTATAAGAAAATTATCAGCAACACAAGTCAGGAATTTATTTAAATGGCCATATTGGCAGAATTTGTCTCCCAACAGATATCAGGATAAGTGAAATCTCCCCTTTGTACTACATATGTCTCTTTGAAATTCTTGTAATTTATTTTTCAAACGTATCATCTTCATCTTCTCCTTTATTGGACAGTCGGTACTATACTCCAACTACTATGTTCCTTTTATTTTCACCCCTATTATATTAATCCAAATGCTTTCAATGAGAGAAACAAGTTCTCCTCCTTTATTTCTGTGTAGGAATGTGTATTTTTGATACAACTCTACCTCCCTTTCTGTTCTTTGTGAACAATTTATATCCTTCAATTGTTGTATTCCAGTCATGGGAGTCATCCCACCAAGTTTCAGTTATCCCTGTCAAATCATATTTGCCCTCCTGAATTAAGATTTCTAGTTCTTCTCGTTTCTTTTCCATGCTCTTGACATTCGTATATGGGCAGAGGAGATTGTGTGATTTGTGTCCTGCTTTCCTCTATACATTTTAATGAAGATTACTGTTGGACCCCTTTAGAGCTGTGTGGTCTGTTCCTCTTATGTGTGTAAACCTTCATCTGTCTTCTGAGCTTTCATTTCCCCCCCCCCCCACTTCCAGTTCAGTTTAAAGCCCTCCTGATTAAGTTCTTTATGCTGTGGCCAAACACATTCTTCCCAGTCCTTGTGAGGTGCCACCCATATCCTTCCAGCAGGCCATCTTCCAGGAAGCATAGCCTATGGTCCCCAAATCTAAATCTCTCACATCAGCACCACCTTTGTAGCCAGCTGATTACCCAGAATATTTTTCTTTCCCTTCCTCTTCCGAGTACTGGTAGAATGGACGAGAAGACTATCTGGACCTCAAAGTGCTTGAGTTTCCTTTCCAGAGCTCCAGAGTCTGACATGATTTCTTCATAGCTCTTCTTGGCTATGTCATTTGTTCCCACACGGATAGGAAAAAAAAAAGGGATGTGCATCCATGGCTTTTCTGAGCAATTGCAGTCTTTCCATCACATCCCTCATCCATATCCTATCCCATGCTACTATGTACATTTGAAAATCCTTTCAGTGCTTGCTTAGTTTGCCATGGGCAGGAAACTTACCATTTGAAAAATAATATTTTCATTGGAAAGACTAGGTTTCTATTTTTCATGGCTTTAAAATTAAGAGTTACATCTTTTCAAGCTGAGCACAGTGCCTTTTATCGCAAAACCTCCCCATTCACATTTTTTATGTTCCATCTCTGTTATCCTCCTGATGCTGGACTCTGATATAAAATTTGTGAAACATCTCAGGCAGGAGTGTCACAGGTTGTTTATTTTTATGGTTATCTTGTTGATCTTTTTGACAAAGCAGAGGTGTTAGACTTGCTAGAAAGCTTCTGCCTAACACCTTAGAAAACCACCTGCTGAAAACAAACCCATGGCTTTAGTACCTGCTCAGGTGAATTTAAAATAAACCCAAAGAAAGCACTTGGATTTTTCTAACAGCAACAAAGAAGAAATTGAATAATGGATAGCCACAGAAGTTGTTTTCTTGGAAAACAAATAAAAAGGAGCTATGAACTCATATGAGCATTTAATTGACTACAGGTAAACAGAAGACACCATGTGTTTCAATTTGTTATACCAGCTCTCTTGCTGATATATGAGTGGGCTAGTAATAACCTTGTCTGCCTCCTTCCAGTGAGACTTCTTTTTGCAGCTTTCTGAATTTCTGAGCTGATTATATTACTCATGGATAAATACAAATCAACTTTTGATGACCATTGAGATCTGCAATAAAATACAACAGTGAGGAGAGCTCCTGCCCCTTGTTCTCATCAGCCAGTTAGGCCTTCCCTGGCTTTTCCATTCTATTCTGGTTGTACCCACGTTTCAATGACATGTCACCCAGGAGTCACCTTTCCTTGGCCATTGATAAGAATGGTCAGTTCCACAAAACTTCACTTTACATAAACTCGGATACTGGACTTTGATGGTTTGTATCTCTTTATGTCTGCCACAAATTGTGAATCTTATTATCTATAGACAAATCTATGTTTCTCCCATGTACTCATTTCCCAGTTTCCTTCTTAGGAAAAATGTGCATTGTCCCATGCATCTGTGTATTTCTGTACTGATAGATAGCAAGTCAGGGGGGAAATGCATTATGTAACTTTTTTCCCTCAGAGCAAATAATGTTATCATATAATCTTACCAGGATTCATTTTGGGCACAGAGCCATTGAAGATATCCAATGACACAGGCTGACCATACTGTTCCATTGTCTTTTACCTTGTTATAGACCTGGTTGCCACATCAACCATGTATCTGTCTTACTAATCATTCCATCATCCAAGAGTCCAGACCAAGAGAATACCATCTTTTCTATCAGTAAGGATCTGCCATGCTGTTTATGACATATATCTTTTACTTCATTTGACGGGTAATCAACTCCATTCCATAGGTTCATACATCTGTAGTCCAGTCCACATGTCCGGTGTAACATTGGAGCTTGAAAGCAGGACCACCTGAGAGCAAATGTGAGAGCAAATTAGATAAATTCACATCAGATGGTGAACAGCATTCCATCCTTATTGGATAGAGCATACTCTGTCCTTATTGGGCTATTTGATTGGCACCACTGAATGGAACAATCCAAACGCTATACTGCTATCAGTAAAGATAAAATGGCTAAGTACCGGCTCAGGGATAATTATTTTAATAGCAGAGGTAAATCATGGCCAAGAACAGTTCATTTTTATGCTCTCTATGTTCTCCAAGTTTTAGGTAAGAGTTTTCTCAGATACTCTCTAGAAATGCCAAGGACTGAATGTGGAGCATTTTGCATGCAAAGTGTGTTTACGCCCAGTGCCATATCACCATCACTGTCATCATCATCATCATCATAGAACTTGAGAGCTGGAAGGGACTTTATGAATCAGCGAGTCCAGTCCCTGTGAAGGAGGCACAGTAGGGAATCGAACTCCCAACCTCTGGCTCCTCAGTCAGATACCTAACCCACTGAATTATCCAGTTGTTGAACTCTGGCTCAGCTTTCTTAAGGTGGGAACCACCTTGTGCTCAAGTTCTCATATTGTAAAATATACTATATCAGTACTATACTAATAACCTTGATTACCTATAATGTAATCCTGGCCAAGAAAGCAAAATCAAGGAGCCTATAGAGAAAAAAGAATCAACTATCTTCTTTTTCACCACTTTTGTGGGAGGTGTTTTTTGAATCACACATGCACACACAAATTCATCAGCTTGAAAGAGCTCATTTTTGTCTTGCATTTTTCAGGTATGATAGCATAAAGTTATGCAGTAACATGAATATGCATGTCCAGATGTATGACAGATGAATGCAGCAATTTTATCCTCAGAGTTCTTCTGCTTAAATCTGTATCAGCTGATTGCTTTGGAATTTCTTAGAAGCTCAACAATGGATATAAACACAGAGGTCTCTCTGCCTTGCAAATGGACAGAAAATCACACTCACAAAGATGAGGCACACTCCCCTTATAAGTCTGAGCTAAGAGGGGGATAGGTGTGAGAATATTTCTAGCAGCCACAAACCATAAATTCGAATGTATTGCTGAGCTGCAACAGGGAGATGTGCATTTTGTGGACTTTTTCAGTCACTGCAAAATGTGCAACCCCCTTTGGCTTTTTAGGAGAGGCAGTCTGTACCAGAGGTGTGGAAAAAGGGAAGGGTAACATGTCCCTATTGCAAAAGCAACCATGGCAATGCAACAAGGGAGAAAGGGGCTCTTGTTCTAATGCACCATCAAGTTGCCTGCAACTTATGGCAACTCGTATAGGCCTTTCAAGATGTGTGAGGTGTTCGAGGAGTAGTCTCTCATTGCCAATTCCCAGTGAGTTTGCATGGATGAAGATGTATTTGAGTTTAGGACTCCCGAATTCTTGTCTGATACAGTGGTGCCTTGCTAGACGATTGCCTCGCAGGACGAGGAATTCGCTAGACGATGGCTTTTTGCGATCGCTAATGCGCATCGCAAAACGATGATGTCCTATGGGCGATTTTCACTAGACGACGAGTTTTCCCCATTGGAATGCATTGACTAGCGGTCAATAGCTGTCAGTGCATTCCAATGGGGACCCACGCTCACTAGACGATGTTTCCCTATGGACGATCTTCACAATACGATGAGTTTTCCGTTGGAACGCATTGAAGAGATTTAAATGCATTCCAATGGGGAAACGCGCTTCGCTAGACAATGTTTTCGCAAGACAGCGATCTTCGCGGAACGGATTACCATCGTCTAGCGAGGCACCACTGTACTTTATCCATGAAGCCCACTAAAAGGACTGCAGTGCAGATAGATAAAATTCACAATAGGATGCACCTATGAATTCCAGTGTTGTCCATTGGCCTTGTATTGTATTAACAGGGATAAGAATTTCTAAGCTGCATTCCACTCAGGTAGCATTGCTTAACAATGCAGAACTGAAGCTCATTTAGGACAGAGATATATTTTCCTCAATGGTGATGAAGAATGAAATACTTTGACTGGCATGGAAGGCTAGTGAATTTCAGCCAAGTTGTCTGGACAAAAGATATCCAGATGATTTGAAGGATGGTGTCCTCAGTATGTTGACAACACTCATCTTTTTCTCTGAGGTATCTGAATCAAGAGAAACTGCGTATATTTTTGCCTCCTTCGTGGATGTAGCGGTGGGTTAGATACTTAGGCTGGGGGGGGCAGTTTTACATTAATGGAGGTAGGATGTTCCAATTTACATTCTGCTCAGCTAGTCATGCCTAATAATGCAGAACTGAAACTAGGTTAGTCAAAAATATTGTTTGTGTAAATGATTGTGTAAAATAGGACTGAGACTCTTGAGCAGTTGAGCCCCTGCAAAAAATAGGGTGTCACAGTTATTGTTTATAAACAATGTTCAAGCACCAGAAAGAGTGAGACTGCTATTGTACTTTGGTACTCCTATTCATATGGGGATTGGGGTGGGAATCCAACCGTGTATCTCCTCCAGATTTACATGAAATGTTTATGCTGGTTTGAGGCTGTCTTGGGGCCACAGCCTTGATAAACAGGATCCTAGTGAGTAATTAAATAATATTGTTTAACTAAATAATACAGGAGAGTGTTCACATTAGGTGATTATTGACTCCAAAATAGTTCCAATCTTCACTCACAGCTACTTTTAAACTAATGTAAGAGTAAGGCAAGAGTAGGGAATGAAACCAGTTGACCTCCTGTTCATTTGTAGGTAGGAATGCATGTATTTAGATGTTTGTTAAGAGTTCTCCAGTTATATCCATAATTGCTGACCCAAATATGTGTCCAGGTGGTGCAGTTCATCCATCACTCTTCACGATCTGTTCAGAACTTGGCTCGCATTAAAAGCACAAATGTAGAAAATCTAGGGCAGCAATTAGTATTCTGTTTTGTTTCAAGATACTTGTTCAACTTCTTAGATGTTATCAAATGAATGCTGAATTAAACACTTATTAATGTTTATGCAGAAGTTCTAGTGCTTTGCCCTATGAAGAGTCTTCAGCATAGGCAACACTTAATTGCTCCAATTTGTGAACATTTAATAACCAAATTCCTTAGTCCCCTTTATATATGATTTGACCTAGCTTTGTTCTCTTGCAATCAAAAGAAACATATTTTTCTGACATCTCTAATTAAGATTATCCATTAATCGCAGCATGGTTAATTTATCATTTTAAAATGAAATGAAATAATAATTCCATGCTTTGTGTTTAGAGTTATCCTCCCTGTTAATGTATAATTTATTAATCTAATGGACAATGTACACAAGGACACTATGGCTTCATATATAGCTGAAGAAGCATAGAAAGCAGAACATGCAGAGTGTTGTAATGGTGATGCCTCTCATATCATTCAGAGGGAAGGTTGTTTTGATTTTATCCACCTTTGCAGCTTGCACATTTTCTCTGCATGAAGTATCATTAAAAAGCACCACCAGCTAAACGTGAAAATTGTTTGAGCTTTCAGCTGGTGTGAATGAATACAAGCAACATCTGAAGCTGTGGAATGAAAAAAAAAAAGGAATATCTTCTTTAAAAGTTAAAGATATGGTTCTTTTCATTTAATCTTTGAGAGAGAGAGTTTCTGACAAGTTATGGATGAACAAAATCGACTGAAAGTTGACACCTCGTTTTCATGGTGAGATAATTTTACTGGTTTCCGGCATGAATGCATGTCATTGTTCACATGATTTTGGAGGGGGTATTTACTATGGTGGTCAGTAGTGACAGGTATTGGGGAATTGTGTTATTCCTTTTAGTTAGCAAAATATGAGGTAGAAAAAACACAGAGAAACAGAGAGAGATCAGCTCAGTCTCATTAGACCACCACCCTGCTCCATCCCTTTAGTTTCTTTTCCACACAAACTAGCACTTTGTATGAAAAAGTCATTCTAGAAGCATTGAAAATAGGAAAAAAAAATCTTTATTTACAGTTACCATTTGTAATTACATTGAGTTTCCATGTAGACGAGACCTCCATGCTTCTTGCTTGATTGGAGATCAGAGAAAGAAGAGACTATCAACAAAGCAATGCAAGCAAGCAAACAAACACAAACAGAGGGCAGGGCCTTGTGTCAAATGGCTGTAAAACCACCTTCCATGATACCCAGTGTTAGTGCACGCAAGATTGGTGTTATCTCAACAGCAGCTTCTGCACTTTTTCTTTCTATTTTTAGCTAAGACATAGAAATACAGTTTTGCTGCTACTTGGGGCAAGATATCAATAGTGGTGATGGCAGGAATAGAGCTCTTTTTCTGCAGCAACTGCCAGAGCTCCAAAAAGTTACTTTTTTGAGTGCCATTTCCAGAATCCCCAGCATATAATTGTGGCAAGCTAGAGGCCATCAAGAATTACCTATGCCAACCCTAACCCCCTTTGTGAAGCCATATACACTCCATTTAGAATAGTAAGGGTAAAAATAGTAAAAAGAAACCAGTGTTGTTTGCTGTCATATGATGTCCTCCTCCTATGTCACATCCTACCCCACAGATAAGTAAAAGATCACAAAGTCAACAGAAGGAGACAGAATACGTGCATGCTGGCAGATCTATGTAGGACTCCACTGTTATTTGGAAAGAATGTGAGACAAAGCTTGTATGCTACTCAACAAACTGGGCAGGATGTGCTTACACATCTCTGCTTTTATTTCTGAAATTTTAAGAAGCACTTGCTTTTTAAATCAAAAGTTATGAATGCTGGCCAGGTAATATATTCAATAGGTACCAGATGGCATTCCTTGAAACTAGGCAGCTTCTGAATATCAGTTTAGTTTATCGACTTGAGTAACCAAAAGCTTGGGGAGGGGCGGAATTTTTCTGAATTTAGACCAGCATCTATTCTATTTCCTGAATATATTTAAAACAAAACCTCTTTTCCTCCTATATAAACTTTACATTTAAACATAATATTAAATGAAATAAAGAATCAAGTTTAGACCTAAGGATACATTTGATTTTCCACCAGAGTGTCGTTTCCACCAGAAATGATGCCTGCTCCATTTGATGGTCATTGTTGTTCAGGTTCAAAACTCAAAATCCAGTTTCTGGACTGGGATAGGGATCTTTCAACTGAGTAGTATACAGATATTCTTAACATGCTAAAATTTGTTGACCATGCTCAAAATTCAGTTTTTTGACAAATGATGACCATATTGGACCATGGACTGCACTCATCCCTACCATGGACTGTTGTGGCCTTCACCCCACCTAAGAAGGATACTTATCCTATAGGGAATGATATCCCTATCTCTTATTCTTGAGGGTCATTTGGGCAATCATTGGGAGAGAAGACAATTAACATTTAAATGAAACATTTAGGGAAAAGTTAATTATTAATCCCAACTAAAATAAGCTCACTAAGTGAATGGGACTTTTAAGTTGCCTTCAAATACAATCAATGCAGCATTTGTGTGCATGCAATGTATGCCCTACATGTGTACAAAAGAAGATCAAGTAAATGATCAAGATAAATCTATTGATGTTTGACTTCTGGTCAAAAACAGACTAATCATTTTAACATTTTAATTTGTTTGAATTTTTGCTATGTTTAATATACGTCTACAATTTTAAATTGTGAAAAGAAAGAAGTCTCCTTGATTAAACAGGTCTACTCCAGCTGGCACTAATAACTAGATTTAGCCTTTGCTATTTTTAAAATATTTGGAAGTCTAAAAATTAAATAAGTATAGAAAATGTAAAGAGCAGAGTTCTGTATATGTCATTTCTATCTGGAAGTTTTTAGAACTGTCAGATTCAGTTAAAATGACTTAAAGGACTGGAGCCATTAGGAGAATTTCTAAATGACATTTCATATTGCATATTTTATCTAAATCAATACACACAGGCAAAAATAATATAATTTCAATATTAACAGTTCCTGAAAGCCCGTTTTAGATATTGTCTACTTCAAAGTCTTTTCCTATTCACTTCTTAGAATGCTTTGAGGATCTTAACAAACCTGTTGATGGAAGAAACCTTAGACATATAACAAAGAATCTGATGGCACCCATAAGATTAATAAATTCCTTACAGCATCAACTATCATGAATATACAGTCCATTTCTTATGATGCAGGGAGTGAAGATTTGGAATTCCATATAGGGTCATATGGTTGTAAATAAAATATAGAAAGTATTTATGGTTGCAGTCAGATGTGTTCTTACAACACAAATTTAACTGCAAAATTATTAAATTGCACTGACATAAACATCCTGGCACAAGGATAGGAGTCACTATTTGATTATACCTCAAGTTAAACTTTTACATGGTTCCTGACAAAAACTAGAGTTAAGGGGCAATAACATGCTACATAGCAATAGGAACCAGATGCCAGGAATCAGCTGAGAGTTTTCACAATAATGTAGACGGTGGCATTCCCCATGGGCTTGTATTGGGACAAGTGCTATTTCTAGCTAATTCTTAAGGGAGGAGTCAAAGGCAAACAGTGAGAAAGCTGACACAAAGTCATTCATGAAGGAAGCTGTTTTATGTTACTTTCCTTTCTCAATCCTTTCTGCCACTCTTTAGGCCAGCAGTTCTGAACTACTGGTCCTCCAGATGTTTTAGACTTAAACTCCCAGATGTCCTGGGCAGAATAGTCAAATGGCTTTTGGAAGCTGAAGTGGAAAATATCTGGAGGGTTTGAGAATCTCTGCTTTTAGAAAAACAAACCACAAGATCCTGGGAACTGTTTCTGTTCTGCATTCTCATTCTAACCAAAATGGCATTTCATTGATTAAAACCATTGTAATAACATCTGGATAAAAGCAGTGCTATTGGGTCTGAGTCTCGTCAGCCCTTGGTGGGTCAACACACAAAAAATCCTTCTTCCATTCTTTGCTCCATCAAAGAGGACACGGGTATTTGCAACAGAAGTGGGTTTTTTAAAACAGGAGAAGAATCAACAACAGCAATGGTTTGAAACTGTCCCAGACTAGTTCCAGCACTGCCTGGGTATCAAATCCCAAATCTCTCAGTTTAGAGTCTGTAGCCCCTCTGGTTGACATCACTGGGAGGGTTTTCTGTCTTGTCTTTTTTAATGGGGTCACCCCTGCTGAGCTACCCAGTGGCTTCCGCAACAGGGATGGCTTATACGCCCACAGTGAGAGCACTAGGCCAGGTCTCTGGCTCCTGCTACCCCTTGGGTCATAGCTTGTTGTGCCTGGTGGGCTTGCTGCTGCTTCCTCTGCCAGCATCAGGCTTGAGTTGCCATCAATTCCGCATGAGCTCCCTCCTGGACTTGGCAGCAATGCTCCTTCCTCTCCTGTTCACCCCAATAAGCAGGATGCAGAGACAGAGGGGGTGAAGGTATTTGTCTACCTCATCCTTGGCGACTGAGAACTCGACCAGCTCTCCAGTCCACGGATTCTGCTTATAAATGTATTTCCAGTCCTTTTCTGGGAGTTCTATGCCCAGATGGTAAATCTCCTCTGGTCTTTCAACTGTATCTCCCCAAGAACCCTCTTCCTCCACCACCACATTGGGAAGTAAGTCTCCAGTCTTTACCACCTGGTCAACCTTTTCCTTGTCCTCTTCTCTACATTCTTCTCCCACCTTTGCCTCCAGTCCCTCTTTTATAACCCTTAGGTTTGAGGGGTTCCTTTCCCCCTCCAAGGATCACTCCTTCTGTGCAAATTCTCTCATCCTGGGAGCTGGCTTCTTTATTTTATTTTATTTATTTAAATTATTTATATGCCGCCTTTCTCCGCATAGGGGACCCAAAGTGGTTCACAACAGGTAAAATAAGAAATTTTAAAACACTATATAAATATCACATTAAAAAAACCACAATTATACATATATTAAGATTAAAACAATCAAGTATAAAAACAATTTAAAACATTTAAAACCTATAAGTTAAAAACCAGCATTCCTAAGATAACTTACTACTTAAAGGCCTGCCTGAAGAGGAAACATACCGGCAGCCAGTGAAGCTGTTGTAACAAGGGAGTTACATGCTCCCTATAACCAGCACCAGACAGCAGTTTGGTTGAGCATTTTGAACAAACTGAATACTCTACAAAGGCAGCACCATATACAGCATGTTACAGTAGTTTTTATCATGTTGTGAACTGCACAGAGTAGTACATTGCACTAATGGGACAATATATAAATTTAAGAAATAAATAATAAATAAATAAGTAGTTCAAATGGGATGTAACTAAGGCATGTATCAATGTGGCCAAATCAGACATCTCAAGGAAGAGGCACAACTAGTGCATCATCTTTAACTGTGCAAAGGCACTCCTGGCCACCACTGAATCCTAAGCATCCAAGCTCAGAGTTCAGTCTAGTAGAACACCCAAGCTGCAGATCTGACATTTTAGGGGGAGTGTAACTCCATCCAGTACAGGCTGAATCCCTATTTCCTGATTTGATTTGTGGCTGACGAGGAACACCTCTCTCTTATCTGGATTAAGTTTCAGTTTGTTAGTCCTCATCCAGTCCATCACTGACAACATACACTAATCTTAGCACAGAACAGCTTCCTTGGAATCAGGAGAGAAGAGTTGGGTGTCAACAACCCAAAACTACAGATAACCTATCCCAGTGGTTTCATGTAGATGTTAAATAACATGGGAGACAGAACTGAGCCTTGAGGGACACCACAGACAATGGCTAGGGCAGCAAACACGATCCACCTGATACCACCTTCTGAATTTGGCCATCCAGGAAGGATTAAGACCACTATAAAACAATACCTCCAAGACCTATCCCAGAAAGGCACCCATAAGGACATAATGGTCAATGGTATCAAAAGATCCTGAGAGGTCCAGCAGAACCAATAGGGACACACTCCCCCTGTCCAGTTCCCGGCATAGATCATCCACCAAGATGACCAAAGCTGTCTCAGTTCCTTGACCATGCCTGAATCCAGACTGAAATTAATCTAGATAATCCGCTTTATCCAAGAACATCTTCTGACAGTCCAGCTTCCTTAAGGGAGTCCTCAGCAAGCAATGTCTCTCTCCCAGATCCACCCAGGAACTCCATGGGTTCCAAGGGAAGCTGAGATGGCCCACTGACAGCAGCGCCTGTGCCATTGTCCCTGTCCTTTTGTTAAATCACTACATTTCTTAATTCTACATGTTCTTCATGTAACAAAGAATGCAACTTCTAAAGCCTGGTGAAATTCTGATCTTTTTAGTTAGACAGTTTAATTCAGTGGGATTCAATTTAAGCATGCTGAGAGTTCCTTTGGTATTCCCTAGCATAGTAGCATAATGCACCCTTAATGGTTAATTTATATCAGAAGATTAGTATGTTAATTTGTACTCTCTTGGCATAATTTATACAGTGTGTGTGTTGGTTTTAATTGGGGAAAAATTAAGTTTGTTTGATTGCTGTATAACAGCTAAGAACTATTCATGATGAAAAATCTGTCTCTTACAGAACATGTTACTAAACTAATGTGTCCACTAGAGATTGCTGATTAGCAGTACAGGGTAAATCAGTGATAATTTTGCTTTACCAATGTTTAATTGAGTTTTTTCTTTAGAAGCATAATAACTGTATTTTTATACCAAAGCAACATATTTCCATGACTGGGATGAAAAAGCCTTGGAACTTCGCATGCACCATGCTTTGAGAAGAAAGCAATATACACTGAACACCTAAGTATTTTTCCTCAGAAGTAAGCCCCATCATTTTCTGTGGTATTTAGTCACAAGGAAATGTGAGATAGTATAGCGCAGTGGGTTGGAGCACATGGCTGTGGAGCCAGGGACCAAGTTCAAATCCCCCCTGTGTCTTTTCAGAGAGGGACCAGCCATAATCACCCAGAGCATTGTGGCTGATGGAGTTCTATGTCTATGTGTATCCTGCACAATCCCTTAACACCACCAGAAGGAGGAACTGGTAAATCACTTCAGGGTAACTTATGTCTAGAATATTCTGGAAGTGTCAACATGTCAGAATTGGCTTGGTGGCACAAATTTTAATTTATTACTAAACCAAAATATGTTTTTTTGGGGGGTTTTTTGTATGGATTTGTATGAGATTGCAGCTTTGGCTAAAGCAGAATAAAAGCAGGATTTAGCAGAAAATTATGTCATGGCCTTGGAAGTCTTCATGGTTGTGATTTGATAATTGGGAAAGTTATTGTGAATTGTGTTGAATTAATAAAGGGAGATGGAATTCTAAAGCTATTCTGAAGTCCCAGGCTTAACCCACCCTCTCAGAGAGTTGTTTTGACAACTAGAAAAAAGAGAGTCATCATTCTCGTATCCTGTTCATCACACACCTAAATTATTCTGTTGTGGAATTAGATTTGGAGTTCATTATTTTATTATTATTATTTTATTATTATTATTTTATTATTATTATTTTATTATTATTTGCTATATTCAAGATAAATCTTTATAACAAAGATTGTTGAAGATTTTAAAATAAATGTCTTCTGCCAATATCCATAAACAGAAATAGAAAATGAATACTATCAAGAAAGAATGGCATCTCTGAATAAACGGTGCCAGAGCACCCATCTTTTTTGTATTTTACAGTTGTTTACAGATGCTATCTAAGAAGTGGTAACAGAAATACACATAATGCCATGTACATATATACAATGGAAGAATTCTGCCAATATTTAACCATGCCATTTTCTAATTGCAGCATATGCAGCACATTCAATAACAAATCATATTGTGTTCGCATCAAATTGAGATGAAAGCGTCCTCTTTAAACATGCAGATTATTTTCTGAGCAATATTGCAAATTAAAGCTGCAATCTTATACACCCTTACCTGAATGCTGTGGAACTTACTTTGTGTAGATATGTGCTGTTGCATTGCAATCCTATACACCTGTACCTGGGAGTGAGGTCAATGGAATAGCACTAACATTTGTTTCTGAGTAAACAGTTCACAAGCTTAGACTGTTACTTTTGTACCACATTGTCAGCTAATGTTGAAAAACAGCCCTGACAATTGCTTTGTGTTTGGGTAAGTTTGGGTAACTGATGAACAAAAAGGAGTCAGGTTCTGGAATTTTGCCTAGCTTGGTTTCTCTTTGTGAACGGTACTGAGCACAAGAGGGCATCCTGTAGACCAACTTCACTGCTGCCATTGGTGTTGACAATATTCAGGCTGCCCTTTGCTATGTAAAGTTTGGCATGCTTTTCCCCACTGGCAATGCAGGCCCAATATTGTGCAGCATTGATAGGGGTCCATCATCTTCATCCACAGATATTTAAGTAGTTTTATTTTATTTCCTTTTTAAAATGTTTTTAATGTTACACATCCTCCAACTTCAGTGGCCAATAAAACAAGACTTGTTCGTTTAACATGGGAAGAGACAGTTTAGTGACCCACTAAACTTCAGCATTAAAGCAATAGTATCGCTCATCTTTGACTAATCACTTCTCTAACTCATCTGGACACATGTTACATACTGCAGCTGTCATACATTTCTTATTTATTTGTTTGTTTGTGTGCTTGTTTTCATTTTTATGATGTTTAGTTTTGTGTATCTATATCTTAAAGTATACTATTTAATTGCATTCAATAATTAATCTACTGTAAATCTAAATCAAATGTTATAGTTAGAACATACCCTTTGGATATGTAGTGGTGTTCCATTTCAAAACTTCGGAATTCAGAGTTCAACCACTCACTAAATGGAGACACTAACAAGCCGGTTATTATGGAGACAGAGCTGTCAGAATTGAATGAGGATAGTCCAAGGCAAGAAGTGAAACATTGATTGCTTGATAGAATAAATACAGAGTTAGTGGAAGAATATGGAGAGAGAATTCAGATTCAGGACAAAGTTGTGTGGGGTGTGAGAGATACATGCTCACAAGTATGTTTGTGTCATCCACATGTGTTACCCAAGGAAAATATGTTACCTCACAAAAGTGTCCTATTAAAAGGGTTAGGAGCACCAGCATTTTCTGTACCTATGGCCAATGTACATATTCAGTATATGGACTGGACAGGGCCTTGGAGGGTAGCTGTCACTTATGATATTCCAGCCCCATGTCTAATAAGGAATGATCTGGCCAGACATGTAAACAATGTGTGTGTAATGACCCAAGCTCAGGGACAAATTCAACCCTTGGTGCAGTCTGAGTCTGGAATTAATAAAGAAAATAGATAAAGGATTTTGTACATAGTCAGTTTTATTGAGGTCTGCAAAGCCCCATATTTCAGCACCATAAATTAATGTAGGAATTACTTTAGCTTTAAAAATCTTTAAAATTGGATTTAAAGTGCCTGGATAATTATAGTTTAAAAGTTTAAGGACTGTATACAGGTCCATGCTTTTAATTCATTTTTCCTTATTTGCAGTGCCCATGATCCTGATGCCAAAAAGTTAATGCCCAGATAGCAATAGTATTTAACCTGCTGTAATTCTTTAGAATTTATAAACCATCTGTGGGTTTTTCTTTTTTAGCAAAATACAACCACATTGGATTTATTAATGTTAATGCATAGATTGTTTTCTAGACAATAGATATTAAACCGTTTCAAGAGTCTTCTCAAACCCACTTGGGTTGCTGAGAGCAATATCATATCATCGGCATATAATAATATATTTTCTTCTCTATTTAATATCTTAGGCATATGATAACTCTGATTATGTACACATGACACCACGTTGTTAATATAGAAATTAAATAAGAAAGAGGGTAGGATGCAACCTTGGCGAACACCTTTGTATGTTAGGATAGAATCTGTAAGGGCAAAATTTAAACTTGTTCTCACTTTCAATTCAGTTTCTGTATACAGTGCTTTTAATAATAATAATAATCTTGGACCTATATCTCTATTAGTCAGTTTTTCCCAGAGATGGCCTCCATTTATAGAATCAAATGTTGCACTTAGATCGATAAAGGCTGCAAATAACTGTCCACCCTTAATGGTATATTTGTTTATAAGATGTTGTAATGTATAGCAATTGTCTAGAGTAGAATGTCCCTTCCTGAATCCTGACTGTTCTTCAGCAAAGATGGAGTTTTATTCTCCCCAGTCCTCTAATTTATGTAAGAGATGCTTTGCATAAATTTTAGCTGGAATATCAGTTAGGCTAATAGGCCTGTAATTGTTGGGATCCTGTTGATTACCTTTCTTAAATAGTGGAATGATAATACTCACTTTCCAGCCCTTTGGTATACAGCCAGTCCTGTTTATATATGTAAACAGACTAGACAGTATGGGAGCCCGCCAATCTAGATTGCTTTTAAATAATTTGGGGGGGGTAGAGAGTCCTCCCCTGGGGCTTTATTGTTCTTCAGTGTCTGAATAAGCAGTTTGATCTCATGCACAGTTACAGGTGGCCACTGAGGTAGTAGGCTTGCATTCTGCATCCCTGAAAGTTTGTCTGGCTGAGTTACAGCTCTCTCTTCCTTAAACAATTTCCTAGAATGTGATTCCCATGTAGCAGCTGGTATAGGAAAATCAAAAACAGACTTTACTTCATTAATTCTGCAAATTTTGCAAAACTTTGTTACATTTGCCAAAACTTTACTACATTTCACCCTGTTGCAGCTAATTCTAGCTCTGCCCACATAAATTCCTGATACTGCATTTTTTGCTGCAATTAATTGTTTATATTCACGCCTACGTTTTAACAGGGAATTGTATGTCTCCTGATTGTACACTGATTGCATTTTCCTCATCTGTCTTCTCAATAATCTGCATTCCTTATCAAACCATGGGGACCTTGGATTTTCTGTCTGCCTTGGTTTAATGTCTGTTGTTAAAAAAAGGTATTATGTTCTCACAAATTTGTCGATATGCTTCCAAAACTATATTTATATTAACGTCTGGGGATAGAATTGTATTTCTTAATTTTGAGCAATAAATTGAATTTTGTAATTTTGCAATTTTATTAACTTCTACATTTTTCTAATTTTTTATTATTATTATATAAAATTGCAACATAAATAACACATATATTCCCCACAACACATTTGTGCTATATTGCCCTCCACCCTCAGGATTATATAACAATGCATTTACTACATGTACCTATAATTGTTTTGAATGAATGAATGAATGAATGAATGAATGAATACTTTATTACGGTCAACGACCAGTATATAATTGTTTTCAGAATTTCGTTTCTTGTTTTCACTTGTGCATCCCGTCTCCTTCCAAAACTGTATTGATTCTTTTGGTGGGGTATATCCTTTATGTTTTTAAAATACATGTTCTATAAATTTGTTCCAAATTTGACTAAAAACATTCTCTTTCAACTGCCATTTTCTAACTTTCAGTTCACATGTCAGTTTGTCATTGGTGGCTAAATTCCACATTTCATCATACCATTCTTCTAAACTCAACTGCTTGTTATTTTTCCAGTTCTTTGCCATTATTAATCTTGCAGCTGTCACCATAATTACAATCAGTTCCTTTACCCCTTTTTCTATTTGGCAGTTTCTAACTATGTTTAGCAAAGCTTTCCTTGGAGATTTTTCTATATTTATCCCTATAATTTCCTTTATCTCATTAAATACCGTTTTTCATTCCTTTTGTTTTTCTTCACACGTCCACCACTTATGATATGTTCCTTTTTCCTTCTTACATCTCCAACATAGAGGTGATACCTCTTTATTCATCATATGCAGATTTACTGGTGTTAAGTACCATCTCCATATAACTTTGTAGCAATTTTCCTTTACTCTCACTGACATGTTTTTCATTATTCTTTCCCCCCATATCACATTCCAAGTTACTTCCTTAATTTCTTTGTTAAAGTCTCCTTGCCATACCTGTTTTAATGCTGTTGTTTTATATTCATCCTCAAGTAACATCTTATGTATTACACTTATTATCCCTTTTCTTTGGTATTGATCTTTCATCTCTTCTCTTTTCTCAATAATTTCTTCGAATTCAGTCATTGCCCTACATTCTCTTTCTTTTTAGGGATTATCTTCATTTTTACTATTGCATCTCTTCCAAACCATGATATCTTCAATCTATGATAATCTCGAATTTGTTCTTTGGTTTGTTTCTTCACATTATCTAGATTTGTTTTCATAATTTCTTGCATTTTCCAAGTAATTTTTATTCCCAAATATTTAATACTATTTTTATCTTCCCTTCAAATTTTTGCTTCATTTACTCTTATCATCATTCCCATAATTTATTAACATACATTCTGATTTATTACAATTTACCTTTAACCCTGTAACTGCCTCAAATATTTTTAAATGCATTTTAATATTATTTATAGAATCTATTGGATCCTCAATTTTTAACAACGTGTCATCTGCAAATAGATTGACCTTAATTTTATTGGTGTTCCCTATTCCTTTTATTTTGGTATCCTCTCTAGTTGCATTTTCTAATAGTTCTATTACCAAAATAAACAGTATTGGTGATAACGGACATCCTTGTCTTGTTCCTCAACCTAGCGTTATTTTTTCTGGCATTCCATCATTTACTATAATTGTAGATGTGTTTTTGGAGTATAGTTGCTGCATAGTGTTTCTAAAATATATACCAAACCCTAATTCTTTTATTAATATATTTAAAGCTGTCCATCCCACCGAATCGAAGGCCTTAAAAATATCCAATGATAGTATACTTACTTTTATATTTATCTTTTAGTTATATCTATTATATCAAGTATTCTTCGCATTAAATCTCCCATTTGTCTACCTTTTATAAAACCATTTTGGTCCTTACCTATATAAAAGGTAAAGGTAAAGGTTCCCCTTGACAATTTGTCCAGTCGTGTTCGACTCTAGGGGGCGGTGCTCATCCCCGTTTCCAAGCCATAGAGCCAGCGTTTGTCCGAAGACAATCTTCCGTGGTCACATGGCCAGTGCGACTTAGACACGGAACGCTGTTACCTTCCCACCGAGGTGGTCCCTATTTATCTACTTGCATTTGCATGCTTTCGAACCGCTAGGTTGGCGGGAGCTGGGACAAGCGACGGGTGCTCACTCCGTCGCGTGGATTCGATCTTACAGCTGCAGATCTATAGATCTTACAGCACAGAGGCTTCTGCGGTTTAACCCGCAGCGCCACCACGTCCCATCCTTACCTATATATTTATCAACAAATCCATTCAATCTTTTTGCTAAAATTGCTGTAAAAATTTTTGCATCCTGGTTGATCAGTGAAATTGGCCTGTAGGAATCCATATTCATTGGATCTTCATTTGGTTTCAAGATTAATACTGTCATTGAATGTTTCCAAGACTTTGGGATTTCTTCCCCCATTAATATTTTATTAAATAAGTTCTTAATTTTTGGTAGAAGCAGATATTTATACATCTTATAAAATTCAAGACCTATTCCATCTGATCCTGGCGTCTTAGCTTTTTTTAGTTTATTTATCGTCACTTTTATTTCCTCCTCAGTTATTTCTTGTTCCATTTTTTCCATATCTTCTCTTTGTATTTTCTTAACTATGTTGTTTTGTATATACGTATTAATTTTGTGTATGGAAACCTTATTCGTAGTATATAATTTCTTAAAGAATTCTTGAAAAGCTTCAATTTCCCCCCTCATTGTATTACATCTGATACCCTTTTCATCTTCAATAGTACCTATTGTGTTTTTAGCTTTTTTTACCTGTGTAAGTCTTGCTAGTAGTTTAGAGTTCTTATTACTTAATTCAAAATACTCTCTTTTCAAGTATACTAAATTTCTTTGAACTCTTTCTAAATGAATTCCTTCTAGTTCCCTCTTTTTAGCTTGTAATTTCCTAATTATTCTAGTATCTCTAGATAAAATAACTTTTCTAATTTCTTTATATTTTCTTCTAACACTCTACTCCTTTCTCCTTGTTGCTTCCTTAATTTATATGATTCATTTAAACTTAAGCCTCATACCACACACTTCGTAGCATCCCATATCATTCCAGGTTGACCTCCTCCTTCCTCATTAATATTCCATATTTCTTCTAAATTCTTTTTCATGTTGTCAACTACCTCCTTAAATCTAAATATATTGGTATCCATTCTCCATCTTTTTGCTTCTCTGTAATCAGCCTTCATATTAAACTCCATATCATTTTTTGCATGGTCAGATATTTGTATAGGTTCTATTTCTATATTGCTTACTTGTGAAAGTAAATCATTTGAAACAAATATATAGTCAATCCTGGAGAATGTTTTATGCACCGCCGAGTAATATGAACATTTTCTTTCATCTCCCTTTAATACTCTCCAGGTGTCCTTCAGATCGGTGTTACTAATTGATTTGTTCAATATTGTTTGTCCCCATTTCAATTCAATTTTTTTGTAGTTTTGTCTTATCTTTAATAATAATATCTTATAATCTCCAGCCAATATAACATAACCTGATCTTTATCCATTTCCTCCAGCACTGTTGTAAAATTTTTTCCTTGATTCTCATTTGGTGCATATACATTAACCAGTGTACATTCTTCTCCTTTAAGTCTTCCTTGAATCATTATATATCTACCTTCTTGGTTTTTCCCCCACTATTTTTGTTTCAAATTCACAATTTTTTTGATATTATTATGGCCACTCCCCTGGATTTTGAGTTGCCAAATGATTTTTCATGTATATCAATCCATTTACCTTTAAGTTCATTTTCTCCCTCCTTTTTTGGATGTGTTTCCTGTAAAAACACTATATCAGCACGCCCTTTATTTATCACACTCTGGATTTTAGCTCTTTTCATTTTAGACCCTAGGCCTTTCACATTCCATGTTGTAATTTTTATATTTTAACCATTGTCATTTAATATTTCAGCTTCTGTAATCCCAATCTGTGTTCCTTCCACCTGTGCACAATCAACAATACATAAACTTAAAACTAATTTAACAAAATATACCCACCACCCTTCTGTGTCCTTAACCCTGTCCCACACTCTACAGACTTCCCCACATCTATCCCTCTTCTTCCCCCCCTTCTTCTCACCAAGTATCCTTGGCTGAAACTTCCTCCTACCCTTGAGCGGGGGGGAGGCTGAGTTCAGGTCCATGACTAGGACTTTCCCTCATCTATCTGTCTACTCCATTTTATTCACTATCTGATCCTCTACATTTATATGATTTACTTAGACCCTAATTATTTAACTATGTGTTTACTCAGTTATATCATATCTAACTTACTTTGATATTGTTAATAGTAAAATCAAAACAGTATACATCAGTTAGTACAATTTCACTTATTGATTGACTTTCCTTTCTTCTTCACCCCTTTTTGCTGCTTAGAGCTCTCCCCTCTTTCTTGTTCCATCAGCTCTCCTTCTTTCTTGCCATCTCCATTCGTGGAATCTCGCCCATCTTCCAAAGTGGTTTCACAATCAGGCTCAGATCCCGAAATCCAATCCAGGCCTTTCGTTTTCTTCATTTCTGCTTGCCATTCTTCCTCAGTTAATGTGTCCATTAGTCTCAGCCAATTTAATGCACTTTCACAATCATCCTTTCGGTAAACGTGATCCTTATAAAGTATACGTAAGAAGATTGGGTACCCCCAGATATATTTTATTGATTTATCTCTTAATAAGGTGATAACCTGCTTCATCCCATGACACCAAGTTATTGTTTGTTCCGAAAAGTCATTAAAAGCCTGAATGGGTATATCTTGAATTTTCAATAACTCAGGTTTCAATCTGAAAACGTTCATAAGCTCCTGTTTTTTGTTAAAGTTCCAAAAACGAATTTGGACATCTCTTGGTGGTCCCTTTGTGCTTCTTCTTCTTCTTCCCACTCAATGACATCTTTCCAGATCAAAACGCGACCATTGAATCCCTGGTGTAACTTTTTGTACCCAATGTAGAATTATTTCTGTTAGTTCCTTTCCTTCTGATGTTTTTTCGGGGATTCCTCGAATTTTCAAATTTTGCCTTCGATTTTGATGTTCCAAATGTATGGCTTGAGTCCACAAGTCTTTAGTTTTCTTTTCTTGTTCATATATTCTCTTGGTATTCATCCTGGTTTGTTCTTGGACTCTGTGAATTTTATTATCAATTTCTTTCATTTGTTTTGTAATGAGCCCCTTCAGTGTTTTATTGTCCTCTTTAAGTTCTGCTATTTGGTGTTCCAACTTTTGTTCATTCTTCTGTATCTCACCCTTCAACTCTCCAATAGCTCCCATAAGAGCCTTCTGTAGCTGAGTCATTGTTTCTTTATACTCTCCTTCTTGAGCTTTTGCTGCCATCTCTGCCTGGTCCTGACAGAGCAAATGTGCTGTTGTCTTATCTGATGGACGATCTCTTGATGGTTCTCTTCACGTCTGTAGCTTGTCCTTTTCTTTAGACCTCCCTCTAGACATATAATTGGTTTAAACTTCTTCTGCCTATCGTTCAATTCTTTCAATTGTTGATCTGCAGCTACTTTTTCTGCATTTTCATTAGCTTTCTGCAGCCTAACACCTTAAGTTTAACTTAAGTGCCTTAAGTATTTATTTATTCCACCACCAGGTGGAGCTCATAAATTTTTTCTTAGAGCCCACTTTCCATGTATTATAGCTTATCTTTCTCTCTCTGTCTCTTCTCTTGCAGGTGTAAGAGAAAGTCAAAGGGAGTCCTTCCGCTTTTCTTATCAGTTTAGTCTCCGTTTAGAAAATTATAAAGAGATGTTTGTTTTTAACCCAGACAGTTGCACATATCAAAAATTAGTCACTTCACACACTGCTGCTACATCTGGGGGCGGGGGAGGACTTTACTCTCAATTATTTGAATTTACGGAACAGAAGCAGCCACAGACACCACAGCTTTTCAAAACATTCCTGCCAAATTTTATCTACTCAGTTCTTCTTCTCAATAAGCCGGTAAAAGAAAGTATTCTGGTCCGGTTATATTTCAAACCTGAAACCTGGGCTACTGTCTGTCTGCTTAAACAGTTCTGTTTCTGTTAGATTTCTCTGTTGCTGTTATTTTATTTTTCCTCTCCAAATATAAACTCCTTCCAAGCGTTTTTAGTCCCACAATTAGCTCATTATTTTGGTAATCTCAATGCTGAGCTGAGTTCTTATCTATGAAGTGTTTTACTACCTTTGTTCTTCTGTTAATGAGCTCGAACAAACAGTTATGGCGCTGTCCGTTTATCTTTCGGCACTGAGTTTAGTTTTCCAAATCCATTTAAAAGGCTTTCCCCCCAAAAAATATCTTCTCTTTTTCTTCACCTCCACCCCATATACATTTTACAAGATGATTAGCTTACATTAAGCCACTCTTCTGGAATTCCATTATGCTCCTGGTCTGGGTATTCAAGTTTTTCAACAAGCAGACAGAGTTTTTGAGGTTAGCCCTCTGCCATTCCTTAGCCCCGCCCCCTTAACTTCTACTTTTTGCCATTTCAATTGCCTTTCCCTTGTATTTTTAAATTCTGTGCTAGCCACTGGTCTTGTAGGCAAACTTTCCTCAGGTCAGTTTTAGCTATTACTTCCACCATTATTGGTTGATGGTCACTGTCCACCTTAGGGTGTACAGTTATACTAGAAAATGAGCAAACAGAACCTCTTGGAACACAAATGTAATCTAGCATACTCCCTGACCTTTGGGAGAAATAAGTACAGTGGAACCTCTACTTACGAACGTCCCTACCTATGAACATTTCAACTTATGAACAGCTCCATCCGCAAAATGTTGCTTCTACTTGAGAACGGAGCTTCAACTTACGAACCGAGGGAAAAAAAGTGTTCTGTTTAAAAGGTGTTCCCTCCCTCCCTCCCTCCCTAAGTCATCTTAGGTTAAAAGAAAAAAAATTATCCCCCTAGTGGTAGAGGACGGATTAACCGGCTTTGCATTAGTTCCTATGGGAACTAATGCTTCAACGTAAGAACGGCGCCTCTACATAAGAACCAAAAACAGCCGGAACGGATTAATCAGTTTTCAATGCATTCCTATGGAAAATTTTGCTTCAACTTACGAACGTTTCAACTTAAGAACATCTTCTGGGACGGATTAAGTTCGTAAGTAGAGGTTCCACTGTATATGGGTATGGTGATCTATTGTCATTATTTCGTAATATTTGCAGGTCAAACATATATGTTAACCTAAATAGGTTTACACCCGCGCAATTTATCTTTAAATGCTGTGATTTCCAGTAATTCAAATCTACAGAATCATCATCAAGAATCCCACATTTCTCTGGAACTTTTGACAAAGCATTCCCAATTCTAGCATTAAAATCACCCAATAATATAAGCATCGCATTTGGAAACCTTACATTCAACTCTTCTAACAGGAGTTCCAGGTGTAACCAGACATCCGATTTACAGTACTAGGATGAAATTGGTGGAATATACACATTTACCAAGATAATCATCAGTTCTTGGGTCTTGATCTTAACTATCAGCAGATTTTTATCTGATGCAATTGTCTCAACCATGCTACCCTCCCACCCCAGATCTTGCTTCAGTAGTACCGCTAAACCACCTATGGCTCTACCTTTCTCATTTAATTTCTCTGCTGGTTTTACCCAAGTTTTAAATCCCGGCACCACTAAGTTTTCCTTCTCTAGGAGCCATGTTTCTTGAATTGCTAGTACTGAGTATTAAGATAAAAAGGGAATCACCTTCATATTATTTCCTCTCACCGTCCACCCAGCTGTGTTCCAAGAAACAATACCTACTAATTTGTTTGAGCAATCTGATTTGGAAACGTAGGGCTTTTTGGTCCTCTGTGTAGAATTTGCTATTGGGGCACCATCTGGTTGTTCAGTCATATCTAGCTCCTGAGGTATACTCAGTCAATTTGTAATCTTTTGAAACTCCCTCTTCTCACCCCTATCACCCACCTCCAACTCCTCCATAACTTCAATCAACTCTAATTATGGGTTTACTGTGCTAACATTCAACATAATGGGGAACTCTACGTTTCCTGTTTGGAATTCATCATTTCTGACTTTTGCCACTGGTGCCAGTTCAGTATCCTCTATATATCTAACTCAGACAGAGTTCTGACTCTTGTCCTCTGAAGATGCTGGCCACAGAGACTGGCAAAACGTTAGGAAGAAAAACCTTAAGAACACGGCCATACATAGGCATCCTTCAGTCTCGAGAGACTATGGTAACGTGCTCTGTATGGAGGACTTCGACGCTGTATGCGAAGCTGGAGTGTCCTCTCCAGAGCACGAAGCCTGGGTAAAATAATATGGAGGATAGGCTGTTACCCAAGCAGCATATCCCCCCTCTCCACGTCGCTGAAATAGTCCAATGGAAAGGCAAGAGCCAATACAACTGGTTCCAGCGATGTCGCAGGAGTTGCCAGAACGACACGAACTGCCTCCGGGACTCCGGCTCCGGATTTTGCCTCGAGGTTAACTCCTGAAGCCTTTTCCATCAGTGGATATAGCCACAAGGCAGTGGAGGTTTGAAATCAGAGTTTTCCTTCTCCTAGATGGGCTGCCTTCCCAGGCTAATGAGCCCCACCTACCCGGCCAAACACGGCCAAACACAGCCAAACAGCCCGGAAAACCCACAACAACTATATCATTTCAGTCCATGATTTAACTTTTAAGGGTGTGGGATTTGCAGCTAAAACTTTGGGTGCTAGTACATTTTTATTACTTTTTAACCCAGCCATAACTAAACATATCTGCTTATCAGACAATACCTTGTAGCCTACTTTGTCCTCGTTATGTCATTGGCTCATTTTCTTGTGATTCAATTTTCCTTTCCAATTTCCAATTCCCGCTAAATAAGATCCCCCAGTCCCAATGAAAATGCAGCATAGAAAAGCATACACACGTTTACGATTCGAACAAATGGATTCCATGATGAAATGGGTTTCAAGGTATCCCCATAGGAGATAGACTGTGTTTGTGGCAATCCAGTCCTTGAGGATTTGGCTCATTATATGCTTGATTTCCTTTTTATATTGATATAAGAGAAAAATATCTACAGCTTTTTTTAAAGAAAGTGAAAAGTAGGAGTGTCTCAGAGAAACTGAGCTTTTTATTACTATCACCCAAATTACACATAATAGAGTTGCAATATTTGCGGTTAGAGCCTCTGTATGTAGATCCAAGTATTTGGAAAATATTGGTGTGTAATTGTACTAGTATATCACTATAAACTTAAGTTGAACTCTTTATTTTACCAGATGTTAGGTTATAATAAAGAACATCTCATATGTTTCATTCTAAAACCACTTGGGCTCATATCTTTGTGACTGAAGGCAAGCCTTTTAAAGGAAAGGTATTTTAAATGTAATTAACCTGGGTGAAGGCTGGTGATACCTAAGTACATACAGATCCTAAGGCATTCTTTCCAAATCTCCAGTATCTTTAGAAAAGTTGAAACTGGAAAATGGACAGAAGAAGATAAAGAAAGACATGTTTCTTGGCAAACTGTATCTTCCTTTGCTCAGTCTTAATTATTGCCATGCAATGACTACAGAGTTTTAAATTCTTTTGTTACCTTTCTTGAATATGTTTTCTCTCTCATTTAGTCATTTTATATTGTACAATAACCAGTAGGGAATTGTCTAACAAAAAGTGACATTCAGAAATGAGTTGATTCTTGATTTTTTGGCTAGAAGAAAATCCAGCTTGCAAAATTAAAAAAGTGTGTGTATGTGTGTGTGTGTGTGTGTGCAGACATCTCCAGAGTGCTTTGTATTCCATTTTTCCTATTAGTTGCAGCACACTCTGTGTGGGTTTTTGATTTACAGTCTCAAATAGGCTTCAGAAATATAATAGAACATCTTTAATTAAATCCCAAAAACTCACATTCAGGGATAAATAATAATCCATCAGCTATTTCATTCTCTTACAGTACCCAAGAGGACTTGACAGTCTTAATCACTTCAGCCATTTATACCTCCATTTTAGCTCTATTTCAGTCAAGCCATTTAGTGGAGTTTATCTAAATTACAGTATCTTTTTTTATCACACGTCTGGAGCTGTAACACAGAAACTAATTTCTGGTGCAAAATGGAATATCTCAGAAGCACAGACATCAGTAGCAGAGGCACATTAGAATGAAAAGTTACCTGTCACTAACTGATATTTGTCTCTGTAATGAGCTGAACCAGTCAAGAAGTGTGGCTATAATCAAATTAGAAGACACTAGCAGCACAACAGAATGCTAAACATAAAAGAAAATGACATTGCTTGCATTGTCGCTATCACAGCGCTTCTGCTTGGTAAGCAGGGCCTGTTTCACTCCTCTGAATGCAGTGTATTACGCAGGATACTGTGAGTAAATGGTGTGTCAGAGAAAGCCCTGTTGCTTAAACCTGTAAACTGCTTTGCTTATAAATTAAGGCTACAGTTTAAGCAGGGCTGAGTCAAGTTACACTGCCTCCCTAGATAGGGCATGGTGACTGGGTTACTGTGTGAAGTATAGAACCTTACTGGAACCTGTTGCCTCCAATGGTATTGTTAGGTAATAATGGACTCTTAATGTAATTATCTTATGAAGCCCTCCCCACTTTAAAAGGAGATATTACTTCACTTGTTACAAAATGTATCCTGCTCTTCAGGCTGCTCCTTTTGTGTCTTGGAGGGTAGCATACTCCTCTTGTGTGGGGGTTCCACATAGGTAATAATGGAACAGAGCTCTTGCCTCAAAGTATCACACATCTACAAAGGTTACATTGCACTGGGAGAAATAAAATGCACACAAATCCATGCATGTATTTTAGAAGAGGGAATTGCTAAAATTAATATAGATGAAAAACACACACACACATGATTTAATCAATGGAAAAACAGGTACAAAAATGTTTGCATAAAAATGTGCATGGCCTTTACATGTGGGATTTTGGAAACCAAAGTCTCACAACCTCATATGAACAAAATGTGAGGTGAGAATTAGAGATTTGCTTTCGATTTGGAACTTATTTGAAAAATGTAGGGAAGCAGGGATATTTGTTTGTCTCCAGACAAATCCAAAGTGAGGGAAAGCAGGCTGAAGCAGTGATTAGATTGAATTGGAGGTTAATAATCTAACACTTCAGCACTCATTTCAAAGGATTCAGGGGTGCCTGACAGGTGTGCAGTAGTGCGCAGCTAATGCAGGATGGATTCACAGAAGGGACAGAGCTGGGCAAACAGTAAATTGCATGGCTCCTGTAGAGGTGGAGGGAGAGGAGGAGAGGAAACTGGTAGGAGATTTACCTGCACACTGGATGTTGAGCAGTAGTTGATGACACTGCATTTTACTCCCCCTCCCAAGTCAAAACTCTTTATTTTCCCAAGCTTCATATTTTTAAACTATTCTGAAAAACATAGATACATACCAATATGCTGAAATTTTCAAGTAGGAACAGAAATGGGCAGGCTACAAATCAAGTTGAAGTAAATTGGTTGCAATTTTCGAGAAAAAGTTTTTTAAAGGTAAATAATATTTAAAACAAATAATCAAAATAGATGGCATTTGCACATTGGGCAGTTTCCTCTGTAGGTATTGTGAGTCCTTCCCCCCTCACTACAATGAGTGGAATTACTCAGTGCAAGAGAAACAGGGGAATTATTGTTCAATGCAAGGAGAGCAGGTGAATTCACCTGCAAAGACTCTGCAAGCTGTTCAGATATCCAAGATAATGCACTCACACTTACTTTCTTTCTTTCTTTCTTTTCTTCCTTTCTTCCTTTCTTCCTTTCTCATTGAATCTCTCTCACACACAAATACACAAATTGCATACATGGAATTTCTATTGTACAACACTGCAGAAAAGGTATCCCGAAGGCTTGTCTCTCCATCAATACTGCTGCAGCAATGTGCTTGAAAGTGTGTAGTGTTAAGGACTAGCCCCAGCTGTTTGCTTCCTCTGGATATGTGCATGTGAGAGAGTAAATGGATAAGATGATTCCTTGAAGCTACAGAAGTCCTATTCAGACACTATATACTCCCATTTTTTAAAAAAAGGTAGCTTTGTTAGTCTGTCTCAGCATGATGGCAGAAGAAAAGAAGGAAAGTGGGAGAAATGTAGCACTTTAAAGACTAACAATTTTATTTTACTGTGAGCTTTCATAAAATCAAAGTCTGCTTCCTCAGACACTCTGAGGCACTGCACTTATGCCCCACAAAAGCTCACATTGAAATAAATTTGTTAGTCTTTAAAGCACTGCAGTATTTAACGGCCCTGCATCTGAATGGAAAATGTATGTGTAATATGTCTAGTTTGGCTGAGTCTGACTCATGGTGAGAACGACCAGTCTTTCGTATCAGAAAGCAACCAATCCTTTGTGCTTTTCAGTTCTGTGATAATGAGCAAAATCCAATTGGTGTAACTTTGTGCAGCATAACATATTGGGCCCCAGAAGCTTTTCATTTGAAGTAATTAAATGTTTCCTATCCCCCTCCTTTTAGGTTCCAAGGCTCCCTGGGGCTCCCTTTTGCCCTGGGGAAGCCTTTGGGAGCCTTGGGACATGGAAGGGGAAGCTTTTAATAGTAAAAAATAAAAATTAAAAAATCACTCCCAGGGAGCCTTGGAACCTTAAAAGGAGGGGGATAGGAAGTCTTCAATCACTTTAAGCTATTTGCTTCTGGGGCCCAATCTGGGTTATTCCAGTACAAAGCTACGCAAAAGGATTTTGCTCAGTAAGTTATATTTCTTTTCTAAATATGCAGTTGTGTGAGCAAATACCATTGTTGTTGTTGTTGTTGTTTACTTCCGGAATTAAAATATACCCTTTGGTTTGCATTAAGTTCCTAACTTAAAACTGAACTTTGCTTAGTTTACAGTTACAAATACACAATAAACATGATTTTTGAACCTGGACTTTGTTATCTAAAGAGAGACAGAGAGAGAGAATGTATAGAGTTCTTGTTTGAGAATGACTATTTGTTTGGTGCAGCACCTTTAGGAAACAGTTCACAGGGCAGGCCTTTAATATTTGTCAGGAGGCAGGTGGTGGAGTGTTCTGCTAACACTTACATATTTAGCGCACTCATTAAATTTTACACTTCACATATGCATGTGCTTCCAGTGATGCAATTAAAATTTATGCTTGTATTTTGCATTTTCTGTTTTGTGCATCTGTTTCTTGTCAGCTGTATACAAACAGAAAAAGCATACAGCAGGGCAGTTATAGCCGCTGCATCTAACGGCTGACTCATATGACCCTGGAAAGATGCTGAAATTTAGGATTCTAATATTGGAGATGGCTTTGAGAGCTTGGGGAAATGAATGTGTGGCTTTTCCATCATATACAGATTGCTTAGGTGGGTAATTTACATTGCCATTGTACACCAGAAATGTGTGGCACATATGTAAATCAGGATTTGACTGCAGGATAAAAGCACAAACAGTTCGAATGTAGAGTAGTGCCACCACTCTGTACCCACTCTGTGGCATTTTTCTTTGGAAGCATGACTATTTTATTTTGTCTCTTAAACTGTACAGTAGTTTATGTTTCCATCTTTTTCAATTTTCAGTAAAATAATGAGAAAATTACTGAAGATCTGGCTAGGAACATTAAAAGCATAATGACTAAAGCTGCTGCACCAATGGCTTTATTGTTGTATTAGAAAATTAAAATGCCTTGGACGATGTCCAGTATTCTGATGTCATTAAAGTAAGTGTATAGCTTACACTGTATTGGTTGAGAGTTTGGTTGAGTAGCTGCAGCTATACAAGAGAGCTGCCCAAAGCTAGATAAATGTATAACTCAAACTCAAGCTCAGTGTTGACCAACTTTCATATTTCATTTGGCTTATTTCCTGTTTCCAGCTCTCAGCATTAGGGATGCACTGAGTACAGTAGTGTTGATCTGTTCCAGGATCAACTGCGGATATATGGAACTGTGGATACGAGGGAACTCATTAAAGCAAGAGGAGGGGGAAAGGTGAGAAGCGGAGGTATGTCTGCTTGTGCACTGTAGGCTGGGTTGCAGCAGTGGTGACTGCAATAACTGAAACCATGCATACCAACTCTGCGGGTATGGGGGAACTACTGTAGTTGAATTCCTATCTGTTGCTAATGTGACATCAGTAGCCTTTTGTCTAATACTCCCTTTGGTTTTCTAATCTATTTATTTGAGTAGCATAATCTTGTTTGTTTTGTATGAATCTGTGCGTGGTTTAGATAGTAAATCTTATTTTGTCCTCACACCATATTGGCCCTAGTCAAAAGATTAAATTTCTTGATATGCTTTATTTAAAAAATAAATTCTGTCTCTGTCTTTCAGTTAAATACACATTTTTGCAATAGTCAGGGCAGCAATATGTTAACTCTGAAGTATAAATTGTAGTTTTTCTTTAGAATTGTAGTGTGGTGTCCCTGAGCAAGGGAACTCTGTCTGGAAATGTTATCTTTGATTTATCTGCCTGTCTTCGTCTGACAGTTTCTGCCAAGCGCTGCTGCCTGCCTCTCTGCTTGTTCAGTGCCCACTGCACTATCTTTGTTTGCTTGCTTACTTTTTTTTTTTAACTGCCTTTTGTTTGGTGCAGTTTTTTAACTGTAACTGGGGGGTTATCTATGAGCTCTAGGAAGCTGCTGCCAATATTAGATAGAGAGGGCAAAAAAAAAAACATGAATCAGCAAGTCTATTCATCTGGGTGTACCTGCTTTTAAAAACTGTGTTTTGTTTTTTTGCAAAAAAAAAAAAAAAAAAAAAAAAGACCCTACTATAAAGGTCCATTTTAAACATTATTCTTAAAGATATACCAACCCTTGAAATCCAACTGAAATTTGGCAGATTAATCCTTTTCTTCAGAGTCTATCTTGTTTCTGGATTCACATATATCAATGCAAGAGAGAGAGAGATTTTGTTTTTCCAGTGAAAGTCAGTGGGAAGCTGGGAAGCTGAATTTGCAAATCAATCTGTATCTTCTTCTCATATATTTAAATATGACAAATTTTGTTTTATCTTTCTTTTCTTTTCCTGTTAGGCTCACTTTGTTTAGTAATACCACCACAGAAAGATCCATCAGATAGAACCAAATATATTTGCTGATGTTTCTGCTTTATCTCCTTCTGAGTGATATGAGAATTATTTAAGATGAAGAGGTACCACGTGGGACATACCGTATTTGCCGGCGTATAAGACTACTTTTTTACCCTGAAATACATGCCTCAAAGTGGGGGGGTCGTCTTGTACGCCGGGTGCACTTCAGTTGGAATAGACATACCGGTAGCTTCCACCTTTTTCCCCTGAATTTCCAGTGCAGAGAAAGCCTCAGCAAGCCTCCTAATAGCCCGCCCATCAGCTGATCGTCGGGAGAGGGGAGGGGGGAGGAGTGGAGGAGAAGACAAAATGGCCGCAGCCACATGGCTGCCTGGAGGCTTTTCAGCCATTTCGTCCTCTTTTTCAATGTTCGTAGGTCGAAGCACCATTTCCCATAGGAATGAATTGAAAACCAATTAATCCGTTTAGGCCGAAGAAACGGAAGGCACTTAAAACTTCCAACAACACACAGTAAACTCAGCTCCCTTGCTGAGGCATTAAGGGAAAAAAAGCCACCAACAAAACAGCACAGAAACATATCCGCCCCAGCCAAAACCCACCCAGAAGTTTTTTAAAAGGAGAAAACAGCAGCTTACCTCCTTGCAGACACACACACACAGGCTCACTCGGAAAGCCGGAGCTCTCTCAACTGCCACACACCCTATACAGTAATGGCCGACAGACCTAAAGCACCAAGAAGCAGCCTCGGCGCCACCTATAGTTAGAAAGTTGAATTGCTCGTCTTATACGGCGAGTATATAACAAACTCTATATTTTGAGTGGAAATGTTGGGGGGTCGTCTTATACGCCGGCAAATACGGTATATTACACTGTTCTCCATATTGGTTGACTCTTTGTGGGTCTAAGGAAGAAATTTCCTCACTCAAAACACACAGGGGGGCACTGCCTTCTCCTATCACCATTTCCTTTGAAAACAACCTTAATAGAAAACCAGGTTTTAAAGCAAAATTAAACTTCTGAGGGCAAAATTCTTTAAAGCAAGATACACCCTCTCTGTGAACCTTGTTTTCAAAGGAAATTAAGCTTTGTTTTGCTGGTGTCACACATAATTTCCGTAATACAGTTGTGGTGAGAGGATGACATGGGCCATAGGAAAGGATGTGAAACTGTATGTGGCCCATGTGTCAGCTGTTGACCACCCTGCCTCTGTGTGGTAAGCCATTTATCAGTGTGGCTTCAAAGGAACTGCCATATCTTCCTACATCATCAGTAATGTACGAAAATATCAGGCAACCTTCTGAAAAATTGTTCTCATAAAATTATTTGAGACATGGAATGTAGAGTATCACTTGTCCTCACAGGCATGGAAAGGTATTGGAACATTCTTCTCCTTTCCATGTAGAATGGCAAGGAATTCTCTGGGGCTTTCATTAACCACCTTGGGTCCTTTTGAGGAGAAAGGTGGGGTAAAAATATTTCAAACAAATCATGTAAATAAATTAGTATTCCTGCAATGTTGAGAATGGTGTTTAGCACACAAAGCATGCCCATCTTTCTGCAAAACTGCCTGTTTTTCACAAAATTCCTGATTTTGTGGAAGACTGCACAATTTGAGTATATTATTCAAATTGTATAAATTTGGATGATAGATGTTTTATTTTAAAATATATATTGAAGCACTGAAAGGATTGTTGGTAACTTTCTTACAATCATCCAGCACTGCTGTACTTGATATCTGTGAGTGTGGTTTCATTCTTGAGGGGAAAGAATAGAGATGTTTTACACAAATTACCTGAAAGTGAAAAAGAACTCTTTTTTCTTGTTCTCAACTAGAGGTGAAATCCTGCAGGGCTTTAAAGTTTCTCACCAATGAGTTTCATTACGTCTAGATGGCCAAAACCAATGAGAACAAGGAATTTAACAAGTCTTCTTTCTAGCACTGCATGGAACTTTCCTTTGGAATCAATTAGTCAAAAGGTTAATCGCAACTACTGCTCAAAGAACATCACAGTCATTACAGGGGCTTTCATCTATGCAATAAGTACGCAGAACAGGTATTATTAGGAGAAAAGGGCAAGTGGTTAGGAAAATAGTAATCCATGTTGTCTTTGTATTGTGCCAGTGAACATCAGTGGTTTGTACTACCCAAATACCTTTTCTATATTTCAGTAAAACCTAGTTATGAAGCTAATAAATTAGCCTGACTCCCCGTGATAAAGGCTGCAAGCCTGTACTCAAATAGCTATGGATAAGTCTCATTGAACTCAATAGGATTTATTTCTGAGTAGGCATGTGCAGAACTACTAGACAATCAAAACATAACACGCTGTGTGCAATCTTTGGCTTTTTTTTACTTTTTATGGCACTACCAAAGGAAATACAATGGATTGATCTTTTGAAATGTATTTGAAGGCAGCTTCTCACCTAGTATTAAAGCAGCTTTGTTATTCATTAGAACAAAAAGCAGCAGTTCTGTATGTGACACCTAGTTTTGCAAAACCGTAAACATATTTAATGTTTTTACCTCTAGGCAGAGCCATAGGGTTTTACTGCGAGGTTTCATTTTAATTTCATAAAAAGAAGGATCCTTAGAGACAGCTGCAAAGTTGTTTAAAAAAATGCCCTTCAGCAAATCTTCATATTACTCTATTCATTTCAAAATCAATATAGCACTTCTATGGGCTGAAGTGTCAAGCTGTGCAACACAAGTTTAAGGAACTTCTTGCTGTAGCGTTATAATGAGCATCCTTTTCTTTACATTATCAGGCCTCCCACTTATCACCAACATATTTCAAATCTTCTTTGATTAAGACAGAACAGTTTCAGACTGTGATCCATTTCTGTTTTTCCTTAAGACTTTAGGATTGCCACAGCAACATATATCACCTCTTCCTGCTAAACCAAAGTAAGTCCTCCTGGGTATTAGTTATGTGCTGTCAGGTCGGAACCGACATATAATGACCCTAATTGAGCTTTCAAGGTAAATTAGATATTTAAGAAGTGGTTTTACCAGTTTCACCCCTCCCCCTAATCCACCACTCTACCCACTACACCACACCAGGTGGTGAACCCCTCCTGGATACAGTGGTGCGCAAGACACATTTCTCCATAAAAGAGGCTTCCATTTTTCAGCTTCATTCGCAGAGCTGAATTTAGAATTTACTTGGGTTATACTTCTGAGATTACCATGGCACAGCAAGGTGGCAGAGGGTGCTCCATTTCTTTCTTTCTTTCCCACCCCCACCCTGACTGCTCTCCACTTTTCTGATCTGAGGAAAGCACTTTGGAAGAAGCTACCCTAAGACAACTTCCCTTGAACTTCAATTGAAGTGCAGAAAGCTGGGGAGGGGGATGCACTGCTGACTGTTATAAAGACTATTATACAAAGAAAGACAGGACATGCCCATCTACTCCTCAGTCACCTCCTAAATCAGGTACATACAAGAGTCCTGAGCCTCACCTGTTAGAATTTCTCTGAAATGTCTTCTCATTTGAAATTATTTTTTAATTGAATGAGAATCGTCAACATTCTTCAGTACAGCACTATTCATGGATAGAAGGTGATTTACTCCCAGCTAGTTATTTGTAAGGCTGCATCTTTATTTATAAAGCAATATTGTACTAAAAACAATGGGCACCTGTAATCCTATCTCATTATTATCCATTTCGGAGAACAGTTTGACATAAACACCATCTAGATTTATTATACCATTGTCTGTTCCATATTGAGATATGCAGTGATATCCAAGCTGCAAATTCTGTTAATGTGAACAAATGAGGAAGCCCATTACCTACAAATAAAGTTAGTTGGGGAATTTATTCTTTATATCAAAGGAGTCCTGCGGGTGGGTGCCCCTCGTGTCTGTGGTTTGGGGGCCTCCCTCTCCTTTGGAGGGGCTGCTCTCTCTGCTAAGGATGAGGTTCGCAGTCTGAGTGTACTTTTGGACCCAGCACTATCAATGGAAGCCCAGGTAGTGTCTGTGCCCCATTCTGTCTTGTTCCACCTGAGGCAGATTGTCCAGCTGCATCCCTGCCTTGGCATCGGGTCCCTCACGACACTGGTCCATGCAAAGGTAGTCCTGAGATTAGACTACTGTAAAGCTCTTTACATGGGGCTGACCATGAGGCTGCTATGGAAACTCCAGCAAGTCCAGAATATGGCAGCCAGATTATTGAGTGGAGTAAATAAATACCATCATATCTCCCCTACTCTAGCCGCCTTGCACTGGTTACTTGTTTGTTTCCGTGCCAGGTTCAAGGTGATGATACTGACATACAAGGCCCTAAATGGTTTGGGACCTTGATACCTGGCAGAATGCCTTCTTCCAGTGAGATCTGCCTGACCTATTCAATCTTCCCAGGCCAGGCAATTGAGAACATTGACTCCAAGAGAGGCCCAGAAAGAGAAGACCAGAAACCGGGCCTTCTCACCGGTTGCTCCCCACCTGTGGAAAAATCTCCTGCCCGAAATACGCCTGGCCCCTTCACTGGGAATTTTCAAGATATCTTTGATAACTTGACTGTTTAGACAGACTTTCTCGAATATTACATTGTCAGAGTGCAGTGGTGCTGTCAGCGCTTAAGTTATCTGTTCTGCCACCTTGTCTTTATTAATTGTTTTCATGGTGTCTTTTTCTTAGTTTAAGTTGATTGATATGTTTAATTTGATTCTTGTATTGTTATTATGTTGTGAATTTATTTAAAGTGTTATTTGTTGTTTTATCATGTTGTGAACCACCCAGAGTGGCCTTGTAGCCAGATGGGTGGTATAGAAATTGAATGAATGAATGAATGAATGAATCTGCCACAATCCGTACACCCCAGATTTAAGTTGCATGTTTGAAATTAATATGCGTTGTCTCAAAGTACCTATTGTCACAACAATAAATCTTTCTTTTGAACAGTTGGGGGGATCTCATTCACTAGAATAACTCTGTTGCACTTTTCTTTAGAAAGACTATCGCATGCTCTTTAACTCTCTAGGTATGACATGACTCATTTTTCTTTCATTCCATCTCTGCTGTAAACATTTTTCCGTCTTAGCTTCAGAACGAAACTTTTTTTAAATTCTACAATATTATGTTTTGGTCACTGGGATAGTCCTGTGGAAGCTCACAGTAGGCTTGGTTTCTTTTGCAATAGCTAGGTTTTTAGACTAAATCCGTTACTTTCACTTCCCTCTCCCTTTTTGTGCTCTTTCTTTGTCATTCTCAATATATCTGGCGTTTTATACATGAGTCTCCCTATCAACCTGTTTCCTTCTTCAACATAGTTTTTGCTATATTTTGATATCTAGCTGTGTCTACTACTACTTTGAGTCACATTAAAACATAGTAAAAGCATTTTTTTAAAAAAGTAGATGCAGCTTTTGTATCGTCTTAAGGATCGATTTGTGACAGGTCCCAGATATTTCTTTGTCTCGATATTCTTTTCTTCTGTTTAAAAGAAAACTTGTTCTTTATAGCTAGTCTCGAACTGTCATTGATCTTTCCACCTTTTATACTTGAAATTTATTGTCTTTAATTTTGTATTACTTAAGATCAAGAGAGGCTCACAGAGAGGATGGGGGCATCTCCCTCCCCCTCCGAATCTGGGGGAAAGAGCTCCTCCCTCCCAATCACAAACCACCCTTCCTTAAGGTGCCTGAATAATGTCCTTGAAGAAGTCAAACATCTTTGTTAAAATGAATAGATCACTGGAGCAAGCCAGGTCCAAATACACATTAGTCTGAACTGATTCATAACCTGATGTGGAGAAAGCACAGGTTGGAAAGTTACTTTTCAGAAGGAATTACTTACCATTCCAAAGCCTCCCAAGTAGTTAACTGCCACTCCAGTAACAGGGTTCTTTCTTTCTTTCTTTCTTTCTTTCTTTCTTTCTTTCTTTCTTTCTTTCTTTCTTTCTTTCTTTCTTTCTTTCTTTCTTTCTTTAGTGTCTCTACTTTCTTCTTAAACCCTATTTGTGGCATGGGGTTTAAAGATAGAGTAAAATTAGTTTATTTGTTGATGATGCTTTATTAACAATAGAAAACCCATTAATTGTTATGGATAAGGCAAAAGTATATTTAAAGGAATTTGGAGAGATAACGGGGTTAAATTAAACTGACACAAATTGATGTTACTAGTCAGAAGTCTAGTAAATATTTTATTTAAATATTTAGATAGAAATATTCCAAAGAATTTTAGAATTACTAAAAAAAGAAAAATTCAAAAAAAATGAAGCAAAAAATTAAAAATAATGATTTTAGAAACATTGGGCTTTTGTGGTGTGGTGGAACAGTAGTATGCAAAATGGAGATTTTATCTAAGATAATTTTTCTATTTATGATGTTACTGTTGAAGATAACTGAAGAAGAGTGAAATATTGGCAAAATATGATTAATAAATTTCATAATGGAGACTGGAAAAAAACAAGGATTAGTAAGAAGGCATGGTATAAATCTCAAAAAGTAAGAGGTTGAGTCTTCCTAATTTAAGGTTATATTGCTAATCAAATAAGACATACTCTTGATATTCTATCTCAGTCTATTTAATATGGCTAATAATAATAATCTTGGAACTGCAGAGCTGGAAAGAACCCTATGGATCATCAAAGTCCTACCGCTGTCAAGGAAGCACAGTGGGGAATCGAACTCCAACCTCTGGCTCCACAGCCAGATACCTGAGCTGAAATTTCACGGAGCTGAATTTCATTGGAATCTTGAGAATATTCTTTTTATACAACCAAATAAGAGCATTGTAAAAAATATTGAAAATCCGTTTCTTAAAATATTATTTGCATTTGGAAAAAAAATATAGAAAAATATTTATCCCATCTGTTTCTCCATTATATCTGGTAGTAGAGTTGGAGAAATTTCCAGGAAACTTGAAACAAAATATGGAGAATTTCTTAAGAAAGAAACAAGGTATTTGGGTAAAAGATTGGTTAGAAAAAGTGAGGGATATAGAGCAAATAAATAAAGTATTAAGAATGGCGAAAACTGCTGGGTATCTCAATGGTTTAGGTCTCTGGCTGCAGAGCCAGAGGTTGGGAGTTTGATTCCCCACTGGGCCTCCTTGACAGGGGCTGGACTTGATGGTCCCTTCAAGCGCTACAGTTTTAAGATGCTGCTGCTGCTGCTGCTGATATTGGTTCAATCTTATTCTACTGGAGCAATGAACAAAAGATGAGGTAAAAATAAATGGTAAATGTAGGGAACTCACAAAATTTGAAGAAATTGTATTACAAAAGGAAAATACAGATATGATTTGGAAGAAAAGATAAATACCAAGGTTTATAATAATATAGGGGGTATATATATTGAAATTCATGCCAGTAAGGATAAAGGGGAAAAAATATAAATTAGTTTGGAGATGGTATTTAACTCAAATGAAATAAAATAAAATAGATACAAATTATTCTAAATTGTGTTGAAGAAGATGTCAGAAAACATCTTCATATATTTTAATATGTGGCAGGAATGTGAGAATATGTTGAATTTTTGGCAGTTGGTTTTCAAGGAAATAAATGGAATAAGTTAAATGTAGAGATATGTCCTAAAATAGTGCTTTTAGCAATACTTGATAAGAAGCATTGGGAATGGACAATGAAATAATTAAGTTTAAATTTATTAACAGCAGCAAGGTTAATGGTAGCAAGGAACTGGAAAACAAAGTACAATTCTCAATTAAACGAATGACATAAACAGGTGTGGAATATAGCTATTTGTGATAAGTTAACATGTAATATTAAAGTAAAGACTTTGATGAATAAGAATGTTTTATAGACATTTGGGGAGAGTTTATTGATTTTGTATTAATAAAGGGAAAGGGTGGTGCACCTTCACAAGAATCAATGCAATTTTGGAAGGGGAAGGGGACTCCATAAAGGGAGGGGGAAATGGTTATATCTCCAAATGGCTGTGGTGCTGTTGAGAGTATGTTTTGCATAATTGTTTTATGTTGTTTTGCATTATTAGATATGTATGTTTTTGTTTTTAGTTAAATTAAAAATTAAAAATTGAAAAACAAAAATAAAATAAAAGTATCACCCACCCTTGTTTCTGGACTTTGTGCAAAACCTACTTTCTTGTTATTCAAAAATAAAATAGTTACTTTTAATTACTTTAAAACAACATCAGAATGGTAAACACGTATGGTTGAAAAAAACACGTAGGCCGTGAAGTTACACTACCCTAGTAACTAAATTATAAAATAGTTAAATTTTCCCTTGTGATGTCAGAGTCATGTAATTTAGGTAAGCTTCATTCATTTCTTGTTAAAATATCTTAATAACAAGCAACATATGTAACTAATCACTTTCAAGCTCTATGTGCTATCTCTAGCAAAAATGTGTCCCCTTCTCTGTTGCATCAGGGAAATTCTATTTTCATTGGTCCTTTGCGGGGGACTAGCCTTGTTAGCTTGCTGCAGCAACACACTCAGCAGCATCTTGTGCCACCCTAAATACGAACAAGTTCTTTTGGCATAGGTTTTGGCTGTTTCCCGCCTACATCTCCAGATGCATGATGCCTTTAGATTATGGATCTTTTGATTCCTGGAATTCCTTCTCATACCCATTTAGGAATGTTCATGGGCATACCAAGTTGCCATGTTGAGGCTTTCATTAGCACCTTGTGTCTAGTTGACTTCATTTTGTCTAGGAAGATGATACCATGTAACCTTTTTGTGACAAAGTAGATATTTGAATCAGGGACTCTGGTTTTTTTTTCCCCCTCTCTCTCTTTCAAATCCAGCAACTTTATTCTTAAACTCTGCATTAGGACTGTTGGATCCATGGCTGCTATGTAATGATGCCAAAGCTAAAACATATTGGTAGAAAAACTGTGTAACAATAGGTATGGTTAATTTGCATGATTTTTAAAAAACAAACAAACATTAATTTGCATAATATGGAAGTCTGATCTTCACAATATGGAAGTTAGGGTGCCTGGATTTGGAGAAGTGGAATGTAGCAACCCTAATTATATCATATAGTGCCATACCCATCCTCCCACCTTCATCTTTCTTAAAGAGAGTCCAGGACTCAATCACGTGATCTGAATACTGATGTGTCATCTTACCCTTTTGACCTCCATTCCCCAAGAGAACCTAGTGAACATGGCCATCCACACTTACTAAGCTGTGTTCTGCACTTTGTGTTATGATTTTGATTTTAAGGATGTTAAAGGCAGTTTGCAAAAACAGGTCTCCAAGTGCCAGACATGTTATACAGTAATGGTAGATTTCCACATTTCTCTGGCTTTTGTCATATACAACGTCTTTTGAATTATATATGTTTGACATTACAAGACTGAATCAATAACACCAATATGTGATGTATGCTTTTACAATCACAGTTGCTGAGTGGTTGAAATGCTTCACAGATTCCTAAGGATCATGAATTTCATTTTTTCTTTCTCCAGAAGGAAGAGTTACATCTAGTTCTCTCAAATGCAAACAGGTGGCAGCCTCGAAATACACATAGTGCCACCAAGAAAATTGTGATCAATCTCTCATTGCTCTCTGTGTGTAGATATATATTTGTGTGTATAAAATGCAGACTTACAGAGTTGCAAATTTAATCACAGAGGCAGCGTTGGTGGGGGTGTGATTAACCCTTTGCCTAGAAGCTATTTTTAACATCAAAATCCCCCATCCTTAGCTGCTTCCCTTCCTATCATGGAAAATACAGAACACTGCAGGAACTGATTGCAATTTTGATTGCAAAATGACCCATAAGGAAAAGGGTTAATCTCTTCCTCCTTCTGTACCACTGCTGTAATCAAATTCACAATGCATCTGAGCCTGGATGTCTGAAACATAAGACTACTGGCAGATTATTCATGTATCTCCTCCTAGCAGGTATCATGTGCCATTTGAGCCTAAAACATCTGATCAAGGAAGATCAAAAGTGGTCAGATATGAGACTGACTGCATTGCTACATCTTCTGTGATGAGGCAAAAAGCTGCTGCACATGTAGGCAAACATAAACAATACTCCTGGGGGGGGGGCAGACCTTGATATATGAACTTCAAGCACACCAAATGTGCATTTCCATGTATTGATTTGTGCCACTAACCTCTACGTCAGTGGCATTGCTTATTTGTCTAAGCAACTGATTGTTTCTTCAGCACTTTGAGTATTCATTGATTTGAAGAAAGAACATACTGAATCTTTTATTTTTCCCTATATAAGTACTATCTTACCTGTGTGAAGTTATGTGACAGGAAGTCATTAACAAAACGTGCTTGAGTGTGCCTTACAGAAGAGGGAAGGAGGGAAGGATATATAGGTGAAACCATTCTTTATCATGACATTAATTCATTATCTAAAGACTAGTAGGGAAGGGGTGGAAGTAACAGAGAAAAGAGGCTAGGTATTTGCACACACTTATGCCTACTTCATAAACATGACATCAAGTCATTGCTCCCAGTATTGCTTTGATATTTTCAAGACATTAATTGTTGTTCTAGCATCAAATAAGCCTTTTGCTTTTATTGACAGTTGTTTATCAAGCAGTCTGTTTAGGATGATGTTAATGTAGTTGTTCTGCTCTAAAATAATAAAATAGTATTCCTCAATTTTTATTAGCAAATAACCATATTAAGCTGAAATGAGCTGGGTTGCTTTTTAAAAATAATAATGCATGAGCCTCCTCACTCCTCATGGTAATAAGCACTCATTCCATTGTGATTTTCTAAAATATTTAATGTTGTAATGATTTGAAGCAGTGAATGATGGAGATACTTACGTGCAACCCTCTGATGAAGTGGGTTTACAATGTTGTTGTTACGTGTCATGAAGTTGCCTCTGATTTATGGTGACCTGATGAATGAGCAATCTCCAGAGTGCTCTGTCCTCAACAGCCATGCCCAGCTCTTGTAAACTCAACGCTGTGGCTTTCTTTAGAGGGTCAATCCATCTCATATTACAATATTAGGTTGCCAAATATCATGTTCTCCAAGTGATCTGTGTGCCTAGGGTCCAAAAATAGCCTCAACAGAGAAAGAAGCATTGTTGCTTCTGGAAACTCTTTTATACAACTTTTATAAATAAAAGCCCCCATAAAGCAATCTCTGATCTTCTATTGAAGAATAGGATCAAATCCATCAAAATTCTCTCCATTGCCACTTATGCCCCCATTTAGTTATATGCAATAAATTGTGGAGTAGTAATGAAAGGGTGTCTGTGTGTATCATAAAGGGGTCAGTGATAAGGATTTCTCAGCCTCGAATTCTTCATAAAATGAAATATGTCAACAAGCATTTTCAAAACTCTGCTGCTCAGAGGAGAAAGCCATATAGAAATTATCATTTTTATTGAAAAGTGCCAGAATCTATATGCAAATTAGTGGCACTGGTAGGAAGATCCTTCAGCAGACAAGAATGGAAATTGCTAGTCAAAATACTATTAGAAAGGCTCACAAAAGGGATTAAATCACTGTTCTTCTAATTTTTGACCTTAATCTCATTTTTGTCTATCATCAGAGCTGAACATATTCTATTATGATTATGACAAACTGCTTCTGAGAGTGTAGATTTTAGTACAACTGTTATTTTTAAGGCAGATTCTAGGACAACATACCTCCAGTCATGTAATTAATAACATTGATAAGATGAGAGAGCTAGGCTGTTGATTATTTTTTCCTGGAGTGAAAGTTCCCAAAGGGCCTTTTTGGCCTTTTTTGGATTATCATTTTAAAGAGCTGCAATCAATAGTGCTAGATTGCAGCAATGTTTTCTATCTGTGTTAGAGTGTATTTACCATCAATAGATTTGTTACTCATTCAAGTGCTTCCTTCTCCTTTTCAATCAGCTGTTCCAGGCATTATTTAGATAGAGCGGGACTATAGGGCCATGCCTCCCAAGTCACAGTACTCTCTGACCCCTTAATGTGATAAGAGGTGACTCTGAAACTGAGGACTCTATTCTAGGTCATCCAGGTGAACTCTCTTTGCAATTGAGAGATGTATAAAACCTTCCACTACTAAATACAAGACAGTTTATGCAACTGTTTATGCAATGAGTAAATGCTGTGGACACTTGGACACTTGGATTAGATTCTAATTGTCTGAATGCATGAATAGGGCTATATTCGTTGAAGATAAGCACCATTCCAAAGTACACCACTCAGGAAAGTCCTGGATACATTGAGTTTCGAGATCTAAAAAGAGGACTTACACTTACAGAGCTCTTGTGAATGACTTATCAGGTTTCTTGATTAAGACAGTTCTGAAATGCATTCAGCTAAAGAGGCTTACAGTACACAGGCACCAATGTCTAACTGACTACTGATGTGAATATTGGAGAATGGGGCTTCCTGCACATCCACACGTCTGCTACAAATATAGCCCTATTCATGGGCTCAGGTCAGCACCTGGATAAGGCTTCAATATGCCTGTATGAATTCTTGTGTGAAGAGACCTAATCCTAAAATACTGGGCTAAAATGCCCATTCGGGGTACGCCCCCCTCCAGCTTTATTCTGTATGTGAATAAAGGGCATAAAGATCACCTTATATACTTTTGTGAGCACTCCCCTAGCCCCCCTCCATGATGACATGGTAAGTTACCACAGAAACAAAATGCTTTATACAAAAACCAACTCATCTTAAAGAGCCAATGGGCCCAACAGAACTAAAGGTCCTCAGGACAGCCTGTTTCATCGTTTTTGCCTCCAGGGATAGTTCAGTCTTGATTTGATCTAAGACCCACTTATTCATTTGGCTGGCTACCCAGGGTATCCGTAAAGCTCTCCTCCAGCACCATATTTCAAACAAATCTTCCCTTGCCATTTTTCACAGTCATACATGGTGATCAGAAATACAAAAGTGTGGATTATCTTGGTCTTAGTCTCCAGTGACACATCCTTACACTTTATTGTCTTTTCTAGTTATTTCATTGCTGCCCTTCTGAGACTCAGTCATCTTCTGATTTCTTGGCTGCAGTCTCTATTTGGACTCATGATTGAACCAAGGTATATAAAATCGTTAGCAATTTCAGTTTCTTAATTGTCAGTATTAAAGTTGTGTAATTCTTCTGTAGTCATGATTTTAATCTTCTTAATGTTCAACTGCAGTCCTGCTTTGGCACGTTCCCTAAAAGTCATTTCAAGTCATTGCTGATTTCTGTCAGTCAGATAATGTCATCTGCATATTCTAGATTATTGATGTTTCTTCCACCAATGTCCACTCCTCCTCCATCACATACATACATACACCAATCCTACTAATGTAGCAATGTTTCAGTGAAGTTTAGTGAGCTAAACTGAAAGAACAAAGAAAATGAAGAATATTCCAGAATGCAAAATGGTTTCCTAAACAGTCTTTCTTTTCAACCTGAAGCTCCATGAAATGGCTGGGAGGCAGCAGCGGAGAAGGAGGGAAGGTAACATTCAGTCTGAGCATTCCCTGGTGCCTCAGTGGCTGGAACATCTGGATGTGGGGGAGACTCAGCTACCACATGCCTTCTTTATTAGTAGCAGTTCAGTATATTTTATTGCTTTCAATTCCGCCTTTCCTCATTCAAACCACTGTCCCTCTTTTTAACCTCAGGATGGTCTAATGTGATACTGATTATTCAATGTGGTGTTGCTCAATCCAAGAGGTGAAAAGTGGTTCATTGGCCCACCCCATAATCACCATGGAATCATACAAATATCCATGGTATCCAAGCATAAATGCACATCATGTCTATCAGAACAAAAATATCTTTTAGTTTTCACACTTCTCAATTCAAAAGAAGTCTCAAAATATTTTAAAGTGTGTATTTTGATAACAAGTCTCCTTGAAATCACCATCATCATCTTAGAACTTCAAAGCTGGAAGGGCCACTATGGATTATTGAGTCCAGCCCCTGTCAAGGAGGCACAGTGGGGAATCGAACTCTCAAACTTTGACTCCACAGCCAGATACCTAAATGACTGAGCTATCCAGCAAAGTATGTTTTGGGATAAACTACACTTAACCACATTCTTAAATGTGAGGTTTGGGGCATTTAAATCATACATGTGAAAGTGACAATGACCTGAGAGATCCATCAAGTCTTACAAACTAACTCTACTCATGCTACATTGGTTCAATTCCCTTGTTTTGATCTACTTGCAAAACAAATATACTAGACCAATGTAATTCAGCAGGCTACATCCTTAAGAATGTGGGTGAGTGTACACAGGAGAGCAGATGACAGGACAGTGACCTTTTCAGATCATCTTAACTGATGCCAAGAGGTCCAAAACTGCTGTCTGTTATATTGTTTTAATGAAGTGCAGAAATGAAGCTGACACATAATATACAGTGTGGGTTCTCAACAGAGAGTTGCCTATGAATCACAAGGGTATGAATGTTCAGATGTCTGCTTTCAGGCTTTGTTCCCTTAACCACTATGCAAAGTCAGCTACTTTGTTTCTAGCATATGTTTTAAATTGCTTCTGATTCAAATAGCTCCGAACTTTCAAGCATTCTGGGAGATTTTTCCACTTTTTGTCTTTTGACACCCTCAAATAACGTCAACTACCCAAAGTTCTGGTTCAGATTATATTTGTGGTATGGCAGTCTTGTCAGCTGAAAGTCGAGCTATGTAACAAGCACAGCCCATGGCTGTAAACATATGGTCTAACATCTTGAACTCATTGAAGAATACTATTGTGGCTTCTTTACAATATTAATGTGCTGTCCAACTCAAATCCAGCACATTTGGACAGTCTAAGGTTCACTGCTTTTAAGCATTTATCATCCTATGTAATGATAGTACAGACATTGTGACCAAGATCTACAGATGGCATGTACTAATGTTGTTTTAATTAGTTTGGAGCGTGCGGCTAGTTGAAAAACTACTACAGATACATACTTGTTAATATTACAGCAAATATTCTGTGATACAGAGAATTAATTGAATGAATGATGAACAAGATATTGGAGATATCTCATTTAGAACTTCCTTTTTAGGAGGTTTGGGTTTACCAAATATTAAATTATACTATATAGCAAATCATTTGAAGCACATTACAGAGATTATTGCAAATAGAAAAGAGGTAATTTGGAGTGATTTGGAGTTTTATAAGTACATAGAGAGTGTGGAGAATATTTTTTAAGGAAAATATTTAAGATATGTAAAAAAAATAGATAATCCCCTTTTAAAGTAATTTGTTGCAATTTTGGGAGAATTATAGGAAAATACTGAGTCCGAAGATTTCTCCATTGAGTCAAGTGGTAAAATTAAGAAATTTTCCAGAAAACCTTAAGAGAAAGTTAAGTAAGGTTATGATAGAACAGAGAGTTATAAAAATAAAAAAAGCTGGATAAAGAAGATGTATAACAGAGAGTGAATAAAAGGACATTTAGGACAAGAGAGAGATACAGGGTTGAACATAATGCAGTTAGAAAAAATGGACTAAAGAATGGAAAAAGAAAAAAGGAGAGTGTAGAGAGATGACTAAATTTCAAAAAAAATTAGAAAAACGGGAGAAGATGGAAAGTAATAAAAACAAAAAATGAACAATAAGTGTAATTTAGAAGATCTTAACAGAAGATGAATATAAAATAAAATATTTTAAAGAGGTCTGGAGATGAAATATAAAGAAATTAGTGGTGGTGAATGGAAGATGTGGAATAAAAGAATAATGAAGAATATGTCTGTAAGGGTTAAGAAAAATTCTTACAGAGTAATATTCAGTTTCTTTAACTCCAATTAAACTGAATATAATGATCTAAGAAGTATCGTCCTCGTGTTGGAGATGTAAGAAAGAAAAGGGTACATATTTGCATATGTGGTGGACGTGAAATGAGGGAGAAGGAATGGACAATGCTTTTCAAAGAGATAAAGGAAATTATGGGTATTGAAATACTGTACAAAGGTGTCCAACAATAGTTCTGTTAAATATGATTGGAAATATTCAGTTAGAACAGAAAAAAATAATTATTATGTTGACTGCAGGAAGATTGATGTTTGCCAAGAACTGGAAAAATAATCAGTTTAATATTGAAGACTGTTACAAAGAAATGTGGAATATGGCTATTAATAATAAACTAACTTGTGAACTGAAGGTCAGAAAGAGAATGTGAAAACAAATTGTTTTACGGAGATATGGAATGCTTTCTTAACACGTGTATTTGTTTAATAATAAAAAAAGGGGTTACCCCAAAACAAGAATCATTATATTTCTGGAAAGAGACAAGGCACGTAATGTAAAATACAATACAAAACAAAGCAAAATAACTTTTTTTAAAAAATCCCGAAGGTGGTGAACACTGTATATTTTGAGTTATGTTTGTATTTTATTTATGTTTTTGTTGTTAAGTTTTGTTCGTTTTGTTAAAAAAAATAAAAAAATTATTAGAACTTCCTTTTTCTCTTCTATGTCTAGCCCTTGTTCGGTAATGTGAATGCTTCTTTTTCAATGATTGGGAGGGGGCATTTAATAATAATTTCCATTAGTATACCTTTTCTTCATGACCTACATACAATGTGGGAAAGCAGGATGCGTGAATATCATATGCTTTGATGTGATCCAAATTATTTGCCTTATAAATCTCAACTCATTCACTTAGAGTCAGTGTAGATACTGTCCTATTTGATTTTTATCCAAGCATTTGTATGTTTAGCGGTTTAGACATTAATGGCTGTGTGTTGCGTTATTTTGAGGGGACAGCACATTTACACTGTTATGTTGTTGTTTAGTCGTTAAGTCGTGTCCGACTCTTCGTGACCCCATGGACCAGAGCACGCCAGGCCCTCCTGTCTTCCACTGCCTCCCACAATTTGGTCAAATTCATGTTGGTAGCTTCAGTGACACTGTCCAACCATCTCGTCTTCTGCCGTCCCCTCCTCCTCTTGCCTTCACACTTTCCCAACACCAGGGTCTTTTCCAGGAAGTCTTCTCTTCTCATGAGATGGCCAAAGTATTGGAGCCTCAGCTTCAGGATCTGTCCTTCCAGTGAGCACTCAGGGTTGATTTCCTTCAGAATGGATAGGTTTGATCTCCTTGCAGTCCAGGGGACTCTCAAGAGTCTCCTCCAGCACCACAATTCAAAAGCATCAATTCTTCGGCGGTCAGCCTTCTTTATGGTCCAGCTCTCACTTCCATACATCGCTACTGAAAAAACCATAGCTTTGACTATGCGGACCTTTGTCGGCAAGGTGATGTCTCTGCTTTTTAAGATGCTGTCTAGGTTTGTCATTGCTTTCCTCCCAAGAAGCAGGCGTCTTTTAATTTCGTGGCTGCTGTCACCATCTTCAGTGATCATGGAGCCCAAGAAAGTAAAATCTGTCACTGCCTCCATATCTTCCCCTTCTATTTGCCAGGAGGTGATGGGGCCCGTGGCCATGATCTTAGTTTTTTTGATGTTGAGCTTCAGACCATTTTTTGCGCTCTCCTCTTTCACCCTCATTAAGACGTTCTTTAATTCCTCCTCACTTTCTGCCATCAGAGTGGTATCATCTGCATATCTGAGGTTGTTGATATTTCTTCCGGCAATCTTAATTCCGGCTTGGGATTCATCCAGTCCAGCCTTTCGCATGATGTATTCTGCATATAAGTTAAGTAAGCAGGGAGACAATATACAGCCTTGTCGTACTCCTTTCCCAATTTTGAACCAATCAGTTGTTCCATATCCAGTTCTAACTCTTGCTTCCTGTCCCACATATAGATTTCTCAGGAGATAGATAAGGTGGTCAGGCACAACTTGTCATAGTTTGCTGTGGTCCACACAGTCAAAGGCTTTTGCGTAGTCAATGAAGCAGAAGTAGATGTTTTTCTGGAACTCTCTGGCTTTCTCCATAATCCAGCGCATGTTAGCAATTTGGTCTCTAGTTCCTCTGCCCCTTCGAAATCCAGCTTGTACTTCTGGGAGTTCTCGGTCCACATACTGCTGAAGCCTACCTTGTAGGATTTTGAGCATAACCTTGCTAGCGTGTGAAATGAGTGCAATTGTACGGTAGTTGGAGCATTCTTTGGCACTGCCCTTCTTTGGGATTGGGATGTAGACTGATCTTTTCCAATCCTCTGGCCACTGCTGAGTTTTCCAAACTTGCTGGCATATTGAGTGTAGCACCTTAACAGCATTATCTTTTAAGATTTTAAATAGTTCAACTAGAATGCCATCACCTCCACCGGCCTTGTTGTTAGCCATGCTTTCTAAGGCCCACTTGACTTCACTCTCCAGGATGTCTGGCTCAAGGTCAACAACCACACTATCTGGGTTGTCCGGGACATCCAGCTCTTTCTGGTATAATTCCTCTGTGTATTCTTGCCACCTCTTCTTGATGTCTTCTGCTTCTGTTAGGTCCCTATCATTTTTGTCCTTTATCATGTCCATCTTTGCACAAAATGTTCATTTAATCTCTCCAATTTTCTTGAACAGGTCTCTGGTTTTTCCCTTTTTATTATTTTCCTCTATATCTTTGCACTGTTCATTTAAGAAGGCCCTCTTGTCTCTCCTTGCTATTCTTTGGAAATCTGCATTCAATTTTCTGTAACTTTCCCTGTCTCCCTTACATTTTGTTTCCCTTCTCTTCTCTGCTATTTGTAAGGCCTTGTTGGACAGCCACTTTGCTTACCCCACTCAAATCCCTCATAATGGCATACATTTCACACAAAGGGACTCAGTTAATTGGACTGAGATCTGCAGCTGCCTCAAAGTAAAGAAGAAAGTAAAGAAGAAAAATTATCCAACCTCATCCCCTAAGCTAAAGCAATACAAAACACAATTTCTCTCTATTCTTTAACATTCTTACTTCCCAAAATGGCTGTTAACAGGGACATTTCCTCCCAGGGACTTCCTGACTGGGACTTCCACAAAAGCTTGGGCTTTTCATTTATGCTTGAACTGTCCATCTCCTTCTGTTGGGGCTTCCTTTTTCTTTTTCTTCTGTTACAATATTACTTTTGTTTTCCAAACAAGTGGGGGGTTTCCCCCTCAACTTTTTAAATCCATGAAGGACTGAAGCAGTATTTGGCAATCCAGAAAGCCCCAATTTGATTTAAGTGCCGTTTTGGATCAGTTGAGAATCAGATAAATAATGCCACTCCACTTTATTTTCTTAATGATTTTCAAATCCAAAGCACATGCCTATGGGAAAGTATATTACACTTTCTTGATTGGCTTTTAAATTCAGTCTTCACATGTTCAATGTATTTATTTTAACTAGATCTCCAGTTGCTAGTAAGTCACTTATTTAGAGGCTCGGTTTAATGATTTTGAAAATCTGATCTAATTTAATTGCTTGTTATAAGTGTTTGTTTGTTTGTTTCAAGCCTTTGACAAGTATTACACTATAGAAGCCCTTTGGTGCATAACTCATACAACAATAATCTTAGTAACAAAAGATTCCGTAATTGGCATGAACTGCATGTACATACCACTTTCAACTCAAATGAAATAAAAGCTATGGCATTGAAGAAATTGAACTAGTGTTGAATGTAATAGTATTGAAATTAAAGTAGTATAGAAAAGCTTTTTTTAAAGCCTACCTTTTCTTATGAAATGGCCAATTCAGGTTTTAAAGTGTAGCAGGTAATGAATGGGTTACTTTATTTGTCTTTCCCCCTACAAATATGTTCTGGTCTCCATCTGTGTTCTTTACTAGACAATCCTTAGCCTCCATTTGTAGCTTCAATAAATGCTTGGAGGCCAATTTTATTGCTCTCAAAATCCATATAGATCATTATGAAGTAATACCAAGTTCTTTTGTTCTAACTCTGGGGCATATTTTATCTGACTTGTTTTCTATCAGGGAAAGACGGTCACTACTAACCATATTGTAAGGTGCTCTGTTTGAAAAATATCCCTTAACAATTTTTTTTATTTTCTTTTTTATATTTTCAAGTTCTGCAAGATTTGGAAAATGTTGTATAGCCTTTTCTGTAATGACTATTTCAAAATAGCAAAAATAAGCTAGGACACCCACTCTCTCAGCTTGGATCAGATTCTTCATATATACTTTCATGTGATTTAGGGGCACGTTTCTTGCAGAACTAATAATTTTTAATGGCATTATTGGTTTTCCTTCCTTGCCCCTTCCTGCAGTCAGAAGGGTTAGCTTATCTATAGGGCGTTGTTTGTTTGTTTTTGGAAATAACTGCAAATACAAAAGGAAAGGTAGGTGATATCTTTATTAGACCACTAAAAAGAATCTCACATATACACACCAAAAATTGTGGCTTTCAACCCATACAAGTCTTCCTCTGGTTGGGCATTTCTGCATTGAGGGTGGTGGAGGCAAAAAAGCAAAACAAAAAAAAACCTATAAAAATTCTCAAATGGTATTATGGTAGATAGGGACGTGGTGGCGCTGTGGGTTAAACCGCAGAAGCCTCTGTGCTGCAAGGTCAGAAGACCAGCAGTCGTAAGATCGAATCCACGCGACGGAGTGAGCTCCCGTCGCTTGTCCCAGCTCCTGCCAACCTAGCAGTTCAAAAGCATGTAAAAATGTGAGTAGATAAATAGGTACCACCTCGGTGGGAAGGTAACGGCGTTCCGTGTCTAGTCGCGCTGGCCACGTGACCACGGAAATTGTCTTCGGACAAACGCTGGCTCTATGGCTTGGAAACGGGGATGAGCACCGTGCCCTAGAGTCGGACACGACTGGACTAAATGTCAAGGGGAACCTTTACCTTTACCTATTATGGTAGATGCCCATGCCAGGTCTGTTTCTTAAAAGTAATGCAGGCTACAAACACACACTGGGAGTGTAGGTTTCAAATTTCACCCCTGGTGGCCACTGGTTTAATTCTCAATTCAGAAAACAAAAGGGTGCCAAGGATTCAACATACTGTATAGAAACATGCCAAAACATGAATAGTTATAAGTGCTGTGACTTACAAACATTTGTGAGTCGGGTTTATATTCTGTCCAAATCATCCATATTCCAAAGGGTGAAGGAATATATAGCCACTAAAAATTAAATGTTTTCACTGTAGCACATGCTACTGCAGACCTTTAGATAAAAAGTTTATATACTCCTATGGTACTCCATTCACAGCTATGCTCTCCCTTAAATAAAGACAATAGCCTTGCCTGTTTCTCTCTTGAATAGAAGCTCTAATACCATCTGTGAATGTTCTGAACAAATAAATGTGGACAGTATATTGCTTAGAAATTATCCAAAGCTCACTGGAGTGAGTGGGAAATGTTCCATTCCCTTTCACAGGGTTTATATTGCCTGCACATAGATGTTCTTAAGGTGTAATTTTATGGTCAATAGTTATGATGATGTGCAGTTGTACTTTGTTCTTGTAAAGTGAAGCAGTAGGAACACCAAATTTTTTAGATCAAGTATGTGGGATGGGGAAGATCTGGTATGTATTCACTAGTGAAAAAAAAAATACAAAGATGAGAAAGAACAGAGACTGGTTCTATAAACTCAGAAAACCATATATGATATACAGTTTCTCAAATACATCCTTTTGAAGCTCAGCTGGCACAAATTCAACATCATCATATCCAAGACCAGATTCTACCTCAGGATGTTTAGTCCAGCAGAAATAGTTTGCCAACAGACCACTAGAAAACAGATGCAAGCCATTCCTTTTTCCACATTTCATTTGTTATGGTTTATGGCTTTCCTGATAGTTTTTCTACCCTTGGATTTTTCTTTCTTTAAAAAAAATCTTGAATGATTGCTTACAGGCTTACTCTTATACTTCCACACTTTTTTTGCTGGGTCTTCATTCATATATGGTAGATACACAATTCTTATTTTCATTATCGTCACCATTTTCTCTCAGTTATTTTAGAAATACAGGAGGATATCTGATGGTATTTGATCCACATTTAGCTCCCATCATGTGTTGTTTGCATAGAGGGGTATCATGTGATTTTAAGGGGCTGTAGGACATTCCTTTAGTGGTGTTCCCACTGACACGGAATGCTCCCCAAACCAAGACCCATGTCAGTGTTACCGTGTTTCCCCGAAAATAAGACAGGGTCTTATATTGATTTTTGCTCCAAAAAACACATTTGGGCTTATTTTCAGGGGATGGTTTTTTGTTTTTTTTTCCATGTATCTTCTTCTGGTTGCTGCACAACGGTGGAGGGCAGGGTTTCACTTAACTGGGGCTTATTTTGGGGGTACAGCTTATATTATGAGCATCCTGAAAAATCATACTAGGGCTTATTTTCAGGTTAGGTCTTATTTTGGGGGAAACAGGGTAGCATGGATACCTCAAGCAAGGAAGTCATCCCTCACATTCTTTCCTGGGTCCTGGAATTGTGTATGATTGGGTTTCTAGGATCTACAGAAGCCTGTGTACACAGAGGAATACCAATGTAGGCCTCACTGTTCCTGATGTCCATAATCATGTGGGTATGGGCTAGAGCAGTGGTCCCCAACCATGGGCCTCCAGATGTTCTTGGACTACAACTCCCAGAAGCCTACACCACCACCTCTTCTGGCCAGGATTTCTGGGAGTTGAAGGCCAAGAACATCTGGAGGCCCAAGGTTGAGGACCACTGGGCTAGAGGAGTAAGGTGAAACAGGCCACATATTGTCTTGGGTAGGGGCAGTGTTTAATTGTGGTCCACAGACCATAGGTTAAGAACCTAGGGCTTAGATCATACACTGCAGCAGTTTGGTCTTTTTCTGAATATGGGTCCCCAGGTGTTGTTAGTTGACAACTCCCAGAATCCCTGACTATTGGTGATGCTGGTTGTGGATTTTGGGAACTGCAATCCAACAGCAGCTAGAGACTTACATTTGGGAACCAGAACTCTAGTGAATGTCTTCCTTTTCCCTTTCCACTGCAGCCTTCAGTGCCACCTAAAAAAACTGCCTTGGAAGGGATTCCCATATCTCTGGAGCAGTTTTTGAGTGCACACACGGGAAGTAGGAATCTCCACACCTGATTGCACTGGCAGAAATGTATTTAAAAAGGAGTCAGAAACAGAGAAGCCTTATGAAATTGCAAGCACATGTCTTCCTGAAACCATGAATTCTCTTTGGTGGGAAACACTTAATTTGTAGTTTCTCCCTTAGTTCAGGTGGGTAGCAAGAGTTTTTACCAAAAGGTGTCAGACATATTCCCATCCTTGAGGGATTCATAATCAAGGCAATTAATGAAAAAGGCATATGAGTAATGAAGGCACATAAAGGTAACCATTGTTTTAACATTGGCAGTGGGAGTTCATGATTAACTGTGCTGTGATCTATGATGATTGTGGTTAATGATTTCACAGGCTGCTTTTTAATTAATGTTTGCTTTAAAGTTGAAGTTTTAATATTGTGTGCCCCCGTCTACTGGACCTTTATTTGCTTACTTTTTATAAGCTGCTCTGGATCCTTATGAGTCTCTTGATTGCTCTCTCTAGCTCAGTTTTATATGCTCTGTCTAAACTGACAGTCAGTGAGTCTCCACGGTTTCAGAAAAAGGCCTTTTCCATCTCTACCCACCCAAGTGATGTCAGGGAGTGAAAGAAGGAAACTGAGCTAGGGCCCACTATTCCTGATTACAAGAGCTAAGTATGCATACTTCGTTGTCGTCATGATGTTAGAACTTTGCTGTGGAATGGTTAGATTGTGTTATGACAGCCTGATGTATCTGTAAATCCAACACGGTGAACTATTTCAGGCTGCAAGGCACCCACCCTTTTCTGCTTCCACTGACAAGATACCAGGTTGCATACTTAATGAAGAAGAATTGCTGAAAACTCCTTATGAACAACGCATGGGTGTGGACAACATTAGACTCTGTAAGATCGTAAACAAGGTTTTTACTTACTTTAATAAATGTATTTACAATTTATTTAATACATTTATTAAATACCTGAGCAGACAGCAGCTCAAAGTCAGCTGCTTTCAAAAATAAAAGGAAGAACAACCAATTAGCTAATGAAATTTATAACGTTTATGGGAAAAACTCACTGAAACACCTTTCAGGAAAAGGAGAGCCCTGGCCTTTCTGGTATCAGCTTCTTGGCTGCACAGGTGAAGGCAAAGAAAAAAAATTCATTCTCTGGTGGACTGGGGTAGCTTCCAGAAAGGGAAATTCAAATGGAACAACTTACACTCTTAGTCAACTTGTCCTGCTTTTGGGAGTATTTGTGGAACATAAGGCAGAATCACAGGGAGGTTTCTATTGTCTACATGGGTCTAGGCATACCCTTTGCAAACAGGGTTTTCTGAAAAAGAGAGTGAAGGTTGCCTCTGCAACAGATGAGAAATGCTCTCACTGGGTGCAAAGAGGTCCTTTGGACTTTGGGTCAAGAGATGGGAAAAATATAAATTGGACTTAATCTCTCAGACAAATAGGAAGGTATTAACAACAACAACAAAAAACACCATTCAATGAATTGGCAGTGCAGCTCCAGCAGGTTAAAAGACAGTAAAAAGGAAGGAAGGAAGGAAGGAGGGAGGGAGGGAGGGAGGGACAGATGGACGGATGGACACTGGGAAACCAAACTTAGTTTCTGACACCTTAATTCAGACAAGATAACAAATCTGACGTGAGAATTCAGTCACAAAGACAGTTGGCTATGAGTAGTACTCTTAGTTTCTCTTTTTAGAAATCTGAATGGGTTCTTAATTTTGCAAATCATCATTTTCAAAGAAGGACAACCATCTACTGGGTGAGAAAGAAAGTGGGACAGTATCAGACCCGGCTTCTTTCGGATCAGGTTTATGTTGACTTCAGTATGAAGGCAGAAGCAATAGAATTTCTTAGTTCTCCATTACAAATGAGCAAGTTTAACCCACAAGGCAAATCAAGGAGTATAATCTGATCTACTCTAGATAATTGTTGTTCCAAAATGCTTCATTGCTGGTTTTCCACTGGTCTGACCTGGCCAGAGTACTCTGCTTTAGACAGAGATTAATGTTTATGCACAGAATTGGTAACCTTTCTTGGATATTTCTTGGAATAACATAGAGACATACAGCTGAAACAGTGTTGTGCAGTTACACAAAAGATCTAAATTTTAGTTGTCAATTGCCATAAATTAAGAAATCTCCATAGGTACTATCTGTTGCTTACTGAGTCACATGACTTGGTGTGCAACAGATAATACCCATGGACATTTATTAATTTATGGCAATGCACCACTATGCCTTTTGTGTAACTGCACAGCAGGATTTTAGCCAATGAGTGATAGTGCTCATGATTTGGAATGTACTTAAGAACCTCTCAAAGACCCTCTCTTTTTCAGTCCTGATGTGATATAGAGGATATCAGGAGAGCAGTGAGGAAGGGAGAGAGAAGGGGAAGGAAACCCTTCATCCTTCCCACTCTCTGCTCACAGCTGTTACTACCATAATGCTCCCATATCTGCTGGCAGATAAGTAGAGGGGAGGGGAGGTATTAGGGAATGTGGAGCTTACAGGAGTGGCATGCAAAATCCAGGAGCTCTCCTCTGTCAGGCCGAGGCAAAGAGGCAGTCCCGAAACCATCAAAATCAGGGAGCTGGACAGGGGACAGATTGTATTTGTCTTCAGTGTGGAAGGGATTGTCACTCTCGGATTGGTCTTCTCAGCCACAATAGACGCTGTTCCAAGACCTCTATTCAGAGCACGTTATTATAGTCTCTCAAGACTGAAGGATGCCTACTACCTCTATCTTGACTATTGATTTATACAAAGTTTGAATATGGTTTTGAAGGAGGGCCTTAAAAGCTCATCTGTACTTTGCAGTGGTCTTTTGAGTTCTCTAGTAGTGCATCTTTGGACCACACCCAGGTAAACTTTAGAAGCTTCTTTGGAGGCTAGACTGAAGCTGCTTCAGACCCCACCTGTTTCAATTGCAATAATAGGAACATACCTCTTGAAATAAATTTGGACTGAACAGTCTTGTGCCTACTTTCCTGAGAGTAAACCTCGGGAACACTTGCTTTTAAGCAGACATATCTAGGACTTTACTGCTAAAATCTGGTTCAAGTTGTATTTATGGTAGTCTAATAAACAGTAGATGCAAGCCTTACTTTTGTTCCACTTTTCAATGCAAGAGCTCTCATTACAGTCATTGGGCATGCCTCTGATCTTTCTCTCTCTTGCGTATACTCATCAGAAACAATTTTCTGCTGGAAGCTGTGGCGTTTCACAGCAGAACTATAAAGCCAAATGATATTTAATTTAGCCACTTGGAACAATTTCTTTCCAACCCTTCTTGCAAGATGAAATGTTAGCCATTAAGTCTGCTACTAAGTGCTTGTAAACCCGCCTGTCTCTTCTGAGTATTATAAAGTGTGATGTCAGACATCTGGCCAATATGAAATGCCACAGACCTCAAAACCATGTTTATTGGAGTTGTGCAGAACAGGATAGCATTCCTCTAAGACTGAGGAAGCAAAATGCCATATATGCATAGCTGCCTAATTATCATATAACTTTTGCTTTTGACAATTTTTATTTTTATAGTTTTACTTAAACCAAATTATCTCTATAAAGTGTTGCAGCAATTTCAATTATTAATCTGCACAAACAGTAGCACCCTCACTCATTGTGATGTGAAAGTGAAGAGAAAGTGTTTATCATCCCTGTCAGCAATGGCAGAAAAGAACTAAAGTCTTGCATCTCATCTGTACGATATGAACAACTCAGGATGGCCTTTTAGGTCTAATCTCAGCGACATCAGATATCAAGCAGAAAGAAACCAGTATTTTTGCCTTTTGTTGAACATATAAAAATGTCATAGCAATGAAATGACATGAAGATGTCCTCTCCTCCTGCAAAGAACCAGAAAGGGGCAAAATTTAGATGTTAAAGACAAGCAGTTCTAAACAAGGATTACTTTGCAAATGTAACATGGCTGATTGCTAACAACTGTCATTTACACTCAGTCTTACTGCTGCTACTTAAATGCTAAAGAACTGTTTTGCTGTTCATTATAGGCCTGATCACACATTATCAGGATTTAGAATTGATGCTAGGGAGGTTGGACTCATGGTGATAGCCAATAAGGTATTTCTGTGCATATCTAAAGGTAGGGTGGGCTCTTCTCCATGCATTCAAGAATCCCCAAAAAGCATGTTTCCTCCTTAACATTGTGGAGAAGATGCATGTACAACTGAAAGTATACTGGGGTTTTTCATCCACTTGAAGACTGTACAAGAAATGTTTCTTAGGTTAATGGCTCAAGTCTACAGCTGTGATAACACACCATATGCTTGCACATCTGCTTCATGAAAAAAGCTTCTGTGTCAGTTGAATATAGACTTGAACTGATGCTGTTGATGAGGGTGCATCTAGTTCAAAGCAAAAAGAAGTTTCTTCCAGTCATCTTAAAAAATGTTGATGTTATAGCAAGGAATATCTGTTGATTGGCTTCACATGTACTGGTCCCAAAGACAAGCAACTACCACAGTGTGTGTTGTGTTACAAGATACTGTCCGAGGCCATGAAACTGTCAAAATTATGAAAACATCTTGATACTAAACAGAAAAAAATCATGCCATAAAGAGCATTGATTTTTTTTCAAAAGTACAGAGCATGATCTTCGGGAAAGACTGCAACTGGTTGTAACAATGAAAATGCAGTGAGGGCCTCATTTGAAGTTTCTCAGTTAATACCAAAACCCAGAAAACCGTACACAATAGCTGAAGAACTTCTCTTACTTGCTGCAAAACTCATGGTTTCTGCATTGATCAACGAGAAAGCTGCCAAGGACCTTTCCTTAATACCTTTGTCAAATGACACAGTTAAGAAGCAAATCGATGGTTTGTCAGCCAATATCAAGAAAGAAGTATTAGAAAGAATTCAGATGTCCCCCTACTTTACACTGCAATTGGTTTGTCACAGACATGACAAAGTGACCTTACTGTGCTACGCTACATATGAGCAAAAGAGAAATGTTTTCAAAGACATACTGTTCATCTTCTCGTTGGGACACACTACAGGTGAAGAAGTATTAACAGCTTAAACAAGTCTATAACATCTCATGACATGGATTGAGCTGGAAGGGACCCTATGGATCATCAAGTCCAGCACCTGTCAAGGAAGCACACTGGGGAATCAAACTCCCAACCTGCAGCCAGAGACCTCAACTACTGAGCTATCCAGATGTTCTCTATAAAAAGAAATTTGCTTGAAATGTCTCACACTAGAGAGCCAATAATTTTATATTCCATTTGTAACATAGGAAGTTATTCACATTGCTCAACCTTCTTCACTACTTTTTTGTTAAAGTTATGTGTCACAATAAATTGATATTTAGAATTTGTGCTATTTGTGCACATGACCATTTGGTTTTGGTGGTATACATAGCTTTGGGGGGAAAACAGTATCTCTTTGTTAAATAAAATACAATTTATGACATATGGGACATCTGTAGGCAAGTGTATTGAAAAAAGAATAGTTAATTGACTTTGCTAATGTGTTTGGATCTAAAATGCATTTCTATCCTAAAAAGTAACTGTAAAGATGACACCTTTAATCAAGTCTACCCAACAATGTTTTTCTTACACACACACACACACACCCTTTGTCTCTTTGCTGGTTTTTTTAATGCCAGGGAACCACCACAATTTTATTTATATACAACCTTAGTTCCTCATGTCTGATCACTTGCATTATGACAAAGTGTAATTGGACCTGCAACCATGAAATAATATTTGCAACTAGCAGTGGGCAAAAGCCTGTTTTTGCACCAACTACTGAAACACGGTTAGTGTAAATCTCGGCAGCAAATTGCTGCAAGTTAGAAAGTTAGTGCAGATATTTGCTACTTTGTGCCAAGTCACATAACTCAGCACGCATTAGCAAATGCCTACACTAGCTTCTTAACCTGCACCAATTTGCTGCCCTGTAAAAACACAACAGGGTTTTTGTCCTATAAATTCAAATTTTGCTTATGAGTGTGAGTGACAGAAGGAAGAATTATATCTGACTGTTCTCACTTCAAATGATGTAACGTTTAAAAAAAAGAAAGAAACAAATAATGATTCTTTAAAAGTTTATGTAAAATATGTCAAACCATAATTTTGATTTAATTAACATTAGTAAATACATTTTTTAATTCATTAAGATAAACATTGGCTAAATTCCTATGGGCATTCATATAAAATATGTGTAACTTGCTGGTGCTCTTTGACAAGGTGTCAAGGGGCATTTCAGTCATGTGCCTTGTCACACACCTGATGGCACAACTGGAATATGCCCCAACACTTTGTCAGTTAGCCTCAATTTGCCATGGCAAGTTATGCAAACGTTACACAAACACCAATAGGATTCTGGCCATTAAGTTATTAGTTAGCTTTAAAGGAAATTCTCAGAGAAAACATCACATGTTCCTGCAGTAGACACTATACGTCTTGGTGGCATTATGTTGTTTAACTCCTTCAGTCTAGCTCTTTTTAATTCAAGTTCATTTCTGCAACCTGGCACTTTCCATATGCCTTTTATTACAAGTTCCACTAGTCACTTGCTAGCTAAGTGGCAGGATTTCTGGAAAGTGTCAAGTTGAAAAAACCTGTGCTATAATATGTATCTAAAAACCTGTTTAATTAAGCCTTGCCATTTCTTTGCATTTCTCTTAGTTTCTTTCCACTCCATCCTAGTGACACTAATGTTGTTCATTCACCCTTCAAACACCATGAACTGTTTGTCTAGATTGGAAAAGGCCACTAAGACATATGTTTTCATTTCACTTAGAAGGCACTGATGTGGTGCAATAAGTGGCTGGAGAGATCAGTTGATAAGCGTGCAAACCTCTTGATCAGAAATATTTTCAGTGTCACAGAGCATATGCAAAACATTTTTCTGCACTACTGAAAAGCTGTATCCTCTTCCTTTCCAACCTCTTGAGAGTTAAGAAGTGTAGTTCAAAGTGGAAATCTGCTGACATTGCATTAGCATGGCTGTGTTTGTAAAAGCTGAGTGGCACCTTCTCATCCCGCTCATTTTTCCAAGTGAAGCTCTAACGTTTCCTGTGATCCCTCTTCACCCCCTCCATCCTCTCCAAAGGGGATTCCAAAGTCCTCTGTCACTCACACACACACCCAACTTGGACACTGCACACTCTTCATGGCTACTGCCCTGCGGCAATTCTATGCCGCATTAGTGATGGCTGTTGCCCACTGGAGCTGATGGGTCAAAGGGTGAAGTCACCAGTGGCAGAGCCAAATTAAATTTTACCAAAATTCCTCCTTTGCACAGTCTATATGCACTTTATGCCCCCAATCTTGATGGGGAGTGTTAGGGATCAGGAGGCAGTGCCCCAAATGCCCAAACAGTAAACCCATCATAGTGCTGCAGCCAAGGAAATTAAAACTCTCCTCACCACTTGCTGCTATTGTCTCCCTTCTTTTTCTCCTGCCATTGGCTCATGCCCATGCCTTCACTGTTGATTAGAACACTGGCAAAACAAATGAACTAAAACTATTAAATCTATTAATTTGTGGGTAGATATTAAACTAGTCACCACCTAATTGGGTCAATTCACCATAATTATAGAATTTGGACTTTGCTTTGTTGCAAGTTAGTAGAATAACCTAATTAGTTGTTGTTTTTAAAGGGGGCGTTATTCCAAGCTATGCATTTGAACATTTGTCTCATTCACAGTCAAATCCATATTTCTCAGACGTCCATTAATACAGAGATATAACCTTGTATAAAAGCTGACCCAGGTTTTTTAAATGCATCGTGATGGGGTTAAAATGACTTTTTGTAGTTGCTGTATCTGAAAAAGAAACATGATTAACTTTGCTCGTATATTTAAGATTTTAAACCAAGAGTGTGTTCAGACCAATAGATCGTCTTTGTGTGAAGGGCTAACCTTAGTCGTAACAGGAGCACAAGATAGTTAACATTAAGATCAGTTCAGAGATTAACTGAGTTATTTCCCAATTGGGGAGGGGAGAATAGCTCAGCTCATTTCCAAGCCAATCCCACATGAGCTGGAGAGAGGTTTAGTAGATCATTTCTACTGCTTACATGATGTGAAAGTTAAACTGGGTCCTCTAATGTACAATTTCCATGCTTCTTGCTGTATATGTGAATTTATAAGAGCCTTAATTCTCCTATTAAGCTGAAAGTACTTTGAACCTAGAATTTGCATTCATCACTTCCCTTTTCGAAAACTGCCTGTTTCTTTCAAAAAGCAGCTCATTGGCTTTCTTCCTTTTTTCCCCCACAGCAGTGATAATGCTGCATCAGCACTGGATTATCTTTTCTTCTTGCAAATCTCTTTTTCTGGAAACTATCTATAATCAAAGGGGCACCGGTATTCCACACACATACCCTCAACCTCTTTCTCCACCAAAATTAAATGATGATATCATCATATCAAATCCTTGAGGAAAATTGTCATCCTCTTTCTTTTTCAATATATTTCTTGGGAGCTCAAGCTCTCTCTTTTATTAAAACATTATTGAAAGTTGTATCTTTAAGAAAACTATTGGTGGCCTGAGTGTGTCAAGAAAGTAATAACAGCCATATTTGTACATGTTTCTTGGGAGAGACTATACTCTTAGTAGTGTCATCCATTTTGTTTACTACGATATTTTCCAGAGCAGCCAAAAGTAGAAGCCTTACTTATGGAGACCATGGCCTGCATCCATCAAATTTCTCCATCTCCCTTGCCTTCATGAAACAAGCAGAGGATCCTGATTGTGGAGAATTGTCGGCCTGGGCATTTTTCCCACATTGGCAAACAGCTGTTGCTATTGCTCCAAGCAAAAGCAACAACCATTCTCACGTTAGATCATACTATGTATGGCAGTCATTACTAGCTTTGGAGATATTCTTCGTAGTACCTCCTTCAGTGGTTCTTGAAGTAATTACAACATCATGGTTAGATAGTGCTTTTCGTCAATGAGGTGCCGCATCTGGGGGAAAGGTGATGTTACATGCTGATGGATAATAGCATTGTGTCTCTGGAATGTAGTCACTAAGATGAAATGTTTAAGACGGTGAGTTGTGGAATGTTTAAGTTATATGCAATTATGCAAAGATGTGCATATATTGAAACATTTCAATGGCAGTTAGAAGTTACCACTTTAAACAGAAGCAAACATTTGGAGCAGATGAGATCCAAAACCTTTGTCCTTCCTGAAATGTTGGGGTTAAGCAGCCTTCCCCAGGTTGGTCAACAAACTGATCATGTAGTATCCTATCAATCATAGTATTTATGGCTGTAAAGAATATTACCTCTCTAAGACTATCATTGATGGAACAAGTGCAACTAAAACAAGCCAATGCACTCCTTCTTTTATTGTACCTGCCCTACACGGTGGGTTCCCTTGATGAATGTTCCAGTTTAGGTTTGATCGTTCACTTAGAATATGTTATTTACTTTGTTTTCTGCCTCCCCTTGAGCAGTGGTGTCTGTCTCAATGGTAAAATGCATTCCGTTATGTCAATCTGAGTGGCACTGATGACAACAAACAGTGGATGGGGAAAAACCCCATTATTTAAAGTCAGTTTTCTGATTATCTATATACAATATATGCCATCTATCAATATACATATATGGCACCAACAAAATAAGAAAGTTGACTTTATACAGAAAGCTCTGTAATGCCCTATACAGAATGCTGAGAATGGTTTAACTAAATGCATACTTTTATTTTAACCTATTTACAACTTCTCTAGTTTCAGGGGGGGGGGGAAATTCCCTGAAAACATAAAATTTCACTGTAATAGAATTGATCCTTAAAGTTTGCATATTATTTATGATGTGGAGCTAATCATATACAGTACTAATATGGCTAATGGGCAAAGTACACATTATTTTAATTATTACTATGCAGCTCCATTTTGTATTTTTCTTTTATGATAAAGGACATAGAATTTCAATCTTTTGTAGGACCACTACATAAGAGGAGAAAAATATGAAACCTTTTTACAGTGAAACATTCATAAGCACAAAGAAATTATTATTATATTTTCCTATCTTGGCTAGATTAAACTTTTCACAAGAATAAGGAGTAAAATAGAAAAAAAATATCGAGTAAAACAAAGCAAAACCCTTTCATTTTGTTATCGTAACGTGGCAATTCATTTAAATTTAAGTTGCTGAAAGGGATATCAATTTAAAACTTCAGCTGGTTTACCATTGCATGGTGAAAAATGGCAAACCATGTCAGGATAAACCCAGTTTGTCATCTCATGGTAAATATAAGACATTTTCTCCTTGCTGTGAGATGGCAAGGTTTATTTATTTTTCTTAGGATCTGAGAGATTTTGCACATTTTACACTGATTTATGAGCACTTCAGCAAGTGCACAAAACTTTAAACTGTGGTAACTTCACCTTGCATCAACTGTTAATGAGTAGCATTGGACAGTCTCATTGTGTGTTTGTTTGTTTGAATGATCATTCTGTACATTTGTTCTTGCTGTGTATGCTTCCAAACCTTGTGCATGTGCTACCTTAAGCCTACTTGTATGGTATCCCAAATGTAAGCATCAATATGTTATATTTTTACTTTTTTCAGGGTGATGAATGGTGAATTTTAGTTTAAAAATAAAATTATATATCATACAATGTGCAGTGAGGAGATGCACCTGCTATCTTATCACATAAATATCTGGAAAAGTTTAGAGCTATTCCTTTTTTTTTTTTTTTTTTTTTTTTTTTTTTTTTTTTTTTTGGCCAATATGAAAAGGTATATATTGTCTTAGTGTGTGAGACAAATTTTGTTTAGCCAGACTATTTGTTATGGCTATTTTATAGCTTTAGCCATGGAGGTACTATTTGCTCATTCATTTGTTTGGATCCTGAAACGCCCTTACATGAAACAAAGGACTCCTGTTTGGGAAAGGAACTTGGACTCAATGTAAGCTTCCATTGTTAGAACATGAGGAGAATTTTTTGTTGATTTTCCATTCCATCTGCAGCCACTCTCTCCCTTCTGCCTCTTATATTCTTCCAGAGGATCTTCTACCTCACCAGAACAGATTGAGTTGAACACAGGAGGAAGGGGGGATTTTTAAAAATCACCTTCCTACTTCTTCCAGTGAGACCATCCAATGAGCGGATTCTGCTTGTGGGATTTCAGGAGCAAAACCACTGTCTATTAGAAGCCAACATGCAAAATAATTACATGACATTTGACCTCTGGCGTCCACAAAAGAGTGTTAATATAACAAATCTTTACACATGCTCACACACCCATAGAGACACCTGTTCATGCTGCATAAAACCTATGGCTAAGGCTTATGTCTGTACAGCTGCTTGGTAGTGTCAATAGGACTTAATCTCTGTGTGACCTGTTCAGAAAAGTGACCTCTATGTGGGTTATTGTTATTGTATGCATAAGCAAAAACAACCTTCTGCAGAAAAGAAGGCTACCAAGTGAATCACCCACAAAACTATCTTTTATGTTATTGTTTATAGTACAGAGGAAGGAGTAGGTGCAGCAATGATAAAAGTGTAAGACAAAAAAACACAGTGTAAGACCAAAAAACAAAACAAAAAAACAGCATGCACCACAGTGAATAAATGCTATTCTGCCTTACCTAGCTGTTTTCTCATCAAAGAAACAGTACTTGCACTCTGGGTGTATTTCATTTGGGATAATGGCAGCTTTTATGAGTCTCTTTTTTCTTTTAAGTGAATAATAGCAAAATAATAGCCAGCCAATACTACTTCCATCACACAGTTTGCTAATAATCCCACATGACAATGCTTTGCTTTAGGAAATAATTGACTGACTTTTCTGCATCCTAGAAAATAAATTTCTCAGTAAAGGAGTCACTTGAGTAAGTTTTGAGAGGGAGGAACACATTTTTTAAAAAATCATGCCAAAAAGTTTGCCATTAAATTCTGCTTTTTTATTAATCTAGCACCTTTGAATTTTGAGTATCAATAATTAATGCTATTAAGCTGTTTGTTTCTCAGTTGCATTCTAATGCACATAACTCAAAGGCATAAGACGTTCTAGTTCAAGACAAACCCATAATCAGATGTGATTTCACTCAACCATTCCCTATCACCTCTGTTAATCTACATGCCATGTGGGTTTGTATCAGGAGTGATACAATCTTCCCCCACACCTGCACCTGCTATGAATGTGAATTCCTATTGTCATCATCCCCCTTCATGGATTGCTGCCTTGTCGTGGCGAAGGGGCTTGAGTAATTCAGAGAAGCTATGGGCTATGCCGTGCAGGGACACCCAAGACAGACAGGTCATAGTGGAGAGTTCTGACTAAACGTGATCCACCTGGAGCAGGAACTGGCAAGCCACTCCAGTATCTTTGCCAAGAAAACTCCATAAACAGAAACGAAAGGCTAAAAGATATGACGCTGGAAGATGAGCCCCTCAGGTCGGAAGGCGTCCAACATGCTACTGAGGAAGAGCAGAGGACAAGTACGAGTAGCTCCAGAGCTAATGAAGTGGTTGGGCCATAGCCGAAAGGACGCTCAGCTGCGGACGCACCTGGAAGTGAAAGGAAAGTCCGATGCTGCAAAGAAAAATACTGTATAGGAACCTGGAATGTAAGATCTATGAACCTTGGTAAGCTGGATGTGGTCAAACAAGAGATGGCAAGAATAAACATTGACATGCTGGGCGTCAGTGAACTAAAATGGACAGGAATGGGCGAATTCAATTCAGACGATTCTCATATCTACTATTGTGGGCAAGAATCCCATAGAAGAAATGGAGTAGCCCTCATAGTCAACAAAAGAGTGGGAAAAGCTGTATTGGGATACAATCTCAAAAATGATAGAATGATTTCAATACGAATCCAAGGCAGACCTTTCAACATCACAGTAGTAATCCATGTTTATGCACCAACCACCGATGCTGAAGAGGCTGAAATTGACCAATTCTGTGAAGACTTACAACACCTTCTAGAACTGACACCAAAGAAAGATGTTCTTCTCATTATAGGGGACTGGAATGCTAAAGTAGGGAATCAAGAGATAAAAGGAACAACAGGCAAGTTTGGCCTTGGAGTTCAAAACGAAGCAGGGCAAAGGCTAATAGAGTTTTGTCAAGAGAACAAGCTGGTAATCACAAACACTCTTTTCTAACAACACAAGAGGCGACTCTACACATGGACATCACCAGATGGGCAATACTGAAATCAGATTGATTATGTTCTCTGCAGCCAAAGATGGAGAAGCTCTATACAGTCAGCAAAAACAAGACCTGGAGCTGATTGTGGCTCTGATCATCAGCTTCTTATAGCAAAATTCAAGTTTAAACTGAAGAAAGTAGGAAACACCACTGGGCTAGTCAGGTATAATCTAAACCAAATCCCTTATGAATACACAGTGGAAGTGAAGAACAGATTTAAGGAACTAGATTTGGTGGACAGAGTGCCTGAAGAACTATGGATGGAGGCTTGTAACATTGTACAGGAAGCAGCAACAAAAACCATCCCAAAGAAAAGGAAATGCAAGAAAGCAAAGCGGCTGTCCAACAAGGCCTTACAAATAGCAGAGAAGAGAAGGGAAACAAAATGTAAGGGAGATAGGGAAAGTTACAGAAAATTGAATGCGGACTTCCAAAGAATAGCAAGGAGAGACTAAAGGGCCTTCTTAAATGAACAGTGCAAAGAAATAGAGGAAAATAATAGAAAGGGAAAAACCAGAGATCTCTTCAAGAAAATTGGAGATATTAAAGGACCCTTTTGTGCAAAGATGGACATGATAAAGGACAAAAATGGTAGGGACCTAACAGAAGCAGAAGACATCAAGAAGAGGTGGCAAGAATACACAGAGGAATTATACCAGAAAGATCTGGATGTCCCGGACAACCCAGATAGTGTGGTTGTTGACCTTGAGCCAGACATCCTGGAGAGTGAAGTCAAGTGGGCCTTAGAAAGCATGGCTAACAACAAGGCCAGTGGAGGTGATGGCATTCCAGTCGAACTATTTAAAATCTTAAAAGATGATGCTGTTAAGGTGCTACACTCAATATGCCAGCAAGTTTGGAAAACTCAGCAGTGGCCAGAGGATTGGAAAAGATCAGTCTACATCCCAATCCCAAAGAAGGGCACTGCCAAAGAATGCTCCAACTACCGTACAATTGCACTCATTTCACACGCTAGGAAGGTTATGCTCAAAATCCTACAATGTAGGCTTCAGCAGTATGTGGACCGAGAACTCTCAGAAGTACAAGCTGGATTTCGAAGGGGCAGAGGAACTAGAGACCAAATTGCTAACATGTGCTGGATTATGGAGAAAGCTAGAGAGTTCCAGAAAAACATCTACTTCTGCTTCATTGACTACGCAAAAGCCTTTGGCTGTGTGGACCACAACAAACTATGGCAAGTTCTTAAAGAAATGGGAGTGCCTGACCACCTTATCTATCTCCTGAGAAATCTATATGTGGGACAGGAAGCAAGAGTTAGAACTGGATATGGAACAACTGATTGGTTCAAAATTGGGAAAGGAATACGACAAGGCTGTATATTGTCTCCCTGCTTATTTAACTTATATGCAGAATACATCATGCGAAAGGCTGGATGAATCCCAAGCCGGAATTAAGATTGCCGGAAGAAATATCAACAACCTCAGATATGCAGATAATACCACTCTGATGGCAGGAAGTGAGGAGGAATTAAAGAACGTCTTAATGAGGGTGAAAGAGGAGAGCGCAAAAAATGGTCTGAAGCTCAACATCCAAAAAACTAAGATCATGGCCACTCACCTCCTGGCAAATAGAAGGGGAAGATACGGAGGCAGTGACAGATTTGACTTTCTTGGGCTCCATGATCACTGCAGATGGTGACAGCAGCCACAAAATTAAAAGACGCCTGCTTCTTGGGAGGAAAGCGATGAGAAACCTAGACAGCATCTTAAAAGGCAGAGACATCACCTTGCTGACAAAGGTCCGCATAGTCAAAGCTATGGTTTTTCCAGTAGTGATGTAGGGAAGTGAGAGCTGGACCATAAAGAAGGCTGACCGCCGAAGAATTGATGCTTTTGAATTGTGGTGCTGGAGGAGACTCTTGAGAGTCTCCTGGACTGCAAAGAGAACAAACCTATCCATTTTGAAGGAAATCAACCCTGAGTGCTCACTGGAAGGACAGATCCTGAAGCTGAGGCTCCAATACTTTGGGCATCTCATGAGAAGAGAAGACTCCCTGGAAAAGACCCTGATGTTGGGAAAGTGTGAAGGCAAGAGGAGAAGGGGACGACAGAGGACGAGATGGTTGGACAGTGTCACTGAAGCTACCAACATGAATTTGACCAAACTGCGGGAGGCAGTGGAAGACAGGAGGGCCTGGAGTGCTCTGGTCCATGGGGTCACGAAGAGTCGGACACGACTTAACGACTAAACAACAACAATCATAATCGTCATCAAATAATAAGCCCCAATTATAAACAGCAATTATTTCAAATCTTTCCCACATGTCTCTGAACCTGATCAGTGTTGTTCTGCTCTGGGGTATATAGAAGACACTATCCTTTAAGAGAGTATACTACATTTGAAGGGAAGGTCTGCAGGATTAAAAATTCATTTATAGGGCTCTAATCTCAAAGTTGCTTTGGGCTATTCCTGGCAGTGGGTGCTGTCCATGAATCCAGGTAAATAGACAAGAAAAGGACACCTCTAGGTCTAGGAAGAAATTGATGTAATGGAATACTTGTCTACACAATCCATTTAAGTAAAAGGGTGCCTTGACAAGATGATTGCAAGATTTCTGGCTGCATCTTCCTTGCATCTTTATGTAGTCTTCATAAGCTGAAAACAGACAAAAACATCAAAATATTTCTCTTCCAGACGAACCCTCCCCCCCATCCCACACCATAGAGTCCTGCCAGTCTGGAAAACAGAGTGTCTCCTTCTTTCTGGAAGGCATAGGAGGAAATACTCCCTGTGTGTGTGTACGTGTGTACGTGTGCATACCTGCATGCGCGCACACTCTCTCTTACACACACTCACACACATGCTGTAGCTGATGTTGGTGGCTTCAGAGGCACTGCCAATTTCACCAGTGTGGTTTCGGTGGCAGCCATAAATGAAGGCTCCAAAACAATCAAACAGCCGTGAGGGTGTGAGTGGGTTAAAGTTTGGGAAAACCCCATTTCCTTTTTTGTTCCCCAAAAAGTGGAGATAGTCCTTTTTCACAAACACTTCTTTTATTTTCAAACAATGAAGTACAGTGGTGCCTCCACTTACGACCATAATCCAGAAGATGGATGTAACTCGAAATGGTCGTAAGTCGAAGCACCATTTCCCATAGGAATGCATTGAAATGCAATTAATCCGTTCCGGCCGAAGAAAAAAAATCACCAAAACAAAAAAATCACTGCAAGACTCATTGGAAACGCGATTAATCTCTTCCGGCTGAAGGGGGGGGGGGGGAAGAAAAGCAATCAAGCGTGCAAGACCCATTGGAAATGCACAGAAAACAAACGGAGCAGATTGGAAATGCACAGAGAACAAAGGGGGCAGGTCGGAAATGCAAAGAAAACAAAGGAAAAAGCAAGGGAAGCATGCAGGACCCATCGGAAATGGGGGGAAAAACCCACAAAGCAACCAAACCCCCCCAAGACCCATCGGAAATGGGGGGGAAGCCAAAAAACAAACAAACCCCCCAAGACCCATTGGAAATGGGGAACCCCCCCAAAAAAGCAACCAAACCCCTCAAGACCCATCGGAAATGGGGAGGGGGGGAAACCAAAAAAATACAAAACCCCAAGACCCATCGGAAATGGGAGGAAAAAAACACCAAAAAACAAACAAACCCCCCAAGACCCATCACAGCACAGAAACATAACCCCCCCAGCTCAAAACCACGCTTCAAAAACACCCAGAACAGTTTTTAAAAAGCAGAAAACAGCACCTTACCTTACCAGGCAGCCCGAAGCCTCCCTGCAAACACACACACACACTCACTCAGAAGCAGAAGCGAGGCAGTCCCAAGCCTCCTCCTTCGCACACTCTCTAACTGCTGGGGCAAAAGAGCTACAAAGAAGCAGCCTTGTCGCCACCTACAGTTAGCAATTTGAATTTCCCGCCTTTTCCCCCTGCCTTTTTCTGTTCGTAAGTGGAAGCTCCGGTCGCAAGTAGAAGCAAAATTTTGCGGCTGGAGCTGGTCGTAACTCGAAATGGTCGTAAGTAGGGACGTTCGTAAGTTGAGGCACCACTGTACTATGAATAATAACTTCAGTTGGACCAACAGGTCTTTCAGTTTCTTTACTTTCAACATAACTGTCTCTTAACTCAGGCATCACGAAAGAGTTCACCATCAGGGGTTCGCTCCAAACCGTTCGCAATCTGTGGGCTTTCTTGTGGGCCTCCTCAGACTGGGACATACGGTGCCGCAACAGGGGTGCTGAGCCCACTATCCCTCCGTGGGCATTTCTGCCTGAGGCATCACCACTGGTGTGGCCCCCGTCTTCCACTGATCTTCCTTCTTGGGAAAGACATACACTGTCCATTCCACTGGTTCTGCTTCCTCCAGCTGTATCCTTCCTTTCTTTGCCTTTTCTCCACTTCTCCCTCTTTTCCTGTCTTACTCCCCACAGGTCTAACAGTGTGGTATTGTTGTCTCCTTTCTATTTCTTCTATGGGCAGTTTTATTTTAACACACTCTCCTGTCCAGGGGTCTTCCATTTCTAACCAACCCCATCCTAGAGGAATGTCTTCCTCCTTCACCTCTTTTTCTTTCTTTCTCTCCTCCTCCTTTGCCACCTCAGTCTCCCAGTCTAGCTCCTTTTCACCTTCTAAATTCTCCTCAGCACCTGCCACCAGATATCCCTCCACTATTGGCTCCTCCCCTTTCTTGCCTCCCTCTCGCTCCTCTTTCCCGCTCTTTTTCTCCTCTGTTTTCAATTGGGCCACGGTTGGTATCAGCGTATACGCTGTCTCGTATCCCTCTGTTGTGGGTGCTTGAGGGGATGGCTCACACTCCTCTTTGCTGCTGGGAAGTGGTTCCTTCTCACAGAGGGCTTCATGAGGCCCCTGGGTCACAGGTTGCCCACCTCTGACCTAAATGAAAGGTCTGATGATCCATCTGGCTCATGCAATCCCTTTGGACTGGATGTTCAGATTATCCGCTGAAAAAGGCAATACGTTTTATTTCTTCTAAGCTGGAGCCCTACAAATATTTAAAAAGCAGGCCTGCAATTCAGAAAGTTGTTCAGCCTTCCGCACTCTGTCTGGAACCGCTTCCCTCTTTTCCTAGACCAGGGCAAACTGCTAGAAACTTCTAAGAGCAGTTAGTCTACCTGTTGGAATACTGCATCCTTGGGGCATACTTGAGGAAGACGGGGAGGGTAAATGCCACATTCTGTGCTCCTAGATACAGACATGCTGGATTTCCTTTCAGCTCTACTAATAATTCCCTGCTGCTAACAACACATAGCTTATCACCACCCTCTGTGCCTCCAGTTCTTTTCAGTCTGCGTTCCTTCAGTTCATTTGTGCCTCTGTTCCCACCTCTGCATTATCAGTAAGCACGGGCATATTGCTAGAGCACTGAGGGGGGAGCAGTCTTTGTGTGGCTGTGTACACGGCTGCAAGAGAATAAACTCTGGGTGTTTTTTTGGTTTTTTTTTAATGAGGGATTTCTAATGCATTGTCTCTATTTTGGAAACAAGACCAGGTAATATGTTCATGCTAAAATGCATGGGGAAATCTGGCCGCAGAACAGCATGTTCCTCTTTATGTTCAATTTGACAAGCGTGAAACAAAGCAAACATGCATTGTTTCAGTGATTGTTCTTTCTTTGTTCGTTTCTTTGACTGGGCTGGGAGGGATTGCTTTTTCATTGCTTGGCTGCAAACTGCTGCTAACTTTGCATGGTGGAAAAAAACACCAATTAGGTCCAGCAACAATTTGCACTAGCTTGCTTACTCCTAGAAGAAAATGTTGATATGTGTGTCAAGTTGTAGCTGCACATATTTGCAAGGGGATGTAGAAGTGCAAGGATTTTGTTTTGTTTCCTTACAGACATAAAAATCCATTGCAAGTCCTCCCCCTGAATCAGTTCAGAAGGCCAAATACAAAACCAACATTTCCCCCTTTAAATCTCTCTCTCTCTCTCTCTCTCTCTCTCTCTCTCTCTCTCTGGGAGGAAGGGCATTCTCAACAAGAAACTATAAATAGAAAGACACGACCTGGTAAACAGGGAATCTGAAAGTTCCACATATCCCAAAGGGGGTTGTCTGCCCTACAAGTGAGCTCCTGTAACAAAGGACATTCTTTTCCTGAAGGGGATAGTAGAATTGTAAAGCTTCGGGACACCATACATCAGATGAACTAGAAAAGGTTAGAATAGTCATTAACTCCCCGTCCTCTTGTTGCAGCCCCTCCTTCCCGTTGCTGCAATGGAAGGTATAGCTTGTTTTCAACAACAGATGATGATGGGTGAACTGCATTCTAACTACAGCTTTTGTTCATGCATTTCACAAGTAAGCCATTTATAAGCAGCCAAGTTGTTTATTTTAGCTCTTACTATTTTGCTTAACAAGTAGTACCATGTAAAAGGGACCAGGTGGGACTTAGAACAGAAGACGGCAGTTTGAATTGCTCTTATTTGGGATTCCTGACTGTGTTCCCTTTCCCACTGCCCTGCCTCATGTGTTCTGTTTCTCTCCAAAATCTTCATATCCTGCTACACTCTCATTAGATTGTTTTAGGGGTTGGCCTCCCCAAGGTTTTGTTTTGGTTGGGAAGGGCACAGATATTTTAACATGTGAAAGTGAGTAAACTGGATGCTGGTCAATGAAGTGTAACATTCTATACCTACTGAGTGCAGGATTCAGAAAAGGTCCAAGAGGACAGTCATTTTCTGCTGGCAAAGTGAAGTTGGAAAAATATTTCTCAAGGCGCCTGTGTTTATTAGGCTAAAAGTTCTCAAAACATGCAAATACTGTTTTCTTTGTCTGATATACCTTTGGTACACTCCATAGGCATTTGAGTCTCAGAGGGAATCCAAACAGCACTTCTTGTAATCCATTGCAGGTCCTTGCCTAACAATTACTTTGCATGCTAGTAAAGTCCTCTCACACGTGGTTTCCAAACTGGTTGGCGTTCCCTTCTCCCCTTGTGTCAGGTACCCAAATCTCCCTAAGGAGCATAGGTCCTTTGGGCAGGGAGTTCCGCAGCTACAAATCTACCACCTTACGCTGGGGCAAGTCCTCAACCTCCAGCAGTGCGTAGCATTTGCGCCTGGAACAAGTCTGACCTTAAAAGAACACTTTACTTTTACTCAGTACTTTGCAAGTACAGCAACATGGGCTTTGTGATTCCTTAGAACTCACAACAGCTCAGTTAATTAGAACTTTTCTGGTAGCTAGTCAATGGCCTTTACCACTCCTCTGGATTTAGCCAAACCCTGCTGATCCAAGAGACCAGTCCTTAGTGATGATTTTTATAATTATTTTTATTAAGAAAATATAGTTTCATAGAAACAGTTTGTTTTTGCTCAAGCATTAGCATAAAGACATGTTCAAAGGATCACCATAGTTAAATACAACAACTAATTCCCATTAAAATAATAAACACTAAAACTGGGCTAAGGTGGGCTAGCCCCACCTCCTTCTTCTCTTACCTACATTCTTTTTCTTTCAAGCTACATAACACAAAGCATCAAGAACTTCTGACAGGCAAAAGTTCTCTCTCACACCATGATCTCTCCTCTCCATAGTTTTTCAAACATAACCCATCGTCCATTTTCTACATTCCTCGGACCTCCTTCTTCATGACTGTAAACCAATTAATTCAAAGAGGCGTAACTGTCCGATCCGCCTACAATTCTGATGGAGATGCAGGTGGTTTAACTCCATTCCAATTAGAAAAGAATTTGTCGGGTCTTTGCGCTGGGCCTCCTTGTCCTTGCATCCTTATCAGGTTTCACGCTGCACCAGCTTGGCTGTAAATTAAGAAAAACAACCTTTCTGCCTTTCTCACATTCCCATGTCTTCAACTCCTTTCACTTTTAAAACCTAACAGACTCCATTTTCTTTCCTCCTCATTGACTACAAATCCCACTCTCCTTTAATCTCTGACTACAAGTCCCACTCTCCTTCAATCTCATGACACCTTGAACCAGAAATGCAAATAGAAATGGAAGGAAAAAATCTGTCTGCAGTGGAGTAAGGAAACATCTCAGTTTACTGCCCTGATTGGTCACACGTCTACCTTGCTCCATTGTAAAATGGCTCTAAATGTTTGAAAAAGGTTGAGAAACAATCTAGTTCCTGTATAGCTGTAGATCTTGTTGGCTTTTTTGCAGCATGGAAAAAAAAAATTTCCTCACAGAATTTCCCAGATGTTATGCTGGGATAAGGTGTGCATCACATAGATGATGAAGCTTATCTATGGTGCCTGGGAGCATGGTAAAACTCCCATTTGCTTTCCCTCACAGTGTGAAATATGAAATGACTTATCCAGACAATAAGATTGTTTTCTCCACAGTTTTTATATCTACGTGTCTCTTCTCTCCTGTCCAGTGACTGACAATTTTCCCCTCCCACCTGTTTTTTATTTTAATTTCTCTTCAACATAGAGAGCCCAGAGAAAGGACTATAAAAGAGCAATCACCTTCTGCTGTTTTTGTTTCCAAGTGTAATGATGTTCAGAGCATACTGCATCTGATCCTGAAGCAAGCGTGTGAACCTAGTCCTTTCTGGATTTGTCTAACCCTCTTTTAAAGCCATCTAGATCCTGACACAGTGAATCCCATAGTTTGAACGGACATTTTGTGAAATAGTAACTCGAATTCACCATTCAATCTGGTGGATGACCTCAGGTTCCAGTATTATGCAAAATGGAGGTTAAAAATCCATACATCATTTTATCTACCTTTCTCATATTCCTTCTTACTGTATTTTCTTTTAAAACAGACTTAAGACTTCTCTTTTAGGAGAGCTGATGTAACCTTCTGATCATTTTGGTTTCTTCTTTCAACTCCCTTCCCAATTGTAGAGTTATCTTTCCTGAGATGCAGCAACCCGGGGACAGGTGTAGTCACATATGGTAGATTTGTATAGTGCCATTACTATATTGGTAGTTTTGTTTCTGCGATTTTCCTAATGATCCCTAATATATAATGGGCCCTTTTTCCAGCAGATCCATGGTAGACCAGCAGATGCATGGGAGGACCATAAGTAAGCAAGCCAGAAGGCAATGTGTGATGGGTCGTTGCCTATTCCCACAGGGTGGGGCCAACTAACGCCAACTCTCAATGTCCTTCCTTGCCCAAAATGAGGCACAAGAGTCCCGATAACTCCCCACTTTACTGAAAAATGAAATGGTGGCCAGGTGCATAGCCATGCTTTGGATGCCAAGCTCTTCTCCCTCAGTCCCACCAAATATCAGAGGACCATTTCTTTTGTGGCTGGCCACCCCCCAGGTCCTGTAGCCTGGGAAAATTCCAAGAAAATCTGAAATGCGTCGTCATAAGACCTCTTTGTGGAAAGGGCCACTAAATGCAGTATTCCCTTGATCCCTTGGATTGTTGCCAAGGGTCCACAGTTACTCTGGGAAGGGGTCTGAGTGTGCAACTGCACCAGGAGCCAAGGAATGGAACCAGTCCTTCTGAAAGTGAGACAGGGTGTCTGTGGTGGTGTTATCCATCCCTGGCACATATTGTGTTTTGAAAAGTGATGTAAGACACAAAATAGCATACCAACTGCATGACTCTGGGTGAACATGATGTTTATTGGTTTACCACCTTCACAGCTGCTTGATTATCACATCAAAACATATTCTTCTTATCACTAAACTCTTCCTTCCATATAGTGACTACCACCAAGATTGCAAAGCACTCTAAAAATGTTAGGTCCCTCTTGATGTCTGAGACAAACTGTGGATCTGGCCAGCATCTAGCTCATCACCTCTCCTGAAAGAGAAGAAACCCCAAATCGATGCAGCTAGCAACATCAGAATGTAGTTATAGTGACATTCCGACTTGTAAGTGGTGCTGCCAAAAGGAGACTCCAAGATCCAGTGTCAACTGCCTGGTGCAGCACTTGTGTGCCTCTTTGAAACCTACTGGGCAGATCAGATTGGAAACTGCTATCTTCTGGTCTGTCAAACAGTCTACATGCTATGACCCTTGATTGGCCACAGCCTCCAGCAAAACACAGCCCATGATTGGCTGTTTCAAATCTCAGGTGGCCCCGTATTGGACCACCCAGGATCCCTCAATTCCCTTAAGCTGCTGTGCAGCCCAGAGCCTGCAGCAGCAGGCTCAGTCATGCCTGGCATCACGAGACTGCAAACTTGGGCCCAGGTAAGATTGGATTGCATGGAATGCATCGCTATTATTAGAAATGAGGATCCTGTTAGCTAGTGATGTCAGGGACCTTCTGCTCTTAAAGCATCTCCTCTATCATCCATCTGTAAACACTCTACAAGAAAAGAAAATGAAAGACCTAAATGGTCTATGTGTCCTCAAAATTAGATAGGGAAGAAATTGATGATAAACTGATAGCAATTAACAGAAACTGCAAGCCAATCTCATGGACAGAGGAAGTCACTGAAAGTTGACGTCCTTTTTGTAACCAAAATCTGTACTCACAAGATAGTTCCTCTGGAACATGAAGAGACCCCGTTGAAGAGTGTGGGAAATTTACTATTTAGATTGCAAATCCCAGAATTCCCACCCAGAATGGAGACTAACTATGTTTAATTTGAAAATAAGGGACTCAAGTTCTATGGGCACTGTAAAATATGGAACTACGAAGTGACATTGATTACAATCACAAAATTGGGAGTGTCTAATTTTTCTAGGCTGCATTTCTTCTCTCCCACGCACACTTAACCAGATAAATTGTATTACAGCTGGCATGTCCTCTCGTACAGGGTTATTTTAGCTAATGCATATTTCCTGTGCCTCTATACTTATTACAGGTTCATCATAATCAGCACAACAAGCTAGTAGTGACCCAGATTAAAAATGCCTTTAAAACATTGTTGACAATGAGCATAAATGAACAAATGATTATCAGAAAGCCATGTTTAACTGATTTTGCCTCCACTTCTTGTTGAATGTTGAAATGTTGAATTTCTAATCTTTCTTTTATAAGGAAAAAAAGGAAAGGGGAAAAGAGGTCTTTTAACATCCTGAAAAGAAATTGTGTAATAACTATGTCCCCTTTGTTGTCTTGTCCATCATTAGTATTTCTTCTTTTTTCAAAAAAAGGCTTTGGTTTTTTTTTCCTATGAGAAGCCAGCATCACTAATTCATGTGAGCTGATAATCATGTTACAGGTTGGTTTAATGAGATTAGTGCTTTTGTAATTATTATGGTAATACTTTGCCTCTGATTTGTATGTAGTCCTCTTCTATTAATTAGTTTGTGATTGCTTTGCTATAATTTAGTTTGTCTCATGGCCTTAGTTTATTATACCATGCCGTGTACATACTTATTTTAATACATGGCTTACTTTAGCCATGGATTTTAGTGACCCAACCAGAATCTTGCCCTCTTTCTAGAATGGAAGGATGCTAACACAAAACATTCTAGGAAAGCATCTAGAACAGGGTATGCATGTTCTAATGAAAGGGACAAATTGTGATAAAATGTCCCTGGTCCGAAGTTCCTGAATCCATTAGGCACTCAAGTATTCTACGGAGTTTAGGCCCAGCTCATAATGAGTGCTGTGCCAGTCTTGCTAGCAGCCATCTGTACTGATGCATCTGCTCCCCACTGCCACCATTCAGAATGCATTGTCAAAAGGGTGGGGCTTCCATAATGTCTGAGGATACTACTGTTATGATGCCATGCCAGCTACAAATAATCCCCATAATTTTAGTCCCTTAGGACTACTAAGAGGAGTCCTGGGAAGGTGCAAATAGTAATGTATGATAATAAAGCAGACCGTGTTCTGTAGTGGTTATAGTGTTGGACTTGGGCTTATATCTCTACTGAACCATAAAATGCACTTGGAGACGTTGGGCCAGGCATGCTGTCTCCACCTGATCTTCCTCATAGTGTTGTTGTGAAGAGAAAGTGGAGAGAGGAGAGCTGTGTAATGCCGCTTTGAGATCAGTGGAGGAAACATGGGAAAGAAATGCAGACAGAATTCCCAAGACAGACTGGCTGACAAAAATTTCAATTTGCAGTTTTCCTTGTTACTTCCAGTTTTAGTCTCAGGTAAGTTATGTTGAATGGGAAGGGAAGAGATTTGAGTACTGATAGGCGCAAATGCCTTCATCCAATCTTCCCCTATCAAAGTATACTTTGGCCCAGGTTCAGAAATATTTAATTCATTTGTCCCGTTCTGCTGGGATAAATAAATTGTTTTTCCAAGCCCACTCAGAATACAGACTGAAGTGAGGACACATCATCACAAGGGCTTTCACAGTGCCTGTAAACAAAGAAATCTCACTGCACGTTGCGCAACAGTTATAGTTTTCGCAGGTGTAATGTGAATGCTAGGAGACCATGCCACCAGATGGAGCTCTGCTCCTTAGGAAGTAGATTGTGAAGGTGGCCTGCACCTATTTTGCAGGGCCTTTTTCACAACACACAGAGAGAGTATTCGTGGTGTGCTAGCATTGGTCTCACAGCTGCTGTGTAGGTAAACCAACCCGCCTAGAGGAGAATATGAGATTGTCATCTTTAATTACATGGCTGCTTGCCAGCTTTCTCCAGGCTACTTCTCAGCTCAGATAGAGTGGCATCTGAGGACACTGCCACTCTAGGGAGGCAGGCTAAGAGTAATAAAAATAAAAAGCCAAGAAATTTCAATGATATACATGGACCACTGCCAGACAGGGTGGGAAGCATTTGGTTCCTTTCAAAAAGAAGGGGGGGGCAATTTATTCCATTTTGACCCATTTCCAAATTAATCTGCATTGAAAAGAAGAAAAGAACATTTCATGAAAAGTCAGATTTCAACACTATTTACATATATTTGCCAGTGCCCTATTGAGTCTTCCCAGCATTGTAATGATGAATCACGCCATTGGCATAAATGTTGCCATTTCCATGCAGTCTCCAGAAGGAAAACTAGTCTCTGTTTGTGCAGCACTTTTGGAAGTAGCACAGTCTTACAGTACTTTGCTGCTAGGAATTTCTGCTCAGTGGGAGGTCTGGAGAATGGTGTCCATTAGATTAAAATATGAATTTCTAAATGTATTCCTTCTTAGAGCAAGCATTTTTAAAGCATGTGGGGAATATGTGCTCAAATCCATACATTAGCTCAGAACTAAATCAGCTTCTATCAGGTCAGATCACACGAGTTTACTAAGATCAAGCCTCTTAAGAATCTACAGGTGCAGGACCTTAGGGCTTGTCTACATGGGCACATATGGAGCAGGCTGGAGTGGGCTAAATAGGGTCACTTAAGGTGTGATCCTTTCAACCAAATGGCATACATAACCCCCCTCTGTTATAGCAACTCCACTGGCTGCTAATCAGTTTCTGGGCACAATTCAAAGTGCTGGTTTTAACTTATAAAGCCCTAAATGGTTTGGGTCAAAGTTTTCTCAAAGACCATGTCTCCCACTATAGCCAGCTCGGGTGTTAAGATACTCAGGTGAGACCTTTCTCTTGGTCCTACCACCTCACAGGTGTGTCTGATGGGGACGCAGGAGAGAGCCTTCTCTGTTGCTGCCCCCAGACTTTGGGACTCCCTCCCTCAGGAGGCTAGACTGGCCCCATCTTTGCTGTTGTTCCGAAAGCAGGCAAAGATTCTTCAGGCAAGCTTTCTCTCAGTAATTGCCTAAAATGATTGACTGGCTACATGAGTAACTTTTAGATGGATTGTTGCTCATTGCTGCTCTGACGGGGTCTTTAGTATTACTAGTGTTTTCCATCTCTCAGAGTGATATTTTTTCCTTTTTTGTATTTGCATACTTATTGTTTTAGCTTTAATATTGTAATGATGTAAACTGCCCCTTTATACTCACTGTTCTTAGTTTTAAATATTGTCTTTTAATAATGTGAACCACTGTTGTATACTAATTGTTTTTAGTTTTAAATGTTGTCTTTCAAGGATATAAGCCACCTTGGGTCCAGTTTAAGGAGAAAGGCAGGGTAAAAATGATTTAAATAAAATAAATAAATACACACCTCAAGCAACTCAGCTTGGTCTGGCTTCTTTAAGAAATCTCTGTCCTTGCCCCCTCCTGTCTCCCTCCACTTTTGGGAGGAAGATTCAAATGTGTAACTTTTTTTTCCTAGGTGCTGCAGCACATCAGTGTTGCACTAATTGATTAATTTTTTTTTAAATTCCTCATTCTGCTCCATGGAGCAGCTGGTACTCAGTGGTGGATTCAGACAATTTTTCAACCCGACCTTTTAGAAAACTTGAATTCTCCTCCTTGTCCCCTCTTGTCCAGAAGGAGGTTTTTTTAAAAATTCAAAGTGGTGTGGCACATCAGTGTTGCTCTAGTGTAGTTTTTTTTAAAAGTTTGTTTCCTCTGCTCTATGGAGCAGGGGAAGTGTTCAATTTCCCAATATCATGGAGTGACGGTTTTTTTAAAGCCACTTATATGGGAAATTGGAAGAAGAAGGCAAATATAAGCTACCAGCTCTGCTTTGGTTCATTTCCAGTGATCACATGCACTGGAAATGAACCAAAATGGAATGATCCTGCCCAAAACAAAACAAAAACAGAAGCCCTTGACAGGTGTGGGTAGGAACACTTTGGAGATGGAACGTGTTTGCTCCAGCGATTACATTGTGTGATCACCAAAAAAACGAGCAAACCAGTCCATCCATGTAGTGGACCGAACAGTGGGACCAATGCCCGTCTGATAGTACTTTCTTTTTTAATAGATTTTTTTTAAATAATGGTTCTCTTCAGGAACCATGTTACAATACTATGATTACTGTGTTTGCTACTATAGCTGAACCTGTCAATGCTAAGAACTTTTGCAAATTCCACCAGCCGTTGTAAGGGGATGTGATTGTTTACCTTTTCATTTGCTTTTTGTTGGCAAATCAAGTAAAACACTGCAGGTAAAGGCAAAATGGCATATAGAAAGCTGTGATAGTCCAGAATAAATATTTAGCAGACATTATTTTAAAAGTGACCTCAAGTTGTTTTTCACTGAAAAGATAGAACAGCTTTAACCTAAATATGTGTTTTGTCTGCACTGGATGGCAAGACACTTTACTGGCAGGAACCACTAGAATGTCAATTATGTGAAAATCCAAAACACACATTTGGCCCCATGGACTTACATATGGAATCCCTTCCTTGGTTTTATTCTGTTTCTAACTGTAACAGGACCATGAAGCGTGCTATTGAGCTACATTGATTAAGGGATATAGCCTTGACTATCAGGATATCCCTTTATCTCTGACTACTGGCTGGAAGGAAATGACTAAGGATAGATCACTTCCAATAGCAGGTTCATTATTCCTGCTGAAGGAGGTGGGTTTTTTTGTTCTAGTTGTTTTTGGGGTTTTTTGCACTAGCAGTCAGCTCTTTAGTAATCCAGTATTTGAAAAACAGACATTTTCCACAAGAATCCTCTGATATTTCCAGACCTTAGAAGATTTAGAAGGCTTAGAAGTTAGGTACCGTGTTTCCCCGAAAATAAGACAGGGTCTTATATTAATTTTTGCTCCAAAAATGCATTAGGGCTTATTTTCAGGGGATTTTTTTCCCCATGTACAACAATCTACATTTATTCAAATACTGTACAGTCATGTCTTCTTCTGGTTGCTGCACAATGGTGGAGGACGGAGTTTCACTTAACTGGGGCTTATTTTGGGGGTAGGGCTTATATTATGAGCAACCTGAAAAATCATACTAGGGCTTATTTTCAGGTTAGGGCTTATTTTTGGGGAAACAGGGTAGGTATCCGAAATATGCCTTTCTAATAACGAGGACATTATGACGTTTAATTTCAAATAAAATGTAACAAGTGGGAGCAGCATAACATTTATTGTTGAGTGAGTCAGTGAGTAAGTTCAATGCTGCCATGACTTAACTGAGCAACATCTGGCAATATGCCTTGGAAATGAAACAGCAAATGATCCCAGGAAGACTTCATTTGAAAGTGTTTTAATGTCATGTTTGTAGCAGTAAATGCTTCATTGCATTCAAGGCCATATTGTAGGGAGTACTAACAAATTCCAGATGGGTATTTGTTGATCTGTTAAGGTGCCTCTGACTGATCCCTCACCAGGTTTACCTGATAAAATCAGAAATAAACTGATTGGCTGAAAGAATGTAAGAGGAGAACCAATCCAAAAAAGCCTTTAGGATATAAAAGGAAGATCAGAGAGAAAAGAGTTAAATTATTTCCCAAGGAGGGAGGTTGGATTTTAGAGTGGGCTATAACTAGAAGAAAAAATTACTTTGTATCTGAAAGGGAGAAGGTTGGATGTGTGGAAGCTAGCATGTATGTCAATGTAACCTTAAGTTAAAATCTATGTAGTTTCACCAGTTGTTGTGTTCCAATAAAGATTTTTTTTTTAAAGTTTCAAGTTTAAAAACGTTTGGGCTCCTATGATTTGGGCTTAAGGCAAGCCTAGTAAAAGTAAGGGCAGTTTAAAGGTGATTTACTGGGTAGAGGTGGTGACAATTCCCCTTTCTTGTTTTTAGCTGGCTGGATAGCTCAGTGGTTGAAGTATCTGGCTGCAGAGCCAAGGTTTGGGAGTTTGACTTCCCCTCTATGCCTCCTGCAAGTAGAGCCAGCCTGTGTGGCTTTGGGCAAGCTGCACAGTCCCAGGACACCCCCAGAAGAAGATAATAGTAAACAACTTCTGAGTACTCTCTACCTGAGAAGGGTTGTCATAAGTCAGAATTGACTTGACAGCACATGCTTAGTTGTTGCTTTTGAAGGGGGTTTAATCTTCAATGGAATTGGGAGATGAGGTGAATTATGAGCTTCAGACATTATTTACAGCAATTCCAAAGAAAAGTTGCAAGCTGTTGGGATGAAAATGGACTGTGCTGAAATAACACTGTTAAAAATTAGCAATTCTTCAACATGAATTGTACTTGGTACATGACCTTCATGTAAATTAAAGTTCTGTTTTTCAAAAAAAAAGCTGACCATTTTCAACTTTCTCCAAAGACTGCTGCTAGGTAGGGCAGAAATCTCTTGTAGAGACAGCGAACAACTGGTTTTGTTCTCAGTATATTGCCAGTTCGTTTTGGAATTCTAGCACAGAGGTCCGAGAATATGTCTGTTGGCTACAAGGCAGCATTTAGAAGTTATGTGCCAGAGATTTCTACTGCTCTGAAGCCTCCCTGACTGCGGCTTTACTATTCAGAGAAAGTCTACAATTTGCAGTGAATTTATTCCCTTTAGATCTCTGGAGAATCCTTAAAAGGAATTAATATTATACAATACATCCACTGAACTATATTAAACATATAATGCAAAGTACCTCCCTCTGCTTAATTACTAGAATATCATTTATTGAACAGGCTTCTGTAAACTCATACTTTCTAATCCTCACTTAGTACCTTTGCTAGTGTCACCTTTAATCTCTGTGCCTCTTTGAGTCCTGCTCCCTCCCCACTACTAAGTATGAAATAGAATGGAGACACACCTTACAGCCAGGAGATGTAAAGATCAGGAATGAGTGTAAATCTAATATCTTCAGGAGTTCTTAAGGCCTATATCAATTTGTAAGCGTAAATCATTTTGACAGCATCATCTTAGGAAAAAAAAGTATTTAAAGAGAAAAGGAAAAAAAAAACCTTAATTACATGGTGGGGAAACACCATATTGAAGTTTGCATTGTGTGATAGGCTGACTGCATGCAATGTTCGCTAAAGAAACATTGATTTCATATCATGAAGAGGTACAGTGTCTGTCTAGGTTCATTATTATTATTATTATTAGCATCTTCAGTAATCATATGTTAATACGATACTGCTAATAACAGTAACAGTCTGAGTCTTCAAAGAGATTTCTTTGTAAAAATAGGTATGTGTGAATTTAGTTTTAAATATAGAACGTTTGCACTGATATGGTTGTGTTGCAGAATAACAACCCCATTGCAAGTAGACCTAACTATTCAAAGACCCATGCAGTGACTCATCTATCGGCCAGCCTATCAGTACACATCCCCATGCCCAAACATTTGTTTTCCTTTTGCCCTGCAGTGGTCTTCAGGCTATTCCCACTCATTGTGCTCCATGCTTCCTTTGCACATCATATTCATTTATGCTTTCATAAAAGACACCCTGCCCACCTCAAGAGTCTACCTTGAATCTCTTTTTCTCTCTTCAGTTTTTGTTGATGGTTTTGTTCTTCATCATTGGGGCTCAGTTCAACTTTAAACTAACTGTGCAAAATGCTTTGTTTTCAAAATGCTGTGTTAAAAATCTTTTTTGCTAGCTTTATTCTGTCTCCGATACCTTGGCAAGGAACATTCAGCATGTCATTGCAGCATTTTAATAGTCAGTTAATCAGAGCAGGGATGTGAACACCCACAAGGCTCCCATATACAATTTTTCTGCACCCTATAGATAGCTAGTCACATAATCTGTTTCAAATAATCGACCTGTCTTGTGTTCACTGTTCCAACTTCAGACCTGTATGAGCGCTGCTTGTTATCAAAAAGTCATTCTTGTTGGCCATTCTTACTTACTTACTTACTTATTTATTATCAACCCACCTTTCTCTTTAAAAAGGATCCAAGGTGGCTTACATCATTAAAAGATGGTATTTAAAGCTAACAACAGTGAGCATACAAATTGAGCAAATGTCATTTACTCAGACTATTGAAAGAGCAATTGTACATACAGAGTTTATTTTCGTATGTCACATATGTTTAGATACAATGTCTATGTACATATACGATGCATAAATATATGATACACATTTCAGAAACACATAAGCCCTTTTTTCCATTCTTGATCACTTTATTAAAAGCTTTTCAGTCAACAGGACAAAACAATTTATTCATTTGGAGGAGAGCTTTTTAGATACCGTGGACTGCCACTTGATCAAGTGGGTCCTAGATCAAATCAAGCCTGAGCTATCTCTGGAGGCAAACATGATGAAACTGAGGCTGTCCTATTTTGAACACATCATGAGAAGGCAAGGTTCTCTGGAAAAGACAATAATGCTGGGAAAAGTTGAAGGCAGCAGGAAAAAAGGAAGACCAAATGTGAGCTGCATTGATTCTCTAAAGGGACCACAGGCTTAAGTCTACAAGAGCTGAGTAGGGGCTGCTGAAGACAGGACATGTTGGAGATCTCTCATTCATAGGGTTGCCATTAGTTGGAGGCAACTTGACAATGACAATAAGAGACCTTTCACTTCATGCAAGCTTTCTCTCAGTGATTGGCTCTCTGAGATTTTTAAATTAATTGTTATGCATTACTACTTCAAATGTGTTTATCATTTCACAGAGTGGTATTTGTTTCTTCCTTTTTGATATTTGTATACTTATTGCTTTTAGCTTTAAACATTGTCTTTTAATGATGTAAGGCACCTTGCGTCCTTTTTACGGAGAAAGGTGGGGAAAAATATTTTAAACAAACAAACAAACAGTAACTAAACAAACAAACAATACAGTTAACGTGGTATTAGAAATAGAGCTGAAAGACAAACTTTTGATTTCACTCATCTCCATATGATGCATTCCAGCAAGCTTGGATTTGTGACTGGATAGTTTTAATTGGTCTAAGGACTGTAATAAAAATATGTATGTATGACTGGATAGTGGAGGGTGAACACATGCTTCATTTGCAAGTCTGATTGTCCAGCTTCATATCTCCTCAGAAATCATGTTTTTTGCAGGGGGGGGCACCAGAGATGAGACACATTTTTCCAAATATGTGGTAACTAGCAGTCCTTATCTACCAAGTGGCTATTTGTCCTTCAGCAAGGAGGTGTTTCTCTAACAGATCACACAATGTTATTCTTCCTGTCAAGAAGTCTGTTCCTGTTCCTCAAGGCTGCAGTGAGGCTTGGATGCCCCACTGCTGTCCTAATATCAGGGATTTCTCATTTTCATGAGGCAAGTCTAAGGATGGTGTGGAAGTATTGCATCAGAGAGGGGTGCAGAGTGGCCCTAGGAAGGATGGTTCTCCATTTGAAAAGCTGTCCTCCCTTTTGATGACATGTAAGTGGCCAGCCTACCCCTGGCTGAGTATGGATTTGAACCCATGTCTCCTGAATCTGCACCTGGCACTGTGCACACTGGCTATTTGGTGATTTCTTTATTAGATTGTTAAATCTTGAAAACAGGCTACCTTTTGAGTCCTGCAGAACTGTTCATCAGGCCTAGCTTTGCAAAACTGTGGTTGGGAGAGGAAAAGAAACTCCTCAAAGTTATCTTGGTCAGAAGGTGAGGCTAAGCTATTAAGAGTAATGAATTTTTGAAGTTAGATATTGGTGTGTAGTAAAGGCTTGCCCAGTAAATGTACAGTATCTAATAACCCTCTCTCATTTTTTAGATAAAATAGATCGGGGGGGGGGAGTAATTTTGTAAGAAAAGAAGCATACCACACACAATGATATTAGCACAGATGAATGGCAGGAAGTATATGGCATGGCATGCCTATTCTGTATGAACTTCAGGTTTGAGGTCTGTCCCAGGAGTGGACATTCTGATAAGAATGTTCAGACCAGTCCTCTGAAATAATTGGTTGTTGCCTACTTTAATATTTCAACAAAGGTATGGTTGTTGTTGTTTAGTCATTAAGTCGTGTCCGACTCTTCGTGACCCCATGGACCAGAGCACGCCAGGCCCTCCTGTCTTCCACTGCCTCACGGAGTTGGGTCAAATTCATGTTGGTAGCTTCGATGACACTATGGTGACCTCTGCTTATTTCCCATTTATATATATTCATTCTCAGTAAGCTGCAGAAAATACAAATCATGGGGCAGTACAGAGTGTTACTAAACCCTATGCCTTATTTTTCTGTTTGAATGAGGTGTATCCCATCTTTCTCTCAATGTTGTATCCCTAGTCACAGTCCTGTGCAAGATGGTGCAGTAGTGTATTTCCATTTAAATAATAATAATGCCTAATTGTGATTGTGTTTGCATATATTAGTTCAGATTAGTATATGCAAATATAATGCAAAAATATCCTTTTTTAATGAAGAATGTCTTCCTTTTTTTGCCATCCTCCTCTTTGTTGATGTCTGTCCTCTTTTTTGGCAATGGATCAATGTCCACCCTAGGTTGATGTCTGCACATAACTGGTCCCAGCTGTCTGGGCCACTGGCCTAGAAAATTCAGCACCTTCCTGACCTTATGAGGTTGAATTTCCATTCTCAGATTGCTGCCCAGAATCCCCTGTTGGAAAATGCAGAACTCTGTGCCACTGGATCTGAGCAGGCTAGGTCTCTTAAGTGAAGAGCTCATTGAGGGTAAAGCTAATCAGGTACAATTCTATGAAAGAATGAGGGTTTGCTTCTTGAAAGAACATTTGGGTTTTCTTACACAGTCCTTCAGTTCCAGTTATCTGGGGTGCTACTTGCCTGGACCTTGCATTATTGAAATGGAATTTGACTTCTGTATTGTTTGATTTCATTGTATCAGAGTCTTTCTTGGCATTGCCTTACAAAAACATGATCTAGGATTTGCTTGGGTTTGCCTCCTTTTCAGCAACTTGAACATGTGCCTAGTGTGCACACCTACTCCCATATGACTAAGGGTGGAAAGACCCCAGAATGTAATGCCTGCTATTCCTAAATTACAGAGAAATCAAGTTAAACCTGCAAGGAAACATCCAAGAATAGACTTCAGTTTGACCAGTATCATTCTGCTAATCCCAAGTATGAAGAGACCCATTGAATCAATTGCTCAGTAGTAAGTCAACATTTATGTGAATCCTTGTTTATGGCTTGTTCAGACCAGTACTCTGAAATAAGTAAACAATAAGTGAATTGGAACTTTATGCTGAGTCAATTAAAGATGATGGGCCTTCAAGGAAGTTTTTTTACAAGCAGTGGAATCAATTTATTCACAACAAAAAGCAAGAGTCAAAAGTAATGGTCAAATCTCGGAAGAGATTCAAATTCAACAAGGTGCATCTATAAGAAGGGTGATAAGAAATCCCCTGCAAATTACAGACCAATAAGCCTTCTTGCTATCACGGGGAAGATGTACGCCAGCTACTTACTCCAAAAACTACAAGACTGGCTAATAGACCAAGATATTCTGGGACCTGAACAAGCGGGTTTTAAGGCAGGAAAGTGTACATTAGACCATTGTTTGATCTTATCCCATCTGATTTCCAAATACGCTTCACAGTGTAATACTCGCCTGTATGCAGCTTTCCTAGATCTAAAAGGGGCCTTTGATTCCATAGACAGAGATATCTTATGGCTAAAGCTCTCCAGGCTGGGCATTGGTAGGAGGCTCCTCTTTTTAATCCAAAAACTCCATGCGGGCTCTACCTGTCGCATAAAAATGTCGACGCAGGGGGCCCTTTCTAATCAGATTTTTTCCAACAGAGGAGTGAAGCAAGGCTGCGTTCTGGCACCTTGCCCCACTCCTACATAACATCAATGGCCATAGCCCCAAACTGGGCCCTATACAGGTTCCAATTCTATTATATGCGGATGACATGGTTCTCCTTTCCCACACAAGGGTCGGCCTAAAGCGGCTAGTGAGTGGTTGCTATGACTACCTGACACGCAATAAACTCCAATAAAATTTTGAGAAATCTAAAATTATAGCCTTTGGCAAAGCATGGAAACCCTTCTCTTGGTCTTTCAATGGCAACCATATCCAGCAGGTCAGAGAGTTTAAGTACTTGGGCGTTTTTTTTCATCATAGACACACCTGGTCAACTCATCAGCGGACAGCGACTAAGTCAGCAAAGCTTTCAGCACAGGCTATCCTACGCTTTCATCGTACTTGGGGACACTCTTACATCCCTGCTGTGCTGCAGATTTTTAATGCCAAATCAGCAGCACAGCTTCTTTATGGTGTCCCCATCTGGATGTCTGCGTTACACAGTTCTGTGGAAAGGGTCCAATCAACATTTCTGTATAAAATCTTTGGCCTGCCCCATTGTGTGCCTTATGCTACCCTATGCCTTGAAGGCGGTCAACACAGGATTGAGACTCAGGCTTGGCTCAGATTCTTAAATATTGGATTAGAATCTGTTTCTTTTCAGCCCAGGACATCTTATTTCAAGCGCTGCTGGCAGACAGTCCGTTTCCAAAAGGTTTGGCCCTATTTCTTAAGAAAATCAAGACCCTGGGGTTGTCACCAGATCTGCTGGGCTCAATACCCCCGTCCAGGGTGTTCCATACAATCAAAAAAAGAGTTCTGGATATAGAGGGGCAAACTCTGCATAGTGCTGCCCAAAGAGTCTGTTCCCCACTTCATTTTCAGCTGCCCCTCTCCCATGGCAGTAGACCGAACTATCTCTATCATTTAGAACAGCCACAAGATCGATGGGCATTTACCCTTGCCAGGTGCAATATAGTACCATCGAGCTTAGCGCAGGGCAGGTATATGGGCTTACCTATAGAACTGAGAGTATGCCCGTGTGGTCAGGGAGAGGTTGAATCCCTGCAGCATATGCTATTCTACTGTATTTTGTATAAGGACATTCGCCTGTCTTATTTGAGCACCTTCCTCTCACGATCTGAAAAAAATTCAACATCTCCTAAGTGGCACTATTAAGGAACTGACCCTGACAACTGCTAGATACGTCTATTCCATCATGCAGAGACGACGTAGTGTGCTCTCGCAGAATGCCGAGCCCTAATATGCATTTGGCTCTTCCCTGCCACCTGTTAACCGTTGAACATTTTAGCTGTATTTTAGTGTGTTTTAATTTGTACAGTATGCCAATAAAGGTTTCTGTCTGTCAACAAGGTGCAAGACAAGGATGCCCCTTATCACCTTTACTCTTCATTTTGACACTAGAAATACTAAATAGACAAATAAGGAACAATTCCAAAATCAGAGGGTTGAGTATAAAAGGAGAAGAATATAAATTACAAGCTTATGCGGATGATTTGGTAATATTATTAGAAAACCCGGAGGAATCGATCAGAGAATTAATAGATACAATTGAAAACTATGGGACAGTTGCAGGACTCAAACTAAATTATGAAAAAACCAAATTTTTGACAAAAAAATATGACACAAGAAGAGGCAAAGAAATTAGAAATGGAAACAGGATTTGAACATACGACAAAGATTAAATATCTGGGAATATGCATCACACCAAAAAAAAGTACTTTGATGAAAGACAATTATCTTCCAATACTTAAAGAAATACAAGGAAAACTTGAAATTTGGGCTAAATTACAACTCTCATTGCTAGGTAGAATTGCTATTATAAAGATGAATATCCTGCCAAAGCTGTTGTTCTTATTTCAAAATTTACAAATATTGCTGAATTATAAATACTTTAAGGAAGTAGATGCGGTGATCTCTAAGTTTATTTGGCAAGCTAAAAAACCAAGAATAAAACTTAAAGTTCTACAGGACTTAAAAGAAAGAGGAGGAATGGGCTTACCAAAATGGTTTATTATACTATAAGGCTTCAGCTTTGAGCTGGATAAAGGAATGGATTATGCTGGAAGATCAAAGACTTTTAAAATTAGAAGGACATGATTTAAGACTAGGATGGCATGCATATACAGTATATGATACGGCAAGGGTAAAGATCAAACAATTTTTTTCGATCATATGGTAAGGAAAGCATTATACCAGGTGTGGCAAAGATTTCAGGAGCAAATATATAAAAAAATTCCGATCTGGGTAGCACCGCTGGAAGCATTTACTCAACCCTTTTTAATGATAGAAGAATGGAGATATACGTACAAAGAATTATTAACCAAAGAACAACAATTAAAAAACATACAAGAGTTGAAGGGATTGGGTTTACAAACAGACTGATGGACAATGCTAAAATTAGAATCAAGGTTTAAAAAAGATAAAGCAGTGGGCTTTTATGAGGGGAAGGTACAAGTGGATGAATTATGGATTTATACTACCCTGTTTCCCTGAAAATAAGACCTAACCTGAAAATAAGCCCTAGTATGATTTTTCAGGATGCTCGTAATATAAGCCCTACCCCAAAAATAAGCCCTAGTTAAGTGAAACCCCGCCTTCCACCATTGTGCAGCAACCAGAAGATGACATGACTGTAGTTGAATAAACGTAGATTGTTCTCCTTGAAAAAATAAAAAATAAAACATCCCCTGAAAATAAGCCCTAATGTGTTTTTTGGAGCAAAAATTAATATAAGACCCTGTCTTATTTTCAGGGAAACACGGTAGTGAGAAAATTATACAAAAAATGTATACTTTTTTGTTAGAATATAATGAAGAGGATGAAAGGGTAAAAACTGATGATTAAATGGGTGAAAAACTTTGGTTACAATATAGATATAGATGAGTGGACTCGAATGTGGAACGAGAATTGTAGTTGGCTCAAACCAGTAAATTTGAGAGAAAATGTTTTAAAGATGTTTCATAGATGATATTATACACCTGTAAAATTAGCAAAAATGGTATCGGGGCTGAGCAACTTATGTTGGAAGTGTTCTCAGCAACCAGGAACTTTTTTTCATATGTGGTGGACTTGCGACAAAGCAAAAAAAATTTGGAGACAGATAAAAGATATTTCACAAGAAATTATACAGCAAGAAATAACTTTTAAATCAGAAATGTTTTTGTTGAATGTAATTCCAGAAATTGTTGATAAAAAATTAAATATATGCTGTTGCACATATTCACAGCTGCAAGGCTGATCTGGGCCCAGAGGTGGAAAATGCAGGAAATTCCGAAGAAAGAGGAGTTATTTAAAAAATTATTAGATATTGCGGAAATTGATAGTTTATCAGAGACACTACATGAGAACCTGAGAATATACATTAAAGAACGTTGGAAAATGTTTTATGATTGGACCCAGAAACAGATATAAGTAGAGAATGTATTAGAGATTACTGTATCACAGTCATGAAATCAAGAGCTTTTTAGATATTGTATGAAAGCAAATATCCCCCTGTCTATATGTTTTTGTTTTGTTTTGCTGTTAATCCCTTTTTCCCCTTTTCTGTTGTTGTATAATTGTTTTGTGGTGTGGTGCACAGGCCTCCCTAAGGAGTGCTTAGCACTCAGTCAGAGAATTCCACAGGCCCCACTTACCTACCACCTTTGCGCTGAGGCAAGTCCTAAGACCTCAGCAGTGCATAGTGTAAGTACCTTGAACAAGTCTGACCTTAAACAAGTACTTTACTTCATGCAGCACTCTGCAAATACTGAAACATGGGCTTTGTAATTCCTTAGAATTCACAACAGCTCAGTTAGGTAGGACTCTTAATGATAGCTAGTTTGTGGCCCTCTCCACTCTCCTGGATTTAGCCAGACCCTGCTGTTCAAGAGACCAGTCCTTTGTAAGAATTTTTATAACTAATTTTTATTAGAAAAATAGAGTTTCATAGAATCAGCTTATATTGCTCAAGCTTTAGCATAAAGAACATATTCAAAGATTATTACAGTTAAATAAAATAACTAATCCCCATTAAAATAATAAACACTACTAAACTGGGCTAAGCCCACCTCCTTCTGGGCAATTACATACTTTACCATCCAACTACATAACGCATTCCAGAAAGAATCATCATCTCTCAGATCCTTCAGAAATCAGTTAGCTTGTAGCTAAACTCCAACACAAACTTCTCCTTCCATCTTTTCTACATTTTCTAACTCCTCCCTTCTTCTTGACACTTCTTGGCTGTTAACCAATTAGCTTCAAGGGGATGTAATACCTTCCTCCACCCTCAATTCCCATGAAGATCCAGGTGTGTTATCTCTTCTCCAATTAGCTCGGAATGTTGAGTCTTTTCAGGGGCCTCTTTGTCCGACCTTCAGCTTATCACGAATCATGCTGTACCAGTCTTTAGAAAAACACTCTCACACCACTTAGAAAAACACATTCCAATGTCTCTCAAATCATCTTCACACAGAACCTGTCAGACTCCATTTTACATTTCTCTGACTACATATCCCACACTGCTTCAACTCCATCAGATGTGGTAGTTAATAATAATAATAAAATTAAATTTCAAAAAAACATTTATGTGAATTCCATTGAGTCAATGGATCTACTCTGTTTGGATCTAACAGTAGGATTCTGGCTTTTTTTTGTGTGGCTGTGAAGGAAAGGAGGCTAGTGTGCCGTCCCAACAAGGAGAGAAACCCAAAGAGATGTGTGCATGTGCAGAAGGGGTACTTGTAGAAATAGAAGGGGACGAAGAGAAGAGGGAAAACACACTGGAGATGTGTCTAGCAGAGGACAAAGGGGAGGAGTTAGACCTCATAGTGTGGGAGGAGATGATAAAAGGAGAGGAAGAAACGCGGGAATTTCAGGTGGTGACAGGGAAGAGAAAAGGAGGAACGAGAGATTGCGCGGTCCAGACGGAAGATGTAGGAGGCTACTCCGATAAGGTGGGAACACTGATCAAAGAGTTTCCCAATTTAAAGACTGGAGGAGGGTTGCTACCTGATCCAGAGGTGTCCACGGAGAATAGGCGAAGAGTGAAGCCATTGGAATGGACGGTGGTAGTTTACCCGCGCAATCAAGATGGGGGGAGGAAGGTTATTCGCCCTACACCTTCCTTCAATCAACCTCCCAGGGAAGGGGACTGGGCCAGGCACCCTTGTTGCGGGACGGTGTGTGCAGTGAGGAGTACCCCTATACGGGCGATGACGGACCGGGAGCGTTTTGGCCCGGCCCCGATGTGAGAAGCAATATTTGTACCCCAGAGACGAATGTAAAAAGTTATAAGATGTTGTCGGAATTGAGTTGTTTGGACCCATTTGAAATAGTTGAGAATGAAGCCGAAAGGAATAAAAAGGAAACTGTTCAAATTCTGAAACCGCCTCCGACTCTTATTCCCGCCAAGATGAGGGAACCGCCAGTATTTTCGGAAGAACCGGATCACAGTGGCACCCAACATGGGGCGGTCCCTCGCGCGTGAAAGGAGGAAATTTCAAAACTTCAAAGTCATAGAGAGGCAGGAGAAGTTAATAGAGAATTTAGCAGAACAACAAACGTTGCTTACTAAAAGGATTATGAAAGAAGAGGCGGAAGGCGAGAAGACACATAAAGGCTTTTGGTGGAATAGAGGAGGATTGGTGGCGGGACCAGCTCCCATTCGGGTGCAGAAAATGAGCTCCACCGACGACCCAGAGGCTTACTTACACACGTTTGAGAGAGTGGCGGTGGCAGCGGATTGGCCAAAAGAACAGTGGACTTTGATCCTGATTCCTTGCCTGACGGGGTTGTTACAGGAGGTAATAGACACCCTGAGCCCTGAAGAAGCGGCTCAGTATGAAGTAGTCAAGGCGGCGATCCTTCGAACCCTAAATTTAACAGAGGAGGCGTATAGGAAGCGATTTAGAGAATTGCGGTGGAAGGTTGGGGTACATCCACGGACGCTAGCTCAGAGGATGCGAGCAAACTTGGTGCGCTGGCTGAAGCCAGAGGAGAAAACTAAGGAGCAACTTCTGGACTTATTGATCCTAGAACAATTGGTTAACACGTTAGGTTCAAGCATAAAAAGCTGGGTGCAGAAGAATAACCCAAAGACATTGGAGGAGGCGCTCCGCCTAGTGGAAGACTACAATATGGCAGAGGAAGCAGGCAAAGAGAACTCCACCACGTGGGGGGAGCGAAGGAAAGCACGTGAAAAGACACCGACGCCAGTTCCCGGGTTTAATTCGCGACGCGCAGCTGACATGAGCGGAGGAGCGAAACCACGCGGACGCCCTTTCGACCCAATGGCCCCGAAACTGGTGCGGCCAATTACCGTAGACCAGCGAATATATGCACCGGGCACAGGCTGGAGAGAGGGCAAGGATGGACGGCCTATATGTTTTGATTGTGGAATTACAGGACACGTAAGGAGAGACTGCCCGGGAACGGATTGCTCCTGGGTGGGGCAGTCGGTCGTTACACCCACAAAGACAGAGCTTGAACGAGATGGATGGGAGGTGGATGTGTGGGTCAATGGGGAGAAGAAGCGCGCATTAATAGACACTGGGTGTGGCAAGACCTTAGTGCGAGACTTAAAGGGGGAAGAGAGGGAGGAAGGTTTGATGGTGAAATGCATACATGGTGATGTAAAAGCTTACCAAACAACGTGGGCGAATGTGAAAGTAGGGGATGAGACGCGGAAAATGAAAGTAGGAGTGGTCCCGGGACTAACACGTGAAATGTCGCTGGGGAGAGATTGGGTAGGGACCCGTCCTGTATCAGGTCCTAAGGAGGGCTTACAAGGAGATTGCGTCGGGACTGAGGACGAGACTGATTTTTTGCAGGAAGCATCGCGAGAACAGACAAGGGTGTGGCAGCAAGATGACCCAACCCTCCAGGAACACCTGCGAGAAGCTCATCAGGCAGGAACCATAGTAAGGGGACAGAAGGGGATGGAAATGTGTGAAGGATTGTTGTATTGGGTTGATATTGAGGGTGGGAGACACTTGGTGGTGCCACAAAAATGGAGGAGCAGTATTCTAAAGTTGGCCCATGATATCCCTATGGCGGGGCATCTAGCAGAAGAAAAGATGAAGGCATGTGTGAAGCAGAGGTTTTGGTGGCCTGGGGTGGACAAAGATATCAAGAATTATTGTCTGTCATGTCCAGAGTGCCAGAAGACGCAAGTGAGGCCGAGGCCAGGGGCCGAACTCATTCCCATGCCCCTAGTAGATTACCCTTTCCAAAGAGTAGGCATAGATATAGTAGGGCCTTTGTTGCGATCTGCGGGAGGTCATACACATATTCTGGTTATTATAGATTATGCCACTCGCTATCCAGAGGCTATCCCCCTGAGGTCCACCACTGCTAAAGTGTTGGCCAGAGAGTTGATGCAAGTGTTTTCGCGTCTAGGATTTCCTAAGGAAGTCCTGACAGACCAAGGTACAAACTTCATGAGCCAGACGTTCAAAGAGATGTGGAGGTTATTGGAAGTAAAACCAGTTCATACAGCAGTTTATCACCCTCAGACTAATGGACTGGTGGAACGTTTCAACAAGACATTAAAGGGCATGCTGCGGAAATTGGTGATGGAGAGACCCAGAAGGTGGCATGTGTTGGTAGCACCTTTAATGTTTGCAATTCGTGAGGTGCCCCAGGCGTCAACAGGTTTTTCGCCCTTTGAAATGATGTATGGGTGGAACCCCAGAGGGATCCTAGATTTAGTGAAAGAGAAGTGGGAGAGCGGGAAGGATGAGGCCCAAATAACAGTGCAATATGTTATGGAGATGAGAGAACATCTAAGGAAGGTAGCGGGGTTGGCTAGAGAAAACCTAGCGAAGGTACAACAAGGACAGAAGAGGAGGTACGATGCTAAGGTAAAGCCTAGACAGTTTAGTCAGGGGCAGAAGGTGTTACTACTCTTGCCTGCTGAGAGTGCAAAATTGTTTGCTAAGTGGCAGGGGCCATATGAGGTACTCAGGAAAGTGGGAACAGTGGACTACGAGATCTCGATGCCTGATAAGACTAAGAAGAAAGGGATCTTCCATGTGAATTTGTTGAAGGAGTGGAAGGAAAGGGAGGCATTGTGGGGCGAGGTCGGTGAGGATAGTTTTGGCCCAGAAGCTAAGGCTTGCTTGCAGAAAGACCATAAGATAGATATCGGTGAGGATTTGGCAGAATACCAACGGGAGCAATTGAGGGAGTTAGAGCGAGAATTCCAAAAGGTGTTCTCAGGGTTACCAGGGCATACAACCCTGATCGAGCACCCAATAAAGACCCTACCTCAGGTAGTGGTGCGATCAGGACGAAGAAACTGGCCCCATCACCTGAAAGAAACTATTAACAAGGAAGTGGAAGAGATGTTAGAGCTGGGAGTAATAGAACCATCACGCAGCCCCTGGCGGAGTTACCCCGTGGTGGTGCCAAAGGCGGACGGCAAAGTCTGGTTGTGTATAGACTTCAGGAGGTTGAATGAAGTTTCTAAGTTTGATGCATATCCCATGCCAAAGATAGAGGATTTACTTGAGAGGTTAGGACAGGCAGAGTACCTGACCTCGTTAGACCTCACTAAGGGTTATTGGCAAATCCCATTAAGAGACAGGGATAAAGAGAAGACAGCTTTTGTCACCCCAAAGGGGTTGTATCATTTCTTGAGAATGCCGTTCGGGTTACATGGCGCAGCGGCCACTTTCCAACGATTAATGGACAAAGTCTTAGAACCCGTGAAAGAGTTTGCAGGGGCCTACATTGATGACATCTTGGTTTATAGCAATAGTTGGGAGGAGCACTTATTCCATCTACAGAAAGTATTAAAAGAGTTGGAGAAAGCTGGATTGAAAGTAAACCCATCAAAGTGTAAGATAGCTAGGAAAGGGGTAACATTCCTAGGATTCCAGGTGGAGCAAGGGAAGATCCGACCGGTGTCGGATAAAATTGACAAAGTATCCGCTTGGTCCATACCTAGGACAAAGAAGGAGGTACAACAATTTCTAGGTTTAGCAGGGTATTACCGACAGTTTGTACCTAACTTTGCAGAAGTAGCAGCACCATTAACTGATCTAACTAGAAAGAAGAAGAAGAATAGAGTGACTTGGGGGAGGCAAGAGCAACGAGCTTTTGAGAGGCTGAAAGAAACCCTAGTGGAACTACCCACACGGTACGCCCCTGACTTCAACTTACCATTTATAGTACAGACGGATGCATCAGATAGGGGAATAGGTGCAGTATTGTCCCAACAGAGAGGAAACACTGAGTATCCAGTGATGTACTTAAGTAAAAAGTTGAGTATGCGGGAACAGAAGTATGCTACTATCGAGAAGGAAGCGCTAGCTGCTAAGTGGGCTATACAGGCGCTTTGGTATTATCTATTGGGGGCACCCTTCACTCTAGTCACAGACCATGCTCCCTTGCAGTGGTTGAATCGCATGAAGGAAACCAACCCGAGATTGACACGGTGGTATCTGAGCTTACAACCATATACCTTTAAAGTACAATATAAGAAGGGAAGCGCCCATGCTAATGCGGATTATTTTTCCCGACAGGGAAACAGGGATACGGAGACAGAAGAGAGGACGGCCCACTCGTCGGGGGGGGCGTGTGAAGGAAAGGAGGCTAGTGTGCCGTCCCAACAAGGAGAGAAACCCAAAGAGATGTGTGCATGTGTAGAAGGGGTACTTGTAGAAATAGAAGGGGACGAAGAGAAGAGGGAAAACACACTGGAGGTGTGTCTAGCAGAGGACAAAGGGGAGGAGTTAGACCTCATAGTGTGGGAGGAGATGATAAAAGGAGAGGAAGAAACGCGGGAATTTCAGGTGGTGACGGGGAAGAGAAAAGGAGGAACGAGAGATTGCGCGGTCCAGACGGAAGATGTAGGAGGCTACTCCGATAAGGTGGGAACACTGATCAAAGAGTTTCCCAATTTAAAGACTGGAGGAGGGTTGCTACCTGATCCAGAGGTGTCCACGGAGAATAGGCGAAGAGTGAAGCCATTGGAATGGACGGTGGTAGTTTACCCGAGCAATCAAGATGGAGGGAGGAAGGTTATTCGCCCTACACCTTCCTTCAATCAACCTCCCAGGGAAGGGGACTGGGCCAGGCACCCTTGTTGCGGGACGGTGTGTGCAGTGAGGAGTACCCCTATACGGGCGATGACGGACCGGGAGCGTTTTGGCCCGGCCCCGATGTGAGAAGCAATATTTGTACCCCAGAGACGAATGTAAAAAGTTATAAGATGTTGTCGGAATTGAGTTGTTTGGACCCATTTGAAATAGTTGAGAATGAAGCCGAAAGGAATAAAAAGGAAACTGTTCAAATTCTGAAACCGCCTCCGACTCTTATTCCCGCCAAGATGAGGGAACCGCCAGTATTTTCGGAAGAACCAGATCACAGTGGCATTCTGCGTGGAATGCCACACAAACAGTCTACCAATCTAAATATCTCCTCTGATAATAATTTTTAAAGACATTAAAAATAGCCCATTTACTCTTCATGATTGCTAGCAAAATTCCCATAACAGTGTTGTGAACTTATTTGTCAACATCTGTGTTGTATTATTAAAAGGATGAAAACTTTTATTACAAATATTATGGTACAAAGGACAGGTCCATAATAACTACAAAGAGTTCCTGTCATTGTGGTGCTTACAATAAATCCACAGTCCCAAGCCCCGTGGCCTAATGTGCCAGTATGCAATTTCTCTAGGGCCGGAAGAGCATATGTCCTCCTTCCCCTTCCCTCAACTTATTTTGGCAGGGCAGAGTGAGGACAAGATGCCAGTAAATGTTGAGAACTTGACTGTTATTTATGCAGAGTTTGGTGTTCTGAGTCTGAACATAGCAACATTTTGTTTCTTTCCTGGAAACACTCTCCTGTGTTCAGTACAAATGTTTTCAGTAATGCCGTATCATCTCATGAGAGAGATAAAATTAACCATGCTATCCCATATGATGTTACTTTAGCTTCCTCAGGGGCTTGTAGATGTACTGCACTGGGCCTCTGAGTTACTTGTATCTGTGAGCAAAATAGTTTCATATTAATTACTTTACGTGATGACCTCCAGTGTGCATTGCATTCTACAGAGAGTAGAGTTATTAGCTTAGCAAAAAATAATACTTTTTTCCCCCTCTTAGTCATACCTCAGTAACATGACAAGAACATCTGCAAACCTACACCATTTGGGGAGCTTCTGAGGTAAAATATTACCTAAGCTTTTAGTGTATACAACACAAGGCCATTAGCCATACTGGCTAGGGGATTCAGGAACCTGTAGTCCAAAAGAGTAATTTTCTGAAGCTGTGTCATAGAACCTAATGGCTGCATTTTGGGGTTTCACGGTGAGCCACTATCCCATCTTGGATCCTGTTTTCTTTATTGAACTTTATTGCTTTCATGAACAAAGTTATTTGAATGTTGTTTTTATCTTTATATTCTGTAAGCCGCCCAGAGTAGATTCCCGAATCTAGATGGGCGGGGTAAAAATGGAACAAACAAACAAACAAACAAACAAATAAATAAAAATATCCTGATAGGAACAAGCCATGACACTATCCTGATAGGAACCAGCTGCTGTGATGCAGCTTCACAGAAGAAACTGGAAATGTTTGCTTCTGGTTTTGATCAAGTGCAGCTGAGCATCATGTATAAAATTGAAACTGTGATCAGTTTTCACAATGAAGGTTTATTGGGGGGGGGGAATGGCTCCATAACCCATGTTTCAAAACACAGATTTGTTAGTTGTGGAGAAAAAAGGCTTCATTGTTGTTGTTTTTTAAGAATGGAGACTCCTCAGGAACTGCAGCCTGCAACTGAGTTTGTGATCTCTCCCCCTTCCTTTCTTCTCAGGTATTTGAGAGGGGTTTACAGAAAGACATGAACAGAAAAGTGAAAGCTAAAGTGCTCTTGGTAGTGGTTCTCCACCTGCAAACTGCAGCCCAAAAACCATTACAGCAGTTCTGTTTCAAAAGGAAAATACAGATTTGTCCAGGATGTAATACTCAGCTATATTTCTAATCAAGCATTATTTCTCAGGAAGTTCTTCTTCAGCTTAGAATGTTAAATGGTATTCTGAGCATGAACAATCAGTACATAGCTAACTAGGAACATTCCAAGCCACCAGCTGTCTTGTCGCTTCCTTACTAAAACTCTTGATAATCATTGTGATGCTTCAAATCTAGCCATTTTGTAGAGGTAGGTGCAGATATGTGTACTTCTTGCTCTCACTAGGGAACTGCTTATGGGTAGTTACTTATCCTTTGTAGACAACATGGCTGTTGTGGGCTAGCTGATCTCTTATGCTGGGACCAGGCCAGAAGCATGACCCTGTTCTGCTTGAGAATGACCTGTCAGGCCATTTTCTTCCATAGATGCAAACTGGCAAATGGCAACGGCTTGGATGGGAAAGCCTTATATTTTTCAAATGTGTGTGTCTGAATATGTTAAGATGCCAAAAAAAGGAAATCTCTTCAAAAAGTCAAAATCTATAAAAATAGAGATGAAGTAGAGATTTTTAATTTTTTAAAAGAGATTTCTGTGTCCACAGACTAAATTAAGAACTGCTTAAGCTGTGGAATTCTCTCCTCCAATATCTTCACATGGAACCAGAGTTGGACAAATTTAGACGTGGCCCTATCTGTTCAGCTTGGAGCCATAGGTGTTGAGTGAAGGGAGAGATCAGTGACCAGTGTAATTTATTTGAACTTTTTAGCTGGTTTTTAGCAGTTGGTTAATTCTTTTTGATCATTGCTTATTTTGTGGGAGCTTTAGGTTGATGTGGAGTTATGTATGTGTATATATACTGCATATATATGCATGTTTGTATGTCATTGATTTTATTGGAATGCACTCTGGTGTAGAGCGCAACAATAACAACAACACACAAGACATAGTAATAGAACAATGAAATGTCTCGATCATTGAAATTGCAATTCCAGGGGATGCCAGAGTTGAAAATAAAGAATTGGAAAAACTAACAAAATACAGAGATCTGGCAATCAAAACACCTTGCTTGTGGATGAAACACACTTCAGTGGTCCCCGTGGTTACTGGCGTTTGGGGAACAATATCAAGAAACTTAACACAGTACTATAAGCAGTTGCAGATCTCAGAAATAACACCACCAGAGCTACAAAAAACGGCCATATTAGGAACAGCATACATACTGCGCCAATATTTAACAGATACTTAGGTTTTTGGTTAAAATTTGTGTCTGTTGTATAATACCAGTCAGTGTTTATTTATAATTTTGATGGACTGTGTCTGGCATTTTTTAATACTAATACTACTAATAATAATTTATTTTATTATTATTATTATTATTATTATTATTATTATTATTATTATTATTATTATTATTATTATTATTTTTCCTTCTTAGGCTAGACTCTCCCACATTGTTACAATGTAATTGAAATATTGATCTTTTTTATTCTTAAAATAAATTTCTATTGTATTTTTATGCTCCTGCATAACATGATTTAAGTTCTTCCAACAACTTAAATTTTGCTTTTGGATTATTTCTTAATTGCAACTTTTCATAGTTGCAAGAATGATTTTGGATGACAGTCTTATCTGTAGCTTTTCACCAGTTGCAAGTATGGAGTACTATTTAAGCATTTGTACCTACAGCTTTTTCCTCATAGCTGTAAAAATGTTTTCAGTCTTTGAATGATTGATTCTTGGATTTTTGTGCATAGATTAATAAAACAGTATAGGTGAATAAAACTTGTAAAAATAGGCAAGCTAATGTTGCCTGGAATCATTGCAAAAAATGAAGCAACTTTTACCTTCATACCCAGATGAATTTTGATATAATTGGAAATGGTTACGAATTTTGATATAATTGGAAATGGTTACCTAGTTTCGTAGTAGAATTGACCCTTTCAGGGATAGATGCATGCTATGACAAACACAGGCTTCTTATTTTTCCTAGGGGTCTATAAAGGTCTTTAGGGCTCTTAGGAAGGTGCTCAAGTGTCAAACTCTCTGACCTGACAGCCCTGCTCACACAAATTAGCTTCCTGGATGTGTATAAATCAAATAAATAATAATAATAATAATAAATAATGTGCTGGAAATGCTCATTAATGGAACTTTTTTGTTCTCACTGAAACACTCATTGATTTCTGACACAATCAGAAGACCAGCTGATCAAACTGTCATTGCTTTTTTTAATTACATTTTAAGTAAGTCATATTTCCCTATTACCACACTCTGCACATGCATTTCAGTTTTTCACACACACACACACACACACACACACACAAAGGAAAAATGTACAAAAACATGTTTTGAGTCCCAGTGGGGAATTCCCCCACCCAAAAAAAAAAAAGAAAGAAAGAAAATCTAAGGCTCATTTGAGATGATAAAGTAAGCAACAATTTATATTTCTGTGGAAAGCACAACTGGTTCTCTGCTGTGGCTAGTACTGAATTACAATCTGGCCAAATAAGAAAAACAAGAGCGCATTGGGGTTTATATCAGTTATGCTTTAGGGAGAATATCTCTAGACAGGATTGGAGAACCTTTGACGTGTGATTTTATGGTAGTAAGATGGCTAGTCTTGATTAAAATCTCAGCAATGTTGAGATTTCTTCCCATCCTTAACTCCTAAACCCTAAAAACATTATACCCTCATGCAACTCCATCTTGCACCATAAAAACATTTCCAAAATGCCCTCTCAAGTTTACCTCACTCAACGATACCTTAAAATGTGGTTTTTCTTACTCATTTATTTAACAGAATTTCCACCCCACCCCTGCCTTATCTTATACTTTGATTTATATAATATTCAGTCCTTGTCATCCTGGGCATTGATTTTTAAAGTGTGTTTTAATCAAGTGTCTTTCCCATTGGCACAGTTATATGAGCTCTCAGTGTAAACTCCACAGCTATTTTTGTTTCATTTGGGCCTCTTTGCTGGCTTTAAGTTCTGCAGACGCAAACCACTAAATCCCACTGTGATTGTGAAAAGCAATTTGCATGGAGAAATACAGGGGAAAAAGGAGAAATGAAGTTCTCATCTTATCATTTATCTTTTCCCATTCAAACACATCTCCCTTGATTGCCACATAGAAAGAAGTGCAGAGGCAAATTTTAACATTAACCTAACAACCACACTTCAGATCTCACAGTTGCTCTAGAGACAACACTGAGCACTTAATAAGTAGAAAGAAACCCAAGTACGTTCCCTAGAATCATTCATTCTTAGTTTAATGGTAACATATTCCTGCAATGTTCCAAGTTCTTCTTTTGCATACAGCAATGACTCTCTTTTCTGAAAAAGTGTAATCTCTAACACAGTGGTTCCCAACCTTGGGTCCCCAGATGTTCTTGAACTACAATTCCCACAAATCCTGGCCAGCACAGCTAGTGGTGCAGGCTTCTGGGAATTTTAGTCCAATTTGCGAACCACTGCTCTAACACATCACATTTAGTTCACTGAGTCATCAGGTATGAACATACATTGCTGTATTGCTATATTTAGGAGCAGTGCTACACAGAGTGAATGAGTGCCTCAGACTGCGGGTCTTAAGGTCATGCAAATGTAGCAAAAGTTTAATTACTTGATTTGATGTTATTGTGTTTTAGGATGAGAAGAGCTTGTTGGATTTACTACTTCATGTTCCAGAGGTACTTGCTTGGTTTGGGTGCAGTACCTCGCTTGGAATGAAGCTGATGCCCTTTGATGCTCGGCCACAGACAGCAAATTGGTTCTTAGTTGCATGTAGCACTGTGAATAAGAATACAAAGCAACAGTAGCCTATTCTTGAGTCCGACGTCTTAGTGCAGGGGTTGGCAAACGGTACCACCATGGGCCACATGTGGTCTGCTAGTGCTGCCCCAGGCTCAAATGATAAGGGCAGAAAAAATACTTACTAAATTTATTGTTCTTATTGATTTGAATACTTTAGACACAATAAGACACCCTGGCAAGGAATTCTAAAGTTCCATGGGTTTCTTTGCTTCCAAGACTACGAGCAGAAGAGTTACCTTTTCTCCTTTTCACAATATTTGTTGTTTGTGCAAAATGTCTTTAGTGCCCTTTCCCTCTTAAAACAAAGGACACATACACCACAATAAGACTGGCTAAGAAAGGTACAAACAACCCATTAAGTGCTTCAAATACTTAAACAAATCCAGCAATCATTCTTGTATTGGACAATTTGTGCAATTATACAATTTTTAAAAAAAAATCAGCATCTTGTGCAAAATTGTTACCTTTTTTTGCATATAACATTGTTCTTACCAGCACAAAACCTTAAATGAGAGCACCAGGAAATTCCTCACCATTCTTCCTGTCAAGAAGTTATGTTGCATTTCCCTGTCCTCACTTGTCAGGACAAAACAAGTAAGGATTTACATTCCTACCTTTTGTTTCTCTCAAAAACCCCTTATTGAAAAGCTGGAGGTGCTTACATTACTTAAAAAAACCATATTTAAATCAGGTTTAGAGTGTTTTAAATCCATGTAAAAGGGTGAATACATGACATGCATGAAAGTACGGATTAATTTGATAGGAAATCATGGGTTTTTTGAGCAACAGTAATTTTTTTTTTTACTCCTCCACCAGAGTTCGGTTTATTGTAACTTGAATGTAGAGTCAATTCGTTTCAATCAATTCCCCATTTATGACCACCTCTGTTAGCAGTAATTTTTAAGGAGCCTTCCTGCTGTCTGACTCTCACAGCCACTTTCCCCTGGCTGGTAATTCAGTCGTGGGCATATGTAAATACCTTTGTGTAAATAAAGATTGCCATCATCACCTCTGTCCCGGGTGGCTTTAACAAGGGTAGACAGAGATGGCCAGTGAGCCATTGGGACTATTATCCATCACAGCAGGACAATTAGGGAGTGTCTGCCTTTTATCTGTATGTTTTAGGAGTTGGGAGCAGACACATAGGTATATCTCAGCACATTGGAAGCGTGTGGGTGCTGATTGGATAGCCACCCCTAACCCTGGAGGCTGCTAAATACTACAAAGGTAGCTAGCCAAGCAGTAATCAAGCTCTTCCCTGTTGTTGACTTAGGTGCCCTCTGCCTCCACTTCCATCTTCCAATGCTAAAAGTCAAGTACCTTCCCCCTTCCCTGATAAGCACTTTAAGGGGATAATCTAATTCTTTTAATTTAATTAAATAATTTTGTTTAATTTGCCCCACCCCCATCCTTCTTGTCCTCATCCTCTTTTCTTGTCAGGAGTGCAACAAAACACCTCCTCCTCTCCCAGGAGCAAGGATAATCATTTTGTAGTCCCTCATCCTTGCCTGTGAGAACAGACATGTGAAGATTGCTATCAGCATCCTATGATATTCCAAAGTGTTCTTCTGGTTCTCTGGGTCAGATTTTGGATGTCTGGAGGCCAGACAGGGAATTCTAAACAGCAAATCTCAACTCCTTCCCAGTTCCAGTGATGGAACTCTCCCCTAAATTAGAAAAAAAAATCATTTTCCATCAGCATGAGGCACCAACTCATACAACTTCCCACAATAACAATTTTAATATTAAGTATTACAAAGATCAGTAGGGTGCCAATCTTCCTCTTTTTGGGTAGATGGGCAAGGCACATTCACACCTGAAGCCACCCTTAGAAAGGCAGTAATCTATACAAAATATGGTGGAGTAAACAAGATAATCCCTGATGCTCGATGTTGTTTGTCCTCTAGTTTTCATCATCTTCCCTTTAACTGTATGTGCTAGAAATAAGCTTATGATTTTTTATTGCCCAATGTTTCCTCCCTTACCCACTGATCCATGTATACAGTGCATATTCGGCCACTGAGTACTGCAGACATTGAGGTAAAGCCTAATGAATCTACTCTTATCATTGAAGAAATGAATGGGGTAATATACTTCATGAAAAACACTGTGAAGGTTGCATTAATTTTATTTTTATTTCTCTTTGCCTCTCCCCTGCTTCTCCCAACCATGAGAGGAGTGACCCAGTTTGTAGTCAGATCAGCATTTCCTAATTACTGTACTTGTCTAAGCTGATTGATGGTACAAATGCTCCAGCCTCTCAAACTCCCCTGCATTTGTCTTCCTGCTGAATAACTGCATCAACATTAAACACATTATAAAACAAAGCTCTGTTTTGGAGCAGTCCCGAATAAATGAAGTGATAGGAAAATGTCTCATTTGGAAAGACATAGCATGGGTGAAATAATATATTTTTAGTAAAATAATACTGGACCCAATCCAGAACATGCTTACTCAGAATTAAGCCTTGGTTTCCTGAAGGCTTGCTCTCAAGTAAGAAGAGTGTAATAAGTATGTAGGAACTTGGGTACCATGGATCCATCTAGCTTCTGTTTCTAGTGGAGGCCAGCTAGATGACTCTAGGAAATGTATAACCATGATATAAAGGCCACTGTCCTCTCCCAATTGTTTCTTCCATTAGCTGGTGTGATGTCTTTGAGCATGCAGGCTGCATTTTAGCAGTCGTAGCAAATTCTTGTAGTTGGATTTGTCCTCTGTAGATTAGTCTAATCCAAATAGTTCATCATTAGATGTACTTCGTCTATATGTGTAAGTGATAATGTGTACGTCTTTTCCCTGTGGAAAAGAGAAGGTTGTTGCTAGTAAGGTTAGCTTGAAGAGATTCCTTGCTAACTTATTAGTTACATTTAGATCCTCTTTCTCATCCAATGAGCTCAAGGTTTTTATGGCTCCTCCTCATCCCCACAGTATCCTCACAGGAATCCTGTGAAGTATGCCAGTCTGAAAGATAGAAAGATGTAGAGATTAGTCTGGGATCACCCAGTGAGGTTAATGGTTCCCTGTCAGGACTAGAATCTGAACCTTGCAAATTCTGGTTCAACAGTACAAAGCAAAGCAAAGTGTGCTGCATATATTTCTATCTGTGTTGATCCAAATCAAACATGCGTGCATGGGTTCAAGCTCATGCACTTACTCTCTGACAAGTTCTTGTCTCTGATTTCTGCCTTCACAGCATGCTATCGTTGAGCCTATCATGTCACTGGGAACAAGACAGGGAATGGAGCACTGACATAATAAACCATGGTCTTTCTTGTTGCATAAGCCCTGGCAGCGACAGCACAAAGATGGGGATGGGTGGGAAAACCTGCTCTCAGCCCTTGCCTCTGTGACCTCATGAGGGCCTGCCCCATGATATCTCAAAGTTCTGTTCCCCTGGTCTCAGATATTGAGCTTGAAATGTCAGCGAATGAGATGTTCCTGGTTTGGCCAACTTATTTTGATATATAATGTTGGAAAGGAAACTCATTAGACATTCCAGGTGGAAAGTCCTGGGTGAGCTGGAACAATCCATTCAGAACTATAATGGAGGATCATAAACCCAGTGCAATCCTTTTGTAGCTTCACTGTACTGATATTTCCAATTATGAGAAAAAGACTGATGACCCTGTCTGTACAAAACTACTAAGGACAATGTTCAAGGCTCCCTTTCCTTTGACACACTGCACAAAAGACATTTGAAGTGTGGAGAAAATTTGGTGGGAGAAGTAATGCTAGGAAGTAGTCCTTTGTCCCCACAATGACTGGAACCCTGCAATACTAGTGCAATGTGAACTTAAAATAAAACCATTTTTATAGCAGGATTTCATTTATGGGCTTCTCTGAAGTCACGTAAAGCGGACAGATACATTCTACATGCCAGAGATGGAATGATGCTGTAGCAATGTCTATTCATCCCTCTGTAGCTAAAGCAGAGAGAAGTTGCTCATGCTACTTATGTAACACAAGGCATTAAAAAACTCTTTGGTCTTAGGCTGGAAGAGGCAGTCTGTGTTCATGACCCAGCTGTACTGTATTTGTGAGTGATTTGGGTAATTAAGCAATCAGACCCAAAATGCTATTTTTCCAAAGTTGAAAGAAAAGGCATTTTCCCCATGAATTTTAATAAAGTTTACAAGCTTTGAGCTAAATGACAAACTCTGTTCTGCAGCTGCACACCATAGTGCCAGATTTTTGTTTGTTTCAAGATCTGCTAAGGTTGGATGTGTGAATGTAATAAAACTTCTTTTCAGGATATACACAGTGGTACGTGTTACATACCAGTAAATAGAAACTTTGTTTAGCATTTCAAAAATAGCAATCATGTATAATTTAAAGCTGTCACTGAAAGGGAAGGGCTGAACAAATCCTGAAAACTATATTAAGAGCAAGGAGAGCAAGATCCAGATGTGCTGAGTTATAGGCATATACTGAAGCACAAAACACTACATGACACTATGCCATTGACTCTACAAGTGGGAACACATTGGGGTGGAGATCATAGCTGAAGGAGGGCTCAAGAGCCAATTTTCTCTGAATTATAGCTGCACAGGAGAGCAGCTATGTTATTGTACAACAGAGCAAAGTAACATTCTGCAGGGCAATTCTAAAAATGGAGGCAGACCAAACAAACAAAAAACCAATAACTTTTAAAAGACTTCAGATCAGCACCACACTTGACACAGATGTATCAGACAGTCTGCTCTTTCTCTGAGCCAAATTTGGGGAAGCTTGGGCAAAAGGTTTTCAAGTTATGATTTTTTAGAAGTAAAACTGTTTTTATCCCTCCTCCCCCCATGCAAAAACAAGCAACTCTAAACATCCCCAGATTTAAAATAACTCATATAAATTGAAAAGACCAATCTTGCTTATCTTGAAAGAGAATGGTTGGTCCCATCCACTTGTTTTATTTGGAAATAACCCAGGCTGCAGGGGCTGAAATATTGATCCCCAAAAAAGGCCTTTCAAAAGGGAAAAATTGCCACTTTGTTTCAAGACTGAGAGTGTGTGGAATGGGCTTACCAGCAAGAGCATTCCAAAGTAGATAACATTGTTGCAGCTTCATGAGCTGGGATAAGACATATTTGAAGGACAATGAAAAGTCACAGAAACAGTCAAAGGACAGTTTTTCTTTCAAGAGTAAAAAGAAGAAGAAGAAGCTTATTTTGAAGAAAGTAATGGAGTGACAGTCCTCCAGAAAGGGACATTTGGCCATGTATCTCCAGGGAATTAGCACACACTCTAAGGCATATTCAAGTATTTCTGCATTACAAAACCACAGAGCTGTTGTGTTTGTCCTAGCCCTGAGTGCTTTCAGTAAAGATTTTCTAAGGATTTCTGAGACCAGGCTGCTGACACAAGTCTTCAAAGGGGCAATCAGCTGCAGATCTGGGGCAAACTGAACCTTTGACCCTTTCAGTTGGGATCTAATTAGCTGCCTTTCAGGGCAGGTAACTTTTTAACTCCTTCATGGCCGAATAGGCATTTGTGCTGGCAAAGGGATTCTGTGTCTGATTGTAAAAATATTTAAAAAGAAGAGAGACCAAATATTCAGAAACTCATTTGTTTAAGCTGGGACATTACTGTTTTTTGCTGTGTGGCTGGAGATATTCTTACCTAATGTTAGCAGAATGTGACACCAAGCAAGGGAAAATCTTAGAAGCTGACTGCTTTTTTCATCAGTGAAACTCTTCTCACCCAGATACAAAGCGATTGTCATGGCTGTTTTTCAACAAGGGTAAATGGTAGTGAGCACAAGAGGATATCCTGTAGACTATATTGACTGCTGCCATTGGGCAACATTCAGGCTGCCCTTTGCTATGTAAAGCTTGACATCCTTTTTCCTGCTGGCAATGCGGGCACAATATTGTGTAGCAATATCAGGCCATTTCGTGGCGTTTTGAATCATGGATACAGAAGCACAGTATCCCTCATTCATGAACCACAGGTTGGTGTTTTGTTTTGTTTTGTTTTGTTTTTGAAGAATCAACTTAGCACAATTCTTTAAATTTTGAAGTCCTCATGTTTGATAAGACTCTTCAGAGGCAAGGAGTTGGCCTCAGAAAGAAAGAGCAATTCCTCTCAGGTAGTTTTTAGCATATGTACTGGATTCAAAGGATCCAGTGGTGGTGTGTTTGGACTCAGATGTTCTAAAGGCTTTGAATAATATATTAAATCAAGTCTCCAATAATACTGGGAATCTTATACTGTAAGTGATCATACAAGCATAATACTTGAGTATTGAAGAACAGACATAAAGTCACAAATCAAGATGTGGCTTCAGAAAGCTGCATTTCACATCATCTAGATAATGTCTGTTCCATGGATCTTATTCTATGTTTGGTGGAAATGTTAGTGATTCAGGATTTGGAGTAGTCCTAGCCCAGGCTCACACAATCTTCAGCCAAGAAAGATTCTGGTAGGCTTACTGATATATTTTCACATGAAGTGGAATACTTCAGTCAAAACAATTCTCCATCTTTCATGAATCATTCCTCTTCTTCCTGTGGCAAAGTATAATATACCATCTAAATTTCCACTCTTATATTTCAAAATGTAGAACAACTTAGAAATAATCATTTCTCCTTGAGTATGACTTCACTTGACTTGTATTTCACCCAATTAAATATAAAATCTGGAAAGATAAAGGAAATGCTGCATATTTGAACATCTTGATGAAAAGTCAGAGAATTTCAGTTGACACAAATCAAGATGTGACTTTAGAAAGCTGCAGGTGGGATGAAATTAATGTTTTATTAAAGGTGATTTTCACTACATTTGGAAGTAAAACAAAAATCTTCCCTTGTCAAAAGTTTCCAGAATTCTGTAAGTTTGGATGGGGCTTCCTTCTTATATTCTTTGGTTTACATCATACTATACCCTTTATATTGGTGAGAGGGGAAATTATTATGGAATCTTCTAATTATTTTGTTTCTGAGACATCTAAAGTATTCCCTTCCACTAACTGTTACAATTATGTTTCTTATAAAAAAATGAATTGGGTTGCATACAAAATGGCTTCTTTTACATATGACCTGCAGTTGGTCTCTAGTTTGGGTAAATTTGGAGTATATATGTATTGCACTTCTGACAGAATGAAATTTATTATTATCAAACATTCACTGGAGGAAGTCCTTTGAATCAAATGCAATCAAACACACAACTTCTGAGTCAGCATGCCTATGATGAGATGATTAACAACACTTATGCACACTTGTATAGGGGATAAATTTAATTGAATTTAGTGCAGCTTATTTGTGGTATACCTGCATAAGATTCTGATTTTAATCCAATGAATGCTTCCTGAATAAAAGCACTACTGAATAGAGATTGGCCTACTTGTGGGTAACAATGTATAGAATTGCACTGTGAGACATCTGTTTTGTTGTTGTTTAGTCGTTCAGTCGTGTCCGACTCTTCGTGACCCCATGGACCAGAGCACGCCAGGCCCTCCTGTCTTCCACTGCCTCCCGGAGTTGGGTCAAATTCATGTTGGTAGCTTCGATGACACTGTCCAACCATCTCGTCCTCTGTCATCCCCTTCTCCTCTTGCCTTCACACTTTCCCAACATCAGGGTCTTTTCCAGGAAGTCTTCTCTTCTCATGAGATGGCCAAAGTATTGGAGCCTCAGCTTCAGGATCTGTCCTTCCAGTGAGCACTCAGGGTTGATTTCCTGCAAAATGGATAGGTTTGTTCTCTTTGCAGTCCAGGGGACTCTCAAGAGTCTCCTCCAGCACCACAGTTCAAAAGCATCAATTCTTCGGCGGTCAGCCTTCTTTATGGTCCAGCTCTCACTTCCATACATCGCTACAGGAAAAACCATGGCTTTGACTATGCGTACCTTTGTCGGCACGACGATGTCTCTGCTTTTTAAGATGCTGTCTAGGTTTCTCATCGCTTTCCTCCCAAGAAGTAGGCGTCTTTTAATTTCGTGGCTGCTGTCACCATCTGCAGTGATCATGGAGCCAAAGAAAGTAAAATCTGTCACTGCCTCCATATCTTCCCCTTCTATTTGCCAGGAGGTGATCAGTGGCCATGATCTTAGTTTTTTTGATGTTGCTCTTCAGACCATTTTTGGCGCTCTCCTCTTTCACCCTCATTAAGAGGTTCCTTAATTCCTCCTCACTTTCTGCCATCAGAGTGGTATCATCTGCATATCTGAGGTTGTTGATATTTCTTCCGGCAATCTTAATTCCGGCTTGGGATTCCTCCAGTCCTGCCTTTCGCATGATGTATTCTGCATATAAGTTAAATAAGCACGGAGACAATATACAGCCTTGTCATACTTCTTTCCCAATTTTGAACCAATCAGTTGTTCCATATCCAGTTCTAACTGTTGCTTCCTGTCCCGCATATAGATTTCTCAGGAGATGGATAAGGTGGTCAGGCACTCCCATTTCTTTAAGAACTTGCCATAGTTTGTTGTGGTCCACAGAGTCAAAGGCTTTTGCATAGTCAATGAAGCAGAAGTAGATGTTTTTCTGGAACTCTCTGGCTTTCTCCATAATCCAGCGCATGTTAGCAATTTGGTCTCTAGTTCCTCTGCCCCTTCGAAATCCAGCTTGTACTTCTGGGAGTTCTCGGTCCACATACTGCTGAAGCCTACCTTGTAGGATTTTGAGCATAACCTTCCTAGCGTGTGAAATGAGTGCAATTGTACGGTAGTTGGAGAATTCTTTGGCACTGCCCTTCTTTGGGATTGGGATGTAGACTGATCTTTTCCAATCCTCTGGCCACTGCTGAGTTTTCCAAACTTGCTGGCATATTGAGTGTAGCACCTTAACAGCGTCATCTTTTAAGATTTTAAATAGTTCAACTGGAATACCATCACCTCCACTGGCCTTGTTGTTGTTAAGGTATCATATAATTGATTATCAATGCAGTCATAGACAAACACAGTCTACTCAGAAGTAAGGCACATTACATTCCATAACATTTATTCTCAGGTCAGTGAGCATACAGTTGCAGCCTAAGTCCTTCACATACCCGTGACAATTTCAATGATAGTAAAATGCTTCAAATTACAATTGCTTTTGCTTTTAATTTAACTGGGTCAGAGATTGAGCTACAAAAGACCCGCATTCAACAAAATCCACAGATGTAAGAAAGTTCCTTGATGACTTGGCTGCCACCACACCTCTCCATTCAGTTTGTGAATTAACCCATATTTTCAGAAAGCAACTTATTTGTTTGGCCATGCGTTATACATGCTAGATCTTGTTATACAGACGTCTTATATGCTTGACTTACTTTTAAAATTAAGACTCCAGGGAAGAGGACACATAGGATATAGGGTTTTGCCATATTGTGCACTGTGATTATGTGTCCTAAAAATATGAAAGATGCCGGGAATTTGTCTTATCTATATTGATGAACTGAGCTGTAAAATTCTGACTGAAACAACTAACTTGGGTTTATTGTCTGGAGCTTACTGTCTCCCCCCACCCCCATCTAAATGGTACATTTAAAGATACTGTACTTTGTAGGAAGTCCAATTGTTGATGCATCTGTGCTTCCCTTACCTATTCTGAATGGCAGGAGCTCTCCAAGGTGCTGTCCTTCATGCTGGGTACAGAAATCTGAACCTGGTTCAATATAAGGCAGTCTCATATGCTCTTAGCTCATCTTTAGAAGAGTCAAAAAGTGGTAGGGGCAGTAGTTTGCATCATCCTGTTGTTACATCAATGTCTTCTACTGGGCATCACAGAAATGGTGAAGTGAGCGTCAATTAGATATATTTTGGGAAAGCACCATGGGTAGTGCACCCTGCTTATATCAATGCATGTGCTGACTGCTGAACCCTATACATTAAGGTGGCCAGATGTAAGGGAGAACACAACAGGACTCAATAGTTCATAACTGTGCTGAAGAAGTAATTTTGGATGTCTTCTTAATTCTCCCTTGATATGTCAGGTACATACTAAGCAAAATCTAAAAGACTTTGATATCCTTGCAAACCCATCTTCCCCAACCTGATGCTTTCTAGATGCCTTGGAGTTTTCACTCCCATAGCTTGCCTCTGAGAAGGTTGGAACAATGATAATGTTGGAGAGGGTTGATTGTGGCCTTCCATATTCAGATTGGGAAATATAGAAAAGAGAACAGCATGTATGTGATATAGGTTCTTTCTGCATTCTAACATGTTTATGTGTTCCATAGCTTACAACATATTTGTCTTTGACTCCTCTCTCATTGGTCATTTTAGTCTTCTGAACATACAATCTACAGATTATACTGGAGAAACAGTCTCGAGTATTTCGCAAACACGTTTGGGTTGGGTTAGCTTTATTGCCACCCATGTGGCTTGCAGTTTCTTCTTCTGGTATTAGCATGTTATTTCCCTGCTGATGGAATCCCTCATGCTGGGTGGGGAAATCCACAGTCCAAAAAAGTAACTTTTCCAGGTTCTGGGAATATGTCTGCCATGGTGCAATTTTGGGTAATTTCGCCTCCCATTGTAACCTCTTGTGCCAGAGGGTCCTTCAGCCATTCAGAAGAAATCTGGGAAGGAGGTGGGGTCAGCCAATTTGGGGTAGGGGTAGGAATTCCAATTAACATCCTTCACAAAAGTTTTTTTTTTAAGAACATTTTTACATACCTTACAATGCTGAAGCTACTTCTGCTCATGTCAGTTTTCTATAAAGAGAACAAAGGGAATAGGAGCTGTTGCATTAATGGGCAAAGGAAGCAGGATAGCAAATGAGTACAGGAAAGCAAGGTGGAGCTGAGTGGCTGAAGGGGAGCATAGTGGTTCTTCCAGGATGACAAAGTCTCAGAGGTGACCCTGGAGTGGCATGCGTAGATGTTTTTTCCTGTTATCATAAGGTACAGGAGGCAAATCTGTTCTGAACTGTGCCTGTACAGATTCCTGCCACACCTACACTGCTCCTCCAATGTTTTCAAGTCCAATATTGCTGTCCAAATTTGTGTTATATTTGCTTCAGCTTGGCACTGAGCTTTATTAAAACAGACAAGTCCTGAAATCAATATTTACACTACTGGATAAGATGAATGCAGACTAATGCATCCATTGTGAGAGGAGTGAAGTGGACTTTAGGGAAATCATTGGCAAAATAATTTTATTTCATATATCCTATCATTGTGAAGGATGTGTCCAGTAATAACCATACTTTACAGTTTTTCCTTTTGTCAACATCGTTTTTAGTATATGTATCCAGTACTGTTGAAGATTAATTGAACTGGCCATCACATTATGTAAAGGAGAGGGACAGATTTACAGTGTTACAAAACTGTGTGGACTAGCAAGTCTTTATTATTGTTGTTCTTACATTCCACATAACTTTATACAACTTGCTTAATAAATGATGTAGGTATAAACATGTTCCTTCCCTTGTGTTATTCAGTATACAAACTCAGAATACAAATTCAGCTCCATTAAAATAATGAAACCTCAGTATCCTGCAGCCATTTAAATGTTTTGGGAAAGTGAAGTCCTGTTTTTGGTTGTTCTGTTTTTAATTTCAGTATACAATAAATTTCATTATGAAAATTGTCATATCTTACTCCCACATATGTTGGTATCTCCAGCATACTGAAGCAGAAAATAAATTGTAAAATCGAGCAAACAGTGAAAATAGTTAGGAAACAGCACTAAGAAATTATTTGTCATGTTTCTGAGGAAACGTATTGTGCCAAACACACACACACACACACACACACACACACACACACACACACACACACCAGTTGAACCTTCTATATTATGCATTTTGTATTCATGTGCCTGTTGAAATTTCCAGAGGTTGGATTTGAGAAAAAGAAATACTTTTCTGTAATCACTGGAACTCACAAAGATTGCCACAGGTTGAACAATGTTAAACAACTGGGCACAATTCACAATTTGCTGTATCATGTCTATATATATCACTGGGGCTTTTACTGGGGAACCATGTGAAACAGATTGGCCAAAATCCTGTTGCTTGGTATAGTAAATTATACTTTAATAGCTCCATTGACTCAACTGAGATTTGGTGAGTCAGCTCCTCTGATGTTCCTTTGATTCAATTGGGTCTACTCCACTAGCTATTAACTTTAGCTTAGTTTGTCATGGTTAAGTTAGGGTCAAATGAATCAATGGAACTTATGGAGGAGTAGACTCACTAAATTTATATTGATTCAGTGGGCCTACTATAGTGAGATCTGCTACACTAGGCAACAGGATTTAGGCTAAGAGATTATTAGCAGTTACATTGTATGGGAAAATTAATGGCTACATGGTTGATTGAACTCTTTGGGAAGAAATCTCACAGTTTGATATTATTTGAGAGTGTATGACCTCCAGAGACTATTTATCATAGTTCTACATTGTTTGTTTGAGTAGAAGTTTGGCTTCCAAATTATTTGGTTGTTGGCTGTCTTATGACACAATGAATTCTGTTCTGGTCACACAGGACCAATAAATGTGTGTTACTACATTTAAATTGCAACATATGTGTCTCTACTCAAAAGTAAGTCCTACGGAATTCAATTGGACTTACTCACAGGTTAACTTTGTTTAGGACTGCAGCCTTACTTATTTACTTGAGTTATTTCTATCTGGTTTTTCAATCTAATTTTCCAAAGCAGGTAGAATGGAGATGATTTCCTATTAGGTATAATCACCAACAATAAGATTCATCTGGACCTTAACTAGGTGATTGAAAAAACAGCCTGTTTTCTCTTGGACCAATTTGGAGGCTTTTTCAAACCCAGTCAAATCAGAATCTCGGTTTGGCAATCCAAATGTTTGTGTCTCTCACTGCCAATAAGTGGGAATCATCAAATGACTATAGTGTTGTTCTGATTAACAGGATTCAATGAAATGCGCCTACATAGAGGCCCTATATGAAGAGAAGTTTGCCAATTTTCAGGCACATGGGTGCAGGGATTTTTGTGACACAATTTTAAAAACTTGCAATAATGCTCAGCACTGTTTCCACAGAGAAGGAAAGAACTGCTAGATAGCTCAATGGTTTAGATACATGTGGAACCAGAGATTGGGCACTCAATTCCCCAGTGTGCCTCCTTAACAGGGGCTGGACTCAGTGACCCATAGAGTCTCTTTCAGCTCTGCAGTTCTAAGATGAGTATTCTAAAATGATTAACACATAAGTTTTAATAAAGCACTGGATATTATTTAATGTTTGGAGCTACCCCTGGAGTTCCCCTTGCTAATTATGCAAATACCATTTTTGTTTTACCACTGTAGTTTTAAATATTAAGAAACATTCATTACTAATTTACAGCCATGGTGCAAAACATTATCGAAGTTTTTATAAAGGCTGTTAGTACATAGATACCACCCAATGTGTAGTTTTAAACATGATGGATCAAAGAATATGAAATTGCTTTTTCTTCTTTGCTCTGTAGCAGTAGTTAACACAGCATGGTTCATAGGCTACAAAATTTTGTGTTTCAGATAAATACAAGTGATAAAAAATTCAATGTGAAAAACAGTTCTTTCCTCAATAGAGTAGATTATGTTTAGATTCATCATAAAATTCAGTTTAACAACTGTTGTAATTTGCTTGTTCACATATTGCAGGGGCCAACAAGGAAAAATGCATTTGCCCAAGATGCCAAAATACATGCCATTAACCTGTAGTGTGTGGGGAGAGAATATGTATGACCCTCTGAATGTTGTGATACCACAGTTCCCATATGGGTTGCTCTCCAGCAACCTCTGGAGAAGTCATTTGTCCCCCATCGCAGTGCAAAGCAAACAGTCAGACCATCAGAGAATATTGGGAAGGAAGGAAAATCTACAGCTGGCAATAGTTTTTCCAAATATCCCCACTCCCCATATGAGATTAAGAGAGGCAGATGCACAGGATGAGATACAAATTTCCATTCTTATCCCACTTTATATGCTGGAAACTCTTCCCTGAAACCTCTGGATCAAGTCCACCTAGAGCAGTGGTTTCCAGCCTTGGGCCCCTAGATGTTCTTGCACTACAACTCCCAGAAATCCTGCCCAGCACAGCTAATGGTGAAGACTTCCTGGAGTTTTAGTCCAAGAAAACCTGGGAACCCAAAGTTGGGAACCACTGCTCTAGATGATGTGTTTTCTTTCATTTTCTTTTCCCCAAGAATTGGAGTTGTAAGGCAGGAATCTGTTTTGATAATGGTATCCATTTAGCTGGTGGGCAGATCTCATTAGATTCTCCATAAAGAGCTACAAACCCAAAACATTTGCAACCCCCCAAGCCCAGAATCTCTCCTCTAATGTACATACCTTAAATATACTCCCAACAGGAAAATTGAATCTCTGTTGTCTCTTAAACTATGCATGATTCATGTATAGCTTCTCCTTTCCTTCAAGTATCTCAGAGTAAAATATATGTTTTTTCGTTCTCCTATTCCATCCCCACATGAAATCTGTGAGGTAGGCTAGACTGGGAAGTAGTTCATGGACCAAGATGGAGTGGACTTCTTGGATGGACAGAGATTTGAAGCTAGGCCTCCCCAATCCTAGTATAAGCCATAGATGGGCAAGGTATGGTTCTCCAGGTAGCATTGGACAGGATGCTCAGGAGCCTTAATCTGCACAGCTAATAGTGAGTGACGCTGGGCCACAGTTCACTCTTCCCTGTGCTATCCAGACTCTACCAAAGAATTGTAACTGCCCTGAAGGAAGGCAAATTTCAGAATAGGTTCATTCTGAGATTAGTTGTTAGAGTGTGCCTGGGTTTTCCTTTCCCCTTGCCTCAATGCACTATTAGCTAATTTATTTAAATAGGACATGGAGATGCACCAAGCACACTATAAATGAATACCTGGGAAGCCAATCATCCCTTAATGTTTTATCTTACATAGTTTTTCAACTCCCTTCCTGCTCTTGTACAGTGTTGTGTTCAACTGACATCCCATCTTGCCCTAGGCTCTTAGGTCCTGATGATCTTTTTTGTGCTTGCTAGCCGAATGCTTCACTTTTCTCGCGTGGTGCTTTCATTTCAAAATGTTTGCGTGAAGCAGGATCGGATTTAGGAAAATATGTGATGTCATTCCACTGAAGTATGAGATTGACTTTGTTTCAATCATCAGTGGTACTGTTAACATGTAACCTTTGCAACGATACTTGCTGCACTGCCTTGATCGCAACCTGCTAATGTTCTGTGTATCATTATTGCCAATTTGAATGATTTCAAATAGAGTAGAATTCCACGCAAATGTGTTTAGATATGTGGCTTTGTGCCTCAATACAAACTATACATAGAGCTCTGCAAAATCCCATGCACACAATTTCCTTAAGACTTTCTTCCCAGCGAAATTTGGTGAGCCTGGTGATATGGGTGTGTGTGTTTATCATGCCATCTGACTAAACTTGCACTTTATTTGGTCTTCTGGTTGTATCTTACCTTTCTCTCAATACAGCAGTGGTTCCTAAAAAATTTTTGAGTTGTGACCCCCTTTTATAATAACCAAGTAACCTGTGACCCCAATGCCATATTTGCATAAAAAGGCATTTTTAATGAGATAAAACCACCTTTTCTCAGAAAGCAGAGGCTTCGTTCTCCCCCAGAGGGCCTGTTTCTTATACATACACATACATGCTAAATTAATATCCAGCTCCAAAAGATCAAAGAAGATATAAGGTGATCCATTTTGTGACCCCCTTGGAGGTCATTACCTCCAGGTTGTGAAACATTGCAATGGAGGGCTCAAAATGGCTTCCAAAATGGCTAAAAAACCAGAAGTAGCTAAAATTATCAAAAACACTGACTGAACCTCTTTGCTTGTTATTCATGTGGTGCCTTGAGGACTTTCCCACTTTTTCTTTTTTCTTTGAATCATTTAGGAGGAGCTACTTCAAGGAGTCTGAAGAATGGCTCCTGCCACTCAAAATGGGTCTGGGATTGTTCCTGAGAATGACGATATACAATGATATGACATTATTTTGTGATCACTACACAGAAGAGAGAGAGAGAGAGAGCTGCCATCATCCCATGGCACTTTCTAACCACTTGGAGTGTCTCATTCCTTTCTTGAAGGTGGTTTTAAAACAAGAAGACTGGTGGTGGGGGCGGGAGCAGAGAGTTAGGCACCTCATTACGTAGGCAATGAATTGCATTATCCCTAAATGTTCCCTGTTCCTCAAAGTTTTGAAGAGTTCCTTCTCAAACTCTTCTGCCCTGAATTAACTAGAGAGACAAGTTTCCATACAGAACCTCAACATTTCCTCACTAAAACGTATTATACTGTGACAGTTGATGAACATAGAATGGACTTATAAACAGTGTTTATATTTAGGAGCCATGCCCCCTGAGAAGTTGGACGCCTTTGGAAGAGAAAGCTCTGACAACGTGAGAGTACCCAAGACGAAGATAAATCAGTACTGCTTAGTTACCTCTGCACCTTACTGTTCATGCTTTTCATTTCTAAGATTTAAAATGGTAAAAACACACACACACAAATAGTGTGTAAAGAACATCTCTGATCAATATAGGAAAACAACTTTAAGAACCTAACACTTTCATGCAGCATTCCTTCAGACTGAACAAAGGGGGTGAGAGCTAGTGGCAAGACACTAAGCTTTCCCATCTTCTATCACTGCTGCAACTGTTGCTGGGTAGTGCTAGAAAGGAGGTAAGGGAGAGAGAAGTGGGTGTGAGTGGCTTGGGGGGCAGAATAGCAGTGAGGAGAGCAAAGAGTAGGGAAACTCTTCTAAGACTCTTAGATAGGGAGATAAGAATCTCTCTGCTTCAATTCTTTTACATTTCCTTTAATCTCATCTCCCGTTTCTTCCCATTGTCTTTTCATCAGGCTGGAGGACTTCTTTTTAATTCCTGCATTGGCATGCATACACATTTTTGTGCATTTCCCCCCAATACATGTTTGTTTATGCAGTTAACCTATACATTTCCCCTACTTATTAAAGTATGTTTGTACATATTTTTCAACCGTATGCATTTTAGCCCTTTGCATTTTAACATGTGCACCTTGTTTTCTGTGTACTTTTTGTTTCTCATGAATGTTCCAGGAACCACACCTGTAAGCCTCATAAATGTGTAGATTCTCAGGATGAGCTGCTTTTCTTTTCACAGGGAGTCCTAGGAAGTGCAAAAAAATGCTTCTTTTTGTCGTGAGTGTTGAATCCAACAAAATTCTTTTCCATCTGTTTTCTACATCTGGTTTAGAAAATTTTCAAAACAACTTTTCCATCCACCACAGGCCAAAGTCTTCCACTTAGTTCTATGGTCAGGAATAGAGATGAGGGTAGTTAATGAGAGTCTGGCCCCTGGGGCTCGACCGTCCACTCACGCATCCGGCACCGGCAGCCTCGTTCATCCTTTCAATCACTCCTGGAGCCCTGCTCTCTTCCCACTTGGCTGGCCACTCGGCAGCCATGCAGGGAGACTCATCCTCTCCCCCCTGCCTGGAGTGGCTAGCCGAGCGGGAAGAGAGCGGCGCTCTGGGAGTCATTGGAAGGATGAGTGAGGCCGCCACCGCCGCCAGACATGTGAGTGGACCCTCGTTAAGTCCAGCTTCATGGGGATATTCGTATATGAATATGAATACCTCCATCTCTAGTCAGGAATTGAGCCGTAATCATAGAACTATAGCGCTGGAAGAGATCCCATGGGCCGTTGAGTCCAATGCCCTGCTGAAGCAGCAAATGCACAATTAGAGGTGGGCTTCTCACCTATGTTTGAAAACCACCACCCTCCAAGACAGTTCAGGAACTTTCTGTCCCTTATTGTTCTACAATGGAGCTGTGGCCCTTTGTACTTAATCATCATCATTATGTTATAGTTTAACATGCTTGATTCCACATCCTCAGTGTCATTTTTAGTTTCAAAATACTTCCATGTGGGATTGCAGTAGAAAGACAGAACTGGTCTTTGAAAAACAAGTCCATTCTGAGAGACTCCTTTTGCTGTACTTGTAATTAGATGCTTATCCAAAGTACCAATCTTCATTAGAACCCAAAAGTAATCTTTTATTTATGATCTATGCAGCCGGTCACCTTTGATACTCTACAAAAAGGGGAAAAAAGGAACGACCCCTGTGCCATTTCATTATTTTGCACATAACAGTTGAATGCGGCAGTTCATAGACATTTTTTTATTCAAATGTGGTTATGATTTCTGAGTACACTTTTAGGTAGATGTATTTTTGTTTACATCAGTGTAGAAGAAATTCAAGTACTCTGGAACTGATATTTCAGCATCCCACAGGGAGTCTCTTGAGAACATTCCTCCATAAATGGCATGCTTGAATGTGAATGAAATTTAACTGCTGATTACACCAATGTCTACATCTGGTTAAAAAAATAGATAAATTGCCTCTAGCTAGATGTAAAACAAGGACATTTTCAGAGCAGTTTTCAAACCCTCAATTTTGAAAACAGCTTGTGTTTTGATTTTTGGTTTTTTGAAAGGTTGTATTCCCAACTACCCATCTTGCGGATTTCTGTAGAGGAGAAGCACAAGCAGTTTGACAGTGGAATGCCTAATTGTTTTGTGAAAATGAACACCAAGTGATAATTCCAGTATTTTTAGGAAATACATCATGATGCTTTTCTTTCCCTTTCTTCCCACCTCTTGAAAACCATTAGCAATCCTTCATTAAGCTGCAGAATTGTAAACCTCAAATAGACTTAAATATGTCATTTTTTCTATGTTGTAACACATGTGCATTTACGTATGTTTTTTGGGGGGTAGGCTTGGTCTGGTTTGGTTTTGGTTTTAATGTAAGCAACAACATGTATTATCAAAGGGAGATTCAGGCCTCATCCAGATGGAACACTTGTTTTCCGAAATGTACCTGACTGGTCACTGACATTCTTAGTTTTTTCCCCACTGTCCAGGGGACATATGCCTTCTCTCGGTAAGAATAGGGACAAAATCCCTGTTTTGTCTCTCTGTGGGCTTGATAAATCCTGTGCTCTTCAGTAATAAAGGGAAACAAAGGATCTGCAGCTCTTTTGCCATGGTTGTTTGCACATTGGGGGAAGGGAAAGCACCCGGCAAGGCACCTGTTCCTAATAACGTTCTGTCTCCTTCTCTCCAAGCTTGGTCCTCCTTCACCATTTTGCTCTCTCTCTCTTTCTTTTCTCTTGCTTGAAGCAGACCAGGCACTTTTCTTCCTGTCCATGACTTCCTGTACACTTCCTGTACACTTCCTGCCTGTATCCCAAAAGGGGAGGGGCTTGTACTATGGCACTTCTCCAATCAACTAAAAAATGGGAGGACACACAAGAAGGGGGTAAGGAAGCAGAGCAACACCTGTGCTGGATGTTTGACAAGGATGTTGGCAAGTCTTTGGGTCCGAGTCCCAAATCCAAGTCCAAGTCCCTGTTAAAAAAAAAAAACTTTTTTCCTCAGAAAAATTGAGGGGTGGGTGGGTTCAGAGTCACGAGTTGAGTTCAAGTCACTGGGGAAAAAAATCTGAGTCAAGTCACAGTGCGACTTAAATCCAACCTAACAGCTAGTCGCATGACTCAAGTCCCATCGCTGGTGTTTGATTTCCACTCACCAACTTTGGGCAGGAAATCTCATGATTGCAGTGTCATGGGAGGCAGGGGACTGCAGCTGGTGTCCACTGGGCCCATTACCTTTAGATAAATGCAAGTGAATCTCCAACTCTTCAGCAACAAAGGGGGCCAAAATGGGGCGATACAAATAACCTGTCTGGAAGAGCCCTTAGTGAACTTCTTATAGAAAGGTGACTTATGTATTTAGATTAAAAAGTATGTAAAAGGGTTTGATTTTTTTTTTTAAAAAAAAGGTCTTGGTTCAAGCAGGGATTTTTCTATGCCTGAAACAAAATTAGAGGACATCATAAAATATGCTCCCTGTCTTTCATGACAGTGTTTGCCTTTTCATCTTCCTTAGAAACAAGGTGGCTGATGTGTGATCATTCTACAAGGGACTATAGATGGCAGCTGTTCTGTACATCTTTTTCTTTCCTTATCTTCTAAAATTCATTGATGTGAACAGACTAAATCCAGGCAATTGATGAATCCATAGTTAAAGCCAATAAATAATGTTCCACCATAAATCTTTAAACTGGTCTACCATACCTTAACTGTTCATGCTAATCACTGTAAAGATATTTTTATACCATATTTTACATCTTTCAGAGCATCCCTTATTCCTCTATCTGTCAGCTGCTTTATGGCTCCCACTTGCACAATAAAAGGCAATGTAAAACTTTATTTCAAGCGATTGCAGTCTCCTTTGGATTCACCTCTCCATGTACTGGAGGGAAATTAAGCAACACAGAAAGTTCTTTCTTATTTGAAATGTCAGGTAATCACAAGGGCTATATTTTAAACCTCCACAGCAGTATCTCTTCCCAAATTCAAGACAGAAATTCCAAAATAGTATTATCAAAGAATTAGAACATTCTTCATCATATAGGAGACTTCCGCTGGAATTCAAACTTTTTTCCATGTGAAAAATGCTGCTGCACATATGTGAAGAAGGATGAGGATTAGTTCATTCCAGCAGGAGTGCTACTCAAGAGGGAATTCGTCCTGTAGACCTCTAGGTGGAGCATGGGAGTCCACTGAAAGTATAAAGCTTGAAGTCATGTGTTGAAGCTCACGTCTGTGACATTTTGAATCTTCATCCTACCCTTTTTATTTATGAAACTAAAGAGAGATGTTTACTGTGATATAACCCTGATACAGGCATAAAGTGCATAAAGCAAACACAAGATGAGGGAATGAACTAGTCTATCCCTTCTGTCCCAATTGTGTTACCCTCCACACATGGAGGTTGACAAGTCCAAAGGAAAGAGCCTTCTGTGTTGATGAAATTCTATATACAGATTAGAGCTCTTATTTCCCCCTGTTCTGATTTACCAGATCAGCTCCACAGACACCTCTCCTTCACAATTGCTGCCTTCCAAATCTACAAAGTGACAAGACTGGGGATAATGGGGGAGTAGACCTAGTGGATAACTGTTTCTCATGTTTGCTGTGTATGCTGTAATACTACCTGAAGTTATACCTGGTGATATAGGAATGGTGGTGTGAGCCACAAATTCTATAGTGACTAGTGAAAAATTAAGTGGTGTCCTACTAATTTAGTGCTGCGTAGTGGGTGTTAGATCACCTCAGGTAGAATACAGGTGGCAAACATCATAGTCTTTCTTCTTAAGTGAAGCAAAACATTTAATCTCATTGGTTACCTAGGGCACTGCTTTTGGGATTGAATTCAGTTCACCATTTAGTACAGGAAATGGTTGCTTATATTTGTTGTTGGACAGCAATTCCTATCAGCCTAAACCAGCATAGACAATAGTGATGGATCATGAGAATTTCTTGGAATTTCATCCAATTATATCTGGAACATCACAGATTACTTGCCCCTGCTTTTACATATAATGGATACCAAAAACTGGTATTGCTTGATGGCACATTAGGGTGATGATGATGATGATATCTCTTTAAATTGTGTATCTGAATAAATAAAATGTCATTAGGGAGAATACTTCCCATGAGATTCTACATTTGAACTACATGTCTGGCAAACAGTGGAAGGGTTTCTTCAGTGAGCCCAGACTCCCTGGCTATGCATAGTATTCTGGCACAAATCTGGACAATGAGGACTCAGCATATTGTGGGGATGGTGGTGTTTTTGCCTTCACTCATTTGCTTCAGAAGAAGCTAGAGCCCTATTCAGATTTTGACACCATTGAAGATTATGAGCACAGAGACTCTGCAATCTCAGAAGGGTGCCATGGGAATCCATTTGCACTCCACTTGCTAGCACTTTGTATGTAATCTTCTCGTGACCTCAGAGTCACAGCTATTACCATACATAGAGAACTGATGTAGATGTGAATTTTGTTGTAATTTATGATTAAAGTTGCTCACCATCCCATGGTGATAAATAAGCAGTTGGTTTATTCATCAGGGATCAGAAATAGACAGTAATTACTAGCACTGCTGTGGCCATCCAGGTTCTGCTGACATAAGTCATATTGTGACTTGTTGACATAATGTTGGAATCCTAAGCGTAATCTCGTGCCCTTCCAAACCTACACAACAGGTCATGAACATAATTTGTTGGGAACCCTTTTCATATTTAATGCTCTGTACTAGTTAGTGTAGGCAGTTGCCTGCATAGTCAGATTTAAACCATGTAGAGCCAGGGTCAGATGTGTCCATTCAGACAGCAGCCCACTTGTTGCCTTGGGCAAATAGTGTATTTCAAATTCAGTTCTTTACATGGAAAATGAAAACAGTAATCTTCTGCAGTAGTTTTTTTTCCTGGAATGAATATTATAAGAATTATACTTCCTTGCACAGTTAAAGGTGACATGTAAATAATTCAAATATGTTTTTTCTAAGTAGAAAAGATAAATTTAAACTTAAAAAATGAATTCCAGACTAACATGGAAAGCTATTTCTTCTCTATTTTGACAAGTCTATATTATCAAAATATAAGATAAATCTACAGAAAGAAGTACTCTGCTCTGTTCCCTCCCTCCTCATCTGCAGAATTTTCCTGAAGATACAAAAAAATCATTCTGACATGATTTCACCTCAGGTTTAATTGAGTCAGTGAGTGGATATAATGAGGACTTTTCTTAGTGGTCTCCAGTAGAGGTGTTAATAGGAAGGAAAGCAATTTTCACCTTATTTATGTATTATATAAATATAATGTGATCTTTCTACTGAAAGCTCAGGTTTTGCTGTTCTGTTTCAGTAGAAGTTGCAGGCTCTGTGTATGAAACTTGATCTTTTGTTGCAGTTTCTTGATTACAATATCAAGTTTACAAGTACTGATGTTTCATTTTTTTGGAAACATGATAATACAGTAAGACCACAATATCTGCTGGGGGTTCCAAGCCCCCCCCCCCCATGGATATTGGAAATTATCTGGTAATACATGTGAAAATATTTTCTGGATTTTAATTTTTTTTAATATTTTTAATATTTCCAGACGATTTCCAGACCAAGTGAACCCGTGGATACTGATCTCCATATGGATATGGAGGTCCTGCTATATGCAGAAGTTCATGCATCAAATGACCCCCTTCTTTATGAGAAAGAACACATTTTTGAAAGTGAATTTTCTGTGGTGTGTCACTAGTATTGATCCAGCTAACAAGAAGGATGACTTCAATTTTTGGCTACTGCACAAAATGGCATGGTTGGATTCCTCCTTGCTGTTGTCAGATCCCTACCTAGATTAGGAGATGGGGAGACATTTTGCAGCTCAGGATTAGAAAACAAGTATGTATTTGTTGAAGGAAAAGGGTAGAGTTGACAACCAGTAGTGTTTCACTGACCCAAGAAATAAAAAATGTTGTGATCAATATTTGACAATCAGATTCTTGGCTTTACTTCTGACCTGCCAGATTCCTTCCAGTCTCTCTTGCTGATCTACTAGGCTTTAACTCTATTCGCCAGCTTTTAACCTGATACTTCTAGTCACCGCGAAGATCTTAAAGATGTGTGACTTCTTTGGTATGGGTAATCCCTGTAGTGACTAAAAGAGCAGCTGTTTCTCACTGTCATTGTGTTCATAGTTGCTGTGGGCTAATCATCAATTGGTGACCAAACATCAAATAACAAGCCATTCAGTACTAAACTAGGCTGGTGCTCAGGTGGCAAAGTCACCAAAGTCATATTTGAATGATTACTAGCTGGAGAGAACCTGGTAGATCTTGCATGCAGCAGTTGCTGGCATGAAACCCAGGGTAATCTTTACATCACAATAAAAGAAGAACTTGGAGACTCTGACTTTTTCAAACAAAAGATGTCAGCTCTAAGCCATGTTCCTCTCTTATCTGAGGCTTGAAGAAGTAATTTCTGTAGGTGAAAAACAGAATCTTGCACTTGGCCTTGAAATTGGACTGCAGGAGGGCTTGCTCTGGTGCTGCTCATATTGTCTAACTGCTCTTACTTGTACATGTTAGATCTACTTTGTATTTGCAAAGCACTGACCAAACTTGCACAGACACCATTATTTTTAAAATGTCATCCCCATCCTTGTTGAGAACAAAAAGAGGTTATGTGGCTCACATTAAGAACTATATAAATGTGTGAGTGTGAGTTTCTATGTATGAGTGTGTGTTATTTTGCAACCAAGTTAATATTCTTTCAGTAATAATTAGAGATGGGGACGAATATAAAAACGGATCAGCTTTTTCGATGAAAATAGTCAATTCGTTAAATATTAGTCCCTTCATATTTGTGGGTTCCAGAGACCCCCACGAATACAAAGGGATGAATATTGACCCGTTTTTATTCGTCCTTCGTATTTTTTTTTTTTAAAAAAAAAACATTCTGCCTACCGGCCACGGATACCGGTCACAGCCCTTTGCAAAGATGGCAGCTGCAGCTTCCCTACCCTAAATGAAACTGCAGCCGCCATCTTTGTAAAGGGCAGCCAGTCTCCCTTTTTACATGTATGGCTGGGAGGCCAGAAGCAGACCTCGGCAGCTGCGATTAAGATAAGGGGGTGTTGGTGGGGGTGGGGGAGGGCTAAGGTAGGGAAAGGAAGGGAGTAGGGGGTAGGCTGTAGGGTTGGGTGGCTGTGGGGGGGTGGCTGCCTTTCTGCAGCCAATCAGCGGCCGGTAGGCAGAATGGTGTTTTGTTTTTTTGTTTTTAATAGGAAGGGGGTGTCAGCGGGGCCGGGGGTTGGAGGGGTGGCGGCAGGGGTGTTTTTTTAAAAAATAAACCCCCCACGAATCGACGAATATATTCGTTATTCATCGCTTCATGGGGCAACTTCGTGTTTTGTGAGTTGTCAACCTTGACGACTCACGAAGTCGGACAACTCGCCAAAATGGTGAGTCGTCCCCATCTCTAGCAATAATACATGAAAACAGTATTGGGGATAAGGTTCAGCTGACTTTGGTGCAGCTCGTAGTCTTTACTGTAAACTACTCAGAGCAGGAACTGTTATTTTTAATCTTGTAGATAACGGCTTTAAAACCATTAGAATTTTAAACAAGCCAGTAGTTTGATGGATATTGAACATACAATAACAGTTGGAGAATTTACTCTAATTTCATGCTAACCTGTGCTCGAGATTTAGGTGCATTACACCTTTAGGGCACAAAATACAATTTTCTTCTATTTACTATTAAAAAAGAATAGCAGGCAACCTGTATTTTATTGAGGTGTTTTAGTGGACATAAATCACCTGTCTTCTATCTTACCTGGTCAAGGGAATTGTCAGTGGTCACTTTACAATAGTATGTTGGGAGGTCTTCTTTGCTGGGGAGTGGTGAGGAGATTGTCAGTCCAGTTTTACCAGAAGAACAGCAAAGGGATTATATGTGGTGAGGAATAAAAATATTCAGCCACCATTCTAGAACACTGTGGAGAACAGAGGTCCTGGCCATCATTTCTCCCCTATCCCTACTTTTCCTTGTTGCATTTATAGTCCGAAATTGTGTCCCTTGACCAAGCAACTAGGAAAAGTTTCCATCATGGGCAGTGTGGTATCTGCACAGCAACCTGTAGGCATACGTATACCAAAGAAAAGCAGCAGCTAACATGGGCACATGAAAATTGTGAGCATGGGATGCCTGGATTGATTCCCAGACATATTACTACGTCTTCAACAACTGATGGTTGGATACCACATAGTTTTATTCCCTTGACAAAGAATGTTGACTTATTTGTTCTTTTATATGCAATAAGAATGCAAGATGTTTACTCTTTATGAGCTACCAGTGAATACAAAGAAATTATAATTCTCTTTCTCTCTTTCTACAGGAGCTGTGGTTCGCAAGGTTGAGGTAAGATTCTAATCTCAATAAAAATAAATGAAGTGTCTAATTAGAATGAAACACTAAAGCATATGAGCATTATCTCAGACTTGCTTGTTAAACTGCTTGATGAAATTAAGTATGGCTGTTCTACAAATTATAGATGATCTCTTGTCTCTTACTTTCTGACTTTCCAGGATAGATACACCATTGTTGAAGCATAGTGTTGGACTCCACTAGCTTCATTTGTGGATCATAATAAAAACTTTGAGAAACTGAGTGACAATACATACTTTCCTTCTCCCACCACTTAGACTGAATATTCACAACTCAGTTTGGAGCTCGGGGGGGGGGGGGGAGCCCAGTAATTTTCCTTCACATTATTGCCTCAGCCATGGCAGCCATGATGTTCAGTGGAATATCTGTAGTCACCAGTGACTGTGAAGACTATGTGACACAACGTTATGTGCTTGCCAGTCCGGAAATCACAAGAGGCTCATTAATTATGGTTTTCATGGAGTAAGGCAGCTGTAGCAATAACTCTTTGTTAAATTCAAAGAGGACTGTATTCTCGACTGCAGCTGAGGGTTACATTCTTTAATTTTCCCTATTTAAAAACTTCCAGAACATGAAATGGTAAATGACTACCTCAGACTAAATAAATGTATTTTTAACCTTTACCTTCACATGTTAGTTCTACCAGAATGACTTCTGTGTGCAAGAAAGATTATTTGTGACTCTGATTGCCATATTCCAGTTCACTAGGGAACCTAATAAACAGATTAAGAAAATTGTTTGCTAATTAGACAAAACCCATGATGAATTAGAATTCCATATAGGCATGCTCAAACATGTGGTTCTTCATCTCTAAGCTGGTTGGATGGACAAGGAAGTCTAGATAAACGTCAAAACTAAGTGAATATGTGAACCGTGGTTGCTGAAATTTAAATAAAGAGTTCTTATAGAGAGAATTTTAATTGCAGAAACCCAAGATTACAATCAGGAAAAAGTAGTTAGAATAACTTAGTGGAAAGCTTGAATAAATGCTAGAAAATTGTGGAAATCACAACGAACAGAGCGGTGTGTGGAGTGAAAAGTTCCTTCGAAAGAGAGAGAAAATTAATTTGAAGTTAACATTTCAGGTTTTGGTTTTCAAATCCAAGTTGAAAATACAAGTTTTGTAATAAGAGACTTGGGTGGGAAACTTCAAATCCAGATCTCTACTCCATCCCCACCGAAAATCTGACTTTCATCTCCAAATTCTCCCTCATCACCTTCCTTCCCCCCCCTCTTTTTCCTTTGTACGGAGGTATTTACCAATGCCTGAATTCTGATTAAAAATTCTGAAGGAGGACTATGTTTTTGAAATAGTGTTTTATTTCTCAGCAGTATACTTGATGGTAGTTGCAGAGCTGTTTAGGGTTAATGGAGATAAGAACAGACCTCTCTGTCTGCCTGCCAGAGGCCTCTCAGGGAACCCTGTATCCTTGGGTTCTGTTCCACAGCTGCAGAAAGAGGTTATGAATCTGTTCGGAGAAGTTGTGAAGCAGGAAGAACTCTCTATAACCAGGTCTTCAGAAGAGTCTTTCTGAGGACCATAGTGACAAAATACAAGGTTTCTACAAGAGATAAGCTCATGTGGTCATTTTCACTTTTTTAAAAAATCAGTAATTGTAATTGTTTGTATCTTGTAATTGTTCGTACCACCTGTGAACAAAGCTCATGTCATATAGGCAAATTTAACATGTAGCATATATATTTCATATATTTCCTGGATCAATTTGCCCTATATATGTAAAGCAGTTATTTTCCTTATATTGCATTTTGGAATTGCAAATTGCATTTCATGTTTTCACATTTTTAGAAGATGTGCTCCTTCAAGTGGAAAAAAACAACATCTTCTTGTAATAGCACACAATCTTCCTCCTTTATATGTATCTGGCATTTCTCATTCTTTCTTTTGCGATTCGTCATCAGAAGGTAAACATGGGCTTAATTTGCTAGTCTGATTGATGAAGTGCTAGGTCTCTATAAAAATGCTATTGTGAAAGGGAAATTAGGATACTCACAAGGAATGTGCATTCTCCCAAATTTCTAGTTTAACCCTTGCTTTTGAAGCTTGAGGATTAGTCATGCAGTAACCCAAGACTCAGTTCAAACAGTGCTGCATCTGTCCATGTATGCAATCTGAAGCATCAGTAGGAATGCATACATTTGCACTAGTGTGTGTGTGTGTGTGTGTGTGTGTGTGTGTGTGTGTGTGTGTGTGAATTCAGCTCTGATAGCTTGCATTGTTCTCATCACGCCAGTGGACAGTGTGTGAGGGTGGAACAGTCATATTACTCTTTCAATACAGGGTTTGCTGCAGCTCTTTATCATCTAGTCCACAGGAGTATCGCTTTGTCTAGAAAAAAATCTACACGAGGACTGGGACTGCTGATGTGTTCAGTACAGGGGTCATGCTGATTGTCTCTAAAGTCCCTGGTTATGATATAAAATAAGATTATGAGGCTGCGTGCTAAGCAGAGATGTGTAGGATGACATGGTTTATTGGTTTTAAGTGTTGCTGTATCTTTTTTACATTTCATCAGGTGTTCTCATATACTTCACAGTGTGAATGTGTGATAAATTGTCTCTCCTCATAAACTTTATTGCTAAGGATGGACCCTAGTATACTTGGAAAACATGTACTAGAAAAGTATGACATTTTCTAAAATTGGATATGTCTATAGCACAGAGAAGACCTATTTCAACCAAGAGTGTCTATATTAAATAAACATTTCCCCTCCATTTTTCGAGATTTCAATCTCAATATTTACTGACGCAGGGGACACTGTGAAGTTTATATATCCCAGTCTGTTTACATCTTAGGGATATTCCTATCTACTAGACAATTTCTCTCTTTTTTTTCCCCCAGGCCCTGTAAAATCTGCCACTCTGATCATGATGTCCCTGTTTTCCTCTAGATGAGATGGTTTCTGCTGTATTTTATTAGGTCACAATTTTAACCCAATATGCATTTTAATGGAATATTAATTTTGTTTTTATTACTGTATGGTGAAGAGGGGGTGTGAGAAAGAGAGAGAGAGTGAAAGCATAATGCTCAATTTATACGCTGGTTGGGAGTTACATTTAGATTTAGCCTATATGGATACATCATATTCAGTCTCTACACAGTTGCTTTCTAGAATAGATCTGGGACCAGAAGAGTGGCCAGAGATGTATCCTCCTTGAAGATATTTGGATTATAGTCCTGAAATACAGGATAGAAGCAAAACTATGTGCTAACCATCCAGCAACCCTTTCCACGTGGCACAATTCAGCCAATACCTGAGTGAGAGCCAATTTGTATCCATATCTGTTCTGCAGGAAGGTTGTGCATGGTCCCACAACAACACTCTAAGCTGATCATCTCCCTTTTGCATGCTTATGAGAACTGCATGCATGTTGGATGAAAATGAATTCATAGAATCACCGAAGGGGACTTTAAGTCCACCAAGTCCAACCTCCCACTTACTTGGAGCATTTATTACTTCCCAAGGTAATTGATTCCATTGTCCTACTGCTCTAACAGGAAGTTTTCAGCCAAAATCTGGCTTCCTATAACTTGAGCCCATTATTATATGCCCTGTATTTGGGAATGGTTGAGAACAGATCCTACCTCTCATCTGTATAACAGCCTTTCAAGCATTTGAAGAGTACCATAACTTCCCTCAGTCCTCTTTTCTCAAGGCTAAAAACACCCAGTTCTTTCAGTCTTTCCTCATAGGGCTTGGTCTGTAGTCCCCTGATCATTCTTGTTGCCCTCCTCTGAACTTGTTCCAGTTTGTCTGAATGCTTCTGAAAGTGTGGTGTCCAGAAATAGACACTGTACTCAAGATGAGGCCTAACCAGAGGGGAACTAGTGCCTCATGGGATTTGGAGACTGTACTTCTGTTAAGACAGCCTAAAATAGCATTTGCCTTTTTTTGCAGCCACATCACACAGTTGGCTCATATTCAACGTGGACTATAATTTTAAGATCAGATATCTTATCTTATCTTATGGTCTGTAATTCTAAGATCCTTCTCGTAAATAATATTATTGAGCCAAGTATCTTTCATCTTGTAACTGTGCATTTGTTTTCTTTTTCCTAGGTGTAGAACGTTGCACTTATTGCTGTTAAATTTCATTATGTTGTTTTCAGCTCAATGCTCAAGTTCTCTTTGAATTTTGTTTCTGTCTTCCATGGTATTAGTTATTCTACCCAATTTTGTGTCATCTGCAGATTTGTTAAGTATTCCCTGAACATCCTCAACGAAGTCATTAATAAAAATGTTGAAGAGTATTGGGCTCAGGACTGACCTTATATATCCCACTTGGTACCTCCTCCCAATTTGAGAAGGAACCATTGATAAGCACTCTCTGACTACAATTATGTAACCAACTGTGTATCCACATATTTGTTCTATGTAGTCCACGTTTAGTTAGCTTTCAGAATATGATGGGACTCTTTGTCAACAGCTTTCCTGAAGTCAAGTTATATTATGTTCATAGCATTCCCACAGATTACTTGATTTTAAAAGTGAGGTAAGATTAGTCTGTCAGACTTTGTTCTTGACAAATCTGTATTGGCTTCTGGTTATCTTTACATTGTTTTCAAAGTGCTTGCACAGTAACCACTTTATAATCTGCTCCAGAACCAATGTCAGACTGACTGATCTGCAGTTCTCAGGTTCCTCCTTTAGTCCTTTTTGAAAATAGGTACATTAGCCCTCCTCAAATCATTTGGAACTTCACCCATGATTTCAATAAAACAATAGACAGTGGTTATGAGAGTTCTTCAGTCAGTTCATTCAATACTCTTGGATGCAGTTCATCTGGCCCCAGAGATCTGAATTCATTCAAAGTAATAAGGTATTCTTTGACTATTTGTTTATCAATCTCAAGCTGCAATCCTGTCCCTTCCACTTAAACTTCACATTTGCCTGGAAGGTTATAGACTGTCCTTTGGGAAAAGACCAAGCTAAAGTAGGAATTGAGCTCCTCTGCCTTTTCTTTGTCATCTGTTATAATTTTTCTGTCTCCATCAAGTAACTGAACCACTATTTCTTTTTTCTGTCTTTTGCTATATGAGCATCTGAAAAAAATGCTTTTTTATTGCTTTTAGTGTCTCTTGTTAACCTCAATTCACTTTCAGTTTTTGTCTTCCTAATGCCAATCCCTGAAATTCTTTGTTATCTGTCCTTCCTCTTCTTTTGTGGCCTGTTTTCCTTCCACTTCCTACCTGTGTCTCTTTTTCCACTTCAGGTCCTCTCTTTGACCTTTTTGTGAAGCCATATTCATCTTTTTTGCTGTTTTCCATCTTTATTCTTGCTCAAACCATGTGATTGTGCCTGTAGATTTTTTTTCTTTTTTAAAAAAACTCCCACCTGTCTTAAATTCTATTTCTTGTTAGGACCTCCTGCCATGAGACCTTACTTATCATTGTTCTGAGTTTATTAATTAATCAGCTTTCCTAAAATCTGGTATACACATGTGCCCATACTCTTTGAAATACTTGGAATTCCACACACCCCCCAAAAGTTTCATCCACATATTTTCCTTATAGGCTTCTTTACATTTTACTGAGCAAAAATAGTGACTTGTACCAGTTTCTCATTTACCGGGAGGGCCTCATTTGTATTTGTGGCTTGGATTACAGGAGAGGGATTAACAACGGCATTGTAGCCAGTCAACCTAGAGAATGCCATTGGGCCATGCTGTGGGCGGTGGGTCCTCAAGAAACAATCACCAACATTGGTTGATCACAAGAGGTGGGACCTGGAAGGAGCAGCAGTCTCCAAACATTTCAGCGGGAGGGCTGCATAATGTATGCTCCATATTTTTGAGGGCTGAAGGAAGATGCGTGCGTGCGTACGTGCGCACTCCTGCATGCACGCCCACACTCCCGCTCGCCTGCCTGCACGCACGCCCACTCGCCTGCCTGTACACACGGACTCCTGCACGCCCACCCACACACACACTCCCACCAGCACGCCGGGCCGGATAAAAAGGCAAGGTGGGCCGGATGTGACCCGCGGGCCATGGTTTGGAGATCCCTGCTCTTGTGACTACATGTTTAACTTATATTAAAGTTTCCCCTATGGGCTCAGCTCACTTTGCTGACCAATTTCCAAGCCTCAAGATGGGACTTGAAAATCACCCAAAGTGGTCTCATCCACAAGGGGTTTTGACGGAATCATTTTACATACTCAAATATTATGTGAGTTGTCAAGTTATGCACATGCATTTGTGAACAGACTCCTTATAAAAATGTGGAATCCTTATTAGCAAAATGTTCACAATGTCTTCAGAATTTGGCATATTGCTTTATAAAATGCATTGGGAATGCTTTACAAAGAAGGCCCGTAGCATCAGGCTCCTTTATTTACAATAGAAATAATCTATTCTGACACAACCATCTCCATATGAATTACATCTTTATTTTTAGCACATGAACTCCTTATCCCTAACCTTTTGAATATAATAAAAACCATTATTTCCAATCACATAACAGGCTCATCTTTTCTGTTATTTTTTTCCCCCCTTTCACCAAGTACCTTTAACGTTATCATTCTCGGGAACACATTTGCAAACTGTCTGGTCAGCTGTATAACTGAAAAAGGTCAAGGCAAAATATCAGCACACTTAACAAATGTATTTGTGTGATGTATTCATTGGAATCCTTCCAGTTGCATGGCAACCATCTTTGTAATTACTTGCAACTCTTTTTAAAATAATTTAATTAGTATTTTCTTCATTTGATTATTGTGCCTATTGAACTTTTCTTTCTTTCTTTCTTTCTCTCTTTCTCTCTCTCTCTCTCTCTCTTTCTTTCTTTCTTTCTTTCTTTCAATATATGCTAGTAATAAGCTACATAACATAGGCCAACTAGCATGAAATCGTGCTCCCCCAGCACACATACACAGGGAAGAGTAATGCCTAAATAACATATAATGCATAGTTTGAGATCTCACTATTATGGCATTCTTTCATGTAACAATGATGTGTAACCATAAAAGAATGGAAAAGAAAGATGATAAGGGAAGGCACAAATATGGTTTTTATTTTGAAACTGTTATACTGGTTCCCAGTTCTGACCACCATTCAGAGTGGCAGTGGACCTAATGACGAAATCTGGGACAAGAAACGCTGTATCTGAAACTGGAGTGTCCTCTCCAGAGCACGAAGCCTGGGTAAAATAATATGGAGGATAGGCTGTTACCCAAGCAGCAAATCCCCCCTCTCCACATCACTGAAATAGTCCAATGGAAAGGCAAGAGCCAATACAACTGGTTCCAGTGACGTCGCAGGAGTTGCCAGAATGGCACGAACTGCCTCCGGGACTCTGGCTCCGGATTTTGCCTCGAGGTTAACTCCTGAAGCCTTTTCCATCAGTGGATATAGCCACAAGGCAGTGGAGGTTTGAAATCGGAGTTTCCCTTCTCCTAGATGGGCTGCCTTCCAAGGCTGACGAGCCCCACCTACCCGGGAGGACCAGAAACAGTCATTAGAGATACCCATAATTAGAGCTGAAAGCTTGTAACTATGGTACAAGTGATTGATGCAATCCTCCTGGCTTTGTGAAATCAAACTGGGGAAAAAAATCCTTTCCTGAGGACTAGGTAGCAAACAAAGTAAGCTAATTTGCATAATCCTACAAGTGAAAGAAGCTTGAGCTGTGAAACTGAAACACTCATGTTAGGCTGTGGTCACACAGGCAATTTGAATAGGTTGCTGTTCAGACTTTTTAAAAATCAGGTTCAAGTCAGGTAGTATTTAAACCGGTGGCCACGTTCACATGCACTGAATAGTCTCTTGGCAGCCCATGTAAATCGATTTCACCCTTGCATCGTGTGAACGATAAAAATCTAAATTGATTTAAATTACACTTAAATGAGTTTCTTATTCCCAGTGTGACTGCAGTCTTAGTTAAGGATTTTCCCTCTTCCAGGTGTGAGTTATCTTCAAAAAACTGTTTCTGGAATTTGAAAATAATTCGAATGTGGGAGAAAATGAAGCAGATTCATTGATTCCTCTTTGGGTATCCATCTGACAACGTCAAGATGATCTTCAGGGTCCTCTAGTCTCCTTTGTCTGGTTCTTGCTGGCACCAGTGATGGAATTCTCATTCCCTTAGCTATCATCTCTTTCTGTGGCTGGTCACTATCCAGTCTTTGCCATATATCTGTTAAATGGTGATACTAACATCTACACAGGACAATGATTACCTGAGTTGGAACATTCCAGAGCTTGGAACTAGCTGGTTCTGAATAGAAACTGTAGCTTCTAGTTACTTTTGTAATTATAGGGAGTGTCCTCACTGTATAGTGGGTGAGGAATATAACAGAGTTTGTGCTGGATTTTACTGTGTCTCATGCTATTGCCTTGTGTTCTGTTATGGGTATTGAGGCAACCAGGTGGAAGGCAGGAGCATAGATTTGCAACATAGGCCAGTGGCTTATACAATCCAAATATTTTTAAAGTAACTAAAAGTAACAATATTAATTATATTCAAGAAAAGGAAGATTTTCAAAGTCCCAATTACAGTAGTAACTAACTGCTTTTGGGCTTTGAGACGTAACTGTAACATAGCTTTTAAAAAGTAACTTTCCAAGCTACTGACTATACTACTAATTGGGTAATGAAAGACCTCCCCAGAGTTTAGAATCTTTGGTGAAATACCTGAGGTCTTTTTCCTGAAGAATTTCTTAGTAGTATAAAACTGATTTTATCTGCACAGTAATACTGAGGTTTCTGTTTCCAGAAACACATTGCTTTCTCCACTCTAAAATTAAACATTTACCGTCTTTTGGAAGTTATATAGGCTCAATTCTGTGTGCGATAAACACTCTTTAATTTTTAAAGATGTTTAAATTAAATATAGTCCAGTCCAGTACATTTTTGGTTTCTGGGTTTAAATGGAGAAATATGACGTGTGTTTATTTCCTTTCTTTCCTTTTTCATTTTTAATATATTTGTAACATTAAGAATATTTTCATTTCCTTTTTTCTCAGAACTAGATATACAGTTTTTGGTGGAGCACCAAAAATAAAAGACACAAAGGACATTTTTATTGATAGCTTAGGCCCGATTATTCTTCAGCTTTATAGCATATTGGATTTATAAGGAAATGAGCGAGAGTGAGGTCATATCTCTGACCTGTGAAAGGTTTGTTTAAAATATTTGGTATAATAATATTTTACATTATGTCCTAGATGTTGCTGTTCTTTTGGTTACAGAGATCCTAAGAGATCCAGCAGTGTCTCGAAGGATACCTCCACAGCCTTTGCTAGTGGAATAAAAAAATTCCCAGTGTCAACCAAGACCCTGGTTCAAGGAATGTCTTACAGGCAGGAGCCAACGTTGTTTTAGATAAATGGGGTACATTCTAATGATGGGTTGGGCATCTGGGAGGAACCAAAAATATGGAATTAACTTGTGTTACTCTGAATTTCTTATCGCGTGTAACTAAAAGTTATTCCAGGTGGGGCTTTTGTACCCCTTTAAATTCTCAATCAAATGTAGATGATAATGGAAATCCTTCCCAAATCCTGATGAGGGTTCCCCTGTCTTGCTTTGTGTGACTCCTTTTTCTTGGTTACCCTACCTAACTCTCTAGTGTTTTTGTTTGTTTTGTTTTGTTTTTGCATCTCTTTGTTCTGTGGGCAGAATTTAGCTCTTGGCTCTACCCTTCACAGTGCAAGGCTTGTTTCCAGGCCCACCCCCTTTGTATTTTAAAGGATTCAAATACCCTGCCTGCCCCCAAATGGTGGGTAATGCTATGGCATTCCCCCAATCCATTTTTTAAAAAATAGGGGAGAGCAGAGAAAATGAAGGAAGTAGAAGACAGGAGGTGATACTTTAATGCAGCTTTTGATTCCTCTTTGAATCCAGAAGCTACCCAGAAAATATATAGAAATATGGAAGGAAATTGAAAAGTTTGCCATGATCTTTAATTCAAGGGAAGACTAATGTACAAGTGGGTTCTGGACAAAGTATATGCAGTTTGGAAAGAAAACCTGGAATCCTATTCATAGCTTTGATCTGGTGGTTGGATGGATTTTAGGAATGGCAAGAAATAAAGGCCACACCTCCACTCAAGACATCTTGTGCTGTACTATGAAGTAGCAGAACACTGTTTCCACCACCCTGCAACCTGAGCATTTTATAGAGATATACTGAATGGTTGAGAGGCACATCGTTTTGGAGATGAGAAAGCCTCTAAGGTACCACTGCAGGATGTTTAATATGAGCAGTTGGTGGAAGACTGAGTTGATGGTCTTCCATGTGCTGTCTGCTCTCCGCTTTCCTTTTTAGGGAGGGTGTTGCTCTCTGTCATAGATTTGATCAGTAGACTCTCATTAGCCAGCTTCATATGGTAACCATGTTTACTTCACTTCATAAAGGGGAGCATGGTCATATGTACTGGCACTGCCCTCTGCAATGGATACCTGGTGTCTAGTTTCAACATTTTCATATTGATCACTGATTGCTGCTAATCATCATCTGCTCTTGAGCAGCTACTCATGCACAAACATTGTGCTGAGACACCCTCATTCTGCAGGGGTCCTAATCCTTAGGAATACCTACAAGTGCACAGTGTATTTATACAAGTTGCTTTTCTAAATATCTATGCTCAGTTTTAGGAAAGACAGCTCAGTGTCTTCTGTTGAAGGCATGCCTGAGAGGTGTGGTTTCACTTCCTGTTATTCATGTGGTCTCCTTTGTTTAAATCATACATGGAGAGAACTACAGCCTGTCTGACTTCTACTTTTTAAAGACTATGGCCAAAATCAAATTGACAGTCCCAGCCAGAGTAGAACAATTGAATCAGTTACTGAATAGTATAAGTCAGGACTTACGTAAATTCCATTGATTCAATAAGTCTGCTCCAGCTGGGATTACCAACAAGATTCAGGGCCATTATTCCCACTTAGAAACCCTATTCTGTAAATTCATATGCTATCAATGTTGCATAAGCTCACAGTGTCTTGGCAGCTATTTCTTCTTATTCACCAAAGCACCTACTTCTCAATAATTCTACGAATCTCCCAAGTGTATATAAGACAGTGGCCAATAACCTATTCTATTATGCATTCACAGAAGGGCAGTAATGCTGCCACTCCAGCTGACTCCCCTTTGCTTGCCAGGTTTCACACAGCTTCTGAAATTGGTTGTGCAAGGAGACTTCTAGAGTGGGGAAACACTTATGCTATTGTTCTTAGGCTCCAACTATTGGCCAGTATCTTATATGAGGTAGTAGCCTTTGACTTCCAAATGTCAAACATCCACATTCCCTTTCCTTTTTGAGGGAGCTGGTGAGATCTGTAACAAAATGTTGCTCAAATATTCCTTATCTGCTCATATTTAGAGCTCTAGGTAGGCTGTTGCTCCGAACTGGCTATCCCATCCCATCCCAAAATCCTGTTCTGCTGCTTTTCTTTTCCGACACATTCATTATTCTGTGCTTGTTGAGCATGCTCAGTTCTTATTGGGCTGCTGGTAGGGGTGTCATGTTACAGATCTTCTTTTTAAAATCATGGGGTGCCTAAGCTCACTGCTACTTCCCTCTTATTTCTCACTGAATCTGTTTTAGCTCAAGTCTTATCAATGCGATGACCTGAGTCTACTATTAGAGTGACCAGATATTCTTTTTTTCTGGTGCTCTCTGCAGTTGGAGGCAGTTCCTGTTCTGCCAGCACAATGGCTCCCAATGTCTTTGGTAAACCTGACAAGCAAATGATTTTCACAGCATTCCTTAAAGAATTAGTCTGTGACACTCTCACAGACGGTGTGTTAAAATAAGGAAATGTCTCAGCCTTCTGGCCAAGAGAGCTTACCACCTCCTCCTTCAAAGATAAACATCTTGCTTCATTATCTCTTTCATTCTAACACGCTTATCTGAATTGAATTAATAAGTACCTACCACAGGTTTCCTGCACTGATTGCTTGCAAGTTTGCAGAAGCTAATATTCAAGGACATTAAAGGAAAAATAAAAGAAATGAGGTCTTTGCAAGTAAGAGATGCTTTACCGTTTGGTCCCATAAAATAAAATAAACATTGTAAAAAAAATGAAGCCCATAAACATCAGGAAGACGGATAAGTTGACATATTGTTCTGCATATCTCTGTTTAATAATATTATATTTCATTTCCCGTGCTAAGAAAACAGCCATTACCCAAAGCAGCCATTCGTAAACAGCCATTGTGAACAGATTGCATCCTTGTTGGTGGTATGATAATTGAAATAAGTTTACCAGTCTTTTATGAGAAAATACCAGATGTATAAAATACCTATTAATCAACTCACTCGCTTTTGCAGACATCAGCTTCACTACCGATGGCTATTAAAGAATAAACGGGATAAGAGCAAAAACGGGGGTGGGTGGGTGGAGAAATCAGAGAATTAGCTGAGCAATTCAGCCATGTGGTGTGTTGCTTAAAGGGAAAATGAAGAAGGGGAGGCCCTGTGTTCTCAGATCAGTGTTTGTGAAGCCAAGCTTATAGGTCCTCACGTTCATCAATTCAACATTTGTTTGGTTTTTATAATTGCAGGAATAGGTTAACCATCCCTTTTGTGGGTTAGAATATAAAGCATCAGACCGCTTCCTTCTATCTAGCTGCACAGGCACCTTCCTGCTGCCAAGCACATTTTCATTGAATTCCCCTCTATGTATGAGAAAGTTTACAAGGGCACTTTTTGTTCTTCTGGGCATGAGAAATACTATTAAATCTATTTTCTTTTTCTTTTTTTCCCCCCTATAAAGCTAGATGGAGACAGAAGACAATGTGAAGGGGGGCTTTGGCCAGGATACGCTGGTATAATTTCAGTCATACAAATGGGATTATGAAAATATGTGTGAGACAGCATGACAAATGACACAACGCACCCTTTATAATGTCACAGATATTAAAACAATGTTGTAAAGATGGCTACTCACCGTAATGATGATCAAAAGAACACCCCATAGCATAGAATTGCATAAATCTCACCTTCACACATAATTTCATGGAGCTCTTTTATCTAACAAAGGGATGTGCATTGTCTCTCTCAAGATGTTGTTGAACTGTGATGCCCATCACTCCTCATCATTGGCTAATGCTGGCTAGGGCTAATGGGTGTTTCAGGCCAACAATATTCAGAGGACCATAGATTGTCCAATCCTGGTTTAGGGTAGACATGGACTTTATTTAGGTTGATTCAAGGTCTGTTCCTGGTGAAAAATCCTTGCATTACTACAGTAGTAGGAAACATTTTGCTCTGAGATGTTTTGGGCTACATCTCCCATTGTCCCTTAATATTACTCATGCTTCTTGGGATATCTGAAAGTTGAAGTCTATAGCATCTGGAGACCCAAGGATTCCCTTTTTTTTTTTTTTTTTTTTTTTTTGCTTTACTACGTTATTTTATTTGAATTGCTGACTGATGCAATGCAGGTAAAATGTGGGGAAAGTCAGATTTCAGGCATAAAAGAGGGTGGTGAAATAATAAATCCGGCTGAACAACATCAAGCAGCACAGTCTCTTCGGAAGCTCCAAAAGAAAGAAGTGAAAAGGGTAGGAATGGCCGTAGTCAGAAAGTCAGAAGAGATTCCACCTTCAGCCTTAAAAGAGACGTTTGTCTGTCTCATTTTAACTACCAGATGAGAAGACTGATTCTTGACCAGAATCTATGATCCTATGATTCAATGTCAGATTTGGTTTAGGATACCATGTTCTGACTGGTGTTGTCAATGATGTTGCATCTCAGATAATAACCCCCCCCCCCCCCCATCAAGTACTAGGCTATTGGTTTAAGTTGTGGAAGCAAGTCTGCAACTTCTTTGAACAGTTTTCTCCAACTCTACTTCTTGTATCAATGAACTAAATCTTTTTTGTTCTCAGGACAATCACCCAAATCTCTCATTTTTTAAAGAAATGTCTTGGCTTTCCTGGTAATGCAGAGGGGACCATGGTTGATGCAAGCTACAGAGCTTTCTGTAGCTGAGGCATGACATAAGCAAGGAAGCAAATACTGTTCTGTGATGTTTTGACAGCCCCATATATAACTATACATATATATGGCTGTCAAAATGTATATCAGTGGAGAATTTATTTATTTATTTATTTATTCGATTTGTACCCTGCCCATCTAGACTGAAGTCTACTCTGGGCGGCTAACAATAAGACATAAAAGTAAAAGCAATATAGTAAAATAAAAACAACAGTGACAATATAATTCAAAATGGGAAAGTCATTAGGTGATGACAGGAGGGAAAGCCTGCTTAAAGAGCCAGGTTTGCTCTTAAAAACACCCAGCGAGGGAGCCAGGCAGATGTCTGCGGGCAGACTATTCCAGAGGTGAGGGGCCACTGCCGAGAAGGCCCGGTTTCTTGTTCTTTCTCTCCAGGCCTCCCTCAGTGTTAGGCCCCTCAGCCGCCCATCCTGGCTAGAGCGAGTGATTCGGGTAGATCTAGGTGGGAGGAGGCGTTCTGCTAGATATCGAGGTCCTAAACCATTTAGGGCTTTATATGTCATCATTAACACTTTGATATCAATGCGAAGAAGAGAAAAGATCATACTACATGCAATGAGATGATTAGGGCTGTAGCTCCCCCAGTCAGTGATAACAGGTGCAATTTCTAAGGATTTCAAGGAAAGTATCATGAGAATTTTAGGATTCTAATTAGGGATGTGTATCTGGATTTGGAAATATTCAGAATTCACTGAAAAATGCCGTATTCAGATAGTTCTGAATATTTCCAAATCTGAATTTGATAGTTTCGAATATCTATAATAATAATTCCTAATATTCAGAGTCCCGTTTACTTTTCTAGATAAGAAGGCAAGAGGAAGGATTGAAAGTAAAACCTATTTCTTCTTCGTGGTCTCTGTGAATGCACACTAATGGGTTTAATCTGCACCTGCGCAGAGGTCTCTGGAATAGTCTAGAGCTTTATGATACGTTCGTCAAGGACCGACCCCCCCCCAGCCCACGTGGTCCACCCGCCCTGGTAATTACCTCAGTTCCTTTTTGCCGCCGCTGAGGTCTCTCCTCTCATCGAGCTCCGTTCGTCTTCATCTTGCTATTTGAGAAAATAAAAAAGGATTGATTCTTCGAACTTCTCTCTCTATATATATATAATCAAGGGAAATTGTAAGAGACTTTTCTACAATTTCCCCTCCCCCCTCCCCCTTCCCCACCATTTATGGCCCCTCTTCCCCCGTTTAAAAGGTGCACCTCGTGCTCCAACAAAGTCCCCCTTTCAGACGGCCACAATCTCTGCCTTTTTTGTCTGGGAGAATCTCACCAACCTTCTAATTGTCAATTCTGCAAAAACTTCACCAAACAAGCCCTCAAACTCCGGCAACAGCATCTTCGGTTGTTCCTCTGGGAATGTTCCTTACAACCAGCTCAAACTATGGAACCGTCCCAAACTTCTCAACCCCCGAAAGAATCTGCGGGCCCAACTACAACTTCTCCGACAGCTGAATTGATCTCCAAGACTAAACCAAAATCTAAGCTCAAAGCTCCCAGTTTGACAAAGTCCATCCCGGTACCGAAAACCGTCCTCCGCTGACTCTCATCCTCCCAGACAGAGATCGATACCAGACGTAACACCATTGCACGACCAGCCTACGATCCGCGTTGATTCACCAGAAGAGACCGTTCTTCCTCCTTCGGGTCAACCTCCATCTCTACTGCTTGCACGCTCTCCATCTTCTATGCTCGATCCCGCTGACGTTACCATCTTGCCTTGATCACCACAATCGAGCCCCGTGTCTTCAGGTTGCTCCAATTCCATGGGCAATTCCGAGTCGGTGTACCCAGTACCCGACATTTCACCTCCGCGCAAGTGGTTAAGAAAGACCCATCACACGTCTCAGACGTGCCATTCAGCTGCTGATCCTGTACAACCCATAACTCCGACTGGGTCTATGGCATCTCGAGAGCCTCCTACTTGGTATTGCCACTCCAAACGGGTCACACTCTATGAGCCTCCGCAGTATCATGACCCTACATTCAAACGCTCTCGACATCGAGCATATCAGTATTACCAACCCGAGCTCAACTTCTATACCGACCGTCGACACCCTCAACGCCGATACTACTACCAATCCGACTTCTCCGAGTCTTCACCTTCTCCTCGATACCGATCACGTATCATGGCTTCTACCGTTCCTCGTCGGATGATGACTCCGTACCACCCCCTCCGATACCGAAGTTCCACAAATCTCACAAAAGACAACATCCTGAGCCTCTCCAGGACCAACCTACGATACCGAAACGACACCGGACCTCCGTACAGACAGTGCCACACATCGCACAGCCCTCTGTTTCCACTCAACCAAAACCTCCCTCGGTACAAGCAACCACCACGTATGTTGGACTTCCACCTCTACCTTCTAGTACCGTGCATTCTCATCATAAGAAACACTCTAAATATCAATCTGCTTCCGTACCGGCCCAACAGGCTCCTGCTAGACCTTGTCATGATCTTCCAGAACCTCTTTCCACCTCCGTCCCATGGTACCATCCTACCTCTCAAACTTCATCTTCTCAATCCTACTATTCGGCGGCTTCTAACTCTGTACCAGAACAGGAATCCCCCCCCTAATCTGCCTACACCAGACTCGGATGTCACTCAGGTTAACCCTCCATCACCATCTGATGACTTCTCTTCCTATTCTCAGTTGGTCCTTCGAATTGCCAAGGCTATGGAATTAGATGTGCAGCAACCTGTTCAACCCCAATCAGATAAAGTATTTGAAGACATTAATGAGGAAAAACTCCACCTCTAAGTATGAGTTTTATTCCTTCATTGTTAGAACTCACTAAACAAACTTGGTCTAAACCATCATCTGTTCCTCAAATGTCTCCTAAAGTTGAAAATCTTTACAAGACACATGGAGAAAATACTGCCTTCTTCTCCAGACATCCGCCTCCTAATTCAGTCATCGTGGATGCCACTCAAAATAGAACACGAAACCATTCCAGCACCACACCAAATAACAAGGAAGGAAGAAAATTAGACATTTTCGGGCGAAGAAACTATTCCCTCACCTCATTTACTGTCCGCGCTGCCAATTATCTCACAGCTATGGGAGCTTATCATCGTTATCTCTGGAACAAGGCTCTCCCATCACTGCAATCAGCTTCAGGTGAATACAAACCCCGTGGCCTCGCTTTCCACCAAGAGGCCATGGCCCTTGCACGTCAAGAGCGCATCACAGCCAGACATATTATCGAAGCATCATCTAGACACATGGCTACTGCTATAGCCCTCTGTAGACATGCCTGGCTACGATCCACCCACATCTCAGATAACACTCGCATGAGAATTGAGGACTTACCGTTCAATGGTACCGGTCTGTTCGACGAAAAGACCGATGACATCCTAGACAACCTACAAAAATTGAAAAAGACAGCACGATCATATAACACCCAACCATACTACAAACCACAATGATTTCAGTGGCTCCGCCCTTACTCTTACCAACAATCCAGATCATTTGCTGACAAAAACAGATATTCTTCACAGCCCTCTCCTTCCTTCCAACCTAGACATGCAGTACAACGTCACCGCCCCAAACAGCCTTTCCATCGACCTGACAAGAAACAAAAACAGAGTCTTTGACTTCTTCATCCCCCAGATCCGCTCAACCTACCTTTCTCCTTCCACCGCCACTCATCTTTCAGCCCGTCTTCCATCTTGGGCATCTGTCACCACCGACTCCTGGGTCTTCACTATCGTCGCTACAGGTTACGCCATAGAATTTGTTTATCCACCTCCACCAAGGATCGTTCTAACTTCACCGTCCGCTGCTCTCAACAAGAAATTCAATCTCTTCTCCTAAAGGATGCCATATCACCTATCAACCCTTCAGAAGACGATCCAGGGTTCTTCTCCCACTACTTCATCGTCCCAAAACGAGACGGCGGTCTACGACCTATCTTCAACTTTCGGGACCTCAACTACTATATCATTCAGAGACGTTTCTGTATGGTCACGCTAGAACGAATCCTACCCATTCTTCAACAAGGCGACTGGTTCGCAGTTATAGATTTAAGCGATGCGTACTTCCACATTACAATTCGCCAGGACCATCGCAAATTCCTCAGATTCGCTGTAGGACCCCATGCCTACAAATTCAAAGCCCTTCCCTTCAGCCTCTCTACAGCACCGAGAGTATTCACAAAATGTATGGCACCTGTAGCAGCCCACCTGCGTACTCTGGGAATCTCCATCTTCCCATACATAGACGACTGGCTGATAGTCTCCCCTCCACGCTCTCAAGCTTTAAGGGATATGCAGTTGACCCTTTCTCTCCTCGCGGATCTGGGCCTCAAAATCAACGTAGAAAAATCCATTCTTACTCCCACACAACGGATTGTCTACATAGGTGCAGTCCTCAACTCTACCAAGGCAAGAGTCTTTCTTCCTCTAGAAAGGGCGATCAAGCTTCACACGCTCATTGGTCAATTCCTTCTTCATGCCTTCGTCACAGCGCATTCAACGCAACGCCTCCTAGGCCTTATGGCCTCCACCACGTCAACCATTCAACACGCCAGGCTAAAGACGTGCTCTCTACAATCATGGTATCTGTCCCTATTCGACCCTATGACAGACCCACCATCCAAACTTCTCCAGGTTACCCCCGAGCTCTCCTCTCAGCTCCTCTGGTGGGACACTCCATCCAACCTGTTCATCGGACGGTCCTTTGCTCCTCTTCAACTATCAGTTCAGATCACCACCGATGCAATCCCTACCGGATGGGGGGCGCATTGCAACGACCATCATATCCATGCTACCTGGTCCCGCGCAGAGCGGGCTCTTCATATAAACAATCTCGAACTCTTAGCCATTTTCAAAGCCTTCAGAGCTTTCGAACCAATCATTCTTGGCAATGCCGTTCAAGTTACAACTGACAATACCACCGTGTTGTTTTACATAAACAAGCAAGGAGGCACACACTCCCTTCCACTGCTATATCTTGCCGTCCAATTCTGGGAACGGTGTCTAGAATGCCCCATCTTTCCTGTAGCAGAGCATATTTTCACTCAAGACAATCTTGTAGCGGACACCCTCAGCAGACTGCATACCCAGATGCATGAATGGTCTCTAGACCAGACCGTATTTCTCCACCTTTGCAAGGTCTGGGGTCAACCACAAATCGACATGTTTGCAACGTCCCAAAACTCCAAATGCACCCTCTTCTATTCAAGGGCAGGCATGGGACGCAGATCCCTCGGGGATGCACTGATGGCAGACTGGACCACACACCTCATCTATCTCTTCCCTCCCATCCCTCTCCTTCTCAGAACAATAGCCAAAATCCATCACAATCGCTCCAACGCAATCCTCATTGCCCCTTGGTGGCCAAGACAACCATGGTTCACCATACTCCGCTCCATCGCCACGGATTACCTCCGGCTGCCTCTCATTCCTCACCTCCTCTCACAGCATCGAGGCAAAACTCACCACCCAGATCTTCACACTCTCCATCTCACAGCGTGGAGGATTCACCCTCGATAGACGCCATCTTATCTAATGCCCGAAAGCCTGCCACTGTTAAGCTCTATTCCTATAAATGGACTGTCTTCACCAAATTTGCTCTCCAACATCATCTTCCCACCGATCCTATGATCCTGCAAGCTGTCCTTCAGTTTCTCTCCCATCTATTTCGTAAACAACTCTCCCTCTCTACTCTCAAAGTTTACCTATCTGCTATAATAGCTCATCAACCTCAAGATTCCGATGCTGCTATGCTTTGTCGTCATCCCACATTGAAACTCTTCCTTCGAGGTGTCTCCAATATGCGTCCTTCTGCCCCCACACCTTCCCCACAGTGGTCTCTACCTCTTGTTCTTCACTGGCTTACCCATGCTCCATTTGAACCACTTGCTACCGTCTCTGAGAACCTCCTTTCCCTCAAGACACTTTTCCTGGTTGCCATTACTTCTGCTCATAGAGCCTTGGAACTTGCTGCCCTCAGGGTCGATCCTCCATTTCTTCAATTTGACCCAGACAAAGTCACCCTCTTCCCTGATGTTTCCTTTCTACCAAAGGTTGTGTCACATTTTCACCTCTCACAACCTATTGTCTTGCCTACCTTTTTTCCATCACCTACAAATGACCTAGAATGGTCTCTACACACGTTGGACGTTAGACGTGCACTTGCTTTCTATGTCTCATGGACCACTTCCTTCCGCAAATCAAAACGACTTTTTGTAACACCTCACCTCCCTCACAGAGGTTCCCATGTTTCTTCTCAATCTATAACCCGTTGGATTGTTTCTACTATAAAGTTAGTGTACCAACTCGCTAAACAGCCTCTACCTGCTGGTATTAAGGCTCATTCTACCAGAGCACTGGCTACCTCTGCAGCCTTTCTTCGTGGAGTACCACTCCCGGACATTTGTAAAGCTGCCACATGGGCAACGCCATCTACGTTTGCCACCCACTATCGTCTAGATCTGAGAGCCAAGAAGGATGCATCGTTTGGGAGAGCTGTACTTTCTTCTGTTCTTCCGTGACGTCCCTCCTCCGGTAAGTTAGCTTGTTAATCACCCATTAGTGTGCATTCACAGAGACCACAAAGAAGAAAAAGAGATTACTTACCTGTAACTCTGGTTCTTCAAGTGGTCATCTGTGAATTCACAATTCCCGCCCGTCTTCCCCTCTGTCCGCCACTCCTGTATCTCTTGATGCAGCGGTGGGCTATTCTTCGGAACTGAGGTAATTACCAGGACGGGCGGACCACGTGGGCTAGGGGGGTCCTTGATGAACGTATCATAAAGCTCTAGAATATTCCGGAGACCTCTACACAGGCGCAGATTAAACCCATTAATGTGAATTCACAGATGACCACTCGAAGAACCAGAGTTACAGGTAAGTAACCTCTTTTTCTCAGGCATCCTGGAGTGATTTCTTGAGAAATGAAACTGAAAGACATTTTGGCACTCTGGTAGTGGGAGCAGAGAATTCAATGTCTCCTGATGCGGGTTGCCATGGGTTTCCAGAGGGAGGAGAGCAACACCTGTAAATGATGTCTGTTTACACCAATGAAATTGAAAAGTAGGCACAGACACCAAAAGGTATTTTATCACTTTTTTTCCTTTTAAATTGAAACATGGACATAACTGCTTATAAATCCCATGAGCATTTGCTGTTAGGATATGCTATGTTGCAAGCTTGCACTGCATCAATTTTCTCTGTGGCCTTTTCTGAACCCTTAACTTACATTGACCTTCACTGCATCTCATTGTTTATTTTTTACTTAATATAGTTAGGAATAAAATGTAGGATTAGTTGATTCATTGGCTAATATGTTATAAATCAACAGGGAAATACTATATTAGACTTAGGCCCCTTATCAGGCAGGGGAATAAGGTTTTGTTATATATAGACAGATATATTAATAGATTTTGTGTCTGTCTGTGTGCATATGCTATTTTCATTGGAAGGGCTTGTGTTCTGCAGTAGCAGACTCAGATACTGTTCTTCTTTGGGTAGAAGCTGCAGGGAGTATGAAATTTGAGTGTGATAAAAGAAGGAGGCACTTGGGGAAGGCTGCAGAAAGGTTTCCTGTGCCTACTGCATCAACTTCTACAGATAGGAGTGGGAATGAGAGACAAAAAAGATAGCCTACAGCTGCTATTATGAGCCCCCCAAATAAAATCTGCTACCCAGCTGCCTTGTTCAGCACTGACAGTACCGGGTTTGGGTGAGTCTGCCAAGGAGATGGCAGAGAAACCTCTGGCTCAAGGTGGGATAGATATGGGTGAACCTCAGGCATGTTCCAGTGATGTCTTTGTGCAATTCAGCCAGGGCCAGGGACCAAAACAGATGGTGCAGAAGGCACTTTTCTCCCAAAGAGTCAATGTCCCAGAGGAGGACAATGATGCCGTCAACACTCAGTCTGACACTGTCAGTTTGGGCAGCAGCAGTGCTACTAGTTTTGTGGTTGAGAAAGAGGTTTGTGAAGAGCACCAGAAACTGTCTTCTATATACCATGCAGCTCCATCATATTCAAAGAAGAGTTTACTCCCAGCCCTCATTCCCAGCAAATATTTTATGTACAAAGCAGCATTGTGGTGCTTTGCATCACAAGTCCATACACATTTGACATGGGGGAGGAGGAGACTGAGGGGACTCAGATGGGCATTATTTCAGAAGCACGTGACACTGAAATCACCCCTGCCTCTCCAGCAGCACTTTCCCCACCAATTGCCAGGACTAGTAGTAATGACAAATTAACAATCCCTGTTAGGCATGTGCAGTCAAAACCTGGAGCTCCCAAGAAGTCAATAATCGGGAAGCATTTTCAACAGTGTGCAACAGATGTTCACATGACTGAGTGCATGCACTGCAAGAAGGTACTCAAATGTGAGCAGGACTCAGCACAGGGCTTTGCTGCTGGCAAAAGAAGTGGGTACTGTGGGGGCAAGTGGCTTCCTTACTGTGAAGTCATGAGAGGGCAAAAGTTGAGCCACCATCCCAGGGAAGCAGGGAAATAGATGGGCAAATAGGAAGAGGTGTGAGGCAGCAAATGCCAGATCCACATCTCAAGAATAAATTCCAGACTATCCTGTAGGAGCTTGGAGGGGTGCAGTAAAAGGCCTTCTGCAAACATAAAAATGCCAGGATTACTTGCCACCTAAGGGAAATGATAGCCTTAGATGGGCAGTCATTCTCTCTGATCGAGAAGACTGGTTTCTGTAGCTTTGTGACAGAATTGACACCTCATTACCAATTGCCATCCCGAAAAACCTGTAGTGGCAAGGTGGTGCTAGATTTATATTGGGGTGTCAGGCAACTGGTACAGCATCAGTTGGCCAAGTCACAGGTCATACATTTTACAGGTGACATCTGGAGCAACCAGGGCACCAAACATACCTATATCTCTTTGACAGAACACTGGTGGGAGGTGGGAGGTATAGGCACTGGGCAGAATATTGGTGGGCCCTGTTGAATGTGGCTGTGACGGAGAGCAATCACATAGCTCACTACATTCAATAGGTAGTGGAGTTTAGCTACAGGAAGGCAAGGTCTGTTTGTCACAGACAATGGGACAGACATGGTGGCAGCACTGCAGGCTGGGAAGATGAAAGGGGTGAGGTATATGGCTCACACTCTCAACCTAGTTGTCTGGGATGCTTTGCAGGGTATGGAAGAGACGTGCATACAATATAATTGAGTGGGCCAGAAAGGTGGGAGGGCAATTTCACCACAGTGTCCAGATCGTGAGCTGTTACAGTAGGGTCCCTTAAATTTGGGATTGCCGTTGCACTTCCTAACCCAGGATGTTGCAAAACAGCCCTGACAATTGCTTTGTATTTGAATGATAAGTGGTTAACTGATGGAAAAAAAGAGTCAGCATCTGGAATTTTCCCTTGTGTGATGTCACTTTGTGAATGGTAGTGAGCAGAAGAGGGTATCCTGTAAACCATCTTGACTGCTGCCACTGGTGTGGCCAACATTCAGGCTGCCCTTTCCTACAGTATGTAAAGCTTGGCATCCTTTTTTCCTGCTGGCAACGCAGGCATGATACTGTGTAGTAATATTTCCTGGGTTTTTTTTTAAATTATGGGGTACAGAAGCACAGTATCCACCATTCATAAACTGGAGGTTTTTTGAAGAATTGATTCTTTAACAGAAGTTGGAAGAGATTATAAATAACAAGACTTTTTTTGTTATCATTTCCTTTTTTCAGTAACTAATGTTTATAACAATAGATAACATTTTGATTCTAACTACCACAACCTTAAATTGTCTCACAGCGATAGCTTCACTTCTCTTGCAGTGCAACTGTAATTTGTATTTACTGTTATAATTATGGGTGTGTGGTTATACTAATGGTGCACATAAAATAGCACATGATTCAAGTGCAGGCTCAGTTTGTACCATGTACAACTCCCTTTCTTGTGGGTACATTTTGTATCCCAAGAGAGTGCACTTTGTATCACAGGCTAATTACTTGTTTTTTTAAGTAACTAAAAATAACTATTGTGTTGGAAGAAGGATAGTTAGTTTTAAAAATTATTTCCTGGTAACTAACTACTTTTGAGAGGCCTTGGACCTATATTTGTAAAACATACGTTTAAAAGTAACTTTCCAAGTGGTAGTATGTAAGTAGCTATAGTTCATTGCGCGGACACATGACTCATAAGGCTTTAGAAGTCAATGAGCTAAATTAAATTGTTAATCCCAAGTACAGCAGACCCAGTGACTAAATGGGACTTGTTGGATGGAATCCTATTGATGTTTGTATAAGGACTTTGTAACTTGCTACAGTTAAATGCCACTAATTGCCAAGGTGTTGGGGTGTGCCTCAGTTATGTAACAGTGTGCATAACAAGGTATCCAGCCAACATGTGCCCTAGCACTTTGTCTATTAGCTGTAAACAACCATGGCAAGTTATGCAAACCTTCAGCAAACACCTGTAGGATTCCAGCTGTTAAATCAACACTCATGGATCCGTGGACAAGTCTCATGGATTCAATGAATCTACTCTAGTTGAGACTAGAACTGATTTAGCCAAGTGGGCTGAAGCATGCTGGGTTCTGTATTAGGCCTGTGTGTCCATATAAAATATGTTCCTAAATGCATTTTTTTTTCTGAGAAAATAGATTAAGAAATATGTATTTAAATGCATAGTTCTAAACCAATTTTATGCAGTTAAAACAGTTAATGTAGAAATGGAATAGAATGAACCTGTACAAAAATAACACAGAGTGGAAATGGACATCTCTCTGTCCCTGGTCTTGCATGTAGGGTATGGCAGAACCCACAGAAACAAATGGAAAATGAAAGATTAAGAAGGTGATACATTAACAGAATAAGAGCAGCAAGATTAGCTAGGATGAAAAAGCATTTGTTGAGATTTGGTGTGAGAAATCTGAAGTAGACGGAGAGACTGAAGGAAGAAAATAATTCACTGAAACAAAATCCATAAAATATGCAAGTACTGTATAGTCCACTTTGTGTAGCCCTCCTAAAACACATCATATCAATGACATCACTTTTCATAGCAACTGATGGCATATGTAGCCATTGAGAGTAGCAATTCCTCCAATGAATTAAGTGAAAAACTGACTAGAACAGTGGTACATAATGCAAACCATAATAATCAGCTTAAAATGTGTATCCTGAGGTTTCAGATGATGTCATAATCTACTACAGCAAATCTAATAGTATTGTTGCCTGGAAGCTAAGCCATTATGCTGCATTTAATTTTTCTGAAATGTAAATTACATGGTTCAATGTTGTAGTATTGGCTACTGCCATTTTAGTTTCTTGTGCTTGCAGCTGTCATGAAACATAATGTTTATGGGTGTTTTGTTTAGTGAGGAATCTTGATCATTAACAGGCTTATCTTAAAATTATCCCATGCCGCTTTATTCTTCCTTAATGTTCTCTGGCATCCATTCAGATAACACTGAATTCACATTTCAATTAATACATTAAATATTAGAAAAGAAATGTCTAAAGATACAAACTGTTTTAGGGGATTTGATGCACTGTTTTTAATTTCCACAGTATAAATAGGGGCACATGCTAGTTTACACTAGAGATGGAAAAATGGCATCTAACACTATAATTCACAAGGGAATTTTGTGGTGATGGTGGTGGCGGTGAAGTTTCTCACATCCAACAATGATGTGGTAATATTCTGTCTTTATAAAAGGTTAAGGAGAACCAACAATCAGTGGGGTATGGATCAATTTTAAGTCTTTTTTCTTTTATGAGCTAAGCATTCAGCTATCTGGCTGCTGGCTGTGATGCAGTGCCACATAAGAAAGAGCAAGCCAGGACCTCAAAAAGGCATCAGTGCATTAATTCCACACTCTGAGAAGATGGCTGCATTTGTGCTTCTTGTATCACATCAAGGCCAGTCCTATCGTGAGGTAAAGGGAGGAATCTGCCTCAAGAGACAAATTTCAGAAGTCAGAGAAAGGCGACAATTTTTTAGTCTGATTTGGTATTATTGTGTATATACTACCAGGGAAAAAGAACTGAACTTGCGAGATTTTCTGACTCATGTGCCAAAATACAACTTGGCTTGGCGTGGGGTACTAAGCACCTTGGTTTTGGGAGCGGGTGCCATTTGCTTCATGCCTGGGTCAGTCTTACAACACATCACTATAATGGGAAATAACATTATCCATGTGGTCATTCTTGAACCCCTTGTATGGAATAGACAAATCTTTATAATTTGTGATTTATTTTTATTATGTTTAAATTCTGCCTTTCCATTGGGGGGAAAATAGCACTCCAGGTGGTTAATAAATGAGTTTAAAACACATTGAAAACAGTTTAAAAAACAACTTAATCAAACCATTGAAATGATAATAGTAAAAGCAATTCAAATGATATGTGTCCTCAAAATGCCTAGAGCTGGAAAGAGCAAAGTCCAAAGGATAAACTGCAGAAGGCAATTTCTGACTTTCCCACACCTAGCATGTGTATCAGGTTCGGAGGAAAGTGGAGTTGGGTTGCTCCTGGATGCTGTGGCTGAATTGTTCTGGGTCATTGAGGGCACATTTGACTGATAAGCACTGATGGGGGTACCAAGTGTGCTTTTGCCTCCCTTTTCACACAGGGGCAGCAGTGCTGCTTCTGGCTGATCAGAAACGCCGTACCTGCTCCTGAAGTAGGTGTAGCACCTGTAGGCTAGCCCAACCTTTAGTTCCAATTTCAGGTACCATCAGCTGTTGTATGGATGTCCGACTTGGTGTACATATTTTGGAGATCTAGTCTCTTCCTCTTTTTGTTAGCCTTCCAGTAAAAACAAAATACAAAAGGCATAATTTTCATTAGATCCAAATAGCAAGTATTAAATGCACAGCACTCCCGCCTTCTGTTAGTTTTGCAAGCTTTTAAAAAGTGATTTGAGAGGGTCAGGGCTAGTGTTTCTCATTTAGAAGCATGCATAAAATTCCATTACTTTGTCACTTAACGCATTTCAATACTTGTTTTGTTTCCTGAAATGGACAGTCAAATTACACAAGGCAATCAAAAATATACTCCATTATGTAAAACCCACATAACCTGCAACAGATTAAGATATTTCCACTCGGATTTTCCCACTAATAAAATCCATTAGCTAAATTGCCTTAGGCTTCTTTTAGTGAACCTTTGAGACCATATAAAGCAGTCTGTTCTGTACAATATTTATCATTTGTAGAAAATATGCGGCATTCCCACTATTCTCCTATAAAGATGGCTTTTTGTTTATTCTCTAAAGCATTTGCTCTTTTTTCTTCAAAGCTTCCTATTTATTCTCTTTCTTCAAAGAATGGCAGTTCCTTTTCCTTTCCCCAGAGCTTCAGCAATTTTTTCTGTAGTTCATGTCCCTGTAAATGAAGATGGGATCTATCAGTATCAAAAAGGATTACCCACATCTGACAATACCCTTTCCATGGTCTTCCTCCTTTTCCTGCCTCTTTGTTGCATCCATGCAGTTGTGTTTTAGGGTTGTTGGTTTTGTTTTGTTTGTTTGTTTTAAAAAATAAGAAGATAGAATGAAAGGAAAATCTGTCTCATATTCTGAAGCTTTTAAAAAAGTGTGCATATTTTTCAAATTGTTCAGAATCCTGTTTGGTTTGTGCAGCAAACCCCCCGAAATTGTGTAACTGGTATGTGTGATCATTACAGCTATCAGTTACACACTTGGGCAGAGCTAGATCACTCACTTGGTTGCACAGTTGATTGCCAGTCTGAGTGGACAGGACATTTTGAAAACTGCTTCACAAGATAATTCAGGCCATTATTTGCTCGCACCCACCCATTAACTGAAGCCTGTTTGCATTCATTTTTTGAAATGAATTTACTGTGTGAACATGTGTGCATTTTATTGGAAGTGTGTTTTCCAGTCCCTGGAGCATGTGGATTTCTGAATACAGTGTTGGGCTAGAGGAGACTGCTAAGAGAGGAGAGGAGAGGAGCTGAGTTTGCCCCATAGCTCTTATGTCAAAGGGCAGTTCCCTACTGCTGGCCTGTGCTGTTGTTATGTGCTGTCAAATCACTGTGGCAATCCACAGAAATTGTGACCTCCAAAAGATTTAATCATTAACTTCTCAGCTTCTGTAAACTCAAGGCTGTGGCTTCCTTTATTGAGTCAATCCATTTCATATTTGGCTCTTCCTCTTTTGTTGCTGCCTTCTACTTTTCCCAGTATTATTGTCTTTTCCAGTGAGTTTTGTACTTACTTTCATGATGTGCCAAAGGTTCAGTTTAATCTCTCTCCCACTTCCTGCCTTCTAGAAGAGAGTTCAGGGTTGATTTGATCTAGCACTCATTCATTTGTCCTTTTGTTAATCCACAATATTTGTGAATCTCCCTTTCAAATAAATTTATTTTTTGCCGATCCACTTTCTTAACTATGAAGCTGTCACATCCATACACAGTAAGTGGGAATGCCATGACATGGATTATCTTGGGCTTGGTTTTGAGCCACACTTCTTTACATTTGAGGATCTTTTCAAGTTCTTTACAGCTACCCTTCCAAGTCTTGGTCTTCTTTTGTTTTTTGGCTGTAGTCTCTGTTTGAATTGATGGCTGAAATGAGGAATAGAAAGTCTCTGACAATGTCAATTTCTGCATGTTCATAATGTACCGTATTTTTCCGTATATATGACCCCCCCAATGTATACGACGACCCCCTAATTTTGTCCCTTGCCGGAGGCGGAGGAGCAGTCAATGGGCAGCCACAAGGGGCGGCTGTGCCTCTGTCTCCTGTTGCTGCTGCCTCTGCCGCCTGATCACGTTGCCGCCTTGTCCCCTGCCCGAACGGAGCCCACAAGTGGCGCTGGAGGAGGCAATCCGGCAGCGGAGGCAGCAGCAGCAGGAGGAGGAGGTGGAGATGGAGGCAAAGGAGCAGCCGGGCTCGGCCGCCTCTCGCTGCTGCCCATTGACTGCTGCCGCCTCCTCCAGTGCCACTCGCAGGCTCCCTTCAGGCAGGGGACAAGGCAGCAATGTGAGCTGGAGGTGAGCCCTGGCAGGATGAGGAGGCGATCAGATGGCGGCGGGAGCAGTCAATGGGCAGCCGTGAGAGGCGGCCAAGCGTGGCTGGTCCTTTGCCTCCGCCTCCGCCTCCTTCCGTGTACAAAATGACCCTCAATTCTTCCTCTAATGATTTTAGGGGGAAGTGTCGTTTTATACACGGAAAAGTGTGGAAGGGATTGTCACTCCTGAATTGGCCTTCTCAGCCACACTAGACGCTGTTCCAAGTCCTCTATTCAGAGCACGTTACCATAGTCTCTCAAGACTGAAGGATGCCTAATCCTAATACACAGAAAAATACGGTAAATTACAGTGTTTTTCCGCAGGCATAATTTTTTGTCTTCTTAATGTTAAATGGCAATTCTGCTTTTATACTTGAAATATGATTTCTAGTGCTCTGCTGTTTTTGAATCTTGCTTAAACATTGAGCATTTCTTGCCCCATATTTACAGTAAAGGTTTAAGAATTGCTTTGCTTACATGAGAGTTAATACAAGAATGCTATAGTTACTACACTGTTGTTGGGTTTTCCATTTTTGTTTGCATATTTTTGTTAGGATTTTGATAGATTCAGTCTCTCTAACCTGAAATAACTCTATTGATATCCATATCTATTGTGCTGATTTATTTATTTCCATTGCTTTCATAATGGCTTTCACTTCCAATTGTGCAGAGAGGGACTGCAGACCTTATGAAGTATTTTTTTTAAAAACCCCAAACCCTACCCTTTTTATGTGTGTTTGAAGTGCTTGTGTTTCAGCTACCCTAAATAAGGTCTGTCTGCTCTGTAAAACTACAGTTCAACCTTCAATATGTCCTCAGTTCATTAAAAACAGAAAGGTTAAATAATGGACTTGGGAAAATAAACTCCAAAGTTAATGTATGCTAAAACTGAAGCTGGAACCCCTTTTCCTATACCATTTAGAGCATGGGTTAAAATCTTCAGTTTCTTCCCTTAATGCTATCATCAGGTGAGGTACATTATTTTGTACAAGAGAAATGGGCTGTTCTGTAGTATCTCCTTACTTTGCAATGCACTTCCTACGTATGTTACAGCCTTTTGATGCCAAAGCAAAATATTTGTATTTGTCTAGGCATTTTAAAATGGTTCTGTTGCCTGTGTCTGCTATTTTATGATTATGTGGTCTTGCACGAAGAAAGATGATATGCTGTTTGCTGTTGCTGTTTTTATTGTATATTGACCTGGAATTCACTGAGATGAAGGCAGTCTGGAATTCTTTTAAACAAACATATAAGTTCTAGTCAATCCAAATGTTGTCATTTTGGGATCCCACAGTAAGACTACAGTATGGCAAATCCAGAACAGGAAGCCGTTGGTTACACTTGAAATACACAAGTATTCTTTCACAGAAGTGACACCACAAACTGTGCTGCAGAAAAGCAAAACATCCATTGTTACTTACCAAATTTCAACTTTGGACACAAAAATGCCCTCTAGTACATGTCGATTCTATATTTGTTACCTTCTTAATTTCATTCCTGTTAAGAAGTCTGATTCATTTTCTTAAAGATAGCTATTTTTTAAAGAGATGTTCGATGTCTCTGTTATGGGAGGATGTATTTTCATAATCTTTTGTACAGGGAAGGGAATTCTTAATGTCAGGAAAAATATGAAGGAACACTATGACCATTGTTAAGTGTTTGCTGCCTTAGTAATATGAAAAAAGGTAAATTTTGCAATTCTGTGGTGACTGCGGGGTGAAGCAAAGGGCCTTTGGCAGAGCTTGGGGCAGCATGATACATTTATGGATTCTTGGTTTTCCATCTGGCATTCATGGGGTTATAAAAGTGTTTTACAAAGCCCAGGGACATGAATGAAGGAGAGGAAAATAAAAAATATACACAGTATGGGTAGACTGAACAACTTGTGCTAGAGGAGATGGTGAGTTACTGCTGAAACCCTTCCCCCAATGAAGCCCAGGCTGTGTCCTAAAAACTCAGTCTGCTGAGGCATGAGGGAGGGCTTCTACAGGGGTCACAACTTTGAATAGATAGTGTAAATACCACTGTCTGTTGGCCTGCCTATTACAGATTATGCCATTTTGCAGGACTGCAAGCAAAGTGAGGGAGTGCTATCATTGCATAGATTAGGCATTGAGTTCCAGTATTTTCCCTTTTTTCCTCTTTCATCCCATCTTAGTTTCTGAAACTTTATTTATACTATTAGGCATGAATGTATTTGTGCATGTGTGCGCATGTGATCTTGGAAGGATGTTCATTGTCCAAGCTTTGAGTAGACAGTGCAAATACCACTGCCTGTTGGCCTGCCTATAACCCTATTATGCCATTTTTAAAACAAATCAGTCTTTCTGCTGGGAATCTCCTTTCCTGCCCCATGCCTGAAACCATTCTCCAAGCTGTGGCCCCACAGAATCTGAAAGAGGTATGTCTCTCGGAGAATTATGAACGCACTTTCAGTACTGTGATGACCTTTACTGCTCAATATTTATAACAGAAACAGATCCAAACATCCCATTACTATGTAATGATTACACTCTAATGTACACTCTGTGTCTCCTACAGAAGCTGAACTATAACTCCCTTCACCCTTGACAATTAGCCTGCTTGCTAGGACAGCTGGGAGTTGGAGTTCAGCAACATGTGAGGGGCACAGGATGCCCCCCCACTATAAACAAAAATCAAACGAGATGGGGCTGTACAAAGAGGTGGTCAGTGTTATGCATATAATGGCAAGCATGATCATTCCTGTGTAAAATCTTAACATGCTTTTGAAAGCTACATCCTTTGCAGTGTTCTATAGGATGCATGCAGCATTGAACACTGTAATTCGAGATAACTGTTTTTGTAGACCATACGTCAAAAGCAAGTAATATTTATTTTACCCTCCTCCCAAACAGGGAACATTTATCTAAGCAAAGTTTTAATTTTTTGGATTACATTCTTGGAAGTTGTTGTCAGCAAGGAACACTCTTGTTACCCTAAACAAAATATGGAAATTGACAACAAGATTTAGTTGTTTGTTCACATTACATATGTCTTACGTCTGAGGAAATCAGTAGAGAACAATGTTTAGTGTTCTGTTTCTTAATCGTAATTTATGCCATAACTAATGTATTCTCTCTTGCTCAGGGAATGAAATTGATACCCAGAGTAATTTTCAATCCATCCATGAAATCATGAGAATATTGATGGGTTACAGAGCTTGAGGAAGAACTCCTATATTGAATGTAGGCCAGGGGTGGGTGCCACTTTTACATTGGTTGAATACCCATCATATTTTAGCACAGGACAGGCAATATTGCAGACTTTCAATCATGTTTCACACTATCACCACCACCATCCACCAATCATGAAACCTGACATCATCCAGAAATGATAAGGGGCAACACCAAGAGAATTTGGGGCAATTAAAATTAAATCTTCCACAGTACAGAGACATGGAGTATTCTGACTTTGCTTGTTCTCTGCAAGAACTATGTTGGCACAAATTCTACATTTTCTTAGGTACACTTTGGTTCTGCCAACTCCAGCCCATAGTCTATTAAGTGACTTCCAAGTAACCCTGTTTTCCATGTGACCAGTTTTTTTCCTAGGTTTCATCCATTTTAAGAGGTGGGTAATTCTTTTCTTCCACATTATATTCCTGGCATTCAGAGACGTGATTTTAATCTGAGAAAGGTAGGGGATGGTACCCAGAGAGTGGATTTGCATTTATGTAGATCCTTTGAGTCTTTCACTATTAGCTGCTACCTCTCTCCACCTATCACTAGGTGCAATGCCTTCTAGGTAATTTATTTTATCAATACTGTTTGGATTTCATCCATTCAAAAATTATTCCACAACTTCCACTGAGTGCTATGTCTATCTGTTTTGCATGAACTGGAACTATATATTACACAATACTGGTATCTTTGTATGTGGAATAGCTGTGGTTCTTAATGTTTCTGTTTGTGTGCCCCAACTAGTTCCTGATAACTTTCAAGGAATATTGGTCCTTGCAGAGATCTTTTCTTTGTATTTTGACAGTATTTCTTATGTCAACATACAATCCAAAATAAGAACTAGATATTTGGGGGCCAAACAATGATCTCATTTGATGCCCTTCCAGGTAACCTGAAGATTCCAAGATGCTTGCTTGTTTTTCAGGTGAAAGGCATGTAGTTGAATCTTAGTTGGTTTCAATCATAATATGCACCAGGTTCTTCTAATGCATCTATTAGGAGATGAGCTGTCATCTCCAAATTGTCTGACTGAGCAGCTATTATAAGATCGTCAGCATAAATAAAACTTATATTCCTTTGGAAAGTGGTTAGTCCTTGGTGTAGGTGTTAAACAAAATATGCTTTTTAAAAACTCTTCCATTGACTATGTTGTCCTTGAAAAAATTGTGATTTCATAACAAGGAAGCTATTACTTGAGTTAGTTTATAATCCCTGTTGGATTGTAAATTTGTTGCAATAATATTTGATAATGAAATTATCATAAGCATCTGAGAGGTCAACAAAAGATACACTAATGATCTTCCTGCTTTCAAAGGAATTTTGAGACTTGTTGTCTACTATCTGTATTTAAGATTGTAGATTAATCGTATTCTGAAAAATACACACATGCTGCTACTTCATGACCCTTTACAACTTGTGAATCCGTTGACCCAAAGTGAAGTCCCACAATTTGCTTTTCAATGAGTTGTATCAGTAGCATGACTACAGCTTTATACAGACAAAGAGAATGGTCAGGAAGAGGGAAATTGCTAGTATGATTTTTTTTAAAGGAATTCAGATTGCCTCTAAATCCTCCTGCATTTGAAAAATTTGAAGATGACTTTGTGATCAGATTTATTTATTTATTTATTTATTTATTTATTTATTTATTTATTTATTTATTTGATTTATATACCACCCATCTGGCACCCAGGGCCACTCTGGACAGTTTACAACAATAAAAAAACCATAAAATAACAAAATAATACAACATCAGAGTTAAAGTGCAAATTAAAATATCATAAATAAAGTGAAGGACAAAGTGAAAAAATACAATACATACAATTAATATAATTAATAGCATAACATATGGCAGCATATAAATTAGTGCGTTATTAGAAATACTGTTGCATCGGTAGTTGTTTACTCTGGGAAAGCCTGTCTGAGCATCCAGGTCTTTAATAACCTTTTAAAGGTGCCTAGTGAGGGAGCCAGGCGAACTTCAGGTGGGAGGCTATTCCACAATTGTGGGGCAACCGCCGAGAAGACCCGATTTCTAGTGGTTGTTTTCCGGGCCTCTCTCGGGGTCAAAACTCTCAGGCACTCTACCTGTGACGATCTTATGGGACGGGCAGACCTAACTGGAAGGAGGCTCTCGGCCAGATATCGAGGTCCCAAACCATTAGGGCCTTATAAGTCAGTACCATCGCCTTGAAACTGGAATGGAAGCGAACAGGTAGCCAGTGTCCTCATATAGATATTAAATAGCATTGGGGAGATGATCGAACCCTGAGGGACTCCACAATTGAGAGTCCACGGAGTGGACAGCATCTTCCCAAGCTGAACTCTCTGGGGTCAGTCCCCGAGATAGGACCGAAGCCAGGCCAAGGCCTGACCCCCAATCCCTAACCCTGAGAGCCTCCTCAGGAGGATCCTGGGGAGGATACGGTATCAAAGGCTGCAGAAAGATCGAGGAAGACCAACAAGGACGTATTGCCCCTGTCAGCCTCAGCCTCCCTCAAGAGGTCATCTTGCAGGGCGACCAATGCTGTCTCCGTGCCATGACGCGGCCTGAATCCGGACTGGAACGGATCAAGGGCATTGGTTTCCTCCAGGAGAGCCTGAAGCTGATCGGCCAATACTCTTTCCACCAGCTTGCCAATGAAGGGAACATTGGTGACTGGACGATAGTTCTTAACATCGTCAGCCGCCAAGTTAGTTTTTTTCCAGATCGGCCTAATGAATTTCCCTAATGAGGTAAATCCTGCCCTCAAGAAGAGACCCATTAATAATAGCCTCCGCCCATTCAGTTGTTAAAGGCCTGGCCGCTTTCAAGAGCCAGGCCAGGCAAGGATCTACTGAGGAGGTGGTGGCCCTACAGCAGTCCAGGACCCTGTCAACCTCCATTGACATCATGGGCTGAAATTGTGTTAGAAATGCCGGGCAAGGTGATGCGCTGGATGTCTTGGCTCAATCTACTGATAAAGAGAAGATATCTAGATCCTGGCAGATGGCCTCCACTTTATGTTTTAAAAGGGCTGCAAATTGGTCACAAGAAATACTACTGGGAGGCCCGTCACTGTGACCAATCCTGGATAAATCGTGTACAATGTGGAACAGTTCTCCTTGATGGTCCCGGGCTTCGCTTATCCGGAGCGCAAAGTAAGATTTTCTTATAGCCTTCACCTTGGCTAAATAAATATTTGACGCGATTTTTGCGGCTTTCAAATTAGCTGCTGTCAGAAACCGTCTCCGAATGCCCTCTAGCCTCCTCCTATTACACTTCAACCCCCGCAGCTGCTGGTTATACCAAGCAGCTGGCCGGGGTCAGTAATGGAGGGGGCATTTAGGAACAATTGTATCAGCTATCCTGGTGGCAGCCATGTACTATTCATCCAGCAGAGCTTCAATAGGAGCGCCAACTAGATCAGCTGGTATCCCCCACATTGCATTTTGGAAACCAACCGGATCCAATAGCCTGTGGGGGTGGACCATCTTAATGGGTCCCTGCTCCCCACGGGGGGGGGGGGTTGCCACTAGGAGGTTGCATTTTATTAGGTGGACCTACAGGTAGGATATCTATAGTCCCCATGCACATTCATGTAGATCAGCTTTAGTGAACATTGTTCTGCAGCTAAAGCTCCATTTAGTAATTTGCAAGTGCCTTCTGGCTGCTTGTACACAGGCTTCCTTAAGGACTATAGGTGTAACTGTGGCTGTGATTGTGACTGAAGGAGCAGTGATGAGTGGGCATTGCAGGATACCTCTGCTCTGCTCTGGGTCCAGAGTTTGATGCTTGTGGGTTATCCTTTTCCTTAGAAATTATTACTCAATTCAATTATTCAAAAAACCCTCTGGTTTATGAATGTGGCATATTATGCTTCTGTACCTATTATTCAAAAAGCCAGGACATGGTCCGATATTGTTGCACAATATACTGCCCACATTCCTAGCAGGAAAAAGGGCAGCCTGAATATTGACAACATCAATTAAAGCAGTCAAGATAGTCTGCACCAGTGCTTTCCAGCCTTGGGTCCCCAGATGTTCTTGGACTAAAACTCTCAGAAGCCTTCACAACTAGCTGTGATGACCAGGATTTCTGGGCATTGAAGTCTAAGAAATTAAGGTTGAGAACCGCTGGTCTACAGAATACCCTCTTCTGCTCACTACCATTCACAAAGTGACACCAAGCAGGGGAAAATCCTGGAAGCTGACTGCTTTTTTCATCAGTTAACTATTTCCATCCAAACACTAAGAAATTGTCAAGGCTGTTTTTCAACAACTGTGAATTCTGTAAGCAGAAGAGGGTATCCTGTAGATCTGGGGTCCCCAACCCCCGGTCCGTGGCCCGGTACCAGTCCGTGACCTTGGCAGGACCGGGTCGCGAAGACAGATCTCCCACCCTCCCACATGTATGCCCCCTGCCCCCCACATGCATGCATGCCCTGCCCACCCACGCATGCATGCATGGGTGCCCACCCACCTGGGCATGCATGCATGGGTGCCCCCGCCACTTGCGTGCATGCCTCGCCCACACCCTCATGCACCCTGCCCACCTGCACATGTATGCGCGGGTGCCCTGCCCACTCAGACACCCACCCACCCCACTCGTGAGTGTGGGTGCCCCGCCCACCCACGCATGGGCCCCCCCAACCGGTCCGTGGTTCGGAAAAGGTTGGGGACCACTGCTGTAGACTATTTCAACTGGCAACCCAGGTAAAACTAGCTTTGCGACCATCCTCAGCCACAAAGCAAAACAAAAAAACACAGTAATTTCACAGCTTAAATGAGTGAGCTTCTGAATATTTATTCTATATTTTTTAAAATATCTTTTAAAATATTTTTACAGGAAGGGGTTAGATGTTTGGCCAGGAAGTAGTTAATGTCTTCCTCTACAGCAGGGGTCCCCAACCACCAGTCCGCGGCCCTGTGCCGGTCCATGGGCTTCCTTGAACTGGGCCGCAGACATGGATCTCTGCCCCGCCCACGCACGCACGGGGGGCGTGTTGCGCTTGCGGGTGGGCGTGTCACGCTTGCATGTGCGTGAGGGTACCCCCACACACACGGAGCCCGCACCCCCCAACCGGTCCGTGGTCCAAAAAAGGTTGGGGACCGCTGCTCTACAGAATCAATGAATGTGTTCCTGACTGGCAGGGTCAAAAGTTCAGTCCTCCTCCCCTTAAGGTTTTTGTTTACATTTAGAATGTTGGGGTTTACATGAAAGGCCAGAAACCCAAACTTTTTCCTCTCTTTAAAATGGGTATTTTCAAACTCTGTATTAAAGCCATGGATGCCTGAATTCCTTCTAAATAAAAAAGGGGGACTAACCATTCTCTTTTAAGGTAAGCAACTTTGATCTTTTCAATATATTTGATTTGTTTTAAATCTGCCAATGCAGAAGGTCGCCGACATTGTACAGGGGTAAAACAGCTTTACTTTTTTAAAAAAATCACAACTTGAAAGCCATTTGTCCAAATGTCCCAAAATTTGGAATCCAGTAAAGGCAGACTGTCTGCTACATCTGTTCCAAATTCGGTGCTGATCTGAGGTCCAGTTCCAAAGCTATAATTTTTTGGGGGGTACCCCTATTTTTTGACTTGGCTTAGGAGTACTGCTATCACACAATATTGTCACGCACAGTACATTGTTGTGCACCATAACAATATGAAAGTTGGCATTTAGCAATTCTCTTACAAGATTGTGCTGCCAGTAGGTTGCAAAGAATGAGCATCTGTATCTAAGGGAGTGAGTGATGGACAATTAATATGGTCAAGGTAGGCTCTTGCCCTTTCCATCAAGCAGGTTTGAAGCAGGTTTGAATTCACACAAATCAGTAGGAGACTAACCCTGTCAACAGCTTTATAATCATGTGAAGATTTTCTTCATTAGTTTAGCACATTATTCTTGGGCAGTGAACTGAAGGCATGTTGTTGCTTATTTTTACTTAGACAATGATTTATAAAGCAGTAGTAACATACTTAGCCATCTTCCTTTACAGAGTGATAATATGGTAATCATCCTCTGTATCTCCTATATCTTTTTTGTTTCTGGTCATTCTCTATCTCTGTCTTACTTGCTTTTGCTTTAAAACGTTTAGATATTCCATTTTAGATTATAAAGCTCCAGGTCATATTGTCGGCTCAGTTTTATAGTATTTGTGCTAGTTATTTCAGTAATCTTAGATTCTTCAAAGACATAAATAGGCATTATCTAAAAGTGCAGTCAATCAATTGTTCTGTGCAACTGATAAGTAATGTAATATGTCACTATTCAGTGCGGCTCCTCTTGTAAGTCAACTCATTTACATGGCAGGAGTGATATAATGTTCCCTGATGAACAAGTGAAGTGGTTGTTGGGTGGTGGTAGAATGTCTCCAATTTCAGTTATCAAGCCAAAAGAGAGAGAGAGAGAGAGAGAGAGAGAGAGAGAGTTGTCATGTGAAAAATATAAGTGTACTTTCCCTGAGGCTAAGATCCTTAAAATCAATTACAGCATACAATTAAAGGAGACAGGATTTTTTTGGATTCAGTGAAGTTAATATGAGATCCAGTGTAGTGTAACAGATAGAGGCGTTGGACTGAGACTCAGACCTGTGTTCAAATCCATCCTCAGCTGTGTAAACTCTCTACTCCTTAAATATCTCAAACACCTGGACAATTCTATTAGTGTTGACACCATAAGTCAAAAGTAACTTGATAGCACATAACACACACGCATCAGTCAATATATTGCCACAGTGTTGTGGTTGTCCAAGACCTGTACAGGAATACTTGAATGTGATTATTGTATGGGGAAGGATGTGTATGTGGGAACTACTTATCTTCCCAGCCAAGATAGGAGTAGGAATGTGTGATAAATCCAATAATAATCTGAAGCTCAACATGTTTTCTTCAGTTAACACCTGACAGAATGTCCACACAGCAGATGTAGCAAGCACTCTAGGATCCCTATACAGTGGTGCCTCGCTAGACGATTGCCTCGCAGGACGAGGAATTCGCTAGACGATGGCTTTTTGCAATCGCTAATGCGCTTCGCAAAACGATGTTTCCCTATGGGCGATTTTCGCTAGACGACGAATTTTCCCCATTGGAATGCATTGACTAGCGGTCAATAGCTGTCAGTGCATTCCAACGGGGACCCGCGCTCGCTAGACGATGTTTCCCTATGGACGATCTTCGCAAGACGACGACTTTTCCGTTGGAACGCATTGAAGAGATTTCAATGCATTCCAATGGGGAAATGTGCTTCGCTAGACGATGTTTTCGCAAGACAGCGATTTTCGCGGAACGGATTAACATCGTCTAGCGAGGCACCACTGTATTGGCAAAGAGCTGCAGATGCATCCCCTCTAATTTGCACATTCAAAAAAGGACATGTAGAAAAAATGTGCAGATTTTAAATGCAGGCAAAGCACCGTTTATGGTATCTTTTGTTCAAATGTTCAAGCAACACTTACAAATTGATGAAAAATAAGCAAAGAAAAAAAAATACAGATTTCATTCCATTAAAAATAATGGAACTGAGCTCATATTGGACGTGCAAGTGGAAAAGTGAGTACATCTGCTGATGTGGACTTCATCTGTGTTCTCATTCCTTGAGAAGAGCTGGCCCACTGGTATGAAGGTTTTGTAAGCCATGAGACTTCAAATGATGCCAGGCCTCAACATGACCAGGAGAACTGGTATTAATTAGGGATGTATACAGGCTTCAGAGAAAAGTGTTCAAACAAGGTGGAGCAGAGATACTTGTGCATTTCTGTATCAGATAGCGGGTGGTTCAAGAAGCCCCAGGCACCCTTGGGTTGGTTTGCAGGTCCCTACAAAACACTGAAGCCTACTCCAGCATTTCTGGTGTTGAAAATGCTGAAATCTGAAATACTTGGCATCACTTGCTATAGCAAAAGAAGAAAGCACCATAACAGAATTATCAACTGTAGAATCCAATGAAAGCCAAAAGGTATCTCCAGTCACCGAGTGTTGAGGAGGGCTCAGATTGACCTCGCTGTGCTTTATTTATTTTCCATCCCATGAGTGAGCAGCCACGTCACATCGACACACAACAAGGGCAACACATCACTTAACCTAGCACTGTGCTATCATTTTCTTGTTTTTCCTTTTAGGAGCTACACTGAATATTCATTACACTTAGAACTGAGTGTGTATGTGTGATGTGTGACAGACTCGTATGTGTGAACAGGCCAATGCAGCACTAGAGTTTTTCTCACACCCACCCACTGCTGTTTTCTATTCAACACCTGAGCTTACACACCTGATGGTTTACACTGCATAATGGCTCCTGTCCCCATGCCATACTCCTTTATTATTTCCATTTGCAGGTTTCCCACCACCACCACCACCAAATCTGGAAACAGAGAAATACACAAAAATATCTGAAGAAACAAATTAGTCCAGGACACCTTCAGATCAGATCAGGGCAGGTCAGTCCTGATTTATACAGCAAATATTTGGATACAATATTATCACACTCCTAGTATCAACTTAAACATAGCAACTATGTTATAGTGGTAACATCTGAATCTGGCCAAGCTTTGCAAACCAATATCTATTTATTTGTGAAGAATCTTAATCAAACTTATCTCTGAGTAGACATGCTTAGGAGTACATTCTTAAGGTCTAAACTTCAACTTCAATAATTCTGCACACTTGTATCCAGGTTTTCAAGCAAATGTACTATTTTCATTGAGATTTTTAAGACAAGCATTCAAAAATGGTAACATATTTGAGACTAGAACCTAGTGGTGCTATTTTTATACATGGCAGGTATTTGCATTTTATTTCTAAAGGGCAACACCAGTTTCCCCCATGAAAAGCATCTAGCAACAATCAGCTAAACAGGCAGTGGATAGACCTCTGTACTAGTGGCACATTATCTCCCAATGGGAAGTAGAGTAGCAGAACTGACTTTTGCTGCCAAGAGCTGCCTTAAATGATTCCACTGGGAATTTGTCAACAGCTTTCTCAGCCTATTATCCAGTCTGTTTACAAAAAAGACATGCATGCTGCTAATAAAATGTAAATACTCACTGGAGTCTAAAAACTAATGCAGTAGAGTTACCAACGATTCAGCTATTGGTCCCTCCATTCATAGCAATTTAACAAAAAACAAAGTATAGTGTTATGCAAAATAAAAGTATATTCATTTATCAGCCAGAACAAAGGGACTTAGAATCTCATCTCCTCCCACATTTTAAAGACATTTTATTTTCCATAATCACAAATCTGTGATTTTAATTTTTTTTTACAATTTTTAAAAATCTTCAAATCTTTAAAAAATTATTTCTCATAGTAGTCCACCAGTGTTTGGAGAAACACAAGAAAAGTGAGACAAAGGTTTTCTAATTTCTAGTGAGGCACAAGCAGAAATCAGGGACTACGAGCCAAGAAGGTTCAAAGTTCTGTAGAATTCCCAAAGGGTTTTTGAGGTATAGACTGTGCACACTAAACCCTAGCCCTAATCCTGCTTGCTACTAGCCCCCAATACATCAGAATTCTCATGGGACCAGAAATATCCCACAACTCATTCAATACAAGTCCCACCCCTCAGCACATGATGTATGAATGCTAAAGTGGTTTGTAATGAAATTCTAAAATTCTATGGGTTTGATCAACATACCATCTAATTTTCAGCCCCGCTGGGCAGAGCTCCACCTCTTACATGCATGGTTTCACCCCTGTGTGCGTGCACGACTCCACTCCCCACGTGCAATGAGCTCCATTGCGACCTGAATCTAATGTAGTCGCTGTGCGGAGGAGGAAGACAGTTGTGCTTAGGGAGATGGAGTCGTGCACGCATGTGCGCCCAGCTTAGCGGGAACCTTGGGTTTGATCAATAAAATTGCTTATATCAGTGGAACTGGAAGGAGGGATCTTCTCTTCCCTGGAGCCCCTCTTGTATTTTCTGAATCTGTTACAGAGAGCATGGAATACCCCCCACCCCCCAAAATAGATTGTCAGACAGTATAAAGAGTGCTGAGAGGATGCTCTAAGGAAGATATGGAGAAACTTGCACTTCACAAGTGGGCTTCAGCCAATGTGAGATTGAATCCATTTCTTTATTGGTGACAATGGGTACTAAATTTCATGTATGCATTATATCACACAAGCTGTATTAACTTGACATGTAATTTTCCCAGGAGAAGAAAATAACTGACCTGCTGTTACTGACTGTCACTTCTGGTTCCTTCTGCAGAATCCTTAGCCTTAAGCAGATGTGTAGGAAACATGGAAGGAGAGGGAAGCCAACTTGGCTTGGCTCTTTGTTTGCCTTCTTTGTGTTTGCATCAGCATATTTTTCTACTAATTTGTCAAATGTGCTGAGAAAACATGGCAAAAGGCTTACACAGAAATCTTAAGATGTATCATGGTATTTGGCATTTACTCAAGATTTGTTTTTGATTATTTACAACCTTAACATCTAGTACAAACATTATGTTTCCTTTCTTACAATATTTTGTCAATGGGAATGGAAAAATGCATGACATGTCCTTGGCTCTTTAGTCACTTATTTGAGCCCTGAAAAAGCTTAACCGCTTCTCAGAAACTATTTGACTATGATTTGTTAACACTTGCTCATATGAGTTAAGAATTTGCCATATCCCTAACTAACTAACAATTCTGACCTTATAGATACTATAGGTGCTTCTTATCAGCTTTGACTTTATAGAGTGTCTCCAGGGGTAAGCAGTGTCAAACATGAAGGAGAACACAAAAATCACTCATAGGAAAAAGACATCAGAGAACTTCCTTTTTTTATTTTTATATTTCATATTAAACTTTTAACATTATTTTTCAATTCATTTCACACAACGCATTCATTACGCTGACGAGCCAGAGTTCAAATGCACCAGATGTGTGCTGAATATGCAAATAACTGGAAAACTCACCGTTTCCATGGAAACCAGATGAAAGCCTTCTGAGGGGCTCCACCTCCTGCTCCAGCTTTTCTTTCTTTTTCAGCACTCTACCCATAACTAAATAATATACCTAGGCTCATAATGCCCCCCTTCACTTTATTAAAGAAAGGATAAAGTTGGTCCCCTCTCCTTCAAAAATGTGAAGAAGAGAACACTGTACCATGCAAGTGCAGAATGTTTTTGTTTCCTATATATCTTACATTATTCTTCTTCAACAGCTAGTCTACATGTTACTTTTGACTCAGATGTCATCTGCTTTGCGTTTCCCCAGATCTGCATTATTGCTGCATGAGAGTGCAGCAATGATCTTGTGCTAGAAGAGCAAATCAACATTCTACAAAGCAGTTCTAAAAATGGGGCAGCTCAAACAAAAAATTGTAACTTTTAAACTGGGCTTCAGTTAGCATCAAATTTGGCACAGCTCCAGCAGACAGTGCCAAATTTGGGGAAGTTTGGGCAAAGGCTTTTCAAGTTATGATCTTTAAAAGTAAAACTATTTTAACCTCACCTATTCAGAAATAGGTGACCCTACACATCCCCAGATTAAAAATGGGCCACAAAATTGAAACAATTGGGCCCACCTACTTTTTGTTTTAATTCGCAAAGAATGCAGGTTGTGGGGACTGAAATACTCAAAAAATCTTCAAAAAAGCCTTTCAAGAGGGGGGAAAGCACTTTATTATAAGACTGAGCATGTGTGTGCAAGCGAGCAGGAGCTTTGTGAAATGAAACATTGTATACATTTGTAGGTGGTGAAGGAGATATTTAGAAAGAAAGTTCACAGAAACAGGTTTTCTTTAAAAAGTGTAAACAACCACAGGTTTGCTTTGAAAAAAAGTAATGGAGTGACAGTCCAGCAGAAAGGTCAGTATTTTGCCAAGTATCTTCGATAAACATTTTCTCAGGATCTCTGAGACCAAACAGTCTTGTCTCATAAGTTTTCAAAGGGGAAATTAGCTCCACGTCTGGGGCAATCTGAACTTTTGACACTATCACTCAGGATACAATTAGCTGACCCTTAGCTAAGTTTTAAACTTTTTAACTCCTTCCTGGCCAAGCAGGCTTATCAGAATCATGGTTGCAAGGGGATTCTGTGTCTGGTTTTTAAAAAAAGAGACAGAAAAATAATATTGAAAAAAAATAAAAATACAAATATAGAAAAAAATTAATATATATTTAAAAAGAATACAGAACAAATATTCAGAAACTCATTTAAGCTGTGAAATTGCTGTTTTTAGCTTTGTGGCTGAGGATAGTCTTTCTTGATATTAGCACAGCTTTGATGCCTATATCCTGTCACAATCTCCTGTCACAGTCTCCATTCCACCCATCTTGTCACTATAGAATTCCTTGTTCAGTGACCTTCAGAGCTGCTCATTGCATTTCAGATCTACAGACTTCTTCGCAAACTCTGCAGTATTCCAGAGCTACAGCTGCAGCTGTCTTGTGTTCCATTCAGTCTTATCTAAAGTTTCTTAAAGAAAAATCATTGCAGGGCGGGACAGGGGATGATAAAAGGACATGCAGAGGCTTTAGGGAAAGCAAAACATCATTCTGACTCAGAATTCCTTGTTCAAGGAAGTGTTGGAGAGACAGCTGCAAGATAAATGATTTGTGGAGAAAATAAAACAATGATAACACAGATGCAGGGCTGAACTGGAAACAACAAGGAGTTTTGCACATTTTAAATATTAACACATTTTATTTGGCATAAGCTTTTGAGTGGTATAGCCTATTTCTTCAGATGCCATGATCATTCTGTGGGTTACGTCTGAGCAGATACACGTTATTGCACTGTAAATAGAGTATAAGTTGCTTTGATATTTAAAAGAGGTATATATGACATGTTTGACTTTACTCATTTTGCTGTTGGGCTCACCCACTGCTGAAGTGTGGCCCTTGAGACCCACCTAAGTTTGGAATGTGGCCCTCAGATTGCAAAATACTCCTCACTCTGAAGCCATCATCTTTTCTTTGAGCCTTGATTTGCACAGTTGATAAAAACTGATTTCATTCCTTTCCACGTATTCTAAAGACAGTTGGAACTCAACTGAAATGTTTTTAAGACAGTTACCTTTGCATCCATTTTCCATGTGATTTCCGCTATATAAATATAGCGTGGTCAATACATCTGGGGTCACACTCAGTCCTCCATACCAATCTTGGTATGATGTTTGACCAGATAACACTTACTCCTGGTAGCCTAACCTTAACGGCCCGGAAATCATCGATCACTTGTAGAATAAGCGACTTGCCCTTCCTCTGATTTAAGTCGTTGCCACCCAAGTGGACCAATAATATGTCAGGGGGCACTTCCGTATTACTCTGGGATGCCAAATTCAGGAAACCATGCCATAACATGCCCCTTCGCCCCCTCGACTCAAGTGTCAGGCTCCCAGACCCAAATTACAACCTCAACTGGTCCGGGAAGCATGCTTGGATGCCCAAAATATAAAACTGTGGCCACAAACAATAACTTGCAACTGTCTCCTTGGCAACTCTGAACCTGCAAGATAAAAAGAAACAGCGCCAGAACCTGCTGTGGCAATGAACGAACATAAGCTTGAAACCTATGGAATTACCACCTTCCCACCTTCTTTATTTGCTCATCACCATGTCCCAGGGCAGCTGCCGTGGATGCAGCACCAATGCAGAAAGAGTAGGTCCCAAATTTCCAACCTACAATGCCGGCCTTATGTAAAGCCCTTGATGTAACTGTCCAAAACTGGTATTTAGTCAATGGTGACATATCCCTATGACAAAGCAGCTCACCAGCCACTTCTCCCCTCATCAGTTTGTAATCTTGCATAGCCCTAACAGGGCACAATTTTAAGATGGAACAGCGGCCCAAAGAAATTATTTTTCCATCTCCCATTTGGTCAGTCTTAGATCTCCTCAGATGGACAATGATCCAGTCTTCGAAGACCACCACATCATCCATCTGTAAGGCTGAATGGGACTGGTCCATTTTAGAAGCCCTCACTAACTCGCTAACCCTAAATGCTCCAAAAGATGCAAGGAGTGTTGCCGCTCTAAACAGGGCAACCTCATAACTGTCTTTGCAAACCTTATCCCAGACTTCTGCTAACTTGAGTAAAACATTTGGTGAAATTGGAGTCTTCCTATCCTGAAGCCTACCCCTCTCCTTTCCCCATCCTTCTATCATTTTCCGAATGCGGAAATCATTTGTGGGGTCCGGGCACCCCTGCGCCTTGGCATAAAAGGCCAAGGCAGACATCTTACACTGAATGGATCGAGGGGCTAAGCCTTTTTGATGCAAATGCACCCCATATTGCTGCAGGTGATCCACTGTAATGGGCCAGGGCTGACTTAAACCTTCCCGTCTGCAGAAAGCAAAAAACTCATTACAGGCAGCAGCATAACTGCGCCTGGTGCTAGGTGCCACTGCCAAACTGATGGCTCTGTTTGCCTCTATGCACCAAGGCTCCATACCTCTTTTGGCAAGACATCTGGTGGAGCCCGGGCCCCAGGAGCCAATACCCTGAACCGGTCGATCTGTTGATGGGACAGGGCGTCAGCTAATATGTTGTCTACACCAGGCACATGCTGAGCCTGGAAAACTATATTATAATGCAGACAATGCAACGTGAAGGCCCGAACCAACCGCATGACCCTCCCAGATCTTGAGGAGAGAGAATTTACTACGTGAACCACCGCCATGTTGTCACACCAAGAGGTTACCGCGGAATTGGCCTACATGCCTGCCCAAAGCCAAAGCGCCCCTACTATTGGAAAAAAATCCAAAAAGGTAAGGTCCCTAGTAATTCCCAAATCATGCCACTCCCTGGGCCATACCCCGGCACACCCCTGCCCTTAAAATAAATTCCATAGCCCAAGGAACCTGCCGCATCTGAATGCACCTGTAAGTCTGCCCCAAGGCAAACTCTATCCCTCCGAAACGATACCCCATTGAAGCTATCTAAAAAACGCAACCATACAACAAAACCTTCCTTCATCCCAACCGAAAGGCGCCTCCGATGATGTTGCTTTGAAAGGCCTTTCATGGCCTCGCAAAGTCGCCTAAGGAAGGCTCTGCCTGGTGCTACTACTTTGCGCGTGAAATTGAGATGGCAAACCACTACTTGCAACTCCCGCATTGTAACTTTTTGACTAGCAAACATGGCCCTTAACCGTAACGTGAGGTCCACTAATTTGTCTTCCGGTAACCTGCTAGATTGTTGAACCTTGTCTAACCCGATTCCCAGAAAAGTGAGAACCGTGGCTGGCCCCTCCGTTTTTTCTGCAGCAAGGGGCACTCCTAACTCTCTGGCTAGCCTCTGAAATGACCTCAGGATCCGTTCACAATGGGAGGTCCCAGGCCTTCCACAAAAAAATATAATCACCTAAATAATACACTACATGGGGGAGTCCCCCCCTGCACTTGAGCGCCCGCTCCAAGAACGAGCTGAAATGCTCAAACCTGCACAAGATATGGAGCATCCCATTGGCAAAGCCCTATCCATGTAGTAACAGCCTTCAAAGGCAAACCCAAGTAACTCAAAATCACTACGCTGCACCGGCAGCAAATGGAATGCTGACTGAATGTCGCATTTAGCCAATTCTGCTCCATGCCCACATGCCCTAATCATGCATACCGCTGCATCAAACGAGGTGTACTTAACGGAACACAATTCCCGGGGATCATATCATTAACTGAGTCCCCCGCTGGATATGACAAATGGTGAATAAGTTTGTATTCACCCAGTGCCTTTTTAGGCACCACTCCCAGTGGGGAGACCCTCAGCGATTGAACCGGTGGTGCCTTAAATAGGCCTAGAACTCTCCCTTCTGCTACCTCTTTGCCAATCTTCCTCCTTACCACCTCTTCCATTCCTATAACTGACTTTAAATTTTTGGCCATAGTGGCTACCCTCTTACCTTGAAATGGGATCCTAAAACCATACCTAAATCCTTCCCTCAAATAACTGGTCGCGTCCTTGTCTGGATATAACTCCAGCCATTCCTCCAATACTGAAATTTTAATTGGGCTGGGGCCCTTTTCCAGAGTTAGCCGACCCCAGATCCTGCCTCTTTGTATTTCCTTGCTCCCTATTTGCCCCTGTCCCTGGTCTCCCCCTGAAGCAGGTAAATGATCCATGTGAGGCACCGCAGATGGAACACTGGTGCCTGAATCTACATGGCTTGCGGCCACAAAACCCTTTGCATTAAACTCCCAGCAGACCAAGCGGGGTTGAACCACCTGACCCGCCAATGTGTGGGGAATATTTGATGCAGTCACTTTTTGAATCAAATGACCGCTGTCAAAGTGGTCCCCCAAATTGGGCTGGGACGGGGTCATCAACTGTAACCATAAACCGTGGTGCTGCACATCCCAGTGCATCTCTGGGTGAATCGCTGCTCTCATGCGGAACCCCATATCATAGAGAAGCCACGCATGCCCCGGGAAATCCACATAGGCCCGGAAAATCAAGTCCATATATTGAATCAGTGAAAAGGCGCGCAAAGGTTGCGACTTCACAATGATTCCGGCATAAATGAAGAAACCTGGGAGCCAGTTAGCCCAGCACATCTCAGGCTTCTTTCTCCTAATTTTTTTTTCTCTCTCTATCCTCCTCTTTGTCTCCCTTCTTCTCCTCCAATTGCCTATTTAGCAACTCAAAAACGTCCACATATTTTCTCTTTCAGATTTTTTCAACTATGGCTGGCAGGAGATGGTCCCCCCAGAGGCAGGGACTGATCCCCATAAGGGAGGGCCCTGCTAGACATGGAATTATATCCAGTATCTGGGATGGGAGGAAGTGACTGCTGTCTAAATCCCTCACTAAATCCTGGAGCCTGGCTGGGCCATGACCACTGAGGGTAGGGCACCGTCGAAGGCTTCGAAGCTGGTGCCAAAGGGCCAAATGTTGCGCCACCTACCTTATCTGAATTAGCCTCAGGCAGTGGTGTTTGGGGGAACCCGGGTGGGCTCACCACTCCCCACGGCCAGATCCCTTCACTGTGCACCACCCTAGGTGTATGTGGTGGCTCACCTGGTATAGGACTTGCAATCCTCGCCACACTGCCAACTGCCTCTTCCAACTGTCGTGGGCCGCTGACCGCCCTCACTTCTGCTATCTCTCCCTGACTTGTCCTCTTCTTGTCCATCGCCACGCCTCCAGGCCCATGGACTATGTCTTCCATCAAGGCCCCGCCTCCTGCCTGAGGCTGCCGCTCAGTCAGCGTTGGGGCAACTACCGGCATGTCTCCTACTGCACCTAGCAAAACTGCTGCAGAGGACACTCCCAAAGGGCCCGGTCGCTCATTCTCTAGGACAGCAATATGCGACAACATTAAATCACCAAGCTGTCTCAATTCAGCCATTTTCCTTGCGTTGGAGTCCCTATGAGATCTCCTAGTATTAGCTGAATTGGCCCCATCCCTAGCCAGTGCTCTCTCCCTCTCCAGTGCACTCAATTTCCTTAAAATGGCTCCATAGTTCAGCCATACCTCCCCATCTGAAGATGAACTTACTGGGGTTGCACTAGTTGGCACCTTATGCTTTGCAGGCTGCTTGCCTTTTCTGCTCCCTTGACCTTTTTTAGCACCATGTTAAATGACTGGCAGAACAATTGAGCACTGCTTATACCAATTCCTTGTCTCCACTTCTCCCTTCTACTTCGTATTGTATCCTACCTTATCTATATATGAATTTATTTATGTAGTGATCTAATTATTTGGCTGGGCCATGGCTGGGCCATGGCTGGGCCAGCAGTTGTAAGATCAAATCCATGCGACGGAGTGAGCTCCCGTCGCTTGTCCCAGCTCCTGCCAACCTAGCAGTTTGAAAGCATGCAAATGTGAGTAGATAAATAGGTACCACCACGGTGGGAAGGTAACAGCGTTCCGTGTCTAGTTGTGCTGGCCACGTGACCATGGAAACTGTCTTCGGACAAACACTGGCTCTATGGCTTGGAAACGGGGATGAGCACTGCCCCCTAGAGTCGGACACGACTGGACAAATTGTCAAGGGGAACTTTTACCTTTATCTTTACCTAATTATTTGATTAATTAAAGTCCCACTAATATCATAATTATTCTTTCCAAAGTGATATTATTGCTATACAGTGGTGCCTCGCAAGACGAACGCCTCGCGGGATGAAAAACCCGCAAGACGAATGGTTTTTGCAATCGCTATGGTGCCTCGCAAGACGGCTTCTTCTATGGCCATGCTTCGCAAGATGATTTTTTTTTTCAAGATCGATGCCTCGCAAGACGAATGAAATTTTTTCGTCTTGCGAGGTTCCCATAGGAATGCATTGCAATGCATTCCTATGGGAAACTGCTTTTCGCAAGACGATTTTTTCGCAAGACAGCACTACTCGCAGAACGAATTACATTCGTCTTGCGAGGCACCACTGTATATGCATATACATACATATATACATATATGCATATATATATATACATATATGCATATATATGCATATACACACACACACACACACACACACACATATATACCCCTACACACACACCTACACACTTCACACTAACATGTATATATACCAGATCTTCAGGCAGAGGTTGTTCGAGGCAGCGCTGGGGCCATCGCCTTCTCCTTTGAGATAAAAGGCCACCAGGAAAGGCAAGCGAGGCAGAGATGCAGGTTCCTCATTTTTACTAGAGGAAGTGCGAAACATGGACAGAGATTTACAGCTCGCATTCTGGTGATCTCCCAAGCCCTTAGAAGCTAGTGGACACGTATTTGCCTTTACAACCTTACAACTTTGGATGAAAGCCATATATCCGTACGGCCTCATTGCTAAGCAAATACTTACAATCAAGCAGCGACTCCGCGGTGCAAGAACATCAGGCGCGGTAAGCAAACGGAATCTTCTGCTCCGCCTTCCCCAAACTTTTTAAAAGTATTGCTGAAAAGTCTAAAGCAGACTAAGACTAAGACAGATTGCTTTTATTTCTGGACAAAAGGGGATGAATGGGGCCTAAGGCAGACACTTGATTGTGGAATCTTCAAGCACTCCAAAGTAATTGAGGGCCCGCCTGTTCTGTGCTTGTATCTGCATACCTACCTCTGGGTTTAAGTCAAGCAGCGACAGGATAATCAAACCAAAAGATCTGTGCCTGAGAGCAAAACCCATTCTCCAACTTTTAAACCTGTGCCAGCAAGTTGCTAGAAGATTGAAGAAGCCAGACCTTCTGACTGGACTATCTTACCAGAGGACACACGATATTAGTACGATATTAGTACATTCTACAATATATGCTTGCCATTATATGTATTTGAATTTTTCTGCTCCTAGAACTGCTAGTATTGTTAAGCCAAACTAATTTTAAAGACCTTTTTTAAAAAAATTATTATTATTATTTTATTTTTTATTTTTTATTACTGGTAGGGTATATCTATATGCTTACTCCTAGTAATATACATTTTTACTATATGTATATATCTTATGGTCTAGTACAGGAATAACCTGCTCTTGTTGGACTATGGTTTTTACTAGACGGGGTTATAAAGAACATGGGGCTTCTCCAATACATGGAAACTTATTAGTAGAGAGGAAAGGGAGACAAAAGAAAATTACACATTTCTTTTCTCCCAAAGAGGAGGGCACTAAAAATACCAATGAAATTACAACGATACCATCACCACCCCCCAATCTAGACTGGTCAGTTGAATATCGATGTTCAATAATAGAAACAAATAAGGAAGATTATGCTCCTGACCTGGCGACAGAGTTAGCAGTTGCAGAAAACGCTTTAGACTCCAGCAGGGTGGAAAAGAAGGGAAAAAAGGAGGTAGATGATCTTATGTTAAAACAAATAGATGAATTGGTACAAGGAGGCATCCAAACAGAAAAAGAGCCCCTTCCAAAGCCAGTTAAGGCAAGAGGAGAGTCTGACACTAATACACTATTCCAGTGGGTAAAAGACATTCTAGAGGAGATGAAGTTAATTAAATTTTTCCTCTACGAATCTTATGAGCTATTAACTACTCTGACCAAACTAACTGAGTTAAAAAAGGTACCTAACAACAACAACAAACAAACTGTCCAAGATAATGCATTGTTACAGGACGGCTCTGCCAAAGAGGGTACAAATTCCAAACAGGAAACCAAGAATAGGGCACAAGAAGGATCTCTGTATGGACGCACAAGTAAAAAAAGAATAAAATTAGCAAAAAATAAGACATCAACATTAATTAAAAAGCCCAAGAATATTAAGAACGCAAATAAATCAAGAAAACCATCCCAAAAAATGAATTACCATAACCTATTTAAACATCTTGAGATGAACTCAAATAAAGAGGTAAAATCTTCCAGACTTAAAAGAAACTCTGAAAAGTTAGGTACTGGTGAAGCTTTGCCAAATGCACATCAATCAGCAATCAACTCTACCATACAGGGTATTAGTGAGGATGGTATAGATGAAGTGGGAAATGACCCCTGGAGTGACGTGCTAAAGAGCAATACAGAGAAGAACACTCAATCAATAATTCAGCTGACAAAGCCTGAGAACAATGCAACATGGAAGCTGAGACTAATGACTCACACTTTAGCTTTCTGTGGATACCCAAAACCAAAGGGGTTACTTACACAGAATGAACGCAAACGTAATTTGGTAAATATCTTAGAACCCATAATTCCTGAATTAACCTCCACATCCCAAATTCTAAATGTGGAATATTTGTTCCACAATTATACCCATGCACGGGCAATTGTAAAAGTTAAGGATAGTACAATAACCAATAGGATCTATGGCAGAAGAAAGGAACTAGCCGCGAGAGGTATAACAGTCGTTAGGTACTTCCAAAACTTAGCACACCCACTACCCCTGCTAAGTGAGTATGCAAGGGAGACAGAAAGGGAAAATCCAGTCTATGTCCAGGAGAAGCACACTGAGGAAGATCTTATTCAAATTTTAGAAGATCATTCAATTGATGGGCAAAATGATTATGGTTCTCCTACAGAAAAATGCAAGGATGATAGCCATACAACAAAAAAGATTATCCCAGGTCTTGCTTGGCCAGAAGAGGAGGCGGAGACTCATCTTATCGCCTCCTTTAGCAGACTGCCAATTTGTGAGCAGATGTCTATAGTACACCGACTGGAAAGTCTGGTTGTAACTTTGAGGAATTTGGGACAGCCCCCAAATACCAACGAAGACCCAGCAAACCATCAATTGCCCACACCTGGCTCCCCAGTAGTGACACAAACTAAGGATAGAGTTAAACCCCCTCTGGAGCCCATGATAACAATAAACAAAAGGACACTCAATTCTAACTTGACAGTGCCTGCGAACCATCCCGAGCTGTGTTTGATAGCTGAGGCACCCCTAGATGAAGCCCAGAGAAACTTTCCTGATATTACTAAGATAAATTGACAAACCCTGCAGCATAACGATACCATAGCTAGAATCTGTTCCACACATCCTGATAGCTATCCACGGGATAAAGGGGAGATCTTGAATGTATCACATGATCAACTTAAAGTTATCTCATGGAACATAGCAGGGTGGACCTCGAAGCAAAATGATCCCAACTTTCTGGAACATCTGAGGGATCATGATATAATTTTTATGCAGGAAACATGGTTCACCAAACAAATCAAGCTAAATGGATATGCTGTATATGATATGCCCGCTGAGACCACCAAAAGGAAAGGTAGACCTAAAGCAGGCTTAGCAATATTGATATCTACGGCTCTCCAGGCATCTGTCAACTGGCTCTCCATTTGTGGGAAAATAGCAATGGCCGGGCATATAGTCTTTGGGCCTAAGACCCTTATTTTGGTCAATGTTTATATCCCACCTTTCTCATCTCAGAAAAGCACAAAACAAGCTTGGGAAGACCTGGAAAACTATATAATAGGACTAGAATGCAAATTCCCTAGAGCCCAGTTACTCATAATGGGGGACTTTAATGCAAGATTAGGCTCAAATAACAGCGCACTCTTTTCTTCTAGTCTTTGGGGGGCAGTTGACAATGAGATCTTTGCCCCTAGCTATGATAGAATGTCCAGAGATACTAGGGTGAATTATGGTGGCATCTGTATGATCCAAATGGTGTCCCGCCTTGGTCTTATAATATTAAACGGGAACCCCCACTATGACAGATGCCCTGAATTCACCTATGTATCCGGACATGGAAGCAGTGCTGTGGACTTTGTGCTAATCTCCCACTCTTTATCTAGAGAGGTATTGGAATTTTCTGTAGGTCTAAGGCTGGATAGTGACCACCTCCCCCTTAATATCACCCTCCTTCTCTCACAATCTGTCCATCTGAGTGCAAAACCTCATCTCCAAGAGAAATTTCTAAGCTTCAAACAAAAGAGAATACACTGGACTGAGGAAACCCACAATAAGCTAGAAGGCTTCTTTGGCTCCGCTGAGGGGGAGTCCCTAAAAAATTCAATCATAGGAGCCACAAATGCCACTAGTGCCATAAATAACTACTCAATCCTAATCAATGCGATGAATACGGCCCTAACCTCCAAACAACTGCCTCCACAAGCCTCATTAAAGATAAGCGGCCCTAAGTGGTTTGACAGGGAATGTAGTTAAAAAACAACTGAGAGAGGTATATAACAACTATAGAAAGGAAAACCTAAACGTATTACCCGCAGAATATTATGATATAAAAAAGAAATATAAACAATTAATAGCATATAAAAAGAGACAAGAAATTCAAAAGGGATGGAATGCATTAATAGAATGTACTTTAAATAAAAAATCTAAACTCTTCTGGGCTCTTGTCACTGATGCCCTGAGCTCGTCCTCAAACCAGCTCAGCTGTAACATTTCAGCAGACATCTGGGAACAGCACTTCTCTACTCTATTCGGGGACATTAAAGAGAACTTAACAAATTTCTCTCCAACTATAAATTTAAATGACACTCCTCCATGGAGGCCGGTCACAGTGACTGAAATAAAAACCCTGATTAGAAGTATGAAATCAGGCAAGGCCCCGGGAACAGATGCCATTCTCCCTGAAATGCTAAAGGCTAACACGGATTGGTGGGCACCTCTGTTGGCAAACTTGTTTACCCATATCAATAACTCAGGTAAATTTCCCATCGCTTGGTCTGAAGCCATAATAATACCTATCTTTAAGAAAGGAGAAAGAGGAGACCCAACCAACTACAGACCAATCAGTCTACTCTCTGTGCTGGGTAAATTGTACTCTAATCACTTAAATCAAAAACTACTTACTTGGCTAGAGGAGGAAAATATCCTGGGGAAGGAACAGGCAGGATTTAGAAAGGGCAGATCAGCTATTGATCACTGTATGATTTTGAGCCATCTTGCAGAGAAATATATGTCCTCTCATGGTAACGTGCTCTATACTGCATTCATAGACTTAAAATCAGCCTTTGATTCTGTCCCAAGAGATATTCTATGGTCAAAATTATACAAAACCTCCATAGATAAGAGACTCCTATATCTTATTAAATGTCTCTATCAGGGTACCACACTCTGTGTTAGATGTGGTACAGAAGGAAACCTGACAAAACCTATTCAGGCTAATAAAGGGGTTCAACAGGGCTGTATATTAGCCCCCACGTTATTTAACCTGTATTTAAACGATCTGCTTGGGTGGTGTCTTGGAACAGACTTCCATCCTCCTAAATTGGCAGAGACCAAATGCCCCCTACTGCTTTATGCAGATGATGCAGTTCTTCTGTCCCTATCGAAAATAGGACTTAAACGGTTGATTCGTACATTTATGGACTATTGTAAGAACAACCAATTGGTTATAAACTTTGTTAAAACCAAAATTATGGTTTTCGCTCAATCTGTAATACCTAGAAATTGGACAATTAATGGTTCTTGCATTGAGCAAGTAAAATAGCTAAAGTATCTAGGTATTACATTCCACCATAAACTTTCCTGGGCTGCCCATAGACGGTCCATAATCCAAGCAGCCCAGAACATGCAGAAAGCCATCTTGCGTTTTTTCTTTACTAAGGGGGGACAATTTATACCAGCTGTTATCCAAGTTTTTAAGCTCAAGATTCTGCCCCAACTGTTATATGGTATACCAACGTGGATCCTAGGATTTCACACAAGTATAGAGAGTGTTCTTTCAGTTTTTCTAAGATCCATTTTGGGAATGCCAAGATGCGTCCCTGCAGCTGCCTTACGATTAGAGACTGGTCTAACATCACTAAAATGCAGCGCTTGGCTCTTTGCTTTTAGATATTGGAACAAGGTAATACATGCTGATCCCTCTATGGGATATCTTAACCTTCTACAGAAAGATGTCCATAACAGCTCATGGCTTAAAGCTTTTCCAGCCAAACTGCATCTATTAGGGCTCTCTTTGGACTTTCTTTATGCCCAGGAATCCAAGGCAGCCAACTCTATCTTAGAAAAGCGGATCAGGGACATTGACTTCCAGTATTCTATTTCAATGGCTCGCAAAACATGCTCCATCTTGCACCTTGGCCTAAACTATAATTTCTCCCAAAGTGCTAGGTATTTAGAGAACTTGATTACCCCAAAATACAGGCATGTATTCTCAAGAGCCCGATTTAACTGTCTCCAATCCGCAATCTTAGATGGGCGATATTCTGGCACCCCTTACGAAAAAAGATTGTGCCCTTGTAAGGATAGAGAAATTGAAACTATGAAGCACGTCCTTTTCGAGTGCAATTTTTACAGAAACGAGCGTATTAAATTCCTTAAGCCCATAATGAATGTCTTCCCAGGTAGGACTCTGATTTGGCATACAAAATATTTATTAAGTGACACAAACAAGATAACCACCGAATCAGTGGCCAAATTCCTCCTCTCTGCCCAAAGAATACGAAAAACAATCTTGACCTCTACCTAACCCCGTCATTAAAAAAAAAAAAAACCCATTGTATGGGTAATCTATTTTACTAATTTATACTGTTTTAGCTGTTTTGAAATGTTTTAATCGCTTCCATTTATTTTAAATATTACATGTATGTATTTTAATGGGCCGGAGACCGCAAAATAAAGATTGATTGATTGTATATATACCAACACACACACACATACACCCATATATTAATTGACTTAACAACTCTCACTTCAGTAAAACACTTCTTCCCCCTCCAAGTCCAGAATTTATAATATAAAGCGCATCCTAATCCCTTATGTAAAAGCTTTGATCCAACCACTTGTTGGCCCAGCCTCCCGGGGGGAGGGGGACAAAGCTCCTCCCTCTCTCTCTTATTAGTATTATTATTAAATTGTATAACTAATCCTATATATAATTCTTTATTCTAATTTATCATACGTATTGATACTTAATATTTATACATTATATTTTTATTTATCTGTATTCTGTTTTATTTTATGAGCGAGAAACGCTTAAGAGGCTTCAGCAGCCTCAGCCCCCCAAAAACTATTCATTTATTTTATACCCTTTTATTTTATTTTATGTCTTTTACATATATATATATAATTAACAAGCAGGAGGCTTCAGCAGCCTCAACCCCTAACCATGGGGGTGCGCCGCTGCGACACTCCAAACTCCACCACGATGCAAAAAAACCAGGCCTCTAACGCAGCGCCACAAGGCAGAGGTTTTTCATTAAGCCTTCAATTAACTACATGAAATGAAATGTAGTGAAAGTTCCAGAAGAGAAGCTCCACCAGGGCAGTGGATCTTTCTTTCTTTCTTTCTTTCTTTCTTTCTTTCTTTCTTTCTTTCTTTCTTTCTTTCTTTCTTTCTTTCTTTCTTTCTTTCTTTCTTTCTTTCTTTCTTTCTTTCTTTCTTTGGACTGTAAAATCAGTTTTAAGAGAAGAAGCTTTTTAAACTGAGATTTGGATTTGAATACTAGTAAACCTTATAATTTTCACAACAGGGAAGAACTAGAAGAAAGACAGTGGAACTTCCCCTCCATCTGGAAGAGCCCTAATGACAACTTACTTAGGTTCCATTGACTTCAAATAGCCTATTCCTAAGTTATTTGGATCCAAAACATTGTCTTTAATGTAAAACACAGCTTGATTGTTAAGTGGGCAGTGATAACAATTTCATTTCAGCAAGTTTTTGTGAAAGACTTCTCTGAAGTTTGACTGTTATTGATATTTTAATCTTTGTAGACTGACTGTTTTAGTGGAAGTACTTTAAGAAAAATTCATTGCCCATTGTTTTGTTCTGTAGTCTGTAAGCTGCCTCAAATATTTTAAAGAAAGGTGGAAGACGTATTTTAATAAGAGGCAACGCCAACAACCATGAGGAAATCCAATGGAAAATGGATGCAATTTAAAGACTCTCTAGTTGGGTAGCTCATTTACATCGATAAAAGGCAAGGGAAGTCCCTGTGTCACACTCTGTGCCACTTCAAAGGGTGTGTTGGTTTGGGGAACATGGTTCTGAAGCTGGGGTAAACCAGTGACCACACTGAACATGGGGAAGTGTCTTCTGACTCTGCAAATGGATGTTTGGAGCTCCGCCAATGTGATTATATAGCTGCGAAGCAGAACACAATGAAATATACTTATTCAAAATTGTCAGCCAGAATGAATACAGGGAAACAAACAATAGAAGTATCTTTCCCTATTAATGAGCAGCCGCTATCTGGATTAGCAAGTATTTGCCATATTTCTAATTAGCTTTTTATTGTATTAACATGGTAATGTTAATATGATACATTAATTTTAGTCATGCAGGCATAAAGCCAATTTTTGGGGAGCTGGACTTTTTAAATAACAAAAATAGAGAACCAATGAATAAGTAATTTACAGAACTACTCAGCCTAACTCTGCACCGTAGAGACAGAGTATATAATCCCCAACTTTTCAATACACAGTTGTAATTAAACAATGTACATTTGATTTTCATTAGCTGTGTTTTGCAGGAAACAGTGACTGTTTATATTCTGAACCTGGTCTCATAAAAGTTGGAATGGAATTATAATTTATGGGCTGCATCCAGCCAAAGTCTCCCACAGACAGAGGAACTCAGTTTATCAGTGGGAGGTTTCATTTTGTTTTGTTTTTGCTGGCTCAACAAGGAATGAAGCAAACTTTGTTTACTCATCCTCCTGTTCTAGTTCCCCACATACCTTCCCCCACCCCAAGAAAAAACACTGGAAGATTAGATGACTCTTCAGGATATAGGGGGAGGTGCCACTGGGGGCTATAAAAGGAGAGTGAAATCAGCACAAAAATGTAAGTAGAATTCCACTGAAGGACACTCATAGGATGGGAGGCTGGCTATAGGGAACATATAACTCCCCTATTATAGCAGTTCCACTACCTGCCGATCTGTTTCTGAACAGAATTCAAAGTACTGGTTTTAACCTATAAAGCCCTAAACAGCTTGGGTCCCAGCTATCTAAAAGACCACCTCTCTCTCTATGAGCCTGCCCGGGCATTAAGATAATCAGGGAAGGGCTTTCTGTTGGTCCCGTCATCCTCACAGGTGCACTTGGTGGGGACACAGGAGAGGGAATTTTCTGTCACTGCTCCCAGACTCTGGAACTCCCTCCCACAGAAGCCTGACTGGTCCCATCTTCGCTGTCCTTCCACAGGCAGGCAAAGACCTTTCTCTTCAGGCAGGCTTATCTTTAATGACGGATGGTCTCAGAGGGATATTTAAATGGATTGTTGTGCTCTGTGGTTTTAAATGTGTTTAGTATTGATTTTACTTAATGCTTTTAATATAATACTTGTTTAATTTATTTTTAAAAATATTTGTATACTTGCTGTTTTTAGCTTTTGAATATTGAGTTTTTAATGATGTAAGCTGCCTTGGGTCCTTTTTAAGTAGAAAGGCAGGATTAAAATACATACATACATACATACATACATACATACATACATACATACATACATACATACATACATACATACATACATACATACATACATAGGAGCATAATAAAACTCTGAATGCCACTTTGTGTAGATACAGAATATTTTAGATGAAATATTTAATCCTTCAGTATTCCCATTCCAAAAGGGATTACATCTTTCATGATGATAAATAGCTTATTGTGTGTTAAGAGAAATGCATCAGTCTAATCCATCATCAGTTTTACTTACAGTAGCTTTATTGAAATCAAGAGCACTGAAGTGAATTGTGACTAGCAAATCCCATTCATTTTGATGGGTCTAATGCAGGTGGGACAGTCATTGGGTTTAATCTGCTGCAGTGTATACCAGTAAGTCAGAAGAGCAAAATATCTTCAATTCAGTGGACCTCTCTCTCCTGATCTTGATCCAAGGGTCGAAATGAATGGTGGTAATTTTTCCTATAAGTATGATAACATTTAGATTTGTAAGAACCAATTTCCCATATTCCATCACAAAGGAAAAAGAGTTAAAAATGGATCAATGTGTTGTGGCTATCCTGAACTATTCATATAGGAATTTATCATATGTCCAGCTCCTTAAAGGTTTGTATTCTTAGATATTGAAAAACACATTTCTCTTTCTCAGAACTGTTTTATGTTTATTCAGAACTTTCCAGTTATTAACTGAACCTTCGTTTTCTGCAACAGGTATGCTAGAATGTTTGTGTCTATACATGACCAATTTCACAATGATGCCTTCGGAATATCACATCTGGATCCTAGGAATAAGTGCTACTGTATGTAAATACAAAGATGAAATAAATATTTGGATATTTGGACTGGAATCTCAGTTACACATTTCTTAAACAGAATGCAAATTTCAATAGCATTCTTCAAAACAAAATTCTCCATTACCATATTCTTGGTATGCGGAGTATAGCTATAGGCTTCTGTACAGATATAGCAATTAAATATGCTGGTAACAAGAGTATTCACATATGTGAACACAATCTTGGAACAATTTGTGCAAACAACAGTGGCTGCTGCCTTTTCCCATAGACTTTAAAAATAAGCATTGGATGGGTTGTTTACATCTTTTTGATTAATAAGGTAGTCTGTCTGTGCTTGCTGTACATTCTGTATGCTTCACTTCACAAATGAACATTTTTTTGATTCATTCTTACACTGGAGGTGAGAAATCTTGTGGATGTCAATGATTTCTCAATAGCCTGCCTTGGCATGCTGAAACAATTTCTTCCATCAAAACAAGAAAAAATGTGAGAATTCTTCATATTGCTAGTATCAGTTTCAGGCCTGGCCCTTTTTTTACAGCATGAAGCAAATCTGTATATATTGGTTGAAATCCAGTCACTTAGCACAGTACGTTGCAATTAGAGTAAATCGATTCAATCAGTGAGGATTTGGTGAGCCAGCTCCTTCATACGTTCCATTGATTCAATGGACCTACTCGTGTTGCAATTCTGTGTGCTAAGCAACAGGATTTCAGCCATTGTTGCATAAATTCTTTCCACTATAAGAATGCATAATCCCTTAAGGCAATTTAGAAATGATTGTTTTCTAAACAAAGTTATTTCTAAACTAGTTCATCATCATATGTTAAATTTACATGAGTAGAACAGGAGTCCAGCACAATTAAAATTCCAGATTTAGGATGTTGGATACAGTCCAACTAACCAGTAGATTTTGCAATAGATCAATTAACTGATATATGCATAATTATTAATCCTGTACCATAAAGTGCTGTTTGATCACAAGAAAGCAGAACCATCATTCTATATTTCAGGAAGATTGTGTTAGAGGCAGCCCTAAATTGCAGTTGCAGAAGGTGATAAATGCCTCCTCTGGCAGTCCTTAACAAAAATCTTCTTGCCTCTCTCCTGTTTACATCAACATAATGCCAAGCATGGCAATTTCACTGCTGCTCTTTCTTCTTTGCCAGGCCTTTCTTCCACCTTTTGAGAAATAAAATTGTCAACAAGGCAAGTCACAGATGTATTGAATGTTCTGTCCTTACCACAGTTGGACTTACTGTGTATGTTGAAATAGATGAAATCCTCAGTTATTACTGTGGTTCATCTCACCTCTGTAAAATTTTGTTACCTCTTTCACAAAAACACCATCCAGTATAATCCAAGTGCTGGGTGGCCTGGAGAACACAGCCCAGCAATAGCACTTTTCTTTCCCACTCTTTCTGTCCTTACAGAGATGCCTTCAACAAGCTTATGTTGTAACATTTGTTAAAGTTCCTTCCTGGTGTATTTATTGCCTGGGAGCACTAGGGTAAAGCTAAAGAAGGAGAGAGCTAAGGGCCACCAGATTCTGAATCTCATAATCCCTAGGGCTACAGAATCCACTTTGTTATGTTTTTGTTTTGCAGGAGTGAAAGTCCCATAAATTCCTACCAGTCATCCAAGAGCTTACATGCTCAGCAAGAAGGATTCCATTAAACCAGTATCCAACCAGGGCTTTACTAATAGCTGAATCCATTGCATTAAAGTTAAACCCATTTATTACACTAGGTATTCCTTCTTTAAGTGGATGAAGGAAGCATTTCAAAATCGCTACAATGGCAAGCAAAGAATAAATGCTACAGATTTTTCAGAACTGCTAATGTTGGAATTCCTAATGGAATTTTTCCCTGTGTTGAGCATTCTCTTGTTCATTTGCATAGTTTCATTAGTGAAATATTCATTAATGGTATATGCATAATTTTCAGTTTTGCTCTGTGAAATGTATCATAGTTGTCTAAAAATAAGTTCACAAAAAATTATCCCACTCTAGCAGGAAGAAAAATATCTACCTGCTCCTGCAATCTCTTTCTTTCACCAGCTGCAAATAAGCTTTGCTTCACTTATTTATTTATTTTAATAATTTCAGCATGTTTATGTTTGAAATTAAAGGGTTTGGATGTCTTATCTTTTCTGCCTTCGGCAGCATAACTTTGAATTTGTTTTTCCCCTATAAATATTTCATGTGATTCCCTCCCCCTACCCCCAAATTTTAAACCGGCTGTATGGCAAGCATCTGTAATATAGAAGGGTTGGCGTTTGACTTCTTCATTGAAAAAAAAGGGGGAAATATCAAAATAATTTAAAAGATTTTAGTTGACATGGGAAAGTATTTTGTTTGATATCACATTTTTGGGATTGAGTGTATATGTTTAAAAACAGATACAGAGTTAAACGTCTATAAATACAACTGAAGAACTTCCTTTTTCTCACAAATATTGCAAATATTCAAGTTCAAAAATTCACAGTTCAAGCCTTCCTTCCCCCCCCCCCCCCCACTAAACATTATGTTTCTTATCCCAATGGTTTTTGACCTCAGTAAGGGTCAAAAACCATTGGGATAAGAAACATAATGTTTAGTGGGGGCGGGGGAGGCTTGAACTGTGAATTACACTGCATGAATGAAAAGTATTTAATGGAATGGATTTTCTCTCTTTTGTATCACTCTCTGCACTGCCCAAATCTATTTTTGGGAGTTCTAGGGCTCTTTGAGATGGAACAGGATATGGTGGTAAGAGGTGCAGATGGAGAGAGGAAATGGCAGAAATCACCTTCTCTTTATTTAAACAAAGGAGCAACTTACGATCCAAATATAGTAATTCATCTATATTGATCTAATTATGTCTGTGAAATATTTATAGCCTTTCCCCAACACTCATGGCACCTTCTGTAATAATAAAACAGTAACAGTGACAACTGTAAATTTAATCAGAAATTCATTCAACAGCTCTGAAACACTAGATTTTTTCCAACTTTGCCCTGATTCACCAAATTGTGCTGGTTTCCTCTCCTAGATTCTGCCATGGCCCCTATCCATGACTGACTAGATTCTGGTTTAGCTCTTATTTTCTTAGCTCAGTCCTTCTCTCTCTCAAATCTCTGGCTGTACCACTCAGGAATGTGTACTTACAGGTGGCAGTACTGTTGAAGAAGCTGCCTACTTTCTAGCAGTCAGTCCAGTAATATCACAGAGAAAGGAGGCTTTATGGCAATAAAAAGACTCCAGGAAGGCCATCTGACAGTAGTCAAGTCTCATGCTAGTGGGTAGAGGGCCGCATATCTGTACAGGTACATGCACGCATATACATACACCTCTTTTGTAAATTTTGCCAGCATCAGGATCATTCTGCGGGATGGTCAAAGATATTCCCACACATACCCAGAGATCCTGACTGGGCCCACCATCCCTTTCTTGCTGATAGCAACACCAGAACAGTGGCCTTTTCTCCACTGCCCAGCTGATTGGTTGGAAAACTGCACAAGTCCCATCCCCCCCACCAGCTTCTGTACCAAGAGCAGCCAAAGGACACAAATTTTCTTCCCCACCAGGATCACAAATGGACACTTGAAGTCCATCTCCAAAAGAAATTATTCTTCTACCTCCTTGTCAAAGGAGCCTGGTGGTAGCAGTAATGAAAGTCCAGGTTCTGCTGCCTCCATCAGCAGAGCTGCCCCTTTTACACTAATGGAAGTACATTTTCTTTTAAAAGGAGAAATCAGCCTATCAGTGTAGTAAGGAACCTTCCCGCAGCAAAACAGTTTCAGAAGCAAATACTGTATATGAAAAAAATGTATGGGAGGCTGTTTTTGCTTCGGACCTAGTATTTTTAATCATCTGGTACAAAACAGATTCCCAAATCCATACTGAGGAGATACCTTTATTAAACCACCTTACAAAATGCCATTCAGCACCATAAATGCCAGAATATATTAATGTCAAATGTCAAAATAAATTAATACAATTGTTTCATGCAAGCAGACTCTACTCATGTTGCCTCTTTTGCTTCTTCCACTGCTCTGCATTCAGAATGTGAGGCTTGTAATTTCATTAAGGCAGGAAGAAAGTTATTTTTTGCCTGTATAAATAAATTACATAAAATAAATACAAATAAGCATAATCATGAGAACAAGCTACCTAGCAATGCTACCTTGGGGATGTGTGGGTGGGCAATGGTTGATCTATAACTTCTACAGTGTTGCTTGCTTGCATTGGTTATTATTTATTTTTTATTTTTATTTTATTTATTAGACTTCTTATCCCGCCCCCCTAGACACAGTCTACTCGGGGCGGGTTCCATAAAATTAAATACAAATCATTTAAACAATTTAAAAGTAAGACAATTCAAAAATAATAATAATTAATATTAATAGTACTCAAGATGGATAGAAAAAACTTATAGTAAAATAAAATCAAATATTGACAGGAGGGAAGGCTTGTCTAAAGAGCCAAGTTTTTAATTGGCTCTTAAAAACACCCAGCGAGGGAGCCAGGCGGATCTCTGATGGAAGATTATTCCAAAGCCGAGGGGCCACTGCCGAGAAGGCCCGGTTTCTTGTTCTTTCTTTCCGGGCCTCTCTCGGTGTTAGGCCTCAGCCGTCCCTCCTGGCTATGACGAGTGATTCGGGTAGATCTTGGTGGAAGAAGGCGATCTGCCAGGTATCGAGGTCCTAAACTGTTTAGGGCTTTATACGTCATCATCAACACTTTGAAATCAATGCGGAAGCGGATGGGCAGCCAATGCAAGGCAGCCAGAGTGGGAGAGATATGTTGGTATTTTCTCACCCCACTAAGGAGTCTGGCCGCCGCATTCTGCACCATTTGAAGCTTCCGCAACAATCTCAAAGGTAGTCCCATGTAGAGAGCATTACAGTGATCTAATCTCGAGATTACAAGCGCATGGACAAGAGTAGTGAGGGCCTCACCATCGAGATAGGGTCGCAGCTGGGCAATCCGCCACAGGTGCAAATAGGCGGAGCGGGCCACGGACGCCACCTGGGTTTCCATGGTAAGCGCCAGGTCCAGATGTATCCCCAAGCTGCGCACCTCACTCTTTGCGGTGAGAGTCACCCCCCCAAAAGAGAGGGAGTTTCCCAAACCGCCGACGGAGGGGCCGCCCACCCTCAAGACCTCCGTCTTGTCCGGGTTCAACCTCAACCCATTCAGCTGCATCCATTGCAGCACGGCCTCCAGACAGCGTACAAGGGACGAAACGGCATCCACTGAGGTAGATGAAAAGGAGATGTAGAGCTGGGTGTCATCAGCATACTGATGGCACGAAGCCCCACACCCCCTGATGACCCCTCCTAGCGGCCTCATATAGATGTTAAACAGCATTGGGGATAGGATCGACCCCTGCGGAACCCCACAATTGAGACTCCACGGGGCCGAAACACTCTCCCCAAGCTGTACTCTCTGGGGACGGTCCCCCAAGAAGGATCGGAGCCAGGCGAGCGCCAGGCCCCCGATTCCTAACTCAGAGAGCCTCCCCAGGAGGATACCGTGGTCGACGGTATCAAAGGCGGCTGAGATATCGAGGAGGACCAACAAGGACATTTTGCCCCGGTCAGCCTCCCTCAACAGGTCATCCAACAGTGCGACCAGTGCCGTTTCTGTGCCATGACGCGGCCTGAAGGTTATGGGGGAAAAGAGAATTTTCCCCCCTTCATTTTATGGCAGGATTTTTTTATTATTATTTTGTTGTTGTTCCTGCCATTTGCTTTCTACTCAACCCAATAGGAGGGAAAGTTCTGAGACAGACAGGTGTCCTAACCTAGGGGTCTTTTGTGGGACAAAAATGCTTTTCATCCAGCTGAGACAAGTCTCCTTCCCTCCATGTTTCACCTCCCACATTGTAGGGTTTACTGCTGGTAGAAACACTACAGGTGATAATCCTATACTTATGGAGCTTCCACAGTCACCCCCATAAACCCCTGGCACAGGTGGGCTGCCCTATCCCCGGAGCTCCTGTCTGCCAACAGATGGACTGTGTTATTCCCCTCTTCACTGCTTTAGCCAGACTTCAGCAGGGGGTAGGATCCCTCCATTGTTGAATCAAAGGACAAAGAAAAGGAGCTGACATGCTTCATCATGAGAAACAGTTTCAAACCAATTTCCATTCAGAACAGAGGAAAAAAACCCAGCTGAATTCAGCAGAATATCCAGACTGATCCCCATTGCAGCAACAATAAATCATGCTTGCTGTACTTAGGATTCTATCCTTGTTCGGTAGCAGAAAACCTTAAATCTTAAATCATATTGTTGTTTGCTGTTGTACATATTGCATATATTCCATTGGATTTTGTATATATATATTTGATGTGTACCTTTTGTCTCATATTTTAGGTCAACTGAACATTAATTAGAGATATGTTGATGTGGTTGAGTTGGATATTCTACCTGTATTTCTTACATGCACAGATATCCATGCACTTGAACTCCACACATTCTTTGGCATGAATGATGCAGAGTTGCATGCATGAATGACTGGTAATTGAATCTGCCTTGCACAGAAGCATCTTTTGTAGTCTCCCCACACACACACTGCCTCCGATTGTTTCACCATATAGGGAGAGTACTGGTGTATAAATAACCACTTGAGCAGATTGAAAAAGCAGCATAAAGAATATAGCCTAGTCCAGAGGGAAAGATAAGACACAACAGGGCCTGCTCATTGTTCCTTTACCAGGAAATCTCTGGAACCACTGGTGCTGTAATGTAAGTAAGCAAAAGTGTATGTGGTATAAATAGTCACATTTTTTATTTATTTACTCTTGCCACTAGTTCCATTCCCTTCTTCTATTGTTTCCTTGTGCCTCTTTTTAGATTCTAAGCTTCTGCGGGAAAGATATCTCAGACCTGTTCTTTGTAAAGCCTTAGTTCATGGGTTGCGCTACAGATCAACAGCTAGACACATGCCAATAATAATAGCAATTACGGAAAACGTACTTGCCTTACTCTTCCACTTGTTACATCCCATTTTCTGAACATACTTTGTGACCCTCAAGTTGGGAAACACTGTTTCAGACTCATCTTCAGGAAAACTATTCATTGTAACATGGGTTATTCCTTCATTCACATTTTAACCATCAGATTAATCTAACCTTGTTAAATTTCATAGTCAGGTTACAGAATATCATCCAGTTCTGCATCTAATCATTTTAAACAGGGCATATATAGAGGACTTTGCCAATTTTAGATGGTTGGCTGTAGAATCTTACATGATTGTGTACAGTAATTGTTTTACTGCTTCCCAGAATAAACAATGTATTAGACAGATGTGGCAACATTTCTGACCATGTCAGTGTTCCAGAGCTCATTCTCTCTGAGAAATAAGTAGACATGGGGACGAATATAAAAACGAATCATGATATTCGTTGTCACTTCATATTTGTCAGTTCCAGAGAGCCCAAGGAATACGAAGGGAGAAATATAACCATTTTATATTCATTCATTCATAGTGAATTACCTCTCTGCCTATGACCCCACGGATCAGCTCTTCCTTGGGGGCATAAGCAGAGCGGGACGGCTAGGGTGCTGTTTGCAAAGATGGTGGGGGGCTTCCTTTCAGACAGCCAAGCTTGCCCCATCTGTCTGTGTGCCCACAGATCAGCTGTTCACTGGGCCATAGACAGAGAGGGCAAGCCTGGCTGCCTGAAGGGAAGGCCCCCCACCACTGTTTGTAATGGAATGGAAGCTAGGCTGCCAGAATGGAAACCACCATAACTTCCATTGCGCCACTTCTGGCTGTGCTGAGATGGCAGCGGCAGAGGAGGAGGAGGCAGCAGGACAAGGTAGGGAGGTGACAGGGGCAGTGGGAAGGTGGTGATGGGCAAGCTGTGAGGGTGGGTGGGGCTCAGTTTAGTTTTTTTTAAAGACAGCCATAGGCTGTCTAAAAACAAACAAACCCTATGAACCGATTCGTGGTTTGTCAGTTCACTCCAAGGAAATTTGTGGTTCGTGGTTCATCAAGTTGATGTATCATGAACCAAGACAAAACACTATTTTGTCAGTCCGTCCCCATCTCTTGAAATAAGAATAGCTTCAGTGTATCATTTCTAAGAGTATCAGAATCTATTAGAATATGGAGAGTAGATAATTTTAGTGGCCTGAATTCCAAAGTTCATGATGGTGTTTATGCTGATGAACTGTTGATATCACTAATGCCACCCAAGAGTGAAGCAGCAGGTATCATTTGGGTACATCATATTCAAACTCCTACATTTGCACTGTTCTCTGTGAACTGCATCATTTGTTGTTGTTGTTTAGTCGTTAAGTCGTGTCCAACTCTTCGTGACCCCATGGACCAGAGCACGCCAGGCCCTCCTGTCTTCCACTGCCTCCTGGAGTTTGGTCAAATTCATGTTGGTAGCTTCGATGACACTGTCCAACCATCTCGTCCTCTGTCGTCCCCTTCTCCTCTTGCCTTCACACTTTCCCAACATCAGGGTCTTTTCCAGGGAGTCTTCTCTTCTCATCAGATGGCCAAAGTATTGGAGCCTCAGCTTCAGGATCTGTCCTTCCAGTGAGCACTCAGGGTTGATTTCCTTCAGAATGGATAGGTTTGATCTCTTTGCAGTCTAGGGGACTCTCAAGAGTCTCCTCCAGCACCACAATTCAAAAGCATCAATTCTTCGGCTGTCAGCCTTATTTATGGTCCAGCTCTCCCTTCCATGCATCGCTGCTGGAAAAACCATAGCTTTGACTATGCGGCCCTTTGTCGGCAAGGTGATGTCTCTGCTTTTTAAGATGCTGTCTAGGTTTGTCATCGCTTTCCTCCCAAGAAGCAGGCTTCTTTTAATTTCGTGGCTGCTGTCCCCATCTGCAGTGATCATGAAGAGAAGACTCCCTGGAAAAGACCCTGATGTTGGGAAAGTGTGAAGGCAAGAGGAGAAGGGGACGACAGAAGACGAGATGGTTGGACAGTGTCATCGAAGCTACCAACATGAATTTGACCAAATTCCGGGAGGCAGTGGAAGATAGGAGGGCCTGGCGTGCTCTTGTCCATGGGGTCATGAAGAGTCGGACACGACTTAACGACTAAACAACAACAACGTTTGTGAACAAAAATCTCTCTCTACAGATGTGCATACATAGGGATGAAGCTGATCACCAGTGTACTCTTTCCCTGCCATGTATGCTCACTGTGCACACATTGAACATCTCTCAGAGGCTACCACAAACAAAACATGCTGTGTACACAAAATTCTATTACTGCTTTCATCTAATCATTGAACTTACCTTTTTAGGGTCTTTTTTTTTCTGCTATCACTTGAGACTCTCAAATGTGAGTGTATCTGCTTGCCTACATTAGTACTAGGTCCATTATTAATGAGTCTTTTTACGGAGTAGCTTACCAGAAGAACAGGAAGGCTGCCTGTTGATTTCCTTGATTTCCCCAAGTCAGACATAGTATTCCTAAACCATGCTGTGCCATGCTGCTAGTTAACATGCTGCACAGCCTCAAGGCAGACATCCATTTGTCCCATTTACAAATTGACCTTTCAGTTCTTTTGGACAGCAGTTGTCTACAACCAGCAATTTCCAGGGCCAAGGCAACTCACAAAGCCTTTGCTGTCACAGCCAGAAGCCATATTTTTGTGGGAATTATGAGAACAAACTTCAATTTCATAATGATATCCCATGAACAGAAATAGCATTTAGAAAAGACTTCTGAAAAACTCAAAGATCCTTTTATCAGGTGGGTGTTGCCCTTTATCTAAAAAGGTTGTTTGAACTCTCAAAAGACTTTTTTTCCTGTAAAAGCTAGTAAAATGACACTTTTCAAGTAGCCATTTTATCTCCCCGCCCCCTTTTACTTTATATATATGAAAAAAGAGAGTTTCCATGTTGGAGAAGGGTTATTACATCCAGTCAGTGCAGATGTAATCCAATTTGAAACTAGCACAGATAATTTCTGACAGGTAAAAAGAACACAGTTCGATGTAACATTTCTGCTCTTACAGAACACATTTTAAATCAAAGAATCATGGCAAAGTATACTTTGCTCAGAAAACAAAAATTCTCTATTGCTTTCTTCCTTTCTAGAAAATAACTTTGATACTGAATTGCTCTTCGAGAATTTGAAGCTGAGCTTCATATTTAAGTCATTTTGAACCATTGACATGAAGCCTAAAATTCTAAACAAATAAATAAAGTATTGAGAGCATGTTCTCTAAATGTATGTACCTATTCAAATGTGGAGCACAAGTATCCTAGTAAGAGGTTTTGCTTTTAAAACAGTCTGTTTTCCACTTTTGTTTTTGTTTGTGTTTGATAGGATATTTGGTTTCACCCAATAATTATTGTTTATTAGCAGTGATGGGCCAATTCCCATAGCTCAACAGAACAAGTGTTCATGTGCTCTCTCAGAAAGTTTTTACAAAAAGTTCACCTGTTCTGAGCATTTTCTCCTGGCTCATGTTCATTCATGGCACTGCACAAATGTGTTAATTATCCTGTTCTCCCTGAGAATTGAAGTATGGTTTCATGTTCTCTATAGCATTTCCACATGACCAATCATAGCACAGAATCATTTGAAAATTCAGCCCCCCATTGTATTGGCATTAAGGGACAATCAAGATTTGACACAAGTGGTGGAGATGTGGACTAAACAAACAGCTCCTTTGTTGAGAGATCTAATTTACAACGGTCAATGAACATGTCATCAAGAGTAAGAGGTTACTATAATGTCTGAACATGCCTCTACAAAGCACAATTCACAAAGGTCGACTCCATACTGGATAAGAACTTTGGTGACATTTAATTTGCTATACATCCAGCACATTATAAGTTGATTAAAAATTGTAGTCTAAGCCAAGTAATGGTGAATTTCAATTAGGATTGCAGATCAGCAGGATTCCATTCCCTGAGATTTCAGGATCAAAGTCTGAGTCCTAGAAGTAGGCCCATGTAATGTCACATGGCAAACCCTGAAGCAACAACTGCAAAATGGGGTGTGGGACAGCAGATGGACAATATAGAGATTGTGATTAATTTAAAGACCAACATGTGAATTCCACCAATAGCACTAGAACATGCAAGATAATGAACAAGACTTGGGTGTTTCCAAGCATGCCTAAATGGCACATCCTGAAGCCATGTGAATGAACCCTATAAAAGCTGGAGTTGTCAGGTTGCCAGCATACCGTTCCCTGAGATATGAGTCCAAAGCCTGAAACCCAGCTAGTGGACCCCAAAACGTGAGTCTCATGGTGAAAACCCGATATCTAGCAACTCTAATTTCAATAGCATCACTCAGGGACCCTTACTTGTGGCACCAGTGCCTTCTCCCAGGAAGGCTGAGCTCACAAATCCTGCTGTCTTCTTCCCCACCAGTTACTTGAATTTAGCTATGATTTCTTCAGAACTAAAAATGGAAGCTGTCATGCACTAAAGTAGGCTGGTATTTACCACAAAAATATGTCATCTGTAAGTGAGCATAAGCCACATGTTGCTTACATAAATTTTAGAAATAGATTGTGGAGGCATACTAAAACAGCAGATATATAAAGTGATTGTTAGTCTGTTGTTGTTTTTTAAATTAGTTATAATTAGTTATAAATCTTTATGTTTTCCAAAATGACAGCAGTATAACCACCCACAAAGGGGAAAAATGTTTTTCACAGCATTCCTAGAGGTATAGGCTATAATTATAATTATACTGATAATACCAAACCTTTTCCTAGAAAAAAACATATTGCTCCAGTTCAATTTAAAATGCTTTGCTACATCCTGCATATTTTCTGACATTATCTCTGGCATGAGTACAGGCTCCGCCTTCTGCATTTTACAAATACCACAGGTTTTCATGTAAAATTAATCTACTATTACTCCTTTTTAGTCCTTCTACAAATACATGCATGTACTAGAAATGGTATAATTGCAAGTGTTCTGCATATAGTGCAAGAAATCATAACTGAATGGGGGGGGGGGACGCCATACAGACGGTTTGTCAAGATTTATTATTCCACTGGACTTTCACAGCTAGTGGTATAATGAGATTCAGACCATATGTCTTTTAAAATTGAAACTACATGATGCAGGCTTAAAACATTGCTCTTAAGTGTTTATTCTCTCATTTTTGGCAGGAGGGATAAATGACTGCAGAGCAATATCTGCCAGTTGTTCATTCCTCCTTCCAAACAGAAAAGAAACTGGCCTTTAAAACAAAGAAAAGAAAAGAATTTTAACAAGAAAATAAAAAGCCTTTACAGCCCTGAGCAGGAGTTTCCATTGTGATTTCTTCCAAGCCAGTGTGCTAGAACTAATTTCAGCCTATTTAATCAGGTGACATCAGGAAGCACTGAAAACACAATTTGTTGTGAAATTTGGTTCTGCGTTTGCTATTAGGAGCCGAATGTTCAGCTCTTTTGCACCTCTCCACTGGACCTTACCAAAGAACACACTAGCTGGAGGGCATCAGCAAGGCAGATCACTCAGAAGGAAACAGAACAGCTGTGTTTCTGAAAGCCAAAATGAGCATGACGTCTGTGAACTGCTGCTGGGAATGTCTGAAACTGCTACCCTTAGCAGGGAGCCCCAAGAAACCTGTTAGTGACAGCCGAATCAAATTGCAGCTTTTGTGGGAGATAGACAAAAAAATAAAATAAAAACGTTATATTCTCCCTGTACTGTAAATCTCTATGATTGTCTTTTTTCTCATGATTTCTTATAAATCCATTTAAGCAACCAAAAATAAACTTCAGAATGAACAAACATTGTCATGCTGCCATTCACTAGCTATAAAACAGCTCCAGGTAAGAATTATATGAGGATAATCTTTCAGCAAAACTTGGGCAAGAAGATAACCACCAGCATAGACATTACGTCACACTGACAGGTGTGCAATTCTGCATCTAGATTAGAGTTTGTTTTTCTTTGCTAAATAGGAATGATTGCTGTGTTCCTTGGAACAGCAGTTCAGCTATCTTTCATTCAGCAAATAATACACTTTGGATGTTTATAGCAGTGCTGTCATCTGTGACCATGTGACAATGCCTAGTGTCCATTTTTTAAGTGAGCAATGAACAGATTAACCAACTTCGCCTAGCTCCCGCACACAGCTTCAAGGAGCCGCGCAGGAGGTTGGAATGTACTTGCCTTGCCTAAGGGCTACTGAAGATCAGCACGTTCAGACACCATTGAGCAGGCTGCTTTTGACTCTTGTCTTGATTTTCCTTTTCTAAAATAGATGCAATGGATCTACCTCCTGTGCAACTGGAAACCCAGTGCCTTAATTTGAATTCCTATAGGGTCCTGAGGGGAAGGGTCTCAAGAGAAGATTTTAAGAAGCAGGGAAGGGAAAGTTTTTGCATTTTAAATTTTAACTTCAAGTTCTTTTGACACCTTTCCATTTTCATTGGATGCACTGAGTAGGTACAGGTGTTCTCAGTATTGAAAGGTTCATAATATACCTGGAAAACTTGACAAAAGAACAAACAAACCCCACCATAACAGTTGTTTTGTGTTTAGGTGAGAAGTGGCTAACTGCTGAAAAACCAAGTTAGGTTCTTACTTTTTTTCTGTGATTAGTGTCTCTTTGTGAATGATAGGGAGCAAAAGAGGGGTTCCTGTAAACCAGAGGTCCCCAACCCCCAGTCCGCGGCCCCGTGCCAGTCCGTGGCCTGAGCCGGACTGGGTCGCGGAGATATACCTCCCCCCCCACCCCCACACACACTCCCCCCCAAGCCCGTTTGCGCCTGCGCGTGAGTGCGCATGCGCCTGCAGGAGCACTGTGCCACCCTTTGCGCATGCGCACAAGTGCGCACGCCCGCACAAGCGCTGCGCCGCCCTTTGAGCACCGTGTCCGTGGGGCTAAAAAGGTTGGGGACCGCTGCTGTAAACCATCTTGACTTCTGACATTGGTGTTGTCAGCATTTAGGCTGTCCTCTCCTGTGTAAAGACCTCATTTTCTCTGCTGGCAAGGCAAACATGATATTGTGGATACAATATATATAATCCCTCATTTTTTACAATTCTGGAGCCAGATTTTTAAAAAAGGTTTTAAAAGTAATTGTTTCTCTCTTTCAATCAAGGTAAAAATGGTATAAGTCACAATCACTGTAGGTGGTTGATCGCTCCTCAACCTTGAAAACTTCATCACTTTATTTGGCATAAGATTCATGAACTGTAGTCAACTTCATGAGACATAAGCATTGTACTCTCAGTTGCCACATAATTGATAATGATGATGATGATGATGATTTGCTAATCCTGCACTGTTGTTAAAATTCAAGAATTTTTTAAAAAGTTCTTTGGCATGAATCCTGAATACAGAGGAATGAGCTGTTATGCAGGATAACTCGCCTAATATTGTGTGATTCCTCTTCCTCCTGTAGCCCTTATCTTGTCTCATACCACACCGATGAAGGGCAGCTTCTGACCTTGGCCTTTGGGGAAAATATGGGGAAGCTCAGGATAGAAAATTCACCTTCTGCAAACAACCAGTCAATCACAGGGCAAAATCCTGTTGTATAACTTTCGTACCCAGTGCAACTTGGATTGGGCGCCTGAAAAAATTATTCTTATGTGCCATCAAGTAGGAACTGACTTATAGTGACCCTATTTGGGTTTTTTAAAGTAAATGATATGTTTAAGGAGTCATTTTATCAGTTTCTCATTCCCAGTAAATTTCCATAGTTGAGTAAGGATTCAAATCGAAGCCCCCAGGGTTCATCACTCTATCCACTCCATCAAACTGGGTGCCCCTGAAACATATAGCTTGTACTAATTAAAAGATTCACTGTCCCCCTGCTTTAGGTTCCAAAGCTTCCTTGGGGTCCCTTTTGCCCCGGGGAAGCCTTGGGGAACCAGGGGACAAGAGTGCGCAAGAAGCCTTTAGAAGTCAAAAATTGCCATCAGATTGGCAGTAGTGATCCAGCAGCAATTTTTCTTACTTTTAAAGGGTCCCTTTCCATGTCTAAAGGCTCCCAAAGACTTTCCTAGGGCAGAAGGGAGTCCAAGGGAGTCTTGGAACAAAAAAATGGGGGGATGTTGTTTTTTAGTCGTTAAGTCGTGTCCGACTCTTCGTGACCCCAAGGACAAGAGCACGCCAGGCCCTCCTATCTTCCACTGCCTCCCGGAGTTTGGTCAAATTCATGTTGGTAGCTTCAATGACACTGTCCATCCATCTCGTCCTCTCCTTCTCCTCTTGCCTTCACACTTTCCCAACATCAGGGTCTTTTCCGGGGAGTGTTCTCTTCTCATGAGATGACCAAAGTATTGGATCCTCAGCTTCAGGATCTGTCCATGGACAGAAACAAAAATGGGGGGATAGGAAGCTTTTAATTAGTGTAAGGATGTAATTACACTGGCAAGCCAAATCAGAGCAATTCTGCTCCTCTGTAGCTTGATTTGCAGCAATTTTATGGTTCTATTGAGATTAGAAGCATAGTGGAGTCCATGGATTCTTTTGGTGCCAGTGCCCACAATGACCGCTCAATCTGATGCAGTTCAATGCGCACCACAGCCCCCCTTCCTTTGATCCCGCTCTGTCCTGATTCCTGGCTCTAGTTTTATGATTCATTGTAAAGCCTTAACATACAATCACATACACACATACCATGGAAAACAAATAGTTTGCTGTAATTCATCAAGTTGTTTCTGTTCCATATTGATTTTTCTCTCTCTCTCTTTTTTTTTTGTTTTTTTTTTTTTTGCCCATGCAACAATGATCTAATGTAAAGCTAATGTATCAATGCAGTGATATGGTGACCTAGTGCTAAACTTGGTAGGTTTTTTCTTGTTGTTTTTTTAAGTTCAAAGTGTCTAAGGAGAAAGATTGCAGGCTGTGTGTGTTCCCACTGTCCAAAGCATCCATCCAACTCACCACAATATCATATGATACCATATGTGTCATATGATCAGATTTTAAAAGTTTGAATTCATCCCTTCTGCTTCCATAACAAATGCTATTTGCCAGTGTAGCTGTTACCTAGGCCACATGTTTGTAGTGCTTCATCCAAGTTGTGCTGAGCACAAAGTTGTCGCAACAGGATTTTGCCCATGGTTCTTAGGACCACTTCATGTGCTGATGATCTGAACTTTTGTTAATATGATTCAGCCTTGGGGAAGAGATAATGATTGAAAATATCATTGGGTGCACACAAACATTTTTGTACACCCAAGGAAGCTCTCACGCAATTTAATTTATAGTCAAAAGTTGGGGCTTGAGACTTAAGAAAAACAATTTATAGCCTGTAGTGATGGCTGCTTAAGGAGAATGTGTAGGATGAAATGCCTGCATTGCTTATTTATGCCAAACACACAAAGATAAAAATTGATTAGAGGTCATTTAGAAACAGCAAGACTCCTCTGTACCTGCTGTTAGTCAGTAAATTCAAGCAGGATAGTTCCCCTCCTCTGAAATAAGTGATTTATAATCTCAATGGTTGTAATTTACTGTAAGCAAAACATAAGATTAGTAATGTGGTTAATATGAATTATTAAATTCCCATTAGAGTAAATTACCACCCACAGAGATGCACAAAAGGGTTCTGAATTAATTTATATACTTCAGCAACCCTATATTTATACCTGTTCCTTAAAGTCAGGAGGAAGTTAGCATATTCGGATCCGGCTTCTTGTGTGCCAGAGGGAGCATTTCCTGAGTGAAAGTCTTTGGAACACTTCTTTCTACCAGTGGAAAGGGATGGGGGTACAATTCATTGATTCCTCTCTACAGCTCAACTCCCAACACTTCCTCCATTGTTCTGGCTAGTCTTTCAACTCTCCAGAGTAGATGGGAGGGTGAGGGTGATAGGGACTGCAGGGAAAAGAGAGAGGAGGAAAAGATGGCCACTCTTTCTTCCAGTGTGATTTCTCCACTGAATCAGAAGTCTTCAACAGTTGCCAGGAGCCCTTTAATCTGCAGGACACTTATTCTAGATCTATCTCTGTTATTCTGATGCAGAACCTGGAAGTTATATTTTTGGACTACAGTTCCTAGTATTCCTCAGCTAGCATGGTGAGGAAAAGAAAGAGGCTTATGCCTTAGGCCAGTGGTCAGGAAACAGGGGTGAATTACCCCAAATGGGATAAAAATTAAAATCTTGGGGGTAATGAGCAGAGTGCTACCCCCACCCCCCCACTCCCACCCCCTGCAGCCGAACCTCAAACTGGAAGCCACCTCTCCCTGCTACCTTCTTTGGTTCCGGCACTTGTAAATCCGTTCTTTTGGAGATAAGGCTGCTTGATTGGTTACAGCTGTAGAACAGCCATGGGCAGTCAATCCGGCTTGTGAATGACTGCTTCTGCCAGAGGTGACTGCAAGCACCACGAGGGAAAGCTGCAATTAAGGAGGGAAGGAAGGTGCAAGAGAGCGACAGAACGGGTGGCTTCATCAGCTTGTTTAAATATATGTAGAAAATGGAGGCAGGCAGGGAGGGTGGGTGGATGGGTGTATGTGTGTATGAGAGAGATTGAGAGACTGACTCAAAACTATGAAAAAAGGAACAGGCAAACAGGACGGAAGGCTTGAATTAAGGGGGGAAAAGGGTGGCTTCATCAAGCTTGTTTAAACGTAATGAGAGGAAATGGACATACTGAACTGAAGCAACTAATTGTTGAAAATTGAGGGAGGAAGGGTTTGTGTGTGTGTGTGTGTGTGTGTGTGTGCGTGTGCGCGTGAGAGAGACAGAGACAGAGACTTGACTCTTTCATAAAACCATGAAAAAAGGAACCTTCTAAAATTTAATCTCCACTGCATTTAGCTCTGCAGTTACTGCTGAGAACAGCAGAAGTCTGAAGTGTGTAGCAATCATGTTTCTCTATTTCTCATCCCCAAAGCAGACAAGAGTATCATAGTTTATTCCCAAAATCTGAATCCCAGTCTTTCTGTTCCTGGTCCTACTTTGACTGCAGCACCAAACAAAAGACTGTGGGTTTCTTTATTGAGTCAATCCATCTCATGTGCAGTCTTCCTCTTTTCCTACTGCATTGCACTTTTTCCTGCATTGCTGCCTTTTCCAGTGAGCTTGTCTTCTTATGATGCCACTGTAGTACAGTACCCTTTGTTTGATTATTTTAGCTTGTAGTGAAAGTCCACACTTAATTTGCTTTACTTATCTTTCTGACAAGTCATAATAGGTTTGTCATCGCTTTCCTCCCAAGAAGCAGGTGTCTTTTAATTTCGTGGCTGCTAGCACCATCTGCAGTGATCATGGAGCCCAAGAAAGTCAAATCTGTCACTGCCTCCATATCTTCCCCTTCTATTTGCCAGGAGGTGATGGGGCCAGTGGCCATGATCTTAGTTTTTTTGATGTTGAGCTTCAGACCATTTTTTGCGCTCTCCTCTTTCACCCTCATTAAGAGGTTCTTTAATTCCTCCTCACTTTCTGCCATCAGAGTGGTATCGTCTGCGTATCTGAGGTTGTTGATATTTCTTCCAGCAATCTTAATTCCGGCTTGGGATTCCTCTAGTCCAGCCTTTTGCATGATGTATTCTGCATATAAGTTAAATAAGCAGGGAGACAATATACAGCCTTGTTGTACTCCTTTCCCAATTTTGAACCAATCAGTTGTTCCATATCCAGTTCTAACTGTTGCTTCCTGTCCCACATATAGATTTCTCAGGAGACAGATAAGGTGATCAGACACTCCCATTTCTTTAAGAACTTGCCATAGTTCGTTGTGGTCCACACAGTCAAAGGCTTTTGTGTAGTCAATGAAGCAGAAGTAGATGTTTTTTCTGGAACTCTCTGGCTTTCTCCATAATCCAGCGCATGTTAGCAATTTGGTCTCTAGTTCCTCTGCCCCTTCGAAATCCAGCTTGTACTTCTGGGAGTTCTTGGTCCACATACTGCTGAAGCCTACCTTGTAGGATTTTGAGCATAACCTTGCTAGCGTGTGAAATGAGTGCAATTGTACAGTAGTTGGAGCATTCTTTGGCACTGCCCTTCTTTGGGATTGGGATGTAGACTGATCTTTTCCAATCCTCTGGCCACTGCTGAATTTTCCATTGATGATGATTTAAAAAATATAGCGCACTGGTCCTTTGATATTGGGCTGTGGCACCAGGGTGGGTGACATGACCTTTAGCCTGGTTTGTTCCTTTTTGCACACCACACACAGAATGATTAAAGTGGTAGGAAAAGCCCCCCCCCCCAACTCTGCGTTGGCTGTCTCTAGCAAGCATGTCATTGCTAGCACCACTCTGGCAGCCATTGATGATGATTAAATCCTCTGCGAGCTAGCAAAAATTTAATGCAACTTGTTAGGCACGTTGGACACCTTACTACTCCCTATACCACCCCATGGCTGGAGTGCAATGTGTTCCAGCAAAAATAGTGCATATCTTTATTAAATTTGGTGCATCCTGCTAGTTCGGTACATAGCCTGGCAGCCATTGATACTGATGATATATCCTGCTAGTTCGGTACACAGCCTGTGTAGATTCAATAATATTTTGATTTCAAATAATGTATGATTTCCTTCCTTTCAAATCAAGGGGGTAATGTCGGCGTATATAAATTTTTTGGGGGGTAAAAGGTAAAAAAGTTCCCTGACCCCTGCCTTAGGCTAACAAAAAACTAGGAAAGGTTACTTTTTGTACTACAACTCCCAGAATCCGCCAGTTAATATGGATTAGTAACCTTCCCCATCTCTGCTGTGCCCATCTGTATCAGTTCAAATTCACACAAACACAATTTCAGTTAAGAATTCCCCTTTTGGGAGAAAACCTTTTCCATTTTTCTTTCAAGTTTCATTACAGTAGGAGTTTTCATCCATTATGAACAGGGGTCTTGGACCTTGAAATTTACTTCTAGTATTAATGAGCCTCTCAATTCATACAAATGTATCTGTCTTGTATGCCTGCAATTTCCATTTCCTGAACATTTCCATAGCTTTCGAAAGAGCCCTGTAAACTTTCCGACATATCTTCTTTCAAGTAAGGCACTGCTTGCACCTTGTTAAAATGAAGAAGATAAAGGGTAAAAAAATACTGAGGCAGCTGCCTTCATTTTAAATGGAATGCAACTTCAGTTATACAGTGTTTATACTTCAGTTATAAATGGAGCCAATAACCTAAGAAATTATGTCTGAAATCCTGTTGCCCAGTTATACAAAAGACATAACTTTTGGAAGCAAACAACTACAGTATAAGTTTAGAAATCTCCATAGACTTTATCTCTTACATAACAAGTTGTTAGACTCAGCATACAACAGATAATGTCTATGGAGATTTCTAAACTTATAGCAATTCACTTCCAAAAGTTATGCCTTTTGCATAACCGGACAACAGGATTTCAGCCAATGAGCCCTAATATTTTTACTATGTTGTTACAATGCAAGCAAGCCTATGTGGGTGACTCAAAACTATATTTCACTAAATTCAATGAAGTTCAGTTCCTTGTAAGTAAGGACAGGGCTGCAGCCTTGCCTTTGATTTAATTCCTGTTTATGTTTACTCAGAAGGAAGTCACACAAATTTCAGTAGAAATTTCAGTGGATATTGTGAAATAGTGGATACTTTTTCACAAATTCCCTTCCATGTGTGCATGAGTTTTTGTAGGGATTTCCCCAGAAACCTACTGTATGCCTCCTGGTGACACTGACAGCATTGCCACCCATACTAACTGTGCCTTCTCAGTCTCTCTTTATTTCTCTCTAAAGGAGAACTGGAACCATACTTGTACTAACTGTTAGTAACAGTATTAACATACTGGCAGAAACATGAGAGGCAGGTGAAAGAGATGAGAAAGCTGTGATGGTGGGGGTGGGACACTTGTGAACAGGGTTCTGCTGTGCATAGAAGCATTTTTCCTTGCTTTCTGTAACAGATTTGAGAGTATTACTGGGTTCCTTGATAGATTCCCCTCCCATCATAGGAATCCCATTCTTACTTAACATTTGGGGAAATTTATTGCAGATGAGATCTGGGCATATCCAGGTGAATAACATAGTCTCGGGCCCAGTAGGCTTTCCACTGTAGCGAACCCACAATAAAAACAGCAAGTCCTATAACTTGCCATCGTTGATATTCATTCATTGAGTTCTGCAGTGCTCCTCATTACAGGCAATGCAGTGTCAGTGTGTTTTTCTTTACCATGCTGACATTTTATTTTGATGAATGCATGGCTGCATTCAATAAGTTCTGCGGGTTTGAATATATTGATTTCAATTTCAGTTGGATGGGAGCAAACACTTAGGGGCTTTGCTGAATCAGGACCTCACTGCTATGTATTTCCTCTTAGGAGCAAAGTGGTCCTGGAATTTTCATTAGATAACAGCCACCCTGTCATTTCCTACCTTGCAACACTGAAAGGGCAGGGCTGGCCCAGCAATACAGCATGGCATGAATCCACTAGCAAGAGGAATAGATGAAGGCAGAAATTAGTATCTGAAAAATATTGAATGGTGTTTTAAAATATTGGTCCTAGCTCAGATGGCCATTATTTACTTAGGGGCAGCTGCTTTATGGGACTCTTAAGAACTATTTTGAGCTACAGCTTAGGCAATGCTAACAGTGGTTTATCTGCTTCACATGACCTCTTGTTTCTCCACTTATATATTTACTCACAACCAGTCCTTCCGTTTCCTGTTGTACCTGGTTGTTAGAAGTAAAAATGCAGTTCTTGACTTGAAATGCAAGTAACCATTGACATTGGTCATGTTTTGTACCATCTGTTGATCTGTAATGTACTCTGTTGCCAGCTGACAAATGGGTGTCTTCTAGATTCAGATGAATCCCAAATCCAGAACTGATAGGCTCACTAGTTTAGATGCTGATTCTGTATCCAGAAATGGTGTGCCCTTAAGAATATTCATTCTGAGTATTCCAACAAGAGGTAGCCTCAAATTTACGTTTGGCAAACTGAATTGATTTTGCTTTGTAGTTGGTCATTTGAACTTGGTGTGCATATCTCAGACACGTGGCACTGTAAAAAAAATTGCCTAGAGGAATAATGTTGTAGAAGGAGGAAACTGATCTGAATCGAATGATCTACTAGCCGATGTGTGATCTGACCAAATAACTGAACTAATTCAAATATTCTTAAGAAGTCTGACTCAAAGTGAGGATCTTCCTAAGCAGATCACATCTTAGTCTTTATTATTCTGAAGATGCATTTGCAGATTGGGTTCCAATGGACTCAGTGACCAAGGACAGTGACTGAAATCCTATTTATCTTCACCTAACGAAAATTACACCAGCATAAGCATGCCAGGCATTATACCTAGGCATGCCCAATTAGGCCACACAATTCCCTGTGCAACTTGTGTTGCCCATTGCATGGCACATATGCAAAAGTGCTTTGTGAATAGCACCTCTACCCTGCCATGTTTTCCTCTAAAGTTACTGCAGAATTGTGCTGAACATGTGGTGTTGCCCAGCAGAAATTTAGCCAGTGTATCTTGTCTCTAGAAACTGAAACATTTCTTTCCAGGATCTCTATATCTGTTAAATGCAAGGGCAGATGTAGGAGGGATGGAAAGGTTGGGGTGTAGTTTGGTGACTGGCAGCTCTAACACGTAGACCATCATGTTATTTTAAGAACCATTGTTTTAAAAAAATAGGAGAGTAAATATTTACAATAAAAATATAGATGTTGACAGAGAAAGGGGGGAAAATAGCAGAGAGCTAACTAGGTGTGGGCTGAATGGAATAACTGTCAGGTGGATACCCAGTTGACTACAGAATCCTAGTCAGAGGGTGATGATTAATGAATGACTTCTTCTCCAACTGGGAGGAGGTAATAAGTGGGATACCCCAGGGCTCAGTCCTGGACCCAGTGCTACTCAATATCTTTACTAATGACCTGGATCGGGGGGTGCAGGGAATGCTAATCAAATCTGCAGATGACACAAAATTGGGTGGAATAGCTAATACCCTGGAAGACTGCAACAACATTCAAAATGATCTAGATAGGCATGAGCACTGGGCTGAAAACAACAGAATGAAATTCAACAGGGATATATGCAAAGTACTGCACCTAGGAAAAAGAAACCAAACACACAGTTACAAGATGTGGAATACCTGACTCAGCAATACTACAAGCAAGAAGGATCTTGGAATCATCATAGATCACAAGCTGAATATGAACCAAAAGTGTGACATGGCTTTTAAAAAAGTCAAATGCTATTTTAGGTTACATTAACAGAAATATAGTCTCCAAATCCTGCGAGGTACTAGTTCCCCTCTATTCGGCACTGGTTAAGCCTCATCTTAAGTACTATGTCCAGTTCTGGACACCAGATTTTAAGAAGGATGCTGACAAATTGGAACAAGTTCAGAGGAGAGCAACAAGGATGATCAGGAGGCTGGAAACCAAGCCTTATGAGGAAAGGCTGAAAGAACTCGGCATGTTTAGTCTTGAGAAAAGAAGACTGAGTGGAGATATGATAGCATTTTTCAAACACTTGAAAGGTTGTCATACAGAGGAGGGGCAAGATCTGTTCTCAATCATCCCTGAGTTCAGGACACGCAACAATGGGCTCAAGTTACAGGAAGCCAGATTTCAGTTGACTGTCAGGAAAAACCTCCTAATTGTTAGAGCAGTACGGCAATGGAATCAATTACCTTGGGATGTGGTGACTGCTCCAACACTGGAGGCATTCAAGAGAAATTTAGATAACCATCTGGAAGATATCCTTTGATTTGTATTCCTGCATTGAGCAGGGTGTTGGACTCAATGGCCTTATAGGCCCCTTCCAACTTCATTACAGTGGTGCCTTGACTTACGACCGTCCCGACATACGACCATTTTGAGTTGCGACCAGCTCCAGCCACAAAATTTTGCTTCGACTTGCGGCCAGAGCTTCCAGTTGCGATCAAAAGAGGCAGGGGAAAAAGGTGGGGAATTCAAATTAGAGGGCTAACCGTTGGTCGGGGAAGAACTTCTTTGTAGCTCTTTTGCCCCAACGGTTAGAGAGTGTGCGTCAGAGGAGGCTTGGGACTGCCTGGTGCTGCTTTCTGCTCGTGAGTAAGTACATTTACTTTGTTTTGCAGCGTGGGTTTGGGTTTTGGGGGGTTATGTTTCTGTGCTGTGTGTGTGGGGGGGTGTTTTTGTGTTTTCCAATGGGGCTGACTGTGGTGTGTGTGTGTGTGTGTTTTGCTTTGTTTTTCAGCCCCTCGCATTGCGATGGGGCTGACTGTGTGTTTGTGGGGTGCTTTTTTGCTTTGTTTTTCAGCCCCTCGCATTGCGATGGGGCTGACTGTGGTTTTTTTTTGTGGTTTTTTTTTCTGCTGGAATGGATTAATCCCGTTCCAATGCATTCCTATGGGAAATGGTGCTTCGATTTACGACCATTTCGAGTTACGTCCATCTTCTGGAACGGATTATGGTCGTAAGTCGAGGCACCACTGTATTCTATGATTCTATGATAATTTTTCCTTCAAGGAACTTTTTAGAGATTTATGTTAATTTAGAAAAAAAAAGATAAGATAAGACATTACAAATGTATACAGTTATGCGTGGTGAAGATAAAGTGGGGAGGGAACTATTATTCTCTGCTCATATAATACTAGAGCCTGAGGTTTTCCCATTACGTGAAGGGCAGGAAATTTAAGACAGACAAAAGTATTAATATAGTGCATACTGAAGCTTTAGAATTTGCTGCCATATGATTTAGTGATCGGTCTTAGATGCTTTTTTGAAACAAAAATGTAGACAAAGTTGAGGAGAATAAGTCCATCCATGGCCTTTGAAAACTAGTTGCTGAGGAACTTCATTAGAAAAAGACTATTGCAATGATGTTTTGCTTGTGGGCCTCCAAAATGCATAAAGCATTTGTGACCAAGATGGGACAGAGGTGCTGCCTACTGGAATTTTGGGTTATGTATCTCCACCCTCCCTTGTTCCAGCTGCAGACACAAGACTCACTGTTTGGTCACTATGGGAAACAGGATACTAGCCTAGCAAGGTTGCTGGTCTGATCCCTCCAGGATCCTGTTAGATTTTTTATCCTTTCCTGAGTACCCTTCTGAGTGGAACTTACTTCTGAATAAAAATGTGTAGGCTGCATGGTTAACCTTTATATAGCACTTTATCCATTCAGAAATCTTTTTCAAACAATTTCTTGACTTCAAAACATTCATGCAAGGTAGCCCAAAGTTATTCCTGTATTGCTGATGTGTTTTCAGGACAGGAACACATGGTTTCCTGAGGACTTCACAGCAATATGGTGAGGTGTACTCCAGAGGACTTGACTCATGCTTTTAATGACCATAGCATATAATTCTCAGCAATATCAGTACATCCCTAAAGCCAATAAATAGCAATTTTCGAAAGGGCTTGAAGGTTTTAACAAAAACTATGTGAACTCCTGTGGGACAGCTAAAAGCTTTGAGTCAGACCAAAGCAACACACATACACAATTTAGCCATTGTTCACTGTTGCCTGTTTATATTTGGAGTTTTCGTGTGTCATTAGTTTTGTCACTCAGCAGCTGGGATCTTGCAGGCAAGAAAATGCCCTCAGATTTGGAGAAACCACTGAACCATGTTGCACCTTAAAAGACTGAAGTCTGGCATTGTGCATGTTTAATCAGATTTCTTTCACATCTGTGCTCTGTAATTCAGCATGTTTGGGGAAAGTATTGTGCTCTGTCACTTCTTATTGATTGGGGAATAAACAGAAACAACATTTCTCTCTTTGTTCTCTGCTTATACCCAACTTGAAGCTAATGAAGAGGTTAAAAACCTCTGCAGTGAAACATACCAAATTGTTAATAATATATTTATATTTTATTCCTAATAAACAAAACCATAAGCTTACACATTTTGTTATTCAGTTCTGTGTAAAAATATCCAAATGGAAAGAATATAGTCAAGATTAACGTTACCTTTAAAAATTAGGGACTGCAATAATGTCAGTCTTGTGTATTTGCATCTGACTCCCTGCGGCACACAAACATAATGAAAACGAGAGCGTAAAAGTTACTGCTCTGTTAATTGGCAGGACAGTGCAAAGACAGGGCCTACGGATGTGACTAAAGAATGCGTGAAACTGTTGGAGTTTGGTTTATTGGCAGAGTTTGGTGTGAGGAAAAATTGAGTGTGACCTTAATTAAAAATAATAATAAACTTCCTCTTATTATGCAGCAGACAAAAATGGTTCTGGCAGAAACCTACAGAGCAGATTGAACTACAGTCTCCCTTAGTAGGCCATCCCTTATTTGTTAGTTTACCTTAACTGGCACTTAGCTGTTTCAGTACATTCACTCAGAGACCCTGATATGAATGAGAATAAAAAGTTTCCATTTACTTACAGTTCTTCTTATATAAAAGCAAACATAGTATTTTATGGAAATATTAACATGTTACATTACTGAGCTTAACTGCTTAATTTACTTCAATATTAACTGACTGACTGGTTGCATTGCTGACAGAACACTTCACTCTGTTTACTTCTGACTCTATAGCTAACACTGGGAGAACTCTAACAGAACCCGGACTGACTGTAAAAAGGCGGCGGGGCGGGGGGAGAATCTGAGATAGAAAGGTAAATATTGGCTGCTACTGAGTTGATTAATAGTCACTGCAGCTCCCTCCCAGCCAAAACCTCCCAAAGGCATCATAGGAGAGTGGAATATATCCAACAGAAACAGTGTAGGGCTATTCATGTATTTGGTTACCAAATGCATTTAGAGGCCAGTAGAAACTAGCCTCACCTTTCCCCCTTCACTATATATTTTACAGTCATTTCCCTGGACATTGTATGATCAGCAGCAGTTTGGAGGAGCACTAGCCAAAACTATACAGTCAGTAAAAACTGGGTAGAATTTGAAGTGAATTCCATCGCTTCACATGACACAACACTTACTGCAGTTTAAAAAGCCACACAGTGCACACTATTTTGAACTGCAATATGATTTATTTTCTTTCATTTGCAATTTCACTGGATTTCTAATAATTCTGGCTACACTTTCTTCTCATCCATCGTTCATATCCAGTTATAGGATATTGTGTTTTCCTTACACATTGATATTTGCAAACATTCTTCCTAGTGAGTACTGTACATGTATTTATTCATGTTATCTAATATGTATCCTTGGTCATTGACTTTTGTTGTTTAGTCGTTAAGTTGTGTCCGACTCTTCGTGACCCCATGGACCAGAGCACGCCAGGCCCTCCTGTCTTCCACTGCCTCCCAGAGTTTGGTCAAATTCATGTTGGTAGCTTCGATGACACTGTCCATCCATCTCGTCCTCTGTCGTCCCCTTCTCCTCTTGCCTTCACACTTTCCCAAGTGTGGCCAAAGTACATACCTTTTTAATCATTCACATTTTAAAATATGTGTATAATTTTGTATTCATTCTATTTTTCCAAAATATCTCATAAGCCCCACAAATTGTGTCCTTACTGACGCAAGGGAGGTTTATTCCACAATGAGTTCCATATTGTGCAAAAAGAGTACCTTCAATGATACTGTAAAACCAAGGATTTTCCATCTCTAGAGATCTTCTATATGGTGGAAAACCCTGGTCTGTTAGAGTTGCTGCCCACATCAGATTGCCCTATGTACCCTGAAAAAGTCTCATTCAGAATGATGCCAATCTTATGTCAGCTGAAAGAGTGGCTGATAGACATGGTGACATCTTAACACTGAGAAGTGTGCACTTCTGTTTTTCTTTTCCCTTCTCATCTCTTCTTCCCTTGGTAACATGTATTTTTGTATTATATATCTGACAAGAGTGACTATATTGTTCTTATTGATCTGTTGGCTATCCTAAGAACATTGTGTCTGATGAAAGGGATATAAACACTTTAAATAATAAGCATCACTACTAATATTATTACTGCTAATGCTACTAATAATAAGGACCTACGAATGACCACAGTGTTGGTACAATGTAGTTTATGTTTTCTGTGTGTTTCACTTCAATTGACTAAAATTCACTGAAAACCCCTTTGATGTCAATGATGTTCAAAAGAATTATAATAATGACTTCCCTTTTCAATTAACCTCTTTTAAAGTATTGTACTAGTGATTGTGGGTCATTTTAGTGAGGAAGAAATTGGCATACAAAGGGCAGAAAGAAAATGCAAAGACACAATGGCTTGAGTTGCAAATTTAATCAGAAAGGCGCTGATAAAAGTACTTCAAAGTTCTGTGCCAAGGAAAAAAGGGCAGCTATTAGCATAATTATGAATTTTCATCTAAGATGAGAAACTTGGAGATTGGCAGTGCCTTTGAGAAATAGTCAAATATTACTGACTCTTGTGGATTTTTAAATAACTTTGCTGAATCAAGCAGAGGCTTGGCTGTGTGCTTCTCACTGCCCTCCCTTGCAACCTCCACCAAATGCAAAAATTCAGGTACTACTAAATAAGCATTCTTGACGTATTTGAAAATTGGCCTCAAGCAGACTCGACACACGTCCAGATTGAAGCAAACTCCATACCTGATGTGCTGTGTAAACACAAGGTTTACAAATGTTAAATAGTGGTTCAGTCCCATTCATGTCATAGAATTAAGCACATGCTTACTTATCTTGAGTGTAAGGAAGAGGAATTTGAAACACAGCACTTTGACTCAGCTGTTTCTGTAATGAAGAGATAATTGGATGTCTCCTTGATGTAAATCAGGGGTAAAGTACAACCCTCCAGATGTGGTTAGACTACAGTGTTCCTCAGCCCCACTTAGTACGGCCAGACAGTGGTCAAGGGCAGTAGGAGCTGTAGTCCAACATCTGAAGCTCTAAAAATTCCCCATCCATAAAGTTAATGCATGCATCATTAGTGCAGTGGGACATTTACTGTAATAACTCTTGAAGTCTTTCTGCCCATATTTATAGAAAATTTACAGTGTAAATATGGCAATGGATAAAATCCATGGAAAATGTTTATGCATTTTATAAGGCATGCTGTGCTGAAATTTGTCTAAAACAACCCACAGAGCTTAGCAAACTTCATTATCTTGTACAAAACAAATCTCTCCCCTCACCAATTCAGTATGAGTAGCTTCAAGCACTTTGATATTTAGTTGCCAGAAGGAAGGTCATTTTTATTTTCTTTTTTGTTAATTTGTTTCTAATTTCTTTGGTTTTTGTTCCATGTGGCCAGTACAGCCACTAAAAGTGCAGTTTAGTGTCTGTTTTCTCAGACATCAGACCCCTTTAGAACCAAACTATGGATCTCCTCAGTAATTTAAAACCACACAGAATACTCATTTTTAGAAAAATGAGACAAGTGGAAGTAATGCTCCGGAGCATGCTTAAGAATTTCACTTCCTGTTATTGAGAATTTTTGTTTCCTTACTTGGGTGCAAGCCACAGTCAACCAGGTCAACGATTCATTCTGAGAAGCCCATGGTCCTTTTCCAATTGATGGAGCAGCAATGATGAGGCAAATGGCAAAATCATGTGCGTCTCCCCACCCACTCTGCCAGTGCTTCTTGTACTAACCAGGATATTTTTTTATTTCGTTTTAGACAACAGACGTGTGACATGCCACAGAATATCCTTGGCCTCATTTTATAATTGTTGAGCTTCCCACTTTTGGCAACATTCAGCATTCATTGCAACATGGCACTTGAATGTCATTCAACTCCTCACTTACCTGCCCCTCACTAGCTGTAGTGGCTGTGATTTTGCTGATAATGTTTCATTTGATGCAATGGCAACGTCAGGAATGCTTGCAAATGAAATGCTTAGTTGTTTAAATTGAGTGGCAGTGTGCTGCATATAGATGATAAAGCCAAAGAGGAAGGGGTGCCAATAACACATAGCAACCAGAGGTGAAAGGGGTGGCTAGTGGCATCGGAAGTATGTGGATATTCATGAAACTGAAGTTTTTACTTTTTGAGTTTTTTACATCCAACGTATTTACTTTCAAAGCAAACTATGAAAATTAGACAATATTTGACATGTCCTCATTTCCTTCTCCCATTGGTTTCAGAGTCCATTTGCCATGCACTAGAGGTGCCATTTGAGCAACACATATTAAAAAACACCCTTGGGTGCCTGATGCAACCAGTTGAAGGGAACATTTGACCCTCCTTGGCCTTAAATTTGAGGTCATGGGAGACTCATACGCAGAGTCTCCTAAGACGTCATGGAGACAGCATGTAGGCAAGATGGTAAATTCTTTGCTTCTGTTCCACTGTGCAGTTGAACTAATCATCATTCTTTATGTAAATCAGTCCTTGTTATTTTTTCTTTAAGTGGGGTAGGGAATGTTCAAACATTCACAGATTTATAAACTGCTAATCACATTCCAGTTCCAAGCTTCCTGCTTAATAAAAAAAGAGGTTAGCATTATAATCTGTTGGTAATGAAATATGGATGCCCAGTTAATCCTCTCTCTTCCCTCAATAGAAGAGGACATACCTGTGTGTGCGTTTTTTAAAATGGGAAGACATTTTCATATTGACTGTTCTTAAACTAGCAGAAATACAGTGTATGTGGGAGGAGGGTTTCCTACCTTTTTCAGTCCTGTATTTACCTCGTGGTTGCGAATTTTAAAGTTATGTACTTGGATTTTCAAATGGCAATCATTTTCCTTCACTAAAAAGAGATGTGTCCATATCTACAGGTGCTTTCATTTTGACCTTGTTAGGATTTTCCCTTTAAATTTCATCAATTTAAAATGGGTCAAAAAGAAAGCAGTATTTGTGGTCACACATTATTATTTATTTTCATTCCACTGGAGACTTCTCACTGTTTAGATCACGCACCTTTAAGGAGGCAGGCAAAACAGGGAAATTGAAAACTCTCTTGACAGGTAAATTTGAATCATCTTGCTTCATTCAAAGAAAAATAATCAAGCTCCTTTCAAATAATATAAAATGTATAATGATTGCCTGTCGAACAGGGAGGGGCTCTTATCAACATATCTTCTGTATAAAACGATTCCCGTTTTGTAACAGGCAAAACATACGCAGAGGCTTAACTTGCCATTTGACTGCACTCTCTGATATTTATTAACAGTTGATTTCCTATAGCTGCTGCTACTGTTCTCATTCTACCGCTCCCTTTCCCCAGTCAATTATTTCCTTGAAAACTACATCTGTTCCCTTTTTCATTACCATTTCTTTAAAGGAGATTATTATTCCATTATTAGTTTCGAAGAGGCATTCATAACAAACCGCATGGCCTCCCTTCCGCACACAGTCATGTCCTTCCCCATTTCCCCCACCCCATGGCCTTCTCTTTAGTCTTTTTAATCAAAGCCCATGCAATTGAGGCTTTTGTAGCTCCTGTACCGAAATGCAGCAATTGTGACTGTGGCTTCAACAGAAGATTGTAGCATTCACAGGACTTCAAAGCCATGTAGACAATTGTGTACCCCAACAAGACATTAGTCACAAAGCTGAAACACAATGGGGCAAGAGGCATATTAGCCTAATATCTTGGCAGCAGGCACCTCATGAATCTAAAATCTCAGCTCACGAAAGATCATCTTGTAAGCTGTTGTCCACCTCAGCGGTCGATCTTTTGATACATTTGAAAAGCCACTTTCTGCCATTTCAGATACTTTTTACTGATAGTTTTCTCAATTCTACTTCCTTACTGTGGCACATCTGATTGCTTCTGTATAAATCATAATCCTCAGTGCCTATGAGATAGTTAAGCAGCAGTATCATGCCTATTGTATTACCCAGGCTGTGGCTATTGTAAAGCAGAAGAAAAGCTTAATCACTAATGCATCCACAGTGCTTTGATCAAAATTTTGTGTCCACAGTAGGAGTAGCAATGGGAACATAGAAGCTAACACAACAGTTCTCAGTGAATAAACAGACTACAACTTTATTAATCATACTTTTAAATGTTTTTGTCATAACAACCAAGCCATAAAAGATTTAACCTAGTCAGCTCCAATTGCTGGGGACACAGGAAGAAGAATGGAGGCTTTGTTCTCCTGGGTTGTGGCACAACTATTCTCCACTTGCTTAGAATGCCCAAACCCACCATATAAGGAGCCATTTCATCCCTCCATCCAAATGTCTGAAGATGTCTTCACTTATTCACACCAAAGGCTGAGTTCCGGCCTGCAGGAAACTCTCAGCAGCACAAAATGACATCCCAAGGCCAAAATTGCTTTGGTGAAAATGAAAATCTCAGACCAGTTTTCTCCCAGCATGGTGTCTGTGAAAAATGTCATCACAAACCAGAAACTGAGGAACCAACAGGATCCATAGCAAGCACTGATGCAACAAAACAAGTGTGGAGCAGGGGATGGAGAAGACTTACTGATCAGTGAAACTGGTGAGAGGGCCTGGGTTCTTGACCAGAACCAGGTTGGATTTGGGTATTTGTGTACCTTCTGTATTTTGCAAAATCATTGTTGTTTTTAATCATATTTTATGATGTCACAAATATAATCCCAATTGTTGCTGTCTCTTTGGGGGAGGCTGGGAGGGAAAAAGGACAAATGGGAACAAATGGCAGCCTTGATTTCACCTCTGTATATGAGCAAAATCCATCCCCCTCTGCAATGGAATACTGAGCAAATTATAATTGCTTTCTGCAGATAACTTAATAGTAGATTTTCTTCGCAAGAAATCTCAACTGTTTTGCACGGCATGACCAAAGTCTTTGTCAGCTAGAATTGTGGGAGACTTCAGAGTAGCCTCCATGAGCTTTTAAAAAATTGCCTGTACAGTTTAATGGATCTAGGCTACTCCTACATTGTATATTGTTGATTTTAAGAGCAGCAAAGATAAAATTAAAGGGTGGAGAGCCACCCTTCAATACTGACCCATTAAAATATCTTTTATCTTTTATATCAGTACAGTTGATCTAAAGGAGACAATAGAAGGCATCTTAAATGGAGTTATATTTTTCCCCAAACCATTTGTTTGGAGAGAAATATCTGGGTTCTGATTAGTTTCAGAATACTTTGGCTAATTTCCAAGTTAATTTGAAGGAAATTCACATGCCCCTGCCTAGTTGAAGCATAACTAATCCCTAAAAGCAGCACAGTACAGATGGGTCCTAACTGTATTTATTTATTATTTACAAATATTTTCACCCAGCCTTTCTCCTTGAAAAGGACCCAAGGCGGCTTACAACAATGAAATACAGTATTTAAAGTTGAAAACAATGAGTATACAACAGTGGGTAACATCATTAAAAGACAATATTTAAAACTATGAACAATGAATAAAGAGGCATCTTACATCATTAACAGGAAATATTAAGACAAAGATCAATAAGTGTACAATTTAAAAAAAGAATGCTGCTCTGAGCAAAATGAAACTCACAAACATAGAAAACACAAGTAGTACTAAAAATCCAATGACAGCAGTAATGCAAAGCAGTCTATCTAAAAATCACACACAGGTAACTAGTTATTGAGAAGAGGACTTGCCTGAAGAGAAAGGTCTTTGCCTGCTCACGGAAGGACAGCAAAGATGGGGCCAGCCTGGCCTCCTGTGGGTAAAGGTAAAGGTAAAGGTTCCCCTTGACAATTTTTGTCCAGTCGTGTTCGACTCTAGGGGGCGGTGCTCATCCCCGTTTCCAAGCCATAGAGCCAGCGTTTGTCCGAAGAAATCTTCCGTGGTCACATGGCCAGTGCGACTTAGACACGGAACGCTGTTACCTTCCCACCGAGGTGGTCCCTATTTATCTACTCGCATTTGCATGCTTTCAAACCGCTAGGTTGGCGGGAGCTGGGACAAGCGACGGGCGCTCACTCCGTCATGTGGATTCGATCTTACAGCTGAAGATCTACAGACCTTACAGCACAGAGGCTTCTGTGGTTTAACCCGCAGCGCCACCACGGCCTCCTGTGGGAGGGAGTTCCAAAGTCTGGGAGCAGCAACAGAGAATGTTCTCGTCCGTGTCCCCATCAGACACACATGTGAAAGTGGTGCAACCGAGAGAAAGGCCTCTCCTGATGATCTTAACACCCAAGCCACCTCATAAAGGGAGATATGGTCTTTGAAATAGCTTGGACCCAGGCCACTTAGGGTTTTGTAGGTTAAAACCAGCACTTTGAATTGTGTCTGGTAACTGATCGGGAGCCGGTGGAGCTGTTGTAACAGGGGGGTTATGTGATCCCTGTAACCAGCCCCAATCAGCAATCTGGCTGGTGCACTTTGCACCCCTTGAAATTTCTTGACACTTTCTATCAGCAGCCCCACATAGAGCACATTACAGTAATCCAGCTGGAGAGTAACTAGGGCATGTATCACAGTGGCCAGATCAGATCTCTCAAGAAACGGACATAGTTGGCATACTAGTTTTAATTGTGTAAATGCACCATTGGCCACCGCCAAGACCTGGGCATCCAGGCTCAAGGAGCACCCCCGAGCTGCGCACCTGTGTTTTCAGGGGGGGGTGTAATCCCATCCAGTACCAGCTGCATCCCTATCCTTTGATCTGCCTTTCACTTGACCAGAAGCACCTCTGTCTTGTCTGGATTAAGTTTCCGTTTATTCACCCTCATCCAGTTCATTACTGATACCAAACACTGATCTAAAGCCAAAGTAGCTTCCTCAGATTTAGGTGGCAAGAAGAGGTACAGTTGGGTGTCATCCACATACTGGTGACACTGAACCACAAAACTCCAGATAACCTCTCCCAGCAGTTTCATATGGATGTTAAATAATATAGGAGATAAAACAGAACCCTGAGGGACCCCACAGGTCAGCGGCCAGAGTTTTGAACAGGAATTCCCCAGCAGCACCTTCTGAGTTCTCTCCTCCAGGAAGGACAGGAGTCCCCGTAAAACAGTGCTCCAAAGTCCCATTCCAAAGAGACGGGTCAGGAGGATACTGTGGTCGATAGTACTGAAAGCCGCTGAGAGGTCCAGCAAAATCAGCAGGAACACAGATCCCCTATCCCCATCATAGGTCATCTACCAAGGCGACCAAAGCCATCTCTGTCGCATAACCACACCTGAAGCCAGATTGAAATGGGTCTAGATACTCTGTCTCATTCTGAAACCTCTGGAGCTGAGAGGCCACAACCCAGTCTAGTACCTTCCCCAAGAATGGGATATTAGATACTGGTTGGTAATTATTCAGTATTGTTGGGTCTAAAGAGGGCTTTTTAAACAATGGTCTTACTCTTGCCTCCTTTAAGCATGATGGGATCATACCCTGTTGCAACTATACTATAGACATTAGACGGGTGAAGAGCAACTGATTAATGTCAAGTAGCAAACAATGTACATGATTTTCTGGGTGCTGCTTCACCAGCTTTCTCATTATAGAAATGTCTGGAGGAAGAAATTGTATCGTCTCCTTTTGCTTCTTTATATATCATTGTTTTTCATGCAAGCAACTGTTTGCAGGCCTTTTTCGCTTTGTCCACTGATACTATGTGGCCAGGAGACCTATAGTAGCAGGGCATTTTTCTAAAATGCTGATGCTCCTAAAACATAACCTTTTGATGCCTATTCAGCACAGTTTGTCCTGAGGTATTTGTTCAAAATGTTTGTGAGAAAGAAACCAGTAAATAGTTCCAAGAGAGATGTTTATATTTATTTGTGTGTCCCAATGTAATGAAACCCTTCTGTCTCCCAAGGGGAACATTAAGGAAGGAATCAATCAGTATTGACTAAGTAGTTGTCCCTGTGGCAATGCTTAGTGTAGCCAGAACTTCTCCTTTTATCCCTAGTGCGGACTTAACATAACAATGAAAGAGTGGGGAATTCTCTAGCTCTTCTCTATTTTCATGTTCATGTCTCTCAGTACAGACATATTTCTGGACACTTACTTTCACTGGTGTTGAGATGAGGCATATACTGCTGAGTGAAGGATGTTTCCAGCATGGTTACCTTGGAAAATATGTGAGTACTCACATTACTCATGAAGCATATATGCTCGGAGACTTGTAGCAGAAAAGAGATTCGTCTGGACCATCTCCTTAGGGAGTAGTAAGGAACCGTAAGCTTTCTGCCTAATTTCACAGAGGCTGGATTTCCTTTCAGGTGGAATGTAGGATTCTGGGAGGGTGAGTACATCCTAAATAACTTCTACAGAGTTATCAAATATTCTTACACCTATGCAAGCACAGAGTCTCATAAATCCTACCTGATTAGCGTCCGGATAATGAGCAATACAGTTCACTTCAAGAAACAGTAATTGTTGTACTCATTAATTTCATGATCTGCAAATTACCTCTTATCAGAGACTGTCTGAAACATCTGAATCATAAGTTTCAGTTCAATTTGCAGAGAAACTTTGCTGGTTAAGTTCCTGGGAGAAGTGGTGCAATTGTTTATTAGTCTATTTCATAATAAGTTTTAAACAGTCATTTAGCTGTGATTATATACAGTCAGCAGCAATGTATTCAAGGGCGGACCAAATATTGAAGGTGGCATGGGTAGCAGAACATTTCCTTGTCTGAACATAGATAATGCTTTAAATCCCAGATTTACAGGACAGTCCTGTGTGTGTCTACTTAAAAGTAAACTCAGCTGGGCTCAATGGGACTCATTTGCAGGTTAAGTTGTATGGGATTCCAGCCTTCCTAATATGAATCTGTGAGCGAACCAGTAGCTGTGGTGAAGACAACAACACTCTTCTGTGAGAATTGTGGCATCAAAGTGCATATGATCAAACACAAAACTTTACAGGACCTATTTGTTGCTGTTGTTGTTGTTTAGTCATTAAATCGTGTCCGACTCTTCGTGACCCCATGGACCAGAGCACGCCAGGCCCTCCTGTCTTCCACTGCCTCCCGGAGTTTGGTCAAATTCATGTTGGTAGCTTCGATGACACTGTCCAACCATCTCGTCCTCTGTCGTCCCCTTCTCCTCTTGCCTTCACACTTTCCCAACATCAGGGGCTTTTCCAGGGAGTCTTCTCTTCTCATCAGATGGTCAAAGTATTGGAGCCTCAGTTTCAGGATCTGTCCTTCCAGTGAACACTCAGGGTTGATTTCCTTCAAAATGTTTAAGTTTGATCTCTTTGCAGTCCAGGGGACTCTCAAGAGTCTCCTCCAGCACCACAATTCAAAAGCATCAATTCTTCGGCGGTCAGCCTTCTTTATGGTCCAGCTCTCACTTCCATACATCGCTACTGGAAAAACCATAGCTTTGACTATGCGGACCTTTGTTGGCAAGGTGATGTCTCTGCTTTTTAAGATGCTGTCTAGGTTTGTCATCGCTTTCCTCCCAAGAAGCAGGCGTCTTTTAATTTTGTGGCTGCTGTCTCCATCTGCAGTGATCATGGAGCCCAAGAAAGTCAAATCTGTCACTGCCTCCATATCTTCCCCTTCTATTTGCCAGGAGGTGATGGGGCCAGTGGCCATGATCTTAGTTTTTTTGATGTTGAGCTTCAGACCATTTTTGGCGCTCTCCTCTTTCACCCTCATTAAGAGGTTCCTTAATTCCTCCTCACTTTCTGCCATCAGAGTGGTATCATCTGCATATCTGAGGTTGTTGATATTTCTTCCGGCAATCTTAATTCCAGTTTGGGATTCATCCAGTCCTGCCTTTTGCATGATGTATTCTGCATATAAGTTAAATAGGCAGGGATACAATATACAGCCTTGTCGTACTCCTTTCCCAATTTTGAACCAATCAGTTGTTCCATATCCAGTTCTAACTGTTGCTTCCTGTCCCACATATAGATTTCTCAGGAGATAGATAAGGTGGTCAGGCACTAGAAAGGTCTAATTCTAGCTAATGATTCAGAACCAGTGAAGTGACTTAATTAGCAGCAAAAGATTTGGAGGTGTAGCAATGAGGTGCAATTTGATACAGCAAGCATGGGTTAACTCCCTTGCCAGCAGCACTGATGAGGACATCTGTGCAAAGGGATAAACATCCTGTACTTCTCTAGGTCAAAAAGCTTTGGTATTTTACTCATTCCAAAGTGATAGGCTGAACAATCAACCTTAAAATTAGTGTTCTGTCATTCAAGTTGCAGACAGACTGCAAATGATATACCAGTTGAGGGGTTCTCATTGGACCACTGCAAGATGAAACGCTTCTGTGGTGGGACTGTGGGCTACCACTAACATTACAAGAGCCCAAAGTAAGGAGTCTGTCTTCCCATGCCATAGTCTCTAAAGTGGATTCTTGATTTTCATCGTGTGACTTGGGTTTCTTCTGTACAGTGGGGAGTTTGGACGTTTTAGCCAAAACTTTGACTTGCTAGTGATACTGAGTTAATTATGTCACATGCCCATGCATGCACATACACACACAATAATTTGCTTAACAATCACTACTGTGAAAAAGGATTTTCAAATGTCATTAGGGCCAAATGAAAACTGAGCCTTTCTTTTAATGAGTCAGATTGATAAAATTAATATTTCTTAAATTAAAATGCTTCGGTTCTATGATAACCTTTTGGAACGTCTGTAAAATGAGAAAATGAAGACCCTGTACATGTTATTTAAATAGCCAGGCTTGCATTTGTAAAGATGGCATTTCAGGAATCTTATCAGATTTGTTACCTTTATTCTCAAAGAAATACCACTTTTATGTAAAATATGCACTGGAATTTCTCACAGTATGTTTTACCTTAGATCCATTAACTCCCAGGAAATTTTCCGAGAACAGAAATGTCAATGGAGAATTGATTTGATTTTGTTTCACATAAGTATTAAAGTCTATAAACTGTGTATTGAGCTTCCTGCCTTCTCAATGAAAAATGCATTTTTTCTTTGAGTCTTTTAATGAAAAGCACACTGTATGACAGTCCTGCTTTTCAAGCTTTAAACTGCTAGGGTACTGCTTTTACTCAGTAAGCTGCGAGTGAGTTCATCCAAGAGCTAATATATATTTGTTGCATTCTAAAGTGCTATGGAAAACATCATAGTATTTTCAGTATTATTTAGTGATTGATGGCTCCAAAGGTAGCTGATTTTACACTCAAATGCAGTGCCATTTGTTTTGTTTTCAAAGGAACTACCTGATGCGTTTACCTTATGTAGGCTGTAATGCTATCTACACATACCAGTTGAATGTGTAACCTATGTCTGAATAGTCATGGCCAGGATCAGGTTGTTAGACTGATTTATTTAGATGGTAACATAGAATTTGGTTGACTTGGCAAAGAAGTAAAGACTTTTAGGATCAGAATCCTACTGTTCCATTCTCCTCATGTATATGGCTGTGTTGCGCCAGTGTTGTGGCTTTGTCAGAGCTCATACAAGGACATATTTAGTATATCCATGCACAAAAGTAAGCCTTGTTGAAATCAAGGGGGGAGGGGATCTTTGGCTTACACAACAGCAAGCCTGAGATCATGGAACACTGGAGGCAGCATGTTATACTCCATGTGGAATGCAAGAGCAGTCTGGTCTTGTCCGTTGAGTAGCTAGTATCCATTGGCAGTGTGCATAATGATAATCAACCCTTTCAGAATGTATACCTTTAGTGTAAAACTGATGATGCAACTTGAATATTAATGATCTCTTACTTTGCACTGGTACAGGTATACCACTCTCTGGGGCCTATAAGGCTATATTCTTTATAGGAGTATTACAAACAGAATGAAGTTTACAAAAATGTGGGGGCGGGGGGGGGGAAACAGTAATAGAAGCACAACCCAAACAGAATGGTACAAATTGTACATCCCTGAATTCCATTCAGCAACACTGTGTAGAGCAAGAGTTGTTTGTAGGGAAAGGGATGTATGCAAATATCTCTTCAAAGCTAAATGGGTTAGGAACAAGAATATCAAAATTTTACAACCTAAACCAAAGTGGTAAGGCCCTATGCCATCATCCAGTGGAAGCAGCTTCTGTGCGCTTCAGCAGTCTCTCTCTTTTTCAACTGGAATTTAGAATCACAGTCCAGTCTTAAGATTCCCCAACCAACTGAGGTGAACCACATAGTCCATAGAGGTTACAGAAGGATGGGCAAGGTCTGATGGGCTAGGAGCCAAATTCAACCCACCCCCACACACACACACACACACCTCTCAAAGGCCACACCAGGCCCAGAGATGGCACTGAACAGCCAGGTTTTAAAGAATAACTTCTTGAAGACAATGTTTGGGGTGGGACAGAGGGCAAGTCTTAGGGATACCCCACCAAGTCCAGAAGCACAAAAATACTTCTCCTTCTACGCCTACCCACCCTTCAAATAGACAGTTTTTGTTAATTATTTTTTAGTTGAGGGGTACTCTGGGGAGCCCCCAAGAAGTGAAGAATTGTAGCTGGGGACTACTTGTCGATCGCAGGCCATGCTTTGCCTACCTCTGCACTAGTGGAATGGGAAAACTGCTAGAACCCATACGGGGATATCTAAAATCTAATAACTGAAGAATTAAAATAATTACAGTCTAAAAATTAAAAAGTGGTTACAGTCTATCAGTTAAATAATTAAAGGAAATAACTGTTTTGAGGGGGCAGAGTACAGGTGATAATGATTTATTCAATATATGTACATTTTAAAAAGCACCCTACCTTGCCCTGAGGGGCTGTAGTTTGAAGGTGGTGGTGGGGAAATGCCATCTTATTGTTCTGTTACATAATAGAAGTACTGTATAGAGAACATAATCATACTTTGCATTTAAGTGAAGAGGTAGGAGTTGTGTACTGCAAAGTCTCCAGTGCATCCCCCCTGGACATCTTGAAGACAATGTTTGGGGTGGGACCTCCATAATGCTGGAAAAAGAACAGAAAGGCATTTCATAGTTTTGAAATGGGGGGAGATAGTATTGTTTTTCATTGACCTTTAATAGGGGAAATATTAATTACAAAGTTTGTATCATGGATAGGGAGAAAAAAATCTTCTTCAATGCAGTATGAAGACTGGAGATATGGTTGTAGAAATCTCAGGAATTAAAACTTCACTGTGAAGTAGCAGACACCAATGGATCTGAAGGATGATTGAATTTAGCAGCTTTTATGAAGTCTATTGGCCTTAGGCAGGAACAGAATCCAATATATTGTTTCTTCTAGTGCTTGTGGAAACAATGATACTTGTTAATGAGAGAAATGAACTAACGTGGAACAGTAGTCCATACATTAGAGAAGGGAAGAATCTTTGATAATGGAAGATATATCATTTGCATAACACATTAGGGTTTGGGTTTGTTTTTACCTCAAGTCAGATTTTATTTATTTTCCTTTATTTGTGTCTGCACTAAATTACAGTCTTTCCTCATTTTAAACATTTTGATAAATGTTGGATGTGTTCCAAATACAGAAGCTAGGTCAGTGTTTTGAAGTTTTAAAAGTAAGAACAATTTTTTAAACATTTTTTTAAAGTGTGATGCTTAAAAGATAAAGTGTCTCAGAAGTGTTGTAGTAGAAATAGGAATGTGCATTTTCTTTGTGTCAGCATAGTTATTTAATAATGTCTGGCTTTTAAGGAGGTTGTCTCAGAGCTACGTGCAAATATTACAGTGAATCTTTAAATGTTCACAGAGATAGTTTTGAACTAATAGATCAAATAATAACGAATCACTTGCACAAAAAATTTAATAGTGGGAGGTCAGTGTTATGTTCCACACACTAAGTCTTTCTAATTTTCTGGCTTTCCCAGCCACCTAGGTATATGCCAAGCACCTTTTTTGAAAAAGTACAAATTATTTTGTCTCTTTGTCTTGTCTGTGCGACTGATCTTATTCTGCCTGGTGTCCAAGAGACCTCCTCACATTTCTGGACAATAGGACAGAGAGAAAGAGAGGGGGGTTTACCCAAGAACATGAAATCAGCCTCATGGTTGCCAGAAATTGAGAAAGAGGCCATCCATGGTGTTAATGACTGAATAGGAGTTGGTGGGCAGCAGTGGGCCAGGGAATAAAGGGAGAATAGAATGGAAGAAACTATATCAGAGTTCTTCCACTCCTTCATTAGGCCTTTGATTCATAACTAAGTGGTGGGGGGAGGGAGGGGAGTTCAGGCATATTTATGTAAGGTGAGTGAAATTTTCCAGTCTTTCACATTGCGGTAATGTAACACTTATAAATTCTATTATGAAGTGGTCAGAAGTCTTTCTCTCTGCACTGGTTTACAATGTTGTTTTTTACTTTAAATATGAAAATGTGTGGTTCAGTAGAGGTTTGCCAGCCTTGTGGCCATTGCTTTGAGAATGTGGGACTGCTCATGCCCTACCAAAGATGGGAGATAGGAATATACACGGTGAAAACTGTCATTTTTGTTTTATTTTGGGTTTTTTAAGGGCTGTCTCTTTCCTTTCTGGCTTTTTGTTCACCAGTCCTTTTGTTAAATCCAAAAGAGACCACCCCTTTCAACTTCTTTTGTTTCATTTTCTCCCATTTGTTTTATGGGTGCCATTAGTTAAAAATAAAGAATCCTAAGAAGCAGAGCAAAGGTAACAGGGAATCAAATCTATCGTTAACACCCACTGGTCAAATTCCAAAGCCAAAAAGTGGCAAGCAGACAGCTTCTTAACATATCCAAATTTGGAGCCCAAAGCATTGTGGAATAGCCTTTGAGAATACATTGTGGAATAGTTTATTGAAATCTACATACTTATTCCTTTCTTCCCGTCTCCTGCACACATGTCTCTTAGTAGTCCAGTCTATTGATAGCCATCACACATACAACTCTCATTCATTGCCCTCCTGCTTGTTACTTCACCTTTGATGCAATTCAGAAAGAACAAGAGGAAAGAACAGAAGGGGAAAATAAGGAAAAGGAGCTCAGAACTCAGCTGTCAACCAATTCTTTCCCTCCCTACAAGGGGGGGGGGACTTTGGGTGTGAATCATGACTACTCTGCATCCCCCTTCTCTCACCTCTGCACCCCAAAATTTTGGTCCAATTTTGTTGGACTTAGGCAAGGCTGTTTATAGCACATTTTAAAAAGAATAAAGTTTCATTGAAAAAATAATAATAAAGAAAGGATATGTCTTTCTTCCTTCCTTCTGCTTTTCTTCACCATCCTTGCCTCAATCTCATCCCCTCTTCTTTGCTGTTTCCAGGATTCAGATTCCCTAATGTTTGAATTACCCCTAAGATTTAAAAATTTTTTGGAAGAATCATTAAATATGGAACCAATATGTTTGACGTAAGCATACTGAGTTTCTGTGCAGCCTAATACAAAAAGTTTTAGTTGTTCATTCAAACCATCTCAGGAATCTAGGTGGCTCTTTGTTGCTGTTCTACACAAGAGATTAGGCTCTGGCCTTTAGTCAGTCGGTCTGAGCCAGCACTAATATAATTCACAACTAGGAGAAGAGAATCAATTAATCAATACTATAATTTGGAACTGACCGTGATACTAACATTCTTGGCTGTTAGATTCACTGATTGACATCATTTAGGATTAATGAAGTAGCAAAAGCAAACAAACTAAAATCTGTTTAAATAGTTTCTGTTGTTTTTGTTGGCCTTGGATCAAACAGCCCACTCTGTTTCACCATTTTTTAAGTTGTATGTGTCAGTATAAAGTACTGGTATGAGTACAAGTTATTGGAAATTGCAAATTAGTTCAGCACTGATTGGAAGCCAATTCTTATATAGTTTTTTTTCTTTGCTTGGAGTAAGCTAATTTGAGGCTCAGTAGAGTACATTTTATTACTTGGGCTGCAATCCTATCGACACTTCTTTAACCTTGTCTGATTCAATTGGGCTTACTCCAGAGTAAACACGAGCTGGATTGCAGTGAAGGAGAACATGACCTCATTATTGCTCCATAGCTAGTCAGGCTGTACACATAAACAGAAATTAAAACCACTCTTAAAATATGACAGTTAAAACCAATAAAATAATAAAATAACCATTCTCAAGCAAGGATCAAATACTAAGATTAGTATGCAGAGATAGTTAAGCAGGCAATGAATGAATGCATTTTTCCAAATCCCATTTAATAAATTTGGCAGGATATATCATAGTCTTTGCCAGCTAGCAAAAATAGAACAGGACACAAGGAAGAATTATTCTGGTTGGTTGGTTGGTTGGTTGGTTGGTTGGTTGGTTGGTTGGTTGGTTGGTTGGTTGGTTGGTTGGTTGGTTGGTTGGTTGGTTGATGCCATACGGTGAAGGACCCATAATTATGTGTTTTAATGTGTGGGCAGAGATGGCACCTATGATTGGACAGTGGTTTGGGGATGATCCTATATCAAAATAATGGGGATTCATGGGGATCTATGCATCATACCATGTTTTTAGACCAATGCAAAGGTATGTGTTGGGGGATCCATGATTTCTGTGGTGTAGTCTGTGGGCACAGATTGGGCCTATGTTTGGAGAGTCATTTGAGAGTGATCTTGTGCAAAATCATGTGGATCTATGAGGATCCATGTTTTTGTGCCACTGAAAAGCGATGCGCTTGATTTCTGTGTTGTAGCCTATGGGCACAAATGGATCTTATGAGCAGACAGTGGTTTCGAGATGATCCTGCAGAAAATCATGTGGATCCATGAGTATCTGTGCATCATCTCCATGTTTTTGCACCACTGCAAAGCCATGCGCTGAAGGACCCATGGGTTTTTTTGTGTGTGTAATCTGTGTGTGCAATTAAGATCTATGATCTGACATTGTTTTAGGAAGGATCACATCTAAAAATCATATGAAATTATATGGATTCATAAACATACGAGTAAACTGGGTAAATGTATTCACAAGCAAACTGGGTAAACCTACTCATGAGTAAACTGAGTAAAACAGTGTTACTTTTAAAGAAATCACAGCTTGAAAACCTTTTGCTCAAATGTCCCCAAATGTGTCTGGAGCACCCCTATCTTTTGATTTTGCATGTAGAATCCTTTTTGCTGTGCTTCTGCAAAATATAAAATGTCCTGCATTTTAGTATTAGCAACCAGTATATTATGCCTTTAAGAGGTTTTGATGGGAGGAACTTTGGGTGAATGACAATCATTTAGAGTAACCAATTGTTTCCCTCTATACCTCAGCTTCTCTTCTCCCCCCCCCCCCCCGCCTTTTTACCTCAGTCAGGGTCTGTCGGGATTCAGGGTCAGTTTTAGAAATGTGTCTTAGAATTTCTGAGTGTTTAGCAATGTTATAGACAGGTTAGCGGTGTTAGTATTTATGGAACCAGTAAGCTTAGCACAGAAATCAAATAAGGAAGCCAGCAAGTAAAGATACCATAATGAGTAAGCAGTGAACATGTTTTGTTTGTATTCTGACATCAAGTTTTTTGTAATTAAAGAGAAACATTTTTATGTAATAGTAAAACTGTATGCCAGTTAAACTGACATGAATTAAATCCGATTAAAAACTAACTATAAGATTAGGAAGGGGTGGTGTAATTGAGGGAGACTTGTAAATTAATGTTACTAATCTGCTCTTTGGGTATCTTGCAGCACTGCTGCCTGGCTGTTTTTCATTTTTAAGCCCGCATTTCCACATGCTCTGCCCCCAAAAGAACCTCCTCCTGGGCAATACCTGCTTGCACCATATGGGCCCATATCGTAGTGGCCCTGAACCTCTTTCAACTGCAAGGAGTTCTGTTTGAATTTGGTCAGGAAATGTCTTGGCTCTTGTGAGTCAGTAAGAGATTTATGGGGGCGGGGAAAGGAAACCTTTCCAAAAAGGAGAAAAAATCATGAAATATCCTACTGGAGTGGCAGCTAGCTATAGATGCCATGCTGGCCTGGACATTAATGTCATATAGTCAATAATACCTTCTTGGGAAGCCTCATGTAGCTTCCTGTGAAGGTAGGCTGAACCTTAGATATAAGTGCAGATATCACTTATCTCCCATTATGAGCCTACTTGTGTGTTAGGATCATCAGGAGAGGCCTTTCTCTCGGTCCCGCCACCTTCACAGGAGCATCTGATGGGGACACAGGAAAGAGCCTTCTCTGTTGTTGCTTCTAGACTTTGGAACTCCCTCCTACTGGAGACCAGACTGGCCCCATCTTTGCTCTCCTTTTGCAAGCAGGCAAAGACCTTCCTTTTCAGGCAAGCCTTCCCCCAGTAACCAGCTACCTGTATGTGATTTTTAGATATATTGTTATGCATTACTGCTTTGACTGAATTGTTATTACCATACTATTTGTGTTTTCCATTTATATGTTCTCCATTTCTCAGAGTAACACTTTCAAAATTTTTGTATACTTATTGATTTTTGCCTTAATATTGCCTGTTAATTGATGTAAAATGCCTCCTTATTCACTGTTCATAGTTTTTAAATACTGTCTTTTAATAATGTTAACCACCATTATATACCCATTGTTTTCAATTTTAAATATTGTCTTTCATTGTTGTAAGCCACCTTGGTTCCTTTTCAAGGAGAAAGGCAGGGTAAAAGTATTTTAAATAAATAAATAAAAATCTTAGCTGCCCTGTATTCCCTTCCCATTTCTTCATAGGCCAGTAAAACCAGGGGTGAGACCATCTGAAATATATTGTGCCAAAACAAAATGGCTGCTTTCATGGCGAGAGTACCTTCAGAGTAGCATGATGTCTGCAACTGGACTGTGGTCCTCAAGGTAGATTTTGGTACCTCTAGTGCTTTGGTTGGAAAATGTATATTGGAAATTCTAATATTGTGATATTTGAAGGGTCCATAGTGGGGCTCTGTAGAGCATCTGAGGGAATAGTTTATCCTTATAGTGCTGTATTAAAGGCGCCACCATTTTTCTGCCTGGTCCAGAAGAGGAGCAATAAACAAATTTGGCGGATACCTCAGCCAACAGGGTTATGTAAGTGATCTGACCATGGCCCTGAATTTTTAAATATCACACCAGAATGTTCTGTTTGAGCAATTGCCTACTCAACTGCCACCTGTATTTCTTTCTCCTTTTCCCAAAAACTTAAATGTTGGTTTTGGTTTTGGCATCATTAAAATGTCCCCTGGTGCAAAAGCGCCTAAGGCTCTTAATAATCTTTGCATCCCTTCATGATTATATGACAGGAGAATAATGCAATTTGCATACAAAAGTCTGCAAATACTGTATTCCTGTTCTTTAGATATGGTGGAAAAAATTTGCGGCTAGATAAGAAGGAGGCTACATTAATTAAATATAAATTAAACAGTAAATACCCCTGGCACACTCCCTGATTGATTGATTGATTGATTGATTGATTGATTGATTGATTGATTGATTGATTTGTATCCTGCTCCCATTAGTGTCACAGCACTACTCTGAGCAGGCTACAACTCATAAAATAGGAAACAAAGATAAAAATAGAAATATTTAAACCAGTAGCAAGAACCCTAAAAAAAACCAGATGGCATCAACTAATCCCACAGGGGATGGAAGAAAAGAGGGGAGGGAAGAAGAGGAGGGGAAAGAAAAAGTGGGAAAGGTGGTCAGCTGGGGTTAGTATGGAAAGCCTCCCTGAAAAGCAATGTCTTTAATTCCTTCCTAAAAGTCCACAGGGAGGGGGCTAGGCGGAGCTCCTCCGGAAGCTGGTTCCATAAAGTTGGAGCCACCGCAAAGAAGGCCCTACCTCTTGTAGATAGACAGACAGACAGAAACCTTTATTGGCATAATGTACAAATTAAAACACACTAAACATCACCTCTTGTAGATGATTTATGGGCCTCCCTCAGGGTGGCCACCCGGAGGAGTCTCAACTGGGATGATCTTGTGGGTCAGGCAGATGACATTAAGGAGAGACACTCTGACAAGTAACATGGACCCAAACCATGGAGGGCATTGTATGTGAGTGTCAAAACCTTGAACCTGATCCGGGACACCACAGGCAACCAGTGGATGCAAGCCAGAACTGGAGTGATGTGATCAAATTTACTTGCACCAACCACCAGTCTGGCTGCCACATTCTGGATCTGCTGAAATCTCCAGATCAGGTTCAAGGGGAGCCCCATGTAGAGGTCATTGCAGTAGTTGATCTGGCAGATGACCAGGGCCTGCACCAAAGTCCCGAGGGAGTCCTCGTCTAGGTAGGGGCAATGTTGGGCAATTAGCCTAAGCTGGTTAAATGCTGATCTGGACATGGCTGCAATGTGTGACTCCCAAGAAAGAGCCGAGTCCAGAAGAATGCCCAAATTACACACTTGATCCCTAAACTGGAGGGGATTGGGCCTGAAAGGTCGCCATCAGAAGAGGTGACTCTTATTCACTTCTGGCCCCTTTGGTTAAGTTCAAGTGTAGTGTGAAGGAGAACCGTGTTTGCTTATTTTAAACTAGAATTTGGAAGTAATACTAGTTCTATGTGTTGATGTGTGACAAGGGAAACAAGCAGCACGCTGTTAACTAATGGCAATCCATTGCTGCAGTTTATACCATTGCACATATGCCAGCATAACTAACCAGTAGGATTCTGGTCAGTAAGTAATATTTATGTCAATGAGCTCAGAGGCAATGGCTTCCTTTACTGAGTCAAGTCATGTCATGTTAGCCCTTCTATTCCCTTCAGTTTACCTAGTATTATAGTCTTTTCCAGGAAGATTTTTTTTTTTCGGAATTCACCCATATTCTACCAGAAAGCAGTACTGACCAGCTATGCATAAAATGTAGATTTGCTGTACAACAAATATTTCCATTTTCACCATAGCATACAAAGCTAGGTCTACTATTTGGGAGACTATGGCAGCAGATATTCAGTGACACAAAGAGCAGTACACTATTAGTTATTTTATCTATTATTGCATTTTTACTGCCAGAGATAGGGAGATGTGTTTATGAGATTTTCAGCCTCCTGCACCACAATAAATTGTCTGGTTTTGGATTCTTTGATGGGAGATGGAGGAGTACCATATGCTGTTCTGTCTCAGGTAGCAAAATATCTTGGATAAGCCCTGCTGATATAGCAGGGAGTGCTATTGATAAACCCCTGCTATAAAGAAAAACTTTATAGCGGGGGTTTATCTGTGTCTGTTTAAAATTTACATACTGCCCTCCACTTTATTTGTGTTTGAGAGTAGTATACAATTAAATTAGCAAATAAACACTCAGCCCCTGTAATATGACCCTCCTGTGTTCAGTTGTCCAATTGAACTCTCTTAAACCACACGTTATCCTGCATTAGTCGTTCTGTTGAACTCTCTTGTGAGACCGATGCAGCCAGCCTGCTCAAACTGCTGTGTATTACAGCTGGCCGAGCAGCTGCTTGTCTATTCTTGGATGAAGTGCCTGTATTTTATATTATTTTTCATTATTAAATCATACTTTGGCATATGCAGCGTTTGGTTTAACAGAGTGGCCCATGAAATCCTGTTGCAAAATTAAGTTTATGCATTGGATATTTACTACGTGGAATAAATTCTGCTGTAACAGATGACAGTGTAACAGATGGGATATGTGGAAAAGAGTTGTGTTTAGCATCGGGGTTTGTGTTGCTCAAGGGAGATCCTGAAGGATTTTTATTTCCATTTAATTATTCGTTCATTTTATGTCATATTTCACATGGCAATCAATTCCATTAGAAACAGCAACTTTTGTATCAGCTAGAAGGACTCATTCAAATTGTACTTCTCATCCATCAACTTTATGAACATTGAGAAATTTTCTTTCCATAGAAATGAAACTTGAAACAGAAAATGCCAAGTCTGTTTGATATGGATTATTTAAAAGGAGTGCTAAAGCTTTTGGTTCTGGCTTAATCCATTTATACACACATGTGTACACATACACATCCCAAAAGAGGGCATGAGTGATGCTTAAGTGTCTTGCCCAGAAATGTATGTACATTGTAACTGAGATAGCTCTATATACATACAGATTTATATCCTTGCGTCTTTGGGACCATGTGTGGGACATCCCTGATGGGCTGAGGCCATATATGTCTTCTGCTCCTTGTTAGGACTGAAGAACTGTGGAGCTTAATGTGGTTTATACTAGGTACATTCTCGAGGAGACTGAGTGAGATAGATCTGTCATACGCTACGGAGGGCTTTCAAAAAGTAAAAGCCAGCTTTCCTCTAATGTTTCTTGTACATTCTTTGATGGCTTTTAAAAAGTTTGCTCTGGGCTCTTTTAAATGCTGTCTAGAATCCATAAATGAAATCAAATAATACATAAGGAGGAAAATGCATACCTTTTAGATTTGATTGTTAAAGGCACTGCTGCTAAAGCCGGGGCATCTAGCAATTTGGTGCAAAGCTATGATGTATATTTGAAAAATGTTTTCTTTTCTGTCATGTTCTCCTCTTGCAATGTCAAGACTTTCCATGAAAACTCTTGTTCATGCCTGCAGTATTTCCTGCCTGTGAGATTCCCCTCACAAGAGTGAGATGCCTCTTTCTCTTCCCCTGCTCTTTTTTGCCACCCTTTTTTGCACAAAATATAGGGAACATTGTGTAGAAACAATGCACCCAGATCAAACTATCTTACACAGATTATGTTGCATAATGTTGCAGATCATGTTGCACAAAAAATGAGTGAAATTGGCAAAAATGTCTCACCAGTATTTTTTCTAATCTTGCACAGAGTTCCATGTAAAAAGAAGCACACATCCCCTTGTTTATTCGCTAAGAGCAAGACACAATGAAATTTGCACTTTAGGCAGTACCTTGAAAGCCCAGTTATGGTCACTATAAGTCCATTCCAACTTGATGGAACATAACATAACACAAGTTGCTGATTGCACAGGCCAATAATTGTTCCCAAGTTCTCAGTATCATCGCTTTTTCTTTGGTAACAGCAGCGTTTGACTATGAGGGCTGTTTCTGCACTCCTGCTCTCTTTTCCTGGCTCCTGCTCTAGTTTAAAAACTCTACCTGACTTTGATCTTGTGCCTGCATCTAGCTGGCATGCATATACTTTCATGTGTGTTTGTGTGAGATTGGGTCCTCAACCTTTGCTGGTGATAGTTTTGCCTTGTCTTCTGGTTCTTGAGATCTGGAATTTGCTTTGGCTGTTTCGGATCATGTTCTTATTTTTACATAATTTATACACACCAGATGAAGCTCTCAGCATTTACTACTGAGAATGAAGGATGAAAGCACTGGAATATCCAAACTGTTAAACAGAGTGGATTTAATTTTTTTTTTTTTTTGCCCAAAAAATTAACTCACACTCATTATAGTCTTAATACTTATTTTCAACAGTATATGTTCTTCATAATCTCCTTCCATAATCTCTTATGGACTCCACCTCCAATTATTTTCTATTCACTGACACTTCCAGAGAGAGAAGGAAAAGCTGGACTCTGTATACACAAATAATTCAATTAGAATTAGAATAATACAATTAGAATTCGCAGTCCCTATTCCATAATGAGACCTTTGAGCTATAACACATTTTAAAGTGAAACTGAAACCACACAGGGAATTTTAAGGGAGAAAAAAGCATTTTAACAACAAAATTTGTCTTGATCTACAATGTTAAAAAAACACGTAATTTTTTTAAAATAATTTATTTTTATCTACTTTACTACTGCAGGTGGCTATGTGCCACTCAGTTTACACTGAATAAAAAACATACAGAAATCAAAAACACACTTTGATGTGGAAGAAGAGACAAAGAGAAGTACTCAGCTTTCCTAGACTGTCCTTTGCCAGCTCTGATTTTGCTGATCTTCCTTCAGCCTAGCTTGGTATTATTATTATTATTATTATTATTATTATTATTATTATTATTATTATTATTATTATTATTATTATTATTATTATTATTATTATTAATTTATTTATTTATTTATTTATTTTTATTTTTATGCTGCATTTCTCCCAACAAGGGACCCAAAGCATCTCACAACATTAAAATTCACACAATTAAAAACACAATAAGTTAAATATTAAAAGATAAATTAAACAATATATGATTTAAAATACAATTAAAAATTAAAACATGAAAAAGTTTAAAATTATCTGCTAATATGGGGTTCAAGGATTCAGTTATAATTGTTAAAAGCCTTCCTGAAGAGATGGGTCTTTAGGTTTTTTTGAAAGGATAAAACGGAAGGGGCCATCCTGATCTCCCGAGGGAGAGCGTTCCATAGCCTGGGAGCTGTCACAGAGAAGGCCCTCTACCATGTCCCCATCAGCTATGCTTGTGCTGGCAATGGGACCAAGAGGAGCCTCCTCTGCTGATCTTAATCGCTGAGAAGGCGTATATAGGGAGTTGATGTTATTTCCTTGGTTCTCAGTTTTCTCTGTTGATTCTCTCAGAGAGAATAAAGAAGACATCTTGCTTTTGTTCTTGAGAGGTGAAGGGACAGCCGTGTCTCCTTGAAGCTCTACCTGAATTCATTAGAACTAGGATGCCTATTATTTTCCTATCTCAATGTACTAGCTTTCTCATTTTCTTAGAATAGGAAGGATGGGTGTGACTTATTTCTGGAAGGAGAAGGTTGCTCTGCTAACCATTCCAATTTTCAAGGGCTGATTTTACATGTTAACCTGGCTGTTGCTTGCTCTTCTAACACTAACAAACTATTCATTTTGAACTCTGAATTTATTTCTGGCTTTTGAAGTTCTGCATTACTCTGTACAGTATGTGTTTTTTTTTTAATGAAGCCAGAGCAATTAACCATTTTCTATTCTTCTTCTTTTATTTCTGAATTTTTAATAGGCCATCACTATGTATTTGTGTCTTTCCCCAGGACAATATGAATGCTTGCATTGATTTTAAAAAATACAAAAAAGCAGACTTGATACGATTCTGCACTAGAGATGGGCACAAATTGCCAGTTCAGTGGTTCATGCCAGTTCGTTTATCAGCTGAACAGGCGAAGTGCTTCAAAACTCCACTTCCTCTGGAGGGTGCCCACTTGGAGGCAGCGATTTGGCTTCCCTGCTCCGCCTCCTCTGAGCGCTGCGAGTCTGGTGGATTTTGTACTGCATTCCTGTATATGCCACTTAATTCCCATGATGATGATGCTATATTGACATCATCTGCTTCTTTTTTAAAATAAGTCCAATTAGGCAAGCTGGGCTAATATTAGCTAAGTGGTTTGTTTGAGCAGTATATAAATGGATGACATATACATGATATAAGTGCAGCTGGGTTCAGTCCATATTTGATACATTTCCCAACAGCTGCTGGGTTCCACTTTTACAAACTGTTATGTAGTGTGACAGTATCTTTCACCAAGTCCCAGTCCCTCAAATAAGCAAGTATTTTTTTTATCAGCAATCGAGTCACCATCTAGTAACCTTATCAAATTTATTTAGCAAGGTCCAGTTATAAATCTAGAATAATAGCACCATAATATTGAATATACGTAGAGGGGATTCTGAGGGACATCTAGTCCAGCCCCCTGCTAATGGAGGAATGCTACAGCTATAGCATTCCAGACAGATGAACATTCACCCTTTGCTTGAAAGCATTCATCAAAGCAGAGTCCACCACTTTCCCAACGAATCTATTCTACTGTCATAAAGCTTTCCTTGTTAGGAATTTATTCCTGCTAGTTGGTTGGAATCTTCTTTCTAATAATGTAGAAGGAACTATGCAATCAAATGCAACTCCCTCCCCTACAGGGGAATCCTTTAAGAAGCTACCTGCCAAGTAATCCAATGTAATTATGGTGCAGCAGACTGCAGGCTTATCAAGAGTCAAACAGCTTTTGCAATAAAGCAGCTTTTTAAAAAAAGAGAAGAATTAATTAGTTGATTTTCAGTTTTGATTATATGAGCATCATGTTGGGTTCAGGAACAACACGGAGTGGGCCAAGGCTGACCTTTACTCAAGACCATAACTGGGCTTTCTTCCCTTATGAGACAGATGTTTTGATGACAAGAGACAGCATTTGTACTGACAACATTTGATATTTTTTTAATGGGCTTTGCACTTCCAAAGAATTTATCCAGTTTTTATACATGTAAAAAGATGAAGCCATTGAAACACACAACTTATTTCAGGCATTGTTAATTCAGATCCAAAATGCAATCGCTATCCATCTGTTTTAGTTAAAAACAAACATCAACAACACCTCCCCCCTCCTGAAAAGCAACACTGTTTGTTCTTTTGATTATTTTTATTTGTATTTTCATTTAGTGTTTTTAGTGAACACATCCAAGTAAAATGTCAGAATCTAATTACATCAGCTCCCATTACTCACTCAATAGGGTCAGTGTTAGGTTTTGAATTCACCAAGGGATTAAACTGTTTTTCTTCCCATATGTTCAGTGATTGTGCCTTGGTATCAGCATTTACTGTGAAATCGAGGCTTAACTGAAGTATTTTCTATGAATATATTTACAAACCATACAGAATGGAGACAACGGTGTGTTGACTGTTGCACTGGAAGAGCCTGGAAACAAATGAAGCATTCTTCTCCTCCTCCTCCTCCTCCTCCTCCTCTATTTCTTCAGTTTTTGCGTTATTTGAAGCATAGAGGGGATCTAGAAGAATTTACAGAGCCTCTGTCACACATTGAAGTCATGCGTGGAGGAGATGTTGGTTTGAACAAGATAATGTTGCCAACTGATAATGCAGACACTATCAATGGCTGAGGAAACAGACTTGTCCATGAAGGCTCACATTAAAATATAGCAGTTAGTCTTTTAAGGTGCCACAACATTTTTGTCTCTGTTTTTTATTCTTCTTTTGTTTTGGCCTGATATGCTATCAATATCATTTATTTATTTTACTTACTTATTGAAGTTTTATGCTGCCTTTTAACTGGTGAATATCATTTGCTCATTGTTCAATCAGTAACCACTTGAAGGAGTGTTGTGTTTGTAGGACTCCTCCCTGTAAGGGGCCTAGAATTCTACCTCATGGCAAGAAGCCCTGTCGATCTATGTTACAACACACATATTACCCCCTTCATGGGGACTTGCTGTCAAGTCAGACTTAAGTCGAACCGTTGCATCGACTCAGACTTGACTTGGTCCCCCCCCCAATGATTTGGACTCAATTTGTGACTCAGAACACATCTACCACTCCCTTTTTTCTGGGAGGGGGAACTCAGACTGGGGACTTGGTACCAAAGACTCAGACTCAGACTTGAGAATTGGTACCAAAGACTAGGATTAGGGCTTGGGACTTGGATCCAAAGACTTGCCAACATCCCTGCCTTCATATGCTTTGAAGCTTGGCCAGTGTTTGTGTTGGGGCTAGATGATGTGACACCCCCCGTGACTCCCTCACATGTATTTTCAACATGTATAATTTAAAAATGAAACAAAAAAAAGTAGCTGTACAAGTTTCTCAGGTGCAGGTGATCCATAAAGTGGCTATCTGACAGATTTTCAGCAGATCTTGGAAAAGTTAGTTTTTTGGACTACAACTTCAACACACACATAGCCATACTGGCTGGGAGAGTCTCAGGGTCATAGTCTCCAAACTCTGTTTTTCAACTGGTTTGCATTCTCTGCCATGAATTACATAAGTCATTCTAGATATTTCTTGTTTCTGTAATCTGTCCCTGGTCTATAGAATGAACTGCTTCAACCTTTCCTTTGTAAAATGGCATTGCCCTCCTATTTACGTTGTTAAAAAATAAAAAGGATGCAAACACAAAGGCCATGCCCACGGCTGTAAACTGGGCAATGAAATATTTATATTTCCCTCACCCCATATTGATGACCCCTCTCCTAACAATTCAGAATTCACGAGGAGAGAATGATCACCCAAGTTCCAGATCTAGAAGCTAAGGAGTTAATCCACTCAAGCTGGAGCAGAAAAACAATGATTCCACAACTTAGACTAATGCATCCACCTCTGGAGATATCTGTTGTTAAGCTCAGAGAATCCCAGTCTAGTTTTGGCAAATGAACAAAAGGAGAGAAGAAATGGTATAATATAAGAAGCTGATATGCACCATTGCTGAGTGGAAACGGGAGAAGGGCTTAATGATATATATATATTTGGACTGGAGTAGTTCCCCTTCTCATTTTCCAAAATTCTTCTCCATCACAAATGTATGTGCCTCAGGACAAGAACCTTCCATCTGGTGAGGAATTGTGTTAAGAATGCTGAGAAAATCTGAAATTAGCAATTTTTTTCTATTCTTTTTAAAGGCTTCATTTGCTACAGTTTAATTGCTTAAACTGTACATGGTGTATTAATACCATTCATGATATTTGTTACTAATCTTCTTGTTGGCGGAAATGCTTTTTGAACTTCATACAAAGCTTTTAAAGTGCCATATTTTTGTTAGCACTCTAGCTATGTATGACCATAGAATGATATGAATAATTTTAAGTTTGAAGAAATGACTTCCTTATGTTGCCTAATGACAATGTGGCTTGTGCCAGTATTCCAGCTTTCCATTATGGATATTTTAAATCACTTCAATAAATCTTCAAATGATTTTCAGATATCACTTAATGCTTTCCAGTTGACATAACAAATGAATCATTTCAGATTTCACCGAAAGCTCTTTAGTACATGTTGGCAGTTTTCTTGGAATCCTCTCAGAATGTGACAAATTGGAGTAAGTCATTCTAAGGTTCCTTCACACCATGCCTACTAAACATTATTCACTGCTTTGTGAATTACTTTAGATTGCATAGCAACTCTTTTACGGTATCACATAGCAGAAGTAGCAGAAATAAAAACCTGTCATGGCAGAAAATTTCCTTTTCTATCACCTCATTTTAGTAGCTGCTACATAATGCTGTATTTTATGTTCATAATGAGAGGAGATCCTTTCCACCTTCGTTTGTCAGAAACTTGGCTGTAGAGCATAGCATCATGGAAATAATGGGCCACTTGACCCTAAAGTTCACACCATTTTTATGAACGGCACATCTGCTTAAAAGGGGAGGCTTTAGTTCCATAACTAATAAGAGCTTTCACCAAGCATTAGCTTCATAAATGTATTCTACTTATACCTCTAAATCTGTATTCCTGCTACATATATTCCATGTAGCAATAACACAGGCTACCAAGTAGATGTCTTTTTAATGCTGTTAGCAAAAGTAAGAGTCAGGCCATTGCTAATGGTTATAAAATTGCACTTAGGCTGCAATACACCCTTCCCTAGCATTCAGTATCATTGAACCCGATAGGACCTACTTCTGAGTAGAAGTTCTGATGACTGTTAGGGGGTTGGTTGGTTGTTTTGTTGGTCAGATTTGCCGTAGGTTTTTCTTTGAAAGATCATTACACAGAATGTGAGGTTGAGAGCTATGTTGAAGGGTCTCCCAAGCCAGACAGGTCTCAGCTGAGAAGCCAGACCAACTGTGTCTACCAGCCATCAATTATGATGAGAGGAAATAAAAAGAAATCCATACCGGATCGGTCGTCGCCCGGGTCAACAAGCCCCTGGGCATTTGGTGACAAATGGGCTACAGGGCTCAGCAGACCCTGTTGAGGAACCAGGACAGGCTGCTGCAAAGCTACTGGAACAACGTAAACATAAAACTTGGACACTTGCTGAAAATCAAGAAATTATCAAGTGTTATTACGAGGCAACCCCAACAGCCCATGGTTTTCAAAAAAGAATGATGGAAATTTGGAAAAGGAAACACCCAAACAGTGACATAACTGAACAACGATTAATGAACCAGAGAAGGTTTATCATCCAGAATAAAGTGTTTTCAGAACTGGAATTGCAAGAACTAGAAAAGGTGGTAAAAGAAAAATCAACACAGAACAATGACCATAGTATGGAAGACAAATGGAGGGTAGAGGTAGACACAGTAGTGGAAGAAAAGTTATCAGTAACTGGCTTTCTAATTTGCACCAGTTACAAAGTAAACCAGTTAAAGATCTACTGAATGATGCAAATGTAGTCATCAGAACAATCCCAACCAACACGCTAAAGGAAAGAAACCAGCTCATGTATACCACAGCTACCATAATAACCATGGAACTTGGTTACAAGCTGCAAAAACCCCAGAAAACTCCGAGCACTCCAAAATTGAAAATTCGGCTGGAAAGAAAAATAAACAAATTGCGTGCAGACATTAGCAACTGAAAACACTTGAAAGATTCAAAACTTAAAAATGAAAAAGTAAAAGGCAGACTATGCAAAATATATGACGTAGAAAGGAAAACAATCGTTGAAACTATGGAAGAATTGAAACAGCGGGTAACAGCTACAGCAAAGAAAATTGGAAGATATGATGGACACTTGAAACAATCTAGAGAAAACACGCAATTTCAAAATAACAACTGAAATGATTAAGAGGCAAGTAAAGGCTGTGAAAAATTGGAGTGCACCTCGGCCAGATGAGCTGCATGGATTTTGGTTAAAGCACTTAACAAGTCTCCATCAACGCATAGCACTGCAATTTAATCACTTACTCCAAAATTCTACAACTGAAGATTGGATGACAACAGGCCGCACATTTCTGATAATAAAAGATAATCAAAAGGGCAATGAACCCAGTAATTATTGATCTATTGCATGCCTTCCAACAATGTACAAACTCCTCACAGGAGTACTTACAAGATCAATATATAATTACTTAACAAAAAACTCCCTATACCCAAATGAACAGAAAGGGAACTTTAAAAAGTCAAGAGGCACAAAGGATCAGCTGCTTATTGGTAAAATGATACTGAAGAATGCAAAAGATGAAAAACAAACCTGAACATGGCCTGGATAGACTATAAAAAGGCATTTGACTCATTGCCACACAGCTGGATTAACACCTGCCTCAAAATTTTTGGGATTAGTAAAAATATTCAGAGGTTCCTCAAGAAAAACATGGAAAAATGGGAAACTGTTCTAATGACCTATGTTGAAGAAATTGGGGGAGCTAGCATCAAAAGAGGAATATTTCAAGGGGATTCTTTGTCACCACTGCTGTTTAACATCTCACTAATCCCCAAGTCAATAATTTTAAATAAAACTAGATTGGGCTACCATATTTCAGAACGAACAGGAAAAATCAATCATCTCTTATACATGGATGACCTAAAACTATATGCAAAAAGTTCCTCTGAGATAGAATCACTGCTAAACACAGTGTGAATATTCAGTGAATATATTCAAATGAAATTTGGAATTGACAAATGTGCAGTTCTGTCTATACACTGTGGCAAGATCCAAAAATTAGCTGGAATAGAGTTTAAACATTGTGATATTAAAAAATCACTATCAAGTGATGAAAATTATAAATATCTTGGAATACTAGAAGCAGATAACATCCTGCACACAAAAGTTAAAAAACTGACAGAAAGGAAATATATAAAAAGACTGCAGAAAATCTTAAAATAAAAATTAAATGATGGAAATACAATCAAAGCCATACACACATGGGCAGTTCCAGTAATTAGATACCCAGCTGGAATAATAGATTGTACCCAAAATGAATAAGAAGAATTGAATTTTTAAAAAAACACAGAAATGAACATGCATTATGCACTACATCCAAAAAGTGATGTGGACAGATTATATTTACCACGAAAAATCGGAGGCCATGGATTACTGCAAATACAGCAGGTAGTAGAGGAGGAAAAAAGACACCTAACTGATTATATCAGTACAAGCAGAGAAAAATTATTTAAGGCAGTGAAAATGGAGAATATATTGAAAACAACAGAAACAGAGGCTCAATATAAGAAACAACAATTTGAAAATAAATTCAACAGCTGGAAAAATAATCCACTACATGGACAACACCTGAGAAAGATTGATGGAAAGCATGATAGTAATTCAACATGGGCATGGCTAAAACTGGGGACCCTTAAGAAAGAAACCGAAGGGTTGATTTTTGCTGCACAAGAACAAGCACTCCAAACCAACGTGATGAAAGCTAAGATCCAAGGAATTAGTGCTAACAACAAATGTCGACTCTGCCGAGAAAAATATGAAACTGTGTCACACGTCATCTGCAAATGTCCAAAGATTGCACAAACAGATTACAAAATTAGACATGATAAAATTAGTGGTAAAATTAGTGCACTGGACATTATGCAAAAAATATAACTTGCCAGCCTCCAAAAACCAGTGGGAACATCAGGCAGAGAAGGTGTCAGAAAATGAGGAAGTCAAGATCTTGTGGGATTTCTGGATCCATACGGATAGACACCTTGAACATAACACACCAGACATAGTAGTAATAGAATGAAGAAATGCCTGGATCATTGACATCACAATTCCAAGGGATGCCAGAGTTGAAAATAAAGAATTGGAAAAACTAACAAAATACAGAGACCTGGCCATCGAAACATCTCGCTTGTGGATGAAACACACTTCAGTAGGCCCCGTCATCATCGGGGCTTTGGAAACAATGGCAATAAATTTCACACAGTATTATAAGCAGTTGCAGATTTCAGAAATAACACCATCAGAGCTATAAAAACAGTAGTATTAGGAACAGCATACATACTGTGCCAATATTTAACAGATACTTAGGTTTTTGGTTAAAACTTGTATCTGTTATATAATACCAGTCAATGTTTTTATAATTTTGATTGACTGTGTCTAGTGTTTTTTAATCAACATCATCATCATCCTGTAAATCATTGTACTTTTTAACGTTGGAATGACCATATGTCTTCACTTTCCACACACCGGAGTAATGGGTCTTAAGAGGGCACCCTGTTATAGAAACTGTAGAAACTGTAGAGGTGAGCTAGAATGCACACAATTCTGAATCATATTGCAACCAACACAAGTGCACTCAAATACAACTCCGAGTTTATTGGTTCAGTATCAGGGCCCTCAAAGCAGAATATTCAACGATACTGTTTTTTTCTATCAAAGGCTCATCAATTAAAGCCTCCATGAATACAACAGGATGGATCCTTTGGACACATAACATTTGCATGAGGAACGTGATGACAGCACAAGCGGGGCTAGCTCGCTCTGTTCCTCTTGTGTGGAATGCACTCTTTATAAATAGCTGAACAGCATTTCTCATAGATTTTTACTTACAAAATATTAAGGAGAAATTGAAGAAACATGACATAGCAGAGGGCTCAAATTCTTTTTTCTTCACTGCTCTGTAGCACAACGTACACTTATCAAAGCTTCTTGCTTCTAGGATTCTTTTTGTATTAAATATTTGGCTATCCCTAACCAATTTCTAATGATATGCAACTTAGAGAATAGATAATATGTACTAAATTTCGGTTGTTGTCCAAACCATTTTGTTGAAGCAAGGGAACAGTAATATGTTTGTTCCCCATATGATACGTTATCCCCTTTCTCACAGAGATTATCTGTTCCATAAAAAACTACCTTCTACAAGAGGGAGAGTGGCTTTCAGAGCTATCGCTTCTTTTTTAGTCTCTTCTTTGCTGCAGGGGGGAAGCAGACAATGATCTCAGACCAAGAGATCTATCAAATGGTAGCGAAAAAAGCAGCAGGAATCAGCAGAGCATTGTGTGGAAAATATTTTCAAGAGTGCATTGTTAGAAAAGCCTTTGACAAAAAAACCCAAAAAACAACAACACAGTACCATTGAATATTTTGCTTTAAGGGCCCTGAAACTGAATCAATAAACTGAGATTTGTGTTTGAACTCCTGCTATCCTGAATCTGTTCTATATGATGACACAATCTTTGCTGCCTCTCAACACTGAGTGCACCGAGGACCAGTAGGCACCTGAAAATTTGCTTCACAGGAGGTATAGTTATAAAGTACTTCTGATTAGGCAATGGTTCCAGAGTTACTCCTAGAGATGGGATATCTCCTGGGGGAGACGATTCCGAATACCACCACCACAGATGGCCAGGCCGATGGGACCCTCTCCCAGAACTGGGCCGTCCATTTACTGCTTGTGATGTGGCATGTGTGGCCGTTGTCATTTACGCTGCACCAGTCATGGCTTCCTCGCTTCCCTGCGCTGCTGACCACTCAGCAGCTGAGTGGGGAGACTTGTCATCCAACCTCCTTGCCAGATCAGTCAGTAGCGCAGGGAGGCAGGGAAACCCTGACCAGGCTACTTCCGTGATTGGCGCAGCATAAACAACAATGGCTGTGTGCACCATGCCGCAAGTGGTAAATGGACAACCTGGTTCTGGGCTGAGGGTCCAATCGGCCTGGCCAGCTGTGGTGGCAATGTTCGTTTTCGTCTCCCTCGGGATATGAATATGAATATCTTGTCTCTAAATACTCCTCCATTGTGTGTCCTTCAGATGTTGGACTCCAGATCTCAGCATTCCTTCCTATTAGGTCTATTGGCCAGGACTCCACTCTAATATGAAAGGCCACACTTTGCCCACATTTGCTCAGAATAAAGAATTTTAAATAAGTGCATGGATGGTTTATCATAGGCTGAAGGGGTAAGTATCAGACCTACTGCTTCAGATCCAAAACAGTGGTCCTTCAAACGTTGTTGGGTTGCCACTCCCCAAATCCTCTACTATTATGTTGGCTAGTCCTTATGGGAGTTGCAATGTAACACCATCTGGAAAGGCAGAATTGCAAACCCTTGCTCTAAATGGTGCTTTCTGAGCACAGAACCTAGGGTGCTGTAAATCTATTATAGTCTACAATCTGTCACATACTCTGGATGTATCAAGTTCCAAATATGTGCAGCTCAAGATCTAAACTTTAACATCAGTACTTTAAAAAGATGAGGGTAGCAGGACTGAAATGTTTGGAAAGCCACAGCCAATCCTGGTAGACAGTAGGAACCTAGAAATAATGCTCTCTAAAAGGCTTTTTGTTTCATACTTATTTATATTCTTTTCACATTTGCAGTAAACAGTTTGGGGTTTTGTTTGTTAACATTTCTGGAGAAGTATACATCAGAAGACAATATCCCTTCTCAGGAATTATGCTCTGCCTGCCCTGTAGCTATTTGCTGAACCTTCTAGACAGAATGAACACAGGCAGTTGTCACTATAAGATTCCTCCTATAAATGCAAAATCTTTGCCTGTAAGGGTATTTGTTCAGCTGAGAAGGGTGTGCACAGCTGGTGTAGAATTATTTTGTTGGAAATTAAATATATGTTGCCCTGTTTTTGCCTAATTTGTCAGTATGGCCTACTTGCTTTTCCCTTTCTGTTCAGAAGTTCATTAAATGCTTGAAGAACATGTGATGTGTTCATTGTTTTTAATTTTGATTCTAGTAGAAGAATCTCCTGTGCAAACAAATCTTAAATAAATAATCAAAATAGCTTAATACCCTTACAAATGTTCTGAACCCAAAGTCTGTTCTTATCTTTTGAGGTAGAAAAGAGCGAGCTTCTGCAAAAGCATGTTGGTTGTGTACAGAACTATAAACTGTGTCTGACTTGAGAGATTAAAATTCACATTGGATGTATAGAGGGATAGAAAATGAGTGAGTGACTGGCAAAGTGAAAAGAGTTGAGGGGCAGTGGGTTGTAATGGAGGATGGAGCAGGTAAAAGCGAGATGCCATGACTCAAGAAAGGTTTTTCCATTTAAGTAGTCCCTAAAAGAAGAAAGAGCTGCATCTGAATTCAGAGGAAGCTATAAACTAATCGTTCTCAGCCAATGGGACATGTACATTGATAGGACATTAAATAGTCTAGATGTGATGCAAGGTTTTCTTCAACACAAAGATTTCATTCTTTCTCAGTGCCCATGTTCACCTGCAAGTGTGGTGTAATCTATATCTGCTATGAGTTAGCTATCCACAACTATTTTGCATGTTCATAGTATAGTATTACCAGATGCTCAGTGTTTCTCTAAACCCCTGTTCTTTCTGGCTACCAACTTAACATAAACAATAAATATATTAACTGAATGCTAGTAAACATATTACATATTCTTCTCTGGAGGTAAAAGAGCATTTTGTTTCAATCGTGGGATTCAGGCTCTTTAGTTGGATATACAGTAAAATACAAAAGGTTGAGAACTACTGTAGCAGATTACTCCATACAGAGATGAAAGGCAAATGCTATGAAGAAAAAAGTTGGAGGAAAAGACTGTTGGCATCCAGTAGCAGGTGGTATTATATGGAAGGCCAGTGTGAAAAATATGGTAAGAGTATTGGATCAGGATTAAGGAAACCTCGGCTCACATTCTAAGACAAGAAGTGACCTTCAAGCAATAATTTCCTCTAAGCCTAACCCACCTATCAGTGTTATTCTGATATTCCCTTGACTCATGCATAGTCAGTCATATGCTTCTTCAAAGAGTAAGTTTAAAAATATAGTAGAGAATAATCCATAAAAGCGGGTCCAGCAAAAAATCATTGCTATCCTATCTTTAGTGAGTTATCTTGCAGAACTTGATGCCATTCATTGGTTAAATATATTTATAACACACCCACCCTTTTCCATCCATTCCATCCATAAAATGACTTATAACTGCTCAGAAAGGAGATCCACAGTCACCACTGAGACAGTCCTACTGGACATTACATATTTCTCAGATGACGCCATGAGAGTGAGGATGGTGATGGCAGGGAAAGATTGGACGCTGCTGTTACCCATCAGAAAAAAATAGTGGCAGTTGCTGGATTTGATGCCACCTCTTAAAATTCTCCAAATGTTCCTTGTCATTTTCATAACTGGTGAATAGGGAATTGCATAAAATGGAGGAGGAAGCTGATATAGGATAGGATATAGGATAGGATAGGATGTTGTTTGCAGTAGGAACCCCGTATCGGTTTCAAGCCCCCCTGTGGATACTGAAAAATGCAGATTATAGTCAACACAGTCTGTTGGACCCAGGACTCTCCTGTACCTGTAATTTTTATCTCAATGGGGCCTCTCTGAGTAAGAGCCAAGTTGAAATCTTCTCAACCTCTCCCAGGAGGCAGTTTGGCTTAGGTTAGCATCTCTCCTCTGGCTTTACCAGCCAACCCAGCTCTGACTTTTACAACGATGCTGCTCTGAATGGTAGAGTAAACTGCCTCAGGCTGGCAGGAGACTAGGTGAAGTGATGGTGTTTGGTTCCCTCTAGTAGCCAGTTCTTTGAATTGTGGTGCTGGAGGAGACTCTTGAGAGTCCCCTGGACTGCAAAGAGAACAAACCTATCCATTTTGAAGGAAATCAACCCTGAGTGCTCACTGGAATGACAAATCCTGAAGCTGAGGCTCCAATACTTTGGCCATCTCATGAGAAGAGAAGACTCCCTGGAAAAGACCCTGATGTTGGGAAAGTGTGAAGGCAAGAGGAGAAAGGGACGACAGAGGACGAGATGGTTGGACAGTGTCATCGAAGCTACCAACATGAATTTGACCAAACTCCGGGAGGCAGTGGAAGACAGGAGGGCCTGGCGTGCTCTGGTCCATGGGGTCACGAAGAGTCGGACATGACTTAACGACTAAACAACAAACAACAAAAGTAGCCAGTTCTGATAATTACATCTTAAAAATTTGTATTTGTAGGTATTGTCATTTAATATGTTTAGTACTTTCAGACCATAGATATGTTAATCTGTGGATCTTGATCCCGCAGATACGGGGATCCTACTATAATATAATGAACTGCGCTAGAGAAGGTTTGTTGAATCAGTGGAGATTTGGTGAGTCATCTCTTCCATAAGTTCAATTGATTCAAATGGGCCTACTCTAACTGTGAATTACTTCAGCATAGTAGTCACATTAATTCCTATTTGAATCAATAAACTTACAGATGAGTTGATGTACCAAATCCCTACAGATTCAATGTCCCTACTCAACTGTGGCTTACTACACTAAACAACAGGATTTTGGCTGATATAGTGTAGTGTGGTATAGTTCAGCAGAGTTGAGTTGAACTTACTGTAACAAATCTCTACAAATTCAGGGCAAGAACACACTAAATTAAATTTGTGTTTGGGAGTGCCTGGTGTTTATGAGATACCATGTTCATGTGGTTCGACATATATTGGACAGACGGGAAGAAGCACTGAAATTTGATGCAAGGAACATCAGCATTATCTTAGATTGAGCCAAGAAGAAAAGTCTGCATTAGCAAAACATGGCTGGGAAACTGGGCACAGTATCCACTTTAATTAAACAAAAAAGCTATTTCAATCACACTCTTCAAATTTGAAACTGATAAAAGAGGCTTTAGAGATATGTGTGAGAATTAATGTGGTGAATCGTGAGGAAGGGCAAAGACTTAGTGACTCCTGGCTTCCTTTAATTGATTTCTTTAGGACAGCAGTAAGTTGATTAAGCAATTAGTCCACCTGGAATGTTGTGCAATGTAATCACATTGAGTGTATATAACTGTACAGAATTGCAGTTAGTATGCTGTTTGTATCTGCTGAAAGTTTGATCTTTTATTATTTTATTAAAGTTTTTACTTGGTCAACACACTAAATTAAATCTATAGAATTGCTTATCACAGTCCTGTTCATTTGACCTTTAAGAAATTTAGAGAGCAGAGGTAATGAATAAATGAAGTCCGTACCTGTATGTGAGAAGTGCCATGTTCAGTCTCTGTTAAGACTTTGAATTTCTGTCTGAAATCCCAGATGGCCACTGATGGGGAAGGTGTTGGGGTAAGATAGACAAGTGGGCTAACTTATGTTCCTAAATTAAAAAGTTACTCACTAATTACAGAAAAGGTTTCTTTGTGCATTTGCTTGGCTATAGATGTATTCAATATACATGTAGAAAAAGTAAGGGTCGATGCAGTCATACCTAAATCGGGTGTCAGAAGTTACTCTTAACCAGCTTGTCCCACTGTTTTCAATAGGCTTATTCTAACCATAGCAAAGCTTGTATTTCATCTTGTATACCTTGTGCCCTGGTCAACTAGCTGTATATAAAAAGTTGAAATAAAGAAATTTCAATATCAGCATTAGCATCTTTCTGTGCAACATGAAAATTGAATTTGTGCCACTGTTAATTATGAACACTACATGTACTAGTCAAATTTAAAATATGCCTCTAGTCTTCAAACTACCAAGGGATTAATGCAAATATTTCATTAACATGCATAAAAGGAAGTCTGTTGTTCAGTGTAACATGGGAGGGGGAAAGATGGCAAACCGTTTTCTGTAAACTGGAAAAGTGGGGACCCTAATAGTTCTGCCCTCTAGAACTGGAAATGTTAATTGCCAATCATACCAAGATCAAACATATACTTGCAAAGCAACTTCAGCCACGAATATAGGATGTGATTTACATATTAAACCCCACAATGTTCTTTAGTGCACTCTTTCATCTTCTCATGTATATATTCTTGGAAAACTAATGGCCACATTTGGACCTCTGAACAATACAGGGCAATCCCGGCTTTTTATGGATAAGCCAACATGTTGGGACACTCTGGCTAATAACTCAGACTTGCAGCAGTTGAGTTTGTGGTTTGCTCTTTATAATGTGAGAAGCTGTCAGGAAGTTAGCATGGGGATATGGGTCCCTTTCCTGCTTGAACTGTGAACCACCAGTGGCCTGCTCTCTGGCTAGTTTCTCTCTCAAAAAACCAGTAGCCAACCCACAGGACAAACACTGGCATAATATTCTGGTCTGTCATCAAGGTAACAGAATGTTGTGGTTTAGCAAGAGACTGCACATGAGAAGAAAGGAAGGGATCAGAGGCCCCCAAGCTACAGGAAGTTTTCACCATTATATGTTGCTGTGAGATAAACATAAGCTACCGACTAGCTTTTTTTTCTCCTTTCTAAATTTACTGCCTTTGCCTATTATAATTTTGTCTTGGCATGAACAGAATCGAAAGACCCACTCAGGGGAACATGGTACCTGCAATCTCAGAATGGTTATCTATTATGAAGCTTTTAAGAGGCACTTTTCTTAAAAGGCTGCTGTCATGCTGCCTTAACGCTTTGCTCTTTCTTTTGTTCCCTATTGTGTCTTAGAAGCTTCAAAAGTCTGATAGCATGTCTCTCCTACCCAGGCCTATCAATTTTGTTCTCTTTCTTTTGGCAAGCATTGCTCTCTCTTTGTTTGACTGGAGCTGAAATTGACATGGCTGTTTTTGTTTGACAACACAAGCCACTTCTACCTCCAAGTACACAGGGAAGGCCTTATTATACTAAAACATCCTTGAGCACTAAGCTGATTGATAGATGGAAAATGGATTACATGACCCAGAAGAAGTGCCTTTCCAACCTTTGATAGCATTACGTACATCAAATAATTCTTTTTTTCTCTCTTCACCCCCATCTTTGGTAGCAATTTAACACTAATGCAACATTGGTTTGGTGGTCCATAGAAAAGAACTTCCTCCTTAAAGTACCTCAATTCTTCTAATCACGCTTCTCCTCTTTATGTATTATCAAATTATTCTTACTGATTGATTGATTTGCCTTTTCCCCAAGGTAGCTTTTAATATACTTTAAAAAGAAGTACAAATGAAAACAGAAAGAGTATTTTGACATGATTAAATAAACACACAACTGCAAAATACAGCAAATATATATACGTATGTTCCAAAGTCTCAGTAACCACATTTTATCTGCTAGCACACATTATATCTGCCATATCATGACCAGTTTAAGTCAGTTCTACATCAGATTTCTCTTCACATGGCAATCCATTAATGTTGTTACATGCTCAGGACCCTAAATATATCTGCAAACTAGTTTATAATGAACTCTTCTGGAATATAAATTTTGCCTATATGGTCTGCTATGGAAAAACTCTCCCTGAAAAATCTGGCCTTATTCCATCTTGGGACAGTCTGATGTGCCCTTGTATGTTACTAACAAAGCAATGGGGATAAATTAAAGCTTTTCCAACGAATAAAGTTTTAATGGGAGAGAAAAACTAAGACAGTAATTTGCTGCTTAAATAAGAGGGTCTCTCAGAAGCAGGACATAGGGAAAATAAGGAGGAGCTAGTAGCACAGCTGTGCAGTATAGCTCCAGTGTGATTGAAAAGTGAGGGAAGGAGGAGTTTAAGTTGCAGTAGCACTAAGAACACAGGACGAAAAGAGGTTTAGTGGGGAAAAGAAGAAGGGGTTTATCTAATGTGGAAGAAGAGACAGTTCCTAAGAGGAAAGGTAGACTCTAGCCCACAGCCCATAGGTTCAGGGAAAGGAAGGGGAAGACTCAAAGAAATAATCAATGAAGATAGAATGGAGCTCAAGAATGCTGATATGTCTGGACAGTTAGGGACTTCAGTGCTGAAGACCTTAAATAAAAAAGGAGATGATTCTGGGACAGTGCTCGCCAAGCATATACAAAAGAAAGACAACTGACCTTGGTATGAGCATGGATGAGGAGGAGGCTGCTTTTGCATTGTGGAAAGAGTAGAAGGAGATGTAGATGATTGGTAGTTCTGTATGGGGTACAACATTTTATGTATAATGCTTTTCTTATTTAGGGTTCTTAATAGATAACATAGTAACTGTACATTAAATCTTGGTCATGTAGATTGGACATTGATTACATCAGAGGTTGGGGACATTTTCTTGTCTGCATGAGTACAAGACATTTCAATAGGGTACTTCCTAGCAGACTTGGAGTTTGCTGTGGTTACACAGTATTTGGCTTAACTTTCTATTTCAATGCAAAACAAAATAGAAACCATTTGAAACCGGACACCAGCTGCTCTGAGAGAGGAGACATAAAAATTGCAATGGAACTTGTCACAAAGTGTGTCTCACCATCATCTTGACAGAACGGTCTTTGATTGTGTGGGGGTGAAAAGGTTACCACAATTAACCAGTGCCAAGTAGTGTCTTAACTAATAAGGAAAGACCAGCAGTTGTAAGATCGAATCCACGCGATGGAGTGAGCTCCCGTCGCTTGTCCCAGCTCCTGCCAACCTAGCAGTTCGAAAGCATGTAAAAATGTGAGTAGATAAATAGGTACCACCTCGGTGGGAAGGTAACGGCGTTCCATGTCTAGTCCCACTGGCCACGTGACCACGGAAACTGTCTTCGGACAAACGCTAGCTCTATGGCTTGGAAACGGGGATGAGCACCGCGCCCTAGAGTCGGACACGACTGGACTAAATGTCAAGGGGAACCTTTACCTTTACCTTTACCTAGGCGTCTATTTGTCAAGTGAGACTCTCAGAATGAAACATTCTGGAATTTTTAGTCCAAAAAAAGAACAGAACCAAACCTGAATGGCACATCTCTAGCCAGCATATCACAGAGCTCATCAGCATGACTGTATAGCACCTGTTACAGCCACATAGGACCCAAAACTGAAGCATATTTCTTTTGTAAGAGTGACATAAATTTATTGAGGAATTAAGGTTGGAATCCTGTGCATACTTACATATGAGGAAGTCTTGCTGAACACAGTTGTAGTTCTGCATAAGCATGTATAAGACTACATTGTCAAGCAAGCTTAATTCAATGCTCATGGTTAGGAATCATTTTAAGAAGCATTAGGAAGTTGAACCTTCATTTACAATATAAGTAAATACATTATAAACTAAAATTGGAAACATATGCTGGTGCATCAAAAATAGTGCTCAAAACTAGTGTACTGATCTTCATTTGTAAGAATAGCAATATTGTCTATGAGTTGTCTGACTGCTTTAAGGAAAATAATAAATTTCAGAGTATTGCCCATACTGTTAGAAGTGATCCTCTATTTAGTTAGGCACAGAGAGAAATTGCAGTCAAGCGTTTAAGATCAAACAATTCAGTAATTAAATTGGAGGAGAATCAGGGAACAGTTTCACTTTTGATATTGTTTACTTTTTATTAATACAATGAGGATTATATGCCTTACTCAGATAACTTCCTTTTGGAAACTGAGAAGTATATCCAATTTGAAAACTTTTGTTCCCTGGTAGCTTAAAAATAAGCCATGGTAGTTTAATAGCCTCATGCTAAAAGAGATACTGCAAATATTCTTCTGTTAGCTCATGGATGGTACTCCCCCCTCCCCCAAATTTGTGCTAAAGAAATTTGTAGGGCACTTGATTTCCTACAGGGAATGGAGTACGGATCAATTTGCAAAATTAGATTCAAAAGCTATCATCCAAATAGGAAAAAGCTGCAAGGTACACCAATGTGCTGTGGAGGTCTTAACATTCTTGTATGGAGGAGCACCAAATCCCATTTCTTTCCCTCAATAAGTACAGCCAAAAAAGTACACCAAGAGAAAAAGTGGCAGGCCAGGTTATAAGATATAAGGGACACAGCAGCACTGAGACCCCTGTTTCTCATGTTAAATCTGAGACTTTGGGTCAAAGTGCATTGCATAATAAGGATACCCACTGTCCAGTAGGAGGCTTTCTAATCTTTATAATGAAGACCTAACTACAAGGTTAGGTGCTGGGGTGAGATTGAAATTTGGTTTCTTGGTTCAGCCACAAAAATCAGCATTTCTGCATATACCTCCCAAAAGCCATATGGTTTCCTCTAAGCTTTCACTGGCAATTTTGCAGAAGGAATTATGCTTAGCATCCACACCAAGTTAAGATAACCTTGATTTTCAGAGCTATTGACCCTCCTCCAAGGCTGTGATTAATGTGTGACTGTGAACATTTTGAAATAAAAGTACCCTGACCTAGCCTCATTGTTGAGGAACAAATTGCTTGCTTACTTGTTCCATTTCTAGGCTGCCTTTCTCCCAGTGAGGAGACCCAAAGCACAAGTTAGAATTAGGCCTCTGTAAATGAGCAATGTCTGTCTTTTATTTTCTCCTCTTTGAGAGATTGCAACACGCCTTTGCTACATCTTGTGTTTTTCCGCTCAAATTTATGAATGTTTACTCCTAGGCAAGCATAACTCCCTCCCCCCGACACACACACACAGTAAGGTAGGCATTGATAATTAAGCCTCATGAACTATTCAGCATTTGCAATGGGGAAATTCTTGTTACCCTGTAGGAATTTACTTTGCTGACATCCCTATTGTAAATGGTACAATGGGAATTAGATTAACATCACCCCTACTTTGCTTCCTTGGGACTAATTAGACTTTCCATAGCTCTTCTCCTTAGCTTTTTCTTGCTTAATTATACTTGCATTTATTTTACAGGACTTAGTCTGTCCGGTGGCTTAGTGTGTTCATACTGAGTTTTGTTAAATATATGCAATTCCATGACGAGTTGGACTAACCAGTTTGCCACATCAGTGGTAACTATCGCCACAGCATTGTAATCAGGACTTCTAGCAACATCAGAAATAGCTATGATTTCTTATTATTTATTAATAAATCTGCATAAATTACTTCTTTTCTGGCATTTCCCCATACTAAATACTGTTAATAAATAAATTGTGATACATACATTGCATAGAGTTGCCCAGTGATGAGAGGATGTCAGTAAAATTTCACCATACAGATGTTTAACAGGGATGGATGAGAATTTGGTTTTATTTATTCATTAATTATTGATTTAAATATTTATATGCTACCTTTCTCCTAATGGATCCAAGGCAGCTAACAGTATTAAAAATACAAAGTTAAAAGTTAAATAATAAATTGTTACAATATTTAAAAGCATTAAACAAACATATTAAAAACTCACAAATAAGGACAATGTTAAAAACACAAATAGAACAACAGAATAAAATAATCTCTTTAAAAAATTCCCTATAGTCTATTTGTTGACAGCTTAACAAAATTTACATTTTTTTTCATAAAGCAGAACCAAATAACTTGTGATTACAAGCATTGGAATTTAAGAGTAATGGATACATTTACTCAGCTACTGGGTACTCAGCTATTGAAAATTTGACTTTAATTCTCTGGGTGTTACTGCAAAACTGATAGATTTATTCATCCATAATGTTTAGGAAGAGTATCAAAATCCAAAAATGACTTTATAGCAGCATTTTGAAACTAATAATTTTGATTGAACGGTTGATATTTTGGAATTTGAAGAGGTTATAATAATAATAATTTAAAATTTGAGTATTTTGAAAATAATAGAGAATGGGTTTACTTCTCTGTTTAGACATGATCCAGCCAAATCTACCACTGGTGGACTGCAGCCCCCTACCCATGTATGTGGAAGGATATCAACTTTGTGGGATTTACTTCTCAGTAGATACAGTTTTATTTGTGTTGCCTTAATTTCAATGAGACAGATCCATGCATAACTCACACCTTCGGAGTACTAGGACTTAAAATGTTGACTGGATTGCAGTGTGAGATCATCATCCAGTTTCCTGTGGACTGCAACAGGTTTTAGGAATATGCAGCAAACTATTAGAATTGAAAGAGTACACATAGGCAGAAGGCTGCAATTTTAGGAGCATGGAAGTTTTTGCTGGAGCATGAAGGCTATTAACACAACCACAGCATGTAATGGAACTAATTGCTTAGAAAGTTCTGATTACAAAATCCCCCGGAAGAACAAGGCAAACGGCTTTAATACTATATAACACTGAAGAGATGAAGAAAAACTCTGAAGATTATCTTGTCCACATTTTTGGATAATGATGCAGTGTGGGTGTCAAAAACTAAAATCACATAAAATTGCTTCCCCTTCAGTTCAAAAAGGAAGCTTCTACTACTGAAAGACAACATCAAAAGAAGGAAACAGCAAGAAGTGGAGACAGAGCAGAGAATGGGAGGGGCATGAGAAAGGAGGAGGCGGAGGGCTGGGAAGAGGGATGGAGGAGATTTATTATGGTGTAGAAACTGTTTATCTGGATTATCTTGATGGAAAACTGACTATGAATCTAGAAATTAGACCACAGTTCCAGGCCACACTGATCCAAAACAACAACTTTCCCAGATGGGCCCTAAGTAGGAAGATGCAGATGAAAGTGATAGGATCCATAAGATAAAGAATTTTTTTAGGTCCTTAGAATTGTTTGGTTAAGAAGAGGTTAGATATGAAAGTTCAGTGCCCATGTGTGGAACTGAGTAAAAGGAAGAAAAGCAACATTTATTAACTGTTATTTTCCCAAAAGCTTATGAAATTTTGGAGGACTAACTTTGCAAAGAGGGGGATGCTGTTTTGAGAGTAGAGTATACAGAGTGCAAACAATCAAACAAATTCAGGCCAGCATCCTATTGGAGTTTTTGTAAGGTTTATGTAACATGAAGCTAACTAACAATGTGTCAAAAGCACATGGTTGGACATGTGCCTGATGGTTCAACTCATACATGTCCTAGCACCTTATCAATTGACTGCAGCAAGTAACACAAACTTTACACAAACACCAGTAGGATTTTGGTCTCAGGGTTTTGCCAGGGCTTGGAAATGGTGCAACTGCTGACTTCTAAAGCTTTTATTTGTAGATGTTACCTCGCGGTGGTATAAATTACTATCAGAATTACTCTGGGCACCAAACACCCTCTGGGGCTGCTCCCCTCTTTGAGAAGACCTACTGCCCGGTCACTGATGCCACTGGTGCCACTGTCTATCTTTCCCTCTGACCAAAATCTGTACAACTGTGGAGAGAGAGAGCACGAGCCAGTTAAAAGCAGTTACTCCATATCCTCATCATGGTAACTGCTTGCACACTTGGAGAATGCAGGAGAACAGGTAGTATCAATGAGGAGAAGAAGTGTCAAGATTAACTGAGAAATACCCAAGAATTTTATTTAAAATATTTAAAATATTTTTGCTCTGCTTTTTTCCTTAAAAAGGACCCAAGGCAGCTTACATAATTAAAAGACAGTTTTTAAAGCTATGAACAATAAGTATAAAAATGCAATTTACATCATTAAAAGACAATATTAATTCTAAAACAATAAGTGTACAAATACTAAAAAGGAACAAATACCACTCTGAAAAATGATAAATGTAAGCAGTACTAAAAACACAGCCAAAGCAGTAATGCATTTTCCATCTAAAAATCATCTTCAGGCAGCCAGTCACTGAGTGAAAGCTTGCCTGAAGAGAAAGGTCTTTGCCTGCTTGTGGAAGGATAGCAAAGATGGGGCCAGGCTGGCCTCCTGTGGGAGGGAGTTCCAAAGTCTGGGAGCAACAACAGAGAACGTTCTCTTCCGTGTCCCCATCAAACACACCTGTGAAGGTGGCGGGACCGAGAGAAAGCCCTCTCCTGATGATTTTAGCACAAGTGATCTTAGCAAGCTTGATATGTGCCCAGCAGTGCCGACAGAGGGGAGCCTCCTGGATTTTTCTAACACAGGCAAAACTAAAATTTGTGGGCCTGAATATTGCACTATATGTTGCTCTTGCTTTAAGAAAAACTTTGAGAGAACCTCTTACAAAACAAAATAAAAACCTAACGTCACATGGCTAGTCTCGTCAAGGAGTGTTATCTGTTAAGCAGATGTGTTATGTCTACTAATACTACCAACTGCCAGCCAGCCACACTATATCCATTTATAAATAGTTGCTTACATTAATTTTGCATCTGCTACTGTTTTCTGATATATAAAGAGTATTACATCTTTCATCAATGGAATAACAGAGAGATATTCGTTATTGTTTTAGACAAATGCTCCTTCAGGTTCAAACCTTCACATCTTGCCCCAGTGCCTACTAAAAAACTTGTAACATGTCCCTCTCCCTTCTTTCCTTGTCTTAAAAAAAATTGTTCACTGTCTTGCAACAAGGCAGTTACCATGTCTAGTAGAATCTCATCTGTTGGTACAATAGGAAATGCCAGCAAAAACTAACGCATTCTGGACTTGTAGCCTTTTTTTTTTTCATGGTTCAGCTCCAGTTTCACTTTGTACACATGAGGTGGAGTGGGGAAAAAATTGAAAACCTGGAAGTCAATTTTCTTATCACAGCTCAGGCAACTTACATGGGTAATTCCCATTAACATTAATAGAGAATTACCTGCTTAAATTCCCTGTGCATCAGCACAAGTAAAAATCCCTTGGAATGTAAATAGGTAGCTAGGGTGTAACTAGAAGGTCACAGCGGGCTAATTCAGTAAGTATTAAGTATGAAATTGGACAGTTAAATTCCTCATTCTCCTTCAGTTTCTGTAAGAAATAGTCAATTAAACGGGGAGCTAGTGTTGTTTCTTTGTTTGTTTGTCTGTTTGTTTTGTGTGGAGGGGGTTTGGCTTAAAATGTAATCAATGTGCATAGATCACTCCCCTTCAAGAGAGAAGCAGCATCAGACTGTTATGTATTCCTGATAATCCACAAAGACATATTTGACCTGTAACAGGCCTTCATCTTGTCTTTTATAATTAAATATTTAAAAGTAAAATAAAATTCAGTATTTTTAAAATTCTCATTTTATTGCTCTGCTGCATATAGCCATGCCTTGCATTCTTTTTGCTGGTTTTTAACATTCAAGCTTTTCTTGTTAGCTCTTGCATCTGCTTGGGTTTCATAGAAGGATTCAAGTGCACAGCTGTGGGGGGAAAATTAGTTAGCAACTGGTAGTATTTGGCCCCTCTCTTCCTCTCTCTAATAAAACTGTTAAACCCAAACAACATCCCAGTGAACATTTATGTGAGCAAGAATTACTAGAAACAGCACAACTGCAACTGGCTGAAATTTTTATCCTGAGACCTTTTATTGCATTTTAAATCTCTCTCTGTGTATGTACGATTGGTGCTTGCTTTACACTGCACGTTTGGTTCATTTTATTACATTATATGTTATCTGTTATGCACTATGATGTGCCAGTTTCATCAGTTTCAGGAAGGTTCTATGTTTCTGTTCATTTACTTGGGTCCAGAATTAACAAAAATGAGAGTACCCAAAGACTCAATGGCTGAAAATGATGTTTCTTTTCAGTTTCTAGCCTCTAAAGACAAGTGAGCTTTTCAAAAAATATTTGTGCTTGCTAGAGATTTTTTTTAAATTGGCTTTGATTAAATTATTCTCTCTCTCTTTTTGGAAGTGGTGATGGGTGATACAGATTATAGGGCCATATGAAGCTGCCTTATACTTTCAGACCATTGGCCCATTTAGCCTGGATTTGTCAACTCTGACTCTCAGCAATGGCTCACTTATCATTTCTCACTTGACTCTTCTGCCTGGAGACTGTAGTAGTAGTACTGACCCTGCCTAACTGCTGAAATCAGAGATGGGATTGTTCACACTGATACAGTGGTGTGAAGAATTACAATACAATACAAATAGCAGAAACATATATTGCATTTTAAGTGTATGTGGGCACCAAGCATGGTGTAGTAGAAAAAGTGAAGAACTAGGACTCGGGATACCTGCGTTTGAATCCCAGCTCAGCTATGGAAGCTCACGGAGGGGGGGGGGGCTGTGGCGTTGCACTGGTAAAATCCCTCCTTAAATATTGTATTAGGGTCACTGTGAGTTGGATTTGACTTGATGCCACATAACAACAGCTATAGTGGTCCTCCAAATGTTCTTGCCTACTATTCCCACTATGGCCAATGAAAAGGGACTGTGGAAGTTGTAGGCCATAGCATCTGGAAGGCCAAATTTTCTCCACCCTAGAGCCACAATCCACAATAGGACCCCCTGCCAACAAAAAAATACCATCAGGTCTTTGGTTTGTATTGTCTGTACAAAGGTTAACTGCCAAATGGTTTTGCTGCATGCTTTGGGGAAGAAAGGGCTTTGTTTATTGGTTCATGAATAATATCCAATCATTTCTATAAATCAAACAATTTATATAATTTATACAGGCAGTTCTGAAAATAACAGCACACAAAGATTGCAACCTGAGTGATCTATCAAATATTAATCAAAGACATTTATGGGATTCCTCAATCTGGTTATTCTTCATTGTCCATTTAATGGTTTGAACCCTGCAGTAATAAATTGTTAAAAACACGCACAGAGAGACAAAACAGAAGAATAACCAATAAAGTTGTCTCAGGATTTTTAGTTCGTATAATTAGTGAGTTTTTTCCATTACTGGGATATGCTGCATTTTTGCTATCCATTCATTCAAATTTGAGATTTTACACTATTTGTAGCCTCTGTCATTGTTTTGTCAGTTGTTACCACATAACTGCTCAGCTCTCTATATCCCTTTTGTACTGCATCTGTTTCACATGTCATTGGTGGGTGACATTCTTATACCACCTTTTCTGCGAAATGCTCATGGCATTATGGCACTCCTCCATCTCTGTTTTTTTCCTGTGGAGTAGATGGGGCTATTGTGTTGGAAAATGCACAAAACCAAGATCAACATACCCTTAACATAAACTTTGGATTTTACCTTTGTACTGCTTTTTCATCCCAAATAATGTGATGGGACAAAAAAAGTCCAGTGATTTTGAGAGGATAAACCATGAGACCAATAAACATAAATGGTGTATGCTGGTGGTTGGCCCCATTGGACATGCGTGTGTGTGTTGCAATTCTCAGTGGGTTCAGGAAATTCAAGATGTGTACGTTGAGGCCTAACCCCTATCTTCAGTCCTATCAATACTGCTAAAGCTGAATACATTGGAATTCTTGTGGAGATCAGCAAATAGCCCATAACTGACAACGTTTGTTTTTGGTTTGTTTGTATTTTAATCCTGGTGGATGAGGTGTCATGTCTGTGTAGAGCTTTGAATCCAGATCTTCCAAATCCTAACCTGAAATTTTAACCACCGTTACTTCTCTCTTCAGTCAACATAAAACTTGTAGGAAAAGTGGTAAGACTGGGTTTTTTTAACAACCTAACTCAAGCAGCTTTTTTTTATGGAATTTGATCTCTGGTTCTTCTAATTCAGTAATCAAGTGTACCCTAATGTGTCCCTGGATATCCTTGTCCTTAGGGAAAGGTCATTTTCAATACTGGTGTCTTTTTCAGTACTGCCCAATGGCCAGTGTGGAACACAATTTCTTTCAGTGTTGTGATGCTCTTCCATAAGTAAGTTGTTTGCTGCTATGAAGCAAGCTGGTCTAGTGTTGTGCATTATCCTTGCACATGTGTTTAGTAAATGTATGGACTGGATGGCCATGACCTCTCTTTCTCTCTTTCTTCATACCTGGTGATACATCTTTACAAGCCTTTAGATGTCTCTCATGCTTCGCCTTCTCATTGACCTGGCTCAGTTTGGACCATAATAAAAAGCAGCTCTAAGTAATTACCTCTAACCTGATTAGCTATTGCAAATATGAAATATGGATGGGCTGGAAGGAAAATACAAGTTAAAATGGGAATAACTGTAGAAGTGTTTGGATGTTACTGTTTTCTAGGTTGCAGCTAGTTACACTTGTAATATTCCAGTCCATTTAAAATCTGAATATGGCTTTCACTGGCAATTTGAAATGTTAATCATATATGGAATGTGAACTAAAGACACATTTTAATCACATCCAGTGACTTTAATGTTCTTTGAAACAGACCCGTGTAGTCCTATGACACTGATATACAATAGAAAAGTGTGAACAATAAAAAGGTTAATACAAATGCATTAGAATTGTTTGTGCACCTACTGATCCGAAATGATTTTTATGGGCCTGTTGGCAACCAGATTAGGTGCATATATTTAGCAGAAGGCTTGGAGGAGTTTCACAGTTGGTAGTTTTATCATGTATTTTGCAGCATTAGTAAATTAAATGGAACTGCTCTTTGTTCTGAGGAAAAAAAGAAATTCCTTTAAATGGACTTATTTTAGAAGACACAGAGTGCCTACCTAGCACCATGACATATTGACTCTTCCAAAGCTGGTCTTATGAGGCCTTAGGCAACATTTTAAGTTTATTCTTCAAAACTAGAGTAATCATCATAATTGAACCATACCTCATAAAATTTGTTCAGTTGTTCCCTTAGGCTCTATGAAAGATGTAGCTTATTAACTCTTGTTTCCAGCTAGGTACATTTAAATTTTAAAATGGAATATTGAAAATCCATTCTACCCGTTTACATATCGGCAATCCCTTCTTTAAAATGAAGGTACAGTTCTGAGGTGTTGGAAAGCTAGTGTGACTCAATAGAGGACAAAAGTACCACTCCATGGTTAAAAGCAATAAAACTAATATTCTTCTTGTTGTTAATATGATATTTTATACCTTTTTTTGTTTCAGCAAGTGCACTTACAATGCAATCTTGTTTATGTTCACCCAGTTGCAAGTACCACTGAGCCGCAATGTGACTTTAATGTAATTGTATATATAGAAGTGCAGCTGGACTGTGCAATATGAATTCAAATATGCATTGGCTTGTGGTAGGTTTGGAATAGGCAGATATTTCTATTACTTGCAGAACACCCTTGTCCTGGTGGCTGACCTTAGAGACATGGCAGCAAAAAGATCTGGCACAATAGTGGTGCAAGCTAAGATCAGTCAGCAGAAGAGCCAACAGAGGGGCAGAAAAGAGTCAGAGTGAAGAAAGAATCATATCCAAATTTCTTCCTGCTCATGCAGCTACTGTGCCAGCATAATGTTAGGCCTGTTGTGAGTACTCCTAAATAATTTCCAACATCCCTAGACTGGAAAGAGATTTTAGCAATCATGATTGAATCCCTGAATGCCTTTTTAGAGTTAAGATAGTTATTAATGTTTACTTGCTCTTAATTATTAAATTGTATTTTGATATGTACATGTAGTTTAATAGTTTTTTGATCTTTTAGCTTATTATGTTTTTAATTCCATTCCTTTTAATATTGTGAGCTGCCTTGAGTCCCCTTATCACGAGAAAGGAGGCATATAAATAAAACAAATAAATAAATTCAGCACTTGTGAGACCCGGGGCGAGAGTGTGGAAGCTCTCGCCGGAGTGCCGTCCACCTCCAAGGTTGACAGGGAAGTACAGACGGCCCCTCTCACACCACCAAAGGAGACTGCCCCGCGGGGAACTGATACCCGGGACTTGGAGACAAAATTACACGGGGTAACGGTAGCAATTCAAACCCCAGAAGAAATGGCGGGAAAAGAGAGGACGGAAAGAGTGCCGATGGAGGCGGGAACAGCAGATATAAAAGTGAGGGAGGATCCGATACCGGGCAGTTGGGAAGTAGTCTGGGTACAGGACCCATGGATGGAGAAATGGGAAAGGGTGAGGGTCCCTAGAGAGGAAGCAGACTACAGGAGACGTAGGGGACTTCCCCAAAGACCATCATATTGGGGGGAGACTGAGGCTCGCGAGTGGCGTCGCAAGTTGAGGGAAGAAAGGGAGATAGTGACAAGGGAGGAGCAGGAACGTCAGGCATGGTGAGCGGAGGAAGCCAAGAGGAGGGGATACCTGATGGACCCTGGACCCCGTTCGAGGAATGGAGAGACCCGGATTGGTTCGAACCCCGAGATGAGGAGACCACCCCGCTACTAGACGGTGGAATTACGGAGGAGAACAAAGAGGACTCTGTACCCTTATGACAAGGACCATGGGGAGAATCAATGTTGAATCCTTTTGTAAAAGAAGCTTGGAACCCCTTGTCCGACCCGTCAGCGACAGGAGAACAGTTTTTGAGTAAAGAATTACATAAGGACTTTTTGTTTAATACTTCAATAAATCCTAATCATGGTTCAAAGTTAAAAACGGCTCCGGATTTCTTTGGGGAGGTTAAGGAGGCAAAAACTGAACCCTCACAGCACTTCACACCATCCATTTTCTAAGACAAGAGTTTGTAGGAATCTCTAACAAATATGTGGTGGTGGTTTTCATTGTCTGCTACAAATCAATTTAATTCCATATTAAAACTACTCATTGTTGAAAAGTTTTAGATTAAGAGGTTTTCCACATGCAACATTTGTTTTATCTTAATGACTGAGTTTGCGCTTGTGGCGTCCGCCCAGGTCATGAATATTAATGTGATATCTGCATAGACTAATTGGAGGGGTGGAGTCACAAGATATAAGAGACTCAGCAGGAGGAGGGGTAGTTAGTGAGTTAGGGAGATTGAGAGTTTAGAAAGTTTGTGGAGTTTGGGCGAGGGAATGATGGTTGAGAGTGGATAATGGAGGATGTTTGTTAAGAGTTAACAACTTTGCTTGAACTATCATCATCTGTAACAATAAACAATTTCTATTTGGTTCTATTTAAAATGACACATGGCCTGGACCTCTATTATTAATAATAATGTTGATGTAATCAACTGGTGGCAGCTGAAAGACACGAAGCATGAGCTCTTAGTTTGGTGAAACAATCTAGGGCCACGTGGGATCATGACAGCGCTATTCTTATTGGAGATTCCCCTAACACCCTAACAACATTCTCTTACCCAAGGTATATTTTTTATTGTTTGAACTGGGCAATGGAGTTTAGTATTGCAGTGCTTCTGATATGCACTGGAGTTTGCAATGGGAATGTCCTGATCACAGTTGTTCTATACCACTCTGCATATAGAAAATCTCTATTTTTACACTGCAGAAACAAATAGTGAAGTGAAAGCACCCCAAGAGAAGAGAAAAGGTTCTTGATCCAAGAGCAGGGCAGGAGGAATATGAGTAAAGGCTGAAGATTCAGAGGATGGGAACCACTTTTGGGTGTGGAAATAACAAGAACTATCAACTAGTATGACAAAGATTGCAAAAAAGAAATAAAGCAAAGAGTGGTACTTTTGGGAGACCCCTTAATTAACTGATATAAACAGAGAAAAGAGATAAAGTAGGCAAGCATAAAAATTATGGGATGAACCAGTGATTTCCTTAGAGTGTGGATCATATTCTGGATATGAAAATAGTATCCAGATGGCCTGGGCAAATACTCTAGTGCAAAATCACAATTGCTGTCATAATCCCTGAACCAGCATATATACATGATTTGAAGTACAGTCTAATTGTGACAAATGCAGTGAACAATTTAACTTCAGAACAGCATGCTCCAAACACACTTCCCCAGGTGTTTTATCATTAGTTCCAGCAGAAGAAAAAGTGGGGAAAGATTTTGTGTGGGGATGATGGGTTTGCGGGAGTTATTATTTTGTTTTGGGTTTTTAGGGTCCCCCCCCCCCACTGTTTTGGACTAGAAGGAAGAAATTGAGGTAAATAATTATGGTTAATAGATTAAGAATATAAGATTATCAGCTTTAAATGTGAAAGGCCTGGGACGTGTTATAAAAAGGAAAAGAATAGAGGCGTTATTAAATAAGGATAACACAGATATAACATTTTTATAAGAAACTCATCAAGCAAAGAAGGTCTTAATGAAGTTAAACCAAATTGGTCTGATGTCTATGAAAAAGCATGTGGAAATTCAAAATCTAGAGGGGTCACAACCATCATTTATATAAAAATGTAATTTTAAAGTGAATAAAATGAAGAAAGATAATAAAGGAAGATATATAATGCTACAAGGAACAATGGGAGGAGAGCTGTATACTTTAATCGATGTTTGGAAAGGAAAGGGTTTGTAATAATGGTGGGCAATGTACCCTCTAATTTTCAGCCCCGCTGAGCAAGGCTCCGCCTCTTGCATGTGCGACTTTGCCCCTGCGTGTGCTCACGACTCCACCCCCATCCCACGCGCTGGGTTCCATCGTGACCAGAACTTAACACAATCGGTGAGCACAGGAGGAGACAGCTGCATGCAGGGAGGCAGAGACATGCACGTGCATGTGCCCATCTTAGAGGGAACCTTGATGGTGGGTGATTTTAACATGGTTATTGCTAAAGAGAAAGATAAATAAATTCTACTAATTATGAGAAATACAATAGTATTATGATTTTGAACAAAATGATAAGGAGGGCTGATTTGGAGGATATTTGGAGAGTGATGAAAGGAGATGAAAAGGCATATATGTTCTTCTCCTCTGGTCATAGGAGCTACTCCAGAATATATTATATATTTGTATCTAACAATTTAGATTTGAGAGTAGTTAAAACTGAGATCAGATTAATGAGTAACAGATAATGTTTTATTAAATATGGACATTAACATTAAATGTGATTATAAAGAAGTTAGAAAATGGAGGTTAGATACAAGTATTTTTCAGCAAAAGGAAATAATAGAGAGAAAAAGAAATGATGGAAATATGGGAAATAAATGATAGGGAAAGCAGCAATCATAAAACTGTGGGATAGCTCAGTGATTTGGCTGTCTGGCTGCAGAGCCCGAAGTTGGGAATTCAATTCCACACTGTGCCTCCCTGACAGGGGATGGACTCGATGATCCATAGGGATCTTCCAGCTCTGCAATTCTAAGATTATATGGGGTACTATGAAAGTGATAATGAAAGGAATTACTATTAGGGAATCACATAACCTTAAAAGACAATGAGAAAAGAATATTACCGTATTTGCCGGCGTATAAGACGACTGGGCGTATAAGACGACCCCCCAACATTTCCACTCAAAATATAGAGTTTGTTATATACTCGCCGTATAAGACGAGCAATTCAACTTTCTAACTATAGGTGGCGCCGAGGCTGCTTCTTGGTGCTTTAGGTCTGTTGGCCATTACTGTATAGGGTGTGTGGCAGTTGAGAGAGCTCCAGCTTTCCGAGTGAGCCTGTGTGTGTGTGTCTGCAAGGAGGTAAGCGGCTGTTTTCTCCTTTAAAAAAACTTCTGGGTGGGTTTTGGCAGGGGCGGATATGTTTCTGTGCTGTTTTGTTGGTGGCTTTTTTCCCCTTAATGCCTCAGCAAGGGAGCTGAGTTTACTGTGTGTTGTTGGAAGTTTTAAGTGCCTTCCGTTTCTTCGGCCTGAACGGATTAATTGGTTTTCAATTCATTCCTATGGGAAATGGTGCTTCGACCTACGAACATTGAAAAAGAGGACGAAATGGCTGAAAAGCCTCCAGGCAGCCATGTGGCTGCGGCCATTTTGTCTTCTCCTCCACTCCTCCCCCCTCCCCTCTCCCGACGATCAGCTGATGGGCGGGCTATTAGGAAGCTTGCTGAGGCTTTCTCTGCACTGGAAATTCAGGGGGAAAAGGTGGAAGCTATGGTGGAAGTATGTCTATTCCAACTGAAGTGCACCCGGCGTACAAGACGACCCCCCCACTTTGAGGCATGTATTTCAGGGTAAAAAAGTAGTCAAATACGGTAAAATGTTTGAGGATGAAATATGGTTGTTGGAAAGAAAATATATGGTAGATAAAGACAGGAAAACTATAGCACAGATACTGGCAAAAGGGAAATAATATTGAAATGGAAAAAATTCAGAGAAACTTAACATATTTGAGAAGAAATAATTCTCGGTTTAGTAATAACAATTTAAGAGTGCTGGTCAGAGCTATGAAACGGAAAAAATTCAGAGAAACTTAACATATTTGAGAAGAAATAATTCTGGGTTTAGTAATAACAATTTAAGAATGCTGGTCAGAGCTATGAAAGTTAATAAAGCTAAGAACCTGATTGGAGCAATTAAAAATGATAGAGGTTCAGTGTGTAATTTAATGAGCAACAATAAGTAATAAATTAAAGGCCACTAAATTTAAAAAGTATTTTTAAAATTTAAAAAGTCATTAAAAACCTGGCTGTTTAGGCAGGCATTTGAAACATCATACCTGCAAACTCAGCTGAGTCTAATTAGCCTATGTGTCTAATGTCTGCCATCTTAAATATTTTAAATGTTTTTATTGCTTTGAATGTTTTTATATGTTTTATTTTGATGTATTTTTATGTTTTGAGATTATTGCTTATTTGTATTTTATTATTTCTATTTTTTGTGATGTTGAATGGTACTTCGTGGTATTTATGTGCTGTAAACCACCCAAAGTGGCCTTGGCCAGATTGGGGGGCGGGGATAATTAATTAATTAATTAAAAAGTCTTCCAAGCTTTTTTTAAAATATAAATTATGGACCATTGGGAGGTAGTCCCCAGAAAGAATTAAGGAATATAGAGAAAAGAATGTGGGGAACAGACTTCATTGATAGATGAAATAAGCGATTTAAACTTGGCTGTATGTCAATATTTTATCAGTATTTGAAAAGGCGTTAGATAATTGGACAACTAGATAATTGTTTTCCAATCTGTTAACAGAGGCAAGATTATCACTAGGAACTGGAAAACAGTTTATAATATTTTGTTAAGTAATTGTATTTGCCTTTTTATTAGTTTTACACCAATTTAATACATTTTTTAAAAATTTACTGTATTAGAAATTAATCTGTCCAGATGGCAAAGACCATTATATGATTGTAATTAATAAAAACAGGGAGCCACAATGCAGGATCTCTTTCAACTCCACCCTAGCCCAGCAAAACTGAATTAATAATTATGCTACAGTATGAGTCCCAAACCAGATTAGGAATGCTGATATTGAATAATCCTCTACAAGTGTGTCTGTCTTATTTATATTAAAATATTTTTTACTGTTCAGAACATGACAGCTTTTTCTTCAACTCATGACAGAAAAGCAATAGTTATTGGTTGTTCTGTGGAAAAGATTTGTAGCCCCGCAGTTCAGATCTGAATGAAAAACAGAAGCAGAATATTGGTGCAATTAATGGGTCCTTCTCTAACTGGGAGGAGGTAACAAGTGGGGTACCCCAAAGCTCAGTCCTGGGCCTGGTGCTCTTCAACATTTTTATTAATGACTTGGATGAGGGAGTGCAGGGAATGTTTGTCAAATTTTGCAGATGATACAAAATTGGGTGGATTAACTAATACCCTAGAAGATAGAAACAAAATTCAAAATGACCTTGATAGGATGGAGCACTGGGCTGAAAGCAACAGAATGAAATTCAACAGGGATAAGTGCAAAGTACTGCACGTCGGAAAAAGAAACCAATTGCACAGTTACAAGATGGGGGATACCTGGCTCAGCAAAACTACAAGTGAGAAGGATCTTGGAATTTTTGTAGATCACAAGTTAAATATGTGCCAACAGTGTGATGTGGCTACAAAAAAGCCAAATGTTATTTTAGGCTGCATTAATAGAAGTATAATTTCCAAATCCCGTGAGGTGCCAGTCCCCCTCTATTCAGCACTGGTTAGGCCTCACCTTGAGTATTGTGTCCAGTTCTGGACACCACACTTCAAGAAGGATGCTAACAAATTGGAACAAGTTCAGAGGAGGGCAACAAGGATGATCAGGGGGCTGGAAAGCAAGTCTTATGAGGAAAGACAGAAAGAATTGGGCATGTTTAGCCTTGAGAAAAGAAGACTGAGGGGTGATATAGCACTTTTCAAATATTTGAAATATTTGTAATACAGAGGAGGGCTTTTCAAATATTTGAAATATTTGTAATACAGAGGAGGGGCAAGATCTGTTCTTCTTCGTGGTCTGTGTGAATGCACACTAATGGGTTAATCTGTGCCTGCGCAGAGCAGCCTCGGAACTTTCTAGCTCGAGCACATGGTGCCGGGACCTCCCACACGCTAGCTATAACTCCGCCCCCGGCACCGAGTGCCTCAGTTCCTTTCTTGCCGCCACTGCAGCAGCTTTGCTAGGAAATTTCGCGTTTGTTCAAAAAAAAAATCCTTCCCTTTCTATTGGACCTCCCTAGTTTCTTTTCTTCGGACCGTCTTGACTTCGCTACTGCCTTCGTGAGTACAATTGAAAGAATAAAAAAGGACTTATTGTGTTTATGGCTGCTCCGGACCTCTTTAAGAGGTGTGAGTCGTGCAATAATAAGATTGCTCTTTCCGATGGCCATTCTCGCTGTTTATTTTGCCTCGGGGAAGAACATCAGCTGGCCCTGTGTTCCGTCTGCAACGGCTTCACCAAGCCGGCACTTAAGTTGCGGCTTCAGCGCCTTCATTTGTACTTCTGGGAGAAGTCCTTGTCTCCATCCTGAGGGACCCCCATGGAGTCTCCCCGAGCGTCGATCTCTGGTTCCCCCCCATCATCAAAGGCTCCTAAGGGACGTAAGATGGCATCCAAACCGCAGGCGTCTTCTTCGGGCTCGAGGTCAACGGCCACGGTATCGATACCAAAGACTCCCTCGAGCTCGACATCGAAGAAAAGGAAAAAGACGCACAAGCCTCCGCGTGCACTGGAGGTAGCTTCTCCCACTCTGCCTCAACCGGAGGGTTCCTGGCGAGACGTGATCACATTAAGTGTACCTTCAGGAGATGATGACGGTCCACCCTTGTTGCCAGAGGCCTTGCCATCCCCAGCTCCTAACTTCTCATCGGTCTGGGGGGACGCTTCGGCGGTCCACTTGGCTCAGGCTAGCCCGAGTTCTCTCCCGGGCTCTCTGGTGAAGCATGCCTGTGTATCGCCTTCTGGTTCCGCCCTCGTGGAGATTCCGTGGAAAAGGGCTCAGAAGACAAGGCATTTGGACCCGCCAGCCAAAGAGGAGGCTCCTCAGCGCTGTCCATTGTATGAGGCCGAGCATTCTGCTCGTGATATCAGCAGAGGGAGGTACTATGACCGCAGGGAGTATTTTGGGGCAGAAGACTTCGAGCCCGACCCGCGTTTGTATACCAGATTTTACGAACCGAAGTCATATTATCGGTATCGTCACCCCTCCCGCTTCTATCCTCCTTACTCCCCGTCTCCGTCGCCACCTCGATAGCGATATGTTTTTTTAAAAAAATACATTTTATTGTTTTTTCAATCTATCTACATTCAGTTCATGCTTATCAAACATCGTGTTACATGGGTTGCTTACAATTATTTGTTTTTTGCATCTTGGTGTCTTCCCAATTGTCCCCCCAAATTCCACACATCTTCCGATCATTCAAACCGTTCATGTATGTATTTTAGAATACAATATTGGCTATTATCATAATGTTACTCTCATAGTATACAATGTTTTCAAAATCCTCTAATAACATACTTAAATAAAGTAATTCCAGTTCCAAATTGATATAATTTGAGGTAATTTAACCGAAAAACTTTGTAATTTATACCAATGATAACTGAGTAAGTTCTTAACACATAATAGATATTATCTAGAGCATCTTATACAGATTTTCTCTGTATGGTTGTTTAGCCATTTCTATCTCCACATTTTCTATCCTGTCTATAACAATATCATATCTAATGCATGTTCATTATGTACTATTTGTTTACCCCAACCTTATATCTAGCTTCAATTTACCTTAAAAAAACAACACCATATTATGCCTTTACCCTGATTAGTGCTCCCTTATTTCAGTTTAATTCTCTTTTTTAATATATAAGATATGCCCCTTTGCAATTCCAGAAGTTAGGTATATACATGCTTTCCAACATTGAGGGCCACCTTCCTATTTTTCCCTTTTTCATCTTTCTATGTAATTCCTTCTCTTAATCTTTTTTCAATTTTTGTTTCTGTCTTTCTAAACATTCTGCCTTCTTTTGTATCCTCTGAGACCATTTTATGCATTTCATTTACCTCCAATAGGTCTTTATACACTTGGTCTATCTCCAATAGATCTTCCAGGCTATTTTTAATTGATTCTGCTGATTTTCTCCCCTTATCTTCCCTTAAGGCTCTTCTCAACTCCACTAGGTTTTCCCCATTAATTTCCTCCAGCCCTTCTTTAGGTTGGCATACACCATCCACCACCCTGTCATTCCCTTGTTCATTATTTCCTGTCTCCTGTTGACTATAATTCTTCTTCAACTGTGCCGTGATTAATTTTGTCTGTTCGTTATGGGATCTCACTATTTCTAAGATTGCTTGAAGGGTAGATTTTGTTTTCTCCCAAAATTGTCCTTGTTGTGTCATTACGTTCCAATTGTCAAAAAATTGTATTCCAAGTTAAAGTTGTCCATATGCTTAAAGTAATCAAGCCAGTTCCATTAAGCTTGAATCCAGTCTCCGACGTAGAGAATTTTCCCCGCCTAAAGGCTCAAGGTCCCATCCAGTTCAACATCCAGGATACAGTTTATAAGTTCCACTTTGGCTAAATTAGGCTTTCTAGGGTTACTTTGTCTGTAGTTCAGTTCCGTCCTCAAAGAGAAAGGGAGTTTCAAACAGTCATAGAACATTCAAGGCCATTGATTCTAGGCATTCTGCCAGTGCCTTAGATAGCTGTTACACATAGCATAAACAAATTTTGTTTTCCAAAGTTATTATCAGTAGTGTTTTCAGGAAAAAAAATTCTTAAGTTTTAATAGAGTAGACATGTGTCTAGATGGGCGGGGTATAAATTTAATAAATAAATAAATAAAATAAATATTACCGAACTTCCTTCCTTTTAATATAATTGTCTAATTAATGCCCAATTTATTTTCCTTGTGTCTCCCTCCGTCTCTTCCTCTCCCCAGCTTCTCCGCAGCTCAATCAACGATGATGGAGAGCTATTTCTGCTGTAGAAATTGTCTTATCCAGGGATAGTAAATAGATACGGTTTTTAAAGATGTTTCTCACCTGTTTGTAGCACGATGTTAATTAGGCTGCTTTATTGCTTCTTCAGACCCGGCTGCCGACAACTTGCAAGCAAGCTAGTTCAGCTACTTGTTTCTGCCCGCTGGTCGGTTGGGGAGTTTCCTGGATCAAACGTGGGTAACCGCCATTCCCCCGTGATCAACAGGCTTCTCCCCCCGTTTCACCACCTCTTCGGGGTGGTTTTAACCCCCCGGGGGGTCCCAAAGAGGTCGGAATTCAGCCCAGGAGATGGAGCCCTGTCCTCCTGCTGCTGTCTCTTCGCAGCGTCAAGCCGGAAGTCCATCGATATGTTGAGGATCGCTATCCAGAAAAAGACTTCAGTCTTCCTCCTCCTTCTTGCCCTTGTAAGAGGCCTTTGCCTCCGGAATACCTTCTCTCTACGGAGACCAAGCGAGCTCGTCCTCTGATATTGGGCCAGGAAGGCCCCTCGAGCTCGCTATCGAGGGCGGCTTCTGCAAGGGCTTCGGCATTGCCTGGTAGAGACGACGATACGCGTCAGGCCCATGTCGATCTTGGGCCATCTGCTCCTCCGCCTTCTCGGGCTGACTACTCTCCATCTCTTGACTTACCTTTGGTTGAGTCTGATTCAGCAGCATCGGACATCGATGAGGATTCTCCCCCTAATCTACCAACTCCTGCATCAGATGTGGCAGAGAATCATCCTCCCTCACCCTCTGAGGATTATACCTCCTATTCTCAGCTCATCCTTCGGATTGCGAAGGTGCTGGAGCTTGACGTAGAGGTGCCAGTCACCCGTAAGGTGGGTAAAGTTTATGAGGACATTACACAAGATCAAAGTCCTCCTCTCCGCCTTAGCTTTATCCCCTCTCTCTCAGACCTGATGAGAGAATCGTGGACCAAACCATCTTCATCTCTCCAGATTCCAAGGAGGGTGGAAAATTTATATAAGACATATGGGGGAAATATGGAATTTTTGTTGAAGCACCCTCTCCCGAATTCATTCGTGGTAGATGCAACACAGAACCAGGCCCGGAATCGCTCAGCTTCCACCCCTAACAATAAGGAAGGGAGGAAGCTGGATGTCATTGGTTGCCACATGTATTCCTTGGCCTCCTTCATTTTGAGAGTGGCAAATTACTCAGCAGCCATAGGTGCCTACCACCGTCATCTGTGGAATTCGGCTTTACCTATCTTGCAGGAAGCCTCGGAGGAGGTTCGGGCTCAAGGTCTCGCGTTATCATCAAGAGGCTATGAGCTTGGCCCGCCAGGAGCGCATTGCTGCCAGACACATCTTGGATGCGGCCTCTAAGCAGTTAGTCACTGCCATAACATTGTGCCGCCATGCCTGGCTCCGATCTGCGGGCATTTCGGACGACGCTCGGGCTAGAATCGAGGACCTCCTCTTCGACGGAGTGGGGTTTGATGAGAAAATGGATGATGTCTTGTGCAATCTCTTGAAGCTCCGGAAAACTGCAAAATCTTATTCCTCCCAGCAATATCGCCCTCGGGGGTCATGGCGCCGTCGGTACTGCTCAAGGTCTTTTCCTGACTGTCTAAGACCTACAATCCCTAGTCCCTCTCCTTCCTCTTTTCAGCAACCAAACAGGCAGTGTCCTCGACAACAAGCCCGCCGCCAAATCCAGGCAGAATGTTTGACAGCTTCCAGCTACCAGCAGTCTTCGATCCCTCTGTTTGTCTTTCACCGTTCCTGCACGCCTGGTGCACCATCACCTCCTACTCATGGGTCCTTTCCATTATAGCCGTCGGCTATGCCATTGAGTTCGATTCCCTTCCTATCACAGGGTCCTTCAAATCCACACTCCCCTCTCCTCCTTTGGAAGAAGAAATTCGATCTTTACTCCAAAAGGATGCTATTGTTCGTCTCGACCATCCAGACATGGCACGCGGGTTTTACTCCCACTATTTCACCATTCCAAAGAAGGGCGGGGGTCTTCGCCCCATCCTGGATCTTCGCCACTTGAACTCGTACATCACTCCCCGGCGTTTTCGCATGGTCTCATTGGACTCGACTATTCAGATGCTTTGGCAGGACGACTGATTTACAGTCATAGACCTAAAAGATGCCTATTTTCATATCAGCATCCGTTCCGACCATTGCCGGTTTCTGAGATTCTCAGTAAAAGGAGTGACCTAGGAGTTCAAAGCTCTCCCGTTTGGGCTGTCCACAGCTCCCTGAGTGTTCACCAAGTGTCTTGCCCCGGTGGCTGCACATCTTTGTCTCCAGGATGTCACGGTGTTCCCCTACCTAGACGATTGGCTGCTGGTAGCGCCATCTTTGGTCCAAGCCAAACACGACACTGCCTTGACGTTGTCCCTTTTGAAGGCTCTCGGCCTTTGCATCAATACAGAAAAATCCACCCTGATCCCTATGCGGCGCGTCTCCTACATTGGGGGAGTATTGGACACTCAGGCAGGACGTGCTTACCTGCCCCAAGACAGGATTTCGAAGATCCAAGGTATGCTCGCCCCTTTTCACCAGGATGCTCTGGTATTGGCACTCCATGTTCAGCATCTTTTAGGCCTCATGGCTTCGACAACGGCTGTGGTGCAGCACTCTTGTTTAAAAATGAGATCTCTTCAGGCTTGGTTCCTCTCCCTTTTTGACATGATGGTCGATCCTCCGACCAGAGTCCTGCAGGCAACAGCGGAGTTGGCAGCTCAGCTTCTTTGGTGGAGTCGCCCGAGCAATCTTTTAGTGGGCAGGTCGTTTGGCCCCTTGTCTCCTACTGTCCAGATAACCACAGATGCCAGTCCGATTGGTTGGGGAGCACACCTGGGTGCACTCACCATCAATGCCTTTGGTCCACGGCCGAGATGTCTCTCCACATCAACCACCTGGAGCTCCTGGCAATAACCAAGGCTTTTCGAGCATTCAAGAAGCTTCTCAGAGGTCGAGTTGTTCAGGTTGCTTCCGACAACACTACGGCGGTGTTCTGTATCAACAAACAGGGAGGTACCCACTCGCTTCCCCTGCTCTACCGCACCGTCAACCTCTGGGAGTGGTGTTACACTTGTCACATCTACCCTATAGCTGTCCATTTGGCATCCGAGGGAAATGTCCTCGCCGATTACTTAAGGAGGCTTCAAGCTTCATCTCACGAGTGGGCTCTGGATGATGCAGTCTTCCGTCACCTGTGTCGTCACTGGGGCACCCCGCACATGGACATATTTGCTTCAGAAACCAACACAAAGTGCAGCACCTATTGCTCCCAGGCAGGGATAGGATGTCGCTCTCAGGGAGATGCATTCATGACCACTCGGTCAAGGAATCTCCTGTACATGTTTCCGCCAATTCCCCTGATAAAAAGACGGTGGTCAAGATCCGCCAGGACAATGCGGATACAATCCTTGTTGCTCCCTGGTGGCTGCGTCAGCCGTGGTTCTCGGCCCTCCAGGAAAGAACATCGGAATTCCTTCATCTACCTCTGTTTCCCCACCTGCTATCTCAACAACAAGGCAAGGTCTTTCACCCGGACCTGGAGTCCCTGCACTTGACAGCGTGGAGGATTCCCCCTCAATAGCTGAGGTTCTTAAACATGCCCGGAAGCTCTCCACTTCTCAAACATATTCTTATAAGTGATTTGCCTTTTGTAGATTTGCTGCTTCCTCTCATTTACCTACCTCCCCAACTTCTTTGCAGACAGTCCTCTGCTTCTTGCTTCACCTCTTTCATCGAGGCCTGTCACACTCTACTTTGAAAGTCTACATGGCTGCCATAGTGGCTCACCAGCCACCAGCTTCTGAGGCGGCCTCCCTTTTCCACCACCCAAAATTGAAGCAGTTTTTACGTGGTCTTCAGAATATGCGTCTGGCGTACGTCTCCTGCCCTGCAGTGGTCCCTCCAGCTAGTCCTCGATTGCCTAATGAAGCCACCTTTTGAGCCCTTGGCCTTGGCGTCGGAGCAGCTTCTGACCTTGAAGACCACCTTCCTTATCGCTATCACTTCAGCTCGTCGGGCAGGGGAGTTGGCAGCCCTCAGGATGGATCCCCCGTTCCTCCAGTTCCATCCATACAACGTTACTCTTTTTCCAGACTTGTCTTTTCTTCCCAAGGTCTCAACATCCTTTCACCTTAACCAACCTATTGTGCTGCCTACCTTTTTCCCTTCACCTACCTCACCTCTGGAAAGGCCCTTGCACTCCTGGATGTTAAATGGGCACTGTCCTATTACATGACTCACACTGCGCCCTTCCGCGCCTTGAAGAGGCTTTTTGTTGCATTCCACGGGGTTTCTAAAGGAACACCAGTTAGCGCTCATACAATCTCCAGATGGATTGTTTCTGCAATTCGTCTTGCGTATGAACTGGCTCATGTACCACTGCCAACAACAGTGAAGGCCCACTCTACTAGAGCCATGGGCTCTTCAACAGTGTTCCTTAGAGGGGTGGACCTTGGTGACAACTGCAAGGTTGCTACCTGGTCCACTCCATCGACCTTCGCATCCCACTACCGACTTGATGTCCAGGCCAAGGCTGAGGCTGCGGTGGGCCGTGCTGTCCTGACTTCTGTACTCTCATGACGTCCCTCCTCCGGGTAAGTCAGCTTGCTAAACACCCATTAGTGTGCATTCACAGAGACCACGAAGAAGAAAAAAAGGTTACTTACCTGTAGCTCTGGTTCTTCGTGTGGTCATCTGTGAATTCACACTTCCCGCCCTTCCTCCCCGCTGTATGTCACGTGTGCTATTGCATGCTGTGCAGCAGCGGACAGTTCTTAGGAACTGAGGCACTCAGTGCCGGGGGCGGAGTTATAGCTAGCGTGTGGGAGGTCCCAGCACCATGTGCGCAAGCTAGAAAGTTCCGAGGCTGCTCTGCGCAGGCGCAGATTAACCCATTAGTGTGAATTCACAGATGACCACTCAAAGAACCAGAGTTACAGGTAAGTAACTTCTTTTTCTCGATCATCCCAGAGTGCAGGACATGCAACAATGGGCTCAAGTTAAAGGACACCAGATTTTGCTTGAATATCAGGAAGAACCTCCCACTGTTAGAGCAGTACGACAGTGGAACCAGTTACCTCGGGAGTTGGTGAGTGTTCCAACACTGGAGGCATTCAAGAAAAACTTAGATAATCACCTGGCAGATATGCTTTGATTGTATTCCTGCATTGAGCAGGGGGTTGGGCTTGATGGCCTTGTAGGCTCCTTCCAACTTCACTTTTCTATGATTCTATGATATACATGGTGTAGCTGGCTGGATCACTCAGTACTTTTGGTATCTGGCTGCAGAGCCAGAGGTTAGGAGTTCAAATCCCCACTTCTAGTAACCTCAGAAGAAGGAAACGATAAACCACTTCTGAGTATTCTGTACCTGTGAAACCCTGTAAAGAGTTGCCATAAGTCAGAATTGACTTGACAGTACATGATTATTATTAATATACATGGTAGACCATGTTTTTCATGCATTCTGGGTAAAGGAGGGAAAGAGATTTGGGGGCATTCTTTCTAGAGACGAGAATGTCTTCCTAAAGAGACTTAGGTTAATATTTGAGACAGCTTGCCTGCAGTTTCAATTATAAGTTGTTTTCATAAATACGGTAATGTTATCTCTTAAGGGAAACGGTTGTGCAAACTCATTAGGAGTATAGCTGCCAAAACTGAAGACTTGGGTGCCATCAGATGCCTCCTGTACTGTACACCTTACATTGTGTGCATTTTTTCAAGCTTACTATACTGTCTGGGTTGTGAATGAAAGCTGGTTGGGTCACATCATGAAATATGAAACACCAGACACAAGCATATGGAATATGTAAAGTCACACAATATTGGGAGACGGAAGTATAATAAATATCTAAGAAGATATCTAAACTCTATTGCTAGAGTTCTCTTTGCCTATCCCCCCCCTTCCTCTCTCTTTCCGTGTTAAAGTTATGAAAGCCTAAAGCTAAACTGGAGATGGTGTTTTGAAGTGGTCTTTTATCGGAAAGAGAAAACAATGAAGATTCCACAGTGGAGGTAGATCACAATCAATGCTACCATTAACCATTTCTCATGCCAGTAAAGAACAATGCCAATGGGTAATGGGTAAAATAATTCAAAATTCTCCTTAGCTAGAAGCAAGTAGGGAGGAATATGAATTCTGCCAGTGATTAAAAGACAGCAGCAACAGGGGGAGGGGGAGTGTAGAAATAAAGTGAGAACCAAGCAGGTGACAAAGTCAACTGCTGTGATGAGGCTAATAATATTGCTTTCTCTTTTTTCCTTCCCTCGCCCCTCACAACTTCACTTTCTGAAAAGGATGGTAATGTGATGCATAGCAGAACCCTGAACTTATAACTTCACTGGTTCCCTGATAACACTTGCAAAGTTGTAACTGCAGCCCTATTTTCCCATTAGGTTCAATGTTAAAACAAGTGTTTGGTTCCTGGAGAATCCTCATGCTTCATGGATGAAACTTATGCTGCCTTCTCACTTCTCCAATCTGCCTCCTCTCTCTAGTTTGTCCGTTGAGTACTCCCTCCAATCATCTCTGTCTTCTCAATACTCCATCCCACCTTCATTCTCTTGCTTTCTTGCTGGGTGCTTCCCTCTGACCTCTGCTGTCTTCTCTCTTCTACCCCCCATCTCTACTTCCTTGATGTCACATTTCTGATGTAAACAAATCAGTTTGCAGTTCCTCTCACAGTGGTTGTGAGAGTGACTTTTAGATGCTGGGGGAGCATTAGCTAATACTGGAATGGTTGTGAAAGTGGAACAATGTAAAGTGAGCCATTGTTAGTTGGGGAGAAGGGGGTTCCCTATATGTACACAAGAGCAGCTGCAAAGTGTTATCTTAGAAATGCTTAGAAATGCTCCCATTTTCCAGATATTTTCTATTTAAACTCATGGTGCTAGTTTGCTAGGGAATAACTGTGCAAACAGGATTGCATCACAGAAAGGCTCCTGAACAATTGATTAATTCTATATTCCACGGTGACTTACTGATGATATTGTTTACAAAACCACACCATCTGCCAAAAAGGAAACAGAAATTAACAGGCAAAATGCAAAGTGCAACACACACACACATCTCTGTTAAGAAAAACAGGTTTTGAGTGTTAGTGCCGAAGTTCATTTTCAGTGATGTTTACAGTGGGCAAAATCCTGTTCACACCAGCATAAGGTAAAGTTACGATGGCATAAATGAGCTAGGTGTTACATTTGGCAAAAAGGAATTGTGCAATCAGTTGCATGTCCCCAGCGCAACCAGTTGCTCTGTGTGCTGGCCGAAGAACTTCAGGTATAGCAGTTCTGTCTTGGTGCTGCCATAAGTAAATTATTGTAGTTACACAGTGAAGTGGCTGAATTAGTACACTGTTGGTACAATTTGTGACATTCCAAACCAAATTCAGTTCACTGACCTACCATATATTTTGGTCTGCCAAATGTTTATTCAAATTCTCAGTTGATTGGTTGGTTTCTGGTATCCAAGTACTGTAGGCAGCAAAACTATAACGGTCTGTTGGTTTACCATATTTGGGTTGCTGGATGGCATTCATCTTCATGTGATATTTTAGGCAGACTTTACCATAAGGCTACCACCTCCTGCACTTCTGCACCTGGGGTATTTGTCAGTGTCAAACATGTTGTACAGAAGGATAGATTCCAATTCTGGCATTTGCAAAGGAAGCTTACCAATAGAATATTTTTTGTGCACACAGTTAATGTGTCATGTACTTTTCTATCAAGCATTAGTGAAATGTCTGTATTAATTTACAAGGATGCTAACAACCTGGCTTCAGTAAATACGGTATAAATTATATGTGAACATGCTGTTCCCTGAATTAATTCTTGCATTTTGAGGAAAACATGACAGAGTGATGTTAAGAGGGTGTGAACAGCACAGAAGACATAGTGTATTGTGGTTTTCTTCTTGTGTTGGAAAAAACAAAGTGTTAAATACTACAAAAAGTCCTCTGTAGTGACAAATATATATTATTTGCACATGGAAATCTTCATATATATTATAAATGCACACCATGTGTAACTTGGAAAGATCTTTGAACTGTTATTGTGGGGGGGAATGTATTTAATCTATGGGATAGACACAGTCTGTACACAATCTATACACTGGAATTGGCACACACAGGTGGTCACAGACAGATCTAGAAAGATGCACACATTTTTATAGTGTACATAGAAAAATGCATACATTTTGAATGCTCACAGAACACTGCCTAAACACGCTTTGAACAATGGGGAATGCATTCAAGTCATGCATGCTGTTTAAACCATGCACATAAACATGCAAGCAGTTGCATGTTTCCAGTTTGACCAGTTGTGCTATGTGCTTTTGAAATAAAGAAAGGGAAGGGTTCTATCTAATGGTCCCTCTAATCTGTGGGGGTGCGCAGTGCTGCATCGGAGACACACAGCTGAGCCGGAGTTGCCAACCATTTGCTTCCAGTTGAAGCCAGAACCCCACATATACAGAAACACAGAGCGGAGCTCCCACCCCATGCTAGCAGAAGATTAGAGGGAAAGTTGGTTCCATCCCATTAGAAAAAAAGATTAGGGAACCAGCACAGAGCAAAGATGGAGAAGGGAACAGGAGAATGCCCTTGGTTGTAGACTTTATACAAATCTTAGAATAAATCTTGTCAAAATCTCAAATTTTTAGATGAACTCCTCCTTGGTACAGTAATGATGTGAGCAGTAAACAAACAAAAAATGAAGCACATAGATGGCTCTTTGAATCTTTCCCCCCTTTTTTACCCACCATGTAACTTATTTTCTTGATATGTAACTACAATCACATTTTATTTCTTAATTTGTGTATTACAGGACAACATTTGAAAGCTTTTTAGATTATTCTTAAAAGGTTGATGCAGCTCTGTATGTGTCTCTGGGGATTGGGCAGCCTGTTATTCCAGTGTTAGCCAACTTGCATGGCCGCAGCAAAACTGGAAAATTGCAGGAATAAGCAAGTAAGCTGTGAAGAGTGGAGATTAATGACATACACAGCAGCCACCTCAGACACATTCTGACATCAACTCATAGTCACAGCTTCAAAATGTGAATGACACAGAGAACTGTACATAGTTTTTGTGGGCTGATATACTGGGCAGTAAAGAACTAACTTCCACTAGAATATAAACAGGCAAGGATCACACATACTGATGGTAGATCCTTGTCCTCAGTCTTGCTAGTGGGCAGGATGGTACCCATCCTCTTAGGTGTGCAGAGGATGGAGTCATGGAGTCCAGAGCACTGCTAATCCTTGACAGCTGCCACAGTTAGTTGGAAATGGAATCAAATGCTTCCTTTTGCCTCCTGACAGCTGTACTGGAGGATAAAAGGAGAATGAAGCTTTGTGCATGCTGCTCTGTACCATTTTAAGATGCAAGCCCAGAACATCTTGTAGGAGAACTAGGAAAAAAATACTTTCACTTTGGGGAGAGAAGACTAGGAGAAACTATTGAGGCAGTGTTGGCTTCTCCATCAGTGGTCACAGCATCGTTGTGCCTAGATGGCTGTATAAGGAAAACTGGTTGAAGTAAGCTGTTAAGAGTTTAAAAGTTAGCTGTTCTGTGTGCCGGGAGGCTGTACTAAGTGATCTGTTACTTGAGGTCAAATCAAAATAGTTTATTTACAGTCCTTAGACCAGTCACATATGTATAAAACCTTATAAAACCTTATAATTTCTAACCATTAGAACATGTTGGCATACATACAGTTGAGAGCTACTATCTAGTTGGAATTTGACTTCCGCAATCGAAGTATTGCTACACAGAATTTCGCAACTTGACAGGTGATCTGCATATCAACATCTGAGAGAAGGAACTCAAGCCTATTTCCCTCTGAACGTCCTGGGATTCTTTCTATTAAGGGGGTAATAGTCTCTTTGCACGCTACTTCATACAATGGGCAGGTGAAGAACATATGCTGTATGGTCTCGATCTCCCTCAGGTGGCAGGAACATAACCTTTCAGCATAAGGAGTATTTTTATACTTTCCTTCTAGTACAGCAGAGGGGAGGGCCAAACACCTAGCCAAAGTAAAGGCTCTTCTAGTTCCTTTAATTTCCAGAGACGTTAAGTATTTGGCCGGTTCCATACAGTTTTTGATGTAAGTCCTTACTGCCATGTTTTGAATGCTAGAGAGGTCTGTTTGATATTCATTGTCCTCTATTCTTTGTATGACTATTTGTCTTGCTTGCTCTATTCCAGAAGATATTAGTGCCTGGGGCGAGAGGCCAATTTTCCCCAAGTAGCCCAGGACAGATTTGACCCACTTGGATTGATAGTTATCGTTAAATATCAAAGAAAATAGACCTTTTGGGTTTAACTGTCCCTTTAGCCACATATATATAGATTGGATCTTAATCCAGGCTTCTACTTTAAGGCATCCTGTTTCTAGCCTTATCCTTGCGTTTGACACGCATCTTGGGACCTGGAGTATAGTTCTTAGAAATTTAGATTGAACTATTTCTTATGATGCAAAGTGAGAGCTGGGTGGCCCCATGAATGAGCCGTACAACAGCTGAGCTAAAGCCTTTGCTTTGTAAAGTTTGAGGGCTGCTGGTATAAAGGACCCTCCTTGGGAGAGATGGAATTTCACTATACTATTTGCTGATCTTTCTCCCTGATCTGCTGCAAATTTACTATACTGAAGCCTAGATCCCGAGGCCTGTAGAACTACCCCCAGATATTTGAAGTTGTTCACCTGCTCGATACTGTGTCCATTTATTTGCCATGACTGAATCTTGGGTCTACGTCCAAAGGCAACTATCTTAGTCTTCTGATAGTTAATAGTCAGGGATTTGTATTCACAGTATGAGGCGAGCTTCTTAAGTGCCCTCCTCAGCCCTACGAGGGTTCTGGATAGAATGACTGTATCATCAGCATAGAGTAGAACTGGCACTGTTGTGTCTACCAGTTTAGGGGGATGGAGATCAGCGGTGTTTAGCCAGCTTGATATATCATTTATATAAAAGATGAATAATGCTGGTGCCAATAGACAGCCTTGCCTAACACCTCTGTGTGTTTGCACAGATTTCGTGAGGTGTCCTTGTCTGCTGCACCTGACTCTCAAGTATGTTTCTTCATGTAGGGCCCTGATTAGATATAAAAGTCTTTTGTCTATAGATGAGTTTGTTAATTTGTCCCAGAGGTGTATTCTCGATATAGAGTCGAATGCTGATTTAAAATCCACAAAGGCGGCATAGAGTGATGGTACTCCTTTTGCCGAGTATTTCTCGATAAGATGTTGTATAATTAGGCATTGATCTATTGTAGATCTCCCTGGCCGAAAGCCTGCTTGTTCTGCCCCAATGATATTTTCTACTTTGAGCCAGTCCAGGAGTTTATCTAGGAGGTGCCTTGAATAAAGTTTGCTTATAATGTTCAGCAAACTTATTGGCCTGTAGTTGGCTGGGTCTTCCCTTTTCCCCTTCTTGTAGAATGGGACCACTATGGCCGTTTTCCATGATATCGGGATATGGCCTGTGTCATTGATATGTGTGAAGAGAGGTGCTAGAAAGGAGCCCCACCATATCTTATTTTCTTTTAGGAGTTCTGGTGGGATGCCGTCAAGACCTGGGGCTTTGCCATTTTTCAGCTGATCTATATGAGCTATTATTTCACCTGGCGTCACCGAGGGCCATTTGGAGGTGCTTCCAAGTGTTAGTGGAGAAGGGCGTACAATAACATCCTCATACATACTTGTAAAGTATGTATTTGAGGTCTTGAGGTCATTTCTTTGTAGCATATTGCAAAGCACGTTGCACTGCACTATGCTTTAATAATAATAATGTGTTGTCAAGTCAGTTCTGAGTTTCAGCAGCCCTTTCCAGGGTTTTTTCCAGGTAGAGCCTGGGACTGTGCTTGCCCAAGGCCACACAGACTGGCTCTACTCTCAGGAGGCACAGCAGGGAATTGAACTCCTAACCTCTAGCTCCTCACCCAGATACCTAAACCACTGAGCTATCCAGCTATTGTTGTTTGTTGTTTAGTCGTTAAGTCATGTCCGACTCCTCGTGACCCCATGGACCGGAGCACACCAGGCCATATCCAGCTATGCTTTAAAGCAATATGCAAACACAGTTTTCATCTGCATGTCAAGCCCTTATGCCCCAGTTACTTTCTGAGCAGTATGAGACTTCCTTTGTGAATAGCACTCCATTCACATTTGGTTATGTAGTGGTAGTCACAAAATATGAAAACAGAAATTCAACCCAGTAAGGATCCTCAGAGGGCTTAGTGAGTCTAGACCCTGTATCCCCAAGTGAATCAAGAGGCATTCTGTAAATAAAGTTGTCTTGTTTGCCTATTGTGCATGTTTGCATTTCATGCAAATTAAGCATTTTTAGTTGTTGCTTTATTTTTTACCAACATGTGTTTTTAGCTTTGGTGCCATTGCTACAGCCACTGATCTGCGAGAGACAGTTTAGTGTCGTGGTTACAATGGAAAGGGGGGACCAGAATTTAAATCCCATACTTACTTGGTGTTTTTACTTGGCGTCAGTACCTCTCTGCCAAACTAACTTTATAGGTTGCTTGGAAATAAAATGGGGAGAGTAGGACTATGTAAAATATCCATGTACATTGTGCATGTGAATGAAAAAGTAATGATATTTTGCCAGACATAGAGGTTTATGATGATGTTCTCACAAAATGGCTTTTTCTATCAGTTTTTATTGACAGGGGGAGAGGGGAAAGACCCTGTAGATCCATGAGAATACAACTGGAAACTGTACGAGTGATAGACTGTCATGTTCAGGGGAGAGAGAGAACAAAATGCAGAAGTTGGGAAAAATCAAAGTAGTTCTATCAGAGGCTGAATATTTTATTATAGCATATTATAAATATGCTATCTTAACTTTGTTTGCTATATTTGATTTTCCCTCATTATATACAAATTGAAATATCAAAGCAATCCAGTGTGGCACCTCCCATATTTTTGCTCTCCACCTCTTTTTACCTGCTATCTTGTTTTACTCTTATGGGCTATTTTGTAGTATGAAATAAGATTCATAGCAGATCTTGGAAAATTAACTTTTGAAATTCCTCTGCCAGAACAGCTACTGGCCATGTTGGGCTGTGGGATTCTGGGATCTGTAGTCCTGAGAAAGTAAGTTTTTCAATTTCTACTTTTCAATCTGTACAGACATAACAATCCTCCTATACACATTGCTGTGGTGTAAGTCTCATTTAACTTAGTGGTACTAAGAAAGCAGTAAGCAGTTCAAAAGCCCATATTATCCTTCCAAAACAAGTAAACTGGATCTTCGAAAAGGACATCACTGTTTCCTTATCATTGTTTGAAATCTCTTTCTCAAATTTAAAATTCACAGAAACCATAACTTCAATAAACTTATTAATAATACCAACAGGTTCGCAGTTTGGGTGTACATCTGGACCCGGTGCTCACCATGGAAACCCAGGTGGCGTCAGTGGTCCATTCTGCACACTTCCATCTTCGGCAGATTGCTCAGCTGCGTCCCTATCTTGATGTGGGGCGGTCACCACTTTGGTCCATGCGCTTGTAGTCTCGTGATTAGACTACTGTAATGTGCTCTATGTGGGGCTGCCTTTAAGACTGTCACGGAAACTCCAGATGGTGCAGAATACGGCGGCCAGACTTCTTACAGGGGTGAAAAGGTACCAACATATTTCCACCACGCTGGCTGCCTTGCATTGGCTGCCCATTCGTTTCCGTGTTGATTTCAAAGTCCTAACGATGACATACAAAGCCCTAAATGGTTTAGGACCTCGATATCTGGCAGGGCGCCTCCTCCCACCCAGTTCTGCCAGAGTCACTCGTTCCAGCCAGGCCGGGCGGCTGAGGGGCCTAACGCTGAGGGAGGTCTGGAAGGAAAGAACAACGAACCAGGCGTTCTCGGCAGTGGCCCCTCGCCTCTGGAACAACTTGCCCATGGAGATCCGCCTGGCTCCCTCTCTGGATGTCTTCAGAAGCAAAGTCAAGACCTGGCTATTTGGGCAGGCTTTCCCTCCTGCTGTATCTTAAATTCACATTTTACCATCTTGGATTTATAGTACATGTTTATTGGTTTAACTGTTTTTAAATTTGTAATGCCGCCCAGAGTAGACCTTTGGTCTAGATGGGCGGGGTAGAAATCCAATAAAATAAATAAAAAAATAAAAAAATTACAACAATAATGAACATAAAATTGTAATAGAATATCCTTTTTCTCACAAGTTTCTAATGAGTTATTAGTTATCCCACTCTGTTCCTCCTCTTTTTCTCTTTTTCCAACTCTTCCTTTCCTCAAATAAGACATCTACCTAAGGGGGCGACCACCTTGATAAAAAATGTGGGAAATGCTACAGGTTTGGGTCAGACTGGTTTGCATTTTTTTTTCTGTTGATCACAAGACACAAAGAGAAAATGTGAATCAGCCTGGAATCCACCACCAAATCTGTAGTTTTTCCCTCTGTTGCTGGGGACTCTACTTAAAAAGAAAAAAAAGATGCATTCACATTAGTTCAGATGTGTGCTTACTTGAACCAATGGAGAAAAGGAAGGGCGAGTGATACATGTACACACACCAAGTGGTGCTTTGCTGATGCACCTTCCCCCTCACCTCTGGCTTCATGAGGAAGGATGAGTCAAACACACACGTGCGCACAAAGGCACATGTGTGCGCGCACACATGCACATACACACAAAACAGTGCCAGCACGCTCTCTCTCTCTGGCAAAGTCTCCGTGGACAAGACTCTTTTTTATGTATTTACTTATTTTACACCTTAAGAATGGAACTTCTCTCCATTGGCAAGTATTTTTAAAGATAAGATGAGGAAATTGAGGAAAGAAAGTCTTGTTACAACTTAAGACAGTTCTTTGTAATGGGGCCACTTGGAGGACTAGAACTAGAACTGCAAGCAAGCACCAAACAAGGCTTTTCTCCTGTCTTCCTGTGTGACCACTTAAATCAAACAGACCGAAGTCTCCAGTGCAACTTCACACCAAATGAAGGCAAGTAAATTCACAATTTCCTACTGAGTAGTCTCACCCTAAGTTTCCAGAAGCTTGTGGAAGATATAAATAGAACTTAATATTTCTAAAAGCCCTGGAAGAGGCATAATATCAGATCTTTGAAATATTCCCTTTTGACTACAGTTCCCATATTCTTCTAGCCACCATTAATTTCTATGGCACCGTTGCTTTCTGTGTATGCACTATTTGTAGGTACCTTTTGAACAGATTTCAGCTGTCTCAAAACCAGCTAGGCTCATGCTTTCTCACAGCTGCAGTGAGAAGGTAAATCATGAATTTATATATATGGGCCAAAACCATGGCTCTATGTTTTGTATTACATTGCTCTATTGGGGTTTCTTTTTTTAAAAAAACAAGAGTTTGGAATCTGGACCACCTGATGGGCTAAAAAAGCACTAGATGTGTGCCTAAATTCCAGGAAAAGCAATGGCCAAATCAGTAATATGTCCATATCCTAGGAATGGATGAAAATTTGTAATATCTGACTGCTGTGAAAGCCGATTCAGAAGCAATTAAACCAAATGAACACATTTATATTGACTATCAGTGTAACAGTATGATAAGGGGCTTAATATAGGAAAGCATCTAATATAGGCACATAGAAGGGGAAGAATTCAAAAGAAATAAAGAATTAGCAAAGTATTATTTGACAAACGATTACTCATCCACTTTTGGTATCTGTTGTAAGGAATATTTCCTGAAGTTAATGTGCGAAGTAAGTCTCCTTCAGTGTATTTTCTGATGAGTCTAGGAAAAATACATAATTCTTTTGGATTCCTTGAAGTAGGAGGATAAAAAGAACTATGATATGAAAGGAGGAAGAAAAAAAACTTGAAAACTGAATAGAAAGAGTCGGGCAGCCTAATTTCTGTGCCTCAACTGGCCATTGTATGTGCACATTTGTTATCCTGTTCATATTATTGCATCCTGGTATCACCACTGCTGCACTGTAGCATTCATTTGAGCAGAGAATATGAGCCAGAAAGGGTGGGGCTCAAGTGGAACTGAGTTGTTAAAAGTCTAAACTGCACATGCCATGCAGTCCTAATAGTTTTCCGCCCTTAGGATGTACTACTATTGGCAGTTCCAAAATCAGATTGGACTGCCAATCCAGCTGCCTTTTGTTCATGAGATGGGTGGGCACGATCCTGGACATTTCAGTCAGCAAGACATCTGAAGCCATCTCTGCCCTTGGCAATAAAGAAAAGTAAATGAAAGGAAGAAAGATGCTTTGGGTTTTCTATCACAGTCTGCCTTGCCATTGATATTTGGGCTGGAGCGGGCTGGGGGAGATAAACAGTGTGAAACCAGTTCAAATGTGTTGCATAAGCCAAGAAGAAAAGACTTTCTGCTGTCAGGTTTTGATATGAGTAGCTCCTGTGAATTTGACAATGAGGAATCTTCAATCTACTGTTCCTTTTGTTAGACATGGAATTAAAGGCATAAATAGGTTCATATTACTGGGTCACTGATTTCAGAACAACAATACCTTTGCAATGCTTTAGTCTTCTTAACAATACATTCATAGAAATACATACTGTGAGGGACACTTTGGAAGGAGGAAAAAAACCTAGTTGCTGCTATCAGGGATTACATTGAAGCACTTACTGTTATAAAAATTAACAGATCAGGGTTGCAGTTTCATCCAGGCTGGCACAAAGCTTGGACAAGTGACTTTTAAAAACTATTACTTGCAGGGTTTTTTTTTTTTAATCCGTATCCTGCATTGGGAATTCTGGGAGTTTTTGTCCAAAAGAGTAACACAAATTAGCTGGGGAGAACAAGAAACTTTAGACCAGACAAAACAATTGGAAGTGTTCGTCAACTGTACAACTGAGTTCAAACTTCAAATTGGTGATTTGGGAAAACAAAGCAATTCAGCTCAAATTTCCTAACTGAGCTTGACTTGCACTTCACATTTTCATGCCTCCCATTGACTGTCACTTGAAATAAATAAACAGCTATCTGTTTTGTTAGAATTAGATGAAATTTGCTTAGATTGTTTAGTTAATTAGTTACGTGCCTCAAGTCAGAACTGGCTTATAGTAAGGAGTGGTTTTACCTGTTCCACTAAATACTTAGATAAGTAACCTGTTATAAAACTGCCAAACTCCAGCACAAAAGTTACAAAGGTTTTTATAACATTTGCCATTCAGTTACATATGTGAGAGGCACACACAGTCTTAGGATGCAGTTATACTGACAGTATTGCTTTTGAATTGAGTTTTGCATAATTAAAATCAATTTGAAAAATTCAGACTACATGACACATGGTGAAGCCTGCTTTTTTTTTCACTGCAAAGTGAGTTTTTTTTTTTTTTTTTTTTAAGGGCTGGCAGGGGCTTTTTAATTTAACACACTTGTGAAATTGATTCTTTATGAATTGCTTTGGGCAACAGCTCTTTTGTATTAAATACTGCCTTTAGGTGTGGTTGCAGGTTTCAGAAGTTATGTCACTATGTCACTTAAAATTCATTAAATACTGCATTCGTGGGCGGTCACAAGTTTCCAAGTACTGTCACTATGTTGCTACGTCACTCAATTTTTTTAAAGAGAGAGAAATGCATGCATTCCATAGGATGCCTGAAAACCAAAGAAATACTGTACAACATTGAAGACAAATGGGAAAGCAAAGGTTGCAATCATTGGCGAAGCGCCAGGATCAGTGACAATGGAAACTGCCTGGTCTGCAAATATGCTGCTTAATGAAACGATTTAAAATCTCACTTTTAGTTTCCCAAAACAGTTTTAAATTTCCTACTTTATATCAGAGTAATAATTTTCAAAGTGACCGTGTGTAGTGATACAAAAACCACATGAGTGAAAATCAGTTTAATATACATTGGAGCTGAAACTCCAAGAAAAGTATAACTGCACCCTTAGTTATGTAAGGGAACTGCTTTTTTTAAAATTGTATTGTCAAAATTGCCACTGATACCTGGTAACTGGGTCTCTTATCTGACCTTTTAAAAAAGCAGTAGAATTCCAAAAATTCTGTTTGATATAAAGCAGGTGCTTTCCTACATCAGTTTTAGGCATACAGTAGTTGAGATTTTCAGTGGATTTAAATTTTATGGCTTGGTTACCCAACTGGTACCTTAGAAACAAACATGGACCTGAGTGTAGTTCTGAGTTTGCAAAACAAAAGAATGGATGCAGAAACAGAAACATCTGAAAAATGCGCATGCAAGAATGTTTACATTTCAAACATGCAGGCAAAAAATATAAATATTTTCAAAAGATACAAGCAAAAATATGTATGAATCTTTATGCAAAGTAGTGATGCAGAACAAGGCTGGAACATGCCTACAATTGGAAACTAGTGAACCTGAATGAGAGTGAAGCCATTTACTGTCCAAGTTCCAGGTTCAAAATAGCAGACATTCTTCATTAAAGATGTGAAGATCTGGCAGGATGATGATGGAAAAAATAAGGAATGGAAACTCCATATAACTCATTGGAGAAGAGTTGAAATGGGGAAAAATATTTTCCCCATTTTTTTCCATGGGCATTCCAGCCTTCTAAGGCTTTTACTTTTTTTACCAGCTACCTAGCAAATGTTGTTCTTATAGGCTTTTCCTATTAGAGATGGGCAGGGACTCAGATTTTTCAGGTTCTTGTTCTGGGTTTTTTTATTCACGTCTTTGGCTAAGTTTAAGCCCTATAGAACCCTCAAAATTGCTCCACAAAGTAGGGGTAAAGCAACAGACCATAGTTTTTGTTTATTTCTGTTTCCCAGGCACCATTGTGATGAGAAATAAAGTCATCCGACCTATGCAGCAAGGCTGCAGCATCAACGTTCATGTCACATCCTCACCAGGAGCATTTTATAAATATTTAAAATTAAGCTACAGGAAATAGTACAGATGAGAAAGAGTAGCATCAGAAACATCATCAGATAACCATTGTCATTTTCCACACCTATGTAGAGTAGCACTACTTTATTTTTTGTCATCGTCAACATCATCATCATCAATATCATGCATCAAAGCACCAGGTAGTCTTCTGGGTGAAAGAGAAGATGCTGGAATATCAATGAGGTGATCTTGCATGCAAGGGTCAAACAGAAGTAATACAAATGAAGAAATACGAAAGAAATACTGTAGTTTTATTACCCTCTCTTTCAGAATACTAAATCTGTCATCTTTCAGAAGCTGTGTATTGCAAAGCCATGAAAGACTCTAGAAACAAAAGAAAGGGCCTCTTGTGTTGGGGGGGGGGGGTTCCTTTGGGTTATCCCGAAAGGCCCAGCCCTACTTCCTATCCCTTTCTGGGTAAAGAGACAAACCTTCTTCAGGTGCAGTGAGTTTTTAGATTTCTCCTATGCAAAACATTAAATTAGCAAACATGTACTGAGTAAATGTCAGCCACTGTATTTTTCGGTAACTCCTTATCTGAGTGCAAAATTTAAAAAAAAATAGAGGAAGGATGTGGCCATCAGTTGAAGACTTCATGTTGTTTGGGATTGTTTGGACAACACCCAAGCAAAGTTTGGAAGAATTATATGTTTGGACTACTATCTCCAGAACCCTTCACTGGCCATGCTTACTGGAGGATTTTGGGAACCAAACTACTGCAAGTATATCTGTGAAGATTCTCAGTCATCCAGGTGTGGTTATCTGGAAGTTGAGTCATGGCAACTGGCCTTCTTTCTTGTTAGGTTGATTATGTTATGTAGACATCCTTCAGTCTCGAGAGACTATGGTAACGTGCTCTGAATAGAGGACTTGGAGCAGCGTCTAGTGTGGCTGAGAAGGCCAATTCAAGAGTGACAATCCCTTCCACACTGAAGACAAATACAATCTGCCCCCTGTCCAGCTGCCTGATTTTGATGGTTTCGGGACTGCCTCTTTGCCTCAGCCTGCTGAACAAGTGTCTCTTCAAATTGGGAGAGGCCATGCTGCACCTCCTGCCTCCAGGCTGAACGCTCAGATGTCAAGGTTTCCCATCTGTTGAGGTCCATTCCTAAGGCCTTCAGATCCTGCTCGCAGATACCCTTGTATCGCAGCTGTGGTCTCCCTCTGGGGTGCTTTCCCTGCACAAATTCTCCATACCAGAGATCTTTTGAAATCGAACCATAAGCTATTCTCATGACATGCCCGAGCCAACGTAGACGTCACAGTTTCAGTAATGTATACATGTAACAATTCCAGCTCGTTCCAGGACTACACTATTTAGAATTTTGTCCTGCCAGGTGATGCCAAAAATACGTCGGAGACAACGCATATGGAATGTGTTCAGCTTCCTCTCCTGCCGTGCACAAAGGGTCCAGGACTCACTGCGGTGCAGGAGTGTACTCAGGACACAGGCTCTATAGACCTGGACCTTGGTATATGCCGTCAGCTTCTTATTAAGCCATACTCTCTTTGTGAGTCTAGAGAACATGGTAGCTGCTTTGCCAATGTGTTTATCCAGCTCAACATCTAGAGAGAGAGTGTCAGAGATCGTTGAGCCAAAGTACACAAAATCATGAACAACCTCCAATTCTTGTGTAGAGATGATAATAGAGGGAGGTGAAACTTCAAAGGAGCAGATTTCTTCTGTATTGGACCTATAGCCTGCTTGATACCATCATACATTCCCTTGATGTTACCTGTGTCCATTGCTATCTGTATCTGAGAGCAGAGCTGAAGCCAATAATCGTTAGAACATCTCCTGGCAGTCTGTTGGACTTTGCTACGAGCAACTCGAAGAGCCTGCAAGTTGTACTCACTAGAACAGGCTTTGTATGCTGCTAGAGCATCCTCTTATCCTCGATGGCTGGCATCAACTCCTCCGAATGGGCTTCAAACCAGTCTGCTGTCTTTTTGGTCTTCTTGCCAAATGTGGACAAGGTGGTGTTATAAACAGCATTCCTGAAATGTTCCCATCGTTCTGGTGCATTTGCATCAGCCAGGCCTGGAAGAGTTTCCTCAAGCGCTTGGGCAAATTCCTCCACTTTTCTCTGATCGCAAGTCTTGCTGATGTCAATACGTGGTCTTCCTTCCTTTTTCATGTGATACAATCTCTTTTTTCGAAGTTTTACTCTGCTACACACCAGGGAGTGATGAGTATCACAATCAGCACCCTGATAACTGTGTGTGATTGTAATACTAGGAAGGCTAGAGCGTCTAGTGAGGATCAAATCGAGCTGATGCCAATGCTTCAAACTTGGATGTCTCCAAGAGACTCTGTGTTGAAGCTTCCTATTAAAGAATGTGTTGCTGACACAAAGACCATAATAACAGCAAAACTCCAGCAAGTGTTGGCCATTTTCGTTCATCTTCCCATTGTTAGGTTGAAACGTTTTTCTATTCATCCAAGCAGCTTCTTCAATCTGAGGAGAGTTGGTAGGAGATCCCTGGCATATTTTCCACGTTGGTTTCACTTCCCCCTGGTCAGAATAGTCTTGTTAGAAGGACAAAGGACTGGGGGTGAGGGATAATCCCACTTCTGCAGTCCTTCTTCACCCATTATCATGGGTTGTTGATGGTCGTTAACAGTGATCTTTCTTGTGTGTGTCCCTAATCCTTCTGGGGACGGATGAAAGGGCAGCATGATAAATAGGAGACAGATTGTATCTAAGGCCTCTACCCCTGTTGAGTGAGGGATTTTCTATATGCACATGTATGGCCTCCCTCACTCCTCTCTCAAACCATCTATCTTCTCGAGCCTGTTCAGACCAGGGGGAAGTGAAACCAACACAGAGAATATATCAGGAATCTCCTACCAACTCTTCTCAGATTGAAGAAGCTGCTTGGATGAGTAGCTAAACGTTTCAACCTAACAAGAAAGAAGTCCAGTTGCCATGACTCAACTTCCAGATTTACTGCAAGTACCTTGTCCACAAGAAGGACCCAAATCAGTTTGGCATTTCAGTTGGTTATTGGCTGAATCTTATTGGGTCTTGGCATTTTAATGTATTTTTAACTGCATATTTGTATACAGAATTGTTGTTTCTTTCGTATTTTCAGTAAGGTCTTGCTCAACACAGGGTCCTCCTGTTTTAGAGACCTGTGGTTGGTTTGTTACCGGCCAATTTCGGGTCTCGCTTTTCGGGCAAGGAATCATGCAAAGACGCAACAGCTGAACCAAAGGCCCAATTTTATTTGAATAGCAGCAAAGAAAAGGTCAGCTGGGACTTCTCTTAAAAGCAGAGAAGACCCCGAAAATACAGTGTACATATGTTTTATAATGATACAAACAAAGAGTCATAAAATGCTACAATTCTATTGGTCATTTGTACCCCAAGTTTGGATCCAGTCCCTCATTGGGTAGTGATGCCAACTACGCTGATCTATTGGCTCCCTATAGATATGCAGATTGTGTGCCCATGTGTCCTTGGCCTATGCCCAAGATGCGCCTGAATGGCTGGGGAAAGAATCTTATCTTTTGGTATGTTTATATGTAGGCTTCCTGGGCCCTGATATATGGCCTTCACTCTCCGGCTCCCTGGTGTGAATGTTTTGGCCTGTCATCGCTGGTTTCCTCCTGCCTGCATTCCAGGACCAGGCCATCTGCCAGATCAAAAGGAGGATGGGCCAAACAAAAGTGTTACAATGACATTCCATACGATGTGTGAATGTTCCTCTATTTGCTTGAGCTATGTGTGAATGTTCCTGGGCCTAGTTTCTCTGAGGCCTGTGTTTTCTCTGCTAAGGGTTATACTAAAATCTAGTTTGATTCTGCTCCGGTATCAGGTTGCTTGGTTAATTGATTGATTGGTCTTTACAGCCACTGTGATGTAGTGGATAGAGTGTTGGACTAGAACGCAAGAGACTTGTGCTGGAATGCCTACTCTACCATGGAAAATCACTGGCGTGTGTGAGGAGAGGCAGTAGTAAAAGCACTCCTTAAATATTTCAGAAACCTTACTAGGGTCACCATAAGTTGGGAGTCACTTGATGGCACATTACACCCACTTTTTTGTTTATAGCATTTACGTTTTTAGTGTCAACCATGGTGCAGTCTTCTTCAGAGACTTTACAAGCATAGATCTTTGTCATCATCACTGTTGTTTTGTCCCTTCATTAGTCTTTGTACTGTTTTAACTCTCTTCTTCATTTGATGGATGGTGTTGATATAAATTATAACTAAACAGGTGATAGGTATTTTAGATTATATTTACACAGCTGCTTTGAATGCCATTCTGCTTTTTTTTTTTAAAGTCTCATCTTCTTACTACAAGTTCCTCAGGGAGTCAAAGCATTAAGAGGCATAGCTCAGCACCTGGAACAGCATCGAAATTAGTAAGGAATTAGTTCATTATCATTTACATTTGCATGCTCCTTTAACATCACTGGAAGTATACCCAAGTCAGGAGTCACTGAATCCCATTTTCCTCTGCTTCTACCAGTTGCTGTTAATTTTTCTTGTGCATTTTTTGTGTCAAGAACAGGTCCTGCTGTCATTTCTTAAATGTTTTTCAGTACTTTTAACTGAAGCAAAATCTTAACTTCTACTGTAAATAACATTATTTAGTATACTTTTTAAATGATAATTTCGGTGTTCCCTTTTCTTACTTTACTCTGTGATACAATGTGGATGAAACAGTTAGCTGGAAGGTCTGCTAATAATAAGCATAGATGTGATATTAATAAATGATGCAAGGGATGGGGAACGTAGTTGAAAAATGGGCAGGGTAGAAAAGGTAGAAAAAACTGAACTTGATAAATTGTTTTATTAAATGCATAGCACCACTGTAATTAGAATATTAATACATGTTTGTTTTCATCAAACTATCCTTCAAAGTGCTGAAGTTTGTTTGGTGGTATTTTTCTGTCAGTGTAATGTGGTGGATTGCTTGTTTATCTGTATGTTGGTGGTTGAGGAGAAATCATAGCTCAGCAGTATTTATTTATTTATTTATTTATTTATTTATTACATTTTTAGCCCGCCCATCTAGTCATATAGACTACTCTGGGCGGGTAACAACATAACATATAACAAAATTACAATTTAAAATGACAGTATGTTACTAAAAAAAGAAAGAAAACACAATGATCCAAGATGGAAAGAACACAAGAAACCAAAATTCAAACAGTGGATGGAGGGAAGGCTTGCTTAAACAACCAGGTTTTCAATTGGCATTTGAAGATGCCCAGGGAAGGGGCCATGCGAATCTCAGGGGGGAGATTGTTCCAGAGACGAGGAGCCACTGCCGAGAAGGCCCGGTTTCTTGTTTTTTCCTTCTGGGCCTCCCTCGGCGTTAGGCTCCTCAGTCTCACCTCCTGGCTAGATCGGGTGATACGGGTAGATCTAGGTGGGAGAAGGCGTTCCGTCAGGTAACAACACATGTTTACAGTTCAGAAGGCCCCAGGTTCAATACCTGACATTCCTAGTTAAGGTTGGGCAGCGCCTTGTGTCTAAAAACCCTGGAGAACCATTGCCAATCATTGGCCTGAATCCTCTTATATGTGTTACAGCAGAAGAAAGTTTGTCACCTTGAATGGCAGATTGCTGCTGATTAAATAGTTCCTGCTTCAAGTCCTCATTCCCTGAACATACTTTCATTGCACACAAGTTGTGTTACTTAGCACATGATCCAGAATTGCAGTTCGGACTCTTTAATTACTGGCAATCTAGTTCATGCAAGAATCCAAAAGAGGTGCTGTCCTTTGGAGCCTTGCATGAATTAGATTGCCACTAATTAAAGAATATCCACTTTGATTCTGGGTTGCACACAAAGCCACCTGACCTATGTGCAATGAGATCATGTTTAAGCAATGAGGAATTGGGGAAAGGACTCAATTAAAATTAAAATTTTCAGTGAGGTGTTATTATTTCTAAACTGGACTTTGTGCACAGGTGTTGTTTCTGTTGTTTAAGAAAAGTAGGGAAATATATAGCAGAGTGTTGCAAGCCTAACGGGCTGCTGTCTCCGCTGGATTGGCACTGTTTTGCTTGGTGGATCATAAATGATGCAGTTCTACTCCAAAACTAACCTGCTTCACAAAAATGAGGTAAATATCCTGATCAGTGGTCCTTGTATCTCTTAAATCAGGAGAGAGAGAGAGAAAAACTGGCAAAATAACTGTTTTTGATTGCTTTCTTAAGTATCTCAAGAAGAGATCATTTATTTTGTTGACAAGTGATGTAAACATGATTTTTTTGTAGAAATTTCCAAAAGGGATTATGTGGTTTTAAAGACTGTATATTTTCATGTCATGGGATGTAGGTATTCCCACAAGTGCTAGTAATTTGGGGCCATAATGCCCAAGTATTACACTTACAATTAATTAAATACCTGTGTAGGACAAACATAATGCTATTCAGTTGGCCTGAGAGGTGCAAGGTTAGAGCTGCAGCTTCTAGAAGAGACAGTGATAACCAGAAGTGACAACCTTCTGCTCTCCCATTGCATTACAAACTCATGGTACTGTGAAAAGGGATATGTATCATCATTACAGAAACACATGCTGCTGGGGTGATTTTCCAAGGCACCTGTCTGAACCTGATGAGTCGTAGGTCCCTATTGCTTTTTTTTAATACTCTTTTTTCCACTGCCAGAAGAGAAGGGCTGTAGGCTTGCAGTCATATATAGGAGCAGATGGTTAAACCCAGTGTCATGTCCAAATGGGTTGGTAGGCACCGTTACAATTTATTCCCAGCTATGAGTAGCAAGCCAAAGATCGTCCTTTGCTTACAACACAGGATCTGAGAATGGGGAAGAGTTCCATCTCCCTAGATTACTCTGATGATTTAAGCTTCTTCTTCCCTGGAGTAGACCAACATTTTATTTCCATTTGTATACTGACATGGTACACTAGGCCATTGAAGCAGTGAGAATATAGTGAGTCAAATCCTCTATAAGTTCTATTGATTTAAATGGGCCTATTTTGTGACTTACTTTACCATAGAAAATCACAACTAGAGTAGGCCCATTTGAATCAATGGAGCTTATGGAAGAGTTGACTTACCAAATCTCCACTGATTCAATGGGCCTACTTACTGCATCAAGCAAGAGGATTTCAGCCAATGAATAGTGTTTGAACTGTGTTTTAAATCTTTTCTACTTCAAAGACATTTCTGCTTTTGTTCAAATGTTATTGCTAGCCACTCTCAGGGCTATTATTGGAAAGAAGTTGGAATGTAAATTTAATTAATAAACAAATATAGACAGGCTCCATGCAGCACTGAATTAGGGTTGCTGTATTACAGATTATTGTTATTCAGCCATTGTCACCAACAGGTAAGCAAGACTTTGATATAAGTATGGTGGGCACTGAGTTGGAAGCAGGGATGAAAAATAAATTCAATTCATCTTTTATTACAAATATATCTCCCTTATCTATACTCCTGTACGCCGATGATACAGTGCTGATGTCTCGTACTAGATCAGGCCTTCGTCGCACTTTACTTAAATGCCAGGATTTCTGTGTTCTTAATGATCTATCCATTAACCCTAGTAAAACCCAAATTTTGTTTTTTTCCCCGCTCTTGGTCCCCTACCCCTTGGACAATAGGATCTTCTTCCTATTGTCAAGTACACTCTTATAAGTATTTGGGTCTTTTTATTCATCACAAACTCAGCTGGACACTACATAAAAAAGCTGCTATCTCTTCAATTTCTCCCCAATTAAAAGCTATTTCCAAGTTTCATTATTCTTCCGGAAACCAATATATCCCAGCAGCCATTCAGATTTTTCAGTCTAAGATTCTTTCTCACTTGCTATATGGTGTGCCTATATGGATACACTCGGTTAATTTGGATATTGATCAAGTTACAGCAATGTTTTTTCGCAGAATATTAGGAGTTCCCAACTTAATTCGGCTTTCTACTATTTCTTTAGAATTGGGCATTCACCTACCTTCCACAACTGCCTGGTTACTCACATTTAAATTTTGGCTCCGTCTTTTTTTAAATTCGCATTCTGGATCCCTGATATATGATTGATTGTGTGATTCTTACTCCTTTTCTTGGTTCCGGCTTCTTGAAAAGAAACTCTTCTCTCTTCACATATCCCTGGAATCTTTGGTAGATATGAATCTCCCTAGGGCTTATTCCATAATCAAGGAAAAGCTCTATCACGCCGAATTTAATTACCTTTGCAATAACCTTAATCCTGTATGTTCCCCTCTTTCTGTTGGATTCTTTCCATCTCAGGATCATTCTCCCAAATATTCCATTCCCTCACAAACCCACATCTACGAAGAGCTTTTATGTTAGCCCGTTTAAATATTTTTCCTTCGGCCACCCATGCCGGTCAATTTCTTAATATCCCTTGTGAAAAAAGACTTTGGTTTTTTTTTTGTTTAGAGTCTCCTGACACCCTGGTTCATATTCTGTTTCAATGCCCTGCCCATTCTCACTTCCGAAATTTTTTTCTTGAACCTTGGATCTCTTATTTTTCCAATTCTTCTGAGTCAATTCTTTCTATTTTCATGAGGGACGAATGTAATTCCCTGACCACTGCTGTTGCGGGTTTCTTATCTGCAATTCTGAAATTGTCCCCTGCTTCTCGCTCCTAATTTGTGAAATTTGTGCAATTTTACTTCTCCTATTTTGCTTGTGTTGCTGCAGTTTGTAAATGCCATTAAAGGTTTCAGAACAGAACAGAACAAATACAGTGGTGTCTCGCTAGATGATGTTAATCCATTCCGCGGAAATCGCTGTCTTGCGAAAACATCGTCTAGTGAAGCACATTTCCCCATTGGAATGCATTGAAATCTCTTCAATGCGTTCCAACGGAAAACTCGTCGTCTTGCGAAGATCGTCCATAGGGAAACCTCGTCTAGCGAGCGCGGGTCCCCATTGGAATGCACTGACAGCTATTGACCGCTAGTCAATGCATTCCAATGGGGAAACCTCGTCGTCTAGCGAAAATCGCCCATAGGAGACCATCGTTTTGCAAAGCGCAGTAGCGATCGCAAAAAGCCATCGTCTAGCGATTTCCTCGTCCTGCGAGGCAATCGTCTAGCGAGGCACCACTGTATATCCAATTTGTTTTCAGTGACACTATTAACAAACGAGTACTCCATCAGGTTTTATATCTTCCAAATTTTATTAAAGTAAATCCACACAACTAAAAAATTGTGTATTTTAAAAATGCACACACAAACATATTTTAGTTATTAGGAAAAAATGAACAGGAGATGAATGAAGTAAGAAAAAGGACAGGGCGTAGCCCATCTCTCTCCCACCGCCAGCCACTCAGACAGAAACTCTTGCTATTGGTTCAGCGCTCATCAATATGCTAGGTTATGTGTCAGAATTCTCTCTGGCTCTACCTTTCACCCCACTCAGGTACCACATTCGGAGTCTGAAATTACTACACTGTCTTGAAGACCCCAGTTTAATCGGATTTTGAATGTAAAGTTGGATATTAGTATTTGGATGGGAGATCGTCAGGCAATATCAGGGATCTCTGGGTACAACTTGGAAAGAGTCCTGCCTAAACCCTTGAAGACCCTTTGGTATCTGTCAGAGCCCAGAATACTGGGCTAGATGGAACAATAGTCTGACTGATAAGCCAGTTTCCTATATTCCCATATCAAACCCTGCTGCCTGATGACTGTTGTCCAAGGTGCTGCAGCTTCTAGATCAAGTTCGTGACCTTAGAGACTCTGAAATGAAGATTATAGGCCCAGATTTGGGTGTGTCTGCCCAAGACCCTGGTTTCTCCCTTAGCAAATGCTCCCATATAAAGTGAGCATATGACTGACCCTTCCTTCTTCCTTGCATACTGCTAACAAATTTGCACCAATGTTGCTGAAGAGATTGGAGAATGGTAGATGCACTTGTAAGCACACAGAACACTACCCATCCCAATGCCTTTGTGGCATTAAAGCCCCCAACTGACATATGTTAATCCTTCTGCATCGAGACCAAACTTCAGTTGATTGATTAGTATGGTACAGGCATTATGATCAGTTGTATCTCCCAAGTATATAATAATAGGCTGCATCCTCCATGGCTTGTTCCATCATGCTCGCTCTAGAGATATTTGGAATCAATGTATTGAATAGAAACCTCCCAAGCAGATTGGTGTAAACGTGTTTTACATTAAAGCTAGCCCTTCAACTTCATTTTCTGAAAGTTGGAGAATTCTTTTCTTTTTGCAGTGCTAGTTCCAGCCCCTTTTAACATTGCTTTAACCACAGCAAATTAATTCAAACTGCAAGAACAGCAGGGGTTGATCTCAGTTGTAGATGTCACAGTGACTTATATGTTCAGTGAGGTGATAATTGGTGTCTGGTTAATTCTATTCATGGAAGCGATGGCGGGTTGTTGTTTTTTTAATTCTCACATTCATTGAACAGAAAAGCTTCTAGAGTCAGGTATTTTTAATAAAGGAAAGCATAACCCACAATTGTATTGTGTGTGTAAATAGCCCTTTGATTAGATAACATTGGTCTGTTGCACACTGGTCTCTTAATTAAAGTTGCACATGAAAGTGACAGTGATGTTGAATTTGCCATCCAATATATGACCCCTTAAACAAAGTGAAACTGAAAAGAAATAAAGATATCATAGCAGAAAGTTGGATTATTTAAATTATGAGTAACACTGGAAAACAAAATTTAGTGCCTGTTTCCTGGGACTGATTTGCCTGAAAGAAACCTACAGGGGATTTAATTTCTTTTTTTAAAAAATCAATTAAACCTATCTCATTTCCACTTCATTCTACCTATATACACTTAGACTAGCCCTGCCATTAGGCCACATGAGGCCACCATCTGAGGCAACAGGTATGGCATGTTATGAAATAGCAACAAATTGTTGTTTAATCTCTTATTATCATGATTTAACTGCTAGGTAGGGTAAGAGATGCTTGGAGTGTACATGGCTATTCCTTCTAAGTTTATAATCACAACAAACCTATGAGTTCAGGCCAAGCAGAGTTTACCTTTCTACAGTTTTGCACATAGAAAATTCTCATCAAATTTCCATGCTTAGTTTCAACCAGCATTGTCTTTAAAATGGTTGAGCTCTCTAGGAAGGTCCTACAAAAATTGACCGTGTCAGCATTTTCTCTTGAACGGATGACAAAAGATACTTTGTTAGGCCTACTAGTTAGCTCTCTATTTGTTTTCATCTGCTGGAAAGTGAGCAGCTAGTTGGTGGTCAGCTTGTTGCATATACCAAGAAGTAGCATTGACATGGATAACTTTGCCCTGAGCAGAAGATAGTATAGTGTTTAATTGCAGCAAAGAAATTCCTGATGTAAAGGATTATGATTTTTCTTCTCCATGATAGAGAGGGAAAGGAAGAGGAAGAGGGAAACAAGGACACTGTTTCTGTCTTGTAACTGCACAGAGGGGAGAGACTAGAATCTTTAGTGCCTGCCTCTGTGACAAGCAAATCGGCAATTATGAAAAAAAAAAAAACTAAATGTCAGAGACTGTGGTGACCTCACTGAACTGCAGCTCTTTACAAGTGTCCTTGGTTCACATATTAAAGTGCAAGTACTAATGTGAAAATGTATTTATCTATTCAAAGCAACAACAACAAAACTGAAATTAAACAATGGGGGGGTCTAAAATATTTACAAATGCTTGTCGATAGAGCAGACAACAAGTGACCATTTTCAGAGAAAAAGTTCTGCCTCCCTGAAGTGAAGAAATAACGTTTCTGGCTCTCTAGCATGTTCAAATGAAGTTGGAACCACTTAAAACATGAATTATTATCACAGGATTCTGTTTGTGAAAAATATTAGAAGTGATTACCCCTATAACATATTCAACTGCACTGCCAGTTTTCTATAAAAAACTATCTTATTTGCTGAGTTTTGATGAAAAGCTACAGTTTGCCTTTCATCCATTGCACAACAAGGTCATTAATATTTCCATGATTTTACTCATAACACTACTGTATTATCATTGTTAACAACTTTTAAAATAAAAAACTGTGACAGTGTTTCCTTGAAGATTTATTTTTCTCTGAAAGTTTGGGGTGTTATTGTCATATTTTCATTTTTAAATTAATAACAATATATAACAGTAGTCCAACAGTAGTCCCATTAACCTAGTCAGTAAACTAAAATGAAAAGCTGTGGATTTTTAAAAAAAAGTTATTAAGAATAAATGTGCATAATAGAATAACAGTAAGCCGGCAGTCTGTCAAAGGTTGTAGAATCACAGTTGAATCAAGAATAATAATTGTGTGCCATCAAATCAATTCTGACTTATGGCAAAACTTTTCAGGGTCTTCTAGGTAGAAAATACGGAGAAGTCGTTTACAATTCCCTTCTTCTGGAGATGCCCTGAAACTGTGCAGTTTGCCCAAGATCACACAGACTGGCTCTTCTCCTCAGAGGTACAGTGGGGAACTGAACTCCCAACCTCTGGCTCTGCAGCTAGATGCCTAACTCGCTGAGCTATCCAGCCAGCTACAGTTGAATTACCTATATAAAAACAGCACAGACACATGTTTAATCAGTTGCTTCAAAACAAGTGTACCTGATTATGTTAATGAAGCTCAGGATGGATCCTTTGTTCTTCTTATTAGTTGCTTTTATATCCTACTTTTCCACCAATGAAAAACTTTGTCCTCACAGTAACCATGTACTGAAAGAGGATAAAGCTGAAAGAGGTTGATGGGTCTAGGGGTCATCTGGCCAGTTCTATGGATCACTGGGGACTTCAACCTGGATCTCCCATATCACAATTCAACCCTCTGATTGCTATACCACACTGGCTCTCACCATAGGGCCATCATGTGGTCTCTTGTACAGACTGGTATTAGCTATTCACAATTATGATGGCAGGGACTCATGTTGCATATGAATCCACTTTATTATAAATTCTGGAGTAAATATGGGACACTAAAATTTTTCTAGGACTGTTAAGTAAGTTGGAGAGTTGTGGTGGCATGTATAATTTTGAAAGCCCCAAGAAGTATCTGTCTGCTTTTTCATCATCCACTCTGAAGTACGTAGGAGCTGTGTCTGACACATACAGTTTGCACCCAGACTAAACTGTACATAGCAGGATGGGCAACTAGGACCATCTATGTTTTTGGTATGCCTTTTTAGTCAGCCTTGGGTTGTTAGGCTTTGGGGAATTGCAGTCAAAACAAAAAACCAAATGGAAGTTCACAGTGATAAATAGAAATCCACTACTCCCACTTTCCAGGCTGCTGGATTGGGGGCACTGACATAAGAATGAAAGTACCTGGATGCTTTTTATGGGTGTGAGGAGAACGGGTGTTGTACAAAGCTATCAAATACCTGGCGTTCCAAGAGATCTTTTCATGTATATTTCCATTCATACGGGAACACTATGTGTAAAGTGCTAAGGATGCTGAAACCCTAGTGTCAACCAGACAAGAGATTTTTGAAAATTATTTTCTCACAGCACATTGTTTCTGATGGTCTTTGATGCGTTTCTCTTTTATGAAAATAGTAATTTACATTTCAGTGTACCACATATGAGTCTATATGTGGTCAAAATCAGAAAATGCCATGATGAATAAAACATGTTTGTATGGTTTATGTGGAAAGAACAAAGTCTTTTCCACTCACCTAAAAATGCATAGCTTGTATTCTTTCTGAATTTATCCAACAGCTTTAATAAACTGTTTAACCCTCATTGCTTCATCAAATTCAAATTACCCATCAAGGTGAAGATCCACATGGAAGATATTCTGGCATTGCCTTGGGCTGATCTCTAAGAAAGAGAGCTGCTTTTGTCTCACCTCCGCTTCTTTGGAACTGTATTTGTTACAGTTAAGAGGTTCAGCCTATTTTATCAACAGAGACTTTATGTGCTGGACATTTTTTATTTTTACTAATTACAATATTTCTGGGAATTTATCTTAAAGACATATAGTTGATTCATTTGCTCAAATATATCCCATAGGATTAACTGCAGAGGGGAACAAGCAATATTTGATGTAGCTCAGCTGCACAGATTCATCTTCCTGCCAAAAAATGCCTACAAATGTGGCAGCTGAAAATGGTGTCAGCTCCCTTGTAGAAATTGCAATGAGGAAGAGGTACCTGTAACAGCGGGTCTTTGCAGACAATGGCCATTCCATATCTAGACGCAGTGCACCCAGATGGGGAAAAGAATTTATGTTTATGCTCCCATGAGTTTGGTTTGGTCCACATTTGCTGAATTTGCTTTCTTTTGTTTTGTAATTGCTCTGTTGGGAGGTAGCATAGGATTGTTTGCATGTCTGAAATCTCAGGCACATAGCACTGAAAAGTTTGTGTGCCTGGAGGGATGTTTTAAGTGAAAGAAACAAGCATTTGCTTTAATGTGTGATCTGACCAAGAGGCATGCTAGAACAAAAGTCACTTCTTGCATGGAGCTGTGACTACAAGATTCCTTTGAGTAGTTCCAAAGCCTTCAAACTGGCCACTCATTTTTGTTTATTTGTTTGTTTGTTTGACTTCTATACCACCTATCTGGCTGCCAAGGCCACTCTGAGTGGTTTACATATAGCAACAGTTTTACTACCAGAGAAGCAGTGCCAGCACAAGCTCTCCATCATCTGAGGTGGAAAGACCTCCCTCCCTGCTACCCTCTGCTGTGCATACTTCACCTCTGATGCTGTGGAGGAACTCTTGTTGGGTGAGAAAGAAGAGAATATCTGTGGCAGTTGCAACAGTGATGATGTGTCTTAATCACCATTATTTGAAGCTTGGCACAAGCCATGGCATTGTGAAAAGCCAGTCTTCCCACATTTCCTCAGCTTCAGAGACTGGTCTGAACAGTACCTACATTATACTCGGAAGGTGACCAAGCAGCCAGTAGCTATTCAAATCCTTCCCCTGCTGCTACTGTTATCGCCACCACTGCTACTATTGTCATCCTCTTCTTTCTTTCCCTCCCCCTCTAAGTGGTCCTCTATGGCAGTGGTGGTGGTGACATGCATGAGTGGTGACTGGGTGACCCAGGCACTCCAATGCCTGAGGTGACTGCTTCATGGCAGCTAATGATTTATGTGGTCCTGCAGAGATATGCTCTGTAATCCCGCAAACACATTAGATGTGCTGATACTGGAAGCGTCCAGCAGCAGCATCTTCTCTCTAGATGTCTTCATTATGCCTGGGGTGGTGTTGGAGTTGTTGTTGTTTTCTTCTCAAATGGAAGTGTGAAAACAAAGTGATCTGCAGCCTTTGGCAAGTCCCTAAGAAGCAGAATTGATCCTAGGCGCACCAAAGATGGCATTCTGTAAGCTGCTTTGGAAATATCTAGATGTTTATTGAAAATCAGGGCAGAACAAATTAAATGAATAAATAAAAAGGCAACATTTTAAGCAGTCCCACCTACCCTCTCTTATGTTGGCCAGTGTTATTATCACTGACTGATATATTATGGAAGAGGTATAGCTTATTCTCAGAGCACATAATTTGCATGCAGAGAGTCTCCACTTCCATCTCTGGCCATGTCAAGTAGGACAGGAAAACCCTGCCTGGAATCTTGAAGAGACCACTGGAGTAGACAGTTTACGTTGGATGGCCTGACCATATGGGACAGTTCCATATCTTCCCTGAACTGAAGAGATGGACTGCTAGTATTCTAAAGTTTGCTTTAGGTCAATTTTTGAGTCTGTCACTAGGTGAAACTTAGCCATTATCCTTGGAACTCAACAACCACCCAATATAGTTCTGAAATGTCTTCAGGTTTGAAAATAGGAGAAAAAATACTGGAAATATAAGATATACACAGCCAAGATGAACAAATGCCATTGTGTCACTCATCATCTATTACCATACGTCAATGGGAACCCAGGCAATAAATCGCCTGCTGCTCCTTATGCTCGCAAGAGGTTCCCTGATGCAAGACAAACTCCAAGAGAATCACCTTGATTTAGTTTTTGACAAGCTGGCATCTTTGAATTGCGAAAATTGCTTTTCCAGTCCTCATGTAAATCTGACTAATCAACTCAAGCCAAGACAGAACCTGGCTAATTTAAGTCAAGTTTTCCTTGTGAATAAATAAAATGCTGAAACCTATTAAACTCCACCAGTATTCCAGGCTACATTGACATGAAATACATTAATAACTTTTCAAGGACTCCACTGTAGAATAGACGGCGGGACAGATTCTTCCTTACGCAGTCCTTTCACTTAAATTTTAAGCCACCATGTTGTAGCACCCACAACAAAAATTGGTCAGAACAGGGATATGAAGAATGCAAATTAGTTGCCTAACGCTGTTTAAAGCTCCAGTGTAAAAGCAATCAATTACATACAGAACTATGGTGCATAAAACAGCAGGAAAGAAAGAAAGAAAGAAAGAAAGAAAGAAAGAAAGAAAGAAAGAAAGAAAGAAAGAAAGAAAGAAAGAAAGAAAGAAAGAAGCCCACAGTGGCAATAAGAATAATTAAACTAGACCATTGGCATGTTCTTATGCTATTAGGAATGGAAAAGACAGGGAATCAATTATTTAATAATGTCAACAATAACAATAATAGAGGTACAATGCTAGAAGCATAATTGTAACAGAGCTTAAATTCAGGAACCAGTTAATACAACCTAAAAAATGACCTCTGTGACTAGTTAATCCAGTGCAACAAAACAGTCCCAGTTTATACTTGGGACATTCTTAGAACACACATCTCTTTCTTAAGCTAGTCATCATAGGCATCCTTCAGTCTCGAGAGACTATGGTAACGTGCTCTGTATGGAGGGCTTCGACGCTGTATGCGAAGCTGGAGTGTCCTCTCCAGAGCATGAAGCCTGGGTAAAATAATATGGAGGATAGGCTGTTACCCAAGCAGCAAATATCAGAGTGATCACAGTGGAAGTTTTCCTGAAAGGTCTCAATTTCTCTAGCCTGTTGGTGCTTTCAGAACTTCAACAATCCAGATGCAAGGGGCCCTGGGATATGTTATTTCCTTAATGTCTGGATCACAGCTGGAGGGAACTGGAAAAATAATATTTTCCAGTTTCCCTGGTGCCTAGGTTGCTGACATTCTAAAATCCAGGGTACCAGAAGGGTGGCACAACAGCTAGGCTTGCTATCCACTGCAAAGGAAGATCATGCTGAGTGTAGAAAGAAAGAAAAGAGAAGATCCACCATAGATGGGGAAAGTTAAGGAGCTTTGTTGGAGAAGAAGAGTGGAGAGAAAGGGAAGAGAAGGTGCTCTTCACATACACCCAATACATCCACCATCAAATTATATCCTTCAAACTGATGAGCTGTTAGATGCAAAGCTTTCCACAGGAGTAGTCATGAGTCTGTTGCAGCCATGAGTCTCTTGTGAGTGATGCTTATTAATCCACTACATGTTTGCAACGTGTTACCCTACCCTCAACTGCCCATACCCCAATTGCGATCATCTTATACATAAGGGAGGATGGGTGTGCAAAGATGAACACATGACAGCCAGAATCTTCATTTTATACTTCCATGGCCAACTGGAGTGGAAACTTCAACTTCCTGGCCGACCAGATAAGGCTCCACCCATCCACACTCAAGCAGCTTCCTCCCCATTGGTTGGCTTTTCCCCATGCCTCAATGCTGCTGCTCCAGGTACAAAGCAGCCCAGGGAGGAGACACCGAGATGTGATGAACATGGCGGCTGCACTTTGAGACTTGTCAGGCTGCAAATTGAACCCCAGAGTCAGTTGGCTCAGCAACCTGAGCTTGCCACTAATTGATAAGTTTGCAGCTGGATTTCCTGTTGCACACCAGCTGCATGACTTGGTGAATGGCAAGAAATCCAAACACCGACCTAACTAGCAGGAATTCATCTCTGAAATTCACTGCATTGAACTAGTGCCACTGGGAATATTCAATTGGATTCTGACCAATTAGTCTTTAAGATGTCACAAGATTCTTTGTTATTTTAATAACATGTGTAATACAGTAGCATATTTATGAAAGAAGAGCCCATTCTGTGAGCACAGGTGCTGCACAGCCTCATCACACATCTTCAGATGGTATGAGAAGGAGGAGGGGTCAGCTTGATATAGCTATTATGTACTTTCAGTGTCAGCTTCATAAGCTCATAATGTGTTCCGAATGGGATGCCCTCTTGTTTGTTTTTCACCAAGGGAACATTATTTCTGGAAATAACGAAAACTGGGCCAGCACTTATTCTTGGCATGTAATGGCCTTGGAAGTAAAATACTGTACACAGTCCCAAACCGTCCTTCACAAGGGATTTCTGTAGAGTTCTCATTTACATTTCTCTTCTAAACTGTTCATGCACCTTGCTTAATACAGAATTGCCCTGTGCAGGCACATCTTTTAATTACATCTCTGAAAACAAATACCCTAGGACTCAATCTTATAATAGTTTCTTCTTAAGGAATCCCATTGAATATGAGTCTAATAGGCTACATCCAGTGCCAGCTGAAACTCTGTGTGTGTGCGTGTGTGCGTGTGCATAAGCAATCTGCTATATTATATTTGTCATTCTGGAAAGTGGCATTTACATCAGGCTTGTTCAGGATGAGGACTATAGAGAAAAAAGAAAGCCAATATGGAGCTGGGACCAGAGTATTCTGTCTGGAAATATTTGGTCAACTGCAATATATGAAGGGCTTACAAAAGATATATTAGTGTAATGCTAGCCACAGTTTATGTTTCTTATTGCAGGGCTCTGACAGAATCAGTTAACCACAAAAAGCAAATCATGCCCTATGGAAGTCAAGTTAAGGCATGGTTTAATGGGGGAGGTCCCAAATGGCAAGCTCAAGTACTGAGTAGCAGCTCTGGAGCAACAGAAGTATCAGTGACTAGAGCCACAATGTTTTGTGAGGAGTTTGTGCACAGCACTGCCAAGGAACATGCGACCCTCCTGGTCTCAAAGGTCTCCATCTCCCACCTCCCTCATTCACTGTCACTATGTTCAGTTATAAGGGCTCAAGACCTTAAAAGCCAGTTCATCCCTGGACTAGGAACAGGCAGTTTTATAATGGGCCTGGAGCTTGAATCAGCTCACGGCACTGATTTATAGCTATGCCAGATGCAGGTGAGGCTTTAGACTGCCAGATGTGGAAGACAGGGCTCAGGCCACATCGCCTCTTTTATTTCTGAGGTCTTACCTATGATGGCAGAGGTAGGTAGCTAGGGCCCTAATACGGAATCTTGGTTACCTCTCTACTGTACCCTTGTGGAGTGGGGTTTCAGGAGGTGTCAGATTTGGGAGGACTGATTCCCTGGGATCCTTTAATGTGCTGGGATCCTGTTCTCCTCTTTAAAAATTGTATTGGATCTAAACACTGAAGTTTCCTGCCAAGTGATAATGAACAGGTGGTCCCCTGAAGGGATTTGAGTGGATTCTGGATTCAGCCAGTAAGTCAGAATACAGATGACAATCCACACTAAAATGCATGTTTCTATACCACCTGTGCAGTTTTAAAGGAAACTGCATTGGGCACTCTATGGTTGAATTGCAGTGCAGAGACACATCTGTGCTTGCAGCTTCATCAAATCAACATACACAGTTTCCAACCCAGCAAGGGAATCAGCACCTAGAAGCTGCTTTCTCATCTGTTTGTCTGCTTTTATTTGCCAGCATGAATTCACATATGAATTCACAGATGGTGAATATTTTAATTAGCCACTATACAGTTTATCTGTTTAGAATACATGTGTGTTTTAAAAACTACCAGCTAGAATAGCTAAACACACATTTTGCTTTTCTTTAGGAAAAAAGAAGATACAAATAATTGTGGAGGGAAAGATTCAAAGGTTGCATGCCCCGAGATTTGCTTCTTTCGCCTTTAATGGGAGAAAATAGACTGATAAAAGTGTGGCAGTTGCAATATGGTAGAACACATTTTTAAAAAATTTACTTTCATTCTGGTTATTTCTGGTCCCCAGCAGGAGCCCTTTAAGGCATAAGCATAAAAATCAAAACTGGATTAGCTTTACAGACTGTGTGCATAACTGGTTCCATCTCTCCTCCATGAACAGATCTAAAGAGACTTTGACTGCATGCTGATTGATGGAATCCCTAATATTTTTTCTTACCTGAGTCAAACAGCCTCACTCAAAACACTTCCACACAGCCACAACAATTTTCATAGCTTTGTGAACATCAGCATTGCAAACCCCCCTCCACGTCACACTCCTGCTCTGAATGTAAATAAAATTGTTTCCAAGACCAAACAGCTGGCACTTGCTGGTTGAAGGAATGAACAGGAAGACAATGTGTTCACAGGATTACAGAACAGGCTGAGAGGGAGAATTTATGCAGAGTTTTATAAGCTTAGTGAGCCAGAAAATAGATTGGGGTGCACAGAGGAAATAATGTGTCAGTCAAGGCTAAGTTTACAGATGTAAGCTTCCATGACAGAAATGCAGCCCTGAGTTTTCATCACCCGTGTAACTTCAGCTCTTACCTCTGAGCTTGGTGTGGAACTTGGACCAGGTGTTTAGGAGAGATCTGATTCTCCAGTGGTTTTTGCCAGGTGCCTGGCAACTACACTGTATCAGGGCAAAGAACTGGGAAGTGCAAACAAACAGTTGAGTGCAGCTGAGGGGGACTCCAAAGGAGAGAATGGGGCCATCAACTGCGTGCAAATTTTTGCAGCACTTTCATCAGACATTTGATTTCAGGCTCCCTGCTGTTGCACACCCTCCTGTTATTATGGCTGTTGCTTGTTGGCAAAGTACCTACCAGTCAATAAATCCCCCTCCTGTAATAGCAGAGTATGACTGGACCATTGCAGGCTTTTACTGCATCATCAGAACATACGTACAGTGAGCTTTGACTGAGACTGCAATCACGTTATTTAGGCTGCAAACCTGGACCCACCTACACAGTGGCAAGGCTCCCTGAATTCTGCAGGTCTTCTTAATAAGTGGACATGTACAGGAATGCTCTGCTATCTATATGACCGCATTAAAAATGTGTGCCAGTGTTCTTCCTCTGTGTAATTTGAGCTGGAATGGGTGAGCGTCTTTCTCTCTTTTTCTGTTGAAGGTGAGTAAGACAGACAAGTTTTACAAGCAAAATGATACCACAAAGAATTATTGGTAATACTATGCAAATTGCCCTGAAAGCAGCCACACTACCACCCTAACAACTACCTTTGGAAGAATGTCTGTTATGATTGTGACACACGGTAATTAAGGGGACTGCTCACTTGCATTCAAAGTATCTATTTCGTTATTTCACTTGAAGCATACTTTAGTTCTGCTGGAGGGAATATATGTTAGAGAGAATGAGAAAAGGGAAGCAAGATTAAACGAACCCAAGATGAAATATAATGAGAGAAGAATTTCCTCACATGTGTAAAGAGTTAACAGATTACAGCTGGCCATATCACAGAAATACAGAACTGGGTGGGAATCCAAATTCAGACAAGGAGACGGGGTCTGTCAAAATCTTGTGCAGATGGGGTTCACGTAGTGGTGTATTTACCACACAGTAATCCAGATATCAGTGTTCCATGAACACAGTAATAACAAGAAAACTAGGTGTTGCCAGTGTGCCATAGACCATAAATAGCAATTTTGGTGCCCAGGGCTTCACTTCCTCTTTGGTTTAGTTTGGGTCATGTGATCTTGGCATGTACAAAGAAAGGCTGGACAAATGGGGTACATCAGCCATACTGGTTCCTCATTGGTTTGTGTTTTCTTCTCCCTGAGAAGGATCTGCTGAAGGTGAAATATGTGCTCAGGTTGGGTAGATTCATAGCCTCATAGCAGCAGTGGTTTTTGTTTTGTTTTGTTTTGTTTTTGCACCTTAGGTCAAAGCCCCAAATGCCTTGCCTTAGATGTGAGTCTTACCTGTGCCACAGTTCTCAGTGACAACATTATAGGATTTCTAGTGTTCAATCTTGAAATGAGTTCCTTTGCTGTTAATAGCTGCCTACCCTGAAGGATGTTTGGTGATGCTTTCCTTTAGTGCAGGGGTCCCCAACCCCTGGTCCGTGGCCTGGTGCTGGTCCGAGGGCTTCCTTGAACTGGGCCATGGACACGGATCTCCGCCACCCCACCCGCCCGCATGGTGGGGGAGTCGTACTCGCAGGTGGGCGTGTCGTGCTTGCGGGTGCGCGTGTCATGCTCGCGGGTGGGCGTGTCGTGCTTGTGGGTGGACATGTTGCGCTCGCGCACTTGCACGCAAGCATGACATGCCCCTCCGCGAGCACGACACGCCCATCCGCGAGCGTGACACGCCCCCTGTGAGCACGACACACCCACCCACGAGCGCAGGGGTGCCCCCGCTCCCCCACACACAGAGCCCGCACCCCCCAACCGGTCCACGGTCCCAAAAAGGTTGGGGACCGCTGCTTTAGTGTATTGCTATCATGGGAGAAGTATCCCATGTAACATCTTTCACAACTATAGTCAGGATCGCACAAAATCTGAATTCACTTGGATGTGTTATGCAGTTAGGGACTCTATGCATTGACACTCTGCTCACCATCAATACCATCCCTGTATCGTATTTCTGTCTCATGCCTTTGCTTCCACTTTTGCTTGTGGCTTTGCTTTGTTGAGGTACTTTTGCCACTTCATGGAACCCCACACTGATGCAGGATGGCTCAGACCTATCAACTTGGTTCCTGTTAAATCCTGTTTGTTGTATTGTTCCCATTCCCAGAGCCTTGGCAGAGCCATGGTGTTGGCTTACCACATGTGGTCTGTTTCTAATACTCTGAAAGAACGGTGAGCAGTAGTGGGGTTGCTCTTCCCCAAGAGTCCTGCTGGATCACACAGAACACTCTTGTATTTGTTCAATATTTAATTTATGTATTTAATATATTTTATCCTGCCTTTCTCCTAAAAAGGACCTAAGGCAGCTAACAGTATTAAAAATAAACAGTATTAAAAGCTAAAAACAATGAATTATTACAATATATAGAAAGAACTAAACAAATATAATATTAAAAACTTCATAGATAAAAACAGTACTAAAAACACATTAAAAACAACAGAAACACAACAGTCCCCTTTTTGTGAACCCCCTTTAGACATAGACAGCCAGTCACTAGAAGAAAGCCTGCCTGAAGAAAAAGGTCTTCTGCTTGCAGTGGGACTGCAAGGATGGGGCCAGCCTGGCCTCCCATGGGAGGGAGTTCCAGAGTCTGAGAGAACTGATGGAGAAGACCCTCTCCTGTGTCCCCACCACCACCAAAAGCACCAGTGAGGGTGGTGAGAGCAAGAGACGGGCCTCTCCTGATCTTAAAATATGGGCAGGCTCATAACGGGAGATGTGGTCTTTGAGATAGTTTAAACCCAAATCATTTAGCCCTTTATAGATCAACACCAGCACCTTGAATTGTTCCTGGAAATGGACTGGCAATAGTAGGCAGATCCCTTTGGGGAGTCCTGAAGCAGAACATGAGGATAATAACCTTCACTAGTTATTGTTCTTCAGTGGTTTGTGGTCAGGGGCATCTTATAGCCATCATGACTAGCCACCACTAATAGCTTTTACTCCCTGTTAGTTTGCCTAATTCCACACTTTAAACTACTTAAACTGATGACTCTTACTACGTCTTATGGCAATAAACTCTGAGGTATAACTATTTCCTATGTGAAATAATTTTCTTTTTGTCTATGCTCATCATTCAGTTTCAGTGGGTGAGTACAGTTCCCTGAATTATAATGTATGACCCCCCCCCCAAGTTCTTCATTACACACAGAGAGCTTAGCAAGGTGTGGATTCAGAGAAAACCACCAATTAGGGGTTGCCTAATAAGATAAACCCAAGTTTGCCAGCTCCTGCTGCTGCTTATTTATTTGATTTTCCAGAATAAACAGTTTGGATTCATATCCTCTGAAGGTTAACATGTTTGTTAACACTGCCCTTATGACTGAGTTGGGCAAGCACTTTAGTTTGGGTTGGGTGGGGTGAGAAGCACTGTTCAACAGAAGAAGGAATAAACCACTGGATCAGATTGTTTGCACAATCAGAAAGAACAGCCAATATTCCCATCGTGTTGCCATTGCTGTAAGGCAGTACGGAGGGGGGAAGCACCAGTCAAACGATTTTTTCAGAAAACTGTCATCTTAACAGACTGCTGCTATCATGATATTTATATTCGTGGGGAGGGGTTGGCAGATACATGCAGCCATTTACACCTGGCAATTGCCTCAGCCCTTGGCAATAATGTGCAAACATCGACACCACTGGGGAGGTCTTTTTAGTTTCTAGTAGTACTGAGCCAAAACAGAATTATCTTACTACAGAAACATTTAGCAATAGACATGTGTGAAACGTGAAGGAAGCCCTGTTGCCTTACCAACAGACTAATTTATTCCCTTGCAACTTTGACTCCCAGATTAGTCAATCTATTTCGCTGAGCAAAAATATATTCCCAAGCAACTAGGAGAATTCTTTTCTTAGGGTCACTTTTCCCCCTCTGTCCTGTAGTTTAACACAGAAGACTGTGCTTCAGAACAATAAAAAATAAAATAAAATAAAACTTCATATTTCAGCATATCAAACTATGGAGAGTATCAAGCACCCGTTGTACAACAGAACAATTTTATCGTATATATTGATAATAAATCTTTACAGTCTTAAAATTCATATTGTAACACATTAAGAAAGGGAATTGGTGTTGAAAAGGGAGGTTCAGGCAGCATTGGCTGAATTGCTCTGATGTCATAAAGCACAGCATGTCTTAGGGCAAAGTAAAGAGCAGGGCCGTAGTTTTTCCATGGATTTTTTCCATGTACTCTAAAAATGCAAGGTTTAGAAATGATGTAACTATGATGGTGATGTAACCATGACATTTGTGGATTCAAGATTGCCAAAGGCTATCTTAGGGTAAAAGGGGATGGATGAAACAATAGTCAAGGAGCTTAAGTTGCCCAACAACATATGGGGTCCTCAGCTATAGGATGACATTTCAAAATCAGTTGTTGTTGTTTTTGTGGGGAGACAAGTCTGATCAAAGTATATGCCTTTTTATAAAAAAATACACCTAATTACACGGTGCAAGTAATATTTGTTATATGCCATCAAGTTGGAACTGACTTATAATGACACTAATAGGACTTTCAAGGTAAGTGAGCTATTTAAGGAGTGATTTTGCCGGTTCCACTCTCCCAGTGAGTTTCCATGGCTCAGTGGAGATTTGAATCCAGGCCTCCTGAGTCTGTCCATCACTCTGTCCACTGCACCACAGCAGGTACCCACCACAAGTAATATATCACCCCACAAAGTAACAGGATGATAGTCTGACTCTTTCAGATATAAAGGAGTTATTGTGTGCTTTCTTTCATGGATCTGAATTTTTAAAGAAGAAGAAAAAAACACCCAAGGCCGGAGACAATGTAAATAGTATCATTCCCATGATTGTATGAATGAAGAGAAACAAATAAATAAAATAAAACAGTTTTTTATTTCTCCCAATAATCTGAACGGCGTATCAGCTTTTATCAGTTGCTGTCATATTTAGAATATCATTCTGTCATGTACTTTGTATCTCAACATTTGGGATTTCATTCATAAAATAAAAAAGAAAACCTGCTATGATGCTGGAATAATGAAAATGTTATACAATTTCTAAAACTTTGCTTTGAACTGTTTTCTCTTTTTAGGCGAGAAGTCTCTACAGCAGCAGAATCTGAAGAACACCAAAGTAAGAATTTGTATGTTTTATTTCTTGGTATTGAAGGGGAAAAATATGCTTAATCTCAAAATGGGACTTGTCAGGTTTGCAGTACATGAAGTAGATATCTTGCTACTGTGTTGCATATTACATTTGATTTTTCTCTTTATAATATTATGAAGAAAAAATGATACACTTGTAAAGTGGCAGGAACCGCATATGAGGCAGTTTACTGTCTTGGAAAAAGATATATTTTGTGCATCACACACGGCTAAACCTTTGCTTGTGAAATTGTGGGTACCTCAAGAATACACCATAGCTCACTTGCAAAATATTAATAAACATCATGGGCCAAGGGAGGTATCCATGGCAGTGAGGCTTATGTTGATGGAAGCTCTTTTTTTGTTAACATGGAAAGTACGTGTAATGAGCCACTTATGAGATTTTGTAGACTTAAACAATCTAGGTCAATTGCCTGAGAACAGTAATTGCATACATGGTTATACAGAAATATGTGACAATTGTCCCTCTCCACAAAAACAAGAATAGATTTTTTTCTTCCTACAGGGACATCAACAAACATGGGATATATTGCAATAAAAACTCTGTTCTGATTATGCAGTGCTTTGTGCACATAACACCTCTAGGGAGGAAAAGAATCACTGCAACCAGCTCCACTCCCAAACAACATACATTCACTTAACCACCACTATCATTCAAAATTAAGTGTCAAACTAGAAATTTAAGTGGAATGCATAATCTACAGTTAATCCATTTTCTGTCCTGCAAAGGGACTTCCTCAGAGATCAGAGTTGCAAATTAAATTCAAATTTACTTTCCAATGACCAATTATGAATCATGCTAAAAGAAGTATATGTAATTAAGGAACTCATGTCATAACAGACATTTTTTACCACTTGATAGAGCACTTCTTCTGAAAACATGCTCAACATATTATCTATTTTGATCCTAGTCCATTCTGCTTTGTTTATGTGTTCTCTCAAAAAGCATAGTCCTTGACCTTAAGAGTTTACACATGTAGGGGTTGTATAGACAGTCAAGTGAATGTCTATAGGTCAGGGACAGGGATTTGTAAATGTGATTCCACTTCCTCCTTAATCCAAACAATCAGATACTTACCAAATATACATCAAATCATTTGAACAGTCCAGGAGTCCTCTTTTAATCAAAGATATAATTAATATTTATAATTATTTATGTGATCATTTATTTATTATCCCTGCAGATTGATGAAGTGTATCAGCAGAGCGTTATAAACAAATTAATGGTTGTGACACCCCAGCAAAACATCTCATCAACCTGTAGGGACAATTGACTGATTTAGCACCATTAGTATGTTTAGTGCATAACAGAAAGAAAAGGAAGTGAAGGTGAACAGGGGAAAGACATACATTCTTCTCGGTTCTACATAATTGGACCTTGTTTCTGTTGAGCAGGAGAAGTCATGGTTTGTGCCAAAGGTTTCACAGAAATGGTGGGGCTTGATAATGTATTGAGGAAGAAAGAGGGGAAACATTATCTAGGTTGGGGATAGGAAATTTGTGGCCTTCTATATTTTCTTGAGTTGTAGCTCTCATCAGCCTTTGCCAATCTAACCAATGTCAGGAATGCTTGGAATTGCAATTTAGCAACCACTGAAGGTTGACATTTGCTCACACCCCAATTCAGTGTTTTGTCTGAGGGATAAGAAGCTTGAAAGAAGGGGAGAATACCGTATTTTTCTCTGTATAAAATGACACTTTTTCCTAAAATAATTAAAGGAAAAATTGAAGGTCATTTTATACATGGAAGTAAAGAGAGGGGGAGGGATCAAAGCGCTTTGATCCCTGCTTCCACGTTTTGCAAAGAAAATGGAGGGGGAAAGCAATTCCTGCTTTTCCCCTACACTTTCGTTGCAAAAAGCAGATTTCCCCCTCCACGTTTTGCAAAGGAAATGGAGGGGGGAAAGCGATTCCTCCTTTCCCCCTACATTTTTGTTGCAAAAAGCAGCTTTCCCCCTCCACGTTTTGCAACGAAAATGTAGGGGGAAAGGAGGAATCACAGTTTACATGGACTGTGGATGGTGGATCTGGAAAAGGGAAGCCTGTGATGATGGTGGAATATATTTGGAAATGAGAATGAAAATATGAGCTGGAGAGAAGTTTTTGCTGGCATGAGGAAAGGATGAATTTTTGCAGTGCGTTGAACAAGCAGAGCACAGAAAAGGGCACAGAGTATATACCAGGAAAAGTAGCCTCAGAAAAGAACCTGTGAAGCTGTGTTTTGAGTTTGAAACAGTGATGAAAGTGTCAAGGTGCTGCCAATACTTGGGATAGAACTCTGTACTGGGAGAATATGTATAATTCTAGTTGCCACAACTCAAAACTGACATTGTAGATATGAAAAAGATGTAAAATGTGACAACTAAAATGGCCAGGAAAATCAACTGGAAGCAGATTGACATAAACTTTAGGGATGTAATCAGTAAGAGAGGGTGGAGAGCTGTAATTATGAACACAGAGAGGTCAAGGAATAGAGATCTTTGAATGTGACCACAAGGACCTCATGAGTGACTTCGGTGAAGGCACTTTCAGTGGGTGGAAATCAGATTTTAAGAGCTCAAGAGAAGAATTTGATGTACGCATAAGAGCAGAGATTAAAGGGGATGTAAAGAACTTTCTTGGGAGATATTTCATGGGAATCCTTTTCCCCCTGGTAATGCTATTTCAGTTTCAGGACTTGAGAATAGAGATGGGCATGAAGTTCTTTGTGCCCCTTTGTCATAAGTCATCTGCGCAGCAGCACAGCTGCCACGCGTTCCCTTCGGCTCACCCACTGGCCTGCTGGCGCACGGTGCTCTTTCCCTCTCTGTCATGCAATCTTCCAGTCTGCGCAGGAGCCTGGACTTCCCTTCTCTGCTTCCTCCAGCAGCTAGCCACTCAAAGGCAGCACTGCAGGAATCCTTGCCCCACCTTCTTGTCTGGGTGGCCAGCTGCTGGAGGAGGTGGAGAAGGGAAATCCGGGGCTCCTGCCCAGAATGGAAGATTGCATGACAGGGAGGGAAGGAGCAGTGTGCTCCAGCAGGCCAGTGGGTGAGTTGGTGGGGGAAGGGAATATGCAGCAGCTGTGCTGCTATGCAGATGACTTATGACTAGAGATGAGGGTATTCATATTCGTATATGAATATGAATATCCCTGCACAGGTGGTGATAACGAGGGTCCAGCCCCATGGATCCAGCCCCGATCTGCGAGCCACTCTTCAACCTTGCAGCGAGGCTTGTCCTCCCGCCTCCTGCCAGAGGTGGCTAGCTGATCGCGATCTGCTGAGCCATTGGAAGAATCGTGGCGTCCGTGGCAGCGGCGGATCGGTGATAACCCTCGTTATCGCCACCTGTGCGGGGATATTCGTATTCGAATACCCCCATCTCTACTTATGACAAAGTATTTCGTGCCCATCTCTACTTGAGAACATCAGTTATATACATACAGTCTTAACCCAACACTCCACATTCCTGTCTCTGCTTACTGCATCTTTCATCTTTATTCTGTCTCTTGTGACTTCATTGAATACTTAAGCAATACCCTTCCCTGCAGTGCACGCATTGTCTCGGCACATGGAAGTTTGTTTGATCAAACCAGAAGTAGTACTGATGGAGGAAGAGAGGAGTGATTAAGGAAGTTTTGGTATATGAGGAACAACCAGCATTAAAAAAGGGTGTGAGTAGGAGCTTTTATATTAAGGAGCTAGGATTTATGTCTGGAGTACTTCTGCATTTTTGCAGCTTCTAATAGAAAGTGGCAAACTACAAAGTTGTTCTCGAACATTATCAAAGACAGATCCTCATAGAATGAATCACCTGAGCTAAATATGAGATATAAACTGACTTTGTTTAATGTTGTTTAACAAAGTTTTCATGGTTTTTAAATATCTTTGAAATCAATGTGTTCAAACAATACTTTGCAATTAATTTTCAATTCCTGTGAGCCATATGCGAACTGAATACTGGTATTAGGAAGTCCAGCAAGGCTTTAACCTTTAATATAGGAGTTAATGGTAATATGGTGCACAAACGATCTGACACTTTCAGCCTTTTGCAATTGATATCTCTGTATTTAAAATGGAACAGAGAGATATTTAAAGTGGCTTTTTCTAATAAGAGCTATTTAAATAGCTCAGTGAGCCAGAGCACTGGTCAGGAGTTCATTTCCCATTTGTACTTTGTAAGAGAACAGGCATCCTCCATAGTCCTGGGCAAGTTACGTGGTCTCAAAGTACTCACATAAGAAGGGAATAGTAAACGTTGTCTGAATAGTCTATATCTGGAAAACGCTGGAAAGGGTTGCCATAAGTCAGAATCCACTTGACTAACATTGGATTTTGTCCATAATCTGATATCTGTGAAGGAAGAAAGTCAGTAAAATTGACCTGTTTCTACCTTTTGCCAGGACAGTAGTAGATTATATGTTTTAACCTAATCATTTTTTTGGATATGTGTATGCCACCCTTCAGTCGAGGGCAGTGAGGTTGCACCAAAACCTTCTATTTTGATTTGAACTCCTGTGCACCATCCTATTGAATAACACCTTTTTTAAAAGCTAAAATGTTGTCTGGATAGCAGGTCTACACCAATCTTGATTTCATTGTGATCAGCAACCTTAAGGAAGATCAGATCCTTTGTGCATGCCGATGGTCTGTTCACCGATGGATCTACACATAAAATGCACAAATCCCCATACTGCACACTGCTTCCTGTTCTGGGGCATTCCTTCTTTTTATGTGAAGTTCAGTGATAAAACATGGAATGCACAATGCAGCAAAATGTCTGTGATTGCTCCCAGGAATCCCTATATTCTCCTTTATACCTAAATATTATAGAAATTGCCAGGGTAATGAAAAATTACAACTGTGCTATCTCTACTGTTTATCAAATCACCTTTAGATACATCTATTTTAAGGATGTTGCTGATTAAAGCAATTGATGGCATTTGATTTTAAACTATTTTTCAGTTTGATATGAGATCAGTAAACTCTGTTTCTATCTTGTTTCTTCTTTAACAGATATGGGACTGTATAACTACTTGCACTGTTGTTTAGATCCATGATATCTACAAAGCCTGTATTTATCTTCCACTTGCTGTACAAACTACTGCATTATACTCCTCCTCCCAAATGACTATGCTCCTGGTTTCTCTGTATTAAAAATGCATGTTAACATGCTCCTATATTTATCTTGCTTACCAGTTGCAAGTTAGAAATGAATATCAGAGGCAAATAAAAGAACACAGTTTAAGACCTAATTGACTGACGTCTTTAGGCTATAGTTGCTTGGGAGCATTTAAATAATATAACAAGCAGCAAGTTGGAACACCATGCTTTTCCACTAAGGAGAAATAGTTTAAGAAATAGTCAGGACCTTAAGATTAAAGAGGAAATACATGTTCAAAACATGCAATTTGGTTCTAAAGTCCAGGGCTGCAATCTTGGTCTTGATGACAACAAAACAACCACTTGTTATAATGAAGTAGGATTGCAGCTGCAGTCAATAATGGTAGGCAGCAAGACAGAAAGCTCCAGTATGGTTCTGAATAAAATGTCTGAAAATTGTAATTGCTCTCTTTCCTAGAAGCATTACTTCTTCCAAGAAGACTTGGAGCAGTCTGTTTATTTAAAGTAACTTGCAGGGGGAAAGAGGTGTTGATTATATAGGTTACAGGATATTGAAATGTTGAAAATGGGATGCCTCTGACTGTGTAACTGCTTATGTTTGGAGAGGGGAGCAATTCTTAAACTATAAGAGCTTTGTAAGACCAATTTTGTAATAGATACTTTAAAAGGTATTGGTATTTCTAATAGAAATCACTTAGCTAAAGAAGTGAGTTTGCCATTTTCTGCAAATGGCTTGATCTAATGATTGCAAAAATTTAAGTGCTATGTATACATTTTTCTTCTTGTTGTCCTTGATGAGCAATGAGTTTAGCAACTTGATGGGGAAAAAAGCTCCGGGATTTGTTTATCTGTAATTGCAGAAATCCTAGTTAAATTTGTAAGTTAGCTATGAGTGCTGAATGAATATGTTTCCATCTTCTCTTCTCTTCTCTTCTCTATTTTTTACCATTCTAAGAATGAATACCTCACCGAACTATGCAGTGTGCAGGTATTCACTCTCACCATGGCAGAAATGACGTCAGTCCCAAATTGAATCCTCATGAAAGCTGACAAGGTTATAAAAACCATCAGTTATATAATAAGCTTCTCATTTTCCCTCTTACAACAGCAAAAATAATTCTCTCCCCTCTTCCGCCTTTTTTTTTCCTGGCTGAGGCGGTTTCCTCAGCCACAGGGGAATGCTAAACCTGCCTGTGATGCATTTCACTTTTCGTGAAGATTTAAATCTTAAGATTTTGTCAAGGAAACAGATAAATCAGAAATGCCTAACTCCAGGATGTGTGGATTGTATTCAGATTATGATACAAAGGAAATACTGGCTTTAGTCAGAGAAGCTCTTTTGTGCTTTTGACAAGTGAGTCTGCAATGTCTAATTACTGAGTTAAGATTGTGTAAGAGTTAGGTTTTTAAATTCAACAGTCTGAGGGCTGGGTATCAGTTGAAGAAAGTTGGCACAATAATACATCAGATAGCTAGTCTCACATTAAGAGAGGCATTTTTGTGGGGGTTGAAAAGCTTGCATAACGGCACAGTTTACATCTATGCAATTGTCTTGTAATACCTAATGTGACAGGAGAGTTCTATATAATTTTGAAGTCCCACATTTTCTTCTATGTTTTATGGATCTACTAAATACTATTCTCCTTGTTCCTGAAATCAAAACTCAGCATTTATTGTATTGTGTCTCTATACGGTCCAGACCAAATGGCAGGACGATAGTAAGAATGTCCTTTCCTGCCATGGTATCCCCGGACTTCCTTATGTGGTGCTGACATTTGGCTATATCCTTTGTGTTCACAATCTGAAACTCTTAAAATGTGGTTGCACTCTTTATTATTATTATAATTCCAATTGTTAATTATAATTTTGTCAAAGAACTCAAGAACATCAAATTAGACAAAACAGTACATTTTACACTATCTCATCATTTTGAATGTGACAAATGTGGGGAGCAATCAAACAGTCTTGATGTACATTCAGTGTACACACTTTGCTGAATATACGCACAGACCACCAACATTAAAATTAACTTAATATTGTAAAGAAACAAGAGCACAATTTACACAGAAGAGCATAGTTTCAAGGTGACAGTGTCTCTCCGCTTTGAGCCATATGTTAATAGAATAAACAAAATAAGTGAGGTTGGAATTGTTTTCTTTTCTTTTCTAAAAAGTTGAGGATTAAATGGCAGGCCACTATATGCAGCTATTTTTGGAAAGATATATTCAAAGGCCTTGTTTGAGTGAACAACTGTAAAAGCCTGCTGCCCGAGATGGCCCCAGTTAGAGTGAATTTCTTTGACGTTTTGGACTTTGATGAGGCATTTGCCCTTTTTGGTGTTAAAAGGGCCATTTTCCTGAAAAAAGGTTAAGAGGTGTCCTAAGAGTTCATCACAAGCCTTCATTATGATTAGTAATGATGTTGCACCAAACAGAAGCAAAGTTAAATGTCTAGAAATTTGATGACTTTCACAGGGTAAAAGTTTACTTGTGTTAAATCAATGACTTCCTGTTGCTTCTGCTTTCCATAAAAGCAAGTCTCTGGACTGTTTTTTGCAGCCTAGGTGTGAACCTTTTTTAAAAAATGTTGGGCAAAGAATGCCCTCTGTCTTTTTCAGTCCAACCAAAGACCACAAAAGTGAGAGGACATTTTTCAATGACATTCAGAAAGTAGAAGAAAGGTATTTTTTAAATGGAGCAGTGAAAGCAGTATCCATGGTTAAAAGATATTTTATTACATAATTGTTCCCCCCCTCCCCCTTCAAAGCTGCCATGAGCAGCTGTCTGTCAGTAGTCAAAGAATGCCTCCAGTACCCAGTTTTCCTCTCCTCCACTGGACCGCTGATCTTGGAGAGGAAGAAGCATGGATCTTTTTACAGGGCAGCAAGGGGAGATCTAAGATTAAATCTCCCCCTCATAGAAGGGAACTCTGACACTGAGGATTATTTCCATTTTGCCTTATGACTCTGGGGCACTTCCAGGGACCATAGGCAGAGCCATAACTAGCAGTTTCACTGCCCTATGCTTGGGTCAGCATAGCTTAGGAATGGGGAGAAATGCCTGGGTGTGAGCACAACATACTGTATTGGATTTCTGCTGAGCCTGCCTGTTTTATGTTTCCATTCGTCCAGATACAAGAGATTGGAGGTAATATACATACTTGGGTGAGTTTGTGCCCTTCAGCAAATACCAGTGTGCATGTTCGTATCTTTTCAGCAGCAAAATTTCACGCCCTACATCAAAGTCTCAGTCAACTCCACCTTGGTTATTATTTTAACCAAGAACTGGAGTGTCTTTTTATTAAATGTCTTAGATAAACTGTATCCCTCACAGGAAGATACATTTAGTAAGGATTGTAAAACACTTTATACAGTCTGAACTGTGATCTTAAAATGGTAACAAGAACCTACTAGTTATTTTTCTTAATGCGCATTTTGTCACAATCAGTCTTTCATAACAAAAAAAAACTAACGGTTCAAATTGTTGACCATGGTGCATTCAAAGCAGGACTTTGGTTCAACTCTGAGGGAACCACTCAGCAAAATGAGTAAATGGGCCTCTTAATGGCACGAAGGTTTGCTACCACACTTTGAAATAAAGTGACACACATCACTATCCAAAGATGAAGTCCAGCTGTAAAACTACTAACAGCAAAATTTAACAGTCCAATTATATTTATGTATGTCCAAAGTTAAGTTCATCTGAGTTCAGTAGGGTTTGCTTCCAGTTAAGCAGATATCCAGTGTAGTGTAGTGGATAGAGTGATGGATTAGGACTCAGGGGGCCTGGGTTTGAATCTTCACTCAGACTGGGGGAGTGGAATTGGCAGCCGGATGTGGCCAGTAAGAGACGGGCTTCAGGGAGAAAGGAAAGAAAAGGATTGCAATGGAGATCTAATGGAGGAAAGAGAGAGAGAGAGAGAGAATAGTGCAGGGAGAGAAAGGGAAACATGAGGGAAACAATGGAGGCAAATGACCCAGTTGGGAAGGAGGCATGGCAGCACTTGCCTGGATTGTGGATAAGGTGGAGGAATGGAGGGAAGAATGGAGGGAGGGAGGGAAGGTTGCATAGAAGGATGGGCAGATAGGATGGCTGTCAGAGAGGGCCGATGGTGGGGGTAAGAAGGACAGCTGGAGGGAGCCATTGTGAGGCGGGGCGGGCCCCTCTCTCAGAGAGCAGCACAGCCGAGTCAGGGCTTCCTCCACTCCACCTCTAGTCCAGCAGGCTCTGTGGCAGTGGCCCTGATGAAGGGCCGGGCAGGGGAGCCAGCAGCAGCACAAGCAGTGATGACACAGGCAGCAGCAACAGCAGAGCGCCACAGCAGCAGATAGGCATAAGAGCCATCTTGCTACCACCAAATTCTCAGCAGGCCCTAGAAGGGTTTGGGAGGAGGGGAAAGGCAGAGGATGGCAAGTGGGAGGGGCGGGAAAAAGAGGGCAAAGCAAAGCTGAGGGGAGAGATGGTAGACGCGAATGAGGTCTCCCTTTCTCCCCAACCAACTCTACGTCTGTGCCATGCACCTGCTGAGGGTTGATAGTGACCCAGGGTGCCATGGCACTCAGTTTGGGAACCACTTAGGATGCAGTCAGACTGGCAATAAGAGCCAAAGTTGAATTGATTTTAGCATTATTTAAATTGATTTGTAAATTGTAATTGGGGTTTCCTCTGTCAACGTGAACACACATACCAATTTATATACCGCGTGATTTTACATTGATTTATATGCCACATGATTTTACATTGTTATAGAAAAAGTCAGGACTAGAGTTGATGTAAATCAGCAGCATGACCAAACCCTTAGTTAGTACTCCTGCTGGATTCTCCCTCCTCCTCACAGACGTATTAGTGAATGTGCTCCAGCTGTTAAGTCTTTGATGATTACACTGAATAATAATACACATTTTTACAGTGATTTTGCCTCTTACTTACAGTTGTGTAGACTAGCTTAGAAATTAACATGCATGGTTTCACTGAGGCTGGTCTCAGAGAATCACAGAATAGTGAAGTTGGAAAGGGCCTATAAGGCTATTAAGTCAAACCCCCTGCTTGATGCAGGAGTACAAATCAAGGGATATCTGCCAGGTGGTTGTCTAAGTTTCTCCTGAATGCCTCAAGTGATGGAGCACTCACCACCTCTCGAGGTAATTGGTTCCACTGTCTTACTGCTCTAACAGTGAGGAGGTTTTTCTTGATATTCAGTTGAAATCTGGCTTCCTGTAACTTGAGCCCATTGTTGCATGTCCTGCACTCTGGGATGATTGAGAACAGATCCTGCCCCTCCTCTGTATGACAGAAGTACAGTGGTGCCTCGCAAGACGAAATTAATCCATTCCACGGTTAATGCTGTCTAGCGAAAATTTCGTCTTGCGAAGCGCGTTTTCCCATAGGAATGCATTGAAATTTAATTAATGCGTTCCTATGGGGAAAAAAAAGTCAGAAACCAAAAAGAAAAGTCACCAAAAAGTCACTTACCAGGTAGAGTAGACTGAGCCCAGCTCCTCACAGTGGCTTTGTAGCCCCAGAACAGCTGGAAAAAGAGTGCCAAACAGCGGAGAGTCAGCAACCAGCAGGGAGCCGGCAGCTATTTTGTGGTCATCTCCGCTCCTGCCCCCCCGCCTCTCAGCTGATCGGCGCTGGGTCTAAGAGGCTTTTTCCCTGCTAGGCAAGCCTCGGGAAGCCTGTTAGACCCAGCGCCGATCAGCTGCCCCCCCTCTCCCCGCCTCTCAGCTGATCTGCTGAGCCAGGTATCCCCCATCTTGTAACTGTGTATTTGGTTTCTTTTTCTGAAGTGCAGTACTTTGCACTTAACCCTGTTGAATTTCATTCTGTTGTTTTCAGCCCAGGGCTCCAGCCTATCAAGATCATTTTGAATTTTGTTTCTGTCTTCCAGGGTATTAGCTATTCCACCCAATTTTGTGTCATCTGCAGATTTGACAAGCATTCCCTGCACTCATCCAAGTCATTAATAAAAATGTTGAAGAGCACCGGACCCAGGACTGAGCCTTGGGGTACCCCACTTGTTAGCTCTGCCCGGTTGGAGAAGGAGAAATTAATCATCACCCTCTGAGTATGATTCTGTACCCAATTGTGTATCTACCTGACACTTGATCTATCCAGACCACACCTAGTTAGCTTGCTAATCAGAATACCATTGGGCACTTTATCAAAAGCTTTGCTAAAGTCAAGATATACTATGTCTACAACATTCCCTCTGTCTATCAGTGAGGTTACCTGATCAAAAATTGAGTTCAGATTAGTCTGGCAGGATTTGTTCTTCTGCTTTCAATTTGTCCTCCCCTGTTGGCTTCTAGTTATTACTGCATTGTTTTCTACGTGCTTGCATAGTGACTGTTTTATAATTTGTTCCAGAATTTTCCCTGGGATTGACATCAGGCTAACAGGCCTGTAGTTCCCAGGTTCCTCTTTTTTGCCCTTTTTGAAGATAGGGAGATTAGCCCTCCTCCAGTCCTCTGGCACCTCACCCGTTTCCCATGATTTCAAGAAAATAATGGATAGTGGTTCTGAGAGTTCTTCAGCCAGTTCTTTCAGTATTCTTGGATGTAGTTCATCCGGCCCTGGAGATTTGAACTCACTCAAGGTGGTAAAGTATTCCTTGACTATTTGTTTATCAATCTCCAGCTGCAATCCTGTCCCCTCTACTTGCACTTCACATTTGTCTTGAGGTTCATAGTCTGTCCTATGGGAAGAGACTGAACTAAAATAGGAATTGAGCACCTCTGCCTTTTCTTTGTCATCTGTTATCATTTTTTTATCTCCATTGAGTAGATGTACCACTATTTCTTTTCTTTGTCTTTTGCTTTGCACATACCTGAAGAATTTTTTTTATTGTTTTTGGTGTCTCTAGCTAATCTCAGCTCATTCTCAGCTTTTGCTTTCCTAATGCCATCTCTGCATTTCCTTGCTACTTGTCTGTACTCTTCCTTGGTGACCTGGCCTTATTTCCACTTCCTATACATGTCTTTGTTTGTTTTCAGCTTTTGTGCTTTTTTGTGAAGCCACACTTGCCTATTTATTTATTTATTTATTTATTTATTTATTTATTTATTTATTTATTTGTTTGTTTGTTTGTTTGTTTGTTTGTTTATGCTGCCTCCCACCTTTTTTTCTTGTTGGAATTGTTTGTAGTTGTGCTTTTATAATTTCTTTTTTAAGAGACTCCCACCCTTCTTGGACTCCTTTTCTTGTTAGGATCTCCTGCCATGGGACTTTCTTCTGAGATTATTAAAATTGGCTTTTTAAAAATCCAGCATATGTGTGTGGCTACATTCTGCTTTGGTTTCCTTTGAAATCAAGAATTCTAGTAGAACATGGTCACTCTCGCCCAGAGTTTCCCTTACTGCCACTTCCTCCTCCAAGTCATCTCTATCGGTTAGAATCAAGTCAAGAATAGCTAGTCCTCTAGTTTCTTTCTCTACTTTTTGTAAGAGAAAATTATCAGCCACACAAGCCAGGAATTTCTTGGAAGGGTCATACTTGGCAGAATTTGCCTCCCAACATATATCCAGATAATTGAAATCTCCCATCACTATTACATCATGTCTCTTTGAAATCCTTGCAATTTGTTTTTCAAATGTTTCATCTGCTTTCTCTCCTTGATTGGGCGGCTGGTAGTAGACTCCAGCTACCATGTTCCTTTTGTTTTTTTGCCCCACTTAGATTGATCCAGATGCTCTCAATGGGACATCCAATTTCCTCCTCCTGTATTTCTGTGCGGCAATGCGTATTTTTTACATATACTGCAACTCCACCTCCCTTTCTATTCTCTTTCTTCTTTTTGAACAATTTATATTCTTCACTTGCTGTATTCCAGTCATGGGAGTCATCCCATCAAGTTTCAGTTATTCCTATCAAGTCATATTTGCCTTCCTGAACCCCGGACAAGACGGAAGTCCTGAGGGTGGGTGGACCCACCGTCAGCAGTTTGGGAAACTCCCTCTCTTTCGGGGGGGGGGGTGACTCTCACTGCTAAGAATGAGGTTCGCAGCTTGGGGATACATCTGGACCCGGCGCTCACCATGGAAACTCAGGTGGCGTCAGTGGTCTGCACCGCCTATTTCCATCTTTGGCGGATTGCCCGGCTGTGTCCCTTTCTTGACGTGGGTGCGCTCACCACCTTGGTCCATGCGCTCATAATCTCAAGATTAGACCACTGTAATGCGCTCTACGTGGGGCTACCTTTGAGATTAATGCGGAAACTCCAAATGGTGCAGAATGCAGCGGCCAGACTTCTTAGTGGGGTGAGGAAACACCAACATATTACTCCCACTCTGGCCGCATTGGATTGGCTGCCCATTCGATTCCGCGTTGATTTCAAAGTTCTAATGATCACATACAAAGCCCTAAACGGTTTAGGACCTCAATACTTGGCGGAACGCCTCCTACCACCTAGATCTAGCCAGGAGGGGCGACTGAGGAGTCTAACACCGAGGGGGGCCCGGAAAGAAAAAACAAGACACCGTACCTTCTCCTCAGTGGCTCCCAGTCTCTGGAACAAGCTCCCCTCCAAGATTCGTCTGGCCCCCTCGCTGGGCATTTTTAAAAACCAACTCAAGACCTGGTTATATAGACAGGCCTTCCCTCCGGGCACTACGTTACTTTCTCTTTTTCTTTACCTTTATCCACTTTGTTCTGTGTAAATGCTGTAAATTGTCATCTGATATTAATTGTTTTTATTCTGCGTTTTGTGAGCCGCCCTGAGTAGACTATGTCTAAATTGGCGGCATATAAGCTCAATAAATAATAAATAAATAAATAAATAAAATTTTCAGTTCTTCTTGTTTGTTTCCCATACTCCTTGCATTTGTATATAGACACCGGATATAGTGTGATTTGTGGCCTGTTTGTCTTTGTACATTTTTATGAATATTACTATTAATGTTAATATTATTATTGACCCCTATTTGATCAGTTTGGTCCATTCCTCTTATTGTGTGTAAGGCTTCATCTACCCTTAACTCTGGGCTTGCATCTCCCTCCCCCTTCCAATTCAGTTTAAAGCCCTCCTGATGAAGTTCTTCATGCTGTGACCAAACACATTTTTCCCAGTCCTTGTGAGGTGCAAGCCATCTCTTGCTAGCAGTCTTTCTTCCGGGAAGCTTAGCCCGTGGTCCCAAAAACCAAATTCCTCACTTCGACACCACCTTCATAGCCAGACATTCACCTGGAGTATTTTTCTTTCCCTTTCTATTCCTCTCCCTAGTACTGGTAGGATGGTTGAAAAATCTATCTGGGCCCCAAAGTCCTTGTGTTTCTTTCCCAGAGCTTCAAAGTCTGACGTGATTTCTTCAAAGCTCTTCTTGGCTGTGTCATTTATTCCCACATGGACAAGAAGAAAGGGATATGTATCTGTGGGTTTTATGAGTCTCGTGTTATAGCATGAAATGGCAAAGTGTGTGTGGGGGCAGTTTGATCCTGCAGTTGGTGATGATGGCTAATATGAAATAACAGCTATAATAGTCAGACATTTCCAGTGGTGGTAGTCATGTGACTCTGTGGTAGAAAAAACAACAAGAAATTGTGACACCCGCAAGCCTAACCATTTCTATTTGGCAGACGCTTTTCTGGGCCGTGGCTCATTTCTTCAGATATAGGCAGCCAAGTTCTAACAAAAGCAGCTGAAGTAGTAGATCTCTCCATTGAGTCACTTGAAATTGCTGGAGGATATTTGTGCAGTCTGAAATCTCCTTTGAGATGGGATGTGGGAGGGTGAGATCTGTACATAGAAAACGATGTGTCAGAGGCAACTCTTAGTAGCCGAGCATGCTGTAACCATTTACTTGTCTGTCTGTCTACCTTGAGGAAAATGAATTCATGTGAAATCCTTATACTAACTTGCAAATGGTGTAAGTAGAGCAACATTTGCAGGAAATGACTAGAGATAAAAGTTTTGTGCAGAAAAGTGAACTAGAAAATTGAATTGGAATACAGACCCCAGATAACAAAAATTAAGGGCCTGTGAGTCCATATGATGGGCTCCTTGAAGGAACAGAGACGAGTAAACCATAGACTGAGCAAGAAAACTCTGTCAGAAGGATAGGTGCAAAGAAGAAAGGCGGGTGGCCAAAGAGGCAATTAATTGAAACAGAGGGAGAGTTTGAAACCTTGGAATGTTTAGAGTAGTGCCATCTCATTGGAGTTCCCTCTTGCTTCTGCTTTTAGGTGTAATCCTCACAATATCTGGAGAGCAATGGATTTCCACAGGAACTGTATATTGTTGCTTGCTATCTCTGTTATTGTCAAAAGTGTTCAGGGGATAGTTTGCTCTTGAATTGAGAGCCAGTGCCTTTCCAAAAGACTAGCTTCTTAATTGTTTATATGCAGCAACCTGTCAATCTGCATGTTTGGAATCTCTTTATGGGGCAGAGTGGCTTTGAGGACTTTTAAAATTACCTCCAAGTATACCACTATACCACTGCACCCAAGTATTTTCCAGAACTTGGGGAAAATGCATTAAAATGCAACATGCTGCTTGTACTGCATTTTCCGAAATAACCTTAATTTTCTTTTTGAAGTAATGAGGCTGTGACCAGCCTCAGCCTAGGCTTGTCGCTTTTTAAAATAGCTTTCCATTAGAAGGTTTGACATCAACCATTAACCACACCAGACCTAGTGGTTAAAGAATGAAAAACAATATTATCTTTATTACAAAGTAACAACAACTTGGGAAACTGATCTAAGCTTCATTTTTTCTTCAGTTACAGTCCAACAGCCCAAACACACCCTCTGTTGTCCGTTACACTTTTCTTCTGCTTTCATCATCTTCCAGCCCTTCAGCTCCTCACTACCTCCTGCTCAGGGATAGGCTGGCCACCTACACCCCCTAACCTTGCTTCGCTGTTACCAAGCAGATTGGACAAGGTTTCTGTCACAGAGGCCTATGGACATTTTTTTCCCTTGCATTGAGAATGTAGTTTTTCTGTGCTGCTATTGCAGGCCATCTTTCTTCTTCTTCTTCTAAACCAAAAGTTCCTCTTTATTTTTGATTTTTACCTACCAAAAATTGAAACGGCGTTGACTTATGCCACGCTTCTCTAAAAGCCTACAAGTACTCCAGAAAGCCATCCTGGAAGTGTTTACAGTGCAGTGTCCAGGGTACAGAACCATAGTTCTGAAGCACCTTAGAGGAGCTCGAACACTAGCTCTTGTGCTACAACGCCAGGGTGCTCTAGTGCTAATGGTGACCAGTTTGCGTTGTAAATTTAGCAGGTTCTTCTCTTTTGAAAAGATACTCGTTACTTCTAATTTTAGCCAACTTACCACATGTATCACAAGTGCTACCCTGGAGGTTTCATATGCATCAGATCAGATTGTTCGATGTCACACTTGTTAAGGACAGAGACTTTGATGTAGATGTTAAAATGTCTTGTCAAACTAGCTCTTTCTCTATGGCATTCTGATCAAGGTCCTCTAGTCACAGATCTTTAATAAAAGAGGAAAAAAGATATCCCTAGAGAAAGACATGGAAGAAAGGATTTTTATAGAGTCGCTTTTATCAGTATGCTTGGCCTCCTTTTTGCTACAGTAGACAAAATTCGCCAAACCTTTTGTGAGTTTAGTGTGGTCATCTTTCTTTCTTTCTTCATATCAGGGCATGGTACAATTTAAAATTATGGACGTATATGAAATCTAAACAAATTTAAAATATTAAAATGATCAGACTATTTTTGACCAGAAGTGGGATACTTCAGTAGTGCTATCATAGCCATTTCCTAGATACATGTGGTGGGGCATACAGTAAATCGCATACACAAATACTGCATTGATTAAATTTCCCCACATTCACAGAAAATTTGCCCTGTATCGAAGGGGCCCCATTTTACTTGATTATTTTTTTATCTCCCTACTTTGCTTCAAAGTTTATTAAGTGACTTCCAGATGGTCCAGACTAGAGATGGGGGTAATTGTATACGAATACCCACCCACAGGTCGATTAGCCACTCCTGGCAGGAGGCGGGACGAGAAGCCTCTCTGCCGGGACGAAGAGTGGCTCACAGATTGGGCGCTCCGGAGCAATAGGAAGGGAGTGCGGAGTCCGCAGCAGACGGTGAGTGGACATTCCGGCCCCAGGGGGCAGGACCCTCGTTATGTCCACCTTTGGGGGGGTATTCGTATACGAATACCCCCATGTCTAGTCCAGACAGAATCTTGTCTTGGTGGGAGATACTCTTTGGCATTCATCTATTCAGTAAGGTGTTGTTTTTTTGCTCTGTATAGATTTAGCCTAGTCTCTTCTGGTTTAATTTTTAGATGTGGCCATAATCTAGAATCAATATGCATCCCATCTTTGAACTCAGATAGCTATGCTTATTGAAGGTTTGTCCCCTTGGCAACTGACTGGTTAAATAAAGAGCTTGGAACATTACTTTTAAATGAGAACTTGAACTGTTACACACTACTTTTGATCAGTAGCAGATTGTTATCATTACTGTTATCCCATCAGCAAAAATAAGTTGTTGTCTTGCTTACTATGAAAATGTTCGGTTTACTGGTACAGGTGTAGCTACCGGAAAATACATTGAAATGAACGTTGGCAATTTGTTTATTGCACTTTGAAAATATTGTGAACAACTCATTACAAAGCAAGGCTTCCTTAGTGCTGTTCTCCTAGATGCCTTGGACAATAACCTCTACCCCCTCACTGCAGTCAGAGATCATGTAGGATTTGTAGTCTAACACATTGAAAAAAGTGCCAGATTGACTGGTATAGTCAGACATTTCTTATGAGTATAAATTTTTGTGAAAATAGAATTCCTTTTCAGAGAATTTCATCTGCCTGGCATGTTCCTGAAGATACACAACAAAATAAGCATTTTTCCATTTGTATGTACGCCTGTGTAGTGTGCATATGCTCTCTCTCTTTCTCTCTCTCCCCCTCTCTCTGTACCTGCCCTTTGTCTCCACAGTTCATGTTGCATTCTCTCACAATCCAGTTTTCCCCAATTTTGTATCACTTGCCAAGGAGTATTTAGAAGACGTGGTTGGGGAGATGGGGGCAGAGGAGGAATTTGATAGTGGCTCCACCTAATAGAAATGACAGGAACAATGCTTAGCCCTGAAAATATCAGGGTCACAGACACTTCCTTTAGGAGATTATGCACACACACACATATGCGAAGCTTCTGCCTTATCCTTTCCAATATACAACACATGACCTAACTACTCCTGACAGCAGGCTATCATTCCAGGCATCTCTGAATGTCAGAGACAAGGAATGTGCACAAATAGTTATGCATCAGTCCAAGTCTCAAGTTGCCAACAGGCTATTACAATATTATACTCTTGGCCAGTTGCCACAGTTGGCCTAACCCCTCTCTCCAAATCCAGCTAAACAAATCTTGTTGTTAATGTACGTGCATGTGTTACCATAATACACTGTACACGGTATGCCAATGACAGAGTTCCTTGTAATCTAGAATAGGGCTCCAGAAAACTTCTGGATTGGACTACTTCCTAAAGTATTACCCTGTAGTGGGGAGGAAATAAAGGAACAAATATTATTGTGGCACCTTGTGGAGTCTTGTCTGTAAAAAAAAGATGATGCTACAACAAATTTATTTGCTTGTCAAGTGACGTGAGACTTTTTTTCTCCTTCTGGGCTGAGCTGATGAGTTTTCCTTAAGGCAATGTAGATTTTCTTTTTGACTTCCAATCTTATAACAGTGCGGATATCCCAGCCATTGCAAGATTTACTTTCTGCTTCTCACAATGCTCGGGTACTCCCCCCTCTGCCCTGCCAACACAACAAGATAATACTGCCTTTGCAGCTAGCTCTTGCCTCCAGTGGGAGACAAGGGGAAAGTGTCATCTTTCTCTTGCCCTGCAATCATTCCCCAGCCCTGGAAAGTTTTGCTGCTTAAGTGGGAGAGCAGCTTTGATCTATGTTCCTCAAAACGCTATCACCAAATGAAGATCATATTAATTTGTTCTGTGATATCTTTAACTGTAAGGTGAAACAAGGTAAATATACATTGGGATTAACAAAACAAGTACCTAAAAGCTTTGTTGTAGCCTTTACTTTTCCTAACTTCATAAATACACTCTATGTGAAATTAAGAAAAAGATTGCCATATTTTGATATTGCAAGATTGTTGTTGCTCAGCAATTTAACAATTCCAGCCTTGTATCTGTTGATAGCAAAAAGACTGAATTGCAAGAGGCTATGTCTTGTGAGAGCCATGGGACTGTTACCACTTAGGAGCTGCCTGTATTCTGTTTGATAGCTGCCAAGTGGACTTACAGCTCTTTGGAGAGTAATACAGCCAATGAAGGACACCAGTAGAGAAGAGCACATTTTTCTAGGAGTGCTTGTGTCTCCATAGTGATTAATAATTCCTGTACCTAGGAGGATTCCAGCCCCTTCATCTTGCTGTCACCTTTTAAGACTTTGCCAGGGTGAATCTTTCCAGCCCTTGAGGAAAGGTTATAAGATGGCATCAAGATTTTACTTTTCTGATCCTTTCTCCTAATTCATATATTTCTCCAGAATCAAAGTCTTAAGGGGTAATGAAATAACTACTCAGATCTTTATCCCTGGATGCCTTCCTCCTTAACAGATCCTTTGGAGGCTATGCAGAATGGTATAACACAGACTTCCAGTAAGTGATACGTATGGCTGTACCTAATAATGAGCTTAAATCCTTCCAGATGATGTAAATATATCCTTAAATTATCTCATCTTGGCTCTTTTCATTCATTTGCCTCAAAATAAGACTTCAGCTCAAGTCTAAACTGAATTCTTTAAAGTCTGTTTTATTTGCTCACATATGTCTTAAATCTGACACTGTTGCCACAGTTAAGTCATCTTAAGTGAAGAAATTCTTTAGCTCATGTAACACATGAGTTGTGTCATGTGAACTTCACTATTGCTCCTCCCTTTCACTAAAAATGGGTACTTCAATCTGGCAACTGGCAAAGATTTTAACCTGGCTTCCACCCATCTATTTCCACTGATGCCATGTTTTCCAGAACAATATTCTTTTTTCTGTACACACACACACAAATATACATTCATGCATTTGAGAATAATATTTTTTGTATAATGTTTTTAAAATTGTTTGTATAATGTTTTAGAGTGGAAACTGAGAATCCTAAATTTAATTAGTTAGAAGTACTTGCAATTATGTGGTGGAAATAGGAGAAAGGCAGAGCTGAGAGACCTTCCTTCCCGTAAAGCACTCTCTTTCACACATCTCATTCTTTACTGATGAATAGGAGCAGGACTTCTGTGCTTATACAGAAGAGGGGGAAATCCAGAAATGGTCCTTTCTTTTGCTTTCATATTTTTCCGTGCATTCCTAAACTGGAGCCCCTAAAACATGAATGAGTCTTATTAATGAAGGAGGGTACACAGAAAACCCATGTTCTTTCATATTTCCTTCTTTTGTTTAACATTTCTTTGACCCTTTGTTTGTCAAACTGCAGAAGAAATCTTTCATCCAACAGTGTCACAAGGGCTGCTATCAGCAGTCAATCAAAACATCCAGGAGGAGGAGAGCAGGAATTTTGAATCTGTAAAAGGGCCTGGATTGCATGGAACTGAGTGAGGAGGAGTGCTCATAGCTCTTCCTTGTGGGTGGGATTATTGTGTGCTGCTGAGCTTGCTTCTGATACTCTCTATTTTGGATTATGCTGATTGCCTTCCTCTGCCTATGAGTCTCAAGGAAGAAGAGAAGGCATCTAGTGGTGGGGGAGAGAAATCTCCCCATATTCTGGCAATTTTGATGGGGGGGCTTTGGTTAGTGGTGGGCTTTTTGTCTTAATTTGCTTGATTGCTTTTCTTGGTTTTTGGGAGAGGGGGTTGCATGTGCGTTTTATTTTGCTATTTTTCCCCCTATGTGGGAGGAGAGGGTTGTATTCTCTGCTTTACTGATTTTTAAAAATGTCCTATTTGGTTAATTTAATCTGTATTCTTTTAAAGTTTTTGGTGGAGCTTGTTGGGATCGTTCTCTGTTGTTGTAGTTTGCTTTGCAGTGTACCAGTAGCCAGCTAGTTTCTTGCTGGCTGGCTGCTTCCTTGCCTTTTTTGTGCTGTCCAAGCCCAGTAGTCATTCTTGTGCTTGGTGAATGACACCTCACTGCTGGCATCTGTCCCTACAAATCCATGCCCAGTGGTCGTGAAGAGAAAGGATGCTCCATATCAATGAGTTAGAACTATTAGCAGTAATAAAAGCCTGCTTTCAAGGCTTTCAAGAACCACCTTATTGGCAAAATGGTTCAAATAGCCACGGACAACACCACCACAATGTACTATATTCTCAAATAAGGGGGTACTCACTCTCCAAGTCTCCTATATCTCACTGTCGACCTGTGGGAATGGTGCCTCTCCCATCACATTTGTCTCATGGCAATCCACGTAGCCAGTCAGGACAACAATCTGGCAGATTTGCTCAGTTGCAAAGAATCTAAAGTCCACAAGTGGGAACTAGATCAGACTGTCTTTCTCTCCCTGTGCACACACTGGGGCACACCCACCATCGACTTCTTTGCTTCCCAAACAAACCAGAAGTACAAATGTTACTGCTCTAGCGCAGGAGTCGGCAAAGACTCCCGCAGTGATGCATTTGTTGGCCGTTGGCCTAAATCACTCACTTACCTCTTTCCACCATTTCCACTTCTCCACAAGGTCGTAGTCCGCCTTCAACAGGACAGGCCCAACACTATCCTAATAGCTCCGTGGTGGCCGCGACAGCCATGGTTCCTGATTCTCCACCGGCTGTCGTCCAACATTTATCACCTGCCCCGCCTGCCTCACCTGCTTACACAAGACAGAAATCAAATTCTCCACCCAGATCTCCCTGCCCTTCATCTCACAGCGTGGAGGACTCTGCCTCCCTAATGAATGTCCTTCATCATGCAAAGAAACCCTCAACTAGGAAGGCCTACATGTATAAATGGAAAAAAATTCCAATCATTCACTACAGCGTCATCACTACCTTCAATCAACCCTTCCCTTACCACTGTTCTTCATTTTCTATTGCAACTAAAAACTAAAGGCCTTTCTCTTTCATCACTCGAAGTTTACCTTTTGGCAATTGTAGCTTATCAACCACAAACCTCTCCAGCAGCTAAATTATTCAGACACCGTACTCTGAAACGTTTCCTCAAAGGACTGTCACACATGTATCCTGACATACGCCCTCCATTGCCTCAATGGTCATTGACATTAGTCCTCAGACACCTTACAAGGGACCCGTTTGAGCCCCTTGCGTCGACTGACCTCAGATTACTTACCTTTAAGACGGCGTTCCTTGTAGCTATCACTTCAGCACGACATGCTAGTGAACTGGCAGCCTTAAGGTCTGACTACCCTTATCTCCAGTTTTACCCGGATAAAGTCAAAGTCTTTGTAGATATTTCTTTCCTGCTCAAGGTTGTCTCCCAGTTTCACCTATCCCAACCCTTGGTTCTCCCGTCCTTCTTTCTTTCTCCATCTAATCCTCAAGAAAGGATTCTCCATACATTGGATGTTAGACGGGCTCTGGCCTTCTATATAGCCTGCACTCAATCCTTCAGACGCTCAGTAGACTTTTCATCAGCTACCAACTTCCTGCCAAAGGTCTCCAAGTTACCTCACAGCGAATATCCAAGTGGGTTGCATCTACCATCCAGCTTGCTTATCAACTCGCTCGAGTTCCAGCGCCACAGAATATCCGCCCTTATTCCACCAGGGCGTTGGTGACATCCACAGCGTTTCTTCAAGGGAACCCCTCTCTGACATCTGTGCGTCTGCCACATGGTCACAGCCGTCCGCGTTTATCAATCACTATCGATTGGACGTTCGGCAGAAATCTGATGCTGCTTTTGGACGTTCTGTATTATCATTTACCTTGGTGTGACACCCTCCTCCGGGTAAGATAACTTGTTAGTCACCCAGAGTGTGATTTACAGAGGCCACAAAGAAGAACGACAGGTTACCTACCTGCAATTGTGGTTCTTCGAGTGGACCTCTGTGATTCACACATCCTGACCTGGCCTCTCCACTGTCACACCCTTCCTTTTATGCAGAGATTGACCTAACTGAAGGGAGAGCCTTGGCGCCAAGGTACATATACCAGGGGGGGAGGGGTCTGCACTAATGTATCTTTTTGCTACCACAGAAGCTCTAGAATATTCTGACGAGGCTCCGCGCATGCGCGGATCACCCAGAGTGTGAATCACAGAGGTCCACTCGAAGAACCACAATTACAGTTAGGTAACCAGTTGTTCTATTAATGCAGCCTAAAATAGCATTTGCCTTTTTTGTAGCCACATTACACCGTTGGCTCATATTTAGCTTGTGATCTACGACAATTCCAAGATCCTTCTCGCTCATAGTTTTGCTGAGCCAGGTATCCCCCATCTTGTAACTGTGCAATTGGTTTCTTTTTCCGAGGTGCAGTACTTTGCACTCATCCCTGTTGAATTTCATTCTGTTGCTTTCGGCCCAGTGCTCCATCCTATCAAGGTCATTTTGAATTTTGTTTCTGTCTTCTAGGGTATTAGTTCATCCACCCAATTTTGTATCATCTGCAAATTTGACAAGCATTCCCTGCACTCCCTCATCCAAGTCATTAATAAAAATATTGAAGAGCACCAGGCCCAGGACTGAGCCTTGGGTTACCCCACTTGTTACCACCTCCCAGTTAGAGAAGGACCCATTAATCATCACCCTCTGAGTACAATTCTGTAGCATATTGTGTATCCATCTGACACTTGATCTATCCAGCCCACACCTAGTTAGCTTGCTAATCATGGGGCACTTTGTCAAAAGCTATGCTGAAGTCAAGATATACTATGTATACAGCATTCCCTCTGTCTATCAGGAGGTTACCTGATCAAAAACGAAGATCAAATTAGTTTGGCAAGATTTGTTCTTGACAAATCCGTGTTGGCTTCTGGTTATTACTGCATTGTTTTCTACGTGCTTGCATAGTGACCGCTTTACGATCTGTTCCAGAATTTTCCCTGGGATTGATGTCAGGCTGACTGGCCTGTAGTTCCCAGGTTCCTCTTTTTTGCCCTTTTTGAACATAGGGACAACATTAGCCCTCCTCCAATCCTCTGGCACCTCCCCCGTTTCCTATGATTTCAAGAAAATAATGGATAGCAGTTCTGAGAGTTCTTCAGCCAGTTCCTTCAGTACTCTCGGATGCAGTTCATCCAGTCCTGGAGATTTGAACTCGCTCAAGGTGGTAAAGTATTCCTTGACTATTTGTTTATCAATCTCCAGCTGCAATCCTGTCCCCTCCACTTGCACTTCACATTTGTCTTGAGGTTCATAGTCTGTCCTGTGGGAAAAGACTGAACTAAAATAGGAATTGAACATGTTCCCCCCTTTTCCACTGATTCAGTGCACGATTGTGAAAACCATAAACTATCGTTCAGATCTGATTCTTCTCACTCCATGTTGGCCATGACAACAGTGGTTCTCCACTCTTCTTCTTACAGCGATCGACAGATTTCAGCTGCCCCTACACCATGACCTTCTCTCCCACCGCAATGGCACAATTCTCCACCCGGATATCCCTCACCTGAAACTCACTGCCTAGAGGATATCCCTCTGATTGCAAACATTTTGAAACAGGCTAGATGTCCTTCCACTGACAGACGTTATAGTTATAAGTGGAAGCATTTTCAGTGCTATGGGGCATCACGTAACCTCCGGGATTCTCCTGCATCTCATGTGAAGGTTTTGATATTGTGATACAGTTAGAATTTATTAACACAAATAGATGTGTGGTAAAGGTCAAGCACAGCAGGTGCAATTAATGAGGAAAACGTGATGAGTCATACCGTGTCGGCAGATGATGCAAGAAGCTGATGTAATGTCATTTGTCATTGGCTATTGTGAGTATAGGTTTGGATGGATACATGTACAGGTTGGTTCAGTTTGAGAGCCTGTGCTATCCTGAACTCAACTGCTCTGAGAGCTCATTTACCCAGACGCAGAGATGCTGCCGGTTTGTCTATTTGTATTTGTATATTTGTAAATAGACTTTGGTGACAGGAACTGTGTTGTCTGAGTCTTTGTTCCACTAGAACTGGAGAACTTGGGGAGCCTGGAGAAGGAATTGACTCACCAAATCCCCCCCTAATTCAGTGCTTCTACACTAGTGTGACTTACTACACTAAGCAATAGGATTTCAGCCTTTAAGAAGTGTGGGGTTGTAGCAGGTAGGATTCTAGGGATCAAAAGCAGCAAGGATACAACTGAGGCATGATTCAGGGGTAGAAACATCTGTGGTGGTGACTCATAGTCTTTGTGAGTGAATGTGGAGAAGAAAAAGAAAGAGTGAATGTGAGTGAATAAGCCAACTGTCCAGCTTTGAAACCAGATGAACCAACAGCAGGGGAAGAACATTTCTTACTTTGTTGCACAGTTGAGGGGTGAATGGATGAGAAACACATAACAGAGTAACTAACTCTGCCTACCTTTGTATGTGACCGAGAATGTGTCTCTGTTTATGAATGTCTGCAATATATGTATGTATGAATACTTTGTTATACCTTGGCTCTGCCTTTCCCTCTAGCTCTGGGGATGCCCTTGGGACTGCTACGGAGACTACAGCAGGTCCAGAATGCGGCGGCCAGACTACTGAGTGGGGTTAGAAAATATCAACATATCTTCCCCCATCCTGGCCACCTTATACTGGCTACCTGTTCGCTTCCATACCAGTTTCAAGGTGATGGTACTAACCTATACGGCCCTAAACAGTTTGGGACCTCGATATCTGGCCAAGCGCCTCCTTCCAGTTAGGTCTGTGAATCCTATAGGATTGTTGCAGGCAGGGCGGCTGAGAGTTCTGACCCCGAGAGAGGCCCAGAAATCAGCTACTAGGAATTGGGTCTTCTCGGCGGTAGCCCCACAACTGTGGAACTCTCTTCTGCCCAAAGTTCGCCTGGCCCCTTCACTGGGCACATTCGAAAAGCTATTAAAAACCTGGCTATTGAGACAGGCCTTCCCTGAACAGACAACAGCCTGATACAACAGTGCCCGATAATATAACATCCATCATACTGCCATGCTTCATGTTTTTACCTTTTTCATGCTTTAAATTGTAATTTATTGTATTGTATCTCTGTTTTCACTGCATTTTATGATATTTGAGTTGCACCCCCTAATGTATTGATGTTGTTTTATTTTGTTACTTGTTGCTGTGTCTACTTGTTGTAAACCTCCCAGAGTGGCCTTGGCTGCCAGATGGCCGGTATATCAATGAATCAATCAATCAATCAATGAATCAATCAATCAATCAATCAATCAGATAAATAAATAGCTCTGCCCACTACTGCCTACTGTTCCTTTCACCTCACCAACCATAATGGGTACCAGCCCCCAAAGATTATGACTGTCTTCCGTAGAGATGTTGGTGTCTGACAACTCAGTTTTAAGCTAAAATTTTTGCTTTCTACCAGCATAGTTCCAACATATTACATTATTATAGTATGACCACTTCTACTTGTGGATTCAGACAACAAAATTATGTACCAGAGGGAGGAAGCATTATGGAATAGCACAGCAATTTAATGCCCCAGAAAACATAGATTTCACAGTACTGTGCTCTCAAAGTGAAGTAAAACTAACATTTGCAGAAAAGAAGCAGACGAAAGCCACAGTTATTATGGAATAGGGAAATTGCTGAGCTAGTAGGAATTCTGTCCATATATAAATATTAAATAACAAAAAAGCCTCAATAAATATGAGATTGGGCTCAGTTAGAACATGGCAGACCCATTTGAAGGCATATGTTCCTACACTGATGTCAATTAGCTGTCAATTAAAGTGGGAGCAAAAGCTTATCTTCAGTTTAGAATTTCTAGAGTATTTTAATTATTTACAAGAAGGCTCAGAGTAGTTAAACATAGGTTTTTGTATTTGATTTCCATGGTAGTTTTCTCAAATAAAATCTTTCACAGAAGTCTCTATGATTATTGTATTATTTATTGGGAGCTCTTCTCCCTAGCTGGTCTTTTGGATGCATATGTAATTAGGCAGTATTTTAACATTCAACTTTTATTAAAATGTTTTATTTCCCCTTAAGATTGTAGTCTCCTGGGTGAATCATTAGGCAGATTTTAAAAATCTGCATTATTGACCCTAGCAAGCATATATTATGCACTCTTATAAAAATGCATAGTTACACATTTAAAGAAGTGGAAATTCAGCTTAACCTTGCAAACTCAAATGTCTGAGAATATTATAAAAAGCTTTTCTCTTTATTTGTATAACAATGGAAATTACTTTTTTCAGATATAATATACTCTTAGAACTGCAGAGATGGAAGGGGCCCTATGGATCATCAAGTCTAACCCTTTTCAAGAAGACACTGTGGGGAATCAAACTTCCCATCTCTGGATAAAAAAAGAGAAAAGAATAGAATATTTATGGAATGAATGAATGAATGAATGAATGAATGACATTTTTATACTTCTCCATTTAGTGAAAACCCACAACTCTGGGCAGATGTACAATCACCCCTTCAAAGCCCACCCTCATCCACCCAAAACAATTTTTTTAAACAAGGAAAAGGAACAATTTGCTTAAAATTGTTGCCTGAGGTGACTTCCTCATTAAAAATAATACTAGGGCCTGGCCGGTAACTCTGTGTTTGGAGTTTTCATAATTGGCAAACACAAACCAGTTCTGGTTTTCACTAGCAGCTGAACATTATCTGGGCCCCTCAAAGATTGCACATCTATTTAATTAATTTTAGATCCTCACCTGACTCCCATGAGCTAGAGAGACCTGTATTGCTAGAACAAGCAGGAAATGATGCATGGAACCAATTTGTTCTTATAGGTACACTGCATTTAATTTCAGGTTTTGTATTAGTGGTGAGAAAATAGCAGATGATTTACCCACTTATTTTTTGAGTTCCCCTTTTATAATGGTGAGAAGGCACAGAGATCTCCAATTATTTTTTTTAATTAGCATTACTATTTAGTTAATTTGACAATGTCAACAAACCCAGATTCTTTTACTGTTTAACGGTAATAGATGTAACTAAAAAGTGACTATATGCTGTCACAGCAAAATGTATAGTCAAAAGCCTTGTGCCTGTGAATAGCATGGCTTTTCTTTGATGACCAGTGAATATAAAGATTTAGACCTTTGATGGAAAAGAATGATAATAGTACAAATATTTGTGAATAGGATGTGTAAGGCTCTTTTTCCTAAACTTTCTGAGCAGATTTCTAATTTCAGTTGAAAAGTATGATAAGGGTATATTCTCTTTTTTATACATTTCTTTCAAGTACATAATGTCTGCAATAATATGTTAATTATCTACTAATCTGTAAATGGATCAAATTTATCTTTATCTTGCAAGAGATTTGCATTGTACACTGATAGGAATACTGAATGTTAAGCTGTATTCGTCATGTAAGTGACACTCGCAGTAACTTTGCAGTTAGGCAAAATAAAGCTTTTTTGTTTTCCTGTTATCCTCATGCAGTAGCACAAAAATAAATGCATTCAATGAATTCTGAGACATATAGTGTGACTTAAATCTCCATTCCCAATGTACAAAGAAATTTTCATTTCCCCCAAATTCTACCAATTTATTGACAACCAGAGTGCCTTGTTTCAGCTTTGCTTTATTATGAATAATAAAAAGTGGAGCCTCAATTGTGGAGTTCCGCAGGGCTCGATTATCTCCCCAATGCTGTTTAATATCTATATGAGGCCGCTGGGTGGGGTCATCGGGGGTGTGGGGCATTGTGCCATCAGTATGCTGATGACACTCAGCTCTACATCTCCTTTTCTCCAACCACAGTGGATGCCATTCTGTCCCTTCAGCGCTGTTTGGAGACTGTACTGCAATGGATGCAGGAAAATGGGCTGAGGCTGAACCCGGACAAGACGGAGGTCCTGAGGGTGGGTGCCCCCATCATCGGCGGTTTGGAAAACTCCCTCTCTTTGGGGGGGTGACTCTCACCGCGATGAATGAGGTTCACAGCTTGGGGGTCCATCTGGACCCGGCGCTCACCATGGAAACTCAGGTGGTGTCAGTGGTCCGCTCCACCTATTTCCATCTTTGGCGGATTGCCCAGCTGCGTCCCTATCTTGATGTTGGGACGCTCACCACTCTGGTCCATGCGCTTGTAATCTCGAGATTAGACCACTGTAATGCGCTCTACGTGGGGCTACCTTTGAGATTGATGCGGAAGCTTCAGATGGTGCAGAATGCGGCGGCCAGACTTCTCAGTGGGGTGAGAAAACATCAACATATCTCTCCCACTCTGGCCGCCTTGCATTGGCTGCCCGTTCGCTTCCGCATTGATTTCAAAGTCTTAATGATTACATATAAAGCCCTAAACGGTTTAGGGCCTCGATATCTGGCGGAACGCCTCCTCCCACCTAGATTTACTCATATCACTCGCTCCAGCCAGGAGGGGCGGCTGAGGAGCCTAACGCCAAGGGAGGTCCGGAAAGAAAAAACAAGAAACCGGGCCTTCTCGGCAGTGGCTCACCGTCTGTGGAATAATCTCCCCTCCAAGATCCGTTTGGCCCCTTCGTTGGGTATTTTCAAAAGCCAACTTAAAACCTGGCTATTTAGGCAGGCCTTCCCTCTGGGCACCATCTGGGCTCCATCTTGAATGATCGTTTATTGTTGTAAAATTGTTATTTTTCAATTGTTTTTACTCTATTTGTTGTGAGCCGCCCAGAGTAGACATTGTCTAGATGGGCGGCATACAAGTTTAATAAATAAATAAATAAATCACCAGTAAATAGCATGAGACTTCCCCTCACAATATATTACATTGGTTGTGATAAAAATATGTCTCAATGGCAAAATGTAATAAATGTGTGGGGACACTAAAGACAAGTGGCAAAGGCAGGTGTTGGGCAACAGCGTCTGGCAGCCTTGCTCAGCTACTGTTTTTTTCTCATGCACTCTCCCTCTCTCACATGCTAGTTGCTTACATATACCCCACTGTAGGAGACTGTTTTTTTAAACACACACACACACACACAAAGCAATACACGTGAGAGATAGTTGAAATACAGGACATATTTTTATAACTCTCCAGGGAGCCATAGTGTAGAAAGTCAACATTGTAGAACAAGGTTTGTGTGGGATGTGCAACATAGTGTGACTCTTAGGGGCTGTAGTGTCACCTGATTACTGTATGAGGGCAAGGATTGCTGTACATTTTGAGAGGTACTCATGCAGGAAAGTATTAGTTGTAGTACTTTTTATTATACTTAACTAGATTTTTAAAAAACTATGTTGGTGGCTTTAAACAAAAATGAAGCATTTTCTAAATATCATGGTGCAACTTCTACAAAGATGTGTGTTACACAAGTTAGGCAGTCCTTGACATTGCTTCATAAACGAACAGTTTTGACTTCTCCTGAATCTTCTCTTCCGACAAATGGCTCCAGAATGGTCACTGAGGAATTGTTGGCTGTTGAGAGAATGTGAGAAAGGAAAAGCAGTGAAACGAGGGTTTCGTTTATGAAATGCTGGAGAATCTATAAATCACATTCCACCTTTCTGTATTATTAGGATGTTATTTAATAACAAAATGAGTCTTTGGAAAATGAGAATGTGGTAGAATTTCAGTGAAGAAATTAACTCCCACAGAACAATAAAATAACTTACATTATACAGAAGAAGGATGAAATGTTGGGTTTGCTTAACCCAGATTCAAATTTTGTGCATCTCAACCTCTTTCAATCAAATGTATGAAATAATTTGCAAATTTTGGTAATCTTATCAAAAATAAACTGTTTGAAATTCTTTATCATCTGCACTGGCCAAATTCAATAGGAACAGCTATTTCCAGCTAGGGAAAAAACAGTTTCATTTATTAGTATTTTATGTATGTTTTTCCAGTTTATAGTCTGTGAAACTATTATTGAAAGAATGTACCTTTTTTTTACATTTTCATAATTAGAAGAACATTGTGAGTATTAAAACCTGTTTTCTTCAAACTATATGAAACTGCATCTGCATCACAACAAATGTGTATATTTGAATATGAACACAAGAACATAACAATGTATACATTAAGAAAAAGTTTTAAAAGATGTATCTAAAGATTAGTACAGACCAGACTATGCCTGAATGATATGAAGAATGATATGGAATTCTGAGAAATATAATGAGGACTAAAGTGACAGATCTGCACAAGGACCATGTTGGTCTGTCTGCCATTGTTGTTGTTGTTGTTTAGTCGTTAAGTGGTGTCCGACTCTTCGTGACCCCATGGACCAGAGCACGCCAGGCCCTCCTGTCTTCCACTGCCTCCCGGAGTTTGGTCAAATTCATGTTGGTAGCTTCGATGACACTGCCTGCCATACATAGATTAAAGATGAGGGGCCTGTCAGAAGACAAAAAAAAAACCCTACAGGTGTCAACCTTCTTTCAGCATTATAAATATGGTTGAGTACACAGAAATTCAAAGTCAGACTTCTAGGAGCTTAAGAGTCCTTTTCTTGGAAAGCTGAATCTGTTGTGCTTTTTCTCACATTTTGAATTTTTTTAAAAATAGACTCAGGACACTACTGGACAAGGAAATCTGAAGTGATCTAGGTCGTGTTTAAAAATCCCTTATCTTTGGTGTGATCTATTTTATTTTGCATTTGTGCAATTCCATTCGCATGGGAGACGTGTCTTCTCCCATGAGAAGGAGCCAGACAGCACTTCAGATTGCTCCAATTTCTCCCCCTTTCGATTACAATAGGACCGAGTTATCTATGGGAATTCGGTTCCTAGCCCTCCTCAGATGCCAAAAAGCATGGGTATAGAAACACTATATATAGCATAGTCTCTGGTTCCCTCCTTAGTGGCCAGTTCTGGTAATACACCTTGGAAACACATATTTCTGGGAGCAGGGGGAGAGGTTATTTAATATTTAATATTTTCAGGCAACAGATGAGTGAAACCCAGGTATTGATCCCACGGATATGAAGGTCTTACTGTATTGACATTCCTGTCCCTTTCCATACCTTTTGTTGTGGCTGTCATTCCATGAGCTTCAATAACTTCCTTTTTTGTTGCTGTTTAATTTTGTAAGTGGCATAGTGCTACAGCAATACATTAACCTAGCATGGATACTCCCTTATATCTGAAATAGCACTGCATCGCTTAGGACAATATTTTTTTAAAAAAATTGGGAACAAGAAAATAGAGGACAGGATTTCTCCACTATTCTTTCTACTATCACAGTCTACTGCATACGTCACAAGGTTGTCACCCAAGAGAATGCCACCCACAGCTCTAGTTGAGAACAAGTTAAACAACCACACAGATTGCAGAATGGGATAATCAGGAGTGCTCCAAATCACACCAAATAAACTGCAGCCCTAGTGTTGTGCCAGAATGGAGTGGGACAGCTCACAAAAGGGGTGGGATGGATCACATGCAGTTACTTGAATAGGGCCAAACAAACTGCACCAAAAGTGAACCAAATACCAAGATATATGCTCATCTGATTCCCCCCCCCCCCACTTGCTTGTATTTATAAAGAACTGTGCAAATTCTGGAAACTGTGAAGGGATTAAACAAACATCAAGAGAGAGAGAGAGAAAATTCTGAAAATAAATGGCTTACATGTGCCAAATATTGAAAATAGCTTTTAAAATTTCTCAAACTCATTGAGAGATCATTTAGATATGGCTTCCATGTATTCAGTTTACAAATAGCAACTTGACATCTTGCAGTCCATCTGCTCACCATATGAACCTCTGGAACGCTGCCTTTTCAAACTGGACCTGAACAGCTGGAATCTTATTATACATAGCTGGCAGTCATCAGTTTGATTCTTTATGCTTTGGGACATGGGGATAAAATTACGATGGTTGTTATCTGGTTATATGATAATGTTTTATTTCCTGTTTGTTTGTTTGTTTTAAAACAATTGTCAAAATACATAATATGCTTTGAACATCTTCCAAATTTAGATAGAACAGTTTTTCTGGTGTAAAGTTTCTGAGGAAGAATGCAGAATGTCAAAAATGTTCTGGTTCTGTAATTCAGAAAGCAAGCAAGCAAGCAAGCAAGCAAGCAAGGAGGGGAGGTACTGGTTTCTGACTTGCTCCTGGACCCCCTTGCTCCCTTCTTATGGGAAGAACACAGCCTGACTAAAGCAAATGGGGCAGCTTCCTACATTCTCAGTTTGTTGGCTTTGCCCTCTTTCAATCTTTCTTCAGCCCTTCTGGCATCTTTCCTTTGGCTCGCATTATTGCTCTTCATCCTAAAATAGCTCAGGTTATTACTAGAATCACAGATACTTTTTTCCTGATATACCTGGAGGAAAAAAAATCTTTTCCTTTTGCTGCTCATCTTAAGCCATATCACTCTGAAAGTCACTCCATGTGACAAACAAAACAAAGCCCTGGAATACTCATATGAAAATGAAATATGTTCACTTGCCTTAAAGGATTTTTTAAAAATAATCATACTTGGTGATTGCAGAAGAAATATTGCTACACTGTACTGCTAGCAGTTGTATCACATTACGAAAATTTTCCCTTTGACACACAGGCGACGATCTAACATTATATAATTTGATTAGCCGCAGACAAGGTTAATTGATAGTCTGCTTCTTAAATGAGAAATGTCAGCATTGCAGTGGATCTTATCCAAAAGCACATCCAGGCAGCTATTGTCAAACACCCCTTTTTTATCACCATCCTATTGTGAGCGCCTCCCAAACTCATAATGCCTATAGACTGCAATTTATATGTAAATTGAACTCCTCAGAAGACCATGCTGATGTGAGCCTGATCACAGACAAAAGTCCTAAATACTGTGTAAATGTCAAAAACAGGAGTGAGAGCACAGACAGAAGACTAAGTAGTCTTATGTATATTGATAAACATAAGAGATGAATAATCTAATGTTGGGAGGGTAACCATGACAAGATTAGGTGGGTGGATTTAAGAGTTTGTAAGGAAAGCAGGGAGGCCCAGCTGAAAGCAATTCAGTGCAGCTGAGATAGAGAAGAGAAAAAAAATCTTTACCAAAGCTTGGAAAAATTACTTTGGAATGTCTCCGCCAGCATGGCCAGTGAACTATTCTGGAAGTACAGTTCAAAGATTCACTTTTTAAAGCTCAGATATTTAATTGATAAAAATTAGTATTGTTGTGGCTCAGACAAGACTTGAAGCCATGCCTAGGGTTTTTTTCTTAACGTAAAAAAATGAGATTCTTAACTTGGAGCCTGCAGTACCAGTGGAAATGTGTTTGAACACAATGGCTGAAATCCTGTTGCTTAGTATAGTCAGTTGAACTAGAAGAGGCCCATTGAATCAGTGATTTGGTGAGTCTATTCTTTTGTAAGTTCCATTGATTCATTGGGCCTACTTGAGTGTGATTTATTGTGTTAATAAGACAAAGTCTGGAGTTGAAGCAGGAATTCCTAAATTAGCAGCAATATTCTGCAGTTGAAGATGTCATTCTCCTTACGCAGGCAAGCTATACAACAGGATGTTTGGCCAAAAAATAAAAAAATTAATAACTCCAAACAGTTTTCCTTGTCTACAGTTTATAGTAGCTCCTGAGGTAGATTACAGGAAAGGTTTTTCAGGCAGAATTGGGCTGGCCTCTCAAGGTGCAATAGAGATTATTAAAAAGCATGGGATGCTGGGATTGGAATGGAAAGTAACATTCTCCTGTAAAATTGAATACTGATTGGATCAGTCTCAAGGCATGATCTGAACCCACAGGGCCATTGGGAGGCATAAGCAGAGTTGATTAAAAAATGACTCAAATTATGGCAGCTATTTGGGAGTGGGAAGGGGTATACAGAGCTCATCGTCCTGGTTATCTTTCTTCATCTGTTTTGTCACCGTGTCATCTCCCTTTATTTATTGCAGTAGGTATTATCCATAAAAAATATACTGGCTAGGCTGGCTGGGGGATTCTGAGAATTCTAATCAAAAAAAGGAATTCTTCCAAGCTGTAATGGTGGTGGTAAAACAAAGGAAGGAAGAAAAGCAAATACAAAAGGGTGTGACCGAGTGAGCTTACTCCCATGTAACAGGGCATAGGATAGTCACATTAGCAATCTCAGTTTCCCCCTATCTTCACCTGCTATTTGAGCTGTTACATATTTCCACATGGAAAGAAACCATTGGGAGACATGCTTGCATGCCTGACCACTCAGGTTCCTATTGCTGAGCAGAGGGACAAGGGAAGGAGGAAGAAGGGAAACGAAAGAAAATGCCCTCCTGCTCTCCCGCTAAAGAAAAGTGGTGGTGGCCAAGGACTATTAGTGACCTTGCTCAGCTACTGTTCTTTCTCATACACTCTCTCTTTCATTCATTGTTGCTTACATACACCCCACTGTGGGATGCTACAAAACTACATCTTCCAAGAACTTGGTATTTCTTCAAACACCAGTCTATAGGAAAGAAGCCTTGGAGTTATACTTCAAAAATTACCTTTAGTGGCCACAAGTAGCCAGGGCCACTGCCATGTTTCTTCACCTCCCCTCTGTCTTTGCCCTGAGGCACCGAGGGTGCTTTAGCATTTCCTTTTTCTTCCTCCTGCTGCACTGAAGGGAGCAGTAACAACAGGTGGGAAGAGTTCTGCATCACTCAAATGCCTGCCTCAGCCTAGTACCAGAGCTGCTGTGTTTTGGAGAAGGTGCTATGTTTCCTCTTTGCCTCAAGCCCATGATCTCCACACAGTCCCCAGCTTGGCCTCTGCTCCTGCTCCTGCATTTTGCCACCCTGTTGTGCTCTCTAAATCACCTTTTCTTAACTCGTTCTGTCTGGATGCTCACCTTGCAATTTCTACAAGTCCCTGTTAGGTATGACAAAGCACCCGTTAGGAAACCAGAGGTCTGTTGTACCTAAAAAATGAAGTATTTTTGTTTGCAGATAATTGCAGGTCATTTGGGCAAGCTGTCACTGCAGCTTCTTCATCTCTTTCCCATGGTTTGGGAAGAATGATCCAGCCTTGGGTTCCCTGGAGGAGAAAAGATGGGAAAGAAATGTAATCATATTTTTTTAAAAACCATCTGACTATGGTTGGGCTAAGATTAGATTATAATTGCCTGTGGCTGTAACCTTTTTGCTCATGCCGTCAGGACAAAAGGGGTCTGCCACCATCAGCAATGCTTGTTATGTGGTTTCTTGACCCAATTAAGTTTATGAAACTCAAGTTAGCCAGATTCTGAAAGAAAAGAGCTAACAAAAATACAGTAATACTAATGCTAATGTTGCTCCTTGTGAGTGTGACACCACCCACCCCAACCATAATTGGGTAATTGCCCCCATGCTCTCCTTAAATAGGCCTGATGTAAACCCAGCTGAAGTGCTTATGTTAAGTTGCATTTTTGACCTGGACTTCTGGCAGATGGGTGGCTTCAAATCCTTGATTTTTTTCTGCAAGCTGCAACTTCAGTTACAATCAACTTTCAACACTATGGAGGAAGTTGTTTCCCCTCCCCCCTGTTCGTTTATCCCACTGTCTTAAGTTTTGTCCACATGATAAAGCTCCTGAGGATGAGGAAGATACTATTTATTTAAATACTAATCTGAAAATCCGTGTACTTTTACCAGCAGCCAGTGTGGCATGGTGGAAAGGATGTTATACTAGGACTCAGAAAATCTGGGTTCAGATCCCTGCTTGACCATGGAAACTCACTGTTGAAATCACTCGCTAAATATCTCACATACCTTGAAAATCCTGTTATGGTCACCATAACTTAACTACAATTTGGTGGCACAAAACACTTACACTCACTCTCACACTCATCCACCCACACTCCATTTTATTAACCCCATGAATGCTAAAATGCTTTTCCAGGTTCATGTTTATGTATTAGTGAAATATCACTTAAATGACCGTGCTATAGCACTCCAATGTCATTGTGCCAATTTTAACTAATTAATTAATCAATGAACCAGTTAGTCAGTTATCACTATTTTAGCAGCTCTTAAGAACATAGGATTCTTAAAAAATCAAACCATTTCATATAGTGCTTGAGAAAGATGAAAGGTGTATGTAGAAAGTGGTATATTTCCTTCTTCTATTTTCCCTTTTCAAAATATTCCTTTCAAGGCAAAAAATTCTATCTCATGTAGCATATAATTACTTAGCATGGTAAGGTGTCTGGAAGGAAATAAAAGTCAGAGATAGTATCAGCTAAGGCACTGTCAAAAGAACCAGCAGATGTATTATGATTAGAAATACTGCTAGAGTGTTCTTAGACTTTAATGATAAATTAAAGAGATTGGATACTCTGGCTAAATTCCATTATTATCATGCTTATAAAGAGAGTTCACGTAATCCTAGTGCCCCATTTTCCCCCAGATGGAAACCCTTTTATTTTTCTTCTGCAAAATAATTGGGACTTTCCAATTAGTCTTGAGAATGTGGGGGAGAGCGAGAAATGAGCAAATAACTGTAGACTGCTGAAGCAAATCAAAACAGTACGGTAATGAAATGTGAGGTGATGCATCAGATAAAAGTTGATAATAATTATAGCATATTAGAGTGAAGGCCCACAATGTCATTGCTTCCCATGCATACTGCTTTTGAAATTCACTACTTTTTCTCACACAAAAGAAGAAAAAAGGGGCATCATGAACGTGAAAACATATACAACATACGTATAATGTGGATTTGCCAGAGAAGGCAAGGGTAAAAGAGCAATAAAAGAGTGTGTGTGTTTGGGGGGGAGAATGGCAGAACACCCTTTACTGCTCTGGGGTCTGCTCCCTGAATATCCCCCAGTGTGTGCTGAGCACCACAGACCATAGTTCAGCAACAGACAGCTGGAAGATGGGTTCAAAAGACAAGAAGTCAATGCCAATCTGATAGAAACTTGCACTTGCAGTAAAACAAAATCAAATGACATCACCTCTGCCTGCCATTTTACTGTCACAGAGGTGGAGCTTGGAGACAGGTAGCGAACAACCCTTCTATTACCTTCTGCAGAAAGCAGCTACTTCATATCATTTTGTGATGAGTCTTCATAGCAGTAATCTTGGAGATCAAGAGATATGTCTCTCTCACGTTGATATCTATGGATTGAAATACTGAGGAAAAATATTGTCAACAAAGATATAGAAACCTTAGGGGTAACCAGGCAGCATCTTCCCATTGATTCTTCCTTTGGCTCATGGTTAAGTGGTGGGTGCAACCAAGGGTTTCTGTATCATGGTCTGTGTCAGCTTATCACTGTTTGCAGCATAACCTTGCTCAAGTGATAGAAGAGGCAAGAAGTAGAAGTGGGCAAGAGTAGGAAACGAAACCAAGGATAGGCAACATGGTGCCATCCAAATGTTTTGGAGTACAGCTCTGATAATCCCAGACCATTGCCCATGTTGCCTGGACCATATGAGCTCTATAGTCCAGAACACCAGAGTACTTCATTGGTTGACCATAAATAGGAGGTTGAGTTCTGCAGAGGTTTGCAAGTATTCTACCTTTTGGAGTTTCTCTCTTAGCTGAGATTTGTCCATCTGATCTGAGAATAGTACACAAGGAAAGGCAATTTATTTGTATGGAAAATAATTAGAGCAAATAAATGAATTTTTCTTAATACTCTTCCCCTCTTTCATCATTTGTTCAAGAGTTCTTGTCCTGCAAATATTTTCAAAAGATATACATGAAGAATTATCTCTGTAAATGCCAGAACACAGGAGTAAGTGTTCCTAATTTTCTTTGTTCTTTCTGTGCACTGGGCAGAGGTTTTTTAATTTCATACATCATTTACAAGTTGCTGGGCCAACACTAGAATCTTTAATATGAAGTATTCCTTATCAGGAGAGAATACTGCTGATTAATGTCTCTGCTAACAGCATTTATGGAGGGGGGAAAGCTAGAAAAAACACATTGTACTTATGATTCTGAGATTTCAAAGTGAGTAAGGGCTGAATAGTTTTTGAGCTGACTTTGTAGTTTCAGGCCCTCTTCCAGCCCTGTTGACAGACAACATTGATGTTAAAAACAGTATAATCACTGGTGGAATCAAGTTTCAAAGCAAGGAATTCTGAAAAGACCTTCCTTTGTTCAGAACTTCGGAGCTCATTAAAGCTGAGTCTAAAATTCAGGTCCAGTTTCTAATGCACAGAGTATGCCAGATGCAGAACTCTCTGCCATCACTGTCCCTCATTCCTTTGCCTCTCAAGCTTACCTGGAAATAGTAGTACCAGGAAGAAGAAGGTCTGGTGCCTAACACACAATGATGTCCCAGAAGCCATTGGAACAGTTATCTGCCTGGACTCAAGGGTGTGCTTTGATTCAAGTTTTTTTGAGTCCTAAGTAAGAACCTAGCTAAGGGTCAGCTGACAATACTTTGTTGCTTGAGACCACCCCAGTTCTCATTTAGAAACAAACTGGATTGCCAGTTGAATTGTACTCTACTCCTGTTGATAGGGCAGTGTCCGCTGCTGCACCAGTGGAAAGTGAAGTGGTTTAGGGTTAAGGGTTACAGGTTGGCAATACACAGAGGTCTGTTCCGCAAAAGAGGGAAATGGCTGGAGTGGCTGTTGATGTTGTGCTCAACATCTACCACTTGAGATGATTGCTTCTGACTTAAAAGGCATGACTACCCAGGTACCTCAGAAAAGTGCATCTCTCAGAAATTTGAACACCCAGGTCAGTACCATGGAGCTATGCACAAGCTGAACTGTGATTTTTGAAATGCTTATACTTCTGTAGCAGGCATCTGTCATGATGACATTCAAAACTCAGGGACATGCTAAGGTGCCTCTTTGTGATAAATAGTTGTGCCACTTGGAAGGTGAAAACCATGCTAAAATTATAACTTAGGTAAGACAACCTATAGAGACTCCACAGTGAGATGATGATCAGGTAGCCTTTCAAAAGACAATGGATACACAAAAAAGATCAACAATTCCCAATTCCTTCCTCCTGTGTTCCAGAGTATATTTGGATCTCATTAAGCACATAAATTGTGTTGAGAATGACGAGTTAATCATTTCCTGCTGTGAGTGGGTTTCTAGGAACTCCTTATGCCAATTGCTTGAATTCCCATGGGACACTTACCACGATGTTCCACTTAGTTGAGAAAAGCTTGCTGTTGAATAAACATGCATAAGATATTGCTGTAGTACAGAAAGATAGCATTTCCAAATGTTTTCATTTGCTTCACTACATTAATGCTACCGTACTTTTATTTTTATCCTATAATGTCTGTTTGGGGAATAATTATGTATTCTTAGTGTCTGAGAGTAAATCCTAATATAGGCAGGCAGGCAATGTACAACAAGTAGGATGAACATGACAGATGAAGCAAATAACAGACGTGTTGACATTAGCTCGACCAGCAGAAGTGGCAACCACCTGGTGATGTGTATGTTCTATTTTTGGAGAACTGCAAAGCATATGGCCATCTGAAAACCTTTTTCATGTCACTTCGGTGTTAGTTCTGTCTGGACAAACTCAGTCTGCTTTACAATTAGTAGATTTTTCACCCCTGTGATGAAATACCTCCAGGTGTGTTGGGCTAGGAAGAAAAGAATCTTTTGATGTATGAGGAACTGTGGTGCTGGCACAGGCATCTGCCAAAACGGTTATTCTTTCATTTTGTTGTCCACCAGCCAAGATGTCCTCAGAGGGTGTCTTGAGGGCTGTTGTCATTATCAGAGAAAACTTTGCTTTATGCAACCTACAAGTAAAACATCTCACTTTTTTAACAGATGAATTGGCAAAATATGTCAGATTATCCATCTGCTCCTCTGATTCAAGCTGTTACCTTTCCCGATTTGCTGCAAAATAATGTCTTCAGAACAGCAGCATCACCTTTGTCTGGGCTCCAACATTAAGCAAGGATCTTCCTTGAACACATAGTATTTCAAGACCCAAGAAAATGATGGGGGTTTGTGTGAGGGCATAGGTGTCTACAGTCTCTACAAATTGCATGTTGGCTGGCTGCAATTTTTCCCCCTCCTGTTACTTTTCCATTTGAATACACACTATGGAGCCTCCCAAAGGCTTGCATTCAGCAAGGTCTCTCCCACTTGCAACGATATATATCAAAGAAATAAATTACCATTGAAATTGTGTCTCCTCTTCAACTGATTGAAGATGGTTCATTGTATGATCACATTTGTCTGCTTGTAGACGGCATTGGGGATTAATTGTCTCATGTTGTGTCATGTGAAACAGCATGTTAATCAGTGATTTCTGTGACAAAAACCAGATATCACAAACATTTGTTGCTACATATTCTCATAAATAAGGCTGGTAGGAAGTCAACATTCCAATCAACTGTCCAGTTGTGTAAAAGATAGGTAAGTGTGCAGTATTTGAATGGAACAGATAGTTATGTAGTTCATTCTGTGGAGAACGCTGGATGTACAGGAAAGATGTGAAAGAGACAGGAAGTGTTCAGAGGTTTGGGAGTGCAGACAAAGAGAAGGTGCTGTCTAATAAGCAGATTGGGGGGAGGTAGAAACATATCTGGGGCATAACTGGATTAGAAAGAAGCCCTCTTCAGGTGTTATAGGTTCTGGGCATCATGACTTACTTGGCTGATGTCACCTTAGCTGGAAGCTTCGTGGGATGAGCATGTGGTTCCAGCTGGGAGTCCCAACCCAAAGAAGCCCGAGAAGGAGCCTGGCCTGCCAAGAGAAGGTTCGCTGTCTCCAGACAGAGACAACCCTTTGGAGGAAGGTCTCTTTCCAGCCTCTGAGAACACAGATGGTTCAAAGCACAGCTGAGGTAAAGTCCAAGTCTGCAGCAGAAACTTCCCAGCTGTTGTGTGTAGCCAATAAATGGCAGCTTGTGTGATGTACCTATGCTGCAGACAGATAAAAACAGAGCCTAACACTGCTGCAGTGCTGAGAAACAGTGTCCATTTTTCACCAGCCTTGCCTTTTGTTTCTGTGATTTATAGACCACCAGCCAGCTTGACTCAAACTTCTTCTGAACTGTGTCTCTGTGTTTGTTCCCTGAGTGTATTTTGACCTGGTTAGGCCTTGGTTTTTTGATGGAGCCTGACTGACGTCACGATAATTCTTTTTCTTCTTCCTTGGACTTTTCTTGCTTCCCCCCTGTTGTCCCAAATCAGTTTGGCTTTGGGTCAGGCCGGAGACTCTCTCTGTATGGGGGCTAACTTTCAAGTCACAGAAAAACAGGGCACTGGATTTGTGTGCCTACTTAGAGAGGAGTGCTTCACTCTGTTCCCCCATCGTTATTTTGCCCAAACGAGTGGCAGAAAAAGTGAAAAGGAGAAGGATTCTATGTGAGATGCAAGTCCTAGTAGGAATGGTAATTGCTGCAGTTGCTGTTGGGCAGATTTTACTGCCTGATCAGCTGTAAAAACATACACAAAAACCAAAACAAAAAAACAAAAAACACCTCTGCCCTATTTTTCCCTCACGGCTGTGACTTGGTATGTCACATCGTCAGTTCTGTCCTTCCTCCCAAACTTCCCCTGTCCTGCCTATGTCACATCACAAAGGCCCACCCTTTGGTCTGAGGTTTTGGCCCTAAAATTTCAGGGAATAGGGTGCTGCTGACATGTCACCCTAATTCTGGGGCCACTGTAGATGATACCCTTTCCCTTTAGCAAATAAAAGCATATTCTGGGCAGAGATCCTAAGTGTATAGCCAAAATATTGTTCCCAGATTTCTACTCTCGGAGAATTATCATTCCAGCTGCATACATATAAATCACATGTAGCCAGAAACTTTTTTGTAGAACAATGGTTCCCAAACTTGGGTCCCCAGATGTGCTTGGACTGGAACTCCTAGAAGCCTTCACTGGGAGGTGCGGATAAGGATTTCTGGGAGTTGTAGTCCAAGAATATCTATGGACCCAAGGTTGGGAAGCAATGTTTTAGAACTATGCTCCATATTCGGGCAAGTGTTCTAAGCATTGCACTGTAGCACCAGTAAGCACTTAGACTCACCGTTCTGCTTTTTACAATATGTTGCTGCTGTTGAGCCTGACACAGCGTGGGGATAGTTCTGGATTTCCACTTGCAGCACTTTGAATGTTTATCTTCCACAGAGCACAATCTGTGACGGGATCCTGGTCACCTTGACACAGTCGCTTTCCTCCCTCATTCAGTCCGCTCATCCAACAAACTCAGTGTACTCATAAGCAAACAACAGAGACGTGGAAGAAGGATGGCATCCAAAAGCAGTTGGCAGAAGCTGGAAAGCCTGGATTTTAGCTCAAGAAAAAGTTGCCTATGTGTGCTGCAGAAGAGGCAAGACAAATTGCCTACAATATAAAACAAGTAAGGCAGTGGTATTAGGAAAAGGGAGAAATGGCAGTGCTTATAGTTGTCATGCAGGATTGGCGGGGTGGTGGGGGTGGTGGCGGCAGCAGCTCCCAGCTCAATCTAATCAGTTAGAGTGTTTTTCAACCCTCCTGGATTACTGAACTATAGTGAGGCACCTGTCTGTATTTTATGCCTTGTAATAACTTTGGTTACTGCCCCCTATTGTCCCAACTAGTTCATATTTCAAAATAATTGAAATATATGTGTGTAAGAATCACATCCTGCTTACTGTTAACAAACCTCAGTCGCTTTTGAAGGCCTGTTTCTAAAGGGATTCTAGAAATCTTATTAAAAATGATGTTTCCCTTGAAAGATTGCACTCCCTGGTATTTGTCTTCTTCATCACATCAATGAGCTCTGTGGTTAAGAGCAGAAACAGGTGAGGCAGCAGCTTTTCAATTAGAATGTGATAAAACATTACCCCCCTAAAGACACATTCTTCACAATTGCTTTATTGGTACAATCCACAGGCAAACAAAGTCATGTTTACCTCCTAATGACCAGTCATCAAACATAAGTTAGCTAATTTGCAACACGTGAAATTCTGAATAAATGTTGGAGGATCCATGAGATATTCTTTGCTTCTTTTGAGAGCTCCAGTTTTAATTGCAAAGTTACTGTCTTATCTGTTTCTGCCTTTGGATTGTAATCTTACTGGCAGGGCTGGGCTGCTAACATGCATGTGGCCAATCCATAGCAAGGTTGCTGGACACCAGGCATGGGGAACGTACAGCCCATATGTTGACCACAACCCATTGCTTAATTTATTCTGGCCTATGGCAGATTTTGTGGGCCCATTTAGGAAATTAAACTGCAGCTATTTTAGTGGGGGTGGGGGATTATCACCACGAGAATCTTTTTAAAATCATGAATTTCTATAGTTGGCCCTGTCTGAATCTTTAAAGGTCTCTTCAGCAGACTATTGCTCAGCAATGGGCAGCTTCACCTGCCCCCTGGGAACCTTGAAACTGTGGATAGTATTGGCTGATATACATCTCCACCTGCACTTTCAGGGTGTCTTTCCTTAGTTGTGAGGCTGCCCAGTCCTGAAATCCCTCCTGCCTAAGGAGAGCTTTGAAGGTACAAATCAGGCCATTTGGCAGCTGGCCGATTTGATGCTTTCACCTTTCATTTGATGCTGTCTTTCAACCAGCTTAAACCTGGCTTTTAAATCAATCCCTCTCTTTACTTATCCTACCCGTCACTCTCCATAGTCTGTGATATTGTGGGGTAGGGAGTGGAATTTCAGTGTCCTGAAACAGAGGATAAGAATTGGAGCTGGGCATTTTGTACATAGGTATCAAAAGAGATGGAAGGACAGATCCTGAAGCTAAGGCTCCAGTACTTTGGCCATCTCATGAGAAGAGAAGACTCCCTGGAAAAGACCCTGATGTTGGGAAAGAGTGAAGGCAAGAGGAGAAGGGGACGACAGAGGACGAGATGGTTGGACAGTGTCACCGAAGCTACCAACATGAATTTGACCCAACTCCGGGAGGCAGTGGAAGACAGGAGGGCCTGGCATGCTCTGGTCCGTGGGGTCACGAAGAGTCGGACACGACTAAACGACTAAACAACAACAAAATCAAAAGAGAATTTCACTCATATGTACTTGAGTGAATTTGAACCTCCTGCACTTTCTTGAGGCATGAGCAGGACTACAATCTTTCTCTTTCCTCCCAAATAGGGTTCAGAGAGGGAAAATCTCATGATACTAGATCTGCACTACATGTTTAGATCAGATGTGTTAACACCTCTACTCTAGAGGTGTTTGTAGAGGGTGTGGAGGTGAGAGGTGTGACCTGTCAGGGTTCATTTCGTTACCCAGTTTTGAAACCTGACCCCCTCACCCCCTTGGTGACAGTTCTTTTGGAATGGAATTGGATCAACACTCTTTGGTTGCAGCACTACTCAGCCCATCACTGGAATCCTCTTGAAGAGGCCTCATCCAGTCCAGGTTTGGGGCATGGGATGGTTCTCACTGCATTAAACTTCTTCACATACCTAAAAAGATACCAAAGATGTAAGGGCTCTTCCAGATCAATTGTGGAATGGGTAAGGTGATGCCCTATTTCAAGGACGCAGTTCTATCCCCCTTCTTTCTTAATAATAATACTAATACTTAGGGTTTATATCAGAGCTAGAGAATCTGTGGACCTCCATATGTTGCTGAACACCCGTTCCTGTCAACTTTAACCTGGACGGCCACTAGGAAGTTGTAGAGGGAACAGTGGTTCAACATCTGAGGGGGTTCTCATAGCGTTCCCACCCATTTCATATATACAGTGCTTCCCATATATTGTCATCTTATGTCAGTGTTTCCACTTGACTAATTAATTATTGCTAACCATAGAAATGGAGTGTTCAACTATACCTTACTAAGAACACAAAATTTGTAGAGGAAACTACTTAGGTGCTGGAATCAACTGATTGTCATAGCAGGAGCTTTTCACACCTCTCATAGTTGGCAAATTAACTTTCTTCCCCTGTGGTTAGTCTTCTCGATGTAACTACAGCTCTTGCTCACAGGTCTGCCAGAATAACAGTTCTGGAATGCTAAAGTGATTTCAGATAGAATGACATGTTATCTGTAATGTATTATTTGGGCCTGAGAGAAAATGGTTTGCCTGAAAATGCCTTGGGCATTTTTATGGCAAAGGTGAAATTCAGATGCATAGATTCATTGCTCAGTGAGTTTACCATCATGTTATATGATCTCTATTTAATAACAAGATTTGTATATTCAGAGCTTGATTTTTTGGGGGGGTGTTATTGAGTGAATGTTACTTTTCTTCAGATAGTGGCCATTACTTCTTACTGTTAGTTTTTTTCTTTCTCTATTAATAAAACACTTAAAAGTAGAAGAATGACCTCAATTCTCTGAAGCTTTGAAAGCAACGAGGAAGCAATACTTTCTACACTGAAATAGTAGCAATTTTATTTGGAAGGGGACAGGGACAAGCCTGCCTCTGTTGGCGTGCCATCACCCTCAGACTAGAGGCCCAGAACAGATATGACAGCAACAGCAGAAGGGCTGCAGAAAGGGGTACGCGGCCACAGTGCCAGCACCCAGACAGAAGGCAAGGTATTCCTGAAAGTATGGGGGGGTAAGAGGGTGAGAATCGGAGAACTGGCCAGAGATAGCCTACCCCGGACTATTCGAGAATATAACAAGGGCCCTATCCCAGGAGAAGTGGAAGGAGACTAAGGCTAAGCCAGAAGAAGGAGCAAGTGCACAGAGAAAAGAAGGAGAGGAGAAGATTCTAGGTGGAAAGGTTTTCACAAGGCATTCCATGTGTAAACTGTTTTAAACAAGACTTCAGGCTGAATATAAAATGCAATACGTACCTTTGTCATGAAGCAATTTATTTATTAGCAACGTTGGGAACTTTGAAAGGAGTTCCCATCTACATATAATACAGCCAGGTGAATTTTTGTTATATGGTGTACATTTTTCAGTTCTAGTTTTCAATGCTTACTACTATTACTGCTACCACTGCTACTACTCTAAAGCCCTAAATGGCTTGGGCCCAAGCTATCTCAAGGACCACATCTCCCTTTATGAGCCTGCGTGAGTGTTAAGATCATCAGGGGAGGTCTTCGTTTTGGTCCTGCCACCCTCACAGGTGTGTTTGATAGGGATACAGGAGAGGTTCTTCTCTGTTGCTGCTCCAAGACTCTGGAACTCCCACCCACAGGAAGCTAGGCTGGCCTCATCTTTTCTGTCCTTCTGTAAGCAGGAGAAAACCTTTCTCTTCAGGCAAGCTTTCCCTGAGTGAATGGCTGCTGAGTGGGGTTTTGAAGATAGATGGTTGTACCTTACTGCACTGAATGGTGCAGTATGGTGTTGCTTAGGTTTTTTGGTATTGTATTCATTGGTCCTTTTAGTATTGCATACTCACTGTTACAAATTTAAATGCTGTCTTTTAATTGTTGTAAGCCACCTTCGGTCCTTTTTAAGGAGAAAAGTGGGTTAAAATACTTCAAATAATAAATTTAACTGATACTTCCTTAGATACTTGCACATGCATATACCTAATTCTCTACCAGGTATAGTGATTGCTTCACCATAAAAAACCGTAAAAAAAAAAAGTAAATTAATTTGGCTATGTCTATTACCAGTAGCTATACTGCTAAGTAGTGACTGTGATTTTAAAAAAAGAAAAGAAAAAAAGCTGCTAACTTCTAATAGATCTTCCTATATTCCAACACAATACCTGAACTCTGGTCATTGTCATTGCCATCAACATCTAGATCTAGATCTACAACAATCTGTGTCTAGTCTTGTTGCAGAGTTTTGAATTTCTAGTACAATTCTCTTTTTCCTAGGCAGTAAAAGTACAGAGATCCACATAGGAGAAAAGCTACAAGTTTCCCAGAGTCCACCTCTTTCTCATTAACTGGCATTTAAAGTCTCAATAACTCACTCTGACACATTTGTAGGAGAAAGAATTTTTAAAAGTTTCTTTCCTTATAGTTGCTTCAAATTAAAATCTTGAGTATACTGCTTTCTTCGCTATACACATATTAGCAAACGACCAAACAGATCATCATCGACAAAGAATTGCCACCAAGCAATGCAAGGGAGAAATACAACAGTTAGTGGAGAAGCAGGGCTCTCATTGAATTTGAAAAACTGGAAAGACCAATTGGTTAGTGCTGGATAGACTGGTTAGTGCTGGACCCTAGCCCAGAAAAGCCCCACCCAGTTACTCAAACTACAGACAGCATGCAAGGTTGTAAATAAAAACCCAACGAATCTATGTACCTGTCTGCATCTTTAAATGTTGTTTATATGTCATACCTTTTTGTAAAAAAAACATTGCTTACCGAGCTGTCTGTAGTGGTTGCTTATTTCTTTATATTCTTCAATATTTTCCCTATTTTAGACTCCTGTTTTTAAACTGGGAGGAGGGGAATAAAGGAGGGGAAAACTGGATTCTGCAAGATGGTGCATTTTCCTTCTCTTTTAGTGGGTAGGTAGTCGTGAGCAGCCAATCAAAATGTAAGGATAGCCACAACTGACATTGATTAATGGACACCTTGCAGACCCACTTAACAATTATCGCTATCAGAAAAAGAGAAGGGCAGGTTGGGAAAAGCACAGTCCTGAGTTCTCTCTTTCTCAGTCACCCTCTCTCTCCCTCTCTTTTTAAATAATCTTGTAAGAATTTGAATGCCTCCTTTATTTATGCTCATGCTTTTGTTGCAATGGAAAACAATATTTATAGCTGCAACACCACAGTGCTCTTAATAGGCAGATATTTTCTTCTTTCCTGGAACTCTTTCTAGAATATAAGGATTGAGATGCATAAAATACAAGAAATCTAAGGCAAGGAATGCAAATAAGCAATTGATACAGGAAGCATCAGCAGGAGGAGCACCAAAGAAGCACAGGCAAAGGATGCTAGTAATGTCAGAGCACTTATGTACTTCAGTCAATCAGCATCTCTTTCAAGGAAGTTCAGTTAGAATATTAATTCTCATAGCCATTTACAGACATGTGAAAAAGAAAGTACACCCTCTTTGAATTCTATGGCTTTATGTAAAAAAAATATCCTGGGGGATGCTGACTAAATAGAACCTACAATAGCTGGGTTGTTTTTAAATATATATGTTACAGAGCTCTTTATTTTTCTTGTGTATCAGAGAAACAATCTATTTTGCATTACAGGAATGTATTGAAATAACTGCTTTAAAACTTTTTTTGCTGCATTCATTGTGACTCTTCCTAAGCAAAAAACTAGTGAATAAAGAAGTTTGTATAACTCTGCTTTGTTTTTATATATGTACTATGTGTGCTAAAATGAAGTTTTAAGAGTTAAGATAGACACAAGTATCAGATAACAATACTGCTAAGCACTATACACACAGAGAGAGAAAGACATACTGTACAATGGAAACTGCAAATGCAATTCTTGTTCCATTTAGTCATAGAACAACGGAGACAGATCCAATCTAGTGTGAATTTTTTAAAAAGCAGTAAGAGGAAAGGATAGAAAAGGAAGAGAAGAGGAAAATGTTTTATGATTTTCAGAGAGCCAAAGTAACTGCACATCAAAATGTCTGAAGAAAATGCTAGATCTATCAATCAAGGGATTTTCCCCCCTGCACATCCATCTATATTTGTCACTACCCAAGTCTGTGTTTATGATGAAACGTGGTTACAGGGTATTTATGTTGTCATCAAGCTAAATGACCCCTTCCTGGGAGAACATTCCTGCAATCGAGCTCTTTGTGGTTCTTCCCCAACTCTTTGGGGCGTTCTATGAGTGATATTGTAATAATGTATTTTGTTTTCATTTATTTTTCTAAGGAATTAGGTATAGTGTGGATTGTTTTCCTTTATGAAGGCCACCCGCCCCAAAGATGTAAATATAATATCAGAAATGGCATTCAAAATGTAGGTTTTGCTCATGATGCAACAAGTAACCTTTTAGCTTTGAGTATATACAGTTAAGAACAAATCTGAGAATGAAAAACTGTCTCCTTTGGATTCCCACCCACCCACCTAAAGGGGACCTGTGTGTTACTTTTATCCACCACTACTCCTAGATCCATCAATCATGTTTTACTAATTGCTTTTCTTCCACTACTGCCACTTAGTTTAGATTAACAAGCTAGGGGAACATTCTAAAGCCCAAGCACCATCTTGACTAAACAGCTATGCTATCAACAGGCCAGATGAATTTTGGAGAAATACTGTGTCAAGGTGAGGATTCCAGAATGCAAATTGCATCTGGCCCACAGACAATCTGAGAAAAGTCCTTGGACATTCATACCCTCTTTTTAAAATTAAACCTGGTAAACACTGCCTCTATAATCTCCAACAGCTTCGGGAAGAGGAGGAGTATAGTATCTAAAAAATTCTGGCCATGTTAGTTCCAGCACTTGGGGGGGGGGGGGGACACAAAAACCAGACTTCCTTAGCTGAGAAGAGAAGGGCTAACCTGACAAAAATCATCTGGACTGCTAAAATGTGAATGGTGGTTGGGCCACAAAAGTGTAGATCAGGGGTGACTCATGGTTTGGGATGGGAGGATGCATCACCCCAAATTTTGGGTGGCGGTTCTCCTGCCCTGTGCATGAGCCATCTGTGTTGTAAATCGTGTGGCAGTGGTTGAGGCACATCCAGGTCATGTCAAGAAGGCAAGAGTGCCAAGGGGAGACCAGGAAAGAGAAAAGTATGCTTGAAAACATAGAGCCACACATCCCAGCCAAAGAGTGCCAGTACTGTCTGGTACCTACCTTAGATCCAAGAGGCCCAGTTTGCCAGCCAAATTCTCTGGTTGAATTCTCTAATACATATTGCTTGACTTGCACAAATCTCATATGAACCCAAATTTAAAAGAGAGAAGACAATTCTATTAAAACAACTTAACAAACAACCTAGGTTGGTGACATTTTGCATAGCTGTAATTCATGAAGCATTTTGAGAGCAAAGGGATGTTTTAGAAAAGAAGTGATACAGATTGAAAAACTGACTTCTGTTAATGATGTTTCATTTTTGGAAACATCTAGTGGGTAAAACAGCTTCCTTCTATAAAAACATATTTTGCCATTGCTGTTTCAGCAGGGATTTGGACTTCTATTCTCTCTTATGAAAAAAGATTAGGTTACTATAAATGGGGCATTTAGTGCTTCATTAGTATCTCTAATAAAGGGAGTATTTTTTTGTAATTGAGTTATAAAGTAATTCTATAAAATACTGACCATAAAGGCAGATGTGTCATATTATATCTGAAAACAAAGGAACTCCAAATTAAAACCATGTATTTTGGCAGCATTTATATCTTGTTACAATTATTCAACACAGCTTTATTTCAGGGACAAGTCTTGTAGTATACAGCTATGAACAAAGAAACCTCTGGCTTTAAATCGTGCCCTCCACCACATATGTTCTAGGCAGCCTTCAGTTTGTCACCTCCCCCCACCCATTTTTGGCCATCTCAATTCTTTAGCAGCAATCTAAGTCCTGTTCTGTTGTGCCTTAAAGTGTGTGGATCACACACACATTGAGGGGAACATGTTATCCCCATCTCTTTCTTTCTCTTTTAAATCATAAAAATATAATGGTCTGAAAAGGAAAATGCAGCTGTACCTGGGCTTTCTCTCCATATAAGTAGAACCCTAATTTTGGGAGGTGGGTTACCTCATGTTGAGAGTCTACCCAGGTGGAGAAGATGCTGTATACAGTCATGTGAAAAAGAAAGTACACCCACTTTGAATTCTATGGTTTTATGTATCAGGACATAATAAAAATCATCTTAGCAGGTCTGAAAATTAGGTAAAAATAACCTCAGAGGAACAACAACAAATGACATATTACACTGTGTCATGATTTCACACATGGTTTCTCCATTTTGACTTTATTTTTGTTAAATAAATCATTTACCTACTGTACTTTCCTTTTCACATGACTGTAGGCTGGCTCTTCTGGGATGCACAGTGGGGAAACAAATTCTCAACCTCTGGCTCCACAATGCTATAATGTAGCAAAGCCCATCACCTCTTTAAAAATTATATTATGTTAGACTTCCTTTACACAAAAGAAACTGGGCTCTAGAAAATATGCCTTTCAAAACATAATATTTCTATGTCAGCAATGTTTCAGTTCACAGGTATAGCACTCCCCCCTCCAAACTCAATACATTTCTTTAAAAATACACCAAAACATTTAATGGATATTAAAATGATACTTTAGTAAATAAAATACTATCAATAATTAGTCCAGAAATGGAAGCTTTTGAAAATCCAGCAAACTTTTTCCCTGTATATTCCTCTCAATCATTAAAATATGGGGAGAAAACCCTTCTGAATAGTTCTTTTTCCACCTGTTAGGTTGCTGGCTACCACCAAATGTCCCTTTTCAGTATTGGTTTGCATACTTTACTATCTGCTTCCCAATAAAATGCAACCAATACAGAGGGCTTGTCCCCTTTTCAGCAAGCAGTTTAAGTCACATTCTGTGAGTGGTCAGACTGGATTTAGTCTCCTAATTAGCAAATCTAACCTCTGTGTTCTTCTACATGTTTTCCAGGAGCATGCTTTTGATGAGCAGATGCTGGAGACAAAGCACAGGAAAGTGTGGCCTGCTGGTAAGGTATCTGGGGTATCTACCAGCAGATTGCCGACTTAATTAGGCCTTTGAAGACACCTAGTGTGTCACATCTTATGTTGCCCTTGAAAAACAGCACATCTGACTTCTGTGTTATAGTGTCTAACATAGCTAAAGATAATGCAGAGACTTCTGGGAAAGCAAAAAAAGCTTTCCAAAACTACTTCCAGTATTAGATATCACCCCCACGAAAAGCTCAGTACCAATAAAAAGCCGTGTCTCTCCTCTTCCAACTTTGTGCCTGTGAGTTCAACACTGACTTTGCAGAATCACTGCACTGAGTTGCAAATGATGTATGAAATGAAAAATCCCTGCCCATGGCACAAAGAAAATCTATAGCTAGTATTTCTGCAGTCTTTGTGTGTTGCTTGCTGCAAGATTAAGCTTGGCTGTAGTGATTGTCTAAACATCAAATATTAGAAAAGAAGTTAACTGCTTGTTATCGACTTCATTTTAGAACCTTTTATATCCCTCTTGGTCTAAAATGTTATAATTATGTTCTGCTGATTACATTTCTCATGTTAGACTGCTCTGTAAGGCTGATTCACAACACCATTTTAGGATGATGAGAAAAGTTTATCTACACTTTACACAATATGCTAAGTGTGGTGACATGTGGGTCTAACTCTAGCTGAATAAAGAGGGTTGGATCTACAGCAAGCTTCAATAAAGGACTGGATTATCCCTCGACACACGCGTGCACAATCCAGTTTTAGAGGGTTTTCAGTAGTATTGGTGAAAATGATAGCATCTATTAGGCAAAACATGGGAGATACAGTAACTCCTGAGCCCGTGGGTCTAATTGCACTCTTGTGGCCTTCCCTGGCATCTCTTGATCTTCATGAAGCCACACCCCTGCAAAAGCAAAGTGGTAGTGGTGGCTTTTAAAAAAAAACTAAGAACATCTTATGATTCAGTAGCTTGTAGAACCACCTTTAGCAACAATAACTTGAAGTAATCATTTTCTGTATGACTTTATCTCACATCATTGTGGAGGAATTTTGGCCTACTCTTCTTTACACTATTGCTTCAATTCTTTGAAGTTTGCCTGCATTTGTTTATGCACAGCTATCTTAAGGTCTTGCCACAGCATTTCAATTGGGTTGAGGTCTGGACTTTGACTGGGCCATTGCAATACCTTGATTCTTTTGTTTTTCAGCCATTCTGTTGTAGATTTGCTGGTGTGCTTGGGATCATTGTCCTGTTGCATGATTCAGTTTCGGCCAAGCTTTAGCTGTCAGACAGATGGCCTCACATTTGACTCTAGAATGCTTTAGTATACTGAGGAGTTCATGGTCAACTCAATGACTGCAAAGTGCCCAGGTCCTGTGGCTGCAAAACAAGCCCAAATCATCAACCCTCCACCACTGTGCTTTACAGTTGGTATGTGGTGTTTGTGCTGATATGTTGTATTTGGGTTTTGTCAAATGTGGAGCTGTGCATTATGGCCAAACATCTCCACTTTGGTCTCGTCTGTCCAAAGGACATTGTTCCAGAAGAAAAAGGGTATGGTTAACCACTTCTGAGCAGTATATACCTAGAAAACTGTGGAAAGGGTCACCATAAGTCAGAATTGTCAGTACATTGTTGTCATCATCATTAAAGGTGAACACCAGGACCTTGAACGTTGCTTGGAAATCAGTAACCAGTGAAGTCCACAAAGAACATATGTTTTCAGTGGCTAACACCACAGCAGTTGTAAGTCTGGCTGTCATATTTTGGGCTATATGCAGTTTCTGAGCAGTCTTCAAGGGTAGCTCCATGTACAGTACATTACAGTAGGCTCCATCAGAGGAGATCAGGAAGGACATTCATGATTCTTCATTTCAAGAAGGGGTGTGCACAGCTCTCTTAAGGTCACCCAACAACATTACAATCAGGTTGAGGTCTGGACTTTTACTCGGCCATTGCAACACCTGGATTATTTTCTTATTCAGCCATTCTGTTGTAGATTTGCTGGTGTGATTGGGATCATTGTCCTGTTGCATGACCAAATTTCGGCAAAGTTTTGACTGTTGGATATTGTTCCAGAAGTCTTGTGGAACTTTGCAAACCTAAGCAATGCTGCCATGTTCTTTTTAGAGAGAAGAGGCTTTCTCCTGGCAACCTTTCCAAACAAGCCATACCTTTTTGTCTTTTTCTAACTGCACTATCATGAACTTTAATATTTGAGGCCTGTAGAATCTGAGATGCAACTCTTAGTTTTTTTGCAATTTCTCTGAGCATTGCACAGTCTGACCTTGGAGTGAATTTGTTTGGACATCTGCTCCTAGGAAGATTAGCAACTGTCTTGAATGTTTTCCACTTGTGAATAATCTTCCTCACTGTAGAATGATGACCTTTAAATTGTTTGGAAATGGCCTTCTAACCGTTCCGAGATTGATGGGCAGCAACAATTACTTTTCTTTGATTGTTGCTGATGTGTTTCCTCCTTAATATTGTGTTAACACACACCTGAATGCTCCAGACCAGCAAACTGCTAAAACTTTGGCTTTTATAGAGGTGGGCACACTTGCTGAGGATCAATTACTCAAGGGCATTTGGTTAGCAGCACCTGGCTGCTACTTAGCCTCTTAATTCTTATGGAAGCAGTAAGAGTGTACTGTACTTAGTTTTTCATGCATGGTTTCTCCATTTTGGCTTTATTTTTGTAAAATAAATCATGACATGGTGTAATATGTCATGTGTTGTTGTTCATCTGAGCTTGTCTTTACCTAATTTTAAGACCTGAAAATTTTATTATGTACTGATACATAGAACCATAAAATTCAAAAAGGGTGTACTCTCTTTTTCACATGACTGTATACAACCTTGAGCAAGGTGTACAGTCCTAGGATGCCCTTAGAAGAAGGGTATGGTAAACCACTTCTGAGCAGTGTATACAGTACCTAGAAAACTGTGGAAAGGGTCATCATAAGTCAGAATTGTTAGTACATCATCATCATCATCATCATCATTAAAGGTGAACACCAGGACCATGAATTTTGCTTGGAAATCAGTAACCAGTGAAGTCCACAAAGAACATATGTTACGTTTTCAGTGGCTAACACCACAGCAGTTGTAAGTCTGGCTGTCATATTTTGGGCTATATGTAGTTTCTGAGCAGTCTTCAAGGGCAGCTCCATGTACAGTACATTACAGTAGGCTTCATGAGAGGAGACCAGGACATTCATGATTCTTTGTTGCAAGAAAGGGTGTAGTTTACAGATAACATTTAATACATTTTACCCTTTAGAGCCTTATCTGCTTTTTTTTTAACAATTGCTCCTTTTATAGCAGTTCTTAATAAAACAATTTTTTTAAATGGCATAACCCCATTTATTTCAGAGGCGCTTGAGAGGTGTTCCTTATCAATTACTCCCAAAGCCTGGTGCTTCTAAGGCTTTAATCCTATCAACACCTGCATTGTCAATCCCATTGAACTCAGCTGACATTTCAGTTGAAACTGTTGAACTATCATACCATCGGATTGCACATGTTCCTATTTCGTTTTGGGGTAGAGCACACTATAAATAGAACAACCAGAACTCTTAAAAGATATAGCATTTTCTGAAGATTCAGGCAGTTAGGAACAGTCTTTTTATTTTCATCATCTTTGCTTCATCATCCCAGTGCCACTGTCACCATCACGAAACCCATACAAATAGCAGGATGTCTTTATAGTTTGCCAGTCTAGTTGATGAATCACAACAGGCGATTCCATAAATTCCATTCCATAAATTTACATACAAGGTTAATTTCTTCATCCATTGGGTCTTCCTGTTTTGTGACTCCAGATTTCATTCCTGTTGCTCTGTTTCATTTCATTTCTCTTCTCTTTGCTTCACTTCTCTATTACACTCCTTTCTTTGCCCTGAGCCCTTATGCCTTTTTTGTTGGCCTTTTCTTCTGCAGCATGGAAGCTACCAGTTTTGTATTTTATTTTGCCCTTCTCTGAAGTCATGCCAGTTCCAAGCATTTATTTGAAAGGAAGGAAGGAAGGAAGGAAGGAAGGAAGGAAGGAAGGGAGGGAGGGAGGGAGGGAGGGAGGAAGGAAGGAAGGAAGGAAGGAAGGAAGGAAGGAAGGAAGGAAGGAAGGAAGGAAGGAAGGAAGGAAGGAAGGAAGGAAGGATATGAAAAGCTGAACTCAGCAGATGTAGGCTTTTCAATATACGGATTATGGCTTTTATTAATTTTAAACAAATTTTAAATCATAAGCTAAAGCCTAGAGTGATTGCTACAGTGGTGAACGATTTTCAGCGATCACACTGTTTTCATAAACATTATTTGATTATGAGGGAAGACGTTTAATCTGATGGACTCTTGTTGTTATATTTGGTTTCTTCTTAAGGACATTTCTGAATAATCAGGTTTCAGTGAAATAAATGTACAGCTTGTGCCCGTTTGGGGATATGACATTTACCCTACATTCAAAATCCAGTATTTTGTACCTTCCCCCCCCCCCCCCATAACCATGTGCATTGTTTTTGTGACTGCATGTGAAATACAGTTGGTGCACAAGAAATGCAGGCATGTTCTTTGTAATAATAATTCCTGTCTTCCCTAAGCCCACAAAGGTTTTTCAACTATGTCCCACTACTAATATGTTCATCTTTCTGAAGATGGAGGTATAACCCTATGATCTATTCATGGATTTACGATGTTGTGCTATTTTCAAAGGATCCCAGAAATTGTTGCTACTGTTTCAACTCATACATTAGCCCCATAGTAGTAGAGGACTCTCTGGGTGGTTTACAACGTAATTATGTGAACAACAACTTGCCCCCCCCCCTCCCAAACTGGGTACTCAGTTTACTGATCTTGGAAGGATGGAAGGCTGAGTCAGCTTTGAGCCAGCTACCTGAACCTGTTGGGATTGAACTCAGGTTGTGAACAGAGGCTTGACTGCAGTGCTGCAGTTTAACCACTGTGCCATGGGGCTCTTATTGCAGAAGTTGTAAAATATAGTTGGAGTAATTTCTCTTTTTTAACGACTTTAGATGCATAGAATATTTACTCCCAGGATTTAAAACAGTCCTTAAAATGGCTTGGACCCAAGCCATTTAGGACTTTTTAGATTAGAGCCCTCACTGTGAATATTGCACTAAAGTGCTGAGTGTAAGTGTGGCTGCACCTTCCACCAGTGGTTATATGGCTGCAGTTTCACATCTCATTAAAAAGAAGGAAGAGAAGGAGACTAGATGGTGTGTTGAATGTTTTAATAATTGTTTTTTTTTTAAATCTCTTTTTCCTTTAAAATTACAAGCCATAGGAATGAGAATCAGGATTATGAGCACTCTACATAGAGAATACATTTCCCCTATTTTATATCCTGAACAAATACCTCTTTGGGGAGGAAATATTTCGACAAGGGTGGAAATATGGGGGGGAGGGGAGCTCCACCATTTCCTTGTACTTTGTATTTCTCATTTTATGCAGGCCCTTCTGTGGCTGCTTTTTTAAAAGGGAGAAAATAGGCAAGCTGAACGCAGTCATACTTGTAACATTTTGTCTGTTTGGCCCCTGCTTATGATCTTCCTTCCACAGTGTCTCTGAGCAGTGGGGAGGAGAACTCCAGTAGTGAGCTCCAAACACTGCCTCATCAGAAATACTGGCCTGTCATCTGGAGGTGCCCCGAGTTAATAGGGTCAGTGATCACATGGAAAACTTGATAATACCAAAGCGGCTTCTTGCAAAACGCTTAGTGCTTTTTGATTTCTTTGTGTTAAGAAAATTGGTTTCATTGATTATTTGTTAGCTGAATGTTTTTCTGCAGAAAATTGATCAACTGCTCAGGTGCTTCTGGGGGCACACCAATTAATCAAATATCTATTTTGTATATCAAACCCTTTTCCCCATGTACACAAGCATATTTAATATAAAATGGAAAAAATTGCCGGCGAGGGAAAAATAATATGGGCCTCTGTTGCAGCATTTTGACTCAGACTCCAACACAGCATTGTTGCTCATAAAATACCCTCATTTTTCTCTCCCCTCTCTCTGCCAACCATCCCTTGATATTTTCATGTCGTGAAAAATACAGCAGAGTGACCCATTCCTTTATTTTACCGAACTGATGGTGTCTCATTATTGATGTTCCTGAACCTGACAAATTCCCATAAATTGTATTCCTGGGGGTAAAGTCAAAAGTAAAAACATAATCTCTTCTCTTGACACAGAGATAAGCCTTAAATGAGTACTTCACGATACATTTAATACTCCTGACAGTGGCCTTCACTCAAGGCCGGCCCCATTCAGGCTGGTGTGCTGTCACGACGGCAGCGGAGAAATTTTAAGGCAAACAGGGCAGCACAGCAACTCTTTCAGTCTGGCAGTGTTTTCTAGTGTTTCTCAGCTGGTGAAAAGGTGAGGATGATAATATGGCCATTCAGTCAGGTTCACAGGAACATTTTTTTTCCTTTTCCTTCTTAATGTGAGACGGTCAGAGGAAGAGCAAGCGTCTGCTGGGGTTCTCATATATGTCCCAAGTAGGGACAGCTACTTTTCCTTTTATTTCTGCCCCTTTTGTTGACTTGCTCAAAATCTGCATGTGGCTCATCACTCAAGACTTGACTACTCTATTGTATCCTACATATGCAATCCAGGTTCCCTCTAAGCTGGGTGCATGCGCATATGCGTGCACCTCTGCCTCCCTGCGCACAACTGTCTTCCTCTTCTGCACAGCGATCACGTTGGGCGCGGGTCACGATGGAATCTGGCGTGCGGGAGCGGAGTCATGCAGGCACGCAGTGGCAAAGTTGCCCAGCGGAGCTGAAAGTTAAAGGGTATGTTGCATGCAGTCCAGAATAAATTTTCACTTGTGAGAAAAAAAAATCTTAAAAAGCTTTTTCATTTTGTGGTCACCAGCAGGAAAGCATTTTTTTTTCTCCTCCAGAATCATCAAATAGCTGTGCACAGTAGATAATTCTTAATATATGTGTACAGATTGTGCATGCTGAAGCCGCATGCTGAAATCCATAGCCTTGACAGTGGTCAACTTTCTTCACCATTTGTGCACAAATTTCTGGGAAGGGTTAATGAAGCTAGGTCAGACATCTCAGATATAAATATGGTTATTTTGTCTGAAACCAAAGCTATGTGCTTTGTGCCATGCTCAGCAAAATTAAAACATTCTCCTAACAGCATGAAAAAGACACTGCTAATAAGCCACTTCCATGGAACAGTATGGGAGCTCTGCCTTATTATAATCTGATCATTAAGGAAAGTAATTATGCTGGCAAAAGCATTCCTTGTAGTTACTGCCAGGGCACAACTGAGGTGAATGGGTCATAGGCTGCTGTTTGCAAATGGCTACGTAAAATGGAAGAAGATTGTTCTTGGTTCTTAAACAATTGGCAAATGCAGACATTCAGCTGAAGTGCTGTCAAGTACTTGATGAGAACAGGCAAGATAGACAGTCAAATTGGGGTCAAACTAGACAAGAGGTAGGATGCATATTTCTTGTAGTTAACACATTTTGCTTCCAGCAAAAAGATTTCCTCAGCAATGTCTGTCTCAGTAATCAGACTTGCGTTGTAAGCACATGTGTAAGTTCCAATGACCAATTACCAAAGAAAAAAGAGAAAGTAAAATACAGAATTGAGGAAAAAACATTTGCCATAATAAATATATATATAGGATTTATATACCGCCCCATGACAACAACAACAACAACAAAAAACTTCTGAAGCACACTTTTAGAACTGCAACAGAAGGTGTCTATCTCCGGACTAGATCAGATGGAAAGCTCTTTAATCTCTCTAGAATGAGAGCGAAGACCAAAGTCTGGCTGAAATGCATGTGGGAGTTCCTCTTCGCCGATGATGCAGCTGTTGTTGCCCATTCTGCTGAAGAGCTCCAACAATTTATGAATCATTTTAGTAAGGCCTGCCAAGATTTTGGACTAACAATCAGCCTGAAGAAAACACAAGTCATGGGCCAGGGTGTGGACTCACCTCCCTCTATTACCATCTCTACACATAAATTGGAGGTTGTTCATGATTTCGTGTACCTTGGCTCAATGATCTCTGACACTCTCTCTCTAGATGTCGACTTGGATAAATGCATTGGCATTGAGTCCTGGACCCTTTGTGCACGGCAGGAGAGGAAGCTGAACACATTCCATATGCGTTGTCTCCGATGCATTTTTGGTATCACCTGGCAGGACAAAGTTCCAAATAGAGTAGTCCTAGAACGAGCTGGAATTTTTGGCATGTATACATTACTGAAACAGCGATGCCTATGTTGGCTTGGGCATGTTGTGAGAATGGCTGATGGTCAGATTCCAAAAGATCTCCTGTATGGAGAATTAGTGCAGGGAAAGCGCCCCAGAGGGAGACCACAGCTGCAATACAAGGATATCTGCAAGCGGGATCTGAAGGCCTTAGGAATGGACCTCAACAGATGGGAAACCTTGACATCTGAGCTTTCAGACTGGAGGCAGGCAGTACAGCATAGCCTATCCCAATTTGAAGAGACACTTGTTCAGCAGGCCGAGGCAAAGAGGCAGTCCCGAAACCAGCAAAATCAGGGAGCTGGACAGGGGACAGATTGTATTTGTCTTCAGTGTGGAAGGGATTGTCACTCATGTTACCATAGTCTCTCGAGACTGAAGGATGCTTAATTACCACCCCATTAGTGCAAGCACTATCTGGGTGGTTTAACGGTTAAAACTCAAGACCTCTCAAGACCCCAAAAAACAATATGGCGATCAACACTTAAAAAGTCTAAAAGTCATACAAAACGAAAGGGGAAAAATACAATATCCCTGAAATTCAGTTATTGAAGGCAGCTTTGAATAATTCTATTCTTTACAAATTTCCTGAACATAAGGAGCAAAGGAGCCTGGTGTATCTCAGAAACTGGGCCCACCACTAAAAAGGCCTAATTTCCTGTCATTGCCTTTTTGGCCTCCCTCACTATGGCCACTTTTAACAACACGGATTGAGAGATCCGGTGGAATGGGTAGCTGATTTCTGGGAGAAATGTTATAACAATTATTGAGGCCCTGAACCATTAAGGACTTCATTGGTCAGAACCAGCACCTTGAATTGACCACAGCAATTGACAGGGAGCCAATGAAGGCACACCATGACTGGGAATATATGATTAAATTTGCTAGTCCCAGTAATCAGTCTGACTGCCACGTTTTTGATCTGCCAAAGTGTCTGTACTGTTCTCATCAGCAACCCTATGTCGAGAGCATAACAGTAGTCTACAGTATTGAGAATACCAATGTGTGAGCCACTCATGTTAGGCATTTTTTATGCAAATAGGGGTGCAGTGAGGCAAACAACTGAAGCTGATAAAAGACACTCTTGGCCACAGCAGATATTTGAGCCTCCGTGGAGAGTGCCAGGTCCAAGAGTACCCCCAAACTGTAGACCCAACCTTAGGGTCTGTGTAATCTCTTCAGGGCCTGATAGGTTTCTTGCTAACCAGTCCAATGATCCTTTAACAGTAGGACAGAACAATAAACAGTTTCAATTTATTGGCCCTTGTTCAGTTCATTATTGACGTTAGGCCCTGAACAGCATCACCTTCAGATTAAGAGAGAAGAGAGACAGAGCTTTGTGTCATTAGCGTGCTGGTGACAGCAAACCCCACATTTCCGTATGACTTCTCCCAACGGCTTCATGTAGATATTTTAAAACACTGAGGAGATGGTCGATCCCTATGGGATCTGATAGCAGAGGTCTCAAAAAGTAGAGAAAGCATCCTCCAGATTGTATCATCTGAGTTTGGCCATCAAGGAAGGATCGGAACCAGCTGAGAATGGAACCCCCAATCGCTAAACTCAGCAACCTTCCCAGAAGGATATCATGATTGACAATATCAGAGGCCACAGAAAGATCCAGGAAGACCCACAAGGTACACTCCCCCTATCTTGTCTCCCTTAGGAGACTGTCTGTCAGGGTGACCAGTGCTGTTTCAGTACCATGCTGTGGCATAAACCCTGATTGAAATGGATCCAGACTATCCGTTTCTTCCAATAACACCTGCAACTGGTCAGCTAGCACCCTCTCTATTAACCTGCCTGAAAAACATATATTTGAGATGGGTCTGCAATTGTTCAAATTATCTATTACCAAATTAGTTTTCTTAAGAATGAGCCTTATTATCATATCTTTTAAACCGAAGGGCATATAGCCTTCTTGAAGAGAAGCATTGATGACATGTGTGGCTCATTCTACTGTTGTATCCTTTGCAGATTTTAATAGCCATGATGGGCTATTCTGAAAGGGATGGGGTGGTAACCAAAGAAAGGATACACATTTGATGTAGATATTTTGAATCTTTCACTATTAGCTGCTACTTCTCTCCACGTGTCACTGGCTGTAGTGTCTGCTAGGTAGTTGATCTTTTCAACCAGTGTTGGGTTCAGGCATCCAGTAATGATTCTACAGCTCTCATTGAATACTACATCTTATTGTTTTGCATAGTCTGAATTATACCACCCCAGACTATTCGCCTGCAAAATAGCATAAGGCCAAAGCTATAGTTCTTAGTGTTTGTGGTTATATGCCCTAACCAGTTCCCAATAGTTGTTGAAGAATATTGTTCCTCTTGTAAACCCTTTGCTTTGTGTTTTGTCAGTGCTTCTTATGGATCAGCATATGATCCTAAGGCTCTGACTACATGATCAAATTCTGCGGGATTTGCTGTGATCATAATATGGATGAATTCAAAGTTTTGTGGTTTTTTAAAATCACACAACACAAAGGCAAATTCAAATTGGCCTTGTCTTTTTAATTCCCAACATGACTTTTTTCTCCTGCTATTGGGGGCTTCTACTTTTTTCAAGTTGCAACAATTCAAATAGATTTTTTTTCCTGTGTGATCAGTTGATTTGTTCTTGTAAAGATGGGGGCATGTCTCTGGGTGGTGATTCAGTGATACATGCAATTGTGGCATGACATTCTTTTCTTCTGATTTTTTTTTAGTTGTTACATATATGAGATTAGCGCTAGATAACCTTATCACCTAATCACCAGTACTGATATACTAGCTTAGTGTTATATGAGAATTTTTTAAAAATTATCAACAAAACTGAACCAATTAAATAAAAGATGCTCCTATGATATATGGTATTTCTCTACATGCTAAGAACAACTTTGACGTGCTGCCACCTTTTCCAGAACATTGTACAACCCTTTCAAAACCAACCAGCTTGACAGTGAAGCATAAAAGGATCAGCAGAGATGGCACCAAAGGAAGGAAGGAAAGAAGGGGGGCTGTGGGATGAAATGCAAATTGCATCGCGTTGAGTATGAACACTGAACTCCCAAATCAATCTGCAGCCTCTGAGTGATCACTGATTGTGAATTTAAACCATAATACAGGCTGCAAATCAAATCACAACAAAGCCATATTGGCTTGCCAGTGTAGTCACAGCCTAATTAACACCTACTTGGATGTCCTTCCAGATAACCTGATGTTTCTGAGATGCCTGCTTGTTTCTCAGATGAAAGGCACATATTAATACCGTGTTTTCCCGAAAATAAGACAGGGTCTTATATTAATTTTTGCTCCAAAAAATGCATTAGGGCTTATTTTCAGGGGATGTTTTATTTTACAGTCATGTCATCTTCTTCTGGTTGCTGCACAATGCTGCACAATGGTGGAGGACGGGGTTTCACTTAACTGGGGCTTATTTTTGGGGTAGGGCTTATATTACGAGCATCCTGAAAAATCATACTAGGGCTTATTTTCAGGTTAGGTCTTATTTTCGGGGAAGTAGTATTGGGTTTAAGTTGATTTCTATAATAATATGCACCAATTTCTTCTAATGCATCTCTTAGAAGATGTTACACCATCTGAAATATGGCCAGCTGAGCAGCAATGCCAGTTTTTCAGCATAAATAAACCTTTTGGTGCCCCGAGAAACTGGCTGGTCACTGTAGATGTTAAACAAAATAGGAGCCAGTATACTGCTCTGGGGCAGACCATTGCTTGCATTGCACTTAAAGGGTAACCAAAACAATCCCATGTGGTTTTGCAAAATTAATTTACATTAATTAGCTTATAGTCCTTGGTTAGATAGGCAGATATCGTGTATCTTGAGGATGAACAGTGTCATAGACAACCAAGAGATTAACAAAGGCTACATCCATGATCTTCTTAGTTTCAATGATGTCTTCAAAATGTTGTATGAAATGTAAGATTTCTGTGAGATAAGGAATGGTTCTGCTCTAAAAGCTCTAATTATTCTTTAGGCTGTTTAAATAAAAATGTTTTTACAAGTTACAGGTGTTTTAAATACCAAAATAATTTACAACCACATAACTTCTAATGACTTTAAATATCACCCCTCTCCCCTTGAAACCCAGTTAACAGAACAGAAAGCAAAGGTTAAGAATAAATGAGTGGTTCTTGCAATGGAGAAATATAAACAGTGGGTTACCCGAAATGTCTTTAGTGGGTTTTCAAAATTCTGTTTATAAATGATCTGGAGTAAGCCAAGTTTGCACACAAACAAAATGGTTTTAGAGTGGTTTAAGAAAGACTGAGACAAGCTCACAAAGGATCTCTCCAAACTGGGGGAGTTGGCATTAAAATTATAAACACTCTCTAGTTTAAGCAAGTGTGAAGTGACACACATTGGAACCCCAAATCACAATTTCATTTTTGAACTAATCCAAAATTTAGCTTGATTTAAGTTCCCAACCCTCCCTCACCTCACCTATCCTAATCCTCCAAACCTTTTTCCTCCTTTAAATCCCAATTATGTGGCTGTTGGTAGCAAAAAAGAAGAATCTCCCGTTCTCCCTCCTCCACTTCCCCCCCCCTGGTGCTTAGTACACTGCAAAGCCCAAATCCTGTTGCGTAGTTATATGAAAGGTGTAAATTTCAGAAGCAGATTGCCATAAGTTAAGAAATCAGTCACATAATGCCTATGCAGACTTACAGCAACTTGCTTCCAAAAGTTATGCCTTTTGCATAAGGGCACAACAGGATTTCAGCCATTAAATGCCAGTAATCTCAAAGAAATGTAATCGTCTCAAAAGTTAACAACCTAATTCCTTTTGAATGGAATGTTACATGCTAAAGGATGGACAAAATAAATAAATAAATAAATAAATAATATCTGGAATGAGAGTTATATAGATTTGACTTACTGATGTTAGAATTATTTTAATCAATAAGGCTTGTTGTAGTTAAAATAAAAAAAGTAATCTTACTGTTTTTAATATATATGAAGAATGCAGATTTGTTCAAAATGTCTGATTTCTTCTTTTAAAAATCTTGTTTTAAGCTAGTCTCAGTTTTTACAACCTCTAGCACATTATTTTGAATGCATGACAAGTTTCTGATGACAAACCAATGCCACAGTATAACTTAATGTACCAGTTCTCAATTACTGCGCAATCAGTACATAGTGCCTTAGAAGCGGTTTTATCTGCAATTTTGCCTAGCAAACAATCTTTGCATTTTGCAGTAATGATTGTTTTGTTAATATTATTCAAGTTGTTGAAAAGTATTTTCGATTCTAATATATATTTTGGAATAAAATCCCTACAGTGCTGTGCTCAGCAGTTCCTTGTATATTCTGATCTACTTCCTTTCAGCAGAGTTGTTGCTGGAATCTGCATTCAGAAACATTAATATGACAATAGATACACAAATCCAAATGCTTGAGAGCAAGTGTTTGAGATCTTAGGATATTTTTACAGGACTTACAAGGAGAACCTTTAATATGGGATATATCATTTATGATGATTACTAATAATATTGGTGAGAAAGGGGAAGAAAGCCATTTGAAAAATCAAATGTTTAATATAGATAGGATAGATTTATATTCTACCTGTAGAAATGGTGCAAAATGCAAATAGAAGAAACAAAACAAAACACAAACACAACCAACAAAACCCTGTTATGAACATCACTTGCGAACAGGAATCCTTTATTTCTGGTACCCAATCTTTTGCAAGGTGTGGAGTAAGTTTCTGACTGGATCTGAATAAATATGGTAGGAACCAGACACAACTGTGAGTTTATTGAATTTTAGGTCTCATGCTGTTCACCTGTAAGATTATGAATTTACTGAGTGGCTGAAATCTAGTAGTAAGTCAGAACTACAGTAGGCTCATTGAATCAACTGCTTTCATAAACGTAGACTCACTAAATCCCCACTGATTCAATAGGCCTACTCTGGTCGTGACTCTCTACTGGATTTCAGCTAGTGAATACTGACAAGTGAAACCAAACAACTGAAATCCAAACCCATAAAATATCACTTTTGCTAGAAGGCATATTTTCCCCTGAAAACAATGTTTTATGGCAATAGGCTTCATGTTCTCTAAATCCCATTTTCTGCCCCTTTCAAATATAATAATAATAACTGTATGTCATAAAGTCAATTCTGATTTATGGTGACCTTTCCAAGGTTTTTGAGGCAGAGAATATTCCGAGATGGTTTACCATTCCCTTCTTTGGAGGGGGGTGCCCTGGGACTGAGCAGCTTGCCCAAGGTCATATAGGCCAACTCAATGCGCAGGAGGCACAGTGGGGAATCGAACTCCCAACCTCTGCCTCCACAGCCAGATACCTAAACCACTGAAATATACTGGCATGCTAAGCCAGTGTAGACTAGAAATTAAATTGTAATGAGGAGCGAGAAACTGATTTGTTCTATCTGTTCAGTGAATCCTTTCCTTTTGGCATTTGGGTCTATAATGCTGAAAACTTTTCAGTATAATTAAAAAGAAGAAATCCCCTACATCCATCATGCAGGAAAACCATTCTTAGATATTTAAAGCCAGTGCTTGAAATTTAAGAGACATTTCCCTCGTTTAAAAATAAAAAGAGAGTGAGTGTGGGAAGAGAGATTTCAACAACAAAACAAAAACAGCAATCCAACAACATTGACTTACAGAAGAAACATGTTTGGGCGTCTGGGTGTGTGTCTCTTTTTTCCCCTGTGGATTAAATGGGTCCACTCTAGCTAGGGCTGGTAATTGAAAGCCAGGCTTTAGTAATTATACATGATGCCGCCAGTGTATGAAAGAAAACTGGCTCACATTTTATTTATTAAATGAGGTAGAGGTAGGTTCGCTTTGTAGTTTTCTGTTACAAGGGGGGGGGGGGGAATGCACTACCAAAATACTAACTACAAGGAACAATACAATTTAAAACATATTAAGACATCACAGTTTAATTGCACTGTTGTCTGCCAAAATGGTTTGGCCTCTTGGATCTTTCTGCTGGGCTTGCCTTGTAGCAAATGACTTCAGTCAGTGCACATGATATCAGTGGAATGGAGACAGCTGTCCACGTTGGTTCTTTCAAGTCTCATCCTGTGTGCCAGCTGTTCTTCCACTACTTACTCAGGATGCTCTGGGGCTTCAAGGGATAAAAAGAAGAGTTATTGATGTAGTTCATGCAAGAAGCTGCAGAGAATTGTAGTCATATTCCACCTTCAAAGTCTTCCCATCAACTGTACACTTTTCCAAGACAGGAAAATCATCTACCTTTTTACTTCTGCATTGCTACAGAAGGAACGTTATCAAACTGCGTACAGCAGAGTCCTGACACACATGAAACAGCAAAAATAAAAAGCAAAAAAGTCATGGCATTATAAAGACTAACAGTGTTATTTCAGTGTGAACGTTTGTGGACTGTAATCCACGAATGTCCCACTGAAATACAACTGTTAGTTTTTAAGGCACCACAGGTCTTTTTCTTTTTATGAAACTACCTGCATCTGACTTCTTTGTGCAGGAGTCAAGAGAACTGACTGACTGAAACTCATCCAAATGCTTTGTCCACCTCACTAATAAGAGCCATCTCATGGAACATTGCAGGCTGGAAGTCCAAAGTAACAGATGAGGACTTTTTTGGTCTACTTAAAAGGATTTGATATCATTCTCCTGCAAGAGAAATGGCTACAGGAGCAATCACAGTTACAGCTCCCAGGTTTTAAAGTATTTAGCCTACCTGCACGTAAACGTAAGGATAAAGGGTGTCCACAGGCTGGCATGGCCACATTGGTTGCCACTGACTTAAATTCTGAACTAATAGCTACATCTGATTCTAACTGTAATTACCTAGCTGCTAAGATATCCCTGGATGGAAAAATTCTTGTAGTAATTAATATTTACATGCCTCCCTATTCTACTCAGTCAATTTTAGACCAGCAGTGGGATCTCCTGTCCAATTTTCTTGATGAGTTAGAGGACCAATTTCCCAACACGGATTTTATCATTGAAGGAGACTTCAATGCCAGAGTAGCCAGTGGTGTGGAAATATTTGCTAGGACACCAGAAATAGATCCAGATGACCCAATGCTGCTACCATTTAATTACAAACAGTGCTCCAAGGTTGAAATCCTAAATGTGGCAGGGCTTAATATGGCTAGATTTTGTGTTCAACATAATTGCATATGGCTAAATGGTCTAACAGAATATCCCAACTCTGGAGAATTCACCTTTGCCTCTGCCAGAGGAGCGAGTGTCATAGATTACATTATGGTATCTCTACCCCTAAAACCCTACGTGGTCGAATTTATGCGGGGGGATTATATCTGTAGTGATCACTTCCCATTGATACTTATGCTAAATCTGGAAAGGGATAGTAGAATATCTCACTGGTAAGACTGAATAACAGCTTAGAGGTACTCCGAAAGATAAGCTGGAATGTAACAACAAAACAAAAGTTTGCCCACCTGTTAACATCTAAAACACTATTAGACTTCAAATTCTCCATTACGACATCAAATGATCCTAGTAATGTAATTGGCTCCTATGAAGGACTGATAGCACTCCTATTGGAAACATTAAGTCACAATCCAACCCAAGAACACAACAGGCCAAACCGCACCAAATGGGATTGGTTTGATCGTGAGTGTAGAGACCGAAAAGTTCTCCTAAGGAGGATTTTTAGACAATATAAGAAACAGGAGCATACCACATGAATTCTATGAACTGAAGAATCAGATACGGATATTGTGTAAGGAAAAAAGACAAGCTTTTATTCATAACCAATGGAAGCAACTACTCACCGCAATATCCCTTAGAAAATCCAAACTATTTTGGGGCATAGTGAATAACACAGTTAAAAACAATTTCTCAGATCCAGCTAACATCGAACCAAATATTTGGTCCAGATATTTCCCAACCTTGTTTTATAATAAAGACAACTCCACCAGTGTCAAGGGCGAAGTCCTGCCTAAGGAAATCCCAGAGTGGCCTCCGGTCACCCCTACAGAGATAAAGGAACTAATTTATCAGTTAAAACTGGGCAAATCACCAGGATCTGATATAATATCCCCAGAGCTATTAAAGTTTGATATGGATTGGTGGATGGCACCATTGACTGCCCTTTTTACCATGGTAGACAAAACGGGCCTATTACCAGAAGCCTGGACCAATGCAATAGTAGTTCCAATCTACAAATCAGGTGACCCCCCTAAACCCTAGTAATTATAGACCAATCAGTCTTTTATCTATCATAGGAAAACTTTATGCTAAACATCTTTTAAATAAACTGGCAGCCTGGGAAGAGCAGATGGCAATAATTGGACCAGAACAAGCGGGATTCAGGAAAGGGAAATCCACCCTTGATCACTGCTTCACCTTAGCACATCTGATAAATAAATATGCAAAGCAGGCCAAATCTAAACTATATGTAGCCTTTTTAGATCTAAGGGGAGCTTTTGATTCAGTTGACCGAGAAAAATTGTGGAACAAACTAGCCAGCCTCTCAATTGACAGAAGGCTGATATTTCTTATTAAGAGACTGTATTCTACAACCTCCTGCCAAATCAAATGCTCAAACTCAGGGATCTTAACTGACCGGATATCCACCAACAGAGGGGTCAAACAGGGCTGTTTATTAGCCCCTTCCCTGTTCAACTTGTTTTTGCATGACTTAGCCCCTTTCCTATTGGAAACTGAGGGCCACCCTCCTAAAATCGGCTCTACGCAGGTCCCTTTACTTTTGTATGCAGTCGATGCAGTTATCTTATCTTGTACCAAACTTGGTTTAAAATGTCTGATGTATAAATGCCTTGGGGTTTTAGCCAATAATAACTTACAACTCAATTATGATAAGTCTAAAATCGTGGTATTCGCAAAATCATGGAAATCGCACAAGTGGATTTTTGAGGGAAGAAAGATTGAGCTGGTTAAACACCTCACGTATCTGGGCATTATGTTTTGTTTCAGACATACCTGGGTCCTACACCGTAAAGCAGCAATACAACGGGCCAAGGGTACTACCCAGTCAATCCATAGATTCTTTTATAATACAGGAAATAGATATGTACCGCCTGCATTAAAAGTGTTTAATGCAAAGATTATTCCACAGTTGCTGTACGGCATACCTTTATGGATAAAGGCCTGGGATCATTCCCTAGAGCAAATCCAATCTATGTTCCTGTGGAAAATCCTGGAAGTACCCACTTGTGTGCCATATGTGGCCCTCTGTTTAGAGAGAGGCCAAAATATGGTAGCAACTCAGGCATGGCTGAGATCAATCAAATATTGGTTGAAGATCCATTGTAACTTCAAAGAGGGCAGGTTTTTTACACCACATTTTCCAAGAACCAACCATTCCTAGAGAGCTTGCCTATATTGAAAAGAAAATCTCGCTAATAGGCGTGTCAGTGGAATCACTTGGCTCCCTGCCCCACAAGGAAGCATTTCAGCTGATTAAACGCAGGATATTAGATATTGAATTCCAGGATCTCCTAAGTGCAGCAAATAAGACCTGTTCCCCCCTAAGCCACCTGATTCCTGTTAGGCATATATTATAATGGTCTCAAAAACGCAGAGCCTATTCCCTGGTCAGATTTAATGTAATGCCTTCAGCAGTATTATCTGGCAGGTTTCAGGGTATTCCTCACAATGAGAGGAACTGCTCTTGTGAAGTGAGAGGAATTGAGTCGCTGGTACACATATTGCCCTCACTATTCTGAACCCCGCGCTCAATATCTGGGCTCAATATTGCTGAAGGTAAGAGGGTGGTCAGATATAGACAGAATGCGTTTTCTGTTAAACAACAGGGTGGAGAAAGTAGCATGCTTCTTAGCACACATAGTGAACAAGCCAAAAATAGCACAGTTTGACCCAGCACTCCCACCTTGCACCAGGTTTAAGGATCTTCTAATGTAGTCACTGGGCTAATTATGACAATAAAATGTTTAATTATTATTATTATAAGGTACATAGGATAGGGTGGAGAGTGTGTCTTGTGGCATAAATAGTAAAACTACATTGAATCTGAACAAACTTTAATATTGTTCCAGAAAGTTACAAACAAGTTTTACTGAATGTAGTTTTTGACTAGGTGTTTTGTATATGCCAATAAATGTTTTTGATTGATTGATTGACTTCTCTTGTGCAGTACAATGTTTATATTAAAGGTCATTGAAACTACAGCCTACAGTCAATTGGCCTAAGTAACTTAGTCCAAGAAAATCTGCACCATGCAATGGTTGGTTTGGCCATGCATGGCAGCTGCAATTATATTAGGAAATCAGAGAATAGTGTTTAAAGTGTTACTTCCCTTTTATTAGGGTAACAAGCAGACAAGGGTCATCAGAAGGGAGCCACAAGTAACAAAATTCCCCCCTGCCAGGGCTAGACCAAGCAACTATAGGTGTGTGTGTGTGTGTGTGTGTGTGTGTGTGTGTGTGTGTGTGTGTGTGTGTGTGTGTGTGTGTGTGGTTTCCATAAAGAGAAAAGCAAATATATATATTTCTCTTTCATAAAGAGAAAAGATAATATATATATATTGTTTCCATAAAGAGAAAAGAGAAAGGAAAAAATTGGGCAATGAAAAATATAACAAAAATAACAAACAATTCCTTACTCATTACTTTATTTTTATAGTAAAAATGAATGGGGGCTTGAATAAATGGTAACAAAATGAAGATACATGCACTTCACAGACTTGTCTTTCATTTATCTTTTTGCATTGGAGACATTGTTTTTCTTTGGAAGAAGTGGGGTAGAAATGCATATAAAGATCAGGAAAGCATCACAAGGAGGACTGAGAGCAGTGAAACTGACAGAACTTTCAGTTTAGGTAGCAGTTAGCCTGTGTCTGTGCACCTTTTAAAGCTGCCTACAGAACTGGGAACCTTTTGTCCTACCTGTCTGAAATAGGTGCACCTGGAAAGGAGAGGCTGAAACCTTCCCATGCAGAGGCTTTGTCTACCTTGAAAGCCCTACTAGGGTCTCTATAATGACTTGACAGCATATAACATACAGACTCTCTACATTTGGTAGCTTCAGCCTGTATTGTGCTCCTTTATACCTTTAGCCTTTTGTTCTTGTTCATTCTTTTTTTCACTCCTCTCTCCAGTAACCTATCTTTCTATAGTATAAATTAGGATTCTAGATATGAAAGAGAATTTCAAAAATCAATATGAAGTTACCATATTACGTAATAGAGCATTGTTGTACCAGACGTTAAGGCTGCATGTCTATGCCCATTTATTTGGAAATAAACCCTATTCAGTGCAATAGAACTTACTTCTAAACAGACACAGAGAAGATTATATTCTAAATTGACTTAACTTTTCTTGTTTTGATACACATTCCTGTACAGATGAGGTTTGAGAATATGCAGAAGACTTTTCCCCACTATTCTGTAAAATACTGTTATGGACTGTTGGAGCTCTTTTTAATTCGCTGATGGGTTTTCTATCTGCACAGGTTGCCTTCCCCTGGACTTAGTAACAGTCCTTGCAAAGTTGACCAACATTTTCCTTTTCTTAGGAAGATTAGCATAAGTCTCTCAATAGGTGACTTTTGGGTTACAAAGAAATTGCAGGGACTTGGATGTGTGTGTCTGTTTGTGTGTGAGGGAGAGGGAGGGTTCTGGCTCTCGGAGAGACAAGCCACTGCAATTTAGAAAATGGTTGAGATAGAAAATAACTTTTGGTAACTTCTCTGGGTGCAGGCTGTCTCCTTTAAGCTCTGATTTGTGAGCAAGGAACTTTGTAGGGGGGGAGGATGTGTCAGAGTATTTAATGTTCTTCTTGTACATGTGTTTGACATTTGTATTTGTAAACATGACCGATTATTACCAAACAAAATAAATAAAAAAAGAGTAAAGGTCAATAAACTTCTAGTGATTCTTGCCAACAGTAATCAAATCTAACATCCATGAAATTTGTAACCAGTTGGAAAGCTGGGATGTGTGTAACAATACCTACCGCTAGCCCTTGTCATCCATGATGCCCTGATTGTCAGCTATTTCCTTCATTATGATTTCTGTTTGTCAGTTTTATTTTTGATCCAAAGAATTAAGGAAATATCAAAATCTGGCATTTGATAGCACCTACACATGGAACAACTGGACTTTGAAATTAGTAAGAGCTAGGGGAAGAGGCAATGAATTGACAGTGAGGACACAATAGAACCACAGTTTGGTAGATGTAATATTTGGTTTGCTACTAGTTTGTACATATTATTTAAGATCTATATCACAACCTCCTCTGCCCAGTTCAGTTCCCTGAGGTCACTTCCCAGAGGTGTGAGAATTGCAACTTATGTTAACTAGGGAGCTATGTTTTAAACAGTTTATTCAAGAAGAGAAAATAGGAAAGAATAGCCACAGGTGTTGTAGGGTTATATCTTTGCTAATTTTCACAGGCTGGCAGTGTACTGACTAATTTATTCTTGATGATACCTGAAGGCAGATGTGCCACTATGAGTTACAGGCTTGCCATAGTTTGCTGTTTTATTATGTGTCTGACCAAATGATTTATGTGTGCCTCTTAAATCAAGGCTGAAGAAGTTCCCCTACAAAATTCTGGATTTTTGTAAACCATTCCTGTCTGTATCTCATGTAGAGAATTTTATATAGATACTTTTCTGTTCTCTGTACCATTGAAGACATTTGTTATAATTCATTAAAAGACTTTGTAGGCAGTTGGTGTGACCTGCTCCAATTTTGTAATGTGCTCTTGCTCATTAACTGCTTTATTCTTGATGAATGTAATGCAACAACAGAATATCAATGGATCACATGTATTTTAACATATTAATTAATGTAATGTATAGTTTTGTCTAGTCTTACTTTTCTCCTTGGGTTTTTCCAGTCAGCTCAGTAGGACTGCCTATTCGAGCAAAGTAATAAGGATCTAGTTCCTTTTTGTTTTGTTTTTTAAGTTTATTGTTGCAGCCATATTTAAAATATAGCAAGAAAATTTTAGGTTAAAATGGGAGCATTTATGAGTGTGAAGCATTTGTGTGCTGGAATGAATGTTGAATTGCTTTTATCAAAGTGAGGAGGAGGCTGTTTAATGACCTGAAGAATAGATTTCAAGATGACAGTCCTATTCTTTCTCTTTCAAGAGCTAATAATAACCAGTTCCAATTTCTGTGAACATGATTAGAAGTGTATAGTGGCCACAATACTTCATCGTAGGGTTTCGGAAAAACAAAGATCATAAATCTGTATGCTAGAGACACGATCACTGCTGTTTTCTTATTGGTGGTGATAATTATGATTTGTTGTATTTTATTTTATAAATTTGTGCTAGGCCATTCTGTGTGGAAACATTTGCTCAATACTTAGAAAATTCATTCATTCATTAAGTCATTTTGATTTTACTTCTCAGCCAAAGGTTGTTGGAGTAGCATGTATAGTCTGTTAAAAGAAGACTATCCTTGCCCCAAGACTTAAAATTTAGATCAGAGGTGGGCAACATGCATTTAGATCAGAGGTGGGCAACATGCATTTTTGCAGCTCCAAGGTTACTCCAGAGGGGCCCCCTCCCCAAATAATCACAGCATCCAAAGACCTGTTTCCAGTTCTGGAGACATCCAAGAATGACAGTTTTTACCACCTGGATACTTTCTGTTTATCTCCTGATTTTGGCCATATTTTGGACAATGGTGGGCTATGGTGAAGTCTGAAGGCCACTGGCTTGGTCTCCAGATCCACTGAGATTGCCCACCCCTGATCTAGGAAATCTAAAGAGACCTCTCTCTCTCTCTCTCTCTCTCTCTCTCTCTCTCTCTCACACACACACACACACACACACACACACACACACACCCAAATACAGAGAGGGGGGGAGGGAAGGAGAGAAGGAGGGAGAGAGAGGGGAAGGGAGCCAAACTATGGACATAAGCTACTGGATGGAAACTTATTTGAAACGTCCTTCTTCAGATGGTTGGAAATCTTCTTTCTCTGCTATTCAATTCCAAAGAGCGAGCAAGTGAGAGAGAACACTAGAACAAGAGAGAAAAAGCTGAGAAAGAAAGAGGGGAACAAAAAAAAAAACTGCTCCTTAGGTTGGCCTGGTGGAATGACCCTCTTTCCACATCATCTCTCCTGGCTGCAGCCTACTGAAATGGCTGCTGGATTATGGTAGTTTTGGGAGGAACACAGAAAATAATCTATTAAATTCACACATTAAAAAAAAGTAAGTCCAGCAAAATACAACCACCAAAATAAAGGCAATTATATCTCACATTTTTAAAATGTAGAAATTAAAAGCGTGTGTAACAGAAAATCTTCAGATGCAAAGGAGCATTAGGAGGTCCTTCCAGATTGCTGTTATTTCTTTATATGCTGTGTTGTCCATTTCACATATGTATTGTGTTCTCTTCATTTTCTATAGTAAAATATGAGTCATAAGAAAATTCATTATTCCTTAATATCACTAAGGAATGTTGTCTTCCTCTCTTTAGCCCTCAATAAAATGTTTCCTTTTGTTGATGGGCAGGAAGTTTGATGTTCCTGAGGTTCTGGACTACACCTCATGCAATTTCCTGCCATTGGACATGAGTCCTAAGCCAAAACATCTGGAGGGCCAAAGCGACCCTGTTCTGCTTAATTTTATTATTAAGTTAAATGAAGCCCATGAGTAAATCTATAAGTAATGCTGATTATAGGCAATACTGTACAAGTTTTCGTTAAATAGTCCAGCAAGCCTTAGTTTTAAAACCATCAAGTCCCATATCTTTATGTAATGAGGGAGATCAAGAATAATTGAACTTGGAAATGTTCCTGGTTGTCTGGGAATATGGTGTCTTTGTTTTATTACCGTACTCTGTGTGTTCCAAAAACTAAGGTCTGGATGGAAATATGCATACCTCTTTACAGTTATTTTGTATGTTTTGGGGAGGGGTCTGGTAGAACGCTAGTGGTTTTCTGCTTAGTATGCAACACTGAGGCCAAAATATTCTTTAGGTGGTGTTCTTGTGATGGACTGTAACCTAGTAACAGCAGGAATAGGCACAGTGGCAACATTTGTTTGCTTCAGTAACTAAGCCTGGGTTGTTGACCCAGAAGAAGTCAGCTGTTTGAGAACAGAGAAGTGGTTTTAATACCTGCCTCCATTCCCTTTCACCCTAGTTTGTGTTTTCCACACACCCTCAGCTTCCTCTTACTGCATCCCAGCACTTACACAGTAAAGTAACTATCACACTGCAAGTTACAGTTTATAATATTCTTCATTATAACATTTGTCTTTGGCTGAAAAAATACCTTTACATCACATGCCTGCTTTTGCCTAATTATGCTCAAAAACATTAGTATTCACATGTATGTTCTGCTATCATTCTTCTTTTAAAAACAGTCATATAATAAAGAATATAGTGTCTCAAACAGTATAAAAATAAAAGCAATGAGATAGACAATAAAGTTCACAGCTGGGCATTAGCAAGCTAAATATGACAGAACTGTGCATGCATTCATATTTTCCAGAAATCTTCATCAGCCCAGGAGGTACAGAAGAGTAGTTAAAGGAGTAGAAAGCAGAAAAGTCCAAAAATTAGGCCAGTTGTGTCCCTCAAGCCTACAGTTAGACTTAGAGATGCAGATTGAAGCCTGAATGAACCTCTGGTAAGTGTGAAGATATCAGGTTATACTTTAGCAATACATGTGAGAGTAATGGCCAAGCCATGTTTCTGTAGAACAGAAAAGCCAGCTAAAGATGGAGATCTGGGTCCCCCCCCCCCCCTTGGATGAAACAGATAGTTGGCACAGAACTGAAATATAGAGAAACATGGTAGTTTTTATCTAAGCAAAGATAGAGATTAAAATTTAGGTGGTACACTAGGTACCACCTAAACAGTGGAAGCCAAACTATGGGCATAGACTACTGGAAGAAGGGAATGGAAACTTCTTTGAGAAGTCCCTCTTCAGATGGTTGGAAATCTTCTTTCTCTACTATTCAATTCCAGCTTGAATGGTTAAGTGCAACCTTAAATGAACACTTCCATGCTGGTTCATGAGGGGCAAATAAAACCCAACAAAATTCACAGTTGGATTTCAGAAAGCTAAATTGAGAATATATCTATGTGCTTTTCTGCAAGTATCAAAGGTGTTGTAAAAATGATATGGTAAATAAAATCACAAATCTGCCTTCGTTAATATTAGCCCCTTCATGGTCAGTTTTCTCTGTGGAGACAACTATTATAAAGAAAATTAAGATGCTCGATTTTACAAAAAACCCAAAACCATTACTGTGATTCTTATAGTAATAAGCATGAAGCTCTGTGAGATCAAAAGAGGAAATAAATTCATGGATTGTGACACTGCTAGATCTACTGAAGTGGAAAACCAAGCTGACATCAATAAAAATGAATTTGCTGGCTTTGATTAAACCAGTAATTAGCTAGAGAAAGTATTTGGAAAAGTAAGAGCTCCATTATGAGTCTCGTTTTCTATCTATTGGATATTCAGAACAGGATGATAGGAGGATGTCTGATTCAAACCTAAAAATGCTGAGGTCAGGGAGCATTTCGTTGAGGGAAGTAACAAATAAGTTGGGAGACTAAAATGGGCCCTAGCATCAGACCTGGAGGAGAAGAGCTGAGCTTTGAAGAAAGTTTTAAAGGTAGGTTGCCAGACAGGGCCCAGTGTCAACAGAAAAGTTGTGACTATGCCAACATCTGACAATACTTGGTAAGTAGCCAACATGGCAAAAGTTTTTGACAAAGATATGGAGTATTAGTAACCATAATGGCAGAGAAGTGTAATAGTCTCAGGAGCAGGATTGTTTGGGGGAACAAGCCAGAGGCTGGATGATAACATGGGATAAAGGGTTGTCTCAAGTCATGCACTTTCCTCTGTCTTGTGAACTTGTCCTGCATCATCCCTGATATCTGATATGTGTCTTCTTCATGCAGACAGATACATGGGGAGTCTTCCTGATAACTACCCATCATTAATCAGAGATAATGGCATTAACTTCCCTGCCCTGCCCAATGTGGAAAAAGAGTGGAATTGGTGGCCAGTAGGATTGGGAAACAAACCAACAACAGTGAGGCAATGAGGCCAGAAGGTCTTATGCCTACTAGCAGTTTGGGAGCTGAAGCTGCTGAACTTCTTTCAAAGGCAGCTCCACCTCAGCCACACAACAGTACTTTATTTGTTACAGCGCTTTATAGTTTACTTTTCTACAGAAACCGTGCTTGGTAATTCAGCCTGTAAGATGGTCATGAATGAGCATAGCCAGATATGATTTCTCCATGTAGGGACACAGTTCGCACACTTATCAAAACTATATCAGGTCAACACTGTCACCTAAGTATTCAGGTGCAGAGTGGATCCACATCCAGGTGTTTTCCCAAGCGATGTATCAGTCCCCATCAAGACAAGCTGCAACCCCAGCTAGAACAGAGCAGCTGTCTGTACTGGATTAGCTCAACCCAGTATTAACAACTCTGTAGTGAATTAGCATTGCACCCAACCATGTCAGTCACAATGAAATACAGGGGAAGGCTTACTACAAAAATAAATAATAGTCACATGTATTTTAAAATACATAGAGCTTCTTATTTTGCTTCTTTTGTGATTAATTTATCTCAGCACTTTATTGCTGACCACGCTTTTTAGACAAGCCATAGGGGGAAAACATTGATAATTTTCCTTTCTGTCTTTCCACCTTTGTCTTTCAAGCTGAGGAAGAAAAAAAATGATTGGCTTGCTGTAGAGGAAAGATTGTGTTAGAAGATGCAGAGATGAGAGCCTGAGCCAGCTTTATGGAGAAATGCTCATGTTGCTTTCCCTTCCTTTCTCTGACTCACATCAATCAACTGTTGGTTTGCAACAAGCAGGAAAAAGTGGCAGTTGCAGCCTTTCATCATTAATACATCCCTTCCCCTCCTAGAGAGTACGCTAAACTCTTTTCTTGACAGATTACCTTCAAGTGAACTTTAAGGGCTGATGGTTTACCTTTGAACGACCAGTGCTTGCTTAAAATGGGGTTAAATTCCCCCACCTCCACCCTTTTCTTGGCTGAATCTGTCAGCAAGTGCCTTGAATTCCTGGTCACAATCTGTATCTTGGAAAAGTAGGCTCATCTACTACCTGCTTCAAGCGGCATCATGAAGAGGAGATAGATTATGGTCTCAATTGGTATCTGAATGATGCAAAAGGACTTTTAAAAGGAGTTGGCATTGGCAGGGTGGCTGGGCCAGCACCATCAGCAAAATGTCTTCAATAGACATGGGGACGAATGTAAAAACGAATCAGGATATTCAACAAATATCCCTGATTTGTCATATATTCGTCGCTTCATATTCTTGGAGTCCAGAGACCCAGACAAATACAAAGCAACGAATATAACCCTTTTATATCTGTCCCTTCGTTTCCTATCTGCTTATGCCCCCGTGGATCAGCTGATCCTCAGGGGCATAAACAGAGGGATTTCCCCTTCCAGCGGCTTGCTAAAGGCTACCAGAAGGGAAACCCACCCCCGGGGCTAGGGGATGGCTTGGGTTGGGCTTTCCCCCTCTTCCTATGCCGCCACCGGGACATAGAAAGAGGGGGAAGGCCTGACTGAAGCCATCCCCCAGCTCCACTGCCTTTGCAAAGGCAGTGGGGCTGGAAGATCGCTTTGATCCCCTTCCCCCTCTTCCTATGCCACGGGGCATAGGAAGGCTGTGGGGGCTGGAGCTTTTTTTTTAAAGATAGCCCCAGGGGCTGTCTAAAAAAAAAAAAAGGACCCAGTGAACCAACGAATTGATTCATTGTTCATCGGGCCACGGGGGGGGGGGGGAATTTGTGGTTCATGGGTCGTCAATTCGTGCTTTTGGCGCTTTGTCCCCATCTCTAGTCTTGAATCAGCACTGTCAGAAAGGGATGACTGTACACCTAAACTATATATAAGGCCCTCTGTAACCATGTTCTCAGAGCAGCTTACACTACAAATTATGAATGTTTCTGCCTGCATCATGCAGGGGACCATTCCAACACTAAATATAAGACTGAAGAACATTATAAAGGAAGAAATCTTTAACAAGAACAAGACTGCAAGACATGGGGAAGTAGAAGAGTAGGGATGCCAACTTACTGTCACCACAAACCTGCAGTCAAGCAAAAGCATGTTAATCAGATGGTCAATTGCATATTGGTTCTGCATAGGGATGAATGTTCCATTTCTATTCCACATTAGTTTCACACTTGTTTGTTATATGTCAGTTCCATCCTATTTGCATTTTCATCTGATTTTTTAAAAAAATCTACCTTAAAATCTATGCATTTTGGAGCATACTTTCTTACTACAAATTTCTAAACAATTGTGTCCCAAATGATACATTAAAAATATATTTTACCCTAAAATAGGAATCACGGTATGTGCTTTGGTAGATTTTTGAACAATCTATAAATCTAGATTGAGTGAAAAATCCAAAGGGTATCTGCATTCTGATCCACTTTGGCTCAGGATGTACAGGTGAGGCCAGTTCACTTCAAAACACAGATCTAGTCATGTTGTTGCTCACCCACAGTCCTGCAGTAAAAGTATACAGTGGTGCCTCGCTAGACGATTGCCTCGCAGGACGAGGAAATCGCTAGACGATGGCTTTTTGCGATTGCTACTGCGCTTCGCAAAACGATGTGTCCCTATGGCGATTTTCGCCAGACGACGAGGTTTCCCCATTGGAATGCATTGACTAGTGGTCAATAGCTGTCAGTGCATTCCAACGGGGACCTGCGCTCGCTAGACGATGTTTCCCTATGGGAGATTTTCGCTAGACAACGGGTTTTCCGTTGGAATGCATTGAAGAGATTTCAATGCATTCCAATGGGGAAACGTGCTTCGCTAGACGATGTTTTCGCAAGACAGCGATTTCCGCGGAACGGATTAACATCGTCTAGCGAGGCACCACTGTATATTGTGTATGATAGATGTGTTTATGGAACTGTATGCCACCACTATTGCACCAAATTTGTTGGCTGCGAAAGCATTTCTAAGCCCAATTTATAGTGCTAGTTTTAACTTTTACCTTGTTAAATGTTTGAATTGCTGAAATTGTTTGTGGCTAGGTTACTTGAAAGAGTCTTCACCTGTGGCACACTCATGAGTGATTTGTTGGCCAGAAAAGGGGGGGGCAGCTCACATAAAAATTTGGGGTACATCCCTTACCCCAGTCATGGCTGAACTACCTACTTTCTGGGAACATCAACACAATCTTGCTTGCTTGTCTTTAAGAGCAAATAAAGTTGGTGCATACAAGTGGGAAGACCTTACAAGTGACGCTCCCCACTCTACATCTATCGAATCACCATCAAGGATTTAGCAAGCCCCTTCCATGCAAGTCTAAAGGAAAGCTCTGAAAACTCCATTAATTGTCCTTTACTAATATTTCCTTAGCTTTTCAAAGCTGCTGGTTTTAATAATAATTCTTGTGGTTTTAATAAATTTTAATAACATTGTATTTATTTTGTATTGTTTTTAGCTTTTAAGCTGCCTTGGTAAGGCTGTACTTTTAAAGGGAGACTAACAAGAATTTTAAGTCAACCAATATTGTGGTGTGGGGAGGCAAAAATCTGTCAAGCTAGGTTTTGTTAATGTGCCTTTTTCAGTGCCAAGCTTCTTCCAACTCTGGTTTGCGGCATTTTGTGAGTCTTTCTTTTCCTGCAGGGCAATTTGTGTATTCCGTGTGTAGTTGGAAAATTGATATCTGTTTATGTGTTTTCTTCAGATAAATATATTTCAGTATGCATTTTCTCCATGAGTAAAGAGTATCTGTGTTCATTTTTCAATGGACACATTTTTCAAATATGCATCTTTTTGGGTGGTTTTGTGTATATATGTGTGTGAAATGTGAATTCATGAGAAATGCTCAACATATACAGATCCTTGCTATAAATTATCTTTGGGTCTCAACTTGGTTATGAAAGGTATAAAATGAATAATTTTGCATTAAAAAGCAAACCCAACATAATTATTACCCATCTCTGGTGTGACGTCATTGTCTGCACTGTAAAAAGGACTGGTATTTGATGAGTTTGATCCAGAAATAGTCACCTTTTTATTTCCTGATTCAAATGGAAGAAATGTGGCTAGTTGTTGTTGTTTTTGTTGTTGTTAAAAAGTACCCTATTGACAAAAGCTGTAAATTTATTGCAGCATTTTTGCTTCCTAAAAAAATATGGGGGAAATAGTTTACAGCTGTGCAGGCTAAAATGTTCCATTCTAGTGCATGAATGTTAAACCGGCATTCTCTATTATGAGATGGATTATCCCATAATGGTAACCAGTGTAAGGTAGTGGATAGAGTGGCAGACTAGGACTCTGGAGAGCTGGTTTAAATCCCTGCTTGGCCATAGAAATTCACTGGGAAGGGGGTGTCATCAGCAAAACTACTCCTTAAATATCTCTCATACCTTGAAAATCTTATTAGAGTGGCTATAATTCAAATGTGATTTGACAGCACATAACATAATAAGTGGGAGGTAACTTTTGTTGTTGTTGTTTAGTCGTTTAGTCGTGTCTGACTCTTCGTGACCCCATGGACCAGAGCACGCCAGGCCCTCCTGTCTTCCACTGCCTCCCGGAGTTGGGTCAAATTCATGTTGGTAGCTTCGATGACACTGTCCAACCACCTTGTCCTCTGTCGTCCCCTTCTCCTCTTGCCTTCACACTTTCCCAACATCAAAGTCTTTTCCAGGGAGTCTTCTCTTCTCATGAGATGGCCAAAGTATTGAAGCCTCAGCTTCAGGATTTGTCCTTCCAGTGAGCACCCAGGGTTGATTTCCTGCAAAATGGATAGGTTTGTTCTCCTTGCAGTCCAGGGGACTCTCAAGAGTCTCCTCCAGCACCACAATTCAAAAGCATCAATTCTTCGCCGGTCAGCCTTCTTTATGGTCCAGCTCTCACTTTCATACATCACTACTGGAAAAACCATAGCTTTGACTATGCGGACTTTTGTCGGCAAGGTGATGTCTCTGCTTTTTAAGATGCTGTCTAGGTTTGTCATCGCTTTCCTCCCAAGAAGCAGGCGTCTTTTAATTTCGTGGCTGCTGTCACCATCTGCAGTGATCATGGAGCCCAAGAAAGTAAAATCTGTCACTGCCTCCATATCTTCCCCTTCTATTTGCCAGGAGGTGATGGGACCAGTGGCCATGATCTTAGTTTTTTTGATGTTGAGCTTCAGACCATTTTTTGCGCTCTCCTCTTTCACCCTCATTAAGAGGTTCTTTAATTCCTCCTCACTTTCTGCCATCAGAGTGGTATCATCTGCATATCTGAGGTTGTTGATATTTCTTCCGGCAATCTTGATTCCGGTTTGGGATTCATCCAGTCCGGCCTTTCGCATGATGTATTCTGCATATAAGTTAAATAAGCAGGGAGACAATATACAGCCTTGTCGTACTCCTTTCCCAATTTTGAACCAATCAGTTGTTCCATATCCAGTTCTAACTGTTGCTTCCTGTCCCACATATAGATTTCTCAGGAGATAGATAAGGTGGTCAGGCACTCCCATTTCTTTAAGAACTTGCCATAGTTTGCTGTGGTCCACACAGTCAAAGGCTTTTGCGTAGTCAATGAAGCAGAAGTAGATGTTTTTCTGGAACTCTCTGGCTTTCTCCATAATCCAGCGCATGTTAGCAATTTGGTCTCTAGTTCCTCTGCCCCTTCGAAATCCAGCTTGTACTTCTGGGAGTTCTCGGTCCACATACTGCTGAAGCCTGCCTTGGAGGATTTTGAGCATAGCCTTGCTAGCATGTGAAATGAGGTAACTTTAGGCCTTTGGAAATCACTGCAATAGATGAGAATTTTAGAAAGGTTAAAATGGGACTAAATGGCAGTTTGGATTATGAGAATAAGATGAACTTAATTTAAACAAGTGTATTGAGAATATGGAATAGCAGTAGAAGAGGAAAAAAGATGAAAGTGAAATGAATTTTGGAACTTTTTCACATGAAATGATGATGAAAGGCAACACCTATTCAAGATGTCACTGAAGAGTAAGGGAATCCAATATATCTGTATGCAAACAGTCAAGAGTTAAAGCTGCTGAAAGACTATAAAAAGGAATCAAGAAGAAATTACATAATGATTTATTTTCCTTTAAGGCAGCAGGAGGAAATTTTTCTGCTCACAATATTTGGGACATTAGTAAAATGTAGTGTGTTTGAGCCATATTGCTCTTCTGCATCCAGGTTTTTGATGGATGAAACTTTATTAATAGTCTTTCGACTCCTTTTACTTAGGTGGCAACCAGCGTTTGGAAACTTACTTTTTAAAAGGAATTCATTATATGCAGTGACATGACAAATTATTGTTAGTACTGCCAACGTAGCAGTTTACACTGTTTATTAAATTGCCTATTATTAAGGGTTAATTGGAAAATGATGTGAAACTTGGAAAATGTTGCTCAGAATATCTTTTGAAAATGCCTTTAAAAGTAATTGTAGTGTTATTCACTACACTCCAAAAGAGGGCATTGTTTCTACTTGTTGCATAAGTTTTAAAATTTAACTTCATAATGTACTCATTGAAAAGAAGAAAAAAAGATGAGCTAACTATAGGAAACCTCGTTCTAGCTCTGGTGAGAACATGAAAACTGGTGTATCTAGGAAAAAAGTATTTAAGGTCACAGGTTCAGGCTATAGGTTTGCTTGTGAACAGTTTGAATAGTTTGCTATGGCAGTTAAGTATATGAAATCCTCATTCAGAACTAATGTGAACTTCAGTGGCATTGTACAGAACAAGCATTTTAGCACCGGCTTTAAAAGACATCTGCTGTGGTTTATGCTGAATGTTTGGGCATTGCCTGAATTCTGATAACTTGTTGAAATTCTTTAAAGATAAATGCTCCAACTGAGGAACTGTGGCTAAAGCATGATTTCCCTTACAAACCTCCTTTAATATTGAAGTATAGATTTATTGTTTTTGTTTTTCAAAAACTGCAGCCTTACTACTAATTAGCATGCAGTGAGGAAAATTTAATCTCTCTGTTCCATGTTCTTCAATCTCTCTCTCCCAGTCTTTCTGTCTAATAAACTGTAGATTCTTCTTCTTTTTCTGTATATGTGAAACTAGTTAAGTCACATAGATTTCTTTGGCTTGTTATGTTCCATCAAGTCACCCTTGACTCATGGGAACCGTAGGAATGAACACTCTCCAGAATGTCCTGTCCTCAGCTGCCCTGCTCAGCTCTAGTAAACTCAAGTTTATGGCTTTAGAGAGTCAGTCCATCTCGTATTTGGTCTTCCTCTTTTCCTGCTGCCTTCCACCTTTCCCACCATTATTTTCTTTTCCAACCTTTTCATGATGTACCCAAAGTAGGACAGACTCAGCTTCAACATTTTTGCCTCTATAGATAATTCTTGGTTTGATCTAGAATCTGCTTGTTCATCCTTCTGGCAGTCCAGGGTATCTGCAAAGCTTTCTTCTAGCACCACGTTTCAAATGAATCATTTTTTCCCTCTCAGCTTTCTTAACTGTCCAGTTTTCACACCCGTACATGTTGATCAATAGGGGGAGGATTTCTATGACATTTTATTTCCGGCAACCTGTGTTTGAGTTTATGAGTGGGTTTGAACATGTTTATGAGTAATCTGGTGAGAAAGACCAGATTACTCATAAACATGTTTGAACTTGCTTATGGATTCAAATGTAGGTTGAAGAGAAAATGTGAAATGTCATAGAAATCCTCCCCCTAGTGATCAGTAATACAAGAGTGTAGATGACCTTGGTCTCGGTCTCCGGTAACCTCCTTACACTTGATTATTTTTTCTAGTTTCTTCCTAGTCTCAGTCTTCTTCTGATTTCTTGGCTGCAGTCTCCATTAAGATTGATGATTGGACCAAGGCATACAAACTCTCTATTGATGAACTCCTGTTCTCATCATCTCCAACCACTCTCTAGGCTGTCAGGGCTCAGTAAGAACTGGAGACCCATACATCTGGAAGGCCACAGGTTTCTTAGCCCTGTTTTAATCCAATTCTTCTCCTGTTGTCCTGAGCACAGTCCAGAATTGAATCTGAGGAGGCATGACAGTGCATGATAGTGATAGGTTATGTTTTACACTTCAGAGCTGTAAAATAAATGTAGAGCAGGCTGAAATTAATCATGATTTGCCAGATTCCACAGCCTACAGTTTACAACCTGTGTAGGCTGCTAACATTAAGCTTACTGTTTCCTCAGATCTGTTTGTCAGCAGTGATTAGGAATACAAAAATGTATTGCAAAATTACAACTTATATTTTTAAATGATAGTCAACACGTATTCAATATGAATATCTCATATGACATCAAAATGACCATAGAGGCATGACGAAAATGGAAGGCCTTGGGCTGAAGGAAAAAAACCAAGGCTACCGAAGAAGGCTAGTTCTGACTGATTCTCTGGCTTCTGACCTTGGACTGGCTTATCAGACTCTGCCTTTTGTTCACTGAAGTAAATCACGACACTAATATTGCTATTTTTGTAGCTCTGATGGTGTGATTTCTGAGATCTGCAACTGCTTATAGTACTGTGTGAAATTTCTTGATATTGTTCCCAAAGCCCTGATGACTACGGGGACCACTGAAGTGTGTTTCTTCCAGAGGCGAGATGTTTCGATTGCCATGTCTCTGTACTTTGTTAGTTTTTCCAATTCTTTATTTTCAACTCTGGCATCCCCTGGAATTGCAATTTCAATTATCTAAATATTGCTTTGTTCTATTACTACTATGTATGTTGTGTTATGTTCAAGGTGTCTATCAGTTTGGATCCAGAAATCCCACAAGATCTTGACTTCCTCATTTTCTGACACCTTCCCTACCTGATGTTCCCATGGGTTTTTGGAGGCTGGAAAATTATACTTTTTGCATAATGTCCAGTGCACTAATTTTGCCACTCTATCATGTCTAATTTTGTAATCTCTTCGTACAATCTTGGGACATTTGCAGATGAGGTGTGACACAGTTTCATCTTTTTCTTGGCAGAGTTGACATTTGCTGTTAGCACTAATTCCTTGGTCTTAGCGTTTATCACGTTGGTTTGGAGTGCTTGTTTCTTGTGCAGCAAAAATCAGTCCTTCGGTTTCTTTCTTAAGGGTCCCCAGTTTTAGCCATGCCCATGTTGAATTACTATCATGCTTTCCATCAATCTTTCTCAGGTGTTGTCCATGTAGTGGATTATTTTTCCAGCTGTTGAATTTATTTTCAAATTGTTGTTTCTTATATTGAGCCTCTGTTTCTGTTGTTTTCAATATATTCTCCATTTTCACTGCCTTAAATAATTTTTCTCTGCTTGTACTGATATAATCAGTTAGGTGTCTTTTTTCCTCCTCTACTACCTGCTGTATTTGCAGTAATCCATGGCCTCCGATTTTTCGTGGTAAATATAATCTGTCCACATCACTTTTTGGATGTCAGTTCTTTAACTTTTGTGTGCATGATGTTATCTGCTTCTAGTATTCCAAGGTATTTATAATTCTCATCACTTGATAGTGATTTTATAATATTGCCATTTTTTTAACTCTATTCCATCTAGTTTTTGGATATTACTGCGGTGTATAGACAGAGCTGCACATTTGTGAATTCCAAATTTCATTTGAATATCTTCACTAAATATTTGCACTGTGTTTAGCAGTGATTCTACCTCCGTGGAACTTTTTGCATACAGTTTTAGGTCATCCGTGTATGAGACATGATTGATTTTTCCAGCTTGTTGTGAAATAAGGTAGCCCAATCCAGTTTTATTTAAAATTATTGACATGGGGATTAGTGAGATGTTAAACAGCAGTGTTGACAACGAATCCCCCTGAAATATTCCACTTTGGATGCTAACTCCCCCAATTTCTTCACCATGGGCCATTAAGATAGTTTCCCATTTTTCCATGTTTTTCTTGATGCACTTCTGAATGTTTTTGCTAATCCCAAAAAAATTTAGGCAGGTGTTAATCCAGCTGTGTGGCAATGAGTAAAATGCCTTTTTATAGTCTATCCAGGCCATGTTAAGATTTGTTTTTTGTCTTTTTGCATTCTTCAGTATCATTTTTTTCAATAAGCAGCTGATCTTTTGTGCCTCTTGACTTTTTAAAGTTTCCTTTCTGTTCAGTTGGGTATAGGGAGTTTTCATTAAGTATTTATATATTGATCTTGCAAGTACTCCTGTGAGGAGTTTGTACATTGTTGGAAGGCATGTAATAGGCTGATAATTATTGAGTTCATTGCCCTTTTGATAATCTTTTATTATCAGAAATGTGCGGCCTGTTGTCATCCAGTCTTCAGTTGTAGAATTTTGAAGTAAGTGGTTAAACTGCACTGCTACACGTTAATAGAGACTTATTAGATGCTTTAATCAAAATCTGTGCAGCTCATTTGGACCAGGTTCACTCCAATTTTTCACAGCCTTTACTTGCCTCTTAATCATTTCAGTTGTTATTACAATATCATCCATTTGTTTTCCTTAAGTTTCTTTACAAATGTCTTTAATCCATGAGGCATTTTTGTTATGTCTTGTTGGACATTTATTTCCAAAAATTTAGAGCATCATCTTTTCATGGGCTTAATTTCTTTTGCTCTGTATATTCTCCTAGTGATGTAGAGAATAGTCGTTGATTATTTCGAAATTGCGTGTTTTCTCTATATTGTTTCAAGCGTCCATCATATCTTTCAATTTTCTTTGCTGTAGCTGTTACGTGCTGTTTTAATTCTTCCATAGTTTCAACTATTGTTTTCCTTTCTAGGTCGTATATTTTGCATAGTCTGGCTTTTACTTTTTACTTTTTGAATCTTTAAAGTGTTTTAAGTTGCCAATGTCTGCATGTTTGTTTATTTTTCTTTCCAGCTAAATTTTCCACTTTGGGGTGCCACAGTTTTTCTGGGTTTTTTGCAGCTTGCAAGCAAGATCCATGGTTATTATGCTACCTGTGGTATACATGAGCTGGTTTGTTTCCTTTAGTGTGTTGGTTGGGATTGTTCTGATGACTACATTTGCATCATTCAGTAGATCTTTTACTGGTTTACTTTGTAATTGGCACAAATTGGGGAGCCTTTGTCTTTCTGTGTTCTGGCTAATATGGGTTACTATTTTTCCCCTCAGTGATGTTTACCATTCTGTCAACTCATAATTTCTGGGTTGTTCCATAAGTTGTTCCTCTATTGATATGTTTCCACTACTGTGTCTACCTCTACCCTCCATTTGTCTTCCATATTATGGTCATTGTTTTGTGTTGATTTCACCACGTTTTCTAGTTCTTGCAATTCCAGTTCTGAAAACACTTTACTCTGGATGATAAACCTTCCCTGGTCCATTAATCGTTGTTCAGTTATGTCACTACTTGAGTGTTTCCTTTTCCAGATTTCCATCATTCTTTTTTGAAAACCACAGGCTGTTGGGTTTGCCTTGTAATAACATTTCATAATTTCTCAATTTTTGGTGAGAGTCCAAGTTTTGTGTTTACATTGTTCCAGTAGCTTTGCAGCAGCCTGTCCTGGTTCCTCAACAGGGTCTGCTGAGCCGTGTAACCTATTTGTCACCAGATGCCATGGGGCTATAGTATATGACGTGGTCCTTGTTGACTTGGGTGACGACCGATCCGGTATGGATTTCTGTTTATTTCCTCTCATCATAATTGATGATTGGCGGACACAGTTGGTCTGGCTTGTTAGCTGAGACCTGTCTGGCTTGGGAGACCCTTCAGCATAGCTCTCAACCTCACTGAAGCACGCAAGCCACTCCGCCTCAACAAGGCCTGTGCCCTTGGAGGGCATGATGATGATTGCTATCATGCTATCCTTGTATTCTAATTATTTACGGCCACAGTTTGATGAGCTGTCAGCTACATTTTAACAGGTGATTAGTCATAAAGCTTCATTAACACATATATTAATCCTTGGATTTCTAAATGACTAGGAGAAACAGATTCCACTTGCGTAATTTACATGTTTAGAATTCTCATTTGAATCCACAAGACTTTCTTACTGTTCCCAATGTATACTGAAATTTACTAGGCTAATAAATATACACATTGCTGGTAAACAAAATAATAAACTCTGCAAATTTACCTTGGATTGGCATATGTTTTAAGTGCTAATTTGGCATCTCTAGGGACTCATCCAGTGATTTATCTTTATCTTTTTTAACTTGCATGATTCTTATAAATCTTTCAAGTGATAAACCTTTGGTACTTAAAGGAAAGGATGTCTGAAGAAGAAAGCAATTCAGAGTACATTTACTTTTTTATTATTTTTGCCATGTTTGCTATTTTTATCTTGGCTCTTTGTATTAGAGAAATTGAAGAGAGAGGAAAAAAGACTTCGGGAAGTTAGTAATTAATCACATGATAAAAATCCATGGAGATTTGAGGCTGATGAAGTTGGATCAAGGTTTATTAGACTGAAATAGAGTATGCACTCTGAACTGGATGTAAACTGAAAGCAGTAAATCCTGAAATGAACACTGGATGTACACCAAAAGCTCTTTTTACATGTAAGGACTGATCATACAAAACTGTAATACAGTCAACCCTCGACTTACGAACTTAATCCGTTCTGGAACAGCGTTCGTAAGTTGAAAAGTTCGTAAGTCGATTTCCCATTTCCCATAGGAATGCATTGAAACCCCGTTAATCCATTCCGGCCGAATAAAAAAAAATACAAAAAATAAAAATAAAAAGCACCAAACACTACAAGCCCCTGGGCCTGCAAAAAACAACCCCACCAGCCCAATCCCACCCTGCAAAAGAAAAAAAAAATTAAAAAAGGAAAAAGCAGCACCTTACCTCCACCGCCGCTGCCGGGCCAGGACTGCCGCTGCCGGGCCAGGGCTCCGCCGCCGCTGCCGGGCCAGGACTGCTCCCGAGTGGGGGGGGGGAGGGAGAAAGGCTGGATCACCTTTCTCTCCCGCTCCGCGGCTTCTCCCGAAGGGCTGCTCCCAAGCGTGGGGGGGGGGGAAGAAAGGCTGGATTGCCTTTCTCCCTTGCCCTGTGGCTTCTCCCGAAGGGCTGCTCCCGATGGCTTTTGCGGCAGCAGAGAAGCTGCGTGGGGGGGGGGGAGAAAGGCTGGATCGCCTTTCTCTCCCGCCCCGCAGCTTCTCCTGAAGGGCTGCTCCCGAGCGTGGGGGGGGGGGCTGGATCGCCTTTCTCTCCCACCCCGTGGCTTCTCCTGAAGGGCTGCTCCCGATGGCTTTTACAGCAGCAGAGAAGCCGCGCGGGGCAGGAGAGAAAGGCGATCCAGCTTTTCTCCCCCCCCCCCCACGCTTGGGAGCAGCCCCGGTAGCGGCGGCGGAGGTCCAGGCCCGGCAGCGGCAGCGGAGAAAGGCAGCGGGGAAGCCGGGGAAGCCTCTGGCAGCGGCGGCCACGGCGGCGGGGTGGCCCGGGAGGCTGAGCCCAGCCGGGATGGTCTGGCGGCTCGCCTCCCAGCGGCAGTAGCAGCAGCGCTCAGCCTCCCTTTTCCTAACCGTTGGGGCGAAAGAGCTACAAAGAAGCAGCCTCTTTGCCACCAACGTTTTGAATTTCCCGCCCTTTTCCCCTGCCTTTTTTTCAGTTCGTAACTCGAGGCTCAGTTCGCAAGTCGAGGGAATATTTTCTTATGAGAGCAGTTCGTAAGTCGAAATGTTCGTAACTAGGGCCGTTCGTAAGTCGAGGGTTGACTGTATTGAGAATCCTGATAATCTGGTTTGAAAAAGTAGAATGTCTATTTTTCTTAAAGTGTATTTGTAACATATGTACACAACCACAAATAAGTTTGCTGGCACATATTTTATTTCATGTTAGCTTTTGTGGACTGTAGCCAATTTCATCAGATGCAAGTGGGCTCTAATCCACACTTTATAGCAGACACTAAAAATGGTTACTGTACGTATAAGAATAGATTGTTTGTTTGTTGTTTCCTACACTAGACTTACATGGTTACCCAGACCCCTGCCCTCAAATGTACGAAACATATAGGTGTAGAAGTGTGTGGCCATGCATATGTTTGTTGTGGACTGATATGGAGATATATGTTTGATTTCTAATAAGTAGCTCCATGGTCCACGCCCCTGACAGATCAGAATGGCAGTATAAGATAGGCATGAATTTCTGTACCCAGGAGCAGTGGAAGAGAAAGTGAAATAGCTATTGAAGCAATTGCCGATCTACTAACAGAACAATATAGTTCCACCGCAACAGTAGTCAGTCCACTTTTATCCTTCCACTTTCATGCCAGACCATATTAATGATTACTCTCATTAGCCACACGGGAAATGCACAAATCAATGTGTGAAGTTAGTCAGCACCACCAGCGAGATAACACTGCCTTACTCAGTCTACATCACCTTACACATAATGGCTAAAATTCTATTGTAATATACCAAGTGTGCAAGGAGAATTGCACAAGTGTTGTCTGCAATTTACTGGCCATCTCCTGTGCAGACACACAACTAGGCATGTACAAGCACACAACAGAACAACCACACACATAAACTATGCAATTTTCAGTACACAGTATTTAGTAGTAATGGGATAGGATTCCAGCTAATGCGAAAGGCAGTGTGTTATAGTTTTTGGGAGAGAAAGGTGGGATAAAAATATTCTAATCAGTCAATCTTGGATTGGGATTTGAGAGATCCAGTGTCAAGGCCCTGATGAGCAATGACACTCACTGACTTTAGCATGACCTACCTACAAGGTTGTTGTGAGGATAAAGGATAGAGGTGAAAAGCCATTATGCTGTCTTCAATTTGTTGGAGGAGAGGAGGGATGTAAATAAATGAATAAAGAAGCAAGCTAAATAAATAAATAAGCAGGCCACCTATCAAGCACAAAATTAAATGCATTTTGTAAGGAATTAAGATAACCCAATTTCAAAACTTTGAAGAACTTCAAAACAAAATCCATTGTGCAGAAGATTTTAATGTCTGTTATAACTAAATATATTTTTGAAACATTTATTGCGAGTTTATTTTTATTTATCACTTTAAAGACGAATGAACATTGGCACAGGACACAACAAGAAAACAGAGTACTTTTCAAATTCTCCATTTCTTCAGTAACCAAATAAGCACTACTTGGTATGATGTTTCATGTGATATTTGGTGCTGAAAAAGGCAGATAAATTCAAAATACCATCTCCAGGTAGCTTGATATGTTTCCTGTTCATATTCCCTTCTTTTTCTGGAGAACACCGAATGCAATCCCACTGTCAGTCACCTGGTGATTCCACCTTCATGTATTTCAACTCCATTTTCATTGTATTATTGCATGAAAACCCAAGCCTTGTTCGGGTGCTAGAAAACATATACTGTAGACAAGGCAGGAGCCTCAGTTCTTCGTTTCTGGTTTGGTCCACTAAAAATAGAAGGTGGTGAGTCCTTATGTGTACAGGTCTGCACCCTTTCACTGCCTGCTCTTACTACTGCTCCCATCCCTATTCATTCCTACAGTGCCACCCTCCAGCCAAAGACAAAGAGGAGGGGGGAAGTGTTGTCTTCCTTCTCCTAGTTGCCTCTCTACCTTCTGGGCTGGCTATGTTCCTGGCATTTATTTACCACCCCTTAAGATGAGGTCACCACACTGTGGAGGTGTGGAGACAGTGGCATCAACCAGAGCAGTGGTCCGCAACCTTGGATTCCCAAAGATTCTTGCATTACAACTCCCAGACATCCTGTCCAACACAGCTAGCAGTGAAGACTTCTGGGACCCAAGGCCAGAAGACACTGAAGTAGATTACGAGCCCATGTGGCAGAGAGTGGGGGGCTCCATCACTGCCCCTACCACTCCAGATCTGCAGGCGACTCCCTCATCCTGATGGTGGTAATGCTGCAGGGAGGCCATACAGCTGTTGGAAGTAGTTAGTTGCTGAGAGCAAAAGAAGACAGGGCTGAATGTACAGATAATTGTGCACTCTCAATATGACTGTGTAATGCAAGACTGGCCCAGCAGTGCCTAACTTATGCATTGGGGAGAGTTGTTGCCTAACCGTAATTCTGCTTCTCACCTTTCAGGGGAGAATTACTAGCAGACACTAGGCAATGGTCACCACACTATAGGCAACTCTTGACCTCAGTAGCTCCTTACTCCCCATCGTTTTTCTGACCACTTTACTTCTGAAAACATATCTCATGGTAGCAGGAAGAAGATCCATGTTTTCCTGTTTGGATCATAATCTCACACAGACCAAAAAATAAAAAGCAAAGTGGCACCTTGAAGAGTAACCGTTATATTTTAATGTGAGCTTTCGTGGATAAGTGTGTCTGATGAACAACAGAAGCTCACATTGAGCTCTAACAATTAATCTTTAAGGTGCCACTCCATTGTTTTTTTATTTTGTTTTTGTTTGGATGTGCTTGCACAGACATTAACATGGCTACTTCTTTGAAAATCACACACAGCAATGAGTGAAGCACATGGAGAAGCCCCGGGTTCGTTCTGTGGATAAGCTGCTGCAGAACTGGGTCATCACTGAAGCAACAACAATGCAACCGTACAGGGTTACTGCCTGGAAGAAATCTGCATAACATTTGGACTTCGACCTTGAGGAATCAGCCTTGTATCTAGTGGGAAATGCATCCTACAATAGAGTGTCGGATCTATGAGGCTTGTGAGGCATGGAGCAAACTTCCCTTTGCCTTTTGTTTTAAATGCCATTGTAAAATATATATATAGAACCCTAGGATAACAGTTTCTTTTTGGAAATCTGGAAATTGTAAGAAATAGTAAATTGCAGTTATTTAACTTTATATTACCAATTAAAAAATCCAGTTGATATGGACGACATCCAAAATAGATAGCACTACATGCACACGTTATGTAAACAGATAGCAAAGGGAGCAATTGCCTGGCAGTAGGCAGCCTTCAAGTTGCACTGGATTCCACAGCAAGAGATTGCTAACAGGGGGATTCAGGGTGCGGACTGAGGCTCTCCTGTGGTCTCGCCGCCTTCTCTTTTGAGCAACCTGACATGTGTATTCCGCTTCCAGAAATAAAATGAATGAGGACTCCACAAAAACGGCATTTGAGTTGAAGCAAACCGAACGCCTGCACCGAACTCTAATCTCCCTTCTTTTTTTCTGCCTCTCTTCAGTACGCCAAGTTAAAAAAAAAAAAAGAGAGAGAGAGAGAAATCTCACAGGTCGCCGTGTATGTTCCCGGGGAGTCGGGGGCAAGCTGTAATGAGGCTGATAGCAGGATTTTGCAAATTCACTGGAGAAGGCGGGGAAAAGGCGGAGTGTAATAGAGCCCCAGCTCAGCGGGTTGTATTTGAAAGTGTGCGTCTCTCTTGAGGTACAACACGGGCGCGTTCGCTCGCCGTCGTGAAAACATGTAATATCTGTGTGAGACAAAAGCGGCGGGAGGAGAGAAGCGGGAGGTGTTTTCCGGGCGGGTATAGTGGGACTTGGCAAGGAGTGACGTCACCTGCTCTGTACACACACACACACACACAGGCGCGGGCGCGCGCCGCCGCTGTCTCGCTCTCGCCCTCTCCAAGAGCGGCACCTTCCCCGTTTCGCGCGCCCCAGTGTGCGGCGTGTGCCGTTCTTGGTGGTGTCTTCCGGCAGTTTGTGGTCCAGGTTATGGCGACGCGGGGGCTGGAGCAGCCAGCGAGCGAGCGAGCGAGCGGGCTGAGGGGCTCTCCCGCTCCACCGCCCTCCCTGGTCTAAGCAGCCGGGTGTTGCAACAAGCGTCTGCTATATAACACTATCGGGGGAACCACACAAATCCTGTGATCAGCACTTCATAAGCGGATTTAACAGTAACAGACATTAAAAAAACAACACCACCAAAACCCAGGAAGGGAAAGAGAGCGAGCGAGCGAGAGAGACAGAGGGAAGAGCATCCCTACGACTTTCTCCCGCGGGAAGCCGGGCCGGCAGCCCGCCGTCGCCTCTTGGGGCAGAGAGGAGACTTCCCCCGGAGGGGCTTCCGTCGCTTCCTCTGCCTACCTAATTTTTCCCCTCCAGGATTGGCATTCCACTCCGGGAATTGTTGTCGTTATTATTACCGTTACTATTATTATTACTATTGCTATTATTATCATTATTGCTATTATTAGGAACAGGTGGCGACGCGAGAAAGTGGTTTTCTATTTGTAGTTAAAGGATGGACTAAATCTAGAGGGGCAAAGGGGGAGGCGGGAAGAGAAGGAGAAGAAGAGAGCGAGAGGAGGAGGAGGAGAGAGAGAGGGGGGAGAAGGAGGGGGAAGAGGCGAGCGGAGAGAGCGCCGGGAGCAGCAGCAGCAAGAAGAAGAAGAAGAAGAAGAAGCAGCACAAGAGAGCAGGGAGGAGGAGGAGAAGCGAGCGAGCGAGCAGGGGAGCCCGGCTGCCAGGGGAGTTGGGCCGGCCGCTCTTTATCTCCGTGGACGTCGCCGCCGGCCCCTCGGGCTCCTCTCCTCCGAGAGGCCGCTCGACACTTTCTCGCTTCCGACTGTCTGGAAGAGGAGCGACTCCCGAGAACCGCGACAGAAAGCGACCGACCGACCGACCGGGGATGGTGGTGGTGGTAGAAGTGGCCGTGGTTTCCCGGCTGGAAGCCGGTGGCTGGGCTTTGGATTAAACTGGGCGCCCGACAGACCAGCGACGGGAGCAGGAGAAGGAGGAAGAAGAGGAGGAGGAGGAGGAGCTGGCCTTGGGGGGGGGGTGGCAGCAAGAGCGGCAGGGGAGAGAATAATCACCACAATAATAGTGATACCGGCACAAGCAGGAGGACGACGAGGAGGAGGAGGAAGAAGAAGAAGAAGACGAGGGAGCAAGCCGGAGAAGAAAGCGCCCGGGGTTGTGACGGGCGGGAAGGCGGACTTGGTCGGCGGCGGTGGCGGCGCTGCTGCTGCTGCTGCTGCTGCTGGTGGTGGGACTGAGGGCTGCCAGCATGACCAGGTAATTGTCTTTGCTGCCGCCGCCGCTCCTGACCCATTTCTTTCTTTTAGCCTCTGCTTGCTCCTTCTCTCTGCTCGCGCGCGTGTGTGTGAGAGAGAGAGTGTGTGTGTGAGAGCGCCATGCGTTATATCCCCGCTATTCCCCCCTCCCGGACCCCTCCCCTCCCGCTCTCGAAGTAGCCTTGGGGTCTCATCTCCAGTCTGGGGAGAGCTGACAAGAAGGGGAAATTGGGAAGCTTTGAGGTAGGCAGGACTGGGGTTGCCTTAACTGGTGCCCAGAATAAGCTAAGTCCATACCTTGTGTACTCTTTCTCTCTCTTTCTCTCTCTGTGCGTGCGTGCGTGTAGGAACGGGAAGGGGACAGGAGGACATATAAATCGCAAAAGAAGGGCTCTTGTTTATGATTGGGTTGGTTTGTGCCCTGAGAACAATACATTATTTTATTCTTCATACTGGGAAGACAAGAAAAATCAAAGACCCCAGTAGCTGCCATACAGACTCTGAGTTGAAGTGGGGAGGGGAGGACTCTGTATCTATCGGCAACCTGATCATGGATTTCTAGAGACGGGCCCCCTTCCTTCCTCATGCCTCCAAGGAAGGAATCCTTGCGTTAAAAGTATTGTTATTTTTAAATGATCCAAGAAAAGAACGTTTGCTAGTGGATTTGCTGGATTTGAAACCTCTGGTATTTTTTGTTAGCTCACTTACTTGGTCAGAGTTCTCCTGGTAGAAAGCGGCTGTTACCTCGCTTCAGCTTTCATTCATTTCTAGGTAGTTTCCTAACACTTGTTAGGGTTTTGGTTTTCTATTTCACTTCTCCCTCTCCCCACCTGCCCTATAAGTAGCAACCACTGCAAAGCCTTCTCCACTCTGCTGTTCTGGCTGGTGTTAGTTTTGTTTCTCTACAGGCTTCTACAGAAGTGTGCTATGCCATCATCATCATTCATTCATTCTTCCGTGATTTTGTATATTTTGTAAGCCATTGGAAAGTTCATTTAGCAGCGTTCTCTGTACAGAAACAGAAATTTAATATGGTTTGAAGGGAGTGCTCACATCAGAAGTGAAGATTTTTTTTGTTTCTTCAGTATTTCTAGGGGGTGGTGTAATATTTCCTCCTGGCATGAACCATTTACATTTTGGAGAGTGAGTGGTTGTTTTTGTTTTTTTGTTTTGGTAATTTTATAACTTCAGAAATAATGTAGGAAGCTCGGATGGGGACCTTTTTGTCAGGTACTTTTATCTCCTTTGGTTAGGAATAACTAACTAGTTTTGCTTTTCAAACAAGGGCTTTCTCCTGCTTGACATTAAAATTATTATGCAAACAATTCAAATTGACAGGAAGTCTTTTTTTCTTGTGTCTTATAAAAAACTTGGAATGTTTGCTGCTCTGTGTCTAATGTAAATGGAACTTGAGATGGGCTTTCAAGAGTTTTTGATCTGCTGGGAAAGAATATGGTTTCAGCACTACAACAGTGTAACTTAAAACAGAAATTGGAGAAATATATATTCTGAAAATAACCAATAACATGTAGCTACTTTTAAAGAAGGCTGCTTATTGTTTCATTACAATGTCCTTAAAGTAAATCTCAGAAGATATACTATACAGTTATTTCAGATGTGAAATTGATAGTCTGGTCAGCGCCATAAGTTCAGCTGTCAGATTTTTCCCTAGTAAAATGCTGTAAACATCAGATATGTTCTCTACAAGATGTGTTTAAGAATTAAGTTTTTACAAAGAGGGAGACAGGTGTTTTTACAAAGAGAGAGACAGTAGTATGCTTTCACTTGTGGAGGTACGATATAATATATTTATAAGTACTTTCAATTTAAGGTGATACCTGATTTTTACACATCTTCTTTAAGTACCAATGTCACTAAGAAATTGTGGCTTATTATGCTTTGTCAGGAATAGCACTTAGAAAGACATATTGCTGATATTTTGATATTTCAAGCTGTTGTGTTTCAAAATCACCTTTTTATTTCCCCAACATTAGTGTTTTTAATTACTACCAAATAGTGATGCAAGTCCATCATTCTGTTGTGGCTGTTAAATAACCAGTTATGCCCAGACACAGTGATAGAACTCTCTCTCTCTCTCTCTCTCTCTCTCTCTGTATACATACATTGCCTAATTTTCTGTGGAGGGATTCTATGTAGCTGTGAGTTTGCATTTAGAAATCTCAGTGAAATCTCATTCTCTCTCTCTTTAAAAAAGGCCACATTCAGATTCTACACTTGAATTGTGTTAATGGTAGAACTTCGTAAGCTGAAAAGTAGGGAAGTACCCCTTTGTCTGCTACTGTGAGTGCTGAACCACTAGGGGCCTGTATAAACTGCTCTTGCAAAGCAAATTCCGTTATATAGCGTACTCTCCTGCTTTCGCTAGAAGGACATTTTTGTGTTGATACTCAATGCTATAAATGTTAACCTGTTATTCATTATGAATTGGCTAGGCTATTGGTCTTCTAATGAATAATTTTTGTGCTGTCTCCCACTGGGAATTTTAAGTGGGGTATTGGGAATACCATTGCTTCTCTGTAGTTTATGAACAATACTGTTTGTGATCATCTTGACTAAATTGGGGTCTTGATATATTTCATTTTTAGTTCTGTGGCTAACACCTATATAAGACAGTGTTTTTTCCCCTCCTCTCTAAAGAAGCATGAGAAGGTTAAGCAGAAGATTCATGGTTATGCTAAAATTGGTGCTGTTTGCCAAATACTAATGTAGAGGTTAAAAATGAGCTGAAGAACATTACCCTAAAGAAGCGTGATGTCTTTGTGGATTGAATGTATATTTAAACTACCATTGTAAAGTACAGAGATTCCAAAGTTATGTCTGGAGTGTAGTCAGCATTTATTGTATCTGGGATGAAGATGCACTACACAGTTTTGAACATTTGCACTGATTTGAAGTGAAGCAACCATGACATTCAAGACAGAAACCAAGAAAATAAGGCTAAGCAGTCTCTGTTGATTTTCATTTTTTCGAGATTGACAAGGCAGACCATTTGTACTGGAGAACAGCTGAAATATTTGCATATTGAATTCCTTTCAAACTGGACAGGTAGCTGATTTATTAAGCTATTTTTAAAGCATTTACTAAAGATAACTCAGGAGTCTGTAGGATTCCCCAGTGAGAATATAACTTTAGCGTATTATCTGTGTGATTTTTTTTTTTAAGAATATGGTTTAAAACTACTAGGTGTGATATGAGTAATAATTTTTCTTAGGAATTTTGGTATTGTATCAAATTGGAAAGGCAAGAAATAGGTATCACTGGGGAGGCAAAAATGATAGCACAGTTTCAATGTTCATGTTTCTTATATTACTATAGTGACAAAAGCCCATCTGAAATACATTTTCTTAAGTCCATATTGTGCACTATGTAAAAATGTTTCGCCCAAATTGAGTTTGTCTCTCCAACTGTAAAAAGCAGATAGTAACACATTAGCAGCTAGAAATATTTTGAGTAATAATTCTACTTAAGGCATTCTTGACAAGTGAGATGAGCTTTACTCTTTTTTATGACTTCAGTTTTTAAGAAATGATTATTTCCTTGGAGGGAGAAATAGCCTCTATTTCATATGATCATGACGTTGAAAGTGTCAGCATACTAGATTGTACTGTCCTTATCAAATTATTTTACTATCTCTCCAACTCTGCTTCTGGCAAAACCTAACATACTTACAATTGAAAATAAACTTAGAATTTTCATAGGTTAGGGGGTGTGGGTTCTTCATTTATTTGGATTTGGTGTTACAGGAATCTCCTTATAAATGTGTAGTAGTAACTGACAGCCTGGAGGCGAATCCATGCTTAAAATATTCTTTCATATACCATCAGTGATTTACCAAGTCAGAGCAAAGGCAAAGGAATTATTTTCTCTATGATCTACTAAACTGAGAGCTCCTGTACAACACATTGACTGAGGAAATCTGATGATGTAGAAGAATATTATTGGAGAGTGCTTTGCCTTCGAATTAATTTCCAACAAGCTTTACTTGTTGTTAGAGCTGTACTCCATTTATAGGGGTCCTGTGTATACCTCATCTCTAACTTTGTGGAGGGTATATTTATTAGAAACATATCGTCTCCATGATAATACCATACTGTTCTGACTGAACATTGACATCTCTTATTAAATTATAGACATCATGAAAGCTTTTGCGTAAAGACAAGATCTATAAATTCCATGTTTTTTAAAAAACAAATCAGAATGTGTGTGGGAAAGTACTGTTATGAAAAATAAAGTTTTTTTTCTCCGTTTGGTGATTATTTGGCATATGTAAAAAATCATATGTGTAAATTGATCTCCGGTATATCCAGAATTAGAATGACAGAATTAGGAGAGTCATCTATGGGCCATCTGGTCCAACTCATGCCCTGAGGCAGGATATTTCATACTTAATGTATGCCTAACAGATGCCTGCCCAACCTTTTCTTGGATGCCTCTAGGAAAAAAGATTCCACAACTTCCCCAGTCAGATTAAAAAAGTGTCTTAATATGTAAATAGTGTTCCGTATTGTATTCAGAAACAGTACGTGTTGATATCCCACCTTGCATGCCATTGCATAAATATTCATCAAAAATATAAGATTTTTAAAGATAAAAGAGTAAATAGTAAGCTTAAATGAATAAAACAGTTAAAATATGAATTATTTTATAACATTGGCATTAGATCAGTGCCTACTTTTTTTTTTACTGAGATCTCCTCTTAAAAATGGTATTTGTGTTCATATACTTGCAAAATATAACAGCTTTCAGAGTGCATTTTTTCCTTTATCAGTTCACTAAAATGATGGAACTTTTGATTTTAGAAATGCCTGGATTAATTCTTACATTGCACTTGTGCTTGTTTAAGCAGAAATCGTTGGTTTGATATTCATACTGATAGTTAATATTTAAATTCTGGTTTGGACAACAGGAAATTATATTTCTTTGCAAACAAAGAAGACACAGATCTTTTAAACAGCAGCCCAGTGTACACTCACATCACATGGTTAAAGTCATTTCGTACATATTTTGTCAATAAATAATGTATTCCACGTATTATATGAAGTAGAGCAAGAAAATGTGGTAATCCCCAAGATGTGTCCTTTAAAGCTTTGAGAGACATGTTTCGAACTTCAGTGGTGTGTATAATATGATTTTGTAGTTGGCCAAACCTACTATCTTCTCACGCTAACTGATGGCTGTGTCTTGTTAAAAGATTTCAGATAAGCAAGGAGCTATTCCCACTACTGTAGAAGGGTTTTATTTGTTACTGTCCGTTCTCCTTTCAGTATTATCAGTTAGACATCAATCTCTTATTGTTTGTTTTGTTTTTTAATGAATATTTAGACTTTGGGCCATGGAAGCACTTTCTATCTTTATCTGGACACAGTGTGAATGGGCTTGCAAAATTTGGAGAAACTGGGCATAATCCATTATCCGCTGAAATCAATAAGAGTTAAAGGCATTTAACAGTGCAATTTATAATCCAGTCTTACAGTGCTCACTCTGAAATAAGTTGCACTGCAATGTGCAGTTTCATGTTTTTGACTTGGCAGCATTAAAATATTTGTTTTGAATGATTTGAAATATAAATACTAGGTTTAAAAAATAATGCAGATCAAAATTAAGAGCAGAAATTAAAATTGAAGTTTCTTGGATTCATTTTTTTATTGTTTGAATAACTCAAATTAAGCTTTGAAAGCTGCTTAACTGTTGTCCAGTGCAGCTGTCCTTCCCTGAAAGATTAAGTTTCAGGAGCAATGATGGATGTTGGATGCCTGTAGCCAGTTGTGGGGTTTGCTCTGAGGTCAGTGGTACTGATGGAAGATAGGAATTTACAGCCTTCTGTTTCAATGCCAGCTGAACCAGTCGCATTTCTCAGAGGGGAAAAAGATTAGACTAGACACATGCAATGCTGAGCTAATATTCCTGTCTAGTTCAGAAAACCATTTATTTTGCATGTAAAAAGACATATACTTGTGGCTATTATGACCATTCCCTCCCCCAGTATCTACATAGTCGTTTTTCCAATTAACGTTGCTAAGTTTCATATAAATATTATGTGTATAGTTTAAACAGGAGTATTGAGTTTTAGATTTTTTAAATCCTTTATTCTAATGCAATTCCAATTGTCAATGTTTAAAAATTTGCAGTAAAATTTGCAGTAAAACATATTACTTGTCAAAATCATGTAATATGTTCCTTATAATTATTCAGGAAAAGTTCATTAAGTCAGTATCTTAAAATATTACAAATAGTAGTTTTTTAACAGATCAACATATATGATCCATATTACAATGGAAATGATTTTTTGTGAATTTATTGTTATTTGAAACATTATTGTTTGTTGACATTTGAAATTGATTGGCATCATTTAGCAAATGGTAGGAACTGCTGAAAGCAAGAGTCTCTACATTAAGGAGAAATGTCAGTCTTTGACAGGTTGTTTCTTAACCTCCCATAAGGAAGGAAATCAGGAACATTTCTATAAAAGCAACATCTTGAAAAGTTTAGTCCATCAAGGATACCAATACAGAATGATATCAAGTAAATATACATTCTGTGTCATTGGGCAGTTCAGCATATTGTGTGTGTGTATGTGTGTGTGCGTTTTAAAGTTGCGGAAAACTGCAGTCAGTTAATCTGTCTGTATGTGGCTACACTCACTGCACAATACTGCAGGATATGCATTATTGAGGTCTAGCCAACCGGGGCCAAGTTCCAGGTTTACGTGCCTCCCTGTAAAGTGCCCTTTGATGGCTTATCTCTCCTTTTATTGCCCTCCATCATTTCCTGCCAGTGATGTGGTATAGGGGCTTGATTATTGGCACAGGGCAACTAAACCATGTGGCATTTTAATTGCCCCCAGTGCCTCTGGTCGAATTAGAATTTTTAGGCCATTGCAGTTTTTTTTGTTTAAGCAGCTTTGAATCACCATTTAAATTTTCTACAGAGCTCCAAAGTGACGTAGAATTGATTTTAATTATTATGGTGGGTGGTTCACAAACCACTTGACATCGAGGGTTTGGGGTCATATCGGAGCCCAAGGACGCTATGTGCTGATGTCACCTCTGACCAACACATGTTCTTACTGCAGCATTGTGCTTCCAAATACAGCACTTTATTCCCCCCCCCCCCCGAGAGTTATCGGGAATTACAACAAATTGTGCATTAACGAGAAGCTGATAGTGCACACTCAAGACACTGCTGTGGTAAAAGTTCACCTTTCCTTGCTCTTGTTCTGCCTGGATATTATGGTTCAGATGTGCTTCTGTTTGTTGCTTGTCTCTTTCCTGTATCCTTTTGTCTTACTATTGAGATATTATAAATGCTGGTGCTGTAAACCTGCTTCGAGGGGAGTGCCTGCTCCTGCCCCTTTCGTCATTGTGTTCTTCATGGAAGCAACACCAGGTTCAAAGAGGAGTAAGATTTCTGCTTGTGTAGGCTGTGTGTGTAGATTTTCAAGGGTTTTCCCTTGTTTGTAGAGCCTACATGTGTGCAGGAATCTCCTCTTCAGATCCAACACTAAAACAGTAAAGAATGGAGTGATGGAGGGGCATGTTCAAGTGTATTCACAGTGATACCATTTATGATGCTTGAATAGAGTTTCAGTGACCCTGGTTCTCTGGGAAAAAAAGTTAGGAAATGCATTGTTTATATATAAATAGCACACTCAGTTATATATAGGCTCAAAAGAAGTCTCTGGGCCAATGAACAGCTTCCTCCATTCTACTGTGTTTAGAGATGTTCATATTTTTGTCAGAAAATCATAATTTCATCCATGTAAAAAATTGACTTTGATATTCCTAGTGTTCTGTCAAGGAGTACATTAAAGGATGGTGTGTGAAATTGTGAAGGCTTTATCTTAGTTCATCTGTGCGTATAGTGGCAGTCTGACTTCTTTCTAACTAATTCTTTCTAACTAATTCGGATGTGGAAATACTGTTTTAAAATGCTAGTAGAATAGGCTGTATTTTCAGCTATAGGGCAAAATGTGCAAATGACAGATAATTTACTTTCAGTTTATTTTTTGATAACTTAAATGTTTACAACTTTTATGTTCAGGACAGAATGAACTTGAACTTTTAAAAATATGAATGAGGTAGAAGGTGAAATGGGTGCATTTCTTTCCACTATTTACTGTGAATTCGTAGTCCCTGAAACATATGCCCATGCTTCTATTCATCTGTCTACCTTGTTGTCTTCCTGAAGATGCATGGCATGACATACTACTATTTTTAAAATGATAAAATTATGTAATTCACTGGCAGAAGCATCTGCATCAGAGGAAACAGCCGTTTTACATCTTCAGAGTCTCTTCGAGAGGGTTGGGGACTTCTCTGCCACAGAATTTGAATGTTCAAGGACATATATGGACCCTGTTGTCTTCAAGTATAATAGAAACTTAGTGGAACTATTATTGTTTAAACAGTTATTTAGATATGATGTGACCTGATCTGCAAAGTTTTAAATATTGACTATTCCTTTCCTTTTTAATAATATATGAGCTGAAGTATTGTTTACTTTTCATTTGAATAAAGCAATATGTCTGTTGTTATACTTTCGTTGAGGACATATTTTGCTTTACTCTAATTGGTAATGCCAAGTTTGTTCTTTTTCTTATTTCATTTTTTGTAGGTCATTCACCACGTGTCAGAGATGTTCACTAGGGTGTCTAACACCTTTAATTGAAAGGACAAGCCTGCACAACCTTTAACAAAGGCTTTCTTTGTCTTCAAAATGTTAATTAATGATTGACACAAACAGCTGTAGAAAGATGGGGTCATTTTAAATGTATAAGAGTGTCCTCCAGGTTCTCTCTCATTTTTGTAGTACATTTAAATTGATCTTAGTCAATTGACAGAGATCTGGAAGAAATGAAGAATGAATGAGAAGTAGGTACTAAACATTGGTAATCCCCTGGGGGATGGAGAAGATGCACTTTTTTGGAATAGCAGTGGGGAACTTGTGGCCCTCAGATATTGTTGATCTGAACTTCCCAGCCAGTGTAGCAAATGGCAGAGGTTGGTAGTACTGTCGTTGGAGTCCAGTATCTTCAGGACCCCACATATGCCATCTCTTTAAAAAAAAAAAATTGCAGGGCTCAATATGTGTGAGACAAATGTTCCAAATTGGGGAAGTTCTGCATGTTATATTATATGTAGGAAACACAGATGTTGCAATGGTGTTATCTGAACATGTGAATTTATCCACACATTATATACTTGCCACAGAAAACACTAGGGTAACAGCAGTGTTTCTTAAATTGTAATATGAGAAGTTGATTTGATAATCACATCTCAGAGTTTGCTTAAAATGTCCTATCTCAAGTCCTGGCTTTCTGGTAATAATAAATAACAAGAGTTACAGTGTGTGTGTGTAAATTTGAGCATATTTGCCTGATATATAGTAATTACAGTAAGATTTCTATTGTAATTTGCAGTGTGCAGTACTGTTCAACACATCATAAATGTTATTTGCTTGTTTGTTTATTTATTTTAATCTTGTTTTCAATGCAAGTATTTCAGGAGACTAGTCTGATGGCTTGGGTGAAGCTGTACTAGCTTGCCTAAAGCCACCCAGTGAGCTCATGGTACATACCTAATTTGAACCAGGAATTTCCTAATTCTTAGCTCGGCCTTTTGGCTACTTATTCAACACTATATTAAAATATGGTATGTCCATAGATGCAGAAAAATTACTTTGCTACAAACCTGGTTGGTGGCATTTTTGTGTAAATAGATAGAACCCATTATATGCTATAATAAACAGAGGGGCCCGAGTCCAGCATAATGCTGATTAAGCCAAAATCCCTGCAGTTATGTTAGATTACACTGTTTTGCAAGATTGTGGAAGCAGTTGCAGAACTAGTTACAGAACCTGATGTGCATTTTGATACACAACTACTTGCCTAGGTGTAGTGGATATGACCCTTGTAGTAGGTCTGGAAATGTCCAAGTGCTAACACCAGTGGCCCTTGCACTGATGCCACAACGTCATTGGATATAGGCCAGTACTGAATCAAAATGTAGGCTTATACGTAGAGCTGTACTGGTAGAAGCAGAATTTTCGGTTCTTACTCTCCATAACATCTTCTCCAACCTTCTCTCCCCCCCCCCCCCCCCCCCCGCATGCTGCATTCAGGAGATCAAGGAATCCTGCTATCTCTGATACGTGGTTATGTGATATGGTATTTTTCCTGGTAGCACATTGTATGATGTGAAGCCAAACTGTTATGACAATGTATAGATAATTATTTTTTTAAAGCAATAAATCAGTTTCATAGACTTACTTTGTAATTTAATGTAGATTGTGCCTTTTTATTGTATATAATTGTTTTATCATATAATCCAGCAGTTTAATTAAAATCCTTTTGTTTTCTATAATTTATTTAATATGATGACTATAAAAATGTCTCCTTAAAGATGCTCATTTAGAAGATGAGTGGAATATTTGTATTCAAAATCTTAATGATATTGTCATGGACTTGCGGGCCCAGGTATTCCAAGCAAACAATGGGATGAATTTACATTTGATTTTACATATTTTAGTAATAAAAGGCTATACTATGATTATTATAGAATAAAGAATAAATAAATACTATTCAGTAAAATGTGACACTAGTCTCGTGTTAGCATAGACGTTTTGTTGTGAAATTTCTCTGTACTAGTGCCAGAGTGGGGTGTGTTCTCTCTTTTAACAAGCTTTTCTCTTGATGTCCATAGTGGATGCAATATAGGAATGTACTTTTTAGTGGATGCACTCATAAAAATGGTGGGAGGGAGGTGAAGATTTACCTCATTTCCCTGTCAAGTCAGCCATTTTATTTACATAGCAGTTTTGGAACTTTCCCTATAACTATTATGGACATTGTGTACTGTGCTGTGTTTCACTCTTGCAAGTAAGACCAATATCTACAAAGGTTAACTAGTCCAGAAAAGGTAATATTGGCCATTATTGTCACACTGATGACCTGAAAAATATTGTGTGGGGATGAATAACACTTATTTTTAATTTCTAAAATGGTTTCCACTGGTTGATAGAAAATGAAATAGCTTTATTTTGCTATACAGTGACCCATGAGTAAATTGTATTTCAAAGTGTGGGATTGTGTCCACCTTCTCACATGATAGGAATGAAAGTGTCCGAAATTAATGACATGTTTCATATGAATGGAGGCTTATGTGGGCAGTTTGTGAGTAAATTAAAACATAGTCACTTTGAATATTCATAGAAAGTGGGAGATAATAGTAACAAAATTGATTTGAGATAATGAAAACCTTTCTGCTTTCTTGGAGCATCATAGAAAAAGATGACCAATCCCAGTCAAACAGACTGAATTGGCTCAAAAAAACCTCATCAGGCTACCGAGACTCACATATTTTCATGTTTGGTGGTGACTAGACCAGTTGGTCTTGCTGTTGAATGTGCTGTCATATGCACCTTGTATGTTTGTCTAGCTCCTCATAACATTGTGGGTAAATTCTGATTTGGAAAACCTTTTTGTCAGCGTTGATTTTCTTAGTGAGAAGTTGTCCGCTAAGTGACTAGGGAACTCCTTTTACTCTGAAAACCCACAGTTCAAGTGATTCTCAGTTAACTACAATGGCATAATCAAAGCTAATTTCATCTTTTGTGCCTAGGGTTTTCATCACCTGAAGGATGAATTACAGTATCTTCCTGAAAGTACATCAGTGTGTATACATTAGGATAAAGGAGCAAAGAGCTTCTATAGTGTGCTGATAGTGAGAGGCTCATAAATAATTTAAATTATTTTAATCAGGACGATCATCCTTACTCTAGAGTTGCTATACTGGCCTTATCACAAGTACATGATATTCACTGCTTTTGGCTCATGTATTATTTTAATTAAAATTACAGAGTTAGTTAAGTCATTTTTAATATGTGCTGAAATATAGATCACATTTCCTATTTTTATGAAAGGTTTGATGGTATTGATTTTCTTTACACTTGTCACTGTCGAGAACTTATTTCTCAGCATTTATTTTTGTGAATATGAGTTGTGCATTTTCTTACTGAAATCTAGCAGATTTTTTTGCATAATAATGGGAAACCTCTAGAAGCCATGCATTTCATTTGTCTTAGAGTTAACAATGATTTTAATGGGTATTTTAACAAGTTTGCAGTCCTGTTTTTCCACTCAATCAATAAAGCATGGGCATGAGAGTCACATGGAAAGGCTACTTTCTTCCCTCTGGGAGCAACACTCCCATTGTTTCTTCTGAATTCTGTTTGCGTTAGGAAATATCAGTTCTCATAATTTTCCAGATATAGGAAGGCTTTTAAACAAGTGTTTAGCAATAGCAGTTCTGAAGTGGCATCATTGTGAAGAACTGCTACCATATGCCATTCTTGTAACTTGCTTTCTCATAAGAGATTAGATTTTTAGAATGCACTTGAGTGTTTACTCTCTGAAACACTTCACACTTATTTTTGCGTGAGAAATAAACCTACTGCCATATGATATAATTTGGTATATAGAGTTATTTATATATTTTAAAATCTTACAGGTGTTTTCTTAATGCTTGTTTTTATTGCAGTTCTTGGTTCATATTTTATTAATAATTTTGCATTATATCAGTGACGTTTATTATATTTTTACTAACCATTAGTCTCATATTTGACATCATTTGCTGCTGTTTTGCTTTTATGGCTGCATAAATATGCTGCTCCTTGAAGTCTTGTTTCAAGTGCTTCTCTCTCTTGATGCAAAGTAAAAACGATCTAAGAGTTTTGGGAATTGCAGGATCAACGCACATAGTTTTGTATAAAATTATCATTGTTGAATACTCAGATATTTATTTATTTATGTATTAGTTTTATTTATGTGCCACATTTCTCCCAACAAGGGACCCAAAGTGGCTCACAACATTAAAATTCACACAATTTTAAAAGACAATAAGTTAAATATTAAAAGTTAGATCAAACAATATATGATTTAAAATACAATTAAAAGATTAAAACATGACAACATAAAAAAGATTAACATTTCTGCTGAAATAGGGTTCAGGGATTCAGTTATAATTGTTAAAAGCCTGCCTGAAGAGATGGGTCTTTAGCTTTCTTCGAAAGGATAAAAGGGAAGGGGCCATCCTGATCTTCCGAGGGAGAGCGTTCCATAGCCTGGGAGCTGCCACCAAGAAGGCCCTCTCCCGTGTCCCCATCAGCTGTGCTTATGCTGGCAATGGGACCGAGAGGAGGGCCTCCTCTGCTGATCTTATTTGCCGTGAAGGTGCATATAGGGAGATACGGTCTTTCAGGTAGCCTGGACCCAAGCTGTATAGGGCTTTTTGGGTAATGACCAGCACTTTGAATTGGACCCGGAAATGGACTGGTAGCCAGTGCAGTTCTTGTAACAGGTGTGTTATTATATACTCCCTGTAGCTGGCCCCAGTCAGTAGTCTGGCTGCAGAGTTTTGCACCAGCTGAAGTTTCCGAACTGTCTTCAAAGGCAGCCCCACATAGAGCACATTACAGTAATCCAAACGGGATGTAACTAAGGCATGTGTCACTGTAGCCAGATTCAATATATTTAGCTTAAAATATATACATTTTTTATTGTGAATATGTTCCTCTGAAATCAGTGAGACTTACTTCTGACTAGAAATTCACGTATGTGCAATAAGTTGAAGTCTTCATGTTCACTCACATAAGATTCTTTTTGAGCATTTGATATCCATTTATTAATTATGTTAACAATATAAGGGGACAATTTCTATGACGTGTCATATTTTTTCCTGCAACCTGTGTTCGAGTTTATGATTGGGTTTGAACATAATTGTGAGTAATCTGAGGGAGAAAGGCCAGATTACTCATAAACATGTTTGAACTTCCTTATGAGTTTAAATGTAGGCTGAAGAGAAAATGTGAAATGTCATAGAAATCCTCCTCCTATAAAACATTATATTCTACCTACCTCTCAATCCCATGCCTCTTTGTGGAATAATGTGTTTGACTAAGATTATCTGCTTTCCCATTTCTTTACTCCTCCTGTTTAAAGCTGATAGTGTTTCCTTTCCTTTCTTAGTACCTTTTTGCTGGGGCAAGCCTGTCTTTAATGTGTTTGTTATATGATGTTTGCTGTCCATCTCTTTTTCATGTTTTAAAAACTTTAATAGAGTATTTTTTAAAAAGGTCCTGCCATTAACACCCACACCCGCACACATCTTGTGTTCATGCCAGGAGAGTAGATCTATTTGCAATTATCAGTGATGTAGACAGTGGGACGGATACCCATCTAGTTGCTCGCATTAACAAAAAACTTAAGACAGGTTACTGTAGCTGTTCCGTGCCACAACAGTGATACACCATTTTCAAGCATGATGAGCACTTCTTCATTTCTTCTTGTGACCTGTTGCATCGGTGGTGGTGGTGGTGGGGAACATACCTGTAGTGGAATGCCTGTTTTATGTGCCTAGATACACTTGTGCTCTGTAACTGTCTGTGATAGGGGTTCTACCTTGTGTTACACAGTCTGTGCATGTCAAACAAGCTCACCTCTGTAGGCAGCCATCTGCTGCGCTTATGGTGCTGAAGTTGTGTGTGGGAAGGGGAGTGGACTCAGCTTGCAGGGTCTAACACTTCCCCTCATGTATACATGCCTCAATGTCTGAACAGAGGGCTGTTGTCAGTAAGGCAGTTTCCACCATCATTTAAACTCCTCGATTTTAGGTGCTTTTATTTTCGTTTTTCTGATGTGCCAAGACATTGTTTCTTGACAGTATTTTTCATTAAAAAGGAGATGATAATGAACTTCTGAGACAGTAAATACCCTACATCTGTTTGGTTGCAATTCAGTCGAAATCTTACTCTACCTGTTGATTGTGTTCTTTAATGTTTCCCAATCTTTTTTGAGCCGTGATCCCCTTTTATAATAGCCAAGCAACCTGTGACCACCCCCCTCACCATGTTTGCGTAAAAAGGCATTTTTAATGGGGTAAAGTCATCCCTTCTCAGAAACTAGAGGATTCTTTCTCCCCCAAAGGGCCTGTTTCTCAGACATACACATACACACTAACTTTAATATGCCACTCTGAAAGGTCAAGGAAGAAATTATTTAACAAGGGCTGCAGTAAATATAAGGTGACCTGTGACCCCCTAAAACATGTTGTGACCCCCCAGGTTGGGAACAGTGCTTTAGAGCCTAGAAAAGGAAAGGCATTGCGCACAAAATACTCAGTCTATCGCAAAATCTTGGGAGAAGCTGATCACCTACCACCTAATTTCTCTGATCATCAGGCTTGAGGGGAACATGATGCCATTTGTGCATGGGGGACACCATTCTGGTTCTACCGTTTTTGTACCTCAAGCATATGACCACAGAATCTGTAACTGGCCTTGCGCTCTTCAATTTCCTCTGAGATCATGCATGTTTCCATTCCCTCCCAAATTTATATTAATCTTTCCTTAAGTTTGTGCTTGCCCTCCGTAGGGTCCCTTCCTTGAAATTCTGTTTGCAAGGTCTGATCTGAATACCTTGAAGGATTATCCCTTAGTTGGTATCCTTTATAAAGCCTAAATGGAATCCTGGTAACTTCTCTCCTTATACCACTCTCTGCTGCTTTTTTGAGTTGCTATCTCCCTCCTCAGAAATCCAAATCTATACTTTCAGGGCACACTGTTCATTATGCCATTCCTCCTTTTCTCCATTTTTCTCCACTGCGAATGCTTGTAGTTAAATTCTTCATTACAGTTTTCCAAAGAAAGCCTTTATTGCTAGAAAAAGCTATTTTGTCACTGTTGCCTCTGCTTTGGAATGCAGGGGCATTTCACTTCCCCTAAAGAGTCTCAGTTATATACATGTGGATTGTGGCTGTTTTGGTTATAAATTCTAATTTGGATCTACTGTGTAGGGAGAATTTGTAGTTTACTTCTCCAGTAAATAGAACCTGAATCACATTGGGAATGGTTTGAGTGAAATTCACTTGACATTCATGTTCTGGAAAGACTCATTTTCTGAGCACAGGCAGATATATAAAAGACACCTGTCTTGCGCAGGTATGGTAGGAGAACTTCTATGATACTCAATCAGAATTTGCTGCTTCTAAGAAGAGAAAATAGCACTAATTTTTCCAAGTCAAAATATAGTAAACTGGGATAGCTTAGTGCTTATGAATGTGAGTTGTGAAGTTGTCTGTCCAAATCTCATCACAACCGCGAACTGAGGCCCTTAGGCAAACCACTTGCTGAGCGTCATGCTTTTGCATTCTAAACTGTGTTGTGGGGATAATATTGGTCTGCCTTATAGGGTTATTATAAGTTTTACTGAGATAATGTATGTTTAGCGCTATGAAGATTTATATTGTGCTATGTGAATGCCACATATTGTTATTTAGAGTGAAAAGATTCTATAATAAAGCAAAACCAAAGTGTAAATAACAGAATTCACTAATTCTTAAAATATTTCATTAAGGGATGGATAACATAGTTTTGATAGCAAAGAGGTTCTTAAACTATTTCTTTATTGCGTATCTAATCTGAGACATTGTAGTTTGGCACGTTATTCCAGTGATAAAGCTAAAACAATGGAAGAAGGTTGTAAAATCTTTTAGTATTCTAATGGATTTATTTTTTAAACATTGCAAATCCCTCTCCAAACTGCTAAAAGCCATGAACTTCAGCTGCACTTCTTGATTATAATCAAGTATATGATGAAGATTTTCACAATAACCTGTAACATTGCATGCAATCACATTTGATTCCATTTTCTCTGAGGAGTACTATCATTGGTTCTTTGACAGTGTAAGACCTAGGGCACAAAGCTTAAGGAAGAGTTATTTTGACAAGAAAACTTTCAGTGCCATGCTCTGATGGGGCTGTCACAAAAGCTCAGATTTGTGCAGCAAAACAGTTTCATTAAAACTTTCTTAGAGCCACTTTCAAAAAGGAAAAAAAAATAAAGGAGAAGAAAGCTTCAAAATACCAGGAAATGTAAAATGGATGAATTGTGTGTTTTGTTTAGCATCCTGTTCTGAGGGAAAGGGACCTTTGTCTTCATCCTCCTCAGCATTTAATTGTATTAGAATATGTTCTTAGGGCAAATGTTTCCTGATGGCAGCCTGTTACACAGAATTGTTGAAAACCCTCTAGTATTCTAAAGCAACAACAAATCTCTTCTAAGAAGCAAAACTGTCCAAATTGTTACACTTACTGTTCATTAAATATTGTGTGTTTTTGTAGTTCATTATAACCTGATCCAAACCTGGTGCTAGCTTTTGAACCAAGCAAGGGTACCTCATCTGAAATGGTAGGGAGGCTGTCCTAAACGCAGTATGTAAACTGCTGAGCATGCTCATAGATTCAACTCCTTTGAGGAAATAAAGTCTAGATAGATCCAACCAAGCTGACAGATGTTGTTTCCAGTGACATTTTGTGTCAATTCCATGGGCTAAAAAAAAAAAAAGGACAGTCCACTTAGAGAAATTGCTGATGGAAAGTGGCACCAGGTAGCATTACTGGAGCAGCTCAAAGATTACTAAAACTGTGCGACAACTTCCTTCAGAATGCTCACTTTAGGCCAAAATCAGAATGAAGAAGTAACAGAGCTTCTAATGAGGCACATCACAAAATGCAAGTTGAGCACAGACTGCTTTGGAGTTTATGTGTGCGCACACCTGTGCATGTGTATGTCATAAATTATTGTATGTATTGCGGGTTCAATGTGTAAAATGTGATAGGTTTAAAGATACAGTCAGTAACTGAGAATACATATAAATACATAATTTGGTCCATAAATAGGAACTGTTATGTCTGAGTCTGATCGGAATGGGTGCGGCAGGGTTTCAAATGCATTTTGATCATTGCATTATATCTTTTTACACTTGTGTATTTTAAAAGTTCTGTGATGTCAGAGAAGATAAATATTTGAATTATTTATGTTCATACTTTGCATGCTTTGAAGAGCTTTTCAAAAATTGTAGTATTCCTTGTTGCCTCTTAAAAGTAATGCTTGTAATAGAAGCCCAGTTGAAATCTGAGCTATGAAACAACACCCATCACTGCATGTTACTTTGTACCAAAAATACATACACTTTTACTGGCATTTCATACTTTTGGGGGAAAGGCTTTCACAGGGATGAGTTACATCACCCAAGAGATCGAGTCTCATAAGTCTGGCAAAATCATATGTTAGCAGTATTTTTGTGCTGTTGCTGTCCATTTTATATATGGATTATTTTTAGCTACATGCTTTCTTGTTTAAGCATTTCCATCATGTCAAATGGTAAATCATCATACCTTTTCCATTTAGTTGTAAAACAAATATATCTTACATGAGTCTATCAGATATTTATAGTAGAGCAAGCTATAAATTTCATTTGGCTTACAAGCCATATTTTTACTCTGCAGACACAGGAAGGCTTCAAACACACTGATTGTTCAGCCACTCTAGAACTGACTGCTTCATTACTTGATGCTTTCTCTTACGCCATCTCCAGATACAGTCTTTTTTGGAACTGCATATGGGACTTCTGCAGACACAAGCACAAGTGAAAATAATATTTAAAACAAAGAAGCCATCCCTCATGGTCTAGTTTATTTCTTACAACTCATTAACCACCTTTTGAAGTCTCATTTATTACAGTGGCCAAAATATGCAGCATCAGACTTTGCAGTATTGTCCATTGTATTTTGCTCGCTCTGTGTGTGTGTTTGTGTGTTTAGGGTCTTGGTCAGCAAACATTCTAATGTTCAAGAGAAGCTGCAATACCACTTTTGCTGCTAATTAATTTATAGGCTTGCAACTGTGCTCTTTACGGTGAATAAAGAAAGAAAAAATTGTGTAGCCCCACACTAAACTGAAATTAATTCAACTGGGTTGGAAATTGAATGGAAATTACATGTTCAAGTGCATGCCTAGTACACGATTCCCCATCTGATCATGTGATTCTCTATGCAAATCTAACAGAAAAGGCTGAGGTAAAAGTATCTCAGCTGAAGTCCTCCTAATCATTCTTCAAGTGATGGGTGGGCTGGATTCAATTCCTGCTTCATTTTCTTCATGCCAAACAGCTGTTTTGTGGAATTTTAGTTTTTTTTAAACGGCACACATGCATGTAGCTCTAGCTGTTTTTTATGAAGTGTTTGGGTGAAACCTATATATTAATGCTCTGTTCTTATATAGTTTTTAAAGTTTCTGTACTTCAACATGTTTGGAATACATAGATTTATTTCTTAGAAGTATCTTGAATATTCCTTTCTTAGCTTCTATGTTAAAAATAACAGGTCACTCATTTTCTGTGTTTTTGCTAATATGAATTTTCTAATTTTCTCACTGAAATTTGGGAAATTAGATCATGATTTGGTGATCACTAGATGTGCGGGTTCCTTATATTGATGCATGGAATCAAGACCCCCCCCCCCCCCATGGAGGAATGGGCCATGCTAATGATTCTCAGGTAGCAATTATCTTGTCTATTTCATATGCATCTCCCAGCACAATTTGTTGCACTGGAAACACAATCTCTGCAGCCCTCTGGAACAGCACAGGCTGTGATGCTAGGCTCTCATCAGGGAATGGGGAAGATATAAAGATATAAACAGCAGTGATGTAGAAACCCTGCCAGCGTAAGACAGTGGAGTGTCCTTGGCATAGTGCCACCATGATACTGATACTAATGCTGCCACCATCATAGGCCCTAGAGTGGCATAACAGATTATCCCTTAGTTTTGAAAGGGACCCAGGCCAGAACTCAGCCAATCTGTTGTGGCAGCCAGTGTTTTAGATTACATAAAATGAAATGTCCTATGTTGTGAGTTCCGTTTGGAATCTAAGAGTGCTACCAGCCATTGCAGTTGGACCAGGTATTGGCTTTGCTCTGTTTCTGAAGTGCCACAACTAGCCACCAGGGAAACATATGGAGAAGGAAAGGATGAGTGATTAATGGTCATGGCAGTAGAAGCAGTTTTAGGCAGGGGGCCTTGATGGGGGCAGCACACATAACAGCATCAGAAGTCAGCTCTTACAGAAACAAGAGTTAGCCAGAGGCCTTTCTTAGTCTCAGGGCCTGACCATGACAAACTTTGAGGCCAACCAATAAAGATTGAATGGTTCTTCTGTGTCTTTGAAAAGCAGTTTCCACTCATGCTGTCTTCCCAGGTTTATAGGCATATATATGGATAACAATACTGAAGTAAAGTATTGTTAAATTTCTGAAATTTAAAACAGAATGTCATAAACAGAAAGAAATACCTACCGTGCTTATTGTAAGCAATTATATGCAAAATGAATGTTTATGTTAAACATCTATCAGATATGTGTTATGTACCGCTTTATTTTGAATTCCCCACTCACTGTAAATGTAGTCGTGAGCTGAACACATAGCTGACCAAATTAAACCATGGCTAAATTAACTTGAAAGGGATCCATTTAAAATAATAGGCCTGAAATTGCATGGAGCTGCAGTTTCAAATTTATATATTTTCATAATGTTTAGCATAATACCCTGGAGCAGAGGGAATAAGCAGTTACAATAATAGCAATAATAATGCTACTAGCAATATACTAATTTATGTATTTTGCACAATTTGAATGTTTGGGAAGCAATTTTGCTGGGTTTTTTTTAAAGACATAGAACATCAAGGTTTTATTCACTGGACCATTTTTCTATTTTTTGTTAAATGTCACATACAGGTAAAATGAACAGATTTCAATTTTATTCAAGCTTGGTTATAGTAGCAATTATCTTTTCCCATTGAACTGCTGGATAGCTCAGTGGTTTAGGTATCTGGGTGCACAGCCAGAGGTTGGAAGTTCAATACCACACTGTGCCTCCTTCATAGGGGCTGGGCTCGATGATCCATAGAGTCCCTTCCAGCTCTGCAATTCTAAGGTGGTGGTGATGGTGATGATTATTATTATTTAAGTCACAGCAATGATGTTTCAATGGATTCTGAAAGGTGGTTTGTGGGAGCAAGTCAACTTGCTACCAAACCCCCAATTAGCAAGGCTCCTATGCTTTGGACGACATAGTCCTTGATCTTTCAGAATCTCAAGATGGTGGCTTTATAGAAACTACTGCCTTATCATTGGCACTTTTCTATCAAATTGAAAGCTACTGCAAAGCCTATGAGAAAATGTCCTCTGTTGTATAGTATAATAAATGTGAAGCAAATATTGAAATTGTTATACATACAGCAGTTCCTACCAATCTCAGCTTGACTTCTTCAGAGGAAACAGAATTCATTTTAACCAAATCTTCCAAAGGAATGCTACAGGTTCATTGCTTTAAAAATATGTGTGTCTGTCAACCGTTACAGTAGTGGTTCCAAACAGGCAGTTGCCTTCATCCCTCACATTGAGGTACTCCAAATGCCAAAAAGCTTTGATGAGAACTTTGAATAAAAATGTTCCAAGCAGGAAAGTTGGTTCCAGGGAAAGTTTTGGAAATCAAGACAAACGGTACCTTTCAAAAGCTAGATTTCAATCTTTTGAGCGAGTGCTTTCACACTCTCACACTCTCTTATCATCCTAGAGTGAGACACTACTTCAGGACTCGTATTCAAAAATAAATCAGATATGCATGCATTGAAGACAGCAGGGGGTTTATATACTGTATGTATGGCATTACTTTAGGACTGGATTAAATGGAAGGTATAATATATAGCAACTAATGGGCATGAAATAATTTTAAAAACAGCTCAAATGGTATCAGGCAGGTCATTCTGTTAATTGTTTCTGGAAGTAACATTCCACTCTCATTTTGTAAGAGATGAATTGAGCAATGTTCAGTTCAGAGCTCTTGCATGGTTCACCTTATGTTCTTAAAAGCTGGGTGCAATTGTGACCCCAGACTTAAAAGCCTTAAATGACATAATTCACGTTTATTTCACAATGGCCTTAGCTCCTGGTTCTACTGTAGTCTGAAATCAGTAAGTAGGGACTGCCCAAATCCCAAAGCAAAATGTGCTGCTTATATACTGTTCCATAGTTCTTAAAGCATTCTCTGGGTGGTTTACAATTTAATTATGCAGGTTACACATTACCGCCCGCCTGCCCGCCCGCATGCTGGGTACTCAATTTACTGACTTTGGAAGGTTGAGTCAACCTCGAGTCCTCTATCTGAGCCTGAGATCTAACTTGGGTCATGAGCAGAGTCTTCACTGCAGTACTGCAATTTAATCACTGTGCCACAATCTTGAGTTTACTTGTACTGTGAAAACTATGATTAGAGAATCCACTTCCCTGATATTGAGTTTACCAGCATCTTTAATCCTAATGACTGTCTAATCTCTGCTTTTACGTATTTTAATCTACATAGTACAACAAACAGTGTTTGTTTAGACTCCCATGATTCCCTGGGAATTTTTAACTTGCAGAACTGTTGATTTAATATTGAGAAGCAAGGCTTATAAACAAATAATATCTTGTGTCAAAGACAGAATGTCAGAGAACTGTTGAGAAAAATATTCAAACATTAGCTGAAATCCTGTTGCTTAGCATAGTAAAATAGTAACAACTAGAGTAGGCCTATTAAATCAGTGGAACTTATGGATGAGTTGTATCACCAAATCCCTACTGATTCAGTGGGCCTACTCTAGTTGTGCCTTACTACCCTAAGCAGTAAGATTTTAGCCATTTTGAAATTAAGAATAATTAGTACATTCAATGGTCTGTATCTATTCCTTATGCTTTCTTCAGTGGTGTAAATCAGTGCTGAATTAAGTGTACTCTTTCTAAGTACAATGGTAGTACATAAAGTAAATATGTAGTTGGGTCACATTTGATGCATTTATAAAAACCAGCATGATATGATTATGTGATATTTATTCTTAGATACCCAAAGAATGACTGGAAGAGGACAGTTAAATGTCTTGGAAACCAAGCTCTGTAAGGAAATGGTGAGGGAGATGGTAATCTTTAGTATACAATCACCAGTTAGGTTGCTTGAAACATGTATTTGGAATGAACAGGTTGTTAACTACACAGAACTCTGTTAGTTACTCTCCTACTTGATTTCTGACACGTAGGCCAGATTCTCCAATGTTGATTGGTTCTGCCTTATTTCCTACTTCTGCATCCCAGTTACCCATGATTATCAGCACATCCTGTTTCAGTGTATGATCAGTTTCTTTCTAGATCTTTAGTTGGAGGATAGATTTGAATGATTATGTTGATAAGCTTTTCATAAACTCTGATTATTATTTTGATATACTTTGCATTATAGTTCCCAACTGCTTTAGTTATGTTTTGCTTCACTATTAGATACACACAATTTCTTCTGAGTTTGTTGTCTTTGGAGTAAAATTGTTCTGTTACTACCTGATTGAAAATGTCCTGTTTTAGTCCACTTCATTTTTCACAAGTATTATGGTTAAACATTTAATTCTTTCTTTATGATTTAAAGCTTACCTTGATTTGTACTTCTTACATTCAGTGTCCTAGTTACATGTGTGTTGGTACAACAACCTTTCCTTTCTCCTCTATTTATATATTTATTTAAAATATTTTTATCCCGCCTTTCTCCTTGAAAAAGGACCCAAGGCGGCTTACGAACAATGAAAGATAATATTTAAAGTTGGAAACAATGAGTACACAATGGTGGTTAACATCATTAAAAGACAATATTTAAAACTACGAACAATGAATAAGGAGGCATCTTACAACATCAACGGGCAATATTAAGGCAAAGGTCAATAAGTGTACAAAAAAGTCACTCTGAGAAATGGAGTGAAACATTTTTGAAAGACAAAAATGGAAAACACAAGTAGTACTAAAAATCCAGTCAAAGCATAATGTATAACAATCTATCTAAAAATCACACACAGGTAGCTGGTTACTGAGGGAAAGCTTGCCTGAAAAGAAAGGTCTTTGCCTGCTTGCGGAAGGACAGCAAAGATAGGGCCAGTCTGGCCTCCAGTGGGAGGGAGTTCCAAAGTCGGAGAGTAGCAGCAGAGAAGGCTCTCTCCTGTGTCTCTGTCAGATGCTCCTGTGAAGGTGGCAGGACACCGAGAGAAAGGCCTTCCCTGATGATCTTAACGCCCGAGCCAGATCATAATGGGATAATAGCAATTTTTGGCTGTGATCTGGTCGCTTCATTGCAGTGGTGCTGTATGTATTTGTCCTTTGCTCTTCACTAGTAGCTGATTAGGTATGTGCAACCTGAGAGTCTCATTTTCCAGCACTATTTTGTGTTCAGTTTTGCATTCTCTAATCATATTTTTCAGGGTATAAGTATTCAGAAGTGGTTTACCAATGCCTCCTTCTGTGTAGTACCAACAGGAGTTAGCTGAGTGCTGCTGCTGCGATATGTGAAAGGTCCTGTGTGAGTTTCACCTTTCAGTACTGCTGTTGCTCAATAGTTGACCATCAATAATTTGTTAGTTCCCATCACCATTATTGTATCGATTCTCTTCTGCAACTGTTAATTTCTGTAGTAGAGGATGGATGCATCTTGGTCAGGTTACTAAGCTTTGGCCATTCTGCCTTTGGCAACCCAACTAGGAACCTAAGCCTCTTGAGGGTATTGCTGTCAGCTTCCCTGACACACTCAAACCCCCTTCACCATGTGAAAATGTACATTCAAGAGGGAGAAAGAAAATAGGTATAAAATAATGCTTAAATTTTCTTAAACTTACTAAAAGTAGCATTGTCTGTCATAAAAGTAAAAACCTGCTTATGTAGATGAATAATATATACTGGAAATAGTGCAAATAGAGGCCAAGAGATGTAGTCTGTGATGGCGGATTTTGTAGTGGAATAAAATATATGATCTTATTTAATTTCTACCACATTAGAAAGGTAGGTCAAATAGGAATAGACTGTGACCCACAGATTTTGTAAAGGATTTTATTGCAAGGGATTAAGAAATATATGATTAAATTCAGAGAGAGAACAATGCATTGTCCATGGTCAGTTGCAAAAATATCAAGATATTTACTAACAGCAACTGATTATTAATACTTAAAATAATAAACAATTTCCCCCAAACATAGAAAACAAAGACTACTTAGTGCTATTAAAGATAGCAGTAATGGTGGTGAACATTGGGAAAAATCATTTGGGGATTTCAAATGAAGCACTTGTGTAATCAGCCTCCTTCTACCTAACTTTTCTCTTTTATGTCCTGGAAGAATTTCAGCCAAGCAGTTTCAGATTTTGCATCAGTCACATTTTCTAACAGTTAGTATAGCATTTTCTTTGGGTCATTCTTCTAATGGCACTAAACAATTTCATACGTTGACCCCAATGAAAGAACTTCCTACTCAGAGCTTGCAAAGAATGAGTTACAATAATGTAGTTAACTGTGTAGAAAGTTAATTTTATTTAAAGTTAATTTTATTTGGTAATAAGGGCGGAATGAAATTACAGTAAGGTATCATGAGGAAATCAACCCTGAGTGCTCAATGGAAGGACAGATCCTGAAGCTGAGGCTTCAATACTTTGGCCATCTCATGAGAAGAGAAAATTCCCTGGAAAAGACCCTGATGTTGGGAAAGAGTGAAGGCAAGAGGAGAAGGGGACGACAGAGGATGAGATGGTTGGACAGTGTCATTGAAGCGACTAACATGAATTTGACCAAACTCCGGGAGGCAGTGGAAGACAGGAGGGCCTGGCGTGCTCTGGTCCATGGGGTCACGAAGAGTCGGACACGACTTAACAACTAAACAACAACAACAGCAGCAATCACAAGGGAAAATGGTTACTCTGTTGATGTCACAATTAGCATTTTAAAAATAGTTAAATCTACAGTTTTGAAGGCACTTGTTTTCCCAAGCATTTTTGGAGCAGTTTTTTAAAAAATTGTTTAATAAACATAAAATACAAAAAAGTAATGTGAAATACATAAAAGTAAAATAAAATGAATTAAGATCATGACACTGTGAAAATATACAACGAATAGCAAGTTGCTAAATATGGGTAAGATTTAAATAAAAGAAATGGGAGCTTAATAGAAGAAAAGGCAATAGTGAATCACATCCTTCATACATGTGCCTGGGAGGAGGGTCGAAATGGAAGTCACTATGGCTATTCGCAAAACTTATTAAAGGGAATCATATGGAAATAAATGTTTGAGTTATGAGCTTGAGGATTTATTGAACATTTGTGTTAATTTTTTGGAGGTACATTGTTTAGGTATTTTTAAAGATTTTATGTCATGCTATTGTTTTTTAAGGATCTCTTTCCCGAAACCACCACAGATAACAAGAGTGATGAGAATGCAGTAATGTTAAGACTGTTGTGTTGAATAAAGAAATATTGCATGAACACTGCGTAAAGCAACAACGACGAGCTATGTTTTTAAAAATAACTTATGCCTGCTCACCTAGCTCTGTCCAGCTCTCCAGCTTCCATATATTGTGAGAAGATCTATAGGGAGAGCTAGGTTTACATGTAGAAGGAAGACCAGAGTTGTAGGCCTAGTATGTCTAGTATGTCTAGGCACCCTCTGTCATCCTAACTGTCTCATCCTGGATCTATTGACGTTTCTTGTACTCTTCAAGATGCCCGTGTACAGGATATTAGAGTAAGGCACCCAGGCTGTTTAAGCTGTTTGTCTGAAACATTGCAACTTCTGTTTCTAAATTTTAGTAGAGACGCTTTCTGCTGAGTTGCATAAGTTCCATGTGTCTTTTAAAACAAGCAAAGTTCATAGAATATCAAAAGATGTTAATGATATGCAATGAGATTTTTAAAGTATAACAACAAAAATATATGGTATATGCGCAAACCAAAGAAAACAGTGCATACACAGATACACAATTAGTTTCAACATTATATGAATGGGAATTGATTGTTAAGTTTTCTGGACACTGAGGATTGCCTGAAATATTCTTGATACAATGGTGCCTCGACTTACGAATGTCCCGACATACGACCATTTCGAGTTACAACCAGCTCCGGCCGCAAAATTTTGCTTCAACTTGCGACTGGAGCTCCAAGTTACGATAAAAAAAAAGGCAGGGGAAAAAGGCGGGGAATTCAAATTGCTAACCGTTGGTGGCAAAGAGGCTGCTTCTTTGTAGCTCTTTCGCCCCAACGGTTAGAGAGTGTGCGATCGGAGGAGGCTTCGGACTGCCTGGTAAGGTGCTGCTTTCTGCTTTTTAAAAACTGTTCTGGGTGTGTTTTGCAGTGTGGTTTTGGGCTGTGCTGTGATGGGTCTTGCAGTCTTTGTTTGTTTTTTGGGGGTTTTTTTTTGCGTTTCCGAAGGGTCTTGCAGGGTTTGTTTGCTTTTTGGTTTTCTTTTTCCCCATTTCCGATGGGTCTTGCAGGGTTTGTTTGCTTTTGGGGTTTTTTCCCCCCCATTTCCGAAGGGTCTTGCAGGGTTTGTTTGGTTTTTGGTTCCCCCCCCCCCATTTCCGATGGGTCTTGCAGGGTTTGTTTGCTTTTTGCTTTTATTTTTTGCATTTCCGAAGGGTCTTGCAAGGTTTGTTTGCTTTTTGCTTTGCTTTTTTTGCATTTCCGAAGGGTCTTGCAGTGTCTGTTTGCTTTTTGCTTTGCTTTTTTTGCATTTCCAAAGGGTCTTGCAGTGTCTGTTTGCTTTTTGCTTTGCTTTTTTTGCATTTCCGAAGGGTCTTGCACGGTTTGTTTGCTTTTTTCCCCCTTCCCTTCGGCCGGAACGGATTAATTGCGTTTCCGATGGGTCTTGCAGTGTTTTGTTTTGTTTTTTGGTGATTTTTTTCTTTGGCTGGAACGGATTAATTGCATTTCAATGCATTCCTATGGGAAATGGTGCTTCGACTTATGACCATTTCGAGTTACGACCGGAGTTCCGGAACCAATTAAGTTCGTAAGTCGAGGCACCACTGTATTCTTTTCAATCAAGTGAGAGGATACTTTGTTTGGAAAGGACTTTGCCTTTTACTTACCTTAATGGTTTAATGATTGCAGTGTTAATTTAGTTTTGGGTTACATTTTTTTAAAATATATGTGAGTTTGCTAACAGAATGTGACATGAAAGCCTTTGTGGAGAAGCTTGATTGGTTCTGTTGTCATAGCAACATGGTTGAATGGAAGAATGATTTCCTTTTGGAACTCTTCCAGCAAGCTGTTTTGTGCCTTATAACGATATCTCTAGATTGGTGTCCCTTGTGAGAGGTGAACAGAGATCACATCAAGGGTCAACTTTGTTCCTTGTGTTTATAGATTATCCCCAGCAGTCCAAAGACCGTAGTGTTCATTTTTTCCTCTGTAGAGCTGAGCCAATTCCATTGCTTGGTGTATATTGGTAATAAAAAGCTCTACAAGATATTTTTGTGTGCAAGTGTTTTTTCCCCCCAAACAAAACTCAGAATAAACTAGATCTCTGCCACACATTTTAAAAACAAAGTGTTACCCATAGCTAATATGTATATGAATGGAATTCCAGACAATCTTTTTAAGAAATACCTTTACATTTAAAACTAATTTATTTCTTGTTCTTGTAATGTGTTTAGAAGAGGTAAAGTGTCACTTTAGGGTCTGTTCCATGCTTTGTTTAACAACTGATAATATTGTTTAGCATTTACGCTGTAAAAGACTTAAAGATGAGTATGAATACCTTTGTATGTGGAGGTAGGAGAAGGGAATATCAGATTAATTATATGCCATTAATTAAACGTCCTTCCGTGTAACAAATCATAAAGAAACAAATAGGATTATAATATTAACAATATTGACTTAAGAAGGCTATTTACCAAAATGTTTGTTTGTTATTTCTCCAATCTTGTAAATTGGTTAACATTTTTGAAAATAAGTGATGTAGCAACAAGGACAAAATGTGTTGTATCTAGTGGTTCCCAATTGTCTTATGATAGACAACTGCTATATGGCAACTCCCCTAGCATTGCTGTAACATATGATGTGGTTTCCCTTATTCCTCTAGTCTGTACAAAGAATTTCTACACTGGAGACTAATGACTTAAGAAGATGTAATAACTGGCAGAGCTATTGTGGCCAGAAGGATCCATGTATGGATGTATCCATCCAAAATGTGGCCTTAGCATAGTTTAGTTTTCTTCTCTATGATCTTTACAAGAAAAAATGCTCAGTAGCAGTGTAATGTATCTTTTTATTAAAATGTTTTATTTGATTTACATTAACAACCATGAGGTTTTTTTTTTCCTGTTGGAAGTTGTGTTGAAGGTCATTTGCAGCCTATAAATAGTATTTTTTTTGTTACACATTCTAAATCAGTAGCTTTCATAGTGGGGACATCTCTATAGAACCTTACAGATTTAATGGGTTGGATCTGTCAGTTGTACCAAGGGTAGCCTCATCGAGATGAATGGCACCATTAGTCACAACTAACTTCTGTACCATTAACATACATAGACAGAAAATAATTGAACCTCTACATCTCTGCAATTAAAAATACAGCAGCAGATAGTCATTTGATATCGTTTCAAAACTCCAAACCCAAAAACTGCTGTCTGGGATGACTGCTTCACTGTCTAACAGTGGGGCTGGGCCTGGTTAGCCTTATAGCTTGTGAAATCACAGGTGTGATCTTCACTCAGAGGTATTGGGAATATCCAGGTTTCTTGAATGTTGGGTAACTGTTAGGAAGGGCAGTACAGTATGTTGAGAAAGGCTAAAGTAGCTTTTCTGTGCATACCCTGTTTCCCCCAAAATAAGACCTAACCTCAAAATAAGACCTAGTACGATTTTTCAGGATGCTCGTAATATAAGCCCTACCCCAAAAATAAGCCCCAGTTAAGTGAAACCCCGCCCTCCACCATTGTGCGGCAACCAGAAGAAGATGACATGACTGTATTTGAATAAATGTAGTTTGTTGTACATGAAAAAAATAAAACATCCCCTGAAAATAAGCCCTAATGTGTTTTTTGGAGCAAAAATTAATATAAGACCCTGTCTTATTTTCGGGGAAACACGGTAGTAACAGAGCATGATAACTTACACTTTCCTAAACAGTATGGACCAAACACATACCCAACATTATTTTCCTGCCAGTAGTTGCCTGCCCAACTAAACTTTGATCTAAAAGAACTGTGAAAGAGCTGAAGGGGGAAAACACATTTGTTTTGTTCTCTGAGCTCTTACAGAGGTACTGGCAAAAGACCTCTTAGAGTGCATTGTCATAGTGTATTAAGATGAAGAGGAAGGAGAACAAATGTGCAAAATTTGGGGGAAATTCTGAAGCCATAGAATTTGTTTTTAGGAAAAATGAAATATGTGCAATATTTGCTTCTTATAAAACCAGAATGTATCTTACTGCTTTAACAGAATAAAATGCTTCATTAGAAAGTTGCTATGTACAATCACACTGGTTATAATTTTGCTCCTAGTATTTTTGTGCTAGATGACAGGAACTCCTTCTGCTAGAAAAAAAAGGCAGGTGGACTTATTTGGATCCAAGCCAGTTTATAGACCAGCCCTAGAGTGAAGTTCCATGCAATAATTTCATATATTGGGTCTGAAATATTAGAACATATTGAGACAAAAGGGAGACTTAAGTAAAAAACCTAAAGATGCTTCATGATTACTCTTATATTATGAAATTGGTGTTCCTCAAACTTGGAAATTTTGTGAGAGGTCCAAAAGGCATTTTAACTTTCCCCACTGTTTCTGCCATTTTCTTTCTTATTACCCACCCACCCTGCACACAGTCCTTTAAGGAGGGAAAAACATAAATAGCTATACAATGTTTTTTGATTGATAACCGTAGGAGCTGTATGTCTTGAAGCACTGTAAGTCACTTAGAAAATATTGCTTCAGTATCTTAAATGCTTCTAAGAGGGCATTAATGGCATACTCAGAAGGACCAATTTTGACATCTCACGGAGTTGTCATTTCCTAACCTTTTGGCTGAGATCAAAGATAGCGAAGTGTAGGCTTCTTGTGTTTTTTAAAAATCTGGTTGTGATTAAAGCTCTGATACTTTGCTGCAGTATACTGGAATTTTAGCATTTCCTTAGTAATAATTTTGCTGGGTTTTGATTTGTGTCTTTTCCTAACTAAATGTGAACAACAACGTGAGTAGGTAGTGTTCCAGCAACGGGAGAGCATTTTATTGCTGTTCTTGTCTTCTCTGTGGAGTGTAAGTAATTGCTATGCAAAGAAACACCAGAATTGGCAGAAATTACTAGTATTCTCTCTCCTTGTGTCCATATTATACCTGAGTTTTGTGAACTTGTTTGAGATCAACTGTAAGTACTGAGGCAAAGATAAAACTCTTTAGGAATAGACTGCCTTTGTTTCAAACAACTCTCATAATATCAAGGAGGATATCATTATTTGTTTTTCCTCTAGAATCACACTGGCCATGATCACACGGGACAGTAAGCCATAAGATCTTGGCTAATTAGATAATTTCCTAAACAAGCTTACGTCAACAATCATCCGGTATGAAACAGAAACACAAGTGTTTCTCATATTCATTTGGAGTGTCCTTGGGGCACAGATAAATCAGTCTATATTGTCTTGCTACACAGCTGTCATCTTAGCACTGATAGCAGTTGATAGTTTTGCAAATGTGTGTCATTTCTGGGCTTATATCTTTTGACATCTGTTGATGGAAGCTCTTTTTCTGTTTGATCCAGACAATGACCTTGATATTCCTTATAAATAGTTAGGCCCTCCAATTGCTTTTTAAAAAAGGAGTTGCAACTTGTGCCTTGCACCTGTCATATCGAATTATCAGTTCACAACTGGTAATACAGTGGTGTCTCGACTTACGAATGTCCCGACATACAACCATTTCGAGTTACAACCAGCTCCGGCCGCAAAATTTTGCTTCGACTTGCGACCGGAGCTTCAAGTTACGATCAAAAAAAGGCAGGGGAAAAAGGCGGGGAATTCAAATTGCTAACCGTTGGTAGGCGAAGAGGCTGCTTCTTTGTAGCTCTTTAGCCCCAGCAGTTAGAGAGTGTGTGATCAGAGGAGGCTTCGGACTGCCTGGTAAGGTAAGGTGCTGCTTTCTGCTTTTTAAAAACTGTTCTGGGTGGGTTTTGCAGCGTGGTTTTGGGCTGGGGGGGTTATGTTTCTGTGCTGTGATGGTTCTTGCAGTCTTTGTTTTTTGGGGTTTTTTTCACGTTTCCGATGGGTCTTGCAGGGTTTGTTCGCTTTTTTGGGTTTTTTTTCTCCATTTCCGATGGGTCTTGCAGGGTTTGTTTGCTTTTGGGGTTCCCCCCCCCCCCATTTCCGATGGGTCTTGCAGGGTTTGTTTGCTTTTTGCTTTTCTTTTTTTTTTGCATTTCCGATGCGTCTTGCAGGGTTTGTTTGCTTTTTGCTTTGCTTTTTTTGCATTTCCGAAGGGTCTTGCAGTGTCTGTTTGCTTTTTGCTTTGCTTTTTTGCATTTCCGAAGGGTCTTGCAGTGTCTGTTTGCTTTTTGCCTTTCTTTTTTTGCATTTCCGAAGGGTCTTGCAGTGTCTGTTTGCTTTTTGCTTTGCTACTGTACTCTAAGCTAGTATTGAAACAGTCTGTAAAATTGTGCAGTTTGCATCTTTCCCAGTACAGTGGTGCCTCGCAAGACGATGTTAATCCGTTCCAGACAAATCGCTGTCCTGCGAAAACATCGTCTTGCGAAACCAAATTTCCCATAGGAATGCATTGGAATTTAATTAATGCGTTCTGATGGGAAAGAAAAGCACAGAAACTTAAAAAAAAATTAAAAGAAAGTCACTTACCAGGTACTGTAGACTGAGCCCGGCTTCTCATAGTGCCTGGTAGCAGCGAAACATCCAGAAAAGAGCACCAAACAGCTAAAAGCCGGCAGGCAGCAGGCAGCCGGCAGCCATTTTGTGCTCTTCTCCGCTCCTTCCCCCCTCCCCTCTCCCGACCAACAGCTGATAGGAGGCTTCTGAGGCTTTTGCGGCACAGGCAGTGGAAAAGCACCCCAGAGGCTTCTGGAAGCGGGGCTTTGCCAAGAGGTGAGTGGGTGGGGGTGGGGTGGCAGGGGCAGGCCTGCCACCCCCCCCCACACCACCCCCACAGCAAAGCGCTGCTTTCAGAGGCTTGCCGGGTGCTTTTCCACTGCATGTTTACCTGCTGAAGAAGCCCCGGCAGCCATTTTGTCCTCTTCTCCGCTCCTTCCCCCTCCCCTCTCCAGACGAACAGCTGATGGGTGGGCTAAAAAGAGGCTTTCTCTGCCCTGAAAATTCAGGGGGAAAAGCTGGAAATAAAAAAAATCCGCTTTTCCCCTGCGCCCCAGGAGGCTTCTGAAAGGGGTGGGGTGGGGTGTCACGGGAGAGGCCCCCAAACATCGTCCAGCGAAAAGCGCCCATAGGAAATCGTTTTGCGAAGCGCAACAGCGATTGCAAAACCTCATCGTCTAGCGGATTCGTCGTTTAACGAGGCAATCGTCTAGCGAGGCACCACTGTAGTTAGTTTCTCCATTGCATCAGGGTGCCCAGTTTATGTCGGTCTTTCTCATGGCAACACCATCCTCCTATGGGAGATAACAGTAAACCGCAGTGATCAATAAGATTGTCAATTTTGCAGATGACTTATGTGGTGTGCACTAACCTTAGAGGCTTTTACAGTAGCGATCATGTCACAAAAGCAAATATGATATTGAGATTTAGGAGACACTAACCCACCAGTTGTTCAGTATATTGCTAGAGATGGTTTACATAGAGTTAATCCATAACTTTGCTAAAATGCTAGAATGAAGTGCATTCTTAGAGAAGGATAGTTGAATGTAGGTGATCACGGAACAAAGGAAGGCTAATTGCCTTAGAGAGAGAACAAAGGAGTCGACAGCGGATGTCTGAGTCAGCGGAGCCTACAGACAACGCCCTGAGAGCTCTTTTATTTACTTAGCATGATTTACATAGTATGTTGTTAGAATTCAGATAGGATACTAGTTACCTAATCGTAACTAGGATTGGCTAAAATAACCCTTTGATCTTATGCTCTACCTCTAAGCGCAAGGGCAGAAGAAGGGGTTACCCCGCCTGCTGGCAGCTGCCGCTTCCTGCCAGGAGTGTATGCACGTCACTGGAACAGAATGCAGCTACAACCTTTAAGCAGAAGTTTCCCACATTTCCCCTTTTTTTTTGTTTGTTTGTTTGTTTGTTAAGCAAAGGCACATATTCTTTCATATATTTGCGAACTACATATAAATCTTTTCGGCGAAGGCCTGAGGGCAAAGCTTTGAGACAGGTAGTTATCATGGAAAAGAAGGTTGGTATACATTGAATAAAGCAACAGGAACTTATAAGGCATATGAGGAGGATAATTCAAAGAATGAGAACACAACACAACAGCGTCACAGATTTGGCATTCAGCTGCGAGATAATGGCTGCTAGAAAGGTTTCAGGAGTTTGCGAGATCTGCTGCTGATTTAGAGTTCTTTTTGCATCAGCACTCAGTGTCTTTATCATCCCCCAAGTAACTTTGGACTGAGTGCCTTCGGGTCGGGCCGGGCGCTTCCGGTGACGCGCAGTCATCTGGTCCCGCTCCAGAGCCATCGCTGGGTTGAATTCCGGAATCGGGTTCTGCAGGTTGCGATCCCAACTCATTCTTCCCACTATATGGCCTCACACACCAAGCCGGGATTCACAAACGACCTGTGGGAGTAAGCACAGCAGCATAGCCGCGACCCCATGTTAGTAAAGGGGCTGGACCCTCCCACTGAGGGTCAGGAGGTTGCTTATAAGTCACCAGCGGCCGTTCCATTGGGATTTCTTTACAAAAGTGTTTCTCTACTGGCGACAACTTTTGCTGACCTGCAGATACAGTTAAATGATTCAATGTGAACAATGCTATTGATACTACATCTGGAACATATTGGGGCTTGATCCCTCTGTTTTTTGTTTGTTTTGAAAGGAGAAATTTAAAAGAGCGGTGTGCTCGTTCTACAATAGCCTGTCCTGTGCAGTTATAAGGAATACCGTGGGAAAGTCAAACGTGCCATTCATTGCAGAAAGTGGTAAAGGCGTGAGAGGTATAGGCAGGGCCATTGTCTGTTTTTAAGGCTTGAGGCCGGACTGGTGGAATACTCTATATGTCCTTGATTTAATTGCTCCTTAACTAAGGCCTCCACTGCGTGGAGCTTTTCTTTAGATAATGGCCATTGATCAACCCAGACAGGTGGTCCAGGGAGCCATGTTAATGGCAAGGCTGCGTCAGATTGCGTAGAGGCCTGTATTATAAATTTGTCTGCAATTTTGCATCGACCTTTTTCAAGAGATCCCGACCTCAGATGGAAAAGAGAATAGGCAGAATGTAAGGAGTGATTGTGATTTGTCTAGGAGAGTCACCTAGACTTTCCAGAACAATGGGCTGAAGGCTTTTCTGGGCTTGCTCATAGCCTCCAACTCCCCAAATGTCGTGCACTGGCTGGGTGGGATAGCTTTCTGGCCAGTCTTTCTTTGCAATAACGGTAACATCAGCTCCCGTATCAATCAGGCTATTAAGGACAAGTGATGCCATTTTAAGAGGGAGTCGGGGCTGCAAGTGCTTGATGGTAGTTAAGGCAGCAACTCGAGTAGAACCAAAAACCCCACTACGAGGGTTGGTAGAAGGACCCATCTGTGTTAATGGAAACAACAACAATTGAGCGATAGATTCACCCGCAGGAAGGACTTGCGGTATATTAGACCAGGTTTGAATAATTAGAGGTCCTTCATAATCCCCATCAATGATGCCTGGTACAACAAATAAACCCCATGCAGAGATGCTAGAGCGGGGGAGAATGAGACCCACAATGTGTTTGGGTATTGGTCCATGATGTGCTGTTTTGACTTTGTAGACAGCTAGAGGGAATTGATAGTCGACCTCTTCGGCTGTGATCAAATAATGACCGGCAGTTTTAACAGTAGCAGGTTGGATTTCTTGAACTGGGGTAGTATTCACTGAGTTCCCCCCACTTGACCCGGGACTGGAGGTCCACCCGACTTGGAGTTTCCTGGTGTTGGAACAGACCGGCATTGATTGGCCCAGTGATAACCTTTCTGACACCGGGGGCATTTTTTAGAAGGGCGTTTATTATTTTGGGGGGTTGATCTACATTCCCGTCTGAAGTGCCCTTCCTTGCCACAGGAAAAACATTTACGATCTCGGGTGGGGTTCAAGGAGGTAGCCATGGCTGTGGCCAAAAGCTGTGTCTTGTGAGTTTCTGTCCCAATATTCTGACATAATTTTAGCATGGCAGCAATGTCAGTCTCTGGTTTATTGTAAATAGCCTGAAGGGCCGTTTTACAATCCATGTTAGCATTTTCAAACGCCAGCTGTTTCATCAAAATATCAGCAGCCTCAGTATTCTCCACCTGCCGCTCAATCGCTCTTTGCAATTTGTTAATGAAAGACATATAGTCCTCTGTAGGACCCTGACGCAAATTGGCAAAAGACCCTAAAGGGGTACCTTTGTCTGGGATTTTTAACCAGGCTGCTCTAACAATGTCACCCACTTGTACCAATCCCCTGTTAGGGATGGTAATCTGCTGTGCCATGGAGACAAAGAGTCCATCTCCATTTAGCATATCTGCAGACACAGCAATATTGTTTTGTAAATTATCCATGGCCAGAATGGCAGCGGTGTCTCTCCATTCCTGCATAAATAATACGTATTGCGCAGGAGTGAGCATTGCTTTAACCAAGACTTTCCAGTCAGCTGGAATAAGATTTCCATTTCCTCGTAAGCCATCAACCAACCCAAGAGTAAAACTGCTATGGAAACCGTTTTCAACTACACTTTTTTCCAACTCTTTAAACATGGCAAGGGGAAGACTTTCATGAACATGGTGTCCCTGATTGTTACGAACCACAGGACAAACAGACATAAGGGGGAGGGCGGCAGCAACATCCTCCGGGCTTCTTTGGGCCATAACATCAGATAACATCTGCTGCATTGCTGAATGAGGAGGGGGAGGAGGGAGAGGAGGGGGGAGGAGAAAGGGGAGAAGGGGTCGTTGGAAGAGTGGCAGGAGCTGCGTAGGAAGGAGGATTATTTCTATTTTCATGGAGATCTGGTGGCTTAGAGGGTGGCAAAATCTGAGGGGCTGTTGGAAGGTTAGCTAAAGACTGGGCTAACAAAGCGTTCGCGATCTTTGAAATCACGTCCCGGCAAAGATGCCATGTATGGAGGACTTTAACTGGAGCAACAGGGTCTTTGTGCAGTTTATTCCCAATTTTATCCCAATCTGAAAGCTTAAAGCTGCCCCCTTCCAGATACCAGGGACAATAAGTACCTATTTCTTTCATTAAATCCTCTACTGAAGCAGATACAGCATGGTGACCTTCTTTATGGAGCAAATAAATCCTTTTTATGTTGAATTTGAAGCGCTGTAAGAGTGTTTCCCATCTCGAACTAAATACTCACCGGGATCCAAAGAGGATCTGGAGCCCTTGCCAGGCAAGGTGAGCTGCTTTGATTGCCTCAGGCGATGTCCCTGTTCGGGCGCCAAATGTAGGTGATCACGGAACAAAGGAAGGCTTAATTGCCTTAGAGAGAGAACAAAGGAGTCGACAGCAGATGTCCAAGCCAGCAGAGCCTACAGGCAATGCCCTGAGAGCTCTTTTATTTACTTAGCATGATTTACATAGTATGTTGTTAGAATTCAGATAGGATACTAGTTACCTAAACGTAACTAGGATTGGCTAAAATAACCCTTTGATCTTATGCTCTACCTCTAAGCGCAAGGGCAGAAGAAGGGGTTACCCCGCCTGCTGGCAGCTGCCGCTTCCTGCCAGAAGTGTATGCACGTCACTGGAACAGAATGCAGCTACAACCTTTAAGCAGAAGTTTCCCACAGTTGAATAGATGGGTTTTCATATTCATACATGGGCAGGATAAAGAGAGGTTTTTGCTGTTGGTGCTATTAAACCAAAGTTTGGAAATCTAATTCCACACAGTAGAGTTCCATGTCCTTCCAAATGTACTTATCTGTCTTTATGATTCCAGTCTTTTTGAACATAACTATTTGCCTCCTTGCTGCTCAAAGTAAATGTAAGAAATGCATGGAAAATATAAAGAAAAAAAATCTGAATTCTACAAGCTGTTTCTGTCTTTCTACTCTTTCCATCCATTCTTTTCTTGACCACCTCGTCATTGTCTAAGTGCACACAACAGAGCATGAGAACTTAAATAATGTTGAGTGAAGAAGCCACTGCCATGACTACAAGAGTAACTAAAAGTTACAGTTATCTCAGAAAGTAAATGAAGCTATCATTAGTTAAATTGCAGTCATGAGGCAATCTACCATATTTTTCCATGTATAAGATGATACTTTTGTCTAAAGTCTTTAGACTAAAAATGGAGGATTATTTTATACACGGAAGTAAGCTGAGGAGAGAACAAAATAGCCCATATCTTGCCTCTGCAAACAGGTTTCCTCCAATCACGAGGCTCAGCTTCCTACAGTCAGGAGACTTAGCTCCCTCTAATCACGAGCCTTATGTAACTGATGTCAGCTGATACTGTACAAACCAATTGGAACACACATTGTTGGAGGTGGATCCTGTAGGCAGTGCTCAGATTCAACAGGGACTCGTAATGTCCGAGCGTTCTGAGCCCAGAGGCTGAATACTCAAAGCTAAGTTTTCTTAATTTTGGGGTTAGAAAAGTGGGGAGGGGGCATCTTATACACGAGGGTGTCTTATAGATGGAAAAATATGGTAGTCGTGGCTTAGTTGTTGGGAAAAGCAATTACAGGTAACTAGTCATTTATAACCAATTGTCTCTGGCTTCTGTTTAAATTTAAAGTCTATCTGACAAAGTAAAAACAGAGAATTTAGAATGTGCCAGTGATAGGGAAAAATCCTAATTCAAGAAAGACAAGGAGAAAATAGACAAAGGAAAGAAAGCAGAAGAAGTGCAAGTGGGAAAAAAGATATTTATTATTCAAGAAAAAGCTTCCAAACATCTTTGTAAACATAAAAAAGCATAAGTGGGAAATTCAGCTTTGAAGAAGATATTTGGAGACTTGAAGATAATATAGTCATTTACTTGAATAGAAAGAGAAAATGCTGTACAAATGTACTAAACAGTTATATTAAATTTCATAAATTAAATAAAATAACTGTGGTTTTTGAAAGCAAGCATTTATTACTTTGTCCCAAATTGCTAGGTACAATTTGATATCCCATCTTGAGACTCATGGTTAAAATGCTTGGCTTACATTTGGGATATTCCTATTTCTTCCTATATTTTATTTTTTTGCACCAGCTAACTTTGTGGAGAACTGTAATGCTGCAAAATGTCGTCTTCTAACATTTTTGTAGGCTTGTCCAAGATTTTTCTTGCTGATATCAGTATAACTATCTTCTTCTTCTTCACTGTTGTTATTGTTGTTGTCATTGTCGTCGTAGCATTAGTAGTAGTAGTAGTAGTAGTAGTAGTAGTATTTAAATCATTTTCAAGTTTGTTCCTCTTTTCTGAATATAATTGTCTATTCAGAAACATTATCACACTTTCAAAGTAACAATTTTATACTCTTAATATGCAGTTATTTTGTTTGTTTAATTATAGTGATTAGTATGCTCATTAGTACTGACTGGTTGGGTACTGCAGTTCATATCAGCAAACAATTGCTGTCTGAAAATGTGCATGGGGTATCTTTTAATCTTTACAACATTCTCAGTAGATGTTCTTTTAGTGGAGTGTTTCTTATGTGACCTGCTTTTGTGACAGAATTAGGCTTATGTTCCTTTTTACAAAGCCTCATGCATAGTGGAACAGACTGTAGTTTTATATGTATTTTCTTGGGAGTCATTCGCATGAACCTTCATGCAGGTTAATCGTAAAGACATCCGCACAAAATTGAGCTGTAGTCATAACAAACAACAATATCCTTGACATAATAGGGGCCAATGCATTGAGATTATTGACTTTTATTAAAGTTCTTTCTAGTAGATAATTTTAAACATTTTAGCTTTAACTGCAAACCAGAGATCTGATTCCTTTTTAGACCTGGTAACTGATACCTGTTTGCTGGTGTAAATTCTCCATGCAAATCTCCTGACAGTATTTGTGTGTGCATAGGTGTGAGCATACATACACACATGCATACACACATGCATACATACATAGCACCAACATATACATAAATACATACTTAGATGTGAGTGCATCTGCAGATAGAAGGATATGCTGTAACTCTGTTGAACTGGGTGTGTTAGCAGAACTGGGTGTGTTAGCAGAACCAAGATATGCAGTTCTCCATCTCTGTTCAGTTTGCTCTCAAAACTTCAGAGGAGGCACATTTTCAGGTGGGGTGCAAGAGTGAGAGGAGAAAAAGTACTATTGCAAAAGTGGACATAGTCTGCTGGCATAACATTGGCTTTTAGTCTATAGCCTTGTTCATCCATAGAGTGTTAAATGTGTGGTGGTGGCATAAGTAATCCCCTTTCCTATTCCCTAGCATGCCTGGAAATTGGTAAAACTTTCACATATTTGATGTGAAGATCTTTTGTGAAATCTTTGTCTCAACCCTTTAGTTCCCATTATACAGTCTGTAAACAAGCTGAAATATAAGTTACTGAAAGGACTGTGTGTTTCAGGTTTTTAACCCCACAACCCATTCCTCTATTTCTCCTCTAATGAAATTTAGATTGTAATCTCACTGAATTCAAATGGACAGTGTCTTCCAACTATCTCTCCCAGAATTCAGTGATACAACAAAGGCAGGAGAGAGATTTCGGGCCAGTGTTTTAATGTGTTCTTGAAGGCTTTCACAGCCGGTATCCGATGATTGTTGTGGGTTTTTCGGGCTTCCAACTCTAGCTCCTGTCCCCTGAAGATGCCAGCCACAGAGACTGGCAAAACGTTAGGAAGAAAAACCTCCAGAACACGGCCAAACAGCCCGAAAAAAACCACAACAACCGTTGCTATTTTAATTTAATATATGTGGGTCTTGGAAAATGCACATTCCGTATAGTTCCATGTATCCTATCTTGTTAGCAAGTGCATTGGAGACAGTGAAGTGAATATTCTCCCTTGCCCCCCTTTGCCATTGTTCTTTTATTCAGCTGTTCCCATTGCCACTGAGGGAATGGAAGCAGGGAAGGTGTCTGGGCACAGGCTAGGCTATCAAAGATAGGTATGGATTCTGATATAGTTGGACCTTTTCCAAGGAAATCAAGTAAACCCCCAAGCCAATTAAGAGAACTACAAGAGGCTCACCTGTGTGAAACTTTTATCACTGTTACTGTTATTTGTTGCTATTTTTCCAATGGTTCATACAGTTCTTTGCCAAGCTGAAGGTGTTGGTATTGGGAGGATGCTGATAATAGGATGATGATTTTCTTCATTTTAAAACAGTAACTTGATTGGTCTGTGGTTATGTTTACTTTCTTAACCCCTTGATAAGGAGGTGCATATTAAAAATGGTAAGTTTATAATTCTGAGTAGCTCTGTCAGACGTTTCTCATAGAAAGTTTTCCCACCACCATTTAATAAATTGTATTTTTTCCTATGTATAGATATGTAAGCACAGTAGAGAACAGTGGAAGCTTTACTGTACAATTGAAAACTTGTCTGGTTGAAATTTGGCTATGTGGGGTTTATTTATTTATTTCTTTAAAAAAATCATTGCCATAGTAGTTCCAGTCATATGTAATAGGTGTTTCTATTAATATTTGCAATTTCCTTACTTCTGTTTCTTCAGTCATTACACAAATGCAGCAAATTGAATTGCTTTTGACCTTTTAAAATGTATGCGATTGTCCTATCTCCAGAGGATACAGCATTAAAACTAGGCCAAAGGGTCCTCCCTCCCTCCCACTTCCATTCCCCTCTTTCCTAGCCAGGTTTCAACTTGTATAGAGTTACTGCAAGTGTCCTAAACTCTACAGAATTTAGAGTGTCAATCTAATTGTAAGTTGTCAGCGATATGATCTGTGCTTTTCAGGAATGAAATTTTTTAATGTTAATGGTTAGGTGAGGAAGAGTGTCACAGTTTTATTGAGCAGTACGCAATATTCTTTCAGTAACATGTAAGAGCCATGTTTTCTATAATGATGGCAAAAAGGATGCACGCGTTCGCAGAGAAGAATGGTATATTCTAATTGTAGTAGTATGAAAACATAAAGATGGTATTAGTGGTAGCACCTGGAATACATTTAAATGGGATTTGGCTTTTATTAGTTTATAACGTAATGGGACCTAACCTGTGGTTGTCTAATAGAACTCTGAAACCTGTTGGTGAAAAACAAAGAGCACATGGCTACAAAGTAAATTGGCACATCTGTGCAGAGCTTTTTTTGTCCAGACCTATTTACTACATGACATCACATTATTGAGTGCTGGACTTCTTTGTCCCCTTCACGGATTGCTGCCTTGTCGTGGCGAAGGGGCTTGAGTAATTCAGAGAAGCTATGGGCTATGCTGTGCAGGGACACCCAAGACGGACAGGTCATAGTGGAGAGTTCTGACTAAACACGATCCACCTGGAGCAGGAACTGGCAAGCCACTCCAGTATCTTTGCCAAGAAAACTCCATGAACAGAAACAAAAGGCTAAAAGATATGACGCTGGAAGATGAGCCCCTCAGGTCGGAAGGCGTCCAACATGCTACTGAGGAAGAGCGGAGGACAAGGACAAGCAGCTTCAGAGCTCATGAAGTGGTTGGGCCAAAGCCGAGAGAACGCTCAGCTGCGGACACGCCTGGAAGTGAAAGGAAAGTCCGATGCTGCAAAGAAAAATACTGCATAGGAACCTGGAATGTAAGATCTACGAACCTTGGTAAGCTGGATGTGGTCAAACAGGAGATGGCAAGAATAAACATTGACATGCTGGGCGTCAGTGAACTAAAATGGATGGGAATGGGTGAATTCAATTCAGACGATGATCATATCTACTATTGTGGGCAAGAATCCCGTAGAAGAAATGGAGTAGCCCTCATAGTCAAGAAAAGAGTGGGAAAAGCTGTACTGGGATACAATCTCAAAAATGATAGAATGATTTCAATACGAATCCAAGGCAGACCTTTCAACATCACAGGAATCCACGTTTATGCACCAACCACTGATGCTGAAGAGGCTGAAATTGACCAGTTCTATGAAGACTTACAACACCTTCTAGAACTGACACCAAAGAAAGATGTTCTTCTCATTATAGGGGACTGGAATGCTAAAGTAGGGAGTCAAGAGATAAAAGGAACAACAGGTAAGTTTGGCCTTGGAGTTCAAAACGAAGCAGGGCAAAGGCTAATAGAGTTTTGTCAAGAGAACAAGCTGGTCATCACAAACACTCTTTTCCAACAACACAAGAGGTGACTCTACACATGGACATCACCAGATGGGCAATACCGAAATCAGATTGATTATGTTCTCTGCAGCCAAAGATGGAGAAGCTCTATACAGTCAGCAAAAACAAGACCTGGAGCTGATTGTGGTTCTGATCATCAGCTTCTTATAGCAAAACTCAAGCTTAAACTGAAGAAAGTAGGAAACACCACTGGGCTAGTCAGGTATAATCTAAACCAAATCCCTTATGAATACACAGTGGAAGTGAAGAACAGATTTAAGGAACTAGATTTGGTGGACAGAGTGCCTGAAGAACTATGGATGGAGGCTCGTAACATTGTACAGGAGGCAGCAACAAAAACCATCCCAAAGAAAAGGAAAGGCAAGAAAGCAAAGTGGCTGTCCAACGGGGCCTTACAAATAGCAGAGAAGAGAAGGGAAACAAAATGCAAGGGAGATAGGGAAAGTTACAAAAAATGGAATGCAGACTTCCAAAGAATAGCAAGGAGAGACAAGAGGGCCTTCTTAAATGAACAGTGCAAAGAAATAGAGGAAAATAATAGAAAGGGAAAAGCCAGAGATCTGTTGAAGAAAATTGGAGATATTAAAGGAACCTTTTGTGCAAAGATGGACATGATAAAGGACAAAAATGGTAGGGACCTAACAGAAGCAGAAGACATCAAGAAGAGGTGGCAAGAATACACAGAGGAATTATTCCAGAAAGATCTGGATGTCCCGGACAACCCAGATAGTGTGGTTGCTGACCTTGAGCCAGACATCCTGGAGAGTGAAGTCAAGTGGGCCTTAGAAAGCATGGCTAACAACAAGGCCAGTGGAGGTGATGGCATTCCAGTTGAACTATTTAAAATCTTAAAAGATGACGCTGTTAAGGTGCTACATTCAATATGCCAGTGAGTTTGGAAACTCAGCAGTGGCCAGAGGATTGGAAAAGATCAGTCTACATCCCAATCCCAAAGAAGGGCAGTGCCAAAGAATGCTCCAACTACCATACAATTGCACTAATTTCACACGCTAGCAAGGTTATGCTCAAAATCCTCCAAGGCAGGCTTCAGCAGTATGTGGATGAAGAACTCCCAGAAGTACAAGCTGGATTTCGAGGGGGCCGAGGAACTAGAGACCAAATTGCTAACATGCGCTGGATTATGGAGAAAGCCAGAGAGTTCCAGAAAAACATCTACTTCTGCTTCATTGACTACGCAAAAGCCTTTGACTGTGTGGACCACAACAAACTATGGCAAGTTCTTAAAGAAATGGGAGTGCCTGACCACCTTATCTATCTCCTGAGAAATCTATATGTGGGACAGGAAGCAACAGTTAGAACTGGATATGGAACAACTGATTGGTTCAAAATTGGGAAAGGAGTACGCCAAGGCTGTATATTGTCTCCCTGCTTATTTAACTTATATGCAGAATACATCATGCGAAAGGCTGGACTGGAGGAATCCCAAGCCGGAACTAAGATTGCCGGAAGAAATATCAAGAACCTCAGATATGCAGATGATACCACTCTGATGGCAGAAAGTGAGGAGGAATTAAAGAACCTCTTAATGAGGGTGAAAGAGGAGAGCGCAAAAAATGGTCTGAAGCTCAACATCAAAAAAACTAAGATCATGGCCACTGGTCCCATCACCTCCTGGCAAATAGAAGGGGAAGATATGGAGGCAGTGACAGATTTGACTTTCTTGGGCTCCATGATCACTGCAGATGGTGACAGCAGCCACGAAATCAAAAGACTCCTGCTTCTTGGGAGGAAAGCGATGACAAACCTAGACAGCATCTTAAAAAGCAGAGACATCACCTTGCCGACAAAGGTCTGTATAGTCAAAGCTATGGTTTTTCCAGTAGCGATGTATGGAAGTGAGAGCTGGATCATAAAGAAGGCTGACCGGCGAAGAATTGATGCTTTTGAATTGTGGTGCTGGAGGAGACTCTTGAGAGTCCCCTGGACTGCAAAGAGAACAAACCTATCCATTCTGAAGGAAATCAACCCCAAGTGCTCACTGGAAGGTCAGATCCAGAAACTGAGGCTCCAATACTTTGGCCATCTCATGAGAAGAGAAGACTCCCTGGAAAAGATCCTGATGTTGAGAAAGTGTGAGGGCAAGAGGAGAAGGGGACGACAGAGGACGAGATGGTTGGACAGTGTCATCGAAGCTACCAACATGAATTTGACCTAACTCCGGGAGGCAGTGGAAGACAGGAGGGCCTGGCGTGCTCGGGTCCATGGGGTCACGAAGAGTCGGACACGACTTAACGACTAAACAACAACAGACTTCTTTGTGTCTTCCTGCCATATGCAGTAATACAGAGAAGGTACAAGGAAAATGTATGTCATAATGTTAGGACATGGGATCTTTGAAGTTAATGTTACGGTGTGGGTGGGGAATGCAGGATGGGTTTTTGTTATATTCTCTGGCAACTTTGTGCCCTTTTTAATGTCTAGTTCTATAAAGAATTTGATGAACATTTGAATTGCTAATCCCCAGTGCACTCATGGTTTTGTTTGTTTTTCTTTCTGTAATAGGCTTGTTTCATACCCGTATCACTTGGAAATATTTTATTAAAAATACTAAGATAATGTTCTAAACTTTCCACTTTCTATCTCCTGAAATACAAGTTAGATCTTGATCTTGTGCAGAATTGTGCTGTGTTCTCTAGGGCTATATCTGTGCATCACAGTAGTATTCACTGTGACTAGCTCAGTGTGATAAAAGAATGTAACCCCATGATTATGAACAAATTACAAGATAAATGGTTTAAGAAAAAGGTACTTCTTTATTTAAAGGGCTTTCAGTACAAATTGTTTTAAGATACGGGATGTAATTAAATACGCAGTTTCAATGTCAGATCAATAGCGGCTAAATCTCTTTGTGTACTGTCAGGCTTACAAAGTAGTAATTAAAGGCAATAATTTTCAAGCATGAGAGAGGTGAACATAGAATGATATATATATTTGACATGTTGTTGCTCTTAGAGTTTATATTGAACAATTCAGTTAAAGAATGGACAACAAACTAATTTTATTTTTAAAAATAACCTCACCTAGTATTTATGATTAATGTATTCATAGTTATTTGATGCTTCTTCTAAAGCAGGGGTCCCCAACCTTTTTCACCCCGCGGACCGGCTGGTGAAGGCGGGGCACCCCCGTGCTTGTGCGCATGCATGAACAAGTGCGCTCTCTCTGTCGTGTGCGAACGAGCGCATGCGCAAACAGTGGCACATGCTCTTGTGCGGGTGTGCTCGCGCTCATGCGCAAAGGGCGGCACGGCGCTCACGCGGGCGTGCAGGCACATGCGGAAACGGTGGCATGGCGCTTGCATGGGCGCGCTGGAGCGCGCGTGCATGCGCAAATCAGCTGTGCAGGGTGAGTGCGTGCAGGGGGAGCGGGAGGTCTGTCTCCACAGCCTGGTCTGGCTCAGGCCACGGACCGGCACCGGACCAGGGGTTGGGGACCTCTATTCTAAAGGACCTAATGGAGCCATGATGTTGACATACATCATTGCCTAGCTGTAGACTCGCATAGTAATTAGTAACATTACAAAAAGTATTAGACCACTCAGCCTATTTTCATGGTATAATGTGACTGTTAGTCCCTAAGCCTGTTAAATTAAGTTTTGAATTGCAAATCTTTGGATACCATCAGATATTTTTTGGCAGGTTACTGCATATTCTCTTTGATTTGATACTCACATCCTCCTCAAAATTTTTGGATTTCCTTAGTTGATGTTTAGAATTCATTTATACATTCATATGTACTTGCTATTACAAATACATTTCTTCAGATAATTCACTTCACTTCTTATGGGTTCTCTTTTGCTACAACAGACTAACATGGCTACCAGCTAGATTATTTTTTTCTGTATGGATAATGTTTTGGTTTTGTCTTGATACAACAGATATTTTTGGAGGCAGTGGTTGCTTCTTCTTGTGATGATATGAGAATTAGTTAAATAACACAGATAGAACTTGGAGTATTAGGTATGGCAATAGTAATGATTCGTATCAAATTATAAATAGCCAATGTAAAAGTCTGTACATTAGGTGTGCTGTATTATCTAGTTGTTTAGGCAAAGCCTGGACATACCACCTGGTAGTCATTTAACCCATTGGCTGGCCCATGCACTCACACATCATCTCACCACTGTCAGTTTCCATGGGGGGAATTCTGAATGTATCCTATAAAGCTCCTGGTCAACAGGCTCTTTATGGATGACCCATAGATTTGTGTCCTTTACACATCTGACAAGAAATTTATTTATGGTCTCAAAAGATTTTGTACCTTGTTAAGTTTGTTTTAAATTTTCATTCCTGTATACCTTGTAATAATTTTGTATTAAAAGTTCAAAAATGAATCCTTTTCTTCTTTAAAAGGTTTATTTAGCAAGCAAGCAATTGAATGATTAAAAGCCAATAATATAACATATACTTGGAATATATGTAAAAATTACATGAGTGTATACTTTGAAAATCACAGCCTTCTATTACATATTTATCTAATTTATATGTGTAAATAATACTTCTATATTAGAAAAGAAGCTTTGGTTCTATTAAAATAAAAGCTTCTGTTTAGGCATCGTATAGGTGAAGCTCGGTGATTCAAAAATACAAAGCAAACAGGTTCTCTATAGTAAAAAACTATTTCTTAGATCACTCTCATTCAGTCATTTAAAAACAGACTCTATTGTAATATAAATTGTTATTAAACAATTCTATCAAAGCATAAGCAAGAACATTTACAAACAAGTCACATTGCATTAGATATTTCTCACCCAATATTTTCCCAGCAGAGATGTCTCCCCTGTTTGTAAAACACAGGTGGCTCTGTGTTTTGGAGATGTCCTTCTAAACATGAGGGAAATCTCTGTTTTTCTGCAGTCTGTGTTTCTTTTTAAAAAAAACCCAATCATGACACCGAGTTTTGGCTTTCCCGTGGGTGAGCGATGTGTCAGCTTGTCTAGATAGCTGGAGGTCGACTCAGCTGGGTTACAAGCCAGCCACCAGCCGAGATGTGAAGCTACTCCCACCTTTGGAATAACTTCCTTAATACCATATTTGGGCAGTATAATACATTTTCAATGTTAACTTCCTGCATTTTACATGTTCTGTGTTTCCCAATCGAACTTCATATTTAATTTTTCCTGCCATATAATTTCCCCCAAACCTATTATTGACACCACATTTGCTTATTCATCTGAACAATCTTGTTCCAAGCCACCTTTCATAAATGTTTTTGCATATATTCTTTCACCTTATGTTACTGGGCACAAGGTAGTATGTTAAAATAGAACCACTTACTGAGCACTTGCTTATCGCAATCTAGAACAAGTAAAGTTTCTCTTGTAGTAATTTTGTTGTTTGCAAAGTACAATCTCCTACTCAATGCAGGAATCTAAATCAAACTATATCTGACAGATGGTTATCTAACTTTCTCTTGAATGCCTCCAGTGTTGGGGTGCTCACCACCTCCCAAGACAATTCCATTGTCATACTGTTCAAACAGTTAGGAAGTTTTTCCTGCTATTCAACCGAAATCTGGCTTCCTGTAACTTGATCCCACTGTTGTGTGTCTTGCACTCTGGGATGATTGGAAACAGACAATGTTCCCTCTAATTTTCAACCCTGCTTGGCAGGGCTCTGCCTCTTGTACATGTGAATCCACCTCCTACGTGTGACTCTGCCCCCACAGGTGGCAATTGAATTGCTGTGAATGCACCAAGGAGGAACACTGCACTAGGAGAGGCAGAGTCACATGCGCTCACACAGCCTCACACCTTAGAAGGGACCCTTGGAAACAGATCCTGCCCCTCCTCTTTATGACAACCTTTCAAGTACTTGAAAAATGCTGTCATATCTCCCCTCAGTCTTCTTTTCTCAAGGCTAAACATGCAGCGTTTTTTCATTCTTTCCTGATAAGACTTGGCTTCCAGTCCTCTGATCATCCTTGCTGTCCTCTTCTGATCTTGTTGAAGTTTGTCCTACTCATTTTGCAGGTGCATTGGCTGGTTTTCCTGATTGTCCATTGGTAAGGCAGTTTTTTTTAATGTTAACCTTTTGGGTGCTGTTACAGCATTCTGCTCCACCTTCTTCTTTGAATGGTCCCTGGGTCTATCTCACACATACTTCATTCATTTTGTTCTCCTCTATGTGCCTAGTTTGACTCTAATAGGCCCTTGACTACTCAAGACAGCTCTACTGGATCCCTATGTCCAGATGCAGTTGTGCCAGAAAATAAGAACTTCCTGTTCTGAGTTTTTCACTAGTGTCATGCTAATCTCTATCCCACTCATTTCATTGCTGCCAGTTCTCTAATAAACCAGGGATAATTTGGTTCTTGTCTGTGGGAAGGGATGCTTATGGGCAAAGTTCCCTCTAAGATGTGCGACTGTGTGTGGGCGACTCCTTTTGGTCATTGTGAAGCCATCTTTCCTCAGCACCAAGCATATCTGATAGGCATATCTTTTCCCCCTGTGATGAATAGTCTCGAAACTGGAGAGCAGATACTTTTCTGTATGGTTCAGTTATTCCATACACATCTATCAGACTTCTGTGTGTGTGCACAGATTTCTCATTTTTCACGCATATAGGCTGTGCATCCCATCCCCACTGGACTCTGAACCTTTTTGTCGTCCCCCCCCAACTGTTTTACTTGTTCTATCTTGTAATGTTTATGTTGAGTAGGTTTCACAAATTACAAGGCTTCCAAAATTCCTTCTCTTTCTTCTGGTGGTCTGATCTGAAGAGCTATCCATGGGAATTGTCTGGTAGCAGTTTAGGAATCAGATCAAGCTCCCCGGTAGCCTCTTTATAAGCACAAGGAATTATTTTCTTCTACTTCCACATTACCTGATGCCCGAAATGTCTAGGAACTGTGCCCATAATCTGCAAGAATGTGTGATATGTTAGCTCAGTGCAGCAGGCTAGCAAAGTGAGTTTGTGACTATGAATTAGGATTAATCACTTGGAATGATAATGGTAAAGTAAAAGAAAAAAAATCTATTTTTCCAATAAATCCAACATTTTGGATCCTATACAGCAGTGGTCCCCAACCTTTTCTGAGTTGGGGGTGGGTGGGGTCCGTTTGCGAGGCCGTTCACAGAGCGCGTTCACAGGGGTGGGGTGCGCTCACGCGCTTGTGCGAAGGGGCGGAGCGTGCTTGCGCACATGCACAAAGGGGCGGGGGCGCTTGCAGAGGGGTGGAGCGCGCTCACGCGCATGCACGGAGGGGTGGGGCACCTGTGCATGTGGGTGGTGGGCTGTGCATACAGGTGGGGTGGGTGGGGGGAGTGCATGTGGGGGGGGGGCGGGAATCTGTCTCCACGGCCCGGTCCTGCCATCGCCACAGACTGGCACCGGGCCGGGGGTTGGGGACCCCTGCTATACAGCTCTTCAAACCTGGAGTGTTTTGTTGCAACAAAACTTTCCATTATAAAAGATACAAGTTAGCCACTTACTTTTTTTGGGCAGTCAGAACTGGTAACCTAGAAGGTGTCTGGGAAAGCCCTGTGATTGTGCAGAGTTTTTCTGTGTGTGCGTGCGTGTAACCTTTGGGAACTGTGCACTAAATATTTGTACAACACTGTTTGCTGGAAGGCACATAACATTTTATATTAGGAAAAATCTTCTCTACTTTCTACTGCTCCAAATTCAGATTTCTAAACTATTCATATGTCTTGTTACGGGTAGAATATTATGGGATATATAAGATATCTGAGTATTGTGAAAGAGAAGGCAAACAGAAAGCATCTACAGGCTTCTGTCCTCCTTCCATTTCAAATAATCTTTATTAGATGCTTATACCTCAGCTGTTAAGGAGTGTAAAGATACAACGTGCTGAAAATATATTGTTATAAGTAAAAAAAAAATTCTGTGTCTATATCGTCATAGATTTTTTGGCAAGTTGAACAAGAAACAGGTCTACAGGACTACTGGATAGCTTAATAATTTAGGTATCTGGCTGTGGAGCCAGAGGTTTGGAGTTCAGTTCCCCACTGTGCCTCCCTGACAGGCTGGATGCAGAGATCCATAGGGTCTCTTCAAGTTCTGTAGTTGTAAGTGATTAAAAAAATCAGCTTAGCCAAACTTGTGAATTCCTTTATAAACACGTGGGGAAGAAATTAATATTTAACTAATTAATTAATTTTAAAGTGTCTTGGTTGTCAATAAGGGCTAGATTTGTGGTTTAGGAGATGGGCCACGGGTAAAACGTCAACTACACTGTTGCTGTGGGGCAGCCTCTGTAAAGTGTTTGGAAACTTCAGTGTGTCCAAAGTATAGCTGCCAGATTGCTAACTGGGGCTGGTCACAGGGACCACATAACCCCACCCCCACCACCCCCTGTTATAGCAGCTCCACTGACTGCCAATCCATTTCTGGACACAATTCAGAGTGCTAGTTCTAACCTATAAAGCCCTAAACAGCTTGGGTCCAAGCTATCTTAAGGACCACTTCTCCCTTTATGAGCCTGCTCAAATGTTAAGATCAGGAGAGGCCTTTCTCTCAGTCCCACCACCCTTACAGGTGTGTTTGGTGGACACAGGAGAGGGAGGGCCTTCTCTGTTGCTGCTTCCAGACTTTGGAACTCTCTCCCACAGGAGGCCAGGCTGCGCCTTACTGCTTTGAATGTGTTTTTAGTATTGCTTTTGCTTACCATATTTGTTTGATCCTTTTTAGTATTTGCATACTTACTGTTTTTTTAGCTTCATGTATTGTCTTTTTAATGATGTAAGCAGCTTTGATTCCTTTTAAGGAGAAAGGTGGGATAAAACATTTTAAATTAATAAATAAATGTTGCCATTGAGTAGGAACAAAGTAATACTATTGAAGAAGGTCTGTGTCAGTAGGCAAGCTCATATGTGAGCAACCTTGTCTCCTAGGAACATGTGCTGAACCAAACTGAAGCCAGAGGGGTACATCAAAGGGCAAGAGGTACATAAGAAAATTGTGGGATATAGGAAAATGAATGAGAAAAGATAATGAGAAGATTGTGTGCTATTTTGTAATGCTCATGACTGTCAAGACCAGCATGGAGGCAAAAACTATATGCATCTTATACAGATGTGCAGGAAGGACACAGAACAGAACATTTCAAACAATGTACAGCAGAAATCCTTGAGATATGTGGCAGTCCACCAAAAGCAACATAAAATAAATAATTTTTGCAGGAAGTAAAAAAAAGTGTTCTCCAGCAGCCTTGCAAGATTTGATGGCACCTCCCCAACTCACAAATCTCTTCTCTCTAAAACAGTCCACACCAAATATGTTTATAACATAATTTCAGATCTAAATCGGATTGTGAGCAACTTCTGTATGAAAGGAACGTTATTCACTCAAATCAGCTAGCAGTTTACTTCTCAACAGCCAGCATTTCCAAATTGACAAACATTCCACTCAGATCATGGAACACAACCAAAGAAAGAGAGGAATACAGGAATTCTATCAAAATTTATATAAAGGTAATAGTGTATCGAAAGAAGATATAGAAAATTATATTAAAGAAAATGTTAAGAGTAAATTATCAGAGAATGATAAAAAGGATTTAGATAAAGAGATAAAAGAGGAAGAGATTATAGAGATTATTAATAAATTAAAAAATGGTAAAACTCCAGGTTTTGACGGTTTAGGATCAGAATATTATAAAACTTTTAAACCAATATTGATCCCTAAGTTAAAAGTGCTCTATAATGAAATATTGGAAGGAGAGAGAATACCAGATTCTTGGAAACATTCATTAATAACTCTTATCCCAAAGCCTAATAAAGATTTAACAGACCCAAGTTCATATAGACCCATTTCACTATTAAATCAAGATGCAAAGATTTTTACTGCAATACTTGTGAATAGAATTAATAAATTTATTATAAAATATATTAAAGAGGATCAGAATGGTTTTTTAAAGGGTAGACAAATGGAGAATTTGACTAGGAGGGTATTGAATATTTTATACAATATAGAAAAAGACAAATTGAAGGCAGGTATTTTATCATTAGATATATTTAAGGCATTTGATTGCGTGGAATGGCCAACATTAAAGATTTTGTTAAAAGGTTGGGGTTTTGGAAAGAAATTTAGGGGGATAATAGATCAACTATATCTGGAGAATACCTCTGTAGTAATAGTTAATGATGGGATTACAGAACAAATAGCTTTAGGCCGAGGCACTAGACAAGGTTGCCCTCTTTCTCCAGTTCTGTTTTGCTTGATTATTGAAATGTTGGCAAATGTAATAAGGAATGATGATTCAATCGAAGGTATGGGGAAAAAGAATAAAATAAAGATTAATTTATTTGCTGATGATTCCTTGTTGACAGTGAAAAATCTGTTAGAATGTGTAGATAAAATTAGAACTCATTTAGAAAAATTTGGAAGAATAACTGGATTATGTGTAAATTGGCAAAAATCTGAATTAATGTTATTTAATCATAATAGAGTAGAACAAGAAAGGTGTGTTGAAAAATATGATTTCAGATTATGTAAATCAATTAAATATTTAGGAATAGATCTAGCAAAAAATATTCAAAAAATAAAGGAATATAATTATAATAAACTAAAGGAAGTGATTAAAAACAAATTACAGGAATACAGTAATTTTAAACTATCTTGGTTTGGAAGGATTGCATTGATAAAAATGAAAATCTTACCAAAAATTAATTTTTTATTTAGAATGCTACCAATACAGTTAACAGAGGATGATTTGAAATTTTGGCAAGGAATAATTAATAAGTACTGTAATGAAGGGAAGAGATCTAGAATAAATAAAAAGTATTGGTATAGAACAAAGCAAAAAGGTGGTATAGGTTTACCAAATATAAAAAATTATTATTTGGCTAACCAATTGAGGTTTATTGGGGAAATTATATATAATCCAGAAAGGCTAATTTGGTGGGAGATGGAATCATCAGAATTACAGGCAGATATAGAAAAATATTTATTTGGTATAATTAAGAAAGATAAAATAAGGGAAATTAATAATCCATTTTTAAAGACATTGTTAAATATATGGTATAAGTGCAAAAAGAATTTATGTTCATCATATTCCCCACTTGGATTAGTGACAGAAATAGAAAATTTTCCTACCAATATGAAAGTGTATGTGGATCTATTTAAAGAAAAGAAAGTGATTAGATTGAAAGATTGGTTGTATAAAATGAGATCGATAGATCAAATGAAACAAACTCTTCAGAATAGGAGCATTTCATGGTTGAATTATATACAATTAGAAAGATGGACTAATGAATGGGTAAATAAATATAATAAAGGTAGAGAATATACAAAGTACGAACAATTGTTACTGTCATATGAGGACATTCGGATGACTGACTCAGTGAAAGGTACTGTGAGTAAAATTTACTTACTTCTTCTTAATTTAGAGGAAGAGGAAAGTGAGAAAGAAGGATTAAAAATAGTGTGGGAGCAAGATATTGGGAAAAGAATAAATGAAGAAGAATGGAGGATGATATGGAAAATGAGGGTGTTAAGATTTATGTCAGTAAGAATAAAGGAAAAAATTTTTAAACTTAGTTTAAGATGGTATTTAACACCGTCAAAATTAAATAAAATTAATGCCAATCATCCGAATGTCTGTTGGAAATGTGAGAAGGAAATTGGTACATACTTTCATATGTGGTGGGAATGTGAAAAAGTGCAAAGATTTTGGAAACAAATTTTTAAAGAATTAAGCTACATATGTGAAAAAGATATAGAATTTAATGCTGAGATTGCTTTGTTATCAATATTTGAGAATGTGGAATATGACAAAATGACTAAAGAATTGATAACCAATTTATTAACAGCAGCTAGATTGATTATAGCTAGGCAATGGAAATCAAAAGTCGAATTGCAAATTGAAGAATGGTATAAAGAAATATGGAATATAGCAATAAATGATAAATTAACTTGTAACTTAAAGGTTAAGAAAGGAGAGTTGAAAAAAAATAACTTTTATGATATATGGGGGAGATTTTTGGAATATGTATTAATAAGAGGAAAAGGGAAAGCTCCAAATCAAGAATCAATGCAGTTTTGGAGAAGAGGACAATAGAAGAAGAGGAAGAAGAAGAAGAATAAGGAAGAGGAAGATTATGGCAAGAGGTCCCGCATATGGTGGTGGGGAACACAGTTAAATTGTATTTTAGTTTGTATGTTATATGTTTTTGTTTAAATTTAAAATAAAGAAAAAAAAATTAAAAAAAGAAAGAAAGAGAGGAATCCCTACAATGAGTCTGCTTGGCAATTAAAACTAGAGTAAGGTGTAAAAGCTCTGCAAGGCCAAATAGGAAAAAAAAATTTTTTTAATCTGTGGTGGTAATAGGAGCCAAAGGACATAGATCTTGTATTTAAAAAAAGCTGTATTTCAAGGTTGAAGCATCACGGCTGAATTAAACTCAAAAGTTTTAAAAAGATTTATAATAAAGGACCAGTCAGGTGTGAACCTATGGTGCAGGAATGCAGAGAGAGGTCTATCAACTATTCCAAATGTATTCCTATTTTGTTGGAATTATTCTTCATATTAAGCACAGCTGTTGCTCAAAAGGGCAATCACATAGAGAACGTAATGATATCAGTACACAGAGGAGGGGAGTGGATTAAATACATGGCTGCAGTTTCCAATAGCTGCCATATGTTTAATGTAATGTGTGACTGACTGGTTTCTGTGTAACTGTGTATGAGATATGCCTATCTGCAGCCATTTCTGGAATTCTTTGCATGCGTAAAAATGCAGGTGGGAAACAAGTAACCAAAGAAAATGCGCTTCGTGCACCTATGCCAATTACGAGTTTTTCTTCCAGTCTTGAATGAGCATTTCCAAAATTGCCTATACTTAGTCAAGTGCAAATGCATCACTTTTGAGAACAAATACAGCAGCTGAAATTATCAGCCATGTTCTGCTTCTCAGAAATGTGCTAAATGCTTACCATTCTCTTTTAGTGGTATTAGGGTTGATTAGTAGCATCATTTTTGGTTGGATGTATCCTCCAATTTTCACACACACACACACACACAGAGAGAGATGGACATTTACATTCAGTGGCACATTTAGGAACATCCTCACCATGTGGTGGGAAGGAGATGCATAAACAAAATATTTTTGTCATGTTTGGCATTTTGATTCTTTCATACCATCTCTGCAAATAGAGTTGTTTTTGTTGTGTCCTATGTGGGTGCACACACACTCAGTCCCTTTTGATTTTGGGGACCATCCAACCTGTAGTACATATTCATTTTCTTGTTCTTGGTTTGTGACATATTGTGAGATGATTGAAGAAAGACTTGATGTAGGAGTTTATTAAGAAGGAGGCAAGGAATGAGGATAACATATTAGTCAATTCAGCCACAAGATTTTTCATTCTGTAAAGTAATCCATGAACAAAACCCACTCTTTTCAGTACAGTGATGCTCATAATATTTATTTCCTTTTGGCTTAGATGTAGAGTTGCTTGTCATTGCTTCCTTCTATCCACTGGCATTTACATGGCTGCAATTCCATCTAGGAAGCAATGTTGTGTGCATGCTTTGAACTCAGTTTTGCATTGATTTTGGAATGAGTAGACCCCTTGTATTTTTTTTCCTTTTGTGGAGCTGAAAAGATTCTTACTTTTTCTTTATAAAACCTGTTAGAAAACTGCTCTGTGGTTTTGCTGGCTACTTGAATATTTTCTGTTAAATCCTTTGATTCAATAAATAGCTGGTAAAACAGTTTTGTTTAATGTATCGTTACTGCCAGTGGATGAAACAGACAAATTATCATCTGTTCAAATCACATAGGTAACAAAAAAGGGGGGAGGTATGGAACTGAACTAATGCAACTAAAAAGAAACTCTATACAGTCAGTAATACAGCTGTAGTAACACATATGTCAAACTCTAATACCAAGTGAAAAAGCTAACAGAGCTATATATTCTTAACTCTCAATCCTCAATGTACATAAGGCATATATATGTGCACTATACAGTGTCAATTAGTATCACCAGTCTGCTATATGTGTAACACAGTAACATATTAATATAACAATATCACAATTCAAATGCATCTTCTGTCAATGAAGAGGTCCAGTGAAAAACTCCATAATCTGTAAGGTCAGTAATGTCCATGAGTAAGTCCTAACAGGATAAAGATTCAACAAGCTCTGAGCATATAGTCCAATCCACGTTGCTCCTTTTGTGGTTTGTCACTTTTTAAAGAGTCTATCCTTCTAGTGTATTGGTCTCTAGAACTAAACACTACAGCAAAACCTTATTTACATGCATTAATACATAACCCCAGCCCCCAACCATTGAATCATTCTACAAACCATCTCAAGAAACTGGAACTCGTTCGTTCTCCTGTTAATCCTGTTAATACTGATTCACTGTTCGAGAACACTCCCTAAAGATAAGTTTATATATCCTCCCTCATACAATTACTGGAACAAGTTCTTAAAGAAATCTCTTCTGCCTAGTCTCAAGCCTATTTCCATGGACAGCAAGCCTAGATGTATGATGATAGATCCCAGTCAGTATTTAGCCCTGTTGGGGTACGTGAATGTAATTTGAAAATCCACAAAGACTCTTTTTGTTGTAGGGCTCTCTGTATATTCACACAATAAAACTGATTTGCAGTGTGTTTGTATATTACACAGAACTTGAAGTCATCTGGGGTGTGATTTTTAGAGAAAAAATGTTCAACTAGAGGAGCCTCTTTCACTCTGTTCTTAATGTGGAAACGATGTTCCAGAATTCTGTCTTCAGTGGGCATGAGACTCATAAACTTTAGGGCAGGGGCATATAATCACATGTACTATGTTATTTGAATTGCACATGTTATAATGATTAAGCTTGATGGTATATCTACCCTCTAGATGTGTAAATTCCTTGGTATTCAAGGACAGGGCACACAAAACCATCCATACAGTTCAGAAATGGCAGCTGAAAAATGGGTACATTTGAAAAAACTGTGCATGAACATGTCTTAGTAGTAGAATGCACACAAGATGTGCTTAGCTGAAGGAACTATATAACTGACGACTTAGTGCTGTTGAGTGAGAGTGCAATCAGATGCCAGACAAGGTGCATGCCTGATCATGCTGGAAAGAATTGCTTTGCTGGGAGTAATGTCCCCTAAAGTGACCCTTCTGTCTGTTGGAGAATCACTCCATCTCTACCTAAAAAAGTAGTAGCCCTACTGCTGGACCAAAAAGAACCAGCTTGGGGATGAATTGGGGTCAGGTTGAAGCACTATTCCCCATACATTGTGTGATTGCTGGGGAATAGCTCACATTGGATTGTGTCACAGCCTGTCCAAAATTTGAGCTCTATGTCCATGCAGTCCCTCCCTCCATGACCCATAATAACACCATCTTAGCTATTATTCTCAGTTTTTCCTGTTTATCTGTATTATTTTCTTTATACCAGAGAGAAGTACAGATTTGCTGATCACTAGTATTGATATGGTTTATTATTCTGTCCAGCTTAACTAACAGAGGCAGTGGCCTACTTATTTTCTGCCTTTAATACTTTGTTGTTCTGCTATTTTATCATAATGTTTACTTTGCAAGTTATTTTTCTATTATTTTGTGACGTAATTACATAATTCTTACCTGTTCTGTTTTGGGATACCAGCTTTAGAAGGAAAACCTCTATAAATGCATATATAGGATCTAGAACAGGGATGGGCAGCTTTCAGAAGTTGGAGGCTGTACACATAAACCACTGGACCTTGTGGGGAAGCTGCGTGCACTTGTATGCATTGACCCACATTATTCTTTAACCAGATAAGTCCCTTCATGCTTTCTAGATGCAGTTTTTATTTTTATTTTTTTTTTTGCAATAGTGTGCTCATATATTCCCTATAATGCACAAAGAGATTTATTAGAAGGTGCACTTTGTCTACCTTGATCTAAAATGTCTGCAGCTGTACATCTTAGCAGCTATAAAATAAGTACAGGCCACAACTGAGAAGAAGAAAGTATTCTTTCAGTCTATTGATTCCATTGGGAATTGGCATACAAAACTATTCAATTGTGGCAGCTGTTAGCAGCCTTCAATGTATTGAGATTGTAAAAAAAGAATAAATTAAGATTAGGGGGAATGTGTAAACTTATCTAATAGAAATAAGCATGGGGATCAATCAGCTTTTTAACAAAATTTAAAAATCAGAAATTATTTTTTTGTTTAAATTGTTTGAATAACTCTTTATACTGTAGGGTAACTTTGGTACTTGCCACACTTAACTTGTACTATGGGGCAAAACTGACATTTTCCACTAGTTTTGCACAAACATTTTCTGTTACTGAATTTCTCAGAAGAAAGCCAGGCCCATATAATTTCATTATGCATTCTAAAATATCATTATTGGCCCAAACTCCGTTAAATTCATGGGACTTATGGAGGTGTTGACATACCATATCTCCTTTGATTTATTGGGCCTACTGTAGTGCAGTTTAAGTAACAGGGTTTTGGCCATTGTCTGAAGAATGCCCTGTAAGATATTGGTACCTAAACATGGGTCTGTTCCACTATGTTTCTAGACTTCAGTTCACAAAAGTCCCAGTTGACATGATAACCAGAGAAAGATGCTGTGAGTTGTAGGCCAACTCCACCTAGTGACCTAAAGCTGGAAACAGTTGCTTCAAGATACCCCCGCCCTCCTCACCTCCATTTGGGACTTCATTTCCTTTGGGATAATCTGTTAGGACTATGCAAGAGTTGGGTAGGACCAGCCAAAAATGGGTGGAGACTTTAATTCTCTCTCTCCCCCCCCTGTGTGTGTGTGTGTGTGTGCGTGTGCGTGTGCGTGTGCGCGTGTGTCACTCCCTTTTCTATTTTTCTATTTGTCCCCTTCTTTCAAACCATGCAGTACACTGCTGAGGAAGGTACAGTTGTACTTGTATCACTCTTTTCCTTTCCCATTCTAAGGCTCTTCCCATTTTGGTCCATTTCTGATCTTGTGACCGTTTTTTTTTTTTTTTTGGCCTTGGTCTGAACTGATGTCTTGCATGGTGTGCTCATCTCCTCTCAAACTCATTTTGGCTTTCCTAATATTTCCCTCTCTGTGTTCCTCTTATTTACCTCTGGACCACTTCATTAAATTTGGCAGAGGGCCCTACAGTTATTTCAATATAGGCAGATGTTCAACATTTTTAGAATGTTTACAGATGATTATTGAAGTATTGATTAAGAAAATTGGACCATATCAGTCCTTGAACATATGTGGTGTGGATCTGAAAGAGAAAGGTTCTTTATCAAATGCATTAGCATTTTTGAAATGTAAGTTAACTATAACCAGGAACTTTGTGAAAAATGCTTGGCTGCAATTGAGTCATTACCCAGTTAAAAATAACCTTTCCAGGTCATGTCATTTTGTTTGCCGCAGTGAAATAAGTTTATTTCAGCAGAATGAAGTCATTATTAGCTTGGCAGAGTCCACTTGTCAGAATTTTATGGAGCAGAACACCGTTTGGCTGGGAAATTCAATAAATACTGTAATGTGAGAGGAGTTGAACTCCAAAGGCTGAAGGGGCATAGAGTGGGGGATTTGTCACTAATGCAGAGTTTTACTGTTCTACTACAAAGGTATTGCTTGATAAGAAGAGTCATAGTTAAAGGTCAGACAAACACACCAACCATAACATATTGTGGCAGTAAAATATATGAATTAATTATCTATGTTTTGACACGTTGAGTAACTGTAATACAAACATAAATGCATCTTTCTTGCATTTTCATTACATATCCTTTGGACACTTAGCTCATTCTGTAAACCCTAGAGTTAAGGAAACAGTTCTGTTGGAAGTAACTCTGCAGTATAATTAATCAGTTTTTTAGATTGTTTAAGTTGTCTGTCTTGTTCAAATCATGAAAAATGTGATAGGCCAGTGCTGAACCACTGAGGGTCAGGGGAAGCAGTCAGAACAGTTTCTTGAAGATGATTAGTGCAAAATGCTAAGTCATTACTGGAAAGTAAAATGAGAGTCACCTTTAGGAAATTTAACTTTCCCATTTATAGTTTTGAAGATAATTTACATAAATATGTGCTGAACTTTATTCCAAAGTAATGTTTTTGGGCACTTCATGGAAATTACAGTTGGAGTGTGCATGGTGAAAATGTTGGGTTTGTTTCTTTTTGGGTTGTTTTTGAGTACCTCTTTTGTTTTCATGTATTTTGTGGATGGATCCTTTCGTTTATCATGAAAAAGACCGCCTCTTTTGGGTCATTTGTTTCATTTCTGCCCATTCAGGCTCTATCTGGAACTTGTTCAAAAGCTCTAAAGAACCCACAGAAGCTATCCCAAAAAAGAGAACCAGTCTATTCCAGAAGCAGCCAAAAGTACAGCCAGCCACTACCACCACCAAACAAAAGAATCACCACATACATCACCACATACATACATACTATTTAGTTGCAGACTAAATAGATGTAGTAAATTAAGCAAATAATAATTTTAAAAAATAAGCCAAACAAAGAGAGGACCCACCTCACACACAGGAAAAGGAATAGCAAAACAACATCCACCCACCCAAACACCTCTCTCCCAAAAACCAAGAAAAATAAGCAAGTAAATAAAGGCAAAAAATACAAGCAAAATCCCCTCCCACCCAAAATGATGAGAATATGCCGAAATCACTCTCCCTACTACCACTTAATGCCCTCTTTTCTGTTTTTTTGGTCCAGCGTAGACACAGGCAGGTAGTAAAAATAATCCAATAAAGGAAAGGACAAAAGAGCTGGAAAATCCCTGAAGAAGTCCAGGGTTGGGTAGGATACAAAAAATGATCTCAAAGAGGCAGGAAAAAAAACCAAAAGAGAAATGTATCCAAGATAGAGCAAAGCAGGCAGCTGGGCAGCACAAATTAGAGGGTGCCAGGAGATTGCACTCCACAAGGAACAAGTTAAATAAAGATCATGCCTACTGGGTTTCAACCATTCCAGGCCTTTTACTGCTTACAATTCCTCCTCACCCCCAGATACTCTTATTGGCTACTGACAGCAGCCTTCGCAAACCTGTTTGATTAAGAATTTTTCATACGATTTGTCAGGGGTGAAAGAAAGGTTAAATGAAAGAAGGATATAGATGCACCCTGAAACTTCTGTGTCCATCTCTTTTGTTAACATAAAACATATGTGTGTAAAAGGCTCTTTCGGGAATCAGTGGAAGAACACAAAGATGGGAGTAAGAGCCTCTTTCGTGTTGTTTGGTTTCGTTTTTTCTTCATTCATATTAATATGAAAATCCCACCCCTTATAAGTGTAAGATAAAGCTGTTATGAAAATTCTTGCAGTGTTTATTCAGAGGCAGCTACTCTAATAGAAGACAGATTAACACAATGTAAAATCCTTATAACACTGTCTTCCTGGAGAGGTATTGGTTTCCTGTTATATTTTGTTATATTTCTGTGCAGAGTGTCTTTTCGCCTTTTCAAAATGATGTCTCTTGTATAATGCATTTTATTACAGAGTCATAGAAGTCTTATATGAAGGAAAAAAGAGCAATAAATTATTTGTAGGTGTTAGGAGAATGATTTAAGTCTGGACTAGGAAATTACTGAAGCTGCTTTATCGTCTTAGAAAAGATTTATAACTTTTGATTCGATCTCATCGTCAATATATTCACATCTTTCTCTACTGAAAATACTGTTCCGTTCAGTTAAAGTAACACATGTTGTAAATTATATGCAGCACACTGCTCTTGTACTCTGGATGAACTTGGAAAGTGTTTTTAGCTAAATGTAGAACAGTGTTCACTTTTTGCCTGTGCCAATGTACAGTGCTCTGCTATAAGAATGACGGAGACAGTCATAGTTGTATCTTTCAAGGAGTACTTTCTGTTTGCAGATGTGCAAAGGTAGGATCCTTGCAAAAATATCTTTGCTAAGGCATTACTGACATAACCACTAATCTATCAATTCCTCATAAAACACTGTAAAACATTCTAGTTCACATTGTTTTAAGAATGATCTTAAAATATGCAAACTCTGTTTCCCATCCTGAAACATACACATTTCATTTCGATTTTGTCCACAGCATCTATCTGGAAGGAAGAAAAGAAACTCTTAACAGCAATTCTCCTTGGAATATGTTTTCAGTAACATCTGCAGTTTTGTTGGGCCCTTAATGGGAACAAAGAATTCTCTTGACATGTTAGTTGAAAATTGGCAATTACTTGGATAAATATGTCTAGTAGCAACCAGGTTAAAACATCTGCATATGAAATGGACAGAAATGTAAGCACTGATCAGTTCTTAATTTTATCCTGTTTGTTGGATAGTTCTAGGAAGCAGGTAAAGGTATAACTACAGCTGCCATATAACTGTACTGCAGTGTGTTGCTGTTTTGTTGGATTTTTGACCATATGCTCTGGCTGTGAGATCTTTTCAGCAAAGGAAAAGTTCTCCAAAAGAGCTCAGCACAGAAGACTCGTACAAAGATGTAGAGTCCAGTGTTTTTCAGATAAATAGAGTTGTGTTTTGAACTTTAAATAGACTCTGATCAGGGAAGTGTGTATTTTGCAATCTTAGATCATGTGAATGTAAAAGGTATACATTCTCTATATTGATTTGTAGAAATAACATTCTTGGGAGTTCTCAATATTTTGTTTAGGAGAACAGTAACTAAATACTTGCGATATTGAAATTGGCTGAAACAGAGATGAAACTTGGCTTTTTTCTGTTGGGGGTTCCTTTGCTTTATTTATTATTCATGGTGGATTATGAATCTTGGTTAAATAAATTGTGTCAAATTATTAGAATCAGAAATTCTGGAATAATGAGTTCTGTGGAAAGACACAGAAAAGGACACAACCATTTGATTCAAAACTTGGCTGAGTAGGAAGGGATGTTCCATGTCAGTTGTGGTGGAAAGTTAAGATATCATTTATTTATAGGTATTTAAAGTTGACAAATGACTGTTGTTATTGGTTTATTGGCTAATTTCAAATCTGTAGGTTTGTACTTCCATATCCAGCTGAAGGGAAGGTAATTGTTTCTTTTCTCATTGTTTTGCATCTGCCTCAGCTATTATTTTGTTGGTTGGTACACATTTTTCTTTTTTTTTAAAGTAGATTGTATAAGCACAAGCTTGTCCACTCCTATGTTGAAAATACTGTTGTGTTGAAAACTTAATAAAGGATAAGTCAACCATATAGACTGGATAAGTTGCTCATTTAGATGGTAGACCACATTCCATCAAGATGTGGTCAGATTGCTGGTCAGGATTGTGGTGCAGTTGCTGCCAAGAATGATGTCTTGGTGTGAATTTTCACGCATCAAGTTACAATATTTGGAGTGGTTTTCTGTGTGAATGAATACCATCATTTGGGGAGTCTTCATACACTCATTCAGCATCACAGCTAGAAGGAGGTTCTGATGTTTTTTTTATGTGGCATGGGAAAACTGCCTTTCTGGCTGTTTTGAGCTTTAACCCCCAGTAGTTCCAGCCAACAGGATCACTGGTAAGGGATGGTGAAAGCTGTAATTTGGAACACTTGGTAGGCTCAATGTTCTCCACTGTTATTCAGTGTGGCCATCTGCACAAGAAAATATTCTGAGCATAGCTGCTACAGAATTGAAAATGTGCTATGGGAATACTGTATTGAGCGGCACCCTTGTTGGAGCCTTGACATAAAAAGAAAACCCATGGGTCACTCATTGCCTTGGGCACATTTAATAAATAAATTTCAGTGCTCTATCCCTATAGTTATAATCAGTTAAAAACATTACAGAAGTTCTCTTTGTTGTGTCGTCATTTTGGCTGATCTTGTTTGAAAGGATTTCACTTTAAAAGTTTATTCTTTCAGTGAAAGGATAAAGATTTTTTTTAAAAATGTATTGGTTATGTTTATTGGAACAGATACAATGTTTATTGGTTTATGTTTATTGGTTATGTTTATTGGAACAGATACAGAATACTATACTGCTCTATTATTTTTACCCAGTTTGTCAGTTTATCCATTTCAGAAGGTGCAACTGAAACAATACTGTTTATATTCACTTGTTTTTCGAGGCTTAGTTTTGCATCTGCACTGCAGTATGCATTAATATATGATTAATTACATTTGTGTGGGAGAGTGTTCACCTGTGTGTAATATACATATTTCCTCTCCATTTCCTAAGCCTGTTGCTTTCTAATAAATATTAAAATATTCCCTAAAGGGCTACCAAAAGTTTATGCCGTGAGTTGCTTCTTTCACTAACATCTGATAAGAACATCTTGAAAAGAGTATTGAAGGATATTGCTGCTAACAAGGGAATTACTCATTTTACTTAACATGATAATTATTTGAACTTACACTTGGCTGAACTAGAGTTGTTCAAAGTTATGTTGAAATGCTTTTTCATTCATTCCTTTGTATTTAGGGAGTTTTGTACAAAAAAGGGCAGACAACAAATGCTAGAATATGCTATGCATTGTTCTAACTTGTGGTATATGCTTTGTGACTGGTCCCCGTGGCATTAGTAATAACGAATGACATTACTGATTGCCTGGCCCATGCCCAGCATTTTATGCTACTTGTATAATATTTAGAATCTGAGTGTGTGCCTGCCTTGTACAAACATCTTGCTGCTTTCTCTGAAAGTGGTCAGGTCTCAGCAAATGATCAACTTGGATACTATGCTCAGATAGGCTTGCAGGCACTTCTGCTGCCACTTCTTCAGAGACAAGAAATGTAACCTTGGGGTGACAAGGATGGTGGTGGGTGCTCTTAGGCAGCAGCTGGACGTATTTTCTGCACCAGGGGTTGATGGGGTAAGATTATAAGTTCCAGAATCCCTGCTGGGAAATGTAAGCTGTACTTGTCATTTCCACTAAAGAGAGGGCTCTTTAGGAAAAGACATCCCACCAGTATCCAGGAAGCACCTGCTGCTGTCACTTCTGATAATAATGTTATTTTTCTGGCAGTGCTTGGAAGCTTTTAGATTTGTTCTACCAGCTCCCAGAAGTCTCCCAGTGGCCATGATTGTCAGGACATTTTGATGGTTGTAATCCAAAAAGGAAATCATTGCAAGCTCTGTGGCAAAGGAAAGGAGAAAAGATGTTCATTTGCCTGATTAAGATGAAGACAGCACTTCAAGCAGGTATGCTAGACCCAGAGGGGTGGCTACATTACGAAAACTTGCAAAAAATACTATGAGTTTGGGGTGGGTTGATCAACAGTTTTTCCCGTTGATCAGACGACACACAGAAAATGTGAAGCAACCAGCCTAGCAAAGTCTCTCTCTGCTAAGACTCTTCTTTTTTTAAAATGCTCTTTGGTAGCTTCCCCTTGGCAACTTCTTTATTTTATTTTATTTTATTTAGCAGTTTAACAAGGCAGAGTCCCCTGTTGGAGACAGTTGGCAGTTGAGACATGGGAAAGCCTGTCTCATTGCCTCTTAATGTGATTCTTTGAACAGCGCCAACTGCAGTGCTGTAAGTAGAACTGCAAGCAGTTTAAATCGAAGAAACCCTAATTCCCCGGTGCAACTTCACAGTGAGTGAATGTGCATTTACCTCGGTGTGTAGTCACACCCTTAGTCTTGCGTGCAGATATTTCAGCAAGCCTTACCAATGCCTCATCTCAAACACTGGCAACACTCTGTTGTGCTATTCAGGCAAAGGAACATGTCCAGCTGTATTGTGGTGAATGCAAGGAACGCTATCCTTTGTTTCTTTCCCAACAGCTTCCTTTTTAGAGACTTTGGAAAAGGTGGCTATGTAAAATTTAGCTTTTTTGAAAGGTCAAGTTTAGTGGGTTTTTTGGTGGTTTTTTTTTTTTTTTGTCCTCTTCTAAATGACACACAGCTGGAAGGCTAATTGTAAAGTAAGCTAACAAAAATCTTAACCAATTTCATTTCCCCTGCTGTTAATAGAACAAGTGAAGTAGCAGAGCTCTCTTTAGGAGAAGACAAAAAGAACTGAAGCTCTTCTCTTCGAACAAGGGTATCTTCACAGAAAAGCGCATCTCCCTGATCTATATTCTGCACTCTGGGAAGTAGATATAGTCCTTTGAGATCCATGTGGAAAGGATTTCACAGAAGGAAAAAAATGTGGCTGGGCGGATATGCTTTGTAAGATCCTATGAATATCATATTCATTCCGGCATGGGCAAAGTGCCATACTGTGGCTGTGACTCTTTGTATTTTCTTGTCAGTGAGTGATATTTTGGACTGTCAGTGAAGCCAGGCTCAGTAGTAAGTCAAGAAATATGCAAACCATTCAAAAGATATGAACAGTATAAGCGTTCAAGAGATTCACAAGACAGAGTTATTTGCTGGTTAATAGTATTCCGTAGTTTTCCTGACCTTTGGGCATTGTTGATTATGGAGCAATGTTTCTTTAAATAAAACTATTTGAAGATAACAGTTAACTATTTGACAGTCCAGTACCATGCATGTTGATGTGGAAATAAGAGTTAAACTAGGCATTATGGCATATTTTAGAAATAAGTGTTTCTCTAGGTGGTGAAAGGCTTCTCTTTGGTTGTTTGCTCACTGATCTGTCTTGCATTTACCATAGTTTATTTTGCAGTTGGTCACTGAAAGTTAAACATGAACTTGATTTGCAAGTATGGTTGCTGAGACACATTTATCTTAGAAATGTGTCTGTTTAGAAATTCTGTTGTAGAAGGAAAATGGGCCTTCAGAGGGAATACTCATTCCTCTTACTGTCTAATCTTTTTCCTCAGCCTTGCCGTCTTCAAGCGGGATTATTTTTTAGTAAACATGTATAGCATTGTAGTCTAGGTTCTTGGCTTGTATGTATCTCCTTGTTGGGCCTGCAGTTAAAAAGAATACTGTAACACAGAGACATGATGAAAGAATCAATTAAACAAAAGTACCATTTGAGGTGGTATGCATTCATTTTGTTCTACACAGTGAGAGTAATGTAGAGTTTTTAGTACTTGTTGATTTTTAAATTTTGCAGGTTCTATAATTACTAATATCCATAAAAGTGTCTTATCTGTTTTTCCTGTTTCTAACTGTTGACAGTTCTGCAGTCATAGATATCATGCTTGATTTGTTGCTGTACATATAAGTTTTAAATTATGCAATCCAGTCAGTCTCACCAGTTGCATAGTAATTGGTGGCGCTGCAGATGCTTTGTTTCCCAGGTCATGTTTTTCGAAAGCATCTGTAGTCCTGTGTTTTATTTGTTAGAAGGTTCTGTTACGTATGGCTAGTGACCGAAAATGTCATTAGAAGTTGAAAGGCTGGAAAATGCATTTGCCTGATCTGCTGCCACTGCATGCTGCTACTGTGAACGATTTTGAGGTGTGTTATCACTAACAATCCCCTTTCCCTCCTTACTGGTTTGGCCTTTGTATTTCTGAAATGAATTATAATATAATGTCTCTGCTTCCCAAACTAAGGCTGTAACCACATGGTCAAAGACAGCATGGTTTTCTGCAGGCATAAAATGGATGGGTTAGAATTGTTTTACTTACATGACACAAATGCCAATTTTGAATCAGTCTGGCCCTTTTTGTTCCTGATGTGGAGTTTTCTTCTCAGCTACTGGGGGGCTTCTACTTTTTTTCAAGCCAGAACAATGTGAAAGGACTTTTATCTATGTGAGCAGTTGTTTCCTTCTGCAAAATGATGGGGGGGGGGCTTTCTGTGGGTGGTGTTATGGTGGCATAAGCAGTTGGGGCATGATGTTTAGGGACTGCAGGAAGACCCGTCCTCACAACCTGTCCCCTGAGTGTCCTATATGTTGTTTTATTTTTTTTAAATAAATGAGTTTTGACTGAATCATTGTATTGATATTCTAGTTTAGAGCTAGAACACCTTAGCACAGGAAAAAATCAGTCCACAATCCCACACGCCCAATCCATAGTTTTTCATTCCCACCAGAGACCCTTCTACTTTTTACAAGTCAAATCCTTTTGCTTTCTCCAGTGCAAAAAGGAAAGGCCAACTGAGCACACACACATACACGCATGCAAACACACACACAGAGAGAATGATGCTTTAGCAAAGCACCTCCCTCGCCTTCTGCCTCAAGAGGGAGGACCAGGAGAGCCTATGTGCATATGCGCGTGCGCGCACTCACGCACACACACACACAGTGCCGGCACCTACCTCTCTCGGCAAAGCTTCTCTCCTGACACTAATTCTTCTTCTTTTTTAGATGACTTCTTCTGGGCAGATCTTTTTATTTACTTGTTTACATCTTAAAAAGTTATCTGGTGGGTAGGACAAGATGAGGAATAACTTACTGAGGATGGAAAGCCTTGTTAAAGCAGTTCCTTTGAATTGTGCCACCTACAGGTGCTTCAAGTGGAACTGCAGTTAGAAGGATTTTCCCCCCATTCCTCTGCCACTTAATATCAAAGAGAACTGAGTGCGCTGGTGTGACTTTACAGCAAAAGGGTGAGAGTTAATTCACATTTTCCTTGCTGTGTAGTCATACTCTAAGTGTTTTGCAGTAGGGAAGGACTGTTAGAGAGAGAGAGAGAGAGAACCTTCTCGGGATTTTAAGGGGAGTCTTTGGGAGTAGGCTTTTCCTTCCAGCGGTTTATAACACAGTAACATAATAGGTAACAATTTAAAAACATTAAACATAATAGCTATACAAAAATCAAAATTAAACATCAGTATCTGCTTCCCTGTGTACCTAGACCTCAGCTTTAGATTCCTGAACTATGCCTGACTGTTAGACTATAGGTTTGGACACTTCTTGCGGATTGTGGTTGATATTAACCTACCTTTGGACTGGTATTGAACTGTGGGTTGGATCTCCCGGTCCTGAATGCCTGCTTAGATAAGCTCGTCAGTACTTGTCCCCACTACCTTGCATCTTCCCTGGCTTGGGACTTCTTTGGCTGGGAGTCATAACTGCCCTGTCTTACACGTAACAGGACAGGACTGACTAATGAGCAACAAAAGGTCTAGATAAGAAATCTTATTTTCTGAATAAGATAATGATTAAATATGAGTGGTGCACAGGGTCATGGCATGATTTCTCTTCATTCAGAAAAATATGCAATTCAAACACTGCTGCCTTCAGTAATCTAGGTGTATATGGCTATATAGCATGCATAGAACCCAGAGACAGGGTGCAATTGTAAACTGATTTCTCTCTGAATGCCACATGAAGGCTACCATCTTGCCCTACATACTTATAAAATAGCAAGTAAATTTATATCTTCACCAAATCATGTCTTGTCATATAAAAGGCATAATTCCATTTTTTCCCCACTGAGATTATTGTCTCCTTCTGGATATTAATTCAAAACTGTCTTCTAACAATCCATCAGCCAGCTGTATCTATCATATCCCAAGACTGCTGAATATTTTACACACAGAGAACTAATTCCACCTCTCCTCAACTGAGACAGTTTCCCTCCCAGTAGATAAAAGTCTGAACTGGTTATGAATGAAAATCCCACAATGTGATTTGAAACGTGCCCCGTGAGCTTTCATGGTGAGCATTTGGAGAAAAACACAGCTGTTAACACATGCACACTGATGTTACTCTCAGCACATATCTTTTTCAGCTAGAATGAGCTTTTTGGTAAAATGCTGCTTGGTTTGTAGTGTAACCTAATATGGACAAACACACATTCCAAAGTAGGTAATTATGAACTTCAGCTCCATTAGCTGTCTCAGTTGCAGAGGAATAGCAATGGATTTTTTTAAAAAAAATGTAACAATGCATTTTCTATAAATAGTTTTTATGTTTTTCAGAAGGGAAAAAAAGAAGGAGATAGCTGGTATTTAATTCACTTAAGGAAGTTGCTACTTTTTCAAAGATGAAAAGGCAGGATTGAAAGAAGCTGTTTTCATTGTACAGAGTTGAATAACAGCTTTGTTGTGCTAATGTTAAAGCTCACCAACTAGCTAAACTAAGAAAAGGCAAAAAAGAGAGATCTTTTATTCCCCCCCCCCCCCCAGTGAGCAGCACAAATAATGCCTAGCTTTGATGCTACCTTTGTGTGTGATTAGATTTAGGCGTCAAGGAGATGTTTAAACATAGTCACAACACAAGTGAGCATGGATAGTGCTTACTGACAGGAGAAAAAGAGGAAGGAATTTTACCATAATGGAACCTGAGAGGGTTTTCATATGTATTAAGACCCAATTTGCCAGGAGACACAGTTGGCTCCACTCATGAAGATAAGAAGCCCCAGTATATTTTCAGTTGTGATCCAAGCTTAAATTTTGTTTTATATTGATTTACCTTTGTATTTATTTTACATGGATAAATATTGTGTAAATATAATATATGCAAATAGCTGGCTGGATAACTCAGTGGTTTAGCCTTCTGGCTGCGGAATCAGAAGTTGGGAGTTCAATTACCCAGTGTGCCTCCTGTGAGTAGAGCCAGCCTGTGTGACCTTGGGCAAGCTGCACAGTCTCAGGGTATCCCAAGAAGAAGGGAATGGCAATCCACCCCTGAGTATTCTCTACCTGGACAACCCCGAAAAAGGGTCACCATAAATTAGAACTGATTTGACAGCACATGATTAATTAATAATGTATATGTTAAAATATGTGGATGTGTTCCAGTAGACTTAGTTGACAAATGTCTCTCTCCATCGTATGTGTGTGTATGTGCATGCATGATATAGTACCTGAGGACTGAGTTAAGATCTACTGTCATTTTCTAGGTGCTTAGTGAGGGTGTAAAGAAGGAATTACAGACGACTTCTAGATAACTGTTAATTCTGGTTATGCCACCACTTGGTCTGGTTGATCTCTTGAGTGTGTATAATCAATTCCTTATGCTTATGGAGTGGCAATCTTCTTTGACGGGTGGAGAGTCTGATATGGCATGTGAACAGTTATAAGTTTCTATTTTAAAATGAGGTTAGTATTGTCAAAAGATTCTAATTTGATTAGGGTATGTACAGATCTGACATCCTTTATTGCTTTGTTTGTATGGTTGAAGATAAGAGCACGAAGGATTGCTGGCTGATAAGTGTATGTCATAGGCAGGAGCCTACGGTGCCCTTGCTAGCCAGTTCAAATACTGTAGTTGCTAGTGTCTGTGTCCTAAGCAAAGCTGTCCCTCTCAACTTTTCCTTTAGCCTTTTGCCGCTATTTTGTTAATGGGCTCAAAACTCCACTTTCCATAGAAGGTGAAGGAGCCTTGCATTTTTCACACGCAGGACCTTAGATTATTACTGTTCATTTTCCTTTTTTAATACCGGGTACTAAAGTCTCACTTGTCTTAGTACCTGGCCATGGAGGACTGCTGGACCGGTAAGAATGTGATGTGGTCTGGACCCTCATTTTAGAGTTATTCTGGTATCCAAGTCAAATACTGTGTTTGCCAGGTTTCCCTCTTCTTTTGGATGAAAGCAAGAAGGAAACATTTCTTGCTATGGTACCATAAATATAAACTTCACTAGTTACCAAGTTAACTATCCCAAGTTAATTGGTTCCATTGTCCTACTGCTCTAACAGTTAAGAAGTTTTCCCTGATATTCAGTCTAAATCTGGCTTCCTGTAACTTGAGCCCATTATTCTGTGTACCTCATTCTGGGATGATTTAGAACAGATCTTGCCCCTCCTCTGTATGACTACTTTCAAGTATTTGAAAAGTGATATCATATATCCCCTCAGTCTTCTTTTCCAGGGCTAAACATGTCCAGTTATTTTAATCTTTCCTCATAGGGCTTGGTTTCCAGTCCCTTGATCATCCTTGTTGCCCTCTTCTGAGCATTCTTGGCATTCTTCTTGAAGTGTGATTTCCAGTATTCTAGATGAGGCCTGATGAGTGCTGAATGAGTACCTCACGGGATTTGGAGACTATACTTCTGTTAATGCATCCCAAAATAGCACTTGCCTTCACACTGTTGGCTCATATTCAGGTTTTGATCTACAACAGTTCTAAGATCCTGCTCGCTCATAGTATTACTGAGCCCAGTATCCCCTGTCTTGTAACTGTGCATTTGATTCTCCCCCCTCCCAGGTGTAGAACTTTGCACTTATCCTTGTTAAATTTCATTCTGTTGTTTTCAGCCCAATGCTCAAGCTATCAAGATCTTTTTGAATTTTGTTCCTATCTTCCAAGGTATTAGCTATTCCACCCAATTTTGTGTCATCTGCAAATTTGATAAGTATTCCCTGCATTCTCTCACTCAAGTCATTAATAAAAATGTTGAAGAGCACAGGGTTCTTCAACAATCTATATTCTGTGCTTGGTAATACAAATATTTTAAAATAATGACACTCATCACCAAACCCGTTACAGAGGTTTTTATGAAATTAATTTCTTTACTTCTTCAATCTGTTGTTATACTTATCTCATTAAAGCAGGGCTTTCTCAAGTAAGCAATTGTCCCAGCCTGAAAATGAGAGCAATATGACCTAACCGCTGCTTTCCTGTTTCATAGACTAAAAATAGAAATGGTCTTCCTAAAATATAGTACTTTATTCTAAACTAATTCAATCTCAGATTGTCCCTTCCACTGATTTTAGGTCTGGAGTGGCATGTAGTCATGAAAATTAGAGCTGGAAAGGATTTCCTGTAAGTCAGCGCCTTGTAGATGGTTCTCTGCAGGATGTTCTTTGTTATTGTTTGTTCAGTCACATTTTAGAGTACAAGAAGAGATGAGCCTTCCAACTCCCACTGCTTTCACTGGGATTCTATCTTAGGTTTCATAAAACTTTGTTGATGATTAGTTTCTTTCTTCTGATTTTCATTTGCTTTAGTTAAAATATGTAAGCTAGAAAAAAACCCCAACTATCTTCGATGTACCTAAGCATCATGTTGCCTCACTGCCATTATGTATGTATGCATTCATCAAGTTTCTAACAGATTATGTATTTCAAAGGAATTTTGCTATGTGGGGGAGAGGCTATTCATAGTGTGCACCACTTTGGCTAAGATAACACTTAGATATGAGACAGATTCACTCCACTGATGACCAGAATCAATTCAGCTGATCTGGCTGGCTAGAGGTGTCTTCTTCCTCCCTCACCACTCAGTACAGTATGTGCCCCTCCAGAAGCTGTGTGCTTGGTTATATAGGACAACTATCTGAGATAGGAGTGTACTGTTCTTTGATCGAGGGCATATGATAGGTAATTTAACAGTTTATTGTTATACATGATGTGTAAGAAGTAATGGTCCATGATATGAATCTGCTTGGTGCATGTATATTTTGATTGTCTCCTGCTGGTTCTGCTGCCATTTTGAAATTTGGACACACATTCTGGAAAAACTAAATAATATAAACCAAACTGTAATGTAGTAGGGTCAGGTATGGTAATTCTGGTATCCGTGGACAGAAGTGTGTTATCATGGCAGTGGTAGTAGCAGTAGGAGGCAAAGGGTTCTCATGTCATTGTTAGGTCACCCAGAGTCAATGCCAAATTCCCTACATTGTGCTACTGTAAGTGCCAAATATTTGTTTGCTTTACGTATTTGAAAATAATCATACTCAGCTTTCTTCCTCCTCACTCTTTCAAATTTGTCTTAGACCCCAAAGTGCTTTGCGCAGTTTGAGAGAAGCAGTCATGCAAGTCAGTTTTCCTGAATGCTGCCAGGTTTGTGTACTGCAGCTGCCTTCCAGTTACTGCTTCCCCTGACATCACAAATTGCTCTTTGATGATTCTGCTGGCTAGTGTGGGAAGAAAGAGTAAAAAAATGCCCCATTAGAAAAGTAGGAATTTTCTTTTCCTCTGGGTACAATCTACATTGTTTTGTGAGGTCCATTAGAAAATTGTGATGAAGTGGATGAAAGGCCACTTCAGAGGACGTTTTTTTTTTTTTAAAAAAAAAAACCCAACAACTCAGGAATATAACTGGGCTTGAACTTGAATTAAGGGTACTACATACTTTGCAAAATAAGTAATCTCATGAATCTTCTTGCACTTTTTAAAAAAAATTGGATCCCATACTGTCTGCTTTATTTCTTATGGGGAAGTGTTTGTTATTTTGTTCTCCTAGTTTGGACAACAGTTTATTTTCTGGAGGAAATGGTTTTTGTTTAGTAGATTGCTTATCACTGCTTACTAACCATAATGGTGACTTGCAATATATATTGTAGTTAAGCTTCTCTTACTGTATGTTTCTGAATAATCCACAAGCATTTGGGGGAGATTTGATCCATTTGACATCCCTTTCAACTTTTTCGTTTTAAAATCAATATCATTATTTATTAGAAATTTTATCGTTTTTGAAATCAGATGTTTCTATTGTGGACCTCTTGGGCAGTTTGTCATTTACATATTTATTAAATTTATTTTAACATTGTAGTCACTTTTGCCACTTACTTCAACACTCACGTCTTTTATGAGGCCCCACATCTTTTTAGGATTAATTTCTGGGTTTTCTTCCCTCTTTTCTGTTCTGTCATCACCTGTTCACATAGGGGCATGTTCACTTCCATTTTTTTTCCTCCTTCATCAAGGCTAGAAAGTGAATTTTTTTTTTCCATAGGAAGGTAACAAAAGTCATGGATTGCTACCATCAGTAGTGGCATGTGGATTGAGCTGGGAAGTGACTGATCCCAAAACTTTGAAACTCCTCCTGCAATTATGAGCTGCCCATGCCTCTAAAACACTTCTTCTTTTGGAAAGCTCCCTGATTTCATTGTCTTGATTATTTTGCTTGTAGGGAATGAGAGCTTGTTCTTAATTCTGAATAAATTTTAGGAGCTGGTTCTGAGGAACTTTGTTCTGAGGGACGGTGGGAATAACAGCTTGTCTGGCACTCTTAAGTTGTGTTATTTTGCAATTTGTTTCTTGTAAACCAAGGGTTATATCCAGAGGTAGTTATACTGGTAGATAGTTCTCATGGTGACACTTACGCATGACATCTTTTTTTTTTAAACTAATATACCTTCCTACTCTTGCTGTATTCTGCATTATTCTGAAGAATCTATCTCCCAACCTGCAGCAGCTGTTTTGGGAGTAAGCGGGCAGTAATTGTAACAGAATGGTAGAACAGTGAAAAATGCCACCTTGAGTCCAATAATTGGGAGAAAGATGGCATACAAATGAAAATAAAATAAAATAAAATAAATGGGTATCACACCTTGCATGAGCAAAATTGGTTTCTATTCATTCACTTCCTATTAAGCACCTTGCTCACTTAATATTATTAAGTAGTCTATATTGCATTCTATGAAGACTTACAACACCTTCTAGAACTGACACCAACAAAAGATGTTCTTGTCATTATAGGGGACTGGAATGCTAAAGTAGGGAGTCAAGAGATAAAAGGAACAACAGGTAAGTTTGGCCTTGGAGTTCAAAACGAAGCAGGGCAAAGGCTAATAGAGTTTTATCAAGAGAACAAGCTGGTCATCACAAACACTCTTTTCCAACAACACAAGAGGTGACTCTACACATGGACATCACCAGATGGGCAATACCGAAATCAGATTGATTATGTTCTCTGCAGCCAAAGATGGAGAAGCTCTATACAGTCAGCAAAAACAAGACCTGGAGCTGATTGTGGCTCTGATCATCAGCTTCTTATAGCAAAACTCAAGCTTAAACTGAAGAAAGTAGGAAAAACCACTGGGCTAGTCAGGTATAATCTAAACCAAATCCCTAATGAATATACAGTGGAAGTGAAGAACAGATTTAAGGAACTAGATTTGGTGGACAGAGTGCCTGGAGAACTATGGATGGAGGCTCGTAACATTGTACAGGAGGCAGCAACAAAAACCATCCCAAAGAAAAGGAAATGCAAGAAAGCAAAGTGGCTGTCCAACGAGGCCTTACAAATAGCAGAGAAGAGAAGGGAAACCAAATGCAAGGGAGATAGGGAAAGTTACAGAAAATTGAATGCAGACTTCCAAAGAATAGCAAGGAGAGACAAGAGGGCCTTCTTAAATGAACAGTGCAAAGATATAGAGGAAAATAATAGAGAGGGGAAAACCAGAGATCTGTTCAAGAAAATTGGAGATGTTAAAGGAACATTTTGTGCAAAGATGGACATGATAAAGGACAAAAATGGTAGGGACCTAACAGAAGCAGAAGACATCAAGAAGAGGTGGCAAGAATACACAGAGGAAATTATACCAGAAAGATCTGGATGTCCCGGACAACCCAGATAGTGTGGTTGCTAACCTTGAGCCAGACATCCTGGAGAGTGAAGTCAAGTGGGCCTTAGAAAGCATGGCTAACAACAAGGCCAGTGGAGGTGATGGCATTCCAGTTGAACTATTTAAAATCTTAAAAGATGACGCTGTTAAGGTGCTACACTCAATATGCCAGCAAGTTTGGAAAACTCAGCAGTGGCCAGAGGATTGGAAAAGATCAGTCTACATCCCAATCCCAAAGAAGGGCAGTGCCAAAGAATGCTCCAACTACCGTACAATTGCACTAATTTCACACGCTAGCAAGGTTATGCTCAAAATCCTCCAAGGCAGGCTTCAGCAGTATGTGGACGAAGAACTCCCAGAAGTACAAGCTGGATTTCGAGGGGACCGAGGAACTAGAGACCAAATTGCTAACATGCGCTGGATCATGGAGAAAGCCAGAGAGTTCCAGAAAAACATCTACTTCTGCTTCATTGACTACGCAAAAGCCTTTGACTGTGTGGACCACAGCAAACTATGGCAAGTTCTTAAAGAAATGGGAGTGCCTGACCACCTTATCTACCTCCTGAGAAATCTATATGTGGGACAGGAAGCAACAGTTAGAACTGGATATGGAACAACTGATTGGTTCAAAATTGGGAAAGGAGTACGCCAAGGCTGTATATTGTCTCCCTGCTTATTTAACTTATATGCAGAATACATCATGCGAAAGGCTGGACTGGGTAAATCCCAAGCCGGAATCAAGATTGCCGGAAGAAATATCAACAACCTCAGATATGCAGATGATACCACTCTGATGGCAGAAAGTGAGGAGGAATTAAAGAACCTCTTAATGAGGGTGAAAGAGGAGAGTGCAAAAAATGGTCTGAAGTTCAACATCAAAAAAACTAAGATCATGGCCACTGGTCCCATCACCTCCTGGCAAATAGAAGGGGAAGATATGGAGGCAGTGACAGATTTGACTTTCTTGGGCTCCATGATCACTGCAGATGGTGACAGCAGCCACGAAATTGAAAGACGCCTGTTTCTTGGGAGGAAAGCGATGACAAACCTAGACAGCATCTTAAAAAGCAGAGACATCACCTTGCCGACAAAGGTCCGTATAGTCAAAGCTATGGTTTTTCCAGTAGCGATGTATGGAAGTGAGAGCTGGACCATAAAGAAGGCTGACCGCCGAAGAATTGATGCTTTTGAATTGTGGTGCTGGAGGAGACTCTTGAGAGTCCCCTGGACTGCAAGGAGATCAAACCTATCCATTCTGAAGGAAATCAACCCTGAGTGCTCACTGGAAGGACAGATCCTGAAGCTGAGGCTCCAATACTTTGGCCATCTGATGAGAAGAGAAGACTCCCTGGAAAAGACCCTGATGTTTGGAAAGTGTGAAGGCAAGAGGAGAAGGGGACAACAGAGGATGAGATGGTTGGACAGTGTCATCGAAGCTACCAACATGAATTTGACCCAACTCCAGGAGGCAGTGGAAGACAGGAGGGCCTGGCGTGCTCTGGTCCATGGGGTCACAAAGAGTCGGACACGACTTAACGACTAAAGAACAACAACAACATATTGCATTTATACCATAGTTCACATTATGTCACTTCAGTTTATTGCTTTGTTTGTTAATACGAATCAGAACATGCAGATGTTGAATAAGTTCACTTTTTGACATTTCAGAATGCTCAGATGAATAGATTTCTGGCTTACTGACATATGTAACTGTGGTGAATGTTATGCCCATTTGAACAAAAGCATTCTTTTCTGCCTGTCTCATAATTGCTTATTTTTATGATTCACCCTGAATCATTTTTGTTTGTTTTCTTGATTTTTGTTTTTAAAAAGATGCAGTATTGAGTTCCTCAGTAGTGAATAGGATTTATTTCAAAAGTCACAAAGGTCATTCCTATTCTTCAGGTGCTGCATCTAATCCAAGACACCTAGTTACAACTGTTAGTAAAAATCCTGTCCTATAGCATGTCTTAGAAATACATACTTAGGTGATTTGTGTTCACAATTACAGTTTGATATTAAGTTTTCAGATTTATATCAGCAGAAATGTGTCTTAATGCATTTTTATCTGTTAATGCAACGTGAGTCAGTGGCAAAGACATTAATTCGAGCTTTCCTCTGAGATTTAAAAATACAGTGGTTGTTTTGTTCAGCACCATACTGAGTAACATGATGGTAAAGGTACCCAATATGTAAAAGCTATCCTGATTTAGATGCACTGTGCCCAGCTACATGAAAAAAGGAATGCAATTGTGGAAATACAATTCAGTGATTATAGACTAACATTAAAGGAAACTGTTGTTGATATGAAACGGTGCTTTTCATTCTGGTTTCCACTGTAGTTGATTTGTATTGTCTGGGCACATAGTTCAAATTCCTTTTAAATGTCATTTCAGAACTGAATCATTGTACATTAATGAAGATGAAAGAACGTGATTTAAAGCTGATAAAGGAGTTGTGTTGCAGAAGTGTTAGGAATAAATAAACTCTTTTCTGTAAATGGGAAACTAAATAATCATACAGCTAGTTTAAGGTTCACAGTGCTGTTCTACTGCCACATTTCATGCTACTACCTGTTCAGAAAGAATTCAGGTTCTCTTGCATTGCCAAAGCAAAAGGTAATCTACAGCCCATGTGTAATAATAATAAACTTCTGTGATGTTAAACAACTGCTTGAGATAGCAACATAAATTATTTTTGAACTGAAAATAGATAATTCAAATTGTATCTGATTTTATTCTTTTTGAGAGCCCTAATTCTGTAGTTTCTGTGTCAAAAGAGAGCCATGGTGGAAAACATTTTTCTCAAGGTCACCTGCTGGGTCTCTGTTATTTTAAAGAGGTTTCCATTCTCAATCTAAATTGAGAATAAACATTTTAAAATTAGGAATTCTTTTGCTTGCATGAGCTTTGTAACATTATTGCCTGCATTTAGTAAAAATGCTTTTTTTCATCCTTTTGCTTTTCTTTTAGACTTTTAAATTGTTATAGTGGCATTATTAATGTTTTATTATTTTTAATTATTTTTTAAATTTTTAATGTTTTACTATCTTGATATATATTGCTTTGAATATTTTTATAGAAGTGTAAATAAATACAAATATAACAAAGTTAACTGGGAATGTTAACATGAAAATAACATGTAGCAGATTGCAGTTAGGGAAACTTTTGTCTCACTGGTCCTTAATTCAAAGAATAATTTTTTGATAACATGAGGCCTCTGCACCTGTAGACACCTTATTGACCTGGAAACAGGCTCTTGTGCTTTTGATAAAAAGTACAGATGAACTGCTATCCGCTCTGTGTGTATGTGTGTGTGTGTGTGTGTATGAGTGTGTGTGTGTGTGTGTGTGTCTATGAACCCAGCTGTGTATGAGTGACAGATCTTGACCAGGAGGCAATACTGAAGAGCCACAAAAGGAAATCCCACTAGAAAGGAGAGAACAGGACAGCATGCTGTAGATTTGAGAGCCAGTGCCGAGGGTTCAAATCCTTAGTCATGAACATGCGCAGGGAGGGTAGCAGTGGTAAGCCACTCCTTGAACATCTCACATTCCGTGAAAATGTAGTTAGGATCTCCATGGGTTACACATGAATTGACAGTACATAATAGATGCTTAAGGTCAGAAAGCAAGGTATCACTAAGATTTTGAAGCCTGCTTATATCCTGGAAGTAGGTATGTGTTCTTTGCTGTACTAGTCTGGAGCAAACATACAACCTGTTGAATCACCATTGCTCTCTTGCTGAAGCATGCCTTTTGCTATAATTGGTGTTATGGCATAGGTGTGACATCCAGCACTAAAGTTGTTAATTAGAAACAGGTAATCATTATCTTAGGGGATTGGCAGAAACATGGTCCATTGGAATTTTCCTTCCTTTTCAGCTAGAGAGACTGCCTCGTTTCTGTTTCCTGGAGATGGCCCAGTAACACTGTTTCCTCTGTCATCATTGAATGTCGTTGGTGACTTTGGTGTTCAAAGAATTGTTTTCTAAAGTGTGATAGCAAGTGTCTATAAGACAAACTGGGTGAAGAGAAGCTAATTTTGTCTTACTCTTATATTTTATGCCGTTCTTTCCCTCACAAGTCTGGGAGATCAAAGTGGCTGACAGTAGTTAAGGACTGAAAATTGTACACTGTAAACACACTGATCTAGGAATATTTCAGAATTGGCCAAACTTAGATTTGATTGTTAGTGTCAGATGACACACTGAGCTGTGGTTTATCTAAAACAAAAGTGTTGTCTTCTAGTTCCTGTGCAGTTGTACCAGAGTTTAGGACGGAAGAAAAACATGGGAAGGTTCAGATGACAGTTCATTGTGCATATGCATTGGTTTATTCATGCTTCAAAGCCTCCTTGGATCATAGTCATTATTTCTCAGATCATTTGTTTGTTTGGTTGTTCACTTATTTATTTATTTATTAATAAGTAAGTAAAGAAAGCCGCCTTTCTCCTTAAAAAGGACCCAAGGCTTGGGTCCAATCTATCTAAAGGGGACCCCTGGTCTACAGGATACCTTCTTCTGCTCACTACCGTTCACACTTGTTGAAAAACAGCCCTGGGGGAAAGTGAATGTGCGGCCTGTGGGGGCATCTGTGTGTGGGGGGGAAGTGAACACATGACAAAATTTGCATACCTGGGGGGGAAACAGTTTTAACCTCTCTCTTTTTCCATCTACAGGAATTCAACCATTCATGACTCTAATTTAGACCCTTCAATTACTGCTTTTTAACCCCTAAAACGTCTGAAATCACTCCTTTTTTTTAATAACTTCTGAGAATTCCAAAGGAACTATTTGCATAACATAGCATTCTGGCCAATCAGAATGTGTCTCCAGTCAAACCACAGGATAGGTGTCTGTCTTTTTTAACTCTGCCATGGCCTTCGGTGTAAAATAAAGCATTTAACTTTTTCCTGGCCACACATTCTTAGTTCCTACCTGTTGACATTTTTTCAAAGCTATTATAAAAAATAGATAATAATATATAGCAGCTCATTCCTGTCAGCTGTGAAAATTTTTTTTTAACCCTTTGTAGCTTTGAATGCTCTTAAAGCATGGTTTACCTAGTTTACTTGTGAGTAAGTTTACTCATTTTACTCATAGGTTTACAGATCCACATGATTTTATATAATTTTTAGATGCTATCCTCCATAAAACATATCACACATCCTACTTGCATGCACAGACTACACCACATAAATTATGGGTCTTTCAGCACATAGCTTTGCAGTGGTGCAAAAACTTGGAGATGATGCATGGGTTCTCATGAATCCACGTGATTTTTCTGCAGGATCATCCCAAAACTAATCTCCACTTATAGGCCCCATTTGTGCTCATAGGCTACATCAAAGAAATCATGGGTTCCTCAGCACATTCATGGATCCACATGATTTTGATGTAGGATCATCCCCAAACAACTGTCCATTCATAGGTCCATCTCTGCCCGCACACTAAAACACTGAAATTGTGGGTCCTTCATTGCATGGCTTTGCAGTTGTGCAGAAACATAGTTCTGAAGCACAGATGCTGATGGATCCACATGATTTTTCTGCAGGATCATCCCCAAACCACTGTCCATTCATAAGCCCCAGTTGTGCCCATAGGTTACACCACAGAAATCACGGGTCCCCCAATGCATGACTTTGCAGTGGTGTAAAAACATGGATCCAGTATATGGATTATCATGGATCCACATGATTTTTATGGAGAATTACACCCAAATCACTGTCCAATCATAGGCTACATCTCTGTGCACACAGTAAAACACAGAAATTGTGGGTCCCTTCAGTGTATGGTTTTGGTGCCGCACAAAAACATTCATCCAAAGTACGGATTCTCATGGATCCATATGATTTTTACATAGGATCATCCCCAAACCAGTATCAAATCATAGAGCCGATCTGTGCCCACAGACTGCACCACAGAAATCATGGGTCCCCCAGCGCATCGCTTTGTAGTGGAAAAGCATGGATCTGATGCACAGATCCTCATGGAACCACATGAGTTTTATGTAGGATCACCCCCAAACCACTGTCCAGCCATAGGCCCCATTTATGCCCATAGATTACATTGGGGCACCCCTGTCTTTTGATTTTGCTTGTAGAATTGTTTTTGCTATACTTCCACAAAATATATGGCACCACTATTGTGGTACCGTAATAACTGTCCTTCTTTCTTGAACCCATGTCACTAAAAATAGGAGGTAAAGCTTCTAACAGCAGCATTGCTAGAGTAGGAAGTTGGATGATTAATAGAGTGAACTACATCAGTTTCCATGATGTGTTTGAAAAGCTAATATACTATAGGATATGAAGTGCCACTCCTTGAAGTAGGAGGTGCATACAAATTTATTATGTAAATTACTTAAGCCAGGATTTTTAAAGACAATTAAGGATAGATGCATAATTATTTAATTCTGAAAGATATGTAAAATAATTTCAGAAGGGAGTGAACTGTTTACAGACTTTCTAGTGGGAAATAATGCAACTCACATGACTCATAAGGACACTTTTGAAATATGTCCTCAGATCATCTTGGCATGAAAAGGAAATATATGGCAACGAACAGTCTTTCCTGGTGATGGCCCTGAGATTGCCTTGAAGTAATACATCTCTATTTCTGTTTCATTGTATATTGAAGTGGTGCCAGGGGTGGCCCAGTCTTACCTGCATCCTGAGGCAGGAAGCAAAGTCCCCTTACCACACTATGCCGCTACTCCCTAGAGCAGTGGTTCCCAACCTTGGGTCCCTAGATGTTCTTGGAGTACAACTCCCTTCGCCACTAGCTGTGCTGGCCAGGATTTCTGGGAGTTGTAGTTCAAGAACATCTAGGGAACCAAGGTTGAGAACCACCGTCCTAGAGCATGCCTTTTTCCCCACCACAAACCTTCAGATTGCCTTCAGGTACAAGGAAGCAAAAGAGTTTCTAGAAGTCTCCACAGAAGTGGCTCCTTTTTGCGAATGCTGGATCCAAAGAGGGTTATTGGAAGCCAGGCACAGTGGGAGGGGTGGTCTTTAAGGTTGTCTGTTTTGGATCCATCTTTTGCAGAAAAGAACCACCTTTGGGGAGAGATGGCCCTGTGTTTCTGGAAGTCCTACTGCATGTTTTCCCTTGCTGAGATGCATGCAGCTGGAAAAGGGTTGTAAAGGGAAAAAGAATTGTGTAATGTGTGTTTGTGTGTGAAGACGACCCTGAATCTGAGACAGTAGCAGATAGCAGTGGCAGGGGGATGGCTCATTCATTATCAAGGCTAAGAGTAAAGCTGTCTCTGACTCTTAATTTTTTAGAACTCCTCAAGTTTCTTTACAAGTCCTTTATCATCAATTTCATCCCCAAATTTTACATTTATAAAAGGTACAAAATTAAAAAATCAAAAGAAATACAAAAATTAATTAAAAAAAACTTAAGTAGTTTTCCTCGTAGTATCTTTTAGACTGACAAGTATTTAATTGTTAGCGTGCTCTGTGTGTTATAATGACTTCTTCAGACAAAGAAAGCTCACACTGAAACACTTTTGTTAGTATTTAAGGTGTTTTATTTTGTTTTTTTAGAGAAGTAAAGTTAATGAATGAAATTTATGTTATTGCAAATCTTTATTTATTGCTGCTAACATATGACACCAGTGTACCACCACTATTAGGCTCAATTACATTTCCACAATACTGTGCAGACATTTCAGTTCTCTAGAACTCTTCATCAGAGTAGGTGGCAAATTGAACAGGTTATTGTGGAATAATTATTTGCCCTAAAAGTATCACACACATCCCGGTGGGTGTTAGAATCCCCCCCCCCCCTTGTGCAACTCAGTTTTTGTTATTAGGATTGATTCAGATGGCTCAAAAGATGGAGCAAACTCCCAGGTTCCTTTGAACATTTTGTTATTCAGGAGGTACAAGGGAGGCAGTTGTTTCCGCAAACACTATATATTTGAGTCCTTTACTGGCAGGTGCTTCTTTTCTTTTCAGCTTGACTTGCCTAATTGATTTCAGGGGTGGGGTTGTTATTGTGAAATGGAAAAGTAGAGTTTTAAAAAGTAGACGTACAAGTGATTTATGATTTCGCTCTCAGCAATTAAAAAAAAATCATTGTGTAATGAGTCTGTAAGATAATTGGGCTGGAACTCAGAAGATCCACGTTTGAGCCCTTATTGAGCCTTGAAACTCTCTGAGTGAACTTGGGCCAATCTCTCATTTGGCCTGACCAACCTTATACATGGTTGTGGGAAGGATAAAATGGGAAGGAATAGAACCAGGTATATTTCTTGAAATCGGTGGAAGAAGAAATGAAATATGAATGAAAATAATAACAATAAATACTGTAAAGGTTGCTCTTGCATAGGGATGTTGGTATCCCTTATTCCAAACAAGATTAAGTCTTTGATTGCCTTCCCAAACTTCTTTTTTTAAACTCTCTCCAAATTTCCTCAAATCCCTTCCAATTTCCTTTGACAACAGCCTATGGATTTTCTGATCCTCCCTGAAGAAGAGCCATCTTGACAGGGAGCAGAAGGTGACGACAAGGGGGGAAGTGAAGATAAACAGCAGGTGGCAGACGGTGGCAGAACTGGCCACCTGCTGCTCTGTTGCACGTATGTGCATGTACTCTGGACCCCATGTCACCAGAGAAGGCCTCTCTCGTCCACTCTTTATGTCAGAGGGATTTGTTTCTTGAGATCAACTCTTCTGGCAGTGGACAGGTGGTGCCTGTGTGTGCATGTGAACAGCTGGTGGCCAAGACGGTCTGCCACTGTGCTCACCATCTGCTTACATCTTTTCTTCCATCTCTTACCTCTGCCTTGGAAAGGCTTTTTGCCCCCATGTCTTCTACCTCCTCAACAACCACCCATCCATGCTTGGAATGTGTTTATTGCTCTGCAAGAGGACATGTACCCAGTCTAGGAAATAGGAGTATTATCATATGCTGTTGTAAAGTATTTTAAACTGTTTCTACTGTTCTAAATAGTTTTAAATGGTTTTAGTGCAACTTTATTGCTTGTTCTATACCCTGAGATCTTTGGATATAGATCTTGTTAGGAATAGTAAAATAAAACTTGAGAAGAATGCTTATGATAATTAACCAGACTAAGGGCATTTGATATAGTGAAGGCTGCTCTGTTTTTTGTTTTGTTTTGTTCTTGTAATTTATTATTGATCTGTATTTTACTGGCTTTCTGATGGGCATTGTGTCAATGTGAACTAAGTTTAGCATACACATGTAAATATTTTTCATAAATCAATTTATTGAAAGCTGTTTTTAGTGCCAAAATTGTCCGTGCATTCACCAGTCAAGACATTAGCTGAATGCTATGTACATTAGCCCACTCTGCATGTAACACTATATTATGGGATTTTGTACATGACCCTTGGTCTTGTCTGCTCCCTTTTCCTGTATGCTCTTCAAGTCTGACTATGAGGAGAGGGCTGGAAGCACCTGCTTCTGTTTTTCAGTTAACTGTAGTTCATTATGACTGAACCAGGAAATGTATACTTCACTGAAACTAAGCAGGTTCCAGGTTCATTGAAACAAAGCATCCCGAAATAGGGATGTGTCTGATTTGGTTTTAAAGGTGAAAATGGTTTGAAGTTGGCATGTTTAATCGACAGATAACATTTACGTGAAAATAGAAGGAAATGGTGTCAAATAGTGGTTTATCACTAGGTATGCACACTGCCATTGTGATCTTGTTGTGAATTTGAAATAGGGTGGGGGGGTTGTTTTGTTTTTGTTTGTTTGTTTGACTTGGTTACATTGATATGTGAAGGCAGGACAGAAATTAGAACTGCACAAAAATCAGAGTTAACCCAAAATAGGAATATGTCTGATTTGGTGTGAAAGATGAAAATGTTGGAGTAAGGAAAGAATAAATAGTTTCTCTTTTGCCAAGACCTTTAGTGAGTGTCTGATCTGTTGATGTGTAGTTTAATGATAAATATGAAGGAAATTACTTGAGACAACTAGAAAACTCAAAATTAACAGGAAGAATATTTCTCTCAAGATTGTTTCTAAATAGTAATGAAAATGTTCTTGCATAGGTACCATGACATAATGCTTATACTGCAAGTTTTGGAGGCAAATTGCTTCTGGCTAAGAAATCATCACAGACATTATTTGTTGTGTACTGAGTCATGCAACTGAGTACACAGCAGGTAATATCTGTGATGATTTCTTAACATGAGACAGTGCACCTCACACAGTTACACAGGTGTAAATATGCAAGAGTCACAGCCTTTTTATTTGTACAATTTTTTGCAAATTCAGATGGAAGTTTTTCTGACCTATTCTATGTAAAAAATACTGTTGTCACCATATATGATACAGTGTATTATAGAGCATCTTCCTTCAGTAAACAAGTCTATCCATTCAACTTGGTGTGATCTTTTTAGCATTCATTAGAACTGTATCTAATCTCTGTAAAGCAACGGAATGCACGATTCTTGTTCAAGAGCTGAAGTAGGATTAAGTTTCCAAAATATATTTTACTTCTGTTTTCTAAAGGGGAAAAAAAGACATATCTCAAGTCCATTTTGCTGAACAACCAGGGAATAGAACACACAAACACAGTTTCAACCCTAAACACTTTCACAATGTTTAGATTCAACCCTGAGGAATTAGATTTTAAAGTGTACTTACATTATATAGTTATGGTAGTTTGATACCACTTTAATTGTCATGGCTGCATCCTGAGGAATCTTGGGATTTGTAGTTTGGTGAGGTTTGTACAATTTTCTGCTTAAGAGCTCTAGTGCACTCTATTCAACTACAGCAAAGAATTCTTGTTAGTTCAGGAGAGATCCCAGAATTCTGTAGGATGTTGCTATGGCAGTTAAAGAGGTTTGAACCCTTTATAGCTGCATAGTTATCACTGGATAGTGTAGATATATTTTTAATTTACTAACCCTAGGGAAAGGTATTAAAAATATCCGCTTGCATTTTCTCATGTAATGCATTTGGTTTTATTCTCCCCTCCTCCCAAAAAGACTTAAGTAATTAATCCATCAGCTGTGGATGTACAGAATCTCAAGCATGGCAAATAAGGCCCATCACATCAGTAGTTGAATTAGTTCCTTCAACAGCAAAGCCTTTTTTCAAAATTAATGGCCTGCAGCAGCAGAAAGGAGCTAGGAATGGAAATATTTATTGTTTTTTTCCTATAACTTCTGACCCTTGAAATTAAAAGCTCTTTTTTTTCACCCACTCGGATCCAGTTAAACCTCAGGAAAAATGTATGTCAGTTCATAGGAGGAATTGTTTTGAAAGGCATTGGGACAATGCAGCTGTCTTCAGGTACTAAGGTACTACATGAGAGGAGAGTCTCTGTAATCTGCTGAATTCTGGTTCAATGCTGTCTCTGTTGGAATGATCATTTATTACATAGGAACAAGAGTATAGAGGCTTACTGTAATTAGATTAAATGTTCTGATGACAAAATTTTGTAGGACTAAATGTCTCCTTAAGTATCTTTGGAAGATATTTTAATCCAATGATTGGTATTAGTCACTGAATAAACAATTTAAAAAAGGAAAGTGGGGATTTACTTTTTTTAAAATTTGCTTGTGATGTTTCATTTTTAATTAATTTTGAGTAAAAACTGCTGAATTATGTGGTGTATAATATACTTTATGAGTAGGTACTACCTAAAACTTTTTTTAACAAATTCCTTATGTCTGTAAGATTCACTTATTCACAGCAATAAATCTTTGTGTTCCTCTTAGTAAGGTCTTTCTTTTTTTGAGTAGTATATAATTTAGAAATCAAAGCAAATTTCTTATTTCCATTGAGAACTGTTGGGATTATTCTTTTACTTCAGGAATTTACTGTATACTCGTATTATTCTAGCAACAAGTGCAACATGTACTATCAGTTCACAGTTGTGGATCCTTACTATGAAGAATCTTAGGGCACTTTAAAGACAAGTTTTAGTAGGCATATGGTTTTTGGACTACAGATCCTTTTATCAGATGAATGAATCTGTGGTCCATGAAAACTTATGCCAAATAAAATGTGTTTATCTTCAAGAATGTTGCAAGACATCTTTAAAATTTCTGTTGTATCAGACTAATATAACTAATTATGAGGAATATTAAAATGAAGCTGAATATTTATGATCTTCTTAAATTTTCCGGTAAAAATGGTGTGCCTCTATTATGTGCACAATAAATGCCAAAAACACATGGTAAGATATTCTGAAGTCATAACTATAATTTTTTAATTTTGTGGACCATTGCCTGAAAGTGTTACATGCATGTTTCAGCTGTCATGAGGGTTGATGAGATAAGATTGGCTTTCTTTTATGCTATGTGTGTAAATGTGATCACACTTGTTTCGTAATTTGTTATTTTAAATATTCTACTTGCAGTTTATCCTCAGTAATACATTCAAATTATAACTCTCTCTCTTAATCTGTTGTGTTCCAATCTATGAATTTAACCTACACGTTTGTTAACATGTGGTGTTGGAGTAGTATTGAGGAGTTTGACTATACATGAGGGAGAAAAAAAGAACACTTTAATGCAATGGTTAACTTTTTATTTTGCATGCAAAAAAAGCTTACATTCTTTGTATAATACATTATTAAAGCAACATAAAAGAAGACTAGTAACTACTGCAACCAAACCCAATAATTGCATGTGGATTAGGACAACAGCCCTAGTGCTGCCTCAGTAACAAATACTTACTGTACTAACCCTTTGGAACAGAACTTTCATTTCTGGTGTGGGTGATCAATTATTATGGATAAAACCAGACTGACCTCCTTTGAAGAGAAAGTTTTACAAGCAGAAGATAGGATCTGTAAGATAATATGAACCTTAAATCCTTTAGGGAGATATTATTGGGGCTCAGAATCCATTTTTGCTATGTGAACAAAGATCACAAATATGGAAACCAATTAACGTTACTGCACTTTCCAGCAAGGCCTTCTTACTGGCACCTAGAGCCTTTAGTCACTTCCAGATATTGTGGCTACTTGTTGACTTTGAAGTCCCAAAATAAAAATTTAGAACTATGATGCTTGAAAGCAAAATTAGGCAGCAAAACAGTAAGATATAATTTGGCTTTAAAAATATATAGCAAATACTGTTCTAGATTTCTAATTATTGAGGGATAATGCCATAAGTGATAGTGTCTTGAGTCCATTCAACTACTATCACCCTGAACAGAGACTGTAATCTTTTACTTTGGTAGAAATGCACCCAAAAGCAAATAGTAAAACTTACCAAATGTCCTCAAATACAGAAGGAAATTTGAGGCCCAGGCCAAAAGGTGTTCTTTTGATCCCAGTGATCATTGATCATTGTGTAACTGTGGCCGGCTTCTACAAAATTGGATGCAAGGGGAGTCTTCTAAGGCAGAGGATGCGAATTCCAGCAAGGCGAGCAGGCCGACTAAATGTTTAGGAAGAAGACATGCTTCAGGACTCTTGACAATGCAGTTGTCTCGTAGGTGTCAGCTTGTGTACATCGGTAGTGTTAAAACGTGTGCAGTTAGTTGGAGTTTGTGCATAAAGTTGTTGCCAATGATAAACCCATTTTTTGAAGTGACAAATGTTCCCTAGACAGTGTGCCTAAATTTTACGAGATTTAAAAATAAAACTGGGCCGGGGGGGGGGGGGGAAGAGTGGAATTGGTTGCACATTTGATAGTGCAAAATAACATTCCAACTGTAAACCACAAAAAAAAAATGATTCAGTGTAATTTTATGAATGGCGTAAATGATTTTTTTATTTCAAAGGGAGTCACACTGAAGTTGAAACTTCTTCAGTTGTCTTTCATGCACTAATTAAAAGTGAGGGAGGGGGGAAATGAAAACAAAATCCCTGACTGGAAAATATACACACTCTTTATAATTACCTATTTCAAAGCAGTAATTGAGCATTTCATTATAAAGATGGTAATCAGTCTGGAACAATACTCCAGGGACAGCACACACATCAAGAGACTTCTTTAGTATAATAGACTATGCAGCAGTAACTTCCTTGGATTAGCGTTAGTTGCTCATGCATTTCTTTGAAATATGAAACCCCCTCAAAGCACATCATCGTGTTCTGTACTAAACTCCAAACTACAATGATTTGTGATAAGCAAAATTTATTATAGGGTTTTAAAAATTAAATCTGCTTTTGAAAGAAGCCTCATTCTTCACACTTTTTTTCTCTTGAGAAGTTCAAAGTGGGTGGTAGTAGCAATAAAAATAGAAACTTCAGGTTGTATCCTTAACAGTTACAGTCATGTACGTATGTGTATATTCAGAGGTAAGACCTGTTGAGTTCATTGTAACTTGCTGCCAGGTAAGGGCATATAGGGTTTCATTATAAATGTTTTTGGAAATCTGTGGTTTTATTTCAAAATCACTTTGATTTGGATTAGAGCGATGATGCTGTTTATCAAGAACATGAAAAATTCCAATGCTGAAATCTTACATGATACCTGTTGTCAAGCAATATTGTTTCGATTATAATAAAGAGAGAGAGAGTGAAAGGAGGTACATAATATATTGTTCCAAGATGCACTTGAAATTATTGCGTGTCTACAAGCATTAGAACTTGTGATAACAGAATAGAATAAAATAAAATTACCAGGCCAAAGCCCAAATATTGTACAATAAACTAGAAATAATTTAAACATTTCTTTATAATAAGTTTATTAATTAGGCAACTGCCTAATTTAAGGAATGTATACAGCACAGCCAGTAACATTACCAACTTTGTTATGAAAATGAATGACAGTAGGTAATGTTGGCACTTCATCAACTTCTCATTCTCTGAAATTCCAGGAGAGGAGGGAACTGAGATGGGCGAGGCATTGTTATGCTGCAGAGGTTGACCCTTCCTTATTATTTCACAATATGGAAACAATGAAGTAATGAGAGGCAGGTCCTTCACAGCTTAGTAAGCAAAGTAGGTGCCAGGACCATTACAAACATTTGGAATATCAGACAAAATCCACATAGCAGCGGACACAGGTAACATCAAAGGAATGTATGACGGTATCAAGCAGGCTTTAGGTCCAATACAGAAGAAATCTGCTCCCTTGAAGTCTGCTACAGGCGGGATCATCCAAGACCGAGCACAGCAGATGGACCGCTGGGTGCAGCACTACTCTGAGCTATATTCCAGAGAGAATGTAGTAACTGAAAAGCATTAAATAACATCAAGTGCCTGCCTGTCTTGGAAGAGTTGGACAGCGAACCAACTTTAGCAGAAATAAAAGTGGCCTTGGATTCCCTCGCCTCCGGCAAGGCACCTGGAAAGGATAACATCCCTGTTGAAGTGCTGAAGTGCTGTAAAGAGATTATCACCACCGAACTGTATGAAGTCTTTCGTCTTTGCTGGAGGGAAGGTGGAGTACCACAGGACATGAAGGATGCAAACATCGTCACATTGTATAAGAACAAAGGAGACAGGGGCGACTGCAATAACTACCGTGGCATCTCTCTTCTCAGCGTTGTAGGGAAGCTGCTTGCCCGTGTTGTGCTGAAGAGACTCCAGGTGCTTGCAGACAGAGTCTATCCAGAATCACAGTGTGGATTTCGAGCTAATAGATCCACCACTGACATGGTATTCTCCCTCCGACAGTTGCAGGAGAAATGTAGGGAACAACAACAGCCACTCTTTGTGGCCTTCATAGATCTCACAAAGGCCTTTGATTTGGTTAGCAGGGATGGCCTTTTTAAAATACTCCCCAAAAGTGGATGTCCACCTTGACTCCTTAACATCATCAGGTCCTTTCATGAGGAAATGAAGGGCACTGTAGTTTTTGATGGCTCAACATCAGATCCCTTTGACATCCGAAGCGGAGTGAAACAGGGCTGTGTCCTTGCGCCGACCCTTTTTGGGATCTTTTTTGCTGTCATGCTGAAGCATGCCTTTGGAACTGCAACAGAAGGTGTCTATCTCCGGACTAGATCAGAGGGAAAGCTCTTTAATCTCTCTAGATTGAGAGCGAAGACCAAAGTCCAGCTGAAATGCATGCGGGACTTCCTGTTCACCGATGATGCAGCCATTGTTGCCCATTCTGCTGAAGACCTCCAACAACTCATGAATCGTTTTAGCAAGGCCTGCCAAGACTTTGGACTAACAATCAGCCTGAAGAAAACACAAGTCATGGGCCAGGGTGTGGACTCGCCTCCCTCTATTACCATCTCCACGCAAGAATTGGAGGTTGTTCATGACTTTGTGTACCTTGGCTCAACGATCTCTGACACTCTCTCCCTAGATGTTGAGCTGGATAAATGCATTGGCAAAGCAGCTCCCATGTTCTCTAGACTTACAAAGAGAGTATGGCTCAATAAGAAGCTGACGGCATATACCAAAATCCAGGTCTATAGAGCCTGTGTCCTGAGCACACTCCTGTACTGCAGTGAGTCCTGGACCCTTTGTGCATGGCAGGAGAGGAAGCTGAACACGTTCCATATGCGTTGTCTCCGACGCATTTTTGGTATCACCTGGCAGGACAAAGTTCCAAATAGAGTAGTCCTAGAACGAGCTGGAATGTTTAGCATGTATACATTACTGAAACAGCGACGTCTACGTTGGCTTGGGCATGTTGTGAGAATGGCTGATGGTCGGATTCCAAAAGATCTCCTTGTATGGAGAATTAGTGCAGGGAAATCGCCCCAGAGGGAGACCACAGCTGCGATACAAGGATATCTGCAAGCGGGATCTGAAGGCCTTAGGAATGGACCTCAACAGATGGGAAACCCTGACATCTGAGCGTTCAGCCTGGAGGCAGGCGTTGCATCATGGCCTCTCCCAATTCGAAGAGACCCTTGTCCAGCAGGCTGAGGCAAAGAGGCAGTCCCGAAACCAGCAAAATCAGGGAGCTGGACAGGGGACAGATTGTATTTGTCTTCAGTGTGGAAGGGATTGTCACTCTCGAATTGACCTTCTCAGCCACACTAGACACTATTCCAAGTCCTCCATACAGAGCACGTTACCATAGTCTCTCGAGACTGAAGGATGCCTAATGTAATGTAATGTTCACTGTCTTTTTTTTTTAAGTGATAGATTCTCTTTCTATGTAAAATGAAATAATCCCTGCAACATTTCCTTTGGATAGGTGGTATGTTGTCTGTAGTTGCTATAAAATCATGTGTCAAATGTCCAAACTGATGAAAATGTATGTCTGCCTTGGGTAGATGAGCTGCACATTATGTATGCCAGGAGAGTTCCCACCCCATCAATATTGTTTATAAATCCAGTCATCAAGGAGTCCTATGGCAACTTACTGCCTAATAAGTTTTATTTGGAGTTTCATGGAATGCACCCAAATATATTCACTATTGCTTTGGGAAACAGCTGTACATTCTGAAAAAGGGTGATTGTGGAATGTAGAAGATAGGAAAAAGTCCAACATGGTGATGATCTTAACATTGGTGGGCAATGTTCCCTCTAATTTTCTGCCCCGCTGAGCGGGAGCCTCACTCTGTATGTGCAGGGGTGGGTGGGACTTCATTCGAAATGGGAAGTAAACAAACTGGCTGCCGGCTGCCCGTGCACAGCCCCAGTGGAGCTCTGGGCAAGTGCATGTGCAGCTTAGAGGTAACGTTAGTGGTGGGTGGTTATCTTTTTATCTCTCACAACTGTTGAGATCAGGGTGGACTTGAATTAAATAAACATTAGTTTACCTGAGAGGTTAAAGGGTGTGTATGTTTCTCCATTGTATGTTTTGCACTTCCCAACCTTGGGTTTCCAGATGGACTAAAACTCCCAGGTCCTTCACCACTAGCTGTGCTGGTCAGGATTTCTGGGAGTTGTGGTCCAAGTACATCTGGGGACTCAAGGTTGGGAACCACTGCTGTATACCATCGTGATAGTTGCCATTGTTATATTTGCTTAGAGATGAGCTGTTTTCACATCATTATATAGTGTAGGTTCTCAAAGGTTTGTTATTGTGAAAGATTTTTGTATTTCTGATATAAAATTTTTACCGCTGACAACAGGAAGCCCAACAGTATTGTCCAGTACACCAGCTTGGCAAGTACTGCATGTGAAGCTTGATGTCAAAACTATGATATTACTAGTGTTGGAGATGGTTGTGCCAGTTTTGGTTGAAAGCATGCCCAGGTTTACAGTGGGATAGCCTCAGCTTCACTTAAGTGTCTATAAAATAGTTTTTATTTTCTTATTACTTATTTAATATTTTATTCCCGTATTATTATCTTACACTCTTTTGATTCCACTTGTCTTGATAACATGAATTCTGTTCCAGCTCTTCCAGTTACAGATAGTTTATAAAATCTGCCGGTCAGAGGTCACTTTTGGAAGTGGGTGAATGTGGACAACCACCACCCCAATCTGCCAGGCAAGCTGTTGTGTATCTGCTGAAAGCTCCAACGTGGATCCAGAGAGCTAGTTGAGGACATGAGCTGTCCACCCAATGGTATTTTTAATTTTGAATCTCTCCATTTTAAAAAGTTCCTTGTAAGCTGTATGATAGAGAACAGTCTGAAAATCCACTGGCCTAAGGTAATTACTTTGTGGTTCTTTAGATGCTGGCCCAAGTGTTTAAACTGCAGCTTGCAATACAATCCTAAGTATCTCTGCAAAGAGCAAAATAGGATTGACTGCTGAGTAAAACACAATTCATTTAGCAAATATATCACCTCTTAGACAACTTAGTTCAGTCAATCATTTCACTTACCATGTTAGCCAAAGCGCGGTGGGGGGGGGGGGGAGTTCCAAAAATAGAATTTTAAGAGTGTGCCTTTTGTGTCTAGAGTTACACTTAGTAAACATCACTTCACACTTTGAATATAACATATAGGGTTTGTTGGTGCTCCCTTCCTTCTCAGAATAGGAGCTGTGCTCTTTTTCTGTTTTATAAAAATCATTACTCTAGCAATATTCCCCATAAAAAGCTTTTAGCCTGTTCAGAATAAACCTCTCTCTCTCTCTCTCTCTCTCTCTCTCTCTCTCTCTCTCTCTGTGTGTGTGTGTGTGTGTGTGTGTACACACATGTACATATGTACCCACATATACATAGTGTACTTCTAGCTAGCTGGCTGCCCCTCTCTCTGTCTCTCTTGCTCTCTTCGAAGGTGGTACCATTATGGAATACTCCACTGTAAGGAATTTATTGTGGTTTTATTTGTTAATGTTTTTATACTTCCTTATCCAGTCACTCTATCAATACTGTTAATGCTTCTGAAAAATAACCACTTCACCTCTTCAAGTCTAATATATAGCTGTATATCTGTCAGCAGATTTGTAATAAAGTGCATCCAGACGAAAGCTGCTTGTAGTTGGCTTACCAGGCTGCATGTGCTCTGTGAATTCACTGCCTTTGTCAGCTAGACTTTAATCTGATTAGAGAAAAAGTAAAATGGGTGATTTACAAACAAATCTGTAAGGCTGAAATTGAAAAAGAGGTGTGTCATATGACTGCTTTGTGCATCTGTAGTATAGTAGCATATTGGCTGAAATCTAGTAGTAGATCATAGCTAGGCCCATTGAATCAGTGAGTATTTGGTGAGTCAGCTCCTCCATGAGTTCCGTCAATTCAGTGGGCCTACTTCAGTTGTGACTTACTACTAGATTTCAGTCAAATTTATTAAGAGTTTTGGGATTCAAGTGTCCATATGAGAAATAAAAACAACAACACCAAACTTTTCCTGTCTAGATCTAGTATGGCAGTGTGAAGGGCCAAATACTTCAAAAAACAGTTTTCTGTGATGGTGTCTCATCATAATGATTTCCACAGGAAATAAGAAATCGAACTATTCCTTTTTGCCCAGGGGTTTGTTGGGTTGAATTGTTCTGTGGCTCTTGTTTCATGACGTGATTAATGACATTTGTCATATTTTAAACATAATATATATCACTTTGGGGATGAAGAGTAATTTATAACCCTCATCCAGAGAGATAGGGTGTTCCAGATCTGTGAAGTAAGCATTCTATGGTATTGTCACTCTAGGTTTTAGCCACCTACTATATACTGTTATTGTCACTCCAAGTTTCAGCCACCTATTTGATACTGTTGTTAATGGATTAAAAAAAAGATGTTAATGGATAAAAAACTGCCCCGGTAAATATATCAGTAAATATATGAATCGTTTTAGTAAGGCATGCCAAGATTTTGGACTAACAATCATCCTGAAGAAAACACAAGTCACGGGCCAGGGGGTGGACTCACCTCCCTCTATTACCATCTCTACACAAGAATTGGAGGTTGTTCATGACTTTGTGTACCTTGCCTCAACAATCTCTGACACTCTCTCTCTAGATGTCGAGCTGGATAAATGCATTGGCAAAACAGTTACCATGTTCTCTAGACCAGTGGTCCCCAACCTTTTCCCAACTGTGGACCGGTTGGGGGTGTGTGGCGTGCCTGCAGGGGGGCGGAGCTCGCTCACGCACATGTACACGTTGTGCTTCGGGGGGCCCCAGTCGTGTGCATGTGCACAAGCACGCTCACAGGTTCGGAACACGCTTGCACGCATGTACGCGACGGCGCTCACGGGGGGTAGGAGATCTGTGTCCGCGGCCTGGTCCTGGATAGGCCGCGGACCGCTGTCGGGTTGCGGACCGGGGGTTGGGGACCTCTACTCTAGACTCACAAAGAGAGTATGGTTTAATAAGAAGCTGACAGCATATACCAAGATCCACATGTATAGAGCCTGTGTCCTGAGTACACTCCTGTACTGCAGTGAGTCCTGGACGCTTTGTGCACGGCAGGAGAGGAAGTTGAACATGTTCCATATGCGTTGTCTCCGACGCATTTTTGGTATCACCTGGCAGGACAAAGTTCCAAATAGAGTAGTCCTAGAACGAGCTGGAATTTTTAGCATGTATACATTACTGAAACAGCGACGTCTACGTTGGCTCGGGCATGTCGTGAGAATGGCTGATGGTTGGATTCCAAAAGATCTCCTTTATGGAGAATTAGTGCAGGGAAATCGCCCCAGAGGGAGACCACAGCTGCGATACAAGGATATCTGCAAGCGGGATCTGGAGGCCTTAGGAATGGACCTCAACAGATGGGAAACCTTGACATGTGAGCGTTCAGCCTGGAGGCAGACGGTGCAGCATGGCCTCTCCCAATTTGAAGAGACACTTGTTCAGCAGGCCGAGGCAAAGAGGCAGTCCCGAAACCAGCAAAATCAGGGAGCTGGACAGGGGACAGATTGTATTTGTCTTCAGTGTGGAAGGGATTGTCACTTTCGTATTGGCCTTCTCAGCCACACTAGACGCTGTTCCAAGACCTCTATTCAGAGCATGTTACCATAGTCTCTCGAGACTGAAGGATACCTACTTAAATATGCTGCATTTTCCTTTTGTGGTCCTTTTTTTGTCCCGCACAATGTAATGTATTGGGACAAGAAAAGTCTCATGTCATTTTCTTGTAAAAATGTGATGCAGAGAAAAAACAGTAACTCCCACTAGCAGAACAGAATGTGGAAGATAACTATAATCTGAAACCCCACCAGCTGCATGAACACCCTGTTCCTAAGTAACACAGTAAAGTGTCCTGTTTGTGAAGCTGAAAATATGCAGTCTGTTGCTTGGAGGCAGCAGTCTCCCAAAGAAATAGAATTCACTGAAGAATACATTCATGGTTGTCCATCAACTGTTGTTGTTGTTGTTTAGTCGTTAAGTTGTGTCCGACTCTTCGTGACCCCATGGACCAGAGCACGCCAGGCCCTCCTGTCTTCCACTGCCTCCTGGAGTTTGGTCAAATTCATGTTGGTAGCTTTGATGACACTGTCCAACCATCTCGTCCTCTGTCGTCCCCTTCTCCTCTTACCTTCACACTTTCCCAACATCAGGGTCTTTTCCAGGGAGTCTTCTCTTCTCATGAGATGGCCAAAGTATTGGAGCCTCAGCTTCAGGATCTGTCCTTCCAGTGAGCACTCAGGGTTGATTTCCTTCAGAATGGATAGATTTGTTCTCCTTGCAGTCCAGGGGACTCTCAAGAGTCTCCTCCAGCACCACAATTCAAAAGCATCAATTCTTCGCCGGTCAGCCTTCTTTATGGTCCAGCTCTCACTTCCATACATCGCTACTGGAAAAACCATAGCTTTGACTATGCGGACCTTTGTCGGCAAGGTGATGTCTCTGCTTTTTAAGATGCTGTCTAGTTTTGTCATTGCTTTCCTCCCAAAAAGCAGGCATCTTTTAATTTCATGGCTGCTGTCCCCATCTGCAGTGATCATGGAGCCCAAGAAAGTAAAATCTGACACTGACTCCATATCTTCCCCTTCTATTTGCCAGGAGGTGATAGGACCAGTGGCCATGATCTTAATTTTTTTGATGTTGAGCTTCAGACCATTTTTTGCACTCTCCTCTTTCACCCTTATTAAGAGGTTCTTTAATTCCTCCTCACTTTCTGCCATCAGAGTGGTATCATCTGCATATCTGAAGTTGTTGATATTTCGTTCGACAATCTTAATTCCGGTTTGGGATTCATTCAGTCCTGCCTTTCACATGATGTATGCTGCATATAAGTTAAATAAGCAGGGAGACAATATACAGCCTTGTCGTACTCCTTTCCCAATTTTGAGCCAATCAGTTGTTCCATATCCAGTTCTAACTGTTCCTCCTTGTCCCACATATAGATTTCTCAGGAGACAGATAAGGTGGTCAGGCACTCCCATTTCTTTAAGAACTTGCCATAGTTTGCTGTGGTCCACACAGTCAAAGGCTTTTGCGTAGTCAATGAAGCAGAAGTAGATGTTTTTCTGGAATTCTCTGGCTTTCTCCATAATCCAGTGCATATTAGAAATTTAGTCTCTAGTTCCTCTGCCCCTTCAAGATACAGCTTGTACTTCTGGGAGTTCTCAGTCCACATACTGCTGAAGCCTACCTTGTAGGATTTTGAGCATAACCTTGCTAGGGCATTTTGTTTCCCTTCTCTTCTCTGCTATTTGTAAGGCCTCGTTGGACAGCCACTTTGCTTTCTTGCATTTCCTTTTCTTTGGGATGGTTTTTGTTGCTGCCTCCTGTACAATGTTACAAGCCTCCATCCATAGTTCTTCAGGCACTCTGTCCACCAAATCTAGTTCCTTAAATCTGTTCTTCACTTCCACTGTGTATTCATACGGGATTTGGTTTAGATTATACCTGACTAACCCAGTGGTGTTTCCTACTTTCTTCAGTTTAAGCTTGAGTTTTGCTATAAGAAGCTGATGATCAGAGCCACAATCAGCTCCAGGTCTTGTTTTTGCTGACTGTATAGAGCTTCTCCATCTTTGGCTGCAGAGAATATAATCAATCTGATTTCGGTATTGCCCATCTGGTGATGTCCATGTGTAGAGTCGCCTCTTGTGTTGTTGGAAAAGAGTGTTTGTGATGACCAGCTTGTTCTCTTGACAAAACTCTATTAGCCTTTGCCCTGCTTCGTTTTGAACTCCAAGGCCAAACTTACCTGTTGTTCTTTTTATCTCTTGACTCCCTACTTTAGCATTCCAGTCCCCTATAATGACAAGAACATCTTTCTTTGGTGTCAGTTCTAGAAGGTGTTGTAAGTCTTCATAGAATTGGTCAATTTCAGCCTCTGCAGCATTGGTGATTGGTGCATAAACTTGGATTCCTGTGATGTTGAAAGGTCCGCCTTGGATTCGTATTGAAATCATTCCATCATTTTTGAGATTGTATCCCAGTACAGCTTTTCCCACTCTTTTGTTGACTGTGAGGGCTACTCTATTTATTCTACGGGATTCTTGCCCACAATAGTAGATGGGCACTGTAAATGTGCGTTAATACGGATTGCCAAACATTGAGTTTCAGAGAAAGCTCTAGAATAGTTCTTTTGAAGATGACTCTGAGAAGGATTATGGCAATGGCAACATGTACATGTTTCTTCTCCAGAAAGACCTTGTGAAAATACACATCAGTGATGAATGACAAGGTGAATGGATCTGGTGCAGGCATCCACAGATTATATAGTACACACAGAGACAATGTTTGGGAGTTCCCGGAACCTCAAAATAATGGAAATAAAGAAATGGTATTTTTGAACTGCTGCTCAAAGAAAGCATTCTTTGAAACAAATGGAGAAGCCTAGTTTGACAGTGGAGCCTGATTTGATTACAGTATGGTAACAGCATAAAATACTTTTAAAAGTGATATGTTCTGGCTATGTGTATGGTGCATGTCACAAATAATGATCTTTCATGAGGGACATTTCCTTCTTCAGACATTATTTTAATATTCTTGCAGAAGTCTGTGCTGAGACCATGAGTGCTATGTTTCCTTGCAAACACATGCAACTTTTTTCTATCACAATGATTATATTATCCAAATTTGGGGGGTAAAGAACAAGGCTTATATTATTTTAACTTGTGGATAACAGCAGTCTTATTTGTGGGACTAAAATTATGTTTTAGTCACTCTTCTTACAACAACAGCAGGTTGTTAGCTACTCAGAATGTACTACATAAATGCAAAAAGCAGCACCTTGCTCGGACTCCTGGCCTCCTGGCCATGCTCGGACTCCTGGACTTCCGCTGCCGCTGCTGCTGGGAGCCGAGCCGTGCCGGGCGATCCCGGCCATGCTCGGACTCCTGGACTTCCCCCGCCACCGTCCGAGCGCAGCGCGGCTCGGCTCCGAGCAGCACGATCGGCGGCGGGGGGGGACGACCTCCGAGATGCCTCCCATGGCGGCGGAGAAGCCCTGGAAGGCATCCGGAGGCACGATCGGCGGCCTACGGACCGGAAGGGGGAGGTGGGGAAAGCGCCAAATTTGAATTTGGTGCTTTCCCCGCCTCCCCTTTCCGGTCCGTAGGTCGATTCTCCGGCCGCAAGTCAAAGTGAAATTTTGCAGCCGGAGAAGTCCGTAACTCGAAAAGTACGCAAGTGGAGCCATCCGTAAGTCGAGGGTCCACTGTAGTTCAGATAGACATGTTTTCTGGTTAGGGTGTTTGAGTATTATGAAATATTTTTGCTTCTTCCCCTGACAAACACTCCTATAGATATGGGGCATTTGCATACCCTGCAATTCATAGAAATTTCCATGGCATGAGAAAATAGCTCATTGGAGTGCAGAGCTTTGGCTGTAAGGAAATTCGGTCCCTCCCTGGCCCAGGAATTTGTCAGCCTTTGTTAGGTAGATACATCAAACATTTTTGATAATCCACATATAACTAGCAAATGTGGGATGGGCAAATAAAACTATTTTTGTTGTTGTCTTTGTTGTTGTCCTACCTCTAGTGTATCAATTCAGAACCCTATATTATTGCAGTAGAAATAATTCCTTGCTCAGCTAATGTGTTCTGTCATTTTCTTTCCTGATTGCCTTTCTATTTCTTTTGCCCAGTGGTATTCCTGGATTGGGGTGGGCCCAAATCATTTTTGACCACTGGACTGTACAGATTTTCTCTCCTTGTATGACAGAGGCTTGGCAGTTATTGATGTTCCTCTTTGGTCAGCAGTTGAGCATGAAATCTTTTTACAAAACAGCCCCAGAAGTAGACGTGGAATGGCATGTGTGAGCTCACTGTATTATTGATGCTGCTTCTGAGCAACTTGGTGATGCTTCATCTGTGCAGTACAATTATTGCCGACATCAAGGGGTAACCAGAGTTCTTTGTTATAAGAGTTACCTATCAAATTGAGGAGTGACACAAAAATCCCCCACTCTGGCACTTTAAGGTGTTGTGCAAGAATGACTGAATGCTCTCTGACCTCATGTTTTAGGTCACATATGGCTATTATTCAGAAATACCATTATGTCAAGTAACTTATTCATGAATCTCTATAGTCATGAACCAAATGAATATTCTATGATAAAGTTACAGACCATTTCACTGTGTTCTAAAATTGTAACTGTTTCACATATGTTGATAACTTTGGTATAAATACTATTAAAAACAGAATTAATTAAAAATGCATTACAATTTGTTTTCTTAAGAAGCACTACATTTTCTGTCATTAAATTTTAGGCAGCCAAACAAATGGCATTTGAAGATGATTGGCTCTCTATTTTTCTTTTATATGAAGCCTTATGTGTTGCAAGAATATCTAATTCAATTTCACAGAACTGGTTGCAGGGTTCACACTCCGCCATTTCAGTTTTGAGCATTGTGAAAGAAATGTGGAAATTTAATGCTCTTGCCTCTTTACTGTGTATTCTTTGGTTGGAGGATCAGGTCATTCTTTGTCTTTCTACAGTACAAGCCAGTATCCAAACCAGTATATGAAATTTAGTCCCTGTTGAGTCATATGTTTCTTTGTAGCTTTTGTTGATCAGTCACAATTCTGCAATGCCAAGGGAAGCACAAGCAGTAACACTCCATTGTCAGAGTTTAGACTCTAGGCCAGTGGTTCCCAACCTTGGGGTTCCCAGATGTTCTTGGACTAAAACTCCCAGAAGCCTTCACCGCTAGCTGTGCTGGCCAGAATTTTTGGGAGTTGTAGTCCAAACAGATCTGGGGATCCAAGGTTGGGAACTGTTGCTTTAAAATAAGGTTGTAAATCCTTGCTCATATCGCCTTTGTAGGCAAGAATGAGGAACTGAAGCCTTCTCCTGCCTGGTAAATCTACAGATGAATTTTCTAGTACTTGTCATAGAGTTCTTCCATTGGTAAGAATATCCAATTGTACAAAAGTGCCTTTTTCAAAATGCAAGACTACCCATTTTTCACCCAAAATTGCACAATCTGTGCAGTTCACACATTTCTATGAATTGTGCAAGTTGCGTCAGATTAGGCTAATTGCTTCTTTAAGAATTGGAAACACCTTGTCTCATTTTCATCTGGAGATGGAAAGTATCACAATGCTTTACAATTTCTAACTGAGGTATTTCATCACATAGAGGTGGTCTGAATTACCGAGAACAAGGAATTTAGGCAGTGTTCTTTCTGTTCGTCCTCTGAGTCCTGTTTCCATCTTACCTCTTCCATTTCTCTTGCATCCATAGTTTCTGATGGCCTTTTTAATCTAGCTTTTGCTAGCCTCTATGGCCAGCACACCTCTTCTTCTCTTCAGAGCATATTCCCCCCCCCCCCGAAGTGTCATGTCTTTACAGCTCCATCTCTAATTAGTCCCTTTTCACTTACGTTTTCTTTAGGGCAGTGATGGCTAACCTTTTTGAGCCCGAGTGCCCAAACTGAAAAAAACACACCTCTGGATCCACCTCCAGCTGTGCCCAACCCCACCAGCGCCAGCTGCTCCAGATCCTGGCCCGCCGCCTGTTGGGGCGCTAGTACCGCGACTGCAGCTGCCTCCTCAGGTTTGGCTGCCGGGGGGTAGCGATCCAGCGACTTATGGCTTGCGTGCCCGCAGAGAGGGCTCTGCGTGCCAGCTGTGGCACGCGTGCCATAGGTTTGCCATCGCTGTTCTAGGGCTTCTCCCTCCTTCTTAGATTTTTCATTCTGCTCTCTGACACCTTCCTTCAGTCAACATGTGCTGTAGTCCCTGGCTTGTATATTTCCTATATTTCCCAGGTCTAGAGCCTGACTTTCAAATTTATAGATTTATATATATTAAATAAGATTTTCCTAGCCAACTGTAGTGTGCTTCATTTATGATATATATACGGAAGTCCAATTGGACATTTTCACTGGAGAATTGGACACAGACAACTTTGTCAGAAGTGTTACATAAATGATAGGGCGGGTACATATTTAACCTTGGCTGCTTCTAGATTGGAATACTGAAGGCAAATTAATGGCATTATTAGAGTGTATAAAACTGTAGCTTGCTTATTTCTCTTCAGTAACCTTCAATAGCCTGCACTTAAATAGATCTTCCAATGTATCATACATACAGAACAGTCCTCTTGTAGAATTTTCCATCCAGTATTTCCTATCCACAAGCATTTCTGTACTTCTGGCATTCCTATTCCACTGTCAGGTGTCTGTTCTTTCACAATGTGGACTTTGTGATCCTTTGGGTCCCTTCCAGCTCTGCAGTTCTAAGGTGATGATGATGAATGTAGGATGCAGTTTATGGAATGCCCTCTTCCCAGCATTCTTTCAGGCAGAAGGCATTTCATGGGCTGTGTTCTAACTTGTGCAGACAAGATCTCTGTTCTTCCAGAACAGGACTGTCCTTTCTTCTTTTCCTCCCTGGTGTTCTCTCTTTCCCCTTACATGACAATCTTTTCCATTAGTCCTCTGGAATAGAACATGGAAGTGGATTAAAGTAGCCTGGGAATCTCTTCTGTTAGTGGATGAGATGTTCTGCTACCAGAAGACTACTTCTGAATGCAACTACTTGAATAAAACTTTTTGAAATGTTGTTTTTCATTGAAAAAACGGGGTCATCTATGACTAATATTACAACTCTTTCTCTACCGAGGCTATACTACATGCATCTGAAGAAGTGGACTACAGTCCACAAAAAAACTTAATGCCAAAGTGTTGGACTTTAAGGTGCCACAAAACTTTTTGTTCTTTTTGCCGTAACAGGTCAACACAATTACTTTTGTGGAAATGTTTTCAATATAGTTGTTGCTAGTTTTTAAAATTCTCATTTTTCATACATCTATCCCATCCAACTCAGAAATGTAACTTTTCCTCTCTGTTGTGTACCATTCCAGACGCCTTGGTAGTAGATTGATATATTGATGGAATGGATCAAGGCTTAAGTAATTTCTTCTTTTTGTTGTATATTATTCTCTTCCTTTACATATGTACATATGCACCGCTCTAGATAATTTTTTCTGTTTGAAGTATGGTGTAAAATATGACTCAGTAGCATACACAATAGACATGGAAGTGCCTCTCAGAACAGAAAACGTTTTTTAAAATTGGAGATTTAGCTTAAAAGTAAGCACAATGAAAGAAAATTCTAGCTACAGTTTCAGTACTGTTTAGCGCTGTTCTTTGTTCTTCAGTGAGTGAGGTCCAGGGCTAAGGTTAAAGTATGTTGTAGGTCAGAACTATAACAAAACCTGTATGGAGCAGCTTGACAGTATTTGTCTGCATTTTGCCTTGTTCGTATCCAGTGTTACTAGCTGTATTTTAAAAAACCACTTTCTCATTCCAGAGGTGTGTGTTTTCACAGCCAGAAAATACTAAAAGCTTGCTGTAGACATAAAAGCAATGAACTCTTTTTTCCCCCCTTTCCTTGAAGGTCAGGGTTCAACAAGGGAACATATTAGTATGTTTTCTGGTTAGTTAAAGTCATGGCACTTTGAAAGTGTGCAGAGGAAAGGAGCAATAAAGGGCTCTATATTGTGTGATGTGAACGATAATGAAAGCCTCTTGGGGCACAGTGCCAAAGACTTTGCTACCGTTAATGGCTGCTGTCTGCGTGGAGATTAAACAGAGCATGGTGTTTAAATATCTGTTAAAAACACCAGCTTTACTTCTGGTTTAACATTGTGTGTGTAACAGTTTGTGGCATAGCTGTTCATTCACAAACATTTTGAAGATATTGAGGGCACATGGAGTGCTTTTGAAGCAACGTGCTGAAGCCAGAAACCTCAGAAAAAATGAAACGGATGATGGGAGGAGAAAAGAGACAATTCATTCAGCTGAGAGTCTCACTTTTGTCCTGGGCATGTAGAAAACCATTTTTAGCTACAAACACATTCCCTTATGCCATGAAGTTATTTTGTCTTGCATTCCATTTCTTCAGAATTACCAGTTCATTTGGATAATTAACTGGAGAAATTTTTCCATTTCTCCTGCATTTCAGTAATTTTTGTATAGAAATAAATTGATCATGACTATGTGCACGTGTTCCAAGATAAAACATTGCAAAAAATGGTCAGCGTGTGCTCATACATATACAGTGGTTCCTCGACTTACGACCATAATCCGTTCCAGAAGTTGGGCGTAACTCGAAATGGTCGTAAGTCGAAGCACCATTTCCCATAGGAATACATTGAAACCCCATTAATCCGTTCCGGCCGGGGGAAAAAAAATACCAAAAAATAAAAATAAAATAAAAATAAAACACTGCAAGCCCCATAGGAACGCGCTGGGGCCGAAAAACAAACACACCAAAAAAAACACACAAAAAAACCAGCCAGCCCCAGCGCAACGCTATGGAGCTGGGAAAAAAACATAACCCCACACACACACAGCCAGCCCCAGCAGAACGCCATGGGGCTGGGAAAACAAAAACAAAAACACCCCCCCACACACACACACACAGCCAGCCTGAACGTGATGGGGCTGGGGAAAAAAACACACCAAAACACAAAAAAACATCACAGCACAGAAACATAACCTCCCCCAAACCCAAACCCACCCTGCAAAACAAAGTAAATGTACTTACTCAGGAGCAGAAAGCAGCACCAGGCAGTCTGAAGCCTCCTCCGACCACTCACTCTAACCGTTGGGGCGAAAGGGCTACAAAGAAGCAGCCTCTTCACCTACCAATGATTAGCAAATTTGAATTCCCCGCCTTTTTTCCCTGCCTTTTTCCTGTCGCAACTCGAAGCTCCGGCCGCAAGTCGAAGCAAAATTTTGCAGCGGGAGCTGGTCGCAACTTGAAATGGTCATAAGTCGGGACGTTCGTAAGTCGAGGCACCACTGTAATCATATCAGGGTTCATTTTGTGTTGTGTTACATGGATGCAGGCCTGCTATCCAGCACATTATTGAAGTGTCCTGCAAACAAAAATCATGCAAACCAGTATCAAAAAACTAAAATTGTCATGGTTTGGTAGAATAGCATTATGTAAAATGAAGATTATTCCTAAACTTAATTTTGTATTTTGGATGCTCCCAACAGAGATTGGAGAAACATATTTGAAAGACTGGTAGAAGCTGATAAATAACTACTGTAATGGAAACAAGCGAACAAAGATCAATAAGAAACTATGGTATATTCCACGAAAAGAAGGAGGGCTCGGACTACCTAATATTAAGTTATATTACATCACAAACCATCTCAGACATATTCTGAATATTATTGCACATAATAAAAATTTAATATAGAGGGAAATGGAAATGTCAGAATATTCTAATAGATTGGAGGACTTCCTTTTTAAAGAAAAAATTGAAGAAATAAAGAGAACAACTAATCCCTTTCTGATTAACATGTTAGAGTGTTGGAATGATTATAGTTATATATTGAGTCCACCTACTTCACCTTTGCAACAAGTAGTGGAGGCTCAGAGTTGCCCCAAAACTCTTAAAATTAAACTTAAATAAGTATTAAAAGAGAAAGGGTTAAACACAATAAGAAGTTGGATGAAAAAGATGAAAGATAAAAATACTATCAAGGAAATTTGGGGGGGGGGGAGAAGAGGGAATATTCTGGCTAAATATACTCTAAATGGAAAGGTGGACAAGAGATTGGATTAGAAAAGCAGGAGAGATTAGAAAATTGACAAAATTTGAGGAGATCATTGAGCAAAGACAAGTTCAAGTAGAAGGAAACAAAAGAAAGGGTACAGTTAGCGTAATTTATAAGATTTTAGTACGTTCTGGATTTGAACAAGCGATGATGACAAACCAGTGGCAGGAGGACTTTGAGGAAGAGATTAAAGGAGAGGATTGGAAAAAGATATGGTCACAAAGAATAATGAAGAATATGTCTATAAGGGTAAAAGAAAATTGTTATAAGGTAGCATGGAGATGGTACTTTACTCCAGTAAGATTGAATATAAGAAATAAAAATGTATGATCTTAATGCTGGAGATGTAAAAAGGAAAAAGGGACATATATGCATATGTGGTGGACTTGTGAATCAAGAAAGAATGGGCACTGGGTTTTAAAGAAATAAGAGAAATTATTGAATATGATATTCAAGTATCACCAGTCATCGCCCTCCTAAATATAATTAAGAATGACCATCTTAAAAAAGAACAGAAAGAGTTAATTGTTAAAATGGTCACAGTAGCAAGATTAATATTTGCAAAGAATTGGAAAAGTGACAAATTAATCTTGAAGACTGGTATAAAGAAATGTGGAGCTTAGCAATCAATGATAAATTAACGTGAAATGAAAGTAAGAAGGGGAATGACAAAGTCTAATGATTTCAAAGATGTATGGAATTTATATTTGGAGCATGTCTTTTTGAAAGGGAAAGTTTATAGGCCAGCAGAAGAATCAATGTATTTTTGGAGTGGAATGGGGTGAAAAGTTCTAAAATGATACCTTTGGTTACCTAGTCCCAAGGGTGAAGGTGGCACAGCTGGGGAGGGTTTAATTTGTATTGTGTATGAACATTTACCTTGTGTTAGTTTTGTTATTTGTTATATTCCTTTAATAAAATATATTTAAAAAACAAACAAACAAGAATCTGCACATAAATTGGGAGAGGAACCAAAACAGTATCATGGCAAATTCATAATCTCTTGGTTCCATCTTAGAAATAGAATGTGGTAACTCAGAACTCCAAAATCCAGAAATAAAATGTGGATAGCTATAACTACAGAAGTGTCCCTAAAGGCGTATTTGGGATTCTATTTACCACAGGTCATAGCAGAGACAAGGAATAATTTTGTACAGCTTTGTTTAGTTTACTGTCTATGACCTTTCCATAGTTGGCCTGACTTGGCCACAGCCATCAATATCTTAGTTATTTCTTACGTTGGCTACTGAGGTATACTCTATGTGGGGCTACCCTTGAAGTGTTCACACAGGATTCATCTGATAAAAAATACAGTATAATAGCTTAACTGCTTAACAGTTCATGGTATTAGCATAAATTGTTCCCACCTGTAGCGGGTCTAACCTTCACTGGCTGCCAGTTCCTTTTCATTCCAGGTTCACAATATTGGTTGTAATCTTTAAAGCCCTGTCCCAAGGGACCCTCATCTCATTATAGACTGCCTCCAAGTTAAGATCTTCAGAAGAGGCTCTCTTGTGAATACCATCATCTGTGGAGGCTGCTTCAAGAACATAATGCTGGGGATTTTTTCTTGTATTGCTTCCAGATTGTGGAATCCACTTACCACAGAGTTCTGATTAGACTCAGCTGTTGTTGGCTTTTAGAAGACACCTCTTTGTGAATTTGACTTTCCAAAGTGTTTTGAAGTTTATTATTGTGATCAGTCTCATGGTTTTATGTTTTAATTTGCTACTAATGATGTTTGCTAAATGCCTTGAGTTCCTCTTTTTAAAGTGAAGATGAGACAAAAAATAAAATAAAATTGAAAGAGGAAGGGTACTGATCATCCAGATGAAAACTCAAAACATTGTCCATCTTAGATCCCAAAAGATCTGCAAAACATAGAAAAGAATGGATAGTCCAAATAACTGCCATGACTGGTCAGTAGAAAGGTGATAGAAATTTGGCCCTCTCATTTAAGTAAAGTGAGACAAGTTTCTCAGGCAGTGGAATGGAAAAGGCTGGTTGGAGTCAGGACACTACCTTAACCATGACCTCTGCAGTGTTTCTGCATGTTTCTGTGGTATTCCAGTTTGTGGTAGAATTATAGTTCCAGTTGGTCCTGATTATATGGTGCTGCAGCAGCTACCTGCAGCTTGGTGGTCCTACTGTTTTAATTTCTCTGTCCATCTATGATGCTAAGACAGCCACTGAGCTACATCGCCATTTTGATTTCTCTTCTAGAGATGTTACCTGCCAGCTGATGAGAAAGATCCCTCTCCATTCCTTCAGTTGCCCCTCCAAAGGATAGGAAGGGCTATGTATACGTGTGTGCAAGGTTCCCTCTAATGTGTGCGGCTGTGCAACTCCATTACCCTCCGCGTAGCATTCTTCCTCCTCCGTGCACCCACAGCAATTGTTCCCAGCCCCTTTTGTTCCAGTCTTGACGGAACCCCGTGCAGGGTGTTGGTGGTGGTGTGCTGTGAGAGGAGTGGAGCCCTGCCCAGCGAGGCTGAAAATTAGAGGAGATGTTCTGTGTGGGTGTTGGCATGGGAGAAAATTCAGTCAATGTGTTTCTTTCACACACATGCAGAACTGAAGGAAAATTGGGATGTCACCTTCCCATTTTAGCTCTTACAATGCTCTTTACTGGGGGATAAGAGCCAGGCAGGAGACGATTTGTATATTAAAATATGTATGCTAAAAATACCACATGACTCCCCCTTTTATACTTTTTCACCTTGTTTAGTCTCTGTGTTCAAATTTGCTGGTTAGAATGCATTACTCCTATTGTCTTCAGTGCTTTCCCTGGCTGTTTTTCATACTTCACATGTGTGCAGGTGGCATGAGAGAAAGGTAGAAAGGGAGGAGGAATGAGTGAACTAGGTAATTAGATCCTTCTCAAAGGAGCATCATCTTTGGGGCTCCTGTTGTGCCTGGGAGTTGATGCCTTCTTAGTTGAATGGGGTGGTTGTGTTGCTGCTTTAGTGAGTACCTCCAGGAATAAACTCACTGATTTGCAAGAAATGGTGGACATTTTGCTTCTGACCAATCACTTGCCTGTTCAGTGTTCTTCTAGCAGTGCACTTGCCTGGTGTGCAGATGGTGGAAATGAGTAATTTTCAGCCTGGGCTTTCTCTCTTTCTCCAGATCAGTGTGTGTGTAGGGGGGGGGGAGTAGGGATGAGCGGGGGAAAGTTTAACATTTCTTTTGTTTGTGGGTCTTTGTAGGGGGTTCCTCTTTCAGCTTTGGGCTCTTTCATTAAAGTATTCAAATCTTTTGGGTTCTTTTGTTTTGGATTTCTTATTTTTCTTTCTCGTGCTAGACCCAGTTATGCCCTACAGGATCTTCAAAACAAGTCCAAAAAAATAAAAAATAAAAAACCCACTCAGGGACAAGGCAAAAGAGAGAAGGTAATAACAGTACATGAGAAAGAAAAATCAATAATCCACAGACCTGTGCAGATATGAAGAGTACTGTGGCGATCACCCTGCTCTGGCTCATTTAGTAGGTTATTTGCATGTACCAATGGGAGCTGTTGGGGGGCGGAGCCAGAGAAACCAGAAAGGGAGGGGTGAGTCAGAGTTTGAGGAGTTCAGTCAGTGCTAGTCAGAGATGAGAGTCTGAAGTAGAAGTTAGTCTGTGGTAGTTAGGGAGTGTGGCAGAGTTAGGAGTTAAGTGTGGAACTTATAGAGAGCTAAGAGAGTTAAGAGTGAAACAAGTTATTAATAATCTAATAAATACATTAAAGTCTGTGAAGAACCTGTTTAATTTATTTATTTATTAGACTTCTAAGCAAACTGTAATCAATAAACCTGTGTTGTTCAACTTTATACTCGACTGGGACCTCAATCTTTCTAATTAAAGGGTGTTGACAGAGGTCAACTGGTGGCAGCATAAAGGAGAGAACGTGCCGTGGGCCTCAGGCTAGTGAAACAACCTGGGGACACATGAGGGGCACGTCACAAGTACTTAAAGTTCAAATTTATCATCACATCACCATCCTCATCAGTTCATCAGCAGGAAATAATACAGATGAGAAACAGAAATCATCATGAGGATCATAATCAAAACAAAAAAGCACACACATTCACTAAGGGCAGTATTATTAAACCGTCCCAATGCTAAACCCCAAAATATGGGAGATTGGAGAGGCAGATCTCCCTTCTATCATTTTGAACTTCACTCCAGCAGTTCAGGCAGTAGTCTACCATATAAAGGTCAGGCAGGCAAGAACTTCAGGCTCTTTGAAAATCTCTAAAAACATCAATAAAACAAAAGGTCAAAAAAAGGGAATGTATTACGACATATGAAATAAATCCATAATTTTTGTTAACTTATCTTTCAGAATTCTGAATCTTTTCCTATCTCCCACTCCCACCTACAATTTGGGTTAACCCAAAATTCCCATTGCTAGTTGGGAGTGAGTTCTAAACTCCATGCAGTACTTGAATGAAGAAGAGGAATAATTATTGGAAACAGTATCAGCTACCCTGGGATCTATAGGAAATAATGAGAGCTGAAATTTACAGTTGCTGGGACTGTTATTGTTCTCTGTGTTAAGGCCCTTCCAAATTATGGTGATCCTCTTATAGCTCCATTAAAAGTAGGCAAGCTGCAACTAGTCCATCTCTAATTCCCCCCATTCTCATCTTCTAAACTTCTAATAAGCCATTTGTTTTGCTATCCATTCTCCAGTTTATCACCTTCTGTCCTTAACCATTAGGAAGAGTGAGGTGACTGCCTCAGGTAATAGATTTTGTGTAACATGGAAGGCCAACAATTTATTATCCATTTATTATTGCTAGAGGGTTTTTTTTTCTTTTAGTGGCAGGGAGGGGGAGAAATACTCATATTTTTTTCTGCCTCATTTGCCCAAATAACTTGGTTGGTTATGAGTACTAGGTTTGGGAGGCACCATTTGCATCAGGAAGCAAAATTACAGGTCCTTCTGTGTTTTCTGATCCAGTGAAGTGACATATATGGAAATATGTTGAGACTGGAATATGCATGCCCCAGTGCCTCTTCCTAGAATAGAGTTATTTACAAATGTAAATTCTTTTAAGAATACAAGAGTTCAAAGTAATCTTTTATTTAATCGTTTAGTCTAAGCTTAAATAAATGAAAAATCAGATGGGGTGCAAGAGACTGAAACTGGCCAGATATTTTAAATATATCCTTTTAAAAAAAGTCATGTTATTTTCCATATTCATTTGCTACCAAAAGCTTAATTGCAGATCTGAACCTAAGGAGCAAAACACTTTTTGTGCATTAGAGTAATAACTCAGTTGGAATACCTGATGCAGCTCACAATTTTATTCTTCATTACCCCCCTGAATCATTTCTTTGCTTATTAATGTTTATGTACTTGCATATTATAAAGGCACAGTTTGGGAACTTTTTTTTGCTACTGATATTAAGCCTTTTTTTTTTTTTTTGCCCACAAGGCCATCAGTCTCTGGAAATACTTTGATCCTTTGTCATCACTCTGTCCGATGGGTACATGCAAAAAACACTTTTCTATCTTCTGTGAATAGCATTGGAGTCATTATTGCAGCAGTTGGCTCTGATACGCTTGCACAGACACAAATTGAGTCCGACAGGACTGATGTCTCATGGACTTTGCTGTCATTTGAAATGCTGGCAGAAAGATGGTAGCGATGAAAGCAGAGAGCTGGTTTTTTCTTTCTGTCCATTGCCTAGGAAAGGCATCTTAGATTTGTGTTTTTAGGTAGTAGCAGTCAAGTTGCTTTTGAAATACATTTATAATAGTTGATTTCTCACATCTATTTTCCCCCCAGTAGATTTTTATACTGTTTTGTGCTGTAAAATAGGTTGCCTATATTACCCACAAATCTGCAATGATGCTTCATATAATGATAATTAATAGTATTTCCCCTTTTCACCTTAATTTTTCTTGTATGCAAGCCAGTATTGCATTATAAGAATATTATTGTTTGGTGGCAGGAAAAATAGTTTGCTTGTTTCAGATTTATTAAAGTGTATCTTTCACCATTGTTTGGAAAGCCACAGCTGAACTGAAAAATTGTGTTAGTGGTGGAGTTCTATTTTGCAATATCTTTAGAATTTCCTGTTGGAGGAAAAGCATTTTCATGTTTTATTTCCAACATGGCCTTGGATGGAATGAATATAGCAAAACAAAATTGATTTCTTCTTAAAGGCAGATGCTCACACTTTATTATTCATTAGTTCTTATACAAGATATAAGAGTAAACTGACTGAACTGGGATATGGGACTCTTTATTCATAATTTATTTGCCAATTACATAATTCACATATACTGGTAAATCAGTTAAAAAAATAATGCTGTGTGGATGCAGGGAAAGATTTTATGATGCCAAAACCTGATAAGACCTTGTTAGAGTAATCTGCAAATACCAATATCCTAGCCTTGGCAATAGTATTAGGAACAGAAGCAGATTTAGCTCTCTCCTTCTTACCTGATGCAGGAAATCAGCTTCCAATATGTTGTTGTTAGCAGGCTTTTGTCATAGAGGTTGAATCCTTTTAAACCCTTCTTTAGAGTATCTGTATGGCTTATTCTAGTTGAAGTATTAAAGTAGGACTTAATGACAACTCATTCACATGGTGTGCAGCTAAGAAAGGAAAATATGTTGCAGCACATAGAAGCTGCTTGTTGACCGCATTGTATATTATTGGATGCCTTGGGGAAGGAGGTTCCTTGACTTTGGCCTTCTTGCAATCAGTGCTAAAATGTTCAACTAAATTACTTTACCAGGCTAATCTGCAGGACTTGGATTTAACACTTCTGTTTTGCTTGCAAAAAAATGTTTTGTTTTTGTATATTGAGGAGGGAAAGTAAAACTATTCTAAATATTTCTCTTTTCCTTTCTTTCTCTCTCTCTCTCTCTCTCTGTTGCTCCTTGCAGGCTTTGAGGATTCTTCATCTGGAATTTCAGATTGGAGAGACTCGCAGTGGCTTCTAAGCCAGTGACCGTAGCCTCCAAAGCATGCTGGTGCCAAGCTGTCGGATGATGCCTATAGCCAGGCCAGTAGTAGTGCTCCTGTGCTTCCTACTCTGTGCTGAAGCTGAAAGTAAGCTCTTCTCTACTTATTTACTTCCATTGCAAAAAGAATCTTGGCCATAACAAATAGTTTTGTTTACAGCTGGCACATCATGAAGAGGGCCTCTGAATAAGCTTTCTTTTGTTCTTAGATACCATGGGCTACTCCTTGGCTCTCAGCCAGTCTGAAAAGGATTATTTACTGACTTTCTTACTATTTTTTTCTTCCTGTTAATACCCTTTTTCTTATGCATCGGAGGTTCCTACTGATTTTTTGTTTGCTTGTGATCAGTCATTTCAAAGAGACAATGACAGCAAAATTGTGTAGCCAAAACAAAACCTAACCTTGCTTCCAGAAGACAAACATCACTTAGTCTTATTAGGCATTTTAAAATTCCTTGGATATTTTCTTTTCATGTTTTAGAAAATAAACAATGCAGTTTTCAGGCCAATTAAAATTCCAGGTCCTTTGTGTCTGTCACAACAGCTGTTCTAATGTATTATTTCCAACAGCTGCTGTGGAGTAGAGTATTTGAACAAACCAAGCAGAACTGACAACTTCGAGCCTGGGCTTGAGAGTGTGGAGACTTTGGTGCACTTCAGGCTCCCAGGTTCTAAGTCCGGGACTTGCGTTCCAGTACTGTAGGGCTTTGGTCAAGTAGTTTGCCAATTAATGAAAAGATAATATCTCCTTTTTAATTAGGAAATCATTAAGTCTGCCTTGTTTACACGTGTTCTTTCTCCCAGCTGTTCCTTGGGTTTCTACAGTGAGCCAAAGGGAAGAAAACTGCTTGCCTGAATTTGCTGACAGGCTCATTTATTAGAAAGAGGAGTTTGTCTACGTATTCAGGCAATGCCACTCAGTCTTACAGCATTCTCCATTGGCAGTTTCTTTGGATAATTATCAACATTATTACTATTTACAGTAATGGAATCTTTTTAAAAAAAATTTTTAAATTTCTCAGTACTTGAATATGTGTTCATGATTACTGAACAGCAGTCTTTGTTCCTGTTTTTGGTGCTATCAAAAACAAAATTGTAGCTGCATTTTAACCTATATCCACATCAGAATTACTTAGAAGAAGTTACGTAGTGGAGTGTTGGAGATGTTATCTCAGAGTGTAACAGTATCACCACATGTTAACTTGGGCTACTTCTTTTTTCCCCCATCATAGACAATTGTTATTATGATAACTCCAAAAAGAAAGACAAATGCTGTTCAATGTGTATTTCCTCTTTATATTAATTGAAATATGTTTTTAAAAAGGCATATGTTGAGACCTAGATTTTTGCCACTGTTTCATATTGTTATCCATATTTTCCCAGTACATGCAGTAAGCCATATGTAATTCTACCATAGTCTGAATTTAGGTTCAAAGAGAACCCAGAAAGAATTAGACCAGTGCAATTGTTGTTAGAACTGTAGCTTGCCTTGAGTCTATTGATGTAGCATAAACTATTTACAGATGTCAAAATCATTAAATATTTTATTTTTTCACTTGTTATAGGATAATTCTTTGGCCAGATTTTGCACCATGAAAGTGAATTGATTAGAAAAAGCAAACACTGGAAACATACATGTTCATAGATTAATGACAGCAGAAATATTGGGCCTCTTCCAGATAGTTAATGACCAGCTGGGATGCTTGTGCATAAAGTGAAACAAAGGACATTTTAACACTTCAGCCAGTAAATAATTCACAGGGATACAGCCCAACCTTTAGGGATCGTAATTTTTTTAAAAAATAGTAGTGTTTATTTTTAAACAGTAGGAAATTTCCTTGCAAAAGTAAAATAAGATTTTTTAAAAATCGGACTGGACTAAAATTTTGGCACACATGAGATGAAATTGTACAAATGTGATACTGAGATGCTGTGATAAAAGCACTTTTCAAAACACAAAGATAAGTTTCTAATCAAAGAATCTTTCAGATTTGAACATAGCTTTCCACTTTTTTCATTGCTAAGTGTTTGAATTCAGAGAACATCTACTGAGAATAACTATCCCATTTACTTGTGAACAGTCCATTTTGTAATAAGGTGCTTTCAGCTTTTGTGTCTTTCTTTGCAAATTGTTGTTTTCAACATTTTCTTCCTCATTGCTCAAAACAAAAATAAAATATGGTAATCTGCTGTTAACCATTGTGAATTCTGACAGGAGATCTTTTGTTTCTGTTAGCACATTTGCCTCTTTAGAATAGTACATGAAACTGTTGACATAAAGATAATAAGTAGGTCTGGTTGGGTAGTTTCCAATTAAATCTTTCCCAGTAGAGAACGATTTTTAGAGAGAGAGAGAGTTTTGGCTGCTAAAAATATTGCTAAATGCTCTTTGGGGAAAGTAATCCTTCTTGGATACTAATGTTTGGTTTTAAAAACCTGAGCCCCCAGGGCTTGTTATGGGAGCTGAATTTTGAAGACCTTGCACCTCTCTTTTGATTTACATATTTTTATATGTATGTGTGTCCCATAATTCCCATAATTCTCACTGTTTAAATAATGACAATTTCCGGTCATATTCACTGATCTATGAAAAATTGCATAGTCCACCAAATTTAAATCTTTTATTCTATTGATTTCAGAGAGAGGGACAGGAGACATTTGCTTAAAAACTAGGTGTGAGTTAGGTGGGGTTTAAACTAAGGGTGGGATTTTTTTTAAAATTATTTCTTGGACTACAAATCTCACAATTCTCCATTCTCTGAGTTCTACCTGACAGACAGCCATCTTGGAGGCACCTAAATGTGACTCATCTAGAAGAAAGGCTTTGAAGCTGAGCTAGGCCTAACTTCTGCCTAGTTTTCTGTTCAGAAAGAAAGCTCCTAGATAGCATTGGGGACAGGAGCAGGACATATGGGTAGAACTAGGCCTAGATCAGTCTCAGAGCATTCCGTTTGAGGTCTTTCTCCCTGGTGAGCTGCATCTAGGTGTTTGTAAGGGGTCTGGACAGGTAGAATTCCCAGAATGGAGAACTATGGAATTTCATTTCCAGGAAACAAACAAACAAAAATCCTTTTTGTAGTTTAAACCACAGTAGCTTTCTTTGTGCTGAAAAGTGTTATCCGAAGCAGTAATTGTTGGTCTCTTTGCACTCAAAGAGGCCTGAAAAATCTCTCAGGAGTTGCTCATCTTTTCAGCAGGGTGTCTTAAAGCAGGGGTCCCCAACTCCCAGTCCGTGGCCCGGTGCTGGTCCGTGAGCTTGCTGGAACTAGGCCGCAGAGACGGATCTCCGCCCCCCGCACGCACAGTGGGCGTGTCGCACTCGTGCAGGGGGCGTGTCACGCTCATGGTTGGGCGTGCCGCGCTCACGCAGGGGTGTGCTGCGCTTGCACGCATGCGCACAAGCACTACACCCCCCCGCGGCGAGCGCGGGAGTGCCCCCGCCCCCCCACGCATGGAGCGCGCCCCCCCAACCGGTCTGTGGTCCCAAAAAGGTTGGGGACCACTGTCTTAAAGCATCAGGACACCATTTTCCCTTTACGGAAATACGTAAATAATTTGTTACACCCTTAGTGAGTATTTACAAAAAGGATGCCTAAATGTTTAATCGGGGGGGGGGGGGGACACCAAAGTATTTCCTTAACTACCATTTTAAGTTGCAGCAAAGTTACCCTTTCCCATAAAAAAAGTATCTAGAACCCATCAGATTGAAAAGCACTTGTGAGAGGGGAGTTTTAGTTGTAATTTTAAAAGAAGATTCAAAACTTCCCTCTTGCAACTGCTTTTCCACTGAATATTATCTCTTCAGAAACCCATCAGTTTCATGGAGTACATTTGTATATTTTTGTAGTTTATTTTTATTTGATCTGTCACACCATAGTAAATATGATGCAGAAAACTAAGACATAATAAACACAGTATGTTAATCAGTGATATTTTCCCACTTATTACACAACGTTACTTTGAACAAACATTATTTTTCCTTCTATAGAATCACACATTAATAAAGTCTGAAAATGCACCACCTTCCATTTTGTCAAAACCTCTGTCATAGGTAACATGAGATATATTAAGTCACGTAATGCAGGGGTCCCCAACCCCCGGTCCGCGACCCAGCAGCGGTCCACGGCCTAGGCAGGACCGGGCGGCGGACACAGATCTCCTACAGCCCCTGCGAGTGCTGATGCACGCGAGTGCGCTCCGCCCCCTGCGAGTGTGCCACACGCATGCACGCAACCGGCCCCGCAAGTGCCGCCATGCGCATGCGCACACTCTGCCCCTGTGAGCGCGCTTGTGTGCATGCGCGTGAGTGCCCCCGTGAGCACCGCCACATATATGTGTGTGAGCACGCTCCATGCCCTTGTGGGCACGCCACACCCCCGTGAGCGTGCCACGCCCCCCCCCAAATCGGTCCACGGTTGGGAAAAGGTTGGGGACCACTGCACTACACCACAGAAATCATGGATCAATGAGCACAAGGCTTTGCTGTGGTGCAAAAACCGCAATCCAAGGCATGGATCTTCATGGATCCACATTATTTTTACATGAGTTCTTCCCCAAACTTCCAGCAAGTCACAGGTCCCATCTGTACCCATACAATTACACCATCAAACTCATGGGTCCTTCGGAGCATTGCATTGCAATGATGCGGAAACATGGATCCTCATGTATCAATTGCCAACCACGTTACTTTTATGTGGTATCCAACCCAAACCACTATGCAGTCACAGATCTCATCTGTGCCTACAGATTACAACAGATAAATTGTTGGTCTTTCAACACATTACTTTTTAGTGGTGCAAAAACATGGATCCAAGGAGCAGATCCTATGCCCATTTTTGACCTCTGTCGCATCCTCTTCTACGCTGTATATAGGGTTCCCTAATATTTGCAGTTTTAGACATCCAAAGTAGATCATTGTACCAACCCCTTTGGATGCAAGGATCCTATCATAATTCCACTCATAGGTAAAACAAAACTAGAATGTGAAGTAAAATTAAAATAAGATTTTGAAAAATGAAACATCTGTCCACAGTGGCAGGAATGCTCACATTCTAAGATTTCTGCTAAGCTCACTGAAGAAAAAATATTTATTTAATTTACTGGAAATGGTTTTATACTATCTTCAAAGACAAAGGAAGCCCAAATAAATACTTAGGGAGCTGGAACACAGTTGTTCATTTTCTTCTTGGCACTGGTTTACATTTCCGCAGTCACAACTAAGTAATGGCACAGTCAAGTGATTGTTTATAAGGTTAGGTCAATTGCCACAAAACTCTGCTATGCCGTGGAATCCACCTTAGATGCAAACACAATATACTTTACTGGACTCATATCACACACTTAGTTCATCAAGCATTAGGTAATTAAATGAATCATGTTAATATGTGAACCAGCCCTCGAAAAGAATGAAAGAATTTATGTGTTCCAGGAGTTGTTTCCATGTTATTCTACCTGCTAAGTAATTCATCTACACCTACCAAAGAATTCTCACATATTGTAGAGGATTCTGGGAAATGTTCTTGCCAAGCCTGCTGGTCCTCATCACTGTCCCACAACTGAGAACGGATCCATATGGAAAACTTCCTTGTAGCTTTTCATTATAGGGCTGATCAGCTGTGGTGGGCCACACACACCTTTCAGGAATGTTTGTTCACCACAGTTGATCAACTCACTGAGGAATCCCTGAAAAGTTTTCAGAGCAGTCCATGGTTTTCTGAAAAATCCATTTAAAAATCTGTACGTTAGAGATATTAGTTGGTAAGACACTACCTAGAATCCAGCTAGGATTTGAAGGAATTCATATCTGGAGGAATAATGTTTTACCCTCTTCTAATTCTGAAGCCAATATTTCACACAGTTTAACCCTCACATGCATACTGGCTGACTGCCAAGAGTGGAAGAGGATTTTATTAAATTTGTATTTATTTGCGCGTGCACGCAATCTCCCAGACTGAGCAACACAATTAAACACAACTTGCCTCTGAAACCCTTACATTTCCAAGCTTTCTGATACATTTCAAAAACCAAAAAGTGTTGATTATTAAAATGCACATGTTTGGAAAATGGGCGTAAATACACTTTTTATCAACAGGAAAATGCATGAATACATACATTGGTAAAAACTGTACATTTTTTTAAAAGCACACACACATTTCTGAAAGGGGAAGAAAAGTCCTGCATCCTAACATGGAACTCGAATGGAACACAAATTCCTGAGATAATCAAAGAAGCATAAAACAACAGACTCACAGATTTTAATATCTTTCTGCCTATAACTTCTGGGACCAGTTCTAGAAGTTGATTCCTATCCCTACAGCCCTATGTCAGATTAGAAACTTGGTTCAGCTCAAATACAGGCAGTATTTTTACAAATCATCTGCACATATATAGCATATTACAGCGGTCCCCAACCTTTTTGGGATCGCAGACCGGCTGAGAAAGGTGGGGCCCCCCCCCACGCTCGTGCGTACACGCGAAGGAGCGCTCTCTCTCACGGGCGCATGCGTGAAGCGGTGGGGGAGCGTGCGGGCATGTGCTAGCGCGCGATCGCTCCCCCACCCCTTCGTGCATGCGCCGGAGCGCCCACGTGCCCCCCACTCCTTCGCGCGGGCACTCAGGCGCATGCGTGAAGGGGTGGGGGAGCGCTCACACCAGCACTGGCACACGTGTGTGTGTGCAAAGCAGCTGTGGGGGGGAGTGCATGCGGGGGGGCGGGGGGTCTGTCTTCGCGGCCCGGTCCGGCTCAGGCCACGGACCGGCACCTGGGCCGCGGGCCGGGGGTTGACGACCTCTGGTCTAGTGGGCATAGATGGGACCTGTGTTTGATAGTGGTTTGAGGAGGATCTCATGCATGAGTCTAGCAGTAAGCTATGAAACCCCAAGTTTTTATTTTCCATCTGGGCCATATTGCAACCTTATTAATTGCCAATGGAATATTGCACAAGCAGCTTTCTCCAAAGTATCATCCAGAAAATGCAGTATACAGCATTCTCCCGACTATCTTTCCACCTTCATGCATAGACTGGATGCTCAAGACTGCCACCAGGGCATTGGCAGAAAAGCCTATATGGATTCTTCATCACAAAACCGTGCTGCAAAGCTAAATCCATGTGATGATACAAGACATAATAGTGCATTGCAGTTAGCCTATTAAATAAACAATGAGAAAGCAGACACTCCTGCAGGAAATTATGCATTTGCAGAGTAATCAACAGAAGTTTGTAAGCAATGGCCTAAAATATAAAATGATGTCTACCATGCTAGGCAGATACATTGCTGTAGTCAGTGCTATGCTTTTAACTATTTTTTTTAAAAATCATCATGGCATTCTAAATGGAGCAAAAATATACAGGAAAAGAGGCAGGAAGAGAAGTTTCAGTAATTGAAGGCATGGGAAGGGGAGTGTCACAATATTTGAAACGGACAAATTGGATCGATACAAACCAAGCAGAGGAGCTGCAGCACGATCTCCAGTGTGGAGGGATGGAGGGCTTAAGAGAATTAAAGTAGATTGTACTGAAGATTAAAACCTTTTAAACTTGGGCCGAGTTGTAACCAATTTCACAGTGTGGACAGACCCTAAAGTGAAAGGAAATGTAGTACCACCCAGGCACACAGTACTATTTAGTATATAGGACAATACGTAGTTTATTTCATGTTTGCATTAGGCATTGTGTTTTGTTATTTTGGACACATTTTGTAGTTAACTGTCCCCTTCTCATTCCCTGCAGAGTATTATCTATATTGTATTATGAAAAAGTAACAGTGATACCTTATATTAGGGATGTACAGAGGGAAAGCTTTTGGTTTGCTTTTGTTTCAGGTTCTTTCAGGAGGATCCTTTTTTGTTTTCAGATCCTTTCAGGTGCCTCCTCTTTTGGCAAACCTTCAAGGGCCCACGTCTTCTGTGTTTTCCTCCTTTGGATCCCTAGAGCTGGACTGAGTTAACTCCTAAAACTCAGGGTCATGGCATTGGACAATCATCTACTCCAAAGGCAGGCTACACAACAACAATGCTTGAGAAACAAAAATTATCATCAGACCTAGGCAGCCAGTATTTTACAGCAATCACATCCTAGTCAACATCATCAGCAGAAAACAGTACAGTTGAGAAAGAGAAGCATCATCAGATTCATCAGATCTCATTGCCACCATTCATTAGACCTATGACCTTCTGAATGAGGAAATAAAATGAAATACAGTAGTTTCATTATCTTCTCTTTGGAATTCCAAATCTATTGTATTTCTGAGGCTCTCTATTATAAAGCCACAAAAGACTCCAAAAATAAAAGAAAGTGCCTCATTCATGTGTGCCTCTATTTGGTTTAGCTCCAAAGCCCCATCCCTACCTAATATACTAAAAACAGAAGTGGGTTGGACCACTAACATTCCACACTAGGAACTAATGTGGTGTAGCAGATAGAGTGTCAGACTAGTTTTCCGGAGACCTTCATTCAGATCCCTATTTCTCCATGGAAACCCATTGGAGCGTGTCAGTGGTAGATTACTCCTTGAACATCTCACATACCTTGAAAATCCTTTTATGATCATCATATACTGAAAGCATCTTTGTGGCACAAAACAACAACACGAAAGTATCAAAAAGAAGTGATCTTTTAAGTCCTGCAGGACTCACTGGGCCTAGGCTTTGAAGAGCTGAACTAGGAGGAACTACCATTTTCCCCTGAAAATAAGACAGGGTCTTATATTAATTTTTGCTCCAAAAACCGCATTAGGGCTTATTTTCAGGGAATTTTTTTTTCATGTACAACAATCTACATTTATTCAAATACAGTAATGTCATATTCTTCTGGTTGCTTCACAATGGTGGAGGGTGGAGTTTCACTTAACTAGGGCTTATTTTTTAGTTAGGGCTTATATTACGAGGGATGTGGTGGCGCTGCGGGTTAAACCGCAGAAGCCTCTGTGCTGCAAGGTCAGAAGACCAGCAGTCGTAAGATCGAATCCACACGACGGAGTGAGCTCCCGTCGCTTGTCCCAGCTCCTGCCAACCTAGCAGTTCGAAAGCATGTAAATGCGAGTAGATAAATAGGTACCACCACGGTGGGAAGGTAACAGTGTTCCGTGTCTAGTCGCGCTGGCCACGTGACCACGGAAACTGTCTACGGACAAACGCTGGCTCTACGGCTTGGAGACAGGGATGAGCACCGTGCCCTAGAGTCGGACACGACTGGACTAAATGTCAAGGGGAACCTTTACCTTTACCTATATTACGAGCATCCTGAAAAATCATACCAGGGCTTATTTTCAGGTTAGGTCTTATTTTTGGGGAAACAGGGTAAGAGTCCAAAAATCATCCTGGGAATGTTGAAACTTCAGGATCTGTTGTTGAACTAAAGTTTCAAGATAGAGACAGTAAACTTGGAAGAATCAGTTTGAGTTACATTGGAAGTAACAGGCTTCATTTAGAGGCTGTAAAGTCAATTGTATTTCTCCATTTCTGTGAAGAAGGAGATGCCAGACACTTAGTAAAGCCTCTGTCAACACACAGCTCCTGTTTTGGCTTTGCGTAGAAATACATAGCTGGCTCAGTGAGTTAGATTTCTGGCTGTGGATCTAGACGTTGGGAATTTGATTCCCTCCTGTGCCTCCTGTGAGTAGAGCCAACCTGTCTGGTCTTGGGTAAACTGCACAGTCCTAGGATGCCCCCAGAAGAAGGGAATGGTAAACCATTTTTTAGTATTCTGTACCTAGAAAATCCTGAAAGGGGTCGTCATAAGTCAGAATTGCCTTGAAGGCATAAAATGATGATGATGATGAGAAATACACAGGAACATTGGCAATGTTCATATCAGAAAAGCCAGAGATTAAATTGAGTGGCATACTGGCAGCAGTTGAAGCCAAAATCAGGATATTACCTGGTGAGTAGAGAAAGGTAGTGTGGACTCCATTGATGACATCTTTAGACTACATTGTGACTCTGTTGTGAGATTAATAGGCATGGGTTTTAGGCACATGATTAAAGAACCCTGTAGAAGCAGTAGGAAGTATGGGAGTGATCAGGGCCTAGATAAATGGAATCCACCTTTATTACAGCCGTCCTCAAATTAAAACAGGGTATTAATCTAATAAAACAATGTTGTGAAGATAAGTTGTACTTCCTTATTCATTTTTCCATCTACATTTTTATCCAACACTCACAATCAGAAAAATATGTCAGAAACCATCTCCCTTTTTCTCAGTTTTATTTATACATGAATTGTGGAGTTGAGGGGAATCCTAAATTCCACCTATGTTTATGGAGGAAATCCAGGTTTTAGTAAGGCCAAATATACCTTAGTATAACTTTAGTGCCACATCCTGTATCATAATGAATGCAAGTAAATGAAAATAATAATAATAATAATTAAGAATTAAAACAGCAGACATCCAAAACTTTAACAGATCTGCTCTGCCCAAAGGATTTGATTTCTCCTGGGCAATCATACTCTTGTCTTGTCCATTTGATCAGTTTAGCTTCTAATGAACATGCTGAAGTTTGGTGGCAGTGAAGCACACGTGAACTGTTAAAGTATGTTCATACACTGATAATTTCTGAAGAGTGAGCTGCTTGTGCTCATGAGGGCTCTTTATCAAACTGAGATCTCTTCTCAAATATGAATCTCGCTCACATGGAAGAGAGCTGCTGACCCCCCCCCCCCTTTGGGATTTCTCACACTTGTGGAAATGTGAGGAGGACTGTTCAGGCAGGTAAAGAGGTACACCGTGAAAGGCAGAGTTAGTGGTACAGCCTTGCTATCCTTTAATGAAGAGGAGCTGCTTCATATGTATAAATATGTGAAAGGAACTTATTTTTTTCAAGGCTTTTGCTTCTCTTTTTGTGTTGCTGTCAGATACAACATATCAAATGTATCTCTGTTTTGTTTAGCATGAAGTCTCACTTGGAATTAAGTTTGAGGATGGAGCACTACACTTTCTGACAAAAACCAACACCAGAGTTATTATATTTGCTTTCACCCTTAAATAAGATATTTCAGTTGCACATTACAATACAGCCCTAAGAATTCATTTTGAGCTGATTTTGAAAAAAAATTGCTATGTAGTATTGTGACAGTAATTTAACACAGCACTTGCTACATTTGACATTAAAATGCATCTAGCAAGGCACTTAAATAATCAGGTTTCAAAAAGTTTTCTCAGACAGAATTGCAAAAGCCTATTACACAAAAATACCCAGTTCCAGCTGCTTTTTCAGTACTTTTAAAAGTGAGACTCTGTAGATTCATACAAAGAATAAAGGAGGAAAATCCTTCCCAGTATTCAAATAATAATGTCATACTTAGCATTCTTTAGGTAGTGTAATTCAGTTGTTGAACTGTCAATAAATATGTGTTGCCCAGGCTTATCACACAGTGTTTTATCCTGAGTTTCAAAGTGAATTTTTATTTTAAAAAATGTGTAGTTTAATTGTTTGCATGTGATTGATGCAAGAGTGTACGGAATTATTTATTAATGGTTCAGAAATAATAGATATGTCTTATCAGAAGTAGATCTAACTGAATTCATTTATACTTACTCTAGGTTAAGTGAGTGTAGAGTCGCAACCTTAGAAGAACTTTAGTAATACTATCAGTATTTAGTTTTTATTTTTTTTTATTTTTGCATCTACCGGGAATGGGAAGGGTATGCCGTTGTACAGTTGTGTGCTTAAGCTTTTATGTGTGTGCACACATACACACATGCACACACACACAAACGTGTCTTAGGATGACTTAGTATTTTTTTACTGAAGGAACAAATAACAGCAAAGTGCTGCAAGCAACAGTACTCAGCCAGAATTCATTCCCAGATCTTCCTTTTCCTACATGTGCCACTTTTGGCAGGTGTGAAAGAGTTTTCCTGTGTGTGGTTAAAAAATAAAAATAAACTAGTGTCTGAAGTGGTCAGTACTGGGTTACTGTTTGTGCATTTCTATAAAGTTATCACTCTGTTGCCCTGAATGCACCAATCTTCTTTGGTTTTGGAATCTAAGCAAGGTTAGGCCTGGTTAAAACTTGGATGGGAGACCCCAGGGGATCTCAGTGATCTCAGGCAGGTATAGGAAAGAGTCTAGGTTCAAAATCTGGAGATCCACTGCATATCAGAGTTGATAATATTGGGATATGGATCAGTGATCTGACTTTCAGTTTGAGGTAGCTTCCTGTGGTCTTGTGGCTTGCTGTAATGCAGGTGAAAGCAACTTGAATTTAAAAGGACATCTACTAACACGTAGATGGAGATGTTCTATGTTCACTTGATTTAGAATTCATTATGTTCAGTTAATTTATAATTCATTATTTCATTCATAACTGGACCTACCAGAAGAAGTGGCTTGCAGCAGGTACTTCACTCTGTAGTAACTCTCTTGTTCTTAATTGCTTCCGCTGTAGTAGCACAGCATCAGCTGCATGTCTGAAAGCATCATCAGTTATTTCTGGTCTTATTGTGCTATTTAGGGAGCTTTTAAAATGGTACAGAAAAATTAGGAAAAGGCTATGTAGTTCTTAAGAATTCACAAATGCAAGAGTAGGCAATACCTTGATTAGACCACTAAAAAACTGAGCAAACTGCAAGCTTTCGATAATAAAATCCACTTCTTCAGGCTTATGCACCAATATTTTATGGATAGTACAGAAAAATTGTAAATAAGAGTTCTCAAAATTCATGGCAGATGTCTCTGCCAGGTCTGCCTGAGTTGAGTTCAGACAATGAATGAAAAATGCCCCTTCAGCATGGGGTCTGAAGCACCACATCTGACCTCATGGTTGGAATTTTCCACCCAGTTCTTCTAACAAAGGTTTGACAATTACTCTGCAATCCCCCAACCCACATATCACCTGCCATTGAAACAGTTTGCGTTCATCATTTGAATTCAGCTCATGTGTTTGAAGTTAGCTCGTGTGCGTATGTTCATCAGCAAAATAAGATCTACAACATCAAAATAAATGTAGTTATTTCTTTGCCAATGTGCTTATCACCCTATTTGGTCATTCTTATCAGTTTCTCAGCATGAAAACCAGGAGAAGTTTTTGTCACTCACATTACCTGGCCTCACACTGTGCCATGGGCATGTGTTTAATAAGCACATGAAGAGACAAATCTCTGTAGAAAATAAACATATAGGCATACTGTATGTTTTAATGCTGTCCAGGTACCCAATAATAAGTAACTGAATTTTCTGGAGGCCTTGGTCTGTATGGCTCTATACACTTTTATCATATGTGTGAATGGTGCAGGGGTTAAATCTTGTGTGTTGCATCAGGTGGCAAAACAACATAAACATGGCTTTGTTCCTGCTTTATGTGTTTGTGAATATGGCCAGAATATAGTTTGTTTACATTTCCTGGTAGAATTTGTTAATAGCTATGTGAATTGGACCCAGATAAGCAAGTGATATAAGTATACATTTCCATCCTCATAGTTTCTAAACAAGAATACAAATATTTGTGTTTCAGCCACATAGCTTTCAGTATATCCACAGGCTTCTGGAGAATAGTAATATCTAGAAGTGAGGCTAAGTATGTAAGAAAACCTAAGAGGTCAGCACAGTGTTGCAACTACATTGAAGTAAATTGAAATAACTTCAAATATTATGGGGTTACTTATGTACAGGATGCATTTATAGAATTCATCTTCATTTGTCCAATTAAATAGAAAAAATGATACTGATATATGAAAGCTGTGTCATGATCATTTAAATTATGTGGTTCACTAGGAATTAATTGAGATTCAGCTGGGATTATTTGTGTTTAATTTTTAAAGTTTGTTAATTATTAAAAGCAGATAAATTGAATTGATGATTAGCAAGTACCACCAAAATCATAATTGCTTGCTTATGGCAGGGGGAGGCCTGCTTTTCCTCTTCAAGAACACAGTAAATCATATGGGTGAGAGATATGACAGACTTATGTGTCCTCTGGCACTGCTTTTGCAGTTTGTACAATAGACAACTTTATATCTGTTCCTGAACGAATGTGGAAGTGGGTGTTCAAAGAGGAGCTGAGCTGAAAGTTCAGCTTTTTGAGATAGTGACTCATTCAAGGTTTGTGTCCTATTTCTACCAAGGGATATTGAGAGCAAGTTACCTATTGCCAATCCAAACAAAACAAAACAAAAATAAAAAAGCCAAGTAAGAACAGAGTCTGAAGAAATAGTAAAGCAGAGTCAAGTCCTTTCAGGAAGCATCAATTCCAAAAATGGAGTTTCCAGGACAAGTTCAGTGATCCAAAATCAACAGCTAGAACTGACAATAAAATCACCTTCATGAGTAGAAGCAAAAGGCACAACTGTATACAATCTTGGGAGGGTGGGGGTGGCGTTCGCTTATAGAAAAGTAAACACAAATGCAAAAGCAGGGCTTGGTTGTCACAAACCCATTTACATGGAATTAGACCAAATAATTTGGAAGTGTTTCATTTTTAAAAAATGTGTTAATTATAAAACACAGAGTTAGACTGTTTGCAGGGAGCTTTGATGAACCAGAAACATGTATGTTGGACCTGTCAAGAATTGGGCCCAAGGCTCAGGTGTTTTTGTTTTTTAAAATTAAAACTGTATCCTGTCATGCATGCTGTGGGTAAGTAATTGGGATCCTCTGGCAGTTTCTCCACTTTTCAAAAAAAAAAAAGTGGTAATTTTTGATTATCCCTTTGAAATAGTTCATAGCTTTGTATATTGGATAAAAGAATGTATTGTCTCTACCCTCCTCTCTGTGAGAAGGGAGGAGACAATGCAGAGGGAGATAGATAAATAGGAGAGAAAGATAGGCGAGCGGCCGGGGGCAACTGAAAGGAAAATAAGGCCATCAGATTAAAAAAAAAGTCAGAAAGATACACTGCTATCAAAGAAAAAAGAAGCACAGGTGTAATGAGTGCAAAACCTTGTCGAAGATAGTGCTATTCCATCCCCATCTTCCGATGTTCTGAGGAACTCAGATATTAAGGGAATAAAAGAGGCTCAGAGAGGTACTACCAGGTGAAGCACACCCACACCCATCAGTTATGACACGAGTGAATGCGCAGATTGCTGTACTCTGGAGTGAATGTGTAGATGCTGTGCTCAAGAGGCCACCACTTGGGCCACATGGTAATTAACTATTGCTGCTGCAGTAGTTAATCCTGAGAAAGTTTAAAAGATGTCTGTAGAGGAGACTCTAGTCCAATGTCAGAGCCATTGTAGTGCACATAATAGGCCCCAGGCTGTATGTCTGGCACATCCTGTTAAAGATTTTCAGATAATGTCGCTGCAGAGAGACTTCTGCTTCTGACTTTGGAGAATTGAGTCAGTCAAAGACAATAATCATTATTGTGATACATGATAGTTCTGCCTTAACATCAACTTTCTCCTTCTACTGGCTATTTTTAAAATCTAGTTTTAGTTAGTGAAATACAGTACAGTAGTTCAGTACAAAAATGTACTTTTAGCATATGAAATAAAGTAAAGGAGATTCAGAACATAACATATAGTGTCTTAGAATTAGGTTTTACATCACAAATAGGGTCTATTCTGATCAATTGACGTATATAAAATATAACTCTTTCAAGTCTGAATATTTATATTCTAATTCCTTCCTTTAAAATATATATATTTACTGCTGCATTGAAATGTTATAAATAGGATAGATAGTACAGTCAAAAATGTGGGAGACTTTTAGCTATAATTATGAGAGTGACTCTGATGTACTAAAACAATAGGTTTTAGTTTTGTGTGGAAAGCTATGTGAAAACTTCCCAAGATAAGAAGCTATAGAAAACTGATAGAGCAGGTGGGGAGACAGTACACAGTGTTGCTGGACTGCCACTCCCATTGTCCCTCACCATTGGCTATGCTATCTATGGTTGATGGGAGCTGCAATCCAACAGTATCTGGAAAGCCACTTTTTGACTAGCCCTGCTGCTGAGTCTGTTATCGGTTGAGTTGTTCCGTTCTTCAGTGACTAATTTATATTACTGATTGTGGCCGAATGATCAGTGTTCATTCCCCCTGAAAGTATGCAGCATTTATAGTATGTGAATGTGCACTATTCCACATATGTGTCCCTAATCTCATGTAATGGTTTATGAATCATTCCTCCATTACATGTATAGGGTGAAAGCTATTTTGTTCTGAATCTTAAGTCACATTTATAGTGCTTTGATTATAAACTCATATGGGGGGGAAAGGAAAAGCAAAACATTTCAACTTTATAACCATTGAATTTCAATGATGTGCAGTACTGATGTAGGGATTGTCCACATGATCTATGCACATAATGTGCAGTAGGCTTTGCATATCACAGATTGTGACTCCACACACTGATCTTGTAGTTAAGTCAAAAGGGTAAATCCAATGTTCATCTCAGCTAAAGTAGATTCAGTAGTTGAACTGAATACAACTTGTAAATCACTGTATGTAATAGATATCAGTGGTCTTCTCTAGTTGGGACTAAGTGGATTAAGCCTTAAGTGTTACTACAAAGCAGAGTTGAAATATTTCCCTTTTTGGATGGATATTATCCTCCACAAAATGTGGTAGGTGGTGAGAGGTTTTGGTGAGTGAATAGATTTCCCCCCTCGTTTTCAGCGTGTTCACATAAAAGTTAACAAGGTGGTTGTGTCTTTGTTCTCTCTTCATTTTTTTTTAACATAAGTCAATGAGCCTTTCTGCACCATCCCCAGTTACATTTCCTGGATCAAAGTGCAGTGGTCTACACTCTATACATTTGTTTTCATTTCCAGGAGTCACAGCTGAGGAAAGCCTTGCAGCTGACATAACTGGTTGTGAAGCTCTTCCCTCCCCCCTCCCCCCAAATCTTCAAGATAATTGTCCAATCTGATCTTCAGTTGCTCCCTTCCTGCCTAGTTCCCTGAATCTGGCTTGATGTCTCAAATGGTGTATGTGTGGGAGGACTAGGTGAAAAGATTTGACTCAGGTTTACGTTACAGAATTTGTGACCTTTGGTGTACAGTTTTTACCTTAACTACTAGGAGTAAAAAATGTTACTGTAACTTCTGATTGCACTGGTCTACAGCCAAAATGCTTCTGAAATAAATGTAGTAAAACTTTACTAATCCTGGGTCATTGATAATGAAAATGATGCTTAAAATTCTTGATTGGCTCTAGTTTTCAATATATGCTATTGGGTCAGTATATGTGACCCTTGACTTGGGAACAGCAGAGGATAAGTGAATTACAAAGGGAAGGGATCTCAATTTAAACTAGAAATGACTAAAATACATCTTTGACTGGATCTATGAATAAATCTATGACTGGGTTTGGACAGTACTGCAGCAACATTGATGGTGTGATGGCAGCCCTCAATATCGTTCACTATCCAGTATGAGTGGAAACTGTTCATTGATTCATCAAAGAAGAGCTTTAAAGTTGTTTTGCTGCATAACGGCAATGTTTTGCCATCAATTCCAGTTGGTCATCCAGTCCATATGAAGGAAATGTATGACAACATGAAACAACTTTTGAGGTGCATAAACCGTGACCAACATCAGTGGCAGCTTTGTGGCGATGTGAAGGTTGTTGCTCTCTTGCTTGGTCTGCAGACTGAATACACAAAGTACTGCTGTTTTCTCTGCAATTGGGATAATTGTGCAAGAGATTCTCACCATCAAGATAGACTGGCTACTCTAACAGTAATTGGAGCCTGTTGAGCATCCACCACTTGTTGAATCAAGGAAGATTTTCTTACTACTCTTACACATCAAGCTGGGTCTGATGAAGAACTTTGTCAAGGCCATGGACAAAACACAAACAGCTTTCAAGTACCTCTGTGGAAAATTTCCAAGGTTAAGTGAAGCTGAGATAAAGGGAGGTGTCTTTGTTGGTCCTCAGATTTGTGAACTTCTTTGAGATGCATTTGACCATGCACTGCATGGTAAGGAAAAGGTGGCATGGAAAGCTTTCCAGTAGTGACAGTAAATTTCCTCAGAAACAACAAGACAGACAACTACAGGTTGTTGGTGGAAAACCTCAAAGCATACAAAAGCCATGGTTGAATGATGTCATTAAAGATACATTTTTTGCACTCTCATCTAGGTTTTCCCCCCACCAAACAATGAGTGACAAGCACGGTGAGCAATTTCACCAGGAGATTGCAACAGTGGAGAAATGCTATAAAGGCAAATGGAGGCCGCCCACGAATGCTTGCAGATTATTGCTGGACAGTGACAAGAGATTCTCCATTTAATGAATACAAGAGATGAGCCAAGAAGCGCCGAGTAGACACTGAATAGAACTAAACTTCGTACACAATAGATTTTTTGCCTTTTGTTTCATAGTGCATTTTTAATATGTAATCCTTTTGCTGATTTTTAAAGTGTTACATAAACAGGACAGGTGAAATACTATCATGTAAAGCAACCATAAACACATGATAGGGCTGAGGTCTACAATGTATAATAAAAACTCTACTATCTGCACAATATACATAGACATAAAATGTAAAAACTTAAATATCTTAGAAACAGTAACCCGTCAGTTGCTTCAATTATCGTATTTGAATTCAGCACATCAAAATACATAATAAATAGCACATTTTATCTCTGAAGCAGATGACTTCTAAAAAAAAAATGTAGACCAGTGTTATTGTTCTTCAGGTACAGGTGGATATAACCATTTGGATTTGACCAAATATTGCATGATTGGGATCAGACCCAGAAAACTGCTTTTTTTAAAAATTAGGATCAGACCTAGAAAGGAACCTTTTCATTATATGTTGGGAGGGGGGGGGTACTTGCACCTGTTTATATTCTTTTAATTCTCGACATGCAAATACATTCCAGTGGTAAATCTGAGATTTTTTTTTCTCTCTGCAAAAGTATGTAATGTTCTAATGGACTGTTCCATTGTTTCTCATCTAAACACCTTGTGCTGTTACAGCCTTCATTCATAAACTATAAAAACAGTAGGTTTCTAGGTCTGATCCTAAAATTAGAAAATTAAGTATTTGCTTATGGGTTCTCCTCTATTAAATAATTAGTCTTACCAACTAACCTTACTAACCTTACCCTTACTAACAGCCCATTATGATTATTCCTGCTTGGTTTCCTGATTATCTTGGATTTCAATTTTTTCTCAGTTCCTCGTGGTGAAAAGTGTGTTTCCAACAAAGATGAATTTATGGCCAAGCACTGTTAAGCCCTTGGCATTCACTGAGGCAGCAGCAGAAGGATTATGGTAACCCATGGATATGCACTCTTAAAAACTGCTGCCAGTGAGTTATGCTTCAGTGAAGTAGAAACAATAGCAGCAAGGCAGTGGCTAATTAACATTGCCCCTTAACAAGGGCTTTGCTGTAGTAACATGACTAACTTTTTTTAAATTCACATTTTATTTCTTAGTGTTGTTCAGCTTTTCTGAGTTTATTATAGATCTATATCTATCAATCAATCTATTGATCTATCAATCAATCTGTCGATCAATCTAGCTATTGACCTATCAGTCTTACTATTGATATTTGAATGTATGTAAAACATTGGTTGGATGGTACTGGTTAGTTGTCTGAACTCCTTTGCGAGCGTGCATTGTCTTCATGAACACTCGTTTTTTTATTGATGTAATGATTAGTAGCACAAAGCATCTTGCTGTTCTCAACGCATCCCAAACCCTTCCTGTCCCTTTATCTTTTTCAAAGAATAGTCCGTTAAGAACCAAGCTAGTTAGGCATTATCCAAAGAGTCAGTATTGTCTGGATGTACTGTATCAATTTAATAGCTGCTGCGTTTGAATGGTGTACCAATATGACACAAAGGGGACTTGTGAAACCAGGGTGGAAGTCTTACAAAAATGCTTGCCTTTGAACAGAACTAAGTCTCTGAGATTTCCTGCTAAATGAAAAACTGGCCTGAGCAGGACTGCCTTATGTGATAGCAGACCCCCCCCCCCCCAGGATCATATTGAAATAATAATTTTCCATAAAGATATGTTGACATTTTTAAGCTATTCACAGGTAAATTAAATGCCAATCTGTTTTACAAAGTGAACTGGAAATGTGATTGTGACTGAGTTTCTATAATACAATCTATTATCTCTTCCAATTGTCAGAAATAATAAAAGCACATCACAATAAATAGTTGCCATTAATGGCAGACCTCTGTCAAGTGGAGACGTGTAATTGAATAATACTGTTTGTGAAAAGAATGAATGATTGGAGGAAACTGCTTTTAAGTTTAGGAGAACTCTAAGGTAGCATCTGAATGATTGTGAAAATAAATCTAAAATAGGGCTTAGGGCGGGGGTGGAAATACTGTCTTTGATCCCCTTTGGCTAGTTTCTTTTCTCTGCTATAAAGACTTTGAAGATCCATTACAGCAGATGTAAATAATTGTGCTGCATTTCTTTTTGATGGCCGCACAGTTTCCCAGGTGAAAGCAATACTGTGCCATAAGGATAAAATTGTATTATTCATATTTAAGTTATATATCAAGAAAATGTCACACAGAGAGATAAAAGAAAGATATAAGAGTAGTTGGTAGGGTGGGCCTGTTGAAATGAGGTACTGGGATAATAAGAGAGTTTTGAAAGCCTTCATTCTTCTTTTTGCCCATGATTGTAAGCTTTGAAGTACAATCCATACAATATGGATTCCACTGGATTGCCTCCACCAACATTTTTGTCCTTTAAAGGCTCCCAACTAATCTCAATGCTCCCGAAGGCATCCCCCGGGCAAAATGGAGCTCTAGGGAGCCTCATTACCTAAAATGGGGGGATAGGAAGCTTTTAGTTAGTGTAGAATCATACAATCATAGAATAATTAAATTGAAAGAGGGCTATAAGGCCATCGAGTCCAACCCCCCTGCTCAATGCAGGAATCCACATCAGATCTGACAGATAGTTGTCTCAGTTTCTCTTGAATGCCTCTAGTGTTGGAGTGCTCACCACCTCCCCTCTTTGTATTCTTTTGTTGAAATGTCTGTATCATGTGCAGAACACAGTAGTTCCTTCTCTGGTAACCTGTCTAGATTACTGCAATGTAAATAAAAATAGTTTTTTCCATTGCTCTTTCTTACCAAATTAAATTGATTCATCTAATAATTTAAAAATATTAAGAAGAAACAGAACCACCCCCATTTTGTTATGAGACATCTGTTAATAATATCAAATAATCACCTTTTTCTTTGGCTTTAACAGTATGCTGTGCATTTGCGCTTCTGTAATGGAATGTACATATTTCCAAATACATTCCAGTTCCTCAACAGAAATTGTAACTTTCTGAGAAGATTGACCCTGACAATCACAAGTAATATTTCATTTTTATATTATGTAGATTTCATCTGCCTTTTGATTCTTGATATAATTACAATTTGTGCTTTTGCTTAATTGCAGAAGTCTACAAAACAAGGTGGCAGTATTTTTCTGTATTTCAGCTGAAAAGTTGTACAGCAAGTCTGAAACATGTGATCCCTCTTAGCAGTTTTAAAGTTCCTTATCTTCAGTGCACTGTTAAGTGAAAATTGAAGAATGAAGGAAAAGAGAAGAAAATCTTAAACGGTGGCATTTTATTTTCACTAAGTTATCAAAACTGAATGCTTTTTCTCTGGTAATCATTGACAGATAAAATGTTTACTCTTGGAGCATATTCCCTGAAAGTACAATGGAAAAAATATTTTCTGTTCCATAGTTTACAGTACAATGTCAGTACAATGCAGACCATCAGATTGTCCAAAATAGAAAGTGATTGACCACTCAGATGAACTGCAGTGCTCTGTAAAAGGATACATAAATACAACAACACTGTAAAGAATTATTCTTGGATTATTCTGTAGCCTTCTTTTGCATTTGGAACAATAGAATAATAATGCCAACTGCTGTCAAGTGTTTTCTGCACTTAAGTCATAGAATCATAGAATCGTCATAGGGTTGGAAGGAACCTTTGACGTCTTCTAGTCCAACCCCCTGCCCAAGGCAGGAGACCTCATACCATCCCGGACCTCATACCATTCTGGACAGATGGCTGTCCAATCTTTTCTTGAAAACCTCCAGTGATGGGGCACCCACAACACTGGGAGGCAAGCTGTTCCACTGCTTAATGGTTCTCACTGTCGGGAAATTCCTCCTTATTTCCAGGTTGGATCTCTCTCTGATGAGTTTCCACCCATTGGTTCTTGTCTTACCCTCAGGCGCAATGGAGAATAAATCGATGCCCTCTTCCCTGTGGCAACCCTTCAGATCTTGGAAGACTGCTATCATGTCTCCCCTCAGTCTTCTCTTTGTTAAGCTAAACGTACCTAGTTCTTTTAGTCGTTCTTCATAGGATTTAGTCTCCAGTTCCCTTATCATCTTTGTTGCTCTTCTCTGCACCCCTTCCAGGCCCTCAGCATCTTTATTGTATTGTGGTGACCAGAACTGGACATAACACTCCAAGTGCGGCCTCACCAGCACGGTATAGAGTGGTACTATCACTTCCTGTGATCTTGATGCTATCCGCCTGTTGATGCAGCCTAGGACTGTGTTGGCTTTCTTGGCAGCTGCAGCACACTGCTGACTCATTCTTAGGTGGTGGTACACTGGGACACCTAAATCCCTCTCACAGGTACTACTGTCGAGTCAGGTACCACCTATCCTGTACCTGTGCATCTGGTTTCTCCTGTCTAAGTGCAGGACCTTACTTTCCCCACCACTGAACTGCATCTTATTGGATAGGACCCAATGTTCAAGTCTGTCTAGAGCCTTCTGAAAGTTGAGTCTATCTTCCAAAGTATTAGCAGTTCCCCCCAGCTTTGTGTCATCAGCAAATTTGATGAGTGCTCCTTCAATCCCCTCATCCATGTCATTGATGAAGATGTTGAAGAGCACTGGGCCCAAGACAGAACCTTGAGGGACCCCACTGAACACTTCGCTCCACGTAGATGTGGTTCCATTGAGGACCACACGTTGAGTGTGGTTGGTCAGCCAGCTGCAAATCCATCTAGTAGTTGAGCTGTCTATCCCACTATGTTCTATCTTACGCAGAAGTAGGTTGTGGTCTACCTTATCAAATGCTTTACCGAAGTCAAAGTATACTATATCCACTGCGTTTCCTTGGTCCACTGATTTAGTCACTTTATCAAAGAAGGCAATAAGATTTGTTTGGCATGACCTGTTCTTAACAAACCCATGCTGGCTTGTAGTAATCACCTTGTTATTTTCTAGCTGCTCACAAATCTTCTGCTTGATTATTTTTCCCAGGATTTTCCCAGGTATTGATGTCAAGCTGATTGGTCTGTAGTTTCCTGGATCCACTCCCCCCCCTTTTTTTTTTAAGATTGGAACCACATCAGCTCTTTTCCAGTCCTCTGGCAGTTTGCTCATGCTCCAGGACCTCTCAAAGATTTTATTCAATCACATCTGCCAGTTCTTTTAGTACCCTGGGATGTAAACCATCTGGTCCAGGAGACTTGAACTCATTCAAACAGCTAGGTGTTCTTTTACCACTTCCTTACCTATTTTGATCTGCTTCCCTCTCCTGTCTCCCACAGTGCTGCTTTTGACAGGGTGGACCAAGTCTTTACTCTTGAAGCGAAAAACTAGTCATTACAGTGTAAGCAAATATTAACATTTTTTATTTCTAACTGAAATGTCTCTTTTCTTCACACTTTCCCAATCTATGCTATTCTGAAGGAAGATACACATGCTTCTTAGGGCCAAAAGTATTTCCTGCAGCATTGTATCCCCTCCTCATGTGGTTTTAGAGCAGTAGTTCCCACCATTGGTCTCCAAATGTTCTTGGACTACAACTCTCAGAAATCCTGGCCAGCACAGCCAGAAGTGAAGACTTCTGGGCATTTTAGTCCAAGAATGTACTAAACCAAGCATTGGTGCCATTCTGTCACTTCACTCATAATGAAGTTACTAGCATTGTTACTAGCATTTTTCCAGACAATCCACCTAAAACTATGAATACTCGGTGATAGGAAGTGTTCCAGTTTACTGATAAAATAATATTCTGTAATAGTTTAAAAAGAGCATGCTTTTTATAATAGAAAACAAAATACAACACAACTACTCAACAACAAAAATCCTTAGAAACACAAAAACAACACCATAATACCAAAGTGCACCTCTCCCCACTGGGACCATCTGGAGATATAACCCATTTTTCTTTTTTTTTTTTACAGGCCATGTTTCATCACTGGGTTCTTAAGAACCAGGAAGCAAACATGCAGTGTCCTACATTATTGTTATTTTTGCTAGCAACCTGTTAGTTTTCTTCAATTAATTATGACACAGTGTTAGAGACTTGCCTTATCTTATTGCTTTCTACATTAAATGTTGTCCCAAAACCAAGAGTTTATATTATAAATCTGTATATATTAATAAAGGTATAATTTGTTATATGTCAACAGCCATTAATTATTATTGTCATGAAAATGCTCCCTGTGTTCAATGCAATATATGGTTGCTGGACCCTTATTCTCTCAGGTTTGAAAAGCTAAATGCGCATCAAAAGGGCAAAGGATAGATAATACATCTTTTGTATTTTCTTCACATTTGTAATAGTACCTGGAAATATATCATTTTATGGATTCTAATACACACTGGTGTGTTTTTCTGACTTTTCCACTGTGAAGTGGTAGAAACTTGTCTGCATTTTAGTAAGAATCATTTGAATGTCTACTGAGCTGTAAATGCTGGCTATACACTAGTAAACTTGTGTAGGCATGCTTCAGTCTCGAGAGACTATGGTAATGTGCTCTGAATAGAGGTCTTCAAACAACATCTGGTGTGGCTGAGAAGGCCAATTCGAGAGTTACAATCCCTTCCACACTGAAGACAAATACAATCTGTCCCCTGTCCAGCTCCCTGATTTTGCTGGTTTCGGGACTGCCTCTTTGCCTCGGCCTGCTGAACAAGTGTCTCTTCAAATTGGGAGAGGCCGTGATACACCGCCTGTCTCCAGGCTGAACGCTGAGATGTCAAGGTTTCCCATCTGTTGAGGTCCATTCCTAAGGCCTTCAGATCCCGCTTGCAGATATCCTTGTATCACAGCTGTGGTCTCCCTCTGGGGCGCTTTCCCTGCACTAATTCTCCATACAGGAGATCTTTCGGAATCCGACCGTTAGCCATTCTCACGACATACCCGAGCCAACGTAGACATCACTGTTTCAGTAATGTAAACAACAGTAATGTTTCAGTAAACCTGACACTGTTGCCATCTGACCTGCCTGGATCTTTATGGAGGCAACATTCTCAAATGTTGAGAAGCTCAGGTCATTTCAATTTTTGAGGTTACTATTGTATTTTTAAAAAATGAAGAAATTAAGAGCAAAGTTACAACTGTTGTGTATTTGAAATTTATGACTCTCCAGATGCCCCCCCCCCCCCATAGGCCTTGTTTGAATCTCCAGGCCTTTTCGTGTAATACTTTGACTCTGTTATCATCAAAGATGATAAGATGACCTCATGGAGCTACTTTATGTTTAAGTGGGCCTTCTGTTTTACATTTTGCATATACTTGCACCTCTCACTATATATGAATGCATAGGTAGTTCCATGATGCACTTGAAGTGCTGCATAAGTTCAATCAGAAGAGTTCATCTCTTTTTCTTAAACTTTGAAAGGGGATACCAGATACATCATAGTTTTGGGTATGGGGTAGCAAATTTGTGTGGGAATTTTTACAACTACTTTGGAATTAGCATTGGAGGCATTAAATGGCATTAAATCCAATTGTTTCTCATGCAGGTTTTCAGAGCTGTAGTACAAAAACACAAATCTGCACAACTCTAATTTATACCAACTTGTCTGCTATGAGAACATGGAAACTCATTTTTATTTAACTCCAGTAATCTAACCTAATGGTTATATTTTGATACAGCTAAACAATTTGACCATTACACTACAGCTTCCTATTGCTTTTTACCACATACACAAGAGAATTTGTGGTAGTCACAGCAGTTGCTGCAGCTAATTGATGACATGGTAGTCACATGTTAGTTGCATGGCTAGTCACTCACTTGGTATACAAACAGCACCTCATCAGTTAGTTGCAATTATCTGGAATAGTTTCTCTGATTTCACTTCCACATTCATCAAAAGCAATTGGAACCTGGCTGTATAAATTAGTTTTACTCAACTATTTCCAGAGGGGCTTTGTGTTTTGTTTTCCAAAGAGCAAGGTTATTTCGCAAATTGCAAACTGAGGGGCCTTCCAAATTTATTTATTTATTTAAAATATTTCTATCTCACCTTTCTCCCCAAAAGGACCCCAAGGCATTTTGGATCAGCTGTTTAAAGGTGGGGTGGAAATAGAAAAGGGAAAACAAGAAGTACCGTGTTTCCCACAGGGTCTTATATTAAGTTTTGCTAAAAACGCATTAGGGTTTATGTTCAGGGGATGTATTATTTTTTTCATGTACAACAATCTACATTTATTCAAATACAGTCATGTCATCTTCTTCTGGTTGCTGCACAGTGCTGCACAATGGTGGAGGACGGGGTTTCACTTAACTGGGGCTTATTTTTTAGGTAGGGCTTATATTACGAGCATCCTGAAAAATCATGCTAGGGCTTATTTTCAGGTTAGGGCTTATTTTCGGGAAACAGGGGTATGCTTCAACCTACAATATTGTGTTATGCTCCTTTTTAAAGAGTCTGTGTTTGTGAAAGAAGTGAATGGTTATTTGATGTTATTGATAGATACAGATGTATGTACTGTACACTTCTGCAGATCTAAGATATGTATTTTTTCCTTTATCTCAGTGGGTTGTTGTTTTTTCTTTAAACTGATGTTTCATATTAGGTCCCTATGACATATGTCTGTAAGTTGTTGCATCAGCAAAGAGAAAAATTGTTGTCCCTCTAAGATCCATGTGTGCCCCCAAGACCAGTGGACATTGCCTACCCCCCCCCCCCCCGCTCCCCTGGTTGTTGGCAGAGGTGGACTGGCAGTTGATTCTTACTTTGACACTGAAAACGGCCTCTTGCATCTGAGAATACGAATCTAGCTTAGGGTGAGCAGAACAGGCTGTGTGGCACACAGCTGTCATCTGACAGAGGACAGTGACTGTGCAGTACCAGAAGGATGTCTTGGGGGCCTTCTCCTGCTGCTCCCCTAACCCACCTGCTTACAATGGCTGCCTCACTCTTGAATGGCAGGGTAAAATTCTGGAATACAAGAAAGTTAAAAAGACATGGTAAGAAATGTTTAGAAATGTTTTAAAGCATAGTATTAACACTTGAGTCATAATAGTTTGGAAAGTAATTCATCAAGACAGAACATGATTTTTGTGAAACTATATGTTGTTGTTGCTGTTATAATACTCCCATTGAGCTTACATTGAGAAACAATCAAGGCTATATGAAATTACAGTCCAAACAGCTTGAATGGTGCAGAATTATGCTTCCACTCTGGCTGGTCTAGGAAATAAAAGTTAAACGGTGGTTTTTTTCCTGCTTGGATTAAGGAAGTCATCCTTTTGTTCCTCTTGTAATTTAAATACATCTGCCTTTTGTTCCTTAGATGTAGAGTGAAGTCTAAATTTTTGTGAAGGTTAAAAAAAACAACGATGTGATGTTTAAAGAACATACCTGCAGTTCTAGTCTAGGTCATACCGGGTTTTTTGTTTGTTTGTTTAGTATCTTTCTTTTCAAGCATTAGCAAAACTTTATCAAGATCACACTTCATTATTGCACACTCATGCTTCTGTCAACTGTATCCCCATTTAGATGTTACACTGGATTCTATGGAATACTAAATGTGTGATGCATAAAAGAGGGACAAACATTGACCAAGATGGGTAGAAGTGAGTTTAGGAAAAGAGCCTTTCTTTTCTTCCTGGTACATAGAAGGGTGATGAAAAGAAAGACAGATACTGCCATGTCTTTCAGTCAAGTCTCTTATTCATAAAACCGTCCAGATAGAAATGTCTTTTTCTCTCTCTTTTTTTTTTCTGCTGCTGCCCTGTGCCACTGTCTATCCCTGCAAAATGAAATGCTTCTTGCTTGCTTTTCTTCTTTTGTCCACCCCCCACTCTTGGTACTCCAAGTATAAGAAAGCCAACTGTGGCCAGTAGGCCACATCCCTCTACATGTGCACACCTGTCCAACAAAACAAAACAACACAACAGAATACAACACACATCGTCCAGCTTTTACCAAACATAAAACCAGATGTACCAAAACACTGGACCGAAGATAAAGCAGAGCTGAAAAGAAAATATCTAATCATCTTGTTATAGTCAATTGCACAGAAATTGCTTGTTTTCTCTGTGATTTAATTGAACAGTACTCTTGTGGACCACCTAGCTTTGCTAATGGTTTTGCTGATTCCAAGCACTGGCTGTCCTCATCCTGACTATCATGAGCGGCTAAGTATATCTGATGGCATTAACCTGCTTGTGTTAGAATGGGGGCTGAACCACATAAAGCAGGTGGGATTGGGGGGGAGCCACATCAGGTAAGTCTTTTACAGCACTCTCCCCTCTAGCAGTTTTTCTCATAGTTACTTTCTAAGACCAGGAATAATTGCTGCTAAGAGACAAGCAATTTAGGAGAGTGAGGTGGGGAGGAATGACATAGTCAGGCACTGCTTGGAAACATTGCTAGAAAAACTAACACCCTAATATTACGTTTTTCAAAATGTCTTTATTTGTTAACTTGCTGGCAATGTATTACTAACACATTGACCCCAGTCTTCTTGCCTTATTACTCTGGCATGACACAAATGGAATAACTTTCAGAGGGAGGTTGTATTAGGTTAAAAATCACTATGGCACGACATGCAATTGACAGACTTCATCTCTGTGGCACTGTTGCAATCCCCGAGGCTGGTACTCCTGGGGGGCTTCAACATTCACGCAGAGGCATTGTCTACTAGTTTGACCTTGGACTTCATGGAATCTCATGGAGGCTGTCCCAACAAGTGAGTGGTCCCACACATGTGGGGGGTCATGCACTCAATCTTGTATTTTTGGCTGGACAGGGACAGTATGATCTGAGGGTGAACAGGTCTTCTTCATGCACCCTGTCATGGTCAGATCATCACCTGCTGAATTTTGGTCTGGCAATGCCAACACCCCCTTGCGGGGGAGAAAGGGCCGATTAGAATGGTCATGTTGAGATGTCCAACACACCGTCTTGTCTGGTTTTATTGGATCAGTTTCAGCCTGTGTCATCCAGTGAGGTGGACAAGGCACTTGCATGCTCTAAGGCCACCACCTCCCAATTAGACCCATGCCCCTCCTGGCTCTTAAAATCGGCCAGGGCGGTGATGATTGAATGGGCTGCTCAGATCGTGAACTCCTCCTTACAGGAGGAATATTTACCCCCTGTCTTGAAGGAGACAATGATCTGGCCCATTCTGAAAAAAGTTAATTTGTCAACCAATAATTTAAACTATCGTCTGGTTGCCAACATACCGTTCATGGGGAAACTGATTGAGAAGTTGGTGGCTGACCAGCTGCAAGTGTTCTTGGAAGATACCGATAGTCTGGATCCATTCCAATCGGGGTTCAGGCCGCGTCATGGGACTGGGACACTTCTGGCCACCCTGCCAGATGACCCTTTACAGGAGGCTGACCAGGGGAGTGTGACCCTCATGGTCCTCCTAGACCTCTCAGCTGCCTTTGATACTGTTGACCAATATTCTCCTGGATTGGTTATCGAGATTGGGGATTAGAGGTCTAGCATTATGCTGGTTCCGTTCCTTCCTCAATGGCCGATGCCAGAGAGTTCAGCTCGGGGAAGCTGTTTCGTCTCCGTGGACACTACAATATGGTGTTCCATGGGGGTCAGTCATCTCCCCCTTGCTGTTTAACATCTACATGAGGCTGCTGGGAGAGTTCATTCAGAGATTTGGAGTTCGCTGTCATCAGTACGCTGATGATACGCAACTCTATTTCTCCTTTTCCTCTTCAGTAGGGGAAGCTGTACAGATCCTAGAACGTTGCCTGGCCACAGTTATGGACTGGATGAGGGCAAATAGGCTGAAATTGAATCCTGACAAGATGGAGATCCTGTTGTTGGGAGGGCATCCTAATCAGTTAGGGGGCCTGAGCTTGATGGGGGTCACACCAGCTCTCTCGATGGAGAAACAGATCCTGGCTGTGGCCAAATCTGCCTTTTTCCAGCTGAAGCAGATTGCACACCTCTGTCCCCTTCTCAACAGGAGATCCCTAATAACACCAGTTCATGCGTTGGTAATCTCAAGGATTGACTATTGCAATGCTCTCTACGTGGGGCTGCCCTTAAAGGTGGTTTGGAAGCTGCAGCAAGTACAAAATGTAGCGGCCAGGCTGGTCACTGATACATCTAAATTTGACCATATTTCACCTGTCCTGGATCGCTTGCACTGGTTGCCAGTATGCTTCTGGGCCAAATTCAATGTATTGACGCTAACTTATAAAGCCCTTTACAGTCTTGGACTTTGCTACCTGTCAGAGTGCCTCTCCCTCAGGTCATCTTCCCGTCCCACCCACACCTCCCAGTCTTTAATGTTGCTGGTGGCCACTCCAAAAGAGGCCCGGAAGACATCAACCGGAAACTAGGCCTTTTCAGTAGTGGCCACTCCGCTCTGGAACTCTCTTCCTGTGGAAGTGTGACTGGCCCCCACCCTCCTGAGCTTCCGTAATCAAATTAAAACCTGGCTTTTTACCCAGGCCTTCCCAAGCACCACCCTTTTGTAAAATTATGCTGGCCCATTGTCTGCCATCCTATGTCCCAGACTGGTGATTTTATTGGGGGGGGGGCTAGGGTTTTGTTTGTTTTCTTTTAATATGTTTTATATGGTTTAAATAGTTTTAGCTGTATGTTTTATAAAATTTTGTAAGCTGCCCAGAGTAGTGGCATGCTCACTAAATGGGTGGGGTATGTATGTATGTATAAATAAATAATGTCTACAGTTTGCCTTCAAACATTATGCCATTTGCATAGTCACACAACTATTGGCCATCACTTTTACAACAACAACAACAACAACAATCCCCTTCATGGACACAGACCTTGTTGAGGTGCAGGGGCTTGCATGCTTCAGTGTGGTTGAGAGCTATGTTGGCGGTATTGTTGCTCTCTGAACCGTCTTCAAGCCAGACAGGTCTCAGCTGAGAAGCCAGACCAACCCTGTCCACCAACCATCAATTGTGATGAGGAAATAAACAGAAATCCATACAGGATCAGTTGTCGCCTGGGTCAACAAGGACTGCATCAGTTGCTACAGCTCCTGGACATCTGGTGACAAATGGCTCAGCAGACCCTGTTGAGGAGCCAGGACAGGTTGCTGCAAAGTTATTGGAACAACGTAAACACAGAACTTGAACTCCCACCAAAAACTGAGAAATTATGAAATGCTATTACAAGGCAAACCCAACAACCCATGGTTAAAAAAAAAAGAATGATCAAAATTTGGAAAAGGAAACACTCAAAGAGAAGGTCTATCACCCAGAGCAAAGTGTTTTCAGAAATGAAATTGCAAGAATTACAAAAGGTGGCAAAAGAGAAATCGATACAGAACAATGACCATAATATGGAAGACAAATGGAGGGTAGAGGTAGACACAACAGTGGAAGAAAATATATCACTAGAGGAACAGCTTATGGATCAACTCAACAATTATGAGTTGACAGAACGGCAGACATCACTGAGGGGAAAAATAGTAACTCATATTAGCCAAAACGTAGAAAGACAAAGGCTCTTCATTTTGTGCCAATTACAAAGTATAAAATGTCTACTGACAGTTGCAAATGTAGTCATCAGAACAATCCCAAACAATACTAAAGGAAATAAACCAGCTCATGCGTAGCACAGCTACCATAATAACCATGGAACTTGGTTACACGCTGCAAAAAAACTCTTGGACACTTGAAACAATATAGAGAAAATACTTGAAACAATATAGAGAAAACACTTGAAACAATATAGAGAAAACACTTGAAACAATATAGAGAAAACACACAATTTTGAAATAACCTACAATTATTCTATACATCACTAGGAGAAAATGCAAAAATTAGGCCTATGTAAAGATGATGCTCTGAAATTCTGGAAAGTAATATGGGAAAGCCCAACCGGACATAACACAAACGCCTTATGGATTAAAGACATTTGTAAAGAAACTCAAGGAAAACAAATGGATGATATTGTAATAACAACTGAAACGATTAAGAGGCAAGGAAAGTCTGTGAAAATTGGGAGTGCACCTGGTCCAGTTGAGCTGCATGGATTTTGGTTAAAGCATTTAACAAGTCTCCATCAACGTATAGCAGTGCAATTTAATCACTTACTACAAAATTCTACAACTGAAGAATGGATGACAACAGGCCGCACCTTTCTGATAATAAAAGATCATCAAAAGGGCAATGATCCCAGCAACTATCAACCAACTACATGTAGCCTTCCAACAATGTTCAAGCTCCTCACAGGAGTACTTGCAAGATCAAGATATAATTATTAAATTGAAAATTCCCTATACCCAACTGAACAGAAAGGGAACATTAAAAAGTGAAGAGCAACGAAAGATCAGCTGCTTATTCATAAAACGATACTAAAGAATGCAAAAAGTTACGTTGTTCTAGTAGTCCTTAAAAAAAAAAAAAGCTGAATCATAGAAACAAACCATTTTGCCTGAAGCGAATCACACAGTGTGGATAAAGGATTCCTGATATATGTGGCCTAATAACATAATGTTGATTATTTAAATACAGTGTCCCTTCGTTCATGCTCCGTGGGTGGCCTCTGTTACTTTTTGGCTGTCATTAAGGGAATTTATAACACTGCAGGAGCTAGATGGATTTTTCCTTGAAGACTTTTAATAATTAAGTATGTTGAAGATAAATTTTTATGTTAATGTTGCATTCATTATTTCCCTAATACTTTAATAAATATTGCTGCATATTGCATTCCTTGAGTGGAATTATTTTGCAAGTATAGATTTGCCTGTGCTAAATGGCAACAATGCAACATTAGCATTAATCATTTCCATTTTTGAACTTACTTTCCAGGATTATTATAGGATAAGTTTCTGTTTACTTAAGTCATCTATAGTTAATTTTGCTTGTGAAGGTGACATTTTGGGAAATGGTTTTGAGTTGTTTTATGTGAAAACATTCAGGAAAGAAGCATGTTTAAAGTTTCACGACATGTAAGAATTATGCAAACACAGCCTTATTTAATTTCTTCACTTTTGAACCAAAATTCTTTTTAAAAAATTAAACCAAAAATCATATTGGAAACTAGCATAGCCCATTTATTCATGCAAGACAGTTAGATACTTTAATTTAAAGGGAGGAAAAAAGACTTTGCACTTTTCCATGCCTAATCCTGAAGGAGAATTAAACATTAATTCTTGTACAGAGACATGGAAAACACCTCATCTCTATGTGGCTTTATAATCACTTGGCACTGAAACATGCCTCCATGTAGAAATCTTATCAATAAACATTCAAAAGTTCGTGTTGGGGATTCTCTCAAGCTATTACCCTATACTTAATGTGCAACAAGTGATTCTAAGCACAGATAGCAATGAATGCACCAGTCGCAGCATGTGACAGAGATATTCAGTATGATTGTAACCATGCAAAGAATTCAGTGAAATTCAACCTTTTTGAACTTCTGTTCCTACTCTACAACCATCACCCCTTCTCTGGAGCACAGTGTTTCTTTTATCTTCATTTGCAACAGAGTATTTATTTAGCCTCAATTTTGTAACTTCAGGGGAAAACAATACAAATAGGCATTACAGAAAAAATATTTTACCCATGTAGTATGTGTTCTCCACAAAAGCAGTAAATAGATTCTGTACAATTAGGGGCACAGACTTGAATTTCTTATGTGGAAGCTATGCCCCTTCTCCATGTTATATAGAAAAGCAGCTTGTGATGTGGCATGAAGGCATGCCATACGAAAGAATACAAGCAAAAAGAGATTCTGCAGGCCATAGGACAAGTGCCTGGACATGCCTGAGGTATATCTTTGGAATCTGGCCATATTGTTTTTATTATTACTACAGTTATTCAAACAGATGTTGAGTCAGCCAGAGCTGCTCTGTCATGAAATGGGAAAAAAATGTTCTGCATTATCTCCATCTACTGAAGTCAGTGTGCTTTTAATTATGTTTTAAAAAAAATAGAGGCTGCAACACTGACTGGTTTCGGTATGCAATATAGATGATTTACAGCATTTTTTAAACTATCAGCTAGTTGCAAACATTTTTAAATACCTTTTTCTGAACAGTGACTTTGCAATTCCAGATTTCCAGATTTTAAAGCAACCACACACATTGTGTTTTTATAATACATGATCATAACAGTATAGTTACACCGTATAGTTTAAAACCAAGGAGACATTTGAGATCTTGTTATTTCTCACCTTTGTGAGTGGCAACTGCTGTTTCTTTGACTCCTTGACAATCCGAATAGTACTGATTAACTAGATCAGTTTAATTCTGGATTCTAATCTAGCTTGAACACTGATGAACAATAGGACAAAGAATGCTACTAGTTCTTCTGGGCCTCATAGCAACTTCCAGTACCATTGATGTTTTGATGCAGAAGAATTAAACCAGTGTTTTGAAACATCAGAAGCACAATAAGTAGCTTCATTGGAAGATACCTACTATATCCCTTCCTCTAAAAGGCTTGGACAATCAGGTCAGTAGCTGTGAATCAACAACACACAACAGATTCAATTTGATTTTATGTATTTATTTTGGAAAATAATATCAAAGGATATTATAATACTCAATGTGATGTAGGGAATAGAGTGATTGACTAGGGCTCAAGAGACCTGGGTTCAAATCTTTGCTCAGCCATGGAAATTTACTGGGTGGGAGTGAAACTTCTGTTTAAATATCTTACTTTCTTTGAAAGCCCTGTTAGAATTGCTATAAATTGATTCTGACTTGATAGAATATCACAGACACACAAACAAAAGAGAGATAAGATAGATGAAATGAAGAATATCACTTGCACCAAAGGTAGGATAGAATACTTAGAAAAGTAAAATTAGAGTTTCACCAAGCATTGATTTCCAAGAAGCCAAAGATGATGGCACACATTGCTTCCTGAACACTGATTTTTATTGAATCTTATCTCTTACCTTCAGCAACAGTAATGACATCATGCAAATTATGCCAAAATCTAAATAATCATTACAGATCCTCAATAACAATTAGTTTATTGCTCAGCTGTATGCTTGTCTTATCTTTGGTGGAGTTAAGGTGACCTCTTTTTCCTTTTAGATATACAATATCCACATGCTACAGTATGCCACTAAGTACTCAGGTTAATGCTGCTAGGTCAGGAACATCTGATTTCCTGAGATTTCAAGGCCAGAACCTGAGATGGGAGACGGAACCTTGTGGAGTCACAAGCTGGATCATTGAGAGGACACGGTGGTGGGGTAGGCAAAGGTTGGGAAGGAAGCAAGCACAGCATGTGTGCAAACATGTATGCAAGCTCTGATGCCAGCTGGAAATGAGTGGTGATTGGGTCTCAGGTTTTAGAAACGTAACAAACAAACAAAACTTTCTTTTCCTTCAGTGATGCTTACCCTGAGATTTGTCTCCCCACCTGGAGAAGCATAACAACTCCCTGAGATTTCTGCTAAGGTTGTTGAGACATGACAGCCCTTGCTGGGCTCATTGCAGCTCTTCCATTATGCTTCTTTATTTGTGTCCTAGTTTACTATACCTTCAGTATCTGTGCTTCACCTGGCTCGCTCTTTCAACTCAACACCTGTTTCCTGTTTGTCACCTTTCACACAGAATGATGCATTCTTTTTCATGCAAGTTTTTATAAGGTTCTAAATTAACTTAAATTTTGTCTATATGCAATGCTTCTCCTCTGCTAGATTCTGATTTATATTTGCCTACACCTGTTATCTGTTTATTTTTTTTCTATTTGAAACTCCATATAGTGATGCTCTTCTGGACTAGCTGTATGGAATGAGGGTGACTACCATATTTTTCTGTGTATAAGACGACCCCCCCCACTTTTCCAACCCAAATTAAGAAATCAATATTTTAAACATAAAACAGAATACATTTTTATTTACTAATTAGGTAACATTTACATACCAGTACTGTAATATTATGCATCACACTTAGCTTTAAGTGTTTTATTCAGCCCCTGGGCTCAGACTGCTCTGACATTACCAGTCCCTGTTGCATCTGAGCACTGCCTACACGCTCCACCTCCAACGAGGTGTGTTCCAGTTGGTTTGTTCAGCATCAGCTGACGTCAGTTCCATAAGGCTCATGATTGGAGGAAGCTAAGTCTCCTGACTGTAGGAAGCTAAGCCTCATGATTGGAGGCCACTAAGCTTCGTGATCGAAGGAAGCCTGTTTGCAGAGGCAAGGTATGGCCAGTTTCACAATCATGCGGTTCTCTCCTCTGCTTACTTCCATGTATAAGACGACCCTCAATTTTTAGTCTAAAGATTTTAGACAAAAGTATCATCTTATACACGGAAAAATATGGTATTTCCTGAGTGACCTGTTATTCTGTGTCATGATCTATTCCCTGTGCCATGGCAGCTGTTCTATGTAGGGTCTTGGGATCAGCGGCAGAGCACTTAGCTTTATGGACCATGTTTCCCTATCTATACAAGTCTACTTCTGTTCTGGAAGGACTCTGCTCCCTCTATTTTAAGGCAGCTGTTTATCAGTACTGACCTCCAGAATCTACAGGTGAGGCAGCTTTGGTGTTTGGGTCATAGGGAAAGCAGAACCTCCTTTTAGCCTAGTTTCCAGCCTTAGTCAGATCCTGTTTTGTTCTTTGCTTCATTGCCCTGAAGAATTCTAAGCACCAGGAGGAATCCCCACAGCGGCCCTTCACGTTCCCATCTGTTTGTGTGCATGCATGCATATGCATATGCAATTGACAGAGGAATAATGAGAAAGAGAGAGAGAGAGGTTGAGATTGGTGTATCAGGGGCACCACCAGTCCAGGACTGATGAAGCACTCCATTAAACTACATTCCCAAATCAATTGTCTCTTCTTTGCCATCAATTTAAGCAGTAGATAGGCAAGAAAATATAACAAAAGCTGTACAGTAAGGGTGACAAAAGGGTGCAGTAATTTGCATTTCTATGTAATGTATAGTAATTATTTCTAAAGTTGCATCAAGACACATAGTATGACAAATACTCATTTTATTTGTTTTTATGACTTCTGGTGTCTTTTTATTGAGATGGTATTTCCTCTCTTTTGGATGTTTGTATGTGGCCTGCTGCTATTTCACTTTAACATTAAACATTTGTGTGGCATAGTTTTTATGTTGTGCTGGCCTATCGCTGAGCAGGCTCATCCCCTGCCCCAGGGCTCTATAGACTACAAAGGAATACAATACACACAATTCTTTGGAAGAAAGGCCACAACCTTATTGGTTACAGCAGCAGTCCCTGGCTAGCATTGGGGGATTGGGTCCAGTGCATTGAGAGACCTGAGTGCCACTCAATGTCCACCACCATTTGCTTCAGTAGCCGCTGAAGGTTCCGGCAGAAGCCATCTTCTGGAAACCAGCTGGGCGTGCGCCACTCCAAGCTTCTCATACAGCTGGGTTAGTGGGCTCCTGTCTTCACCCTTAAACTGTTTTAATCCAACCCCAATGCCCCAAACCGCCACAAGAGCTGAGCCAGAGAACTGCAGCTGCAACCAATCCACTAGGGCTTACTTTGTATCACACAACCATATTTCCTGCCCTAAATTTGATAAGTGAATCCCAACAGCCTGGAAGAGGTGCAACTCCTGAAATGAAATGTCTGGGTGTTTAATCCAGTAGCAAACCCAGGATGCCACCAGCCCAACAACAGACCTAGCATCCTTTTGCTTTGCAACATCCACTCTCCTGGGGCCCCATGCTCCTTGCTTCCTCTCAAGGAGGTCTGACCACATGATATGCATGGTGGGAAAGCAATTATAAGTTCAAAGTCCATTTTAATGAAAAATTGGGTCAATCCTCTTAGTTCCCAGCAAGCTATTCTCTCCAAGCCAAAAATGAATCATGACTGTAGGTCTGTGCCTTTTAAGCTGTGCCACTAAAAGGGAAGGGGGAGCATTAATTGAGGCTATAGCATGCCCCACTTATCCAGCCACCTAACCGCATACACGGAGCCAAGTGGCCAGCCAAGATGCCATCCCCATGGCACTACCAACAGCATATCACTCTGCCTGAGGGTGGGGCCAACAAGCCAAACATTAGTCACAGAACCTGTCAATAGAACTGAAAGAGAGAAATATTGTGCTTGTATAGTCTGGATGTATCTGTTTAAAGCATCCAACTTCCCTCTGCCTATCCCCTTTATACAGTCCAGAGGCATAAAAAACCTGGCTGCCATGGTGGCTGCCTCCAGCCAGTTGTGAGTGTCAAAATCCCGGGGTGGGTAACCTGCCTATGCTAGGGCCACTCACAGTGCTCCAGAACACTGATAGCATGTTAGTGGAGTGCCCTCTCCATGAATCAGCCAAGGGCCATACACAGTGCACTTGTGGATTGCCGTACTGTGGACATTGGTGGTGGACCCCACTCCCAACTCCCCAGATCAAAGGCTCTGAAGGCTGTCATGCATGCTGTCTTAAACAAGGACATGCTATATTCAGACCAACACAAGCAGTTGAGCTGGGTATCATCATATCAAATGGCCAAGGTGATGGGCTTTCTCCCGTCTGAGACCTGCAGGGTGGTTCTTTCCCACCTATCTCTGGTTAGCTAATGTAAAATGTCCCAGAGGGATCAGAGAAGTCTGTGCCTGACAATAAAAGGCAATAACTGCTGGATGGATGTGCAGTATTCAGGGTACCAGACCCTGGGCCCAAAGGTACACTACATATTCTAAACTTGCTGCTTCTATCATGGGGAGAGAGGCCACATATCCCTTGAGGCTGAGTAAGGAGAATAAGAGCCCCAGAGCCCCACCGTGTTCCTTCAGGGTAGAAGAGGCAGCTGAGATATATACTCCCTCAATGACTTCCTGCTCCCAAGTCTCTCACAGTCTTATGGCATTGGGTCTGTATTGATGCATGCCTGCGACACGGGCTATTCCTGTCTTTCTGGGAACAAGCTAGGACATCCATGATGCTGCCATTGAAACCTGGAACAAACATGGCCAAACAAGTTGTGTTGGCTGCCAGACATATGAGGTCCAACCATCACGCAGGACCCCTGGGGTATGCAATCATCCCAGGACGATCAGGGAAGCCCTGCACACAACATCCTAATCCCCCCCCTGCCAGCCAGTACCAAGCCAGTGGGATCCCTACTCCTCACTGGCCAATCAGGAACAATAGTGGATCCTTTGTTAGCTGCCCCTTCTTGCTCCAGTAGATCGCATGGCCATTGCCATGCCTTTCCTGGCACCCTGGACCCAGGTGAGCCCTTCTCAGCAGCAACTAAGGTGCCCAGGTAAGTCGGGGCTCCTGTTTTATATTATATTTTGTTTTTCAGGTGCAGGTCCCCTCCATGCTAGATGATTTAAACTTTGTGCATATGGGACTTAGAAGAGCTGCAGTGGGTTTTCATTTAGAGGTCTCAGAACAGATATTTGTTTGCTCTTTCAACAGCCTCCATGATAAACTAATCTGTCCCAAATTTTCCATCACTAATAGATACCACTTTCCTGTTAATGCTGAGTGAGAAAATGCAGAAGTTGGCAATCTGCAGATCTTACATAAATTGTCATAGTCCGTTAATAGTTCCATAAGCTCAAAGATGTTTCTTTAAAGTTCTAATGATTTTGTTTAAATGATAAAATTCAAGGACAGGTAGTTGGAAGAAAGGGAAAAAGAATTCAGCAGTGTTCTAGTTATATAAATCTGCCTAATGTCCCACTTTCCCCCCTACTACAAACTTTAATTCCACTTAATACTATACTATGTTATATTAGTATAATACTGTGCTGTTTTATATTGTATAATAATATGTTATTCTGTACTTTAATTCAGTTTAATATTATGGCCACATGTACGTATCCTTATGTATTACTTAAGGTATGGTGCTTTTGTGGGTGGTTTTTTTTTTAAATTTTATTTTATTACAGCCCACAGAAATCTGCAAGAATTCCCTCACGCACATGCCCGGAAGCTTTAGCCAAAAAATGAAGGACGTGGCTGGGAGGAGCTGCAGGGCATTAGGGTTCTGGTAATCACCTGTTCCGTTATGCTGTGTATAGGATGGCTATCAGGAAAGTATCCTTACCTAATGCCTTGCAGCTACCACAGAGCTTAGCTCCTCTCAGCCACTTTTTCCGATTTCATGGAGGCTCATCATGTCTGAGATGCAGACTTTATTCCTAAAATATGATTAAAAACATATTTTGGCTAAAGGCCTCAGAATTTGGCTAGGGGAATTCCTGCCAACGTCTAGGGACTGTAGTTTAAAAAAAAAAAAAAGGCAAGTCCCATGCTGACTCTACTGAATTCAGTGAGCTACTCTTGAGGAAACATGTATAGGTTCAGTTTATAAAACGCAAAGGCTCTCATCCAGCATAGTGCTGGCATGTCAGCGTCCGTGTGGAGGAAGCTCTCCCCTGCCCAAATTGTCAGAACGGCTTGAAAACTGGCTAAAGAGGGCTCTGTAGTCTTTCAGAACATGGGAAGCTGCATCGGGAAGGGTCGGCCACCCCTTTCCTACTTTGGATTCTGCTGATCTACCAGTGGAAATCCAGCATTAGATCATGCCCCTTGGTAATTTATTTTAATGAAGGTTGTTCTTCAGCCTTACAACATGCATCTTCAGCTTTTAATGAGAACTTTAAACAGCCTTACACATAAGCTTTGCTTAGGCTGAAGTACTAGTTTGAAGTAGGGTCCTCTGAAGAAGAAAAAACCCCTCTGCTTGTTTTTTTTCCCCTTAACAACCCTTTTTATTTCTTTCCTTTTATCCTCTACTGGTATTTAATCCTTCACTGTTGGGGGAAAAAAGTTGTCAGTTCTCATATTTCTCAGCCAGCAGCAAGGATTTCAAACTGAAATGGAGGAAGCTGGAATCCCTGTTTGCTCCAGTTGATTAGCATAAGTAAGGTAAACAAACAAGCTCTCCAACAGAGGTAGTGGCTTCCTGCATCTTCTGTTCACACATTTAGAGCTTGAGCTGGTCTGTCACAAATACGTAATAATAAACCCTTTTCTAGAGGGATAGCTGTGTTACTTTGTTGTAGAAAAGTGGGCTATAGTCCACGACAGCTCAGGCTGTAATTTGTTAGTATGTATGGTATAATGTATGGTCTGTGTCAGCACAGTTACCCAGAAAATTAGAATAAAAGCATGATATTAATACAATTAGCTCATTATGTTAAGCCTAAAAGTTAAGAGCAGTTGGTTAAAACCTCTCTTTAAAATGCCAGGGCTTGTCAAGGAACCAACAAGCACGTGTAGCTGACATCATGAAAGTCCTTTCAGGGAGAATATTCCACAAGCTTTGTTACCACTACATAGAAGTCTCTGCTCCTGATGGATGCCTAACGGGTTTCATTTGGTAACAGAAGAGTTATGCAGTGGTCTGCTTAGGGGGCACACCTTGTACAAACTCTTCAAATTCAGTCTTGTATACACCTACCAGGGATTAACTCCCATTGAATTCATCGGAGTTTAGCTCTGATGAAATGTGTAAATGTGAGCTGTTATTTTTGACCCTGGGTGACAAAATTACAAAGAAACAAAACTGCTCCTAGACCTCGGATTGAACATGCATTTACTATTTTCTTTTTTTTTATCCTGTTGTTTTACATTGGTTTTAGATTATGCATTTTTGTATTTTATTTTCTTATTTAGGTTATTTGCTTTTAACACTGAACAGAGAGTTACAAATCCTTTAAATAAGTTATATACAGATGAGTTTTGTGCTGTCAAGTTGGTTCTGGCTTATGGCAAACGGGGCTTTTGAAGTTGTGTGAAACGTTCAGAGTGGTTTAACGTTGCCACACTCACCCCAGTGAGTTTCCATGGTCCAGTGGAAATTTGAACCCAGATCTCTTGAGTCCTAGTCCAATACTATGTCCACTAACCACACTGAAACTCAATAAATGAGTAGGTAAAAACAACGAAATGGAACTCAAGAAGAGTAGATGCACAACTACTCTGTGATAAAAGATAAAAATGTTTCTGGCTAACATACCCTCTAATTTTGAGGGCTTGGCCTCTCCCTTGCGCAACCTCTCCCCTGCGTGCATGTGCAACTCTGCCCCCCTGCACGTGTGCAGGGTTCTGTAGCAACTTGAACCAAAGGGGCTGCATGGAGGAGAAGGAAAGCTGTGCAAAGGGAGGTGGAGATGCACGCGAACGCAGCTGCGCACCTTAGAAGGATCCTTGTTCTGTCCCAATCATCCTGTCCAAGATACAAAATTTTAGGAAGGGGCAAGATTTTGTTGCCCTCCATTTATAACTTTCCCATATTTTTCTACTTCTTTCCCCATGTTATTTCTTACGCACACACTCAGAAATCTGTTCAGAAAGGAGAGACAGAATAGCTGAACAGCACATTTTGTGTGATACACGTCTGTCTGAAAGTGCCTGTGGTCTGTTTCCTATATTCTGGAAAAGGTGGAACTAGAAAATTGTGCAGAAAAATGTCCAGATAATGTTATCAGATTTAGCCTGTTTACTTTGTTATTGAATAATATTAGAAAAGGATGGCAAATAAATGTATAACTCTAGTCTTGAACCAGCCAGGAGTGAACTGGGCTTTGCACAGGAAAGGGTTGTCATGCCTTGTTTTTATTTCCCCTGTAAATAAACCCCATGGTTCCTCAAAGCTTGGCTTAGAAGAGTAATTTGCATAAGTTCATATCTTACGTGTAGCCCATCTAACATGATTGATTGCAGTAGAGCATCCTGTACAAAGAAGGATAATCACAGACATACAGGATGCGGAGAATCTTCTACAGAGAAATACAGCATTAGAAAAAGTTTCTTTGCTTACATCTGTGTTTCTAAGCATGCCTACTTTGGATTAATTTCCATTTAACCACATAGGCAATGTGCTTTGGCTTGAATCTGAGAGAGAGTTATATTTACCTTTGTGAGTATATGGGAAACTTTGTACTCAGTTTTAGGACAGGATCTATTTTTATTTATTCCATTATTATGAAGTAGAGATATTTGTAGGGAAATCAGTCTTTTTGCTCATTCCAGTGTGAACTGACCTGATTTGTACTGCCCAGACTAATGTACAGCTCAGATTATAATTATCCTTTGGATTTTGCACTTCTCTGAATATAATTCCTGGTTCAAAAAAGTGCTTCAGTACATCAGATATGTATGCATTAGGATAAAATGCATTTTAAAATGTGTGTATTTAGATTAAATGATGTCAGTTGGGCTGAGAGAGACAGAGAAACAGGTCATCTCAAAGTCATTCTGTGCCTCCCCAGTTTTAATCACAGCATCATACTATCTTTCATGACACGATTGTGATGCTAATACACCAGCCCTTGCTGGTGTATTGGTATCCATTCTGCATTCCAAATCATAGTTGATTCTTATGGTTCGTCTTGGGGTTATTAAAAAAAAAAGATGAAAAATAAAAGTGGTGTGCTCTCCATTTTGACGTTTCAAATATAATCATAAACTTTAGTCCTACATTTACATGTAAAAAGGTTAATCAGTAGTGTTTCTTAATTCAGAGGAATTCTGATGGAAACATTGAGAACAGATGCTGGGGAAACAGGGGTCATCCTCCCACCTTTCGCCATATGTGAGAAATAGAGCCTCAGTACAGTGAGTGGTTATGCAGTGGTTGCACACAGTTAAATCGTGCTGAAATCAGTGGCTCTGTCACATTTGTAAATGCACACTTGTTTTCAGTATAAATAATTTTGAATGTCGAACTCTTCAGAGTCCATTTAAAAGCTATTCTCTGCAGGCACGTATAACGTTCAATCCTTTGGGGAATTAGTGTACAATTCAGATTAATTTTTGTTTTAATTGTGCCTTTGCTGGCAGATGATGAAAAGTCAATTATATAAATTACTTGAGTCTCATGTAGTTCAAGTATGACGTTCACATCTTACACAATTATTTCAATGTTCATTTAAAAAACCTAAGTTGTCCGAATATCTACTTGTAACTAAATATCAGAAAGGTTTATCCAAAGGTAGTGCTGAATCTACTATTCTTTTTATTCATATATATATGAATAATATATATACTTGCATATATATTATATATATCATATATTGTACACACACACACACACACACACACAAGTAAGGTGGAACGTATAGTTTACAGGTGTTGCTATACAAAACCTGTATGGTAGCACTGTGCTACTGTTGCAGGCCTCTTTGTTTTTCAGCTTACAAACACTCTGTGGCTGAAACAGTGTTGCAGAGTTTCTGTCTGTCAGTTAAGAAATATCTGTAGGCATTCTGCATTGCATACTGAGTTGTGTGATTCAGTATGTGACAGATAAAGCCTACAGAGATCATGCCTACAGTGACATATGGGAATTTGCTGCTAAAAGATAAGCCACAAAAGGATTTTGGCCATTTCTCTATCCCATGACCTGAAGTTCTGAAACCTTCCTTCCACAATTTGCTTTTTGGCAAATACTGTAATTTGGTAAATAATTTTTTTTTTAAAATGCAGCTAAGATTAATGTACATGTATGTTGTAATTCCTGTGGAACTGGAAATTCCCCAGATAGTCTGTGACTGGGGAATTGTGCAAGTTTTATTCAAGGGGGGGGGGGGGAAGGTAATTTTTCAGACCGATAGTACCTAAGCATTTGTGTTAATGAAGCTTATGATGGCTTCTAGATTCCAGAATGATTTAGAAGTGGAAATGTTGGCACTGCTCTGCTTGGTTGCTTGTTTCTTCTTCTTTTTCCCCACCCTTCAGAAGAAAACATATGTAGATTATAAATTATACCTTTAACTTACTGCTGAATAGTAGAAATTTCTAGTGGGGTAGTCTTGCTGATTGATTACAACAAAAACAACATAAGACTCTTATGGCATATTAATGATTAATACATTTTTTTTTCTGGTAGAAGATTTTGTGGACTTCCGCCCACTTCATCAGATGCATCAGTGACATCTTAAAGATTAAGAAATAAATCTTGTTAGTCTTTCAAGTGCCACAAGACCCTTTGCTGAATAATGTAATTATTTTAAGGATTGGTAAGGATGTTTGTTTGGTTTACTTGGTTCAGCAATAACAAACCTTAGTTCATTTGGTTCAGTATTCACAAATTTCTTAAATACTATGAAAAGAATTTAAATTTTAGAATCTCAATGTGAGAGAAAGTGAAACTGACAGACATCCAATTTTTGAGTGGTTAGCTCTTAAGAAGTCTAGCTTTGAATCTCTGTTAATTTTACTATGTTGTGGCACTGAATCATTGATGTTGTCTCTAAGAGGCTTCCCATTTTGTTTTGTTTTGGTTTTTTTGGTATTGTCTGAGTACTCAAAATGGGTTTTTGGATTACAACTATTTATCCACTTACTGACATGACTATAATGATAGTGGGAAGAACACTCATTTCTAGGTTGGCCCATGCTCCATGTGTTGGACTTTCACCAATCACTGCAACTCAGGCCTGAATGTTTAATCATTTTGGTAAGAGGTTAGAAAGAACACATGGTTACAGAAAACCAGTTGATGTTTAATTCAGTACTTGCAAGGCTTTTTCCTAAAACATTCAAATTTTTCCTCTGTTTTAATGTGGACCCTGGCACTAGAAGCAACCAGTATATCTAGGGCTTATAGTTTGAGAATGACAGCTCCATTCAGTACTCTTATTGTTCAACATACACATTAGACTGTACTTTTAGTTTTCCTTAACTGTTTATTTTTTCCCAATTATTTAACATATAAACTGGATTAATTTATGAGGAAAGAGATTATTCACTTAGAAAAGGCAACAAAAAGGACAGATAAATAATGGATAATGTGGCATATTTCTTTGCAAAAATGTGTAAAAATGACTTCATTTTAAACATACACTAAAACAAAGAGCAGTAATGTTAACAGTGTTCAGTTATTCATTCAACAAAAGCTACTTAGGAAATACTTATGTAATAATAATTAGGAGAAAATAATTGTTCAGTTCTGTAGTTAACCACATTTTATTTTAATGGAACATTTTAAATTAATAAATATACCCATACACTTGTTGTGACAATAATAGGCACAGTGTATCTTATCAGATAATTAACTTTCACAAACATAATAACAGGACTTCTGCAGAGCAATGGCACAGTTATTACTTTGCCTATTCCTTTAAAAATGCAATATTTTATTAAGGAAGTCATAGAAGTTCCAATTTGCCCATTTTTATTTTGTTTTTGCTTAGTATTACTTCATTTGACTTCAGGAAATGGAATGTTCTTGTTTACAGCAAGGCCAAGCAGCAGAGTTTTTGTAAGCGTCAGTCTCAGAGGGACTTGAAGGCCAGCCCAATCTGGCTGCCTTGGCTGAAGAATCAAATGGCAATTCAGAAACAGAGGTTGGATGAAGGTCAGGCAGGTACAGAAAATCAAGAGCTAGTCCATCGTAAAGGACAAGTGGCAAGTTGAGTAGACTTGTAGCGACATGCTACAAATGACAAATCAAATCGTACAGATAGGAATGATTTATCACCATTCCTTCCTGGATATTAGTTAGCTGTTGATGGTCAACCAGTTTCAGCTAGGTGGTAGATGGAACACAAAACTCCAGAGAGCTCATTCATTGTAAGAAGCAGTGATTTCTTGTGTGTTGAAAGCCATCTGATTGTAATTCCAAGAGCTTGCAAATAGGCTGCTTTACTTTGTGAGTGAGCATCATGAATTAAACCCTGGTTCAGTTTGCATTCTAATTGTTCAAGCATAATGCTTAGACAGGGTGACGTGGCTCATATGTTAATGTATTTTCTTCTTTTAATTGCATGCTGATTGTATCATCTCAGGAAAACAGCCTTCTGCGCAAGTATCCTGAACTGAATGAGTATCACCACACCACAAAACTATTTAGCAGACTTGTAGTACGTTTTTTTTTAAAGCCATGCATTCCATATGCATGAGGTATGTTGTGACAGATGTATGCACTCTGATTTGGAGAAACCTGTTCCTACAAAGGATAATGTCTAAAAACTTGCACTGATGTATAGATATAACTAGGGGCGAATCAAACTACTGCATTCACCCTTTGCGCTAGCCCTGTGCACCATAGCTCTGATGCACTGTGATCTTATTTTGTTTTGAGTATCATCAAAGTGATCCTACAGCTCTTTTGTGAAGGTTTTAGGAACATAGCTGCATAGTTCCTCCTGGAATTCTCATTTCACAGATACAGGATTGGTGCAGAAGAACTAAGACACAACATGCCATGTCACAGTCCCATTGGTAGTTCAGAGCAGGATGAGTACAAAGGGTTTTTTATCTAGAGCCTGGAAGAATGTGGTGGATTATGGATAGAACTTAGTTTCCCAGCTGTTGTGCAGTTATTTGAGAAAACAACTGTCTACTGGTTGGAGTATCAGTATGTGCACATTGATAGGCAGCATTGTTCTAATTCTCTGCCAGATCACACAGTAGTACTGTAGCTCAAGCAGCCTCTTGGAGGTGGAACATGTAGTTGTCTGTTGCATAGGTCCTTAACCTATGGTCTGCAGACCTCCATGGGCTGCAGTGTCCTCACCAGGGGTCCATGCAGGCTTGAAGAAATGTTATGATATTTTGCAGTTAAAATTAAAAGAAAGAATGAAAGAAAGAAAGAAAGAAAGAAAGAAAGAAAGAAAAGGAAACATAGAACAAAATCATAATTTCTCTTGCTTGTTTGTGTAAAACTTGGCTTTTCTAACCACTGCCTCCATTAAAAGCAAACAAAAGTAAACATCTGTTGTGAAAATAACTGTTTGATATTTCTGCACACTGTGGGAACATGCAAGTGAATGATGCTGAATGGCTGAGAAACAGAACATGACATTTCTTGCTACTGCACAGACAGTCAAAAGCCATGGGAAGAGAGAGTCAGTCAGTGTCAGTGTGAGTGAGTGTTCAGACAGATTTCGTGATCATGTTTCTTCTTTGATTTCTGCTAATAAAAGCATTAGGTTATTGTCGGGTAAAGTGACTTTTCAATATTATTGCAGTGAATTTCACAACAATATATTCTGGCTGAGCCTCAGAATGGATCGCTGACTGAATTTAAAACATAAAAGAACTGATGCTGTTGATGAGGATGCATCCTGTTCAAAGCAAAATGAAGCTTCTTCCAGACATCTTAAAAAGTGTTGATGTTATAGCAAGGAATATCTGTCGATTGGCTTCACATGTATAGGTCCCAAAGAAGCAACTACCACAGTGTGTCTTGTGTTATAAGATATTGTCCAACGAGGCTATGAAACCATCAAAACTGCAAAGACATCTTGATTTTTGTTGTTTAGTCGTGTCCGACTCTTCGTGACCCCATGGACCAGAGCATGCCAGGCCCTGTGATGTCTCTGCTTTTTAAGATGCTGTCTAGGTTTGTCATCGCTTTCCTCCCAAGAAGCAGGCGTCTTTTAATTTCGTGGCTGCTGTCCCCATCTGCAGTGATCATGGAGCCCAAGAAGGTAAACTCTGTCACTGCCTCCATATCTTCCCTTTCTATTTGCCAGGAGGTGATGGGACCAGTGGCCATGATCTTAGTTTTTTTTATGTTGAGCTTCAGACCATTTTTTGCGCTCTCCTCTTTCACCCTCATTAAGAGGTTCTTTAATTCCTCATCTTGATACTATACATAAAGAACATGCCACAAAAGGCATCGATTTTTTTCCAAAAGTAAGGAACATGAGCTTCGGGAAAGACTGCAACTGGTTGTAACTATGAAAATGCAGTGAGAGCCTCATTTGAAGTTTCTCAACTAACAGCAAAAACCAGAAAACCACACACAATAGTTGAAGAACCTCTCTTTACCTGCTGCAAAACTCATGGTTTCTGCATTGATCAACGAGAAAGCTGCCAAGGACCTTTCCTTAATACCTTTGTCAAATGACACAATTAATAAGTGAATCAATGGTTTGTCAGCCAAATTCAAGAAAGAAGTATTAGAAAGAATTCAGATTTTCCCCTTCTTTGCTTTTTTTTAAAAAAATGATTAAAGAAAGGTAATAATGACAACACTAACATAAAATGTGTATACATACAATACAATACACCTAGAATTCCCCTCCTGTGCCACCCTCACCCTCAGGACTAGGTAACCAAAAATATCCTTTTAATTCCTTTTCACCCCATTCCACTCCAAAAATACATCGATTCTTCTGCTGGCTTGTGACCTTTCCCTTTCACAAAGACATACTTCAAATATTAATTCCATACCTCTTTAAAATCATTATGTATTTTGTCATTCCCCTTCTTACTTTCATTTCACATGTTAGTTTATTGTTAATCGGTAAACTCCACATTTCTTTGTACCAATCTTCAAGATTAATTTGCTTATCACTTTTCCAATTTTTTGCAAATATTAGTCTTGCTGCTGTGACCATTATAACAATTAACACTTTCTGGTCTTTTTTAATGTGATCGTTCTTAATTATATTTAATAGGGCAATAATTGGTGATATTTGAATATTATATCCAATAGTTTCTCTAATTTCTTTAAAATTGCCCATTTTTTCTTATTTCACAAGTCCACCACATATGCATATAGGTCCCTTTTTCTTTTTTATATCTCCAGCATTGAGATGGTACATTTTTATGCAACCTTATGACAATTTTTTTTACCCTTATAGACATCTTCTTCATTATTCTTTTTGACCATATTTTATTCCAATCCTCACTTTTGACCTCTTCCTCTAAATCCTCTTGCCACTGGTTTTTCATCATAGCTTTTTCAGATCCCGCTTGTGTTAAAATCTTATAAATTACACTAACTGTACTCTTTCTTTTGTTTCCTTCCTTTTGAATTTGTCGTTGCTCAATAATCTCCTCAAATTTTGTCAATTTTCTAATTTCTACTTTTCTGGTCAACTTCTTTGTCAAACTTTCCATTTGGAGTATATTTAACCAAGGTATCCCCTCTTCCTGCCCCCAAATTTCCTTTATAGTATTTTTATCTTTCACCTTTTTCATCCAACTCCTAATTGTATTCAACCCTTTCTCTACTAATACTTCTTTAAGTTTAATTTTAAGAATTTTGGGGAAGTTCTGAGTCTCCACTACTTGTTGTAATGGGGAAATAAGTGGACTTAGTATATATCTATTTTCTTTCCAACATTCTAACATGTTCTTCAAAAAGGGATGTCCCCCTACTTTGCACTGCAGTTGGACGAAAGCACAGACAGAACAAACAAAGCAACCTTACTGTGCTGCGTTAGATATGAGTATGAGAGAAATGTTTTTGAAGACATACTGTTCATCTCCTCGTTGGCACACGCTACAGCTGAAGAACTATTTAACAGCTTAAACAAGTTTATAACATCTCATGACCTGAATTGGTTGAAATGCATTGGAATGAGCACAGACGGAACCCGAGCAATGTCTGGAAACCATACTGGACTTGTAGCATGGATTAAAGTGTGCTGCTTTAATTAAGATTAAGAAATCATACAGTTGGTGACTTGGTACCATTGCTGCATAGGGAAGCTCTAGTTGCTAAGAAGATATGAGAAAAACTAAAGCAGACCTTAAATGAATCAGTCAAAACTGTCAGTTTTATAAAAAGCAAATCACTGAATTCAAGACCAGCCAGTCTTTAATATCCATCTTGGGCAAGGTACTAGAGTGGATTGTGGCTTCTCAGCTCCAGGGATTCCTGGATGAATCAAATTATCTAGATCCATTTCATTCTGGCTTCAGGCCTGGTTATGGGACAGAGATTGCTTTGGTCACCTCAGTTGGGCAACCTATGCTTGGAACTGGACAGGGGGAGTGTGTCCCTGTTGGTTCTGCTGGACCTCTCAGCGGCTTTCAATACTATTGACCATAGAATCTTCCTGACCCGTCTCTCTGGAATGGGACTTGGGGACACTGTTTTACAGTGGCTCCGGTCCTTCCTGAAGGGGAGAACTCAGAGGGTAGTGATGGTGGGGCTCTTGTTCGACACCCTGGCCATTGGCCTGTGTCCCTCAGAGTTCTGTTTTGTCCCCTGTGCTATTTAACATCTACATGAAACCACTGGGAGGGGTTGTCTGGAGTTTTGAGGTTTGGTGTCACCAGTAGGCTGATGACACCCAACTCTATCTCACCTTTCCATCTAAATCCAAAGAAGCTGTCTCGGTTCTAAATCAGTGTCTGGTGTCAGTAATGGAGTGGATGAGTAGGAATAAACTGAAATTTAATCCAGAAAAAACAAAAGTGCTCCTTGTCAGTCAAAAAGCAGATCATGGAATAGGGTTGAAGCCTGTGCTCAATGGGGTTATACTCCCTTTGAAAACACAGGCAGGCAGCTTGGGGGTGTTTCTGGATTCATGTCTGAGCCTGGATGCCCAGGTTTCAGTGGTGGCCAGGAGCATCTTTGCACAGTAAAAACTAGTGTGCCAGATGCACTCGTTTCTTGAGAGGTCTGATCTGGCTTTGGAGACACATGCCCTAGTTACATCTCAGTAGGATTACTGTAACATAATCTACATGGGGCTGCCTTTAGAAAGTGTTTGGGAACTTTAAAAGGGTCCAAAATGCCACAGCCAGATTGTTAACTGGGGCTGGTTAGACGGATCATATAACTCCCCTGTTACAGCAGCTCCACTGGCTGCCTGTCTGTTTCCAGGCACAATTTAAAGTGCTGGTTTTAGCCTACAAAACCTCTAAAGGCTTGGGTCCAATCTATCTAGAAGATTGCTTCTTCTTCGTGGCCTCTGTGAATCACACCCTGGGTGATTCGCGCCTGCGTGGAGCCTCATCGGAAGATTCTAGAGCTTCTGCGGTAGCAATAAACACATTAGAATATGCCCCTCCCCACCCGTATAAGTACCTTGGCGCCAAGCGTCCCCTTTCAGTTTCTTTCAACCGCCGCGTTGAAAGCCTCATAATTCTGCTTCTGTGAGTAAAAGAGAAAGAGAGCTTATTCTTGGTTCCTTCCTGTTATCAATCTTTTTCTTTTAAACTATTAGATCAAACTCGTTATTATCAGAGATTTTTTTCCTTTCCCCTCGCTCGGCCTCTGGCCACAGCACCACCCCCTTCAATCATCGGTTTTTCTCCTCAATTATTTTCTCGAAATAATCGAAACCCTCAATACCGAAGTCCTCGACTTCGAAAACAACTTCTAAACGTCAGAGACCTACTGAAGCTGCTCCAGCTCTGGAGCCTGTTCCTCCTAAACGAGCTAAACAGTCTAAGCCTACAGACATCCCACCACAACCACAACAACTCTCTGAATCAATTTCGGTCGGATATCCCTCAGATGATGACAGACTTCCGTCCCATCAACCCTGTTCTCAGTCTCCAGAGTGGGATGATAGAGTCAACCAACTAATGTCCTCTCCTCCCAGTCCAGAACCTTCCATTCCTTCCAGCAATCCTTCAGTTATTTCATAGCCCGAGGATTCCCATCCCGAACGGCTTGACACCGTTCCATATTCGATGCCCTCGGATAGCCCACCGATCCCTAACCAGAACCGTCAACATCAACAATCTCGACAGCTCGCTTCATCGCGTGTGGTTCAAACCCTCGCTCAGCACATGCATCGGGTTGCCATTTGCCCTGACCAGTGCTCTGCTCGACAAACTGCACCGACTAGTCGACCAGGTGTTTTACCCGGTTCGATAATACCATCTAGCAGTCGGCCTACCTCTCGACAACCATCGGTGTCAAAGCGGCCACATCACCGAGAGGTACCTATACCTCAACCTGCTTCCCATTTGGTATCGAAAAAACCTCGAACCGTCGAGCAGATTTCATCCACACGTGAGGCTTTTGCAGCCCCAGCCTCCCGATACTTTCATACTACAATAGATGACGGAAATCACTCTTCATGCTTGGCATCGCCAGCGTCCGTTTATTCTACTGTTATGCCATCGCATCAGCAACCTCCGTTTCGACATCACAGAGACACAGGCTCTGATATCGATGATCCTCAATATTCATCCTGGTCCATGGACACACGCTCCAATATTATAATGTGTCTGTGTGCATTAACAGATTAACATATTTCTCCCTTCTCTCCAAATCTGAACACCTTTCATGAGAAATTTTCAATAAATATTTGATGTACTTTGGGGTTTCAAATCTTGAGTTAAGTCTCAGTTGTCCGTGGCAACAAAAGATATTTAAAGTTGGGTCCGTAGGAAAGAAAAGGTTATGAACCTGCTGGTTTATTGTATTCCTTTTTCTTCATGTCTCTGCTTTTGTTGTTAATTTTGGTGGTGTTGGGCAGGTGACGAAAAACAATTTCATTATCTACATCAGTGGTTCTCGACCTTGTTTAATTCAGGTGTTCTTGGACTGCAACTCCCAGAAACCCTGGCCAACACAGGTAGTGTTGAAGGTTTCTGGGAGTTGCAGTTCAAGAACACCTAGGTTACCCTGGTTGGGAACCACTGACCTGCATCATTAAAAGCAAACAATGTAAATATGATCTTTTCTCTTGGTGGGTGCAGACTGATGTCCTGTACCACGCACATCTCCATTGACATATGCACCGTTACCATGTCAGTTCATCACTGGGACCTGAAAACCGAAACGCATTTCTTATGATTCTACCCAGATCACACCGTTTCCTTGTTCAGGGATTGTCAATTTGGAGCTCAATTCAAATGGAAGGTTGAGGACTCAACAAGGATTTTGGGACCATAACATCTCCAGACAAGAGCAGTTCATGGATGAAGTAACAGGCAGGCCACCATCTACCATTTTAGGGTAAACCTGCTCATGCTTGGACCATGTCTGCACCCAGTTTCTCTTGTTCATTATGTTGATGGTAATCCCTTCTATTATACACAGACAGGATGACTTCACAAGAGAGGTCTGTGCCCTTTGCGTTTAAGGACCTGAAGGTCTTTCAGCATAAAAATATGTAGAGGAATGATGTGTTTTTTTAATAGAAATGTGTGGAACAGTAAATAGTCCATTTAATTTTATAAAAGTTTTTCTGGGAACAACTTTGTATGACAAATGATACTTCAGAATTTCTATATTTAACTGTAAAGCATAAGTACAGCATGTCATTTTGTATGAAATGTGGGTTTGTTGCTGTCTGATATGAAGCTAAGTGCAGGTAGTTTAAAGACAGCCATCCATTTAGTGAGCCTACCATTTTCATGCCATATTGTTTGACTGACTGACATGCCAGCCAAGCCATTTATTAAACTTCCTAGTGGGAGAAAGGCAAATGTCCTTCTAAACATTCTTTGTGATAATCGCTAGCAGACTTAATGAAACTTAGTTACAGCTACTTGGTGTCTTATAGTACTCTGGTGGGGAAGGTAGGAAGTGTGTCAGATTATACCTATTCAATCAACTTGTGCAGCCAGGGGTAATTTTCCAGGCTGGTGCATGACGAATTATGCATACAACTTCTGTTATTGTTGGTAGCTCTACAATTAATCCTTGATTGTCATATTGTATATGTACTCCTCCAAGTACTGTGCCTTAACAATGGAATCTAAAAATAATTGGTCAAGTCTTCAGTGGCTGCAAATTGGTTTTGCTTCGTTAGCATCTATGAAGCTGTGGCTCTTTGCACCAGCTGAGAATCCATCTCAAAGTGGCTGACTAAAATAATTAATAGAACTGGCCTTCTAATACAGATGAATTAAAAGGAGCCTCAGAGGTATGATTTGTGCCGGTTTGTTAAGACTGGGATGGTGCCCAGTAAAGGAATTTGTTTTCAGAATTCTGACAAGATAAAGACAACAGGGATTAATTGAGTCCTGAAATGCCTACCTGACATACATTTGAAAACGCTCATTTCCCCCTCTCTGCATTTGTAGATATACTGTCAGAAATGTCTGCATATTTGTAGTGTTAATGATGGAAACATTCTCCATGGTACATATATTTATTAAATGCCTAAACAAATCCAATGAGAAGGCGATTGGTGACTGCACCCACTGGCCCAGCCTGAGTTTAAAATTCCTGTTTGCATTAGCTCCAATATGCACGCACTTTTATGGTGCCATCTGTCCCTCAGAAAATAAGAAAAGGGAATATGGGTATAATGCACAATGGTTTCCCTGTACGTAGACTTTAACACATGGGAGCTGGGTTCAGGGTCAGTAGATATATCCTGTTATTCCTCTAATGATGTGAAGCACCAGTCCATGAAGCTTTATTTTGAATTTAAGTCATATTGTGTCCTATCGATTTTAGTCCTAGGTATATTTGGTTAGAAGGTTAGAATTGGAGATGGTAAGTGGTTTTGTGGAAGAGGACTGAATGTGACCAAAAAATGGCTTTTGTTAACTAAGGATACTGTTCAGTGATCAGTGAATTTAGATGGCATTTAGTGGTGAAGGAAAACTGTTTTGGGAGCAGAAATAAACAGCAGCAACAAAAACACACAATCTTCCTTAAAGTGGATTAAAGAAAAACTGAAAATAAATTATGAGAAATTTAAATGAACATATTGGCTTGTCTCAAATGGTGTGTGAGAATTAGACAATCCTAAGTCTTTCTTGGAAGTAAGCCTCATTGAACACTGCAGGACTTATTTCAGAGTATACATACATGGCATTGTATAGTCATTTAGTGAAATATGTTAGAAGAGAAAAAAAATTCCATGGATTCTGAAAATGTGGGAATTTAGTAAATAATAGCTGGAATCCTGTTGCACAGGTGTGCCTGTGCAACTGTAATGCTGTCATTGTTGCCATGAATTAAAGGTTTCTTTTTGTGGTTTTGGGGTCTGAATGGCTTATACACAATGTGGCAAAGTTTGTGTACCCCAAAATAGTAAAAGGAAGCCTTTAGTGTCAGTCTGCCACTGGTGATGACATAATTCCCATTGAGCCAATGGGCAGGCCACACCCACCAAGATTTCAGCCAGTGGACTTTTAATGGACATGTGCAGTGTTTTGTAAACTGTCCTGGTCCAAAATGAGTCTGTAGGATAGAGGGTGGGTAAATACAAAATAAAATGAATGAAAGATACATACTTTCTCGTGCTGCTTATTAGTGGTCTGCAGTTACCCTAGAAAAGCAGGATTAGTCTAAGACATAAAATGTAGGGCCCTATTTTTAAAAAACAAAACTTCTCTAACTTTGTAAAAGGATATTTAATTTTGGAGTCTTAGTCTTATTTCTGGCTTAGACAACAGAGCCTGGGGCCAGAATGCAAACAGAGAAGTGTAAGTCACCTCCCACATTAATTTATTAACAAAACCCAGGGGCTGTTACTTGGACTGACGAGAGCCAGCAAAAGAATTGCAAGTATTAGTGACAGGTGGGAAGAAGTTAATCTAATACAGACTTCTGAGACATATCAGATTTGCCTGTCTTGGTTAGACCTGATGGCTAGAAATGGTAGACCTGATCTCTGACACTAATATTTGATACTCTCAAGGCTTTATTCATATGTGCAAAATAACTTCTTTGCCATTCAGAATTCAAGTAATAGTTCTGTGTTTGTTGATTAAAAAACTGGGTTATAAGAATGTAAAAAGCCAAGTGACAAAAGGGTAATGATATTAAAAAATATCCAATAGACTTCAAGTACTGTTTTTGGTTTATTTGTTTTTTCTTTCCTCTGAAAATTTTTTCTGTTACTCCACATAAAGTTTTGTTCAGAGTTCTTGAGCCCTCTTGAGTTCATGTGTTCTCTTGTGTTCTTAATTAGTGGTATCTAATTCCACACTGACTGTTTCTTCCAACATTTATTTTTCTAATTTTTGTTGAATAGCAATGAAAGGACAAAACATGTGCACATACACAAGGAAAATATATTAACTGTTCATAAATATTTTGCTCACATACTAATGTGCAGCAGTCCCACCCCCCCACCCCCAAAAATCCTGTGGACACCAACTATTTATGGTGGTTGCTCTATCAACATAGTAATGTATTATAAACATAAACTCACAGGTACTTCAAAGTGTAACTTCAGAGGTTTTGAATGATGGTCTATACTGAAATGGATGTTCCATATTAAAGTGTAATCATGAAGGTGTAAATTTAAAATATTTTTTGCTCAGCTCTATTATTTTATTTTATTTTTTCCGTATGCCATCTTTTAACAGAGAAATACACAGAGTTATTGATACCTGTGAAGTGGCTTCACTAAAGCCATTCAACTGATGGAAGAAAAAAGAATTGAAATGAACAAAATATGTACAACACAGTATTTATTCCAGGTTATTTTATCAGTGTATTTAGTCACTTAATTGTAGAGATTAAAAAAATGAGTAGAAAAAAAAATCTACAAAGAATTACATATTTTATTATGTTTACTTTGTAGTTGGGAATCAACTTACGTTATCAGCTGCATTAATTGGTTCACAATAAAGTGCAATAATTTATAGTAATGATTCATCTTATTCTGTGTTGGTAACAAGTAAAGTGTTATTTTTCCATGATAAATTTTTATGCTTTGTATCAATCCAGAATGAAATATGTTTGGTTTTTGTTTATGTATATAGCCTGTCCTTATGGCCCTTGGGTGGAGTACATAAATATTGATGAAACAATATAAAATAACTAAAAAACACCATGAGAAGATTAGAACACGAGTTCAATACACAGCTTCACAGTGGGTGAAAAACATATTCTCAGACTTCATATGCTTTCAATGACCTGGATAAAGGAAAAGTCTTGAATTTCTGACATGGTACAATCAAGTTATGCCAGATTTCCTCCTATGGGAGAGAATCTCACAGCCTTTGGACTCTACAGAAGAGATCCTATCATGTACAAACCTATCATGTGTAAAACCTCTTAGGGCAGCATGTTAATAACAGAGCCTCCTGTTCTGATCTATACACACAGAGTGTCTTGTAGGGGACAAAGACCTTTTTCAGATATTTGGAATCCAAGGCATTTAGGATATAATGCCATGATCACAATTTGGAACCAAAGTAGCAAACCAGATGCTTTAGGGCTAGAGTGATATGAGTGTCCTATATTGAATAGATAGTGCTTATTTAGGGATGTAATTTTTGTAATTCTAGGATAGTAGTTGTTGAAGTGCATTAAACCTAACCAGCATAGTTAATGTGTGTGTGTGTGGGGGGGGGGTCATTGCATGTAAAATCAACCAATGCATGGACCCTTGATAGATACCTAATGTACTCCCTTGAAGTGGAACATCAAGATGTAGATTTTGATCATTTGATCCAGTGGGCAAACTGGATCCAATTATAGCTACAGGGAGAACATACCGGCTAACCCACAGGAGATGACAAAAGCATCCAACATGCTATCCAAAAAAAAAGAGGTTCTTAATCATTAGGTGTAGAAATTTTGGTCTATTTTTGGGGCTAAGTCAATTTAAATCCTTGTCACTGCCAACAAGAACATTTGAGTTTTGTATGATACCATTGAGATACAGTGGAACCTCTACTTACGAACTTAATCCGTATTGGAATGGTGTTCTTAAATTGAAGCAAAATTTCCCATAGGAATGCATTGAAAACCATTTAATCCGTTCCGGCTGTTTTTCGTTCTTATCTAGAGGCACCGTTCTCAAGTAGAGGCATTAGTTCCCATAGGAACTAATGCAAAGCCGGTTAATCTGTACTCTACCACTAGGGGGAGAATTTTTTTTTTTAACCTAAGATGACCTAAGGTTAAAAAAAGGGCAGGAAAGTTTTTTCCCCCCGTTCTTATCTTGGAGCTCCGTTCTCAAGTAGAAGCAAAATTTAGCGAACGGAGCTGTTCTTAAGTTGGATCGTTCTTAAGTAGGGATGTTCTTAAGTAGAGGTTCCACTGTACCAGCCTGAAATTTTGATTGACTGGCTACAAGACATGTATCTTTAAGTGTGAATTTTGTGAAAAATTTAAAAAAAAACCGTTTTCCCCGAAAACTCAAATTTTAAATTTTTTTAAATGTGTAAATCTTTGGAAATTTACAATTGCAACATGTTGTATATCAAATGAAAGCCCTATTCATAAGCTTTACAATGACACCTGTTCCAGGTCTGTAACTATCATAGGTACCTATTAAATGACATTTGAAGTTATGGTGGCTAGTGAATGTTGGCATTTTTTTGCAATTTTAAAAATGCAATATCTCAGAAACGGGTGGACCAAAAAAATCTGAAAAAAAATATTTTTTAAACATCTCATGGTTAGGTACAAATGTACCAAAAATGAACCAAATCCATGACAGCAAGTTCCAAAATGGATTTTTCATTGGTTGATTTGACATGGAATGACCCGGGGTGGTGGGTTATGGAATGTGTAGTGCAACCACATCTGGAGGATCACAACTTCCAAATAGTCCTTTGAAAGAACCTCAAAGCCTGTATATTCCATTTAGCTGTAGCTACTAGGGATCAATACTCCTACCCTCCATGTATTTGTTATTTTTAAAAAAGCACAATCAAAGCTGGCGGTCATCATTGCCACATCTTTGGGACGTGAATTCCACAACTCAGTTACGTGCCAACTATTATTTCCCAAGTAGTTTATTTGTGTCATACAGTGCTTGTTTCATCTGTTTCTAACATCAATCATATTACCACCCTCTCAGCTGCTTACATTGAATCAAAGCATTATGTGTTTTAAAAGATTTGATTTCATATGTATATGCCTTCATGTTCATGGATATATAAATATATACCACTTTGGTAGATAACTTCCTATGTAGTACGGATAAACTATTGCACTTCAGAGGGCAAACTGGGTCATCAACCATTTGGTCTGGCAGCTCAGCTGTGGATTTTACTAAGTCTTAGCCAACTAGGGCATGTCAATCTTTCTGTCACTAAAACTTCAATTCGAATGCTAGCTATGAAATTAATCTCTTCAAACCATTGGAAATTTTTTGTTAACTTCTCTAAGCATCTTGCTTTAATCTTGATTCATAACAGAGTTGTCATAGGCATCACAAGAAAATGAAAGAAGTGCTTATGGACTTGACTGCCATAAGTGACTATGGTGAAAGCATGCTAACAAGATAGTGTGGCAAAAGCAACACTTAGCAAAATAACTGAGTAATCAACTCATATTAAATTAACTGCAAATTGGTTTATCCAATCTATAGGATGAAATGTTGGCATATTGTCACTGAAGCATGTATTTTTCTCAATAATAGAAGTTAAGTGAGTCATTTAGCAATGTTGTCAAACTCCTCGGTCAAGTGAAGGTTGGCTCAAGCATTTACAGACCCTGGACAGGCAGTTCTTGGTGTCCTTTGCCCACCCCATCTATGCTTACCTGTCTTCTTAGGCTGCCACTCTCCAGCACTCAAACCCATTTCAGTTTTTTCTGAAATTCTTTAGTGCAGTCCAGAAGCCAACATACATTTGAAATATTATCTTTAGTGTCTCTTTTCTGAGTCCAGCTTGAACTCCTGGAATTTCTTGTTCAATAAATGGTAAAAGATTATGTTGCAGCTCTTGGCTTGCATAGGAAATTAATGCCTGGAACAACCCCGAACATCCTATAGTTAATTGCATTGTTTAGTATCTCCTTTCCCAGACACTGGAATGTGTAGTAAATGTTTCTATTCTGTACATGTTTGTTTTGTTTTCCACATTTGTTGGCATAATCTTGTTAGGATGTTGATGGATTTAGTCTCCATAGCTGGAACTAGTTCTATTGATATCCTGTCTATTCTTGGTGATTTATTTTTTTCCAATTGCTTTGAGAACAGCTTTCACTTAACTTTCCAAAACTGCAAGTTCTTCATCACAGGATTCACTTTCAAAGGACTCTTTCTTTCTTCAGTTTCTTTTGAATATTTTTCAATATGTTGTTTCATTTGTATATTATGTTACGCTATATGCCTGTATTTTGTTACATTTTGTGCCTGTGTAGCCAGAGTCATTCAGGGCCCTGCTCTACAATCCATGTAAAAATATGCCAGACAGAGCAATAGCAACCATGTCTTGCATGACTCACAGTTATATGTGCACAACATAACTTTCATAGCAGCCTTTGTAGTTGGAATAGGAACCCCACTGTCCCTGCCTCGTTAGAAATGGGTTGGACAAAGTAATGGGGACCAGGATTTACAGGATTTCAGTATGGATTAGTATTGCAACTGCAACTCTATTTTAAAGAAGATTGTCTTGCTGAGGTTACCAGTGCCATAGTAACTCCTGTTTAGGATTGAATGATTCAAACATACTGTACCAGGGTTTCAGAATCTTCACTGGCTGCCAGACCATTTACAGAATTCAAGGTGCAGTTTTGACTATGAAATCCCTTAACAGATTATCTAAACATCATCTTGTATAATAAATACCCATCTTTCTCCATGGATTTTCTTTGGAGGACCTGATCTCTCTGTTCCGCCAGTGAGGTGTAATGAAAGAGAGTCTTTTACTTCAAGTAATAGTACTACAAATATGAAATTTTTAAATGGCTTTTACATTGCTTTTTTTTTGTGCTATGTGAAAACCTTTATTTTCTAAGGGTTCTCCCTTTTCTCAGGTACATTTTAAAACGTAGGTCAGTTGGTGCTTCGCTCATGTAGTGTTAAGTGTATGAGGTGTTGCTCTTGTAGTTTTTATGTTGTTTTTTTAATTTTTCTGGATTGATAGTTATGCTTTTTTATGTTCTTTGTCGTGGTGTCCATGTATGCACACATAGGGGTTCTGCACCTGCACAGACCTCGCTTCGGAAGGTTCCAGAGCCTCAAAAGCGAAAGTGCCTCTCTGCCTATACCGTGCATGGGCAGCCCCGTTTTCCTCAGTCCTTTTTTGTCCTCCACTGCAACAGCACGAAAAGGACTGCTCTGGAGCCTCCGCCTCACTTGTCATTTTGATACGTTTTCTGCTTTTTTCTCCTTTCCTTCCTTCTTATTCTTTCCCCTTCTCCTCCTTTACCTTAAAAAAAATAGTTACTTAGAGTTAGAGGGGAAACCCGCCCCTGCCACGGCTCTGCCACTCCGTTTCCCCCTATGATTTATGCCCACAGCTTTAAGGGGAAAGTGTGCCACTTGTGGCAAGAAGATCCCACAATCAGCCGGACGTGACACTTGCCTGTTTTGCCTGGGAGAAGCTTATTTAGTTCAGTCTTGCAGAATCTGCAAAAGTTTCACAGCTGTTACACTCAAATTGACAGTTTTGACTCCTATCCTTTATCTGGGAACAATCCCTCTGAGCTGCAGATCCCCCTACTGAGGCAAACTGCAGTACACAGATGGACCAGACAACTTTATCGGAAAAACCCTTGGAACCTGAGCCCGCTCCCTCATCTTCCTTGAAACTGCTTACAGAGTTGACTGAGAAGTTGGAGCACAACACTCGAAAATGACAGGCGGCCTTCAATATTGAAATGGCCAAACGAAAGAAAAAATGACCCTGACGCTGGTGTTATTATGGCTCCCTCGGACCCCCAGTTGCCAATCCAAGAGCCATCCTGTGCTCCTGTTGCTGACATCCAATACATAGTCTCAGTCTCAGAAGGTGAAAATGTAAGCCCCCTGTGCAGTGGACCCATCTCACAAAAACCATCTTCTCCTCTACAACAACAACATTCATCACCTCCACCATCAGAAGGAGGGCAAATGTGAAGATCTAGATCCCTCTCCCTTAACCAGCAGTCTCCACCACCAAGACAACGCCACAAGGAGAGTAGAAGACACACGTTGAGATTGATCTCACGATCTCTACCACATCGCTACTGACCACACTATTCACAGTCTCCTTCAGTGGGTTTCCAGTACATTGAGGCCCCCTATTATGCACCTTATATCTACCCCCCTCGCTTCATGTACGGGGACATGGGATGGCCATCCCAACCTCACAGGACCGATACCGATCTCGTGACAGAAGCAGGTTCCACTCACGTACCCACACTCACCCTTGATTTTGAGAGTCCTATGCTAACAACCCGCAAGAATGATCCCCCCCAGCAACATGAACGCAGCCATGATTCGCACTAAGACTCTTGAAATCATGTCCAGTCTGTGTCTACTATGTGGACAACACCAGCAACAGGAATCACTCCACTCAGCATCTCAGGCTCTAGCTCTGTGACCGGCATCATCTCCAGCTCTTTTACACCCTCCTGATGCCAACACTTCACTCCCCTCAGCTCCTCTTGAAGATCCACATTTTTACCACAGCTCCACTGATTCCGATGGAGAAGAGCATAAGAGCTCTCTTCCTGCGCCCGGATCTTCATCCACCTCTGATGTCCAAGACAATGCTCCACTCTCTCCTGTAGGAGCTCTCTTCCTACAGTGACTTAATAGAATGGCAAAATCATTGCAGCTACCTGTCTTCACACTGGTGCCACCAGCAAAAGATGCTGTCTTTGCCTGCATCCATAAGAAGGCAAACATCCCTGTTGAAATGGCAATGCTTGAAACTTTGACTGACCTCATCAGCCAGTCCTGGTAGAAACCCTCCTTGACTCCGCCAACATCCTGCAGAATTGAGAATTTCTACAGGGTTCAACAGGACAAAGCCAATTTCCTATTCAAACACCCCACACCAAATTCCATCAGATTCCATAATTGTACAAACCTCTCAAATTGTACAAACCCCTAAGGGCTCCTCACATCACACTCCAAGTAACTAGGAGAGTGCAAACTCAACCTACTGGCCCGAAAGGTTTACTCTTCAGCAGGACTTCATATGCACATTGCTAACTATCAGGCAATGATGGGCACCTACCACCAGTTCATTTGGGAAAAATGCCAAACTTTAATGCCAGCTTTACCACAAGATAAGAGATCTCTGGCTATCTCTCCAAAAAGAGGCCTGCACTCTTGCAGGACAACAGATCCACTCTGCCTGACATGTGGCTGACTGTGCAGCTAAAAGCATGACAGCAAACATCACCTTATGTTGCCGTGCTTGGCTTCGCTCCCCTGGCCTTCCCAATGACTCCAAATCCCATATAGAGGACTTTCCATTCAATGGAGATGGTATCTTTAATGATAAAACTGACAATTTCATGCAGGACTTGCACAAAAGAAAGAAAGAAAGAAAGAAAGAAAGAAAGAAAGAAAGAAAGAAAGAAAGAAAGAAAGAAAGATGGAAGGCAGATGGGCATCAACTCCTACCGATCAACCACCTCTCAGTTTTGCCCTCACTGGAAGAGGTCCATACCATTCTCACACTACACATCTCCATCGGAGCGTTCTAGGGCATCCAACCGGTGTATCCAACAGCTCTTTACTCCTCCCTTCTCTTCTACCAAACAGACCACTCTCCCCAAAAAGACAGACAGGAAGCCCAGACAGCAATTTTGACGTGTCCCAGCCCAAGCACCAACTATATGTCAGCCCAAGCAGACATACAGTTGGCTCTCTTTATGCACACCTGGGATTTCATCACCTCAGAGGTTTGGTTCTAAACATCATAGCCCATTGGTATGCCCTAGAATGTTCATCCCTTCCACCCATCACCGTACTGTCTCATCACCTGTCCTTCAAGTGGAAATTCACACATTCCTGAGGAAAAATGCTATCTCAAGAGTGCCTTCCCACTGTACGCATACTGCCTTCTTCTCCCGGTACATCACCATACCAAAAAAGGATGGAAGACTACAGCCCATCTTGGACTTACGTGCTTTGAACAGTTTCATTACCCCAAAATGTTTCCGGAAGGTGTCTATTCTACCTCTCCTCCAACAAGGAGATTGGTTCGCGTCCATAGACCTTCATGACTCATATTTCCACATTGCAATTCAACCATGACATCATTGCTTCTTCTTCGTCCAACAGACCTATCACATCTACGCACTTCTCTTTGGACTCTCCACAACCCCAAGGGTATTCACAAAGTGCTTGGCACCAGTTGCTGCTTTCCTCAGAACCCGTGGTATCACCGTCTTTTCCTACATTGACTATTGGCTTCTGGTGGCACATGACAGGGCTACTCTACATGCCAACAGTGCATTTACCCTTCACGTACTCTAGAGCCTTGGGCTGCATGTTAACAAGACCAAGTCTCATCTTGTCCTGTCCCAGACTATCCAGTACATAGGAGCTCTCTTAGCACCCGAGCTCTTCAGCCTCAACTGCACATAGACACCATCACCTGCTGCACAATGAAACTAATTCGAACTCACCATATCTCAGTCCACTCCGTTCAGTGACTACTGGGACTTATGGCATCCACCATGGCTGTGCTGCCCCACTCTCATCTGAGGATGTAACTGCTCCAATCCTTTTACCTTCTCACCTACAACAAGAGAGACCCTCCAAACAGAAGACGGTGTTTCTTTCATGACACCTCAAGAGACAACTTCTGTGGTGGACAGCCATCTATGGTGGACAGCCATCTCCGAGCTGGGGTGCCATTCCAACAACCACATCCCTCCCATCTCATACTTACAGACATGAACATGACGGGATGGGTGCTTATTGTGGCCACAGGCAAGTTCAGGCTACATGGTCCAGGCACAAGAAGACTCACCACATCAATTTCCTCGATCTTCTAGCCATCTTCAAGGCCCTCCGAGCTTTCCAAACTCACATGGTTCAGATTGCCACTGACAATACAACAGCAATGTATTATCTCAACAAACAAGGAGAAAACAAATCCCTGAGCATTAACATAACATAAGAACATAAGATCCCTGCTAGATCAGGCCAAGGGCCCATTTAGTCCAGCTTCCTGTATCTCGTAGTACCCCCACCAGATGGATGTCCCCTGGTTCTAGTATTGCGTGAGAGGGAAAAGAGCTTCCCTCTATCCACTTTATCCATCCTCTTCATAATTTTATACGTCTCAATCATGTCCCCCCTCAGGCACCTTTTCTCTTTACTAAAGAGCCCCAAACACTGTAGCCTTTCCTCATAAGGGAGGTGCCCCAGCCCAGTCATCATTTTAGTCACTCTCTTCTGCACCTTTTCTAGTCCCACGATGTATTTTTTGAGGTGCGGTGACTAGAACTGTACGCAGTACTCCAGGTGCGGCCTTACCAGCATTATGATTTTGGCTGTTTTATTTTCAATCCCCTTTTAAATGAGACCTAGCATGGAATTGGTCTTCTTCACTGCCTCTGCACACTGAGCTGACACTTTCATCGAGCTGTCCACCAGCACACGTTGTATACCTCTCGAGCCTCCTTTGGGAATGGTGCATCTCCCCCCAAATTGTCCCCGTGGCAACCAATGTCTCTGGCACCAACAACATAACTGGCAGACCACTTCAGCCGGAAAATGGCATACATACACGAATTGGAACTTTTTTGCAGGGTATGCACCCAACTGACCTCTCGTTGGCGTGAGCCTACTGTCAACGTATTTGCCACTGCCACCAACTCCAAACGTGCCCGCTACTGCTCCCGTGCAGGCAACGGACCAAATTTCTTGGGCAATGCCTTCAGTATGACTTGGACGGGGATCTCTTCTACTTATTCCATCCCCTTCCACTGATGCAGCACACGACTGTGAAACTTTTACACGATAATTCAGAGGCGATTCTTCTTACCCCATAGTGGCCATGACAACAGTGGTTCACAGATTTCAGCTGCCCCTGCACTACAACATTCTCTCTCATCACAACGGCATGGTGCTTCACCCAGACATCCCTCACCTGAAACTCACTACCTGGAGGATATCTCTCTCATTGCCACCATCCTGAAACAGGCTTCCACTAACAGACTTTATGGCTATAAAAGTGGAAACTTTTTCAGCGCTATGCAGCATCACATCACCTTCAGGACTCTTCTCCGTCTCTTCCCATGATTCTTACCATCCTACTGCATCTCAAGCAACAAGGACTTTCTTTCTCTTCTATCAAAGTCTATCTCGCCACTATAGTTGCTCATCAGACAGCTGACCATCCCTCTGCTAAATTCTTTAGTCATCACACTGTCAAAAACTTCCTAAAGGGCTTCCACAACGCCTACCCAAATAAGCAACCCCCACAGGACCCCTGGTCCCTACCGTTGTTTCTTTCTCAGCTTACCAAGCCCCCCTTTGAACCATTGGATATAACGTATCTCTGCCTTCTGTCTCTCAAGATCGTACTCCTGGTAGCACTCACATCAGTACGTCGAGCCACACAGCTTACAGCTCTTTGACATGACTCACCTTAGATCATTTTCTCCCAAGACAAAGTCACTCTCCATACTGACGTCACGTTCCTTCCCAAAGTGGCATCTCATTTTCACATGTCTCTACCTATCATACTACCTACGTTCTATCTGTCTCCTCAAAATGACCTGGAACAATCCTTCCATTCCTTGGTCTTCCGCTGAGCACTGGCCTTCTACCGAGACAGAACGAAAGACTTTAGACAAATGAACCAGCTTTTTGGTTCCTACCAAGGTTCCAAAAAAGGACAGCCTATTTCCTCCCAACGCTTCTCCAAATGGATCTCCTCCACTGTGTCCTTAGCCTATGAACTTGCAAACAAGCCCCCCCCCCACTTCGAGCTTTCCGCAGCCTCTCCACCAGAGGAATTTGCTCATCTACTGCCTTTATGCGAGGGGTCGACATCCAGGACATCTGTCGGGCAGCCACATGGTCCTAGCCCTTAACCTTTGTCACACACTACTCACTAGATCTCAGGGCTCAGAGAGATTCTGCTTTTGGCAGAGCTGTTCTGTTGTCTGTCCTGGCATAATTTCCACCTCCAAAACTCTAGCTTGCTAATCACCACTTTTTATTTTCATACATGGACACCACAATGAAGGTTTGGGTGGTGATCCATGTTATCCACACATCCCACCCACCTCCCCTCTTGTTTTGCTATTCTGATTTTTTTTTCTGGCGGTGGACAGTTGGGACTGAGGAAAGGGGGAGGGCATGCGCAGTATAGGCAGAGAGGCACTTTCATGTTTGAGGCTCTGGAACTTTCCGAAGCAAGGTCTGCGCAGGTGCAGAACCTCCCTATGTGTGCATACATGGATCACCACTCAAAGAACCATAGTTATATAAGTAACCAAATCTTTTATTGTTGTGTAGTGTCCAGAGATATTAGGTACAGTATATATAAATATTGTTCATTAATTTTTTAACCCCCTACCACAAATTTTAATTTGGATCTTGGACAGAAGTTGGTATTTCCAGTTGTGTAACACTGTTGAACATGCTGGTAGAAATAGGTATAAATGATAGTCCTAAAACAATTCCAGAAATAAACAGTTTAAGCCAGTTAGTTGTTTTCTCTGTCAACTGGGAAAATTAAATTATTGAAGTGAGTCGTATATGTGTATGGTATTTGTGGGTAGGTGGGGTGGGTGTGTATGTGTGTGTACATACAGTATATGTATACATTTACATCTAAATATATGAAGCATGTCTGGTTTTCTGTATAAAAAAAATGCTTGGTTCATAGTTTTTCCTTTGAATTGTTCCACAAATTGTACAAATAGATGGATTCATTTTGGTTTTCTTATCTAATAACAACACAGGGCCTCATCCTAGCACATAAACTGTTTAGAAGTTAGTGGTTTCTTTTCTCTCACTCAGGGAAAGCAAAGAAGTAATTACTTTGCTTTCATATTTTCATATCAGAAATCCACCTGGCACATGAATGGAGAAAACAACATTATGCTGTGTTTAGATAACTGTAAACCCATCTGGCATATAGCACATACCAAGTTTCAATCACCTTTTTAAAAGTAGTGGTAACCTCAACTTAGTTTTAATAGAAGATTGGTTAAACTCAGGATTTTTTTTTAAAAGAAGTGCAATTAATCAGTGAACTACTTCAGAAAATTTCTAAAGCAAAATGAAACTTTCCCCTGTGCACTTTTCTTTCCCTCTTAGAGAAGGAACTCCTCTGAAATGAGATCAACTTGTCTAGCATTTTGAGATCTAGTGCTTCATACCTTACAAGCTGAAGATCAGCTTCAGATCTCAGTTACCAAATAATTCATATGCAGTCAGCAGACATTAAAATTTGAAAAAGGAGCAGCAGAGGAAAAGAGAAAGGGCGAGAGTAAGCTTTGAAGCAGAATTTTTTTCCATTAAATTAGTGAATATGACAAGGTTATGTAATGTTCCAGAGGGATGAAGTGGTGCACGTCACTAACCTTTTAGATTCAAGAGGCTTTATGCTTTTCATTTGCTGCTGGATGAAGGCTTAACACTGGATTAACTGGCAAGTTCCTTTTTTTAATTCAGGTAGATTAAGCCCTATCCAGATTTTTTTATATAATTATTTATTATATGCAATACAAACATAAGTACTGTTCATGCACTAAATCTCTCCTTTTGTGACTACTGCATATATATGATATCTGTTTTTGCACATTTGGTTTTTGGTTTCTTTTTCGTGGCCTCTGTGAATCACACCCTGGGTGATTCGCACCTGCGCGGAGCCTCATCGGAAGATTCTAGAGCTTCTGCGGTAGCAATAAACACATTAGAATATGCCCCTCCTCACCCGTATAAGTACCTTGGCGCCAAGCGTCCCCTTTCAGTTTCTTTCAACCACCGCGTTGAGAGCCTCATAATTCTGCTTCTGTGAGTAAAAGAGAAAGAGAGCTTATTCTTGGTTCCTTCCTGTTATCAATCTTTTTTCTTTTAAACTATTAGATCAAACTCATTATCATCAGAGATTTTTTTCCCTTTCCCCTCGCTCTGCCCCCGGCCGCAGCACCCCCCCCCCCCTTCAATCATCGGTTTTTCTCCTCAATTATTTTCTCCTATTCATGGCCCCTTTGGGCCCGTTTAAGCACTATGTTGTCTGTGATAATAAGATCCCACTTTCCGACGGACACGCTAAGTGCCTTTTCTGTTTGGGAGAACAACATCAAACTTCCTTCTGTACCCATTGCAAAAAATTTAAGCGCGGAGTTCTTCGATCTCGCCTCTCGAGGCTAAAACTCCTACTTTGGGAACAATCCTTACAACCAGTTCAAATGGCCCAATCTCCCTGTAGGGCCACTTCCCAAACTAAAGCAATGGAAAAAGCTGTTACTGAATCATTGAAACAACGTCCATCGGCTACACCAGCTCATTCCGATTCTCCATCTGCATCGTCTAAGACTTCGAAGATACACAAATCGAAACTCTCGATACCAAGGTCCTCGACTTCGAAAACAACTTCTAAACGTCAAAGACCTACTGAAGCTGCTCCAGCTCCGGAGCCTCTCTTAAACGAGCTAAACAGTCTAAGCCTACAGACATCCCACCACAACCACAACAACTCTCTGAATCAATTTCGGTCGGATCTCCCTCAGATGATGACAGACTTCCATCCCATCAACCCTGTTCTCAGTCTCCAGAATGGGATGATAGAGTCGACTGACTAACGTCCTCTCCTCCCAGTCCACAACCTTCCATTCCTTCCAGCAATCCTTCGGTTATTTCATCGCCCGAGGATTCCCATCCCGAACGGCTTGACACCGTTCCATATTTGATGCCCTCAGATCGCCCACCGATCCCTAACCAGAACCGTCGACATCAACAATCTCGACAGCTCGCTTCATCGCATGTGGTTCAAACCCTCGCTCAGCACATGCATCGGGTTGCCATTTGCCCCGACCAGTGCTCTGCTCGACAAACTGCACCGACTAGTCGACCAGGTGTTTTACCCGGTTCGATAATACCATCTAGCAGTCAGCCTACCTCTCAACAACCATCGGTGTCGAAGCGGCCACATCACTGAGAGGTACCTATACCTCAACCTGCTCCCCACTTCGTATTGAAAAAACCTCGGACGGTTGAGCAGATTTCACCCACACGTGAGGCTTTTGCAACCCCAGCCTCCCAATACTTTCATACTACAATAGATGACGGAAATCACTCTTCACGCTCGGCATCGCCAGCGTCCGTTTATTCTACTGCTATGCCATCGCATCAGCAACCTCCATTTCGACATCACAGAGACACAGGCTCTGATATTGACGATCCTCGATATTCATCCTGGTCCATGGACACACGCTCCATTCCGTTACATCAAAACAGTTCCTGTCCTCCGGTAAATCCAAGTCATCGACCCCGGCACCATTATGACACCGAGCTCGACACTGAGGTCCATCCCTACCAATCGAGGTCCGTTGATGCTCAACCACCATCTTCCGATGTCAACGATCCTCGACATCCACAGATGTCCATGGACATGCCGCCTCCATCTTTTTCGACTCTTAACTGGCAATACTACGAAACTCAGCCTCTCGACACCGAAGTTGATCGACAGTCCGTCGACTCCAGACGCGACCTCGATGGCTCTGACCATGGATCTCAGCCGCAGACTCCATCGGTATTACTTACCTCTCCAGAATTGGACATTGTCGATACCGACCCGCCATCACCAGCAGAGGATTTCCAGACCTATGCCCAACTTATGATTCGCATGGCTAAATCCCTTGATCTGCAAATCCACCGACCATCGACAGAACCAGTCGATCATCTGTATGATCCGATCTCTAAAAATACAACCACTCCGGTACACATATCGATGTTGCCATCTCTCCTTAGTACTGCGCAGAGATCCTGGACAAAACCAGATTCCTCCCATACCATGTCTAAGCGGGTTGATAACCTCTATAGAATCCATGACCCAGGAGCCATTTTCCTCCAAAAACAACCAGCTCCAAATTCTATATTTGTCGAAGCCTCTCAATCGAGATCTCGACACCGACAATCTCTCATACCACCAAATAAAGACAGCCGACGAATAGACTCCATGGGTAGATGGCTTTACTCTTCCTCAGCCTTCACCATGCAAGTCGCTAATTATCAAGGAGCCATGGGAGCTTACCAACGCTTCCTCTGGGACAACATGTCCACCTTTATTGAATCCCTGCCAGAGGATAAAAAGATATAGTAGCTCAAACCTTCCAAGAAGAAGGTCTCTCCGTTGCTAAACAACAGATGCTTTCCCCCCGCCACACCGTAGACACTACAGCCAAGTCCATGGCCACTTCAGTAGCCCTACGCCGTTTTTCCCGGCTCAGAACAGCCGGCTTAGCCGAAGATGCTCGGGCACGTATCGAAGACCTTCCCTTCAATAGAGGAGGTCTTTTTCATGCTGAAACTGACAATATACTAGAGAACATACAAAAGAAACGTTCAGCAGCCAAACGTTGGGGAGTTTACCCTTCCTACCAGCAACGGCCTCAGCAAAATCAATGGAAACGACCCTATAACTCATACCAGATATTCCAACGAGACCCTCTTAAAATCTGACAAACCTCTTAAAATCCATACTTCAAAAACCAAAGAGCCAAAACCCGGCAACAGCCTGCCACTAGGCGGAATGACCGGAAACCCAAACACCAGGTTTGACATTCCTCTGACCGAGATCGCCAGCCACCCCACCAACCCTGCCCTCTGGAAACACTTACCTGCATGGGAATCCATCACCACAGATTCCTGGTTACTCTCCATCATCAAAAATGGCTACCGCATCCACTTCTTCGAATTTCCTCCGATAACACACGTCGTTACTCCTCCGTCACAACCCCTGCAAGAAGAAATAACGAATTTACTTCTCAAAGATGCCATACAACCCGTCTATCAAAACAACACCGGGTTTTTCTCTTGCTATTTCACCGTCCCCAAGAAAGACGGGGGTCTTCGCCCTATTCTACATTTAAGATTATTAAACAACTACATCGTCACCACAAAATTCCGCATGGTTACTCTAGAATCAGTTCTTCCCTTACTTCGAAAAAATGACTGGTTCACCATCATAGACCTAGAGATGCTTACTTTCATATTGCAATACATCACGCACACAGAAAATTCCTTCGTTTCCAACTTGGATCACAAGCATACCAATTCAAAAGACTCCCATTCAGCCTTGCAACAGCTCCGAGACTATTCACCAAGTGCATGGCGCTGGTAGCCGCCTACCTCAGACTTCAAAACATTCTCATCTTTCCATATATCGACGACTGGCTCCTTGTAGCACACTCCCGTCACAAAGCTCGACGAGACACCCGTTTCACCCTCGCCCTTCTTCGCGATCTTGGTCTAACTATCAACGAACAGAAATCAACATTAAAACCTACAAGGACTATACATTACATAGGCGCGCTCATAGACTCCACGCAAGCTCGCACGTTCCTCCCTGCAGAAAAGAGACAAAATCTCTTCACCTTACTTCGCAGCTTCACTCCGCATGCCTTGATACCTGCCTTAACGGTGCAACGAGTTCTAGGCACCATGGCCTCTATGACGTCAGTTGTACAGCATGTGCGTCTCAAATTGAGATCTCTCCAATCCTAGTTTCTGGCCCTATTCGATCCACTAACAGACTCTCCCCACACTCTCCTAAGAGTCACTCCAGAACTGGCCTCTCAACTTCAATGGTGGCATTCCTATACCAACCTTTCTATCGGGTGACTGTTCCAACAACCTCGCCCGCGAATACAAGTCACTACCAACGCCAGTCGCACCGGCTGGGGGGCTCATTGCAAATCCCTCACAGTCCACGCCAAATGGTCTCACAGAGAAAAACTGCTCCACATAAACGAGTTGGAGCTACTAGCCGTCATAAAGGCCTGGAAGGCTTTCAGAAACCTTCTTGTAGGAAAAATGGTACAGATCGCCACCGACAATACCACGGCGATGTACTACATCCTAAAACAAGGCGGCACCCACTCCCCAGGTCTCCTCTACTTAGCGGTCGACCTCTGGGAGTGGTGTCTGCAACATCACATCTGTCTCACAGCCTTACACATCGCTGGTCAAGACAACGACCTAGCAGACTCGCTCAGCTGTACAGATGCCCAAGCTCACGAGTGGGAACTAGATCAATCAGTATTCCGCCAACTATGCCAGAAATGGGGCACACCGGCTCTCGATCTCTTTGCCTCCTGAGCGAATCGGAAATGCCAACTGTATTGCTCCCTAGCAGGAATAGGAAAACATTCCCAGGGAGACGCCTTTGTCGGCCGTTGGGCCTAGACACTTACCTACCTTTTTCCGCCGTTCCCTCTCCTCCACAAAGTTGTCATCCATCTACAACAAGACAAAACCAATGCCATCGTTATAGCCCCTTGGTGGCCGAGACAGACTTGGTTCCCAGTTCTCCGCAGTCTCTCATCAGACATCCACCATATCCCCTGCCTGCCACACCTTCTCACACAGAACAACTCCCAAGTCCTACACCTGGACTTACCTGTTGTGCACCTGGCAGCATGGAGGATTCTCCCTCGTTAATGAACATTCTTCATCATGCCAAAAAACCATCCACAAGGAAAGCCTACCTGTACAAATGGAAGAAATTTCAATCCTTTACCAAATCTTCCTCATCATCCTCCAGCAATCCATCACTTTCCACTGTTCTCCGCTTCCTCCTACATCTCAAATCCAAGGGCCTCTCCATCTCATCCTTGAGAGTCTACCTTTCGGCAATAATATCATACCAACCTCCAAATTCTCCAGCAGCAAACTTCTTCAAACATCCAACATCGAAACGTTTTCTGAAAGGTCTCTCTCATATCTACCCTGATACTCGACCTCCCTTTCCACAATGGTCACTAACTCTTGTTTTGAAACAGCTTACCAAAGCTCCTTTTGAGCCATTAGCTACAACTGGCTTAAGACTCCTCACCTTTAAAACAGCTTTTCTCGTAGCCATCACCTCAGCTCGACGAGCTAGTGAATTGGCAGCTTTACGCTATGACTACCCTTATCTACAATTTTTTTCCTGATAAGGTGAAGTTATTCATGGACATTTCCTTCCTCCCCAAAATTGTCTCTCAATTTCATATTTCCCAGCCGATTGTCCTTCCTTCATTTTTTCCAACACCTTCTTAAAACCAAGAAAAAAAATACTCCATACATTGGATGTCAGAAGAGCTCTTGCTTTTTATCTCCAATGTACCCAACCTTTTAGACAGTCATCTCATCTCTTCATAAGCCGTCAGCTACCTACAAAAGGCCGTCAGGTGACTTCCCAGTCTATCTGCAGATGGGTCGCCTCTACCATTTTATTTGGCTTATCAACTTGCTCGACAACCAGCCCCTAAAGTGGTTCGCCCTCACTCCACCAGGGCAGTGGCAGCCTCTACAGCCTTTCTCCGCGGCGTACCTCTTCTGGACGTCTGCGCCTCTGCCACTTGGGCACAGCCATCCACATTTATCCGTCATTATAGACTCGGCCTCCAGCAGAAGTCTGATGCAGCATTTGGATGTGCTGTTCTAGCCTCTACCTTGGCGTGACACCCTGCCTCTGGGTAAGACAGCTTATTAGTGACCCAGGGTGTGATTCACAGAGGCCACGAAGAAGAACGACAGGTTACCCACCTGTAATTGTAGTTCTTCGAGTGGACCTCTGTGATTCACACATCCCGCCCGTCCTCCCCTCTGTCACGCCATTGTTTGCTTACTATTAAGCGGCGGTTGACACAACTGAAAGGGGACGCTTGGCGCCAAGGTACTTATACGGGTGGGGAGGGGCATATTCTAATGTGTTTATTGCTACCACAGAAGCTCTAGAATCTTCCGATGAGGCTCCGCGCAGGCACGAACCACCCAGGGTGTGAATCACAGAGGTCCACTCGAAGAACTACAATTACAGGTGGGTAACCTGTCGTTCTCTTTACACTTCCTGTGCTCTCATGCTGTCTTCCCAAGATTGTTCTTGATATTCTCTGAAATAACAAATCCAAAGAACTAAACTTTGTTAATATATTCTCTGCTGAATTGATCTTAATATGTATTTAACTATCTGAAAATAATAATTTGACATACACATAAATATCCAAGTTGGAACTGCCAAGTTTAAAACTTTGTAACACAGACTTTAACAGCCATTACTTTGTTGATGGTAGCCCATGGCAATGAGGTGATAAATGCTATTTGCTGGTTGTGCTGTACTGAAAGGCTGTTGAAGGATACAAGGGTAGACCAGTTAAGTTCTCCCTCTTCCTCTCTTCCCCCATGTCTGATGACAACCATAATTCAGGAACAGTTAGACGTCTTTCCTAAATCTGCTCTGAGGTCCTTTTAGCTGCAGATGCTAGTGGTTGTATCTGCTTACAGAGTATACATTTCATGACTGAACTGTGGGCTCTCCCCAGAGAAATGCATCGGGGTCTTAGGGTTTCTCCAAATCGGTATATTGATCGGTGTTTGGATAGCTGTTGGAATGGTTTGGTGTGAACTAAATTACAGCACCCACAGGTGTTTCTATTTAGATTGATCCATCCTGCCCATTCAAGAGCTGTCCCAGTCCTTTCTGGCACAGCACGTTCGGTTTTTGGTGGGTACGATTCAATGCACTCCTAATTATCCTGTTGTGTAGCCTGTGTGGATGGTTAGTTCATACCCAAGTGGAGTATGTGGCATTATCTGAGGTGACAACCCTGTTATGTTTTTGGTAGGTTGTGACATTAAAAAGGAGAACGGAGGAACCCCCTCCTAAATTCTAATACCATGCTAAGTTGATGCATTCTTATTTTGATGTGCCACTTCACTTCAAAAACAGGGGGAAAGTCATTGTGGCCCACTAAATGATGGCCACGGGAAAAGGTGGTATAGGAGCTAGTCAGCTCCGTGGGTTCTGCCCACAAAAGGCAGCATGGCCCCAGCTGAGCCCAAGGTGAGGAGGAAGGCAGGAAAAGGGGAGTTACCTCCCTTCCATCTCCCCAATCTTCACCCCAACAGTTTCCCCTTGTGCTGCCACTGTCCTCTGCTGCTATTGCTGCTGCCTCTTTCTTTACTTGCATGTAAACTGGGCAAACGTACACACGAGTAAACTGGGTAAACTTTCTGGCACAGTGCTAAAGATCTGTGTGGACCCTCCTCACAGGAGAATAAACATCTCCCGTGTAAACGGAAGGATAGCTCAAGTGAGAGATAAAATATATCACACTGAAAATAAGAACCTCTTAAGTGAAAACAGACCTCTCCAAATTCCCTGTCTGGACAGGCCCTTCGTCTAGTATTGTGACTCACGTGCCTTGTTCTTTGCATTTAGAAAGCAAATCCTAAGCAAACCATTAACAGTGATTTTAAGGGGTAATTCAGTAACACCCTATCCTGAATCATAACATGCCATTTTATAAATCAATAGTAATTCTTGAAGAAGAGTGTAAAACAGCAGCAATTCTCAGTCTAAAGGTCCAGTTTAATTGCATAAACATGCTTTCTCAGAACAAGATACCACTTCAACACTATTTCTGATTGGCTACACCAAACTCCACAATTTCTGAATAGCCGGTGAATAGATATTGTGAAATATGTTTCAATAAATATCCTCACATATGATCTTCAATTTAAGATCATATACCCATCCCTTTCATATTAGTGGGATTGCCACCTTGGGCCCTGCACATAGTTGTATATTAGAGCTTACACGTCCTAATGATTAGTCACAGATTCATTTAAAATTATTCTGATGTTGCCAGGACCAATTTAGATAGCAAACAAAACAAAATACACAGTGAGACATTCTATATTATGTTGGATTATTTGCTATTAAAGATATTTCCAGATAAATACTGGGAATTGTTGGCTCAAAAAGAAAGGACCACCAGAGTATCCACAACCATGTAGGATACTCAGTGAGCAGCGAAGGTGAACGAAAAAAGAAGTCAGTAAACAAACAATATATCTAAAGAAGTAACCCAATATATATCTACTATAAAAAGATATCAAACAGACTTAAAACTACCCATTTGCTGTGCACGGCTTAATAAAAGAAACTGAGAACTTGTATGTAAAATGTCTCACTGTGTATTTTGTTTATGAAAATATTCATAAACAACATTAATTAAAAGCTCTAGGATGGCTTTTCACAAAAGTTCTTTGTATGTGAAAGTTCTGTTGTTTCTCAATTAAGCAATATAAACTTTAAATTGGTATGTGTATGGAGGAATGTTCATTGGCAAATAAATGCCCACTGCTGTCTGGCCTGGTGGAATTTTTCCCATGTTCCAGGGTCTCAGATAATGTCTCCCTAAGAAAACATACACAGTCACTGGTAAAACGAGAGTCTATTGAGGCCCAAGTTGGCACGTTATGACTTGTTATTTGAACATGATTTATACAGTTGGGAAATGTATCCCACCAATGGCGTTTGTGGGTCCTTACTTATCAGACTGTCACCAAATCACAATTTCCGGAACAAAATATTCTGCTTTGTTATCATGCATGAAATCAGACACTCTGTATTTTTGAATAATAGAACAGAAGGGCTTAGCAAAGTTTGGCTCAGTTCATTGAAACTACAGGAAGTGGTTATTTTAGCTGGCTGGTAATCTAAATGTCTTGTTTGAGAATATTTTGGTTTGTACAAGACAAGGCAACTAGGAATAGAAGATTTTTCTTTGCAGCCTTAGTATGTTTCTCTGGAAACAGTGACATAGAGACAAGTTTGTTGAACAGTGTGACAGTCTACACAAAGCTTATTTTATGAAAATCCCCTTTAGGATTTGATTTTTTTGCGAGGTTTCAACTATGCCTTCAAATGTGAGTTTGCAAAATTTGTATAGCCAGATGTTTGGATTTGATAAATCCTCATTGATTGTAAATGAATATAGTTGCTTTGAAGTTAGTGGATTGGATTTAACACCTGCTCATATTATGAGCTATAGTAGGATCACAGATAGACATATTTACTGGCATATTAAAATATATTTCTTGTACATGTTGAGGGTTGTGATCATAAGAATAAAGTAACCAGCCTGGGTGCTCTGCGTAAGTAATTTAGTGTTGTCAGCTGGTACTTGTGGGATATAGAAAATGTATCTGTACAGTTTGAGATCCACCAAAGTAAGCAGAACCTATCAATCATTTAGTCTTGCTGAGATGAATGGTTATTTACATTTATAAATATAAAAGTTTACAGACAAGGGTTATTTAGATTGAGAAGAGTTATTTACCTTTATTCAATAGCACACAAGTTCATGTGCAGCTAAACTTTGTTTCCCTAAGAATGTATCTAATAGCCAGTTTAACATCATATATGCACCTGCTAGAAATTATGGTGCAAGATCCCTTCCATAATGATGCACCATTTTCTTGTTGTGATAACCTGGTACAGCAGTCAGTGCACCCAGTGTGAACATGTTAACTCGTCACACAGCAACAGTAACTTTTTGTTGGTAACTGAACAAGGTAGATATATGGTAACAGAGAATGCTGTCTTGTGCATAGCACAGCAGTGTTCTTAATTGTTTTCAAATTGTGGAATGATTCAGCTGATTCTCTAACCCACCCACTTCTGGAAAATCCTTGAAGAACCTTTATTTGGGAGTTTACTTGAAAGCTTTTATCAAATCACACCTGACTTGTTTGCTCTTTTAGAAATAAAAGCTAATTAACTTCTTGCACAAGCCAATTTGCAGGTACATTGTAAGCACAGGTTAGAATTAAGGAGTAGTAATTGCTTATAATGATGATCAGCATAACTGATGTGATAAATTATGATTAATGAGTAAATTAGCAATGAATACTGTAAACGAGTCAGCAATGAAAATTCTTTTAAAGGAAATGAAGGGCAATCAGTTTTGTCAGATCTGCTGTATAATGCTTAATAGTTTATAAAATATTGAGTGGAAATATAAAACCTGGGATTATTTATAATGAATTTCTAGAGTACTGTATACTCTAACCTGTGAGTTGTTTGCAGTCATTGCTGTTCTTGTTTTGTATAGAAAGAAAAAAAATGGGTAGCATCTCAAAACAAAGGGTTTATAGGCTAAAAACAGGCATAAGGAAACAATAAAGGAAAGAGAGGAACATGGAGGCAGGATAAACCTTTAAACAGTTTAACTTCTATTACTGCTTGGTTTAAATTGATTCATAGTTATGTAGATTTTGATGAGTTAATTTTCACATTTAACTCCTTCCCAGTCACAGAAAAACTATGGAGTACATGTTCATTGAGAGACATCCTTGCATCCAGAAATGGCCACTATGCACAGACTGGGTTCCACAAAACCCAGTCCACCAGAGGAGAATGTGCAGGGTAGTTCTGGCAATATTGTCATCAGGCTCTGTGGTGCATGCATAGTAATCCTGTGCTAAATACAAACAAATGATCAGATAGCTGGTGGAGCTAATTCAGATAGCTGTAGCTTCTATTCTTTGGAGTTTGAGATGTATCCAAAATCTAGGCAGCATTTGTCAAACTTAATGAACTAGTGTTCTGGATTGAAATGAATCATTTCTGCCAATGAAGGAATTGTGCATGGCAACTTCTATGCATGAGTGACCTTTTCCCCTGAAAAATGTGCACAGGAAATTGCTGCACGACTATGCAGGAGTATGTCACACAGAAGATGGAACTCTGTACACCATAGTGTCCCATTCTGTGCAGTATACGCCAAACTCCTGAGCAGGATGGCTCCTTATACTTCTGTTCCCATTGACTACAAACTAATTTTGATGGGATCTAGTGTCAGCCCTTACACTGGATGCAGAGAAGCATCTATAGCCACAGAACTGTGTCGCCTTTGTGCAACTTTCTGAAGGCTCTCTTTGCCATGGAAGGAATCATTCTGTGTCACAGAAGGGTACCTCCTCTCCCCAACTAAAAAGTCTTCTGGGTCCAGAAAAGTCCTGGGCCAGAGAGGAAAAAGAGCAAACATCTAGGGAATGAGAAACATTTAAGTATTCATCACATCCCCTAGTGATGGTATTTGTTTGCCATCCAGATTTAAGGATGACATAATATGCAACTTTGAATGCAAGTCTATTTCCAAATGCATTTACAAATCCAGATGTCTCTGCAGCACCTGCACAGTCCCATCTGACTGTGATGATAGAGTTGGATGTCATGTGCATATTCATACCTGCTAAGTCTCAGATGGTCCCACTTGTTTGTTTTTTCATGTATACGCTAAACAGCATGGAGACACAGGCAGAATGGAACACTCAAGTATTCAGTGCACCAAACAGAAATCCCCAATGGCATCTTATAGAACCTTGCTCAGTTACCAATATCTTCTGGAACCGATTTAGTAGGCAAGAGCAGAACTGTTATAACACTGTTCCACAGCTTCTGACAAGCACAAAACAAATCTAATTGTTGTATAAAAAGCTACAAAGAGATCCACTAAATATAGTAAGTTTGCACTGCTCCTTTTTTCTCTCTGGAGTATGTGACTTGTTAAGGCAATCAATATTGTTTTGATCTTAATCTATAGCCTGCAACTAGATGAGCATAGATTTAAATGGTATGTTACATCTTGTAATCTTGGTCATATACCTCTTATTAAAATGTCTAAAGTTGAAGGGCAACTGTTCTCACAGAAATGTTGCCTCAAAGAGGATACCAGTCAATAGGAGGTGTATTTCAATGAGTTATGGATCTGGCTGCAGAGCCAGAGGTTGGCAGTTCAATTTCCCATTGTATGTCCAGGAGAAGAGCCAGACTGTGTGGCTTGGGCAAGCTGCACAATTCCAGAATGCCCCCTGAAAAAAGGCAGTAGTAAACCAGTTCTGAATATGCTATATCAAGAAAACCCTGGAAAGGGTTGCCACAAATCAGAATAGACTTGATGACACAACACAACAACCACAACAACCATTTGCAACTATAGAAATTCCTTTCACAAATGGTCACTACGTTATATCTTTCAAAACAGCAGTTATTTGCTTTTTAACTAATGAGACATTCACCACTGCCTAGATACACCCAGTCAATTCCCCTTTGTTGGCTCTCACCAGCCAGGATGAGTAAGGGCCAAACCTATATGTTTGTGCTAATATGGACTGTTGAAAGAGTGTTGCCTCATTGTCAGACTGAAGAAAGTAAAACTGATGATTAGGAGATGCTCTGGATACCTCCTCAGACACTAACAACTGCAACATCAAGATCTGAGCAGATGTTAATTATTTTCTTCTTGAGGTGCTTAGCAAATTGGTCAGAGCAGATGGACAAGCATCTATCCCCTCCAGTCTAAATCCCAACAAGCTATTCACAACCTAGAACAACCTTCCTGGAAGACATCTACAGGATGCAATGGAGAAGGCCAAATCAGACTTCTTGTTTCTTTAATGCCACACAGCAGGCAAAATAATGTATTCTCGCTTGTTTTTGGTTATTCTTGTTCTGCACCTTGTGCATTCTGCACATCCACTGTCATCCAACCTGAAGATCTTCTGGGGAAAAGGACATATTACAGTTCCAAAGTGCTGGAATGATGCTTAAGAGCAATTGTGAATAGCCAGCCTTGAATATTCAGATGTCCCTATAATTTTCCAGGAGCAAATTGCCTTAACTGATTCTCTACCACCAGAGAGAGGAGTTACCATTAGGCTAATATTATTATCCCCATGCTGCAAAATTTGGCATGGAGACTCCATAAACCACTCAGCAAGTTCACAGTCTATCATTTGGATGAGGGGCTTTGTGCCTCACAGCTGATGCTAACTTCTAGGTTTCACGTGAATACATTAACATTTAAAGAATTTAAAGAAACTAAAAAGAGTTACGTATTGCAAAACTAAGATACTCTGTACATTTCAGCAAAATATTTAAGATTGGGGCGCATTAGCAATTTTGTCTTTGTGAATTTTAATACAAATATCCTGCATTAATGTCTACTTAGGATAACTTGCAGATTGGGTCATAGCTAAACAACAGACTTTGCATTTCTGTGAACTTTGCAAACAGCTCCAAACAATTTAAAATGTCTCAAAATACAGATTTACACATATGCCTTGACAGACAATGTGCTTCATTAATATAAGATGTCCCTACCCAATTTTCAATAACCTTCCCCTTTATCTCAGCCTTTATCTTTGGGTACCTATTCTAGTCAGCAGGGCTTTGAATACCTCCTCAGACACTGGTATCCAAAGCCCTGCTAAGGTAGAGAAAAAGGTAGGAGGACAATTGGAGGGAGCCAGAGAGACCACCACAGAGAAGATACTGCAAAGAATCACCAGCAGCACTGAGAAGATCCTGTCTCAATTGCTCAGTCAAGTCATTTGCGATAAACAGAGTCATCAAAGCACATCTTAAGGCTGGGTTATGCGGATGGCCCTGAACAGACTTTCTAAACATCCCACATAGCTTCTGATCATGAAGTTCAGTATTATCACTCCTTCAGTCATATACCAAAAATAGAGATACTGAATATAAGCAATCCTACCTCGTTTTGCTGATTTATAATACAATAAGTTACGCAAGAGAAGCATATATCATTTTATAACCTTGTGAACACCTTAAAAGTCTAACAATTTTAGTTGGGCAGAAGTTTGTGGACTGCAGCCCACTTCTGGAAACATATGTAATCTCTTGGCAATCCCTACCTGATTCCTAAGGATTTCTCTCCTGCTGGGTATGGTAATAAATCTCAGTGTCTTATTTTCAATGTACCATTGGCCATATGCCATATCAGTTAAAATCTGCATCCAATACCTAAGCAATCTGAATGCACAAAGTTCTTCAATACCATGCAACACCTATAGAAAAGGCAACATAGACTGCATTTCAGTCTAACGTTTTATAGCTCCAGTCACTGTCACAGAGGAGGAATGGCCTCAGCTCAGTCCTCCTGCCTTGGAAAATGCATAATGGATGCTTTTAAAAGCATATAATGTGTATAGGGATCCTTAGCCCTGCTTGTTTTATTTATTCCACTTAGCTCCTTTTTCAGTGAAGAAACAACATTGAAAAAACAAACAAGTGGGACCATCTGAGACTTAGCAGGTATGAATATGCACATGACATCCAACTCTATCATCACAGTCAGATGGGACTGTGCAGGTGCTGCAGAGACATCTGGATTTGTAAATGCATTTGGAAATAGACTTGCATTCAAGTTGCATATTATGTCATCCTTAAATCTGGATGGCAAACAAATACCATCACTGGGGATGTGATGAATACTTAAATGTTTCTCATTCCCTAGATGTTTGCTCTTTTTCCTCTCTGGCCCAGGACTTTTCTGGACCCAGAAGACTTTTTAGTTGGGGAGAGGAGGTGCCCTTCTGTGACACAGGATGATTCCTTCCATGGCAAAGAGAGCCTTCAGAAAGTTGCACAAAGGCGACACAGTTCTGTGGCTATAGATGCTTCTCTGCATCCAGTGTAAGGGCTGACACTAGACCCCATCAAAATTAGTTTGTAGTCAATGGGAACAGAAGTATAAGGAGCCATCCTGCTCAGGAGTTTGGCGTATACTGCACAGAATGGGACACTATGGTGTACAGAGTTCCATCTTCTGTGTGACATACTCCTGCATAGTCGTGCAGCAATTTCCTGTGCACATTTTTCAGGAAGCACTCTTGAGATTCCCTGTAATTTAAAGAAATTTCCCTTGAGATTCCTTTCCTGAGTAATCTTGCTATGGGGAAAATCTTAGGGAGAGAAGAAAAACTGATCTCAATCTCTCGCTTTCTCACTACTTGAACAGAACAGAAGGGATGAAATTCACATCTCTATGTCTGTTTGCCATTTGTACTGAACTTTACTCATTCATTATCTCACCCAGCTGGACGTTCAACCTGGTCAATTCAGGGGCATATGCTGTTTGCTTAATCTACTGGAAGTAAATTCTGTCTCTCTTTGTTTGGCACAATGTATTACAGTGGAATTTTCCCACGCTGATATGAAACTTTGCTTAATGAACTATTCCAAAGACATTTTTTTTTCTTTTGGTTTTGCACTTTAGTATTCAAAAAAGTTTAAAGAGCATGTGCCAGTTCTCAGTTGGTCTAGTTCTCTTCTTAATCAGAAGAACAGTGTGGTAGTGTTAAAATTATGCATGGTTTTTTATCCTGATAGCTGAGCTGAATGTTTATAAATTACTAGTATTGAATGCAATAATAATTAAGAATTTCAATTAAATTTGCGAGTGTAGTATTACTGAATTGATAGGAAATTCTTTGTTTTTATTAGGTCATCTGCAGTTGAAGGAGTCTGCAAGCTTTAGATTTACACAGAACTCTGATAGGCTCATTTGAAAAGGTAGCTTTTTTTTACAGGAAAGAAACTTCAGTAGAGACTAGTTATATGCTACATGATGCAAATTTGATGATGCAAATCTTCTATTTGCATGAACAATATAGCACAAACAACTAGCTTTCCTTCTCATTCATAATTTAATTATTACAAGCTATTATTTTTATGTTCTCATAAGCAAACAACAAATGTTTGTTTCATTCATGTTGGATTTTATTTACTAAGCAAGTATTGGAGGGAAATCTAGAATTAGTGCTGACAGAAGGAAAATTTCTCTTAGCCATACAATAATTTAATCCCCCCCCCCATGATGCTAAATAGCCCTGAAACGATTAATGAAAATAAATGATCTTTATAGGCAAAAGATCAGTCATGCAGTTATTCTTACAGGTTTTTAAAATCTTATTTTGAATAGGTTTGAATGAAGTTATAAATTATGTTACACAGTAGAACATCTTAGAGTTTTCTTTAGGTAAAGGTAAAGGTTCCCCTTGACATTTAGTCCAGTCGTATCCGACTCTAGGGCGCGGTGCTCATCCCCGTCTCCAAGCCGTAGAGCCAGCGTTTGTCCGTAGACAGTTTCCATGGTCACGTGGCCAGCGCGACTAGACATGGAATGCCGTTACCTTCCCACCGAGGTGGTACCTATTTATCTACTCGCATTTTTACTTTCTTTTGAACTGCTAGGTTGGCAGGAGCTGGGACAAGCGACGGGAGCTCACTCCGTCGCGTGGATTCGATCTTACAACTGCTGGTCTTCTGACCTTGCAGCACAGAGGCTTCTGTGGTTTAACCCGCAGCGCCACCACGTCCCCTAGAGTTTTCTTTAGTGACTGAATAATGATTTAAGTTATAGCCTCACTGCAGATCCAGCTATTTCTGGATTTTTAATCATATTTTTCACTCACATTTTTTTAAAATGTTATCGGATGCAGAATCTAATGCATGTAAAATCAAAGTGTCAAGATTGATATTTTTAGTATGCAGATGCAAAGTTGTGTTACTACCATAGACTGTCACCCTATTCCCAGTGTAGTCAGTGACTCTTTAGCTCTGTTTGGGGTCTCAGATGCAGGGGAGGGGTATCAGGACCCAGATATCTAGTTGTCTCGTGTGCTCCCAGAGGCATCTGGTGGGGCCACTGTGACATACAGGAAGCTAGACTAGATGGGCCCTTGGCCTGATCCAGCAGGGCTCTCCTTATGTTCTTATGTCTCTTTAAAAATCACAAAAGAGTTCCTCAAAAGGGGTGAAACTACTGATACTCTCTTAGAATGGTAGAATCATAGAATAATGGAGTTGGAAGGGGGCCTAGAGCCTCTTTGGGTCTAGGGCAGTGACGGCAAACCTTTTTGGGCCCGAGTGCTGAAAATGGGGAGAGAGAAAAAACACCCAGCGGGCGGCAGGCGGCGGAAGCAGAAGTGGCAGCGGAAGGGGGAATCCCGGGCATGGAAGTGCCTCGAGACCCCACTCTGGATCCGCTGCCAGCGCCAGCTGCTCTGGATCCTGGCCCGCCACCTGTCGGGGCACTAGTACTGCAGCTGCAGCCGCCTTCTCAGGTTTGGCTGCGGGGGGGGGGGGAGTAGTGATCTGGCGACTTATGGCTCGCGTGCCTGCAGAGAGGGCTCTGCGTGCCAGCTGTGCATAGGTTCACCATCGCTGGTCTAGGGCATGGATGGGGACTTGAGTTGTGGGACTCGCTGTCAAGTTGGACTTAATTCCCCCCCCCCCCCCCCATGATTTGGACTCAACTCATGACTCGGAACCCTGCCCACCCCTCCCTTTTTTCTGATGGAAAAATCTTATTTTTAATAGAGACTTGGACTTGGGGTTTGGGACTTGGTACCAAAGACTCAGTGTCAGACTTGGGACTTGGTACCAAAGACTGAGAGTCAGACCCAAAGACTTGCCAACATCCCTGGCCTAGGGTCTGTGGGGTTCTGGCAGTTCTTCACCCATGTCAGGTATGTGAGGCTCTAGTTCATCCTAGTTGGAAGACTCATTTAGCTGGACCATGACAATAAAACTATTCCAAGTCATGGTTTCTTCCAGAGCAGTGCTGGAGAAATGTCCTTAGCTTTGTGTCATGCATCCTATCCCTACCACTTGTTGCATGGAGAGTTGCACTTGTACTGCAAGGCCTGATCAATATTCAATTGTCAACCTGGAACAGGATGACAAAAATTTGAGGCGCAAAATGCCTAAAAGCAATGAATAGCAATGCTGCTGGAAGTGCACACTATTATAATGCTGCTTCCCACTCAGAAGAACCAAAACAGAGCTCAGATTGAAGAGTTTCAGAATTATGCTTTTTTGTTCTCCTTGGCTGTACATATGAAGGAAGAATAAAACATAATATTATTGTTTCTTTTACACATGGGCCACAGATGTGGCTTTCATTGGATGAAATAGTGGATGGTAAAATTGTGCTTGCTTCTAACTTAATAATGATTAAATAGAATCCTGCTTTCCCATATTTATTTAATTTGTTTAAAACATGTTTTTAAGCCATAGGTTCCAGAGCCAAATTAGCTTACAACTATTATAAAAATAATAAGATAAAATCCAATAGTTGCAGAAACATAAAATAATTTCCAAAATAGAGTAAATAAAAACAAAGCTACAAAGCTTGATTTTACAAAATTATTTTCACTTGGCACTCATTATATTGTGCTAGCAGAATTCCTTGGTCAGATCTCTAAAAATGAGAGGACTCTTTGTCTAGTCACCACTAGTTCTTCTTCAGATTCCTCCCCACCGGCCGGCCTGCCCCTCCCCAGATTGACAGGGCATAAAAGAAGAGGAGGAAATCTGGGACTTGAGGGCAGGCAATGAGCCAAATGTATTCTGAGTGGATGCCTAGAATGTGGGCAAAGCTTGAAAATTCTAGTCACATTGTCTATGTTTCTCGCAGGTTTCTCAACCTGTATTTTATCTTACATGTTGTTTGTAAAGGTTAGCTACCCTAACTTGCCACTTCCTTTTAAAAACAAGGATAAGAGAGCATCTTCACCATCTACGCTTCAGGTAAAGGTGGTCTTGAAAGCTAAACCCTTCAGAATCCCTGTTCAGTCTAGTCTGCACTTTCTGACTCTTCGCTGCTTGGAATGCTGGGATTAGAAGTCCCACTGGGCAGATTCCCAGCATCCTTGCACAGCACTGTGGGTGACCGAGTAAGCGCCTGTGTATTGTATACTGCACAGTAACAAGCAACACTGCAAGGACCGCATGAAACGGGCTGGCGGGCCGGATTTGGCCTGCAGGCCTTGAATTTGACACGTAGTCTAGACCATACCTGTTTATGTGTTCATTAACGGTCAGGAGCAATGGGTTTCTTGTGTAAAACATATACATAAGAAATCAGGTCTACAGAAAATGACAAATGTATGCTCTTCTTTTTCATTTTCAGGACATTTCCCTTTCACTTGTCATCTTAACCCCAGTCCCCCACAAGTTCTAGAACTGTAATAGGTCTCAGCAGTGTTCCTTTTTATTTGGGACAGTCCGTGATGCCATCCATGATGCTAATGGCTCCATTTCTTTACAAAGGCATTTGTTGCTCGCTCGCTCTCTTTTCCTTCTGTCTTCTGCTCACCTTGGTCTTGGAACAGCAGCCTGACCAGAGTACTTGCTTTTGAACCCTAATGTTCCTGCATCTCTTCCTGGAACACCTTGGCTGTGCTTCTAGAGCTCTCATTTCACATGCATTTTAGATTTTAAAACTCTGACAAGGAGGATCTCTGATGTGAATCTCACCATTTGTAAAGGATAGTTATATCTTACCATAACATCTTACTTGAACCTCTTCTTTTCTCTTGTTTTCTAGTACTCTAACTCCAAACATTTCAGCTTACTGTTTCTACTCTTCTGTATCTTCTTGTTATTAACTTGCTCTCTCACCTTTTCTACAATATGCATTGCAGTTTATTTTATTTTCCTTTATCAAAAAAGTGCCTTCTTCTGCAATGATGAAGGGCTGATTTCTTTTGTTCCTCCTATCTACCTGTGTACTTTAAGAGGGCTCTACCCTTCCTATTATGTACCTTAAGAGAGCATTCCATCATCCGCACCAAACATAGGATGCCACCCTGCTGTGTTCCCATGCAAATAACAAACATCAGGGCCAGCTCTGAGAACAGCCTATAGTTCAGCAGTACAGAGCCAGCAGAAAGAGGTTCTCCTAGCACCAGATTAATGCAGAATAAAAAGTAGGCTTCAGAGTTTTATCCAGTTATGCTTTGTGTGAGGCCAGTCTGGGCTCTGTTTGCCAAGGATAGGCTGCAACATTTATCTGAATCATAAGGAGAAAGTTTTAACTTACATACTAATGTACATGGTCGATTAATATTATCTAATACAATTCAGAATTCTCATTTTTTCAAAATTCTCATCAAGCATCTGCAGTCTGTTTCATTCATTATTTTAAAAATAAGGATCCAGCAAAAGCCTCTTCAATGGCGTACATGTCTTAAGAGAACTCCAAACTCCTTTGGGCAATTAAGGGAGCTATCCCACCAGACTTTAAAGGCTCCATACTAGATTCACCAACCTTGAGTACTTACTTCACTGCATTTCGTCTTCTCTGTGAAATATATTGGATTTCTGAAGGCGGACCAGTTCTGAACGAGAAAAAGACAGGAGCAACTATCCTCAAGGACTCCTCAGCACATACATCTGCATGCCCTAGTTAGATTTCAGTGCATTCGTTTATGTCAAATGTCAGAGGGCATACTTGGCCTCAGGGTTAACACAGAACTTAAGTTAACTCAGGTTCTGGTCATTGGATTTATTGACAAACAGATCTCTTTAAATTATTAAACATCTCTGAAGATTTCTGACTAACAGCATTCCATGAGTGAATGTGCTTACATATACATATAAATTACATTCCTTGTGCTCTGACTTAGGGAGAGATCACCCATCCCCTTTCTGTTTCTCAAATAGTACTAATGTTTTGAGCCCTTTCATAGGATGTACTGATCTGTTTTGTTTTCTAGAAGTATCAACATTTTTCCAAACACAGATTTGTTTTGTCCTGTTTCTCCATTTTTAAAAAAATATTAAATGTAAGCTGCTGTGTGAGGGCTTGCAGAAAAGAGAGGTAGACAAATGTATAAAATGGCTGAGCTCCTGCTGCACTGTGCTATGTCTGCAGTAGTGGTGACATCAGTAACAATGTCAACTAGTCTCTGATTAAATGCTTCCTTTGTTGATTTTTGGGATGCATGAATGTTGCATTGCATACATGACACTTGCACTGCAAAATCACCATTAATCAACAGCCGTTTATCACTGACAATGGCATCATAATCATCTTTCATGTAGAGCTGCACAACAGGATTTCAGCCAATAAGGAAGAAGTAGCAGGAGGGGATGCAATTAATTTTCCTCTACCTCTTCAGCTTTCTCCGTTCCTGGTTGCCCCCTAATGGGGTTTCAGGCACTTTGGGCTAGTATAATGTGTACCTTGGCCTTGGGACTTCACCTTTTGTCTCTGGTAAAATACTTTCTGCATTCCTAGATCTACTCGTATCACTTGTCATATCCAGGAAAGATGGTTGAGGGGCCTTACACCGAGGGAGGCCTGGAAAGAAAGAATAAGAAACCGGGCCTTCTCGGCAGTGGCCCCTCAACTATGGAATAGTCTTCCATCTGTGATTCGCCTGGCTCCCTCACTGGGTGTTTTCAAGAGCCAACTTAAGACCTGGCTCTTTAGGCAGGCCTTCCCCCCTGTCACTACTTGATGCTTTACTTTTCTATTTTAATTTTCTGTCTTTACTTTTCCATTTTGACTGTTTTTCCATTTTGAGCTACATTATTATTATGTTTAAATTGTGCTGTAAAGTGTGTGTGAATTGTTTTTAAGCTACTTTGTTGTAAGCCGCCCAGAGTAGACACTGTCTAGATGGGCGGGATACAAGTTTAATAAATAAATAAATAAATAAATAAATAAATAAATAAATTTTGCCTTTTATATAGTTCATTCTGATCTTCATTTGTCAGTTTTTATTTATCATTATCCTCTCAGAACTTTGATAGGAATATAGGAGAAAAATACATATGATACTACAGTTCTCCTGTCGGCAATGCTGGGGTTAGGGGCGCCAGACCCTTGTGTAGTTCAGAATCCATGTATAACTCTTATGCCCCCCAAAACATAACTACAAAGCATAAACTGTCGATTTTAAACACACACACACACACACACACACAGAGGTCCCTCCCCCAACCCACATCAGCCTCCTGGCATGCCTCAGCACCCTCCTCAGCTGTCACATGGATCCACCATGCCAGGAGAGGGGGTTGGCTGTCCCATCACCATCGGACTGGGACCACTGCACCAACAATAGGGGTCTCAGCAAGTCCAAGACCCACCTTTCTCAGGCCACTTCCTGGAGACAAATAGCACCACAGTATTTATGTATTCATTTATTTTTTTAAAAAATCTTTGTATAGCCAAAACTGTACTGCTCAGGCCCATGCAATTCAAGGGGTAAGTGTATAAAATACTATCTGATACTATGGATTTAAGCCATTAAGAGCTTTATACTAGGGAGGTCATGAATACTTAGCAATAGTTTTCAATCCTGGTGATTAAGATTTTGCCCCTGTATTACTTCCCTCCGGAACTTCCATGGAGACCAAATTTCCTGGAGTAGCAGCGTGAAGAAATGCTGAAACACTGGCTTGGTGTGTGTGTGTTGGTTTTTTTTGTTTTCTCTTTTCACTGATTTCCAATGTGAGATAAAACTTGACAGTCCTGAGCAAAATTCCCTCTAACTTTTGACCCTACTGCGCAGGAGCCTTACACTGTGCATGTGCATGGGGGGGGGAGGGTTCTAGCTGGAACTGAACATGTGCCAACTCTGGCTGCCAGTGCACAGCCCTAATGGATCTTTCTGTGTGTGCAGTTTACAGGGCACATTGGTCCTAAGCTGCCTGTGCCCAAAGACATATACTTGGCAAACTATTTGTATCTGTTTGTTGCTCTTCTCAATATCTGACCTTTACACTGGTCAGTTTCAAATGCTTTTGTTCCTTAGCAGTGCACAGGATAGTTCAGAACTATTTGAAACTGACTAGGATAATATCCTGAAATTGACAGGAACACAGAAATCTGGCTGAGGGTAATTCTTCAGCACAAGCAGCACAGGACTGTCAGAGTTAAATCTTGTGTGAGAAATCAGCATAAAGGGCAATAATGCTTCTATTTTGAAGGGCAAAGGGCAGGGCAGATGAATAACTTACTCAAAAATCCAAAATGCTATGAGATGTAAATGAATCATATAACAATGATGAATGGAATCTCACAGCGCAGGAGGAGTCAGAAACCCCATGATTATTATCTGGTTGGGTTTGCTTCTGCAAGTTAGGATCTCCACACCTTTCATTCTTTTCTGTTCAAGTACTGGCTCATAATGATGGATGCTCAAAAGCAATCTGATTAATATTTAATTGTTTGCTTGCTCAACAGTAAGATTTATCTTGGTATTGATTAGGAATCATATAGGGAATGGCATCAGATGTTCTTGGACTACAACTCCCAGAAATCCTAGTTAGCACAGCTAATGGTGAGGCTTCTGTGGGAGTTCTAGTCCATCTGAGGACCCAAAGTTGGGAACCATTGTTGTAGAAGGTTTTGTGACGCAGGACCATCTAGATTCACAATTCTACTTTATATATCCTCTTTATGAACTCCCTCACATCTCTCCCTCTGCTCCTGTCTGATGGAATACCTGTTTCTAGGTGATATGGAGGGAGAAGTAGTAAGGAAGCATTTCAGAACAGCTGATGGAGTTGTCCTTCACTCCATATCTCCTTCTGGTACAACTTGATGCAGGGGCTGCTGTAACTGACATTTGAACAAAATCAAAAGCCCAATGGAGCTAATATCCCAGCAAAGCAGAAGATGCTTGCCTGTTTCCCTTCTAGTATTCTTTGTTTGCTGCATTTAAATTATCAGTTCTGGACTGTACTCTTAAATTACCTTGTTCTACATTTCGTAAAATAAATTGAGTTAAAATGCAAGTGCATATTTCATTTTTTTAAAGTTGGCATAAGTCCTTATTCTTTTACTTTGGTTATGAATGTGTGTGGTTTTCTGAATAATGTCTAGTGTACTTGATTTGGGTTTTATTTGTGCTTGAGAAAGCATATAATATGTAATCTGGATACAAAATTCCATAAAAACACTCTGTTCCAGTGTGCCAGAAAATAAATTTATTTTTTTCTTCCAAAAGGGTGCAGTGATGAAAGCAATGTACACTCTCTTTCCCCTGTTCTCTCTTTCTCCTGTAAACATGGATGTCTGATCATTTAACTTGTAAAGCCTGCTTCACATATGTCAAGGGTGTTCCATGCCATATTTGACATCTGTGGAAGCCATAAAGTGTTTTAATCTCACATATGTGTAATTTGACACACATGTGTGTGCTGAGGAGCCACCGTTGCACGTAGCCTTCTGGTTCATGTGTTTGTAAGAGGACCAGATATAATAATCTCTATTTGAATATCAATTCTCAGCCAGATGTTTCTTTCTGTGTTAGAATATTGCAGTATTCCAGCTGATGTTGAACTAGCTTGCAATTTCTTTTAAAACTGTGCTTTAAGGGTTAATCACTTTTTATGGGGGGGGGGGACAAAAGATTTTCACTTTACCACTGTTGACAGCTTGACACATTCTTTTGAATATTTCTTACTTAGATTTATTTTGCTGTTTTCTTTTTTAGCACCACCAAAGTTTACAAGAACACCCGTTGACCAGACAGGGGTCTCTGGGGGAGTTGCATCTTTCATCTGCCAAGCTACAGGAGACCCAAGGCCTAAAATTGTCTGGAACAAAAAGGGCAAGAAAGTCAGCAATCAGAGATTTGAGGTATTAGGTCCATTGTTCTGTTCCTCTGAAAAACATTTACTTTAATATCACTTGATTATTCCCCATTGCTTCCGAACAATGATCATTTTTGAAACCGTGGCTGTGATGCTCATAATAGGCTATCAGAACAAAAGCAAATAATGCCTGTTGGAAATCTTCCAAAAAAGGAAATTCATTTTTGTTTATAATGCTTACCTATACAAATCATTGACCAGGCTGCAGCTAACATGTGATATGAATTGTTTGATGTCCCTATTCTGCACTATATTCCAACAGGCTACAGTGGTTATGCTATATACAAGTGGCTTATCAGGCTAAAAGAAGGAAAATGTGTACAGAGTTCCCAAATGCTGGCTGTGGTGTACACTTTGTAGAAGGCTGCAAAAGAGTCACAGGTGCAATTTTAGGAAAAAAGGGGAGTATAGATTATTAGATTTCATGACTAAACTTCCACTGAGAAGGAAGAGGAATAAAGATGAGAAAAATGTCTTTGGGCTTTAATTTGAAGAACAGCCATGCAGATCGGTATAGTAGAAGTCACAGTTACAATAGGCCCATTGAATCTGTGGGGGCTTGGTGAGTCAATTCCATCATAAGTTTCATTGATTCAATGGGTCTACTTTAGTTGTGATATAATACTAGATTTCAGCCTCTGTTTTTGTAGTATTAATAGCAGTATTTAAATCCTCAGCTGTTTCCATGCTGATGTGAAAACAAAGGAAGAAAGAATACACAGCCAATATTCTGAACAAAACCATTAATAAATCATATGTGATAGTAGGGTAGTTTGGACCACATGGAGGGCACTCCACCCCAGCCTTTGGGGAGGCATTATTTTCCCCCAGCCATGAACCACCTGTGTAGTATTATACTGGTAGGTTGCAGTATTTCAGTTCCTACTCTGTATAAGTATTCTCACCGCCATGGAAATAATTGGTGGAAAAATAAGGAGCATGTTGTTAACAGTTCTGTCCTATGCTTTCCATTCCTTTCATGTCATGTATGACCAAGGATACCATGCAGTAGAAACTCTTCTTGCAAAATTAGTACATTACAGACATACAAATGTCTGAGATGTTTCCTTTGTTGGATTAGCATTTCCTAGAACTGGATTAAGCTACAAATCATATATCTAAATAATGGATTTTGATTTTTCCAAATAAAGTACCTGAAGAAAGTTTCTTTGTTTCATTTCTTCTGGAATGTTTCTTCTCTTAAGAAGCTTCCTGAAGCAGGAACTTCCTCACTCTCAAAATTGACTTTGTTAAAGCCAGATATTTTGTACTCTAGACAGTTTAATTCAGGTTCATTGAGATTTGTTTCTTGTAATTTTCCTTTTCCTTACTCACCCCCCAAAAACTGCATGCTCTTTCAAATGTACCAAGTTGCATATGTGTGTGTTTTTAGTGCAAAGTTACCCTTTTGATTTGGTACATAATAATTAAGTGGTCCTCATGATATCGTGCTTTATTATCATCATCATATTGTTAAGTTTATAATTGCTCCTCTGTTTTTATTATCCTTGTTATTAATCACTGTTATTAATATTGACTCAGAATTAATTGCCTGTTGTATAGACTTGGTTATAAGATATAGAATGAACAGATTATGCATGAGAGGGGAGTGGCAGATTTAGTGGGAAGAGGCTGGAAGACTGAAAGGGAAGAATGATATTATGTAATGAAAGACTGTACTCCAAGAGAGCTGATGGCCAGGTCTTTGTCTTGTTTCCTCCCATACCATTGACTCCAAGTAGCAGCTCTGACACAAAGGAGAGAAACTAGCTGTATGTCAAAGACTAGCAGCACAAATCCAGGACACATTGTACACACACCTAGGCAGCGATAGAATACTTGAACATGAGCCTCTCACCCTAAGGTTCAGTAAGCTAGAATCATGCACACAAAGTTGCATCCCCAAAAGTAGCGTCTCCTGAAGAAGATATATTAGAAGACCCCTCTCCCCAATATACTAGGGACTTCATATTCCATAGTGACACTTTCCTACTGCAGGCAGTGTTGAAATTTGGAGCTAATGAGAGGTGACAGTGTGCTCTACTCAGAGCTAGAAGACCATACCCTTTGAGGCTCACCATTCTTCAGGAAGAAGAATCAGCCGACTCAAGAAAAATGAAAGTCCTCTGTCAAGCTCCAACTTTCATTGCAGCGAGTCAGCTTCAGTCTGTTTGCTTTATCAAACCATCATCAAGCCTCTGCACTGCTATTTATGGTCAAGACAGCAACTTATGGTAGCTCATTTCAGGGTTTCTGGGGAGGCTGATGCAAAGCTGGAGTGCTTCTGGACCTAGATTCTACAGGGTCACAGAAGATAAGACAGGGACTGTCAAGGACCTTGGACAGATCACTTTGGCGGGAATATAGCTATTGAAGTCTGCTAACTCAGTAACATATGGAAAGCCTAATGAAACTGGCTGGTCAGGACATGCTCCTGCTGAAATGTTTCCTGTGTTCCAGTGTGCCTTCTTTTGTACATCAATGCCAGACAGAAATATGTGGTGCTTTAATTGCCCTAATTAGTATATAGCACAACTTTAGGAGAAGCGTAGGTGAACAGAACAGTTTGACTCTTAGTGTGTTTTCTTTCTGCTATATTTTTTACATATTACTGTCAGAGAAGAAGAATAAAGGGGTACTCTAGATAAATGTTTTCCTTCTTTGCCTCATAGAACATAGGAGACTTGTGCATGGCAGAAGCCTTTTTTCTCTCCATGTATCTATGGTTGGATCAGTGTCCAGTAATCTGTATTTGATGTCTATCCCAACATGCATCCACTTGAGCATGATGTCTCTCTGCATAGCTAGCTTTCAGTGAAATGTGCAACCCCATCTGCCTTTAATAATGGAAAGCAGTATAGATGCCATGTGTATTCACATTCCATTTTTCAAACAGTGCTTAAAAGCTATGAAAGAGCACTCTTTTTTAGGCCAGTTCACACCCATGCTTCCCACTGCAGGAACCTACTCTGTGGCAGTAATTTACTTTTGCAGTGGAAGAGCTTCTTTGGAGCAGACAGTTAGGGGTTGCACAATTAAGGCTTCACTTCCTCCAAGGTAGAATCTCATTTCCTTGCCACTGTGCTATTCTTCAAAGTGTGACACGGTATGCTGTTTGAATTGGGATTCAGATTCTATCCAGATTAAAATGTCTAGTTTTTAAAAAATTGTTCATACAGGGAAAATAACTTTACGTATACTGTTTTCTCTAGCTCTAAAAAAAAGCTGAAAAACAAATAAAAGACCAGAAAGCCCGGACTGGTGGTGGTAATTAAACCTCAGAAAAATATACTGATATTATTATTTAAAAAAATCAGCTGTTTCTAGTGGTCTTTTGTAATGCATGTATACGTACTGGTAGTGTTCCTTTCCATTTCTCAATATGTGGCAAATGTAGTTGGTTTATCTTGGTTTTGAACTATGCGTATGTTATCTTCTGATGGAAGTCAAGAGAAAGTGCATGGGGATCAAGCAGTATTTGATGAAAAGAGGGCAGGAGAGGTTGCCTAATTTCTTTAAAAATCTAAATGGTTTTTGCTTTCCTGCTCTAATCTCTGTTTTGCACCTGTGGAGGGAGGGAGGGGACATAGAATAAATCTTTAAACCTCTCCTTAAAGAAAAGACCTCAAAAATCTTGCATCTGTGGATAAGTGGTTTAGAAGCACAGAACACATTTTGCTGAGCCAGAAGGGCTGAGATCCCAACTCTAAAATTTATCATCTATCATGTTGCTTTGTGGTCAGAATAAGAAGCCCAGATATTGACAAACCTTTTGGGAGTTTGGCCTACATTGTTCTTACCCTCTGGGCATTGCTATAGACAGATTTGGGGGCCATCATACAGATAGAAGGGGTCTGATGATCCTTGAGAAAAGAGTTTTCTGAGCCAGGATGCATTAGCATACTCACATTTTGTGCCTGTCACACTGTTTTATTACCTTGTGTCCCTAACTAGAGGGGATGTACAAATGCAGTTTTTTTCCCTCCAGACATGCAATATTATGTGTTTCATACTAGAAGCCTGGCACAAACGGGGGATCTGCTGGTGTCACAGTGCCCCTGCAGCACAGATTTCCTGGGTGTGATGCTTGAATTGTCCTCAAAGGTTGCAGTTTTTCTAATTTATAGCTGCCAGCTGGCCCAAAATGTGTGGCACAGCATAATTTGGATTTAATGTTTTGCACTGGCCTGGAAACAACTGATTCAGTCATTGTAAATGTAAACACTACCGTTATGGCTGGATGGCCATTACCTTCTCATGGCATTATTTTGCTATTATGTCCCTGTCAAAGTAATTGACAATTATATTGCCCTGTCATTTAAAAGGAGTATAAGGTCAGTTGGGTTTCAGAACACTGACTTAATTCTTTCATTAAAAAGTGCACTTAAGCCCACTTAAAAGTCATTAAGAATTACTTCTAGAGATGAAAGGGAAATATACAAATTTCTAATTTTAAATTTGTCCCTTTTTGCTTGCAGGAGATAGAACATTGACCATTAAAATCAGTACACATTTTCAGGTGTATAACTATCAGGATTAGCTGAGAGGTAGGCATCTGTAACAACACCTGTGACAGCTGTTGTTTCCTTCAATAGGTAATAGAGTTTGATGATGGATCTGGATCAGTTCTCAGAATACAGCCTCTACGGACTCCACGAGATGAAGCTATTTATGAATGTGTTGCTTCCAACAGTGTTGGAGAAATAAGTGTATCCACAAGACTCACTGTGTTACGTGGTAAGTTATTACATTTTTAAAACAAAATTATTGTCTTTTCCTACATTTAGTCAGAAAGAGTTTTGTGTGATCAGAAGGCTGGCTGTTTTCACATAGAAATACCTATTGTTTAAACTTACGTCAACATACAGTAATCTGTTGTTCCCAGTGGGCATGAAATGTTTTTTGAAACACATCCCATTCTTCTTCCTGATATCATTCCTACCTTAAAGTTGATAGATCTAATTTGTTATAAGATGCCTATGCAATTCACATAATCTGGAAAGAAGCACTATTTGGTATATGGACTGCTGCTTGTAGAACTGGGATTGCTGTCTTCTGCACAACTGTTCTGCATTTGTGGTTGGGTTAAGCTATGCTCACAAAAAGACAGATGCAAGAATCTCAGAATGTATGAATGGGCTATTCTTAAATATAAGAAAATGTACGGAAGTTCAGAACAGGCACAGCTGAAGAAGTCAAAAATAAGGTTTCTGCCAAACACACATAATGGTATTGTGCATATATTAGATTTTTAAAGTGCTGCTCTTGGAATCTTATCCTTTCTGATAGGTATTTTTAACGAAAGTAGACCAAGCGAATTGACACTGACCTTGCCAGGCTATAGGAATAGAATATTTACATAATGATGAGCTGCAGTTAAACACTTTAGTGAACATGAGCAAGCGTTCCTTCAGCAATAGGCATGCTTGTCATGTTGTTCTGATTCCTTATATTTCTTGAGCAATTATATATGGCGAAACTGATTTTAAAGTCAAATTCAGTGCTCTGAACATGTATGAATTCTATTTCATCCATCCCAGGTGACACTTACATGAACCCACCAGTGAGAAACTACTTTAAGATACTCCTTCCTGCGCTATTAGTCTTATGCATCTTTTAGAGATAAGGAGGTTTACTTCTGCATCACTTGTATGTCCTTCTGACAGTATATTTCTATAAAAGTCAGAATTCAAAAAATTATGTGCATGGACTATCTTTATCCATGATGCAGAGTTTGAAAGGTGTTGTTATGGTGTCCCTGGTTTTTTCATTTTCATTTAGGAATGGTCGTCAAAATCCTGTTGCTACTATAATGTAAATGGTGTAACTTTTGGTGGCAAATTCCTGCAAGTTACAAAGACATAGTCTGTTGCATTCCAAGTTGCACAGCTGAGCCTAAGGAATAGTGTCTACACTTTGTAACTTGCAATAATTCATTGCCCAGAATTATGTCATTTGTCTTATATGGGCAATAGGGTTTTGTCTACAGATTAATCCCATGCTGTTATCCGTGGTAAGCCACTTCATCAACATCTTGCATATTTCAAAAATCCTACTGGGATTGCCACAAATTGGAAGCAGCTTGATGGCACATAACAAAATTGTTGCATATTTCAACTTTAAATATAAAAGTTACTTGTTTTCAGACTTCAAATAATCAAAAACATATACACTTTTCCCTTCTGGGGTTAGGGGCACTGGACCCCTGTGTTGTTCAAAACATGTCTATAACTCTTATGTTGCCAGAAACATAAGTACAAAGCATAAACAAGTAGATACACACACACACACACACACACACACACACAGACAGAGAGAGAGAGGGAGAGGGAGAGGGAGGGAGGGAGAGAGAAAGAGAAAGAGAATAGTTCTCTCTATCTTGCATAGTATTTACAATCCTTTCCATACAGTACCGTGTGCAATGAGCCTTAAAGGTCCTTATGACCCCCAGATTGAGAGGCTGAATTAGAAATGTTGTTTGGAGGCACTTTGACACCTTAGGTGTTAAATTCATGGAGTTCTGGGGAGCTGGGGGCACAGGATTGATTGATTGATTGATTGATTGATTGATTGATTGATTGATTGATTGATTGATTGATTGATTGATTGATTGAAAAAATCCATGTATAACAAAACCATGCTGCTCGAACCTGTACAGTTCAAGGGAGAAGTGTGTCTCAAATTCCACCTTTCTTTCTGCAGAAGGTCCGTTTTTGGGGCTGGTGAGGAAAAAGATGGATTGTCAGAACCAGGGACAAAGAGTCCAACTAGCTGTGCTGTTCTTTCTATTCTCCTTTGTTTCAAAGAGGCTACATTCACTTAAGAAATGCATTAGAGTTATAGGCAGTAAATGTTAAGAGTGTGCTCTCTCTCTGTCTGTTTCTCTCAATCCTAAGTGGAACATTTGTTGGTGGGGAACCTCCCCCCCCACACACACACACACACTGAAAAATCTATTACATTTCTCTGCTGTACCTCCCTTTTTATACTTGTTTAAAAATTGAATATAAAGAATTTATTTTGTAAAATTAGAACTATACCTTTGCCAATATTTGACAGTCTTCAGGCACATTTGGAATGTTTTGGGTACTGCTGCAGTATGGCTGTTGCTCGAAGGTAGTTACAAAATGTTTTTGTGGTTTGTAGTGTTTTCAGTGTCAGGTATAGCCTTTTTCTTATTTAGATCATGAATTTTCACAAAACATTAATTTCCTGGTAAGAAAATGACATATTCTGTACTAGCTTTTAACAAGTAATTTTTCTTCTAGTATATTCTTAATGCCATATAACTGCAAAAAGCTTTTGCCTGCATGGCACAGCAATTTCTCATCGATAATTTCAAAGTGGAATTACCACTGTTATTTCTTTGTTAAGATGGAATGGCGACTAGTGTGCACAAGTCTTGAAACGGGAACATTAAGGAGATGTACATAATGCCATTAAGATGGTTTATGAATTTACTGTCCTTCCTTTTCCAATTTGAAAGTATTGAGTGGCAGTACTATAGACATGTGTTGTGTGGAGCACAGGAAGATTTAACTACAGAAGCAGTCACAGAAGCAGTTAAGCTAAAATAGGTTTCTAGACAGTGAAAAGTGAGGGCAAAGAAAGTACTTGAAATCAGCAAAATCCGGCAGGAGGTGGTGCTGGAAATGCTATAAGGAAATAGAAGAATATAAGAAAGATAGTACAGCAGATCCCACAGAGCATTTGTTCTGGCTCAGAAAAACAATTAACCTCTTCAAAAAAGTGTATATAGAGATACTAGGCCTATCAGCAGATGTTTGACAGGCAGACAGTCTTTCAGAACAGGCTTATTAGAAGGCCAGATTTAGTCAGAACTCAGTGCATCATTAGAAACGCTCAGATCAATACAAATATCCTTCACTGGATCTAGTATTTCCTATATTTTTAGTTGCTGCAGCATATGCTACTTTAAAAATTCTCAGTGTGATAAAGAGAGAATGAATATATGTGACTTAGGTGACAGATGGTTTGTATAACTACAGAAAGTTATGTGGGATTTGTTCATGCAGTGTTACAACTTTGCAATAGAAGGGATGTATATAAAATCTTGTAATAAACCTATGGACATCAGATTACTCTGGCATTCATAATATCATAGAAGCATCAGTGGAGGCACTTATGCAGAGATCATAAGTAAGGCCAATATTTAAACAACGAATCCTCAGATTAATGGGAGAAACACTGCCTGGAATTCTTTTGTACATTTCCGCCAGTGTAACATTTTCAGCAAAAATTGCCAAAAGCTAAAAAATAACAGAGCAAACATTTCTTTTTACATAGCAACTCATGATGCCTGTGGCAACTCTTAACTTGTGGCAATTTTCTGCTAAAATTACACCACTGGCACTAAACCTTTCAGTCTAGGAACCCTATGGCACAGTTTTGTTTTTATTTATGGTTTGCTTATACTGTATATCCAAACCCTGATCTAGAAATCATCTGTTTATGATTGCTATTCCTTGACATAGACTGGATTCCTGCCTTTATGCGGAGGATCTCTATCAGTGGGGCTTGGACTTTTTGCTGCATTTGGGAAGAAGAGGCTGTGTTTGACAGAAATGATCCACATTTGCTTTTAGTATGGAGAACGTTATATATCCGAGATCCTTTAAATCTAGATGCAGAGCTGGCTCCCTGTAAATGTTTTGAATTTAATACACAAGGCAGGTGACTGACCATGTAGTCATTCTTTCACAATGCGTAGTTTTTCAACTACTTGTCAAATGAAAATAATTTGGTGTTCTACAAAGCAGGACAGTCGTTTGGAGAGTTTACATTTATCTAACAAAAAGATTTCTAACCCAAAAATTAATAACATGCAAAGAAATCCTGAGGGGAACATTTGTTAGTGGGGAACTCTCTCTCTCTCTCTCTCTCAGATGCACACATTTTGAGATGTAGCATCTTCATAATGGTAACATTTTACTAATACCTCTTTCTGAAGATGAACATTCTTTACCTCGCTGTGAAAATGGTACTTTTGCAGTTTTTATTATAAAAGAGATCTGATATTGTTTGGCAGATCCCTTCTTCCTCTTCCCCTGCTTTGCTTGAAATAAATGAGTGGAACAGAAGGAAAGAAAGAAAAGAAAGAGGGAAAGATTCCAATACCAATGATTATGTTGTAGATTAGTTTCCTTTTCTTTCTTTCTTTACAATAGTGTAGAACAATGACATTATGAACTAGTTTTGTGTGCATATATTTTATATAAGTCAAATGGGGACATTCCCTCTTCCATGCAGTAAATAATTAGAAATGCTCAATGACTTCACCATTTTATTAGTTGGAGAAAAATTATGGAACTGTCTGAAAAAGGAGATAAAAGAAACTCACTGATTTAATTTCTGTGTCTGTAAAGCACATATTACTTAACTGTTGATCAGTTTCTGAATTCACTGGAGATGAAATGCATATTCTAATACTGTAAGTCATAGAGTATCTCTCTGGATACATTGTGTATTCCATTTAAGATCAGCTCCAGAAGGACATACCTAACTGTTTGATGAAAGGAGTAGTCTGAATCATTGTTGAGCTTTGCCCTAACTAGAAAAGATTAGTTTTCTTCTAAGAATCTCGTCTATAGCACAGCAGAGCATAGAGTCAATTGGGTCTTCTGTCTCTATCTAACAAAATAATACATGTGAAAGCAAGGATATCACTAAAATCTGTACAAGATCAGGGCTGACTATTACAAGGCAAAGCAGTTGAGATGAAGGGGGCATATCTTGGTTAGTGAGAGTTTCACAAAATAGAGAAATGAACATGGCCCTTGTGAACATTTCCTTTCTTTGGAGTACTGCTCCTCTTAAAGTGACTTGTTTGTTCAGCTGTTTCCTGCTACTTTATTGTTTGTTCTGTTTGTATCATAATAATGTTGATGACACATGAACTCATTTGAGAATCCATTCTCTTGTGAGTGAATTTCAAATAAAATTGGGGAAGGTGTAACAGGCATTACAGGAATTACCACCTGCATCTTATTTTTATAAAACAAAGTTCTTCATCGTGGCCTCTGTGAATGCACACATATGGGTATTGTCTGCGCCTGCGCTGACAGTCTCGGAAGATTCTAGAGCTTAAAGTAACAATTTTATGGTATGATCTCCCATGAGGCACATGCTCCGCCCACCCAACGGTCCCCTCAGTTCCTTTTTTCCGCCGTGCGATAAGGTTCTACGGAAGAGAGAGAGCGATATTTGGCCTTGTGCTGCTTTAAAGCGATAATCTTTTTCAATCATTTGATCTCCCGTGAGTTTTTCCTTCTTGATCACCCTTCCCGTGAGTTTTCCTTCCTTGATCACCTTTTACTTCTTCAATCAACCCCCTGCCCTTTCAACTGTTCGTTCCAAATTTTCCCGCCCTTTATGGCCTCTTCGGCTCTTTTCAAGCGCTGCGTCGGCTGCAATAGTAAAATTCCATCTACAGACGGCCACGAAAAGTGCTTATTTTGTTTGGGTGAGGAACATCAAACCAAATCCTGCGCAGCCTGCAAAAGTTTCACTAAACCAGCACTGAAACATAGGCTGCAGAGACTACGTTCTCACCTCTGGGAAGCAGCGATGAATCCTGCTCCGGCAGCTCCCGCGGACGCTCCACAAGTAGAAGGGGCCCCTTCTCGACAAGCTCCGTCCGCCACTCCGGGGCACTCTACACCTTCGCCCCACTCAAAAACTGGCTCCGACACTTCTAGGGCTTCGAAACCTAAAGCCCCAAAGGCACACTCACTGCCTAAGAAACAAAAAGAAAAACCTGCTACCAAGAAGCCTAAAAAAGTCAAATCTGTTCGGCTGGAAACACCAGGAGAGCGTCCGCCCTCTCCAGTGTTCGAAGAATCTTCTATGGAGGCTCCCGCATCTATAGTGGAAAGGGATGAGGTGCATATACCTTCAACACAGGCACCAGCCTTGGCCGGTAGCCTTTCTCCCTCCACTGGCCATATTGGGACTGAGTGTCAATCCAGTCCGGCCACTGCCCATTCGAGCCCAACATCCGGGCGGGCTTTTGAGACCGAGCCTTCTGAACCCGAGACTCCCCCGCAGTCTCCAAGAAAACGGAGAGAAAAAAGGAAGCATACCGAGCCAGCTGCCCCAATGCCTCCTTTTGGCCAGTGCTACCAAATGCCATTCTTTCCAGCCTACCAACAGCTTGCTTTCCAACAACTGGGCATGGAACATTTGCTTCCCTTTGCCAACCAATTTCAAATGGAAGCCTATCAGGGTTTCCCTCAGTCGACTCCGACAAAACGATCTCGACGTGAATCTTCACCACGCCGCATTCGGGCCCCACCTTCAGTGCCAACGTCGAAACCGATGCAACGCCCTTCGACCTCGACGTCGGTTTCAACGTCGAAAAAGCGCCATTCTCATTCCACGGGCACGCAACCAGCAAAGCAGGCTAAACACTCTTCAAAAGACAAACATGTGAAATCGACTACAATAACTGAGCCTACTACTCCTCACGTCCAAGCATCCCACACGTCGTCTTGTTCCGAAGATGACTCCTCGACCACACCACTGACCTCGGACCAAGGCACTGATTCGGATTCATCCCCCGAATCCCCTGCCAATATTCCTACTCCTGACTCTGACCCTATCGATGGACGCCCATCATCCCCATCGAAGGACTTCACTTCTTACTCCAACTTGGTCGGACGCATGGCAGCCGCACTGAAGTTGCAGGTGGAAGAACCCCCTTCCCCTGAAGCAGATATCATATTTGATGATCTCCACAGCGAGAAATCACAACCTTTAAGCCTGGCTTTTATTCCTGCCATGACGCAACTGATACGGGATGCCTGGGATACACCTCCCACGAATTTACGAATGTCCAGGCGTACGGACAACATGTACAGGACCCACGGGCCTGACATGGACTTCCTTGCGAAACATCCTGCCCCAAATTCGATCATAGTGGAATCTAACCTACCAAAATCAAGGGGTAAATCTGCCATCTCGCCAACTAACAAGGAAGGCAGAAAGCTAGATGTCATCGCCAGGAGGATTTACTCTCTGCAATCCTTTCAACTTCGGATCGCTAACTATCAGGCTGCTATGGGCGCCTACCAGCGACATCTGTTAGCCAAAATCCTACCTCTTCTTGAGTCTGCCCCGGAGTCCATCAAAACTAACCTCATGAATGCCCACATAGAGGCAACTTCTGTGGCGAAACAACAAAAAATCGCCGCCAGGCACGCTGCTGAAGCCGCCTCCAAAGCCCTAGCCTCTTCTATAGCCATCCGTCGCCACGCTTGGCTCCGATCCACCTCCCTGAATGACGATGCCAAACACAGAATAGAGGAGCTTCCCTTTGACGGTGTTGGACTTTTCAACCAGAAAACTGATGATACCATGGAAAATCTCCATAAAATACGCAAAACAGCCAAGACTTATATGAATCAATCGTCCTTTCGTTCCTATAAACCTCCATACAAACAGCCACAATACTACCAACACTCCTTTCAACCCTTCCAAAGATACCAACCATACCGATCTTTCCGACAACAACAATCGGACAGACCTCTATCGACGCCAGGACAATCGACACCGAACGTCCGCCCTAGAAACCAACAACAAAATCGTCAACCGCTATCAAAAAATCAAGGAAGGGGTAAGGGTTATCGACGTTATTGATACCCCTCTCCCTGCTCCTCTAGATTCACTGGACATAATCTTCCCTAGATTACGCCCTTTTCTCCCGTTTTGGAAATATATCACCAACGATAAGTGGGTTCTCAATATTATTTCATCTGGCTACCACATTGAATTTCACTCTACTCCCCCTTTGGGCAACTTTAAATTTACTCCATTCTCCGTCACCCTTCAGGAAGAAATCACCACTTTACTTGAAAAGAACGCCATTGTTTTGGTCCCAGTTTATGACTCCCCAAATGGGTTTTATTCCAAGTATTTCACGGTTCCGAAGAAGGACGGAGGCCTCCGTCCAATCCTCGACCTCAGAGAACTTAATACATACATTCGACCTCGAAAGTTCCGCATGCTCACTCTTGATACCGTTATCCCCCTTCTTTCACAGGGAGACTGGTTCGTCCTGATCGACCTCAAGGACGCCTACTTTCATATATCCATCCATCCGGAACACCACAAATACCTTCGATTCCATTTCAACAATTTGGCTTACCAATTTTGCTCCCTTCCATTCGGACTCTCAACAGCCCCGAGAACATTCACAAAGTGTATGGCACCGGTTGCGGCTTTCCTCCGCCTTCAGGGAATCCACATTTATCCTTACATCGACGATTGGCTCATTGTGGCACCCACACGACTTGACGCCATAAGAGCCACTCACATTACCCTACAAACTCTACGAAATCTAGGTCTCCAGATCAATTACTCGAAATCGCAACTCAAACCCTCTCAAGTAACTACCTTCATAGGGGCCAGACTGGACTCCGTACGCGCCCGGGCTTTCACCCCAACAGAACGAATCAAAAAGATAAAAAAGGCCATAACTTCGTTTCGACCTCGAGCCTTAATCTCAGCACGACACGTTCAACATCTCCTCGGGCTCATGTCCTCGACCACGTCAGTAATCCAACACGCGAGGCTCAAGCTTCGATCCCTCCAAGCATGGTTCCTGGCACACTTCGACCCTCAAACGGACGAACAATCGAAAAGACTACGGGTCACACCAGAGCTTTCCTCTCAACTCACCTGGTGGAATACGACGTCCAATCTCCTCCTCGGCCGTCCATTTCGACCTCTACAACCGACCATCCAGATCACTACGGATGCCAGCCTATACGGATGGGGCGCTCATTGCCTGAAATACAAAATTCATGGACTTTGGACGCGATCGGAATCGATGCTACACATAAACCATCTAGAACTCATGGCGATTATAAAAGCTTTCCACGCGTTCCTACCACTCATCCGCGGCCGAGTTGTACAACTGGCAACGGACAACACTACTGCCCTTTTTTATGTCAACAAACAGGGTGGCACCCACTCTTCCTCCCTCCTCTACCTAACTATCGACTTCTGGGAATGGTGTTGCCAACACCATATTTTTCCAATTGCAGTCCACATCTCCACAGAGGAAAACTATCTGGCCGACCATCTCAGTCGCCTTACATCGAGATCCCACGAATGGTCCCTCAAAACTTTTGTCTTCCACCTCCTCTGCCGCAGATGGAACAAACCGGACATCGATGTCTTTGCCTCGAGATCGAACGCAAAATGCAAGATATACTGCACTCGAGCTGGAACCGATGTCGATTCCATAGGGGACGCTTTCATGATCAACTGGACTCGAGGGCTCCTCTATCTTTTCCCCCCGATTCCACTAATACAACGCACTGTAATTCGGATTCGACACTTCCACTCCGACGCGATCCTCGTAGCCCCATGGTGGCCGAGACAACCATGGTTCCCTTACCTCCGGTCGATTTCGACAGACACGTTCCGGCTCCCCCTGCTACCCGATCTCCTGACAATGGACAACGGGATGGTTTATCATCCAGACATCTCGTCCCTCCACTTGACAGCTTGGAGGATACCCCCGCCCTTCGAGCAATCCTAGATCGAGCTCGCAAACCATCCACAAGACTCCTATATGAAAACAAATGGAAATCCTTCCTTAAATATACGGCAGCGAACAACTTACCTGCATTACCTGTCTCCATCACGACTTTACTTACTTACCTTCTTCACCTCTTCAACCTGGGACTATCTATCCCAACTCTACGAGTATACATTGCAGCGATCGTCGCGCACCAGCCCGACGATTCCTCGTCTGCTCGACTTTTTTCTCATCCAGCTGTGAAGAAATTCCTTAAAGGACTTAACAACACCCGCCCTCCCACCCAACGTATTACAACCCAGTGGTCTTTGCAAATTGTTCTCAATGCGCTTATGCGGCCTCCCTTTGAACCCATGGCCTCTGTGGACCTCAAATTACTGACCCTGAAGACGGCATTTTTGGTAGCTATTACTTCGGCTAAGAGAGCTTCTGAACTCGCTGCTCTTAGATCGGACCCTCCATTCATTCAGTTTCACCCTGACAAAGTTACTCTCTACTTTGATGTTTCCTTCCTTCCAAAGGTTGTGACTGACTTCCATAGAAACCAACCAATAGTTTTACCTTCCTTCTTCAAATCTCCATCATCTCCTATAGAACACATGCTCCACAAGATTGATGTTCGTCGATCCTTGGCCTTCTATCTGAATAGAACTAAGGACTTCAGAACCACCAACAGACTATTCGTCTGCTTTTATGGCTCTGCCAAGGGAAGTACAGCTTCCTCTCAATCTATATCCAGATGGATAGTTCAGACTATATCCCTTGCTTATCAATTATCAGGACAATCACCTCCTGACCATCTTACAGCTCACTCTACTAGAGCACTCTCCACGTCAATTGCATTCCAACGTGGAACTGACATTCCTGATATCTGTCGTGCTGCTACCTGGTCCACTCCGTCGACCTTTGTCAAGCACTACCGACTTGATGTACGAGCACGCACTGATGCCGGCTTTGGCAGAGCGGTTTTGGCTTCCTTCCTACCGTGACGTCCCACCTGCCGGTAAGTGATGCTTGCTAGTCACCCATATGTGTGCATTCACAGAGGCCACGATGAAGAAAAGAAGGTTACTTACCTGTAACCGTAGTTCTTCGAGTGGTCCTCTGTGAATTCACACTACCCACCCAGCCTCCCCTCTGTCCGTCACGGTGCCTTAATACTTCTATAACCTTGCCCGGCGGACATATCTTAGGAACTGAGGGGACCGTTGGGTGGGTGGAGCATGTGCCTCATGGGAGATCATACCATAAAATTGTTACTTTAAGCTCTAGAATCTTCCGAGACTGTCAGCGCAGGCGCAGACAATACCCATATGTGTGAATTCACAGAGGACCACTCGAAGAACTACGGTTACAGGTAAGTAACCTTCTTTTTTCTCCTTCTAAAGCAGTGGAAGAAATAGGATTGGCCTTGTTGTTAGTTAGTTAGTTAGTTAGTTAGTTTGTTTGTTTGTTTAACAAACTGTATCCCCTTCCTCTTACATGAAAATTGCTTGGGTATCACCATATTACAGTCACAATGCTTGAAACCTATAGTAGATGGTTGTCTGGAACTCCCTGGCCATATATTTCTACTGATAAAGCACCTCGTTGCCCCCCAGCATTGTTCAAATACCCGCCCAAAAGACAGTGTGAATCTCAGTTCCATTTCACAGATGCCGTTCTACTGATACAGTATAATAAAACAGTGTTTGGATTTTGAATTGATTGTTGTATGTATAAAATAGCACATGCTTGCTTTTCTGAAATTTCAATGCTTTGCAAAAGTAGTGTATAACATACTTAGAAGTGTATGTCTGTCCTTCTTTGTATACCTGTCCTTCTTTCTGGTAATATTCTGTAACTGTGCAGCCTGCCCAATCCCATACAGTGGCTGGGCACGTATCAGCCACATGAGATTCAGGTGAGGAGAGGCTGGCCCCTCTCTCAGGAAGCACAGTGGGGATTCAAACCTCCAGCTTCTGGCTCTTCAGCAAGCTGCTCCAACCCACAGAGCTATATTAGCTGCTGTGTTCAATTGCAAGGAAAGATGGGGCATAAAGCTACTATAGTATTAATAATATTAGTGTGACTTGTGAGAAGACTTGTTTTCATATGATAAAATATTTTACTTTAGTTTTGAATACCCAATGTATTTTTAAGTGCATATGCAAAAAGTGTATAATTTTGTTAAGAGTAATGGTTGAATTGAATGAACTTGAACATCTCAAAAAATGCAAAAAAAAGTTGGAAAATATTTTTCAAACCAAATGTATCTTTCATTGACAAAAACAACCTCCTATCATTCTGTTACCTCTCTTTTTGGTACCACAGATCAGAGTATATGTTGCATAACTGTAGCTTCACATTACAAGTTGGTGTTTTACTTGAATAGCCCCCTTTGAGTCAGTATGGGGAAAGATGTTTCATGGTGAAAGAATATCATTCCACTCATCCAAGGTCTCTGCCAGATGTGAAGAAAGGAAATCAGTGTAGCATCTGTAAAGCAGTCACTTATTAAGTACTGTAGATATCCCGTCATATTTGTAAAATGAACTTGTGCAATGTTTGAAAAGAGGAGACTAAGAACCACATTGTCTTGCTATGCATCTTTTCATAATTCATTATTTTTATATCCAGCTAAGACAAAAAAAAAAAAAACACTGATCAGGAAAACATCATTTTCTTCAGGCTCTACCAAGATGTGCACTGTTCTCTATGATGTGTTGATACTAATTTCAGGAAGAGTGTGCAGTGTTCGTTGATAAACAAGCAAAGGAATTCACCGTGATTTCCCAGTTATTCAAATGAGCACAATTTCTTAGCAGGGCATGGTTCTCTCACATGTGGAGTAAGAATTTAGAGCATTGTGAGCAAATTAGAATTTGAAAAACACAATACATGTGCAAAAATGCACTTGCCAGAACAAAAGATTGGTTTCTGTAATCATCATAAGACATGATAAGACACTCAAAAGAGTAAAGCAACCTATTGAAAGCCCTTTTTAATGGATAGTATGGAGTTTTATGCATGGTGTCGGAACTTAGTGTGATAGATTGCATTTTAGGTAATGCAGCAACTGGTCTAAACTGACATCAGTGGTGCAGTTGACTTACAACCCTTCCATTAATCTTAGTTGCAAAGATATGCATTATTAAAGTCACTATTCACCAGTTCAATCACAAATGGAATTTCCTTCCTTTCCCTACCAGCAGATAAATCATCTTGTGCAAAGGCTTCATTGTGACTTAAATTATTCCATTAAAATGATTTACTATCAAAGTACTATATCAGGTTTGCTAGGATATGAATTGTTGCCAGGTAATAGTAGCGTGTTGTCACATTTTTATTTTCAGAGCTTCTAGAGAGAAGTAGCTTTGGTGAAGTCAAAAGGGATTGAATAATGAGGACTGGAGTCCAGTCTTTATGCATTCACTGGTTGGAATCCTGTTGTGCAACTCCACATGTGCAACTGGAACTATGTCCTCACCAGTGGCAAATGATGGCTGATTGAAGTCTTCCTCTGGTGATTTTGGGGTGTGAATAATTTCATTGCATTGTGTACAAGTTGTGTGTGCCCGAAAATTACAAAATAAAATCTTTAATCACTGGCAGTTTGCTGATGATAGACCATTCCTTTTGTACTCATGGAGCTGTGCAATAGAATTTCATCCTCTTTATCTCTCTCTGAGTGAATATATACAAAGAACATTTTAAAGATAGTTATTATTATTATTATTATTATTATTATTATTATTATTATTATTATTATTATTTATTTATTTATTTATTTATTTATTTATTTATTTATTTATTTATTTATTTATTTATTTCATTTATACCCCGCCTATCTGGTCTTGCGACCTTTTGGTAACAAAGAACAATACCAAACTTGTTACCATTAACATGAATTTGTGTTTGTTTTTTAAAGTAATGCCACATTATTAGTCACATCCCTGATTATTGCTGCACAAGCATGCGCCAGTAGATATTGTGCAACAGCCCAGTTCAGCATTCCATAAGGCAATTCAAAAACTGGGGGATACCAAACAAAAAATTATAACTATGAAACTGTAATTCAGATCAGCACCAGATGTGGCACACAATGTAGCAAACAGCTTGTGGACACTTTCTGTGTCTGCAGATTTAAAACAGATAAAATACAGTGAAAAGACCAAACTTGCTTAGTGCCAGCCCCCACTGTTTTTAATTTGGAAGGAATCCAGGCATCCATGGCTCTAATTCAGACTTGAAAATAGCCATTTCAAAGAGAGAGAAAGTCTGAGTTTCTGGGTTTCTTATAAATGCCAACATTCTAAATATAAACATAAACATTGTAGCAATCTTGGGAGCCCACTGGAAGTCTGAATTTTTGACCCTGTCAGTCAGGACTCTGGGGAGGAAAGCACTTAAATCCTTCCTGGCAAAAAAATAAATAAAATAAAATAGGACATTAAATAGAGTTTCTATTTCTGATGTAAAAATATTTTAAAATATTTTTTAAAAAATAAAGAGAGAATAAATGTTCAAAAGCTCACTAATTTAAGGTGTGAAATTACTGTTTTTTGTTTTGTGGCTGGGGATGGTCTGCCTTGATGTTAGCAGAGCTTGGGCTGCCTTTTCTACCCATCTTATCACTATATCCTTGTTTTGTAATTAAGAAAAAAACTTCAAAGATGCTGTATGTCAGCACATCTGATGTGGGGTGATTGTATGAGAAACCGACTTCCAAAATGGCCTGACATTAATAGCTCTGCCCAGATCTTGTAAACCAACAGCATCTCATGTTAGGTTGTTCTCTCTTCCTAGTGCCACCCCTCCTGGTACTACCGTGTTTCCCCGAAAATAAGACAGGGTCTTATATTAATTTTTGCTCCAAAAAACGCATTAGGGCTTATTTTCAGAGGATGTTTTATTTTACAGTCATGTCATCTTCTTCTGGTTGCTGCACAATGGTGGAGGGCGGGGTTTCACTTAAGTAGGGCTTATTTTTGGGGTAGGGCTTATATTACGAGCATCCTGAAAAACCATACTAGGACTTATTTTCAGGTTAGGTCTTATTTTCGGGGAAACGGTAGAAATATTGTCTTTTCCATTAGGTTCTGCTCAGATCTTGACACTAACAGCTGTGGATACCTTTATTGAGTCAACCACTCTCATGTTACACCTTCCTTTTTTCCTACCCCATTTTCCCTAGAAATATACTCTGTTCTGGTCACTTTTGTATTTCCTTTATATGTGCATGGTAGAATAGGCTCAGTTGACTCATTTTTGGTCTAGTGAGAATTCAGGCTTGACTTTATAGAGCACCCCACTTTTCTGCCTCTCTGGATGCCTGTGTTATCTGTGTGGCTCTCCTCCAACACTGTATTTCAAATGAGTCGATTTTTGTCTCTGTCATTCTTCACTGTCTATCTTTCACATAGTATGGATGATTTTTTTCCAGAGACATTCTTTGGAAACCAGCCTGAATGGTGACAACACCAATGGCAGCAGTCAAGATGACCTGCAAGATACCCTCTTCAACTCACTACCATTCACACTTGTTGAAAAACAGCCCTGACAGTTGCTTTGTCTTTGGGTGATAAGTGATTAACTGATGAAAAAATGAGTCAGCTTCTGGGATTTTCCCTTGTGGGGTGCCACTTTGTAAATGGTAGTGCTTGCAGAGCTGTGTGATAGGATTTCATCCCCTTTGTATCTCTCTGTGTTTACAAATAACTTTTTACAGATAGTTATGTTACCCTTTGGTAACAAAGAACAATACCAAACTTGTTAGTGTTAACATTATTTTGGGTTTTTCAAAGTAATGCTACATTATCAATCAAATTCCCGCTTATTTTAGGATGATCCCCCTTACTTTAAACATGGAAATTGGGGTGATGAGGTCTTTCATTCAAACAGGGGTTGTGTTTATAGGAACACAAGACTTTTGTCTACTGCCTTGTCCTGGCTCCTGTACTTCTTAGAATAGAGAAGAGCAAGAGCTAAGTAGGGACGTCTGGTGTCCTTATTCTCAAAGGACACCTCTTGATGTGGCCTGATACGAACCAAAGAAAACCTGTAATTCATCCTGTCACTTCTCTCAAGTTATAGGAAGCATGGGAGTTGGGATGATAGTTTCAAAGTGAGAACAGAATCTCTCTCTGCCACCTTGCATACAGTACCTCCCTGTACAACAAAGCAACATTATATAGTGAATAAGTAGTACTTGTTACTACTAAAGAGTTAATAACTTTGTCAGTTGTCACACTTTATCAGAAGGGATGCATTGTTATGCGTATATGGGCAACACAAGGAGCACTTTTTAAAATGCCATGTCATGTCTTGGAACACACCTTGGAACATATTACTTACAAGTTCTGGGTTTTCATAAATGGTGTGGAAAGTTGTTGTTGTTCAGTCGTTAGGTCGTGTCCGACTCTTCATGACCCCATGGACCAGAGCACGCCAGGCCCTCCTGTCTTCCACTGCCTCCTGGAGTTGGGTCAAATTCATGTTGGTAGCTTCGATGACACTGTCCAACCATCTCGTCCTCTGTCGTCCCCTTCTCCTCTTGCCCTCACACTTTCCCAACATCAGGGTCTTTTCCAGGGAGTCTTCTCTTCTCATGAGATGGCCAAAGTATTGGAGCCTCAGTTTCAGGATCTGTCCTTCCAGTGAGCACTCAGAGTTGATTTCCTTCAAAATGGATAGGTTTGTTCTCTTTGCAGTCCAGGGGACTCTCAAGAGTCTCCTCCAGCACCACAATTCAAAAGCATCAATTCTTCGCCGGTCAGCCTTCTTTATGGTCCAGCTCTCACTTCCATGCATTGCTACTGGAAAAACCATAGCTTTGACTATGCTGACCTTTGTCGGCAAGGTGAGGTCTCTGCTTTTTAAGATGCTGTCTAGGTTTGTCATCGCTTTCCTCCCAAGAAGCAGGGGTCTTTTAATTTCGTGGCTGCTGTCACCATCTGCAGTGATCATGGAGCCTAGGAAAGTGCAAAGTACTTGATGTAAAAAATGCATATGGCAAAAGATGAAAATAATAAAAGAGGTGAGCCATGCAGTCATTACAAAATACAAATGCTTGCAGTGAAAATAATGTTTCTGTTTCTATTAAATGTTTTAAGAAATGCTGCCTTTTTGCTTAAAATGGCATTGTCCTCTCTTCTCTAAAGAAGATCAATTTGAACATAAAGCATTTTAAGCATATACATGTGTATGTATTCCCTTTGGCTGTGTAGACTTCAAGGCTGGGAGATGCTCTCCACACAGTCAACAAAAATGGCCTTCAAGTAAAATGACTTGAGAATGAAAAGTTACTGTGACGTACACCCCGTGTCCTTTGTTTATTTTGCCTTAAACACAAGTCCACCCTATGGATGTGTGTCCTCACTTCACACTGCCACCAGGTATTATTCCCTTAATACCAAATAGATATTAGACACTTGCTGCCAATTCAACAGATTTATTGATTTTATAGATGTCATGCAAATCACAGGAGTAAATCACAGATGTTAAGGCTTATTCATTAAATATCATTTGTTTTCACGTTGGATTTGTTTGTTTTTATTCACTGTTATAATATTCTTTGACTATCTATATATTCACTATACTATTAAACTCTTTCTTATTCTCTCTAGCATTCTCTCTTAACTTTCTCAATACCATCTCCTAACTCTCTCTTCAATTCCCTATCTGCAACTTCTTTTCTCCAACTCCTCCCCTAACTGTCTCCTAACTCTCTAACTAACTCTTCAACTGTCCTTTTTGTTCCGCCCCTCCTGTCCTCTCATAGGCTCCTGCCTTTGAGCTTCCCGTGATGGACAGGCATGACTTGGGGTGCCGCTACAGTTACTAATGGTTCTTTTGCTTGGGAATTCATTTCTTGCAGCCACAGTTTGTAACATGGTACATTGATATGGTACATTCCATATCACTGAATGTCTTAAGAATAACAGTGAAGGCACCAGTAAATTTTCTGAAAGATTAATGATGGGTAAATAAATCACTTTTGTTTTCTCCTTTTAAAAAGAGTTTGCATTCTTTCCATCCTGAATATGAAAACATCTGCAAATTGTGGTAACTCCTTCAAAAATGAAATAAAATGAAATCCGTCCCCATCTGCACCACAAGCATCAATACTACTGCTGCTCCTGCTCCTAGTAACCATTACAAGTACACAGGGATGACAATACAGAGATTCAAGCTTAGGCCTTTAATACTGAATCCGTCAAAGTCATGGGGCTGAATGATCAGATTCATCAATTTCAATTCCTTCACATTAACTTTTTTAACTCTTAGATTCTGTCTTCGCTGAATGTGAAGAATTTGGTTATGTTCCTGTTTTAAAAAGGGAAGCAAAATGAAAATTCTTGTGTAGGGCCATCCTCCTCTTGGTCAACTATCCTGGCATAGTGGCTTTCGCCCTTGACTAGAGTAGGTTGGGATCACGCGTAACTCAACTTCTACCTACCCTTCCCCTTTTTTGACACTTCTAATGTTGTTCTGGCAGAATCTTCTCAGAGATCAGCCAGCATAAGGGAATGCTGCAGGAAGAAGGGTGCTTGTGCAGACAGAATAAGCTTCTGACCATTCCAGATTCAATACAGTTGATGCATTTTGGGGTTAGGTTTGCATTGATTATCAGTGGAAGTATTACTGATTGAGTAAATATATAGCTGTGTATCCCCATGGCAGAGTTGATTTTATAATGTGTAAAAGTAAATTAAGTAATTTGAACCATAAGAAAGAGCAAATAGCCATTAAGAAGTCAGTAGTTGCGTTTCTTGCCAGACACCAGTCACATAGAATAATGAAGTTGGAAGGGGCCTATAAAGGTCATTGAGTCCAACCCTCTGCTTAATGCAGAAATACAAATCAAAGGATATCTGCCATGTGGTTGTCTAAATTTCTCTTGAATGCCTCCAGTGTTGGAGCACTCACCACCTCTCAAGGTAATTGGTTTCATTGCTGTACTGCTCCAACAGTTAGGAAATGTTTCCTGATACTCAACCGAAATCTGGCTTCCTGTAACTTGAGCCCACTGTTGCATGTCCTGCACTCTGGGATGACCAAGAACAGATTCTGCTCCTACCCTGTATGACAGCCTTTCAAGTATTTGAAAAGTACTATCATATCTTCCCTCAGTCTTCTTTTCCAAAGTTAAACATGCCCAGTTCTTTCAGTCTTTCCTCACAGAACTTGGTTTCCCGTCCCCTGATCATCCTTGTTGCCTTCCTCTGAACTTGCTCCAGTTTGTTGGCATCCTTCTTAAAGTGTGATTTCCAGAACTGGCCACAGTACTCTAGGTGAGGCCTAATGAGTGCTGAATAGAGGGGAACTAGTACCTCACAGGAGTCTTCTGTTAATGCAGCCTAAAATAGCATTTATCTTTTTTGTATCTACCTCACACTGTTGGCTTATATTCAGCTTGTGATCTACTATGATTCCAAGATTCTTCTCGCTTGTAGTATAGCTGAGCTAGGTATCCCCTATCTTGTAACTATGTGTTTGGTTTCTTTTTCCTAGGTGCAATACTTTGCACTTATCCCTGTTGAATTTCATTCTGTTGTTTTCAGCCCAGTGTTCAAGCCTATTTAGATCATTTTGAATTTTGTTTTTGTCTTCCAGGGTATTAGCTATTCCACCCAATTTTGTGTCATCCACAAATTTGGTTAGCATTCCCTGCGTCCCCTGATCCAGGTCATCAATTAAAAAAAAGACCTGTGTTTTTAATGTAAGGGACTTTGGCAGCTATACCATGCAGCTGATATTAGCTGGCATTTAAATGTATTTTGTGTTGAGTTTTATTAGCTAGTAAGATAGAGGCAGAATTAGAAGAGGTAACCCTGCTCGTCTGTGCTAGCATAGCAGGCAAAAGCAAAGCAAAAATAAAAAAAGATAATATGTTGTGGCATCTTAAAGACTGCTATATTTTAATGTGAGCTTTCGTGTCACGATCACCTCTCCCTAAAGAGATAATGATCTTAGTCAGGGAGTCACTGTGGGTGCAAAACTACCACCTTTAGTGCCTGAGGTAGGTCTTTTAGGCCTCAGAAGTACGTAGTACATGCCCCATGGACAAGCCCAACCTAAAAGAAAACACTTGCCTGCTTACAAAGCAGTTAACCATTGACTATGTGCTTCCTTTGAAAGCACAACAGCCTGGCCAGGTAGGACCTCCCAATTTACAGTAGTAACTATTGACCTTCTCAAATCCTCACTGGATTTAGGTGTAAGTCCTGCTGTTCAAGAGACCAGTCCTCTGTTGAAGAATTATATTTGTTTTTATTAAGAAAATAAAGTAGTTTCATTAGATTACAGTTGTAGCTTTTAAAAGGCGTAAGCTTTAGGCATATCCAGCTGTTACAATGATTGAAATAAGTTCACTATTCCTAAGTAAAATAATAACAGCTAAAACTAAGTTAAGTAATCATCTTTGCTCTCCCTACATGGTAGCATCTAGAAGCTGGGCTATTTCGCCCCCCTCTTCTTCTTTTCAAACGACAAACCTCTCACATTCCACAACTTCCCCCAACGAACAACGAACATCAATCACATACATGAACAACCATTTTTCTACGTGCCTCTGCACCACCTTCTTTATGACACTTCCAAGCTGTTAACCAGTTAAGAACAAGCGGGTGTAACCCAGTTCACCGCCCACATTTCACACGAGAAGATCCAAGCTCAGGTGGCTTATCTTTCCCCAATTAAGCGGTATGCTCTGTTTTTGTCTTCTCTGGGTCTCTTCGGCCTTTCTTCCTTATCTTTGTGCCTGGCAGCACAATTCTAACAACAATCTCATGAGAACATTTCAGTGCTTTCAAATCCATCTTACACAGAACCTCACAGACTCCATCTTTGTATGACTACAAGTCCCAGTTTCCTCCTGTTTCCTCACAGACATGTCCACTTCCTCTCTAGTACAAAGAGGCAGTGTCTCTTTCCTGATAAGGGGTAAAGTTGAAGCTCTGTTGTACAGTGGTGCCTCGACTTACGAACTTAATCCGTTCCGGAATGATGTTCTTAAGTCGAAACGTTCGTAAGTTGAATCAGCATTTCCCATAGGAATGCATTGAAAACCGATTAATCCGTTCCGGCTGTTTTTTGTTCTTATGTAGAGGCGCCGTTTGTAAGTTGAAGCATTCGTTCCCATAGGAACTAATGCAAAAGCAGTTAATCCGTCCTCTACCACTAGGGGGAGAATTTTTTTTAAAACCTAAGATGACCTAAGGTTAAAAAAAGGGCAGGAAAGGAGGGAGGGAGGGAACGAACACCTTTTAAACAAAACACCTTTAAAACCAAGCAGCTTTAAATCAAACCAAGCACCTTTTAAACCAATTTTTACATTTTAAAATTACAGTACCAGGCAGTCCCAGGCAGTCCAAAGTCCATTTCCCACTTTTTCCGTGTTTTTTTTGTTCGTAAGTCAAAGCTCCGTTCGCAAGTCGAAGCAAAATTTTGTGAACAGAGCTGTTCGTAAGTCAAATTGTTCGTATGTAGGGGCGTTCGTAAGTCGAGGCACCACTGTACTTGGCATGAGTTATGTATTTAAAATAAAAATCTTGGAAGCAGATATGGCTAATGTACAGAAGCAGTTCACAGATATTACTTGAAATAACTAGATTGGCAGCTCATAAGTTTGCTTTGAAAAATGTCTGTCCCATGAAACAAAACACTAACATTAGACTTGTATTGTATTATCCTTGCATACATCTGTGTTCTGGGTGCTGTTTCTCTTGCAAGATGTTATTAATTTACCTCTGTAATATTTTTAAAGTGTAGGATACTTTTGCAGTCTCTCTTTTTTTTTATTATCTCCTGCCAAGCTGTTGAGGGAAATCACTGTGCCTTCCACTTTAATGGAGGGAAACTGTGACTGAGAAGTACTGATCTGTAGCAGTGTTACAAGGTAAGCATGAATCCTGCTCTCCTCAGTCCCGCAAGTGATGTTGTTGCTGCTCTCTACACCGGCAGAAGGAAAACTCAGCATGCAAGGAGGGTTCTTGCCCTCTCCCTTCTGCCATCACTTAGGTCACACAATTAACAACTAGCCTGGAGAGGAGACATTTTTGTTCATGTGGAGTGGCCCTAGAAGAGCAAGAGTCCAGGTTCTCCAGAGTCCCAGCTTATGTTATGTGCTGTTCCTAGTTCCTCTTTTCCTTTGAGAAAATAACAGGAATTTAGGTTATTTACTGGTTGTTGTTATTATTTAAACATTAACCTTCTAAATGTTAGAGCCTGGCATGGCTACCATCCAAATAGACATGAACGTCACATGGAACATAATTGTTTTGGTGCTTCTTTCTCCCCTGAAGCAATCTTGTCTGTATGGTGGGCATAAAGAAGTGAGACTGTCACTTGACATAGGATCGATGAACATAATGAAACTGTCACTTAATATAAGTTTTACACTCTTGCTGCCCAGCGGACACTCTCCTTCTCCCACACCCTACTCTTGTACTGAGCAGAGGCTGGATTGAAGAACTCCTCATAATTCTGTTCTTCTAATATGAAACATGAGCAATTGATCCCTAGGATATTTCCGTATTTGGGTATTATAAGGAAGCTAAAATCATTTTATAATGTCTTGCATGTAATGGTCAGTATGGACTCTGAGAAATCCACACTTCGTCACCTATGGTTGAAGGATAACATAATTTGTCCACCACATACTCTTCTTCTTTAGCTGCCCAAAGAGTGTTTTTAAAAAAATGCTTTCATTCCAGTATCTACTTAGTTAGCACAGAAAAAGACACGTTATGTTAAGGCAGTGTTCTAGTATGAAGAGAGAATTTATATGCTTGTAACATGGGACATGGAGAATAGAAGCCTATTAAGACATGCATTCTGGTATGATCTGAGATCTCGTCTTTGGTGGGCTGACATCTGTCTTGGGAGCAGTTATCATCAAGGCATACAGAAGGACAGAAAAGGAAAGGAAACAGATCTTCAGGAAAGCCATAGGATGGACCTGTGTGCAAATAACATGCATATGAGTATGTGTATTTATCTTGAGGTGCATTCATTTATTAATTCAGTCTTTGTTTCATGGGAGAATCTCTCCCTTCCTACAAAGAGCTCAAACTGGAACAAGCAATTTGTCTTCACTGCTTATTTGTATTGCCTTGTTTCGTTTTTTAAAGATACTTGCAATTTGTGATTTTTGGTGTCTGTATTTTAGATTTATAATTTCAGATATTTTAAATTTAAGATGCTAATTGATTTCAAGCAAATTGTTAGGCATTCTGGGCTTTCTAGAGGACAGATGGGGTATAAATCAAGAAGAAGAAGAAGAAGGCAGCCTTTTTTTTTTACTCATTGTATTTTCATAGCAACCGTGTGAGGAAGAGTAGGGGGAAGGGGAGAACTTCTCAAAGTCTTCTAGTGACTGAGTGGGGATTTGAACCCAGATCTCCCTGGTTCTAATCACATTAGCTATGATTCTGTATATCAGTTCCCTTTCACTTAAGTAATTGAAAAATAAGATTCCAGAGAGGCTTACCAAAATGCCAGATGCCTTGCATTTCATCTTATGTGAAGCGTCAGTGAATGCACTTAGGTATCAGAGGAGCTAGCATTCCCTATACAAACATACTGAATAGAACAAACATACTGTTTAGTTGACCAGAAATAATGGTATGGTGTTTTTGCAGAAGAAGGAACTCTGACTGGTGCAGTCCTTGTTACTCAAGATGACATGCAAAACTATGCCAAGCTATTAACCTCCTCTTTTTTTCACAGCTATTTAAGGGACTGAAGTCCATCACTACAAATGTGTTTTGTGTCTTTTCCCCTTCTTGTTTACGTCTTGGTTTTATGATGGTAAGATGTTTTGTCATTTACTTGCAGTTTTTTTATTATTATTTATTTTTTAGTAGAGTTCCCTTTTAACAAATAGATGCAGTCACGTTCTGAATGTTTTGAGAATGGATAGAGGGAAAAGAAGAAAATAATTTCTCACTGATTCTTCTCCTTCACATTATATAATTGTGCCTCAGAGACTCCAGTCTGGTGAATGCTGTCTCTCAGTGTCTCCCTATTTATTAAAGATTAGGCTACACAGAATGTTCTCAGAGTAGATGAAAATCAGTGTGAACCCATTGTCTAAAACCTGGCATGAGACTAGATTTCCCATCTGGCCCAACTGCCATGCCAATTGAATGGCCACAGACTCATTGCAGTATACTTTTTACTTTTGTAAAATGACAATATCATCCCCAAATGCCTTTTAAAAAATGAACGATTAGTATTGACACTGGCTTCTGAACACATCATGATCTTGAATAATCAGCTCAAGTATACTTTACAAAGCATTGCTTCCAGTACGGAGAAATGATTTTAATTGTTGTCACATCAGAGCTGGGGAGTAGATACGTACCTTCAAATAGTATAGAAGGAAATGTGATTTTGCAGCTTTATACTTTCTTTAATCATATCACAGACTTTCTTTATGTGTGCAGTAACACAAACTATGTGTTTAGCAGGAAAAATCTCATTTAAAAGATTTCAGTGTAAGACAAGAAAATCCTCTTGCCTTGCAATTACACTCCTAGCTGTCTGTAGAGGAACTTGGAAAGTAATTACCTGGACTTGGAAGAAATCTAATAGAGCTTCTCTCTTTCTGTAGGATTTTTATCACTGAGATGTTACTCATGCTACTGTATAATCTCAATAAAGAACAGTAGCAGGTTATAGCCTCTTCTCTCCCACTCTGATAACTTTGCTACACTTATTCTGACTGCTTCCAGGACTTCTCCCTGGAAAGGGACTTTGTCACTGTTTTGTGGTTCAAATTACAAATGTGTGTTTCCTTTGAGGAGATATATCTGTGACTTTTATGAAGTTTAAAAAGAGCCATCACAACTGAAGCATTTAAAATTCACTTCTTTGAATATGGCGTTGTAACAACAGAGAGGGGAAAAAACTGAAATTTCTCCTGAACCTGACTCTGCCTGGTAAATTTACAAATAGTGACTTTGGTCTTCTTCCCATTTTAAATCCCTCCTAGACGTCCTGTTGTTGCCCGGTGTTCTCAGACCTTTCCGATATCTTGTTTTCAGTCCATTTCTTTATATGATCTTCATTCAACCGTGTTACGTTGATTCACATTATGAAAGAAGAGCGGTGAAGGAGGTACACGTTTGCCTTATATGTGGAGATTTATGATGAAAATTAAATGTATCTGCTCTGATCAGACATCTGGTTAGAAACAAGCTAATTGTCATCCTGAGGTTAAAAATTAGCTAAAGTGCAACCATCGGTACATAACACAAACATTCATAACATTTTCCTGTCCTTTGTTTTTCTGTCTGCCAGTGCTACCAATATCAGTGAAATAGTTCAAAGAACAGTGTGTGAGAGGCCATCTTAATCTTCTTTTCCTCACTCAAGAGAAATGCATTCATAGTCAAATTTTATGCAGGAGATGTGCCAATGTCAGCTGATACATCAGTGTTTAAAGATAGTGTTGGGTTCTGAGGGGAGTATCTTGTCACCTCATTTTGAGAAAAGGTGGTGGAGCAACTGGTAGACAATCATATACATGCAGATGAACCAGTTTTTCTTGATTTGTCTCAGGCTTCACTACAGTACCAAAATGGAGTCAGACTGCTGGATTGCTTGGAGAGAGAGAGAGACAATGGAATGCAACACTGTGGATTCTCTTGGAATCTTTTAGCAGCTTTTGATATTATCGACAATAGTATGCTCTTAGAGCAGTTGTGTGAGGTAGAAAGAGAGAGCATGGTAGTATAGTTTTGGAAGAGGTAGTTGTGTTAGTCTGTTCTAGAATATTAGGCGAAAATGAAATAAAAATAGAAAATAAAGAAAATGAAAACATGGTTGCACCTTAAAGACTAATTGCTATATTTTAATCTGAGCTTTCCTGAACAAGTCCACTTCCTCAGTCTTTGTCCACAAAAGCTCACATTAAAATATAGCAGTTAGTTTTTAAGGTGCCACAATGTCTTCTGTATTTTCTATTTTTTCTTTTGTTTTTGTTTTTCCTGATATGGTAATACGGTGATTCTGTTCTTTCCTGTAGTGCACCCTTGGAGAGTAATATCCACTTGTCCCTATAGTGTTTAAATTGTGGGATCCTACAGGGTTTCATATTGTTTCCTTATACCATGTGACATCAATATTAAATTGTTGTGGGAGGTCATTTGGAGATTTGAGTTGAAGTCACTAGTTTGGATTGACACTCAGCTTTTTGTATTCATTCTTTCTGAATTAGGAAAGGTCAGTAGTTCACTCAGGAATAACCTAGATGAGGGACAATAAACCAAAACTGATGTTCTCTTGTCAGGGAATTGGGGAGATGGTTGTTCTCCTGTAATGGAGGAGGTGCATGGATTGGTGTACTTCTCAATGTACTTCTCAAAGTTACCGGGCCCAGATGGCATCCACCCAAGGGTTATTAAGGAACTGAGGAGTGAAGTTGCTGATCTCTTACCTAAAATATACAACTTGTCCCTTAAAACAGCCACAGTGCCAGAGGACTGGAGGATAGCACATGTCATGGCAATCTTTAAAAAGGGAAGGAGGGGGGACCCAGGAAACTACAGGCCGATTAGCCTAATGTCTGTTCCAGGGAAGATGGTGAAAAGCCTCATCCAAGATAAAATCTTAAGACACATAGAAGAACAAGCCTTGCTGAGGAAAAATCAACATGGCTTCTGTAAGGATAAGTCTTGCTTCACAAACCTTTTATAGAATTATTTGAAAAGGTCAACAGGCATGTGGATGCGGGCAAACCAGTGGATATTGTCTATCTGGATTTTCAGAAGGCGTTTGACACGGTCCCTCACCAAAGGCTGAAAAACCTCCACAGTCGGGATAAGAGGGCAGGTTTTCTTATGGATTGAGAATTGATTGAGAACCAGGAAACAGAGAGTAGGTGTCAATGGGCAATTTTCACAATGGAGAGAGGTGAAAAGCAGTGTGCCCCAGGGATCTGTCCTGCGACCAGTGCTTTTCAACCTGTTCATAAATGACCTGGAGACAGGGATAAGCAGCAAGGTGGCCAGGTTTGCAGATGACACAAAGCTTTTCCAGGTGGTGAAGACCTGAAGGGATTGTGAAGAGCTCCAGAAGGATCTCTCCAAACTGGGAGAAAGGGCGGCAAAATGGCAAATGTGTTTCAATATAAGAAAATGTAAAGTAATGCACATTGGGGGAAAAAATCAAAACTTTATCAGCTGATGGGTTCAGAGCTGTCCGTGACAGATCAGGAAAGAGATCTTGGCATGCTGGTGGACAGCTTGATGAAAGTGTCAACCCAGTGTGTGGCAGCAGTGAAGAAGGCCAATTCAATGCTAGGTATCATTAAAAGGGGGATTGAAAATAAAACGGCCAACATTATAATGCCATTGTACAAAACACTGGTAAGGCCGCACCTGGAGTATTGTATATAGTTCTGGTCGCCGCACCTCAAAAACGACATAGTGGAACTGGAAAAGGTGCAAAAGAGAGCAACTAAAATGATGACTGGGCTGGGGCACCTCCCTTATGAGGAAAGGCTACAGCATTTGGGGCTCTTTAGTCTAGAGAAAAGGTGCCTGAGGGCGACATGTTTGAGATGTATAAAATTGTGCAGGGAATGGATAAAGTGGATAGAGGGAAGCTCTTTTCCCTCTCACGCAATACCAGACTCAGGGGACATCCACTCCAATTGAGTGTTGGGAGAGTGAGAAGAGAGAAAAGAAAATATTTCTTTACCCAGTGTGGTGTTAGTCTGTGGAACTCCTTGCCACAGGATGTGGTAATGGCATCTGGCCTAGATGCCTTTAAAAGGGGATTGGATAGATTTCTGGAGGAAAAGTCCGTCGCAGGTTACAAGCCATGATGGGGATTTATAATCTCCAGCCTTAAAAGGAAGGCGCTTCAAAATGTCAGATGCAGGGGAGGGGTATGAGGAGACAGGTATCTAGTTGTCTCGTGTGTTCCCAAAGACATCTGGTGGGGCCACTGTGAGATATAGGAAGCTGGACTAGATGGGCCCTTGGCCTGATCCAGCAGGGCTCTTCTTATGTTCTTATGTTCTAATGCAGCTTTTTTAGTGGAATCCATGGCCACAGTGGCTAGGAATGCCTACTTTCAGCTGTGGCCCTTTGATAGATAGAGAGATATGTAGGTAGATATTACATGAATTAAGAATCCCTGATTAACATTTAATCCTTTTGATACACTATGGAATTTCTATATTATCACAGCTGTCCATCTTCCCAGTCTCATTTTGCAGTGATTTTTCTCTATCACAGTTGCTTGCAGGTTGTTTATAGAATGTCCAGGGAGGCTAAAATGTCCTGAAAAAGTTATTGTGTTGCCATTTCTGATGTAAAGATTTATAAATAATATGTTAACCGTATATATTAACTCAGTACTTTATATGATTTGCTGAATTAAAAGCAGAACACTTGTCTGCTGTGTGGTGTGTTCATGGCCTACCTCAGTTCAGTTCAATTATTTTTTTTTAACTTAATGTTATTTTAGAAACATGGCATTCTTTTTTCTAAAGAAAAGTATGTCTTTAAGAAAAATTCACATATTAATTTTTTTGTAGGACAGATATGAATCTGACAAAAAACGTCACAAAAGGTGTAGAAACTTTCAAGATCTTCAGATCTCTCCATCAGGCATAGTGTTAAAAAGGCAGAGAAACATCTTAAAATCTCAAGAGATTGCGTATTCAGTGACCTTTTTGTTGGCTTTAAACAAGTGTAATACAGTACTGGTGTAATTTTTGAAGCTTAAAAATTATTTCATTTTTCCAAACAAGAAGTCAAGAAGCTAAATCCAGTTGTTAGCCCATACTAGTATAGACTATTAAATCAGACACTTGTAACACTCATGTAAATTTCATTGATTCAGTGATCTAATTTATTTGGATTTGGCCCAAGAAATGTAATTGTGAATTCTAACATTGGGGAAAAACCCATAAAGTACTTGTTTATACTAAACTTGCTTGGGAATAAGAGGGATTGTATTGTAAAATTGCAATCCTATGCACACTTACTCCCACTGAACATAATAGGACTGTTTTCAGGCATAGGCTTCACGAGTAAATGGTGGACAGTTAAATAGAGTTTACACAGAAGTAAAATGAATAAATAAGTGAAATGAATACATTTTCTTGAAAAATCCCAGTAATTGTTGAAAAACAGTAAGGGAAATATCTTTCTATTTTAAATTCTTCATCAGTGTAAAGATGATAAGCAGAGATCTACTACTTGTACTTCTGCTTTCCATAAGACAAGAAATAGTCACATTTGACAAGTTATTTATATATATTTTAGGTCAGTGGTTCTCAAACTGGAGTCCCCAGATGTTCTTAAGACTGCAATTCCCAGAAGCCTTCACCACTTGCTGTGCTAGCCAGGATTTCTGGAAGTTGCAGTCCAAGAACATCTGGAGACCCAAGTTTGAGAACCACTGCTTTAGGTTACCTTCTTCTTCCTGTCCTCTACCTCCACCATCATTTATTTGTTGCACTCATGCCCTCATGTTCCATAGAGTTCAGAGCAGTTTACATGTGGAAGTCTCCCATCCAGGCAGCTTATAGAGTCAGATCTGCTTTATGTCAGCTGCATAAATGTGCCATATGCCTCCCAGCCATGTATCCATGAGAAAACATATGCAGGCTAGAGACTGGAGAGGAAAGCTTACCATCACTCAGTGGTCTGACATGAACAGAATGCACTCACAATAGAGTTTGCATGCCAACATGCAACACATACTTCAGGCTAGTTAAGGACATAATGAAAAGAATTTGTGGTTGTAGTCTGTATTGGCCTGTATACCTATAATCTACTTCTAAGTGCTGTATAGGGTGACTGGATTATAAATTGAATGATTAGGCTTCTGACTCATAGAAGAGTCACATACAGAAAAATATCAATTACCACTCATAAAGTCAACCACATAATGAAAGCACACGCTAAGGTTATTGTTATTGCTATTTTAAAATTACAGACCTTCGATTTACTTGTTAAGGCTTGATATTTGCATTTCCTTGTAATAAAATGAATGTTTATTTGATGTGTTTTAAATGAGTGTGCTTCTCGTTTCCATGAAATTCAGCAATCTAAGCGTGTGTTTGTAAAGCGAAATGAGAACATGATCTTCATCCATTGCAAATAGTTTTGAAAACACTCTATTTTGTTCTTTTTCTGCTCTTATTTATTTAATTGCATCCAATTTTGGTAATTTGAAAAAAACCAGCAGTCCAGTCCATAGATGCAGACTTGGGATATTGCTGGAAACAGCTTTGTTAGTGGGATACACCAGCTTTGGCAAAGTGGCTCAAATCCTGTTGCTTAGAGTAAACCAAATTATAAGTTTCAGTCCATTCCTCCTGAGTAAACAAACTGTCCCTGCTGTGATTCTCTGGGGTGCATGCACATGCTGACTTGGGGTATGTGTATGCACTAACACCATCACCTCCTCGAATCATGTTGTGAACACATTGTTTACGAGGGAGGAATTGATGAAAAGTTAAGATTTAGCTTGTGCTAAGCACCAGGATTTTGGTCATTGTATGAAGTCACCCATTCTTGTAGGAGAACAAGAGTATGATCCTACACTGCAAAGACTGAGAGCCAACTGAGGTAACACTAAGGCAGGCTAAATGCAAACAAGGGTATGGATTATAGAAATTTGTTACAACCACCCTTGCCTGGTCTTTGTGCTAACATAATGGTTCTGCTGCTGGACTCCAGGAAGATCTGTCATAGCTGAGATTCTCTGTTATCTCTTCCCTTTTCCATCTTTTTATTTTATTTTTTTTATTATTTGGGGGTGCTTTGGTCCTTTTGCTGGCAGGTCTCAGTTGGCTAAGCAGTTATGCTGGCAGATTAATGTGTTAGAAGATCTTTGAGATCATTCCGCAGAGGGGATTCTGTGGTCACTAGGGCATTTTTGCTGGCATAGAGGGACTTCTGCTGGTAGATGAGGATTCTGCCAGTTCTTAATCCTTTACAGCTGACACATCTTTGTATTAAGATTGCACTGTTAGTTTGTAAAAGCTTCTTAATTTTTCTTTAATTTCATCAGAATCAGCAGGCTGTAATATGACTGGGGAGACACACAGAGTTGTGTTTTGATTCATAGACTGGATTGCAGGCTGAGTAATATTCTCGATAGTTGATCACATTATCCTACTACCAAATAATCTTTAATAGTAGAAAATATTGAAGAAAGATAAGGTTAACAGTGTGAAAGACACTTTCCACAACAGATAGGTAATTATTGGCAGCAAGTCTACATCACCAAAAAACTGACTTCTTTATTTTGTATTTGAAGCTTTTAATTTGCAATATAGGAAGATGAATAAAATCACTATTGAGGAAAACAAATGTTTCCACTTAAAAAGTATTATTAAAATTCAGAACTGAAAGACAGAACATAGGGGAGTGACACAACACAAGCCTTTACTAGCCAAGTAGGTTTGTTGCCCAGAACCAGTAGTTATCCTTACTGGGGGATTCTGGGAGTTATAGACCAAAAGAGTAATATTTCCAAATTAGGTCAGCTGCCCAATAATAACTTAAGACCCGTGCTCATCCTCCATGCCAACCTAGCCTAGTGTTCTGTTTGCAAAAGGTCCAGTCAGCATTCTGTTTATGAGCACCGCCTTCACAGCATTTACTATTGAGAAATATACTGCTTTTTGACATAGCTCTTTCATTGTGTTACTTATGGTCAACAACTAGTGGTAGACCTATATGATAGTAAATTGTATGGTCCAGCGGTTCTTAATCTTTTCTTTACCACGGATGCCCTTTAAATATATTTTGTTGCTGCGGACCACCAAGACTTAACTCAAGATTTAAAACCCTAAAGTGCATCAAATATGTATTTGACGTTTCTCATGAAGGGTCTTCAAATTTGGAGAGAAGAGAGAAAGAAGTCAATCTGTTAATACACAGACTCCTATTATAATATTTTGTATTGGAATGGTTCCATACATCCTCATCCTCATCATTATTCTCATCATAATTCTTGCTGGAGAAACTGAAATTACAAGCCCATAGAATCATTAATATGACACACCTATACAAAATGTCACATGAAAATGAAAGCTAGAAAATGACATGAGTATAATTTGTACAAAATTTCACCTTATTAAAAACAGGTTGGATGAAAAAAAAGGGAACATGTTAGATTCATAAAATTATAATTAATGAGAAAACTGGTGCTGCATTTCACTCACAAGCCTTGCTATATTGGGCTTAAAAGCTGAAACTTGTATTCTGAGTTCCAACTCTATGTTTTTCAAATGGTTTCTATACTTATTTTTAAGATAAATGAGAGCAGAGAATAATTTTTGCACAAGTATGTCATTACGAAAGGCATAAATATTTTCATAGCCCTGTTCAATCTTTCCAGAAAACCTGCTTGTAGGTGAGCCCAGAAATTTGGAAGGAACTGCTCCTTGAACTGCAGTTTCAGAGCACCATCCGTGGATATTTTTATAAATTTGTTTTCCTCTGCTGCTGTGAGCCTCTCTAGTTCATACACATTAACTGAAAAGGGATCCCTAATCCAGTTTTTGCTTGCATCAAGAAGAGGAAAATATTTATGGACACTATGCTGCAAATCTTCCAAAAGTCATGTGATGAGTGATATGTCCTCCTCACACAACTCTGTGTTGGTAGAACCAAGAAAATTTGTGCGGTTTGGAAATGTCTCATAGTTTTGGTTCGATACGCAATGATGCCACAATTCCAACTTTCTGATCATTACTTCAATCTCGTCTTCGACCTGAAGAACTGTAACTTTTTCTCCTTGAAGATTGAAGTTGAACATATTTAAATGGGTGAAGATATCTGACAGATATGATAATTTGACTAACTAGGAAAAAATTGTCAAACGATCGCTGAGGTGAAATTGCTTCTCCATGAGGAATAATCTTATCTCATCTCTCAATTCCCAAAAACAAGACAAAACTTTACCTTGTGATAGCCAATGAACTTCTCAGTGTAGCAAAAGTTGGTGGTGTCCATATCAAACCTGTTCAAAAAGTATTGAATTCAGTGATTTGCTTTTTATAAAATTGACAATTTTGACTGATTCATTTAAGGTCTGCTTTAGTTTTTCTGGTATCTTCTTAGCAACTAGAGCTTCCCCGTGTATGCAGCAATGGTACCAAGTCACTGACAGTGTGATTTCTTAATCCGTACTACAAGTCCAGTACGCTTTCCAGACATTGCTCGTGCCCCGTCTGTGCTCATTCCAAAGCATTTCAACCAATCCATGTCATGAGATGTTATAAACTCATTTAATACTTCTTCAGCTGTAGTGTGTACCAATGAGGAGATGGACAGTATGTTGTCAAAAACATTTCTGTCGTGCTCATATCTGTCGTAGCTCAGTAAGGTCGCTTTGTTTGTTACGTCTGTGCTTTCATCCAATTGCAGTGCAAGGTAGGGGGACATGTGAATTCTTTCTAATCATTGTTCCTTGATACTGGCTGACAAACTGTTGATTTGCTTCTTAAATGTGTCATTTGACAAAGGTATTAAGGAAAGTCCTTGGCAGCTGTCTCGTTGATCAATGCAGAAACCATGTGTTTTGCAGCAGGTAAGAGAGGTTCTTCAGCTATTGTGTGTGGTTTTCTGGTTTTTGCTATTAGTTGAGAAACTTCAAATGAGGCCCTCACTGCATTTTCATAGTTACAACATTTGCAGTATTTTTTTTTTTTTACCATTTTCTTCCTTTCCTGAAGCTCATGCTCCTTACTTTGGGAAAAAAAAAATTATGCTCTTTGTGGCATCTTTATATTTAGTATCGATGTCTTCACAATTTCGACAGTTTTGTGGCCTCATTGGACAATATCTTGTAACACAACACACACTGTGTTCATTGCTTGTCTTCAGGACCTGTACACGTGAAGCCAATCGACAGATATTCCTTGTTATGCCGGCAACACTTTTTAAGATGACTGGAAGAAGCTTCATTTTGCTTTGAACAGGATGCACCCTCATCAACATCATCAGTTCTGTTACGTTTCAAATTCAGGTAGCGAGCCATTCTGAGGCTCAGCCAAAATCTATTGTTATGAAATTCATTACGATAATATCCAAAAGTCACTTTACCCGACAATAACCAAATGGTTTTATTAGCAGAAATTGAAGAAGAAACACAATCACAAAATCCATCCAAACACTCACTCACACTGACACTTATGACTCTGATTCTCTCTTCTGGTGGTTTCTGACTGTGTCTGCGCAGCAGCAAGAAATGTCACGTTCTGTTTCTCAGCCACTCAGCATCATTCACTTCATGTTCTCACCGTGTGCAGAAATATCAGTTATTTGCTGTCAAACTGTTATTTTTATAAGCGATTTTTATTTGTGTTTGTTTTTAATAGAGGCAGTAGGTTAGAAAAGCCAAGTTTTACACAAACAAGCAAGGGAAATTAAGATTTTGTTTTACATTTCTTTCTTTCTTTCTTTCTATTTTAACTGCAAAATATCATAACATCGGCAGATCACACCAGCCTGTTGTAACAAGAATGAATAGTGGGATTATTGACACACAGGGCTGTGATGGAATAGTGGATGGAATATGAATGAGTGACAACCAGAGGAATGCCAGATGAAGAGAAAAAGAAGACTGGGACAAGAGAATGAGGACTTAGGTAAAGGGAGATACAGAAGGCTTAGGTAATGAGCTGACAGACAGGACAGCAGCTGAAAAGGTAGAGTCAGTTCTGTTTTTTATTAGATACAACTATTACATCTTATTCCTCTGGTTTCTACACTCTTTATCAGTCCTATTTTTGTGCAGTGGAAAGTTGAGAGGCTTCTCATCCATTCAGTCCTTGCTTACAAATGGATTCAGTTTATTATATGTTCAAGGCTATTAACGTGTGTCATTTTAAAATTTTCCCACTTTAAATTATCCATATTCATCTGGTTTGTTATAATTCACACAGCACTTTTAGGATTCCTTATATTGGAATCCAAATGAAAGTTGTTTGCTATACTTTGGGAAGTTGTCTTCCATGTTTGACAGTGCTTTGCTTATGTGAAGAGACTGAGGAATTGGGGAGCATGGAACATAGAATTCATCTGGTAGAAGCTTTGAGGATTTTTTGTGGGTGCCTAGAAAGCTGGTCAAGAAGGCAGAGGTCAGTGCTGGTTATGAATAAAAAATAATTCACACCTTCAATGGACCTCCAAGTTAAAGAATACTCAAAGAGCTCCATATTATCTTTTAATAAAATACAAAACTTCTTTCAAGAAGCTGTCTGGTTTTTTGATGTAGAGGGTTTATGGTGCTAAAACCATGTCTTCTTGCCTTGGCCAGGCTACTAGGATTTTTTGTATTTGTGTGGGTGTGGTGGCAGCTGTGCCCTTGCAAGGGAGGCATCTTGCTTCCAAGTGCCTTGCCTTGTGGATTTTGTTTTGTACTCCCGGGAAGCACTACCAAGTCTGAGTAGATGATAGTGTTTGGGAGAGATGCAGTCTTAGTCAGGTTCCATAGTCTCCTCTCCAGTTAGTTCTTCCCTAGGCTCACTCACTTCAGGACAAGAAGGGTAGTCCGGCTGAGTAGCTATAGAAGGGAGCTTTGATCACGGAACCATCACAAGTTGTCCCTGGTAAGTAACCAAAAATAAAATAATCAAAACAATAATAAAACAATATTCCCTAGATTGTTGTTTTGCCAGTGGAACAAAATGATGTGTCATGTCTGACTTATGGATGCATTACTAGCTTATGAACGGAAATAGGTGAATTTGTTCTATTAATTTGCAAACTGTGGTTTTATACAAAAGGCCTGGGACAGAGTCTAGCAGTGGTAAATCCCTGTTATTAAAAACTGAGAGCAAGAGTGTGTCTGAGAGAGAGAAAGAAACCTAATATATCTCAGGTTATGGCTTCCTCTGGATGAGTTAAAACCCTTCTCTGAAATATGTGACAGTGCTGTGATGCTAGACAATAAATAGAAGTTTTATGGACTGTTTGGCTGACATATTTTAAAAAGAGAATTTGAAAAGAAGGTGGAAGAGTACAGAGACTGTTCTTAAACTTACTAGGCAGGTGAAGCTTTTACTAAATTTGATAGAGGTGTCAGATAGAAATGATAAACAGCAGCAATTTTTCGCTTTTATTTGATGGTGAATGGATTGACAGAGATCTTGATCAGATCGCATTTCATTTAAGGTTGTGAAAGGGTTACTTGTAACAATATACAGTTTGTCCTTGAGAGCATCTTCTATATATTGGTGTGTTCTTTGTTTTCATTTTTTGTAAAAAGAGGTGGAAATGAATTATGGGCAAATGGTTGTGTTACGTGTCCGTACTGCACTGGCTAATAACTAATCAGAAAAAAAAAGGGAAATATATATGAAACACATAATTGGCCTTTTTGGTGGATTATACAGCAGTCCTGTTCATGTTCACTTACGCTCAAATTCTGCTGAGGACAGGGGGGATTTGTGTGTACAGACAGTCTCAAATCCTCCTTGGATGCCTCTGGAAACACTGTGTCCATATGTGTACTGATCAAGGATGAGATTTTCAGAATTCAAGGACTTCCAGTCTCATAATTTGGTGAGAACCCTCCAAAATGATTTATGGGATTGGAAACCCTCTAATTGGGTTAGCCCACTAGCAGCCCACTCACCTCCATGCTGTTTCTCTGCTGAGTCTTTGAACCATTGGAAAACTGTCTCACTACATCATGGGATATACAAGGACTTCCTGCAGTTCTCAAGGGTGCATGGGGGGAGTTCTGATAGACGCTGCCTCCATAACACTCTAAATGGAGACTGACTCCACTGGAATGTGCTCCACTGTGCACCTTTGCAACTCACAGGGAATCCTCATGACTCCCACAGTTCTCTGGGGCATTTTTTAAAGGTTCAAAGAAGCAGCATGGGAAAGCATGGAGGCAAGAGGTCTGCTCTACCTGCTGCTTGTTTGAGGATTCCCGCTCCCATAATTCAGCCTGGGAGGGTCTGCCAAATTTCCAAAATCCCATTCCTAATACTGAATACTTAGCCTGATCCTTCAGGGCTATTTGCACTTGCCTGGTTTGGACATAGTAATCTCACATGTTATGAAACATCCAATCCTAGCTTCATATCCTCATTTAAGGGAGCCTTAAACCACAGTTTCCTGGTTTTCATGTCTACTGAAAAGCATCTTTTAATAAAACAGGGAGCTTTCATTGAAGCTAGGCATGTGAGAAAAGGAGGAGGAGAAGGGATGAGCAGATACACAGATACACCACTTTATCCCAAGCTGATCCTGGTTTATTGGACAGAGAAGATGATATCAGAATTGAACCATTATGTAAACTGGATTTAAAATATTAAATGCATGTGCATTATCTAGTGTTATTCCCTCTGAACAGTTCACAATCTGTGCAGAGTTCAAAATAATAATTACAAAGCAAGAAAGGGACAGATATGTACGGTGAACTCTCAGAGGTGCGAGCGTTATGCTAAGTAATGTATGATAATTTATTTCAGATATAGTAATAGTCCCCTCTCAACTGTACACTGACGTTGCCATCACTATGTATAAATACACTATTAGTACCTTAGAGACAGCTCACTGTACTGACAGAATATGATGTTTGAGCTAACTTGCAAAAGCAGAAACTGCAATATACTGAAGAAGTACTTTAGTTACTTGGTTATTTTTGAAAGTTTGTCACTGTTGCTACTAGAGATAGGTAAATTCCTAGTTCTAAAAAGTGTGTGGATTCCTTCACGAGGGCCAAAATCTTCTTCCTGTGTGTAGTACAATGTAACATTTTGTGACTAGTTAATAACTTTGATAGATTAAGTGTACTGTAACCAAAATGTCTATTCAAATGCAAGTGTTGTTTGTTCTGTCCAAAAATATAGTTGCATCTACACTGTTGTTGTTTTTTTTTTATTATGCTTCAACCATGGTCTTCTTCATCAAATGTCACTGAAAACTGTGGTTTAATAAACCAGAGTGTTTTTGTTGAAGCTAGGTATGCAAGACCAGAAGACAGAGAAAAGTTGAGGAGGCAATTTTATTGCTGCTAGTCATAGGCTGTTTCCAAAGTAAAGTAAAGTAAAATTATCTGCAGAATGGAAATATTCAGTGCAAATCAGTTTTGAAGAAGAAGGCAGCAATCATATGCCAGCAACACCTGTATAAATTAGATTTTATTTTGTGAAAACTAATCTAAAATGTCATTAAAACAGAAGTATTTTCCAACCTGTTAAAAGTAAATAGTATTTTCAGCAAAAAGTATTTTTCCTGACAAAAGCAGACTCAGTAGGGTTGCCCTTGCCTTCTGATATAAGAAACAATGGGAAATATAATGAGTGATGACTAGAGATGGGGGTATTTGTATACGAATACGAATACCCCCACACAGGTGGACATAACGAGGGTCCAGCCCCCTGGGACCGGACCATCCACTCACCTTCCGCTGTTGCCGCAGGCTCCGCGCTCCCTTCCTATCGCTCCAGAGCTTGGGGTCTGCGAGCCACTCCTGGCAGGAGGCAGGAGGATGAACCTCGCTGCAAGGTCGAAGAGTGTTTCAAAGAATGTGAGCTGCAGAGCGATAGGAAGGGAGTGCGGAGCCCGCAGCAGCAGCGGAAGGTGAGTGGATGGTCCGGCCCCAGGGGACGGGACCCTTGTTATGTCCACCTGTGTGGGGGTATTCGTATATGAATACAAATACCCCCATCTCTAGTGATAACTTCCAGTACAATGAAATTTAAAAGCAAAATCTCCATCTGTATTTTCCTCAAGATAAAAGGAAAAGTAATGTTCTAATTAATTCAGGGATGAACTGCACCTGGACCTAGTGGCCAACTGTAATGCTTTTTGGCCAGACAGAATATATTAAACATGCATCTCAGCACAGGTGAGTGTCCTCCCCTACTTTTTGCACTGAGCAAGCACTCCCTTTTAGAGCGACTAAATTGATTACTGGGCTGGGGCACCTCCCTTATGAGGAAAGGCTACAGCGTTTGGGGCTCTTTAGTCTAGAGAAAAGTTGCCTGAGTGGGGACATGATTAAGACATACAAAATTATGCAGGGAATTGATAAAGTGGATAGAGGGAAGCTCTTTTCCCTCTCACGCAATACCAGACCCAGGGGACATCCACTCCAATTGAGTGTTGGGCGAGTGAGAAGAGAGAAAAGAAAATATTTCTTTACCCAGCGTGGTGTTAGTCTGTGGAACTCCGTGCCACAGGGTGTGGTGATGGCATCTGGCCTAGATGCTTTTAAAAGGGGATTGGACAGATTCCTGGAGGAAAAGTCCATCGCAGGTTAAAAGCCATGATGGGGATGTATAATCTCCAGGCTTAAAAGGAAGGCGCTTCAAAATGTCAGATGCAGGGGAGGGAGGGGTATCAAGAAACAGGTATCTAGTTGTCTCGTGTGCTCCCAGATACAGGAAGCTGGACTAGATGGGCCCTTGGCCTGATCCAACGGGGCTCTTCTTATGTTCTTCTGTTCCCTTTTACCCAATGGAAGACAAGGTCCCCAAAGATGAATAAATAAAGATAAACTGTTAGAGGCTGTTAGTGGATCCTTAAGAGTTTTTGGTAGGATGCTGTCAGCAGGAGCATCTCATTTGCCATCCCTGCAAACCAGCACTTTCAGAGGAAGATTATAAGGATAACTGCTTCCTGTTCTTCCTTTCTCACTCTTTGTTTGGCAAAAGAAGGTGAATTGGGCAACAGCAAGGAAAAAGTACAGCCAGGAATCCCTAGAGGGTCCCTCAAAACAGTAAAAACAGTAGCAAATGCCTGTCAGCGTGACCCATCAGTACTTTATTTCTTTATTTGAATTTTCATTACAAAGGCAATGCAATTTATATTGTTTTCATCAAAGTTCAGAATCCTCCTTGACAAACATGCCACCGTAAATAAATGTGTGGCAAGTTTTTCCTTCTTCCAGCTATCTATCTTCTTTCCATTTAAAATGTTCTTCTTAAACCTTCCTTTCTCCTATTGTTTTCCAGCTGCTTAATCTCATACCTGGTTTCAAGTTGAATATGTCACTTTTTTGCTCCAGTGCTGTTGTGCTTACAGGTTTCCCCTTGCCTGTAGTCCCATTAACCTCAAACTAGATTTGTCTGTGATGTATATGGTCCACAAAATGAATAAATGGATCTGTGCCATATAAATTCATGGTTTTATTAACGGATGTGCACATAATTTCCTTCAAAGTTCTGGAAGTCCTCTGAGTCCAGCTTTTCCAAATAAGCTGTTTTCCTCCTAGGAGCATGTTGTCACCAAGCCAAACTAAAACCTGTTAGGAACTCTTACATCTTGGGTTTGATTCAGTGGCATGGCTTTGACATGCTAGATCTTTTGATATTCAGCTCCTAGTTGAATTTTGTCCTTCTGCTTTCTGTATTGAAATAGTTTAAAGATTGAAAGAATGATAACTGTTGCCTTAATTAATTACTTCCAAAGTTGCAGCTACTATTTCTTTTAAACTCTTAGATGTCTGAGAGGATTATCTCATCATCAGTCAAACAAATGGGTCTGAAATCAAATCAAACCAGAACTTTATCTGAAGGCAAAAATAGCAAAACTGAGGCTGTCCTACTTTTGATACATCATGAGAAACCAAAATTCTTTGGAAAAGATAATAATGCTAGGAAAATTTGAAGGCAACAGGAAAAGTAGAAGACCAAATATAAGATGAATTGAGTCCATAAAGGAAGCCACAGGATTGAGTTTACAAGAGCTGAGCAGGGCCATTGAAGACAGGACATTTTGGAGATCACTCATTCATGGGGTTGCCACAAGCCAGAGGCAGCTTGATGTCATATAACAACAACAATGTCTGAGAGGATATCAGTTGAGTGATCAAAACATTTTGATAGACTGGCTTGCAAGCTGAAATGTTGCTTACAAATAGGAAAAGTTAATTCTTCACAGATTGAAAGTGTTAGATGTTTGCTAAGCCTTAATGTTGTGATTTTTAAACTTTATTTTTAAAATAATTTTAGAATGCTTCAGGAGTATTACTATATAAGGAGAGCACATTTCTTTAATGATAATAAACATAAAAGCGATTAAACAACACTGAAATTCACAATGCATTTTTTTTTATTGGGGGATGGAGGAAATACAGTATCATTGCACAAATCATAATACATTAATGTAATCACAATCATCAAAATGTTAAAAGCAAGTATGAAGAATCACAAGGTTTCATTGCTATAAAGGGTAATTATACTGATGTTATCTGGGGACATTGTCATTTCCTTTTCATGTCTCAGAGGCCGCATCCAGGCTTACCCTGGCTGCAGAGCTATATACTGTTGGTTTCTAATCTTGGTTTGTTTGGTAAACAAATCAGGATCCTAGGTTGGTTTTAGAACAAAGTTATCAAGTCCTGATTTATTTGTCTAGTCCTGTCTGTGAAAGGAACAAAGTTAAACTAAACAGGCTTTCTGTGAGAAGCAGCACCAGCATGCTGCTGCCACAGTAAGCCCCAGATATGCCAGAAATTTGGCTTTATTTTGTGTGTGAAAACAGCCATTGTGTTCTAGGAGTGTTTATGATCTAAATTAGGTGGCCCTCTAGATGTTGTCAGACTGCATCTCCCCTCAATCTTAGCCAGTTGATGGTCTGAGCATGGTCATTATTTTACATTGAGATTTCAGCATATTGGTATGCATTGTGATTTGCAGTGAACCCCTATATATATCCTCTATTTGTGTTCTTGTGTCACACATGGATGCCTACTTTTTTTCAAAGTGATAAAATGTAGAATGAATGACATGTTCTGTATTAAAATGTGCAACCCATACTTTACCGGCTTCTAGGCAATATGCATCCCTTATTAACATCCTACTCCAGCTCGTCACATAGCAAACAAGCATTGATCTGGTTGCCTTTACAAAGGGGATAGTTTTCATCTGCTTGTGAACACATGCAAAGAGATTGTAACTAAATAATCAAATAAATTCTCAAAGGCCTATTTTAGTGTATTGGTTCCCAACCTTGGGTCCCCATATGTTCTTGGACTGCAACTCCCAGAAATCCTGGCCAGCACAGCTGGTGGTAAAGGCTTATGGGAGTTTTAGTCCAAGATCATCTTGGTACCCAAGATTGGGAACCATTGTTTTAGAGGGAGTCCCGGATGATTAACACTAAATATTTGTCTTTATTGAAACAAAGTTACATTTCTGACCAACAGTCGTGCTGACTCAGCTTCAGCAAGAGTATTCTACATGTGTGCAGAAATAGAGTGCTCCATTGAGTCTGCATTAAAAATAAAAAATCCATGTTCCCAGGGAAGAACTTAGCTTCCGAAATACATCCCAGACCTCACACTAGCTTCAGTTAAGCAACAACAAAGCATGCTTCCTCAAGATTCTAGCTATTGTAGCAAGCTAAAATTGTAACATAATGGAAAAATATGTTTATTTTCCTCGGGGAAATAAGGTATGAAGTCCAATACTTTTAAATTCTAACATTATATTTATAGAAGTTGCGTCATCTATGCAGACTTTCTGAATACAGGAAGAAACCAAATGTAACCCTCAAGAGAGCTGAATACACTCTTGTTTTTATTCTGCCTGTCTAGAACTCTGCACGCATGAGAAAGAGAGGGACTCCTGAGAGGCTGGGATACATAATTATATGTATGCAACGTTTTATGAATTTTCAAAATGCTTCATGTTGTGGCCAACCATAATATTGTCTTGTATGTGAAGCATATTGAATATCCGTACGTTGGCAGCAATGGAAAAGATAACAGTGGCAGTCAAATTTATTTCAGGCCACCTAGCTGAGCTTATGTCAGGAAGCAAGGTGATTCAGAACTCACAAGTTTCACTGTTAATGCTACACAAATGCTTACATGTCTGTTGAGGTGCAGTGTATTGTAACACAGAGTTGCGGAAGCTTGATGGAAGGGTAAGAGAATTTTCTTCTATAGCCAGACACAGGCATACCTGTTTAAATGTATTGAGATTCACATTATGTATTCTGAGACTGAGCTCACCAAATGTCCTCAGGTCCAGAAAGAAGCATCATTGTTTCATTTTTTTCTGTATTTAGATGTATCACTGTTTCATTTTCCTATATCTTTGTTGTCTTGTTTAGAATTATTTGATATATACAGCAAAAAATGGAAAAAAAAAGGTGTTCTGAAGAAATGTGGATGAGTTACAATTAATTGTATTTCACTCATACAACCAGAAGTTAGACATTGAAAGCTCAGTATTATCTTTGATCAGATTTGGCTAAATAAAGCAGGAAAACACTTCTGTTTGTTGTGTTTCTGAGGACAGAAACATCTGTATGAATAACAAATGTATTTTAGATTTAGAAGTTTGATTTGGAAGCATTGTGAAGACAGAGAGGATGATAACATTTGTTGATAATAAGATCTATATGCTCATAAAGAGGATATAAAATCAAAATAGGTTGCTGAATAGTGTGTAGCAGAAAGAATATAGTGATGTGTCGGAAAACTGTTGAAAGCAGCAATAAGACTGAATGAGCTTTTATTCCTGTTTTTTATTATTATTATTTTATTATTAAAACTCGAAATATATAGGTAGGGATATGAGCAGCTGGTTAGAAATAAGGAAGGATTCAAGGAGAAACAGGTGGCTGATACAAAGAACAGCTGCTATATTTTGCATTGTCATTTTTGTTTGCAATTGTGGCCTCTCTGGGTGAGCTGTTTGAGGCACAGTATTCAGTCTACAGAAACAGAGGGCAATTGCAATAAAACTCCAGTTAGAGAAGAGTTGCTTTTGAATACAAACATAAACTGAAAAATATGGGAAAATATTTTAATGTACTGTTGAGCCTCAGGCCTAAAAGCAATGCTACCCCTCCTCCCAGATTTCGTATTTCTATCAAAAATGTTTGTATGATGCATCACTGTCCTGATCTAGTAGCACAATCAAGATACTCTCAAACCTCAAGTCATCAGTAAATTTTTAAACGTGTCAGTCTGGATGTTCTCACTTTCTCTGCAAAACAAAGAGTAAATACATACTCTTAACTCTCCTATCAAAATCAGGGAACCTTGTAGATTCCTTGGCTTTTGCATCGTTTTGCAAAGCCTTGATGCTCAGACGCTAAAAGATTCAAAAGATGTGACTGGAATGCATGTAGCTGAAATGGCATTTCATCAACCAATGCAAGAGTTTCAATATTTGGCTAAAATCAGATGAAAGTGTGGTTAATTTGAGATATTGGCCATAAAATTAACAAGGATTGTCCAACTTGACATTCTTAGTTTTCATATTTTAAAAGGCCAAATTTTCTTTTTAGAAAACATATGGGCAAATAGACAGTATTGACAGTTGTCTTTTATTTCTTTTGTTTTATGTACTTACATACCATGTTTTGGAGCATAGAACCCAAGATGATCTACAAAAGGGAAAACGAAGCATTCATACCATTAATACTTTAAAAAAACAATGAGGTACAGACAATACAATAGCAAAAACCATGAAAAGTCTTCAGTGACATATTAGCAATCAGTTAATAGCAATTTTATTTAAAGATACATTCAACCAACCCACTGTTAGGGATCCATGTAATAAAGGATCCAGAATTCCACAAGGATGTAAAAGTTAATAGAAATGGATCAACAGTTTAGTTAATTATTGGAGAATTAAGCAATCTAATTCAGTTAAATTTAAGTTGGGGGGCATTTTTAACAGTTACATTGATGGTAAACAGTTGTAGTTGGTTTACTATTCCCTTCTCCTTGGTGCGCCCTGGGACCATGCAGCTTGCCCAAGGCCACACAGGCTGCCTCTTTCCCTAGGAGCCACAGTGGGGAATCAAAACTACCAACGATTGGCTCCGCAACCAGATACCTAAACCAGTGGTTCTTAACCTTTGTTACTCAGGTGTTTTTGAACTGCAACTTCCAGAAACCCCAGCCAGCACAGCTGGTGGTGAAGGCTTCTGGGAGTTGCAGTCCAAAAACACCTGAGTAACAAAGGTTAAGAACCACTGACCTAAACCACTGAGTATCCAACCAACTATATACGTATCTGTTTAAGGTTTAATTAAGGCTGGAATGATTTACCTACTTACTTTGGAGTAAGCCCCACTAAACTTATGATGCAGAGACAGGTGGAAAGGCCCCTGCACTTAACTACAGAAGAGAGAGAAATTTCTACTTCCTGTCCTTCTCCCTTTTAATGTTTTCCATACCCCCCCCCAAAAAAGGAAGTCATTTGTTTCTGAGTCAGCCATACTCAAGGTTGGTGCTCATTTCTGGGTAATTCCATTGTCGTCTGGCATTTTCATCTGGCATCATCAGTGGGTGTCATTACTCCTTCTCAGTATGGCTGATCCTCCCCCAAATTATAAGTGGCACTTGTGCAGAAGAAGAGGAGACTCTTTGCAAGCTGTTTGGGAGGTATTCAATTAAGGTGTCCTAACTGAAATGTTAATTATGTAAAGCCATTTTAGAGATGCGATCCTTGTAAGATACATGCCATACAACTCCACACAGAAATGTCCACGCTTTGCCACATGGCAGCACTTTGCATGGAACTCAGGCTGCTTCGTTAGGGTTTGGTGGTCAATTTAAAACATATATCTTAAATTATTTGAAATACATTTCCAACTCCAGAGCAGCTAGAGAGCACTCAAACAGAAATTAGCCCAAAGACAAGAAAAGTGGTCTAGGATGCTTCACAACTGTGAAAGCACAAGAAAGCCAGGGCTAATTTCCTGACAGTTGGCTTAATTTCTGGGTGTTGGCTATGTGGATGTTAGTTAACCTGCTTAATTACTTCTCTCATGTTATTTTTTGAGGCCATAAGCTTACTGTAATTTTGAATGGTGCATATGTAGTATTATATGTAGACACTGTTAAAGGGTAGCTAGTATGCCAGTAACTTGCTACAGTGAGTAAAATTATGTCGGTCATCACATGAGATTGCATTCAGACAAAACATTAACTATGTCAAATTGTCATGTTAACATTGTCTCATGGTGACTTTAGCATGTCAGAAAAGAATGGTGGTGGTGTTTTCTATAGTCTGTAAATCAAATATTTTCATATGCCGCCTTATGTTTACTTTGAAAATGTCAGGGGCTTGCTCTTTCTTGCACTTCAACCCATGGCGCAATGTAGTTTAAAATACCCACAAAACTGAATGTCAAGTAGTGCAGAAACTTCAAATTGATTGTGTAATGTCAATATAAAATGAACTGTTGCAGAGGTCTCCAATAGCATATTTCAATCACAGTGCAGCAGAAATCTCATTTATTTATTTGTAATTGGTAATTTTTTTATCCGTACAAAACAAAGGTTTTCTGGGCAGATTATTGCCCTGTATCCTTTTAGCATTTTATAAGTGCAATAAATCTCTTTTTTTCTTAAAAATAAAGAAAAAAACCTAAGAGCAGCCATAGATAGCTAAACAGGATGGGTGAAAAGAAAATTACTTGCTTTGCACTGTGGGTGCTGGATGTGACTTCTTGGGTCTCCACTGCACTTTAAGAAAAAAAGGGTTGTTGTTTTTCTTTACTGGATGTTTAGAATATGCAGGCAACATAATCTCTTCTAATACGGGTCCCACATTTTAGACTGCTTTCTAGAATTCATGGTTTAGGTTATCAGCATTGTGATGTGCAGGATCCATCATGAGCCCTAATTTATAGACATAACTCAATAAAACATTTGAATTAGGCTGAGGAGAGAAGAGAGAAGGGTTTTCTTTTTCCTGTGCTTGTGCTGTGGAAATACAACTTGATTTTCTCTTCTCTCTGTTCAGTTAAAGAAGCAAGATAAATTCTGACTGATAACATAAAGTGGTAGCAGAAATACATTGCCTTGATAATACACCCTGAAGAATGTTATTCATTGTGCCTTTCCCGCATAGTGGAGGGTAGAAACAACAAACTTTTCCCTGAGAGATGTTGTCTGATCAGTTGTCTACTCAAAGTAAAGTTTAGTCATCAGGAGAGATGATGTTCAACTGGTTTCATATCAGTTTAGCTGTCTGCACTTACATGTAGTTGTCTTATGGTTGAATATCCTAACATAAAAGGAACCTCTACACCAGCTAAGGTTCTGCCGTAAGAACCTCTGTTCTTAGAAAACAACAGATGCTTCAAAGGACAGTGTAAGAAATGTGGGGTAATCTGCCCTACCCCACAATGAAAGTCTTATCCTAGCCTCTAATTGTTGGAGATTGGGTTAATCTCTGAAGCATGAGGTTTCATGTCCTTTACAAAGCATTAATAAACATAATCCCTCCTTTTCCAGCTTTGGCTGCTTTGGGTTCAATCCCCCTCTCTCCTTTAGAAATCTAAGCTGGAGATTGGTGTCACTGCTGCCCAGACATTCTGATATGATTATTTAAAACACATGCCAATATTTGGTTTCGTTATATGCCTTTCAGAAAACAGGTAAACCAGCTGCCTTAAATTTGAAGGCAAGGCACAATATCTTTTTTCTTTGATAATTTTTTTTCCCTTCACAATCTAATAACTGCTCATGTTGTATCCTCCTTTTGGAAGCTCTGTAGTGGCTTAATTTGTTGTAGATTGTGGCCATTGCCTTTAATGGGACTGTCTCTCAGTAATCTGTTTGAAGATTGTGTTCTGTAGCTTCTAAATTTTAAGAAACATCTGTTGTTGATAATTTTCATCTCCCCCATCAGGACTCTTGGGTTCATTATCTAAACAATTAAATATTCTGTTGCCCCATCTCTCCCACGTTGCAATTTGTTTTAATGACTAAAATGTTGGATTTAAACCAACATTTGATTGGTTTAAGTCCAACATTTGATTCCTCATGAAGCTCTATGACTCTCCTTTTGGTAATGGGCAAGTCTTCTATTATAACCTAATGTACCTTGTAGGAATAAAATGGCTCCCATTCACATCAGTCTGAGCTTCTGGGAGACACAAAAGATAAAGATGTTGTAAAGTTGTCACTTTACTTTGATCAGTATAGTTTTCACATCAATATTTTACAACAATATTCATCATCACCTTTCTTTTGGAAGTATATTGAAAGTGTGAAGTGGGTTCTAATGTGGGTCACCGCTAAATAGAGATAAATAGATACCATCTCAATGGCATAGAAGGGGAGACCGCTGTTCATTTATAAGTATAATAACAATCTTAGAACCGCAGATTTGGAAGGACCCTATGGAACATCAAGTCCAGCCTCTGTCAAGGAGGCACAGTAAGGAATTGAACTCTCAATGTCTGGCTCTGCAGCCAGATACCTAATCCACTTAGCTCATTATGAATGTGCGAAGTTTTGATGTATGCTACATGTGTTCAAAGGCTTTCTACCAGTAAAAGGGTGGAGGAAGTTTGTTCTTGTGTGCACAGAACATGGAAGGCTTTTGATAATGTATGCATTGTCGGAGTATTACATTGTCACGAGTCATGTCTTATCCTCTTCTTGATTACTAGACAGTGATGGCATCCTGGTACACACAAAGTACCTCTCTTGTAATCTGTGGTTCCTGTTATTACTAAAGTTTTCATGCAGCTGTCCTCTCTTCTGAGTGCTTTTTGTTGTTGTTTTAATCCCTTTGTAGTAAACCTGAAACATGAGATGTAGGTGAAGTCAGGAACAATTAGATGCTTGTAGGAGGGCAGGAATGTAGAACTAGAGTTTCTCTTCTCATAAAGTTTCATGGTAAATGTGTACAGCTGCCCTTACCAGAAGGATCTGAATGAATGGTTTTCAGGAAACTAAAGAGATTAAAGCAAAAAAGCAAAGTGTGCTGCTTATATACCGCCCCATAACGCTTCAAGCACTCTCTGGGTGGTTTACAAGTTAATTATGCAGGCTACACATTGCCCCCCCCCCCCAGCGAGCTGGGTACTCATTTTACTGACCTCGGAAGGATAGAAGGCTGAGTCAACCTTGAGCCGGCTACCTGGGATTGAACTCCGGGTCGTGAGCACAGTTTAACCACTGCGCCATGAGGCTCATTAAGCTCTCTCAAGGAATTTTTTCTCCATTTCCTAGTTAGAACTTTAGAAGCTATGTTTTGGTTCAGACTGACATATCTCAGCTTAATAAATAAAGACATGTACAAGCTTTGTGTCTCCATGAGTTTTGCTTCGTGCTTCCCGTTCCCTCTTGACATTAACCATGGTCTCTTGTGATTATTAGGTGTGAAACAAACAAGCTGTCTTGAAAAAACATCAAACCATAGTTTGAGATACTGATTTGCTCCCAACTTGTTAATTATATTTTCTTTTGTTTGGACATCATGAGAAAAATATAATTAATCTGTGCAGTCTTCAGCTGCAAAATAACAAGATTTATTCATATGACAAACCAGTTTGTTCATATGATAAACCAAGATATGTGCGTATCTGAACTGGATAGCTAGTTTCCACCTCAGCCATATGAAGTAATACATGGCTTGATGAGTACTATTACCTATTCTTTCTAGATAGCCCTTTACAGCTGATGAGTACTTGAAAATAATAGTATAAAATGTATTGCACAATAAATCTTTATGCAATACCGTTGAAATTCCTCCAAACACTGAACTGAAGTGCATTAAATTTAGAGCATTACAGTTGTGTATTACATTTAGGAACACTTGCTCAGCTGCATGCTACAGGGATTACTTGATCTAACCATAGTTAAGTGACCATATGCATAGGCAGTTTCTGCTAGGTTTCTTTGTCCCTAATCTGTAGACAGCTGTTTAGCTCCATGAGTGCAAACATTTTTTTAAAGTACATTGTTTCATCTGAATTGTAAGAAGAGCCATTAAATCTTGGGCTTGAGATGTCTTTTCCCCTTTCATAATTCATAAAGAAGTAGCTTTTAATCTGGTTCTGGATAAACTGAACTGGCTGTCCATTAGTTTCTCAGTGGTGCAACTGCAGATTAAACATTTAGATTTAATGGCATTCCCACTGCACCCTATTCTTGAACGTTTTCCATGATCTTCTCTCAGTTTGATTTCATAGGTCAGGCTTTAATTTGTACAGGAGGTTGCCACAACATGACCTCCAAACCTTCTCCCACTTTTGGAGCTCAGCTCAGAAATGAATGAAGTGATTATAAAGATGAATATATTTCTGAGCATATGCTGTATATTTTATTCATTTACTCCACAAGTGAACATCTCAACCATTGTCTAGTCTGGAAAAAGGATATGAATCTTCCCTGGTCTTGTTCTCATCCACAAGAGTTAAAAGCCACTGTTTCCCCCACCTCATGTGAGACCTCTTGTTGTTGACAAGAGCATTCATATCTGTGAGACTGCTTTTTTGCACACATTTGTGCATGTCTTGCAAATTGCACAAAAGTTATTCGCATCATTCTTGAGTAATGAGCCAGTCATCTTTTATGTGCTTTGTGTTTGTGCATGGGCATGTGTGTGTTCATCTTTGTTCCACAAAATGAAGAGGTACTAGATTTGCACCAAAATATTTTGCATGAATTCTGGAAAGCTCAGCAGATTAAAAATAAGTCTTTACTTTGTTCTTAGGCTGGAGGTGAGAAATCTTGAGGGGGTGAATGAATCTTGACAAGCTGTCTTGGTGTGTCTAGTCAGCCTGTCCCCATCAAGAACACATATTCTTTCTGAGAATTTCTCACATTCCAAGTTTAGAAGCAGATGGAGGGTTGCCAGTTCAGATGGAATTCTTTCCCTGCTGGATTGATTCCTGGATCCTCTTAAATTTAGCACTGCTCAAAGTGCAGCACTAGCAAAAGCTGTTTTGCAAAGTATTGCTATAGCTTGGGCACATGAAGAATAGACTTTTCATCTATATAGGTATTACACCAGTGTGCCTGATCTACCAGTGTGTCTATTACTGTTGTTGTTATTATTGCACTTCAATAGTTTATGTTTGAAGAAATTCCAGATTTAATGTGTCTGACTATATTTCATTTATGATAATATTTGTGTGGGACAAAAGAAGACTGGCTTCCTTAACTTAGTATGAATGCAGTTTGCAGTGAAAGCTTCTGTTGTCTCTCTCTCTTGCCTCTTCTGCTGCCCAGTTAGTGTCTCATGTACATTGCTATTGTATAAAAAGAAGTAAATATGTTGTATTCTTTTTTAAAAGGGAGTGCACCAGACACACTGTAGGTTGTTTTCCTCAACATCTTTATATGGTCAAGCCTACCTTTGCATTCTCCTAGAAAGGAAGTTGGGTGAGCTAGAACATTTATACAAAAATAATGTTTAGTGATACTGCCAGGATTGATAGGGCTACAGGCAAGATGTAGAGCCACCCCATATCATCCTACCTCACCACGCTACTTTTTCCCCTTCCACATTGCCATGGCTTTCTCTCTGCCCATTCATTCCTGGCTTTATCCCACCTTTCTCAAATATACAAAAGATCTTTGTGAATGACCTGAGAAGCGAACGTTCAAACAAAATAAATAAAACTGATAAATTAATGCAAATAAGCAGTGTGAAAATAAACAGACTGAGAAGAGTAGTAGTACTGTTGATCATATTCTTGTTTCTTAAGGTTCATTCTCTAAATTATTTCCTTGACATTGATGAGAGTTCATTGAATGATCATATGACTCTAACATGTACTTTAGCAAAGGATAAAATAGTTTTATTATCCAAATTGCTATAAGATGTGGAATTAACAGCTGCTAGAAAATTACAGTGGTCTCTGATACACCAAAAAGATATATATATAAAGTTTTTGAAAGCCTTGTGTTGCAGTCATTAAGAACTCAATTGCTTAATGAGCAGCCTGATATTTTTACAGGTTTCTTGTCAACAATTTAAGGTCCTAGCTTTTGACAGTTGCTCTCTCAGAAGCTATACAAATATGTTTTAAAATGCAGTAAGTTTTTTGTGCAATGCAAAAATTGAAAGAATTAGGTTCATCAGTATTTTAGAAAGACATAAAGAAATTTGTGAAACTAAATAGACATATGTGATCTTCTAGAAGAGTGGCTAATGCTCCCAGTTTGTCTTAGACCTGGCATAATCATTTTTTTAAAATGGTAATGTCAGAAGCCAGTCTAGATATAGTGCAATAAACAGACTTGACACTTTCCTAGTCAAAAAGGACATTAATGGCATGAAAAGATTCAAAATAATGTTACCATTTCAAAGAAGAAAGTGTGCATGGTGAATCTCTGTCTATATGGAGAACTGTGAAGCTGTCAGTGTAGGTACCCAATGCCATCATCAAAAGGAAAATTACATCCTTAAATATATACAGTGGTGCCTCGCAAGACGAAAGTAATTCGTTCGACGGGTAGCGCTGTCTTGCGAAATTTTCGTCTTGCGAAAAGCGGTTTCCCATAGGAATGCATTGAAATTTAATTAATGCGTTCCTATGGGGGAAAAAAGTCAGAAACCAAAAAAAAGTCAGAAAAAAAGTCACTTACCAGGTACAGTAGACCCAGCCCCGCTCCTCACAGTGCCTTGGTAGCCCCGGAACAGCCGGACTCTGTGTGAGCAGAGCGCCGAACAGCTGAGAGTCAGCAACCAGCAGAGAGGTGGCAGCCATTTTGGAGAGGCGGCAGCCATTTTGAGAGGCAGCAGCCATGTGGTCGCCTCGCAAGACAAAAAATATCAAAACTCACAATAATAACCAAAACTATCAAAATAACCAAAAAACTCACAAGACCCGTTTGTCTTGCGAGTTTTTCGTCCCGCGAGGCAAGCTTCACAGTTCTCCATATAGACAGAGATTCACCATGCACACTTTCTTCTTTGAAATGGTAACATTATTTTGAATCTTTTCATGCCATTAATGTCCTTTTTGACTAGGAAAGTGTCAAGTCTTTTTATTGCACTATATCTAGACTGGCTTCTGACATTACCATTTTTTTAAAAAATGATTATGCCAGGTCTAAGACAAACTGGGAGCATTAGCCACTCTTCTAGAAGATCACATATGTCTATTTAGTTTCACAAATTTCTTTATGTCTTTCTAAAATACTGATGAACCTAATTCTTTCAATTTTTGAATTGCACAAAAAACTTACTGCATGAGTAAGTTTTAAACTTACTGTATATATATTGTTAACAGTCTGTATATATAAACTTACTGTATATATATTGTTAACAGTCAAAAATATTCCTGGTATCTGTGACGTAAATTTCAATTATGACTTGGGCTTAGAGATGTTACAATGTTCAGAATCCCCCAGTCATGTTATCTGGATGATTTTGAACATTGTAATACCATCCTACAATTCAGATACTGCAAACTAGTATTTTCAATATGGAACCTGCTTTTTTTTGTAGTGCGTTGGGTATTTGTTTTTACAAGCTTAGCTTAAGAGCATATGTCCCCAGATTTCAGTTCTTCCTTGCATCTAGTGCCATAAATTTTATGTACAATGCTGTGACAAAGGGTTGAGGGGGGAGGGGGATTGTTTTTCTGTGATGTTACATTGTTGTGTAAAGGATAGGATATGGAGGAGAAAGCTGATAGCATTTATTATCATTGTTGTTTATTATCATGGATCGACTTCTACTGTGATGGCTGCCCACAGGAAACTCCTCAGCAACCCAACACCTGCTCTGTTTGATGCATCACTATACAGGCATTTGCCTCAATTTGTGGAATGCTTACTATTGAGTGACTTTATGATATCATAGAATCATAGAATAATTGAGTTGGAAGGGGCTTATAAGGCCATCGAGTCCAACTCCCTGCTCAATGCAGGGAGTCTTGGGGAATATTCTGTTGAATTGATGCTACAGCTTAGCATAGCTTTCCTTTGATGCTACTGTTTTGCAACCAATCTGACTTGTCTAGCAAATGCTAGAGTACAACATAGTCTTACACTTTTAAAAATTATGTGATTCTTTGCTGAAAAGTAGAAATCTGTCTCCCTTGTAAGTGAGCCTGCCCATTTTAAATAGCTATATTAGATGTCAGCTGCTGGTAGAGTATTTAGACAAACATGTCATAGGATAGGAGAGAACTGCAGCTCTAAGAAATCAAACATGGAATATGCTCTAGAGATAGAAAATGTGACAAGTGCTTAATTGTAAACCTACAGTGTTGAAGCACCATGTTGCTTGAATCAGGATCAGGATCAAGCTGAAGAACAAGATTTTATTTTTGGAAGCTCTTCAACAATATTTGTCTGTAATTTTTGCTGACCTCTAGCCATATTTTGATCAGCCTAGCCAGAATAGACAAAAGTTTTTACAGTTAGGTGGTGGATCTCCATTGGAAAATTATATCAGAAGCCAAGATGGAAGCGTATACTCTTACATGTGGACTGTGAGAAAGTTCCTTAGCAAATTCTGAGAAAATGTGTTTCTTTAGTGCACTCATCCAGATTTAGTAATATAATAAAAAATCTGTTTAGCTAACATATTAAACTTGTAAACACAGGTCGATACTTTACATAAATAAAGCATATAGTACTGTTATATGTTTCCTTGCCAGAGTTTCCTTCCCAGAGTTTTCTAATCTTCTTTGTTAACAGCCAACAGTATGCTAGAAGATTTGATGGTAATGACTTCTGTCCCATAAACCATGGTTTATTAGATAGAGGATGAAACGGCATGTTATTTTGCTTGCATAGTGTTTTAGAATGTGTTGTAGACTGTATGTTTTAGAAATTGCCAGCACAGGGCCCTTGATGCGTGTGAGTACCAGGTGTATGGGATGTTGTTGTTTTTTCGTTAAGTTGTGTCCGACTCTTCATGACCCTATGGACCAGAGCACGCCAGGCCCTCCTGTCTTCCACTGCCTCCCGGAGTTGGGTCAAATTCATGTTGGTAGCTTCGATGACACTGCCCAACCATCTCATCCTCTGTCATCCCCTTCTCCTCTTGCCTTCACTCAGAAGCTAGGTTTGATTTCTTGCAGTCCAGGGGACTCTCAAGAGTCTCCTCCAGCACCACATGGTGGGATGGGATAGGTGTACTTTAACTTGTTGCCCTCAGCTGTGGTCCTAATCCACATTAGGGATCTTGCCCTTGCAGTTGTCATTGCAGAAGTACGCAGAGAAAAGAAATGATTTGCATCCTTTCTTTGGGAATACAAGGTAACTTTGTGTTTCACACACCTCATTTCACTATTTAAAACCTTTTCTTATCACAGTTTCTCATTAGATCTGAACTGGGAAATTGCGGTTTAATCTCTGACTACCAACAAGGATGTAAACTCTGGATCCATACCTTTTAAACTAAGAAGAACAATCTTTTAGTAACCCAAAACATGAGATAACTTGAGTTGAGAGCACAAGCATATGTATTATGCGGGCATAGTATCATTAGCTTCTGACTGGTAGTAGACTGCTTAAAGAAAATACATACTTGAAAAATTGTGAGGGTTTAAAACAAGCAGAACTTTGGTGATAATCCTGAGAGTGTGGACTGGAATTCAGTTGCAAATAAAATTACGTGCCTCATCAGGTCATACAAGGGTGCTATATTTTTCCAAAGGTACTAATTTGGATCCTTCCCCTGATAGGTACGTGTATGTTAAGGAAAGTAAGAATGGGAAAACAGAAAAGCTCATAATGGATTGGCTACCACAACGTGTACAACTTTAGTCATAAACAGCAAATGGCTTTATGTCTTAAGGTAAAGATTGATAAATGGAATATGCTAAATAAGATTCTGAATAGGAGCACTTGTCCAGTTCCTGCAGGCTATCCTTACAACAGAGATGTAAAAGCTTGCTACTTTTTATGTGTTAGCCTGTGGAAACAATTTCACTTTTGAAATACTTCAAGAACATTTAAGTATAATGGGCTTTGTACTGGCTGCTTTGGTTGTATCCTGTACAAAAGCACTCAGCCCCTTTAGCTTGAACTCTATTTTATCTTACTATTTATCCATTAATTTTCTCCTGACCTTGGGCATAAAATATATGTACTTTTTATGCTTTGTGCCTTGTGCCGACAAAGAAGAATGCCATTACCAATCCATCACCATTATGAATGATGCAGCTTAAAACAAACACAGGTCAGAGACAGATATTTTAAGCGGAGATTTGTATTGATTCCATCACAACATTGAGCTAAATGGAGGGAAAATCAGTCTCTAAAATGATGAAGAGAGAGTTGACAAATAACCATAACCACAAAAGTAAACTTCAGTGCTTTGCCTAAGGGTTATTATTGGTAAGAAAGTAAAACTGGTTGCAGCTATTATTAAAATCCACCCTCCCTAAATATATTTATTACCACAGTCTCTTTTTCATTTATTGAATAGCAGTAAAGTGACTCTAACTTCATCCCTCCTCCCCTTGATTTCCCTGTATTTTATTGCTGTTCCCTCAGTAGCTTGTTGAAAGCTTTTTGGTTAGACAAATCTCATCATGATTAGTTTCCTTAATCTTTATTTAGCTACTCCACTGAAACATACTTGAAGCACACTTTTAGAGTTGGGGAGATTCATTTACTTCCTATTTCACTATAATGTGCAAAGACATAATGTAACAAAGTCATAAGATGTGTCAGTTTACATAGTCTGCAACCTGTGATTGAGATTCTAATTAACTTACAAGAATGCTGGAGAGGCAACTTCCCCAAAAGTAGCAAGGCACACTCTTCACTTGGAAGATTTGGCTGACCTGAAAGATGTTGGTGTGTGCTCTTGTCTATTGTTATGTTTACCTCACCACCTGCTTAGGTTTAAACTGGCAACAACCAGTCCTCTTTACAAGGCTGGTGGGCCTATTAGGACATTGTAGCCTGGAGGCTGATCTGAGAGATTCCTGAAGGCTTTGGAAAGTTTTCAGTTGGCATAGCAGTACTGTTGTTAATAAGGGACGTGGTGGCGCTGCAGGTTAAACCGCAGAAGCCTCTGTGCTGCAAGGTCAGAAGACCAGCAGTCGTAAGATCGAATCCACACAATGGAGTGAGCTCCTGTCGCTTGTCCCAGCTCCTGCCAACCTAGCAGTTCGAAAGCATGTAAAAATGCGAATAGATAAATAGGTACCACCATGGTGGGAAGGTAACGGCGTTCCGTGTCTAGTCGCGCTGGCCACGTGACCACGGAAACTGTCTACGGACAAACGCTGGTTCTACGGCTTGGAAACGGGGATGAGCACTGCGCCCTAGAGTCGGATATGACTGGACTAAATGTCAAGGGGAACCTTTACCTTTTTACTGTTGTTAATACCCTGGGCAATAGACATGATCACTCCGTAGCAGACAGAGGTACCTATCAGTGGATGATGTGTCTGCCTTGGAAAGTAGTGCTCAACCTGATCTGGATGCCTTGCAATCCTCCTAGACTGAGGCTTGCAAGCTGCACTGCTTATATATCCAATTCATAAAAATGGTCAATTCTTATTTCTTCCGGCTTCAGCAAGGGGAAGATTTTTTCTTTTTTTTTCTTTTTTATATCCTTACATGTGTTAGTGCAAGAGTGTATCCTTACAGAGGGGGTGTTTTTATAAAAGACAGCTAATGGTATGGTGAAATTAAGATGCACTTTCTGTATTTCTGTTACCTCTGACCTCACTGATTTCATTCTCCTTTCTCAACCATATCTCTCTGTCACTCTCTCTCTCTCTCTCTGTCTCTCTCTCTCTCTCTCTCTTTCATAGTGCTTCATGCATCCGGTAGGGTGGATTTGTATCCATGAAAGCTTATTCCACAATTGATTGTTATTAATTTTTCACAAAATTGTTTGTTTTTGTTTCATCAGACTACATGGCTATTCTTTGCGGTGGGGGTGAGATCCTTTTAAAAATAACCTTTTTGTATTTCACTTACTTCACTTTCACAGTGCTCTTCATCTTCAATAAATAAACTATTTTAAATCCACTTAAAATATTTCTACTGCAGTATTAAAAAGCATATCCTTTAAATTTGTTCTATCAGCAGTTGCATGTGTAACACTAAGCTACTTGTCACTGCCATAAATATAATTGATTATGACAATTGCTCGTGCCCTATGCTTGTTGGCAACATATGAAAAATGTACTGTGATTTTTCTTCTGTGATACTTCCATTTTCATCAATCATCTCCCTCCCCTCCCCCTTCATGTCTTCATATCATCCTGTGAACTATTTTGGGAGTGGAGGAGAGAAGGAAAAATACAGTAACTATTTTCAAGTACATGATAGTAAGGAGTCATGTTGGAGCCTTATGTTTTTTACATGGGAAAAATGAAAAGGGAATAAACAACAGCACTATTGCTGCGAGGATTTATGTATCTCAGAGGAGACATGAAACACTGCATATTTCTTTAGCATCCCAGACCGACAAGATCCACACTTTTATCAAGCATGTTTCTCTGGGAGATTGACATATTCTACTTCAAAAATAAAAGTGATGGAGAAGATTGCACTTTAGTCTGGGTAAAATAGCTGACTGCCTTTCTGTGTAATTCATCATTGTTTACCACACCATTATTTACCATCACACACGTCAGGGAGTAATTAATATATTGAAGGAGAAGTTCTTAAAATTTCCAGTCCCTGGGCAGTACTTACGTTGACAAGTGGTGGCAGTGGCAGAACAGCTTTGCAGTTGTGTACTCCTGGGGACTTGTAGCAACATGGTTATAGATTGGCATCCCTTCAGTTTCTTCCCACAATGCCTACAGAAAAGCATGGAGGAAGTAGGGTCATAATAAGGAAGAACAGATTATGCTCTCCTCCCCCTCAGTATATTTTGAATACATATGTATATTGATGCAGTGTTGTTCCCATGTGGTACCATTTGAAAACATGGTGACCCAGATGACCAGAATGCTGTTTTCCTGGCCAAAACTGTCTTTTTTTTTTTTTTTTTTAAAGTGCTGCTGCAGCTGCTGAAGCTGTTGTAAGGTCAAAAAAAAAAAAGGTACTGTTGCATTTAAAGCATCAAGTCTCCCAACAACTCAATATTTTGGGTAGTTCAAGGGAGCTGATCTCTACTCCACCTTTCCTGCTTAGGCCACTTTTACTATGGAAGTGTTATTGTTTGGTGGAGGCAAGTGACCTGCCTGCTCCCCAAAAATCAATGTAGTGGTTTGAAAGTATCAGAACAGTCTAAGAGGAGGAATTGCATATTTGGACACATCTGTATCACTGTCTATGTCTCTATTATGTCATACTGCAGGTGAGGACTTAGTACCAATTGAAACCTGGCGTATCAAGTTCCAAAGAAGTAGCTATACTAGTTTGTTCTAGCATGTGAGAAAAAGAAAAGGAGAACAAAGCAAAATATTGTAGTACCAAAGACTAATACTGAAATAAAACTCTCATTTTTAAAAAATGCTACAATATTTTGCTTTTTTCTTGTGCAAACTTGTACATCAAAGAATAATTTCTAGTCTCCAAGTGATAGAGAGCTTTATGCGCACAGTGATGTTGTGGGTTTTTCACCCACTAGCTTACTGCCCAAGTGGAAAAATCAGAAGACAGGTGCAATTGCAAGGAAACCTTATCCGTTTAATTCCAAATGTTACAGAGACACAGAAGCTTGCCCCAGAAGTTAGGACAAGAAGTTAGAACTACAAGCAGTAAAACAGCACTTCCCATGTGCTTGTCCAATTTCTCTTATCTCCCTTGACAGTTTGCCAGCCCTCCAACCTCTGTCAGACAGGGCTCTTCTCCAATCAGATAGGTGATACCCAGGCTACAACCTACCTTGGAATATGCTGAAACAGTCAAGGAAAAAGAAACCAAACAGTTCAATGAGATTAAAAGGCGAGGGAGTGAGAGAGGTTTGTCTAAACTGCCCTGGAAGATACAGGCCTTATGACAATGACTGGGCCTCCTGGTCTTCTTATCTTTAGTCAGGCTCAATCATCTGACCTCGTAGAACAGTGAAGAGAAAGTCAGCTTTTTCTAAGTTGCCCCTTTAGCCTTTGCTAAGAAGTTAAAACTCATAATTGCATATATTTCAAACATGCAAGAAGGGGAAACCTATTTAATTCCACACAAGTGAAATAGTATTTGTTATCACTATTGCTCACTGTAATATAAATACAGAGTTTTGGGGTATTCAACCTGCAGATTGCAGGTGTTGTTATTGTTAAACTTTGGATATCAGCAGTACTGAGCAATCTCTTTGCTTCTGATTTTGTCTAATAAAATGAAAAGGTATTACAGAGTATATTAAAATGAAAACATCTTTTTTTGAAGGGTCTTAAAAAATAAACAGATACATGAGGGTCAACGTGCTTTCAACCTGGGCAAATAGATGTATCTGAGGTTGTTAACGAGATATGGCATGGGAAGAAAGCCTGAAGGAAAACGGTTTCAGTGAGCCTAGAGTCTTATAGAACAAAGAAGTAGGAAAAGTTTAAAATAACATATTGCTTTGGGAGTAACAGATTAAATGAGTTTGCTTCAGAATATGCAGTGCTCTAATTCTGTAATTCCTGAATTTACTGTCTCTGAAAATGTTGGTTGAATATCCTGAAGCCTTGATCACTGGCTGTCCTGGCTAGATTTTATTAGAGCTATAGTCCAGGAACATCTGGGGACCATAATTTAGGAAGCTCTGCTCTAATACCTGTAACATTTCTCATGCATATATGCCATATTGTCATGTCTGGCCATAAATATAAATCAGCCAGAGCTGAAGGAGCTTAGGCAAAGGAACATAATGATGCTAAAGCACAGTAATCCTTTTTCTAGTCTTTCAAAACAGACAGTGTCTTTTGTGGAAGGAAAGGAAAAGGGACCAGGAAAAGAACCCATGTTGTGTGTCTGAATCAGGCCCAGAAGAAGGTTGCTTGGGCCCTGTTCTTGCATACTTGACTACTCCTCGGTTCTAAATCCAGTTGCAAGTCCATGCAGACTCATTCCATCAATGAGATTTGCACAAGCGTTGACGTAAGGCAGAAAATGATTCAGTGGGTCAGCTTTGCATGGGACTAGCAAATGGATTTAGCTTGCTCTGTACCTTTCCAGGGATGAAACTGCAACAAGGTAAAGTGTCTGTGAGTATGTGTATATGCACATGTGCTCATGTGGGCACTCTTATAAACAACATACTGTGCAAAACAATTGTAATGTTTCATAGTTTGGATAACAGCACACTTGCCTCCAAATATAAGTTAAATAAATAAATAAATAATCCGTGTGTCTTTCACGATAGAATGGATGTATGAATGACTCTTTCTTCAATGCTCCAGTTTATTATGCAGTGTAAATCAATCTTAATACAGGCAAGGTATATCAAGGTAGTTGCTGGATTGTCTAGTAAGGGAGAAATGTTTAAATATTTTTGAAGCGATCATATACTCTGCAAGTTGGTTTAGGGAGTAATTGGGTCTGATTTGAAATGTATGAAAAGTACTCTTAGGCTGCAACTACATAAGTAAATAGTATGGAATTGCTGCAAATGTAAAACGGATGCATTCACATTTTTAAAACTGATCACACAACGCAAAGGCCAATGTGAATCAGCCCAATACTTTTTGCTTCCAAAGCGGAGGTTGCTTTTTCCCCATGCCTCTGGGGGCTTCTACTTTTTTCAAGCCAGAGTGATTTGAATAGTGTTGTGTTTTTTTACATGTGATCAGTTGTTTTGCTCTCCAAAAGGACATGGCTATGGGTGGTTTTCTGGTGACATACTAAGCTGGGCATTATATTTTGGACAACGGGAACTCCTGCCTCCTTGATCTTTCTCCCTGGTCAACCTGATTTAAAAAAAAAAAAAACAAATTACTGAATTCAACACTCAATCACCTTATCACTCCATTGAGATATTAGTTTAGCACTAGGTTAGCACCTTTTTAGATAAAACTGATATGAAATAGAAACAGCTCCGACAAACTACAACAGGCTACTATGTATTCACGGTATTTGAGTATATGTTTGTATGTTATGGACAATTTTGGAAAACTGTCCCTTTTTCCAATGCAGTACAACATTTTAAACAGCCCACCAGCTTTATAATGAACCATTGAAGGAGAGCTGGGAATCAGCAGAGGGTTGGACCAAAGGAAGGGGGGCTGTGGGCTCTGGGCCATGGTGTGGATCAAACACATCAGATTGAGGGGTCAGTGTGGACACTGGCACCAAAACAATCTACAGTCTCTATGTGATCACCTAATCCAAATGGAAATATTGTATGCACGAGAAGCCGCAGTCTAGTCACAGCCTCGGGTATTTTTCAGGAACCTTGGTGGGTTTTACTGATGAAAGCTATTGAATTACTGTATATCCCAGCTTGCTAGTCTTCTTGATTTGACTCTCTCACTCACTCACTCACTCTCTCTCTCTCTCTCTCTCTCTCTCTCTCTCTGTGTGTGTGTGTGTTTGTTTAGGTTTTACATCTTGAGGTGGAAAAATGATTCAGTAATAATTAATTTCTTCTTAGTGCATTTTTCCATTTTAAAGATCATTAGCATGTGAGTGGCTGGCATAAGCATAATTGTTAATTCTTCTTTTATTAGTAGTATTGCAACTACATTAGTTAATGTGGTTTTCTTTGCCATATTGCGTTATAATAAAAGGTGCTTCCTTACTATTCAATGCTATTGTGCATTTTTAAGCAGACTAAAAATAATACCTGTAATTTGTTTTTCATAAGCTGATTGTTTTTTTAAGGAGCTCAGCCAAAATGTCTGCACTATGAGCCCTACAGTAATAATGACCTATAGTCATGGCCAAAAATATTGGTACCCTTGCAATTCTGTCAGAAAATGCAACCCTTCTCTCAGAAAATTGTTGCAGTTTCAAATGTTTTGGTACTCACATGTTCATTTATTTGGTTTGCGTTGGAACAACACACACAAAACAGAGAAGAAAAGTCAAATCTGATACAATCCCACTCAGAAACCCAAAAATGCACTGGCCAAAATTATTGGCACCCTGTCTAAATTGTAAGAAATAATTGCTTTTCAAGCATGTGATGCTCCTTTAATTTGTATTTAGACACACCTGTCACAAGTAAGAGGTGTGGGCAATATAGTAATCACACTTGCAACCAGTTAAGATGGAGAAAAGTTGACTCAACCTTTGTGTTGTGTGTGACACTGAGCATGGAGAAAAGAATGAAATGTAAAGAGTGGTCTGTGGATTTGAGAGAAAAAATTGTGGAAAAACATCGACAATCTCAAGGCTACAAGTCTATTTCCAGAGATCTTAATGTTCCTGTGTTGTTCGAATGGTGGATACAGAACCCAGATTAACTTCCAAACAAATTCAAGCTGATCTGCAGACACAGGGTACAACAGCTCACACTATCCGTCGCCATCTGAATGAAAAGAAAGGAGACCCAGGAGGACACCACTGCTGACACAAAGGCATAAAAAAGCAAGACTGGAGTCTGCCAAAACTTATGTGACAAAACCACAATCCTTCTGGGAGAACGCACTGTGGACAGATGAGACAAAAGTAGAGCTTTTTGGTAAATCATGACACTGTTAACAGAAAAAAAATGAGGCATTGAAAGAAAAGAACACAGTCCCTACAGTCAAACATGGTGGAGGTTCCAAGATGTTTTGGGGTTGCTTTGCTGCTTCTGGCACTGGATGCCTTGACTGTGTGAACGGTATCATGAAATCTGATGATTACCCAAGAATTTTGGGGCGCAGCGTAGTTGCCAGTGTCAGAAAGCTGCGTCTCCACCAGAGGTATGGGTCTTCCAGCAGAACAATGACCCAAAACACACTTCAGAAAGCACTCAGAAATGGTTACAAATAAAGCACTGGAGAATTCTGAAATGGCCAGCAATGAGTCCAGATCTGAATCCCATAGAACACCTGTGGAGAGATCTCAAAACAGCAGTTGGGAGAAGGCATCCTTCAAATCTGAAGGCCCTGGAGCAGTTTGCAAAAGAAGAGTGGTCCAAAATTCCAGTAGAGAGATGTAAGAAACTCATTCATGGTTACAGGAAGTGATTGATTTCAGTTATTTTTTCCAAAGGAGGTGCTACTAAATATTAAGTTAAGGGTGCCAATAATTTTGGCCAGTGCATTTTTGGGTTTCTGTGTGGGATTGTATCAGATTTGACTTTTCTTCTCTGTTTTTTTGTGTTGTTCCAACATAAATCAAAGAAATAAACATGTGAGTACCAAAACATTTGCAACTGCAACAATTTTCTGAGAGAAGGGTTGCATTTTCTGACAGAATTGCAAGGGTGCCAATATTTTTGGCCATGACTGTATGTAGTGTGTGCATTTAAAATATTAGTTCTTCTGTGATTAATCATCAGTTTAAAATGAAGCCATACATTGGTATTGTTTTTGTCAGTGCTTCATTCTCCTACGTCTAGATCTGTGTTAAAGTATACTTTTATTGCATGTTTCCAAAATATAATTTTAAGTTTCATTCAGCATTTTATTTCTATTACTGTGTATTTCTGCCATCAGAGCAGAGTCAGGACGAAGTGTATGAAAAGGGTTGACTCTACCATTAGGCAGATTGAAGCAATCATCTGAGGCACAAACAAGAGCAGCAAACTGCTTCCACCTTCCTGGCAAGGTGGCAGTTGCCTGTACTTCTTCATGGCCTCTGTGAATCATACTTTGGGTGATCTGCACATGTGCGGAGCCTCGTCAGAATATTCTAGAGCTTCTGCGATCAGAAAAAGACACATTAGTACAAACCCCTCCCCCCAGTATATGTACTTTGGCACCAAGGCTCTCCCTTCACTTTCTCTTCAACTGCCGTGTTGAGAGCCTCATTCGTAGCTTCTGTGAGTCATTTTATCTTTTTAAAAAAAGATAATAATTTTTTACTTTCTTTATCCTCTTATTTTACTTTACATTTTTATTCCTATTGCTCGCTATCAGCTTCGGCCCCTTTGGGCTGGAGCTCCTCCCCCTCCACTACAGTCCATTGCCTCTTCAGGCCCGTTTAAATGTTGCATGTTCTGTAATAACAAGATCCCTCTCTCCAACGGCCATGCTAAGTGCCTATTCTGCCTCTCAGAGGCTCATCAAACCTCCTCCTGCCCCTACTGTAAGAACTCCAGGCGTGGGGTTCTCCGTAGTCGCCTTTCCAAGTTCAAGCTTTGACTTTGGGAAGAATCCCTCCAGCCAGGCAAACCTATGGCACAACCACAGTACAAATCAGTGCCACGGGCTAGAGCCATGGACAAGGCTTTCTCTGAAATGGCAAAACAACATCTATCGGCCACCCCTTCCCGTACCAAGGAACAGGGTGCTTGTTCGACATTGGCCCTATGCTCCTAGCTCCCACCCTCCCAAAGTCAAGCTTTCAGCTTTGGCATTGACTGCCTCAACATCAAAGCCTTCACTAACCAAATAGAAGGCATCAACCGACCAAACCTACAAAAAGGCCAAGTCTTCGAAGTCTAAATCCTCTAAGGCTATATCGACATTGACTTCTCAGCCACCTACTGAGTCCAAAGACTTGATGTGCATCAGATCTCTGTCTGATGATGATGCTCCTCCGACCCATCAGCCGTCTCCTCATCCTTCCCAGTCCCCTTCTTGGGACCAACACGTCAACCAACTGACTACCTCTCCAACCAGTCCTCTACAGTTCTCTCAGTCTCTTAGCGGGTCCTCCAAGGCAGCCTCATCCTCTCATGATGCTGCTACACAACTTGACACCATGCCTTATGCTGCCACTGTGGGCCTCCCACTGTGACTGCCAGTGTGCAAATACAGGCACCAACCTTACCAGATTGTCCTTCTTGCACAGATGCCACTTACAGTCACCCTTGACACCATCATCAGGAGCCCTTTTGCTCCAAACAGTGCTGTACCGAGATACCTACCTGGTGCTATCAGCTGGCCACCTTCCCTGGCATGTCAGCACCATCTGAGCACTCCATTCCCCAAAAGGAACCATCGCTGTTGAAATGATCTCACCACCATCTTACTCTCCCACCCTTGCCTGATGGCATACATCCATTGGCACCTAAAAAGCCTTGGCGAGGAGACAAAGATTTCTCAGCCCCAACTGCTTTCTTGGCACCAACAACATATTATTTCCCTCCGCAACCGGACAATGTTGACCATTCGTCCCGCTCAGCATCACCAGCATCCATCTGTTCCACAGTGCTTCAGTGTGGTCCATCGGTACCCTTGCTGGCTTGAGAATCCCATCAACACCAACAGCTGGCTGCATCACCTCCATATTGAGCTCGCTTTCACACCAACCTCATCGACATCGAAGATCCTCAACACCAACCTCTTACAATGGAGCCACCTTCCACATCGCCCTTCAACACTGACAGGCTTCCCACACTCAGCCTCAGGTTGAGCCACTCTGAATCTGATGTTGATTGACAGTCAGTTGAATCACCTCATGGCACCGATTCCTCCGACCAAGGATCCTGGCCCCAAACACCATCAATACTCTTAACCTCACCTGATTCAGACTTGGCAGACCCAAACCCACGATCTTCAGATAAAGACTTCAGTTAATGGTCCAGATGGCTAAGTCTCTCGAGCTGCATATTCATTGGCCTGTTGCAGAACCCTCAGATCACTTCTGTGACCCCATTTCTAAAGACACTACCACGCCGGTCCACATCTCCATGCTTCCTTCTCTTCTCAGCATACCTAAACACTTCTGGATGAAGCCGGCCTCCTCACACACTATTTCCTGAAGAATTAACAACCTCTACCGGGTTCATGATCCTGATGCTGTCTTTCTACAAAAGCAGCCTGCCCCTAACTCCATTTTTGTAGAGGCTTCTCAGTCTCTCTCTTGACATCAACAAAACTTTATTCCACCAAATAAGGGCAGTCTATGTATTGACTCCATGGGCTGCTGGCTGTGTCCCTCTGCAGCCTTTACAATGCAGGTCGCTAACTATCAAGGGGCTTTGGGCGCATATCAGTGCTTCTTATGGGACATTCTCCCTTAATTGAGGCTCCTGGCACAAACTTTTCAACAAGAAGGCCTCTTGGTGGTGAAACCACAAATGCTTACAGCACACCACACTGTCAATGCCACCTCTAAATCTGTGGCCACCTCCGTCGCACTCCACCACTTCTCTTGGCTTAGAACAGCAGGCCTTGCAGAAGATGCTCATGCCAACATCGAAGACCTTCACTTCGATGGTGTGGGTTTGTTCAGTGCTAAAACTGATGATATTCTGGAAAATGTACAAAAGAAGCGAACAGCTGCAAGGCACTGGGGAGTTTACTCTGCATGCCAGCAGTGCCCGCAACGCACACAGTGGTGTCATCCCTACACCTCCTACCAGAGGCTTCAACAAGAAACTCAGAGACAAATGACCACTGCCCCTTATTATAAACAGCAATCTTCCTATCCCAAGAACTGTCAACAAAGCACCACCAGATGCCACAACCACAAGTCCTAGCATCATGTTTGACATTCCACCGGCTGAGATCTTACTACCACCTCCCACCCACCACCCGGACTCCACCCACTCTTTGGCAACACTTAACTGTGTGGAGGAACATCACCACAGACACTTGGGTCATGTCCACCATAGAATGGGGGTACCATATATAATTCCACCAACTCTCTCCGCAATCTCACACCATCACACTTCCATCAGTAACCCTGCAGGAAGAAATACATTCTTCTTATTCAAAGACGCCATAGAACTGGTGCCACTCCACCACACAATGAGAGGGTTCTTCTCTCGCTATTTCACAGTCCCCAAAAAGGACAGAGGCCTCTGCCCGACCCTAGACTGCAGGGATGTGAATCAGTATACTACCACCACCAAATTTGCATGGTTACCATTGAGTCCATTCTTCCTCTACTTCAAAAGAAAGGCTGATTTGTGGTCATTGATTTCCAAATCACAACTTCCAGAGGCTGTTTTCATTTTTTAAAAAATCCTTAGCATTTCTTTATATACATGTACATGTAAGATGTTTCATTGAACTATTTTAATGAGACAATACATGATCTACTTAACTAAGCTGACTTTGTCAAATGTATACAAATAGATTTACTCACAGTAAAAATAATGGTGGTAAGACAACATGAAAGACAGGAACTTACCCATGGTTCTGCATTGTGGCCGAGCAGCTACCAGATAATTGGGAAGGTCCCTAGGCCTGATAATGGCAGCCGCCGCATGGCAGGCTCAGCGGAAGTTGGCAAGTGCCCGTGCATGGGAAGGTCACGCTGGCTGACTGGGGGTAGGCCAGCGTGACGGGGGGAGGAGGAGAGGCCATGCATCTGCCAGAATGGGTGAGGGTTGCATGCAGGCCTGCCCAGGAGCATTTAAAAGAGGGAGCCATCAACTTGCGAGCCCCAGTTCCTTTGTGTAGAGTGCCTCCACTCCACACCCCTTTTAATTTGGCAGTCTGGTATGCAGTTTAGTCTGCAGGTTTCTGGTTGCACTGTGGAAATTCTTACTCCTTCCTTCTCACAACTAAAGGGGGTGGTTTGGGACATTAGGATGGATCCAGTTCATCAGAGGACAGCAGGTGGGGACCTGCATGTCCTGGTTGATATGGAATCCCTAAACAGAAACCAGGAGCGAGGACAGGGACTGTCCCAGCTCGGGTGGGACAGAGTGCCCATTCCCCTGGATGACACAAAGTGGCATGGAAAGCTGCCATTCCAAGTGGTCTCACAGGAAATGTCCTGTTGGAGACGATGGGGGTCACATTGGGTGGCATTAGAGTCCCACGATGAGCAGGATCCAACCCAATGCTTGCCAGTTTAGCTGCTGCTGTAATTAATAAAGCTGTGGCCTTTTTACTCCACTTATAGTGTGTGTCAGTCATTCAAGAGGAATAAGGCCTGCTTAGCAGTTGGCCCACAGTTAATTTTAATGGAACATGTGGTCAAATCCAGATTGATTTTACTGATTTTACATTCAGCTGCCTGGGAAAAAGGTGTTTTGCAAGGTCAAGAGACTAGTGATCAATATCTCTATGAGACATGCATACTTGTTTTCATTTGTAGTCTTCTTGAGTTGTCAGGATCACTCTCTAACTTGGCTACTGTATCGTCTAGCAAATTGTGTTTCATGTGCATTTGCCCTATAGGACTACAGTGCAAATGTCCCACACCCAAAGTGTGGAATAACTGTCATGAACTGTGTGAAATGTGAAAAAAGTGTGTGTTGGGGTGTGAAAGTGTGTCTTTCAAGTCTAGTGCATAGGTGGAGTCAGTGGTCCTTTCATTGCTTCATTGCAGTGGATTCCCAAGCAAATGAACTAAAAGAAGGTCATGCAAGTAAAGTTTCTTACTCCTTAACATCAGCAGCTACCTGAATCTCCTCTCCCAAATACTTTATGGGGGATAGAGGAGGGACTTCTGAATAGTGTAGGGTGAGGGACAGGAGCTGCTTGAGAAAGAGAATCATCCAAAATCGAATGTATCTCTGTCAGATTTTTGAAAAGTCACTTTTCCTTCCTGTGCCCTATCCCATATTGTTCAAAAGTCTCTTCACTTTCCAAAGAGGTTGCAGGGATGAGGAGATGTCTTATAGACTGCCTTCCTTTCCCTTTTCTTAGTAACATTTCTTTATCATACAAAAATACCATATAAATGTAACAACTCTAAAGAAAACAACCCATCTACCTTGGATCTCTTGGTAATTCAGCTTATATGTCACAGACTGTAGTGGAATAGGTACTGTAGATAAATGGTGCCTCAAAAGCAGTTAGTTTGAAATAAAAGTAATAAGCAGACCTAGTAACACTGTATGGGGCTGTTGAAAATATTTGACAGGAATATCAGCCAAGTTGCCCTGGGGAAAAATGGCATTGTCCAAATCTTGAACATGTTTTAAAAATTGGATTCAGAAACTTCTTTAGCCCAAATATGGCAGTCCAAGCATTAAAACGTACTGTAAAAACGATTTTGCACAAAAGTTGGAACAGAAAAACCAAAAAGCAGCTAAAGCCTAAGGAATGGTTAATGCTCGTGCAAGTGGTATATAAAATTACAATACTGTATGACAAAATTAAAATTCTATTCTGCTGATTTCTTCCAAACTTTTGTTAATTGAGCAACTAATCTTACAGAAAAGCTGTAGAAATAAAAATGATAAATACTTCTTCAGAACATTTGGCTAAAGGTTAGGAGTAAGTGATTATTATTTTTCCCTTGGGGCTATTTATTATGCTACCCTTGAAAGACATGTGTGCTAGTGCTCCTCCTGAGAGTTGTACCGATATCAAAAGATTTCTGGGATGCAATACTAAAGCTCTAATATATATTGCTTCATTAGAGAAAAGAAATTCTGAAGAGGCACTATTCTTTCCGAAAATAGACAAGATATTAGTGCCGCTTCATACATTTCCCTACACGACAAATCCATTTGCCCATGGCAGAAATTACACTTGATCTGCCCTTCATACATTACGATATATATCCCTTCTTCTGTATGGTGATCAGCTTCTAAGTTGGAAAAAGTATCATATGATGCAGCCCTTTGCATTCTAAAATTAGGTCAATCATAGACAGTATTACATCTCAAGAACATACTCCTACATTTTCCAAAAATGATCAGAGAATAGTTTTTCAGAAAAAGAGTGTTTGTCTAATTAAGATTGGATAGCCTTTAATCTTTTGATAAGATTTGAGAAATACACTTTTTCTGGACTCTGCTTCCTTCAGTGATCTGTATAAGTAGGAATGGGTGACTAATCAAGACTCTTTGGTCTTTTTCTACATTGTTATTGTTATTCATTTTATTCCTTAAAACTTGCACAAGTGCATTCACAACAGCATGTACACATTTATGTGTTTTAAAATTTTACATGTATAATATATAGCATGTGTATTTCTTATTATTATATGTCATTGAATAGTTCCCAGTCTTGGGTCCCCAGATGTTCTTGGACTGAAAGCCCCAGAAGCCTTCACCACTAACTCTGCTGGCCAGGATTTCTGAACTTTGTAGTCTAAGAACATCTGGGGAACCAAGATTAGGAAGTACTGTTACAGCTGCACAGGAGTGCATTTATGATATTGTGGAACACAGCAAATCAACATTCTACAAGGCAATTCTAAAAATGGGGCAGGCCAAACAAAACATTATGACTTTGAAGCTGGACTTCAGATCAGGACCAGATTTGGTCAGTTGCTTATAATACTCTGCTCTGTGCCAAATTTGGGGAAGTTTGGACAAGGGTTTTTGAGTTAGAATTTCTTAAAAGCAGAATTGTTCCCCCCTCCCCAGCTCAGAAATAGGCAACCCAAATGACCCTAGATTTAAAATAGATCACATAAATTGAAACGAAAGAAAGAAAATTGTTGACCCCCCCCCCCCCAATCTGCTTTTTAAAATTATTTTGAAAGAACCCTGGCTGGAGGCGCTGAAATATAGATCCTTTAAAAAGGCCTTTCAGATGGAGAAAAAATGGAACTTCTTTTATAACTCAGAGCATGTATGGTACAGGCTTGCCAGCAAGAGCTTTGTGAAATGATACATTGTATACATTTTTGGGCAAGGGAGGGAGATATTTGGAGAGCTACAGTGGAATGAAAGATTAGTGGTTTTCAAAAGATAGGTTTTCTTTAAAAAGTTTTTTAAAAACCCAGGTTAGCTTTAAATAAAGTAATGGAGTGACTATCCTCCAGAAAGGGGAACATTTTACTATGTATCCTCAGGGAATTAGCATACAATTTTGTAAGTATTTTCCCTTACCTTAGAAAAAAGACATAGCAGTTATGTTTTGTTCTAGCAGTTTCAGTAAACATTCGCTCCAAACAGTCTCCTCACATCCATTTTCAAAGGGGAAATCAGCTCCATGTCTGGGGCAATCTTAATTTTTCACCTTGGCAAGACTTAATTAGCTGACTCTTAGCTAACTTTTTAACTCCTTCCTGGCCAGATAGGCTTGTAGGATTCTTGCTTGCAAGGGGATTCTGTGTCTGGTTGTAAAAATGAAGACTCATAAAGAATATTATTTTAAAAAAATATTTAAAATATTTTTAAAATAAATTTAAAAAGAATACAGAACAAATATTTAGAAGCTCACTCATTTAAGCTGTGAAATTATTGTTTTTTTTTTGCTTTGTGGCTGGGGATGGTCTTACTTGATTTTAACAGAGCTTTGGTGCCTATATTCTGCCATAGTTTGCAGTTGGTACCTCAACCATTCCATCCATCTTGTCACTATAAAAATCTTCATACATAAGAACATGAGAGCCAAAATCTTGTTGCTTAATATAATAAATCACACTAGAGCAGGCTCCCTGAATCAATGGGGATTTGGTGAGTCAACTCCTCTGTAAGTTCCATTGATCCAAATGGGCTTATTCTAACTGTGACTTAGTTTTGTACAGAAAGAGCAAGCCCACTTGAATCAATGGAAGTTAGGGAGGAGTTGATTTATCAAATACCCATTGATTTGGTGGACTTACTCGAGTTCAATTTACTATGATAAACAACAGGATTTTCACTGAAGTTTTACTGGATCCCAGACATTGTTTTGTGTAAAATATGACATTGTTCTCATCGCCATGAGCTAAAAGAAACTCTATGTTTCAAACTGTCGCTTTCTATGTGAGGACAATCATTATGGAGTGAGACAAGCTATACCACTCACCCACCTTCACATGTATTAAGGTTTACTAATATTCAATATATTTTTAGAACTCAAGAAAGAGAGTTGCTGCTCTAAGAGCTCTATATTTTCTCTTGAAGCAAATATGCTTGTGGGTCAGGCTCTCGTTGTGTCTCTCTCACTCCCTCTGCCTGTTGTGGGAAAGTTTTTTGGTAGAGAAATAAGACTGACTCCAGTCCTGTAGATGACTGACTCTAAACTAAAGGGTTTTTTTTAAAAAAAAAAAGAATTGTGTAGATTGTACTGAGTGTTATAGAACAGATGATGTACTTAAATCAATAATTCAATTGAAAGAAGACAGGGGACTGTTAAGGTGCTAACCCATGTTTTAGGCAAAAAAGATTCACCCAATCTGAGTCAAAGGTTCAATTGCCTGGGCCTCTGCATCAGCAACATACAAATAAACAGGAAAGGTGACTTCTTCAAAATGGCAACCATTGCATTTTTTTTCTTCCGCTGGAAGGTGACACTCTGGTCACAAAAATCCTTTCTGATGTTCAGTTATTCTTATTGTTTCCCAAGGGCAAATGCATTTTCCATATGAGAATCTTCAGGTGCCAAAAGTATTGCATGTAGAAAGCACTGGCCATTTAATTTCTAGGAAACTCATTTTAACTGATTGGCATAAGGTTAGATTTCCTGTGATTCTGGAACTATTGGGATGGATAATATAGTACCGCTGAATAATTACTGTTTATGACAATTGTCCATGTTATCTCCTCCATAGAAATGGTGGAAACTCCCTCAAACTTTTATTACAGCTAGTATTCATAGATGTTGCAGTTCTACTTCTCCATCCTTCCACATTTTGAAAGCTTGAGGCCTCCACTTGTGCCTTTTTATCCAAGCAGAAAAGGTATAGTGGAAATCAGATGAGACTAGCTTTTGGTGAAACACGTATAATCCTGGCATGTGTTTTTCACGGAAAACTTTGAGTCACACACCAATATAATGTGGGGGCAGACACCGTATATGAGTAATATTTGTATTGTGAAGTACTGTTCTTTTTAAGATATATCAAGTACTCATCCTTTGAGAGTGGGTGTCATTTTTGGGAGTTCCAAGTAGAAGTTGGGCCTGTCTTGGAGAAGATGGTCTACTTTAAAGAAATAGCAAATTGGCTACAAAATTTTACAAACTATACAATACTCCTTACATTGTGATTGAAACAATAGTTTTGCTTAAATAAGTACATATTTTTATATGGGTAGATCTTGAAATGGTAAATCTTTTTTAAAAGTACAAAAAGCAATAGGGAAAGAATACTTGCCCACTGGGGCAGACTCTCTGTCAGTACATCGTTTCCCCGCATCTTCTATTGATAGTGACACAAGAGTAGCAGAAACAAATCAATATGCCATCCCTCTGTGGAAGATGCAAAAACAAAAAAGAAAACTTAATAGAGCTTGTTCCCTAAATTAATGCTAATTGCTCTTTGTAGGCAGGAATTATTTGTATGGTGGTACATTTACAATGGTAATGTATGATGGGGAAGCAGGAATCTTCTTTAGAAGCTTGTCAGAATGCTTGTAAATTAAGCCTTGGACTGTTCATATCAACATGGTTTGTTCTTCTCAGTCAATGAAGATGTTCATCGAAATGTACTGCTGATTTTTCCAGTGTGTATGTACACACACAAACACACACACAAACATATTAAGGGTCAAAGTGTGTGTCAGATAAGTTTGGATTTCTTAGGACATTTATGGTACTGGGTTCTAGTTAGACAGAAAATAATATGCAACTTAAGAAAAGTATTTCAGGAACATCTTTTTACCTCTTCATTTACTTGCAGTTAGGGTAGTTAGTTAAAAATAACAATGCAAACTTTCTGAATCAAACAACAGCAGAGCATCTTTTTGGTCATTCATCTCAAAAGATATGAGTTAGTAGCTTCTAATGGCCACAGCTTGGTGACTTTGTATTGGAATAGCAGCATTATGTTCATATGAATATGTAATAAATAACATAATTGGTGAAAAGACTGAAGACAATTCTGTGAGATATTTGACAAAGTAATATTGATCTATATAGTGCTGTGGCTTAGCTATCTGTCTGCAGAGCTAGAGGTTGGTAGTTTGATTCCCTAGCGTAGCTCTCGGGAAAAGAGCCAACCTTTGTAACCTTGGGCCAGCTGCACAATCCCAGGGCACCCCTGGAGAAGGGAATGGGAAACCACTTCTGAATACTCTCTACCTAGAAAACCCTGAAAAGGGTTGCCATGAGTCAGAATTGACTTATTCAATTATTCTGCCAGATTGTGTGTAAACTTTGTAAATTTAGCCATATTAGTCTGTGCAAGCATATCCATCAAAATCCAAAGAAACAAAACAAAAGTATGTAGCACCTTAAATACTATTATATTTTAATGTTAGCTTTTGCGGGAAAATTGGTATTTCATCCAATATTTCATTCCCCCCCCCCCCATATGTCTGACAAAGTGGACTTGCTATTCCATAAATAACAGCTATTCCATAAATGTGCTGAAAAGAGATAGGGCAAAAATATTCACACATGTGAATTTCCTCTACTCATACAAGTAACTGCTAGTTCTCTTGCTTCACCTTCAAATGAGTGTTTTGATTGCTAAGCATGCCCCCTTGAAATTAAACTGGGAAAGGAAGGGTCTGATGGAGGTTACACAGAATGTTGTTCTAGGTTACTACTAGAAGATAAAGCTGAGAAATCCAAAGTTGTAGTACTGATGGAACCCATATAATACAATGAGAGGTGAAATATGTGCTTTAAACCAAGGTGTAAAATAAAATGAATGAACAGTATCTTTGCATGCATATCCTTTTCTTTCCCTTTTTAGTAGCTACCTCCACTTTTAAATGTCTGCTATATTCTTTTATGTTACCGTTTCTGTAGCAGATTAGTTGCACAGAGCATTTACTAGACAGAGTGAGGTAAAAAGTTTGTATAAAGTTACCCAAAACTGACTTTTAAAAATGGTATATAATTTTTTTATGCCATGCTGTCTCTCAAAAGCACTGTCAGCTAACCTACTGTATAATGGTAAAAAGTAAATGGACATTTAAAGAAGGTACAGAGAAAATGGAAAACGAAACAGAGAGATACATAAAGTGTTGTTGACAGTAAATATGATAATTACCTCCTTTAAATGTCAGATTGCCTTGAATTAAGTTATGAAGTGCTGGATTTGTGCCCACTGCAAATGAGGGCCTCAGATTATGAGTGACATCTAAACACACAAGAAAAATACTAAATTTCAGGTTTAACATAATTGGGAGAAATAAAGGAAACAGAGAATGCAGATAATATTGTCCTGACATGTGCTAAAAATTTATTTAGTAGATGCATTATTAACTTCAGACATACACCTAGAGAACCAGATGAAAAAGAGGCTCCTTTCAGTAGTGCAATCAGCTGGGAGACCAGACACAACTAAGATGTGCCACAGCTCCTCATCAGTTTGCTGCAGTTTACAGCAAATTACAGGGAGCTTATACAAATGTCAGTAAGTCTGATTCCTCAGTTACTACACTAGAGCTGTGGTACAGTCTGAGATGCTGGCAAGAAGAGAAAACTTTTGGAAACAGAGACTATGACACCACATGGCCTCAGCCTGAAAAATTGATACCACTTTCTTTACATATGAGCAGCAAATGCCATACTTCATAATATTTCATCCTCTGTTCTACAAGTTGCATCTTGAGTATAGTAGCCTTTTTTCACAGCAGCTGACAAAAGACAGAAGCTGGAACATTTTACTTTAAGGTGTATGTATGCACATGTGTACACATACACCATTTATACAAAAAGGCATTGTGAGGACATGTGCAGTACCCAACACAGTTAGGTTGTTGATAATGTGATAATGCTGCTGATTGAAATATTGGATTCTTTTAGTGCAACTGCTAAGATAACATTCTTCTCAGAGATGGTAAATGCACTGTCCTTTTTGTTATTGAGTAATTTGTGACAATGGAATATTTTCATTCCTTTGCTGCTAGAACCAGTGTAACCTAATGACTCAATCTATGATAAGAAAGTACATATTGGAGAATAGCTCTATTTGTGTAAATATATTACATTGAGTTATCTGTTACGTGCTCTGAGGTAAATGGACAGTTACTGGCAATCCATTAGTGTGTAAAGATAAAACTTTTTGCTTAGACAAAAAAGTTGGCCCAGGTGTTCCAAACAACTAGTTTTTCAATCTAAGATATTGTGCTGACTGCCTTGAAAACTATTTAGCTCTGCCTTTCAAACACAGAGATGAGAATCTGACACTGTTTAAAAGGCTATTTCTAGGCTGTCAATCATTTGAAGTCCAGGGAGATGTATAGTAGATTTTCCTGGGACATGTTGATTGTAGACATAATAATTAGATCTTTATGTGGCTTCATGGATTACAAAGATACAGCAATAAACGAGAAAAGGGATATGAAAGATGACATCATTGATCTGAAATCAGAACACTGAGCTCTGACTGTATCCAGTACTGCATTTCATGCAGTTTGATGGTAATGATGACAGAGGTTCATGAGCCATATTCTTGTCTCTGAAGTATCAGCCGTACAATTGCAGGAAGAGGACAATGCAGGAAATCCTTACTGTTGCCTTTGCCACTAAACCATTCCAAGATTTTTTTACAGTAACTGTGGAGCTTCAAATGAAAATGGGGAAGGGCAGTAAAGAGAAAAGAGGAGGTAATGAAGGAAAAAGTTTGTTGAAGAACTAAGTTGATTGGAGTTCTATTCAAGACCACTTTGGTATGCCCTCTGTCAATGTCCTAGCACTACAGGGTGAGGTTATAGGATATGACAGGACAACGATCTGTGCTTAGCACAAAATAGATCTGTTCATCCATGTGAGCCACCATGAAAAGAACATTCTGCACCTGTGATGCCATAACTAAGATGGTGGTCTCTCTCATTGTCACCTGGTTCCAGTTAGCACTTTGAACTTAATGCAGCTTCTGGGCCACTTTCAAGGAAAGAACAACATTGTTCATTAGTGCGTTGGATCCTGGAGCACCATTTACTGCGGCAGAATCATCTTTTTCCTTAAAGGTAGCTGATAAATGTTACTAATGTTATTGAGGTTGAATAAAGTAGGCAGCCTGGTCTTTCATGGGGAGTGAATAAGTTGAATGTGTGATTATTGTCATAGTGGAGTTAATGATCAAACAATAATAACTGAGATGAAGGTATTTGTTCTAAAATCTCAGCATACTCAGTTTTATTAAGACAACACTTAATGTCTTAAAACTCCCACAACCATACTTTAAATTAGAAGTTCCTGCATGTAGATCTAGAAGCCTGAGGCTAATGTCAAAAAAATTGAAACCATTCAAATTAGTGTTGTATAGCTACTAAAACATTTGAAATCAGAATCCAGTGAAATTAACATCCACTGTGCACACTATACTTACAGCTCAACTCCTGTTAATCAGTTGACATCAATGTAATGAAATTACTGACTTTTTTCTACTATAAAAGAATGGTTTTTAGATTACCGTATATACTCGAGTATAAGCCGACCCGAATATAAGCTGAGGCACCCAATTTTACCACAAAAAACTGGGAAAACTTATTGACTCGAGTATAAGCCGAGGTACTGATATGGATGATGTTGATAGTATGCTTGCCTTCAGTATGATGTTTTTTGGTATCGGTATGGTTGTTGGGGTTTTCTGTGCCTGCGCAGGATGTATTGAGGGTAAAATAGAATATAATAGAAGAGAATACTCGCTGTTAGCTCCGTGTGTTCCTATACGTCTTTCCAACGCGGCAGAAAAAAAGGAACTGAGGGGAAGATTGGAGGGCGGAGCTTGCGCTCCAAAGGGGGGATGTCTCATTGTCATTTGGACATAGACTGCTATTATCCTCCCAGCACGGTGTCTGCCTGCGGAGTCTGAAAAATGCAGTGTACTTAACCCGGGTCATCGGACCACCCACAGAGGCTGCAGGCGCCCGTAGATGAGCGGGGGAGTCCGGAGAACACCCGCACTGCAGGGGAGAACAAGTATTTTTTACACTGGCTCGAGTATAAGCCGAGGGGGGTGCTTTTTCAGCAAAAACAATTGTGCTGAAAAACGGCTTATACTCGAGTATATAGGGTAAGTTGTTTTAGAGTTGCCAAGAAAATGTAATATAGCTGTGTCAGGAGGGGCACTAAGAGAAGGAGCATGTTTTGGGGTGTATGTGATTTTGTGTGTCCATGTGTGCATGCTTGTTCAGCCTTGTGCCTGCTTCTGTCAGGGGACTATGCTGGGAGACTAAGAGAGAAAGCCAGTTATACACCTTTTAGAATCAGATTTGGAAGAGCCAGTTACCACTTTTGCTTCACTCTGCTTGCTTGCTTCCGAGATTTCATCTTTGGTAACAACACTTTTATTCAAATAAAATGACAGTAGATCCAACTCCAGTTTTAACATAGGTACTTCAGGGATCACTTCTCCCTTAGTCCCAACCTTTCCCAAAGTCTGTATCTCTCTCTTACCTTCAAACAGGCCCTGCATCTGAAGCTTCAATGTAGTAGAGGTTAGGGGAGTTGACATTCTGGCCCGAGACATCTCAGACTCTAATGATGGTAGATCCAGCACCCATGGGATTCCTATACTTTCATACCCGGGGCTTTGTGAGGTCTTGGCTTGAAAACATCCTGCCCAGGATTGGTCCCAGTGCAACTGCTTTTTGATGGGAAATATTCATGCTCATGGGTGGTTGGGGCACACTCATGGGTGGGTGTGGCATGCTCACGTGCATGCGTGGGTGGGCGGGGCATGCGTGCGGGTGGGCGGGCCGTGCATGCGTGTGGGGGGAGTACATGCAGGGGCGGGAGATCTGTCTCCACGGTCCAGTCCTGCGAAGGATACGGACGGGGGGTTGGGGACCCCTGTTCTAGAGGTTTTCTTTCAGGAATCTATGAAAGAACATCAAAACAAAATCAAGAGCCTCTTGTGGTATTTTTCATTTAGAGTAAAATGAAAAATCCATCTCTAGTTATAACACTGTAAAACAACATCTGAAAATTGGCATGGACACTAATGGGGCCTAGGGTGTATGAGAATGTATATCTCATGATTATTTGGTTTTGTAAAAGTATTCAATTTTAAAACGTGTTAATTAATTCTTACCAGTGTGAATGAGTAACCTGCAGTCAGATGTGGAGGTCACACACCTGGCTGCTTTGGAGTAAGCATTCTTCTCAAAAGTAAGAGAGATCTTCAAGAGTAGGAGTTTCCTGAAAGCATGAAGCTTTGAAATTTGGTTGAGATGCTTGTAACTCAACCAAATGTATGATGAGCCAAGTTTGTGTCTAAAGAGGGAAAGAGAAAGTGGGGAAGAAGGCTGTTAGAATGGAACAAATGGAAGTCTCGTCTTTCCCAGTAATGTAATCCATTTGTTAAGGAAAGAACAAAGGGGATAGGCTGGATCTTCCTGCATCCTTTGCTGTGTGATAGAAAGAAGAGTCTCCAGAGATCTATAGCATGATGAGAAGGTTCAGCTGTCCCACAATGATAGCTATGCCACTCTGGTCTTAAACAATAATAAAAGCATCCAAAACAAAAATAAAAACTTGTCTGTATGATAACTGCAGTTATCACTTAGGAAGCTGAAAATAGGTTATTTCAACTGTCATTGGAATTATATATAAAGCTGCTTTAACTCGCAAACACAGTTATGATTTCACTTTGCACATTTATGATTTCATTTCCCCAGTTGATTCAATGGAAAGAAAATAAGACTCTTATTGATATTTATTATGACAGTGGCTATTTAAAAGAGCTCATTAAATGCAAAGGACTTGATTTTGGTTTTTAAAGGTGATTATCTCTGGATAAACAAACCAAGAACAAACTATAAAGCTCTAATATCTTATTAACCATGGTCTCTGTAGTTTTGTAGGAAAATCATTTTATCATAATAATAGCTTATTAACCTACCTTGAAAAAATGTAGAAGGATTAAACTGAGCCTGATTGTAAAATAAACATGTTCATAAACATCCTCTAGTTTCTGAAAATAATGAAAATGAAAATAAACAGTGAGAATATCTTCCGGTTAAAAGGCACTTAATAGCATTAATATTATAGGAAGGCTTTGTATGAGAAGTTGTAATGTGTTTGTGTGTGTGTAAAAATAACATACTTCAGGATTTGTGACATCTTGTTATACTTCTGATGTACTTCTGCACACCTGTAATGCTGGCATGCACTTATAAACCCAGATGGGCTGTAAGTGTTATATTCTATTAATAATTAACTCCTCTTCTTAAATGAGGACATTAGTCATCCATTTCTATGCCTATCACTCTTTGTTCATATCCACTTTTGTAAGTTGCTGTAAAGTAGCCTAAGGAAAGCCCAGGAACTGTGTGAGAAGTCATTTTCCTGTCCTGAATTTGTTGTTGTTGTTGTTTAGTCGTTAAGTCGTGTCCGACTCTTCGTGACCCCATGGACCAGAGCACGCCAGGCCCTCCTGTCTTCCACTGCCTCCCGGAGTTGGGTCAAATTCATGTTGGCAGCTTCGATGACACTGTCGAACCATCTCGTCCTCTGTCGTCCCCTTCTCCTCTTGCCTTCACACTTTCCCAACATCAGGGTCTTTTCCAGGGATTCCCCTGAATTAGTCTCTCTTATTTGCATGTGTTAAGACACTTTCCCCCTTGTGATTTGGGTCACGGTCTCTGGGAAAGTGTGTATATAAACATCCTGTTGCGCTGTAACTGACAACAGCAGCCTGTCTGATCAGTTCCTGTGCTGTAATCTGAGTCTCAAAGACGGTGTCTTTTTTATGAGACAATTTTGGTGTTAAGATCGTCAGGGAAGGCCCTTCTCTCAATCCCACTGTCTTCACAGGTGCATTTGGAGAGGGCCTTCTTGGTCACTGCTCCCAGACTCTGGAACTCCCTCTCACGGGAGGCCAGGCTAGCCCTATCTTTTCTGTCTTTCTGCAAGAAGAAGATCTTTCTCTTCAGGAAGGCTTTCCCTAAGTGACTGGCTGTCTGATAGGGTTTTTAAATAGATTGTTGTGCCTTGTTGCTTTGTAGGTATTTTGGTGTTCATTTTGTTTACTGTTTTAGTGTGGTACTGTTTTTAACTTTTTAAACATTGTGCCTTGGGGTAAAAATATTTTAAATAAAATAATTAATAAATAAACACACACACATACAAACACTTACCCACACCCTAATGTTACAGTGCCTTGCAAATTATTCTGTGCCTGGATGCTTCTACCTAAGTAAAATGATAAGTAGTTGTAGGTCAGCATGGATGTCATATTCTAGGGGAACAGGTTCACAAAAGGAATGCATATTCTCTAAAGACAACAAAATGAAAGCACTAAACAGGGTGTTTTGAAATTCAAGCCATCCATTCTAGACCATTCTTAAAGCATCTAGAAACTGGAATTTGTGTTGTTTCCCTTTATTTTTTTGTTTCTTATCATTGTTGTTTTGAAGCGGGTCATCTAGATGGATTTTAAAATTCCACACATCAAGCCTTCCTGCTGCTGTACATGGTTATAAAGACTGTTGAAACTAAGAACTATTATTTTGTGGGTCAGTCAGAAGTAAATACAATAATCTTACACATGCTGTCTGAGGTTAACTTGCAGGTGAGTCTCTTAGGGACAAAGTGGTGGGAATCTGACAAAGTGATGGGATGGGCGCAAACTAATAACAGTGTTTATGGTCTTGTTCCTGCACTGATCTTGCAGTAATACCAAGAATTTACCATGAAAAGTCAAAAGGTGTGAAATATTTCCTCTGGAAGGGTGTTAATTCATCATGGTAAGCAGTCCAGACAAACTGCTTTCAGAAAAAAACAGTATATATATAAAAAGCCTAAAGCACCAGCAGCCGGAAAATGTGAAGCTTTCCTTCGTATTCCATGCAGCACAGTCTACCAGGTAAAGGGCGAAACCCATAAATGGATTCCAAAGAAGCATGAAGTTATGTATCATTGTAACAGATGCTCACTTAAAGATTTATGGCACCAGTCTCCTTTGGGTGCTTGCTTTCATATCTTTATTGTGTATCTGGGGTATACCTCAAATAAACTAAAGAGAAAGCAGTGGGGGCTTTTATCTACCCTATTTGTCTCATGTGCTGCCCCTGCCAGTACTCCAAGCCAGATAGCATATCATTAGAAGAGGAAATTCCTTAAACAGCTGAAAGATGTGTGGTTGTCACAATGCAAGCTTTTCACACCTCCATTATTTTGCAAATTGGTAATTGGGGAATTTGGCAGGATGAATACTCCGGCACAAAAGTCTGCCCCTAACAGATTTCAACTTGATCTATAACATTCAGTTTGACCCCAAATAAGGTATATTTTTACCATGTCTACACAGATAACAATATCCAACATACTTTCTTCCCCATCCTGTCTGCTGTGCTTAGTTCATCTTTTTTGTTGTTGTGGGAACTATAGCTTTCTTTTAACAGTTTAATGTCTAGTCCATTGAAGGAGTTCTTAACTCATCCTTCTTGAATCCTAAATTCAAGCTTACTATTTCTATAGTTCCAATATGGCTCTAATTTCCCACATAGTAGATAACATTATATATTGTCTCTATCCAGATGAAAATTCTGCATAGCTTTATTTTTCATGCTTTTGTTCTCTGTTACACTATGTTTTGCACAATGAGTATCTTGCTTTTCTATAAGTGTCCATTGTTATATCTGGATCAAGACTAATCATTTCAGTAGTTTTTAATTTATGTAATTTCATAGGAAAATATTTTAAATGGGTAATATTTTTAAAAGAACATGTAATTTTTTAAAAGGTCTGTTTCCCATAATAGATCTCTTTTTTCTGCATGCAAATATTTTTTTAAAATCACTATAGAATTCTGCCTTTTTTTTTTTTGAAAGTTGATATCTGCTTTTTGAAAGAATCTTTGCTGTCAGCATTCTTACTTGTAAGAAAGAAAGAATTCCCTTAGGAAAAAAGGCAGAGTCATTCTTTAATGGGCTGCTAAAGAACTGCCGTGGCACACAAAGCACTCTAGCCCTTTCCCCAGAGGCTGGCAACACTGGCTCAACAGAACTTCTAACTTGGTGCCATTAGACTTATGGAAACAATGGCCAACCATTGGCTCTGTACCTTCCCACAAGGCAATGCAGACAGGAGGTGATATGTTATCTGGACAGTATGTTTTTGATGCAGTTTTAATGGGAAATGTATTAAAACACAATCTTGTCAGGTTTATTTTTGTCAGTGTCAAAAACAGTTGGGAAGCAGCTGCTAGATTAAAAATGGGAGAAAGGGGAGGAGATTCTACTGCTTTGGATAACTAACATACTTCACGTAAAAATAGACACTTCAGCCCTTTTGTATTGTTGTGCAATGCCACACTGTTCTCTGGAAAGGAAGCCATGAAGAAGTATATATTCACTTTTTCTGGTTAATCTGTAACACGCTGCAAAATTTCCAGTAGGATTGCAATATGACCAGGAAGTTTGTCGTGAATAATTTATATGACTTAAAACATGTATCAAGACTTTGTTATAATAACGTCTGGTATTAAATATTGAATTTAAAAAAACAGAATATTTCACCTTAATATGTGCACAGTGTGATAATCATTTTAATGGAAACCATTTGGTACACTCTTTTTTTGGCATCTCCCCCTCTCCTGCTTTCTTCTTGCTGTTATGTATCATTTCTACATTTTGTAAGCCTACCTGATGCTAGGATTTCAGTTGATTTGAATAGGACTGCCATGAAATATTAAATGTGTATATAAATCAAATGAAAACATTTATTTATTTATTTATTTATTTATTTATTTATTTATTTATTTATTTATTTATTTATTTATGCGTTTATAATGACCTGTTACTGTCATCACTCTCCAGGTGGTTCACAGCATACAATAAAATAGGTTTTCAGGTGGAAGATGGTTATCAGATGTTGCTTGTTGCATGTGCAATCTCAGCTCTTTATCATGGGACAGAGGGCACTGTAGATAGGCTGCTAAACAAGTCAATCCATTCATGTCAGGAAAACTGCTACAGATTTGTATGAGCTCAGTTTTCTAGATACATTTGTTGTTGTTGTTGTTGTTGTTTAGTCATTAAGTCGTGTCCGACTCTTCGTGACCCCACGGACCAGAGCACGCCAGGCCCTCCTGTCTTCCACTGCCTCCCGGAGTTTGGACGAATTCATGTTGGTAGCTTCAGTGACACTGTCCAACCATCTTGTCCTCTGTCGTCCCCTTCTCCTCTTACCTTCACACTTTCCCAACATCAGGGTCTTTTCCAGGGAGTCTTCTCTTCTCATCAGATGGCCAAAGTATTGGAGCCTCAGCTTCAGGATCTGTCCTTCCAGTGAGCACTCGGGGTTGATTTCCTTCAAAATGGATAGGTTTGTTCTCTTTGCAGTCCAGGGGACTCTCAAGAGTCTCCTCCAGCACCACAATTCAAAAGCATCAATTCTTCGGCGGTCAGCCTTCTTGATGGTCCAACTCTCACTTCCATACATCACTACTGGAAAAACCATAGCTTTGACTATGCGGACGTTTGTCGGCAAGGTGATGTCTCTGCTTTTTAAGATGCTGTCTAAGTTTGTCATTGCTTTCCTCCCAAGAAGCAGGCGTCTTTTAATTTCATGGCTGCTGTCACCATCTGCAGTGATCATGGAGCCCAATTCTAGATACATACTAAATATCAAAGATTTTAGACAAAGAACCCGTAATTCCTATTACTTAATGCTTTTTATTTGATCGTATAGCTTTGTACATCCTTAGGAAATAAATCTTTTCTGTTGAAATCAACAGCATCTTAGAACTGCAGAGCCTGAAGGGACGCTATGGATCATTGATTAAATACTAATTTTGAAAATTATATATTAAGATTTTTTTTAAGGAGTCTCCACTGTTCAGATGGACCAAGCTCTAAAACGAAAAGACTATAGATATGAATGTCTGGAAGAAAACTAAAAGATTTTGGGGGCGGCGCAGGAGTGAGTACAGTTTTCCATAGTTTTTTCTCCTAAGGACATATTTTAATTTTTTCCATTGAAAATAACTGAACACTTTGAGACTCAGGAAAAAAAACCCAATGAAATACTATCTGTTTTCAAATTATTGAAGTGCTTTTTCAGACATGGTTATATTCAGATAATATGTTAGAGTTTTTTTAAAAAAATGAAGATATGTATTTAAGGCAGTCTTTAGAGTAAAAGAACAATTACTCCTGTGCATACTGTAAACATCCCGGTCCACTTCTGAATCTGGTGGGTGCTGCCATCTTCATGAGAAGTGCATACCTGACAGCCTTCATTGCTTGTTGATTACTGCTTACCTTATTCTGGTATCCTTTGTTCTAGTTTGTTTGGAGAGAGTCACAGTAAGAGCAAGGGAGCAGGTAGTTTTTGCCTAAATAATACATTTTATTCAATACATTTTGCTTTACAGTGGTGCCTTGACTTACGAACTTAATCCGTTCTAGAAGATGGTCGTAACTCAAAATGGTCGTAAGTCGAAGCACCATTCCCCATAGGAATGCATTAAAACGCAATTAATACGTTCTGGCCGGGAAGGAAAATCACCAAAAAACAAAACAAACAAACAAACAAAAAAAAAAAAAAACCACTGCAAGACCCATCAGAAATGCGATTAATCCGTTCTGGCCGAAGGGAAAAAAAAACCCAAAAAGCAAACAAACCCTGCGAGACCCATCGGAAATGCAAAAAAAGAAAACCAAAAAGCAAACAAACCCTGCAAGACCCATCGGAAATGCAAAAAAACCCGAAAAAAGCAAACAAACCCTGCAAGACCCATCGGAAATGCAAAAAAAAGAAAACCAAAAAGCAAACAAACCCTGCAGGACCCATTGGAAATGCAAAAAAAGAAAACCAAAAAGCAAACAAACCCTGCAAGACCCATTGGAAATGGGGAAAAAAAACCCAAAAAGCAAACAAAGCCTGCAAAACCCATCGGAAATGGGGGGGGGGGGGACCAAAAAGCAAACAAACCCTGCAAGACCCATCGGAAATGCGAAAAAAAACACCAAAAAACAAAGACTGCAAGACCCATCACAGCACAGAAACATAACCCCCCCAGCCCAAAACCACGCTGCAAAACCCACCCAGAACAGGCAGTTTTTAAAAAGCAAAAAGCAGCACCTTACCAGGCAATCCGAAGCCTCCTCCGAACGCACACTCTCTAACCGCTGGGGCGAAAGAGCTACAAAGAAGCAGCCTCTTCGCCACCAACAGTTAGCAGTTTGAATTCCCCGCCTTTTTCCCTGCCTTTTTTCCGATCGTAACTCGAAGCTCCAGTCGCATGTCGAAGCAAAATTTTGCGGCCGGAGCTGGTCGTAACTCGAATTGGTCGTAAGTTGGGACGTTTGTAAGTCGAGGCACCACTGTATTAGAAAATTTGTGGTCTCTGATCTCATCCCCCCCACTACTTGGATTACAAAAGCTAAGATACATGTACTTATATAGCATAAGATGCAACAGTTTGCAGTCCTCTCTTTACTTTAAGGTGTATTCACAATTTTGATTATACAGAACCGAACCTTTTACACATAACAGTAGAATTTCATATGCTAACTAATTTATAGATGAATCGTGTTATATTGGAGAAGTAGGACTATAAGATTTATATGAAAACATATACCCTGTTTCCCCCAAAATAAGACCTAACCTGAAAATAAGCCCTAGTATGATTTTTCAGGATGTTCGTAATATAAGCCCTACCCCAAAAATAAGCCCCAGTTAAGTGAAACCCCGCCCTGCACCACTGTGCAGCAACCAGAATAAGATGACATGACTGTATTTGAATAAAAGTAGACCCTGAGTGCTCACTGGAAGGACAGATCCTGAAGCTGAGGCTCCAATATTTTGGCCATCTCATGAGAAGAGAAGACTCCCTGGAAAAGACCCTGATGTTGGGAAAGTGTGAGGGCAAGAGGAGAAGGGGACGACAGAGGACGAGATGGTTGGACAGTGTCATCGAAGCGACCAACATGAATTTGACCCAACTCTGGGAGGCAGTGGAAGACAGGAGGGCCTGGCATGCTCTGGTCCATGGGGTCACAAAGAGTCGGACACGACTTAACGACTAAACTACTACAACAACAGATTGTTGTACATGAAAAAAATAAAACATCCTGTGAAAATAAGCCCTAATGCATTTTTGGAGCCAAAATTAATATAAGACCCTGTCTTATTTTCGGGGAAACAGGGTATTTCATATATTTTGTGTTTTTCCCTGGTCGGGGGGGGGGGGGGAAGAAAAAAATGTGGGAGCTTTTCCCATGGTTTCATAATTGCTGGAAACATTGCATCTCTAAAATGGACCAGGCCTTTAGTCTTTTAGTCTTATCTTTCTTTCACATACTACATTGAGCGTATGAAATGTTATAACAAAACAAAAAACAAAAAAACACCTTGTGAGGATACGGGTTTTGTAGTACTTATTTCTCAGGACTTGCAGGTGTTTCATCGTGCCTGGAGACTATTTGTTCCTGTGAAGATGAGCCAAGGCCATTTCTCAGGACTGATAACCAAAACATTCCTTTCTAATGGCGTACCAGCATACCAGCCTGGGATGAAGAGGAGCTGTGGAAAGTTTTAGGATGGGTGTCGAGTTGCAGACAAAGGACTGTATGCTGATTGGATACCATCATGGGACAGAGACTTTGATTTAAGTTATGGAAGAAAGGGGGGTTAAGCAAGTTGTTGGTGTGTAAGCATAAGTTGGAGAAGGAGAAGATGGAGGACAGGTGTACAGCTTTCGATGATGGATTGGAGACTTAGCTATCGTAACTTAGAATAGTCAGTAATTAAGTAGTAAAATCATTAGCTAGTAAGTATTTTATTGTTTTATGGGAAAGGCTTGCAGAAACTTACTTAATGCCTAGGTGCTTTGCATTTAACAAGTACAATTGTAACTTTTATATTTCCTCTGTTTTATAACTTTTTACTCTTATTAACCCTGATGATGGGAAAGTGTAAAGGCAAGAGGAGAAGGGGACGACAGAGGACGAGATGGTTGGACAGTGTCACTGAAGTGACCAACATGAATTTGACTAAACTCCGGGAGGCAGTGGAAGACAGGAGGGCCTGGCGTGCTCTGGTCCATGGGGTCACGAAGAGTCGGACACGACTTAACGACTAAACAACAACAACACTCTTTTTAAATAAATATTCTATATTTTACCCAAGTGTGATTCTTGGGGGCAAGGGTGAGAGTGCCTAAACGAAGTGCCTTGGCCACAAGGGCTTTATTTGCTGTTTTTGGGTTTTCTACCTGGTAAGGCTGGTACCAAAGTACACAGCAAAGAATTTTAAGCTCAAATAAGTGAGTAATTGGAAATCTAGGGTTAGAGGCTTGCCCATAGTTGCCTACACACACACCTACTAGATTTCACCCAGTCTAGGTTTCATAGGTGGTGGAGGATGGGAACTACAGTTTGGCTCCTTCCCCTAGTGGAATGCCTGCTCTAAGGAGACCCCTTCCTGACACACCTCACTGTCTGTTGCTTCCTCCTTGCACCCTAAGTAGTCATGGATGCAAGGATTTTCTTCTCTTCCTTGGACAGAGTAATGCTTCCTGATTTCACTTCTGTATATATTTTGCTGAACACAATATAGCTTTTGTCTTCCAAATCTTCATTCATGTTTGGATTCTTTTTACTTTTAATTTAATGTAATCCTAATTACATTCTATGTGCATTCCTATTCTCTGTCTCCATTGGTTGAATCTGCCATTCCCTGAACCACAATTTTCCCTTATGTTGATGGTGGCATAAAGACAGCATCAAAAGCAAGTAGCAAGAGAAAAAATGAAAACTTTCCCCATCTTCTTTATTATCTCATCACAACCCTTAATAGCACTTGGGAACATGGTCTGGGCTCACTCACATGAATTAGACTTGTGAATATACACATTAGCATAGTCTGTAGTTGAGTTTTCCTTTGGACATACATGAAAGTGAGATGTGAAAACCAAGCATGCTTTGTTGTTGTTTAGTCATTAAGTCGTGTCCGACTCTTCGTGACCCCATGGACCAAAGCACGCCAGGCCCTCCTGTCTTCCACTGCCTCCCGGAGTTGGGTCAAATTCATGTTGGTCGCTTCGATGACACTGTCCAACCATCTCGTCCTCTGTCGTCCCCTTCTCCTCTTGCCTTCACACTTTCCCAACATCAAGGTCTTTTCCAGGGAGTCTTCTCTTCTCATGAGATGGCCAAAGTATTGGAGCCTCAGCTTCAGGATCTGTCCTTCCAGTGAGCACTCGGGGTTGATTTCCTTCAGAATGGATAGGTTTGTTCTCCTTGCAGTCCAGGGGACTCTCAAGAGCCTCCTCCAGCACCACAATTCAAAAGCATCAATTCTTCGGCGGTCAGCCTTCTTTATAGTCCAGCTCTCACTTCCATACAGCTACTGGAAAAACCATAGCTTTGACTGTGCGGACCTTTGTCGGCAAGGTGATGTCTCTGCTTTTTAAGATGCTGTCTAAGTTTGTCATCGCTTTCCTCCCAAGAAGCAGGCGTCTTTTAATTTCATGGCTGCTGTCACCATCTGCAGTGATCATGGAGCCCAAGAAAGTAAAATCTGTCACTACCTCCATATCTTCCCCTTCTATTTGCCAGGAGGTGATGGGACCAGTGGCCATGATCTTAGTTTTTTTTGATGTTGAGCTTCAGACCGTTTTTTGCTCTCTCCTCTTTCACCCTCATTAAGAGGTTCTTTAATTCCTCCTCACTTTCTGCCATCAGAGTGGTATCATCTGCATATCTGAGGTTGTTGATATTTCTTCCAGCAATCTTGATTCGGGCTTGGGATTCTTCCAGTCCAGCCTTTCGCATGATGTGTTCTGCATATAAGTTAAATAAGCAGGGGAACAATATACAGCCTTGTCGTACTCCTTTCCCAATTTTGAACCAATCAGTTGTTCCATATCCAGTTCTAACTGTTGCTTCCTGTCCCACGTATAGATTTCTCAGGAGATAGATAAGGTGGTCAGGCACTCCCATTTCTTTAAGGACTTGCCATAGTTTGCTGTGGTCCACACAGTCAAAGGCTTTTGCGTAGTCAATGAAGCAGAAGTAGATGTTTTTCTGGAACTCTCTGGCTTTCTCCATAATCCAGCGCATGTTAGCAATTTGGTCTCTAGTTCCTCTGCCCCTTCGAAATCCAGCTTGTACTTCTGGGAATTCTCGGTCCACATACTGCTGAAGCCTACCTTGTAGGATTTTGAGCATAACCTTGCTAGTGTGTGAAATGAGTGCAATTGTACAGTAGTTGGAGCATTCTTTGGCACTGCCCTTCTTTGGGATTGGGATGTAGACTGATCTTTTCCAATCCTCTGGCCATTGCTGAGTTTTCCAAACTTGCTGGCATATTGAGTGTAGCACCTTAACAGTGTCATCTTCTAATATTTTAAATAGTTCCACTGGAATGCCATCACCTCCACTGGCCTTGTTGTTAGCCATGCTTTCTAAGGCCCACTTGACTTCACTCTCCAGGATGTCTGGCTCAAGGTCAGCAGCCACACTATCTGGGTTGTCTGGGATATCCAAATATTTCTGGTATAATTCCTCTGTGTATTCTTGCCACCTCTTCTTGATGTCTTCTGCTTCTGTTAGGTCCCTACCATTTTTGTCCTTTATCATGTCCATCTTTGCACAAAAGGGTCCTTTAATATCTCCAATTTTCTTGAACAGATCTCTGGTTTTTCCCTTTCTATTCTTTTCCTCTATTTCTTTGCACTGTTCATTTAAGAAGGCCCTCTTGTCTCTCCTTGCTATTCTTTGGAAGTCTGCATTCAATTTTCTGTAACTTTCCCTATCTCCCTTGCATTTGGTTTCCCTTCTCTTCTCTGCTCTTTGTAAGGCCTCGTTGGACAGCCACTTTGCTTTCTTGCATTTCCTTTTCTTTGGGATGGTTTTTGTTGCTGCCTCCTGTACAACGTTACGAGCCTCCATCCATAGTTCTTCAGGCACTCTGTCCACCAAATCGAGTTCCTTAAATCTGTTCTGCACTTCCACTGTGTATTCATAAGGGATTTGGTCTAGATTATACCTGACTAGCCCAGTGGTTTTTCCAACTTTCTTCAGTTTAAGCTTGAGTTTTGCTATAAGAAGCTGATGATCAGAGCCACAATCAGCTCCAGGTCTTGTTTTTGCTGACTATATAGAGCTTCTCCATCTTTGGCTGCAGAGAATATAATCAATCTGATTTCGGTATTATAGGATGTATTTCTACTTCTCGGCAGTGGCTCCTTCTCTCTGGAACAAACTCCCCTCCGAGAGTCACTTGGCCCTCTCGCTGGGTATTTTCAGAAACCAACTTAAGACCTGGTTATTCAGACAGGCCTTCCCTCCAGGCACTACTTAACTTCTCTTTTTATCCCATCTTGAACTATTGTTGTTCTGTATATTGTTGAAAAACTGTTAATATATATTTTGAATTGTTTTTATCTTGTATGTTGTGAGCCGCCCAGAGTAGACTATGTCTAGATGGGCGGCATATAAGTGCAATAAATAAATAAATAAATAAATAATCAATCTGATTTCGGTATTGCCCATCTGGTGATGTCCATGTGTAGAGTCGCCTCTTGTGTTGTTGGAAAAGAGTGTTTGTGATGACCAGCTTGTTCTCTTGACAAAACTCTATTAGCCTTTGCCCTGCTTCATTTTGAACTCCAAGGCCAAACTTACCTGTTGTTCCTTTTATCTCTTGACTCCCTACTTTAGCATTCCAATCCCCTATAATGAGAAGAACATATTTCTTTGGTGTCAGTTCTAGAAGGTGTTGTAAGTCTTCATAGAATTGGACAATTTCAGCCTCTTCAGCATTGGTGGTTGGTGCATAAACTTGGATTACTGTGATGTTGAAAGGTCTGCCTTGGATTCGTATTGAAATCGTTCTATCATTTTTGAGATTATATCCCAGTAGTTTTTCCCACTCTTTTGTTGACTATGAGGGCTACTCTATTTCTTCTATGGGATTCTTGCCCACAATAGTAGATATGATAATCGTCTGAATTGAATTTGCCCATTCCCGTCCATTTTAGTTCACTGACGCCCAGGATGTCAATGTTTATTCTTGCCATCTCCTGTTTGACCACATCCAGCTTACCAGCATGCACATATCAACAATTCCTTTAATCTCCAAAGATACTCCTTCCAATGTCCACAGCAAAATTAATGAAGAATCAATGTCTGGCCATGGCAAAGAGAAACCCATATACTTGACATGTAGGAAGTGAATATCACCTCATGAATAAACTGGGCTGTTCTTTTCTACACTAAGAATTTGTTGGAGATTCCACTCTTTATAAGGAAACAATAAAGATGGAAACAGTGTCTTATCAGATTTCACCCTGTGCAGTGGCAGCTTCTCATATTGAATGTGTAATGGTACACTAGGTAATGTAAATAACATTGCAAAACCAGATGAGGTTTTGTCTATTGTGAATATGCCCACCAGATAAATATTGAGTGCATCATGTTGGTGCTTATTTCTGTATTTCAGAGAGCTTTAGAACAGTTAGAGGCATTGGTCTGTAAAAAATGTCAAATAGAACTTTTGTATAAATTTCTATAAAACTATAAATTTCTGTATAAATGCTGTGATCTTCTTTTAATGAACAGAATAGCAGTGTACAGGAAACCATGTAATATAGTGTTTCAGCATTTTCCCGTAACAGCTCATGCTATAATTCCCCTAGTATGGCATTCTTTCTCTGAAACTTGTCTGGTTAATAGACTGAAATGAGTACCTGGAACAGAACATGTAATTTAGTAAGAAAACTGCCAAAGACACCTTACAAATGTTCAGAATATGTCTTGTTGCACTTGTAGCTGTCACTATAAACAAATATGTATGTTATTTATATGACTCTGTGAGCACAAGGACATAGTCATCTGCCCTTTAATGGCCTGTTAAACTGACAGTGTTGGATGGTTCTCAGAAGGTCATCTCTCATTTAAATTGTTGATGAATTACTAGCTAATTCAGCTTGACTGGATATTAAAATGAAAAGTGGTGGACACTGTAGTTAAAATCTAAATGATGACATTAATGTTTCACACAAATGAATAAGACAAAATGTTGTCCTATTCACTTTGTGTAGAAGTTTAAAGCTGCTAATCCATTGATTACTAGTTGCTTTTTCCTTCTATATAAAAGAGTATATGTCTGCAGTATAACTGGTGTTTGATCTCATTCATTCACCTTGTTTGATCTGTTAAGCATTGTGCCATCAAACTGGAAAGACAGGTTTTATAGAAATAACTAATAAATTTAAAGTGGAACAGAAAGCAATTAACGTCTTATAAACTACACCCACTGAGATAAGCATTCCAATTACAAATTTCATTATTTCCTCTAGTCCATTTTATGTAGAATACTAAGTTTTATTGCCAAATACCTGACAGCCAGATTGGAAACAAGCCACAACTGTCAAAGTAAAACAGCTCAGACTATTTGAATCTGTTGCATTGTGATGTTTCTCATGAAAATTTAATGACAAGTGTGTATCCAGAGCAGTTCTGTGCATAAGAGGGATGGATAGAATTTAATTACCCTTATTAAAAATGAGAAAGGGAAGCTCTTTTCATACTCTATCCTGTTAGTATGCAAGATAGATTATCTTCATTGTGCACTTGTTTATATGAAAGAAGGGGCCTCAGGAGTGTTCTTTGTGAGCCAGAATGGGAACAGAAAGGTCATGCAAATGCATTAGAGCAATACTTCAGCATGGCATGAGTCAAACCTTATCGGTAATTCCCTTGGTAAAGGTGTCACGTCTTATAAATTGTTATCAAATGTAGGTTTCATTGGTAAGACCCTGTAGCAAATGGCCTAATGATGTCAGCCTTTGACACTTCCTGTATATTGGCAGAGATACAAAAGGCATGTACACTTGCAAAGATCAGTGTCTACCAGTCTCCAGTAGCAATATTTATATGCATTCACGTTGTCACTGATTAAGTAGCCTTGAGGAGAAGGAAGGCATCAGGGAATGCAAAGATTTGTCAGGTAGCCAAGGATATCCTTTTTTTTTTTTCTTCAATGCCTCTGCAAGCTTTAATGCAACTATGTGAGAAGATCACATTATTTCTTGGCAAAGCAAGTAATTTATTTGACACTGGACAATTTGTACTCAATTACTTTTATTCCTTAAAGAATTGCATGTCAATACTTGCCAAGCAACATGTTTAATAACAAAGAATGTATTCTACAGTCATTATTGATCTCCTTACTTGTTCTTTTTCAAGCAAAATAAGAGCATAGCTTTATTGATATTTTTTTAAAAAATCACTGAGGCCTATAGGAGAGAAGAATAGCTGAATGTGATACTTAGGTTATCACAGTAAACATCTTACATATCTAGACATTTCTCATATGAGCATTTCCAAGTTCTGCTTAGGCTTGCTATATCAAACTTGTGGCAACGATCCACATTATTTGAACTCTACACACCTTAGGTAGTGTTGAACATGTGTATCTGAAACATTAGCACCTATATTTTTGGAGTGGAAGGAAGTTTATAAACACATTAGGATGCTTAATTGCAGGCTTCAATTCTAAAACAAAACAAAACAGAAATTCAAGTGGACATATAGGATTCTGAGTTCTGTAAATATGTATTTGGGAGCCAGAACATAGTAAATATGAGTTAATGCAACTAGAAGAAGTGAATGAGAGGTGGCATTTTGTTTCAGTCAAAGAGGAAATGTTCTGATGCTCTGAACTGATTGGAATATTAACTGGGAATTTCCACTAGCTGGAGGCAATTTTTGGTTCTTTTCCCCTCCACTCTGTGACACTATTTTCCTTCCCACCCCCCACCCCCAAATCTGTTCTGGTGGATTGAGAGACCATATTTAATATAGCAAGGGATGTGCTTTGGGAGCTGCAAATGGGTGAATAAACAGTTAATCATCATCATCTCATCATCATTATCACAGTTGGACAACCTAAATAAGCATGAACAGATTATATGTGCAGGCATAACCAAGATGCAAAGATCATTTTTCAGCAGCTGGCTAAATCTTAGAGATTACTCAGATCTTTTCCTCCATATTAGAAGTTCCATGGACCTCCAGTTTTAGAAAACAAAACCATAATATATACTGGGACAAGCACATTATCATGGATGAAACAGTTGATTTTAATAAACCACAGATTATAATTCTGGATAAACAACAAAGGAAAACATACCTTCTAGCAGTTTGAGCTCCATTAACGAGCAACCTTGAAAGTATACAAATTGCAAAGTGCCAAACCTTAAGGCAAGAAATTAAAGGAATATGGAAAAAATATCAAGTCATTTCCCCTCCCCCACTAGTTTCAGCAACTGGAGGTGTTCCAAAGTCTTTGCTTACCAATTTAAAACAATTGCCAATAGCTGTTAATTTGCTTTTGAAATTCAAACATATCATCTCAAAAATTTGCAAACATGTCATCTCACCTGCAAATGTTTAGGACTTTCCTAATTTTTAGGTTTGACCCTTTGATCTGCCCTCATGTACCAGCAATGTATAATAATAATAATAATAATAATAATAATAATAATAATAATAATAATAATAATAATAATAATAGGTATGATAAGTGTGTAATAAATATAATAGCAATCTCCTCCCCTTTTTCACTTATGTAATTCTCTAGTCTTCCACTTAAGGTATATTCTGGAATAATTCAGTTTCGCACAACCCCACCCTGCAAATATCAGGCAGATTTTACAATACACGTGAATATGTTTCATCCCCTTGCCCAGAAACATGGCTACATTCTCTTTTCAATAAAGCACAATTTATTGCTCAGACGTTTATGTGATATATCTCCTAGATAAGACTGCTTGAGTCTTGGCTTGTGTACATCTTCCCCTCTTCTTCTGCATGCTGTAAGAGATTATCAAAAGCATCCATTGTTCCCTAACATCATAACTCAGTGACCTGTTTTTGTTCAAACAATGATGAGTGTATTCAGAAGAAATCTTTCAGTATGAGTTAGCATACTAGCCTAACTTGCAGAGGGAAATTTTGTCATTTTTTTATCGTTACACTTCTCCATATTTTCAAACATAGTTCTCTACTTAAGGAATGTGTAGAGAAATGCATGTGTTAGGGAAAAATATGTGGCTGCTAGTTTCATTTCTTGGCCCTGTAAAGCCCTGTATGACTTAGGTCTAGGCTGCTGGAAGGACCTTATATCTCCCAGGAGCCTTCTGGGTTCCTAAGCTCTACAGGGGAGGCTCTTCTCTCAGTCCCACTCCATTCACAGAGGGCATGTTTGGCAGGAACATGAAATATGTCCTTCTCTTTGGCTTCTCCCAGGTGGAACGCCCTCCATCGGAAAGCTAGATTGGCCCCCTCCCTGTTGTCCTTTCAATGTCAGGCAATGACATTTCATTTTCATTTCATGCTTTTGACAGTCATATTAGGCATCAAAGGTAGATTCTTCCAAAAATGGTAATTATATTATTTTGCATGTGCCTTTTAGTGTTTGTATCATTTTTTAAATATTTCTTATGTTTAATTGTTTTTTAATTACACATTTACTTACACAGTTACTGTCCTTTTTAGCTTTACTTGTATTTTAATTATTGTGATCCATCTTGAGTCCTTTTATAGGAGAAAAGTGGCATAGAAGTAAAATTTTAAAAATATATCTATTCACAAAAACAGCTAAATACACGGTATTAAGAAAAACATCTTGTAAGAACTCTCTTTAGTGGCAAAATTGCATTTGAAATATGTGTATCAAGACAAATGTGAACACAAATACAAATTTAGACATGGAGTTGTTTAAAATTGCAGCTTTTTGTTGAGAAGGGATATACTGAATTATGAGTGGGAAAATGAGTAAATGGGAGAAACTGCAATTGAGAGATTTGTCAAAACAGGCCAGGATCAAACTGTGTTCTCAAACCATATTCAAAATTAGCAAGAGTCCTGTAACACTAAGACTAACCAGCTTTATCTGGCATAAACCTTCATGGATCGCAGCCCACTTCTTCAGAGGCATGGATTGTAGCCTCAGTAGGCAGAAATCCCATGGTTCGGAGGACAGAAGATGAAAATTTGCATTTTCTACTACCTGGCAACATTTTTCTGCATGTTGATCAAAGTGCATATTAGACAAGTAAAATAATGCATACTGAAAGCTTATGCCTAGCTTTAAGGTACTGTAGGATTTGAGGGTTTTTGGGGGGCTGCAAGAAATGGCCATGTGTCCCACTGTTCGGTCCACTGAAGGGACAGCACGTTTGCTCATTTTGCTGGTATTCAGATGACATCATTGCTATAGCAAACCCACCTGTCCCCAGAGCATTCCTAGCCACACCTTTCTGGGTCCCTGTCAGGGGCTACCATTTTTTAGATGCCCCCGAGCCAGTGTTGCCACCCATTTGCTTCCAGTTGCAGCCAGAAGCACACCTGAATGGAGTAGGGCATCCGCCCCGTGCTCCAGAAAATTAGAGGGAACTTTGCTCCACTTTATTTCATTTCCAGCAGATATGATTGATGGAAACTAACCAAAGCAGAGCTTGTGGCTTTAAATTTCCCTTCCACTTTCAATTCACAGTATTGTTAAGTGGCTTACTAAGACAACTTAGCCTCTTCACAATATTGGAAAATTAAACACATCCTCTACTCTCTACTTCTTCGGGGGGGGGGGGGGGGACACACAGAGGAAGGAAGTAAAAGTTTATTGGTTTTGGACTGAGTTTGTAAAAACTCTGTTAGGACAGCACCGATGCACAATACCTCTTAGAAAAAAGTTTGAAAACATTTGAAAATGTTCCCAGAAGCAGGAAGAGAAGGGAGACAGAGTTGTTTCTCTTTTCTTTTTGTATAGGAGACAGATCAGATAGGGTCACTTGAGGTGCAAGAATCAAATCAAATGTCATATTGGTCATCTACCTGACCTTAAATGACCATATATAGCCCGTTCCAGTCCACTCCAACTGAGCACATGTAGACAAACCCTTATATTACTACCACCTTGAAAAAATCAAATGAAAAGTGACTTTGGAGTTTGTACTGTGAACATAATAAGAAATATTTTGTAAACTTGACATTCATTTCCTTTCCAGAGGATCAAATTCCTCGTGGTTTCCCCACCATTGATATGGGACCACAGTTAAAGGTGGTTGAACGCACTCGAACAGCCACCATGTTATGTGCAGCCAGTGGGAATCCTGATCCTGAAATAACTTGGTTCAAAGATTTTTTGCCTGTGGACACAAGCAACAATGGACGCATCAAGCAATTACGATCAGGTAAGGTCTTGTTACTGTTTGCAATAAAGCCAAAAAAAAAATTTCTTCTCTTTCAGTTCTTTTTTCTGTTCATTTCTTAATTCTTTTTCGTTTTGTTTTATAGGTTATGATTTCATCTCTTCTTGTTGTTTTTCTGTTGTTGAGTGTGATCTCCATGTCTGTATTATTGTCATAGCCTATTTCCAGAGTTCTTTGTATCTGTGTGTCTTGCAGCTTCTGTTTGTTCCACATGCTCACTGCTGTGACTATAGTTTTGATTTTTTTTTAAACTGCATTTTGGCAGTATTTGATAGATCCATTTTATCCTCTCTCCCTGTCGTCCTTGTTGTTGTTGTCATTGTTGTTGTTGTTATACTTATTATTTCAACATTGGACTTCACAATGCGCAAGGAGTACCAATCCAAACACAAAATTTCATTACTTGATGCTTAAAATATTCTATAGCAGTTAATGTTTTATTGAATTATCTTTGTGTCTCGAGTCCACCAAAGATTAGCTAACTTCTTTTTTTCTAACTAATACATGAAACACACTACTTTTTCCTCATGTATATTGTCTCTGACAAAAAAGAAAAGAAAAAGAAAACAGTGAAAAACAACCAAAAAAGCAAACAAATATCAGCAACCAAATGTCCTTGGGTTAGCCTATGAAAGGAGAGATTTTTAATGCCTAAGATTTTTTCTTGTACTTAATCACAGTAATTTGCATACATGCATACTGATATTATAGTGTCTGGATCTACAGAAGCCTGCTTTGTTGTAGACTCCAGCTTTTTGCTGCTTTTTCCCTGTTTCACTTCCCCAAGGAATCCTTTTCACCTTCACCTTATGCTCTGTGCAGGTTCATAATAAGATAACTCTAAATTTACTAAATTGAAAGCTTGTCCACATATAAACCATAATATGCGGGGTGGCTTGGAAATATAACATATTGTTTACCTCCTCAGTTATGCTTCTGTAGACTTAGTTGTTTAGTTGACTGTCTTCCCAGATCCTTTAGCTTTTTCACGTGTCCTGTGATGTTAAGCAGTCTTGTTAACCAACTTCTATACTTGTTGTCAGCAGAACTGTATAGATTAAACTTCTGTTAATGTAAAACTAGAAGTAAGTTTCACATGTGGCATAGATTATTTAGTATATAAAGCTTTAACTTGAAAACTTTTGTACCAAATTATAAGGAATATAATAATATTTTTATGCTGTCTTTCTTCTCTCCGTATTTAAATCTCCAGAATCTATTGGTAAGTGCTTAGTTCTGAAGCGCACTTCACCCCCCACTAATTTTCATATGCAGAATACTATTATTATGGTATTATAATGATGATGATTACTCTTAAAATGCATGGCATGCATTTTACTAACAGTCAGTGTAGTCACCAGACCTGTATAGTGGCACACACACAATTCCTCACAGAAATGTTGTATCAGTCCTAGAAACGTTCAATTAGAAGTAGCAGTACACACGTAGCACGTAGATGCCGCACAGTAAATGACAAGAAAGTCCAAAATGCACAAGTGTTTATCTCCAGATAGTCTTTGGTATATCTTCTTTCCTTTTCTCTCTTTTTCTCTCTCTCTGAGTACGTGTGTATATGTCTCTCTATGTGTGTGTATACACACACACATTTATATACATATATACACATGTAATTTCAAATTTAAATAGTTATCCACAGAATCTTCTTAAACTATGTGTTAAGTATAGGAATGTAAAGGTTTTCTTTAAGGATTTCAGGTGTATAAAGTATATTTAAACTATATAACCAAACATCTAAGTTCTCATATGAATGCAGATCTGCCTTGCCCCTCCCTGCCCCTCCCCCAAAATAATGGCCCTGCCCATTTTGGTACACTGTTACTTTGTTTATGTCATCTGATAATTGCACCTAATATAATATATATGTATTCCTGTTTTTAACAGTATAGACTCTCAAGTTTCTTTTAAGACCTTATTTAATTCTGTAACTCTAATTTGATTCTTCTTCCAAAGCCCTAGCCTCCTTCTTCTCGTACTAATGCTTCTTCTTTCTAATCTTATTTGCATTCATATTATCCACGCAGGTGGTACACCAATAAGAGGTAAGAGTGCTGAACTAACGTTCACAGAATGATCTTATTTTTTCTGTCCTTCCATTCCCTTCATTGTCCTTTTTTAATAAATAAATACATTACAGAAATGTTCATCATCCTTTTTTTCTTCCTTTTCCCCTATTTAGTTGTAATCAGTAATTTTCATCTTGTCATCATCAACTTTCACCATCCTTTTCACTTTTTATTAAAAAAAAGTTGTGTTTGTCCATTCATTCTTCTTTCAAAAAGATATGTTGCTTTCTGATATGCTTTAATGAAAGCATATCTAGATCTACAGGCCACAACCCAGTCACAGCTTACCATTTGTCCCTCTTTTTTCTTCTTCTTCTTTTTCTACCTTTTTTTCCTTTTCTTTTTCTTTTTTCTTTCTTTCTTTTTTTTTTGGTCCAACTGGAGCAAAAAAAAAAAAAGATCATTTTTTTTCTTCCTTAGCTGTTCTTGTTTTGGACCAAGCCAAGATGGTCTGGAGAACAGTTGCAGACATGCAGAAGACAACATGGGATACCTTCTTTTTAACTTTGTCTTTCAGAAGGGTTTCTTTTTTTTTTTCTTTTCCTTTTTGTTCGATTGTGGGTTTTTTTCTTTTAACGCCAGCAATTTAAAACAACAGCTACATTCTTCTTCCTAACAAATTGCAGCAACACAGTACATTTTTTCTTGGATAACCCTTCAGTGGATTTTTGGATCCTTCTGATCTTCAGGCCTTCAAAAAGGAAAGGTTGATGACTAAGTATTCTTGGTGGTATGTGGTATTGCTGGTTTTTAATCATTTTGTAAAAATTGTTCATGTCTTTTGTAATTCTTGTTTTGTATTTTTCTTGGGTTTTGTGACACCACACTGCTAATCCCAGTCGTGGATTTTGATGGGTGTCTTGGGGGCCATCATGAGGTCCTCAGCAGTGGTTGGTTGCTTCTTCCTTATTGGCCTCGGCCATGCTTTTTAACTTTTTTATTCTTTTTGGTGCCTTCTAATTCAATTCCTCTTGTTTTCCAGCAAATGCACTAAAAGATTGTAAGTCGTGGCGAAATGTCTTACTTTTTCTTATCAATCTGCATGTCTTTAAGGGAGTTTTGTTTCTTTGAGAGAATATTTTGATTATTATAAATGACTAATTTGTTCCTTTTTTCACTTTAAGCAGCCCATTTTTGTCCTTGCTGCACATTTTTGGCCTTCTTCAGCGGAAGACTTTCTTGAAACTCATCCTCTCACTTTTTTGTGTGTGCAAAGTGCCACCTTTTGGATGAATTTTGTTGCACAGAGAAATAAAATTAATTAAATATATGAACTGACGATAACCCAATGACCTAATCTCCTTTGTTTTATTTTAAAGCCATATTTCCTTGAAGCAGTCTCACTCATTTTCATTTTAATAGTCTAGGAGAAAAGTATTGTGCTAGAGAATTGTTTGACAAATGCAGATTGTATTCCTGTGGTAGTATTGATGGTGTGAAAAAAATAATCCCTGTTTTTTTCATCACATCATTTTTTGTCTGTGCCACCTTAGCAAGAAAATGATCCGACGTTGAGTGGACCTTCGCTTACAGGGCTTTTCATAATTATTAAGCAATGTGTAATTAGGAGCTTGAAAATCCTGCTTTGACAGCTTCTCTGGCAATGTATTTTATATCCATACAGGTGCCCTCCAAATTGAATCGAGTGAAGAATCTGACCAAGGCAAATATGAGTGTGTTGCAACCAACAGTGCGGGTACACGCTATTCTGCCCCTGCCAATCTATATGTCAGAGGTAGGAGTAACATAACCCTGGCGTAATCCGCTCTTCATTCAGGTTTGAGGGCTGTTGAGATACATTTGGGGTCTGTGCCATAGCTGCATTAGTATACAGAGTCCTGAGACGAGAAAAAATAGTAAGAGACATGTAAAAATTTAGAGGATTGAAACTGGGGGGGGGGGGGGGGAATGATATGAATCAAGGCACTTTTGAGTCCAAACTGCCCTGTGGCTTAAGGTTTGTAAGTATACTTACATTTTTACATCTTGACTTCTACTTTTCCTGCATTGATTATTGACCTGAATGTTGCATTTCTTTTTGGAATTTTCTCTACTTTTTTCCCTTTCTTTCTTTGTTTTATTTAAATTCCTAACGTGATTGCTTGCTGTGCAACTAATTCAGCTCTAATTGAAACTCAGGGCTTTGAGGTGTGTAGCCACATGACCTCAGCTGCTGAGTTGCAAAGGAAAAGTTCTTAGCTTGGAAATTCTCTGTGAAGAAGACAATGGTGTAGTTTTCCTTCTCTGTTTCTTTGAGCAGAGTTTCATACAGCTATATATTTCTTCTCAATTGAAATCTTATCAGTAAAATGTAATCCCTGGCACTGCTGTAATGAACTAGCTGTTCTTTGTATTTTTTAATAAAGGTGGTATGGGATGGGAAGGAGACTGGATCTTTTTTTTTCCATAGCTATGAATTAGGAGGTTAGATTCATAAAAATATGTTCTTATAAAAAGGCATGGTTGCTTTTTCAGTAGTTGGAAGCATTCCATTTTAGTTTCAAATATTTAAAGTGCTTCCTTTTTTGGTACAGTTATGAGCAGTGATAGCTTGTGACTGAGGCAGAGGGACAGCCCCCCAAATTTGGGGCTGAGGCACCCTCTCTGGCCTGGCCCATAAGCTGTCCACAGATATGGGTGTCTCGCTCTTCACAGCATTCTTGAGAAGAAGAGCATGGCTTCCAACGTATATCGATAATTCTAGTTGCCTGCAAAGTGGAAGGTGGGTTGGGAGGGGGGGCAGAGTATTCTTATTTTTAAAAAAATATATTCACGCAGCTTTTAGCTCATTACTTTAGTGTGGGGAACATGGCACAAAAATCTTTTTAAATGGTCTAGTCCTCTGGCTAGAATGGGTTTGAAGGTTGTTATAGCCTCCTTAGAAAAGCCCTTTGATCCTTTTCCTTTCAAATACTGTACTGCATGAGGCATGTGTGCCGTTATTACCTGAAGAAATTCCACCCACACCAATGCTAGTTTCTAACATCATAATAGCTGTAAAAAAAAAACTGCTAATGGTCAGAGATGAGGTAGGAAGGTTTGATTAGAGCAAGTAAAAGATGTTCAAGTAGCAGTTAAAAGCCTTGATATGGCCTTTTTACTCTCTCTGTGTTTCCCTTGTTTTTCTCCTTTCCTCATTTCATTGTGTTCTGCATCAAACCCCCTACATCCCTCAGAGCTGCGAGAAGGTTGGTGTGTTTTTTACTTTTTTACCCACCTTACAAAACTATTAATTAAACCAGTAACAAAGAATACAAATGAAATGAATGTAGCTGCATTGTGGCCTTTTTATTTTTCAGTTAATGTTACGTTTCAGCAGAGAATGCCCTCTGGTCATGGCTTCTAGTGTGTGCTGCTCTCTAACTGTTGTGCATGAGGAGAGAGGGAGAGAGTCTGGATGCATGACAAACCTGTAACACTCTTAAAACACTTTAAGGCCTTGCCACTTTGGTCAGTGTTCCTGCTTCTGCCACTCCCTGATCCTAGTCCCCTTTAATTTCTGTTGTCAGTGCCTGCTGATCTAGAAATGACTTGCTGCAATTGCTCCTTCAAAAACAGCCCAAGCATGAAGACTCAATCTTCTCCTATGTTTTTATTTATTTGTTTAGTCCTACGTTTCATTTATTTATTCAAAGAAAGAAATCAGTTTGGTATTAGAAATTCTGCATCGCCTGTCACTTGCTTTGTGTGACTTCTGTCAACTGGCTGCTAAAGGCATGTTTTGCTCTTTGTTTTCCCTAGCCTGTCCTACTCACTCATGAGGCCATCACAGTAAGCCCCTACTGTGAATCTATAGAAATGTACATTGCATTTCTCTCAATCCAGTGGAAAGGCTTTAATTAAGGAAGTATTTTGTTTTCTACCCCTGGTACCCTGATCCAAATAGTCCCTGATCCAGATAAAATTGTCTTCTTCAGGTCACACAGGTATCAAAGTCTTTGACTGAATTACTGTAACTCCCATTGATTTTAATGTTACATTAGCATTCCCAGTTTTCTCTCAACTGGGGCCAAATCCACTTAGTATTTATGTGTTTCTTTATTTGTTGATTGTGTTGAAATTTAAAAGATTTGACAGTTAGCATCTTGTTTGGTAAGCCCACCTAAATAAAATATAGAGTACATTGCCCGATGGAAGGCCTAAGCGGAAATCTCTGTTCTCTCCCTCTCTTACTGCACACGCATGCATGCATACACCTATGCACGCACACAGAAATAGAATATTTGAAGCAGGAACACTGATTTGTTATTGCCTGGTAATTTTCTTGGTGTTGTGTTTGCTTAAATATTAACAGCACTGTTAATGCAATGCCCTGCTACTGTATGTTTTAGATATTATTGTCCCTTATTTTGTACACATATAGCTGCCTTTAATATTGTTATTAATTCTAGCAGCTTATTTTGCTTTCCCTTCTATGTGAACACTGTGGAACCTGGAATGTTTTAATGTTCTGCTCCTTCCCTACCACCATACACTTGCTTCATAACTATCCTAGTCTTAATTATCTTCCTACTTCTAGTCCTACCCTCTTTAAACCCATCTTTCTTTCATTCTATCCTGCCCTCACTTGTTTTAAAAAAGATGTTCCTTTGTTCCACTATGTTTTTCTACCTTTCCCATTGAGTTGTTTTGTTTCCTTATACAAACTTCCCTCTCCTATGATTCTCTCCTAAGCATGATTCCCTTTGGATTACCTCATTTGCTTGCCTGCATGACCAAATCCAGTATCCATACTGGCTTTGCCTTGTTTTTTTCCCCCCCGTGACTATATATATATATATATATATTCCCTATGTTTGTTTCAGTGTTAGTGTGAGGTCTTGGGTCTGCATCCACTTTTTGAGTCTGAAAGCAAATCAGAATTGCATTTTCAGTGTACTGTAGGTGATGTGTTCCAGGGCTGTGATGTGACAATGTGTTGTAGCACATTACTTCACATCACCTGGGAGTGTGCAGCATTGAAGTTGGTTTGGATACTCAACTCAAGCATGTTGTCAATCCTCCAGTCTTCTTTTGTACATATATATGTATACATATGCATACTGAATATGCATGCATATATATGTGTGTGTGCGTGTGTGTGTGTGTATGTATATCTTTTGCATGGTGTTTGTGTATTGTTAGTATATAGATAGTTAATTGTGGGGGCCCTACTAGGTCCGAAAAAAACTTGTATGAATGTGATTTAAAGATATTGATGAGTAACTGTATATGCAGATAATATATTTATCTAGTTATAATTTCTCATTTGGCAAATAAGAGTAAACATAATGCTTTAAACTTTGTTTGTAGAAGCATGTAGAGTTTTTTGTGTGCAAGATCTGCATTCTGTTTTTTGTATGAGTTATTAGCTTGTTTTGTGTTTCATTGCAGTTCGTCGGGTCCCACCAAGATTCTCAATCCCACCCACCAACCATGAAATTATGCCTGGAGGGAGTGTTAACATCACCTGTGTTGCTGTGGGGTCCCCAATGCCATATGTGAAATGGATGCTGGGAGCTGAAGATCTTACACCAGAAGATGATATGCCAATAGGAAGGAATGTCTTGGAGCTCAATGACGTCAGGCAGTCTGCCAACTATACCTGTGTGGCAATGTCCACTCTTGGTGTTATAGAAGCAATAGCACAGATAACTGTGAAAGGTAAGATGCATATAATCAGCCCTTTATGTGTTTTGCTCTTAAGGAAATAAACCCTCTTCAAATCTTTTCCATAAGAAGATGGATTACAAAAACTAAACAAATGGATTGGATTCAGACACTGTACATTCACAATGCACTAGCAATAATACTTTCTCCTTTCTTCCTCTTTTTCTCCTTTCCACCTACACCATACCTCGGGAGGTGCTGAGTGCTCCAACACTGGAGGCATCCAAGAGAAAATTGGACAACCATCTATTAGATCTACTTTGATTTGGATTCCTACATTGAACAGGGGGTTGGTCTTGATGGCCTTATTAGGCCCCTTCCAACTCAGTGATTCTGTGATTCTATCATTTATTTATTTATTTAAAATATTTTTACCCCACCTTTCTCCTTAAAATGGTCCTATGATTCTACATCTAGAAGTCTGCCCCAGGGGGTTTCCTGGCCTCTCAGAACAAATTTGGAGGAGGAGATGGAGGTGGTGTTCTCTCCCTCATTCCATTTTGATAACTGCTTCTGCCAGCTAGGTAGTACTGTTGGCTTGTGGCCAGGATTAATTCTGCTTAAGCCCTACTGCAGTCAATGGGACAGATTAGCAGTGACTTAAATAACATTGATTAGGAGGAGTTTAGAAACCCTGCAGAGGTGCTCAATGCCAACCAAGAGTAAGACAAAGATTTCTCAAGGTCTCTGTAAAAACATACAAAGTATGTATGTATATATGTATGACAGATATTTACATTCTGACCTGTATCCTAGGATCTCTGGGAAAAGTGCAATATAAAACAGTTCAGTACTTTAAAACTAGTTAACATTTAAAACATTAAAAGTGTTTAATACATTAAAAACAACAACAATAAAGAAGCCTCCCTCCATAGCCTATTAAAAGCATGTCCCTTAATCTCTGAAGGTCTGGGAGAATAACCATGCTTTAAATTGGCATCAAAATGAGGTTAGTGTTGGTGGCAGTTGACCCTTTGGGGAGAGAGCATACTGTGAATAAAGTATTATGACCAAGAAGGCTCTCCCCCATGTCTCTACATAGTGGATGGTTCCCCAGGCGACACATAGAGGAGGGTCCCCCAGCGGGTCTTAGTGATCGGACAGGTGTGTATAGGGAGAGGCATTCCCTCAGGTTTAAGGCTTTATAGGTTGTCAGCAACACCTTGAACTCAGACCAAAAGTGTATTGTCAGCCATTGCAATGTGTTCAGAACCACTGCCATACAGTCTCTGAAAAATGTTCCTGCTAGTGGGCTAGTTGCTGCATATTGCACCTGCTGCAGCATCCATCTCATTTTCAAGGTCAGCCCTATGTACTTATGTGACTGTATATTCCAAAGCCACTATAGCCAAATTTGGATTTGAATTGTCCTATCTCAACCTGTTGGCAAAATGAAAGGAGGAAAAAGAACAAAATATTGTTGCAGTTTAAAGACAAACAGATTCCATGTGTCTGAAGAAGTGAATTTTGATCCACGATATCTCACGCTGAAACAATTTTAGAGTGCCACAGTATATGTGTCTTGTTTTTCCTTTTTCCACTTTTTCTCCCTTTTCTTGCCTTTCATTTTGCTAACATTCTACATCACATTATATGAGCTAGGACAGGAAACAACTCACTTTAAAGTGATGTGTTCTCAACTTTAAATCATAGCATAGACACATTTGTTCAAGTTTTTTTTCTTTTCACCTAAATTAAGGTATTTATTTATATGCTTCTTTATTTTATATCCTCTGCCTTTTCTCCCTTAATGGGGCTTACAATAAAATAGTTTGAATACATAAAATGAATAAAAGTTTTAAAAAACCACTGGGCGGGGGGGGGGGGGGGTGAATACAGAACTCACTAAAGAGAACCAGAGCATTTACTAATATAATTTTATTGAAGTATCATTGTTTGCAAAGAATTTTTGGGTCCCCAAATGCTCCTTACATTTTAATGTACTCAATATGTTACTTTATTATTTGTACTGAAATTGTTCGAATTTCAGTTCTAAGCAAAAATGTTTCACTAATTTTCACTTAGACAAAATAAGTTCAACATTGAAGCAAATATGTTGTCATACTAGTTTGCTTTTCTCTCTGGTATGTATTGAATAAAGCATCAGAACTTGACTGGGTTTTTCTTTCTTTCTTTTTACCCTGATAAATGGAATCTATCTTCTTATGAAGTCAACTAGAAGTTTGTTTGTTTTTTGAATAGTTTTAATTTAAAGATTCACAGTGATGCTATGCTTTAGTCTTCTGTCATTTGAAGCTGTGTTGTTATATTTCTCCAGCCTTACCTAAACCTCCAGGAACTCCTGTTGTGACAGAAACCACAGCAACAAGCATTACTTTGACTTGGGATTCTGGAAACCCTGAGCCAGTGTCTTACTACATAATCCAGCATAAACCGAAAAACTCTGAGGAACTCTATAAAGAAATTGATGGAGTGGCCACAACACGATATAGTGTTGCTGGTTTAAGTCCATATTCTGAATATGAGTTCCGAGTTGTTGCTGTCAATAACATTGGGAGGGGTCCACCCAGTGAACCTGTGTCAACGCGGACTTCAGAGCAAGCACCATCCAGTGCACCACGGAATGTACAGGCTCGTATGTTGAGCTCAACAACCATTCTGGTGCAGTGGGAAGAACCTGAGGAACCAAATGGCCAGATACAAGGATACAGAGTATATTACACCATGGACCCCTCCCAGCATGTCAACAGTTGGTTGAAACATAATGTGGCTGACAGCCATATCACCACCATTGGGAATCTGATACCACAGAAAACCTACTCTGTGAAAGTTCTTGCTTTTACTTCAGTTGGCGATGGACCACTTTCAAGTGACATTCAAGTCATCACTCAGACAGGAGGTAAGATGGACTTCAGATGGTTTCTTACCAGCAATGGTGAACATTGGGTGATGTTCTAAGCAGTAAACCCAAAGGCCAGATAAACTCTGCATATTGAAAAGAACAGTATTCAGATTATACTGAGTTATATAGTGAGTTGGGTTGGGATTTCTTTTTGAGGTTTCCCATGAATGCAGTTTGAAATACTTATGCCTATGTGTGTTTAAATATTTTTCTAATTTCTGAAGCTTTGCTTGTTAAAGCTTTCCATTTATTTTCCTGGTTTGGTTTTTAACCATTCTGTTTTTTGAAAATTCCTTTCAAAGTGACACTCATTTTTAAAAAAGTTTTGCCTGATGTACTTGCCTACATTGTCATTTTTGCTTTATGTCAGTACATGTTTTCTAAGACAAATATGCTTGAAAGCCCTTCCTCTCATTTCCTTCTTGCTCTTGTCCTCTGTATATGTGGTTATATGTGGCTGAAACATTGTTCCCACCCATCCTTAGGAGTTCCTTTTCTCCTTTCTTTACCTGAGTAATAGAAGTTAAAAGACCCCACTGGATGGGTAAGGTAAAGGTAAAGGTTCCCCTTGACATTTAGTCCAGTCGTGTCCGACTCTAGGGGGCGGTGCTCATCCCCGTCTCCAAGCCAGCGTTCGTCCAAAGACAGTTTCCGTGGCCACGTGGCGAGCACGACTAGACACGGAACGCCGTTACCTTCCCACTGTGGTGGTACCTATTTATCTACTCGCATTTACATGCTTTCGAACTGCTAGGTTGGCAGGAGCTGGGACAAGCGACAGGAGCTCACTCCATCGCGTGGATTCGATCTTACGACTGCTGGTCTTCTGACCTTGCAGCACAGAGGCTTCTGCGGTTTAACCCGCAACGCCACCACGTCCCTAAATTATTTACATTATTTATTTTTTTAGAAGGCACACCCTTCTCATTTGTCCTGATCATAGTGCTCAGAATAGCATCTAAGAAATGAAAAAGATGCAAAGTAAGTTTTAAAGAAGTAAACAACAAAAAAGTAAAAGTAGGAGGTGAGCTCATGACCTGTAATTCTTACCAAGCCCACTCTCCAAGTCCAGTGTGACATACACAGGGCAATTTTATATCCCATGGTGTACTGCAGGTTAACAGATAATGACATGTCGAAGACTACAGCAGATATAGTGATAACCTTTATGGCTGAATAGTCTCCCAGTATTAGGTATTCTCTGTAGCTGCTGTACAGTGGTTCTTGACAATTGACTCTAAATACACTGTTGCTTTATGTGGAGAGATTAATCAAAACTGATCACAGTTTTCTGAATGCATATATGTGTTATAGCTGCTAAAATGTAGAGAAACATATATAGCACTACTTCTTCCTCAAGTTGAAAAGTATTTCTGGACCATGTACAGGTAAATTATTTAATCAGATCTCACAGTTTCTCAGAACAAGGTTTGGGGTGGAAGGATCTTGATTCTGATTTCCTTATTTCCTCTTTCTCATACCCTTTGTTTTCTGACCAGACTTGCCTGAATGGTCATCTTATCTGCATTACTTAAAAGGAATTGCATCACAACTAAATTGAAAATAAAAATTTACTATTAATATGAAGATTTGAAAGCTGGATAGCTCTGGGTTTCTCCTCCAGGAACAAATAGATTTAGTCTCTTACCCTGGGAACAACTTTTGGTTAGACAGGTCACTTTAAAATGACTATATGAAACCTGATAAATTTAACGGACTGAACTCCTTCCCACAGAAATCTCAGTTTCTTTCCTCCTAAAGTGTTCTCTATAAAGCCAGGATTCCTCTCTCTCTTTTAATTACCCAGTGCAGAGGATAAAGAAGGATAGGGATCAAAGTACAATTTTTGTTCTAGCTCTATTTCTTCTTTGTCTAGTAACAATGGCAAAGATATTTTCCCCATTCCTACATACACTGTTAGAGTGATCACCTCAAACATGCAAGCTGACCAGCAGACAATTATGCTGATGTATGGTTCATGTATGCAGAGATGGGTAGAGTCACAGATAATTTTATCAGTTCCCTTAATAAATATTTTCAGTTTTGTTTTAGAAACATGATGCATACACTTCAGTTTGTAAATGAAAAACAAAAACACATTTGCCCTCCCCCACCCCACCCCCAGGATAAGGACTATGCTGTGCAAGGCAGCAGACTTCATCTTTTCCCCTTGCACTGGAAGCTTAACTGCAGCTTCCAGAGGCTGTTTTCTATTAGAAACATAGCCTAGGGGAAAGTTTGTATAATGTATGCAGTGTAAGGAGCAGTCTTTTCCCATATATGTACCAAATAATGTTTGTTTATTTCTTAAATTGTGCACTCTTACTTCAGTTCCAGGACAGCCACTGAACTTCAAAGCTGAACCTGAATCAGAAACAAGCATATTACTTTCTTGGACCCCTCCGCGGTCTGACACAATCTCCAACTATGATCTCGTTTACAAAGAAGGAGAGCATGGAGAAGAGGTAAGTTGACTTAACCTCTCACTTTTTACAAACACTTTGTGGCTATTGCAAGTTTTTTTTATTTATGCTTGTATCATCATCACCATTATTATTATTATTATTATTATTATTATTATTATTATTATTATTATTATTATTATTATTATTATTATTATTATTATTATTAATGAATACAAATTCATGAATACTGTGGTTGCATCACATGAGGCCCATTTCCCAAGGCCGAGAAAGTTACATTACTGCAGCTCTTCTGAGTTTAGGGCACCACTGGTGGGCAACTCCCCTGGGTCCGAAGGCTGCATTGCTCTGACTCACTAGGATGCTACACTCTTGTATGGCACAGCCACATCCAAAAACAACTGCAGCAGCAGCACCCTCTCCTTTTGTTTTTGAGGGAATTTTGTCACTCCTGGCAAATGTAAAGGCAAAGGACAGCTTTCTTCTTCCACCTCCCAAGAAAACTCAGCAGCTATGTTATTTTTTTTTAATTTTTATTTTTGGAAGCTACAGAAATACATGGGGACTTCATGTGGTCTATAAAAGCAGTCAGAGGCTGCATGTGGAAGTTCCAGGCTGCCCATTTTTTAAAAAAAGATGTAGCTTAGGGATATCTGAATGCCACAATGGCCCTTTTCCACCCTCCTTTTATTTTTATTTTTTAAGAGTTATGAGCAAGGGACCTTCTGCACTTTAACTTTAACTTCATAGAACTTGATGGCAGCTCTAAAGGAACTGTCAGATTAGTTATGGTTTTAATATTAGTTAGTTATGTTATTGATATTGAATAGTAAGGCATGTGCCAGAAAAAGTGGATGCTAAGACTTAGTTAGATTTAATGAATTTTTTTTTTTCAGATTCACTGTTTTATTTTTGTGGTCATTCATGTTTCATTCTTCATGGGTTTCACATTACTTCTAGGCATTTTATCTTAAACATAACTTTGTATAAATCTAGACCTTCCTTCCTGCCAACGTAGCAGTTCGAAAGCATGCAAATGCGAGTAGATGAATAGGTACCACCTTGGTGGGAAGGTAACAGTGTTCCATGTCCAGTCATGCTGGCCATGTGACCACGGAAAGTGTCTACGGACAAACGCCGGCTCTTCGGCTTACCCACAGGGATGAGCACTAGCCCCTAGAGTCGGACATAACTGGACTTAATTGTCAAGGGGGACCTTTACCTGTACCTATAGACATTCCTAAAGGGGAAAAACCCAACCCCAGGCATAATACAAAGAGACAGCCAAACAGGGTTCTTATAGTGACTTTGCCGTGTGGTACTCGAGGTCTGTATTGAAAAATCATGGATGATAGACAGCAAGTCTTCCATTAGTATTTCAATTTTAATTACTAGCAAATTTTCTTGTCTCCGTATGCTCCAATAACAGATTTTAAACAACATTTTATTGCAATAACAGTGCAGTGTTCATTTGTCTAGTTATAGCTCCTTCCAAAACTCAAGATCACTATTTCATAAATGACCACTTTGATGTGTGTTGCAAGCACAAAGGATCCTGTACGTTTTTTATTTTTGATGCATTGTTATACTATGTGCAGCAGTCTGGGTATACAGTGCGTTCCCTGCTTGCATACGCAGAGAGATAGAAGAGTACTGGAAGCATGCAGATGTGTGGTTTTAAACAAGAGGTCCAAGGGTACCCCAGGCAGCATGGCCACTTGCCATGAGAGTTGTCGTTCAAACAGTACAAATCCGCTCATGTCTACTGCACCCTGGCATCCTATCTTAATTGTCTTGTTGTTTAGATTATGTTGCTTCTAATAACTGTGTTCCACTATGTGCCTTATACAGTAAATAATAAGAAAATACATTGCTGTTGAGATTTAAATGGTCTTTACTTTTAAATAGAGATTCAAAGTTTCAGTGTTAAACCTGAATTTTAAGCAAAAGCCCAAACACTTGAATGTTAAGTCATTCTTCTTTCTGAATTGCCTTGTAGCAGAGAATTTCTATTGATCCAGCTACATCCTACCACTTACAAGGCCTAAAACCAAATAGTTTGTATTACTTCCGTTTGTCTGCACGCTCTCCACAAGGCCTTGGTGCTTCAACTGCAGAAATCTCAGCTAGAACAATGCAGTCAAGTAGGTGTCTCTCCTTGATTACTTCATTTCTCTTCCTTATAGTTGTTGACAACCTAGTTGACAGGCGAGTGAAATTCTATTACTTTTTAGTTGCTGCTACATAGAGAGAATTTAACTCAAAAGTGTAGGTGGACATACTTTAAAGAACTTGAGCGACATCCAGCGTTGTACAAGCTTGTTACAAACACACACACACACACACACACACACACACAGAGAGAGTCTTTTCCATCATCCAGGCAGATGTAGGATGGGTGGAAGAGCTTGTAAGAGGGAACGAGGACTCCACTACTACAGTGATGCCCATTCCACTAGCAGACAGATACAGTTGGATACAATGCAAGGCTTTCACATTTTCATTAGTTTGTGATGTGATGCACACAATCATGGAGGGGAAGGGTGTTTTAATACAAATACAACCAAGGATGGATCTTCCATTCTTTGGTCTGAGTTCAAAATTTTTTAAAAGGGCTCTTCTTGGTCTCTGATACGGTGATTTCACAGGTGTACAGAACTTGCATCAGTCTCTTTTCTAGATTGGCCCAAGGGCTGTAAGGTGTTGACAAGCACTATTTCTCAGCATTGTTGCTGGGGCGTTCTAGGATATGTTAAAAGTAATATTTCCAATCTCTCTCAAAAAAAAAATTAAAAAAAAAAATGGGGCCAGGCAAAATTCTTTTAAACTTTAGACAATTGGCCATTATTTGATTTCTTCCAGAGAGCCCTGTTCTAAAGTGCTTTTTGCATTTTGTGAAATTTGTCATGGCTGCCAGCATTTAAAAAAATGACTTGTCTTCTTCATCACTCTGACAGGCTGACATTATAATAGACAGCAGCTGAATATCTGTAGATAAACACACACTTTTACAAAGTAGATAAATCATGCCTCTCTCCAGTAGCAAATTTCTTTCAGGCATGCCCAAAGAAAGGACAGGCTTGTTGTTTTTTTAAAAAAAGTAAGTTTTAAGTTCGCATCAATGCAACGTCATTTCTATTTGAAATACCAGGAAAAAGATTTCCAATATTCACAATTTTTTTCTTTCAAAGAACACTTTGCAAACACATGTCAGAATATCTGAAAGCCGACCCCAATGTTTAAAAGGCTTTCCACGTATATTTTTTTCATAGATGAGAAATTGACAGTGCAATCCTATATAAGTTTAGTCAAAAGTCAGTGCCATTGAGTTCAATCTGATTTATGCCCAAATGAGGGTATGGAAATCATGGTTTCATTGCATTTCTCTGATTCCATCCTGCATTAGCATCCTGTGCTTGTTTTATATCAGGGTATGGGACTCCTTTTTTAAATTCCTGTATTAAATTTTATGCACATTTTTCCTTTTGTGCTCACTTATTTATATGTTTTATCTAATGTACATATTTCCTTCTTTGACTAAAGTATATTTATGCATACTTTTCCCATTCAATAAATTTTAGCCACCTGCATTTTGAAACACGTATAAAACATGCACATATTTTAAAACATGCGTATTTTGTTGCACTTCACATTTCCAAAGCCCCACATGAGGTTCACAGATGTGTGAATTCTTATGGTATGAGTCCTAAGAGGTGCAAAATGCCGCTTTACCAAGAATTGAAACCATCAGAATTCTTTTCCATCTAATAAAGATGCTGAAGAATCTGCAAATTCGGGAAAGAAGGGAAGGAGTTGAGAACCAGTTGCAAAAACAGTGATACAATATTATTTGTTTAACTGCACGTACTTTTGGTCACATCACTACTTGTTCCCAGACATAGTTAATATCAAGAACAAAGATAGAGGAATGGGCTAGGGGTCAGTGACATTGAAACCAGTGTGACTTCTAAATTGTATGTGTCTGAGACAGAGAGATGGAGAAAACATAAAAAATGGCAATGTTAACTAAATTTCAGTGAAAGTTACTAGTGGAGTATTCAGTAAGATGCCACTTTAATTGAACAGCAATCAAAAGGAGTTTTAAACATATTTGTTCAAACACCAGTAGACACATGTTTTGGTTCAAATGTTTAACAGCCAACATAAAAGATTATTTAAGCCACAAATATCTTAGTACCTAGTTAGAAATCTGTACTTTTTTTGCTAGATAACGTTTTGTTTGAATAGCTGTTTGTGCATGGGGGGGGGGGGGTAAAAAATTGTATGTATGTATTATAAAATCGCTGGTAGACTTTAATTCTTTGCTAGCCAAGGTTTCTCCAAGAGGAGCTTAAATATAAAACAGAGACCTGAACCAGGGTAAGTACAAGTTACAGTCAGAATCATCTGCCCTGTCACTTTTCCATGGTAGGTAAATCTTTCACTAAGACAAACTTAATATTCTCATGGATTCTGCATGTTTTACTTTATGTTGGGTACAACCAATATCTCAATAAATACTTTTGACTTAAATTTTAACTGTAGTTGGCTTGCTCCCGGCAGACTGATATGTGGGGTGGGGAGAGGAAGTTAGTGTGCTTTGATGGTTTGGTTCAGTTTTTTGTTTTTTTTAAAAAAACACCAAAATGTGCTGGGTAAAAAAATATACAAATGTATTTTGTTCCAGCACTTAGCATAAAGTAATATTTTATGCAATGTGAAGTAATATTTTGTAAAGTAATGCAAGACTGACCAATGTGTCAGATATGCAAAATATTGGTATGTTTTAAAACAGAAACAATAAGGAGTGCAGGTGAATAGATACATAGAAGTATCATGTTTGATCTTTTTATTTCAAGAAGAATTTTAATCACAGGTAGGTAATAATATATTGAGGCTCATTTTCATGTATTTTCCCCCACATCCCTTTTCACCTTTTAGTTAATTCATTTTCAGTTGGTTCACTTTAATAAGCCAAGGCTCATAAGATTGTCTAAAGTTTCTGGTTTTAAGTTGTGATTTTTATTTTTCCTTGGTTTGCCTTTTGTTATTTATTTTTTTTCTTTCCTTTTGTTCATTTTTTCTTCAACCACTTCTGTCCTTTCACTCAAATCCTCCTTTAACTCACTACTGAAATTAGAGCCATCAGCTCCTCCTCAAGACATTAGTTGCAACAGCCCCAGCTCCACTAGTATTTTGGTAAGTTGGCAGCCTCCTCCAGTGGAAAAACAGAATGGAATTATCAGTGCCTACTCCATCAAATACACTGGAATTGATGGAGAAGACGACAAGCCCCATGAAATTTTGGGAATTCCTCCGGACACTACACAGTACCTTTTGGAACAGTTGGAAAAATGGACTGAATATCGGATTTCTGTAACAGCTCACACAGATGTCGGACCTGGCCCAGAGAGTGAATCTATATTGATTCGGACAGATGAAGATGGTATGTTTCCTCCAACACATCAGTTTGACTCTCTGTCTCAGTCTGCTGTCTTTCTATGGCCCAAGAGTATTCCTTTTTCCCCCACCCATCTTTTTCCCCCCAGATCAGTTTCACAAAATATTTTGAACACAAAATGCCTTTCTGCATTTGTGTGCATGTAGGGGGGAGTCTTTTTTCTCTTTTTATTTAGTTTGTTTTGCTTTGAATCTCTAATATATATTAATGAGCCCCCCTCACAATTTAAATTGCTATTCTTTATAAGCATATGCATTTTTCTCTTTACCAAAACATGGAATTATTTTGAGTTTTTTCTTACTTTTTGGCTCTTCTAATTTTAACTATATGTTTTTTGGAAAACTGATGCTCCTCACTTTTTAAAATATTTTAGACACTAAATATCTTTCATATCCAAAACACTGAAGAGGACATTCCAGTTGCCATTATCTTTTTCCCCCCACTTTAAAAAACAGTCAGAAAACAAACAACATTTTACGAGTCTTTTTTGGTTTTTTTATTATTTTGATTACTAAAATACTTCTTTGTACTTCAATGCTTTGAGACCCAAAGCATCTTCCTTGGCTTTTGTACATTTTTACATGTTTTTTCTATTCTCTAATACTCTTTTTTCTTCCATTTTTGCATCAGTCATGGTTTTTGATCTTTTCACTAAAATGTAGACCAGATTTGTTGGGTGTTTTCATTTGCATTCTTCAAGGAAGGCTTAGTGGGTTTGCCCTTTGAAAGAAAGAAAGAAAGAAAGAAAAGAAAAGAAAAGAAAAGAAAGAAAAAGACACTGATTGCTTGGAACAAGTGCCTGTAATTCTTCTTTTATCCACTGATATATTCCAGTTCCTAGTGGTCCGCCTCGCAAAGTCGAGGTAGAGGCGGTCAACTCTACAGCTGTTAAAGTGTCATGGCGTTCACCAGTGCCCAATAAGCAGCATGGTCAAATCCGAGGATACCAGGTGCATTATGTGAAGATGGAAAATGGAGAGCCTAGAGGGCAACCCATGCTGAAGGATATCATGTTGGCTGATGCACAGGTAATCAACTGTGGTCTATATATTTAGATATCAATGGAAGGAGGGTATTTGTAGCCTCACAATGCATTTTATTTTGGACAGCAAATTGGAATGCCACCTACCTTTCAGAACAGTTTATAGAAAGTCATCCCCAAGTTGTTGTTGTTGTTTAATCAAATTGTCAGAACTCTGTACCACTGAAACTTGTTTCTGTATATAAATCATTTTTTTGGATGAGGAACAACTGTTCCTGAACAATGTTGTTTTGGAAAGAAAACCTCACTTCTAAGTACCTGTGCCATTCTAAGTACCTGCAGTATGTGTGTCCTGCTGAACAGAAACATATTTAGCACTGTTATTGTTCATCATCTTTTGTGTGAGATTTCTCTTGTCTTTATCCATTACGTGATCATTATTACCAGAGCAGATACTGTTGGTTATCTGCTTGGGTGGGAGGTCAGCAAGTAAAGGATTTCTGGATCAGAATGTGTATCTGTTATACTACTGATCAATTGCTTCTTTTATACTTACATAATTGTATATTCATAAAGCTGAAATCAAGCATAGGTCAATACTATAATACCATTATCTAAAATTTCCTTTATTATTTTTATGCCTAACAGGAACAGTCTACCCTGTTTCTAGGAATATATGAATTGGAATTTGGGACTAAATCAAATGTTAGTCCAAACCAGAGTATACTCACTGAAATGAGTGAGAATTGTTAGTCACAAGTAACATAGATTCCATATATTTCTGTGGATATGGTCTAGTTGGGACAGACATTTTATTTAGTCGTTTGACTTGGAAACTGTTGAAGTGATCTCACTGGGCATTATCTCATTAATGTTAAAGATTTTAAGTCTTACTAATTATAAAGGAAAGGTTTAAGAATAATTTTTTAGACCTCTAATTAAATGACTTTTGGTGGACAATACATATGTGCAATATATATCGCTGGACTAGACCTTACAGTTATCTTTAGAACTCAGTGTTATATTTTAGGTATATAGGAGCGTGTATTAAATGAGAAACTGGACTGATATAATATGGAGTCTCATTTAAATATGCAGCTACAGTGCAGTAAAATGACAGTATAAAACCAGTCTATTCTTTCTCACATATTATTAATTTATGTATTTTTGTCTCATTTGTCCTCCTGTCTCGTGATGAGGGGACCCAAGGTGGCTCACAGTATTAAAAGAAGTAAAATTAAAAAGACACAAAAATTACACATTAAAATAATTAAACAACACCACCATCAACAACAATAATATACATTAAAGCATGGCAAAAACTGGGGATCATTAAGAAAGAAACCGGAGGCTTGATTTTTGCTGCAGAAGAACAAGCACTCCAAACTTATGAAAGCTAAGATCCAAGGAATTTAGTGCTAACAGCAAATGTTAACTTTGCCCAAAAAAAGATGAATCTGTGTCACACCTCATTTGTGAATGTCCAAAGATTGCATAAACAAATTACAAAATTAGACATGATAGAGTGGCAAAGTTAGTGCACTGGTCATTATGCAAAAAAAAAAAAAAAAAAAAAAAAAAACCACACACACACAACAAAAAAACTTGCCACCTCCAAAAACCCATGGGAACATCAGGTAGAGAAGGTGTCAGAAAATGCAGAAGTCAAGATCTTGTGGGATTTCTGGATCCAAACTGATAGATACCTTGAACATAATGTCTGGATAATCGACATTGCATTTCCAGGAGATGTCAGAGTTGAAAATAAAGAATTGGAAAAACTATCAAAATACCAAGACCTGGCAATTGAAATATCTCACTTGTGGATGAAACATATCTCCATGGTCCCCATAGTCATTGGGGCTTTAGGAACAATATCAAGAAATTTTGCACAGTATTATAAACAGTTGCAGATTTCAGAAACAACTTCATCAGAGTTACAAAAAACGGCCATATTAGGAACAGCCGATATTTAACAGATACTTAGGTTTTTGGTTAAAACTTATATCTGTTATATAATACCAGTCAATGTTTTTATAATTTTAATTGTGTGTGGTATTTAATAATAATAATAATAATAATAATAATAATAATAATAATAATAATAATAATAATATACATTAAGTGATTTAAAACACGTAAAAGTTTAAAAGCAAACTTACTTAGATAAAAACCAACATCCAGTCATGGTTTTAAAAAGCCTCCCTGAAGAGCATTTTCAACTGTTGGCAGAAGGATAAAAGGGAGGAGGCTAAACCAAGCTCCAGAGGGAGAGCATTTCATAACCTGGGAGTAGCCACAGAGAAGACCCTCTCTCATGTCCACTCAAACCTGCCTATGATGGCAATGGGACAGAGAAGAGGGCCTCTTCTGAAAGTATTAAGGGCCAGGAAGGCTCATATTTATTTATTTATTTATTTATTTCATTTATACCCCACCTATCTGGTCAATTGTGACCACTCTAGGCGGCTTACAACACATACTATAAACAATTAAACAAATAACATACACATAACATAATTTGCATAAATAAAAAGAAATAAAGTTTTTTTCCCAAAGATGGCAAGAAACAAGGTGTATGGAGAGATACTATCTTTTCACACAGAGAAGCTGAGTTCTGATAGAACAGATTCTGTTCATGTGAAGGAAGTTTGAAAGTACAGAAATAGTTGAACAATTGGCCCTTCCTTACTCATCACTTTGTTGTGAGACTTCTCTTGTCTTCTCCATTAGGAAGACATACATACACCCATGCTCAAGGAACTTGAGAATGTGATTCCATTGTGGTGAAATCATAAACCATGAAGCCTTCCCTCGCCGCCCATAGTGTAGATAACTGTCAGATGTTACAGTTCAAACACAGCTGAGTCCTGTACACTATGAATGGGGAGCATGTGCTTTTTGGAGCCTATGTCTGTTCCTGGAGGACTCCAAAACTGCTGAATAGCTCAGTAGTTTAAGTACATGGCTGCAGAGCCAGAGGCTAGGAGTTTGATTCCCTCCTGTGCCTCCTTAGCAGGGCCTGGACTCGAGGATCCATAAGGTCCCTTGCAGCTCTGCAGTTCTAAGATTATTATTGTTGTTAACAGAGTGACAGGTTTCAGTTTGGGAGCCTTCGGGGAGCCCCCTTTGGTCCCCTCTTTTTCAGAAAAACAAACAGAAAGCAAAATCTGAGCCCTTCCAGTACATTTTTCTTTAAAACTTTGGGCCAGGTACAGCCCATGGTGATGTTGAAGGCAAAAACGTTGACCCCTAAATCCACTGAGATTCCACACCACCTTTAGATGTGAAAAAAATGTGTGGCAGGAAGAGTATATATTTTAAAAGTGAGAAAAGCTGTTATCTGTAAAGATTTAAATCTGTCTCGTTTTGCTGATGTATATGTATTAAAAAGCTGTTTCATATCCCTGTAATTTTCCTTATTTACGTCTGTGCTTCTAGCATGACTAGAGCAAATATATTGTAGCCATTGGTCCACTGTGAAGCTGCAGTTGTAAGAAAGAGAATATGGCTGTGTTGCACCTCTTATTTTTTAACAGAATGTTCTTCTTCGACAAACTGTGGTATTGTGTGGCTGTGGTTCAGATTCCAGTTTTCAAATGATTGAAGGAATGGAGAGTCTGTACTTTTGGTCATACAGTTTCATTACTGATACGAAGTCTCAAGTACATGTAAATTGCCTCTATTAATCCAAACAGGTTCACTGAATTAATTTTGACAGGGTAAAATAGAAATGAAAATGAATATGGCTTAGTAGCATGTGATTAAACCAAATGTAGTTTTTCATTACCTCTCTGCAGCTCGAATTAATTCAGTCATAAAACATTGCTGTGAAATAACAACACTCCAGACTAGGGTCTTTGTATTTTCCTTTAAGAAGTGCAGCATACCTTTTATGAACCACTTTGGCAGCAACTAAGGAAGTGACATTTTGAAATGCCTGTTTTAGGATCTGGCTTTCCAAATTCAGGCTGATTTTGCTAGCAGGTTTTTGTATTTTTTTTTCTTCTTTAAAAAAAATAGTTTCCTCAACTAGGCTATAAGTATCTCCTCATTTCTTCTGTTTTTCTTCCCAACATTCTTTACTCTGAATCAGTGGGAATATGATGATACTACTGAACATGTGAGTAAAACTGACTGGCCAGACAAAGAAGTGTGGTGGCTCCTCTCCTCCCCTGCTTTAACCTTCCTTTTTGGTTATTTGCACATGTGCATGGATTAACACCTTATTTCATAAACTGTGTTGTTTGGATTTTTTTTAATTCCTTTTGATTTGGCACAATAACGTTTTCTAAATGTGTTGAATTTGCATATTTGTCTGTTCTGCAGCTATCACTAACTTTATCTTCCAATGTATTCAAACTTTTTTTTAAGGCAAGACATGTATCTTTTCCAGTTTCTTAATAACCCAGCATTCTGGGCTCCAATGGGCTCAGGATTTGTTGTAAAACAAATTCTTCTTTTTAGCTTTGACATGATGTCCATTACAATTGATGAGGCACCATTGTAAATGTATATTTCTGAAAGTATACATTGCTCCTGGCCAAGTGCCAGTGGGGTTTAAGGTTTTGTTGTAGAGGAGATTATCTCTTTTACCATAATCAACAATGCTGTCTCATGTAAAAAGCATTATTTATTCTCTTCTCTGGGCCAGTACTCTTTTCCGTGTATAACTGAAACTCCAGAAGCAGAGAGAGTGGAACACTTACGTTCCTTTCCCAACCACCACTCAACAAAATGTCAGTCAGTCAACTCATAATGTATAACCATATTCTTCTGGATGATTCTGTACGTGTGTGCTCAGATCTCAGTCTACCATGTGTAGTATTTGAAATATGAAGACACACTTTTAAAAGAATCATTTGAAAAGGAAAATGTTTTGTGAATGTATGTCAATAGGATTAAATCCAAGGGATTAACAAAGTTGTTTATACGATGGCCAGAGTTTTAGGTCTAAGGTTCTTCGATTGGATTTTTCAGATGTATTTTTGAAGGCAGTTTCTGTTCCCTTACCATTACTTAAGTTCTGTTACCTTACTTGATACCTGTACACATAATTGAGATTCTGTTCACATCATACTCTTACATTATGAACAACCTATTTCCCAAATTGACCATATGTTTTATGTTGCATCCACACTTTAATTAGACACAATGATCTCATATGAATGACTCCCTTACAGTTCAGTGAAACCTTATCTCCATCCTTTAGTCTCTATGATTGACACAGCTGGATGTTATAAAGAAGTGGATGCCGCTACCTACTTCCAGTATCTCCCATCCATCCACCCTGTCCTCTTATGCATGTTTTGTATACTTGTGAGCATGAGTAATGTTGTTGTTCTTTAATGGATGGAAGATATGCATGCACTGACAACCTGTAGTTCAAAGAGTGGGGTCTCATACTCCTATTTCAGGATGAGCAACCCTCTCAGAGCAAGCTGTCTTTGGAGATATGCCCTGCCATTCCCTTCACAACTAATTGTGTTGTCTGTGCCTGTGTAGATGGGAAACAACTGAAAACAAAGCTCAGTTGAGCTGTATGAAACTTTTCCACACATAGCTGTTCTGGGTAGATCAAGGTGCCCATTTGATAGCTCCTGTGTTTGAAAACAAAGAGAATGCAAATGGTGCCCTTTCCCCAGCTCCACTTACCATCTAAATTCCTTCTTCTCACTTGTAATATAGATTTTTGTTTGACTATCTGGAACTGAGTGAGATTTCTTTCTTTAGTTGCACATTCAGATTCACACATACAGATATACTATACACTAGATAGATAAAGTGAAGATGTAATCAATCCAAAATCAAGATTTTTTTTAAAAAAAAGGTCAATAGGAGTCTGCTTCTATTAAGCACATAACGTTCTATTGAAATCAGTAGAACCTACAGATCTTAATTCTGAGCAGATCAAACTCTGGATGTTCATTCTCTACATTAAACATTGCATGTCTGTTCCCTTCCTTTCCTCTTTTTTTCCCCATCAATAATAATCGGCTTGACTGCGTCTGATATAAAACCCATTTCAAATGTACTTTACTCTCTCTACTCCTTTTCTGATCATATTTTAGGCTGCAATCTTATCCTCTGTTAAGAGTACGTTCTGCTGAACTGAAAAGGGCTAATGTCTGAATTACTGAAAATTAATTTGCACATATTACTTCAACAGTGCACATCTTCTTTATTTTTCATTATTAGAAGAAGGGAGTTTCCAAAGCACAGCCCTATAGCTTTTTAGCCAAAACTGTAGTGTGCATAAGATTGCTGACATTACAGCAAGGGAAGGCAATGCCTCTCAGGTTGAGGGCCACATTCTCAATGGCGATCTGTCCAGGACCATGTGCAAGCCGTGGTGAAAACCACAATTGAAATTAGACCTTATTCTCTCCCCCCCCCTCCCCCCCCCCATTGTTTCCTCCTGAGCAGACTCCTGGGGAAGGGACAGATTGCTCCCAGAGGCAATTGTTGAAATTAAGCCAAGGGACACTTACAATCCTACAGATGCAAGTTATTGAATCTTCCTTTGTAGGATGGTTCTAATTTTTTCTCAGAAGGGAGACTCTGTAATTTCATTGAGACATAAGCACATATTCATTAAGATTAGAACTTTACAGCTGCATCTTCTGCATCTTTACTCAGAAGCAATGGGGCTTACTCCCAAGAACTGAACTGTGCACAGAACTGTAGCCTTGTTATTGTGGTGCAGTTAGAGATTTATTTTCCTCCATTAATAATGGCTAGTAAATACTACACTACCCCCATATACTGTCACTTGTTTTCTAATTGGTTTATACTAAAAGAGTTTTTTATGGATTTTTTAAAAAATATTTTGGATTAGTTTTGTTAGTTTCTTTCTTTTTGCTGGTATAATTAACAGCATTCAGCTGTCAGCCTCATGCTTTATAAAACCGTTTGGGGCATGCTACGCAGAAAAGTTGTGATGCTTCTTGCTTAAATGCAAAGTCTCACCCATCACTGCAGGTAGCATGAAAGCCATATGCACTGATTTGCACCAAATACCAGATGAAACTTGTGGTTCAGCAATGCATTTATTTTGACAGTGTCTTTGGTTTCTTTGTTTTTTATTACTTCGCCTTAGGAAATGATCATAGCTGGACTACAGCCTGAGACAACATACTCTCTCACTGTGACAGCCTATACAACCAAAGGTGATGGAGCACGGAGCAAACCTAGATTGGTGTCCACTACTGGTGCAGGTAATATATGGATATCCTTTCCTTTATCATAAAGTTTTGAAAGCAACACTGTGTATTGATCTCTCTGAACAGAAGCAGAAAATGCTCGGGCAGATGGTTAAGTAGACCAAAGTGGACTGATTTTCATTGCCAGCTATCTATGCCTTGTTTATGCAAGAGTTCGTAGTCCAAAAAGCAATCTTAAATTCATCCTAGAGCTTGTCCATACCTTGGGGAAATTGTCTTAAGGAAAATGAACAACAGACCTTCATGCTGTATCATAAATTGCTTTTCAAAGGCCCCTCAGTACTGAAATCATTTTGGCCTGGAGTGAGGCGTTTAAGAAGCAAAAACTCAACCTCATCTTGGGGTCATAGAATGTGGGTGTATGGTTCTTTGGAACTCAACTTAAATATAAAAAACATTATAAATATATAAATATTAAGAACCCAGAGAACCCAGGTAGATTAAAGTTGCTAACCTCTTCTCAAATCTAAATCCAATTTTTGCATGTTGTTGTTGTTATTGCTGACATTTAAGACCTATCAGACTTAGTTCATCTCATGTGTCTCTTAACTGTGGTGAGATGCCAAATCAGGATAGAATATGTAGCTATTTGGATGAAGGAAACTTCCTGCTCAACTTCCGCTTAAACCTAATGCTGGTGTCTAGTCACAGTAATGTATAGGATAATACACTAAATATGTGTAGTCACTGATTAGATTATTTTTGTTTGAGCAATGATTTAAACTGCATGCTGCCATCTCCAGTTCATTATTTCTGTCATAAAGAAATATTAAAGCTTATCCTCTGTTTTAATATCCCTTACTTTTTAATAGCCACAACTGATTGAGTTTTTTTCTTTCTTTTTTCTAAAGAAGTCTTAAACTTGAAGGCTGCCACAAGAGAAAAAGCAATTTATGGCATAAATAATTTAGTGACAGCTTCCAGCAGCCTCTCTTCCTAGAAATCTGAAGGAGTTATTATTCCATTTCTCTGGACTCTCCTGCTTTTGCTTATGCTCCATTGGTTCAATGATAGTTATAATACAATGAAAAATATGGCCTGAAATACACATCTATAGTCTTTTCTCAGCTCTATAGCAGACTCCTCTTATGCAGCTGTGGAGAAGAGTCAGAATTAATCAGGAAGATATTCTTCATATGCTGCAAAATGAAGAAAAAAAGTATAAAATGCACAGGATTCTATTTGCACAAGAATAAGACATTAGAAATGAGAAATAGGTGGGAAAGAGGTATAAGAAATAGAATTCTTTTATTGTTAACAGTAGAAGACAATAGACCCCTGATGGTTCCCAAACTTTTCAAGGCTTCCTGTTGGTGGAATTAAAGCCAAAATAAGTCAGCCAATGTACAATAGCAGAGATATCAGCAGACAGAGGTTTGCAGAAACTCAAGAATTCATTCAAGGATAAAACTGAAATGGTGCCTACCACCCCATGGTACTGTATATTGTCTTGGTGGCTGAGAAGTATGAGGTGTGAGAACGAATGGAATAGCTGTAAAGGGAAGATGGGAGAAGAAACATAGATGTTAAAAATGTAGAAGGAACCATGGATAGCTCACATCACTCATGTCAATGAAAATGCTCAAAGAACTACCACTGCCATCTTGAGATTCTTCTTTGCAAAAGGGGGCTCATATATACCATCTATACTAAGAGTCTTCCAATGCAAGTTACTGGCCCAACATCTGTATGGTTCAGGCCTATAAATACAGTGGTGCCTCGACTTACGACCATAATCCGTTCCAGAAGATGGACGTAACTCAAAATGGTCGTAAGTCAAAGCACCATTTCCCATTGAAATGCATTGGAACGCGATTAATCCGTTCCAGAAGAAGAAGAAAACCCCCCAAAAAATAAAATAAAAATAAAACACTGAAAGCCCCATAGGAATGTGCTGGGGCTTTAAAAAACAAACAAACCCAAAAATAAACAATGGAGTAAGCCCCGAAGGTGCTGGGGCTTTTAAAAAAAACAAACCCAAAAATAAACAACGGAGCAAGCCCCGAAGGCGCTGGGGCTTTAAAGAAAAAACAAACCGAAAATAAACGGAGCAAGCCCCAAAGGCGCTGGGGCTTAAAAACAAAACAAAAAATAAGCAATGGACCAAGCCCCATCGGAAGGCGCTGGGGCTGCAAAACAAAAAAACAAAAACAGAAAATAAACAGAGCAAGCCCCGAAGGCTCTGGGGCTTAAACAACAACAACACAGCACAGAAACATAACCCAAACCCACCCTGCAAAACCCACCCAGAACAGTTTTTAAAAAGCAGAAAGCAGCACCTTACCTTACCAGGCAGTCCGAAGCCTCCTCCGATCGCACACTCTCTAACCGTTGGGGCGAAAGTGCTACAAAGAAGCAGTCTCTTTGCCTACCAACGGTTAGCAATTTGAATTCCCCACCTGGAAGTCCCTGCAAGGGAAGCATGCAAGACCCATCGGAAATGGGGGAAAAACCCCAAAAAGCAACCAAACCCCCCAAGACCCATCGGAAATGGGGGAAAAACAAACAAACAAACCCCCCAAGACCCATCGGAAATGGGGAAAAACACTCCAAAAAGCAACCATACCCACCAAGACCCATCAGAAATGGGGGGGGGGGGACCAAAAAACAAACAAACCCCCCAAGACCCATGGGAAATGGGGGGGGGGGGAACCAAAAAACAAACAAACCCCCAAGACCCATCACAGCACAGAAACATAACCCCCCCAGCCCAAAACCACGCTGCAAAAACACCCAGAACAGTTTTTAAAAAGCAGAAAGCAGCACCTTACCTTACCAGGCAGCCTCCTCTGATCGCACACTCTCCAACTGCTGGGGTGAAAGAGCTACAAAGAAGCAGCCTCTTCGCCAACAACAGTTAGCAATTTGAATTTCCCACCATTTTTCCCTGCCTTTTTGTGTTTGTAACTGGAAGCTCCGGCCGCAAGTCGAAGCAAAATTTTGCAGCCAGAGCTGGTCGTAACTCGAAATGGTCGTATGTCGGGATGTTCGTAAGTCGAGGCACCACTGTACATAAAGACTTCCGTCCCCTAGACATAGTGCAATCTAAATTCCTGAGAACTGTATTTGGTGTACCATGCTGTATCCCTAGTGACTTACTCAGAATAGAAGCTGGAATGGCCCTGCTTGAAACAACTGCATAGTATCAAATAATATTTGGCTGAAGTTAAAACTTAATCCTATTGGTTTAGCCTCAGATTTTAATAGATAACCACCACTCAGACTGGGCAAGAGCAGTGGAAGGAAACAGTCATCCTATGGATTATCCCCTCTGGCTTTGTTACATTAGGGATTTAGGAAAGTCAGTGAGAATATTAGGAAGCTGATCTGGAATGTAGCCATCCAACTCAACAGAATACATGTCCCATATCACTCAGTAAGATCTTCATCCCAGCAGATTACCTTTACAATTTAGAACTTGCAAGACATCAGAGGGCTTTCACTGTGGCCCATGTCAATGTTCTGCTTTCAGCCATTCTAGAGAAAACATATTCATGCCTTACGATCAACTTTTTTGTCCTTGCCAATCCAGTATGGTGGAATCGATGGAACATATCCTGCTGTATTGCACATTTTATAAAGGTTCATACAATCTACTTACTTCCCTAATTTTAAAACATTATCCAAGTAGACCTGATAAATTTTACATCTTTTTTCTCCTCTCTCATTCCTCAAGTCAAATTACAGCTAAGGTTGCAAAATGTTATGCAGCAGCTTGTATAATAAGAAAACAGGTGATTAAATCACTGCAGGAATCAGATCAGAAACCTACACTTAACTGCAATTTGAATTTCAGTCTGCTTTGTATCTGTTGTAAATACTATATGATGTATTATTGTATTTTAGTTTGTTATATTTAAATGGCTGACCTAGGGTCATAATAACAATAAAGTATAAGAAAAAAATATTGACTATTCGGGTACATCATTTGCTGGTTTGTGCAGTCTTAAAATGTCCCTAGAGATACATGTGTGAGCAAACCCTAAACAGAAGTACTATATACTGCAACATTTTGTTGTGGGTCCCCAGTTGTGTTTCATTGCAGACCTCCACTCGTATACACACGTGCACCCATTTTTATTCTTTTTCTCTCACCTCCCTCTTTTTTCTCTCTCTTCCTCCCTCCCTCATATGCCAATAATTAACTTTTGCATATGAGAAGTGAGTCTTGCAACAAGAACAGGGCTTGGATATAGCTGTGAGGAGAAAGGAGGAGATCATTCTCACTATTTCATGCTTTTTAAGTGAGAGATCTATACTATTTTCAGAAGATTTTGCTCAGGATGGATTCACAGCAGTATTTTCTGTCAGCTGATAACCATAGTTTGAAACTTCCATTATGTTACTTATCTCCAATAGAAGCTTTTATGTTATATGAAATCAGGGCCAGTTTTATACATTCAATCAAACAGAGTTGTGGAGCTCTCTTTAAACTGCTGTGCTTTGCGATTTAGATGGGAAGTTGCAGGTCTAAGTGTCTCTCCCATGCAGTACAAAACCAAAGTTAAAATTTGTATATACTTGTATTGTATGTGGAAATGGCAATATGGAGATATTTTCCTGTCCTACTTGGAGGTTCCAGGAATTGAATCTGGCAAACATGTTTTCTGTTTAAACTCTTTCTCTCTCTCTCTCTCTTTTCTGGCCCTTACAATTTTTATTTAATTTGGGGGGGGGGGGGGCGCTTCTTTATTTGAATTAACCATTTAAAAGAGATACACATATGTACATAATATAGTTTCACATGTATGTGCTTCTTGTATTCATGCCATTAGGACAATTGCTTATCTTTTTTCCTCTGTGGTAGAACACTGGGGAAATGGGACAGGGAATTGAAAAAGAAGCCTATTATACTGTGGTGAATACTTGATTAATGAGTTTTGTGAGGGTGTCTATAACATAAATAATATAAGAAGTGTGAAGTGCAATATTGCAAAAGTTTAATGAGGCTACTTTCCATGCTAAAATATTTTTGTGTTTCAGTTCCAGGAAAACCTCGGCTTGTAATTAGCCACACGCAAATGGGTACGGCTTTAATTCAATGGCACCCACCTGTTGACACCTATGGCCCCCTGCAGGGGTACCGACTGAGATTTGGCCGCAAAGACATGGATGCATTTACAACACGGGATTTTACCGATAAAGATGACCACTACACAGCTACAGATATTCACAAAGGGGCTTCTTACATCTTTGGCCTTTCAGCTAAAAATAAAGTGGGATTTGGGGAGGAAATGGTGAAAGAAATCTCAATTCCAGAAGACCTGCCAAGTGGATTCCCTCAAAACCTTCATTCAGAAAGTGCCACCTCAACTTCAGTCCAGCTTATTTGGCAACCACCCATCTTGTCAGAGAGAAATGGTATCATCATCAAATATACTCTGCAGTACAGAGATATCAATGTGGCACATCAACAAACAGAGGTCCCTGTGGTTCCTCCTGATACTGCAATGACACTCTCAGGCTTAAAACCAGATACCACATATGATGTAAAAATACGTGCACACACAAGCAAAGGGCCTGGTCCATATAGTCCCAGTGTCCAGTTCAGGACACTACCTGTGGATCAAGGTAGGATTTGTCTGCTTATGGCTTGTCTTTTAAAGGAATCTCAAGTCTTTGGATATCGATATTTGTGAAGCTCTAATTTAACTTGACCAAACCATCATATAAATAGTCTCAACTAACACCAGAGGTAAAGTATGTAAATCTCCATGTGTTTTGGATTCATTAGAATTCAGTTATCCCATATCAGGCAAGTCTGGCTCACTTCTACGTAATAATTGCAGGTAAGAAAAATATAACATTCTGAGTTGTAATTTGTAATTCGATGTGGTTTTAAAAGCAGGTAGGAGAATTAATGGCTGTGTTCACTGGTGGAAGTGGGATGGGATCCAAGGGTCAAGATGTACTTTAAATACATTGCTTTTCCTTTTCCAGCAGTGTTTGCAAAAAATTTTCATGTCAAAGCAGTGATGAAGACATCAGTATTGCTCTCGTGGGAGATACCAGAAAATTACAATTCTGCCTTGCCTTTCAAAGTAAGTTGTTTCCTGATTTAAAAGACTTGAGGGGTAAAACTGGTTCTGGTTAAGTAGTTTATTGAACAGAGGATTTTTTTTTAAATGTTGTACTTTTAAAGCTTTCTTAGAAATGCTAAATCTTGCTGTTAAGTTAGGTCTTCTGACAATGTGAACTTTCTACCTTAACATTAGCAAGGGGGCAACCTTCCAGAATTTTGGCTGATATTAAATATTACAGATAATGCCAAGGTTTTCTTTCTTTATAGTTCAGTGCTATTTGTATTAGACTAAATGAGGAAAAATATCATTTTCTTCTTTGTTTTTGCTCTTTAGCTTGTTATAAATGAGAGTACTCTATTCACTTTTGTGCCATCCCAAAATAAAAACATAGTTTGAAACTTGTTTGTGGAGAAGTTAAATGTTAATTTTCATTACCCTTCAATTATTTCCTTTGTTTTGTCTTTTCTATCCATTTTAAAGAAGAAAGAGGAGAAATGCTTTACCAAAAAAATCATTTCTGCTCTGTAGATGATGATCAAACCTGAATTCCAGGGAGACAAAAGTAGACTTGTCTGAGTGGAGAGAAGTTCCACAAGAGGGACATGCACACCATAGATTCCCTTCTTGAGTAAACCCAGAGAAAGCTCTGTTGTCCAGCATTATGATATCCAACAGTATTGCCATCAGTAAGGGTCAAATTGGGGTTCTACAGAGTGTGATTAGGAGAACAGCCAGGTGGATTTGGATCTGCTTAACCCAAAGCCCCTCACTTCTGCAATATACCTGCAATAATATGTACCAACCAGTGGCATACTTGCCCTTTTAACTGGTGGGAGGTGAGAACCAGCAGAATAACCAGGAAATCAAGAAGAGGAACTACTCTGGTCAAAACAAGCCAGCAGATGGATTGTCCTCCACAAAACTCAATTTCACTCATGGTTAAGGTAGTTCTATATGTTCATACATCAGCACCATATACAGTTCATCTATAGCATCTTTACTCAGATATATGTCACATTGAGTTTTGTACTATCTAAGTAGTTCCAAACACAGACTCCTTGTTACTCTTCATTTGAAATTAAAACCAAAAAAAAAATGTTTTGCCGTATTTTTCAGTTAAGTCACAATTGGCTAGTAAAGAATTTCTAGATGCCATTTGGTTATTTTTCTTAGCCAAATTTTCATGTAGATTTAAGATGGCTAACCTATGGTTCATAATAACAATAAAGTTAACTAAATTTTCCCCAAATCCTACAAAATACTTTTATTGATTCTACTTTTTATCCAATAATGTATTTTATCTTTGCTACTGTATTTGTACATTATATTTCAATATATTTTCAAGGAGATTAGATATGCGTAAAGTTAGACTCTGGCTAACTTAATTCTCCAGTATCCCGAGTTATTTTTCCTCCATTATTTTACTCTTGACTGTTTTATCTCAAGTATACTATGCTACTAACATTATTTTTCATTTTATTTCTCACTATATGTAGCCATTTTTATTTTGAATTTTCAGGTGAAAATCACTTGTCTTTCTTTCTGCTGTGGTCTTAAGCATATATCTGAGAAACAAAATAGTTTAATAAAAATTGTTCAGTCCTTCATTCATTTGTTTACTCAAGCCAAGGCTACAGTGCTTCCCACTTGTAACTATGAATTGTAGCACATATATTGTGGACAAATATATTTGCTGACAAAAGATTAGTTGACAGTCAAAAAAGTAGAGAAAGCAGTGGGTTTTTTACAACACTGTTAACATTAATTTCCGGTCTCTAGTAACTAGCATAGATGGCTGATAATCCAAGCAAGATCAACAGGATAGGGGGCTTGTCCTTGAATTTTGAGATGAGACATCCCTTCTATTTTGACTGTGAGTTGTAGCAGCTCCAGTCGTGCCTTGCTGCTCACCACTTTCTCATTCTGCCTAAGCTAGTAGACTGAGTGCACCTCTCAGAATATCATGAAGAAGAAAAGCCATCCTCTTTCTTCATATGGGTTTCTTAGATGGAAGGGAAGTGGTAGGGCCTTTTCCCTTCCTTCAGTGTCTTATGTGACCTGGGAGAGAGTGAGTTAGTGTGTAGCTAAGGCCCTTCCTGAAAGTTCTGAATAGTTGATATGGTGCATTCCTCTCTTGTAGCTGTACTCTTCCCATTAATTAGTAGATCCAACTTCAGCAGTTCACACCATTTACTGTTTTGCCAAGTGCAACAAAATCTGATGTGAGAGACGTTTCACTCTTCTAGCAAATGTATGTGAATCCAAGCATACAGCACTAGCATAGTCATCACTACACATAGGGCTTTTTTGAATTTTTTTTCAGGACAACTACCACAATTCACCAGGAATTCCACCATCCAGAATTCTGGCACCTGTAGTCAAAAATAATCCAAGGGAGTTTCAGCACACACACTTCAGGCCCACCATGGCTCAGCCATTGCAAAGGGAAAGAGCAAATGGAACTTATAAAGCTCATAGCAGCACTTAAAGTACTGGGGAATGTGACTCCTTTCTCTTTCTTCACAGTTTTCCCAGCTTACCACTATCTGTTTAACACCAAAGATTGCAATATTTTCTAACAATAAGATATAGCAACAAGATATATTGTGGGTAATACTCTGAATGGGGAAAAAGCAAGTATCGACAAAAGTGAGGATATGGTACAGAACTGCGTTAACAAAACATATAGGATAGATATAGCCTGCTTTATTTAATATGTTTAGGTTGTTAACTCGTTAATGACAGACTATGGACATCTTATGAAATTATTCTTGATCTGAGTAGATGTGTCAGGAAAAATAAATGAAGAATTTATTAGGGAGGAAAATAATGCCATATGTATCAACAGAAATAAGAAAGAGAGATATGCCATGAGATTTTAGCAGAGACATGGAAAAGGGCCAGGAAAAACCAGTTCTGGAAATTCCAGGAATCCTTATGTTAAATCTTAAGGATATTTTTGGAAATTCATTTCTGTTGGTACCTAACACATACAATATGGAGTTGCATAGGCCAGAGCACTGAGGATGTACATGGAAAAGCAGATGTTGGGCATATTTATGGTATTTTCCAAATATTACTATATTTTGGGAAAAGACAGTAGAAAATAGTGAAATGACATGAAATAATCTGGCATGATCCATTCATTGTTCTTTTTGGATATGTGAAGAATGAAGTGTTTCAAGAAGACCAGAAAATGATCATTAATTTGCTAATGGCCACTAGAATTGCCATCAGTTTTAAATGGAAAGAAAAGACAACCTGTCAGAAGAGAATGGAAGATGAGTGTCTGGGAACTGGTATTTGTATTGAAGTTAGCAAACATTACTATTAGAGTGGGTAGACATGAAAACAAAAGATTTGTTGAAAATTGAAAATGGTCTATTATGTTTTGGAATAATAAGTTGCAACCAGGATAAAGTACAACTTATGATTAATAGGAATATTGTGAAGAGGAAAAGCTGTGTGAAGTTATAAGCAATAAAAATAATTGCCAGGTTATTGGATTTATTTTTTTAGGGGATGAATAACCGTAAAATGGAAATATGTATAAAATCTTCAATTATGATCATTATCATCAGGAGCAGCATCAATACGGAGGCCTCGTTTCATTTTTCTTACATATAGTAACTAAAATGCAGAAAGAACATTGAATAAGGAGCAAAGCAAGAGAACACATGAACAGACTAAAACAACAACAAAAAGCAAATGTTGCCATGAAGGTGGCTATTTACACAGAACCCCACAGTATCCCTTTCTAATTTTATTTATTTATTTAATTTTTTTACCCTGCCCATCTAGTGGCCAGGCCACTACTCTAGGCAGCTTACAATATCACACCACACCATCTCTGGACAAACACTGGCATCTTTCTAATAGAGAGAAATACTGTATATCTTTCTGGGTTGTATAATTAAAAGCAAGCACAAGAGGAAATAAATCTATGTAACCTTTAGAGGTGCATCTGAATAACCCTGGAGTTAGATGTGAAGAAGAAATGTAATGTCAGTAAAGTTAGGAGAAAGTGAGAAAAATGTGTAGACAACTATATTACAGATCACAGGAATGCACCATTACACATTGGATGTGGAGGATAGTTTTAGCTCTTGTTGTTAGCCATCATAGCAAAGTGGAACCAAATTCAGGCTTTATTGTGAGGTGTCTTTCCTTCATATCCTTCTGGTGGTTCTTCTAAGCTGTATGCTGACCACTATAAGAAACAGAATCCTGTGTAGGTGGACCCTTAGAATGATGTAGTAGAATTTTTTTACCCTTCTGTTTTCCCTTTCATGCCTTCCTCGTTAATTGTCCATAACTTCATAGAAGCGGGTTACAATGGTTAGGCATTCAAGCCAAAATTAAAGTCAAAATTAAATTATCAGTTAAACCTCACCTATGCATACACTAATTGGTTTAAATCTAGATATTAGATAGGCCTCCCTTAATTTTTTACTACTAATATTTTTCTTCAGCCTGTTTAAATCTCCCTTCCTAGATCTTGTATGATGATGGCAAAATGACAGTTGAGGTGGATGGCCGAGCCACACAGAAACTTATCACCAACTTGAAGCCTGAGACATCCTATTCATTTGTGCTGACCAACAGAGGGAATAGCGCCGGCGGTCTTCAGCACAGGGTTACAGCAAAGACAGCACCTGATGTCCTGCGTACCCAACCACTCTTCATTGATAAGACCAATCTTGATGGAATGATAACAGTGAAACTCCCAGAGGTTCCTGCAAACAAATCCATAAAGTGAGTTAACATGTTATGACTCGTGAATAGCTAAGAGCAGTTTAAGAACAGGTTAGATGAGCCTTGCGCCTTTTTTGAACCAAATTCTTTATGTTTAAAGCTTTAAGGCTAATTTCATTTATCCACGCCAGCTGGAGTAGATGCATTGAATCTAAGGGAGTTGCATAAATATTGATTCAGCAAGTCCCATTTATTCAATGAGCCTTACTGTAGTTGGAAGCAGCAAATGCCCTTTACTTTTGCAGCTGCAGCCTTAGATGCACAATCTGCAATTAATAGACATGTATTTCAACACAAGTATCAAAATGTTCACTCTCTCTGTCTATCACAATTATGTCCTGCCTGCCTCTCATGGCACAGCTAAGATGATATACGTGGAACTCCTGTGTGGTGTCTCATGCCAGCACTCCTGAGATACTATCAGTTCTATCTTCTGCAAGATCACTGCATATTTTGTAGCAGTCTCACAAAGGAAATACAACACTAAAATGTGGTGTAAAATACTATAGATGTGTGAGTTTAAAGCCTATTGCAAATGGCTGATCCCTTAATACAAGATGTAGAAATACATAGGAAGAAATCCCTTAAATTTCCTTTGGCAAAATCTGAAAGATAACAGAATCTTAGAGAACCCATGTAGCATACTCAGAACACAGAGAAATGTCTGTTTGAACCAACATATTACATATATATAAAGATAATCTGACAAAGTGATAGTCAGTTGCGGAATCACACCAGTCATCTGATTTGCATGCCTTCAAAGCAGACAAAAGAACTAGCTATCTGCTAAGGAGAAACTGAGACCGGTGAGAATTAGACTACTTTTCTGTTTCATTTCACTCAATCTGAAGTTTGAAAGAAAATATACAGAACAGGTTAAAAGTAACAGCCTTCTTCCCACACAAACATGTACACACACACACTTCTCTTTTATATCAAATCGATTTCAACTCTTCATCTTATGGTGCAGTTTGGCCCATATATTGTTTGACAAAATAACTATAAGAACCTCTGATATATAGTTGTTTGCACTACATTTGGTCCTATTGCACAGTATTGTTGGGCTTAATGAAAAGGTATAGGTGACTATAGGTTTTGCTGAAAGTGCCCAGGATTTTGTGTGATTGCTATAGAGTGATTACTACAGAAGGTTCTGCTCTTTGAAAGACAATAGTTAAAACCTTTAACTTCCTAGTCTCCTCCCTCCTGAATACTCAACATCTGTCGATTTAAGCCTGCTCTTTTCTAGGTATTTTAGCAGATATGTATGAAATAAATGGAAGATGCAGAGGAGTGTAAAAACAGAGTCAAAGTCATTCTTTTATTTTATTTTATTTAAATGGCAAGCCATCTTTTTTTCTGTACAGTTTTGTGGTGGGGAGATCACTGTTGAATATGGCAGTTCTTGCTTGCTTAATGTAAAAACTGAAAGAGAAGATCAACTGACAAATTCATAAACTGGTTAGGAACCTCCCATCCAAACTGCCTTTTCATCCATCTCTTTCTCTCAATCTAGTTTTTGCCGTCTCTACCATGTACCTGAAGGCTGAGACATCAAGATCAGGCCTATCCCTTTTACCTGTTTCCTGGAATGCTCAGAGCAAATTGAAGGCCTTAAAAAAAAAAAACAAAGAACGAAGAGTGCTGCTTACATACCACTGCATAGCGCTTAAGGCACTCTCTGGGCAGTTTACAGTTTCATTATGCAGGCTACACATTGCCCCCACTCCCAGCGAGCTGTGTACTCAATTCATTGACCTTGGAAGGCTGAGTCAACCTTGAGCTGGCTACCTGGGATTGAACCCGGGTCATGAACAGAGTTTTGGCTGTAGTACTGCAGTTTAACCACTGCACCACAAGGCTCATGTCATGAACTTTAGTAGCTGCAGTTAGCTGAAACAACTATCAACAGACAAAGCTATGTAGATCAATTATATTTATGGTTTAGCATCCTTATGTTCAAATAGGATAACAGTATCTTAATATGTTCTCCCTTTCAAATCTGTTTTCATAGGCATAGTTTGAAACAGAATTTTTTTTATTTCCAAAAATTGCAAGTTGTGATTTAACTCTAAAAATGATTCTGTAATAAATGGATTTGGCAGCTGTGTGTTCTGTTCACAGTTCTGGAACATGGTTTACAAGGCTTCTTAAATGGCTCTGTGCAGATTAAACAACAAAGATAGTACTAAAAAGCTGACAGCACAGCACCAATAGGGATTCAAAACGATGGACAATAAAGAGTTGCCAGAAAGGCATGAAACACAGTAAAATCAATAACTGTTATTGCTCTGGCTGCAGTGATTCTTGCTGCCTTTAAGACTCCCATGTGCATAGCGGAAGGAAATGGGGAGGAAAATGAGCAGGTTGTTAAATATTGCTGGGGATGCAACCTGGCTTTTCTCAGGTGAGTTTTAATGTCATTTCCAAGTGGAGGTTCTCCTTTTTTATTTCTGACCAACGAATTTCAGGAAAAGCAAAATGGAAAGAAATTATCCTAAGCTGTAGAAAAGGATAAAAATGGGGGGGGGGGAGAGAGAGAGAAACAACACTATTACCATGAACCAAGTACAGTGGTGCCTCGCAAGACGAATGCCTCGCAGGACAAAAAGCTCACAAGACGAAAGGGTCTTGAGAGATTTTTGGTGCCTTGCAAGACGGGGCCGTCTTGTGATATTTTTCGTCTTGCGAGGCGCGTTTCCCATAGGAATGCATTGAAATTTTAATTAATGCGTTCCTATGGGGAAAAAAAGTCAGAAACCCAAAGAAAGTCAGAAAAAAAGTCACTTACCAGGTAGAGTAGACCGAGCCCAGCTCCTCAGTGCCTTTGTAGCCCCAGAACAGCCGGAAAAAGAGTGCCAAACAGCGGAGAGTCAGCAACCAGCAGGGAGCCGGCAGCCATTTTGTGTTTGTCTCCGCTCCTGCCCCCCCCCCCCCGCCTCTCAGCTGATCGGCGTTGGGTCTAAGAGGCTTTTTCCCTGCTAGGCAAGCCTCGGGAAGCCTTAGACCCAGCGCCGATCAGCTGAGAGGGGGGGCAGCTGATCGGCGCAAGGCTTGCCTACCCCCCCGGACAGTTTTCCTCCTTCCCTGTGCACCCACAGCGATTGTTTCCAGCCCCTTTCATTCGGGTCGCAACAGAAGTCCATGGGGGGGCAGACTCACATACGGGGGGGGGGGGGGAAATTAGAGGGAACGTTGATCGGGAAAAGGGTTCTGTTTAGGAAAGCGTCCCTCTGTTGCATTGGCTGCTCCTGCAGAAATGCATTGCACACAATAGACTTGGGATATCCATGCAGCAATACTGGCAATCATCCACTGACCCCCGGTGACATGGTCATACCCAACATTTAAATGTATCTTACCATAGAATTTTTTTTACAAAATTAGTCGCCAGTAATGTAATGGCGGAGGCATATTTTTACCAACGTATTGATGTATCAGGCATGAAAATATTTTAAAAATAATGTGTGTGCCTCAGTAATGGCGGTCACCTTCCTGGCTTTGATTCTGAAAAGAAGTGAGGCAGGGTGTGCACACAGGCAATGAATGCACTGGTATAACAAAGGTACAAAATAACACAACTTTCCTGGTGATGGGGAAATGTTCTGCAGTTATTCTGCTGGTTGGGAAAATGTCTCGATCTTGTCCCCTGCGTCATGTGACCAGAAAAAAAGCAACAAATTAACTAGGGGAATAACGAGAGAACATTCCCCTCATGTGACCAGGGCCTTCGCTTATAGGCAGTTGGGAAGGAAGTCTTTAATTAGAAGACATCAAAAGGATTTATTATTATTATTTTAATTATTATTTATTTAACTTATATGCCGCCCACACTACCCCAAAGGTCTCTGGGCAGCTTACAGCAATTTAACTACAGTAAAAAAGAAAAAACAATTAAAATACAATTAAAATATATACTCTAAAAGTTGCCATCAGGACCCACAGTTGATATTATTTCAATTAAAAGCCTTCTGGAACAGGAAGGTTTTGACCTGGCGCCAAAATGTCATCAGCGTCGGCACCAGACGAATCTCAGTTGGGATGGTGTTCCATAGTCTGGGGGCAGCTGCCGAAAAGGCCCTTTGTCTACAAGCCGTCCCTCTTACCTCCTTCAGGGATGGCTGTTTCAAAAGGGCCCCCCTGGCTAGATCTTAACTGCCGGGTAGGTTCATATGGAAGGAGGCGGTCCTTCAGGTATCTAGGGCCCAAGCCGTTTAGGGCTTTATAGGTCAAAAACAAGCCATTTGAATTGAGCCTGGGCAGCAACTGGTAGCCAATGTAATTTAAACAGAATCGGCTTGATGTGTCCCCTAGCGGCCCCCACCCACTCACCAGCCGCGCAGCTCGATTCTGGACCAGTTGCAGTTGCCGGACCATCTTCAAAGGCAGCCCCACGTAGAGCGCATTGCAGTAATCTATACGAGATGTTACCAGTGCATGTGTAACTGTCATGAGACTCCGCTCGTCCAGGTAGGGCCATAGCTGGTATAATTTCCGCAGCTGAAGGAAGGCGCCCCTGGCCACCGAGTCCACCTGGGTTTCCAGAGTTAGACTGGGGTCCAGGAGCACCCCCAAGCTGCGGACTGTGTCCCCTTAGGGGGAGTGCAACCCCCATTCAGGGCAGGGAAATGGCCCTCCAGCCTGTCCAGCGAAGCACCCACTAACAGCACTTCCGTCTTGTCTGGATTGAGTTTCAATTTATTAACCCTCATCCAGTCCATTATCAGGTCCAGACACGAGTTCAGCACAGAAACTGCCTCACCTGGACTGGTGGAAAACGAGAGGTAGAGCTGACTGTCATCAGCATATTGCTGACTCCCTCAGCCCCAAATCTCCTGATGACCTCTTCCAGCGGTTCCATGTAGATGTTAAACAGCATGGGGGACAGTATCGAGCCCTGAGGAACTACATGACATAAACGCCATGGTTTCATTTATGGTGAAAAGCAAATACAAGAAAGAGCCAGAAGAACAGTAGAATTAACACTTGTGGAGCAGATGATAGGCTTTCTCATAAGTCATAGTAATTTTGACCTTAAGACTGAACTGTGCTGGAATATGTGAGATCGATAAAAATGCCTCTGAACATCCAGACTGCTGAGTAAACACAGCCTAGCAAGGCAGAATCTCAGGAAAAGACGTTTGGTGATCAGAAAGCATATCAATATCTTGTGAAGTCACACATGATTGACATCTACTAGCTGTTATGTTTCAGAGCTCATACAGGAGGTAGAAGAGGGATTGTTGACCTGGGTCCCAAGTACCAGAAGAAACACATTTGGGCGGCAAGCCTTTTATTAAACCATATACTTTGGATTCAGATGAATCCCAAACAAAATGTGGCAATTTGAGATATTTCAGTCAGTTGAATTGAAGCAAGATTTCTCGGAAGCAAACTGAATCTATGAACATTGTTACAATGTTGTTATCTACCTGGATTCAGAGAACTGTAACCTACAATCACACTTAATGATTTTACCAGGCTCTCCAGTTCCAGTACATTGGGGGAAGAAGAGTGAAGTAGTGTATTGTAAGACCGATTCATCACTTTTTGCTAATTCTGTACCTTTCCAAAATAAGAAACTAAAAAATAATTGGTGGGACCTGCGAGGGTATAACATTGAGAACTTACTTGGAAAGTACTGCATGCCTTCTACTTTGACCACTGCATGCTCCACATCCATTATTTACTCCTGGTCTATTGAAGAGGCAAATTTCTGTAACTTAGATGCCAAGTGACCAGAAAACAGGAGATGTTTTCAGTTTATAATAACAGCCTAGCCCATGTATCCTTTGGAAACTTCACGTTCCTTGCCTACAGATGCCTCTATGAAGTATGGTCATTTTTATAGATTCCCCCTCCCCAAACTGTAGTTTGATCATAATCCAGTTCATATCTTGGAGGTGGGGTCAGAGCTCTGTATCTATGCTGTTTTTTCCCTCTCCCGCCTGCCCGCCATACATGTATGGTGAAAAAAATATTTTTTCTTGCTTTAGAATTCCTCTTATCAGCAAATGTTTCTTTATCCATAACACATAATTTATTTAATACATGAACATGGAAACACAAATAGACAATTTCCTTGTTGGGAGCAGAATATCTTAATAAGTACAGGTATTTCTACCTCAGAGATCAGTACGAAAAATATGGTATGCCCAAATCAAATGCATACTTTCCAACTGGGAAACAGAGGAGGAAACCTTCTATAACTGCAGTCTTATAAACACTTACCTAGGAGTAAGTTCGTATTTAGGAAGATTTACATCTCAGTAGATGTGTATAAGTTTATACTATTGGTGCAGTTGTGTTCTGGAACCTGTAGTGTCCGCGTACTGTTTAGCATTAACAAGAATTGAATGAATGAGAACATAAATAATAGTTAGTAGGAATTTAGGAGGATGGATTTTAAAGTTATGCTGATAGATGAAAAACTATATTGTTTGAGTAGTGGAGCAGACAGCTAAGGCAGTGAATATGCTTATAAAAAAGGGACGTAGGCACATCTCCTACCTAGGTCATAGGAGGATATTCCACAATTGTGGGGCAACCGCCGAGAAGGCCAGATTTCTGGTGGTTGTTTTCCAGGCCTCTCTCAGGATCAAGACTCTCAGGCGCCCTGCCTGTGACGATCTGATTGGACAGGCAGACCTAATTGGAAGGAGGCGCTCGGCCAGATATCGAGGTCCCAAACCATTTAGGGCTTTGTAGGTTAATACCATCACCTTGAAACTGGGACGGAAGCTAACAGGTAACCAGTATAAGGCGGCCAGGGTGGAGGAAATGTGTTGGCATTTTCTAACCCCACTCAGCAGTCTGGCTGCCGCGTTCTGGACCTGTTGCAAACTCCGTACCAGTCGCAAGGGCAGCCCCACGTAGAGGGCATTGCAGTAGTCTAATCTTGAGACTACCAGCGCATGAATCAGTGTGGTGAGGGACCCAGTGTCAAGGTAGGCACGCAGCTGGGCGATCTGCTTTAGGGGGAAATAAGCAGATCGGACCACAGACGTTACCTGTGATGCCATTGATAGTGCTAGGTCCAGAAGTACACCCAAGCTACGCACCTCATCCTTCATGGAAAGAGTGACCCCCCAAAAAAAGACAGGGAGGCACCCAGAGCACAGACACTAGGGGGCCCTGCCCGCAGGATTTCCATCTTGTCCAGATTCAGCCTCAGTCTGTTTTCCCTCATCCACCCCAGCACCGCATCCAGGCAGTGCTCAAGGGACGGGACAGCATCTACTGCGGAAGGATGGAAGGAGAGATAGAGCTGCGTGTCATCTGCATATTGGTGGCACGAAGCTCCAAAACTCCTGATGACCTCCCCCAAGGGCCTTATCTAGATATTAAATAGCATTGTGACGATCTTATTGGACGGGCAGACCTAACTGGTCAAATGTTGGACAGAGGTATTAATGTTAGAGGTTAATGTTAGAGTAGACCTTTGGTCTAGATGGGTGCGACAGAAATCTAAATAAATAAATAAATAAATAAGTGTTGAAGAGAGGTATTAAATAAACAAAGCATCAGAGTTTTACTCTTAAGCAAACTTTCTTGGTATGAAATGTCTACATGAAGAAAAAGATCAGAAGGGCCTATATAATTACATTTTAAATGCTACTATTTTGTCCATGCAGTATTTTGGTGCTCAGGCAGCCAAGTGTGGCCAAGCAGCATGAGGAATAAATGACATAGAAATTTAATTTTTATGTGGAATTGAAATAAAATTGATAACCAATTTGATTGGTTATAACTCTCATAGCATTGGCCAGCATAGAGGAATTGATTCAGTCATCAGCCAGCTTGACTTCTGACCAATGTCTTTTCACTCCAGCCACTTTTTGAATGGGATTTAAGCCACAAAATGATGTGATGTGGGGGACCAGGAAACAGAGCACTGACAGGTCCCTCGCTGTCTGGATATGAGACAGGTGTTCAAGTCTCTAAATTAGGCAGGTATCCTAATCCTCAGTCTAAGATCATAGACTCATAGAATAATTGAGTGGGAAGGGGCGTTAAAGGCCATTGAATCAGCCCCGTGCTCAAAGCAGATCTGACAGGTGGTTGTCCAATTTGTTGTTTCCACTTGTGGGGGGATATTCATATATGAATACCCCCATCTCTACTTCTTATGGAGGCTCTATAGGCTGACACCTTGTCCTCTAAATCCGTCAAGGTGCAGGTTGCTCAGTTAGACCTCAGTCAACTTACCTCAGCTCCCAGCCTCAAAGCTGAGGATAGGTCATCCACTTTTAAAGCATTAAAACAGTGTTGGCACAAAAGAGGAAAAGAAATCAACCAATTCTGATGTTCATGCAAAAAAGCCTAAGCCCAAGAAACCGAAGGGCCAGACATAAGGCACCATCATCACCTCTATCACCCCACGTCAAAGCTCCAGATGACTGTGATGATGACCACAGCTGCCTTGGCTCAGCATCAGAAGGAGAAATGTCCCAAATAGGGCATTGTCACCTGCTTTCAGTCACACTGAAGTGTGGAGCCAATTTGCCCATCAAGCTTTAAGCTCACACCTCCGAGACTGTCTAAATGAATAGTTAGCACAATTGTTTTGTGCTACCAGCTAGCAAAGAAGCCACTACCAAGTCCCTTGAAAGGGCACTCTACTAGAGTGGTTGCTGTGTCCACAGCTTTTCTCAGAGGAGTTCACCTGAGAGACATTTGCAAAGCAGCAACCTGGTCACTGTCTTTTACATTCATCAGACATTACAGATTGGACATCCGGGCTAAGCTGGATGCTGCATTTGGCAGAGAAATTATCTGCTCTGCATTGGTTTTACATCCCACCAGCTAGTAAGTGAACTTGCTAGTCACCTGCATGTGTGATTTCACAGAAGCCATGAAGAAAGAACAGGTTGGTTACCTGCAACTGAAGTACTTTGAGTGTTCGTCTGTGAATTCACACAACCCACTCATCCTCCCCTCAGTCTGTGACACAACTCCTATTTTTTCTGAGTTAGCAGCAAATTGGGGGAACTGAGACTGGCCCTCAGAGTGGGGAGCATGTGTGGCGAACAGGGGACATCTTAACACTTTCTACAGGCTCTAGAAGATTTTGAGGATATTCATGCATGTGCAGAATTAACCCATATGTGTGAATTTTCAGATGGCCACTTGAAGAACTACAGTTACAGGTAAGATACCTGTCCTTATTCGATGATCAACAAAATGTCACCTTGTGGCATGTCAAAAATGAATTCCCAGTAGTGTCATCCTGTCTCTGGAACATACAGGGGAAATAGTGAAAATATATTCTGAAATTGTATTCATTTCCCCCCCCCCCCACTTGTTTTGATGCAAATTTTATAAATTATTTTATAGTATGTTGTAAGTAAATGACTTTTTATTGTATTATCTTATTTTATTATAGTAAACCATATGTAAATTTGTAAACACTGATAAGGTATTGGCTACAATCATTTTCCTTACTGTAACCCAAATCATAATCTTGGATTCATTCTTCCCTGACAAACAAAGTACCCCCAGGGCAGTTCTTGGGACACATGCATGCACATGCCAAGCTAATGTGTCAGCACACCCTTGAGAATCACAATAGGGACAGTTTACCAGGGAGGAATGGACCAAATGTTACAGTCTGGCTCATGATAAAGAATAGGATTTTGGTCAATGTATTCTAAATATTTAAATACATATAAATAAGTATTCTAAACTCTGACCATGTAGTCTTCAGAACACCAGCTTTAGGACAAATTGGAACAGGGCATTTCCTGTTAAATATACATCATTATTTCAGAGGCTATTACTTTAACTGATGTGAAATTTTATGTACAAAGGAATTATTAGTGGCCAAGGTATGCAGGGAACTCTCTACCTGGAAAAACTTGTATATTCCCAAATATCCTGCACTTTCTATTGTGGCTGTCCAGCACAAAATGTTTGGCATAAGTTCATCAACTTACTTTGGAGTTTCTGGATGCATCCCAAACATATTGTCAAATGCTTTTCTTTAAAATATGTTTATATAAACCCATTTTTTCCTGTTCAGAATAACCTGTATCATAACAAGAAATCAATATTTTCATCTTATATCATGTATATGAAACTGCACAAGATTTCTGATACTAGAAAAAAATTATTTAAGCCAATGACAAGTGACTGTAGTAATAAAACATATAATAGACTAATTACATAGTCTGTTGTCATAGTTGAAATGATTATGAGCTGTAGTTGATTGGATGTACAATGTAAATAATTCTCATTCCTGGTTTGTTATATGGCTACTCTTCCTCTTCAAATCTCACTTAGAATTCCAAAGGACAATGCCATACACACTCTGGGTGATTCCCTAGCCTATCACCTAATTATCCACCATGTGCCCGCCAGCCTCTCTTCCAGCTGTTATTTCCTGTTGCAATGAATAATTTAAGTTGTAATGAATCTCTCACTAAAGATGAAAAGTTGGTGTATATTTTAGGCCCTTTCAAAGGGCAGAATAGACTGCCACCGAGCAACAGACCTTGCTGCTCCCAGGAGTCTAGGACACTGTGTGTGCCAGTAGAAAGATTTCTTTCTTTCTTTCTTTCTTTCTTTCTTTTCTTTCTTTCTTTCTTTCTTTCTTTCTTTCTTTCTTTCTTTCTTTCTTTCTTTCTTTCTTTCTTTCACACTAAATATGTGAATATAAGAATGAATTTTTAAATAAAAATTAAATGGTGAAAGATTTAAGACTCCCCCAGCTGTATGCACTAATCCTGATCCATTTTGGGGCCCTGCTTACTCCCTTCAGAGAAAAAGGGGGATGAGGATATAAAACTGCATGCCATGTATTTCATGTAGCAGGTGGTTTAGCCTGAGTTATGATGCCATCTTTTTCCTGCAAAGGTCACATCCAGTGTGTTTTTTTTTTATTAATAACTGGAGTGCCAGTTTTCAAGTTACCTCAGATGTGAGATGTGAAGAAAAAATGAAAATGATTTGGGAGAAGTGAGACATTCTTTTTCCTGAAAGACGCTTCCCGCCCCAAGATACTTCCCCCTCCCAGACACTTTTTTCCTCCTGTGAGAAACTGGAAAGTTTGGGAGAGTCTCAAAAACATCTGTTGATTTTTTTCTCTGTCTTTTGGAATGAGTAAACTGTTTTCTAGGGCAAGATTTTGCTCACCTAAAGTATCGGTAACTGCATAGTATAAAAGTTTATATTTAACTCAGACTATAGAACTAGAGAACAATGTTTTCTGTCCATGCTGTAGACTTATACAAAACTTCAATCCAGTATACATTTGTGCACTTAGCGGGTGCAGCCCATTGTCATGAGGGAAGCATATAGAGGGGCCATCATGGCTTGCGGACAGTATGACAGAGGGTGCTGCAGTTCGTAGCTTTCTCTTTTGTCCAGGGCATTTTCACTGCTTTGTTTGGGAAAAACTGATGGTATTCTATTTTAAAAAAATTCTAAGTAGACTATGTGGTACAATTTCATAAAAGACCCAGGGTCTTTTAAAAGAAAAGACCCTGATGTTGGGAAAGTGTGAAGGCAAGAGGAGAAGGGGACGACAGAGGACGAGATGGATGGACAGTGTCATTGAAACTACCAACATGAATTTGACCCAACTCTGGGAGGCAGTGGAAGACAGGAGGGGCCTGGAGTGCTCTGGTCCATGGGGTCACGAAGAGTCGGACACGACTTAACGACTAAACAACAGCAACAATTTCATATGCTACCTGAAAATGCAGCCTTTTGTTTTGGTAAAGCAGGTTGTACTTATTTTTAATTTTGTTGTGAAAAAATATGGGAAGATATAAGTTTTCCTTCAATGGCTTAAAAATTTCTGCAAACGTTACATGTATAGTCAGGTAGTGATCCAAATTTTTCCTTTTCTTTTTATAGTTAGAACTGTAGACAAGAATGGAAATTGCTAAGCCAAGAGGGTATTCCAGGCATTACTTCATCTCCTGTGATGATACTGCAATGAGCTTCAGATTTGTACATACATTCTCCAATGCTAATTATGAAGAGAAGGTAGTTAATGACCTAGATCATGGATAGGCAACTGTGGTCCTCCACTGCCTTTTTAAACAGCAGCTTCCTTAATCATTGGTTACGCTGGATAAGGCTAATGGGAGTTATACACTAAGAAACATCTGGAGGGCCTCAGTTCATGTTAGCATGAAGCTTGGCATCTAAATATTTTGCTGAATGTAGAACAATACAGTAAGTTGACTATTCTGTTGGACCTTTAGAATTGATCTGTGTCTCTAAGTGCTCCTTCCTTCCTTCCTTCCTTCCTTCCTTCCTTCCTTCCTTCCTTCCTTCCTTCCTTCCTTCCTTCCTTCCTTAGAACACTGAAGTTTCCTAATTTTATTTTGTATTATATATATATAAGGCCTGGGAACATATTTTATTTTGTTTGTCTTATTAGAATGAGCTACTGATGTTTCAGAATGCAATAGAGGATTTGTGCTTTTATTAGGAGAGTTTATTAAAAATAACACTTGAAACAATAGCTTCAGATTATTAACAGTATGAGAGACAGTTCCTGTAGATATAATTAATATACTTTGGGGAGAGCAGGAATACATATAATACCACCTAATTTCTTCAGGGGTTTAATGAAGCAACATGATTCTTTCTATGCTATCAGACACATTAATTTATTTTCCTCTTAACAGCTAAGTTAAACTTGTTTTGCTTCTTGCTTATTTCAGTATTTTTAACCACCCTTTATTCTTTCAGATTCTAAGGCGGAGTACAAATACCAGTTCAGTAATATGCTTCTGTTATGTGCCATCAAGTTGCCTCAGTGACCTTCACAGTTAAAGGCCAGAATCCTATCGCTTATAGTCATGTGAAAAAGAAAGTACACCCTCTTTGAATTCTATGGTTTGACGTATCAGGACATAATAAAAACCATCTCCTCCTTAGTAGAAAATTAGGTAAATACAATCTCAGATGAACACAACACATTACATATTACACTGTCATGATTTATTTTACAAAAATAAAGCCAAAATGGAGAAGCCATGTGTGAAAAACTAAGTACACCTTATGATTGTAGAAATATCTTTAGCAGCAATCACTTGTTTTCTGCATGACTTTATCAGTATCTCACATTGTTGTGGAGGAATTTTGGCCCACTCTTCTTTACCACTTTGCTTCAGTTCATTGAGGTTTTCAGGCATTTGTTTATGCACAGCTCTCTTAAGGTCCCACCATAGCATTTCAATCAGGTTGCGGTCTGGACTTTGACTGGGCCATTGCAACACCTAGATTCTTTTGTTTTTCAGCCATTCTGTTGTAGATTTGCTGGTGTGCTTGGGATCATTGTCCTGTTGCATAACCCACTTTCAGCCAAGCTTTAACTGTTAGACAGATGGCCTCACATTTAACTCTAGAATACTTTGGTATATAGAGGAGTCCATGGTCGATTCAATGACTGCAAGGTGCCCAAGTCCTTTGGCTGCAAAACAAGCCCAAATCATCACCTCTCCACCACTGTGCTTGACAGTGGGTATGAGGTGTTTGTGCTGATATGCTGTGTTTGCTTTTTGCCAAACGTGGGGATGTGTATTATGGCCAAACATCTCCACTTTGGTCTCGTCTGTCCAAAGGACATTGTTTCAGAAGTCTTGTGGTTTGTCCAGATGCAACTTTGTAAACCTAAGCTGTTGTTCTTTTTAGAGAGAAGAGGCTTTCTCTTGGCAACCCCTCCAAACAAACCATACTGGTTCAGTCTTTTTCTAATTATACTGTCATGAACGTTAACATTTAATTTAACTCAGGTTTTTTTTTGCAAGTTCTCTGAGCATTGCATGGTCTGACCTTAGGGTGAATTGGCTTGGACATCTACTTCTGGGAAGATTGGCAACTGTCTTTAATGTTTTCCACTTGTGAATAGTCTTCCTCACTGTAGAATCATGCACTTTAAATTGTTTGGAAATTGCCTTCTAATCCTTCCCAGATTGATGGGCAGCAACAATTCCTTCTCTACGATCATTGCTGATGTGTTTTCTCCTTGGCAGTGTTAACGCACACCTGAATGCTCCAGACCAGCAAACTGCTAAAACTTCCAACTTTTACAGGGGTGGTCACACTTGCTGAGGATCGGTTACTCAAGAGCATTTGGTTAGCAGCACCTGGCTGCTACTTAGCCTCTTAATTCCTATGGAATCAGTAAGGGTGTACTTAGTTTTTCACTCATGGCTTCTCCATTGTGGCTTAAATTCTGTTAAATAAATCATGACACAGTGTCATATGTCATGTGCTGTTGTTCATCTGAGGTTGTCTTTACCTAATTTTCAGACCAGCTAAGAACCAGATGTTTGTTATTATGTCCTGTTAAGCAAAACCATAGATTTCAAAGAGGGTGTACTTTCTTTTTCACATGACTGTGTGTACCTTGATGAAAGGGCAACAGTGTTTATCACAGCACCAAGTTGCCTCCAGTTAAGAAGGGTCCACTTGTGTTCCTCACAGTACACTGGTTGCAAGGCTTGGGCTGGATTCTACTTTTAATATTATTATTTCTGCCCACTTTCTCTCCAGAAACACATTGATTTTTCTCCCACTGTATGTATGCCCCTCTTTCCAAAACACATATTTCAAAAATCAATTCTATATTTTTGATGTCACTACTTTTTGATAAACCTCTTCTTAATTTCATTTCAAAAGTCAGTTTGTCATTAATTGCCATTTTCCACATTCCTCTGTACCATTCTTCAGTATTAATTTGGTTATCACTTTTCCAGTTCTTTGCAAATAATAACCTTGCCACTGTGACCATTATAATAATTAAAACCGTCTCTTCTCTCTCTTCTATCATTAATTGTGTTCAATAAAGCAGTCAATGGGGACATTTGGATATCAAATTCAGTCATTTCCCAAATTTCTTTCGGAACTTGTGTCCATTCTTTCCTCCTTATATTACATTACCACCACATGTGCAAATACATCCCTTTTTCTTTTTTACACCTCCAACGCAGATGACAAATTCTTATTTAATATATTTATCTTTACCGGTACTAAATACCATCTCAATGCTACCTTATAACTATTTTCCTTAACCCTTGCGGACATATTCTTCATAATTCGTTTGCTCCACATTTTACTCCAGTCATCCACTATTATTTCATTAACCGAGTATTTTTGCCATCGATCTCTTAATCCACATATATCCAGACCAACTTGTCTTAATAATGAGTATATTTCATTGACAGTTCCTTTTTTTCTTTTTATTGCTTCTGATTTCAGTCTTTTTTCAATAATCTCTTCAAAGTTTGTCATTTTTCTACCCTCTCCTTCCTTATTTCTCCATTCCCTTGGCCACCTTTCTAATTGAGGTATGTTTAACCAAGAAATCCCCTCTCCCCACAATACTTCTTTTATACTTTCTCTATCTTTCACCTTTCCCACCCAATCTTTTATTCTATTTACCCCCTTATTTTTTAACACATTTTTAATTTTTTAAAAAAGGTTTTCTGCAAAAACATTTAACTCCATCACTTGGATAAGGGGGGAAATTGGTGGACTCAATATTCCTCTATAATTTTCCAATTTTCTAACATATTTTTGGAAGGGGTTAGCTATCTTCTTAATCTCTTCTCCAATCTTTTCTTTAAATAAAATAATGGTATTATGGAAAATTCAAAGCAGTTGAATCAGTGTTTAGCAAGGTCTTTTACCATTTTATGAGGACAGGTCTTTGCTCTAACCAGACTTGAGAGTCATTTTCACTAAAGCTTAGAGTAAAAGGGTTACCTACTTAGAATAAATACAGAATGTCCTTAGTATCTTTTAAGAAGACATTGTAATTTGTATGTGCCTTTTAAAACAAAATCTGTGCTTAACACTGAGTCTGTTCTGTATGGAATCCTTGAGTAGAGTTTTCAAAAGATCTTAATGACCTCTGGGACAAAAAGCAATAAAATGTTGTAATCCTGACCTGCTCCCAGTGTGTATTGATTTTGCAAGAGATATGGTTCCATTAGGTGAACTGCTGCTGTGCCTGAAAACAGGTTGTAAGGAGCCATTGTCAATAAATGAAACTTATTGTTTAGCTGCTGGTATGGGGTGAGGAAAGATAATACAACAAAAGGTAATATTTAGAACAAATTTTTTTATTTAAATACATGTCAATGTATACTAAGAAAAAATTCCCCCTTTCAAGTTTCTTTTTCAGTACTGTGCTGTAGATATGATAGTTAGTTTACAGACCTAGGCTGTCTCAGATTTTCCCGAATATTTGCATACATAGTGGCTCCACTTACATGATAAATGCTTGTTATGTACAACTGCTTGCAGTTGTAGTAAACTTAATTTAAAAGCTTTCTCTATTACAGATGAATTAGCTGTGTTTAAACATAGCCATTTGTTTCTCTCATATCAGACAAACATAAAATAGGTTATAGCAAAGTGGAACAATTAGCAGGCTGAAAACGTCGTGGTGGGGAAGTTACTTGAGATATGGCATGGGAAATGTGTGGAAAATGTTTGTGATCAAGCATGGGATGAAATTCACCAGTGTTTTCCTCTGGGCCTTGTGATGTTGGCAGCTGCTGTGCTTCAAGCCCCACAGTGTTCCAAAACAATACCATGTCATGTTGCAGCATGGTTCCAAGGGGTATACAGTGGACCCTCGACTTACAGACGGCTCGACCTGCAGACTTTTCGAGTTACAGATTTCTCTGGCCGCAAAATTTAGGTTCGACTTGCGGCCGCAGAATCGACCTACAGACCGGAAAATCAAACAAAATGGACCAAAAACGGCCGGTTACGGATTAATCGGTTTTCAATGCATTGTAGGTCAATGGAGCCTCGACCTACAGACTTTTCGACCTGCAGCCACCGTTCCAATACGGATTAATTCCGTAAGTCGAGGGTCCACTTTATTGGAGAAAAATACACTCCCCCCTGGTGGCCACTCTTAACTGGCAGCTGCTGGTGAAAGCCACCAGGAATGTCGTCTAGACCAGAGGTCCCCAACCCCCGGTCTGCGACCCGGCAGTGGTCCGCGGCCTATCCAGGGCCGGGCTGCGGAGACAGATCTACCCCGCCGTGAGCGCTCCCCCCACGAGTGCCGTCGTGCGCATGCGCACAAGCATGTTCCACCCCTGCGAGCGTGCTATGCGCATGTGCACAAGCGAGCTCCGCCCCCTGCGGGTGCGCCACACACACCCAACCGGTCCGCAGTTGGGAAAAGGTTGGGGACCACTGGTCTAGACTACATAGGAACATTCCAGACTGTTATGGGGATGTAAACATGGCATTTGGAAAAGCAGTTCTCCAGTGACTTTTGCACCTCTCATCAGAAGTCTGCCCCACTTTACACCCCTTACAAAATCTGAACCATATTTTTGACTCTTGCAAACTCAGGGCACTTCTTGTTGATACCCAATTAATACAGGAACTCATCCATGTGCCCTTTATAAAATGCATGAACACACCTACACAGAGAGTACTGCTATAGAAGAATAGTTTGAAAAATACTAGACAGAGTAATGTGTGCACTAATGGGGCAGTATATAAATTAATCAAGCAAGCAAACAAATAAATAAATAGTAAAGTCTAAGCAAATGTTACTCTCTGTTTCTAAAAGTAAAGTTTATAACATTACATTTAAATACAGGGTTAGCAATTGTTCATCTGGGATAGCCATCAATAGTTTTGGGATATTATTTAAATAGTACTTTTACTTATTTTAGTTTTTTCAAATTAATATGAAATATGAAATCCTGAAGTGTCTCTCTTTTTTTTAAGTATTGCCCCATTTAGCCATATTTGAAAAGATACTAAAAATATTTGATTTGACTAACATACTGCCTTTTTCCCGGAATTGGAACCCAAGGCAGCTTACAATACAGTTTTTAAAAAACAATATAATTACAAACATTAATATAGAATTTAATTTATTGTGCTTTTAAAATACAATTAAAACACTTTAAAATCACTTCATTAACATTACTGCATTAATATTACTTTGCCTTGAAAAAAGGAAATGTCAGACGTTGGTTGAAGTCTTATCATTTGAGGCTCTTAATTGCCAAAGGCCTGCTTGACTAATCCTTCCCTGACAATACAAGGACAGTGGGGTTGGAGGGGCAGGGTGGAGAGACAAACCTAGCCTCTTTGGGCAAAGAATTCCAGGGCCTGGGGGTGGCCAGCAGAAGGCTGTCTCTTGAGTTCTCAGCCATGAGAAGAGCTTCTCTAACAGATCTCAGAGTTCAGCTAGCCTGGATCTAAAACAACTTTGTAGGTTATAACTAGAACTTTGAAACATTGTCTGGAAACAGAATACAGTATGACCTCCATAACCGCGGTTTCCCTTTCCTGCAATTTATCACAACCCTATATACAACATACAATGATGCTCCCTTATGGCCTTTGTCTTGCCTCCTTTTATGTTTTATATATCCATGGTTGCAGTTATCCGTGGTAGATTGTGGAACCGTTCCCCCACAGATGCAGGATCCTACTGTAGTAGCCAGTGAAGCTGTTGTAGAAGCAAGTGTTACGTTTTCTGATTTTGTTTTGATGATAGCAAGTCAGAAGTGCCATGTGCCTGATGTGTTTCAAATGTGTTATTAAATGGGAAAAAGGTAGTTTTGGGACAAGGCCATTAAAATATTTGGGCAATAGCTATAGGGCAGGATCCATAGGGCTCTTTTTATGCATATGCAAAGTGAATAACAGAAGTCATCTGTCAAACTGGCATCACATCTGTTAGCAACTGTGTTTGAGCATTAAAATGAGGGGGAAAGTACAATAGTAAGTTAACCTGAAATTTGGGTAAAAACATATAAACTATTGTGAATTTGCCTAATGTGGGGGTTCTTCAAACTTAATAACATCTTTGTGTCCATGTTTTGTGGAGAATTGGTTCTGTCATTTTCATGTGTAAAGGTTATTGCTTATAGATGCAGATTTAAATCCTCTTCCAAGCCAAATCTTGTAGCAGAATTCATACAGAAATGGTTCTAAACGGCAAGCATTTTATGACAAGATGACCTAAAGAGTTTGTTGTAAAACAGTGATCCCAGGTTTCAGCCATTCACCATGCCCAATACATTCAAAAAAAACAGCTGGGTGAAAAGTCCCAATAAATCTATTGAATTTTGCCATTGGGATCTTTTTAGGTCCTAACCAATATTATACAGTGGGGCAGAAAAGAAAAGAAAAGTTCCATGCCATTTTTTAAGCAAACTATTATGCTAAGAAGCAGATTATTCTTAGCTTGGCCCCACTGGTAGACTAATATTAGAGAAAGAGAAATTCTCAGTGGGTCCAGGGAATATAACCCACAACTCCATTTTTAACTCACCCTATGTTTTCTGATAATACATAATATACTGGAAATGTTGTGGGGTCAACAGAATATCCCAGATATTACTCAGTGCAGCTTGCTTGTTTTTTTTGTTTTGTTTTAACATGCTCAAATGAGGGTAAAACTGAAGCAATGTAAACATTCCCCATACCTGGATCTCATTCATGTCTTTTGTTTTCTTTGCAGAGGTTACTATATAGTAATTGTGCCTTTGATAAAGAAGTCTGATGGAAAATTCATGAAACCACAAGAAAGCCCAGATGAAATGGAATTAGATGAGGTACAATGCACTTGTTTTGAGCTCTCAAAAATGCTTGTGATAGAAAGAGTCTAAATGTTGAATTTAAGTACCTTCATTAGCAAGCTTGACACTCCCTCCCCCAACCCCTCTGACTCTCCCCCTGCTTCCTCTCCTTCTCCCTCTCCCGCCTTCTCCCCTGGATATCTTATCACTCTGGGTTGGAGTTAGCCTCTGGGGACAGAAACGAAAAGCTAATTACTTAAATTAAAAGACATTAAGTTGCAATGAGGCACACAAACTGTCTGATCTTTGTTGGCATTAATATTTTATTCCTTGCCAATTGCAAGGCATAATGCAGAAGGTGAAATGAGTTGTCAGCAAAAGTATAATCACCATTGATATGAACTCCAATAAAGGTCTGGTTCATTAATGGGCTGTTTGCTAAAGCTGAATCAAATGCTAAATTGCAATTTGCTCTGCAATTTAACATTTGACCTCCCTCACAGTTTCTTTACCTGTTTCTACTACACTGAAATATGTCTAATTAGAAGATGTTGCATTTACCTCTTAAGCTGTGTTTTTCTGTATTTCAGAGTTAAACTCAAATTGAGAAGGGGCTACATTTTATATATTCAGAAAGTAATAATAAGTGAGTTATTGGGCAGTTAACATGTATTTGATCAATATCTTGACTAAATAGGCAAATTAGTCCACTAATTGGACACTTTGAGCTTATTAGATTTCTCTTCCTTTTAAAAAAAGTACTTATTTAAGGGGAGCTTCTTGGCTTACTACATAAAAGCACTGACTATACTCATTTCTGAGAATTACAATCCTGGCTGAAGATTTGTAAGTGGTTTTTTATGAAACTCAAACTACACCAAGATACTAAATGCAGATGGACATATGAACTAGATTCCAGAATCATCAGTTTTCTCCATGATGCATCTTAGACAACATTTTCACAAAAATCTCAAGAATGGCAGTTCTAGGCTAATGGGAAATTCATCAAAAATATATTTCCTGGTATGGACTTGTGTGGTGCCGCAGTTCACGTTTTAAGGACCCCACATGTCACAGTGTTTTGCCCCCTAATGCACAGATATTTAAGTCATTGCCAGATCCATCCCTCATCCTAGCCCAGATCGCTGAAACAAGAAAGGAAGGGTAAAGATTAAGAGCAAGTTGTAGGCTGGACAGATACAGGCTTCTTGCCTACTCTACATCATTGGTTCTCTTTAACTGAAACCGAGTCCATAAAATTGAATAAGACAATGGGCTGGATGCCTCCCCAGAGAATGTAGTGACGGCAGTGCTCTGGCCTGTATGGAGACAGTGTACACCATCAAGACAAAGCAGCAGCCATTGTAGTTTTGCACAAATGGCATCTGTGTACAAAAATCATTTTCCCAATGAGAGAACTCTAGTCAAGAGTGCCAGGAAATATCCTGCACTTTGTAGGATGGTGAGAAATCTCTGTAGTGTCAACCAAACAGGTGAAGATTTACACAACTAAAATGAAAGCAAACTATGTTGAATCTAAAAGGTTTGCTTTGTCTAACTTACCATACCAAAAATGTAATGACGATCCCGATATCTTCAAGGCCAGTGTCTACAGAGATTCCCACATGGCTCAACAGAACTCTATTGTCTTTATCCTCTCAATTCACTAAGTCTCATAGGGAGACCTGATGTCCCTACATGCCCAGATTTCTGCAACAAATTCCTCTTTATGCTTTACCCCAAGTGACATATGTTCCTCTTAACACTTGGCCCGTATGCCTTGGCATGCACTGAGGTGGCTGGAGAAGGAGAGTGACTATTTAAGCCATAAGGAAATCTTCCTCGTCTGGATGATTTTGATCATGCTCTGTATGATTTATTTAGCATAACTGGCTTTGTTTTTGTTAAGCCATTAACGTAACATCATCCCCACTGTGTGTTCAACACGCAAGTGCCACTTGTTCTAATGTCATTTCTTTGATTGTGCTTTTTCTTCCTTTTAAAATAATTAGAGTTGTACACTCCGAGCCCTAGCTGCCCTTTTTTTTAATGGCTGAACAGTCTTTTAAAAGCCATCATTTAATAATGGAAAATGACATATGCCTGTGCCCAGACCATTTTAACCTCCAAAACTAGATATTCAGATTTATCAGTCTGAACTGATTCCAGCATGAATGCTACAGATGACATTGAACCTCCTTGCAATTAAGTTCTTTGGGTCTGTACTGCTGCTTCCCATAACAAAGGGGTCATTTTAATCATTGTGTAAGTTGTGGTACATTAATCTGTATAGTACTTTGATAAAGAACATTTATTAATTCAGAAACATTTGGGTCAGGATAGGACTTTTCCCATTTTTTACAGATACAATTGAGACCGCACTGTAGAATTAATGGTGGAAGAAATAAGATACGCATTGACTGGAAAATGAAAATTGTTTCTGATATAGAGAGTTGAAGCCCTTGATATATCTTTCAGAATTACCTCCAGTAGTAACTACTGAGAGGGCGAAAAATAGCATTAATTGGATTCTATTCTTCACCCTGACTCTGCAATGTCTGTGCTTTGTTTTGCTTATTTGTAAGAGAATGGCTTGCTTGAAGCTTCATAGGGTAATCCTATGTGATAGATTGCCTACAAAAACAAGAGTTGTCATATCAGTGCTGGGGTTCTTGTTGTGCAATACAGTCATCCCAACATTGCAGCCATTGGAAAACCCAAAGTTCGTGGAAATTCTGTATACAATGTCACTTTTGCATGTACAGCCATGATTTCGGTTTAATGTTTCATTTATGTGTTTGTCTCAAGAAGCTTTAAAACATTTTCTCTCCTTGGATCTTGGAGGGTCACATACCCCTCCAACCAATCACTACGATACCCAATGATATATTTTTTGCAGTAAAAGTGCAAGTTGTGCCCCTAGAGGTATCTGGGGAGATGCATTCCCTGCTTAGTCACTTTTGGTTTGTAAGAAAAGCATGGGAGATTCTCTTTCCACTCTTCCTTTTAATCCATTGGTTTCCATGGGCAAAGTTTGCTTCAGTACTACTACTTTCCCTGGACATCAGGGGCAGATCTACTATGAAACAAATGAAGCTTAAGCTTCAGGATCCCTAATCCTGGGGGAGGGGGGGGCGCAGAAGTGACTTTAGTCCACATTTTTTTAAAAAATGGTGGTGATCTGTTGTGGAACAATCCCATTGGAAGAAGTAACAGTGGTTACCCAGACCTCTTTCCTGGTTGCCAAAAATGTAGGTCTGCCACTGCTTTACTCAATTGGGGGGGGGGGGGGGGAGTAGAGAATCAGGATACATTGTGCCAGATGTCTGAGACTGATTGTTATCTATGCTTTCATCTTCGATTTCCTTCCCTTAGCCCTGATTTGTAAAACACAGGTGCACCACAAGCCTCCTTTGCAGTGCAGAAGACCAAGCACCTTTTAGATTTTACTGTTTCAGTACTGAAGTAACACATTGAGTTACTTCTTGCTGATTTCTGCTAGACATTTACTGAGGAATACTGAGGAAACTCAATTGCCCCAACTTTAGCTGCTATTTCAAATAGGAAATAAGTCCTTAACTACCAGTCTTCTTTCAAGATTTTCTTATTATTTCTCATAATACAGACACACACACACACACACATCCACACGCTTACGTGCATGCATACTGAGCCATAAAAACTCACTGGGGCAGTGGAACTAGTAAAACCACTCCTTCAATATCTTACTTACCTTGAAAGCCCTATTAGGGTCACTATAACTCAATTCTGACTTGATAGCACATAACATATATGTTGTGCGTGTGTGTTTTAATAAATAGCAGGCATACAAACAGGAAATTCTTAATTCTTGCGAAGAATCTTAACTGCATGGGACATACATCTGAGCAAAAATGGAGAAGGATCTTGACTGGTGAAAGGCATTACTCAGCATTGTATTCTATGTTAAATGCTGTGTGAAAATAACACTTTCAATTAACTGCAGGAGAGGAACATGTTAATGCTGCATGGAAGCAACCAAACTGGGTGTAAATGGACCAGAATTCATGGTAAAATAAAAACCCAGCCACAATTATAGGAACATGGCCTGATTAAGTTAGACAGAAATACACATATTGTTCAGTAATATCATAACATCAATATTCTACATAAGTTGTTTTACCATGAGTAAACTGGCAAAGCATTAAGGAAAAAAATTAGAAAAGTGTAAAACAAAATGGGAGAATTCAAATTCCTATTGTTTTGTTTGCTTCAGCTGTTACCTGATATGTTCTCAGAGTACCAGTATGAACATGTATATATGTCCTGAGACACTCCTCTAAGGAATCTTTGAACCAGATGAAATAAATAGTGCCTGTTAGAATAGATTAGGCTGAGTAAATCACATATACACAGCTGTTCAACAAAGGAATATTATTGGACACAAAAGATTTAAAATATACACAATGATTACATGTGGGGTAGCAAAGATGACACTAAGGTGCATAAATGAAAGCAAAATTTAATTGCTTGAGAAATATATTAAGAAATTGCCTTTCTTTAGTCTCATTACACTGTCATGAAGAAGGGGAGTATAGTAATTCCAGTTGTAGGAAAGCAAAATATTTGGAAAGATCCCAAGAGAGGACAGCACCAGGAATTTAGGAAAGAAAGATAGGCCAGCAAGATTCTCTGCCTAAATCCTAGATACTGTGAGCTGAGAAAGTGATTCAGCTGGGCTTGATCTTTTGGGAATGTGAGTCCGTTAGTGAAGTCAGTTCAAAAGACATTGACAGTGCTTCCTCAGGACACTTCCGGGAGCCTGAGAAAGGAAGCTTCAGACAGAGACGCAAACAGCATGTAGACCTGCTCCAGAATATAGCCATCTCAAGCCTTTTTATGGGGGTGGTGTGTCAAAGGGACTTGTCAATGACCCTCATCAACCCCCTTGTCAATCACATTGCACCCACCTTTTTCTTTCCCCTTTCTGATCTGTTCATAAACTGCACACCTGGCTAATCCTATTTGAAGGGCCCATTCTGCCACGCAGTAGCAAAGTATGAAAGGACTGCAGAGTGGATAAGAGGTCCACTAGACTTTCCAGTGGTATGCATCTAGATGCATTTTATTTAAGAAATGACTGAACAATCTGGGTTGATTGCTCTTGTGACTTTTAGGAGAGATTTGGGTATAACAGAAGCAGATTGTTCAAAATGCATTGCCTTTTGTAGGATGTTTACACCCCGGGGCGTTCAGGTGCAATTGTGCTATCTAAATTCTGTCAAACCAATGCCCTGGATCCATTCCAGTCGGGCTTCAGGCCGCGCCACGGCACAGAAACGGCACTGGTCGCACTGTTGGATGACCTGTTGAGGGAGGCTGACGGGGGCAAAATGTCCTTGTTGGTCCTCCTCGATATCTCAGCCGCCTTCGATACCGTCGACCACGGTATCCTCCTGGGGAGGCTCTCCGAGTTGGGAATCGGTGGCCTGGCGCTTGCCTGGCTCCGATCCTACTTGGAGGAACCGTCCTCAGAGAGTTCAGCTTGGGGAGAGTGTCTCGGCCCCATGGAGCCTCAATTGTGGGGTTCCGCAGGGCTCGATCATCTCCCCAATGCTGTTTAATATCTATATGAGGACGCTGGGTGGGGTCATCAGGGGGTGTGGGGCTTCGTGCCATCAGTATGCTGATGACACGCAGCTCTACATCTCCTTTTCACCTACTTCAGTGGATGCCGTTCTGTCCCTTCAGCGTTGCCTGGAGGCCGTACTGCAATGGATGCAGGGGAATGGGTTGAGGCTGAACCCAGACAAGACGGAGGTCCTGAGGGTGGGTGGCTCCTCCATTGGCGGCTTGGGAAACTCCCTCACTTTTGGGGGGGGTGACTCTCGCTGCGAAGAGTGAGGTTCGCAGCTTGGGAGTACATCTGGACCCGGCGCTCACCATGGAAACCCAGGTGGCGTCAGTGGTCCGCTCCGCCAATTACCATCTGTGGCGGATTGCCCAGCTGCATCCCTATCTTGATGGTGGGGGCCCTCACCACTCTGGTCCATGCACTTGTAATCTCGAGATTAGACCACTGTAATGCGCTCTACGTGGGGCTACCTTTGAGATTGATGCGGAAGCTTCAAATGGTGCAGAATGCGGCAGCCAGATTACTTAGTGGAGTGAGAAAATTCCAGCATATCTCTCCCATTCTGGCTGCTTTGCATTGGCTGCCCATTCGTTTCCGCATTGACTTCAAAGTGTTAATGATGACTTATAAAGCCCTAAACGGTTTAGGACCTCGATACCTGGCAGAACGCCTTCTCCCACCTAGATCTACTCGAGTCACTCGCCAGAGCCAGGAAAGACGGCTGAGGGGCCTGACGCCGAGAGAGGCCCGAAAAGAAAGAACAAGAAATCGGGCCTTCTCAGCAGTGGCCCCTCGACTTTGGAACAGCTTGCCACTAGAGATCTGCCTGGCACCCTCGCTAGGTGTTTTTAAGAGTCAATTAAAAACTTGGCTCTTTAGGCAGGCCTTCCCTCCTGCCAATTCTTGATTGTACTTTCTTGGCTTTTGTTGTTTTCTCCCATCTTGATCATATTATTATTGTAGATTTTAATTGTTCTTTTTATTTGTTTGCCGCCCTGAGTAGACTCCTGTCTAGAAGGGCGGGATATAAATCCAATAATAAATAAAATAAATAAATACCTCAATGAATGGAAACGTTCGAAGTTACATTTCCACTCATTTCCCATGTCTTGAAGACTTATTTGACAATTTTACCAGCAAATCCTTGTTTTCCCCATTTTCTGTTCCCACACCACCTTCCTCTCCAAACAGGATTTCAGTTAAGCCAGCATGCCGGATAGAAACAGAGGCAGGAGTGAGGGTTGGATGAAGGGAGAGGTATTGACAGAGAAAAACTGTGCAGAGGTGCTGTTCAAACCTGGTCATATAGTAACACCATTGCAAACTAAAGGAGAAGTTGAGAGAGTAGTTACTAACGGTTTACATGTCTTTCATACACCGTCACATCATGATTTAAGCCTTACAACTTTATAATGCTCCATGTCCTGCAGTGTCATCATGTGTAATGATTGAAGATAAATGTACATGGAAATAAAAAGTAGCTGGGGGGAAGATTGTTTCTGAGTTCTGGGTCACGATTACTGGAGAAAATTTCTCTCGCTCTGCTTATTCAGACAAAAAAATTAAAAACAAAATAAGAAAGCAAAAGCGTTGTGGCATCTTGAAGACTATCAGATTTCAATGTGAGTTTTTGTGGATTAAGTTCACTTCCTCAGACAATGGAATGAGAATACGTGACAGGTGTATTAATGCATAGCTGCATGACCAGGTGAAGATAGAGATAATAGGCAAAGTGAGCAGGAATAGGGCTATCAGGCTCTAAATTGCTTCAATAATTTACTGTAAATTACTTCAATAACATTAAGTTAGGTAAAGGATAGGCACAGTAAATGAGTCTACAGGGTGACAATAGTACTAATGACACAAGTGGTAAACAGTGAGAATGTTCCAGGTTACAATGGAGAGTCACACATTTGGTAATAAGCTAAGAATCCTTGTCAATATTTAATACTTTGGGCACATTCTGAAACTTACTGGTATACTTTATCTCAACTGTCTCTCATTCCATTCTCATTTTGTGATAATTTTTCCCCCAGAAACAGTGTCCTGGTAAACTGAAACATTCTGAAACAAGTTTTTATGTGTTGCTATTTCTAATAGCAACACATAATGTATGTGGATTAATTCTTTCACAAAGAGATTGCCCTGTTGGTCCAAAGTAGACTTCAAAAGGAGATTGCTGCTAAAGAATTATATTGACTACATTAGGAGATGAACAAGTGAATGAGCCTCTGATGTAGTGACTAACATTGTTGGAGTCTATAATTATGCTGCCAAAAGAGATGTAGGAACAGAGCTGGCATCTGAGTTTCTAACCAGTCTAGACCAGCAGTTCTTAACCTTTTCTTTACCACAGACCCCCCATTAGATATATTTTGTTGCTGTGGACCACAAAGACTTAACTCAAGGTTTAAAACTCTAAAGTGCATCAAATATTTATTTAAAATTTCTAATGAAAGGTTTCATCAACAGATATTCTTTGTTATAATGGCAACACTTTTTAAGATGTCTGGAAGAAGCTTCATTTTGCTTTGAAGAGGTTGCACCCTCACCAACAGCATCAGTTCTTTTATGTTTTAAATTCAGCCAGCAATCCATTCCAAGGCTCAGCCAAAATGTATTGTTATGAAATTCATTGCGATAATATTGAAAAGTCACTTTACCCGACAATAACCAAACTGTTTTATTAGCAGAAATTCAAGAAGAAACACGATCACAAAGTCTGTCCAAACACTCACTCACACTGATACTGACTCTGACTCTCTCTTCCTACGGCTTCTGACAGTCTGTGCAGTAGCAAGAAATGTCATGTTCTGTTTCTTAGCCACTCACTGTCATTCACTTCCATGTTCTCACTATGTGTAGTGTATCAAACTGTTATTTTCATAACGAGTTTTTACTTCTGTTTGTTTTTAATGGAGACGGTAGGTTAGAAAAGCCAAGTTTTACACAAGCAAGAGAAATTAAGATTTTGTTTTACGTTTCCTTTCCTTCCTTCCTTCCTTCCTTCCTTCCTTCCTTCCTTCCTTCCTTCCTTCCTTCCTTTAATTGTAAAAGATCATAACATTTCTTGAAGTCTTTGAGGCCCCCCTGTGAGGACATTGCAGCGGGGGGGGGGGGGCCAGGGGGCCGTGGACCACAGGTTAAGAACCTATTGTCTAAACCATTGTCTCTGTATTTGTGTTGAGTCACCTGTTGTGTATCAACAGTTGTTCAAAATTAGGAGTTGTCTGTAAACAAGTTAAGGTTGGTCACTAAGGGTTGTCGGTCACTGATGGATACTGCATGTGAGTGGTCTCAGTTGTGAGCTCAAAAGTGACAAGTAAAAGTTTCCAGTCATTTTCTTTTCTTGGCCTTTCTTGTAGTACATTGTTTCTGCTTATCTATCATGACTTGTTAATTTGTTATTTAACCGTATTGGGTAGATACTGTAGTCTGCTGTTTCCCAACTCTTGATGAGGCTTCCCATCAAGAATTCTCCTGTATTTTATTTATTTATTTTTTAAAAAATTACCCTGCTTTTCTCCTTAAAAAAGACACAACACAGCTTACATAATTGAAAGAAAATATTTAAAGCTAAAAGCAATGAGTATTAAAATACTAAAAAGGATTTAAAAAATACCACTCTGAGAAATGGTAACCAAAGGGAATATGAAAAACACATTCAAAGCAGTAAGGCATAACAGTCCATTCCTCCACACACACTTCTGAAACATGTTATTTTCTACTTCTTGTTCTGTTCAGGACATGATCAAATCCTATGCAGTTTAATGGCCTTTATAAGTGAATATACCTGCTTTTCTGTGCAGGAAATATGCCATTTTGTACAGGAATTATACAAAATGGAGTGGGGAATAAAACAGGGGAAATAGCTTGCTAAATTCTTCCTGTCATTTCCAGGTGACTCCTGCACAGGAAAAAAGCCTTTCTGCACAGGTGCTGTAATTCAGATCTTTAAAAAATCTCTGGTTTATGAATGTGGAATATTGTGCTTCTGTACCCATGATTCAGAAAGCCAGGAAATGGCCCAATATTGCTGCAAATACTGTGCCCACATTGCCAGCAGGAAAGAAGATGCCAAGCTTTACATAGCAAAGGGCAGCCTGAATATTGACAACTCAGTTGCAGCAGTCAAGATGTTCTATAGGATATCCTCTTCTACTCATTACCATTCACACTTGTTTAAAAAACAGCCCTGACAATTGCTTTGTATTTGGGTGAGATTTGGTTAACTGATAAAAAAGGAATCAGCTTCTGGGATTTTCCCTTGCGTGGTGTCACTTTGTGAATGGTAGTGGTGCTGGGGACTCCAGTTCAGCACCTTGACCATTAGCCTGTGGGAGTGTCTCAGGGTTCCATGATTCTCCATACTATTTCACACATACATGAAAAACTTGAAAGAGGTGGACCAGAATTTGGTGGTCTGATATCTCCAGTGTGCTGATGACACCCAGCTCCATCTGCTTTTTTAGATCTTCCAGGAGGCCCTTCTCTCAGTCTCTCAGGCCCGAATGTGTGGTCACACACATACACCCAATTTCACCATAAATTCTACAAGGGATGAAATATGCTATTTGAATGCAATTTTGTCTTCAGGCCTTATTTAATCCAGAGTTAGCCTTTTTTGAGGAACTGGAAGTGACCAGCCTGTCCTATGTTTTTTGGAGAATTGAATTTCCTGGCTTTTTAAAATAGGAGTTTAAATATACATATACTACCCACAAATCCAATCAAAATTTTCCCTCATATAGAATTACCCAGTGATAGAGGATTCCAGAAGATGAGCATATGATGTGTGCTATGGTTACTGTGAGAAGACAGAAGCAAGAACAGCTTGGATGTGGCTATACTCCCTCTGTGCCAAAATATTTTGAAGGGCTGTTTTGGACTTAACAAAACAGTGAAGCAAAGGTGTGAGTAGGTACAGCACATAGAGTGGAAAAACATACACACTAGAGATGGGCACAAACCTCAGTTTGGAGGTTTGTGCCTTTTGTCGGCACAGCACCATAGGCGCCACACATTCACTTCCCCCCACCCCGGCTCGCCCACTCACCAGCCAGCGCACGCTGCTTTTCTCATGCTCTTTGCTCCATCGTCCAGTTGCAGTAGGAGCACAGACTTCTCCGCCTCCTCCAGCAGCCACCCACTCAGATGAGGAGGCGGGGCAGGGATTCTTGTAGCACATTTCTTCTAAAAATGTAACATACCTTGTATTTTTAAGTTTGAGGAAATAAATATCTAATTCATCACTAATTTCCCCTGTTTTATTCCCCCTCCCTCCATGATATGTGTTTTGTTTAACACTCAGGGCTAGATCACAGTTTAAAATGTGCAGAAACTCAGTCTCCAGATGAAATCATAAGCATGGTTTCTCAGAAGGAAATCTCACTGAACTTGACAAATCTATTTCCAAGTTGTGTTTTTTAAAGTTTGAATTTAAACTGATAGCAATCTCAAAATGCATTTAGATACTATGAACACTACATGGAGAATGTGTTGAGCTAGATTTGAAAGGTATTTGGGAACAGGCTTTATGAGTTCATTGCTTTCAAATTAACCTTGATGGGTGTGGGGGAACACCTCAAGGGATATGTGTGATGTTAATGATATATGACAACAGCATCATCTATGTCTAAAATATGGATGAAGGAAGGAGTGCACTTCAGGTCTATTCATTCATGTGAACTAGATGATGTATATGAGATTTCCACCTTCTTTCACTTATGGCCAAAAGAGGCATTACTCTAAAGCTGTGCGTTTTTAAAGCTGCAAGTGTTGTGTATTTTGCTATTCTATTCAAGAGAAAATGTGGATTGTAATATAAGTATGCTTACTGCTCTTCTCAGAATGTGGTCCTTATCTAGATCTGCATATCTAGATGGTCTTGTTGAATCCTTCCCCCTCCCCACACTTTACTTACACCTCAAGTAAATTCCATAGCCACCCCCACTTCCTATATATCATGTTTCTACTGTTATGGAAAAACTTAAAATTAAACACAGGCTTTGACAGCATCAACATCTTCAGCAGATTCTCAGCACAGTCCTGTCTATAAGTTACATAACATTTACTAGCCCAGTCTAGTTATATTCTTATGTGGGAGAAGGAAGTCTTGTTATTTTACACGGGCTTAAGCAGAGGGATTTATCCCCTCTTTAGGGAATCACATAGAGAAATTCACTACTTGTCTTTACTTGGGGTGGAAATTAAGGTACAAAAATGAATGGCCCGTTCTTTGAGTGAAGAGAGTGATTGAGTTGTAGTTTAAATTTGATTTGCTTTTGGGGGAATATAATTCCAACCATAGCTTTTTGATTTAAACCAATATTTGGGAATCTCCCCGCCCCACCTTGGGGAAAATTTGTCTGCTTTTTGAAATTTAGGAAAAGATAGACATTAATATCAAACAAAGGACATCTATCTTTACCAAACAATTTAGAGTAAAAGAAAAAAAAGTTTAAGGCCACTATATAAACAAAGTAAACAAGCTAGAACAACAATAATGTCAGACAAATATGAATAGAGCAAGCTATCTTCTCCTGACTAGTTTCTAGCTGAATCTCTAAGGAAATGACTCCAACTCACAAAAGAGAGGGAGTTGTTATTTATTTAAGCATGTCTCTTAAATCGACATGTCCTTCATACTCTGAAGTATTCTTTATACAAATGCTCCCCATAGTGGCATATTTGCTCATAATTTTCCACCCGGAAACACATTCTAAGATCAGAAGTACTCCATGAAAAGCTAATGCTATCCTCAAAAGTGGGGTATAAAACACCACAATTTTCATCCCATAAGAGCCAATAGATCTCATCTACTTGGGTAGATTACACAAGTGGCGCCCTCAAGCTTTCAAAAGGTGGCAGGATTGAAAGGTACATAATAAAACGATTGCCAAAAAAGAAGTAGTCTGTGCCAGTCATTTCTCTGGGGCAGATAACATGGAAACCAGTCATCAGCCCTAACCATATGATGGCAGAAGCTACCATAGATTAATTCCCACCAGCATAATTCATCTCCTTCCCTCCCCTTCCAAGACTTTTAGTAAGGAACAGATACTTCTGCACTGTATTAGTTCTCTTTGTGTGAAGGAAACTCATCCACAGTTGTGTGCCTGTCAGGTCACTGAAGCCTGAACTTCTCCCTAAGAGTCCTGTTGAACTGTATAGACCTCCAGGGAAAAATCAGACGCCTGTGTTCCTCACAGTAGACATTTATCTCAAAAGGGTTCATTCCAGTGTGACCCAGAAGAATATTTTGCACCTCGTACAACTTTTCATTTTTCTGAATACCCTTTCAGCACCTAGAGAATTATGTCCATTGTTGTTAGTCATGCAGTACTTGCTGCTTCCAAGGACTCGGGATGAAATTATAATATAAGAATCAGGTGGGAAAAATTGGAAACAGCAGAAGCACTTTCCAGAGTTCACAGGCAGGAAATTACTGAGTGCTATCTAACCAAGTGATGTTAGTATTTCTTTAGTTCCTAAAAAAATAACAAGAACAGCAACAGTGGGGCACACATGTTTCTCCTTTCATTCAGCAAGTATTTGGTGTAGGTGAAATTATTGATCACAGCAACATGAATAAGAAAAAAAATGCAATGTAAAGAAATCATTTAGATTTTGGAAGTTGCAGTGTAAGGCATAAGTTTCTGCTTCTGTTTCTGTTAGTTATTTCATATTTCAGCCAGAGAGAATTGGATTCAAATCCTAGCAGATGCCAGACTTCCACCTGAGCAGGATTAGAATCCAGTTTCCCTTCCTTTTGCAGCCCTCTCCTGAATCTCCTGAAAATCTGCTCTGGAGCAAACTTTCAGCAGCTAGAGAGGGCTGCAGAAGCTGGGAGTGGGAATCCCAATGCTTCCATGAATATTGGCCTGGATTTAAGCCTTTTTTTAAAAAAAGTATCTTCATTATCATATATATAGCTTAGGAATTTTGCTTTGCGAATTTTAAAAATTATGTATTTTAGTTTTGCTTTAACTAACAGTCTGTGAGAGCCACGACAGGAGAGAGCTCCTTCTTCCATTACTCTTTTTTTCTGCCTCTTCCACTGAGCTTTTCCAGATTCCCTCCATTGCTTGTTTCCCATTTCTTGTTTCACCCACTGAGTGATCTCCATCATTAACCTGTCTACTTCCTCCTCTGCCTTCTTTCCCAGTAATCCTCCCAGCCCCCTTTTCCTCTACCTTCTCTATTCTACCCTCAACCCATCTTACCTTGTTCCACCCAACCAGCATTTTGTTCTTCTCCTAATAGATTTGTCCACTGGTAGATGTTATCTAGAATTTTGTGGAAATAATAATGTTTGATGGGAGAGTGTTTAATAAACTGAATGGGAAATATTTGAATCTGGAATGGGATCAGTCCAAGAATTGGAAAATCTGTTTAGAGTGTCCCAGACTTGTGTCTTGATTAGCATTCTAAGAAGTTTCGGAACTTCTTTCTGGAGCAGGGGTGTGTATACATTTCTGTGAGTGTGGAGGGTTTTTTTTTTTTTAAAGTCCACTATCTTATATTTTTAAAAACACAATTGCAAATTAATTATAAATAAAGAGAAACTAATGATATGGGATGATCTAAGTTGAGGTGCAATTTAATTGAATTTATTTTGTTTTTGATTTGGCTGAGAAATTAATTGGCTGGCATTGCCTTCTATGAAATGTAAATAATCCTAGTAATTATTTTTAAGTTTCTGTTCAGAGATATAAATTAATATCTGCAAATGTAGATTTTTTTTTTGTTCTGTGGATGTAGTCCCCATATATTTTAAGCAACAAACCATCACTTAAGTAGCTTCCAAGTCTGATGGACCATGGTATCTATTAAAAACTGAAGTGTGTTTCTGATCTGATGCTAGAGGACACTATTTGTTTGGAATAAGTAGTAATGAAGTTTACAGCACAGTCCTAGCCATGTCTACTCAGAAGTAAACCCTATAAGGTTTAATGGGGCTTACTTACAGGTTAGGAAGTAAATATATGATTGCACCTTCATTGTAACTGGTAGTTGTGACTGAATGAGAATAAATTCTATTTTTCTAGCTCCTATAAACCCATTTTTGAATCAGCGAGTTTGCCAGTAAATTGTATTAATTTTGTTTACAGTTATCTTTTCTCTCTCTTCCTCTTCTTTTCTTCTTTCCTGCCCTAAAGCTACTTAAGGAGATAGCACGGAAACGCAGAAGCGTTCGTTTGGGGAGAGAAGCAGATTTAAAGCCATATATCGCAGCACACTTTGAAGTTCTTCCTACTGAGTTCACCCTGGGGGATAAGAAACTGTATGGTGGTTTTGAAAACAAGCAGCTCCAAAACGGCCAGGAATATGTTGTATTTGTTTTAGCTGTTATGGAACACTCAGAATCTGTAAGTTGACTGCAGGTTCTTAAGTTGTGGATTTGTTCCTAATATGTACTCCTCTGTACTCTCTGCAACATTTCTTTATATGCCATGCTTTTTCTAGCCACCTTCTGGCCATATGGTGTGCAAAATGATGCATTGTAAACATCCCTTACTGAATTGAAATGGCTTCTCTGAGTTAGAAGTCTCCCTGTATAGATGTTAAAGGTCCCCAGCGATCTGGGTCATTTCAGCACATGGTGGGGCAGCCAAATCCACCATGGCTGTTGCTTCTAGGCTCTCTTTGGCTTCTCATGTTGATGCAACATCATAACGTTGGTGTGTTTATTTCAGTGTGTGTGCATTACAAATATGCAGTCACGTACAAACACACACAATTCTAAGGAGTATGGATTATTTATATATTTATTTCCCACCTTTCCTCCAGTGAGCATAGATAGCTGTCCCCATCAGCTTCGTCAGTGCAAGAACCCTGTCAAGTTGGTCAGGCTGAGCAAGTGTGCCTAGCCCAGGGTCATCATGGAGTTTCATATCCAAATGGAAATTTGAACCCAGAACTCCCAAGTCCTAGTCCAGTATTCTATCCACTATACCACTTTGGCTCTCTATGGAGCTACAGAAAAGGATTGTGTATTTGTATTGCATTGCATTGTGTGCATTGTATTTTAGATACTAGACTGATATAGAGTCCAGCTGTGTGATTGACTTTACTGCTGAACATCTACAATTGACATCATCATCCCAATCAACCCTGTTTCTATCCAGTGCAAGTTATATGCTTTGCTTTTTGAAATCTCAGATTGATGTTCCTGAGGCATGAACTTTATAGTGGTATCTTATCATGCCTTTAAAAGAAGATTCTTTCTTGCCTTGAGACATGTTCCTTAATGTTGCTCACTGCTAAGCATCTTTGGGGAAAAAAAGAAGTTAATCAAGGACATGCACAGCTAGCTACTTTAATTTTAGTAATTTGCTAGTGACTTTATCAGTGAAATGTAGCAGAGTTAGAAAATAATATTTAAAAAAGGAGAATTCCTGAAGTGATCTAGATAATAAACAAGTTGTTTGCTATCTTTCTAACTGGCTCCCAAACCTGGTATTGGGGGGGGCGGGGGCGGTATGCAGGCCAAAGTCTATTGAGTTTAATTAACTCTAGTCAAAGGTGTATTTCCTGATGGCTCTTTCTACCTGAAAGTGTTGTTTAGTTAACTGCATAGAGGAGGTTTTGTTTTTCCTACATTTACATTTACAGTTGAGTCAGACAACCTATGTGTCAGGTATCTCCTACTTTGTTCTTGAAACTGCTGCAAATATGATTACAAAAATAAAAGCTTTGAGCCTGAAAAGGGGGGAAAGCTCAATACCTCCAGCTCAAATTCACAGGAAGATAGAACTTCATTTTTACGCTTTGCTGCTACGCTACTAAGAATTTTATTTCCCTCTAGACCATGTATGCAACCAGCCCATATTCTGAAACAGTTGTGTCAGTGGATCTTAATCCCCAACCAATCACAGAGGAAGAAGAAGGCTTGATTTGGGTTGTAGGACCAGTTCTTGCTGTTGTGTTTATCATCTGTATTGTTATAGCCATACTGCTTTATAAAAGGTAACTTTACAAAATAGTTTACAAAATAAGGGCAGGCTTTAATGCTTTTACTGTGTCATGATGTTCTCAAGTTTTTTTGTTTTCTTTTAATGTTCTTCTCTGTGTCTTCCTCATTCCTAAAGTTGGTCTTGGAACACACAAAAATGTGACATTGTCAACCTTCCTAATCAGAAGTGGGGTGCCTTGTCAGATTTAGTATTCTCTGAGGCCTTTAAAGTTCCTTTGCATTGCTATCAAAAATGCTGAAAAAAGGTAATCAGCAATAATTTTCCAACACTGAATTTACCCCCATCGGCAGTATAGGTGTACTGCCTCATTCTGCTTTGACAAAATGAGGCTGGTTCCTCAGTGGATGCTGGAGCCTGAGGACAGGCAGCAGTGATGTGTTGGAAAACAGAAGTATGGGTACTACCTTACTGTGTTCAGTTGCAGCCGAGGATGTAATACCATTAGCTGTACTGAAGTAAAACTGAGCTGCTATTCAGATTAGCATCCATCTGCTGAATGCAGGGGTGGGCACTCTTTTACCTTTTTTCCTCAAGCAGCAAAAAATCTCCAGCTAGTTCTGATCCTGTCAGGTGCCATAAACAAATGGTGTCTTCAGAACTTTACAGCACAAGTGGTTCTAGCCCTTTAATACAGTTTAAGGCAAAAGGAGATGAAGAAAGGTTTTAGTAATTTCTTTTAATTGTTGATTTATGGTTTTCTTTATTCTGGAATTTTATCTTGCAATAAGAAGCTATTCTCTTTGTCTGATTGTTAAGGCACAGCCCCTATGTGTTTTGATTATGCTTTTACAAATATACAGCAGAATCCTATGTATGTTTACTTGGAAATGAGTCTCATATAAAGTTCAGTGAGGCTTCCTGTACAGTGAGTGTAGGATTGCAGCCATAGTGAATGGATTGCATTTTGTAAATCTATGCAGTTTAACAGATAAATCATCTTTACTGTGTTACACAGATTGAGTGTCCATGCCATCAGTTAACACAGCTAGGGGCCTGAATCTTAGCACTAGGTGGCTAAAATTTTGACACATACTATTTTTAAAATGTTTACATCATCCTTTCCTCTGTCACTTAGTGATGAAGTGCTAATTGAAATCAGATAGTGGAAATTTGCCCTTTTTAAAAAAACATAGCTAGGTTAAGTGAATAGCTGTTTTGGAAATTTGGGCAGAGGGGGGAATCTCAGCTTTGAGACACATAACAACACATAGATTCATTGTTAAATGTCATTGTGCAGTTTGCTGCAGTATAGAGTACGTATTTCCAAAACAGTTATGGTGGCAGGAGGGAAGAACCAGTACTGAATGTGTCAAAAAAAGCAAGGTGTGCTGCTTATATACCACCCCATCATACTTAAAGCACTCTCTAGGCAGTTTACAGTTTAATTATGAAAGCTACACACTGCCCCCCAAGCAAGCTGGGTACTCAGTTTACCAGCCTCGGAAGAATGGAAGGCTGAGTGAACTTCGAGCCAGCTACCTGGGATTGAACCCAGGTCATGAGCAGAGTTTTGGCTGCAGTACAGCAGTTTAACCACTGCACCATGAGGCTTCTTCAGTGTAATTGATAAGAAAATGTTCTATAAATAGGCATATACTTGTTTACATATTCAAGTATATTTGAGATAAATCCACACTCTCAGTTACTGCCAGCAAAAATGTGTCTCATGATGAAAATTGGCGATAACACATCTGAGCTGGGAGAAATTCAAGTAGCAATGCTGAAGTGTTGCTCTTCCTTTGAAGAAGAAAGCATGGGAAACTTAGGATGTCATTCTCATACTTGTTTTGTTTACAAATGCAAAAACAAAAACAGAGGAAGGCTAATACAGCAGCAAATTACCAATGCTTCAGTGGACAGCAATTCCTAAGATTTGGTGAGAGGATTTGGCGAGAGAGGAAATGGCATATTTGTATGTGAAATACAAATGCAAAATATGAAACAAACATGAATCTATAGCATAGATATGGCTTGAATTTCACTGATCAATCAAATAAAATACTTTGTGGACATTATACAGAATACAAAGTAAGGATAAGTTCAGACATTAGTTTCAGTAACCCAGTGCTCATTTAAACACATTATTAATTGTCTGTTCTCAGCTTTGAGTTACATACAAAGAAGACACAACATACAGTAGCTTACAAATAAGTTCATTAGCGCAAATGTCTGACTTTGTAGTACTGCCTCTGTAGAACTTAGAAAAGCCTTTTTTAGGCTACATCTCCCACTTTGCCTGACTAGTAGACATGCTAATTGCGTTATTTGGGGAGCTATAGTTCCCCCCACCAAATCAGCTTTCCAAGTATTACTGCAGAGTGTAACAGGAATGTTGGTAAGTTGTTGAGTCCAAATCCCAAGTTCAAGTCTTTGGTACCAAGTCCAAGTCTTTTGTACCAAGTCTGGAGCCTCAAGTCCAAGTCCCTATTAACAACAAGCTTTTTTTTCCCCAGAAAAAAGGAGGGAGTGATTTCCGAGTTGCGAGTCGAGTTCTAGTCATTTTTTAAAGAAAACCTGAGTCAAGTCCAAGTCAAGTTGCCGATGAGACTTAAGTCCAACATGACAGCGAGTCCCATGACTCATGTCCCCATCCCTGGATGGTAACTTCCAGTTCAAAAGTGACACATAGTGTTGTACAAGCTCCTTTTGCCTGTTACTTGTATAAGGAGTATTACTTATGACAGCTATTGTTAAATGTGTTTATTTTCATCCGTATGAATTGGCTCCTAAATTGTGGAAGTCAGTTATCTCAATTTTAAAAAAATGTCAGACATGAGAACTGGATGAAGTAAAAGCACTTCAGCTTAGAACTAGAGGAACTAATATATTCCTAGTAGGAAAAAAAATGAAGGCATGTTGTATTTTGAAGAGGTAAAAAGAAGAGCAAAATTGAGATGTAGATAGCATCAAAGCTTTTTGATTATGCTCGTAAGAAATATTGTTCATGAGAACAATAAAATCTTTGTAGCATTCCATCTTAAAATGAAATATGGAAATAAGGAGAAACAGATATAGATGCTGAATTTTTTTAGGATTAGGGAAACATTTAAGCTACGTGGTCTCAGTGGCATTTTTCCCCCATCCATACTAATTCCCATTTATGCAACATTTCTTCTAATTTATTACCTTCTCTTATAACTGATTAGAGGCTCTTTGCTCCCCGGATAACTAAAGGGGGAAGGGAAAATGCTGTGGCTCTATTGCTGTATCTCATATGTTTAGCGTTAGTTTTTCTATAAGAATGTATTTTAGCTATCATTGTGTCTGAAAATGCAGACATATTTTCTTCCAAGCAATAAAAATGTGTGGATTCAGCAGATCATGCCTCCTGAGATGCAGGAGATCATAGTACTTATTTTTAGGAGAGGTTTGAAGAGAGAATGACTTTGATACCATCTCCATCCTAAACAAGGCTAATCACAACTTAGCTTTGGTTTCTTGAGCCACACAGTGCTTCCTTTTGGGTATGTATTGTGTTTTTATGGCTGTTACTTTCTGCTTTGAATAAGCTATTCTGTCCTAATTGTACTTTTTTTTCTTACACTGTTTGCCACTGGCCAACTAACATTTAACTGTTTTTCTTCCTTCTCTGCTGCATAATAATGGAGTAGTAAACCCGACAGGTGAGAGCAATCTCTCTCTCTCTCTTTGGAAAGGGGAGATGAGAAAACAAAATAGAGAAAATCTTTCTTGATTGGCAAGCATTCTGTCTGAAAATCTCATCCACGTGAATTTGGCCAGATGTATAAGAAGTGAAGGTGTACGTAAATATACTCCAACATGGAATGGTCGGGCCGGATGGCTAACAATGAAAACAGCTTTCAACATTTCATATTTGTGTCCTCTGATATTTTAAGAGTGAGCATGTAATCTTACAAGAAACCTTGGACGTCACTTAAAATGTACAAGTCAGAAAAGACAGGCTGCATAGGAATTGGCCAATTAATAATCATTAACTATCCTTTCACCTGGTTGAGTCCCATATTTATTTGGGAGATACTGCTGAACTGAGTTCTTCTCTCTCCATGAATAAACATGGGAAATATCCAATTTTGTAAGGAAGTTACTCATGCCTTGGGATTGCATCTATTGCGGTCATTTCAGAGAAAGTAAGGCATGCCTAAACCTCACTGAAATCAGTGAAACTTTAGCACTTAACTTCCAACATGCCTTTTAATCTTTTGACTGGGCTGCTTCCTTCAAGCAAATCCATCATTTTAGTAATGACTGCAGGCATTAACTGGATGAAGATTTCTCATATATAGCTTCACGTTAGTTCCAAGCAGTATGTTTTTATATTCAGGTTAATCTATTTAAAATGTTGTATTATTTTTCATAGATTTACAGGATTTGGTGTCCTATTTGGAGCTTTAAAATACAGAGTTGTAGACAGAAAAAATGGACGTATCTACATATGTTTCTGTAGATTGATAAAGAACTTCTCAGTTAATCTTTTTAATGAGTGTGTTTACTTTTTCCATGTAGGAAAAGGGCAGAGACGGACTCTAGAAAAAGCAGCATACCCAATAGCAAGGAGATTCCTTCCCACCATCCCACAGATCCAGTAGAGCTACGGCGCCTTAATTTTCAAACTCCAGGTAAAATACAAAACATTCCAATTTTAGTTCTGTTTATTGTATCATTCCAATTGCATATCTAACTCTTTTTTCTATATTATATGTGAGCTATAGAATACCAAATGACTAAATTTAATTCAACTTACAATCTGTTTCCTATTTAGATAATTAATCGACTAGAGAGCGTATATTTAAGGACAGTCATGGAACTGCAAGTGGTTTTAATGTTATTCAAAAACTAGCTGCTATCTGGAGCTAAATCCACTTTTCAATCCTAGCTAGACTAGTCACACTGGATTAATAGGATTTGTTAAATCAATACTTATGTGAGATCCATTGATTCAGTGGGTCTACTCTAACTGAGACTTAAAATTGGATTTTGTCCTGTGAGTTTTACAAGTTATACATCATTCCAATTATTTTCATATCAGTTAGTGGCATCAAATTAATTGTATTCCTTTGTAAGTGGTTGTTTTATTTGTTCTTTTTAAAAAAATCCTCAGCAGTGTGGCAGTGTTGAGGTAACAACACATCCTGCATGTAATTAATTAGAGGCAATCCTGTGCTTCCTTCCTTTGATCCCTCTATGTTTTATGTGCAAAGACAGGATTTTATCTTAATCAGGATTTGAACCCAGATGGAGAGCTGATTAATTTTAACCATGTTTTATGGTGGACCCAATGCAGTGCTTAACTGACGAGCAGAGGGTGGGGGGGGGAACCAGGGGTAAGGAGGAAAAGCAGGAAAAGAACTTCAGGGCAAACAAAACAATGGGTGAAGGACATAAGCTTCATTAAAGGGCAGGCTGTGTTATGCATTGGCCTAGCTATAGAAATAGCATATTATATGCAATGCTTTCTGTGTTTTTGTTGTTGTAAAAAACAACAACAACAACAAAAACAGTCTATCAAGAACCAATCCGAAGCCATTCTAGTTCTGGTTTTGAGAGGTAGTTCACTCATGCATTTTCATCACCCCATGGTATAACATGCAACAACCATCATGGATCTAATAAAACAGTGGTTCCCAACATTGGGTAACCCAGTTGTTTTTGGACTGCAACTCCCAGAAGCCTTCGCCACTAGCTGTGCTGGCCATGGTTTCTTGGGGCTGCAGTCTTAGAACACCTGGGTTATCCAAGGTTGGGAACCACCATAAGAAAACATAATACTGGCTGAAATGCTGTTGGTGGAGCTCTGCTGTTTCAAGGTAATAAAAGCTTCCTTGGAACACCACCACCACCACCCAGGTTTCAGTAATCCCTAGGGATCTCCTTTGTCCTAGGACAGCCTTTGGGAGCCTCAAAATGGGAAGCGAATTATTTAAAGCCAGAAAATTGCCACCACAGGTTTCAACAATTTCCCAGCTTTAAATAATTCCCCCTCCTCTTCCGTGGCTCCCAAAACCTGCCCCAAGATGAAGTAGATTTCTAGGGATCCTTGAAACATGGTGGGAAGGAGGCTTGTATAAGGAGTATTACTTATGACAGCTATTGTTAAATGTGTTTATTTTCATCCGTATGAATTGGCTCTTATTGTGCACTTAAAGTTGTGCAACAGGATTTCAGCCACTGAATGAAGAGATATCCAGAGAGATACAAGAATGTGTTAATTTGCCCTAAGAATATTGGTTAAACAAAGTGGTGTAGATAATATTACCTTTCAGAACTTGTACATCTAAGTAGTTTGGCATTTTCACAGTAGCAGAGCTTGGAATGCTACTTTAAAGCATAAGTAGTTGCAGCAGTTGTTCCAAGTTGTTACTTAACCTTATGGTTGTAGTTTTGAAAAAAAAGTAGCTCTTTACTTTCCCACTTCTTAAAAGTAACTGAAATATTAAGCCAGCACTTAAACCACATGATAATTCTTCCTCTACCATTTAGTGAGTCCACACCCTAGCAACTATAAAAACAGAATTTGCACCGCAAAAGTAGTAGACTTATCCCTAGTTACATGATGATAACCACTAATCACTGGGAAAAGGAATGAATTACACATAACCTATTACATGTAACTCGTTGCTTCCAAGCTCCAAGTAAAAAAATATTTGTTTCCCTTCAAGGTTAACTTTTTTTATCTCTCACAGCACCATTAAATTGTTTCCATGAAAAAGGCAAGCAAGAATAGTTGGAAATAAAGAGCCAAATCTATTAGCTGATCTTAGCATGTAGGTGCAGAGTTCCACAGTTCCATGAACATGCACCTACAACATGCAGTACAACACTTGTGCAGTTCCTTAATGCCACATTCTTAAGATTATTCCTCATGAAATAATTCAGAATGCATTGTACCACCATGTTTAGGCCATAACTTTGCTTCAGACTAAAATGTGGATTTAAAAGAATGAAGAAAATGCCCCCCCCCCCCCCCCCCCAGTTTATAGTGTTACCAGATTTTCTCTAACACTTTTCCCCTCTGGGAATATAAAACAATGATGAAAACATGTAAAGACGGGTGGGGGAGTGAAAAAGAAAAGTAAAAAAATAAAAATAAAAAATGCAACAAAGTCTTTGGAAAAAGCATTGGATGTACCCAAGGAGGCTTCGGGGTCAGACTAGAATCCCAGCAGCTCTTTATTGTAGTGAGGCTTGTTCATGTTCTCACTTTTCATTCCCTCTCCCCCTTTCAAGCTGGTAAGGAACATAGCAAGTTCCTTCAATTTCCCCCAACTCTAAGTTGCTACACTCAAAACCACAGGCCGGAAGTCCCTGAAAGAAGATCTCGTGGAAAATGGCTAATAAACTGCTATTTAAGAGCAATCAGTATGCTTTAATAATAATGTGTAACAAGGTCTGTGCTTCGGTGTAAGATGCAAACATAATCACAAGAAGCTGAAGAGAGAGAACAAGGAACATCTTCAAAATAGAAAATTCACTGAACACAATAAATGCAATCTAACCCCGTTAACTAGCTAAATAAACCTACATTTAAGGTGAATGGTTAAAAGCTAGTGATAGACAGTTTTATATAATTTTGTTTTTATTAATTTCTGAAAAATGGAGAAACCTCTGTGGGAAGCTTATTCCAGAGGGAAGGGGCTATGACCGAGAAAGCATGGGTCCTGGTGTTAGCTATTTTGGTCTCCTTAGATGTCACAGTTTTTAACATCAAGGACTGCAAGGAGCAGGTTAGATGGGTAGCTATTTTGTGAAAGAGACATTCCAACAAATATCAAGGTCCTAAACTGTTAAGGGCTTTTATAGGTCATGGCCAGCACCTTGAATTGGACACAGGAACTAACAGGGAGCCAATGAAATCATACCATGACCAGGGATATGTGTTCAATCTGCTGGTACCTGTAATCAGTCTGGCAGCCACATTTTGAACCTGCTGAAGTTTCCATACTGACATCAGGGGTAGCCTTACATAGATAATGTTACAGTAATCTGTAAAGGATTGTTGTTGATTGTATAAAGGATTGTTGAGATGTAAAACTACGGTAAGCCACGGTTTAGTTTAAAAATGGTTTGTGGAACTTGCAAGAATCTGTTTTCCAACAAACTTTTATTTGTTTTGCTAGAATTTGCTTTGTTGAATTTTGCCGAGAGAGGAAATAATAATTGCTGATGACATTCTAGTATTTTATCTCCCTCCCTCAGAATATAGCCAAGGCAGTTAATATCCTTTATAAGCACAGTACAATGCACAGACACCATTCATACCTCAATTTATAACAAAACACAGTAAACTCATATGCAAAAAATAGAGAAATCAGAAGTAAAAAATAGGTATGTAAAGAATACTTCCTAATACTTGCTTCTTTGTCCTTGCTAACATAGGTTCTTTTGGCTTGAGGAGAAGCCTGAGTGAGGAGTTTTAAAGCCCCACGAGATTTTTCACTTCTAGGCAAGAGCAAAACAAAGCGTGTTGGTTTTTTTTGTCTCATTGCTGTTTCTGTAATTTCTGCAGATTGTCACTTTGCAAAACTAGTCCTTCCTGTTTGAGAAGCAAAGCACACAAATGTGCAGCCAGAACAGAACAGCTGCCTGATTGTTAAAACAGATACAAGTACCCCCCTTCAATGCTGTAACAAACCAGACACAAGCAGCCCCTTCAATGTTGTAACAAACCAACAGCCATCATCATTTTGCCAAAGGTGCATATTCGTATTAAAGTTTTATTTGCATTGAAGCATTATTTGCAGTTTCATTCGGTTTGTGCAAAAAATAATATCGTTCTCATTCTCTTGTCAAGAACAGAAAAGACTGCATTCCACAAAATATCTCACTTTCCAACAAGGCAAAGAGGATAGTTTTACAATTCCTCATCCTCTTGCCCCTGTTTGAAAGAAAATATGACAGTTTACACCCCTGCTAAAGCACTTGTCTATGCTACAAATTTGGTTCAAACCAGTGTGTTTCCCACAAGCATCTAAATAACTGCAACAGACAACCAAATTTCCACTTAGAGAGAGTTTCCTAGCCAGGGCACTGTCACTAAGAATGCCCTGCTTCATATGGTAGGGGCACTACAAGTACAGTCTGCTTCCTTGTTCTTAAATTCCAGGTTGGTTGATATGGAGGAAGGTGGACTTTTCTTTATTTCCTTGAGCCTGAAGCCATTTGGGGCTTTACACCAGGACTAATGTGTTGAATTGGTCACAATGACTCACTGGCAGCCAGTGTAAGAATTTTAAAACTGGTGTAACATGCTTGTATCTTGCTGCCCCAATCAACACATGGACATCAGCATTCAATGCCAGCTGCCAGTCTCAACCACCCTCAGGGGAAGTCCCACTTTACAATAGTCAAAACAGAAGCATAGACTTTTGTTGTCAGAGTGTTCAAATGCAGGAACAGCTATGACTAGTGAACCAAAGATAATACTCCACTGAGGCCATGCCAGCTTCGAGCAATGATTCTTCAGAGAAGAGCATCTTTGCTGGTACACCTATTGGCAAAATAGAAGGTGCTCAGTGGCTCAGTGCATAGATGGTAGGAGTGTATATGGGAGTCTGTATGGTATGTAGGGGTGGGGTGTGTGTGTGCATTTTCTGTCCATCTGTAAGTGCAGCCCCCTGGAGGTTTCTCAGGTGGCAGTCTCTCTTCTCCATCAGCATTCTCAATCGAGGGCCATATGGCCCCCCCTGGGGGCCCCTGACACATTTGAAGGGGCGCACAGATTCATCTGTTTGTGTTGTATCCTTGTTTACACGTAGCCAAAGGCTTTCCTTGTTTGACAGGGGCCCCTGAAACCTGAGAAACTAGAAGGGCCATGGCAAAAAAAGGTTGAGAATGACTGCTCTAGATGAAGAAGTTTCCACAAGCCTATACTAAAAGAATCACTGTGCTTTAGGTGAAAGGTAAAAATGAGGGGATGACTGAATGAATCTCCATAGCTACCAAGCTCCAGATGCCTCTATCTTTATGGAAATCAGATTAAGAGATGCCTTGAAACTGACCCCTTGAACATTTTGATTGAAGCACCAAATGTTTTGTGTTTTGAAGTGTTGTATAAATTAACTAGGAAAAAAATTGGGATCATTTGGGAGGCTTATTCCCAACTGTCATAAAAATATATTTGAAATATATAAAGATAAATAGCCTTAAACTGAAATGCTAGTTACCTGTCCAAACTAGCTTAAAAGCAACCCTATTATTTTCAATCTGCCTTTTCCCAACAGCTATTTTGAGAAGTTGCTAAATGAGGAATAGTTAACTTGAGCACTTCTGAAGCCAGCTGTGCACTGCCTCTGTTAAAGGCACAAGAGAGCCTCATGCCACGGAAGTACAGAAATTGCATCTACAAACTATATTTTAGCCGCTTGCTCTGTTATGATGAAATGTCTCTCTTGAGTTGAAACTAGATTTCCATTTCTGATCATTTAAAATAACAAATCCAAAACTGTATGTGAATCTTTCCACAAAAAGTTAGTTCCTATTCAAGTGCAGTATCTTCATTTCCACTTTTGTTTAGTATTTGTCTTGGCCAGCTTTCAGAAATGTGACTCTATGGATGTGATGAGATGGCTGTAAAATGTCAACTTGAATTGCACCGGAAAGGGTCACTTCGCTGGGTGTGATCTTTAAAGCAACCCTCTGTCCACAGGCAATCTGGTCCCGGTTCCTCCAGCTCAGCACAAAAAAAAAAAAAGAGAGCAGCCCTACTACTGGACCAAAAAGGTCCAGATTGGGCAAGGAGCAGGGTCAGGCTTATGCATCATTTCCTGAATGTTGTCTGGTTGCTGGAAACCAGATGAAACCAAATAATGCCCTGGGTGCTCCAAAAAGTGACCCAAATCACTGTCTGATTGCACTCTAAGACTGTGTGTCTGTAAGGTCTGTAGTAGTGCATCCATGATGGAGAGCTGTGGCTAATTATAGCTTTGCAATATTTCCTTCCTTTTTCACACTTTAAAATGTTCACCAGGAGATATCTGTGAACATTGTAAAATGTGAAGAGGAGGAACACTCTATATTCAACAAAAACATGACAGTGTAATCAGTCTTTTTTTGTTTTGTTTTATGACTCAGTGGGAGCTGAATGAGTGTCAGTATTGGACTAATCTGCAGTACATGTTTCATCCGTCTTTCACCAATGGGAATAAGTTTGCCAGTTCTCACCACCGTGAGTTGGCACTGCTGTGCAAGCTCCTTTATATGCATTACATATACATTACATAATTAAAACCCTACCTCTAATACATACAAACACCATGGTTTAATTTATGTGGAAGAGAATGTCATAGTCATCTTGTGATAGATTTCTGGTGTATCTGAACCTTAGGGACGGTTGCCATGAAATCTGGAGTATTTGTGCATGTTTTGTTGCTCTTTGCTCCACATAGTTGTACATTTTTGTTTGGTTTAATTGCTTTTTCTCCATCTCTCTTTCAATATGGGAGGGAATAGAGGAGTCAATAGCATGCATTTCTCTGTGTCCTTACTATATAGGAAGCTTTTCCTATTTATTTTGTATTCATATGTTGTTGCAGAATGTTACTTGGACACAAAGAAGCATGCAGTATTTATTTTTTAAAAAAGGCTGCATTCATAAAATAACCTCTTCATTATTTTGGTTAGTCTTCCATGTTTACAGACTTGTCCTTTGTAGACACGGAATCCATGATAGTATAAATATGCAAAGGAACATACATTATTTGCACTTAATATGTACACTTTAAAAAGAACAATATTTTTGTATCAACAGTAATATTTATCTGTGAGTGTTACATTTCAGAAATAATGAAGGAACAGGACTTTATTCTGGGGTGGCAAGGGGGTGTTATTGCTTAGGAGACTTCTAAAAAACCCAAAACATTTATAATTATTGTTTTTCCTGAGGTTGCAATGAAGGTTTTTGAAAGACGCTCAATTTGTATTAGTCACAACATTAAGAATGCTACACTGTAATGATCACCAGATGGTTAATTCTAAAAGTTGTTGAGTTTTATATCCCTTCTGCTAAAAAAAGATTTTATGCCACCTTTTGAAGAGCTTCAAGCGTTTGACTGCAGAAGGATGCTGATAAATATAAATGCTGAAACTGTTGGGCTGGAATCCTATTTTAGTATAGATTCATCAGTACGAATAGTCAAACCCACAGAGAAAAGGAGCTTGATTGCTGCAACCCTTTGCACATTTCCCTGGAAGGGAACCCCATTTGAGACAGCGTAGCTTACTTTTCAGTAAACATGCATAGGAGCATGTTATTAATCATGTATTTCTGATTTCTGTTTTTAATATAATATTTAAATGCTGCTGTATTGAAATCCGATTCTCTAGTAAGCTGGTCAAAGCAGTCGCTGTGTAGTTCAGTATATGGATATGTTAAGGTGTTCTGAACATTCCACCTATTCATTGCAGTGCTAAATGTCCAAAAGATTGTGCATGCAAAATGATACATTTGTCATTGTGAAAACTGATTGAATATGATGGTCTTCTGCTGTTGTTACTAATTTATTTCCCGTTTCCAACTGGCTTTACTTTTTACAGCTTTGAGCAGTAATTCAGTCCCCTACGCCTCCCTGATTGGCTCTGTGTCTTCCCTCTCTAGCCAAACTACCACTCAGTCCTTATATGATAATAACTCTCTCCCACGATTCGCTCGAAAAGGTCTAAACATCTTTGTCTCTATTATTTTCTCTGTTCAATCACTGTTTTAGATGTTACATCATTCAACCTCCATTTCTGAATAGACCTAACATATTCTTGTATTTTTTCTCTGTTTCCTTTTTTTACTTCTATACTTTTCACTGGGGTGCTCAATCTAGATGAGGATCAAATACATTGGATGGCTACTCTGTAAACAGCTTAAATGTTGCCATAATCAAATAGGATCAACAATGATTTTTTAAAAAAAAAACTATGGTAGCTTTCTCTTCTGAGAAGTAGCTCCCAGTTTGTGGAAGCTTTTTCACATTCATTTGATATTGCAAAATAATTATGTAGATGACATGATAAAAAAAACTATTGTGTATGTAATTATTTTGGCTACACAATACTATGCAGTTATTTTATATGCCACAAACAATATTTGAATGATATGCTGCTGGTCCTTCCTATGGACTTTATTAAGCTAGGTAAAACTATAGCACAGTCATTATTATGGATTAGGTGTATTGTCACATCCTGGTCATGCCAGGTGAAGTTTTGCTGCAAAAATTGCACACTAGCTGTGTTAGAGCATACCCTTCAAATTAATGATGGTGAAACAGTGGAATATGTGGCTTCCAGATTGAGCCCCCCCCCCCCATTTCTCCCTCCTCCAGTTATCATGGTTTTCTTCTATAATTTCAACACATCATGGGGTTTGCTAGTTAAAATATTCTAGCCAACTGTGTCTGTCCCTGCAACAAGCTATTTAATTCTATATATGTTTAAATAATGGAGAATATTTTCCTGGGTGGAAAGCCATCCATATTGATTGGTTGGAAAAAAATTATTATAAATCCACAAAGCATGGATTTGCTAAAATCTTCAGCTGGCAGACCATGCTAGTTGACCCCACATTTCCTCTTTTGCCCTCTGTCTCTCCTTCCCCCTTACTGTATCCTTTACCCAGTCTCTTCCCCATTTGTTCCCTATGCCTTGTCTGCATTCACTATTTTTCCATTGGTAGACAAAGATGTTTACACCTGAAGTAGATTGTAGGTAATGTCTGGGGGTTGATAAGGGACGGGGTTGAGATCTTTTCTCTGAGATTCCAGGGTAAGCCAGATGTTTGCATTCAACAGTTCTGAGTCTGTACAACCCCTGTCTCTACAATCTGCTACTAGTGAAAACATTTTTGAAGCTCAAAATGTCTGATGTCTAATCTTGTCTTTATTGACTGTTGTCTGTAAGCAGCAATGCATGTTATTCTGGCAATCCATAACTGCATGTGACTGTCCTAAACTTTAGACAATGTATTTTCTTTTATGTGTTAAAATCCTTAGATATTTCTCTGTCTTATTTAGTCAACTCATATTAGCCGGTTGTTCAGTCCACGAGACACAATCATCATGTTTTAGGCATCAAGCTATTTCTGTTTGTTTTGTTTTTAGTTTATTTTGTTAATAACTTTTTCTTCCTTTATTTTTATACTTTCTTTTTGCTGCATCACTTGTCTCTGGTTACCCTGGTAACCTTCATTCGCCAAGTTAGTTTCACTCATAAGTCACTTTACTTTTCTGTCAGTACTCTATCCCTTTAGGCTTCTCTGAATGGCTTCTCCTTGCCCCTTGTTCACCTTCTGTTCACCTACGTCCCAATACCTTTTCCATTTCATACAGTGGAAGAAAAGGGGTTTGATATGACATTAAGATTCATTACTCAAGGCAGAGTTCAACATCAAGTCTAACTGTCCCATTTTTCCCACCTAGCTAACCTCATTAAGTCTTGGCATAATAACTTTTTTTCTTTCTTTTTTAATACTAGGAATATTAGCTTTGGGAATATGCTTGGTGATTTTTATTTTTATTTTTTATTTTTTAGTGATTTGGCTTCAAAGCTCATTTCTCCAGAGCATGTTTTGCTTTGAGTGACTTAAATTATCTGCCTGCTTCTGTCACCTTACAACATCTTTACTATTTACACATTTATAGCCATTCTGACTGCTGTATTTTCTAAGTCTGGGTTTCAGATCCCCTCCTTTTATTATATCTCAATGCTGCTGTTGTTTCTCTCTCCTTCAACAGGTATGGCTAGCCATCCCCCAATACCTATTTTGGAACTTGCGGATCATATTGAAAGGCTGAAGGCTAATGACAATTTGAAATTTTCCCAAGAATATGAGGTAATTCCCCTCCTTTATCCCCCTACAGATTGATTTGCTGACCATTTGCAATAGAGTAATTACATTAATGAACCAGTTCTAATGTAAGTAGTAGATGATATATGACTTAAGCTACAGACCCATACACAGAAATAACCTTCTGTCAAATAAATTTAATCTGGTTTATGTCCAAGTAAGCAAGACAGCATTCCTAAACACTCTTATTTGAAAGTAAGCCCCATCAAACATAGTGAAATTACTACTAAATAAACATATAGAGAACTGCTTAGGACTAGAATCTTCATTATTTATAATATTCTAAACATCTCCTAAATTTCAAATGCATTTTAGAACAACCTCTTACAGAACTGAAATTCTCTTTTGATAGAGAAGTTGACTAAAAGTCAATTTTAGAAAAACTAACTGGTTTTAATATTCCATTTCATAGTACAAGGAGTATAAACACAGTCCTAAGGGAGGTTTTCTGTGAAAGCATCTGTCTGTTTATATACGTGTTTATCTCTTTTTCACTAGGGAGAAAGAGCCATAGTAACCAGTTGAAAGGTTACCATCAAAATCAGTAAAGGGATGGAAGGAAAGGAAAACAGTGGCAGGATGACAAGATGTTCTACTGTATGATAATACCTGGAATTTATAGAGTTTGGAAATTTTTACTTTTTTGGATTATAACTTTCAGAATCCTCCAGCCAGCATGGCTATAATTTACTTGGAAATATTTTGCTGTTAGGTGCACTTGTGCAGTTAGTAGACATCAAAAACCTGGGCATTCAATGACAGATATCTCTGATAAGAGACCATGTTCAGACTGTTTAAACATCTAGAGGATAGGAAATAGGAGATGATGCAATATTTGATCCCCTTACCAGCACTAGGTTTGATTTTATGTGTGAAGGAGAAAATTCAGTTTAATTTAATGCAGGTGGAATCTGTGTCGTGCATCATTTTGGATAGAAATATAGAGAAGAAAATAAGTACTTCTATGTCATGATTTTACAGTATTTAATCACCTATGGGGCTTTTTTTTTAAAATAGTATTCATAAAACTGACTAATAGAAATCTGTGCTCTTTTCATTACCTTGTGTCAGAATTATTCTAGAAAATCTGTTGGCTCAGTGAGTAAATTTTTCATAGATTAAGGATTTTGTTAAGTATAGCTGTAGACTGTAACAGCATCAAGTCATTATTACTTCATCTATCAATAATGCATGAGTTGTGGGTTCTAATAGTAACATAATAGGAAGTGTTTATGAAATACCCTTTTAATATTCCATGGATTATAACTCCCAAGACACAGAAAAGCACAGAGTTCACTCTCATGTCATATGTTGTGGATGAAGCGATCCAATAGTTTATGGCATTAGATGCCATAAACTATTACTGTCCCTTGAAAAGGACAGTAGGGTTTATCATCAAAAAAAGTTGGGAGATTTCTCCCAAATAAGCAAGGAGAATACTGCCAGAATAGTTATAGCATTGTTCTAATGATTCATGGAGTAAATACTCCTCAAATGGCAACTAGCATTGTACTCCATTTTTTATCAGTCATGTGTGTGACATTGAACATTTCTTAGAACCTGGACACAGTAGATGCCAGGAGGTATAAAGAATCCTGTTAATGTTTTTGCTCAGATTTTTCCCTAAGTTCCCTTAAAAAAATTCTCATCAAATGACTTTGATCAGACTTAGAAGTCTCTCTTCTTCTACCTTACTTTTTGTACTGTTTCCAGTACAGTACACATTGTAGCATATACCATGTTATCTTATGTCCCATCAAGTTGGAACCAACTTATAAGAACCCTAATAGGGCTTTCAAGGTGAATGAGATATTTAAGGAGTGGTTTTACCAGTTCCATACCCCCAGTGAGCTTCCATGGCTGAGCAAGGATTTGAAACCAGGCCTCCTGAGTCCTAGTCAGTCACTCCCTCTACTACACCACACTTTGTATTTAGCATATACCATACTATAGTGCAAAATAAGATTCAGTCATTCAAATAGTAGTATTCTCTCCAGCAGTTACTTCAGCCACTAAGGTACTTTTACTTTACATTTGCCATGTGGACAACTGAGAATATTCACCACTGATTGTGACTATATCAATGGCTCCTGTAATGCATTCTGTTGGGGCTGTCTTTGACTGAAACTAGAACATCAAATCACATTAGACAAGTCCTTTATCATCACAAATGCTGTGAAATCAGAGATAAGAAATGCTTCTTCATGTGGATATAGTAACATTGTGGTAGAATGCATCCTCGACCTGGTTCCCTGACAATATTATCAAGGCTTTGAAAAGTAACTTTTCTGAGCTTTGACTATAACGACACATTACAGTCCTACCTACTGATTTAAAATTCTCTAAGTTCACAAAACTGCTTACTATAAAGCACAGGTGCTTTTGCAGTTTATTGATATATATTTATACTGTCACATTTTAAAAAATACCCATCATTTAAAAGGATTAAAGAATGATGACTGAGATTAACTGTTCCAGGTGACACTGATATAATATAACATTATGTAGAGACCTTTAAATGTATTAGTTCTATTCCCATTCCTTCAACTGTAAAGAGTTGATTGCTTATTTGCACAGGGAACAGAGTTTGTTAGTACCCTTAATAAATTTTACTGTTATAAGTCAGTTCTGTATGACCTTTATACAAATAGGAATTATAGTCAAAAGCTATAGAGCATAAATATCCAGTATATTTTAGGCAGGAGAGGTTTACATCGCAGTTGAACATTTACCGGTACAGTACGGAACTTGAATTGCATGTCATTTAATGAGACAGCGTCAGAGAAGGCCTTAAACCCTATCTGAAAAACAATCTCATTACTGTCAAAGAAGAAAATGCAGTATCTAGCTTCACTAAAATATATTGACTTGAAGGTCATTGTAGGGTTTAAAGTTCTACCTAATACAATCCAGGAGTGACTTTTCTGCCAATAGTGTGGAAATATTTAATGTTCTCAGTCACAAAGATCATGCTGTGTAATCTGTACACACAAGCATTCCATCTGTCATTTATTTTCCTTTAGTGTGGTCACTTGTACAAACTTCACAACAGAAACCCTGTTCCTTTTGTACAGTACAGTCCTAAACATGCCATGATGGCTTGGTTTTGATGTTTACTCAGATGGAGATGTTATCTGTAATAACAAACAGTGCAAAATGTTGTTGGTCTACAATTGCCATGAATCTTTTCCATTATTCATGGCAACCAGTTTAATAGGAGCTGGAATCCCAACAACGTCTGGAGGGTCACAAGTCAAGACTCCTCTGATCAGAAACTCCTCCTTGTACAATTGCGTGACCACTGCCATTCCATAAGAGGTGCTTCCTATCAAGAAACCCAACTTAAACATGCTTGTTCAAGGAGGTACTGGAGGTACTTGAACCAACAGTATAAATGTCAAATCGCTTGTGCGACATACATTGGGCAAGCAGTTCACATGAATAAGATCCTGGCCAATAAAGTTGTCAGATTAAGTCAATTGAAATGTTGAAACACAGAGCAGTGCAAAAACAATGTAAAAGCACCTTGGTTAAAGGAATAATAATTAAAATTAAAATTAAGAAGTAGAGCACATTCGTTAGAACCCATATTTTAACAGGCAGGCAGTTAAGAACAGAAAAATACCACTTTTCTGCTGAGTATCAGTTTCTCTTAAGGTGATAAAGCCAAAACTGTACTGTGTGTGAAGTTCAATGTGACTTGAACTTCAGTGGGCTTTTAAGTCTGCACAACAAACCCATACTTGGGTTTTTATTCAGTGGCAGCTGGTAGTTTACTACAGAGTTTGTTGTTGTTATGTCCCATCAAGTCAGAACTGACTTATAGCGACCCTAATAGGGTTTTCAAGGTAAGTGAGGTAGTTGAGGTTTGACCAGTTCCACACCTAAAGTGAGTTTCCATGGCAGAGCTGGGAAATCAAACTCAGGTCTCCTGAGTCCTAGTCCATTATTCTATTCACCACACCACATTGGGTGCTTTAGTACAGAGTCAAGGAATGTAAATGACGCTCACCAATGAGCAACAACTGAGGAAGATGAGGGCAATATTCTTACAAGGGAATAATATTTCTGAAAGCAGGGATGCACTGCTGTCAGTTAACCAGCAGCATGCTTTCATAGTGTTTCAGAGCACGCAAGTCCACACTAACAAAGACTTACGTGCTCGCCTACCTTGGCTGTGTAGGATGACATCATTGCCTTCTGTCTTTTCCTCAGCCCCTTAGTGTGATCTGATGAGATGCCTGATTTTGTGACCCAGTTTCATGGCCAGGCACTTCAGCAGATCACTGTGGGAGCTTCCACAGTTAGACTTCCAGGTGTGTACGTAAATACTGAAGAAGATACTGGTCATTATGTTTTTATGTACAACCTTTAGTCTAGTTTAATACTTTTGCTTTGTTTTTACATTATGGGGGGGGCTGGGGGGCAGGGGGAGAAATGAACTCTAGATTTTTAAGAATCAGTCAACCCATCAGGATAGATACTGGACTAGATTCAAAGCGCAGTCCAACAAGTTCTAGAATTCCAAGAGAGCTGCATGTTCTTTGAACAGCTATTGCCCTTACTACATGTCGGAAGTCTTTGAATAGAATCCTATTATGGGAAAAATGTGTCTAATGGTAATAACGACAGTGTTTCTCCCTTTGCTGGGATGCGTGTTGAGTTACTGGATGCATGCTGGTTGCAAAATAGTTATGTGATAGACACCTCAGCAAAAAGTTGAAACTGTTTGCATGTTTTTCCCCCAAACAGGATTCTGGCCTTTGAAACTACGGGGAATTAAAAAAAAAAAAGTGTTATAGGACAAAAATCAATCAAAAGTTATTTGCTTAACATAGGTCTTTGAAATGTGACTAGCAGGGTTTTGGAAAGTTTGACATCCATTTCCTCTCCCTCGGGTCCTGCTACAGGTTGCACAACTTCCTGGCACTGATGCTGAAAGTGGAATGTCCACTTCCAGTTTCCTGTAAGCACTTTTGTGGACATCAAAACTAGGCATGCATACAGGTGTCAATTTCTGCTTACAGGAGTGTGGTTCTTCTTTCAATAGTGAAAAAATCTGGGAGGCAATGTGAAACTTCTGGAAGCTGAAGGCCACAAAAATTTTCATGGGGCCACATGTACCTCATGGCCCAGAAACCCTTAAAACTCTATTATAGTTCTCAATATGATCATGTCCAATATATGTTTGTTTGTTTGTTTGATTGATTAAATTATGCCATAAGCTCTGGGAGAAAGGGAGGATAAAAATCAAATAAATACATTTCTCACTGAAACGATCCTAGAGCATAAGGTGAGTTTGCCATATTTGCTCTAAGAACAAAATCAGAATTAAGAAATAATTCATTTTGCTCCTCAGCTTATTAATACACAGTGACCGCCTCAAGAGTAGCCCAAGGACAAAGGCTTTACAGAAGCTCTGGTTACAGAGCTTCGAGTACCATCACTGTGGCCATTAAGAAGCTTCTCAGTACTGTCTACACTTCCATCTACAGATAGCTTAAGAAATACATTTTCTCAAATGTGTGATCTCAAGAAGTATGCATGTTTATTGCAGTGAGACATGAGAGGTGTTTGATTGGTTACTTTCACAAATTTGTACCCTGCTCTTCATCCTGAAGACTTGAGAGAAAGGATGTCAATAGAGGATTCAGCGCCCAATACTTCCAAGCAAACTCATAATGTTTTATCTCTATGTCAATGACTGTCATTTCTGTTTTACTCAAAGCATGATGGTGTTGGGCAAACTTTGTCCATCCCTGTTCTACTGAATTTCCCTTACTGTCCAGGGAGTGTTTAAGGGCAGTGCAAATATCTGCTTTTGCCGATTTTTAAATTACAGAGCTTTCTTATTTGGAGACACATTCTTTGAAGTCTTGCCTTAATACAGTGATATGCAATGAGCAAATACAGGATGCCACATAAAACCTAAAGCAGATTTTTCCTGTACCTTCTAACATGAAAAGTACAGCATTATACCAAACACCCACTTAGGTCTTAATTGCTGTTACAGCATTTTATTCCGAGGCTTTTAGTCTCATAGTTTTAGTCATCACTTGTTTGACATTTAACAGCCTGGATGCTTTTTAAGATATTTGATACAGGTAGAAAATATTGTGAAAGTGTAGGCTTTTGTTTTGAGGATTAATGTTTGCTATGTTGAGGTTGAATATCTGCTGTGTAGCACATCTTAATAACAGATACTAAGAATAACATTTCAATATCACCTCAACTCAGTTTGCTGGCATGACAAACTATGCAAATATAGCTGATCTGTCATAAAAGGGCAGATCCCCAGGGTTCTTCCTGGATTGTTCTTTCCCCTATGTTTGAGTCTAGATTCTGTCTATGTTTGTACTTCAGTGCTAAAACAGCTCCAGATATGCACATGGGTGTGCATGCAGTGGAGAAATAGAGGCTGTTCATTGAGAGATGGACAAGGGTATATGCACACACAGTAGAATGTGATTTGTGCATCTAACCATACAGAGAAAGGATGAAGCACGACCCCCCCCCCAATGTCATAGTTCCCATATGTCTGTTCCACCACTGCAAAAAAGAATGAGTGTACAATGAGAAGGAAGTTTAAGGAAGAAGGGCCGCAGTAACCCAGCCTGCCAAACTTGCTGTACGTCATTTTAATGGCTCTTCTCATCAAGCTTTGTGCTGTACATTAAAGGCAGCCCTTTGTATTAACATTTAATATTGGTGAAGATGAAGTCTTATGTTCTGGCTTCTTGCCAAACTTCTGTAACACTGGTAGATTTACAAGATTTTATCAGTGTCAGTGAATTGTTGGAGTTGTGATGGAAGACAATTCACTCACATAAATGATATCTTGAGATTTCATGTTTAAGCACAAACCAATGAGAGATAACACAGTAAGTTATCTAAGGTGAAAGTACAGTGTCTTTAATTTCATTATGACAGCATAAAATCAACTCCTGAAAAAAAAAAACTCAGTGCAGAATATCTTCCAGTCACTCAATGTCCTGGTCCAACCTTCAGCTATAAAGGGATACGCATATTAAAAAATAAAATTGGCTTGGATCTGAAGATTGTGCATTTTCCCAAGGTCTTTCTGCCTCCCTTGTGCCGCAGCTCCTTCCGTCCCTGAAAAGCTGCTTCTCCAGAACAATACAGTCCGGAACCACATCCAATGTATTAGGTTGAGAAGGAAGCTCCAGCTGTAGGCAAATCAGTAAACCACCATCCTTTGCCGCCGCCCCCCCATCCCACTCATACACACAATCCTTTAATCCAAACAGCTTTCTCTATCATTATTCAGCAGAGCTGAAAGGGGGGGGGGGGACTTGGATTGGAAAGAACACACTTTCAGAGTCTGTATTATTACACAAGAAGATATGCTTCAGTGATTAAGAAACAATTAGTGTAACCAGTGAGCAATGTAACGTTGTCTCTCTTTTTAATTATGATAGGGAATATTTGAAAGCTTTGCATATTCACTTTCAACTCTAAGCAGTTTGGTGGGCAGGGAGGAGGACGCAAAAAATAAGGGAGTGACTTTTAGTTCCAGTTCTACTTACAAAAGCTCTCTTCAGTAAAACAAGGTCCAGGCTTTTAGACATACCATTTTCATTGGTCTGAGGCAGGCTTCCGATGTGTTAGAGGGGGGTTGTGTGACATCTATATGACAATCCTCTTATCTCACAATACTAGGCATTCTCTCTTGATGTTCCACAGTTCTTTACTCCTCATAAAATACAAGCTGGGGTTGTACTGGCACATGCCATGATTTTTTGGCTTTATGTTTTTCACTGTATCTTTCTCCCCCTTCTTTTGGTTGTTTTTTTCTGGGTGAGCATATCTAAGAACTCCCATGATGTTTGCTGTGATAGTGTCCACCCTTTGTACCTGTTTCTACATCTCCATGCCTTTTCTTACCATTTGACTTCCAGCTTCCAACTGTTCCACCACCACCCCATACTGTGCCAGATCAAACAAAAGCAAAAACAAAGTGTGCTGCTTATATATCACCCCATAGTGCTTAAAGCACTCTCTGGGCAGTTTACAAGTTAATTATGCAGGCTATTGACCCCCCTCCCCCGAGCTGGATGCTCAATTTACCGACCTCGGAAGGCTGGGTGAACCTTGAGCTGGCTACCTGGGATTGAACTCTGAGCACAGTTTTGGCTGCTGTACAGCAGTTTAACCACTGCGCCATGAGACTCAGTATCTCTGTTTTTTTCATTAACTTATCTTTCTCAAACTTAAAATTGATGCATTTCTGCATCAATACAGCTATCTGCTGAATCTTTTGATGTGGTAGTACTGCTTCTTACATTGGGCGGCTCTAGCAACCAATTCACTGCCTAACTTTTGATGCCCTTTATTTCCTCTCACGGGCCAGCTGTATAAATGCAACCCTTCTACAAGGCTGAAACCAATTAAGAGCAATTACTAGCCAGAGGCCAATCAAGAGGCGGTGGTTAAGAAGGACAAGTCTATCTGGCCACCACCCTCACTGCCTCATTGGTCGTAAGTCGGGGCAGCAAAAGAGTTCCCTTTGCTGCGTTGTGCAGCAACTAAACAACAAGAGGAGAGGGGAAGGAGCAGCGGCAGTGTGGTAGAGGGGAGCAAAAGGGAGGCCAGAAAAGAAGAGAGTAGAGGCCAGAAAAAGAGGGGATAGGCAGCACAGGAAAAGGATCTTTCTGGCAGGAGCCATACTTAAGAAAGGGCTTGGTGAGCACTCACAGACAGAGAAAATAAAACCTTTTTAGAACAGATCATCGTTGCCAAATTCCTCCCATTGCCCATTTTTCCTGTCAGAAAGTGTGTGTGTCTGTGCAGTGTTATTTTATACCTGGACCCTCTACCATTAAGACAAAGAAATGACAAACACTATTTGTTTAGTTTCCAGGGCCCCAAGTCAGTCTTCAAATGGCCCATGTCATTGTCAGCTATCCTTCTTAAGCCTCTCTGTAGTCATTGCTGCTGTTGCCAGCATTTGATTAGGGTGTCAGGAAGAGTTTCCCCTGTTTCATGGGACTGATTAAAGACCAGCAGAGAAGGTGTGTGGGTGGGTGACATCAAAAAAATGTACTTCCACACACCCATTGGGAGGGCTGTAGTCCTGATTTTGGATAGCTTTAGCAAGTCATATTCTTAAATACCTAGCCAAATTTTTGGACTTTAGTGCCTTTGTTTTTGTTTCCCAATTTTTCAAAAGCCATCTAGCTTGACAAAGAGTTTTGGAATTTCCTTTTTCTGTGATGGAAGAGCACAGTGAGATGAGGAAGAGGAGGGGTGGTGCCAGGCAGTGGGAGCAAAGTAAAGGGGGGTTAAAAGAGAGAAGGTGGGGACATAAAGGCCAAGCCAAGATGGGGAAGGAATAGTGCATGAGCTCTGTGTATAGAAAGGGGTAGCATGAAATTCTGAAATACCGGTAAGTCTAGCTCAGTTGTATTTGGGTGTGGGTCACAAAAGCAGTAACCTTTGATCCTCAAGAATTAAAAAAAGGGGACCAAATAATGCATGGTGACACAGCAATCTGGAATCCCCCTCTGTCTCATCAAACCTCATCCATCTTCAGTTTCAAGGATGATGAAATAAGAAACTTCTCTGAATGCCTTATGAGCCTTAGACCAAGGAATACAGGAGCAAACAGTGTGTCCCCACCACAATCAATTACTTCTATTGTGAAATTTTTGATATGGAAAAACAGAATGAGAATTTATCTCTGCCAGATATGCAGGCATGAAGAACACAGTCTTCTCTAATAAGATATCCTTTGCTTTCTATTGCCTAGTCCCTAATGCAGTAGGAAAATGTAATTCTGCTGGCAACTTGCCATGATGATATATTAGTGTTCATGCATTTAGCATTCATGTTTTGCTAATGCACTATGTAAATCTCATTCGATTGGCAAGTTTCCTGAATAATAAAATAGTATATTATTATAGATTCATTGGAAAGATGAAATTCAAATTGCAAAAACTGACATTGGTTTAAAAAGGGTCAAATTATTCATTTTCATGAGTAGTTAATGAATCTCTAGTTCCATACCATCTATTTGCTTTGAAATCTACCAGCATCCACATTTTATTGTTTTTTCTATAGTACGATTCTTATTTTTCTCTTCTGTCTTGCCAGTTTTCAGATGTTTCTTACATTTACACTGGCCTTTACTTGCTTCAGAGAGTCACTCTGAAGTACAAATCCAGCCATGTTGTATGCTGCATGATACCACTTCAGACTATAAGCAGGTTGCCAACTTGATTGTTCTTTCTCTTGTAAAACCTTATCAGAATTGATAGAGCTAGCTCCTAAAAGAACTGTTTGCCCAAACTTGCCCCAGTAAAACTTACAGGAGTTTACTCGCCAAATCCCCACTGAATCAATGGGGCTACTCTATTGTGGCTTGCTATACTAAGCAATAGGATTTCGGCCTATAAGTGACCTTATTTTGGATCTGTTGTAATTATATATTATATTTTAAGTTTTATATTATTAGATTGGGTGGGATTGATTGTTTTCTTTATTTTTTACTTGTTAATTTATTTTTATTTTTTGCTGGAAAACCATCCAGAGTAGTGGCTAGGCCACTAGATGGTTTGGTATAAAAGTATAGATAGTTAATTAATTATAAGATAATCTGTGAAACACTTAGACTCAGTTGGTATTGCAGGGGGATATCAGCCAATGTAAATCGTTGAGTTACGTTGCTAGAAACAGTGCAACATTACCTCATTCAGAACTGGCACATTGCTGAATAGCCATCATTAATGTAAAATAAGAAATACATTTAGTTTTCAAGGTCTGACTAGCCTCAACTGATGTGATTCAGTAATGCTGCACACTTCTTTGAAACATACATGCAAAATATTTCTTTTTTAAGAAAGGTTTAGTTTGACTGTATCTGTATCATTAATAAAGAAAAAAAATAGTCAATTCTTTGGTCTTACCAGAGATGTACAAACATTTCATGGTTCAATCCCCTCCCCTTCAGCTTTTGTGTTTGTTTGCAAAAGACTTCAGGGTGCCTTGAAGATGCTTGCACCAATTGCCTACAATATTGACCTATAAGTAACTTATCAAGTGCAATTGTTTTGGATCTTCGAAGTGGTGAACACTACCACATGTGTGCTGGACCCGTGCCCTTTCTGGCTGATGAAAGCAGCCAGAGGGGGACTGGCCAAGTGGGTTAGGGGAGTGATGAATGTCTCCTTGCAGCAAGACAGGGTACCAGAATGTCTACATTTCTTTATTTAAAATATATTTACCCCTGTTTTTCTTGAAAAGGATCCAGGGTGGTTTATATTGTTTTAAAAATGAACAGTATAAAAGCTAGAAACAATAACTTCTTACAGTATTAGAACATAATTAAATATATTAAATCTCACAGATAAAAGCAATTCTAAAATACATTAAAGATCAACAAAAATAAACGGTCCCAAACACACACACATAGACAACCAGTCAGTAAAGAAAAAACTGCCTGAAGAATCTTTGTTGACTTGCGGAATGACAGCAACAATGTGGCCAGCCTGTCTTCCTATGGAAGGGAGTTCCAGAGTCTGGGAGCGCCAACAGAGAAGGCCATCTCTCATGTCCCTGACAAATACGGCTGCGAAGGCAGTGAAACCAAGAAAAAGGCTTCTTCTGGTGATCTTAACACTCCAGCAGACTCATAAAAGGAGACACAGTCCTTGAGATAGCTTGGACTCAAGCCATTTAGGGCTTTATAGGTTAGAACCATCACTTTGAATTGTGCCTGAAAATGAATCGGCAGCCAATGGAGCTGCTGTAAAGGGGGGGGGGATGTGACCCCTGTGACCAGCCCAAGTTAGCAATCTGGCAGACACTTTTCAGAGGAAGCCCAACATAGAGCGTGTTACAGTAATCCAATTGAGATGTAACTAAGGCATGTGTCACCGTGGCCAGATCAGATCTCCCCAGGAACGGGCACATCTGGCACTGTAGTTTTAATTGTGCAAAGGCACTCCTGGCCACCATCAAAACCTAGGCATCCAGGCTCAGAAATGAATCCAAGCTGTGCACCTGTATTTTTAGAGGAAGGGCAACCCAGTTCAGCACAGGCTGCATCCCTGTTCCTTGATTTTCCTTTCAACTGACTAGAAGCACCTCTGTTTTGTCTGGATTAAGTTTCAATTTATTCACCCTCATCCAGTCCTTTATTGACACAAGATGCTAATCTAGAGCCAAAACAGCTTCCTCTGGTTTAGATGGAAAGGAGAGATAGAGTTGGGTGTTATCTGCATATTGGTGACAGCGAACACTGAAACTCCAAACAACCTCTCCCAGCAGTTTCATGTTGATATTAAATAGCATAGGCGACAAAACAGAACCCCGAGGGGCCAGGGTGTCAGACAGGATTCCCCCAGCACCGCTTCTGAGTACTCTCCTCCGGGAAGGAGCAGAGTCACTGTAAAGCAGTGTCTCCAAGTCCCATCCCAGAAGGATATCAAGGTTGATAGTACCAAAAGCCACTGAGCCTTCCAGCAGAACCAACAAGGACACACTACCTCTGTCCAGTTCCTGCCATAGCAATCAAAGCAGTCTTCATCCCATAGCCAGGCCTGAAGCCAGATTGAAATGGATCTAGATAAAAGAGTCAGTAGTAAGAGCTTTGTTTTAAAAAGCCATCCTTGAATTTCACGATATTGGATCATTATCAGCCAATCTTCAATATTCCATTTCTGGGCAAGTTTTTGGAACATGTGATAGTGTCTCAACTCCAGGGGATCCTGGATAAAGTGGATTATCTAGATCCATTTCAATCTTGCTTTAGGCCAGGCCAAACTCGGAAGGTGGTATTGGGGAAATACTGTTCAACACCCTGGCTATTGGCTTGTGGTGCCCTCCATGGTTAAGTCCTGTCCCTCATGCTATTCAACATGTATATGTAACCTCTGGGTGAGGTTGTCTGGAGTTCGGGGGTTTGGTGCTCTCAGTATGATGATGACACCAAACTCTCTCTCTTTCCTTTCTGTCTGGTTTCAAGGAAGATGTTCTGTTTCTAGACCAAATCTCTTACCAGAAATGGACTGGATGAGGACAATTAAATTGAAGCTTAATCCAGACAAGACAGAGGTGCTGCTTGTCAGTCAAAAGGCAGATCAGGGGATAAGGATTCAGCCTACACTGTATGAGGTTACGTTCCCCCTGAAAACTCAGATTCACAGCTTGAGTGTATTCCTGCATTCAACCATGAGCCTCGGGGTATGGGGCTCAGCAGTGGCTGGGAGTGCATTTGTACAGTTAAAGCGGGTGCACCAACTGCACTCATTCCTTGATATACCTGATCTGGCCACAATGACATATGCCTTTGTGACATTCCACTTGTATTATTGGAACACCCTCTATGGGAGGGGAGGTTACTTTTAAACAGTGTTTGGAAACTTCAGCTGGCCTTTGGTTCTGGCTTCTCATTTTTGTTATTGTGTTTTACAAGTGTGAGACTTTTGTATCTGTTAGGTTTCCTGTGGGTGGAACCCAGGAAAATCAAGGCATTAACAGCCACGAGAATTGTGTTCCTCCATTGTATGTTCATCAGATTCCAAAACAGAAGACATACATTGGTCCTCTCTCTGTCTCCAGGGGGCGGGGGGCAGAAATGAATTTGACCTGTAAAGTCCTGTAGTTTTATTCACAAGCTCACATGCTGTAGTCCGTGATATTGTTGCAGCCACTCGAACATAAGGACCTGGGCTGGACAGCTGAAGCCACTTAACAGTCTGGGATAATGTCATGGAGTTAGGAGGCTAAAAGCAGAATGAGCAAGGATAGACAGATAAACAGCTGCTATTCCCCACCTCTGAAGGGGTTAAGCCAAACAGAACAAGACTTTCTATCCGCTTTCTTCAAATAGCTTATATTCTCCATAGTGTCTACCTGAGTACTAATCTGTTCTTTGAGAGCTTACAGAGTCATTAGCTACAAAGTAATAGCTCTGCTGACCTTACAGAGGCTCTGATGCGCATGGTGGGGAACCCTCCATGAGCAGGTGCTTCCCTGTTCTTTGTAATGTTAGGGACCCCTCCATGCCCTGGCATGTCCAGCTTTTCCTAATCCACATAAGAATAGGGAAGCTCTTAGTAGAATATTCTATATATACAATAGAGTCCTGCAGAGCTGTGAATCACATCAATTATGGTTTATCTCTCTGGTATTGTGCCAGGAGGCAACTACTGTTATTAAGATGCAGCTGTAGTTTACCTAATCAGTGACATAAATCTAGTAGATTTTAAATCTGGCCAAGCTGCCATATCATGGAGAGAACAGGCAACTACTGCGGAATGTCTGCAGAACCAAAACACATGTCGCTTTCTAACTCGAGAAGTTGATGCTTGTCTTAATAGGGACAACATTGATTAGAAACAAGGATATATGAGTCACAAGACCAGTCCTCAGAAGTAGATGGCTGCTTCTTTTTTAATTGGAGAACTCAGAAATCTTGGAAATAATAAACAAAACAATGGATGTACTGCCAGGTTTGAATGTAACAGATTTTCAGTTAAAGATGGTTTTTAAAAAATCTTGTGAATAGAAGCAAATAAAGCTCTTGGAAAAAGGAAGACCTTATAATTATTATTTTTTTCCCTTTTCTCAAGATCACTAAAGCTGAAGAGGGCAGTTTTTTTGTTTTCTCTTCCTCATCATGTTCATAGTTAAAACATTAATCTTAACACAATGTTCTCTTCATAATGTTCTTCACACATAAGTGGTTCATGAGAAAAACTGTCACAGTACTGGCTTATTCTACACAGAAGTGCCATATTCTCAGTCTGTTATTGCTGCCAGTAATCATTCCTCCAAACATCACCTACCTAATAATGGAATTTGTTGTCTTGGATTTTCTCCTGGATATCCACACATTTAACTGTGAAATATATATGGCACTTTCCTTATCTCCCTGAGGGGATCCTCTCCTGTTTGTAGACAAATTCTCAGCTTTATTATATTGGTAAGATCCAATAGAGAAGAGACAGCTAACTCAGAGTTGTTGATTGCCATGAATATAATGACAAAAGACCTTTGATATTGATTAGTAACAGTGTAATCGTATTGAATTCATTACTTGGTAGTAGACATGCTTTGAATTTAAGCCTGAGAGACTAATCACCGATGGGTGAAACCTTTTGCTCCCAGCAACAGGTAAATAGAATTCCCCTGCCTTTTAAATGCCCAGATAGATTAGAAAACTAATGAGATGGGAGAAGTTTGGAAGCCCCTAGGAAACCCTGGTTTTCTATCCTTTTCCAGTATGTGACTGTGTGTGAGGTGTTAGATTTCTGCTTCAGCTACATAGTAGATTCAGGTCGATTCAGAAGGTTTAGCTATCAGTATTCAGAACATAAGGTTGTGATGGTGGCTTCTTTCTTAATTTGGTAACAATTTTTTTTCTTCTTGGATCCTGTGCCTTTGTGAGCTGTATGTTCAAGTATTTCTGCTTCTGCTTAGTACTCTCTGCTGTTTCACTATTTTCCTGCCATCAGAATAGTTCCATAGGTATGTGAACAGAGTGTTCTGTGACCACATATCCTCTGTCTTGATAAGTATGTGGAATTGTGCTAAGTTGCACTTATATATCAGACTAACTGTTAACTTGACTACCTGGCTAGACTGAGATTTAAAGGGTAGTTCTGTAGGACTTGGCTACTAGGTATAATTAATAATGATTGACTTCTTTAGTTCTTTTTTAATTATTAGGAAATCACTGTGCTCATGCAAGTTATAGTCCCAGTTCATGAACAGAGGGGAAGATATTCTGTTTCTTTATACCCTCTACTTAGTTACGGCTGAATAATAGATAGGCACATGACATAAATATCTTCTGCTGGCACAGCACATGGCAACAGGGTACACAACATTTTATAGGCAATACTGTCCTATTAACATGAATCTCAGCTACAGATAGGATCAAGTCCTAAATTGCAGATAGAAATGAGACTGTAAGACAAAAGGGGTCCAAGAGCAGAACTCTACATCTCATATACACCACTGAGTGGAGATGTGTATAAAATTAGATTGATGGACCACTTGTCCCCTGCAAAAAATTGAGTGGTTGATTTTCATTTTAAAATATCACTAAAATATCACAGCACCAGGCTTTTTAAAAAGTCAGGCATATATGTCTTTTCATTAGAGATTTTAGGGCCTGACTTCAAACCCAAAGTACAATCTATTCCTGACAGAACTAGTTTTGTTCTTCCTCGCATATATGAAATGAAATTCTTCTGTTGTTGGCCCTAGCCTGTTGTAAAACCTGAGGCAAGATTTGTAGCAATATGGTTAAATTAGCTTAGGTCTTACATTATTCTCTGTCCGTCTTACTTTTCTTATGTCTCTCAACACACACATGCAACTCCATATATCCTGAGCAAATAAAGCATCTCCCTCCATTGATTTTTGTCTTGTTTTGTATAAGAACAAATAGAGATCTACGCAAGACCAGTGACTAAATGTGATTGTCAATAAGTGTCACTGTGAGAAATGCAGTAGAATGAGGTCCATTGTTGAGTGCTTTAAGCTGTATAATATATAAAACCCTTTTGTCAAACATAAATCTTTCAAAAATAAAAATGTCCGCCAGCTTTTAACGACTATTCTTTCTCTTTTCTTTTCCTTTTTTAAAAAAGTCAATTGACCCAGGCCAGCAGTTCACATGGGAACACTCTAACCTGGAAGTAAACAAACCAAAGAATAGATACGCAAATGTTATTGCTTACGACCATTCTAGAGTTCTTCTATCAGCAATTGAAGGTAAGACATTTTGAAAATGAAACCAAGTAAACTTCATGGTACTGTAACTTAATAGCAGTTCATAGCATCTTCCATAAGATAGGACCCAGGCAAAACTCAAAGCTTTGAAATACGTGTATTAAGAATCTCTTCTACAATTTCATTTTTTAGTGATGAATCAATCATGCGAAGGATTTCATTTCTAAAAATGTCATGTTAAAAAAATAATATGTCTGATATATTCATATTGTTACAACTGTTTAAAAAAAGTGTTCTAATTAATAAGAGTGTTCAAGCTAACCAGAACGTGCTGAGCAAAGTTGTAGATTGGTATGTGAGAGAGGCAATCAATGCAGTGGCAGGGAAAAAAAAGTTGGTGATAGCATGCAAACCAGGAAAAAAATGTTTTAGTTTGATATGCCTGATAAACTATAGATCTTTCTAAAAGTATTATGTAACAAAATAGACAGTGCAAACATTTCCTGCAAGTTAGCAATAGGTGCCATATGGACCTCAGTGACTTGCATCAAAAGCCACTCCACTCTTAACCACCACTTGAAATAAAGGATGCTGCTCTGGGGGAAAAAGGGGTGTTTCAGCCAGCTTTGCTACTGCGTAGCGCCTTCTTCCATCATATGCCATATGCAAAATTGCACAGTAGTTAATCTTCAGTTACATAAACTGCATCTTATGTTATCCAAAACAAGAAGTCATGCGGCAGTGCAATGCCTGTATTTGTAGGTGTAATCCATTCTGCAGTGTGAAGTACAGAGCTAAGCAAATGCTTCCCGAAGGAAGACACAATCCCACTAATGTCTCTGTGTACTTTTTTGCAGCTGCATAGCCATGGTCTTGATGACAGACACAGCTTTTTCAAATATATTAGAAAATCTAAAAGACTGCCTTGGGGAAAAAATTGCATGGAGTAATCTGCTTACATTTGTTCCACCTGCAGTGCTCATTTAATCCACACTAACTGCATTGTAGCAGTGTCAGTTACATTCCCTCACCTCAAACTGTCCAGACTAAATACCACTTCACTTGTGTATTACTTGGAATTTTGACTCTCCTAAAAGCAGGGGGTGGGGGAATAAAAGTTGCAGGTGCAATCCTTGACAGAAATGTTTGGGGTTTATACTTTTGGCACCCTTTCATGGTGGATTTTTCACTTGTTTGTGTTCGGGCAATTAGCCAATTATGTCGTTCTAATTGCTTTTTCATTTTGTGTCGAAAAATGATGCAGACCATAACTACATATCTGAGTACAGTTTGCCCTGGATGTTATTCAGGATACTATCCAAATATATAGAAAGCCAAGCTTGAAGGGGTTCTCAAGTCCAGTGTATGCAAATAACCTAAGAAATTATTTGCAGAAGAAAGGGAATCCAATGGTGAGAATGTGAGTTGTTTGCTCTGCTCAGACTAGTATCATGCCTTAACATTAAGCTACAAAACAGGACCACACACAATGGGCTTGTTCCCTGCTTCCTTATCCATTCCTCTTGTATTCGGTAGGAAGACTGGAAGTGGGCTTCTAGACATGTGGCTAAGCACCTGTATCAAGATCTTGTGATTATGGGCATGTGTGAAGGAGTATGCCTCCTCCGAGGGGATGGGGACACAAACAATGTGCCTATATTGTTCACCATATCAAAGGAGACCCGGAATCAGTATTCAACCAACTAACAAACATTTATTAAGAATTATTTACACCATATCTCAGTTCTCTTAGCTGTGTTAGCTGTTGTCTCTCAAGTCTCTTGTCAGGCAGTGGGATGGAGAGTTATCTTCCCCATGTATCACAGCCATACAGTTTGTATCGTGGTTAAGGCTTGCAAACTTTCAACCTTCTCAGATGTTTCTTGTTAGTTGCCATAAGCATTTGAATTGCTGCACATAATGCAACAGAGAATGCTGGGGCTGGGTTAACTCTTCTAGTTGTGCTAGACCTCTTCTCTTAATCTCAGATGCAACCCTTCATTTGGTCTTGTCCTTGTTAGGCTCTGTAGGGTGTCTGTCATGAGCCCCTTCAGCAGTGAGTAGGGGAGGAAAGGTCCCAAGGGAGGACTACCTCTTGATCCTGATAACCTGGCATACACAGCAGGATCTGACTCTTCTGCACTCCAATCTGGTGTGTCTGCCTAGTCTTCAGCCTCACTTTCTTCCTGCTCCTTTCCACCAACTGCCTCCAGCTCTTCCTTTGCTACCCTTTTATTTTCCTCCTGGTGGGAGACTCTTGGCAGCCTTTTTCCATCTTCCTCATTTTTCTACCATTTTTTATTCATCCAGTCTCTCAGTTCCAGTGGAGAGTTCACTTTGGTGTGATACCCAGGAGAAGGGATGCAATTTGTGCCTGCCAGAGACCCTTGGCAGAGACCCATGGAGAACCAGTGAGATCCAGAAGTAGGACCCTTCCAGGGTGCCCAAATCTACCTGCTCACGGGAGGCTTCTATTCATGTTCAGCAAAACATACATAATAGCCTCTCCAATAATCTCAGGAAGGCCAGGGATACAGAGACTGATGAGGGGAATGCTGGTAGATTGGAATAGAACTGACACACACAAGCCTCAGGCAGGATGGCTTTGACATGAAATCTGTGGAACTCGTTTTTGTATTTCCAACTAGATTTTAATACACCAGGTTCTAATTTAAGCCTCATGTCTTTCCTAATCTTCAAGATTTCATTGTCAGCTTCTAAAGACAGAGCAAACATTCCAAATAGTATGAAAATATATAGGCTACTTAGAATTATATTCATTTCACAGCTGTGTTGGTTTTTGCATTAACATAGAAACTGTTTTTTTTAAATATTGTTAACATTTTAAAAATGAATTTAGCCAAAAATGTTGAGTCCAATGTACATACATTAGTCCCCCATATCCACAGAATCAGTATCCGCAGTTGCAGTTATCTGTAGTTGCTGCTGCTGCAACCCAGCCTGCAGTGGGGCATGCTACTTTCCTCCTCCTCTTGCCATTCCCCACTTCTCTCACTCTCACCCATTTTCTTTAATTAATTCCCTTGTATCCACAGTTTCACATATTTGTGTGTGATCCTGGAACAGATTGCCTGCCAATACAGAGGGACTACTGTATTTCATTATATTTATTTCTTACATGCCAAAAAAGCTCCCAAACACCAGCCTGTTTGCTTGTTTTAACTGGTGTTAATAGTTACCATACATGTTTTTCAAAGTTTTCTGCTAAGTAAATCATTAGAGGGTGGCGGGAAATAGCACATGCTATCATGGTGGTTCTGTGCCAGTGTCAGAAGCAAGCACAAGTGGGTGAAATGATTTTCTGGCACCAGCAAGACCTGCGTTCAAATCTCTGTTCAACTAGAAGATTTTCCAGGTTACTTTGGATAATCTACCACCACCACCACCACCAGTTATTTTAGGGGTGCGTATATCTCTGTGTGTGTGCCCGTGCATGTTTATCTGTCGTGGTGCCTTTTAACTTTCCTAATCTTCTTACCAACATGTATCTTGTTGCAAGCTAACCTTATCAGAATGAATATGTTACTCGCATCTAGTTTCGCTCTCTCCCATAGTTAAGAGACAACAACATTGTTTCCCACCGAGAGTAGTACATCTTTGTTCTTTTTGTTCATTCATCTATTTTCCGAAGGTAATTGTTTACAAGTGCTATGGAGCTTAATCCTATTGCTTCAAACTGTCTTTTAAAATATTCTTTAATTGCACATTTCTTAGAAAAGCATCCCCGAAACAAAGGTTTATGGTTTAATTTGCCTTAAATAGGGAGATTGTGCAGTACTTAGCCTTTGTCAAGACTTGAAACAATTTCACGATGTGATTTCAGTCTGCAAATAGAGTGTGAAGTCTAATTAAAGCTATTTAAGATGACAACTTTTTCCAGTGAATCAAAGGAAGAATGCTGAGGTCTGCATTACCAGACCCGCTGTGTAGCTCTTTCATTAACTTTTGTGTGCATAAACATTCCATTGGTTTTAGTCTCTTTTTATCACTGTTCTTGAAAACAGTGTAGTAGTAAATCAGCATCAAACAGTAAGAAAGTTTCTTGTACCTGCAAATCCTTATATGAGACATGCTAAGGATTTATTTTGTTGCATTATTTTTTATGCCCTGGGGATATGTAGTATGTGTGTGAGTGTGAATCTGTGACTGTAAAATGAAACAAAGGTGGAAGGAAGGGGGATAAGATGTGACAACTGACACCTCAGGGAATTGTTATGCTTCCCTAGGTCTCCAGGCAGGAGACAAATCTCAGCAGAGCAACGCTGGCTTAGGAGAACATTTGATTTTTGTGTGTGAGGTAGCTTTAAAGCTTGGATGCCCATTTCCAACTATTTCAAACCGATATTGCAACACACTTTCTAAATATGGAAGTGTTTATATGCATATTGTATTTGCAGTGTTGGCACACCATAACAGTTCTGGGCCAATTACCTAGATTTTCCTCATGCTCATTTCCATAGGCACTTGACCCACTAGCAGTTCCAGCTCCATTCCCAAACCTTGTGACATCACAAGGGCCCACCCCATCTCAGATTTGGTGAACAAATCTCAAGGAACAGATACTGCTAACTGGCAATATGTGCTGTATCTGTATTCATCTGTAGACTCTTTGGGAAAGTAGTACAATTCCTTCTGTAGCGATTATCAAATGTACTTGTTGCCAGCATGAGCCTGTCTGGCCTAAGATTATTTTGCTTTCATTTTGTGTTGTTAAAAAAAGGAGGTAATGTTTGAATGTTTTGCAGCAATTGCCTGGATGCTAGATACTTATTCTTTAAATCACTTCATAGGTAGATCTGGGACATGTTCATTAGCACACCGGGTACATAAGATGCTGAGCCAAACTCACGGCTCAGTTTCATTAATGCTGCAAACAAAATCCAACTGGATTCTTATTAGTGTTAACTCGAGATCAAACATAGCCCATTGTCCCTTTTCTGACCCACACTTCTGCCATAAATAAAGAAAGGTCTGGCTGGGCAAATGACTGACATTTCTGATTGTTATACCCAAATTTAAGTAATGATGGTGATTGCTGCTGTGCTTGTGGGAAAAGATGCCTTCAAGCTATGAAGCTAACAAATGTTTTCAGAATTTCATTAAATTGCCTGAACCATTTAATTGTTTTTGTGCTGACAGATGTGACACAGCATTGCACAGGGTTTCTTCCCACCCCTAGCATGGAGTGGGAGCTCTGGTAAGAGAAGCGACCTTGCAAAATTACATCACATTTCTATTTGGTTTTAATTAGCCATAATTTCACTCCTCTATTTACCACCTATTGCTATGTTTAGATTCATTAAGCATTACACTATATTGCTGCGAAATAAACTGACAAAGGACCGGCCCAGAGGGTGTGACCTCAGGGGTTGTTTTTTGTTTTGTTTTGTTTTCAGATAGAAGGATAAGCAGTCTTTTGGTAGAAGGCAGAAACATCTATGTATTTGTGAAGTTCTGGAATTCTTTTAACTATTTCCTTATCAGCAGCTATCCTCACCAACTCCAAATAGGCATTAAATAAGCAGAGGTGGGGAGTGGTTTAACATTCAAACAAATGATAAGCAGAATAACTGACAAGGTGTTTGTATGAACCAGAAATAATTTCTCTGTGAGCAGATCTGTGATAAATAATCTTGTTATGATTCTAAAGTAATAGTGCTTCAATCATTCATGATCAGGCTCCTTGAGAAATACAGTGGGCTCGGCAGAGGCAAAACCAAATGGGTTCAAGTGAAATGATTTCACACTAGGGCCAGTCAGAACTTCTATTCCCAGTTTCCTGGTTTCTGCTAGTATCTCTTTTCCAAGGCCAGGAATCAGCATATTTTGTAAGCATTAAAAGTGACATATAATTCTTGGGGTTGTGGGGACTAGGTTTAACAATCTAAAGGCTTCAAAAATATGCAGCAGTCCCCGCCTAGGTTAAATTGCAGCATATATTTAGCTTGTTCTGTGCCATCAAATTGGATTCAGCTTATGGTGAACGTGAGATATATAAAAAGTTGTTTTAGCAGTGCCTCTCATACAAACAAACCCGTGAGCTTCCATGACCATTCAGGGATTTGAACCCAGGCCTTCTGGGTCCTATATTATCAGTCTATCAAATATGGCACAGATGTGTTTACCAGTGAAGCTTACGTTGGTACCTTTGTTTTTCAGGACTGTAATGCAGATATAAAAATTAAAACAGGGCTGAGTTGCTGGATTCTAATTCTTGTCAGTACTAGTCAGTGATAAGGGATGATGGGACTGGTAGTTCATCAACATTTGGAGAGCCAGGGGCTTCCCATCCTTGATTTAGACTATCCATTTGATATGCTCTCCACCATTGCATCCTTCACAGATAATAATCACAAGTGATGCATTCCACAGTAAAAGGCATTATTCACATCACTGATGAAGAATGCCTACAGTCTTCACATATCACAGGACCCCTGAGGATTCATCTATGAGGAGCCTTGTTGGCACAGTTAAACTGCAGTACTGCAGCCAAGACTGTTCATTCCCAATGGGTTCAGGTAGCTGGCTCAAGGTTAACACAGCTTTCTATCCTTCCAAGTTCGGTAAATTGAGTACCCAGCTTGCTGGGGGAGCAATGTATAGCCTGTATAGTTAAATTGTAAACCACCCAGAGTGCTTTAAGCACTATGGAGTGGCATATAAGCAGCACATTTTGCTTTTTTAACTGTGATCTCCTTGTTTCTCCACTAATGGTTTATCTACTGGACTAAACAGGACTTTTTCATCAGATCACTGAAATCCTACCACATCACTTCAGTCTGACCTGATTTTTTTTGTCAGATCATGTCTGTCTTGTTATCCATGTATGGAATTCAAGGCCAATGTACATGGGGATCCCTTTCCATGTGCTTAGACCCCCTACCAACTGAACTTCAGAAGGGTTGCTTGGACGTGTTTTCAGAATGTTCTAGTGTTCTGATGGTTGCCTGCACAGTATGCTAATATGCCATCTGTGCTAATTCTCCTAGGTTATTTGTACCAGCAATATTCAGCACAGTCTTCATACAAACGTAATATCTTTAACAATGGTCCAGATAGTCTAGAAGCCTGCCTTCAACCGTGACCAGCCATATGTGGCATATGGATGCCACTCATAAAATACTCCTCCTGAAATTGCCACACGTCTACCCATTTTTCCCAGTGTCTTCCTGACAATACCAGCTTGGTGTATACTGCAAACAGAGTTCATCCTAAGAGGCCTTGTTGTCCCAATGAACATGTGATAACATCTATTGCCATTGTATGGAAAGGCTATTTAATGGAGTTAGGGTTTTGGCTTGGGATCTATTAACCATAAACAATGACTTGAAATACTGTGGGGAAAGGCTGTGGCTGATTTTTGGCCCATCATTTCCCAATACAGATAGGAGAATTAGCACACTGGAAATGTCATCTTCTAAATCTTGTTTCTTACATCAGTTTTCCAGATCAGTACCACTTGTTTCAAAGACTGTTACAGTGATACTTGTTGTTGTTGTTTAGTCGTTAAGTCGTGTCCGACTCTTCGTGACCCCATGGACCAGAGCACGCCAGGCCCTCCTGTCTTCCACTGCCTCCCAGAGTTGGGTCAAATTCATGTTGGTAGCTTCGATGACACTGTCCAACCATCTCGTCCTCTGTCGTAGGTTTGATCTCTTTGCAGTCCAGGGGACTCTCAAGAGTCTCCTCCAGCACCACAATTCAAAAGCATCAATTCTTTGGCGGTCAGCATTCTTTATGGTCCAGCTCTCACTTCCATACATCGCTACTGGAAAAACCATAGCTTTGACTATGCGGACCTTTGTCGGCAAGGTGATGTCTCTGCTTTTTAAGATGCTGTCTAGGTTTGTCATCGCTTTCCTCCCAAGAAGCAGGAGTCTTTTAATTTCGTGGCTGCTGTCACCAGCTGCAGTGATCATGGAGCCCAAGAAAGTAAAATCTGTCACTGCCTCCATATCTTCCCCTTCTATTTGCTAGGAGGTGATGGGACCAGTGGCCATGATCTTAGTTTTTTTGATGTTGAGCTTCAGACCATTTTTTGCACTCTCCTCTTTCACCCTCATTAAGAGGTTCTTTAATTCCTCCTCACTTTCTGCCATCAGAGTGGTATCATCTGCATATCTGAGGTTGTTGATATTTCTTCCGGCAATCTTAATTCCAGTTTGGGATTCATCCAGTCCTGCCTTTCGCATGATGTATTCTGCATATAAGTTAAATAAGCAGGGAGACAATATACAGCCTTGTCGTACTCCTTTCCCAATTTTGAACCAATCAGTTGTTCCATATCCAGTTCTAACTGTTGCTTCCTGTCCCACATATAGATTTCTCAGGAGATAGATAAGGTGGGCAGGCACTCCCATTTCTTTAAGGACTTGCCATAGTTTGTTGTGGTCCACACAGTCAAAGGCTTTTGCGTAGTCAATGAAGCAGAAGTAGATGTTTTTCTGGAACTCTCTGGCTTTCTCCATAATCCAGCGCATGTTAGCAATTTGGTCTCTTGTTCAACTGCCCCTTCGAAATCCAGCTTGTACTTCTGGGAGTTCTCGGTCCACATAATGCTGAAGCCTACCTTGTAGGATTTTGAGCATAATCTTGCTAGCATGTGAAATGAGTGCAATTGTACGGTAGTTGGAGCATTCTTTGGCACTGCCCTTCTTTGGGATTGGGATGTAGACTGATCTTTTCCAATCCTCTGGCCACTGCTGAGTTTTCCAAACTTGCTGGCATATTGAGTGTAGCACCTTAACAGCGTCGTCTTTTAAGATTTTAAATAGTTCAGCTGGAATGCCATCACCTCCACTGGCCTTGTTGTTAGCCATGCTTTCTAAGGCCCACTTGACTTCGCTCTCCAGGATGTCTGGCTCAAGGTCAGCAACCACACTATCTGGGTTTTGCGGGACATCCAGATCTTTCTGGTATAATTCCTCTGTGTATTCTTGCCACCTCTTCTTGATGTCTTCTGCTTCTGTGAGGTCCCTACCATTTTTGTCCTTTATCACAGTGGTCCCCAACCTTGGGCCTCCAGATGTTCTTGGACTAAAACTCCCAGAAGCCTTCACCACCACCTCTGCTGGCCAGGATTTCTGGGAGTTGAAGTCCAAGAACATTTGGAGGCCCAAGGTTGGGGACCACTGCTTTATCATATCCATCTTTGCACAAAATGTTCCTTTAATATCTCCAATTTTCTTGAGCAGATCTCTGGTTTTTCCCTTTCTATTCTTTTCCTCTGTTTCTTTGCACTGTTCATTTAAGAAGGCCCTCTTGTCTCTCCTTGCTATTCTTTGGAAGTCTGCATTCAGTTTTCTGTAACTTTCCCTGTCTCTCTTGCATTTTGTTTCCCTTCTCTTCTCTGCTATTTGTAAGGCCTCGTTGGACAGCCACTTTGCTTTCTTGCATTTCCTTTTCTTTGGGATGGTTTTTGTTGCTGCCTCCTGTACAATGTTATGAGCCTCCATCCATAGTTCTTCAGGCACTCTGCCCACCAAATCTAGTTCCTTAAATCTGTTCTTCACTTCCACTGTGTATTCATAAGGGATTTGGTCTAGATTACACCTGACTAGCCCAGTGGTTTTTCCTACTTTCTTCAGTTTAAGCTTGAGTTTTGCTATAAGAAGCTGATGATCAGAGCCACAATCAGCTCCAGGTCTTGTTTTTGCTGACTGTATAGAGCTTCTCCATCTTTGGCTGCAGAGAATATAATCAATCTGATTTCAGTATAGCCCATCTGGTGATGTCCATGTATAGAGTCGCCTCTTGTGTTGTTGGAAAAGAGTGTTTGTGATGACCAGCTTGTTCTCTTGACAAAACTCTATTAGCCTTTGCCCTGCTTCGTTTTGAACTCCAAGGCCAAACTTACCTGTTGTTCCTTTTATCTCTTGACTCCCTACTTTAGCATTCCAATCCCCTATAATGAGTAGAACATCTTTCTTTGGTGTCAGTTCTAGAAGGTGTTGTAAGTCTTCATAGAATTGGTCAATTTCAGTCTCTTCAGCATTGGTGATTAGTGCATAAACTTGGATGACTGTGATGTTGAAAGGTCTGCCTTGGATTCGTATTGAAATCATTCTATCATTTTTGAGATTATATCCCAGTACAGCTTTTCCCACTCTTTTGTTGACTATGAGGGCTATTCCATTTCTTCTATGGGATTTGTGCCCACAATAGTAGATATGATAATCGTCTGAATTGAATTTGCCCATTCCCGTCCATTTTAGTTCACCTACACCCAGGATGTCAATGTTTATTCTTGCCATCTCCTGTTTGACCACATCCAGCTTACCAAGGTTCATAGATCTTACATTCCAGGTTCCTATGCAGTATTTTTCTTTGCAGCATCGGACTTTCACTTCCAGGCACGTCCGCGGCTGAGCGTCCTTTCGGCTTTGGCCCAACCACTTCATGAGCTCTGGAGCTACTTGTCCTTGTCCTCCGCTCTTCCTCAGTAGCATGTTGGACGCCTTCCGACCTGAGGGGCTCATCTTCCAGCATCATATCTTTTAGCCTTTTGTTTCTGTTCATGGGGTTTTCTTGGCAAAGATACTGGAGTGGCTTGCCAGTTCCTGCTCCAGGTGGATTGCATTTAGTCAGAACTCTCCACTGTGACCTGTCCGTCTTGGGTGTCCCTGCACGGCATAGCCCATAGCTTTTCTGAATTACTCAAGCCCCTTCGCCACGACAAGGCAGCAATCCATGAAGGGGACAGTGATACTAGATTAAAACAAAAAGAGAATGGATTCCCAGGTGTTTTTTTGTTTTGTTTTGTTTTTTGTTTTAAACAGTGATACTAGATTAAAATGAGAGAGAAAAACACACACACCAAAAAAACACACACCTGGGAATCCATTCTCTTCCTCAAGTTAAAACATTCATTCTCATAGCTAGAAGCCAACTTTCCCGGAAGGTCCCTTGGACTCATTATACAGAAAATGGTGGGAGTGAGATTTTTCCCCCTTTTTATTTCCATTTGTTATTCTTTGTTTCGTTTTTAGGGTTTTTGTTTTGAAATTACATGTGCATAGCAGAACAATATCAGCATTTGTAAATGTAATTCAAATTTATGCAGAAAAAAAAATGTTTTTTTAATACATGCCCAGTCTACATCGTTCAGTTATAATACCTACTAGGTATGGGTTTCTCTGGCTGGCCTCACATCCATCCCAGCTTTGTGCAAAAGTGTTTTATCATTTTTGATAAATGGAGGATGTGTGGCATTGTGCCCAGCTGGTGTTATTTTCTGAATCATTAACTCACATTTCCACATTCAGAAAATTCATGAAAAGCTTCTCATCTGCCCAGAAAGTTTGTGAACCCCCAGTTCTCTCCTTTATAATAAACTATTCTTTTTTAAAAAAAAAAAATTAGCATACAATTTGCAAACTGGTCGCCTGAAGTAGAACAGATACAGTTCCTTCAACGTGTGGGTAATACATTTAATGCATAGTAATTTAAATAGCAGTGTGAGTTAATGGATAGAGTGACGAACTAGGATTCAGAAAGCCAGGGTTCAGATTCCTGCCATGGAAAACTCAATGGGGGTGTGAAATTGGTACAGCCACTCCTTAAATATCTCGCTTACCTTTAAAGTTCCAACTTGATGGCACAAAACAAAACAACAGCATATTTTAATAGCATTAGAAATGATCACATCTTAGTTCTGTGGGCCTAGGGTCAGACTTTGGTGGTGGTCAAGAGGACACATTTGACCTTGTTCTTATTTAATTATTTATTATTTAAGAATATTTCTAAGCCACTTATTATTAAGGATAATTTCCAACAATGAATGGTGTAGAATATGACATGTAATAAAATGATTTTTTAAGAAAATGAAATATCTCACTAAAGAGCAGATACAGGGTTCAAATGTTGGAGAAAGCACAAGTGAAAAGACAACTCTTTAAAATACCCTTAAAACATATCATAAATGTTTTGTGTGCAGCCAAGAGGAGAGGATGGGACTGGCAGATTTCACTGGGAAATGTCTGAATGTCCTCACAGGTCTCCAGCTTTGTGCATATCCTCCATGAGAGACTTGTAGACTTGTGTTTTGCACATAACTGACAAAGAATTAATTTGTAGTCTCAGAAGATTTTGCACTCTTTTTTTATATTAACTTAACTCTTTCTCCTGAAAATCCTCTTGATATCTTTATTGAATTGAACGTTCAAAAATAAATCTTCTTTTCTAAAATTTATTTAGCAAGCAAGCATGTATATAAAAAGCTTAAAACTGCAGGCATATATTTGTATAAAGTATATGAGAAATGGATGAGTATATATTTCAAAATCTGTAGTCTTGTACAAAACTTCAATTCATGTATATAGGCAGTATTCAGTCTAAAATGAATAACTGTGTGACTAACAAAAACATTATCTTCTATAGCTTAAAAACTTAAACTTAATATTTAAAGGACACAATGCTTTAAGACACATTCTTAATGTCAAAAAAGAGAAGTACACAAAATCTCACACAAGTCACTTCAAAAAGTTACTAAAAACCTATTTTGTGGAAGAATGTTCAAATATTATAAAAGCATGGCACAGCAGAGCGTTAGGCATTCTAAATGAGTCACATCTTATTACGTAATTCTTACCCACTACAGATGAGTGCAAACTGTGGTTTGGCACCTCGGCATGGTTCCGTGGATTGGGCCCACAGGTGTTGTACGGGCATTCTGAATTCCCTGCCCTACCTCCTCCCGTGGGTGCCCACTTAGAGGCTGCACCCCAGGCTTCCCTGCCCAACTCCTCCTCTGAGTGGGCACCTGTGGGAAGAGGCAGCGTGGGGAGTACAGGGTGCCTGCACAACACCTGTGGACTTGATCTGCCAAACCACTCCAAAGTGCCAAATTGCAGTTCATACCTATTTCTATCACTCACTCCTGGCAGAGATTTTCCACTCCCTCTCAATGAAAACAAAGCATTCCGAAACAGTGTGTAGTCTCCTTATATTTCTATATCTCATTCTGGGTGTAGTCAAAACAAACTCTTCAACTAAGCTTGGACTCCTCAGCTTCTGAGAACCTCAGAGGTTGAAAGCCGAAGAATTTAGCGACTTCATAAGAACATAAGGAGAGCCCTGTTGGATCAGACCAAGGGCCCATCTAGTCCAGCTTCCTGTATCTCACAGTGGCCCCACCAGATGCCTCTGGGAGCACACGAGACAACTAGATACCTGTCTCCTGATACCCCTCCCCTGCATCTGGCATTTTGAGGTACCTTCCTTTTAAGCCTGGAGATTAAACATCCCCATCATGGCTTGTAGCCTTTCCTCATAAGGGAGGTGCCCCAGCCCAGTCATCATTTTAGTTGCTCTCTTCTGCACCTTTTCCAGTTCCACTATGTCTTTTTTGAGGTGCGGTGACCAGAACTGTACACAATACTTACCAGCGTTTTGTACAATGGCATTATAATGTTGGCTGTTTTATTTTCAATCCCCTTTTTAATGATACCTAGCATGGAATTGGCCTTCTTCACTGCTGCCGCACACTGGGTTGACTTCAGACTTTGTAGAGACCAGGCCTTAGCCTTCTCAACGTATGGCTATCTCGAGGTCTGAGCTAAAATTCCCCCTCCTTTCAGCAGTACTTATCAATATAATGAAGTATACTGTCAATACAATACAAATGCATATTACATTCATTGATACTGCAGAATATATATTATATTTTATACTCTCTTCTTTCAATAGAATGTTTCCCCATTTAAAACCTGTTATTTTCACCCACCATACCTTTTATTAAAATCAGCAATTAACAGAGCTGTAACAGAAAATGTTTATATCTGGCCTACTGTCATATGGTAATTGCACAGTGTCATGGCTCTAATAAGATCTCTCCTGAAGATCACTGTGACGTAATAAATGAGGAAGCAGTTTTTCAGGTTACATCTTTTCACAAATAGGACGAGCAATTACTACAGCATGAAGAGCTTGCCATGGGAGTGTACAGCAGAGAGGCATCCGTAGCATATGTTGACTTTGAGCACTTAGAAATTTGTTTGTTTTCCCTTATGTTCAGTTGCTAATGTGAAACTCAAAATCTGCAATATCCCTACCTATCAAACTGAAGTGTACAATCAAATATTTAAGCTCCTTCTAAAATTTGGGATTCCATCATGTGTATGTGTGTGTGCCCCCAAGTTCTCCATAGGTGCCAAAAGATCCCATTGGTTCCGACACAAAAGCAAGATCCAAGATTGTAAACCAACAGAACTTTATTTAACAAACTAGCAACTTGACAGAAGAACAGCTGAAGAGTTAGATCATGGTCCTAAAAATGGAGAGCAGTCAGTTCACTTTCCCCCAGACTCCCTATGTTCCCAAAAGTCTCAAGTCTGTCTTTGATACTGCCCACGTTTGCGAGATGGGTGTATCAGTCTCTGTATGGCTAGCAAATCTGCTTCCAGATGGTGACGCTGTCTTCTCCACCAGCACAATTGTGTAGGGGTGGGCGTTGAAGGGGCATGATGTGGGGGAGGTTGTTGCACCTCCACGCTACTGTGATGTCATAAGGCCCCCTAAAGCAGGAGCCTGGCAGGGCTTCCTTGGAAAGCTCTATTTGAAAGGACAATCTGGTGCCAGCACTCAGCTCTCCTTTTCTTCGTACTCTCCCATTCTTCTTCCTCCACACTCTGCCACCAGTCACCCTCAGCTTCCATCTCCTGTCCACTGCTGAACTCCTACATCAACCCAGCACTCCCCTCTCTTCTTTTATGTTCTCATTGCCTCCCTTCTGCTTTTCAAATCCTTCAAGTTCCTGTGCTTCCTCTGGTCCCACCCCACCCTTGAGGCTCTTAGAAAGTTGTGCAGTATCAGTGTCCTTCTCCACTATTGGGTCATTGACCTCCATCAGCAACTCTGGAGTCTGCACCCTCCACTGTTGGCAGTCCCAATGGCACCTTCCAGAGATAAAGGAGGGCTAGATTAATCCTGGGGTTTACCAATATTTGAAGGCACAAGACAGGCCTAACCCTGAGACTCCTTCAAAATATGACACCAGCCTAAGTAAACTGAAGAACAGGAGACAGCATTTCTTGTCTTCTGCAGACAAAAGGTTGGTCCATGCTATGTTCTTTTCCTGTGCACAAGAAATCACAGCTCTCCCTGGATTTATGTTGGTACTGACAAAATTAATGTGTGAACCATACAAACAGTGATATGGGTGGGAGCAGTTCTCCTGATCCTATGCCAATGTTTACTCTTCAGTACATTTTGTTTTGTCACCTTGGGTCCTTTTAAGGAGAAAGGCGGGGTAAAACATTTTAAATAAATAAATAAAGTAAGGTACATTGCAGTTCTTGCAAATGAAATTGCAATTTCAGACACAATTTGTGGAGAGCAAATTCGATCAAATATTGTGAGACATACTTTTGAATACACGTGCCTAGAACTGACTATTTCATCCATACATCAAATGATGAGGAACACTTGCTTTTGACCCAGGTGAGACTGGTGGCTCTTAGCACTATCAGCTGTGCTAGAAAAGTGGGAGACTCATGATGAGAAAAGGTCCTGAGACCTTGATAAACCCAGGTACAGAGTTTTCAGATTTTGCCTTTAAGTACTTGGGACCTTATAGCAGCTAGTTCTTCCCTGCTTCCACTTCTGAAAATGAGAGAGAGGGAAAGTTAGCGTGTATCTGTGACCTGGAGCAAATAGGCATTACTTTCCCTCCAGCATTAAAAGCTGTCCAAATTCTAGTTGCAATTTGCTGCTTCTTATACAGATTTTTAAAGTCTTTATGGTTGTTCAGGGTCACCAAGGATGAAACTGCAGGTCACTGCAAACTTTATAAATAATCCATACAATTTAAAAATCCTTTCCAAACTGTATTGAAATTTAAATAGGGTCGCTTTAGGTCAGTAGTTTCCTTCAAAGATAATTGAGTGGTAGAATGAAGAATTAGGCACATGGGAAAATAATATTTTTTTAAGCAAAAAGAAAGTTCTCCTAATGAGATTATTCTATTATCATTTCAGATTCCCCATTTACTTTGAAGGACTCACTTACTGAGCCAGCTGATACCTATGAATGGGACAGGAACACAGGCCATACTCATGTAATTTACTATTGAAAAAATTAAAAGCTGGCCTGCCCTCCTGGTTTACGGTTAGGCTATCATCTTCTGGGTTAATTTTTACCTGGACAGGCAAAATATTTTGTCTTCTCTCCAGCTGCATTCTCCTTAGTTCCTCCTAGGAACATTTAGTGGACCGTATTTAATGGCTGCCTGTCATGCTCTGATAGGTTGCTCAGCTCCCCCAGGAATCCTACAGGGATACATAGACCTCCTGGGCAAAGATCAGAAGCTTGTCATTCGTCACAGCTGGCATTTATCCCAATTAAGGGTTAATCCCAGAATTAAATCAAATAATCACAGACAGTCATATCAAAATTCATCTGAGTACCAAGATTTTATTTATTTATTTAAAATATTTTTACCCCCACCTCTCTACTTGAAAAGGACCCAAGGCGACTTACAATGACAATGTTTAAAGTTGAAAACAATGAGTATACAGCGGTGGTTAACATAATTAAAAGACAATATTAAAACTATGAACCATGAATAAAGAGGCATCTTACATCATTAACAGCCAATATTAAGGCAAAGATCAGTAAGTATACAAAAATTTAAAAATGCCACTCTGAGAAATGGAAAACACAAGTAATATTAAAAATCTAATCAGAGCAGTAATGCATAGCAATCTATCTAAAAAGCACACACACTGAGGGAAGGCATGCCTGAAAGGAAAGGTCTTTGCCTTCTTGCAGAAGGATAGCAAAGATGGGGCCAGTCTAGCCTCCTATGGGAGGGAGTTCCAAAGTCTGAGTGAAGCAACAGAAAAGGCTCTCTCTCGTGTGTCACAGACACACCTGTGAAGATGGCAGGACCAAGAGAAAGGACTCCCCTGATGATCTTAACACCCAAGCCAGCTCATAATGGGAGATATGGTCTTTGAAATAGCTTTGACCCAGGCCATTTAGGGCTCAATAAGTTAAAATCAGCACTTTGAATTGTGCCTGGTAACTGATTGGCAGCCAGTGGATTGGGGTGGGGTGGGGCTATGTGATCCCTGTAACCAGCCCCAGTCAACAATCTGGCTGCTGCATTTTGGATCTGTTCAAGTTTCCTGACACTTTCCATCAGCAGCCCCACATAGCGTGCATTACAGTAATCCAGTTGGGAAGTAACTAGGGCATGTATCACAGTGGCCAGGTCAGATCTCTCAAGGAACAGACATAGCTGGCACACTAGTTTTAACTGTGCAAATGCACTCCTGGCCACTGACAAGACCTGAGCATCCAGGCTCAGGGATGAATCCAGGAGCACCTCCAAGCTGCGCACCTGTTTTTTCAATGGGAGTGTAATCCCGTCCAGTACAGGCTGCATCCGCATTCCTTGATCTGCCTTTCAACTGACCAGGAAATATAATTCTTTTCACTGGTACAATAATTCCAGGCAACTTCAGGTTTGCCTATCTATCAAGCTTTATTTATTTACATTATTTCTACATTCCATATGCACAAAATTACTTCATAGTTGTTGTAACATCCAAAAGTCTTATAGCCAGGTAAAAGCTATAGGCACATATATTTAAAAAATACATGAAAATTGAATTTACATTGTAAGCACATACTTAAGTCAAAAATACAGGAGCCAAATCTAATCAAAAATATCAGAAATAATGTTTTGAGTCACATTCTAAAAATTAGGCTATAAAGGCAAAGTACATCTCTAGAATACATCATTTACAAATAAAGTAAATGATGATTTTAAAAGTTTTTAGAAGCCTTGAAAGCCTCCTTGTGAAGGCATAGAAAAATACCAGAGTTCTTAAACTAAGAATATATAAAATAAAAAGCATTTCTAACCTGTAAGCATGTTAAGAACACATACAGAAAAATCAATAAATAAAAGTTCTCACCCAGTCTGACTGTTAATGTCTATGTAAAAAGTCCATTGTTGATTTTCTGGTGGTGCTGCTGCTCTGCCCCATGATACCAGCACTGTTAATATTCAGTATGTGTAGTGGAATGCAAAGCCCTCTTGTTATGGAGGAATGCCCCTATACATGTTTTGTATATCCCACCTTTCCCCTTATCTTACTTTGTTGGCTTAGGATTTTTGACAGTAGGAATTTCTACATGTTCTTGTTCAGTGTAAATCACAATTCATTTTAGTCCTGTTCAGCTTCGTTACACTGGCAATCGTTTGTTTACATAACATTTTTGTTGTGACCATCATTCAACTTCAGGAAAATAGTACCTTTGTTTTTTATACTTAAGTACAACGTATTGATGAATTTTCTAGGATTCAAATATGGTGCTATTTCAATGAAAGATATTCAGCCATTTGACTGTTGTTGTTTACACATTCTGCAACCTTGATCTGTGGTACACAATTGTTTCAGTACACTTAAAGTGTTATGAAATGACTCATAGCAGCATTTCCAAGCCGTGGTTTTAACCCACTTTAAATTCTTATAAAACACAAAATTCCAAATCTTGGCAGGCACCTGAATGTGATGCACATGGGAGAAAGGCCTAATTAGAAGGCTTTGAGGCGTAGGTAGGCCAAACTGCACCCACATGTTCTTGTGAGAAAGAAAGCTTCCAGCTAAGGAACCAGAGCAGGATCATCATGATACTTGGGTGGAGCCTGGCCTAGCTAAGCTTCAGTGCCTTCTGACGTAGGCCTTTCTCCCAGGTGCCTCACATTCAGATACAGTGGAACCTCTACTTACGAACGTCCCTACCTATGAACATTTCAACTTACGAACAGCTCCGTCCACAAAATTTTGCTTCTACTTGCGAACAGAGCTTCAACTTACGAACCGAAAAAAAAGTGTTCTGTTTAAAAGGTGTTCCCTCCCTCCCTCCCTCCCTAAGTCATCTTAGGTTAAAAGAAAAAAAAATTCTCCCCCTAGTGGTAGAGGACGGATTAACCGGCTTTGCATTAGTTCCTATGGGAACTAATGCTTCAACGTAAGAACGGCGCCTCTACATAAGAACCAAAAACAGCCGGAACGGATTAATCTGTTTTCAATGCATTCCTATGGGAAATTTTGCTTCAACTTATGAACGTTTCAACTTAAGAACATCTTCTGGGACGGATTAAGTTCGTAAGTAGAGGTTCCACTGTATTTACAAGGTGCCCGTAGTTTGTTGTTCAGAAAATCTGAAAATCCTATCCCTATTAAACATAGTTTATATAATAAACTGAACCAAGCAACCTAGCATAATATAATTGCCCATGCCCCCCAGTCCTCAATGGGTAGGAGAGGCATTAAAGAGTCCCACAGGTCCTGACATGAGAGCAGGAGTCTGAAATACTGTTCAGTTCAATTTTATTAATAAAACATGACAAGGTTTCATCTGTTCATGACCCGCCTACTCTCTTCCAGGCTATGCTGGATTTAAGTCCATACAGTATTTCTGTGAATCTTCTTCCTAGTTAATACCCTGGATTAGAGATGGGCACAAACCTCGGTTCGGAGGTTCATGCCGGTTCCTACCTGTGGTGCCGTGCGTTCCCTTGCCTCGCCTCCTCGGCCAATGATTCAGACTCCTCGGCCAATGATTCAGACACCAGCCAGTTCAGACTCCTCTCCTCCTTTTCGGCTGTTCAACCAGTCCCTGGCAGGAGCACAAGTGGGCAATTAGTCAAGGAGGCAGGGCAGGGCAGCCCGTGCGCCTCCTAGAAACTGGTTGAACAGCCAAAGAGGAGGAGGAGGAGAGGAGCCTGTGCCAGCTGGTGAGTGGAGGATCCAGCCAGCAGGTGGGGGAAGGGAGATACCCATCTCTACTCTGGTTCGTGCACATCTCTATTCTGGATGTAAACCTGTTCCCAAGGCCCAAGTTGAGGAGTGCTTACTTCACCCTCCCTTAACATTCATCAATAGTACATCCCTATTCATCAAAACAGGGATCACATAACCCTCCTGTTACAGCAACTACATTGGCTGCCGATCCATTTCTGGGCACAATTCAAAGTGCTGATTCTAACCAGTGGCTTGGGTCCAAGTTATCAAGGATTGCATCTCCTTTATGAGCCTGCTTGGGTGTTAAGCTCATCAGGAGAGGCCTTTCTCTCAGCCCTACCACCGTCACAGTTGCGTTTGGTAGGGGAACAGGAGAGGGCCTTCTTTGTTGCTGCTCCCAGACTTATGAATCATAGAATAATTGAGTTGGAAAGTGTCTGCAAGGTCATCAAGTCCAGCCTCCTGCTCAATGCAGAAATCCAAATCAAAGCAGATCTGAGAGATGGTTGTCCAATTTTCTCTTGAATGCCTTCAGCGTTGAAGCACTTGTGTGTGTGTGTGTGTGTGTGTTTAACATAGCATATATATATTAATAAACTGACATAATTCAAAGTGTTGGTTCTAACCTATAAAATCCTAAATGGTTTGGGTCCCAGCTATTGTGTCTCCCATTATGAGCCTACTTGGGTGTTAAGATCATCAGGAGAGGCCTTTCTCTCGGTCCCGCCACCTTCACAGGTGTGTTTGGTGGGGACACAGGAGAGAACCTTCTCTGTTGCTGCTCCCAGACTTCAGAACTCCCTCCCACAGGAGGCCAGGCTGGCCCCATCTTTGCTGTCCTTCCAGAAGCAGGCAAAGACTTTTCTCTTTCGGCATGTTTTCCCTCAGTGACTGGCCTGGGTGAGGTTTTTAAATGGATTGTTATACCGTACTACTTGGAAGGTATTTTGGTGTTGCATTTGCTTATCGTATTTTAGTGTGGTGTTTGTTTGGTCCTTTTCAATATTTGTATACTCACACTTGCTAGCTTTAAATACTGTCTTTTAATTATGTCAGCCACCTTGGGTCCATTTTAAAGAGGAAAGTGGGGTAAAAAAAATATTGTAAATAAATAAAATAGGTTGAATCTTCATGGTATCCCCACCACTGTCTTCAACCACAGTATGCAGCTAGCCAACCCCAAATGGCAAGCACCTTGCCTTTTAGACATCAGAGGCATTGCAATTGCCTTTCCCTTCTCCACCTCCATAGTTGCATCAGAGTGGGGTTTTTGGCTTAGGGTCACTAAGAGGTTGATTACACCACCATTGCCGCCACCATTGCCCTATGACATCCCTCAGCCCACTAAAGAACAATTGTTGGAGGACCTCTTTGGATCCTCCAACCAGGTCTCTCTCCTCTGGCTCTGCAGAGCTTTACCACCAGATACCAATAGCTCAGTTCCTCCCTCCAATTCCTCCTCCCTGCCCTTTATTCCTTTGTTTCCCTCCTCCTTTCTAGACTTTGCCCCACCTTGTGTTCCCTCTCCAGAGCCCCTGGAATTTCTTGGCATCTGGAAGATTTCTTGCCATTTGGACATTGAAGGAGAGCCCCTCCCAATGCTCCAATGCCTTCCACTTCCAAATGTGACTCTAGTGGCATTATTGGCTTCATTGTCTGTTGGGTGGCAATCTTCCAGGAGTAAGGTGGCCCCCAGGAGATCACCAGGGGGTTGATTGGTATGGAAAGCATGGAGGTTGGCCTGGCATTGAGCCCTTCTGAGACCCCTTCACACAATAAGGCAAATTGAGTTATGATCTGTTGGATCCATCATAAGCTAAGATCAAATCCTGCACTACTATAATGTGGTCGAAATTCCACACATTGCAAAGAGTAGCCATCTGAAGATGCTAAGAAGAAAACAAGAAATTTCAAGATTTATAGCATATGATCTGCATGCATAATGTCCCAGGTTCCACTCCTGGCATCACTAAGTAAGGAAAATTCTCACCTGAAACTCTGGACAGCCATTACCAGTTGTGGTCAATAGTCATGGGCTGGATAGACCAGACATGTGACTCAATATGTGTGTACACTTCCTATTTTCCTAAGTCCTCGTATATTGAAATGAACGCTTATTTTGCTTCTTGCTTTGAAAATCAAGATAAAGCAATGTGATCTCTCAAGGAGATGCCCTCTTTTTGCTTTCTAGGCATACCAGGCAGTGATTATATCAATGCTAACTACATAGATGGTTATAGAAAGCAGAATGCTTATATAGCAACCCAAGGAGCGCTTCCTGAAACATTTGGAGATTTCTGGAGAATGATGTGGGAACAAAGGGGTGCAACTGTCGTCATGATGACCAAATTGGAGGAAAGGTCCAGGGTAAGACATGTTTGTATTTAAGTGTTAAGTGGGCATTCTCTTCCTAGTAGTTTACTCATGAAATTGGTTTCTAATTGCATTCTGGTACCATTTTCTAGCTACTAGCAGTAATAATAAATGTGTACCATCAAGTCAATTTTGACTTATGGTGAGCCTTTTCAGGGTTTTCTAGGTAGCAAAGACTCAGAAATGGTTTACCATCTCCTTTGTCTGGGGGCACCCTGGGACTGTGCAGCTTGCCCAAGACCTCATAGGCTGGCTGTTCTAGCATGCGCAGTAGGGAATTGAACTCCCAACCTCTGGCTCTGCAGCCAGATAGCTAACTCCCTCCTAGCTACAAGAAAGACAAAATATCTTTAATGACATTGTCGTTCATTTCAGTTCTTTCATTAGAACGATATTGCAGTAAAATATGTTAACGCTACAAAAATTACTTTCCTTGTCTGTTGTTAATGCATAACCGCTTTTTTCCCTTCCTCACACTTTTATATTCAATCCTTCAGGCACAAGCCACTGAACATCTACCAAACAATTCCTGTTAATTTCATTGGGTTTCTGTAGGGTGAGAGAGAAAAATGTCATTATGCACATGAAAAAGTCTTGAAGTCTTGAACCACTGTGAGGTATTGATCCTGCTAGACAATGCAGTGATGCTGAGGTTTAACTGCTTGTTGGAATTTATTTTACTCTTTTGCTTTAGAGTCCTTGGACATATTTTATATTCATGTAATCCACAGTGTAATAGCATTTCCCGTATTCCTTGTAATAAATTACAAATTTCTCTGACATTGCATGTGTGATACTCCTATCATGTGTCTGACAGCACGTATCAGTCTTTTTTATCATGCTGGCTTATTACCTAGCTGAGGGAGGCAGGCTAGCATGTCATATGAAATGACAATCTGTGATAGCGAATGTGGGTTGATGATTTAACACAGTCACTTGATATCTGCAGTTAGATTAGAAATGCCGTTATCAGAGTCACCTGTATTAACCAAAACACATCCTGAAGTACTGTGCTGTTTTAGTTTTTTATGGTTTCCTCTTGTTAAAGAATTTAGGGAAATATATCTTCCATTACCCCATAACCATTATTGAATTGGCCTATTGGTTGCTTCCATATTCAGTGTGTATTAATATTGTTACAGGAGGAACTTTTGTCAGCCTAGTCTTACTGTTATCTTGGCATAGCATGTCTTTCAGTGTAGAAGGTTGCTTTGAGCTAAGCAAATGAAATTCTACCTCTTTTCTCATTATCTGCTTTTAATATAAAGTCAGCTCCTAAGTGAAATCAGCACTACCATCCTTGGTAAGAGGAACAAACAATCCTTTGCAGAATGCTGTGTTGCTTAAATGTTCACAATTTATCATAACACTACAGGCCACTGCTAGACCATTCACGACCTGTTTTACTCAATCTTCTTATTAATTGCTTTTTGTATTTTGTAGTTTGCAGTACTGTCTGCTTGATTGTTCTCTCAAAGGTATTAGCCAAAATAATAATGCCCTTAGTGTACCATGTTACTCAGGTGGCAGCATATGCTGTTGAGACTTGGGGTACAGTTAGCTTATATGTAATAGGTTGGAACTGATGTGTCTCATTTTAAGTGAGATTTTAGTGGCTAGCAGAAGAGAGAAGTTTAATCCGTCCTGTTTGATAAATGATAGCCCGTATATTTAAACCGTAGTAGTCTCACTGGGAATAGCTTCCAGCTGTAAAACTAAATGTTGTACCTATTTCTTACCTCCCTTTAAACCTATATATGTTTGGGCTGCACAATTTGTAACCCAGCAGGTTGAAGGCATCCTACGACATGTGGAGGCTCTGTAGAGTCTCAGTAAATCTCTGGGTTTTTTCCTTCAAGATTTAGACTGCAAAATCAAAGTATCCAAGCTATAATAAATAGCTGAAGGGCTTCATTTACCTGGTACAACATATATTGTTCAAGAGCAGTAAGCAGCTATTTTAGTAAATGAATTGTGGCCTCCAGCTTCTAGCTATAAATAAGCATCTCATTAACTGTCCGGAAAGGGGTTAACACATTCCATGCATTCCAAATGAATGCCTGCAAAGCCTCAAGAAGTGCCTTACTTGGCTGCCACTGCCTCCCCTTGCCCAGCTCTGAGCCAAAGAAACTGGCTTTAGGGTGACAGAGACAAAGGAACTGGTGTCAGGCACTGGTTCCCATTGTCATCACCATCGTCCTGCCCCAACTATGTGAATTCTTCACTGCTTTAGTGTTCAGAAAAGTAGTTAAATCTTTCTTTGTTACTCAGGCTTTGGATATCTCCTAGATACTTGGCATCTGTGATTTTTGTTTTTTGTAATTGTTTCAAGTTGTTTTTCTTAACATACGTTCTGAACTTCCTTGAGGGACAGCAGGTTATAAAAGTGATCATGTGTGTGTGTGTGTGCATAAGTGCATGTGTGCATGCCATCAGAAATATATTGCATTCCACCAAATGTTGAGCTCAGAAATGTTACGTTTTGGACTAAAACTCCCAGAATCCCCCAACCACTCCCCCCCCCCCAATTATATTTCTGAGTACTGGTTTAGTAAATAGAAATCTTACTCTGATTGAATGCAGAAATGAAGGTAAGGGTATGAAACATGGCGGATGAAATATGTTCAGCTTGCTGGGCCTCAGACTGTGCAGGATTTCTAACAAGGAAGGAGCTATATGTGCCCCACACTTTGAAGTTGTCAGTGCTACCAACCGGCAATGTAGTTCAAATGAGATGAGAAATAAAGTGCTATGAAAATGCAGCTATCGTTCTGGTAGTGCTGATATTTGTTGGTGTTTTCATTCTATCCTGCTTGGGAGCGAAAAGAAGTGAGCACAAGAGAGGGAAGCTTTCTTTCTCCGTATTGGAAGACTTGATAATTATATTATCTTGGAGGCAAAAGCATTTTGCTGGGGGACTCCATCTCCTTTCCATCTTCCACTACGTTTCTGTTTACTTGCCTTCCCATTGCTCAGTCCTGCAGCTTTGCTTCAGCATTTCTAACCTGTGCCGCATAGATAAAGGGATTTTTGTAAGGGGGGGGGAAGCAGGGACGCATCAGCAGAAACAAATTTAGTTGGTTCATTAGCATGTGTTAGATGTCTGACTAACCCCAGCTTTGAGAACTTACATATTCAGCAGCTGAGTACATTGAATGAAGATGTTACAGTGAATTAGTTATTCATTTGTTTGCCGATGGGGAAGCTTCAGGGCAAAAGAAGTGCTTTCATTTATAACCCTTCACATTTTATTGTTTTCACTTTAAATGTCATCCTCCAAATCTCACCTGACCTAATCAAGACCTCAGAGAGAAAATCAGTCCATTAATTCTCTATCGCACACATAATTTATATCAAAAAGGATTATACACACTGCAGTGCATGGAAGAATATTGATAACATATTTATTACATGCATGAGCTTCATTTCTATGAAATGACAGGAAAATATTAAGGGGTGGAAACTAGAGATTAGGACAGGCAGCTGACAGTTACAGGCCAGGAATACAAATTAAAGCGATTTAAAGCATTAATATTCATATACTTACAACTCGTGGTAGAAATTTTTCTACAGAATTTCCATGCACCAGTGTTACATCATTATTTGGTTTACATCTTTCAACTCACATACTTCTTATAGTCTCAGATTGTTTCCATGTTGGATTATTTAACCAACTGAAAATTTAAATTGATCTGTCTAGGCAACCAGCTAAAGGTGGAAAAGGTTTGGCACAAAACGAATATTCCATTCTGCAGATTTTTTGTTTTGTTTTGTTTTATTATGTGCTGAGCCTCATATTTTGAGAAAGAGATGTGGCATGGTAGATATTATGTTACTGACTGTAGCCTGTGGTAACAGAGCCACTAATACATAGTGTGGTTATTTATGGCACAAGGTTAATTTATGTAATTTTCCATCCCAGTCATCGACAAACATTTCCTTAGATCAATAAAACTGCATTTAAAGATAGATATGCTGATTTAAAGCAACAGGCTTTTGACTTACATCCCTTGCTAAATCGGATATTGTGTATGCACTTCCCCAGTCACTGCATACAAGAAGCCAGAGTTTTGCATCATTTTTGTTACAGAGAGGAGTGGAAAACAATTTGATCTCCACCCTACTCCCCTTTTCCCTGGAAACAACGTTTGCTAAGGTTCTTGTTTTTTTTGTTCTGGCTATGTGTGTGAACTGTGCAGTCCTGGCTGCTGCACACAGGGTCTTTTCAGTAAGAAAGCTTTGGTATGAGTAGCTTTGCCAGTATATTCACCAATAATATAGACTGCTTGTAAGCTCCTAGATGGATTAGAAATAATTTAAACTACAATCTGTACACTGTAGTCTTACATTTCCTAGCATGATACAGCAAAAAAGACAGGGGGTTGAATCCAAGACCAGCTGCAAGTTTTTGTCGGCCGTTGGTGTCCAGATATCTCTGGGGTTTCCTTCTACCTGCCCTTTGCTAATCATGTCTTTTTCAGAAGGACTGGAGTATGATTCCTTCAAAATATCGTCACTTATACCAGAGGTAGCTTGCCATTTAGCACCATCTGTTTGTGAAAAACAAGTATTTTTTCAGAACTCTCCAGCGCTTTGTTTGTAACCATTTCTGAGTGCTTTTTGAAGTGTGTTTTGGGTCATTGTCCTGCTGGAAGACCCATACCTCTGGTGGAGACGCAGCTTTCTGACACTGACCACTACGTTGCGCCCCAGATTTATTTGGGAATCATCAGATTTCATGATACCGTTCACACAGTCAAGGCATCCAGTGCCAGAAGCAGCAAAGCAACCCCAAAACATCTTGGAACCTCCACCATGTTTGACTGTAGGGACTGTGTTCTTTTCTTTGAATGCCTCATTTCTTTTTCTGTAAACATTGCCATGATGTCCTTGACCAAAAAGCTCTACTTTTGTCTCATCTGTCCACAGTACATTCTCCCAGAAGGATTGTGGTTTTGTCACATAAGTTTTGGCATACTCCAGTCTTGCTTTTTTATGCCTTTGTGTCAGCAGTGGTGTCCTCCTGGGTCTCCTACCATAGCATCCCTTTTCATTCAGATGGCGACAGATAGCGCGAGCTGACACTGTTGTACCCTGTGTCTGCAGATCAGCTTGAATTTGTTTGGAAGTTAATCTGGGTTCTGTATCCACCATTCGAACAACCCTTCGTTGTAATTTTTCAGTAATCTTGCTCTTCCGTCCACATCCAGGGAGGTTAGCGATAGTGCCATGGGCTATAACCCTCTTGATGCTAGTGCTCACAGTGGACACAGGAACATTAAGATCTCTGGAAATGGACTTTTGTAGCCTTGAGATTGTCAATGTTTTTCCACAATATTTTCTCTCAAATCCACAGACCGCTCTTTACACTTCATTCTTTTCTCCATGCTCAGTGTCACACACAACACAAAGGTTTAGTCAACTTTTCTCCATCTTAAGTGGTTGCAAGTGTGATTACTATATTGCCCGCACCTCTTACTTGTGACAGGTGTGTCTAAATACAAATTATAGGAGCATCACAAATAATTGAAAAGCAGTTATTTCTCACAATTTAGGTAGGTAAAGGTAAAGGTTCCCCATGACATTTAGTCCAGTCGTGTCTGACTCTAGGGCGCGTTGCTCATCCCTGTTTCCAAGCCATACAGCCAGCGTTTGTCCGAAGACAGTTTCCGTGGTCACGTGGCCAGCGCGCATAGACACGGAACGCCGTTACCTTCCCACCAAGGTGGTACCTATTTATCTACTCGCATTTACATGCTTTCGAACTGCTAGGTTGGCAGGAGTACAATTTAGACAGGGTGCCAATAATTTTGGCCAGTGCATTTTTGGGTTTCTGTGTGGGATTGTATCAGATTTGACTTTTCTTCTCTGTGTTTTTGTGTTGTTCCAACGCAAACTAAAGAAATGAACATGTGAGTACCAAAACATTTGCAACTGCAACAATTTTCTGAGAGAAGGGTTGCATTTTCTGACAGAATTGCAAGGGTGCCAATATTTTGGCTATGACTGTAGAAATTCACCAGAGCGTTGTACACTGTACTGTTCTTAAGAGACACTAGATCAAATCTGTCTCAGGACAGCTATATCAGTGGATTGGTTAACATGGCTCATTGATACTTGGGAAATTAGCATGAGTTGAAGACTCTGAGATGAGTCACATTACACACAGTAGACATAGAAGTAAATTTGACTTTCCTTGTGAAAAAAATTAGAAAACCACTCAGTCACAGAAAAACTGTCACTCCGTATTGGCAGGACCCAACACTATAGCTCCACTAATGGACCTACTTCCACCAATGGACCTGAAAGGAAACAATTCCTCTGTACCTCAGTCTGCTCCAAGAAAGGTTTTCAAGTGGTCCAGAGGGCTGCAGAGTGGAAGGGGAAGAAAGAAAACACATCAAGCTAGTGGACATCTAATAGTATCACACTGAATTTAGTATGACATCGAACCATATAAGCATTTATTTTATTTATTTATTTCTTACATTTTTATCCCGCCCATCTAGTCGTTTTGACTACTCTGGGCGGCGTACATCAGTGTACCAATAAACAATTAAATCCTGGGGAGCAGGCTGTCTCCTTGTGAAAAGTTATTTGCACCCCAAAACAGAGACAGCACTCTTACATGCTCTTGCTTCTGAATAACATCTAATGATTGCACCGTGTGTGAGATGGAAGTGGGCCCACCAGTGTAGAAAGCAGGCTGTGTAAATAACTTACTTCTATTATTTATTCCCATATATTCCACTTCCCACTTATTATGTAACAGGAAGAAACTACAGGACCCACATGCTGATTGTTTTTCCTACTACTGAAACACGATGAAATACAGCTCAGAGATGATGTTGCCATTCATCCAAAGGGTTGCAAGATGAAAAAGTAACATGCTTGATTTGTTCATGTAATTCACAAGCCACTCTTTAGATACCTCCCAAATTAATATATTTTTTTCTTCTACTCTTATTTCCCCCCCCCCCATTTCTTTGTATAAATACCTTTCCTCACTTGTAGCTTTGGATGGAATCAAAGAATGCTTTGATCAACTAGCATTCTATTATAAGCATGATATCCAGTAATGTACATTGCATTATAATGGATTGATTAGTACACTGTGCTTTTGTTTTTAATTCTGCAAGCCTAAATCAAGTCCACGTGCGGAAAAAGGTTTCTGTCTAATCTCAAGGCACTGAAGCAAGCTGATCAGTTTACATTGTGCATGAGTGGTCTTCCATAGAGCAACAAAATTCTTGCTGTGTAGCCAAAGTGGAAGTCAGGATAGTGCAATCATTTTTAACTTTACATCCACCTTCTATTGCTGTTGCACTGTATTAATTTCCTACTCAGTTCGTGTATCTCTAGTACAATCTAGCAGCTAATTAATAAACATGCACTGAGAAGACTTATCAATTTGAATCTTCAGAATATATCCCACTAAATGCCAAATACATGCAAAGGAAGACATAGAGGAGACTCTGCAGGTGGACATGAAAGAGACTGAAGCTCAGCCAAACACTGAACCCACTCCATACAAAAAGAAGAGTAGAGTAGATGTAGTAGGAGACTTCCTACTTCATGGGATTGAAAGTGAAATATGCAAAGACGATCCATGGACTCACAAGGTATGTTGTCTTCCTGGAAGTTTGATTAGGGATATGATGAAAGGATTGCCATTGCTCACAAAATCCACAGATGCATCTCCCTTTCTTTTCATCCATGTGGGAACAAAAGGCATAGCCAAGAGGAACAACAAAGAAATTACATCAGGCTTTGCAGCTCTGGGAAGAAAACTCATTGATTTTAGGACCCAGATAGTCTTCTCATCCATCTTATCAGTACTCAGGAGAGGAATAGAAAGGTAAAGGAAAATATGCCAGGAGAAGGGCTGGTTAAGAAGGTGATGCCAATGTGAAGGATTTGGATTTTGGGACAACAGACTACACTTCCTGGAAGTTGGACCGCTGACAAGTGATGTGTTGCACCTCACAAAGAGTGGGAAGAATGTGTTTGGCCACAACATGAAGAACTTCATCAGGAGGACTTTAAACTGAATTGGAAGGGGGAGCAAGATGCAGGCTCCGAGATAAAGATAGATGAAGGCTTATGCACAATAAGAGGAACAGATGGAGCAGTTCTAATGGGGCCTAATAATTATCTTCTTAAAAATTGTACAATAGAAAGCAGGCCACAAATCACACCATCTCCGGTGCCTATACACAAATGTCAGATACGTGTGTAGAAAAAGACAGAAAAGAAACAATGGCTCAGTTACTCAGTGAGGATGGAAAAATGATAACAAACTACAAAGAAAAGGCAGAAGTGTTCAATTCCTACTTTAGCTTGGTCTTTTCCCAAAAGACAGAATGACTGCAGGCAAATCTCCAGGGCTGCATGAACTTCATCCAATAATATTTGAAGGAACCGGCTGGAGAACTCTTCACTGTCTATTGTTTTCTTGAATCCATGGAGGATGGATGAAGTGCCATGTGATTGGAAGAGGGTTATCGTTGTTCCGGTCTTCAAAAGGGAGGAACCCGGGAACTACAGATCAGTTGGCCTGACATCAATCCTAGGGAAAATTCTGTAGCAGATTATAATAATCTGCGGTCACTCTGCAGGCACTTTGAAAACAATGCAGTAGTAACTAGAAGCCAACATGGATTTGTCAGACACAAATCATGCCAGACTACTTACCTCTTTTTTGATTGGGTAACTAGATAGCAGGAATGCTGTAGACAGAATATATCCTGACTTCAGCAAAGGTTTTGACAAAATACCCCATGATATTCTGATTAGCAAGTGAACTAGGTGTGGGCTGAATAGAACAACTGTCAAGTGGATACACAGTTGGTTATGGAATTGTCCTCAGAGAGTGCTTATCGACAGCTTCTTGTCAAACCAGGAGGAGGTAACAAGTGGGGTATCACAAGGCTCAGTCCTGGGCTCAGTGCTTTTCAACTTTTTCATTAATTAGTGGAATGAAGGGGTGCAGGGAATGCTTATCAGATTTGCAGATGACACAAAATTGAGTGGAATAGCTAATACCTTGGAAGACATGAACAACATGTATTCATTCATTCATCCATCCATTCATTCATTTACCCACCCACCCTGCCTTTCTCTTTAAGAAGAACCCAAGGCAGCTTACATCATTAAAAGACTATATTGAAAGTTAAAAGTAGTAAGTATGGAAATACTAAAAGGGATCAAACAGGTTCAAAAAGTTCTTGATAGGCTCACGCACTGAATGGAAACCAACAGAATGAAATTTAACAGGGATAAGATGGAGGGGAACTAAACATACGGTTACAAGATGGGGGATATTTGGCTCAACAATACTATGAGTGAGAAGGAACTTGAAATGGTTGAAGATCACAAGCTGAATATGAGCCAACTGAGTGATGTCGGTGGGAAAAAAAGGCACGTGGTATTTTAGGCTGCATTAACAGAAGATAGTCTCCAAATCCTGTGAAGTACTAGTTCCCCTCCATTCAGCACTTCTTAGGCCTATCTTGCATACTGTGTCCAGTTCTGTACATTGCACTTTAAGAGAGTTGCTGATAAATTGGAACAGGTTCAGAGGAGGGCCACAGTGATGATCAGGGGACTGGAAACCAACAATATGAGGAATGACTTAAAAGAACTGGGCATGTTTAGCTTTGAGAAAAGAAGACTTAGGGGAGGTATGGTTGTTGTTGTTTAGTCGTTAAGTTGTGTCCAACTCTTTGTGACCCCATGAACCAGAGCACGCCAGGCCCTCCTGTCTTCCACTGCCTCCCGGAGTTGGGTCAAATTCATGTTGGTAGCTTCGATGACACTGTCCAACCATCTCGTCCTCTGTCGTCCCCTTCTCCTCTTGCCCTCTCACTTTCCCAACATCAGGGTCTTTTCCAGGGAGTCTTCTCTTCTCATGAGATGGCCAAAGTATTGGAGCCTCAGCTTCAGGATCTGTCCTTCCAGTGAGCACTCAGGGTTGATTTCCTTCAGAATGGATAGGTTTGTTCTCCTTGCAGTCCAGGGGACTCTCAAGAGTCTCCTCCAGCACCACAATTCAAAAGCATCAATTCTTTGGCGGTCAGCCCTCTTTATGGTCCAGCTCTCACTTCCATACATCACTACTGGAAAAACCATAGCTTTGACTATGCCGACCTTTGTCGGCAAGGTGATGTCTCTGCTTTTTAAGATGCTGTCTAGGTTTGTCATCGCTTTCCTCCCAAGAAGCAGGAGTCTTTTAATTTCGTGGCTGCTGTCACCATCTGCAGTGATCATGGAGCCCAAGAAGGTAAACTCTGTCACTGCCTCCATATCTTCCCCTTCTATTTGCCAGGAGGTGATGGGACCAGTGGCCATGATCTTAGTTTTTTTTTTGATGTTGAGCTTCAGACCATTTTTTTGCGCTCTCCTCTTTCACCCTCATTAAGAAGTTCTTTAATTCCTCCTCACTTTCTGCCATCAGAGTGGTATCATCTGCATATCTGAGGTTGTTGATATTTCTTCCGGCAATCTTAATTCCAGCTTGGGATTCATCCAGTCCAGCCTCTTTTGCACGATGTATTCTGCATATAAATTAAATAAGCAGGGAGACAATATACAGCCTTGTCGTACTCCTTTCCCAATTTTGAACCAATCAGTTGTTCCATATCCAGTTCTAACTGTTGCTTCCTGTCCCACATATAGACTTCACAGGAGATGGATAAGGTGGTCAGGCACTCCCATTTCTTTAAGAACTTGCCATAGTTTGCTGTGGTCCACACAGTCAAAGGCTTTTGCATAGTCAATGAAGCAGAAGTAGATGTTTTTCTGGAACTCTCTGGCTTTCTCCATAATCCAGTGTATGTTAGCAATTTGGTCTCTAGTTCCTCTGCCCCTTCAAAATCCAGCTTGTACTTCTGGGAGTTCTCGGTCCACATACTGCTGAAGCCTACCTTGTAGGATTTTGAGCATAACCTTGCTAGCGTGTGAAATGAGTGCAATTGTACGGTAGTTGGAGCATTCTTTGGCACTGCCCTTCTTTGGGATTGGGATGGAGACTGATCTTTTCCAATCCTCTGGCCACCAGGTATGGTAGGACTCTTCAAATACTTGAAATACAGAGGAGGGACAGGATCTGTTCTTGATCATTCCAAGGTGCAGGGCACGTAATAATGGTCTCAAGGTACAGGAAGCCAGGATTCAGCTGATTATTAAAAAAAGTCTTATTAGAGCAGTAGGACAATGGAAGAAATTACCTCGAGAGGTGGTGAGTAGAGATGGACACAAATTAAAAACAAATGACCAAATTCATTTTTAAAATTGCTAATTTGTTGATTTGTATTCATACAAATCAATGCCCTGATGAACACGAATCAATGAATTTTTAGTGAAGTTTGATTTGTCAATTTGTTGGGCTATGAAATGGCCCTCCAGGCACATAGAGACACCAAAATTGCAGAGAAGCTTCTCCTGACTCTCCTCTACAATCCTGCCAGGTTTGGTGAAGATTGAAATTCCCCAAGCCAGCTGCTAAAGGGCACTTTCCTGGGGGAACCCACTTTGTTGGTGTATGCCTCAGATGTCTAAAACCCAGTCTTCACCAAACTTGGAGGGATTGAAGAGGAGGGTCAGGGGAAGCTTCCCTGCGATTTTGGTGTCTAGGTGCCTGGGGGGAATTTTCCTGGGTGTATAACTTGGACCTCTGAAATCCAATCTTCACCAAACTTGGAGGGATTGTAGAGGAATGTCAGAGTAAGCTTCTTTGTAAATTTGGTGTCTCTAGATGCTTGGGGAGGCATTTTATAGAGTTTTAAAGGCAAAAATGAATAAATTAATTTGTCGATTCATCAGCACAAATTTGTAAATTCATTTTTCATGATTTGTTGACATCACAAATCAAAGTGAATCACCATTTTTTCTGATTCATACCCATCTTTAGTGGTGAGTGCTCCAACGCTGGAAGCATTCAAAAGAAAATGAGACAACCATCTGTCAGATATACTTTGATTTGGATTCCTGCATTGAACAGGGAGTTGGACTCAATGGCCTTATAGGCCCCTTCCAACTCCATTATTCTGTGGTTTTACAACAGCAGAAATGGGGAAGAAAAGCAGTATTTCATCTTCGTAAGATTGGCAGGGGCTGCTGAAATTTAAAAATACAGTTTATAATTTGATAATACACTCAAGATGTTCTTGAGGGAAGAGAAGGTGGCTAAGTCCCCAAGACTGCTAAGGTATTGAAGAAAAGTAGGCAAATAAAGTCTAACTACATTCTCCCAGGAGAGGTGAGTGTGTGTGTCTAAGTGAGACTAGATCTTTCTAGCAGAAAATTGCCTCTCTACACTTCAATGGCAGGAATTGTGTTCATCATTTTTGGGGAGTGGGGTGGGGCTCTTACATATGGAAATATGCCTCCAGCACCATTGATGCAAGGCAAGACTTGGCATCTGTGGGTTGCTGGAGTGTGAATGTTCATGCCTATTCTTTGGTAATAGATGTAGATTTTTAAACTCCACAGGTCTGAAGTGGTGTCATCCTTCATTCTGATTGGAAAGGAAGTCATTCAGTGTTCACTGACCTTACAGTTTTCATTTGAACAAGTGGTTACGTTTCAATTTGAAGGTGTGGAGTCTGGTGGTGGATTGGTATAAGACAGTGACATTTATGTATTTGACAGCATAACTGAGTCCTCTATTATGTCTTGTATCAAAAGAAAATTGTGAAACTGCATTATCTGTGGAGTATGTGTTTTGAAACCTGGTCTAATATCATCTTTGACCTCAACCTTATGGCTGCATTGTTAGAATGCGAAACTCTATTTTAAAGTAGTAGTGTGATTGATAGTGTCTGCAGGTGTATTTTGGAATGGAATCCTAGCCTGTGCCTGCTGGATTTTCTCATACAATTTTATTGTGGAGTGAGGAATGAAACTATTCACACCAAAAAGATACTACCAAAACCTGTTGTCCTCTCATTGATGTCATGTCTAAAACTCTTTCAACTTTCAACAAGAGGACACCAATTTCGAATAAAATTGTATATAATTGTTGGTATGTACCAATGCAAAATTAGAAATCATTTTTAAAGCCTATACTGAATTACAGAACTGAGTCTGCTAAGTCCACTCTCCAAGTAATCACTATGGATGTGCAACTTCAAGGCCCTTAATCTTCCTATTTACAAATTTTTATCTCTCAACTTTTGACTCACAGGCCCAAGTCCTTTTGGCTAGTTAGGCTAGAATATCACAAACAGTGTAATTTTTGTAGGTAAATTGCTTTAAGTTAAGAAATCACCACAGACATCTGTTGAATACTGAGTTGTTCAACTCAACATGCCACTGGTGGTGTCTATGATGATTTCCTAACTTGGGGCAGTTTGCCTCCAAACGTTATGCCATTTGCTTAACTATGCAAGATAATTTTGGCCGCAGAGTTGTAGAACTGGAAGTGAACGCCAAGTGTCTTCTTGTTCTACCCTCGGCCAATGCAGGAATCAGCCTTTGAATCAGGCTTGGACTTGACAAACATTCAAGACAGAGGCACTTTCAAAAACAGCACTGTCTTCTGTAAGAAGGGGATACATGAGCACTCTACAGCAAGTCATTCCAGACAATAAAGCAACTCAAATAGTGATCCCTTTTATCCTTAAAATACGCGATGGCAAGAGCACAGGCTTCTGTGGACGGTAGTCCAGTCTTCAAATGCTGGGGTATAGCTTCTGTTTGCAGGCATTTATACATATATAGCAAGAAGGGGGGTGTCAGATCTAATATGAATGCAAAAACTGAAGCAAAGTGGTCACCTTAACAGTGGTCATTAATGGTTATTAACAATTTGAGAGTGAAAAGTACAGAACATGCTGGCTGTTAAGAGTTGTTCAAGGGTCATTGGTGAATGCTAAGTATAACTGTCACAGGCCATACTGTATCATGGGAGTTGTAGTCTTAAAAAAAATTGCCAAGGTCTCCTCCTACTGCTGCCAAAGCTATTGACATAGGGTTCCCCAAATGAACCATACTCTTCACTTTCTCCTTTTCTGTATGTTCTGTATAATTTCCACAACACTGGAATGTCTTGTCTCTTAATTTGCATCATCTTTGCACTAATTTACATTTTGTTTTGTTATGTGCCGTCAGATTGATTCTGGTTTATGGCAATCCTAGTAGGGTTTCTGAGGTGAGATATTTAAGGAGTTGTTTTGCCATTGCCACCCTACAGAGTTTCCATGGTGGAGTAGGGATTTGAATCCATGTTTTCTAAGTCTTAATCAGACACTCTGTTCAAAAGAACTGCACTGGATCCCTGTTTACGTTTAGCTGCATTCATCATAAAACAAATGTATTCATATCTGAAATGTTTGTTGCAGGTCAAATGTGATCAATATTGGCCAAGCAGAGGAACAGAAACATATGGACTGATCCAGGTGACCTTGCTGGACACTGTAGAATTGGCAACATACTGTGTCAGAACATTTGCACTTTACAAGGTACTTTTGGGTTAAGAATGCACTTGGGGTGGTTTTATGCTGAGAGTAGAACAAAGTTACTTGAGGAAAACTTTGAAGGGTCCCAGGGCCATTTTTTGTTTCTTTGTTTGTTTATTAAGTTTCCATACCATACCATCTAGTGCAGTGTATCCCAACCTGGGGGTCATGACCACCAAGGGGGTTACAAAGTGTTTTCTGGAGGGTTGTGAGTCACCTCATATGTGTTGTAGCCCTTGTTAAATAATGTTTTCCTTGACCTTTCTGAGCAGGATGTTAAAGCTAATGTGTATGTACTGTATATGTAAGAGAAACCCTTCAGGAGAGAAAGAAGCCTCTACTTTGTGAGAATGGATGGCTTCACCCCTTAAAAATGCCTTTGTATGCAAATGTGGTGGTGGGGTTGCAGCTTACTTGGCTATTATAAAAGGGGGTCATGACTTGAAAAATATTGAGAACCACTTATCTAGTGGAATGCCACTGCTCTGGGTGGTTTCCAACAAAAGAATAAACATAACAAAACAACCATCATGCAGCTCACATCACAATAGTATAAAAAAGCAACTCACAAAGAGCACAAGATGGCAGCCATCGTTTTTCACCTTTTCTGGATCTTCACAGGCTGTAACTGCCCTTTTTCCAAAATCTGGGGTGCCACTGACATTCTGTATGTTGTCGGTTCATTTATTTTATTTTGTCTTATTTATTTTGAGGCTGTGTCATTTCCAATTAAAAAATATATGTTTTGGGCCAATTTTTTTTAAAGCATTTAAGACCCTAGGGGTCCTGCAGTAGGTTTTGAATAGCCAGTTCTTCCTCCACCCCTGGCTTCTCAAGGTATTGTTGGCCATTTTCAACTCTATTTTTTGACACAAGAGGTGTTGGGGGAAATGGCAATGTCTTGGAAGGGCATATGTGACCCACAGGCCACACTTTGTCCAGCATGATCTAAGCGTTTCCTTGAATGAAAAAATAAGTGTGTCACATGCAAGTGTTCTGTCTTATTCTAAAGAGAAGCCAAGGTCTTTGCATTGTTCTGTAACTGGAAATGATCTGTAGGCAAAGTACCCTTGAACTTTCAGCTCCGCTGGGCGGGGCTCTGCCTCTCTCGCACGAGACTTTGCTCCTGCGTGCGCGCATGACTTCCCCCCTATGTTCAGGGGGGGAAGACAGCCCCTGCCTTCCACGGAGGGGGAAGACAGCTGTGTGGAGGGAGGCAGAGGAGCGTGCACCCAGCTTACAAGGAACCTTGTCTGTAGGGCCACATAATACAGCTTTTTATATGAGGATTCCCTAGGATTTCACTTTATTTAGGAGGTCTTTATCCAGTTTCCTATTCAAAGCACCTACAAAATTCCACAAAACTCTGTAAAATCCTGTACTTTCCTTTTCATTTTCATTCATCAAATTTTTATTGGCATTAAAACTTAGTATGTACAATGGTATATTTTACTGTTTGCTTTTTGTTCTTCCTACCTTGGTTCAAATGAGCACTTTCTTTTTCTTATGTCTTTCTTTACATATTTTCAAACTGATCTCTTTGGTTTTCCTAGCTAAATACAACTAATTCCCTTCAATCTTCCTTATAAAAAAAAGGCTTTATCAGCTCTGCAGTAACCCCATGTGGTTTAGGTGCTGCAGAAATGAAAAGTACTATCACATTTCATGTTACTGGCCAGCAGCATTGCTGAGTATTTCATTAATGTAACAAATCAAGCACAGATAGCTCTTGACTATGGGTTGCAGCTGTAGATTAACCACAGGTTTCGACTGTTTTCTGACATGGGCCTCATGCTGATGTAAAACTATACCTTCATGTCATACTGGAGTACTGCTATGGTGCTAGACATCTCAATTGAGTTTCTTATATGGCAGAATGGATCAAGTGAAAAAAGAGAAGTAAGACAATTTCAGTTCACTGCCTGGCCCGACCATGGAGTTCCAGAACATCCTACACCATTCCTAGCTTTCTTACGGCGAGTCAAAACGTGTAATCCTCCTGATGCTGGACCAATGGTTGTTCACTGCAGGTAAGAGCGGACTTGGATGTTAAAGCATTGCTAAATGTCATGTAAAAGTAATATTCTAATATTCCATTATTTCATATTCTAAATACTGCAGTATAATAATACATTTCATTTGCCTACTTTCTCAGTTTTGTGATGGTTCTAATTATCCATGCATGTTATGCTTGTAATCATAGGTAAGAATCCAGTGAAATGGCAAACAAGCTCCAAAGATACAAGGGGTATTTAGAGAGGGTTCCCCTCCCCCATACTAATTGTAGCTGATTTTGAAACCAAGAGTCAGATCACAAGTTAAAGCAAATGCATATATCTACCTCTTACAACATTATCCCACCAGACATGTACATCTTTCAGAGGTATATCTGAGAAATTAGACATGCAAGTTGAGCTGTCTCCCAGTCATTGGTCAGGAAACAAATGCAAGCCAATTTCTCAAAGGCAGATGTATGTAAGTTTGTATTAGAGGAAACAGATAATCTTTTTCCTTAAAAAGAGCTCTGCTTCTAATGGCATGCTAACTATATCATCTAATTTGACCTTGCAAGGAGTTTCCAAAGCAATCTGAGTTAAGATTCAGGGAGGTTATCTCTTCAAAGAAGAACAAAGTAAAAATTCTACTAGACTACACCATTTGTGAAAAAATATCAGTCTCATTCCTGAAGCATTTCTAAATTCTCCACCAGCAGTTTTCTAAAGTGTGTTTTCCATATCCATTTCTTCAATTTACTAACACATGCCTGTCCCCAACTTTTCAAATATATGCGTTTTCAGTTGTGTGGATTTTTGTAATGTCTGTATGATAGGAGTTTTTACCCATTTTCCACTCCAAAATACATCACAAGTCTTACAGAGGTAGAGATTTCCAAGGCATTTCCAGTTTAAGAAGGTGAAAAATGGGTATTTCCACATAGAAATGCAAACCCAATGAGTTTATTTTTCATCATTCTCAATGGAATTTAGGGTTCACCCATACAGAATATCCATATGTGCACATCTTATGTTCCATCTTTTAGATATATCCAGTAAGGCTTCCTTGAATGTTTTCCCAGTGTTCTCAATATGCATTTCTGAAAAGTTACAGAGCTCTAGCACCACCACAATCCCTCCTTCCAGCTATATTCTTGTATAATAACATCAATTTGTTGACTTGAGCTACATGGAAAATTTTCTTGGGGAATGAGATCAAAAATATATAGTAGGTGGTTCATTCATGGACCCTCACTTAGTTCTGCATACGACTTTGTTTCTAAAACTTTCAAAGTAAAACAATCAAATTGTCCAAAATCTAATTTAGAAAAAAGAATGAATTACCTAAAATCTTGGATATCTACAAGTTCCCCACCCATCCCAGAATATAAAATAAAGTAAATGTATTTTATTAGCATGAAACAGTCATAAATAATGGCATGACTACAGTTTTTGTGAATCCATCAACTATTTTTGCAAAACCAAGTTTCTTAACTGTCCCCTCTACATATGCAACATTTCATGTAATTCTGTTTGTATCCCTAATTACTTTACATAAAATGAGACAAGATGAGAGAAGTAATTCTGGATATGAAGAGAAGGAGCTTGCTAATAGATGTACAGCACCCTTTAATATCTACGTTGCACTGGCTTCTTTTCACCATCTGCCATACTTCGTAATGTTTCATAGATCTATGTTCCAATTTTCTTCCAATATCAGAAGGTGGCACACATGGATTTTGTGTCCTCACATTTTATCCTTAGAATAACTCTTGACAGTAGATTAGACTGAAAGGGAAAAGAGCAGGGCGGGGGAGGGCCTATGGTCACTAGGGACCTTCCTGGTTAAGATGGGATTTCAGTCTTCATTTCCCTCAAGGTGGATAAAAGTCACTTTTTAAAAAAACCAAATTGATATAAATCGTGATTAAGTCATCCAAAACATCTGATTTTTTTATTTAAAAATCCACTCATCTCCCCACTTCTGTTCCTTCTAATATCTTCACTACTCAGACTTGAGGTTGCTCTCTGCTGTTCAAAGACGCTACTAGAGTCCACACTGGAACTTCTTTTGATTATGGTCATGACCTTATATGAGGACAAATGCACATGAGCATATGCCACAGTATAGTTCTGTCGTTGCAAAAAAAAGTGCCTGCCGTTTCACATACTGTACCTTTTTTCAGCAAAATCTGGTATACACATGCATGAATGCAGGTTTTGAAATAAAAATTTATATAGTTATTCACAGCTTCATGGATGTTTAGGTGGACACTGTAAATGAGTTTCCCCCAAAAAATCTAACTAGTTACCCACATCCCTGAAGGAGAAAATAACCATGGATGTGCCACCTGCCAGTCCCCCCAACTGAAGACAAAAATAGAGAAAATGTTGCAAAACAGGCTCCATAGCAATTTTTCCCAACCTGGGAGTTGGGACCCCCAGTGGGGTCACAGATTGTTTTCTGGGGGGTCAAGCATCTCCTAATATGTGTTGTTGTTGTTGTTGTTGTTGTTTAGTCGTTAAGTCGTGTCCGACTCTTTGTGACCCCATGAACCAGAGCACGCCAGGCCCTCCTGTCTTCCACTGCCTCCCGGAGTTGGGTCAAATTCATGTTGGTAGCTTCGATGACACTGTCCAACCATCTCGTCCTCTGTCGTCCCCTTCTCCTCTTGCTTTCACTCTTTCCCAACATCAGGGTCTTTTCCAGGGAGTCTTCTCTTCTCATGAGATGGCCAAAGTATTGGAGCCTCAGCTTCAGGATCTGTCATTCCAGTGAGCACTCGGGGTTGATTTCCTTCAGAATGGATAGGTTTGTTCTCCTTGCAGTCCAGGGGACTCTCAAGAGTCTCCTCCAGCACCACAATTCAAAAGCATCAATTCTTCGGTGGTCAGCCCTCTTTATGATCCAGCTCTCGCTTCCATACATCACTACTGGAAAAACCATAGCTTTGACTATGCCGACCTTTGTCGGCAAGGTGATGTCTCTGCATTTTAAGATGCTGTCTAGGTTTGTCATCGCTTTCCTCCCAAGAAGCAGGAGTCTTTTAATTTCGTGGCTGCTGTCACCATCTGCAGTGATCATGGAGCCCAAGAAGGTAAAATCTTGTCACTGCCTCCATATCTTCCCCTTCTGTTTGCCAGGAGGTGATGGGACCAGTGGCCATGATCTTGGTTTTTTTGATGTTGAGCATCAGACCATTTTTTGCGCTCTCCTCTTTCACCCTCATTAAGAGATTCTGTAATTCCTCCTCACTTTCTGCCATCAGAGTGGTATCATCTGCATATCTGAGGTTGTTGATATTTCTTCTGGCAATCTTAATTCCGGTTTGGGATTCATCCAGTCCTGCCTTTTGCATGATGTGTTCTGCATATAAGTTAAATAAGCAGGGAGACAATATACAGCCTTGTCGTACTCCTTTCCCAAATATGTGTTGTAGCCTTTGTTAAATAATTTCTTCCTAGTCCTTTCAGAGTGGGATGTTAAAGTTAGTGTGTCTGTGTATGTATGAGAAACAGACCCTTTGGGGAAGAAAGAAGCCTTTCCTTTCTGAGAAGGGATAATCCAGACTATTTTTTTTACAAAAAAACAGAAATGCTGGTGGAAAAATATAGTAAATGCTGCCACTTCTGCAAGAAAGTTTTAACTAAGATACGTCACTTTGGGAGAGCCCAAAGAAGGGAAGGAAAAAGAAGAAATGCTCCCCTCACAACAAACCCCAGGAGGGGAACAAAAAACCAAATGGCCTCCTCTTCTGCAGCAGGTGCAAGGAAAGCTTTGTGCCAGATTCTGAGGAGGACCTTCTCTGGACAAAGGTTTTGCCCAATCTCTGGGTACTGTGGTGTCCTTCTGCCCCCTGGTCCATCTTTGATGTCTTCTCCCTTGCTTTAACTTCCCCCAGCTTGTTCCCCTCCCAGCTTTGATGTGGTGGTGGCAGGGTTGGCAGCAGGAGCAGTAGGAGGGAAAGCAGCAGCAGCGTTGATGGCACTTGCCATGTCAGGGAATGACGATGCTGGCCTTTTTATGCAAATGTGGCAGGGGGTCACTGGTCACTTGGCTATTATAAAAGGGAGTTACAACCTGGAAAAGGTTGTGAACCACTGCTCTGTAGCTTTGAAGGCATTCCGACAAGTAAGAGGTAAAATGCTGCTAAATTGGGACACAAATAATGGATCAGTGCACAAAAACTGCAATCACAAGAAGAGAAATCTTAAAGGGAATCTAGAAAAAAAGACTATTGGGGGAGAAATAGCATCCCAATAACAGAATAAGGACTTAAAGAGCAGTCCGAGCCTGACTACACTGGGGGGGGGGGGGGGGGGAAGCAGGTTTGAGGTGGACTGATCTGTTTTTTTCCCATTGATCACATGGCGCAAAAGAAAGTGTGAATCAACCTGGTGTCCCACAGCCCCAATCTGTAGTTTTACCTCCCCACCATAAACCTTTCTACTTTTTAGAAATTGAATCCTTTTGCTGTGGCTCAAGCGTGCAATCACTTTGAGCTTATGCAAAAAGGGAAGGCTAACCAACACACACACAAAGCAGAGCTTTAGAAAAGCATCTTCCCTCTTGCCACACAAGGGAGGACCAAGAGGGTGTGCGGATGTGTGTGAGTGCGCACGCACACATGCGCGCGCACACACACACACATGCAGTGCCAGCACTCACCTCTCTCTCCAGAGCTTCTTTCCCAGGACACTTCGTTTGTTTAATAGCTTCTCCTGGGCAGAGCTCCTGTTTATTTACTTATTTTTATAGCTTAATGAGCTCTAGGGCAGGCAAGATAAGATGGGCAAGATCAAATGAGGAAACGGATGATTGAGGAAGGAATCACTCACTCATTTCCTCTTAAGATAGTTTCTTTAAACTGGCCTGTTCAAGTGTTAAGATCTTAAGGAGAAGCCTTCCTCTCAGTCCCGCCACCTTCACAGGAGAGAGCCTTCTCGGTTGCTGCTCCCAGACTCTGGAACTCCCTCCCACTGGAGGCTAAACTGGCCCCATCTTTACTGTCCTTCTGCAAGCAAAGACCTTTCTCTTCAGGCAAGCTTTCCCTGAGTGAATGGCTGCTGAGTGGGGTTTTGAAAATAGATGGTTGTACCTTACTGCACTGAATGTGTTTTGATGTTGCTTATGTTTTTTGGTATTGTATACATTGATCCTTCCAGTGTTGTATATTCACTGTTACTAACTTAAATACTGCCCTTTAATTGTTGTAAGCTGCCTTGGGTCCTTTTTAAGGAGAAAAGTGGGTTAATTTTTAAAAAAAAAAACAATTAGAAGGGGTTTCCTCCTCTTCCTGTCTAGCCACTTATATCAAAAATAATCAAATGTCCCAGTGCAGCTTTACAATGAGAGAATGTGGGTTAATTTGCATTTCCCTCACTCTTTAGTCACACTCTATGTCTTTTCAGAAGTGAGCAAGGGGGGGGGGGAGCTAGAATATATTGCCCCCAATATAACTTTACAGTCATCATGTTGTTTTTAACAATTTTTCTCAGCAGTTTCAAATCAACTGTAAACCTATGCATGCCTGCTTAAAAGTAACATCCATAAGGACTTCTTATTGAATCAAAATACATAGGATTCTGCCACTATTTTTTCTTGATGCTTTTTTAATCTCTGAAGACCTTTCTTTCTTTCTTTCTTTCTTTCTTTCTTTATTTATTTATTTATTTATTTATTTATTTTCTACCCAGTCTTTCTCCCTGTAGAGGAAACCCAAGGTTGCTTACAATGAATGTAAAATCACAAACGTAAAAACAATTACAAATATAAAATTACATTAATTTATAAAATTAAATGTGCTAATTATTAAAATGTACAGGCTAAAATCCTGAAAAAAACAGGTTAAAAACCATAACAGCCCAGTTCTTCCCTTAAAACCCCTTCCTCAACAGCAATTTGCATATTAAACCCCTGTGTGAAAAGGAAGGTCTTTGATTGCTAGTGGAAAGTCAGAAAAGGGGCCAACCTGTCCATAGGCTGGGAGCAGCCACCCAAAAGGCCCCCTCCCATATCCACACCAAGCATTTCCCCCTACATTTTGCGCAAAACCAAATCTAATAACTAAAATGAACTTGTTTCATGGAGTCTGTCCACCCCACTTTTCAGAACTGAGCAAATGTTGATGGTAGATTATGAAAAACATTATCATAAACTTTTTCCAAGTAAGATTTCTGTGTATAAAACTGAGAGATGTAACTGAAGGAATTGATGAGAAAACTGTGGATGTCATTTGCATGACTGCCAAAAAAGCTTTTAACGAAGTATAGCTAAAAATAAAGACAAAAATAAACAGTTACATTAGGCAACAGTGATAAAGTACTGAAAGAAATGTTTTCCTCACTATCTAGGCAAATTAAGTTTCTGCTTAGAGCATGTGGTTGGCCCTTATAATCTACGCCTTTGAAATTTCCTTTAGACTGTGCATTTCAATTACATGTTATGGCCCCAATCCAAAGTGTTAGTCATGCTTAGTACGAGTTAGTTGTGGTTATTTTCTCCCCTTGATTCAATAGGACTTAAGACATAAATCCCCCTTTTCTCATGATTGTGACTTACCAGATTTACCATGCCAAACAATGGAAAAGAAGCTGCCAACTGGCCATCAGTTACCTAACAAATTTCTACAGGCAAATAAAATTGAAAACAATGGCTTTAATTGCAAAAAACCAACACTGTCACATTTAAACTCTTTTATTCCATCCTGCTTACAGCATTTCATCTGTTCCTCAGATATGCTGGACCTGCAAACAAAATTTTTAATCTCTCAAGTAATGTTTTCTCTTATACAGGCTACTGCTGTTAACTGATGATGTGTGCACACTTGTGTTTTTGCAGCTATTTCAAATCAGAGTTGTAGTTTAATTGTTTTGAAAAAAGACATCTAAACTGTTAGTTTCCTGGACAATTTTGTCCGAAGATATTTAGTTGTCTGAGGCACAGAATAAGTGTCTGCTTTTCCCATTCTGTGTAGAAAAGCCATCTAGACTGAGATGTGAATGTTGTTCAAGACTGACAGTGCAACAGTGTTCTGCACTGCTTATGAAAGCCAAAGGCTAGCTTAAGTAGTTCAGGCTGAGTGACATGCAATTCGGTTTTCCAGTACATTGCTGACACCTCTCATCATATGTTGCCAGAAACAGCCACCTCACTCTGCCTAATGCTAGGGAGAGACCTGTCATGGGATCAGGGAGCTGTTGCTTAGCAATTGCTTACTTGTGTGACTCCATAGAGCACAATGTACATGGTTGGTGGCTCAACAATAATAATGGTGGGAACATCTTACTTTGCAGCTGGCGCTAAACCAGCACAATGACCAGTGGTCCCATTTGCCACATAGCAGAGGTGATCTTGATGAATAACTTGGGCCCTGGTCACACAGGAGAATTTTTTTCTAGTTCTTCTGATACTTTCCATACCTCTGTTTGTACTGAATTGCGCTGACGTGGTTTATATCCTGGGATGAACATGCCAAGAACTTTTAGTGGTACCAATTAATTTCCTCTTATTTGAATCATTATGGCCTGCTACACCATGGTACCAGTTTATTTTCCTTCTTGCTTCAAGGGGTAATTTAGCCCCTTGATTTATATACATATATATTTTTAAAATAATATTTATCGATGCATCGATATATCAGGAACAAGATTCCCTCTAATGTGTGCCACTGTGCAAGCATTGTGACTCTACCCCCCCTCTGCACAACTTTCCTCCTCCCCCATGTACCCACAGTGATAGTTTCCAGCCCCTTTCATTCTGGTCTCAACAGAACTCCATACGGGGGGGGGGGGGATTCACGTGTGCGGCAGGGCAGACCTGCACACGGGGGGGGGGGGGAGCCTTGCCCAGCAGGGCTGAAAATTAGAGGGAACATTGATCAGGAAGAGGTTCCTGTTTAGGAAAATGTCTTCTGTTCCATTGGCTGCTCCTGCAGAAATGCATTGCACACGGTAGACATGGGATATCTGCATTGCAGTACAGTACTGGCAATCACACACCCCCCAGTGACATTGGATGCCAATGGTTCAATGTATCTTCCCATAGAAATAAAATATATATATTAATTGTCAGTAATGTAATAGTCCCTTGAGAGTCCCCTGGACTGCAAGGAGAACAAACCTATCCATTCTAAAGGAAATCAACCCTGAGTGCTCACTGGAAGGACAGATCTTGAAGCTGAGGCTCCAATACTTTGGCCATCTCATGAGAAGAGAAGACTCCCTGGAAAAGACCCTGATGTTGGGAAAGTGTGAGGGCAAGAGGAGAAGGGGACGACAGAGGATGAGATGGTTGGACAGTGTCATCGAAGCTACCAACATGAATTTGACCCAACTCCGGGAGGCAGTGGAAGACAGGAGGGCCTGGCGTGCTCTGGTCCATGGGGTCACGAAGAGTCGGACACGACTAAACGACTAAACAACAACAACAATGTAATAGTGGCGGCCCCCCAGTGACATACCTTTACCAATGTATCAATTTATTGGGCATGAAATTTTTTAAAAAAATATGCATGCCACAGTAATGGTGGGCACTTTCCTGGCTTCAATTCTGAAAAGAAGTGGGACAGATCATGCACACAGGTGATCCCAGTAAGGAATACACCAAAACAACAAAGATCCAAAATAACACAACTCTCCTGGTGATGGGAAAATGTTTCGCAGTTGCACCGCTAGCCAGGAAAATGACACAATCTTGACTGTGCGTCGTGTGACCCCCCAAAAAAAGCAACAAACTAACTGGAGGATAGCTAGAGAACATTTCCCTCATGTGACCAGAGCCTTAGAAAGTCCTCATTTAAATACACATTTCTTCCTCTGCGTAACATTCTGCTTATTACAGAACAATTTAGCAACAATTTCTGCCCAATTTCTGCCCTTGTGCTGATGCGCTTTAATTTGCAAAACCAAATATCCTTTTAATGAGCACATGCTGTTTGAAATGCAGGCTTAAATTCTGTGAATCTGCAACAGAGTGTAGCATGTGGTCTGTTGATAGAAGGAGAAGCACACGGTTGCATTTGAAGTTGGATTAATGCTAGCAAACTGTTGCTAATCAGATCACAGCAAAATAGCACCGGAGGGCAACTGGAAGCTTTTTTACTTTGTTTTCAGAACTTCACAACAATCTTAGCAGTTGCTTCAATAGTGCTGCACACAAACTTCGTGTACAGATGCAGCTCTTATTCCCTTGTATTTCTGTACTTAAACACAACCGGGAAATCCCTGAGGATACATTTAATTTAATGAAGTGTTTATATACATTGCTGATGTTTATAAAATGTGCAATAGAAAGAAGGGGAGTGGACAGATTTGAAAAATGTGGATTGCAGATTTCAGGAATACTCTCATCCACTATACAGGAACAATTCATTAGCATACTGAAGATAAATCATTGCAGACTGTCAGGATAGCTTTTCATTAAATACAAGAAGCATCCAGAGTTCATAAAATCTTAATTTTTATTATAAAACTTAGAAATATGTCATGTACTAATTCTGGAGACATATCCAGACATTAGCTTTTCCAGGGGGATTCATTCAAGTACAGCTGTCAAGTGCTTTGCCTTTGAAAGTTTACAGGTACTAAAGTAAAATTAGGGCCAAATCACATGTGTGCCACCTTTGGCACATGATAAATTCATTCTTGTTTTGTGTCTACTCTGCAGACTCAAGTTAAGTCTCTCTTGGCTTTTTACACCAGGAAAGGTATGACAACAATGTGGAGCTGGTGTGCCCCATCCCTTAACCTAGCATTCTTGATGTTCAGAGGCCACAGGTATAAGCCTGAACCACCCATGTGTGATCTGTTGCTTCCCACTGCCCCATCAAAATACAGATGAATGGACTGGTATGAGCAAGAAATATATTACCATGTATTCTATCCATTCCACAGTAAGAGAGGCTAGCACAGAACCGGAGTCCTGTGTCCATACATCAAAAGATGTGGACATTACACATTCAGATTATGAGTGGGCTACCTCCTAATATGAAGATATTATTTTTTGAGATTTTGGGTCTTTGAAATACTGGCTGAAATACTGTTGCCAAAAGCTACATCATATAAAATTGATGACATCATCAGCCATGGCAATTTTTTAAAAGGGAAACATGCCCAATTCCTCTCTTGAGGCTTCTATGGAATGCTTTTCAGCATTGGGAAGCCACTGGGGATGGGGTGTGTGGAATCTTTGTGTGTGTGTTCTCTGACTTCAAGTCAGAACCAACTTAAATCAACCCTAATAGAGTTTTCTAGGTAAGTGAAATATTTAAGGAGTGGTTTTACCAGTTCCACTCCCCCAGTGAGTTTCCATGCCTGAGTGGGGATTCAAACTCTGTTATCTAGACTCTAGATAACAGATTCTAGAGCAGTGATTCCTAATCTTGGGTCCCCAGATGTTCTTGGACTGCAATTCCCAGAAGCCTTTGCCACTGCTGTGCTGGCCAGGATTTCTGGGAGTTGCAGTCCAAGAACATCTGGGGACCCAAGTTTGAGAATCGCTGATCTAGAGTCCTAGTCCATCACTCTATCCACTACACCATACTGTTAACAAAAATTGCCACCACTGGTACAGTCATCCTGGTGGCAGATATTATCATCAATTAAGACTTCCTCAGCCCACAACCTTAGGGGAAGAAACTAGAAATGTTTTATTTCAAAAAAACAAAAAAACTACTGCATCCGATGACATCATCAGCCTTACACAACAAACCTTTACACAACAGGATTTCAGCTATTGAAATTTTGGTCTTCATGTTCCATTTTGTGGAATGAAACTAATCTCATTAGCAATTGTTTCTTTGCTCAATTTGAGTCTAATTTCTAGTTCTGCATGGGATATCTCTTATCAGACTGATTCTTGATTCACTCATACAGCTTTTCCTATCACTTTTTGGCAATATCACTATTTTTGACAATAGTTGTTCCTAGAGTACGTTCTGCCATTCTGATAACACTTTCTATTCCTAATAAAAGTACTTGAATGACTCTGCTTTATCGCACTTTAATCTCACCCAAACCAAATTGATAGTCTTCTCAGTTTCATTGTCTCTGTTCTTCATTTTATGGGGTCCCTACCCACTCTTCTTCTGAGGATCATTATCTAGGTTTTTTTTATTCCTCTTTAACGTTTTCTTCTCATGCTTGTGCCTACGTGCTTAGTTTGAACACACTATCTTGTTAGCCATAGCTAAAGAAAACACAGAATCAAAGACAGACCATATTAGAACAATTCTGGGGAGAGTCATTTCTGTTGGACTGAAAACAAACATTTCATGAATTTTAGTCTGGCTGTAGCACAACAATACAGTTCTTCATCAGACTGTGTGAATGGCTGTGTGTATATTATATTAACGTTTGCAAGCTACTCAGTAGAAATTGGATTTGCTTAATTGCTATTCAGAAGATTCCTCAGGTTTTCTTGTTGATGAGACCTGCACAGCCGAAACTTAATTCAGAAAGCTAAATTGTTTTTTGTTTTGTTTTGTTTTGTTTTTTCTTCACTAAGGATATTGTAAGCACATCTTAAAAATAAATCAGCTTACTTGCTAGCAGCTAAATCAAAAGACAGACATGGTGCAGAATGCTGGCATTTGATACTTACTGGGATGGAGTATGGAACCATTTCTAGTGTGATGTATGGAGAAAATCAGAGTTGAAAATATTGGCCCTAAGAAGAATGAGTAGAATGGCATACGGAGGCTAACTGTAACTGAGGAAGGGTAGGAACGTGCTGTGATATCAGAGCATTATCCAAACACTATTCAATTAGGTTTGATTTCACCATTATGTCCATATTAATTGTTTGTAAGAGAAATTTTCTAACTTTTGCATTCACTGTGTTCTGTCTCGAAAATATTCACGTTTAGTAGCAAGCATGTTCAGGGCAGGTCACTAGCTACTACTTCTCATAACCACAGAAAAGCAATTGGAACAGTTAGTGCTTTTAGTAATGAACATCAGAGATGGAGGGAATTTTGCCAGCAGTTCACATTAACAGGATACAGTAGTTGTGTTTGCTATTGTTTTCTGTTCTAGAAGCTATTCTTGAACACTCCTTGACAGAAACCACAATCTTTTTTCCTGTTGTTGCATTCTGGAAGATAAATTCCCAAACCATTCTCAAAAAAACTTTTAAAAGCACAGAATACCTGCTAGAGCAGGTTGGAGGATATTAATCCTCCAGATCTTGTTAGACTGTAACTATCTCATCCTTCACCATTGAGTATACTGGCTAGGGCTGATGAAAGCTGAAATCAAACAGTCTCTGTGGAATCATAAGTTATCTATCCCTGGAAAAAAGAAAACACAGCAGTCCCATTGAGCTGCACCTGAATTCCCAACAATCACTGCTGAAGAACTTTGCTAAGAATCCACATGGCAAGAAAGAATGGAAACACGCTTTCTTGACTTTTGAATGGGCAACTTGTTGCCTAGAAAAACAGGCTTGAACAGAAGGAGGGATAGTAATGAGTAAGGGGTACCAGATGCAACATATGCTTCCTGTGACTAGGTGCTCCTTGAGAAAGTAATTGAGAAAGCACACAAGCACATTGGTGCACTTCTCACCTTCCTCATTAGGTGCACTCACCTGCTATGCCCATCACTCTTCCAAAGAACCCATGCTAGGGATAAGAAGAATTGGGCCAGTACTTCCTCATTCATTGAAGAGAGCTACAAGGAGGAATATCCCTGTATGAGACTCTCGGCTGCTCTGTGTGTGTGATGGAGGTGCTTGTTTTGCCAGCAGCACCAAGATTTGTAGATGGGGTACAAGTTCATAGTGGGAAGGGCTTGTCTGCATTTCTGGAGACCCCCCCCCCCCGTAATCACAGTGTTTTGATGCTTTGTGCACCTTTCATTTTTATAGAGAATAAAATATAAAATAGAAATTGATAAGGTAAATAGAACAGATATAGGTGTTTAGTACATGTCTCCCTATGTAAATAATTTGCTGCTGAATATTTTTCTGATGGATCAATGATTAGTCTAGTAGGCTAAATTGATCCCATATTAAAATCCAGTCCTGTGTGCATTTCCTTACTTAAACAGAAATACCACTCCTTAACTTATCAACAGTGTAAGTTAACAGTGATCCTAATTTCCAGATATTTATTGTGTCCTATGAGTCCCGTAATTTGACCTGCCCTGTGGTTTGTTACATTATTTGATCAGCATCCTCAATGAATCATTTTATCCACATCTATTTAGTTAATTTTTCCTGCCTGTGTTTATATATACTCTATAAGGGAAAGGAAGCCTGACTGCTCACAGCTGAGCCTGGTAAAAGAGCAATTAGTTTCTATCAGAGCCAACAGCTGTCTGTAATGAATTCTGAATTAAAATTACGAGCAAAGAAAAGAATCTAGCCATCTGCAGGAAATGTGAAAATATTTTTATAACCTTAATAGCTATGATCTGGACAAGGGTATCTGTGAGATTTCCCAGCTGTACCTACAGTGAATTCTCAAATAGCCACAGAGGCAGAGCACACCAGAATGCATTGCATCAATTTTGGCTGCTTAACCTCTTTGGCTGTACTTGAACCAGCCGAATTTTGATCTAAAGTAATCAGCATGAAAGCCTTCCTTTGTCAGAAAGCTTTTTTCTGTGCCCTCCAAAAAGAAAATGTAGCTGTAAAAATAGATCAATTATCTTTGCATGAAGGCTTTCCAATCAGTGTTCCGTTACTGAGATATTTTTACCTAAAAAATGAGTAATCATCATTAATTTGATACGTTCTTTTCCTCCCAAATTGTTCCTTCCAACCGAATATTGAGTTATGATACTGATTTACTTGTGGCATTTGGTTATATTACTGCTCCACATGTTGTAAATCAGTGTTTGACCTTTGTTAATCCTGTTTCTGAAGTACCAGAATTTCGTTGTTTTAGCAACATATTTCAAACTTTGTTTTGCCACAATAAATGGATGGATGGATGGATGGATGAAATTTATGAACTAAGTGGTAACTATGGCTAACACAGTAACTTGGAAGGAAGGAAGGTTGGTTGGTTAGAGGCTAATTAGACTGATTTTTCTTACTTGGTAGAAGGGAGGTTCTTTAGAACATATGGTAGAACATAATATTTATGAACTTTCTATGAAACAGATAAAAAATATTCACCCATTACCTTTTTATGTATCTTTTCTTCAGGGAACTCAGGGCAGCATATGTACTCTTGCCCCAACATCCTCACTATAACCATTCTGTCCGATGTGCTAGCCACGCAAAGTTAATGCCTCTCTCAAGATTTGCCCAGGATGTTTTACATTAAACTAGACAATGCGCTAGCTTTCAGTTATGAACCGTGCTCGTTTCAATGGTTAAAGACATATTTAGCCCTAGGATGTGTTTTGCCTTACCTCCACATCTGGCATTCCAGCATGCTTTCAGAAGATAATCATGGGTTTGATTTCAAGTCTGATTGTATAGGCTTGTATCTTGTGTTGTGGGAGAAGAGGCTAATCATAGGGAATACATGTTTCCTTTAACATTGACTTAGACTGCAAGCAGGCATCATCAGTTTAAGTACAAAGCTGTCCACTGCATCATTCTACGTCTCAGTGAGAATTCACCAGCCTGTTTCCTGTTGCTTCTGAACTGCACGTTGCATGTGTAGTTCTACTGTTTCTGCTGCTTGTTAAAGGGGGAATTCTCTAATGCCTTTTTTTTTTTAATGGGATGATCTCTGGCTTGTGTAACTGCCAACCAGAGATCGCCAGAGTCAGCAGGGAGCTCTCTGGACGTGGAGCTATTATACATCTCAGTTATGAAGAGGATTCTCCCCATGGTAGTTCATTCAAAACAACCAGGTGAAGAGGAACAGTATTGAATCTCCAGCTAGCAACACCTGATTTATATCTTCTGCCTGGATTCATCCTCTCTTGTCAGTATTTCTCTCATGAATGCCAGAAGCTCCCTCCCAAGCTGTTCCATAGTACTCTTCCCCGGAAGAGTGTCCCAGCAGTTCAAGCCAGCAAACATTTCATTGCTATATAATAGCTGGGAAGGGAGCTATGAATGTGTCTTCACCCCCACATGAGTGGTTTTTCAGAAAGTTTAATGACTCCTGACAGTGGTGGGGATGCCAAGTTTCCATTAACCACCTGGCCCACAGCTTTTTCAGTCATACACACACAGTCAACAGTATTTTAATTAATGAATTAATTGTGAACATATTTATAGAGCTTAAACATGCTGTGCAAAACAAATACAAACAATTCAAATGTTTTGTTTATTTCATCACCTCCAACAACTTTCCTCGATGACACTGCAGAGATATAGTGATGCAAGCTGAATTTCTTCATTGCCATTACCATCACAGAGAAGGCCTTAGTATGAGAGCTATGATAGGACTCATCCTGTCTTTAGCTATCAACCCAGGCATTTCATAGCTCTCAGGTCAACAAAAAATGAAAAGGCCTCAGCTTTATGCAGTGGGAGAGACATTTAGGATCAAATGCATCAATTCCTCAAGTCATCTACCTATTGTGTAAACCAGCCTTCAGTAGGATCACCAACATTAGTGTCCTCAGAAAATTCAGGAATCTTTCTGGATCCCTGTGAGCATCACATATATTAGGGGAACGGTCAGGTTTATCACATAACTTAATCACAATTGTTCATCATCCTACTTTGTATATGAATAGCATTAAAAAGACTGCTAACATCTTATTGCAAATTGAATCAAGCAAGAAGGAGTTGCTATGGGTGCTGTTCCTACCATTAAAACAAATAAATTTTTTGCCGGTAAATTGGTTTGCATTGTACTGCATCTCAGTCTTCTTTCCAGAAACTGATTTAAGGAAGAGAACCAGTAAAAGCAGTTATACAGAATCTACTGCAGTTTCTAGTCTTGCAAGCCAAAGAAAATAAAGTCATCAAAACAAATTCTACCATTTGGTTTGAAAGATTATTATCAGTCTGATTGCTACATGTGTGCAGTTTAAATGACACTATAAAGTGTTGCGCATTTATGACAGTGCTATTGAGGTATGTAGCTTCCTAGGATAATATTTGCCACTTTTTAATTTTATAATATGCTAATTAGCTATGTGAAATCTTTTGTTTCTAAACTTGAATAATGGCTCCCTTTCTGCTTCCTTCTTAAGCCTCTAAATAGCTTCTAATGGTAATCAGTTCCTTAAGGAAGATTGTGCCTTTTTGCTACTTAGCAGTTCCTTTGTTGATTAGAACTGAAGTTTAGGATCTCTGAAAATTATTATCTTTTCCCATGTAGATGTAATTCAGTTTGGTGATCTTCCAGCTATTTCACTTGTAATTTTACAGTACCCATTCAATGTATGGTGGGTGTCATCATTATTCCTGTTTATTCCTCTTGGGAGTTCACATGGAGATGCAAGACCTCATGTTTAAATTTATTCTGTTTAAGTCAGTGAGACTCAGACATGCTTAACTTTAGCTCTCATGGCCATATGATTTGTGCAGGGCTGCCCAGTGAAGTCAATGGCTGAGTACAGGGCCAGCAATTTGGTAGCTGAGTGTGCTAATTCTCAGCAGAATAATGACCCAATGATAGCTTGGAAAAGAGATGTTTTTGAGCCACAGCTCCCAGAATCACCATCCAACCACATCCTCTCTCTGAACAGCATTTCACAGTTAGTGTAATAAATAAATTGAGCCCTGGTCTGTGTATGACTTGAAACCACAGAGATGGAAAGAAGTAATAAGTATAATCTAAGGCAACTCCACATTCATGTATTGTGGACATAGTTTTTCCCCCAGTGGAAATCTAGTAATCGTAAATGGCAGTGATTAGACCTGCTGTGTATGCCACTTACCTCTTGTATTAGGCACAATTAGTTCCTACTGATGTTTCTGGTGTAAGATTACAGTGAAAGCATTATCCTACTTTACTGCAAATATTGTGAGGATGAAAGAGATAAGTATAGTTAAAGCACACCACATTCTGGAATAGATACCTGTATCATTACTACTGATATGAACAAAACATTTATTGTAGCATTGCACAACTTAATCTACAGTACAGAACCAATTCAGTATTATGTAGGGAATGTTCCGTTCTCTTTTCATATTGACACCAGTGGATTTTATTCCTTGTCCTCTCTAAAGTATAATTTCATTCTTCAGAATCTCATCTCTCTACCTCAGTTCAATCTCTTTGGATCTTTTTTCAGTTGTTTTAAGTAAATGTGTGTAGTTTTTTTCCCCTTCTGATAACTTGCAGTTTTATCCTCTTGCTTGCTTCAGAATTCTTACTTTTTCATCAGTATAATGAAATCAGTTATGCTATTGTGTTCTGTATTGATTTTAGGAAGAATGCTAAGGGGGAAAAGTGTGCTTAAATTCCACAGTAACAAAATATATGCACATTCTTGAAATAGAAATTTACCATGTTGCATTAAAAAATTCTTCTGTATTTTCATTTTCAGTTTGAGGAGTGAAATACTTATAGGGTCTCTGTTCTTTTAGAATCGTTCATTTCCACGTTCAGAACGTTAGGAGTTTGTTTAACCAAATTCAACATGCTAAGGTACTTGTAGGGCTGCATGAATCTGTCAAACTACATTTCATCAAGAGTCTTGTTGTTGTAGCATTGCACTACTTCTGACTCCTGATTCATTCTGTCTTGCAAGCCTCCATAGAACTTCACATGCATTTTTAAAAAGGGGTGCATTTTTGTGTGGATTCTTGTGCATATATATATATATGAGCTTGCATACATGCACACCTTTTTTGGAACATATATATATTTTGTTTCTGTATCAAATAGCAATCTCATAAACATAAGAATTTCTTATTACCTACTGGATGAAATGCCGTTCACACAGGCAGAAGGCAAGTTGTGTCACACTCACTCACAGGAAGCAATTAAAGAGTTCCCTCTGGAATTCTTGAGCATGCCCCAAGCCATCAGGTGCCTGCACCCAAAGAATCACAGCAGTGACTCTTTAATTGTTGTCCGGTACCAAATGAATGTTATAATATCTGCTTTCCACCTGTGTAACAAAACAACAGGATTTTAGCCTCTGTGTTTGGATCTGCATTTTGGTTTGAGTGGTACAGATTGTGTCAGTTCACACTGAAATACAAACCCAACCAATTTGTTACTTGTATCTGCATGTTGGAGATGCACAAAATCTGCCCATTTAATTCCACAAATATTTCTGCTTTCACACATGCTGCTATAAGTACTGGACGATTCTATACAGAAATGCAGAACCCAACCAATGTTTTCAATCGTGTGCAAATTATTATCTGCCATTACCTTAATTGCAAATCATGTTCCTCACTGGTATCTCTTTAAGCAGTATAACAGAATCCTAGATCATTTCTGTGCACAGCATAAAATTAAGCATGCTTAAACCCATTGATTTAATTGATGTGAATGGGAAAGCAATCTGTTTGAGTGATCATCAAGAGAATTTTCCTTAGCTATCAAGCTTCCTGATCCAAAATGCCCTCTACAGCATTAAGCAGTATGGTGTCATTGCCACTGGAGAGTTCATTCTTTTATACCACTGCCAGAAACCAGTTTCAACTATAATGCTGCAGTGGCCACCACCCTCTTAACCTGTATTGTGAACACATTGTTATTTATAGTCTGAGAACACTTGGTGCTGCCAGTTTGCTGTAGTTGGGTAAGTCTTTTCAGCACTTGAAAAGAAGAGTGCCTGGAAACATCTTCATGCAACACAGTGGAAGAAAGCCAGGATGTAAATATACTAAATAAATAAAGTAAATATTTGTAGCCCATATTTCCCCAAAGAGTTCGGGGCAGTTTAAATGTAGGTCATCCTCACTGTTACCATGTGGATTATGCTAAACTGGAAATGCATGCTATTTAACTCTAATGGATGACAATAAAAATAGGAAGTGGAAGACATTCTAACACAGGATTTTTATATGTGTACTTTTCAGTTTGTTTTTATGTGTATATTGGAGCAGTGTTTAGTTTTCTAAATCACAGTACTCTTGCTGTGCATGTGTGTTTTTGGCAGTCATGTTTAATTAATCATGTAAGCCTATTCATGAACCCTGTTACCTTTTTATGACTTTTTATCACTGTTGTTCTATGTACTTAGCCATCATTAATGGCAGTCTCAATATATTCAGAACTGCACCATTCAATCAAATTACCCTGATATATGCCAAAAATGGCCTAAATTATTTTGGCCCATATTTTAATATCTTTGTTCTTCCAGGTAAATGGTCTGTGAAATCTAGTAATTGCAGTGACTTCTCTTGCCAGATCGCTGAAGTATGAGTTAAGGGTCGGCATTATACCAGCAACAAATTAATCAGTGGAGCCCATTTGCCAGTACATCCACACAATGACTTCAGTATGGAATGGCCCCCAAATGCCTCTTAATTTTCCTTCTCTGAATACTTTAGCTGTATCAGATCATGGGACATTAAGCATATTTCCTTTCACAGCCACAGGACTCAGTTGTGTTTGTAGATATTGACAACAAATGTTGGAACTGGATGAATGACAGCATTGCAGCAACAACAGTATCCTAGTAGGCATACTTGGTTAGTGGTATGCATAGTCTTTTGGCTTGTAAATATAGACATTTCTATTGCTATCTGAAATAGAAGTGGGGGCATCCCCCACCACTTCTTAAGGTTTGCTGGCAAGTACGCTTGAGTAAACTGAAGTAAAGAAAGTTGCTCTAAGAAATAAAATTCACACTTGGCTTATTCTTTATGATCTGTGTCCCATTCTGGGAAATGGCTGTAGATAGGATTCACATTGGTTGTAACCTACCATTTGCAAATGTTTCAAGGATGGAATATCAGCAACATATCCAAACCCTAATTAACTGTTAGAGTTTACTTGGGTGTTATAATTTTGTGAGGACATACGATGCAGTGTTGACAGGTGCTTAAAACTATAAGCAGCATTGTCATTTTTGAGATTAGGACCATATGTCTATGTTTAGTGGTAACAATTTTCCTCCATTCACACTAAGATTTTTAGGTAAACTTTAACTGTGTTGGATTCAGTGTGTTCCTGTTGAAGTCTGTAGTTTAGTCATTCTTAGTGCTTGGCAACAAGGACAAGGAAAAGCTCAGATAAAGCAGAGATGGCTTATCAGCTGTACTGTTCATGCCATGTTTTTAGTTGAACACTGTAGAAATGGGGGCGGGGAGAGAGAGAGAGAGAAAGCAGAACACAGTTCATTATCACCAGGCTGCCAAGCTTAGTTGAAGACCAAATAGACTTTCCTACACATTAGAAATTCTAATCCTTAAATTTAATTTTCAATGCTGATGCAAGGAAAAATACACCATTTTGGTTGCAATCTATAAAAGGGTCATTGAGAAAATGGTGCTCCCCCCTAAGTTCTTACATGCCCAAAACTCTGCCATGCTCTTGGTGACAGGGAAGAAGTATCAGTGTAAGTGGTTTTAGTTTTGGTTTGGCCCCTTTTCCTCTCAGTGGTTTCGACCATTTACTAGGAAGCCCCTTCCCAGCTAGTTAGATGCATTGTGAGGTTCATCTGAATTTCTTTTTGGGTTGGGACAGTGGTTAGAAGCAAAGAGGGCACCAGATCCAACAGGTGCCAGTCCTCTCCTTCCCTCTCTGCCACATATTTCAGAAGACACTTTGAAACTGAGTTCCATTGAGGAAAAGAGCTAATGAAGAAATCTCTGTGGTAATTGGGTGTGACCAAGAAGGAGGATACACTATCAGATTTCTCCCTTCATATTCAAGCTTTGTCAAATGTTGCCATCAACCTTGGAGGGGAAAATCTGCTCCCTTCTTACTGCATCTGAAATGCATTCCTAAGATCATGGGACTGTGTCCTTAGTGAACTAGGTAAGGGTAACATGAGTACTGAAAACTGAAGAAGCATCCACTAGGTAACATAATTAATTCGGCTTTGTTTTGGCTACAATTGGTTTTCCCTGGTGGTTAAATTAAATTTTAATCTCAGTTCTCTGATGGAGGCTTGCCATGTTACTGTTACTATCCCACCGACCCTTCTGAGCTGAATGAAAACCTTGAGTTTCAAAAGAGGGTAATGGAGGAAGTGAGGTGGTTGTAGATTACTTGTTGGTTCTTTGTTTGAAGAGTTGGGAGACAGATTCTAAACAGCTGCTGCCTGGGAGTAGTTTGAAACTAAAATAAGACCCCCATATCCATGGGTGATTGGTTCCAAGCTCCCCCCCCCCCCACTGTGGATACCGAAAAACACATATAGTGAATAGCAAATATGCTTTTAAAATTTTATTCATGAATTTCTTCCTTGTATGGTGAGAGGAAGTTTTTTCCTGTCAGGATCCACCACCACCACCCCTCTACCAAGGCAGTATGAATCCTGCCACAGATTCTCTGTGGTTCTTTGCTCCAGGCATTCTGAAAACCTGGAATGGATCTGCCAGAGTTTAAATTGCTTTGGGTGATCCAGTTTCATTGACTCTGGGTGACTGCAGTTAAGTGAATCAGCAGATACCGATCCCATGGATAGGGGGGTCCAACTGTACCATGCACACACAAGCCTTTTGCAGACTGCCTCTGATCTCACCTTAAGAAGCAGACCTGGCACAAACAAATGCCATAAAACTTTGGGACTCCAATTTATATATTTTTTCAGAACTATTCACAAGATCTTGGTGCACAGCTTGAGGAAGATGAATTATCATCAAAAGCTAGTAGTTTGCTGTTTGCTTGATTTTTTTTAGTGGTCTAATGAAGGTATCATGTGTTCTTGCAATTTTATTGTTTTGGGGACCACATGGCTTTTTTATTTGTTTATTTTTTAATTGTAATTTTTTGAATTATGAGTTGGTACGAATACAGTGGAGATCCTGGAAAAATTTAGACCTAACCATTTAATAGACGCAAACACACACACATTCCTAGATTTAATTGAATTTAATTTCATTATTCATAACTAAAATTAATAGCAGTCTTTGATGGCCAGCTAGATGAAGCTTAAATGTCAAAAAAGCCTATTACATAGTTTTTTTTGTGGGGGTAGGAGAATGTCCTTTTCAATAAACATTAGTGAAAGATACAGCAGGTAACTTGTCTTTGCAGTCTGTTTAATTAGAAATTGTATCATAGCTACAAAATATGCTGTTTCCTAGGTTAACAAGATATATTTTAATTGTGACATTTAAATTAACCATTTTGAAGGAAACGTAGATCATCATAATGGCACATTCCTGTGTAGTTTTAGCCTCCAGGAATCATCTTGCCAAAAGACCAGCTACCAAAGATAAATGGCAAGCCTCTAGGAATAGTTTGTCCTAACTTCAGCTCTTTTCTTCTTACACACACAAAAAATGCAGGATCTTCTAGGCTGTTATCTCTATGCAACAACTTGCAATTTCTTCCATCTTTATACACTTTGGTTACTTTTTCCCATCATCCCAGTTGAACAAACAGATAAATATATTTCTGTTGTTGTAAAGATGACACATAGCCATTTCTTACATCTTTACACACTTCCGTTAACTTTCCTCATACTGCAAAGTATATCCCATTTGCAAAGTCTTAATGGAACTGTTAGCTTGTGAAAGATTCTAAAGTGCCCCGGGTATGTGGTGGTGTCATATATCAGACCTAGATCTGCAGGTATAGCTGGAAGCTATCATTATGGTACAGAGCAGCCATTCTGAATGGGGCCCCGGCGGGCTTTGGCACTGGCACATTTGAAGGGGGCCACAGACTAGAAACAATTCTTCACATACCACCTTAAAGGTTTTTTATGCAACTTATACAATCCTGATTTGATCTATATTTCTTTCATATTGTGTTTATGGCTGTGGCAAAAAAAAAAAAAGTTGAGAATGTATAGAACACTAGTAGTAGTGTGACTCTAGCCCTCTGCAGGCATTTGCTGGCTTACATATTGGGCTAAACTAGAGATAGGGACGTGGAAAAGACCCAATGTTTTTGTGTGCCCAGTTGTTTTCCAGACCTTCATGCAAGGTGCACAGAGCTCTGCATTCCAGCTGAATGCAGTAACTTAATGGAAATAGATTCCTAGCCAGGGAAATTTGTAATTGTGTTCAACCAAACACAGTTGGGTAGGCCCTGTGGAACTTTGTGTCAATACATAAAGGTCTGAAATGCTGCCAATATGAAGTCATGCTTGGATGGGCATGGGCAGAGAATACATAACATAGTCCATCCCTGTTCCTAGCAGTCCAAAGCAAGATCGTACAGATTCCTGTGTAAGTTTTTGTGCTTTGAAGTGTAGTAGGTTGTATGCAGAAAATCATAGCAAAACCTGTAGTACATGGCAAAAAGAAACATATCAGAGGCCAGGAAATAGGAATGTGTTCAGTATTGAACATTAAGCTTACTTGTGATATTCAGAACAAATACAATAAAGCTACTGGTAGTCTTTCAGTCAAACCAGAAGGCATTGGTAAATCAGTTGTTTGTGATATGGGTGTGGTACTGCTGCACATTTCATATGCCCAGTTAGTAAACAAGATCTGGATAGGTAGATGGGTAAAACCCTTTGCTAAAAAGCTCACTTACCTTTTGATCATGCAGTTCATTCCTATTTCAATCTTTCTGACATTCAGTTTACATTAAGACACACAATTTCCTCAGCCTCTTATGACGGTAAGATTTATTCCATGTCATCTTTCTGAAGCTGGACTTTTGCCTACCATGCTGAATGTATCAAGTCCAGCAGTCCCCCCCCCCCCCCGCAAACATATTTGTACATGTTACTCTTTCTTTATTATTTCAAAATTTTCTAAACTGACTGTGTCATTCAGACACAGGTCTCAAGGCAGATTCTAAATACTAGTACAAATTAAAATTGATAATAAACGCAATGTGGTAACATTTGAGACATAATAAATAGAAACAGTTCAACCAGGTAAAACAGTAGAATAAATTAAAATGTCTGGGCAGACAGAAATGATTTGATCTGTTTTTGAGAGAAATACAATGTTGTTGTCATCCTTATTTTGTTCAAAAGGATATTTTAAAACCAAGGCATCACGACCAAAAAGACTTTTTCCTTCTTTCATGTGTAACACACCTCTGCTATAGATGATGCCCAGAGGAAAGTCTTAGCTGACAATACGTATTTTCATTGTGCCCCCATAATGTGTATTTAATGCAGGGGGTGAGCAGCTTGTGGCACTCCAGATGTTACAGGACTGCATCTCCCAACATCCCTCAGCATTGGCTGTGCTGGGTAAGACCAGTGGGAGTTGCAAGCCAATTACATTTGGAGGATCTCAAGTTGTCATGTGTGCTTTGATGAGCGATTCATCATGCAAATCACAGAGCAGGATTGATTCCATTACTTCTGCGACACATTAGGGTGGTTGGAAGGTGCGGGAAGACCTGTTACACTTGAACAATGAAGGCTGCTTCACTGCAAAATAGCGGCTTATCTAGGACAAGATTCTATACTTTCCAAAAAATATCTGCATATTGGAGTTATATGAGTGGGACAAGTCTCCTGCGTCTTTCCCAAATAACCATTGTCTAGCTGAGAAAAATGAAGTCCTCATGATTTCTACATGACTGAAATAACTTGAGAACTTCAGCTGCAGCCCTGGATGTATTCCATAAAAATGAGTGTGATTAAAGCCTAAACTGCTATGATGTTTGTTAATGTGACAGTATGTCAAGAGTGCCATAATGATATAAAAGCATTGCCATCCTTCACATATTTCTTGTGTTCTTTTTATTATTATTATTCTAGTGCTGGAGTTGGCAGGACCGGCTGCTTCATTGTAATAGATGCCATGCTAGAGAGAATAAAGCATGAAAAGACTGTAGATATTTATGGCCATGTAACTCTAATGAGAGCCCAGAGGAATTACATGGTTCAAACGGAAGACCAATACATCTTTATCCATGATGCACTGCTTGAAGCAGTGACATGTGGAAATACCGAAGTGCCAGCCAGAAACCTGTATGCATATATTCAGAAGCTGACACAGATAGAAGCAGGAGAGAATGTCACAGGAATGGAACTGGAATTTAAGGTATTTCATTTAAGAGGTGGTTTCTCATGGTCTTATAGTGATATGTTTTACACTTGGGGGAAAAGATTGGGTTTCAAATAGATTGATAAAAAATATGCTTTTGTAGATGTTCCTTTAGAAAAACTAAATGGTAGATGTTCTAATATAATATTTAAAACAGTATTCTAACATGTCTTTTCCCTCTCCTCTGCAGCGGCTAGCCAGCTCTAAAGCTCACACTTCAAGATTCATCAGTGCCAATCTTCCATGTAATAAATTTAAAAATCGCCTTGTTAATATTATGCCATATGAATCCACAAGGATATGTTTGCAGCCTATACGAGGGGTAGAAGGCTCTGATTACATCAATGCCAGTTTTATCGATGGATACAGGTATTCTAAAAAGGGCTTTTTCATGATAAAATTATTATTCTTTACTAATTAATTATGATCCAGGAGACAGAATGAGCTAAATTCAATATTAGTAGCAATTGAAAAATAATGGCATTGTTCCATCACAGTTAATAGACTTCAGTGGTTTGTTGACTTCAGTGGGTCTACTATAGGTGGAAATAGTGTTCAATTTAGGCAGGTTTTTTAAATTATGTTCACTTTTCAGAATGTCAGTCTTGTGGGAGCTACTATATTAAAAAATTCCTTACAATATAATTGAGGTACCTGGAGGATGAGTCTGCACTGCAGCTTCTAGCCATGCAGAATTGCTCCAGTCTCTATAGAACTAATGCTCTTGTAGGAGGAACCGTGCTATGTGCTCCTCTCACTAAGCCTATATTTTCTTTGACATGACACACCCTCTTGGATGGGTTGGGAGAGAGACAAAACTGGATCTTTCCCTAAACCTGTTCTCATGTGAAATATTATCAGATCAGTAGAGATCTCCCTCTTAAAATGGAAAGTCAAAGAATTAACAGTTTGATTCTCCTTTATTCTAATATAAGATATATGGATGTTTCCCCTCATTGTTGTAGTTCTAGAATTTTGGCAGCAAACACATTGTACAGGAAGATACTATCATCTCTAGCAGTAGATTTCTAGCACCTGGTTATTCAAGATGGTAGAAGAGATGTTTACTGTGTGCACTGAACCTCTGTGTTGGGAGCAAGTATTGGCATTTGTCTAGGCAGCCTTGAAATCATGGACTAGCTTTCCCCAATTCTGATAGTTGCATCTTGGATTCCAGATCGTCCCTCCTTTTGCTTATGTTCTTGAAGTATTGAAGAAGTTTTTAAAAAGAAGTGCTCTGGAGCTATAAGTCATAAGCTCAATAGACTATATGACAGTCAGCCTTGAATGCAAAAATGGAGCTGTACCACTAAATGTTTCCTAAGTGCTTTTTGCGACACACCAAATTGAGCTATTAGAGTTGCATTAAAATTTAAATAAGATAAAACCATAAATCACAATATTAACAGAGCAAGTTCTTCCACAAACGTCCAAAAATAAAACAATGCTTTTGTTTGATTAAACAATCTTTAATATGTTTTTAATGTGCTTACAATCAATAATTTACAGCTGTAAGTTTCTTAGAATGATGGTTCATCACAATATTTACATGCAGCAAGAGAGTCTTTGACTCCCTTTGATTGGTAAATATTTCCTCTTGAATTGAAATTTAGGCAACAGAAAGCCTATATAGCTACGCAGGGACCCTTGGCGGAAACAACGGAAGATTTCTGGAGGATGCTTTGGGAACACAATTCAACCATCGTCGTCATGCTTACTAAGCTACGAGAAATGGGCCGGGTAAGTATGTGGCATGGTTTCGGAAAGTAAGTTCCCAAAATTATTTTAACATGAGGACATGCAACAGGCATGAGCAGTTCAGAAAAGTAAAGGCAATTACTTCTCTTGGACCAATTTTGATTGGTGCAGACACAAGTCTTCATCAGAAGAACAGAACAGAAAGTAATCCTGAGGGCAGTATCACATACATGCACAAAAACTGAAGTATGCACATAACATATATACATATCCTACATGAAAACATGATCCAGAGACCTGCAGTTGCTTTGGTTCCTCATCCTGTGGGAAACACACTTGCTATCACTGTATGTGTGTAAGTCATTGCCAGAGTTCCTCAATGAGAACAGCAGTGGCAGTAGATTAATTTTCCTGAAAGGTAACTTGCTCATCGCTAGAACTCTTCCCCTGGAATGCATGCAGGGGGTAGACTAGGTGTATTTGTAGGCTTACACTCTCCTCACACAGTGTGATAGTAGCCTTGTAACAAATAGCAGTTGAGATGTCAAGCTTGTATCATAGCAGTTTCAGTTTAGAGTATCAGCAAAGGCTCACAACATGCAAAGTGTCATGCTCATTCACAGAAAAACAGCAGATTATGGGAAGGCTACATTAGAACACTTCCCATGGAAATTTAGTTTCCTGTGTGCAAGAAATTTATTTGAATTTATTTGAGCATTCCGTCTTGCAGTCTGAAATAGTATAATCCCGATACAGATTTGCCACCTTATCAGCTGCTTGTAAGTAGTAGGTCAGTGAGGCCTTGCCATCCTCTGCAAGAGCTGGAGTGCACTCGTTGTTTTTAAGATACTGAGATGCTATGGCAGAAATCTGACTAAGGGTTACCTGAGAGGCCCTTTTCGCAGAAATGAAGAAAATAAACCACAGATACAGAACAGAACATGCTAATTATGATATTCTACCATGACTTTAAATGTTGTTTAAAATAATTACAGAAAGTAGTAATAAAAGGTTTTAGTGTGACTATCACTGCTAGACAAACAAAAGCACTCAGTTTAGAGTATGGGTCTTCCCTGTCATTATATTTCAGTGTAGGCTTGAAGCTTTGCATTTCACCTACAATTGTAGTCTGGTAGCAACATTCAAGTTGGCCGATATCACTAGCAAATATGAATTCTTTAACTCAGCAGTTCTTTCACTGCCTACACAAAATGGAGCTTGTCACCTAAACATTTATTCCCCTATAGAAGATCTTCCAGTTGTGAGTGCACTTTTGCCCTCCCTCAGAGGAGAAAAGACCTAACCTTGCCGACACTAACCATATATTGAATGTTACAAAGACAATAACATTTAAAAACCCATTATTTACCCTGGTTACTTAGGAAAATGTGTACATTGGAACAGACAAGACATTCATGATCAAGGTCAGCATACTCCAGAAGACATTGGATGACATCTTGGAAGGTTCTGTACAGTGTCCCTTATGAGTTCAAAAGCACTCTTCTCTGGCACTTGTGATTCACTCCAAAATGTAGTTTGCAGAATCTAGGCATTTGTACTCACTGTCCTGAGCCTTCACAACATTCAGTTGAATGCTTTGCTGCTTTTCCATTACAAATGTTTCATGGAATCTTGGATGTATTCCGTGTAGAAGGAGAGTCCAACATTCATGTTCCAACCCATAGTTTTGTTCTGTAATATGAAACATTTCTTCTGATCTTCATCACAGCTCACTCTGAGCGGCTATAAGAGGATATGCTAAACAAACTGATTCCTCTTGTCATTGCCTTTTATACAATCCTTACACCAACTGCTTATGAAATTGTAGCCTAATCCAGTTAAGAAAGACTGTGGAAATCATCATCAGCTCAAACTGGTGTGTATGAAAAAGGGATTTTCAAGAGATTTGGTGGTGTGGTTGTGCTGAAAACCCTATTGCTTGCAGATGCTCTGTATTGAAACAGTTTGAGGAAGAGCATTTTCCAGATGATTTCCCGAGCATCGCTTTGCGTATCACCAAGGGCACTCAACACAGATGAACTTTTAAGAGGCAAATCAGAAACTCATCTCAGCTATAGAAACCATGGGAAATGCTTTCCTGGCCAGACTTAGCAATACATGACAGATGGAATGCTGACAATGTATCAGCTGAAGCACTTTGTAAATTAGAACATTTAGGCAAAAAGCAGTACTAGGATTTCCAGAAACTTAAAACAGCACACTTAAGATGCCAGAATACCGGTGAAGGAGAACTTTGGTTTCCCTGGAAGCTTATAGCCAAGGAATACACAAAAGAGCTGTCAGATGATTTAAAAAGTAAAAGTAGCCCTGTTGATGCATGAGAAGAAAACAAAATCCATAGTACAGCAATACCTTTATTAAGAACAACTAATAAAATTGTTCTTAATAAAGGTATTAAGGTATTATGCCAGTGGTGTAAAAAAAAAGTTGGCAATTTCACAGGCTTTCTTCATGTTGTTGTTGTTGTTGTTTAGTCGTTAAGTCGTGTCCGACTCTTCGTGACCCGATGGACCAGAGCACGCCAGGCCCTCCTGTCTTCCACTGCCTCCCGGAGTTGGGAAAAATTCATGTTGGTAGCTTCAATGACACTGTCCAACCATCTCGTCCTCTGTCGTCCCCTTCTCCTCTTGCCTTCACACTTTCCCAACATCAGGGGCTTTTCCAGGGAGTCTTCTCATGAGATGGCCAAAGTATTGGAGCCTCAGCTTCAGGATCTGTCCTTCCAGTGAGCACTCAGGGTTGATTTCCTTCAGAATAGATAGGTTTGTTCTCCTTGCAGTCCAGGGGACTCTCAAGAGTCTCCTCCAGCACCACAATTCAAAAGCATCAGTTCTTCGGTGGTCAGCCTTCTTTATGGTCCAGCTCTCACTTCCATACAGCACTACTGGAAAAACCATAGCTTTGACTATGCGGACCTTTGTCAGCAAGGTGATGTCTCTGCTTTTTAAGATGCTGTCTAAGTTTGTCATCGTTTTCCTCCCAAGAAGCAGGGGTCTTTTAATTTCGTGGCTGCGGTCACCATCTGCAGTGATCATGGAGCCCAAGACTCAGTATTTCTTCATGACTCAGTAAATAAGAAGTTTTCCTAAGACTGTAGCTGGCATATGGTGATGTTGACATACAAGGCCCTAAATAGTTTCTGACCTTGATACCTGGCAGAACACCTCCTTTCAGTGAGATCTGCCCAACCTACCCAATCTTCCCAGGCTAGGTGGTTGAGATCATTGACCCTGAGAGAGGCCTGGAAAGAGAAAATCAGAACTCAGGCATTCTTGGCAGTCACCCCCAACTCTGGAATAATCTCCCACCCAAAATCTGCCTGGCCCCTTCACTGAGAATTTTCAAATGATCTTTGAAAATATGGCTGTTTAGACAGGCTTTTCCAGAGAGCACGTCATCGTAGTGCAGGGTTTTTTTTCAGTGCTTATATTATCTGTTTCATCACCTTGCCTTTTAAAAATAGTTTTCATTATCTTGATGTTGTTATTTGTGTATGTGGTTCTGTTTAATTTTGGTTCTGTATAGCGACTATGTTTAGTGCCTTTTAAAGTGTCTGTTTTATGTTGTGAACCTCCCAGAGTGGCCTTGGTAGCCAGATGGGCAGTATAGAAGTTGAATGAATGAATGAATGAATGAAAGAAAGAAAGAAAGAAAGAAAGAAAGAAAACCAGGTCGAGCTATACACAACACAGGCTGAAATCCAGTAGAAAGGAACAACTAGAGTAGGTCCATTGAATCAGTCAAACTTACATAGATGTTGACTCACTAAATCCCCACTGATCAATGGGCCAGCTCTATGTGTGACTTGCTAATGGATTTCAGCCAGAAAATGAAAGAATGTAATATCAGTCAGTTGAAAAGTCTCACTATTGCAGTTCTACACAAGCTGGAACCTTACAGATTGTGGCATTGGGCTTTGGCTTGTCTTGGTAAAATTGCAGTTCCATACCATAGGCTAGATCTTCTCAAACTCTGAGTCAAAGCATATTCTTAGGTGGGGTTTTATGTTCATTTCCATTAGCCTTTTTTCTGTTCTTTCACTGACAGCACATCCTTACTGCACTGTGTGGCTCCTGTAAGGGACAGGCTCGCTTACTTTTTCCTTCACTGTATAGCATACTTAAATTCTTTTCATGTATATGCTGACTACCCTGTTTTCCCGAAAATAAGACCTAACCTGAAAATAAGCCCTAGTATGATTTTTCAGGATGCTCATAATATAAGCCCTACCCTAAAAATAAGCCTGTTAAGTGAAACCCTGCCCTCCACCATTGTGCAGCAACCAGAAGAAGATGACATGTCTATTTGAATAAATGTAGATTCTTGTACATAAAAACAAAATAAAACTTCCCCTGAAAATAAGCCCTAATGTATTTTTGGAGCAAAAATTAATATAAGACCCTGTTTTATTTTCGGGGAAACATGGTATGTATGTGTGACTAGTGAAATATAGATCAGACTGTGCTGAAGCCTTGGAGATAGTTCTGGAACACAGAGGATACACAATTCTGAAGTAGATCCTTGGCTACAACATACTTGGATTCAGAGCGCCTGCAGAAGGCAGACACTGAAATGTTTTGTTACAATATTCCAATGTTCTAATTTTTTAAGTCCCTCCCATAAGCTTATGGTCTAAGTAAAACAATTTGAGGGAGAGTTTAAGTAATTAGCTTGCATCTTAAAGGGGTTCAGGAACAGTCTTGTATGAAATGAAGCTTCTAAAATTGTCCATCTGTATAGGTGTAGAACTAGAACGACAGATAGAAAATCAGGTACCCACACACATATCCCTGAAGTGATATTAAAAGCAAAAACCAATCAATGAATGTCTTCAGTATGAGTTACTAATGTGGCATTCTTCTGTTCTACTGGGGTGGAATGTTAGTTTCACAAGGTGGACTGAACTGACAGGTGGACCCAACTGTGCCATTGACACAGGTGTAGCTGTCATTTAGGGTAGGGTGGAGATATGCTAGCCTTCCTTAACTGGCTGCCCTCCCAGTGTACAGGCCTGCAATTCTGATAGGAATTTTATACCGCAACCCATCTAAAAGATGGGGAATGGCCAGCATATATACCCTGATCTGACTCTTCACTCTTTGAGTGGCCTTAGAACTAGAGAGTAGTTTTGTGCTTTAGCCACATCAGTAATATATGGAAAATACAAATCAAAAGTCTAGCATGCATGCATTTTCTGTTTGCAGCACTGGCTCTTCATTCATGGGCATGAGTAAAAGATGATATTGGCAGGGATCCAAATCATATGAAGCTGTTACAAGTAGAGATGGGCACAAACCATGGTTCGGCCCAGTTTGCCTCAGTGCCCACACAGGTGCTCCACGGACACCACACACTTCCCTCCCCTGCCTCCTCTGGGCAATCACTCACTCACTGGCAGCAGTGCACTTCCCTCTTCTGTTTCCTCTCTGCCCACTCAGACAAGGAGGCAGGGCAGAGAAGTCCACAGCGCTGCCTCTGAGTGGGTGATCTCCTGGAGGCTGCGAGGGAGGGAAGCATGTGGTGCTTACAGAACACTTGCATGGGCACCGAACTGGGCTGAACCCACAGTGCATGTCCATCTCTGTTTACAACCCAAACCCACCTGTGCGGGTTCTGAATGCAATAAGAAATTCTGAAAAATCAGGGTTCTCCATCACATGGAGATGCTCCAGGGTTAAGTACCACTCTCCTCTGCAGAGTCAGTTTCCACTGGACTAGCTTGCTCTGTCTGCTCATGCATTTGGATTAACCATTGTACTGAATATCTGAAGATGCCTTTAACTATTCATGCCCAGCAGTATCTCTAAACTCAATGAAAATGATCAGGTGGACATCTCCTGTCAGAAGAATCAAAGGTATGAACAAGCTGCCACACACTAAGGAAGATCAGCAGTCACCCAGGATAAATATGAGTCATTGTTACCATGTCACAATAGCTGTTCTTTTTCAAGAGCCTTTTGCATGGATCACAAAGGTGCCAGTTTAGGTAATGGTTCAAAATATATTTAAGATCTGAAGCAAGCAGATCAAGTGTTCTTGGGAAATGAAATTATTCCAACTGTGAATGTGTAAAAGACAAACTAGAATTCACATCACTTTGCACGTATAAATGTAATAAATTACTTCAATATTCATATAAATATTTAATTTCTGTTTATACCTGGCCAACAAGATTGACTGTTCTATGACTGTTCTATATGGATACGAAAAACCTACGGAGAACTAGACTTCAGGCACAAGCAGTGCAGGACTGTCAAACTTCATCTCCTGCAGGAAATCTGCAAGAAGTGTGTGGGGTGAGGAACAATGCTTAGCATTTCTGCCCACTTCCACTAGAGGAAGCTTGCAGGCTTCCTGTAGACATCTTGTTCAGCATTGTGGGGAACAGAATGTTGGACAAGATGATCTTTCAAGATTGTCTGCTTCATCCAGCAGACTTCACATTTTTAGAACAATGCAGGACATGGTTTCAAATTGTACCCTTTTTGGAAGGGTTCTTTTCAAGAAAGCACCTAATATCCTTGGAAGGTGGGACAAGGTGGAAATCTAAATAACCAGAAATATGTTTCCCCTGCAGGAAAAATGTCATCAATACTGGCCAGCAGAACGCTCGGCCAGGTATCAGTACTTTGTGGTGGACCCCATGGCAGAGTACAACATGCCACAGTATATCCTAAGAGAATTCAAGGTCACTGATGCCAGGGTAAGTACATTTTTCATTGTCTTATGCTTCAGTGTTAATCATCTTTGGCCCACTTGTTTACCTAGATACAGGCACTTCTCACTTAACTACCGAGTTCTGTTCCTACGACTAGGTCATTAGGCAAATTGGTCGATAAGTGAGGAGCAATAATACTGTATACAAGAGAAATAAATCACATGCCATCGAGAAAGGGCGTGGTGAAGACACAAGCACACATTTACGAGGGTCGTAAATCCGAGCCATCATTAAACAGGTAGATCATTAAGTAAGGAGTGCCTTACTTACTCTTCTCAGAGTTTGGCATCCCAGTGTACTCAGGTAACCAAAGAAAAACCCGTGTGGACTAACTAAATATGAATTATTCACAGTAACTACATATTCTTAAAGAGTATTTGAGAGTGGGTGTGAACTGCTGTTGGGTGAGAGTTTTCTCTCCCGGGAAGTCCATGTTGATGGGAGTATTCTTGCCGATACTGCTCCCCATGAGTTTCCATGGTTAAGTGTGGATTTGTTTTAGATCTCTTGAGTCCTAGCTGATCCCTCTATCCACTACTCCCCACTGAGTACCCTACCATGTTTCCCCGAAAATAAGACAGGGTCTTAGATTAATTTTTGCTCCAAAAAACGCATTAGGGCTTATTTTCAGGGGATGTTTTATTTTACAGTCATGTCATCTTCTAGTTGCTGCACAATGGTGGAGGGCGGGGTTTCACTTAACTGGGGCTTATTTTTGGGGTAGGGCTTATATTACGAGCATCCTGAAAATCATACTAGGGCTTATTTTCAGGTTAGGTCTTATTTTTGGGGAAACAGGGTAGGTATATGCTACCTAGCAATAACTTAAAAAGAACTACTGACTTACAACTATTGTGGTCTCTTTTTTATGACTGTGCCTTCACATAGTGCCATTCAAGTAATGAAACAAAATATTGAAATGCCACATTATGAGGCATGCAGAATACACTGAGAGGCTGCTTGGCTTATGGGCTTGCTGCACATGAGTGAAATGACACTGACCTTGCACAGGGAGGTGTCTAGCACTTCCTTTAAAAAAGGGACCCTTGTTGTCATGAACACATGCATTCCATGGTTGCCATCTGCACAACAGATCAGGCAGAGCTACTGTTGGCAGAACATTACACAGAATAGCAGAATACCTGAGTTGGAAGGAGCCTATAAGGCCATTGAGTCCAACCCCCGCTTTATGCAGGAATCCAAATTAAACCATCTGACAGATGGATGTCCAATTTTCTCTTGAATGCCTCCACTGTTCGAGTGCTCACCACCTTCCAAGGTAATTGATTCTATTGTCGTACTGCTCTAACCGAAAGTTTTTCCTGGTGTGCATCCTAAATCTGGCTTCCTGTAACTTGAGCCCATTATTTTGTGTCCTGCACTCTGGGATGATCGAGAGCAGATCCTGCCCTTCTTCAACTGATGTTGAGCAACATATTGTCCCTTGGCTCAAGCCATTAAAGGCTTTAGAGGTTAAGACCAAAACCATATTTTGTATCAGTTGCAGCATCCAGGAGGTTCTCATATGCAGTCTCATATAATGCACTGTGCAGAAATTCAGTTTGAAGGCAACCAGTACTTTGGTAACTGTGGCCAAGTCTGACCATTCCATGTAGGGCTGCAGATGGTATACAGTCTTGTAGAAGCTTGTAACAGATGACTTGTCAGACAATGAGCCCAAGAGCATCCCCTAAGCTGAACACTTGTTTTTTAAACAAAGTTCACTTGAAGACCAGTTTTACACTATCTGCTGACCTCCTATCCTACACAACCTCAATCTTAATCTTTCTTGGTTTCAGATCCTTGTTCAAGAGTTCCATTCGCTCCCTTGGATTCTTATGTAGAAAAGAGAGGCTGAGCTGGAACCCGGCTTACAAATGACTTCCCCTAGTAATTTAATATAGATATGAAAGGACATAGTGGATGAAATAGAGTTCTGTGCCACCTCACAAATCAAAGTCCATGAGTGGAAAGAACCCAGTAATTCTGCTACCGGTGATCAAAGAAGGAGTGGGACCAGTGTACGCCCTATGCCGCTACCAGACAGCCAGAGATACCTAGATCAGTGGTGTCAGACTCTGCTTAGCTCTTGATAACCAACAACTTCAAAAAACTTTAAAACACATAACATTTTTAAAGAGGAAAACATTTGTGTTCAAGTTTAATATTTGATCAGCACAATTTTGGTACAAAATCTTTATAATGTTTGATGTGCACGTTCATTTAACCAGTCAAAAGACCAAGATTATTATTTACCTCCACACTAGTCACTTTCCTATCTCACAGGACATTTTTAGGAATTTTCATCACTGAAAGACTGTAAATATGTTGTTGTTTTGCAACAGCCCTTTAGGTCGTGTGAGCTTGAAGGTTAATGTGGTGTGATTTAAAAACTGCAGAGCAAATAGCATTCTTAAGGGAAGCTTGACAAGCTTTCCACATTATAATTTGATTCTTGGCATAGCTTATTCCTCAACACTCTCATCTGTCTGCAGAAAAGAGCTACACGGCCATGACCCTGACTGGCTAATTTTCATTTTGCATTTCTTATCTGAACAGCTAAGTTGGAGCTGATGTAAGATAAATTGTATATAAACATTTTCATAGACTCTGCACTAGCCATTTTCAAGCTATGATTTGTAGCTTTTCATCCTTGATGGCAGGGTAGACATCTCTATTCTTTGAAGCTCTGCAACAATAATGTTGATCAGAACAACTTGGCAGATTTCTGGTGCTCACAAGGGACAGTTAAAAACTCCAGTTCAGCATCCGAAGATTCTAGCCTTTTCTGAGCACAAAAGGGTTCCTACATCTGTTGCTGTTATTAAAGGTGGTTTAAATTAAACCTGTTTTAGAGATGCAAGAAGGCAGCTGGAAAGGAAAGTTGTCAAACCACAGTTTAAGTACAGAAAACTGGGTTTAGGGTATGTAAAATCTAATAGCAGGCAGAGTGGTGACTCTAGCCTGAGTTAAACACTTATGTCAATTATTTTCAATGGGAGTTACAACAACTGCTTAGATCCCCAGTGAGTTCAGTGTGACTTAGTCCTAGGAAAGTGTTACTAGGACTGGAGCTTTAAGCAGCGTTTAAAAGTCCTTATATCTGATAAAAATGTGCCCATTATTTGGATGCAGAATTCCCCAAGCATGAATAGAGTATTTGTTTTTACAGTTAAAATCCTAAATACTCCAGAAATGAAATTAAATGAAACCTGTAAGACTCACCAGAGATCTGTGCCTTTGGAACTGCAGTTATATGTATTGGAGTGTCAGCTGCTCTGGCATTTTTCACCATTGAGTTATAATGTGCGCTGTTCTTTTTGCAGTTGGAGTACAGTGCAAGGCGTTTTGTTTTTATCACTGCCAGCCACTACACAGTGTTAAATATTAGGGAATCTACAGTTACTGAAATAATACACCTTCTGAACACCTGGAGAGTAACATATGAATATAAATTAACAGTATTATTACAAGTAACCCTCTGTGTGAGGAATCTGTATTACCATTTTAGAGAACCACTGGGAACATGATCAGCTTTGGATTCCAGGGCTAGTTAAGAAGGTTGTGGGAACTCAATAGTCTGGCAGATTTTGCAGCCTTAAAATAACCACAATAGGAAAGTAGGCTAAATTTGTTTGTCTGCTTGCTTGTTAGTTCGTTTGTGATGTTTATATTCCACTTTTCACTCAGTACACTTGAATTAAATGTACTTAGGCTTCCTCTTCCCTGGTTTATTCTCTGAGGCAGGTTAGGTTGAGAAAAGTTGGCTAACCCAAGGTCACCCAGTGAGTTTCAAGTTCAGTGCAGCCTTGAAGCTGGATCTCCCAAGTCCCATACCAACACTCATCAATACGCCCCACTGGAATTCCATTACCACTTACAATGCCCATGCTGTTCATGAGTATAAACCTTTGTGTATGTAGTCAGTAAGCAAATTGGTTTACGCCATTCGCCTGTCATGTTTTGTAAATCAAAAGTATCTAAAACATAGCAGTTCCCAAAAGAAATAAGTCAGTGTGTCTATGGATGGAGAAATTGTCTGTACAGAAGACTGCTCTCATTATTACCAGAAGCCAGCATGGCCTTAGCTTGATTAAGCCTCTAACTCTTTGCTTTCTCCAATGACCATTTACTTCCTATTTACTTCTGTGGGGAAATGTACAGCATTGTAAGGGTGAGGTATCCAGGAGTCCTGACTCTGGATGTCCCCGGCCACACTGCAAGGGGCAGGGGCAGCATGTGTGTCCACATGTGAAGAGTTGCAAAAACACATACATTGTGTCCTGGCACCATACGCACCATACTCTTTCATTATATAGAATGGGGGCAAGATTTAACAGGTTCATACATTTTAGCTGCTGGTTGAGGAGCATGTGTTAGCAATTCTGTGCCTAATTAAGTAACCCATATTCTGAGCCAAGGATGGTTGAATATTTCAGTTTACATAAATTATTTACATTAAGCATTTTGCATAATTCAGTTTGCTTCCTCAAGTCAAGGTAAAGAACAAGCTGAGTCTGTGCTCCAACCACTTGTAATTCTTGTGTGCCATTTTAGCTGTGCAGATTTGCCCCATTCCCCAGCAGACACTGCCCACATAGTCTCAGGCCTATCTTTTGCAGTCATAAAGACAAGACATTTGCCTTTTTGAAAAAAGCTCCAAAAGCAGAAGTTTGCCATGCATATATGAATTCTGCATATAAGACATGGCTGTACTTTTTCTACAGGATCTCACCAAGTGCACAAATCCCTGAACTCGGGTCGGGATTTCCTTCTCTCATTGTATACAAAGAACAAGTTTAGCATTCTTATGGTTTTTATTCCTTTTATTCACACAACAATTAAAAATACTAGATGTAGCCTCCTGCAGCAGAATTGGTCATGGTCTCCTCCAGGTATGACAGGTAAAGCATATAATATCTTTTTCAGCAAAAAGTGGTTTCATATAACATTGTTCTCTACATTATTCCTGTGCTGCAATATGAATTACAGTACAAAATGTAGGTAGGTCACATAATGGCTTCCCTCGTACTGCTTTACACTTAACATCGCCTGTAAACTATTGGGGTCAACAAGTTGGGGCAGTTGCACATTACGCTCCCACAGCAATGATGTCTGTCAAAAGCATTTCTGTACTGTGCATATTCTCCTCAAAAGATGTTTGATTTTATCCATAGCGACAGGGAGGTGGAAATCCAGATGGTCATCCAGTTCAAAGGACTAGGCAGAAAATGAATTCTGTTAGCTATTTTGTTTGCACAGCTGCCTAAAGGTGTGTGCAGGCACACAGTAAAAATAACAATATTTATTTGTTGCTCTTGCTGTCTAATGGTGACATGACTTTGTAACTGAAAGAGTCAGGTAGAGTTAAACCCTTTGGTAGCTGATGAGGATCTGATCCAAATTTGTTACTATAATCTTGGCATGCCTTTGATGGCTGCTGTAAGTTCGCATCATTAAATGACGAAACCATTTGTCATGCCAGCAGTTTCAGAACAGAGTTGATTTCCAGACAGCTTTTGTTGTCGGCTTTTTTAAAAATGCAGATTGTTAAACTAGGACAGAAATATAATATTGCATAGGCTCTTATTTTGGCTCTTTCATGGCACACAGTGCTGGAATGTCTCATAAGGTGGTAGGTTATTAACCTGAAATGTTTGGGCAGAAACAGGTGTTGCTGATCTTTCGGTTAACAGAATGAGTGCATCACAACCTTAAATATTTTTGCTGGGACACTTGCTTGTAGCGCCACTATCATACTAGAATCAACTGTCATTTGTGATTTCAGCAGCATGGTTGCTTAACAAGTGACGTTGTGTGTTGTCCTCAGGTAAATTGGTGGCATTTAAGTGAAAGGCACATTTAATGAATCAAAAATACTCCTTGGTTGAAGAATATCTCAAACGTCTTTTGCAAAAGGCCAAATAAATGACTCTTACTGTCTTTTCTCAATTATATACATCATCGTAGTACTTAACCACAACATGCTTTAATCAGACAAAGGGGGAGGTCACTGCCGTTTAAAGTATTTGAGATGAGCAAGATGAGTTGAAGGTTGGTATTAGGGTAAACCAAGCCTGTAATTTTCCCTTGGGCTTTACTGATTGCACAGATCGTAAACACACACCCTTCCCGTGCAGATACGATTGCTGAATGATGTACCTGCAATATTTGAAGGATAATGCAGATGAAGTAGTGGAATAACATGAACCAAGTTGTCATTTTTATTTTGATTTGCTATTTTGAGCAACCTATATTCACCTCCATGTCGAGGCAATTGCAACTGAATGCCTTTGTGGGGGAATAATTTTTTTTTTCTCTTGCCTCCAGCTTCCAAGCTGCTTTATCGGAATTCCCATAATCATTGAAGTTATTCATTGGTTTCATTCTGCACAAAGTGCCATTTTAAAAGATTGGCATCTGGCAATAGCTTTTCCCCTCCTCCTCTCCTGTACAATGCCTCAGTTATTGCTTGCAGGCACAGTGACATAGCATCTGCCATTTCTTCTGCCATGGCAAGAAAGTAGATGTGTTCTGAAAGTACGAGGTATCCAAAAGGCATGAAGGTTAACAGCAATATCTAAATATGTGTCAGTTCTATTAAATGTCACCGTTTATACAAATTGACAGTGTATGAAACCACGCAAGCACAGCAGTTGTGATCAAATCCTTTGGTTTTGTGTTACACTGCAGTTTGCACACATATCACAAAGCGAAGGCACTGAACACAAAATATGCAATGTAAATCTGTCACTGAAGCTTACTGTAGTTTTATGCTTGATGCAAGATAGTTTATTTTCTTGCTGCAATAACACTATTTTCCCCCATGATGATAAGTCATAAGAGACTGGATATCTTCATTCTGGTATGCTATTTCCTCAGTAGGTGGATCTGATAGAGATCAAGCATTATGTAGTCATGTGGACTGGTAAAAAGTGAGAAATTTAGATGTCATCATGAGCATACAAGTGTCCCTGTCACAAAGGGCAGTCTTAGACAACCGTTTCAGCCAAAAAGGCTAGATCTGTAAAGAAACCATTCATCTTTGGCAAATACAAATTGCCTCTAGGCAACTGAACAGTAACGCTTGTATAAACTGGAAGCAGAGTGTTGCTCTGTTTTTGGCCTCTTAAGCTGTCAATGTGCTTAAAGTGATTAGGGTAGGTTTGTGCAGGTAGCTAAATTGATAAGTCCATTGTGTTCATGGACTTGTTCATAAGGCTGGCTAGAATTAAGAGTTCACTTCACTTCTAGATCTTGTCTGTAAAGGAGATTTTTTACTTGGCTTGGTGCTGTATCTCAGCAGTTCCTTGAAGAAGAAGATATGATGGAGCACATTATGCAACACCACTGTCTTCCATGCATTGTGCCATGTGCAAACTCTGGGGCCTTAGGCTGGCTTCTCAGTTTTTTTCCATTTGCAATGCAGATGTGCCAGAGGGGCACCTGCAGCTGGATTTTGTTGATACTGTAGCCATAGCAATGTCTTCCAAAAATATTGTATGAAGGAGGGGAGTACTTAACGAGCTCACAGTTTCCTTGTCCTTCAAGTCTGTTTTTCCAAGATCTAAATGTCAGACAACATCCTCTCCAGCGCAGAGAGTAATTTGAGCTTCACTGTGGTTAATGAAATTGCACTCTTCTGTCATTGTGGTTTTGCTAGCTGCAAACAAGGAAAGAAACACTAGCTTAATCAGCATTGTAGTCAGAAGTGTTTTAAAAAATGATGTATTATCTATTTTTGCTCATTACACACCTTTTTCCTTGCTAGTTTACCTCTTCTCCATTTCCTCCAAATCTCATTTTCTGCCTTACTAAATTTCATGTCCTGTATGTGCATCTTTCATTAAAGGATGGCCAGTCCCGAACCGTAAGGCAGTTCCAGTTCACCGACTGGCCTGAACAAGGAGTGCCAAAGTCAGGGGAAGGATTTATTGACTTCATAGGCCAAGTACATAAAACAAAGGAACAGTTTGGACAGGATGGGCCAATCTCAGTTCACTGTAGGTAAGTAAAAGAAACATGGGTGCCATTGATTTTTTTTGTCCTTGATTCAAAACCTAAATTATGTCACTGAGAATAATGGCAATTTTCGGACATTAAAGGGAATGGTGTGATAGCAAAGTAATGCATTGAAGGACAAAACCAAGTAAGAAAGGGTAGAAGGCACTGGCCAAGCATGCCATTGTTACCCAGGGAACTTTCTGTCCAAATCTTACATTAGGACAGATCTGACAATATGATCTGTGGAAGTCATTACAGGGTCAGCCTCTGTTTTCTTTCTAGGATGTGGAAATTATACTAGTACTGACCTTTCCTCCTGTGATTCAGATTCCTGATCCTATTCAGGATTCCTGCTGACCAATTTATACAAGGTGCTGGACTCCATGTAGTCTGGTTCTTTTTTAAAGAGTTCTGCATTGACATGTGAATCAACCATACACAAAGCATTTGCAAAGCATTGAACACTTCCTTCCAGATCATAGACTTTTGTTGTTATGTGACGTCCAGTCACTTCCAAATTAAAGCAACTGTCGTAGGGTTTTTGAGGCGTATGAGATGTTCAAGGAGTGGCTTATGATCCCCACCCCATCCAGTGAGTTTCCACATCTGAGTCAGGATTTGAACCTGAGTGCTTGCTGGGCATTGTGTCCACTACATCACAGTGGCTCTCTAGGATGCAAAAGTTGTGTACGTGAATTGTGAGTCACAGACTGAAGATAATACAAGATACCAGGCCTAATATTATCCTACACAAACAGTATTTCTTACATACTCAGGCCCTTGAAGGGTCTGGATGCTAAGGCTTGTGAGGAACAATTGAAAGAAACTTTAGCTTCAAAAAGAGTAGAGCAAGGGAAGAATGACAGTCCTAAAATATCTGAAAGGGAAAAGGGGGGAACATAGTTGTTTTCCATTGTTGCAGAGGTCAGGACAGAACACATAGTTAGAAACAGCAGGGAAGCAGAATTCAACTCAAGAATAAGAAAAACATTGTGACCATAGGAACTGTTTCAAGACAAACTGGATTTGAAAGAGATGGACTCTTCTTTGCTAAAGGCATTTAAGAGGAGACTAAACAGCCACTTCTTAAGGATGCTGTAGTTGTATCCTGCATTGTAGTCTTGCACTGAACAAGGACTGGACAACATGACTGCAAAATTCCTTATGTTTCTATCCCATTTAGGTCTCCTACAATGATAATCACCCAGTGTTTGTGGGATAAAGATTGGGCGAGGGACAGAGTGGCTTTTTCTTCAGTTTGTTTTGGGGCAGTGTATTAGATTCTCAAACAATTAGCTAAAATATCGTCTTTTCTCTTTTTTAATAAACTATTTTCTAAATTCTGTTATGGATTATGGAAACTAATTTCAGGAAAGTGTTTTATATAAAGAAAACTCTCTGTTCCTACAGCTGTTTGGATCTTCCCTATAGGTAAAATAACCATTCACCACTCCCCCTGCCATCCACGGTGCTATTCATGTGTTCAGATTCTGGTGTTCAGGCTGTTCAGGGTTCAGGAAAGCTATGGATGAACAGAAGACACTTGAGACTGTCAGAAAATGGTCGTCATGCAATATCACAATCACCATGTAAAATATTTATGGAATAGCCATGGCTATAAGCACATATTTGCAGTTCAGTAGTTAGTCAAAATATTTGCTTTCTTTCTCTCTCTCCCCACCCACCCCTTTCCCCCCTTTGTTTTTGGATGTAACAGTGCGGGTGTTGGAAGGACTGGAGTATTCATAACCCTGAGCATTGTTTTGGAAAGAATGAGATATGAAGGTGTTGTAGATATTTTCCAGACAGTCAAAATGTTAAGGACGCAACGGCCAGCCATGGTACAAACAGAGGTGAGAAAAACTGTAATTCATATAAAGAAATGGCTACATAAAGAAACGATCAAAACTTTGTTTTATTTAATTGTTAGCTTGTATTTTGGGTCAAAAGAGATTCCTGGACTGAATCCTGTGAGCATTGCCCACAGCAGGAGCAAGGAATAAGAGTGTGCCAAGGCTACAAGTTGGGGGAGATAGGAAGGGTCAGGAGGAGAAAACTGTGAAACTGAAAACACTTTAAGAAGAAAAGGGAAATAAAGAACAGCATTTTTTCAAGCAGATTGTAATCTGCTGCATGATTGTGCTGCCAAAGGAGAGCGGGGGGGGGGGGGGATTTTAGCAGTGGGTCCTTGGGAAAACTGTGCCATGTATCCATATGCTAAATTCCAAGTAGTCTCATTCAGGGGTGACCAAAGTGTGCATTGTGTGCTTTGATAACACTTGAGTAGGGCTCAGGGGAAATGTGTTAAGCAGCATTTGTACATGATTTCTAGCATGTAGGTCTAAGATTGAAAACAGAACCCCAAATTAAGCCTCTAACACATGAAGCATTAGGCAGAGTACCATTCTCTCTGTCATTTGTAATAGGTTGTGTTTGTTTTTGTATGCAAGAGATGGTGTGAGAGTAGTGCATGAGTTTATTTTAATGCCAGAGAAGTATGTAAGTGCTTTCTCTTTTGGGGAGCACCATGGCACAGATACATGGCAGCTGCTGTGTGGCCTTTGTGTCCTGGATGTGAATAGATGAGTTGTTTGCATCTGCTCTGACAAATGAGATGTGACTTTCTTACTGGATGGAGATTCCCAAGATGGGGGTGGGGGAACATATGTTACCTGCATGGTGTGTGGCAATATTACCATTCGTCTTCTGTGAGTGCCTTCTAGAAGGTATAGCTAGACAATTCCCTGTTGGAGGGGTATGCAGGGGGCAGCTGGCTACTTTGGGGTTGCACTCCCGGGGGTGGTAAAAGTAAAAGGAGGTATGCCAAGATGGCTAATTGGTTACTTCCCTTTATTGTTTGTTATTTATTTTGAAAATTTGGAGATTTCCCATGTTTCAGGTCTTGATAAGTAAATGATGTTTAATTTCATCCTTTTCCCCTGTTTATTTCTTCAGGTTGATGCATTAAATCAGAATTAATTGAAGAGAATTCATTCACTATTTTCTATCTTTATTTAAATATTTATTCACACTTATTTCAAATATCTAGCAACACCGTCATGAGAGAATCACAGATCTGTGATTTTCTGATTAAGACTAATATAAACTTAAATAACGATGCCCACTTAAATTCTTAAATAACAAAAAGATGAGTGTTCTCCAATCAACAGACAAGTTTTAAGAAAGAGGGTAGAAATTGAAAATTTCCTGCTTTAATTCACACTGACAAAAATGCTTACTTAGTGCCTTATTGAGGTTCCACTAGATTGAGTGGTCTTTCACCAAATTTTAGTGGTAAACTGAAACTTTTTAGAAATCATTTTTGTGTGGAGCACTACAAAAGAGTTTGGGGGAATGTGAGGCCACAGATATCAGTTTGTCCACTCTTCCCCTCTCCACTTCTTATCTAGCGCTTCAAGATGGGGTGTCATCAACTCCTTCCCTTCCCACTCTAGTTTCATTGTGTGGTTATCCAGATATGTAAAACTTTCCAGAAACTTTAAAGCCATGGTGGAAAGTGGGATTTTTTTTCAGGATAAGTTTGGGACATACTTGTCATTTTAGAAAAACCTGAAATACATGTAATGCTTTCAGATCCAACCTAAACTTATTTTTCTTCTTTATCAAAATAATTTTATTTAAATTTATTTATTTAAAACATTTTTATCCTGCCTTTCTCCTTAAAAGGATCCAAGGCGCAGTTTATGCTTCATTGATAACTTCCTTAGCATGTAAATTATATTGTTTGTCATATTTATACATATGACATACATACAGGCCTTAGTTTTAGTGCCAAGTGCTGAAGAAAGAGCAGCAAATCGGTGCGACGTACACACTGCGGTGCACAAGCTATGGAGTTTCCCTTCTATGCACTCCTCATTAAGATGGCAGCATTCATTAGATGCAGAAATACATACTGGATTTAGTGTTGTATGTTTATACTGTAGAACATAATATGCACAACAATTACTGTTCTCTAATTCTGCAGACTGTCTTACATACAAATCTCCATGTTATGTAGTTCCTGGCATTTTGAGTGAGTAAAGCCTTATCTTAAAAATCATGTCACTCATTTTGAAATATTTCATCAGAGAGTTTATCTCCATAGTTTCCTATTTCCCTCCCAAGTTTCTGGTCTTTCTGCTGGAAAAACTGAAAATTTGTTCTCAGGGGGAAAAACACATATTTTACTTTAGTATTTTTTGCCTCAGGGCTTCACAACTCCAGGATTATCTGCTTTTCATTTGCTTCATTACTGCAGCAGCACTCCAAAGATCTTTTCACTTGCCTTGCTTGGAAATGAAGCAAAGTCCTTTCTTTCTGAGAAGCAAAGACCTGAGGGGAGCATGTGGCTGGAAGGCAAAAAGGGGCACAGGCCCGAACATGCTGGCACATAAGAAAGTGGAGTGAAAAGAAAGCACTCACTAGCCAAGGAAATGAGGAATTCTCTCCTGTTGTCATTAAGCAAGGAGGTTGAACACAAAAGAGACTTTTGATGATCAGCGGAACCCTGTGGCCCTTAATTTCCTTGAGAACAATCAGATAAAGTAAACCATTGTCTACTGGTAGCAACAACAGTACTACAGGAAAAAAATTAGAATATATAATTGATACGGCTCCTAATTAGGGCTGTTATGAGCATTACCATTATCCTTATTTTTAGCATAGTGAAATTTGCACATTTTTACTCACCTTGTCCATCTTGGACAATATGAATAATTTTACAGTTTCAATACAATCCCCATTGTGGTGTTACTGAATATTAGAACAAACTCCCTTCAGACAAAATTAGGCTATTTTAGAAGAATTGTGCTATTGAGCCTCATAATTCACTGTAACAAAACTGACGAGTGGAATCCATTCATTTTCCATTACCAATATTACTGCTGAGATGTACATCTAAGCAAAATGAAAAATGTCTTCTTTATGTCCCATTAGTTCCGGGAGGGGGATGAATACACACGTGGACAAGCAAACACACACAGTCTCCTTCTACAATGAAGCTTTGGCATTTGTATATTGGTTGATGTTCTTCCTTTTAACTTGTTTATTAATAGATGGCATTATCCTGTTGTTTCCTTATTGTCACGGTAATTTGAATGTCTTGCGTCAAACTGTGTCAAAAACTGACAGGATAAGAAAGCAGAGAGCTGGAGCAGGAGGAGACCGTCCCATATCCCTCCCACCTTCTTTTAATCAGTACTAAGGCCTAGACCCAACATGACACATATCCGAATTTTCAGCCTTGCCCCCACAACACCTTCCAGCACTAGAACTTATTTGGTAGGGTTCCTCACTCCTCTAAAGGTTTACAGCATATTTGGGGCACATTGGATGGAGGGTGTCCACTTTCAGTTGAACTTAGGGAAGCTGTTTCTTTGGGTGCAATTACAGCACTGGATCCAGTTCTGAAAAACGGGCAGCCTTGTATCTGTATCATGTTTATAACTGGAGAACAGCACCCTTGTTTTGATCTGCCTCTTCCTCTTCTTCTTTCCTCCCAAAGGATCAGTATCAGTTCTGCTATCGAGCCGCACTAGAATACCTGGGCAGTTTTGATCACTATGCAACGTAAAAAAAATTAAAATAAGAAATAAGAAAACCCTGAATCATCCTGGATTTTTAACTGCGGGCCCTTTACGATCCAGAGAGCCTCTTCTGAGCCATACAGTGTGCTTGAGAAGTACTTCTTAACTCCTAACTAAAGACCAATTGGTGGGAAATAATATTAAGAGGAAAAGAAAAGAAACAAACCAACCCTGTTCCAGGTGGACCAACAATTCAACGTTCAATAAACCTAACCAGAAACATAATGAAAGAATCCTGACTGGTTGAGGCATTTGAAGGAGTTCGTTTTATAGACACCTCAAGGATTCATCTTTGGTTGAAATTAAAGAGGAGGAGAAGACATCCTAGCAAAGAACGACCATCTTGTCCCAGGATTGCATGGTAGTGAACAACGCAGATCTTTCTTAAAGGAGTCCCTGCAGTTCAGTGCAAGATGCTTGTCAAAAGGCAGTACCTGGTTTCTCTTAAAAAAAAAAAAAGGGACTCTGCTTCAACAGCTCCCCTTCCCACCATAATGCTCATAAATAACACTTTGGGGGGTGGGGTGGGCGGGAAAAGGGCGAATGTTTAAAAAGAAAGTCCTTGATTTAGTTTTTTAGTATTGTAAAGATACTGCTGACCTGTGCTTCATTTTTAACTGTGTAAACTTTTTTCCTTTTTTTTAAAACAAAGGTTTATCATTCAATGAAGTGAATTTTAAAAAAGTTACATAACTGTTCATTTTTTTTGTTTCAGAATTGTAGATTTTTTTATGCTGTAGAACTGTTACCTGTAATATCTTGCTGTAGAAATGTTAAATAATTTTGAAAATTTGCACATTTTTGTGCAGCCCTATATTTATCTCCAGGACCACATTCTCATTTAGAAATTGCTTTTACATTTTGATTTTTTAAAAAATATGAAATATAAATCAGTTAATCTACATATGGAAGGTTTTTGTTTTTCATTGTTCTTTTGGAATCAACAGGGAAGCGCAAAGTATAAAGCTGCTATTAACACACACACACACACACACACACACACACCTGTCTCCTATCTATGAATATATGTATATCTCTCTGATTCTCTCTCTATCCATCTACAAGAATACACGTAGATGGATAGACAGAAATGCACATTTATATAAATATATAAATATATATACACACATATCAGTTCTTCCATGACTTGGATTTATTGAGCAGTGGGGAGAAATCCAAAATGCTACATTTGTTCCATACAATATTTCCAAACATCTCTGCATTTCTAAGTTCCTTTTTTTAGCGTTACTGCTTTGTTTTCTGGTTTGTTTGTGTTTTTTTAGGGGAAATGAGGAATGCACATCATTGATACTTGAAACTCTACTGAAAAATGAGGGATGGAAATCATGTGTACACCACACAAGCACACACACCTATACAGAAACACAAATCAAACACACACTTATGTTAAAGCTTCCAATGAAGTTTGGTATTTCTAACACCTGAGTGCAATAACAAACAATACTGAATCTAGGAAGTGTACATGTGGGAAAGGTCAGTGCATATCCCCTTAGGAGGGGAGAATGTTGTAATATAACAGTTGTCAAGATGTTTTTAAAATGTATTCACTCGTTTAATTGTCTATAGTATACAGTACGACATTTGCATTGATGATGTATAATGGGGCAAAGCCAAATTCATTTTGCTCTGTTGAATCAGAAATCTCTTGTGGCATACTGCATTCATTAGAGATGCTGACTTTTTTTTAAATTTTAATTTTTTGCATTTAGAGTGCCTTATATTTGATGCCTACTTTGATAGCATTTTTCTTCAAGTTTTGTTTTGCCTGTGTTTGCATTATTTGAATTCACTCTTCTCTGTTACTCTCCCCCCGCCCCCACTTTGGTTTAAGCATTACTTTCTAAGCATATGTGGAAAGAGGTCTTTCAACAATATGCATTCCTGATGTTCACCCAAGTATTAAATATCCATAAATGTTTGTCCAAAGCAGTTGGGTAGTCAGGGGCCCTTTATCCAACCACAACTCCCAGCAACAAGCAAATTACAAACATATCGTTCCTATGAAACTGGCATTCACAACCATTGCATTGGTTACCAGAAGGCAGCATTACCATGGTGAGAACAGAAGAGAACCCTCCCAATAGTCAGAGGAGCAGCAGTCAGAAGGTATTTCATTCATACTCACACACAAGTATTTCTTTGGAGGCCAGGGCATGTTCACTCTACTCAGGCTAAGAGGCCTCCTGAGATCAGCTAGATCAGGCAAGTGGACATAGGGCATACATGTAGGTTACATGTGGATCCCCCCCCCCTTTGTGGACAGCATAAGACAATGTCTGAGATGCTATAATGGAAGCCATTTGCTCTTGCATTGGTCTGGGTTACACCTGGCACCATGTTAGAACACAAAATCTTTTTTTAAAAAAAACTTTTACATACAGTCTAAAAGGTTTTAAGGAAACCCACCAAGTATATAGTCAGCTTATCTTGAGTTAGCATTTTTTCCATTATGTCCATCACAGTCAGAAATAAATGTACTAAAAGACCAAACACTATAAACCATTCTGTTAGCGCACTTTTTATATGTATAAAATTAAAGGTCAAAAATGGGGGGGGGGGGATTAAACGTATATATGTATAATAATTAAAAAGTATTATAGAAGGCTACCTCAGAATGAGATTCTCTAATTTGCATCTGAACCAGACATGAATGTGCACTATATGTTTCCTTTTATTTTTTATAATTTTTTTCTGTCAAAAGAACATAAAACAGTGCCAGGTTACACAGCAGACTTATGCTTTCAGCCAAAAGTACAGAGGACAGATACTCATGGTTGCAAAACCACTACATTTTAGAAGCATAGAGGAAATGCCATGTCTGCACAGGAATTTTTCTGTGATCTTGGTTTCAAACTTAAGCACAAGACTGGAAGCCCACAAAGCACCCCCTCCCCCCCCCCCAAAGGGAGGCACCCGTTGTTTGGCACGGGGTTTGTTCCACCCTTGCTCTGCATAGAATCCAAAAGTGCAAGAGCCCAGTGGGGATTGTGCTGCAGCCTGTGCACCAGGGGTCACAGGGCTTTGGATGACCCAAATGTGCACAGTAGAGCTGTGAGGAAAAGCCCTGCGCAGACATGCCCTGGGAAGGGTCAGTGCTCAAAGAAGCCATTGACAGATTAGGCCTTCCTTCCTTCCGAAATCATCTGATTTCCAAAAGAAAAACATTAGACAAATCACTATTGATGGGTGACCGGAAGACAAAAAGAAAAAGAAAAAAAGTAACCCTTACCCATGCTTCTCAAGAAAACTCTGTTTGAATCATTGATGTGCATCCCATTTCTGTAACTTTGCTGTGCATTGGTTTCTCTTCTCTCAATCTGGTTTCCTTCCCCCGCCCCAATCCCCTGGTTTCTTTTTTGTTCCAATTTAGTGAGGTTTCATTATCTGCTATCTATAAAGCTCAGAATTTCCTTTCATCAGCATAATCGGTACGGTGCTATTATTTACCTATGTATGTGTAGTTATGTATAATTTTGTAATTAGTTAACAATGAAGAAGTACGCAAAATATATAAAAAAATTATTTGTACAGAACTTTTATTTTAGCTCTTTTTTAAAAAAAGAAAACAACAACAGAAGAAGCCTGGTTTGCATGGTTAGACGTTGGTGAGGATGGCTGAGGGAAGGGAGCGGTTCCTGTAGGGAGATTTGCACTTTCAATACCTTTGTACTATGCACTGCCCTATTGATTCTACACCCAATAGTATTATTACTTGAACCCATCTGTAACAAAACTGCTTATGAAATTCCACTTGTGTGTATGTAAATAACACAAAACATATGAAAAGGCGGGGGGGAGTTTGCTCGGGCAACAACAAAATGCAGGTTCCCCCCTCCCTTTTGTTTTTCTTCTACCCTCTTTACAATTTTAATCTTTTTTAAAAATGTTAATTTTTGACTGCCCTGATAGTCCAACAGAATATCAGAGGGCTGCAAGTCCCGTCATCCATCTTGTTACGTGGCTTTGCCATTCAAGCTTGGAGTGTCTTTACAAAGATAATACAAGTTGTGTACTTTGCTCTCGTTTTGGATGCCTAGACTGAAAAATTAAAAAAAAATTACCCTGTAAAATGGCTTGTTAAAAAAATACAATTACCTCTAATTAGTAGTACGCGTAAATGTTTTACAGAATGAAAGGCGTGCTTTTTATTTTCTTACTTCGTTACATTGGTGGCGAAAGAAAGTCTGTATGAAAATCAGTTCTTTGCTGACACAAGTTCCATTTGTTACAAATGAATTCTAATAAAAATGTCAGTGTTATGCAGCCCTCGCGTTTTTTTCCTGAAGCCTTGCTTTCTGAAGTTAAAAACAAACAACCCTGTATCTTTATAAGTAAAGTCTCTCATGCTATCAAGTGCCTGGAATTCCATAACCAGCACTCTGAACTTTACAGTCTCCAAGAGGGAGCAATATCCGGAAGCATGGTTTTGAATATCCAGAAATGGCTGGATAGCTCTGTGAAGCCAGAGTTCAGGAGTGTGATTCCCCCCTGTGCTTCCTCAACAGGAAATGGACTCAATGAATCTTCCAGCTCTGCAGTTCTAAGATGATGATGACATCACCCCAAAGGTGGTACCCATATTTTTAGTGTAGTGGTTTGAGTGTTGAATTTATGGTGACTAGATGAAAAAGAGGAAAAGGCTTTTATACTTTTAATGGTTGTTTGGATAAGAAAATTTCAGCAGGTGTAGCTTGCATCAAAAGTTGCACCTGCTGAAATCTCCTCTTTAAAGCAACTATTAAAAGATATAGGAGCCTAGTCCTCATTTCCATTTGGTCATCCTAGCTGGATTGAGGATCATCATCTTACAACTCCAGTGCTGGAAGGGACCCTATGCATCATCGAGTCCAGCCCCTTTCAAGGAGGTGCAATGGGGAATCAAACTCCCAACCTCTAGCTCCACAGCCATACCACCGAGCTATCCAGCAGTTTATCCAGGTTCAAGTCTTACAGAGCCATCAAACTCACTGGGTAACCTTGGGCCAATCATTCGCAGTGCCTGACCTGCCCACAGGATTGTTGTGAGGAGAAAGGAACGAGGAGGTAAGTCATTGTAGGAAATCATACAGTTATATCTGATCAATAATATTGCACTCCATCATGTATGACCTCAGAATAGTGCACCCACATCTTCTGAAATACTGCAAAGTGCCTTAAAGCATTTTTCATGGACCACATAGTGGAGCTGCTGCAGAAGGGGAGGATCTTAGGCCTTGAATAAAGGAGATGTTAATCTCATGATAGTCCCTTGAAAGCTGGGTGTGTGTGTGGAGGAATGTTTTTAGAAATAGTCATGGGAGCACAATCAATTTCAAGACTGAAACAAAGAAAGAGGTATTCACTGTTCCTGCTGAGCCATTTCCTCATTGAACTCACCTCGCTCCAGCTATTTACTTCTATTTTCCCAAGTACCATTTGCTTCAATGCAACTTCAGGGCCAAAGAGAAAAATGCAGGTGATTTTTCTGGATAAATGGGCAATGCCCTTCCTGCAAGCCTTAGTCCCAATCCAGAACAGCTTTTAATTGCAAACTGTTACTACTTTAACAACAAATCAAACCTGGGAGAGATTTATCACATTGGAAAGAGCCTGCATGTTGAGTCGTTTTGCTGCCTCTGGGTGTGACTACACAGGGAGGTTGATGCCAGTTGATTCAGAGTTTTCTGTGCTGAGCCTCTTGTAGTTTCTGCTGCTGAACCCTCTGATGTCATTCAGACAGGAAATGATTAATTATCACCAGAGAGCTTCATTGCAGGAGCTCACACTACACCTAAAATTGTTGTAATTGTCAGCTGGAGCAGAGCCTTCTACCCAGTTAACACCTCCCCACCCCTCTTCATCCATGGACTTCTTTATTTAAAAAAACCAAAAACATTTTGACAGGTGATCCAGCACTGAACTGACATAATAATCTGTCAACCTAGAGCAGTCTCCACGAGATAATAAATAAACAGAAGACGCAGGTGCGTGTGAAAGGTCCCTTGGCAGAGGAAACAATTGAATGTGGAAAAGGGGGAGGGAGGACCCAAGCTGAGTGAGAGTACTGGAGCCAAGCCACTTATGTGGAGGGGGAATCAGGCCAGAAGGAACTGAAGCCACTGCCACCACTGCAGCAGCTCCATCAAAGCCTTCCCCCAATGGTGCTCCAGCTTCTTCTCATCAGCTTCAATGAGAGCTTGGTACACCCACCCACTGCTCCTTTGGACTGAGAGGGGCAATCACATGGCAGGAACCAAAGGAAATCAATGTCACAGAATACTGAGCTCCCCTGCTGGCAAACCAAATACATGGAGTACCTATGGAAGAAGGAAGGAATATATATATTCCTTGACCAATAGATCAAGCCTGTTGTTAAGACTGAAGCAGTTGTTAAGACTGAAGCAATTTTCTATTCCATTCTTATTGGAATAGGAAGAGAATGTCATGTGTGATCGCAGAGCCCAACAAAGCCTCCCTATTTAGTGCAGGACCACTGAGGACTGGGGTGAACACACCTACATTGAGGGGCTTAGGAGGTGGGGCCCTGGCCCTCTATTTGAGGCGTGGGCAAAGTTGGCCTTGCCAATGCTGTTGGGTTGCAAGTCTCAGCATTTCTTGACTACTGCAACAACACTTGGGGGGGGGGCACACTTTATTCACCCTGCTCTGCTCTTTACAGCCCCTCTCATTGTCCCATCCATATGAACAAGAGATTTACATTGTGTATTATCCTCCTGAAGAGAAACACTTAAATCCTTGGGGGGGGGGGGGGGAGAGATAATTCAGCCAACTCATTATGATACAACAAATCTGGAGGATTATTCTTAGGATCGCATTTCTTTACCACTGCCCTTCAAGGGCTATTCCTATGACTGTTTACATAAAAGAAATATATGAAAGCAATTAAAACACAGGGTGTGAGACTGAGTTCCTTACAAAGTTAGTAGAAGACTCTAATGGGTTTCATCACTCAAAGCTTGGCAATGACACATTAGTATCTGGAGGGACTTATGAGATATTCCACTTGGCCTTTAATTGGTCTCTTTTGCAGTAATGTAGGTAATAGAATCCACCCTGTGCTATGTAATCAAGTAGAAATGGGAATTCTCATGAAGGAAGAGGGAAATCACCTCTGTGTTGAAGAGTCTCAGATAACAGTAGAAAATATTATCAATGACTGGCCCTGAGGAACATTCATTCTTTATTTATTTATTATACTGACATCCTGCCTCTACTCCAAGAGCACAGAGTGGTATGCATGGCTGTTCTCCAGCCTGCTTTGTCATCTCAGTAATTCTGTATGGTAAGTAAGGCTGAGATAGATTAACCAGCTAGAAAGAGGAAATTTCATGTTCCCGCAGTAGCAATAACCAGAATCTCCTGAAACATGAATCGAAATGCTAACCCTTATGCTATACTGGCTCTGATGACAGACACACATAGCTGTGTGCCTATCCAGCCATATTTCCATTTTAAGAAAATCTCACATGATGTTTTTAAAAAGGTTCACCTAAAAAGAGAAATTCTTAAAATGCTGCTATCCTGATTTTAAGACATACTATGTGGAAGGCACTTAGGGGCAGGCCTATTGTTCCATACTCTTAAACATGGTTGCAGATTCTCCCCACACAAGAATGTATATGGACTCGGGCCTTCTGCATCTTATTAGAAAACGGTGCTCATTTCATTGGACCAGAAGTGAGGAGATCTACGGTGAAAGCTTCACTTAGTCATTAAGGTCAGCTTGTGAGCCAGGATGAGTCACCGTCTCTCAGCCTTACCCACATCCCAGGGCTGTTGCTATGTATGGATCCATCTGTCGATTTCAGTTATTCTCTGACTCACTTTTCAAATCTTAAAACTATTTCCTCCCCATTTCTGTGTCAAATTGCAACTGTTTTAAATGCCAGCATGAACAGTTTCCTAGTACATATATATTTACATGCAATCAGTGTAGTGTCACAAATGCATTTTTCTGCACATTTTTCCTCACAGGCACACTCCTGTATGCATTTTTCTAACTGGGGGGGGGGGGGGGGGAGATTGCAGTACTCAGATCTCCACAGATGCTAAAGGATAATGACTGTGCTGTTGTTCACATGTTGGTTTGGGAAGTACAAATTACACAAGGGTGCCTTCTCTTCCTCCCTGGTTGTTACAAGGTTATAGTGTGGAGGGAATCATGTGTGTCTTTTCTGGGATTGTCACATCAACAGGAACCAATTCCCTGAGGATTTGAGACTGAACCCTGGAAACAGAGGGTGCGGTCCTTATGACACCACTTGATGTCCAAGTAGCAGGGCAGGCAATAGCTGGATGAGGGAAGAACTGCTTCTGGGCCAGCCGACTGTGAAAACAGACATGATAAGCATTTAGAGAAATGGGCCCAGAATCCAGGTGAACGGGTATTATGGGCAATCCAGAGGCAAGGGAGTAGGGATGGGAATTTCACTGGCCAGACAGACAACAAAAGGACCGCAGCAGCTTCCATGGTTGCTGCCGTTACTGGTAAAGCATCCCATGTGGCCTTGATAAACAATGGGTTTCTCCAGCCTCTGTGCTACTGCTGCTACCCACTGGAGGGCTTACCACCAACCCACTGGGAGTGTCTTCCAGGCCCTCAGGCATGGCCATGAAGGCCCTTGTAAGTTCCAAGGGTGGCGCTCCACTTCCTGGCTTACTCCAAATGAGCCTCTGGGCTGAAGCATATGCAGGGGCCAGCTCTCTCCCCAATCCTCACATTGTTGTTCCTAGCTTTTTAGGTATACTGACACTGCACAAATGCTTTTGTGCTGAGCCATTAAGTCCTGGCAGAGTTCGGAATTGATGGGGATGGACACCCCAGCTTTAAAGCTGCCTCATAAACACTAGCCCCCTCCCAAATCTTTCTCTTCCTCCGGGGCTGCTTGCTGCAAAAGTCACCTCGTTGCATGAGAACCCAGAGGAGCAATGCAATCTCTGGAGACCCCTGCCAGCACCCTGAGACCCTGCCTGAGCGGCTGGGAGAAAAGATGGTGTATCTGTATAATGAAAAAAATGAAAAATCTGCAGTTGGATTAGGACTGCAGGGGCCACCTTCTGCATATACATGCTCTGAGCTTGATCAGGGTTATCTGGTTATGCGTTTGGGAACCTACAGCTGCTGAATATCTCTTAGGGGGGAAAAACTAGGACAAAACCTTGCAGCTTGTTTTTTCAAGCATCAAACCATACATACTGAAAATCCGAAAATCCTGCTCTTTTCTGTCTCGAGTGATTAAGCATCACTGTGTTTATGTCAAAGCTGTAGTAAGCATTTGGTTCATTTTTCATACAAAATTGAAGGTTGGGCACCAAGCTTAAATGGACAAGCTGTTGCACAGAACTTCAAGAACAGCACCTGGGAAGGGCTGCGGCTCAGTGGCTGGGCACCAACCTTTGCACTTACACATTCCCAGGTTTGATCCCTGGCATCTCCAGGTAAGGCTAGGAAGCTGCCAGAATGCCACTGCCAGTCACTGTCAATAATATTGGTCTTGATACGCTATGTATTTTGACTCATTGTAAGGTACCTTCCCATATGCCGAATTGTTCAGTTAACATAGATCTGGTGGCTCTCTGTTCTTCTCCATACTGTAGCTGGCTAAAAACTCATGTTTAAAAATAAATGATTTAGCCCACAGTCTTCAAAATAAGCTTATTAGGAAGAACAGCTCCATTGGAAATGGTGGATCCCATTTCCGAGGAAAGATGCAGAGGACAGCTTTCTTAGTTTCTGATCTTTTCAGTGCATACTTATGTGGTGGGTGGGTATGTTTGGCAATTATGAGTGCTGAGCCAGAACATTTTTGACATTCTGGATTAATTAATCTTGAGCAAACATGTGATTTTTCTAAATAATGCAAATGCTTTGAACATTTTCTATTCAAATAGAAATCAGGGTTTGCTTTGATAGAACATCTTGGTATATCCCAGAAAGCACTAAGATTTTCTCCTTCATTCTCCATCTGTTCTAATATTTGTTACAGTAACAGTCCTTGTCCAACCGAAGGTACAGCAACATTTGCCGACTGGCTTTCACAAATGTGCCCAATAACCACATGAAAATGAGACTCCGAGCCTGTTTGCACTGGTATATAGTTATGGTATGTGGAACCCTGATAGCACTGTTTTGCATTAAAAAAAGGATACCTCGTCTGCTTGTGTTTCTATATAGAATGACCCAAGCTTCCCCTTGAGTTGCTGTGCAGCACCTTTCTGGCACAGGGCTATTGCATGCAATCTTTTTGGCACAATCCAGAGCCCAGCGTGCTGAAGAGGCAGGTGGGGAACAGCAGACCAGGAGACCAGCTGAGACCAGGCTCACCATGGCATGGTGGTTGTGCAGCACCCCAAAGTCTGCCATCGCCTCTGCCTGTGCCACTCCAGTGGTGGAGGCAGCAGCAGTGATCAGCTGGGGAGCAGACAAGAACAGCTGACAGGCTGCTGTGAGGCTGCAAGTCCCTCTGACCCTGGCACCACGACGGGCTTCCCACCTCCACTGATCAGCTGTTGAGCAGAGGGGACCAGCTGAGAGGCAGCAAGCAGCTGAAAGAGAGATGGGCAAACCTCTCAGACACTGCAGCTGACTTCCCACTCTTGTTGATTGGCTGGGAAGCAGAAAGGAGCAGCAGAGAGGCAGGGAACCTCCAACACCACAGCCAGCTTCCCATGAGCCTCGAGGCTCCCGAGTGGATGGACACATTGCTTAGAAGAGAGTTTAAGTAATCTGCACTGAAGAAAAGGACCAGATTGGACAGGCTCTCTGTTAACTGGGAGAGATTATTCCCACCACCACCACCACCAACAAGATGCTTTTGAGCACACCCTTTTGCCCACTCCCTGTTGAATGTATGCAACTTCCTTACATCAGCAAAATGAAGAAAAGGCCCTTTTATTATTCAAAATACAGAAGCAAGCAAACACATTTTCCTTGCCAATGAAAACAATATGTAATACATTCAACACTATTTGTGAATATGGAACATAAATCTTTCCAATCAGTTTGCCTCTATTATTTTCCAAACCATTAAGACTCTTGTTCTTAATCATGTATGTACCAAGTTAAGCATGCAAAGAGCTTTACCAGTTTTATCTCACTGACTCTCAGACCTTTGTAGAGTACGGCCTCTTTGGATGGACCATTAAAGTCTTCTTTTTAAAGTTTTGTTTGTTTTTGCTGATGAGTGAGCTGGGACCCCCCCCCTTTTTTTTTTGGTATAGTTCCTTAGAACATTTGTTGACTGAAAAGGCACAATTCAAAAATAACTTTATTAAAAATTCAAATTTTAGCCATATTTCTATCATTTACTTACCACATGTATGACCACATTTATTATAATAGAGGTGGAAATGAAGAAGAAACTGAATGTTGATTTTTAAAATATTTCGTAGTGCCTCTCCAGAATCACCAAATGCATCCAATGAAAGACCTTATTATATCTTACATCACTAATGACATCATTTGCCAGATGATGTAATAGTATGGTGTGTCATTTGCTTTTACTAAAACAAAACAATAGTATTAGCTATGAGGCAAGAAAGAATGTGAAACCCACATTTTCTCCTGCCAAATAATGGGCTGACCGCTGCTGACAGGCATACTGTGGGGAAAAAGAAACTAATTATCAGAAAACATAGATGTACTGGATCACCCTACCAGAAAATGGTGCATTGGCCTCCTCTTCCACAGGCTCCTAATCCATTCTGCCTGTCATAATAACAAGCATTTTACAAAGATTTAATAAAGACCAAAGAAGATGGTTTGCAACCTGCCCATCCATTCAGATGATTGTGACATCCATGGTGTGTTTTTAGGTGGTGAGAGAATTTGTGGCTGGGGATCCGTTGCCACCTTGCTCCCTGGCCATACTAGGAAGAATGGTGGCCATTTTGTGAACTTCATTTCTGTTCCCCTTATGCCTTTCACTTTCCTGCAATCTGTGGGGCTTAGTCCGTGGAATAGAAATTGGTATTTCAGCTTTAGTGTTCTCTGAAGGTCTTTGGCTACTCTCTGGCTTTTCGTCAGCATTGCCAAGAGGAAAAATTGATTGTAATTTCCTTGGAGGTGTGTGCGTGCATGCCTGCGTGTGTTGCTTTCGTTAGAAGGCCCATAGGTTTTTCCATTTGCTGGAGATGAAGTCATGTCCAGAGGCCAAAATCAAGCATAATGCAAGCTGAAGTCTTACAATGGCTAATTAAAATATCTCTGCCGTGATCCCCACCTCTCTCACACACACACTATTGAATGTCTCTGACAAACAAGCACCCAGAAAAGAAGCCAGTATTGGGCAAGTCTTGTAGGTGCACAGTGAGTTGCAATAGGGGTGGAAATCATAACCTTGTCCTTAAGTAGGAAACAAGAAAGCACAATATATTTTCTCCTCACAGCAAGACGGCAAGATGTTGTTGTTGTTGGTCCCAGAGAGAATGTGAGCATATTAAAGGCCAAAGTTTGCACAATTGTACAAACTTAAAAAGAATAATTGCTGCATGTTGCTGCATGGATTTTACAAAGCAGAAGCACTGGGTGGGTTGTTTCTGACTTCATGATCAATTAGACTGTGGTTTCGTGCTTGCTGTGTGTGTTCACCTCTCTATACAATGACAAAAGCGACATTTTGAGCACTTTGTGCTAAACACAATTTTAAAAACACATTCGCTTTTTATATTGTCTGCACTCTTCTTGTTCAGCTATTTACAACTAGTCCCAGTAGCCGCCCCCATAGTGTGCCAAAGGAGAAGGAAACAGGTGACTTTTCTTTTGTGCAAGGGAAGAGATATACAAAATGAAATGCAGTAATCATATCAGTCCATCAGCAAAGGAGTACAAGCAGAGTTTGGGGATTTAACGTGATGGAGAAGGGTTATTTATACCCCTGCACAATCTCCCCTACCTCATTTTGTGTGCATACTGGTAATTTCCGGTTTTAACTACCTCTTCATCTTGCTGATGATCTTGTGAAAGAAGGTGCGATGTAAATCAATTACCCAGAGATGATAACAATGGCAATGGTGGTGGGGAAAAAGAGCCCAATCACTCTGAAACCAACACCTTCACCATATGAACCCCAAGACATAAATGAGCAGCACATGTACACACACCTGCAGCTGTACAGGTATGCACACAGCTACATTTACACTGCAGCCAAAGTAGTGGTGCACCAGGGCTAGAAACACACATGAAAGGCCAAGGGAAGGAGATAACTTTTCAGTGGGGGTTTTGCCCATTTGGAAACCTGTCTTCCACATGAAAAACCTGCCAGAAGGTTGGCAAGGCAGATTCCTTTGCTGTGGCTGGTGAGTTGTTTCCTTTTCCTTCTTCAGTGCATGGTTGAACCCTGGTTTTTGCCAGATGTTTCTTTAGCAGGAATTGCTGCATCGTCTTATAGACAATAATTTGTTTTTTAAGGCAGAAAAGTTCCAAGGGCTTGTGTGAGAAGTTATTGAATGCTCAAAAATAGAGGCTGAGAGTGGATAGATTTCTTTGTCAACCAAGAATGTTTAATTGATTATATAATTTAACTTGTATGTTCCGTTTGATAGTCTCCTATTAGAACTCTGCCCTCCTACTTGAGAGTCAATTGTAAACTCCAGCAATGGCAGCACATATTTATTTGCAATTTTCTGCCTTATGAACTAATAGTTATTTGCAATTTCTTTCACTAAGGGGAGCCTATTTCCCCAGGGGAAATGATTAACTCTCTTTTGGGCTCATAGCTTGTTTATTTTTATTTATTTTATGTATTTATTTTGGCCTTCATATTTTACTACATTACCATAGCCTGTGAAAGGCAAGGCTAAACAATGCGAATCAGGGCGGTGGCTGCAAGAGAACAGAGCTTGTTCTTGTGAAGCCTCCTTAATAAGTACGTGGACATTTATGTTTGCATGGATGGTCTGATGCAGGTTCAATATGCTGGTCTTGGATAGTGGTGGACAGTGTGCCTGAGACCACACCTTGTCCCAGGACTCAGAATGAAGCACAAAGTAGGAATCCACTCTGCTCCTTTGCTAGAAAGACTGCACTTACTAATAAACCCACAAACCCGAGGCCTTATTTTTAGGCAGACAGGTAAACCCCAGTAATATAAGATTTCTGGAGGGTGAGGAACAGATATCAAACATCGGATTAATTTGGGCATTACTTAGGAGTCATTTGAAGGCTGTATCTTCCTACAATCCTGAGCATGTATACTACCAAAAATGGATGTTCTCTGGACAGTCCCTTTCTTGATTATGGTACTAGCCCTAGGTCTGGTTTTGAGAGAACAAAAAGTGGCCAATCCATAACCGTGGTTTGTTCTCTCCTCATCAACGGGTGGGATGACATCAATGTTGCCATTCAGGTTGATCACTGAGTTGACCTGAAATGGGTGGGTATCTAAAATAGGGCTTTAATGAACAGTTTGATATCTAATGTTGCACTTTTAGAAGAAATGCTGGTTTGGTTTTTCAAATATGAATTGAAATGTATAACAAGGAAAGCAATTGACAGGATGGAAACCTTACATTTGGCCTGAAAAAGGATGTTGCTATCCAGGTTTGGAGAGATTATAAACGGAAGTGTAACTTCAATCAATATCCAAAATCAGCATTTGTTCTTAGAAATGAAATTTTCTGATGCAACACAATGAATTAATCAGACCTCTTTCTCTGTTGACAATACAGAGAGGAGCAATTTAATCATCTGTTAACTTTTTACTATACAGTTTACATGCCAGCCCTCATTCCTAGAAGGTAAGGCTTATCAAAGTCCATTAAAATACCTCCCCAGTGCCCAACTTTTGAAATGTGAGAGTAGAACAAAATATCTTCCAGGAATAGCTTTGAAGGTATATTGTTCCATGCTAAGTCTGCTCCATATTCATCACTCATGGTCAAGATTCACCATTATCCATCTCAGGTGCAGATTGGGAGTTCTATCTACCCTGAGCCTCAGCACATGAACAGTTTCTACCAATTTCACTGTCCCTTACTAACAGATATGATAAGATGTGCTTTCTCCTGCAACATGTAGCATTCAATATGCCAGATGAGATGCTGCTTGGATCTGCCCAGTGGAAAAGAAACACTTCCGAGTACACTGCAGGAAGAAACAAAACACATGACCATCCGGCTCAAGAAGCCAGTGTTTCCATGCATGTGTTTGGAATACCAGTCTAGACTCTGGCAATCCTATTCTGTTCCAGTTTAACTAAAGGTACCACACTCAGAAGTTAATTTGCAATAGGCATCCTTATGTTTATGTTATTTTAAATCTGTGAGCAAATGGCTTCTTGGAAATGTCTTCATATTTGTGGGGACAAAATTTTGGAGGACAATTTCACCAAATTTATGTTTGTGTTGCGTATGTTTGTGTGTGTGAGAGAGAGATTATCTCAAACAGGGAGCTTAACTTCAGCAATGGAGGTAACATAGCTGTTTTCTTTTTCTGTAAGTTTTACAGGATTGTAGCATCATTCCACAACACTGGCAAGGAATGGCAGCCATGTTGGTGAAATGATGGAGAACATTCAGAGAGTTTTCTTGGGGAAACACAGTCCTGCCCCCTGCACAGGGGATGAGAAAAATTAGAGGACAATTTCTGAGAAAAACATTTGGAGAAAGTTCAAGGCAGCTCTTTCTTCCATTGGCTCCTTTCTATTCTGCCTAGTTCTTTTATACCCTGTAAGCAGGTCACTTATGCTTCTATTCTTGATTATATATACAACTGGCAAGTAACACATGTTAAATCCTGACTGCCCCTCTTCAGGGCTAATGTCTAAACTCTATCACTAATCCAGATTGTTGTTTCATTAACCTTATTGGTTCAACTGCATACAAACTGGATTCACATGTGAGCGCCACTAATCATGATTAATATTAACAATGTAATATTAAAATGACTGAATAATATTAGCCTCACAATTAATCCCAGAAGACCCTGTCAGAACATCCTAATTTACCACCAACTAATTGATTTATAGAAAATGTGGTAACATCAGCACTAGCAAAGCTCACCCTCCCCCCCCCCCCAAGTAGAGCAAACCAGATCGTGTGCTTTGTTTCCATTCCATGTTTCCAGAGAGAGAGAGAGAGAGGGTGGAGGAGAGAGAGAGCTGCTCCTGTAGAAAAGATGGATATGCCTACAGAACGGCACTCTCCATTGCCTCATTGTATATTGGAAATGAACAGCCGTTTGTGAATGATTGAATGCTTTGGTGTGTAATCAGCCACAGCAGCCATTCATCGCTCCCATATATTATGGTGCGACAGAAATCCTTGCTTATAAAATATATGCTGGGAAATAAACCAGGAATCCTTGTGTGAGAGTCAATGCAAACTTTTAAAAGCAACTGGCTCCCTCTAGAATTCAAATTACATTAACCAACCAGCTACACAAATGGTTTGTTGTGGTTGTTGTTGATTTCCCTAGTTCTAGCATGAAGCTAAAAAATCTTTATCTCAGTAGCACATGGATTGTTGGAAATGATTTTCAGAGAAGGCACACTAAGGTGATGCCTCTTCACTAACACCTGCCCTCCATTGGCCTACATTTATTTAAACTTGAACAGGCACTCCTGGAGGTGACCAATGGCCTTGACCCATTTCAGTCCATGTCATGGCATGGAGATAGCATTGCTCACCCTGCAAGGTGACCTTTTGAAGGAGACTGACAGGGGCAAAATGACCTTGCTGGTCCTTCTCGACCTCTCAGTGGTCTCTGATACCATCAACCACGGTATCCTCCTGAGGAGGTTCTCTGGGTTGGGGATCAGTGGCCTGGCTTTGTCCTGGATCCAGTCCTTCCTAAAGGACCGTCCTCAGAGAGTGCAGCTTGAGGCGATGATGGACTCTCAATTGTGGAGTCCCACAGGGGTTGATTGTCTCCCCAATGCTGTTCAATATCTACATGTGGCTGCTGAGGAAGGTCATCAGGAGTTTTGGAGCTTTGTGTCACCAATATGTCGATGACATCCAGTTCTATGTCTCCTACATGGGGCTGCCTATGAGGCTGCTATGGAAACTTCAGCAGGTTCAGAATATGGCTGCCAGACTATTGAGTGGAGTGAAGAATTACCATCACATCTCCCCTACTCTGGCTGCCTTGCACTGGTGACCTGTTCATTTCCAAGCCAGCTTCAAGATGATGATGCTGACATACAAAGCCCTAAATGGTTTGGGACCTCGATTCCTGGCAGAACACCTCCTTCCAATGAGATCTGCTCATTCTACACAATCTTCTCAGGCCAGACGGTTGAGAACATTGATCCTGAGAGAGGCCCAGAAAGAGAAGACAAAAAAACTGGGCCTTCTCGGCAGTCACTCTCCATCTCTGGAATAATCTCCCGCCTGAAATTCACCCGGCCCCTTCACTGGGAATTTTCAAATCGTCCTTGAAAACATGGCTCTTCAGACAGGTCTTCCCAGGGCTTATAACATCATAGCACAGTAATTGTCTCAGAGTTCATATTATCAATTCTGCCACCTTGCCTTTAAATTGCCTTAATCGTTCTTAGTTAATTTTATGTTGTTTTGTCTATCTTATTTTTGATTTTCTTTAGCTATTATGTTTACTGTTTTAAAATCACTATCTATTATGTTATTGTGATGTAAACTGCTCAGAGTGGCCTTGGCAGCCAGATGAGCAGTATAAAAGTTAAATAAATAAATAAATAAATAAATTCCACCAGTGCTACTCCTAAACTATGCTGAAAATAAATGTAAGCAAGGAGTGGGTTGGGGACCTTCTGGGTACTGTGGTGCTGGCCAGTTTCGTAGATTCCATCCAGATGAATCTTTTATCAGATAGAAGAGGAATCAAGATAGCAGAGAATACTTCATGAACCATGTATGTTCCAAGATAACCTTTGGACAAATAACTTGTTCAGATACCTCAGTACTCAATAAGGAGGTTGGTGTGCTAAATTCTCTTGGCAGAGTGTGAAATTTGGAAGCTTTATAGACCTCTAGCTATGCAGCAGAAAAATGGTCCAGGGACATACAGAGCAGAATTAGCTTCAAGCCTCCCCTCGGTAGATCACCTCTTATTGCTTAGTTCTCAACTAGTACTACAGTTTCAATAATTCACTCTGAGACACTGGTAAGAGGAAAAAAAGGTTCAATTTACTCACAGTTCTGAATAGATCAAAATAAATAGCATTCTGTAAAAATGACTGGTTACATGAACAGAACTTAACTGATTAACTACATGACTGACTTTAACTGACTGAATACATGACTACAGACTACATAGTGATTCTAACTATTTGACTGAAAATGAGCAGAAAAATAACTCTTAAGTAGAGAGGCATGACTCTCTTCAAAATCTGAGGCAGAGACGGAACAATTGGTTGCTGCTGGATTGACTGTCACCCGAGTCCAGAAAGGTCCCTCCCAGCCAAAACCTCTCAAAGGCAGTTTTCAAAGGTTGTAATAATCCTAACAAATTCTAAAACCCAGCTACTTGCTAAACAATGGTAGAGTAACCAGTTCTACAAAGGCTTTCCTTTCAGAAGACCTTTTCTTCTTAAAGCTCCTGTTAGCTAACAGCAGAGCCAGACGTGTTCCTCAAGTAAACATGGTCAGGTTCTGGAGTAAGGAAATAAGCATACTAGATAATTCTCCATTACTGCTTCCACTGTCCCAAATCCATACTTAAGGTAAGAGGGCACCCTCAAAAACTGTATCTGAGCAGCCAGATGCATTCACTACAACATCGAAAAATCAAATCCAGCTTGCAGGATGTGTCAGTAAATCAGACAAGGGTAGCAACAAAAGCCTCTGTCAGTACTCATCCCCTCCCTGAGCTTCCTCTCCTGACCTTCAAAATGCTGTTTCAGTACCCTTTTAGAGAGGAGGTTGAATGAAATGGACCTCCTGAATCTGGTGGACCAATCTGGACTTAACTCAGATCTACTGCATCTGAAATAATTCCTGCAGCATCATGGTTATAAGCAAGAATATTATCTTCTCTTTCCTAGGTCCAAGATCTTGACTGTCATGGATCTGCTCAACTTCTTTTTGGCATTTTTAGAAGCCAGTTTTGGCTACCTTATTTTTGGAGTAAAGGCCATGTCAGTTTAGACTCACCCAGAGGTATTTAGTTGTGCCTCCTTGTTTAAATGTCACCAATTTCCTGTAGTAGAATTGCAATCTATTAGGAATAAATAAATTTCCAGATTTATTTCAAACACCCAAGGGCAATAATCTGCAGTATGGGCCATTGAGTTGGAAAATGTAATTACTAAATTAATGCCATTTTTGATTTATGATAGGAATGCAACACAGTTGAAATCTACAGCAGAGGTACTTCCTTTTCAGATGTGGATTTGAAAGACACAAATACCCCAAAGTGGGTTAAATGGAACATGTTTTAAAAGTTCTGGGAGCTTATATTCACAGAAATTAATGAGCCAAACAGACTGGAATGGAGCAACAGCAGATTTAATATATAAAAATCTGGTGCCCGTGTTAGCAGGGCAAAAAATGAAACCTAAAGAAAGGATTCTAAAAGCAGGAATTCCGCAGGTTTGGGGGCCATATCTGTTTTGTATAAGGGACACAGCACTACACTCAGAGAGGGCTGGAGCATTATTTTAGGGTGTCCCATACAAACATCTAACATGCTTCCCATAATACCACAAATCCTTCATCCCATACCTATCATTAGGCATGCACTACAGTTTATCTTCATCTTCCTCCACCAGAAACAATCCTAATAGCTATGACAGGCTGGGCCGAGCCCCTCCAGACCTCCACGCTTGGCAGTCTAGCACCCTCCACACACACACATGGGTCCCTGCACGCAAATAGTGGCTGGTTAGCTGGCCCACAATGCCATGATTATTGTGAGAACTCCAGTTTCCACTGCCGCTACCAGGTCCTGCTGTTTATGTGGAATAAAACCTACCTAACATGACCTTCTGCCTGGACAAATTGCTTCCAACAGTGAGGATACCTGTGCTGATTAAGGTGTGCATAAATCATTATTGACTACTACTACTACTGCAACTACTACGGCAACTAGTACTGCAACTACTATTCTGCTTTCTCCTCATAGGGGATCCAAGGCGTCTCATAAGAATGAAAACTGAGGGAGAGCCAATCTGACTTCTCAGGGCAGTGTATTCCAAAGCCTAATGTCCTAAGACGAGCAATCTATTTCATTCTGAGACAGACAAGCGACCTATTTCTTCCTGTCAAATGGTGGGGAGGATTTTACTACATTTTAGGGGCAGGTGCATGAAAAGAAATCTAATAATGTATCCTTATACATATCCATGGCTCTGCAGGAAAAGGAAGACTATAAAAGAAAGCCAGCATATGCTTTAACTAAAAATAAAAAATAAAAAATGTTCAGAGGTATATAAAGAGAGTGTGAATCTCCTTTTTACGGGACTCAGTATAGCTGGGTGGTTAACCTTTCTTTTCCCTCTCTCTTACATTTGGAGAAAGCTTTAGAAAAATCTCTTTTTTGCAGGTATAATGATGAATGCGAGTTAAACAGACCAGCCAATTTAAACACTGTGATATATGAGCTGCTGGGAATGGTGATCCTGAGTGTGAAGTAATTCAAAGCAAGCCTCATTTTACCACTGGAATATGGTATAATGTCTTGAGTATTATGAATGACTAGTGCATGGTGGTGGGTTAGGGTCTAGCTGAGCCAAATGGTGGACTGCCTGCTGGTGCTCTCGGACGTAGAAATCACGGGTGACAAAGCTCACACATCATATACAGAGGACTATATGTGAATTGTCATCAATATCATCTGTGAAACTGTTACTTTCTTGTTTCCAGCATTGTTTTTCTGGTTAATGATCATCGGTATGCATCCCTGTAATAATCAGACAGAAGGCAAATGAGTTTTTCCCAAGCACATTCTTAAGATTTACTCTTCTTCATATATTTAAGATAACCTTGCTTGTTGACGTCCATTAAGAGGATTGCAGATGGTTTAAGTGAGAGAATTACAATTTTAGACATTGGGTCTAAAAGTATTGCATGTAACTGCTTCATGCATGGCACAGCAATGTGCCACTGAGTGCTGCTTTGAACATCCATTTCCTGAAATTAACCTGCATATTAAGAAAAAATCATTGGGTAAGAAAAGAATCAAGATCAAAATATCTGTGAAGATTCTCAGTCATCCAGGTGAGGTTATCTGGAAGTTGAGTCACAGCAACTGCACTTCTTCCTTATTAGGTTGAAATGTTTCAGTACTCCTCCAAATAGCTTCTTCTGTCTGAGGAGAGTTGGTAGGAGACCCCTGGTATACCCTCCACATTGGTTTCACTTCCCTCTGGTCTGAATAGGCTCGTAAGATGGACAAGGAACTGGGGGTAAGTGAAAATCCCACTTCTGCAGTCCTTCTCCACCCATTGTCATGGGTTGTTAACAATCATTCAGTGGTCTTTGTGGTGTGTGTGGTCCTAATCTTTCTGGGGATGGATGAAAGGGCAGCATGATAAATAGGAGACAGATTGTATCTAAGGCCTCCACCCCTGTTCAATGAGGGATTTTCTATATGCACATGTATGGCCTCCCTCACCCCTCTCTCAAACCACCTATGTTCTTGGTCCAGAATGAGTACATTTTGGTCATCAAATGAGTGTCCTTTGTCCTTCAAATGCAGGAACACTGCTGATTGTGGTCCTGAGTCATTGCCCCTCCTGTGCTGGGTCATTCTTCTGTTTAATGGCTGTTTGGTTTTGCCAATGTAGAGCTCTGAACACTCCTCATATTTTTAATTTGACTTGCAGAATGTTTTCTGCTCTTCAGAGCATAGTATATGGCTGCACGCCTCTGCAGCCATAATAAGAAACACTGAGTAGGTTGACTCTCCATCAACCTGAATAGGTCTACAGGCCAAAGGTTCCTCTTCTTCATTCTAATCTTTTCATATTCCCCCTTTGGGGAAATAGGTCTGGAAGGGGTTCAAACATAAACATTGAGTCTCATGGTCAGAAAAAATAGCCTCTTGTACAATTCCCAATAAATAATTGATTTCCTCCTGATTTAAATACTAGGTTTCCTCATGGTTTAAAGGGATGTGGTTTGTGGGAGGACTCACAGAAAAAACAGCACCCATTTTTTAAGGCTTCAATGAAATCAATGGGACTTACTTCAAAGTACTAATGTTTTTAAAGGCTTTATATTAGCTACATTGAAATAGGCTAACATAGTGCAAAGAAATCCCTTGAGTCATGAAACCATGGGTTCCCTGTGCTTGTTCCCATGTTTGCTTGGTTTGCAGGAATTAAGCTTTTTAAAATTTGAAATGACTGCAAGAGAGGCCCTGAGAACAACATATTACTTCTTAGCGTTAGCACTGCTATGAATGCAGTACTGACAAAGGTTCATTTCCTGCGTATCGCAGATCCCTACACGGGATAACAGCACAAGTTAATTACGAGCAATACAACTCCTCAGTCTTTCATGTCATGAGGGATGAAGAAATGGCTGCCCCAAGGACTTATCTCCAGATCTGGCGATGAGGATGCAGTATAATCATGTTATCATCATGCTATACCTGTGAGGAGAAAAAATGTGTTGAGCCTAATCTTATCTCATATCTGACATAATCCCTGCCAAGAAATAAATTAAAACCATTGGTACTGGCAAGGGGAAAATCCTGCTCTGTATTTTAATTTAAAATGGGCTCGTCATAAACTTACACCTACCCTGAAGATAAAAGAAAAAAAAAGGGAGGGGGGATTGAGACTTAATTGCTTTGTTGCACTGGCATCTGAAAAAGATAAGATGGGTGGTTTGAGTTACTTCATGTGGTGACCCCAGTTCAGAGAGCTTGTGGTCTACTAAGTTAAAAATCAAATGAAAAGATAGGACTTGAGAAAGAATTGTGAGGACGAGCTACGATGGAATATTCAAGGGTGGGGGAACTAGTATATGACGGCAATCCCGAAGAGGGGGGAAAACATGGGCCTCTTCCACCCATGAACTCTCTGTTGGGGTAGAGAGAGGGAGAGGACATGGTCCACTCTCTGTAAGGCATTTAACAAAAACAGGTGAGGAAAGATAAAAAGTCATTGAGAAACCCAGTGCACATTTTGAAAAAGCTGCCTCCTGCCCTCCAAGCCTAAAACTCAACTTCCTTCAAATATGAATGTAAGAATGGACAACTAAAACATCACACAAATTGTAAGCTTTCATAGAGGAATCCCACTTCATCAGGCAGAGTGCCACTACTTCATGGATAATCAAGAAAACAAGTCCAGAAGTTGATGGTTGATGTCTGGTTGAGGTGAATGCAGACTCAGGTTTCAAAAGTCCTGTGAGGGTGGTGGTCTCAAGCACCATTCCTTGCACCATGGTTGGAATTTTTACTCACCATTCTTATCACCCACTCTCACATTTGCGTACTCATAAGGACCAACACTTTTATTTTAATATGAAATAGTTGTTGAGGAAAAGACTTTTTGGCATGTAGAATGCCAAGGCAGCCATGATGACCGGTAAACAAAGTCCAGAATCTAAACACCATCTAAACTATCTAAGGCTTTTATTAGACCAAACAAAGAGAGAGAGAAAAAGGAAAGGGAAAGAACAGTGTTGCTGTAATTGGACTTGGATTTTGGAATTTTCATCATGTACATGCTCTGTTTTTCCTTACTGGCATGTTTGAAATTATGTGTTAATTGTTCTAAACCAAGGGCGGGCCAGAGCCCCATGTAGCCATCGCTGGATTTTGCGGGGGCACCCCCAGTCTTGCTGCACCTGTCCATGTAATTTTTCCTTTAAGAAATCAGCTTTTTAAAACTGAAAAACCCTCCTTCCACTTTCTTGTCAATAAAATTTTTCAACAACATTTTTAAAACAGGGAGGGACTCAAAATATGGAAAAAAATTTCCCTGAGAGGTCACAGAATGTTTTGAGACCTTCTAAAGAACTTATAATGAAAACTGTTTAATTTTAAAAACTTTAAAAACTGTTATTTTAATTTTTTTAGGGGTGATGTGGTGTACTTCATTGGCCCAGGCCTCCTACCCCTGAATTTAATCTAATTCTGCTTCAATTGTATACGTTTTAACTGTTTTTTAATTTTTTTGTCTGACATTATTCTGATATTGAAAACATAATCTTTTAAAAGAACAATTTTAAATACTCTCTCTAGGGGAAATTTAAGCATCCACACATTACAAAACCCTCATATCCCAAAGCCTCTTCCTCTTCCCTTCCCCACCCCATAAATAGCTATTGGTAAACAATCTTAGGCAAACAATCTTTTCTCTCTCTCTCTCTTTCTCTGGCTGCCACCTCATTATCTCAAAAGTGGGCAGAGAGAACCAGTCAGTAGTGAAAGAAAATAATTTCTATTTAGCTTTAAGATTATATAATTTGTATTTAGCATTAGCATTAAGAGGGAAGTTTAGAGGAAAGGGGATAACACTAGTTGTTTTTTTGGAGCAGTACATCCTTCTTGCTTTCTTAGTGTGAACCTTAATGAGACAGCACAATGATATACTCTGACATTAAGCTGTTGCCATTATCATTACCTTAATATATCCAGATTTTAGAGGTCATATAAAACTTAGATGATGATTGACTCAACAGAGGAAGGCACAACCTTGGGTTTGCAAGACCTGGGCAGGGCTGATGAGGTCACTAACTCAGAGGGCCACCATAACTTGGAAATGGCAGGGCAGGACACAGCAACAACAAGAACAACTTAGAGGGACTCCTCTCATACACTGCTTGATTCTTAGCTTTCAACTTTTAGTGAACACAAGGACGTGTAGTGCAAACAGCGGGAGGGGAGGCAACAGCTTTAAAACGTTGGAGATCAGGTTCTGCTCACCTCCAGGGAAATCAGCACTGTTGGGTGGTAGGAAATTGGTCCCACGTGTCTTGTTAAATTGGCATCCGATGTTCATCTATCCTCTTGAAAAGACTGTTAGAACAAGCACAGCAATGCTGTTTTTAAAGTAACCAGCGTTTGCGTTGTGTTTGTATGTGTGTGTTTATGTGACAGAAAACCAGGTGGGATTGAGCATTTTAGCATCTCTTGGTTTTCTATAAGTGACCATTGTAAACTATTGCTTTTAGTTGACCCTTCCCTCCTCTTCAAGGAGGCAGATTGTTCTTTGTTCTTATTTGTCTGTTATGGGTGGATGCACATGAAGGCATCTCCATTTTGTCCTTCAACATACTTGCACACAGAAGACAGCTCTAGGGGCTTCTGCACACAAATCTAGGCTTTATCCTAAATGGATTTCTTGGAACAATATGTGTAAGCTTTCCCTCTGACCTCACTATGGGCTTCCTGAGTGCTGACACCTGTTCATAGCCATAAGTTCACCTTCCTAGCCAGCTGCATTCTAACGTACCACAGATTTCAATGAAGACATCTAATGGTTCCAAACTGACACAAAAGCATGGTACAATTAAGCATAATTTTAACAAATAATAACCAATTAAACAGCCTTTGAAGTGCATTTTGCACTCCTGTCCAAGGTGTGCCTCAGGCAACTCTGTCTGTTTCCTGTTACTGAGTTCAGCCTTGCTGTCTTTTTGATTGTGTTCCTCACACCTTGATGCTAAAACAGGGCCTGACAACACATGCCTCGGGCTGTATGCAACCCTGGCAGCCCCCTTTTTTGCCTCTTAGTGCTGTGTTGCCTTGGGCAAACCATACAGTCCCAAAGCACCCCCCCCAAAAGGGACTGAGTACAGTGGTGCCTCGCTAGACGATTGCCTCGCAGGACGAGGAAATCGCTAGACGATGCCTTTTTGCGAGCGCTACTGTGCTTCGCAAAACGATGTTTCCCTATGGGGAATTTCGCTAGACGATGAGGTTTCCCCATAGGAGTGCGCCGACTAGTGGTCAAAAGCTGTCAGTGCAGCTGTCAGTGCATTCCTATGGGGACCCTCACTCGCTAGACGAGGTTTCCCTATGGGAAATTTCGCAAGACGACTGCATTTTCCCTTGGAATGCATTGAAGCGATTTCAATGCATTCCAATGGGAAAACGTGCTTCGCTAGACGATGTTTTCGCTAGACAGCGATCCTCGTGGAACGGATTAACATCGTCTAGCGAGGCACCACTGTACTTTATAGCTAGAAAGCCTTGAAAAGGGTCACCCTAAAATAATAACCACAGTTATTATTTAATGGTGTACAATGGGTGATACCTATCACCATCATCTATGGAACTAAATTCTCAGCTAGTTTTCCTTTTTTCTGTTCCCTTTGTAGGAGAAGGAGAATGTTCTGTGGGGCTATAGGGTGCAAGGGGAGATCATAGCAGTCTCTTGCACCATAAGGAGTCGTTACTGTTGCTGTTGAATTCAGGCCTCCAGTTGAGCTTGCGATGCAGTAGTTAAACTGCTGTATTGCAGCCAAAACTCTGCTCATGACCCAGGTTCAACCCCAGGTAGCCATCTTAAGGTTCACTCAGCTTCCCTTCCTTCCAAGGTCTGCAAACTGAGTACCCAGCTTGCTGCAGGAGGGGGGGGAGGGGAATGAGTAGCCTGCATAACTAAATTGTAAACCACCCAGAAAGTGCTTTAAGCACTATGGGGCAGCATATAAGTAGCACACGTTGCTTTGCATTTTTTGAGTTTGGGGGTTGGTTTAGTGTGACTGCTGGCTTCAGGAACTTGCTCATTCCTCTTTTAGAAATGTCTATGTTCTTGGTGATGTTTGAATGCTGCTTATGTGTATATTCTTTTTTTGTAGTACATTATTCTTGAATACTCTAATTGACATTGGCGTTATTCCTAATGCCCCCTTTAGACAGCACACTTTTCTGTGTCCTGTCAAGTCAATTCTGACTTATGGTGACCCTTTTCTGGGATTTTCTAGGTAGACAGTACTCAGAAGTAATTTACTATTTCCTTCTTCTGGGGGGCACTCTGTGCAGCTTACCGAGGGCCACACAGGTTGCCTCTTTTTCCAGGAGGCACAATGGGGTATCAAACTCCTAACCTCTGGCTCTGCAGCCAGATTCCTAAACCTCTGAGTCTTTTCTGGATGCCATCCTACAATGGCATCCCAATTTCTTCTGCTATATGTTGTAATTTCAAGCTAAAGATCCACAGAACACATATTCCTTCTGCATACATGAGCAGCCCACACAGGGGAGAAGGAAACAGGTAACATGCTTTTAGATAACGAGCACTTATTATTTTAAAGTGACATTAGAATTTCGCTCCTCAGGCCATGAGTGATAACTTCAAGTTCGGTAATTGTTGGTCAGTCTCCATCCACATCTTAAAATAACCAAACAACTGTTCATGGTTTCATAGCTGCAGTGTCCTCCACATCCTGCAATGTCCTGAACCTAAACATAAAGAAAAGAAAAAAAAGGAGAAATTATAGAAGGGAGGCAAGGCAAAGCGAACATTTACCCCTCACCGGAGCTGTATCCATAGCAACTGGAACTATTCATTTGCTGTCTCGAATAATGTGTTCAAGCCTGTCTCGCTAACAATTCAGTAGAAGACATTGACAAATGATCGCTATATTCAGCCATCCATTTTAAATATGTAGTCTATTTGGCTGAATTCTAATTTGGCCAATTAATACCAAACTAACAATGCTATCTGATGAGTTGTTCCTCAGAAGAGGGAAATAATTTCTTGCTATATCTCTAGCAGGCACAAACATGCCAAATATTGTACTTCCTTTACTCTGGGTTATTAACCATCAGCAGTGAACAGTTGGACAGTGTTACTTAGCCCGTGGTGCAGATGTTTGTGTTCTTAGTGGGGGATTTTTAGTGGGTGGGGAGTGTTTGGGGATTTTTTATGTGTGTGCATGTGGGTCTGGTCTCTGGGTGTCTGTGTGAATTTCGTTGTATGTGTATACTATGTATATACTTACAATGACAATAAATTTAATAAATAAATAATAATAATCCAGAATTAGCGGCACGGCAGCTACAGTTGCCGCCATTCTGCTTCAAGTGGCAATCCAGAGGCAGCATGTTTATCACAAGGTCCCATTCCATTTGTCACCATGCCTACGTTCCAGGCAGGTGAGAAGAAAACTGAATGACTCCAACATCAAGGATGATAGCCTCGTTCACGCCGGCATAAAGCTCCATCTTACATGATGGGAAATGACAGCTTGATGGAACTATAGCTGGAGTCACTGCAGCATAACCTGGCCAGTGTCAGTTTAGTAGCAAGTATTTTGAGGCCTGCTTCATAACAATTGAGTTTGTATTTGTTGGCCAGAATCCTATAGGTGTTCACATAAGTCTTGCATAACTTGCCCTGGCTAACTGCAGCTAATTGATGAGGTGTGTGGCCATGTACCCATATAAGCACCAGGACATCATCAATCAGCTGCACGTCATGTGACATTACATGAACATCAACAAGAACATCAATAGGATTATTTGTTGCTTTTACATCCAATGAGCTCAAGGCATCGTATATGGCGCTGTTCTGCCCCATTTCACCCTTGTGAGGTGAATGAAATTCAAAGAGCATGATTGGCCCAAGGTCACACAGTGCGTTGAATGGTGATTTGAAGCTATGTCTCAGACAAATCCTTGCCTAACACTCTATCCTCACTGCTACTTGCTCATTCTTAAAATTTTCTCTAGCTGATGCTAACAGGTATACTCTAAGAAGGTATAAGTCTAGATCCAGGCCACTGTTTCTTGCAAAAGATGGTGATGGGAACCTTTCAACAGCTACTCAGTATAGATTTTCTGAACAAGAGAATATAAATAGAGAAAAACAGAGTGCCTTAGTTTCTTTCCCATTATGGCATTATCTTTGTTCACTAAGTGGGAAAGAAAGTGAAGTGTGTTAATGTCGCACCCTACAGGGTAGCATTTCGCGTAGTTATGATCTACAATAGCTGAATGATTAGCTGAAGATCCAAACACATGATGACTACAAAGAGATCTCTGAAGGTTGCTTGAAAACAAAAGACACACACAAAAAGTATTTGAAGAATGCCTTTTAGTTGTCAAATGAGCTGCAAAGGTTTTATGCAGAACAGGTCTCAGCACTTCTAGGTGGCTAGAAATGATTCAGTAAGATTTTCCCCTCCCCCCCCCTGCTACCAGCTAAGGTTTGTAGTTCCTCTGTATGTGAGTCATGAAACTGTTGTTGTGACCTCCATTTCAGCACATTATGACTGATAAAGCATCTAATGAAACTAAATTGATTCGCTTTGTGAAATCTGGGTTTTGACTGGGGTAATTGTAGACCCCATTAGGCAGCTAGATGCAGGCAGTCCTCTGCAGTGCTCAGGTGTATTCAATGAGATGGGAAAAGGCAAAATATTTTCGAACGTTATTCAACAGCTGCTATCTCCAGACAGCCAGGTTGGGAGGGCATGAGTTAAGTAATACTTAGGAAGAACTGGCAGCAACACACACACACACACCCCACCACCACCTCTCCCTCTCTTTCTTTCTGCCCATCCCCTTCCCCTTCTCTCTCCCACTCTCACTAAAAGAGAAATCCTGGTTAGGACACACCTGAGTATGACTCTTGTCTCTTTTTTAGTACTGTCAGTGAGATGAAGCATCTGGCTGCGGAGCCAAGGTTTGGAAGTAGAGATGGGCACGAATTAAAAAATGAATCACCAAATTTGTTTTTAAAAATAACTAATTTGTTGATTCATATTCATGCGAATCAATGCCCCCCATGAATACAAATCAACAAATTTTCAGCAATTTTTGATTTGTCAATTTGTTTGGCTATAAAATGGCCCCCAAGGCGCCTAGACACACCAAACATGCAGGGAAGCTTCCTCTGACTCTCCTTACAATATCTCCAAGTTTGGAGAAGACTGGGTTTCCCCAAGCCAGCTGCTAAAGGTCAATTTCCTGAGGGACACATTTTGTGGGTGTGTAACTTGGATGTCTGAAACCCAATCTTCACCAAACTTGGGAGAGATTGTAGAGGGGAGCTGGTAGAAGCTTCCCTACATGTTTGGTGTCTCTAGGTGCCTGGGGGAAACTTACCTGGGGGCCTTTTTTGTTGGTGTTTAACTCAGACATCCAAAACCCATACTTCACCAAATTTGCCAGGCTTATAGAAGAGAGTCAGAGGAAGCTACCCTGAAAAGTTGGTGTTTCTAGATGCTGGGGGGGGGGCATTTTATAGGGTTTTAAAGTAAAAGATGAATTGACAAATTGATTAATCAGAAAAAGGTTGTAAATTTGTAATTCGTGATTCATTGACCTTGACGAATCATGAATCACCATTTTCCTGATTCGTGCCCATCTCTAGTTGGAAGTTCAATTACCCACTGTGCCTTCTAGGAGAAGGGCCAATCTGTGTGGCCTTGGGCAAGCTGCATAGTTCCAGAGCATCCGCCAGAGGAAGGGACTGGTAAACCACTTCTGAGTACTCTCTAACTGTAAAACCCTGGAAAGGGTTGCCATAATTTGGAATCCACAGCATATACTCATTGTTATAGTTCACATACAACCCAAAGTATGGCAACCTGATAGAAAAGAAGATGGAGTCCATGTGAATTTAATAGTTATTCAGAAGGGAAAACCCTATAAAAAGGTGCAGCTTTCATGTGAATTACACTTCCTGAAAATTTCTCCTTCACACAGTCATTAAAGGGACAGGAACCCCATCCTAACAATAAGGCCCAACAACTAGCAGTGGATGCCAAATATGAACCTGAGGCACAGACATCAACGAAAGACTATGTGTCTGTGAGTACAGGTGTAGTAATTGAATTTGCAGTTCCAAAAGTGAGTTTATGGAGCTTTCACATACCCAGATCACACTAAGTTTTATCTCCCAGGTTTCACATTTAAAGCAGCTTACTTTAGGAGACACAGAGAGAGAATGACTGAGAGAGCAAGAGAGCATCTTTCAGTTATTGCTGTTATCTGGGAGTTTCGGAGTCAGGAAGTCTTATGTATCATCTGGCGATCAGCCAGTCATACCCACCTCAGCTAAATTCATACTGATATTCAGTAGATTCAGACAACTGATGGACATGGTGATACATTCATAATAGTCCAACACATTTACTTAACAGCTTTTGTCCACTGGCAGCTCAGGGCCTGGTGGGTGAACTTTATCCTGCTCCTGTTCAGACCTTGGGTTGTAGATGCACTGCCTCTCTATGAAGGACAGCAAGATTACCTGCAATAGGGAAGGTCTGTAGGTCAAGAACAAGCACATGATATGCATGACGATTGCCCAAGATTCCCTGTTCTTGTGTGCACCGAAAGCAAACCCCCCTCCTCACTGCAGAAAACTTTTCAGCCTTGTATCTGACTGGACATCTACATTTTACATGGGAACAGATACACTGCTAGGTCTGTTCAATATCTGTGAAGAATCACTTCCTCACTGAAAATTAGATATGTGTGTATGTATTTCCACCATCCCCCCACTAGAATTTTCTAGTACTTTTACACTGTCTATAGAATTATTCGTAGAAAAGCTGCATCCTGGCAGTGGATCAATGGTGAAATTGTGCAGTGTTCCACTGGTCTGTATTTTATCAACTGTAAAAATGTTAACAGATTATAAATGTGCATGACTTCACCATTGGCAAAAATGAAATCCCCAGGCTGCTCTATTTTCCATCTGGTTCTGCTGCTACTGAGATGGAATGCAAGGACACCTCCCTCTCTTTTTATTCTGATTGACATAAATAATTGTTGAATTATCTTAGTCAGGAACCCTCCCTTCACCTATATTCTTGGCTTATATTGGTCTTGGTCATTTGGGCACCATTAGTTCAATCAATGGCATTTAGCAGTACTTGCTTGTTTACTTATTTATTTCCATTGCCACCCTGCCACACAGTCTTTCTAAACAAGCCCTCTGGGCAGCTGACAAATGTGTAAATATGCATCAAGATAATTACAAATATCAGTAAAGCCTAATGATTAATTGAAGTACACAGCTGAAGCTGAGACTGCTAAGCATCACAAGGCAGAAAAATAATAGCAGAATGTTGTAAAACAGCTATCTACCTCATTCCTAACATGTCTTTTTCAAGAAGAGCAAACTAATTCATAGAATGTACATGTGGAGCTAGCCTGACTTAGGGGCAGAATTACATCAAGTGGGTGGTACTGCTGAGAAGCCCCTGTACTTATCACCCCTGTCCAAAATAAGTAAAAGAGAAGACGTTATATTCCCAGTGAAGACTCTTGTAAAGGAGGAAGTGGAGGCAAAAAGTCATATAGGGCTGTAGTGACTTTGAATTACTCCTGACAACAGATTGAGAAAGATTATATGTGTTTCAGAATGGGCTTAATATGCTCATTTTTGCCTGCTCTCATATAAAGTTCCAACAGCTATGTATTGGCAGGAAACTGAAGTTTTAGAACAGCCTTCAAATGCAGCCTCACACAGAACGGGTTTCAGTCATCCAGATTAAATATCTATCACAGTGACCAACTAGGGTAAACACATCCAAGTAAATACTACCATTCACTTAAGCAAAACGTCCTCATGCAATTAATTTTCCATTCCCTAATCATTGCTAGCAGAAGAGAAGACACTTCCCTCTCCACTTAACCTATGAAATGTTTGCATTTTGCAATACTGAAAAGGAATGAAACAGCTCTTGCTCACGTAAAATTCACACCCAATTCAGAGATGGTAAAACAGCAGAAATCAAATTAACAGAACGGATGTTTCCTGCCACTTTGAGCTTTTCCTATTATCATTGTCTTTTCCAGAGAATCTTGCCTTCTTATGATGTGCCCCAAATCATCTCAGTTTCAACATTTTTGCCTCCAGAGATAGTTCAGGCTTGATTTGCTCTAGTACTCACTTGTTCGTCTTTCTGGTGGTCTAGGGCATCTGCAAAGCTCTCCTCCAGCACCATATTTCAAACAAATCATTTTTTTCTGTCAGCTTTCTTTACTGTCCAGCTTTCACACCCATACCTGTGATCAGGAATACAAGAGTGTGGATGATGTTGGACTTGGATTCCATTGACACATCCTTACATTTGATTATCTTTTCAAATTCCTTCATTGATGCCCTTCGGAGTCTCAGTCTTCTTCTAACGTCTTGGTTGCAGTCTCCATTCTGATAGATGAATGAACCAAGGTTAAAAAAAATCTTTTAAAAAATCAGTTTCTTCATTGTCAGCATTAAAGTTATATAGTTTTTTTGTACTCATAATTTTTATCTTTTTCATGTTCAACTTCAGTCTTATTTTGGCACTTTCTTATTTCACTTTCATCAGAAATCATTTCAAGTTATTGCTGCTTTCTGCTAGTAAGACAGTGTCATCTGCAAGTCTTAAATTATTAATTTTTCTTCCACCAATTTTCACTCCTTCTTCTGAATCTAGTCCGGCTGTTTGTATATTTTCTGCATACAGATTGAATGGAAAGGTAGGTAAAATGCACCCTTATCTGACACCTTTGCCTATAAAAAAACCCATTCTGTCTCTCCACATTCTGTCCTAACAGCAGCTTCTTGTCCACAGTACATCTGGAAAATCAAGTGCTAAGGCACACCTGTTTCTTTCAGAACAATCCATAGCTTCTGACAATCCACACTGTCAAAGGCTTTGCTATAGTCTATAAAGCATAGATAGATCTTTTTCTGAAATCATTTGGTGCACTTCAGTAGCCAGTGGATATTTGCAATATGATATCAAGGGGCACTTTCTTTTCATAATCCAGCTTGAACATCAAGTATTTCTTGCTCCACATAAGGTAAAAGCCTTTGTTGCAACATCTTGAACATCAGTTCACTTGCATGGTCCTGTAGTTACTGCACTCCTTGGCCTCTCCTTTCTTGGGGATTGGAATGTATATTTCCATTCTGTGGGCCTTTTTTTGGTTTTGCATATTTGTTGGCATATTTTTGTTAGAATTTTGACAGATTCAATCCCCATGGCTTGAAATAGTTATATTAATATTCCATCTATTCCAGGTGATTTATTTCTTCCCAGTGCTTTCTGAACAACTGTCACTTCACTTTCTAGGACTGCCAGTTCTTCATCATAGATTTCTTCTTTAAATATATCTGTCATCCTTTTATCTCTTCTGTATAGGTCTTCAGTATACTGTTTCCACTTTCTCTTTATTTTCTCCTGGTCAGATAGTGTGCTTCTCTGTTGGTCTTTCAGAATTCCTAATCTATGCTTAAATTTTTCTTTGATTTCTTGGAAGTTCTGGAACAGATCTAGTTTTTCCTCTTTTGTTGTTCTCTTCTTCTTCTTTTTTTTGCATTGGTTATTGAAATAGTTCTCTTTGTGTCTATGCAACAGTTGCTGAAAAGTTGAAATCGGAACCCAACCCTAATTCCGTCATCTTTTATTTTTGCTTCTCACCTGTCCTTAACAATTTTAAATGTTTCTTCCATCATCTGTCTAGGTTTTTCTTTCCTTTTTACTGCAGGAATTGTCTTTTTGCATTCTTCCTTTATTTTATACTTCTGGTTTCCTTTATATTTCTGGTTTCAATCCATGGTTCTTCTGGTTTCAAATCAATTGTGTTTAGTAATGCAAATCTGTTCTATACATTCAATCCATCAGAAATGCTGTCTAAATTATATTTTGGCACTAGGATTTTCTTCCCCTTCACGGATTGCTGCCTTGTCATGGCGAAGGGGCTTGAGTAATTCAGAGAAGCTATGGGCTATGCCGTGCAGGGACACCGAAGACGGACAGGTCATAGTGGAGAGTTCTGACTAAACGCGATCCACCTAGAGCAGGAACTGGCAAGGCACTCCAGTATCTTTGCCAAGAAAACTCGATAGACAGAAACAAAAGGCTAAAAGATATGACGCTGGAAGATGGGAAGGCATCCAACATGCTACTGAGGAAGAGCGGAGGACAAGTACAAGTACCTCCAGAGCTAATGAAGTGGTTGGGCCAAAGCCGAAAGGACGCTCAGCTGCGGACGCGCCTGGAAGTGAAAGGAAAGTCCGATGCTGCAAAGAAAAATACTGCATAGGAACCTGGAATGTAAGATCTATGAACCGTGGTAAGCTGGATGTGGTCAAACAGGAGATGGCAAGAATTTTCTGGATCCATTTCAATCGGGTTTCAGGCTGGGTTTTGGTACGGAGACTGCCTTGGTCACCCTGTATGATGATCTTTGCAGGGAGAGAGACAGGGGGAGTGTGACCCTGTTGATACTCCTGGACCTCTCAGCGGCTTTTGACATAATCGACCATGGTGTCCTTCTGGATAGGCTGGCTGGGTTGGGAGTTCAGGGCACCGCTTTATGGTGGTTCCGTTCCTTCCTAGCTGACCGTGTCCAGAGGGTGGTGCTGGGGGACAGTTGCTCTGTCCCATGGCATTTATGTCATGGGGTTCCTCAGGGCTCGATACTGTCCCCCATGCTGTTTAACATTTGCATGGAACTGCTGGGAGAGGTCATCAGGAAGTTTGGGCTGAGGAGTCAGCAATATGCTGACAAGACTCAGCTCTACCTCTCATTTTCCACCAATCCAGGTGAGGCGGTTTCTGTGCTGAACTCGTGTCTGGACCTGATAATGGACTGGATGAGGGTTAATAAATTGAAATTCAATCCAGACAAGACAGAAGTGCTGTTAGTGGGTGCTTCGCCGGACAGGCTGGAGGGCCATTTCCCTGCCCTGAATGGGGTTACACTCCCCCTAAGGGACAGGGTCTGCAGCCTGGGGGTGCTCCTGGACCCCAGTCTAACTCTGGAAGCCCAGGTGGACTCGGTGGCTAGGGGCACCTTCCTTCAGCTGCGGAAATTATACCAGCTACGGCCCTACCTGGACGAGTGGAGTCTCATGACAGTTACACATGCACTGGTAACATCTCATATAGATTACTGCAATGTGCTCTACGTGGGGCTGCCTTTGAAGACGGTCCGGCGACTGCAACTGGTCCAGAATCGAGCTGCGCAGCTGGTGAGTGGTGGGGCCACTCGGGGACACATCAAGCCGATTCTGTTTAAATTACATTAGCTACCAGTTGCTGCCCGGGCCCAATTCAAAGGGCTTGTTTTGACATATAAAGCCCTAAACGGCTTGGGCCCTGGATACCTGAAGGACCGCCTCCTTCCATATGAACCTACCCGGCAGTTAAGATCTAGCCAGGGGGCCCTTTTGAAAGAGCCGTCCCTCAAGGAGGTAAGAGGGATGGCTTGTAGACAAAGGGCCTTTTCGGCAGCTGCCCCCAGACTATGGAACGTCATCCCAATTGAGATTTGTCTGGCGCCGAAATGTCATCAGCGTCGGCGTTCCAGAAGGCTTTTAACTGAAATAATATCAACTGTGGGTCCTGATGGCAATTTTTAGAGTATATATTTTAATTGTATTTTAATTGTTTTAATTTTTTTTACTGTATTTTAATTGTTGTAAGCTGCCCAGAGACCTTTGGGTAGTGTGGATGGCATATAAGTTAAATAAATAAATAATAAAATAAAATAAAGAATAAACATTGACATCCTTGGCGTCAGTGAACTAAAATGGACGGGAATGGGCAAATTCAATTCAGACGATTATCATATCTACTATTGTGGGCAAGAATCCCGTAGAAGAAATGGAGTAGCCCTCATAGTCAACAAAAGAGTGGGAAAAGCTGTACTGGGATACAATCTCAAAAATGACAGAATGATTTCAATACGAATCCAAGGCAGACCTGTCAACATCACAGTAATCCAAGTTTATGCACCAACCACCAATGCTGAAGAGGCTGAAATTGACCAATTCTATGAAGACTTACAACACCTTCTAGAACTGACACCAAAGAAAGATGTTCTTGTCATTATAGGGGATTGGAATGCTAAAGTAGGGAGTCAAGAGATAAAAGGAACAACAGGTAAATTTGGCCTTGGAGTTCAAAACGAAGCAGGGCAAAGGCTAACAGAGTTTTGTCAAGAGAACAAGCTGGTCATCACAAACACTCTTTTCCAACAACACAGGAGGCGACTCTACACATGGACATCACCAGATGGGCAATACCGAAATCAGATTGATTATGTTCTCTGCAGCCAAAGATGGAGAAGCTCTATACAGTCAGCAAAAACAAGACCCGGAGCTGATTGTGGCTCTGATCATCAGCTTCTTATAGCAAAACTCAAGTTTAAACTGAAGAAATTAGGAAAAAGCACTGGGCTAGTCAGGTATAATCTAAACCAAATCCCTTATGAATACACAGTGGAAGTGAAGAACAGATTTAAGGAACTAGATTTGGTGGACAGAGTGCCTGAAGAACTATGGATGGAGGCTCGTAACATTGTACAGGAGGCAGCAACAAAAACCATCCCAAAGAAAAGGAAATGGAAGAAAGCAAAGTGGCTGTCCAACGAGGCCTTACAAATAGCAGAGAAGAGAAGGGAAACAAAATGCAAGGGAGACAGGGAAAGTTACAGAAAATTGAATGCAGACTTCCAAAGAATAGCAAGGAGAGACAAGAGGGCCTTCTTAAATGAATAGTGCAAAGAAATAGAGGAAAAGAATAGAAAGGGAAAAACCAGAGATCTGTTCAAGAAAATTGGAGATATTAAAGGAACCTTTTGTGCAAAGATGGACATGATAGAGGACAAAAATGGTAGGGACCTAACAGAAGCAGAAGACATCAAGAAGAGGTGGCAAGAATACACAGAGGAATTATACCAGAAAGATCTGGATGTCCCGGACAACCCAGATAGTGTGGTTGAGCCAGACATTCTGGAGAGTGAAGTCAAGTGGGCCTTAGAAAGCATGGCTAACAACAAGGCCAGTGGAGGTGATGGCATTCCAGCTGAACTATTTAAAATCTTAAAAGATGATGCTGTTAAGGTGCTACACTCAATATGCCAGCAAGTTTGGAAAACTCAGCAGTGGCCAGAGGATTGGAAAAGATCAGTCTACATCCCAATCCCAAAGAAGGGCAGTGCCAAAGAATGCTCCAACTACCGTACAATTGCACTCATTTCACACGCTAGCAAGGTTATGCTCAAAATCCTACAAGGTAGGCTTCAGCAGTATGTGGAACGAGAACTCCCAGAAGTACAAGCTGGATTTCGAAGGGGCAGTGGAACTAGAGACCAAATTGCTAACATGCGCTGGATTATGGAGAAAGCCAGAGAGTTCCAGAAAAACATCTACGTCTGCTTCATTGACTACGCAAAAGCCTTTGACTGTGTGGACTACAGCAAACTATGGCAAGTCCTTAAAGAAATGGGAGTGCCTGACCACCTTATCTATCTCCTGAGAAATCTATATGTGGGACAGGAAGCAACAGTTAGAACTGGATATGGAACAAGTGATTGGTTCAAAATTGGGAAAGGAGTACGACAAGGCTGTATATTGTCCCCCTGCTTATTTAACTCATATGCAGAATACATCATGCGAAAGGCTGGACTAGACGAATCCCAAGCCGGAATTAAGATTGCCAGAAGAAATATCAACAACCTCAGATATGCAGATGATACCACTCTGATGGCAGAAAGTGAGGAGGAATTAAAGAACCTCTTAATGAGGGTGAAAGAGGAGAGCACCAAAATGGTCTGAAGCTCAACATCAAAAAAACCTAAGATCATGGCCACTGGTCCCATCACCTCCTGGCAAATAGAAGGGGAAGATATGGAGGCAGTGACAGATTTTACCTTCTTGGGCTCCATGATCACTGGAGATGGTGACAGCAGCCACGAAATTAAAAGGCGCCTGCTTCTTGGGAAGAAAGCGATGAGAAACCTAGACAGCATCTTATAAAGCAGAGACATCACCTTGCCGACAAAGGTCCGCATAGTCAAAGCTATGGTTTTTCCAGTAGCGATGTATGGAAGTGAGAGCTGGACCATAAAGAAGGCTGACTGCTGAAGAATTGATGCTTTTGAATTGTGGTGCTGGAGGAGACTCTTGAGAGTCCCCTGGACTGCAAGGAGAACAAACCTATCCATTCTGAAGGAAATCAACCCTGAGTGCTCACTGGAAGGACAGATCCTGAAGCTGAGGCTCCAATACTTTGGCCATCTCATGAGAAGAGAAGACTCCCTGGAAAAGACCCTGATGTTGGGAAAGTGTGAAGGCAAGAGGAGAAGGGGACGTCAGAGGACGAGATGGTTGGACAGTGTCATCGAAGCAACCAACATGAATTTGACCCAACTCCAGAAGGCAGTGGAAGACAGGAGGGCCTGGCGTGCTCTGGTCCATGGGGTCACGAAGAGTTGGACACGACTTAACAACTAAACAACAACAACAAAAGGATTTTCTTAGTGCTCTTCTTCAGCTTTATTCTAATGTTTGATATTATGAGTTCACTATTAGTACCACTATCTGCTCCTAGTCTTGTCTTGGCAGACAAGAATACAGCTTCTCCATCTCCTGCTTCCAACTACATAGTCTATTCAATTTCTATATTGGCCATCTAGTGATCTCTATATGTAGAGTTGTCTGTTTGGTTGCTTAAAGCATATATTTATGATAAACAGATTGTTGGCTTCACAGAACTCTATGAATCATTCTCCTGCTTCATTTTTCACCCACAAACCAAATTTTCCACCAACATTTGTTTCTGTTTTCTTTCCTACCTTTGTGTTCCAGTCACCTATGATTGTAAGCATGTCTTGCTTTGGTGTGTGATCAATTTCCTCCTGAATGCTCACATAAAAGCTGTCAATTTTATCTTCTTCAGCATCTGTAGTTGGAGCAGACTTTAATAATTATTATGTTGATAGGCTTCCCCAACAGTTTGATTAATATTATTCAGTTAGACCTTCTATTATAGACCCAACTTGCCTCAATATTACGGCCACATAATTTCTTCTGAGTTTCTCATTTCCAGAGTAAAACACTTGGAGTTTTCTTACTGAAAATACCCTGTTCTAGCCCACTTTAGTTCAGTGACCCCAAGCACAGCAATGTTTAAACATTCAATTTCTTGGTTTATGATTTCCAGTTTACCTTGATTCATACTTCTGACATTTCATGTTCCAGTTGTATGTGTTGTGCAGCATCAGACTTCCCTTTCCTTTCATCTCTGTGCATGTCAGCCACTAGACATCCTTTCAGCTTTAATTACTTGCATAATTAGCAACATTCATACTTGTCTTTTGTTGTTTCCCTGTTGTTGATTGGATAATTTCCAACCTGGGAATCTCATTTTCCAGCACTATCTCTTATTTCATTTTGGACTGCCTCATCATAGGGTTTTCAAGGTAAGAAAGGTTTGTTGTTGTTGTTTAGTCGTTAAGTCGTGTCTGACTCTTCGTGATCCCATGGACCAGAGCACGCCAGGCCCTCCTTAGCAGTGGTTTAACATTGCCTTCTTCTGCACATTACTAAAAAGAGTGAGTGTCACTGCTGTTGTCCATAAAAGATAGTCTGCCAGGATCATATTCAGCTACCATTGCTGCCCAGTAACTGCCCTCCAGATGTTTCTCCACCCCCATCACCATTAGAAATATCAATTCTCTTTTGCTAATGCAGCCCTTACATCTCAAGAGGGTGGATGCATATTCGTCTAGTGCCTCAGCTGTGAATATTTCACCTTGGGTGATCCGGAGTCCAGATGGGGAGAAAACCTGGAGGAAGGGTGCCAGAGCCATAATAAAGTTACAAAGATATAATCAGAAATCACACTACTGAGCAGAAGCTTAGGCATTTCAAACTGCTCTTTGACAATGGACTTTGTGACAAGCAGCCTCACCCAGTGTCTCAAGGAGAAGCTGATTGGCCAGGGCTGAGCCAATCACGATTTGCCAGGTGGGTTCAAGGGAAGAAAAAAGTAGTCTGAGAGGGAGAGAGCTTTCAGTTGAGAGAGTTAACAGTCAGAGAGGGCTGAAGGGAGGTTGATATATAGTTTACCAGCACAGTAGTGTGGGTTTCCAAAAGAGAATTGTCTATCACAGTTACATTGTTAAGAAAGAAAAGAGCTTACCTACCTGTAACTCTGGTTCTTCGAGTAGTCCTCTGTGAATTCACACTAATGGGTTAATCTGCGCCTGAGCAGAGCAGCCTCCGGAAACTTCCACAGCTTTAAGCACTTAGTGCTGGGACCTCCCCTACACCTGGCTATATAACTCCGCCCCCGGCCCAGTGCTTCAGTTCTTAAAGAACCGACCGCCGCTGCCCAACATGCCATGGCACACGTGACGGACAGCGGGGAGGAGGGCGGGACGTGTGAATTCACAGAGGACTACTCGAAGAACCAGAGTTACAGGTAGGTAACCTCTTTTCTCCTTCATGTCCTCTGTGAATACACACTAATGGGTGACTGGCAAGCTGACCAACCAGGAGGAGGGACGTCACAAAAGTGCAGAGCCAGGACAGCTCGCCCTACTGCAGCCTGAGCCTTCGGCTGGACTACCAGGCGGTAGGGCGAGATGAAGGGAGACGGAGTGGCACACGTGGCAGCGCGGCAGACATCTGCGACGTCCATGTGATAGAGAAAGGCCATTGAGGATGCCACAGCTCTAGCAGAGTGAGCTCTCACTGATTTTGGAAGAAGAGTCTCTGCCAAATCATAAGGAAGGCGGATGGACTGGACCATCCAGCTAGACGTGGTCTGAGAGGAAGCCGGTACTCCGAAGGAGAGCCAGCAAAGGTGACAGAGAGACGTTGTGAGACAGAGCACGCTTCACGTCTAGAGCGTGCAGAGCTGTTTCAAGCAGTGAAGATGGTGTGGGAAAGAGACCAGGAAGGACAGCTGGCTGGTTGAAATGGAAGGCAGAAAATACCTTAGGCAAGAAGGTAAGGCCTGGCCGTAAGGTTGCTTTGCAGAAAAGGAGGACCGGCTCTTAGTGTAGCCAGCCTTCCAGCCCTGCAAGTTAAGGATAGTGCCAGGAGCAAGGCAGCCTGGAGGGTTGCCAAAGAATTAACTGGAGAGACCACTGAGGTGTCAGTGGTCTATAGGCAGGGCACATATTCTCCGGGCCGTGGAGAAATAGCGTGCAGGTAGAACGGGCCAGTCCCAGGCAAACCAGTGAAGGAGAAACCGAAGGAGCGCGTCCAGAGACATTGGCCTAGTAGGCCAATGTCGTCGTGATGCAAAGGGACAGAATGCCTACTCATGAAAGGGGTAGGTCAAGGTGGTAGAAGGTGTGTAAGCATGATGGATCACGTCCATTACTGTCGGGGAAGACTCCAAGCGGACAGGTAGGGGAACCCGAGGTCCGGATGAAACCTCCGACCCCTGTCCCGAGGTAGTAGGTGAGGGACCAGGTGCAGCGTGATGTATTCTGCAGGTCCCGGGAGCAAGATCGAGAACCATGGCTAGCGAGGCGACCAAGCATGACGGTCGCACACTCATGGTGGACTTGAACAACAGGCCTTCGAAGAAGGGGCAAAGGTTGAACCTGTAAAGGAGGCCCCATGACCAATAGGTCAGGAAGGCATCCCCTAGGGAGGCGTGGCCAACACCGGCTCAGGAGCCAAACATGGCACACTTCTTGTCCATTCAAGATGCGAAAGCATCCATGCCTGGAGTCCCCCACCAACGACAGAGGCAATGAAAGATGGTATCGTCGAGAGCCCGCTCGTGAGAGCAGGACTCTGGTCTGCTGAGATGGACTGCCATGGAAGTGTTCTCGCCTGCCAAATGTACAGCCACTCGATAAATGTGGCGAGCATAACACCATCTCGAAAGGTTGATGGTGTGAAAAAGAAGGCGTAACGAGTGAGTGCCGCCCTGCTTGTTTATATAATAAACTGCAGCGGCATTGCCTAATGCGACCTGGACCACCCGACCCCGGAGCAGGGACTCAGAGTCCTAAAAGGTATTGGTGAGTGCCAGGAGCTCCAGCACAATGATATGCAGGCTGGCTACTACCATGAACCAGCGGCGAAGGGCCACGTGGTGGCGTGGACAAGCCCCCCGCAGTGTGGCGGGCTGGTATCCAACAGTGACCGAACCAACTGGGTCAAGAGACCAGAGGGTCCCCCTGTCTGTAGGGTGTGGGGGCAGGGGGTTTCCACCCATCTAGTTGAGCAGCGCGTTCCGGAGTCACCTGGAACAACATGGATGGGCGGTCGCAAGATATCTGAAAGAGTGAGAGAAACCAGGCTTAAAGGGACTGCATCATCGGTCAAGCAAGCTGTCCCACAGCTGCAGTAGATGTCATCAGCTCCAGGAGTCGCTGGACCTGTAGGGCAGGGAACCAAGCGCCTGAAGAAAAAGGGAGCATAACAAATTATGCATTGTCACAGACTTGATGTCAGGGGGAAAAGCCTGCTTCAAGAGAGCATCCAAAGTCACATTAACACAGTTTACACAGTGTGTAGGTGGTAAAGTCAACTTCACTATGTTGACCTATAGTCCCAACGCTGACGAAAGGGACAGTGCCAAGGACGTATGCTTACCAGCCTGTGACTTGGCCCCGCGACCAGGAGCCAGTTATCCAACCATGGGTAAACAGTGATTCCCCCAAGTGAAACCCTGAGAAAGCGATGACGGTCTAACAAGATGCCCACATGAAAGTGAGCATCTTACGATAAACCAACCCCCTGGACGTAACCAGTGAATAACAGAGTCCAAGGAAGCCGTATGGAAACTACGCAGAGTAATAAAAGAATTCAGGCTTCCAACCCCAAGGACGGGCCAGAGGCCTCCATCCTTGGTTTTTTTTTTTTTTTTTGGGTGGGGTTAGGGGTGGAGGCGGCCATAACACGGCCTGTGACAGGGGTACATCAAATACAGTGGCATAGCTGGGAAGACAAGGAGCCAAACGGACTGACTGGTCAACAACAGAGAAGTAAAGAGACCGCTCAGTCTTGCGGTCCTGCCTGCAATCCTGTCGGTCAGGGCACTGCCTGCCCACATGTCTAGGGGCAGCGGCTGGTAACTTTGGGGTTGAGGCCATTGATGTTCCCGGGATGCCCTAGGCTGATAGGACCATCGTCAGGCTCTTGTGGTTTTTACGCCGCAAATAACTGTGCCGCCGTCTAGAGCTTGAGCAGGTTATCAAGAATAACAACAGTTTTCTGACTAAAGAAAAACCCTACACCAACAACGGCAGGTCCTGACCCGTCAGTTGTTTAGATGCTGGTTTTAAGGCGTATCGAGCAGCAGTGCGCTCGTGATGCACCTGCAGCAGTGCCTCCTAGTGATGTGGGAGGCCTGAACTGTAAAGGTGCACAGGAGCTACCTGCACAGTGGGCAGCGCAAAACTCTATAAGTGGCGATGATAAGCCCCCATGGCAAAGGAGTAAGTGGCTACATGGCGGCCAAAAACAAATAACAACGCCGACCAAAGAACTCCTCATCCGTTAACAGTAAAGGAGTGTGACTATCTGTGACAACTGAGAGGGGTGTAGGAAGATTGGTTGGAAAATCTTCCTCCCCCCTGTGACTCATGTGAGTCCCAATCCTGAATAAGGTAAGCCCTCCTGACGAACAGGGGAGAAGACTGTCCTAGCATGAACCTGACCAAGCTCAGGCTCAACAGAGTTGTCAGAACGGAGAAGGCCGAACGGGTTAACAGCAGGTTCGGTTGAACCTGCGAACATTGTGCTGCCAGAGCTGAGTTCGAGGGAGCACTCACCTGAAAGCGTATGTGGAGGCGCAAAGCACTCCATAGCCCATGGCTCAGAACGATGCCAGGTGGAGCGGGATGGCGGTGGTGGCAGAATGCTCATAGCTCCTATACTGGACAAAAGGGACTGGTCCTACACAACCTTGTCAGCGTGATAGGACCTACCTGAGGAAAATTACCCAGGTCTACCCGACAGCGGCAGGGTTCTTGGGTGGACTCCTGTGAGTCCTTTACCTATGAGCCTATACTGGCACCGGCAGCTGAGGCGGGGCCGCAGGCTACTACGTGAACCAGCCCATTGATAAAGAGGGCTGTTTTGTGTCAAATTATCAGCCACCAAACAGGTGCTACCCCAGCCAGGGATATCACCGACTAGCAGGGCTAGTGGTGGGAGTTGCAGGCCCCCCCCTTTTCAGAGGCAAAGCTAGGGCTGTTAATGTTGCCAGAAAGCTCTTGCCTTGGCACCTAACTGATTTTGGAAATAGCAGCTGCGTGAACAAGCCCCTTGATAAATGAGGGCTGTTTCATGCCAAACCACCCAAGGGTGTTAACCCAGTCAGGCATATCACTGACACGTAGGGCTAGCTGCGGGAGCTGAAGGGGCCCATACTATCCCCAAGGCTTACCGCATGTTGCCGGAACATCTACAGCCTCGGCGTGCAGCTCTATCCGGAATCGGCAGCGGCATGAACGCGCCCACGAAGGAGGGCTGTCGTGCGCCAATCACACGCAGAGGCTTTGCCCCATGTCAGGAGAATCACTGACAGGCGGGGGAGGCGACCGGCGCTGCAGGAGGCCCTTTCTTCTTCAAGGGCAGGGCTCCAGATGCCCAACTCACTGCAGGTTAACAGCTGTATGAACGAGCCCCTTGAAACAAGAGGGCTGTTCCATGACAACCTCCGAAGAGGCTGTACCCCACTGACGAGCGGGGAGCAGGAGCTACGGAGGCCCTTTCCTCTTCCAAGGACAATCCTAGGCTGTGCAGAAGCCCAGCTCACTGCGAAACAGCTGTGAGAACGAGCCCCTTGAACAAGAGGGCTGTTCTATGCCAAACTCCGGAGAGGCTCTTCCCCTGTCAGGAGAATCACTGACATGCGGGGAAGGTGACCAGCGCTGCAGGAGGCCCTTTCTTCTCCAAGGGACAGGGCGACAGAGCCCTAACTCACTGCGGGGTCAACAGCTGTATGAACGAGCCCCTTGAAACAAGAGGGCTGTTCCGCGCCAACCTCCGAAGAGGCTGTACCCCACTGACGAGCGGGGAGCAGGAGCTACGGAGGCCCTTTCTTCTTCCAAGGGCAATCCTAGGCTGTGCAGAAGCCCAGCTCACTGCGAAACAGCTGTAAGAACAAGCCCCTTGAAACAAGAGGGCTGTTCTATGCCAAACTCCGGAGAGGCTGTACCTCAGTCAGGAGAATCATTGACAGGCGGGGCAAATCTCAGAAGCCGTCCTCTTCAAACCTGCTAGGAAGAGGAAATTGCAAACAGACAGAAAGCTGTTGCTCTTAAGCCTAGGGGTAACTTTATAAAGAAGGTAAAAGAGACCTTTATGTCTTTAAGAGAAAAGCCCTGAGGGCTGCAAAGCCAGCTTTGTAGAGGCTTTGTAAAGTTTTACAAGGAAGAGCTAATGCCAGCTAATACCTTATCCCCAGGCAAAAGAATCAACTTGTTACAGAAGAAAGAACAAAGGGAGGTCAAAGAAAGGAATAGAATCATTTCTACTTGCGAAGTTCCAAACGAAGCTGCTGCTACAGCGGCGGTCAAAAAAAGAACTGAAGCACTGGGCCAGGGGCGGAGTTATATAGCCAGGTGTAGGGGAGGTCCCAGCACTAAGTGCTTAAAGCTGTGGAAGTTTCCGGAGGCTGCTCTGCTCAGGTGCAGATTAACCCATTAGTGTGTATTCACAGAGGACACGAAGGAGAACTTGCTATAGTTAGAAAGTTGGTTCTTTAAGACAGTGGTCCCCAACCTTGGGCCTCCAGATGTTCTTGGACTAAAACTTCCAGAAGCCTTCACCACCACCTCTGCTGGCCAGGATTTCTGGGAGTTGAAGTCCAAGAACATCTGGAGGCCCAAGGTTGGGGATCACTGCTTTAAGACACAAGAAACTGCATGACTAAGAATTATGCCATTACACTTCATAAAATAAAATACATTATTGTTTCTTTTACAATTGAATCAGTTTGGCTCTTATGTTTTGGGCTTAACGATAGCCTAGCAAAGGGACTAGAGAGTTGGAAAAGTGATTAGCCGTGTGGGCTTATCACAGACCTTTAACCCACATTTGGTGCAAGGAAGTCAGGGCAGCACTCCTGGCCCTGGATGTGCAGGTAGGCTCGCCTTTGTCTTTAGAGGAAGCCTAGGGTGAAAGCCCCCTTCACAGATTGCTGCCTTGTCATGGCGAAGGGGCTTGAGTAATTCAGAGAAGCTATGGGCTATGCCGTGCAGGGACACCCAAGATGGACAGGTAGTAGTGGAGAGTTCTGACTAAATGCGATCCACCTAGAGCAGGAACTGGCAAGCCACTCCAGTATCTTTGCCAAGAAAACTCCATGGACAGAAACAAAAGCTAAAAGATATGATGCTGGAAGATGAGCCCCTCAGGTCGGAAGGCGTCCAACATGCTACTGAGGAAGAGCGGAGGACAAGTACAAGTACCTCCAGAGCTAATGAAGTGGTTGGGCCAAAGCCGAAAGGACGCTCAGCTGCGGACGCGCCTGGAAGTGAAAGGAAAGTCTGATGCTGCAAAGAAAAATACTGCATAGGAACCTGGAATGTAAGATCTATGAACCTTGGTAAGCTGGATATGGTCAAACAGGAGATGGCAAGAATACACATTGACATCCTGGGCGTCAGTGAACTAAAATGGACGGGAATTGGCGAATTCAATTCAGACAATTATCATATCTACTATTGTGGGCAAGAATCCCGTAGAAGAAATGGAGTAGCCCTCATAGTCAACAAAAGAGTGGGAAAGCTGTACTGGGATATAATCTCAAAAATGATAGAATGATTTCAATACGAATCCAAGGCAGACCTTTCAAAATCACAGTAATCCAAGTTTATGCACGAACCACCAATGCTGAAGAGGCTGAAATTGACCAATTCTATGAAGACCTACAACACCTTCTAGAACTGACACCAAAGAAATATGTTCTTGTCATTATAGGGGACTGGAATGCTAAAGTCAAGAGATAAAAGGAACAACAGGTAAGTTTGGCCTTGGAGTTCAAAACGAAGCAGGGCAAAGGCTAACAGAGTTTTGTCAAGAGAACAAGCTGGTCATCACAAACACTCTTTTCCAACAACACAAGAGGCGACTCTACACATGGACATCACCAGATGGGCAATACCGAAATCAGATTGATTATATTCTCTGCAGCCAAAGATGGAGAAGCTCTATACAGTCAGCAAAAACAAGACCTGGAGCTGATTGTGGCTCTGATCATCAGCTTCTTATAGCAAAACTCAAGTTTAAACTGAAGAAATTAGGAAAAAGCACTGGGCTAGTCCAGTATAATCTAAACCAAATCCCTTATGAATACACAGTGGAAGTGAAGAACAGATTTAAGGAACTAGATTTGGTGGACAGAGCGCCTGAAGAACTATGGATGGAGGCTCATAACATTGTACAGGAGGCAGCAACAAAAACCATCCCAAAGAAAAGGAAATGGAAGAAAGCAAAGTGGCTGTCCAACGAGGCCTTACAAATAGCAGAGAAGAGAAGGGAAACAAAATGCAAGGGAGATAGGGAAAGTTACAGAAAACTGAATGCAGACTTCCAAAGAATAGCAAGGAGAGACAAGAGGGCCTTCTTAAATGAACAGTGCAAAGATATAGAGGAAAATAATAGAAAGGGAAAAACCAGAGATCTGTTCAAGAAAATTGGAGATATTAAAGAAACATTTTGTGCAAAGATGGATATGATAAAGCAGTGGTCCCCAACCTTGGGCCTCCAGATGTTCTTGGACTTCAACTCCCAGAAATCCTGGCTAGTAGATGTGATGGTGAAGGTTTCTGGGAGTTGTAGTCCAAGAACATCTGGAGGCCCAAGGTTGGGGACCACTGCGATAAAGGACAAAAATGGTAGGGACCTTACAGAAGCAGAAGACATCAAGAAGAGGTGGCAAGAATACACAGAGGAATTATACCAGAAAGATCTGGATGTCCCGGACAACCCAGATAGTGTGGTTGCTGACCTTGAGCCAGACATCCTGGAGAGTGAAGTCAAGTGGGCCTTAGAAACCATGCTTAATAACAAGGCCAGTGGAGGTGATGGCATTTCAGTTGAACTATTTAAAATCTTAAAAGATGATGCTGTTAAGGTGCTACACTCAATATGCCAGCAAGTTTGGAAAACTCAGCAGTGGCCAGAGGATTGGAAAAGATCAGTCTACATCCCAATCCCAAAGAAGGGCAGTGCCAAAGAATGCTCCAACTACCGTACATTTGCGCTCATTTCACACGGTAGCAAGGTTATGCTCAAAATCCTACAAGGTAGGCTTCAGCAGTATGTGGACCGAGAACTCCCAGAAGTACAAGCTGGATTTCGAAGGGGCAGTGGAACTAGAGACCAAATTGCTAACATGCGCTGGATTATAGAGATAGCCAGAGAGTTCCAGAAAAACATCCACTTCTGCTTCATTGACTATGCAAAAGCCTTTGACTGTGTGGACCACAGCAAACTATGGTAAGTTCTTAAAGAAATGGGGGAACAACTGATTGGTTCAAAATTGGGAAAGGAGTACGACAAGGCTGTATATTGTCTCCCTGCTTATTTAACTTATATGCAAAATACATCATGCAAAACGCAGGACTGGAGGAATCCCAAACCAGAATTAAGATTGCCAGAAGAAATATCAACACCTCAGATATGCAGATGATACCACTCTGATGGCAGAAAGTGAGGAGGAATTAAAGAACCTCTTAATGAGGGTGAAAGAAGAGAGCGCAAAAAATGGTCTGAAGCTCAACATCAAAAAAACCTAAGATCATGGCCACTGGTCCCATCACCTCCTGGCAAATAGAAGGGGAAGATATGGAGGCAGTGACAGATTTTACCTTCTTGGGCTCCATGATCACTGGAGATGGTGACAGCAGCCACGAAATTAAAAGGCGCCTGCTTCTTGGGAGGAAAGCGATGAGAAACCTAGACAGCATCTTAAAAAGCAGCGACATCACCTTGCCGACAAAGGTCCGCATAGTCAAAGCTATGGTTTTTCCAGTAGCAATGTATGGAAGTGAGAGCTGGACCATAAAGAAGGCTGACTGCTGAAGAATTGATGCTTTTGAATTGTGGTGCTGGAGGAGACTCTTGAGAGTCCCCTGGACTGCAAGGAGAACAAACCTATCCATTCTGAAGGAAATCAACCCTGAGTGCTCACTGGAAGGACAGATCCTGAAGCTGAGGCTCCAATACTTTGGCCATCTCATGAGAAGAGAAGACTCCCTGGAAAAGACCCTGATGTTGGGAAAGAGTGAAGGCAAGAGGAGAAGGGGACGACAGAGGACGAGATGGTTGGACAGTGTCATCGAAGCAACCAACATGAATTTGACCCAACTCCAGAAGGCAGTGGAAGACAGGAGGGCCTGGCGTGCTCTGGTCCATGGGGTCACGAAGAGTCGGAGACGACTTAACGACTAAACAACAGGGCGAAAGCCCCTTTGAAGTACCTTTTGGCCAGCAGATGAGGAATACACAAAGGAGTGGACAGCTGTTAAGTACAGCAGCCAGAAACAAAGAGAGACTTACTCTAAGAGTAAGTGCAGCTTAGTTTATCTAAGCAGATAGGATTAGCTAGAATTTAGGATAGCCACTTTGTAAATTTGGCCTTACCAAGCCATACCTTGCCTGAGAGATGGGGATCTGTCCAGGTGATTTTACTGCTAAAACTCCTGAGGCAAGGTTTTACTTGTTTTGTCTTGTTTAAAAAATTTGCTCCTTTTAAAACTGTCCTCTTGTGTTGGGGATGCAGAGCTAACCAGGTTCAATCTAAGACCAAAGCTTCAGAGTTCTTGGCTCACACTACCACAGATATTTTTGTCTTTAAAGCATGTACAGAGTGCCTGTAATCAAGAAGGCATGGGCAACAGAGGGATGGTGGCAGATTTTCTACCGAGTAGTTCTAAGAAAAGAGATTTCCAGGGCAGATGTTTAAAAGGGGCTGCTGGGTTTTTCCTTTCCTCAGCTTTAGTAAGCCCAGAATTCAGCTCCGGAATCATGACATGGTAAACAGTGGTATTTCTGGATTAGAATCAGAAATAGCTCTGGGCATATTTAGGAAGTTTTGCCTTTGATTTGGTCTTTTGCAATTTTGATGGAGAAACCTGTTTTGTTCAGTTTTTGTTTTAAGGTTGCACTTCTGTTCTTTTGTTGGTTGGGACTCCTGCTTTTAGAAGCACTCCCTTCGCAAGCCACAGGTGCACGCAGTTTTAGGATGCACAATCATGGGGTTGACAGCTGTATTGGGGACCAGCACCCCTTTGCACCCTGGTCTTAGAAAGAACCATGAGGCACGGGAAATGTCTAGGAAATGGAGCAACTGGAGAGGGCTACTCTGCTGTAAGAGAGAGTCTGTTCTCCCTGTGCCCCTCAGTAGAGAGGCTCTGGCCACTGATCCACGGGAAGGGGGGGCATCTTTTTCAGTTTCCTGGTCCCAGAGTGGTGTGTGTGCCACGGGAAGGGAAAGGAGCCTGGTTCATGGCACTGAGGGCAGCATTTGGGGGGAGGGGATTTTGATCCCCACCCCATTCTTTTAAGGCAAATAAGAAAGCACAGGCTGTACACGTTAAGTTTGTAGATATTGAACTTTCTTGTTTTGCCAAGTGTGTAGGATTAGGCAACCATGAATGATGCAGAAGATACCCAGCTATGGTTAGACTCTGACAACTTAGGAGTGAGGAGGAAGGTGCTGCAGTCACATTCTGAGGGTCGAATGGAGGGTGTGCTGGCTGGAGAAACATTTGCTCCCCCCAACATGGAGCAGAACCATTTTCTCCTGCCAGCTGAATTGGAGGTTTTGTTGCAGACCTCTCTGGGCAGCCTGAGCCAGGGAAATTACCCACTACTTGGAGCAACAGGAGGAGTAGATGAATGCCCACACACCCCTATGGACGGAAGGGTGGATGGATTTCCAAACCCTGATGCTGGCTTGCGAGAGTTGATGAGCAGCCTTCTGCTGTTGCAACAGATACTCTTTTCAGCAGCAGCTGATTCAGCAAACCAATCTCCTAGAGGCTCAGATGAACATCTTCCAAGGGAGAAATGGATGACAGAATGATGCCCGGCAGTGGGACAGATGCCTTTTTCCATGCTTCATGGATTCTCCACAAGTGAATGCTTGGGATTTTCTGCAGCTATTTGAACAGTCTTGCTGAGATTTGGGCACCCCAGAGTTGCAGTGGCAAGGAATTCTTCACACTCAGGTGGATGGGCGTCTGCTCCAGATTTTGGCAGGCCTGTCAAATGGACAGAACTATTGGGACTTTAAAGATTTGGTTCAGAAGCAGTTTTCCTTTATTGAGTGGGACTGTTTGAGGCCGTTTCAAGAATTAGCGCACAGGAGCAGGGAGAGCTTTTAGGCCCTGGCTTCAACAGTTCCGTCTGGCTTCAACTGTTCCACTTCAAATGGGAATGTGAGAAAGTAAAGGCCGTACCTTCAGAAAAGTGGGAGGCTTCAGGCTCCACTCCGACACCAAAGGAACCTGCGAAGCCAGCTTCACAGCGCATGGTCCGGACAAGTTCTACTGTTGTTGCAATGCAAGAGAGCCATGGACTGGACCAGCAGTACCTTAGTATGTTTGTCCTGTCCACCAGGACAGTGGGTCCTGAACAGGGGAAGGCAGCGTCGCCAGCACTTCCCCCTCCAAGAGCAGAGGGGAGTAAACGCTGTCCCTTTGTGCATCCAGGAGGCGAGAGGGATGAAGGCTATTGCAGAGGCTTCCTCCATCCTCACACAGGAAGAACGAGACTGGGTGGCCCGTCAGTTCACCCAGAAGGTATGTCTGTCCATGAAATTGGGTCCCAAGGAGATTTGGGGACGCATTGACATGGGAGCAGACTTTACCTCAGTGGATGAGGCTCTCCTTTCCCAGCAGGAGATAACTGAGGGCTTCAGGTTTCCTGCTGAGGCGTATTGATCTACAGAAGGCCAAACACAGTTTGTTTGCATGGCCCTTGTCACGCTGCAGTTTTGGGCACAGAAAGGGAAGAAATGGATTTTAGTGCACTCGGGAAGTCACAACCCCTCCTTATTCATTGGCTCAGATCTCCTGTTGTCAGTGGAGTCTGCTCAAGGTAGGATTGGACAGGGGAGAATGTTTGCCCCTGGGGAGCACAGAGTGGAAGTGATGGTGATGCCAGTTGGTGTGAGGATTGTCACCACACGCAGCTGAGCAGCGGGGGCCTCAGCTTTCAACTCACCAGGCCCTGAAGAGGAGAAAGAAGACTGACTTCGTAGGTAATAATCTTGACGTTCCTAGCCTGGAGCCTGGTACGGATGGTGATGATGGTTCTCAGGCAACTGAAGTGCCAGAAGTGACAGAAGAGGGCAGTCCAGACCAGTTGGGTCAGACACTTGAGGCTTTGGAGGATTTTAATTGGCAGTGAGGGCTGATGAGACTTTGGTGGACTTTGTGGATAAGGTGCCGGAGTCATAATAAAGTTACAAAGATGTTACTGGAAATTACCCCTTTTGGGTAATGGACAAGCACACATTTTAAAGCCCCACACAGGGACTTGTTAGAAATCCAGTGAGGGGAAGCTAGCCACCAGGTGGCTTTGTTTCCTTCACATGCAAAACACACCAATTAACCCAAGTACGCAATCAGCAGTTCAAAGGTCCTTTGAAGTGGCCTGATGCCACTTTCCCACAAATAGACAAACCAAGAGGGGGAGAGAGTTTAAGTAGAACTCATGGAGCAGAACAAGGTCTCTCTTCTTTCCCAGGAGATCACTCATGTAACAGTGGGGAGAAATGGAACTCAACTGTAATTTTTAGGGCATCACACTGTGACTTTTAGGGAAGCCTTAGTTCATTGAAGTAACCACTTTTCTTAGTCCTCAATACCTGATTTGCTAGAAGTTATCCTTGCTTGAAATGCCTTAATGTAATCTTAGAAACTTAAATGCTTTAACTCTTTTGTTAGCGCTTTAGTTTTAATAAAGTTCCTTTTAGAGACAGACTTCCTTGGTCATGGAGGTTCTGTTTTTGCAGAGCTATTTTTGGTTATCTGATTCAGAAAGCCAAGTTGCTTCGGCCAACATTAACAGCACAAAAGTCTTTACACAAAAGGTGCAGAGGGCCAGAAAAGGGGGCGACTGGTTACCAGGGTTTTTAGAGGAATCTGAGATTTTGTGCTGGGACAGAGAAGTCGCTTGATTATCCTCTCTCCAGCTTTAAGATGGCCCAGATCCCAGCCAAGAATGTCATGACAGTCTAGTCTCCTGACTGCACTGCTCTAGCCTTCTCTGACACACTTAAACCTTCTCACTACATTAAGTATTGCATCCAAGAAGGGAATCTTTCAAAATCCAGCTAAGTAATTGAAGCTATTGCTATGGTGAATGTGCGTGCTAAGCCTCAGAGATGAGGCTATATTAAGATTATTCTAATCATTATTGTCTTTTGATATTTGCAAAATTTGCTAAAGAAGATGAGGACAACTTAACACTAACAGCTCAAGGCTCAAAGAGATGTCTCCCAGAGCATCTGATAGCGATAGGAGTTCAGGTGAGAAATATGGTCTCTTAATCATGTTCAAGGCTTAAGTAATAATTGGATAATCTTCAACACACTGCCAGAATTCAGAAATAAAACCAAGTTTAAAATTAATTGAATTCCTAAAAAAAAGAAAGAAAGAAAACCCTCTGGTTTATGAATGTGGGATACTGTGGGATACTGTGCACAAAGGACTGTGACTTTGTAGGTAACACTCCTGAGGCTTTCAAGTTTGACTGGTAGTGAGTAAAAGAGGGTATCCTGTAGACCATTTTGACTGCTGCTATTGGTGTCATTATAGGGACGTGGTGGCGCTGCAGGTTAAACCGCAGAAGCCTCTGTGCTGCAAGGTCAGAAGACCAGCAGTTGTAAGATCGAATCCACACAACGGAGTGAGCTCCCGTCGCTTGTCCCAGCTCCTCCCAACCTAGCAGTTCGAAAGCATGTAAAAATGCGAGTAGATAAATAGGTACCACCACGGTGGGAAGGTAACGGCATTCCGTGTCTAGTCGCGCTGGCCACGTGACCACGGAAACTGTCTTCGGACAAACGCTGGCTCTATGGCTTGGAAACGGGGTTGAGCACCGCGCCCTAGAGTCGGACACGACTGGACTAAATGTCAAAGGGAACCTTTACTATTGGTGTCATCAATATTTGCTATGTGTGCCAAAATATTTTGAAAGGCTATTTCTAGAACCAGATATAGAATCCCTTTCCCAGCACCAATAGAGCTGTTCCTGTTTGGCTAGGAAGGAGTTAAAAAGTTCTTCTCCTGAGAACCAGCTAATTAGGTCCAGAATGAAAGGGTCAAAGGTTCAAATTTCCCTTTTGAAGACTTGTGCCAGAAGCCTGGTCTCAGAAATCCTGAGAGAATGTTTACTGAAAGCACTCAGGTCTGTGTGTTTCAGACCTGTTTCAGACCAAACACTATTGCTCTGTGCTTTTGTAATGCAGAAATACTTTGACTATGCCTTTCAAAATTGTATTTTAATTCCCTGGAGATACATGGCAAAATGTCCCCCTTTCTGGAGGACTGTCACTCCATTACTTTATTTAAAGCAAGCTTGTTTTTTGTTTTTTACTCTTCAAAGAAAACCTGTCTTTTGACTTTTTCTGTGACCTTTCATTGCCCTTCAAACATCTCTGTTCCCACCCTGTGTAGCTGCAACAAAGTACAGTGGTGCCTCGCTAGACGATTGCCTCGCAGGACGAGGAAATCGCTAGACGATGCCTTTTTGCGATCGCTACTGCGCTTCGCAAAACGATGGTCTCCTATGGGGAATTTTCGCTAGACGATGAGGTTTCCCCATAGGAATGCGCCGACTAGTGGTCAAAAGCTGTCAGTGCATTCCGACGGGGACCCGCACTCGCTAGACGATGTTTCCCTATGGGAGATTTTCGCTAGACGACTGAGTTTTCCCTTGGAACGCATTGAAGAGATTTCAATGCATTCCAATGGGAAAACGTGCTTCGCTAGACGATGTTTTCGCTAGACAGCGATCTTCGTGGAACGGATTAACATCGTCTAGCGAGGCACCACTGTACCTACTATGGAATGCTTTCATTGGTAAACCTGTTCCATGCATGTTTATGACAAAGTGATTGTTTTTCCCTTTTGAAATACCATTTTTGTGGATCAATATTTCTAACCTAGATACTTTCTAAAAAATTTTTAAAAAGTGAGTGGGGCCAAACATTCCCTTTCAAGATAAGTAAGATTGGTCTTTTCTGTTTGTATGAGCTATTTAACTCTGGGGACATATAGGGTGACTTGTTTCTGCATGGGGCAAAAATAAAACTGTTTTACTTTTAAAAACATCTTAATTTGAAAACCCTTTGCTGAACCTTTTTGAAATTTGGAACAGAGTAAGAGCAGACTGTCTGAAACAACTGTCCCAAATCTAGTGCTTTGAAAGTCCAGTTTCAGAGTTATACTGTTTTGTACATGCTGCCCCCAATTTTAGAATTGCCTTGTAGAATACTGACTTACGCTGCTCCACAATAACATCACTGCATTCTCGTGCAGTGAGAAAATACTTTGATTAGCCATTTAAAAATGGGGAACCATTCCACAATGCAAGTATTTTGGGGCTATGAATTTGCACTGTTTGGCCAAATGTTACGTATCATAAGATATAGTGAATGTTCATATAAAGTAATATCTCCTGCATTCATTCAGACGGATTTACGCCCAGGAATCTCTGCTGTGGTTAACAGCTTAACAATCCAATTCTATATAGATCTACTTAGGAGTCCTGTTGAGTTCAGTGGGACAGAACCTCTGGATTAAGAGTGCATAGGACTGCAGCCGGATACTAACAACTGCTGGCTTTCATAGAACAAGTTTGTATCAGTAAGTTGAATCAAACCTTCAGAAAACATTGTCATCCATAAATTTTCATGGTGGAAAAGCAAAGACTTGGCTGAACAGCCCAGCAATATTTCAGCAAGACCATATTTTATGAACAGAGCTGGTCACAAATGGCCAACAGTTTTTTAAATTTTATGGCACATCCTACCCTGTTCAAAGTTTTAAGGCATCAGTCCTTTTTGCTTCTGCATTTATTTATTGACAGTAGTGTCACTTTTACCTGTACCCGAGGGCTCTGAGCAGGTTACAGCAGTTCAGAGCAAAATAAAACAGCATAACCTTTTTTTTAAAAAAAATGTTCCATCCCCTTAAAACTATCTGATGCCTGTATAAACTTGGCTGCTGACCGCATTGAGGGCTCATGTGTCCCCTCCTCAAGCATGTCTAAGTCCTGAGAATCCACCCACACTCAATTTTTTAAATTAAAATGTTTAAGTGTGGAGCTCAAAAAGTCCTCTTGTGCCCTCTAGGGGGCACTGAGGGTAATTTTGCCATATTTTGAGAGACCCCTGACACCCCAAATTAAAACATTTTATTTTAACTTATTGTACCACTAAAGGCACAGGGGAACTTTTTCAGTTAAAAAGAAAATTTAAAAAAACACTTTTTTGTTTGGAGGTCACTTGAGCAGGTGTGGCTTTCCAGAGTATACAGAGGGATGTGTGACATCTCTAGATCTCTGGTGACTGTCTACCCCTACTCTAGAGAAAAGGAATTTTACAACAGCCTCTGGAATCTCTCTTTGTGTTCCCTTCATTCTTCTCACACATTGGATTATTCTACCGACAGTTCATTGTCCCTCAAATCATTAGCAATTTAATGCTTTCAGGAATCTTCAGTTTAATGATTTGAGGTAGTGAATGCTCCAGTGCTGGAGGCATTCAAGAGAAAATTGGACAGCCATCTGTCAGATCTGCTTTGATTTGAATTCCTGCACTGACCAGTGTGTTGGACTGGATCGCCTTATAGGTCCCTTCTAACTCAATTATTCTATGATACTATGATTCTAACCCTATACATTTTTATTTAGAAGTACCAGAGCAGTCCTAAACCAGATGAAGTATTTTATCTAGCAGTCAATATTCCGCTTCCAAAGCCTTGCCAGATCACTGTGATTCAGGGAGGAGATATGTGGGCATGCAGGTGGCATTGAAGTTAATGGGTAGAAAAAATCTGGATGAAATAGTTTATAGGACCAATACAGGATTGTGTTAAGGCAACAAGGGCAGGTGCAAAGCTACTGTCACCCTGACAGTATAGAGCCCCAGTTTAGGTTCCCTCTGCTGGCAGGACTGATACCAGTGATGTTCATAAGCACAGTAAACCTTCTTGAGTGAGTGTGTTGCCCTACTAGTGAAACTAGTCTTCACCATTGAGGGGCACCTCAGCCCTTCCTAAAATTCCCTTCAATCGTTTTCTAGCAGGGGTTCAGGATGGCTCTGTCAATAAATTTGAAGGGATTTAGTCCCAAATGAGCATAGCAGTAGAATGATTGAAGCTCAATCCTTTTTGACCCTAAGGCCCAATGGCAGAGAAAGACACACAGACACAGAGAGAGAGAGAGAGAGAGAGAGAGAGAGCTCGTGAAGAGGAAGAGACAGAGATAGAGAAGGGACATTTTGAGGAGAACTGACAGAGAGAGAGTTTTGCTCTCCTCCAGTTAACCTTCAATAGGTTCTTCCCAATCCACTAAGTGCCAGTGACTCCAACTACATGCAGCTACCTCTGAGACCTGGCCTGCAGGGATGTTGGTAAGTCTTGGGACCCGAGTCTCAAGTTCAAGTCAGAGGGTTTTGTACCAAGCCCTACATCCAAATTGCGAGTCCAGATTGTGAGTCGCTTGCCCCTCTCCCCAAGGCTTGGGACTCAGGACTTGGCACCAAAGACCTGGGCCTCCTGCTGCCCATCCCCACTACCATCGGCTGGCTAGCCGGCCTACCTCCTGCACCTGCTGCTGCCACCACCGCCACCGGCTACTGCCTCCCCTAACACATGTGCTGACCAGCTGACAGGCCAACACAGGCAGGGCCTCTGAAGGAGGAAGGCAGAGAGGAAGGCGGAGAGCCTTTCATAGTGACACTCTAGCCTACTGTACTCTGAAGAAAGGCCCTCCAACCTGCCTCTTCCTGTAAGTCGCCGTGGAAACACTCTATGGCAGGCTAGAGTGTCACCAGGACAATTTATAGGAAGAGGTGGGTGGGAGGACCTGCCCTCTGACTATGGCAGGCTAGAGTGTCACCACACAAAAGGCCCTCTGTGCTGCATTTGAAGATGGTGTCTATGGCAGCCGGTAGGTGGGCCATGGGGACTTGACAATTCGACTCGGACAAATGGATCTGACTTGCAGGTCACCCCAGAAGTTGAGTCCAAGTCAAGTCACAGGAGTGACTTAAGTTCAACTCAACAGCGAGTTGTGAGTCCCCATCCCTGCTGGCCTGTGAGATCAGAGACAACAGTTTAAAAAGAACAACTGCACTGTCTACTTTTCAGACTCTATTCCCCCATGCTATTGTTAGAGACTTGTGCTAGAGTTTTTATACATTTTTTCCTTCTCAGACCCCCATTTAAAAAAAACACCTTATTTCTCATTTTTAAACATATTTTAATATATTTACTTCTTTAAAAAAATATGGTGTTGAGGAAGCACTGTTAGATAAATGTGGTATCCCTGAGGGCTCTAATAATAATTATGTCGTGAAGTCAATCCTGATTTATGGCAACCCTTTTCAGTATTTTCTAGGTAGAGAGTACTCAGATGTGGTTTACCACCCCCTTCTGGGAGCATCCTGGGACTGTGCAGCTTGCCCAAGGCCACACAGGCTAGTTTTACTCAAAAGAGGCACAGCGGGGAATCAAACTCTCAACCTCTGTCTCTGCGACCGGATAACTTAACTCACTGAGCTATCCAGCCAGCTCTCAGGGCTCTACTTACCCATATATTATTCAATATCTACATTAAGTTTCTGGGAGAAGTCATTCAACATTTTGGAGCAAGGTGCTACATCTAGCTCTACTACTCCTTGTCACAGAGCACTGAGGACGCAGACCCTTGAATGCTGCCTGAGCTCAATCATGGGCTGGGTGAAGGCAAAACAAGCTAAAATTAAATCCTGATTAGCTAGAGGTGTTGCTGGACACCAGAAAAGTGAGATTGGTGTGTTGGTATCTATCCTGTGACTCTTCCATCTGCTGGGCCATTGCTCCAACCTGTCCCCCAAAAGTACAAGTCCTTCAGCTTGACCAGAAAGGTCCAGCTAAGAGATGGATTGAGGTCAGCCTGGATAGCATTTTCCCATGTGTAATATGATTGCCAGGGAAAAGATTGCACCAGACTGCTCCACAAGTGGTCCAGATTGTGATCCATTTCCTTATGTTATCACACCCTAAATCAAAGATGTAACTAATGATGGTTTTTGTGGAACAGGATTGTCATGGTCAGTAGAATAAAATATTTACAGAATAGTAGCCCTATATGGATGTTCAACAAATTTATTTATTTGTTTATAATACTTATATGCTACCTTTGTCCCAAAGGGACCCAAGGCAGCTCACAACAATTAAAACTATACAGTGTTCACAGGTTTAAAACACCATTAAAAAAACACTACTGTATAAGATGCTACTTTTTCCTAAAATCGTTAGACTAAAAATTGAGGGTTGTCTTATACATGGAAGTAAGCTGAGGAGAGAACAAAACAGCCCATGCCTTGCCTCTGCAAACAGGCTTCCATCAATCACGAGGCTTAGCTGCCTCCAATCAGGAGGCTTAGCCACCTACAGTCAGGAAACTTAGCTTCCTCCAATCATGAGCCTTATGTAACTGACGTCAGCTGATGCTGAACAAAACAATTGCATCAGTGCTCAGAAGCAACAGGGACTCCTAATGTCCGAGCGTTCTGAGCCCAGAGGCTGAAGAAAGTTAAAGTGTGGTGCATAATATGACAGTACTGGTATGTAAACGTTACCTAGTTACTAAATAAAAATGTGTTCTGTTTTATGTTTAAAATATTGATTTCTTAATTTTGGGTTAGAAAAGTGGGAGTGTCTTATACATGGGGGCGTCTTATACACAGAAAAATACAGTACATTAAAATGATTAGACATTAATCAATATTAAAACCAAGATTAAAAACAAAATCCAACACATTTTGAAAAACAGTTTTAAAAATCTCTTAATTTAATAAATTTGGGGTGGTGCATTCCAAAGCCTGAGAGAAACCACTGAGCAGGCTGTGTGGGAGATCATGTGAACCAAGAGTGGGGTCATGCCCCACTGTCCTACTCTGATGGCATGTGCATTTCTGTGGCCTCTCCCACTAGCTCGGCTATGGATGTAGGACACAGATGTCTGCAGAGAAGAGCCCCTTGAATGTAGAGCTGTATAAATGAGGCATCTCCGCAGCCCTTGACTTACAGATCTATTTGATCTGGCCCAGTTGAACAAAAGCTCTATTCCTTTTCCTTTCAGACCTCTAAGTGTGAATTAAAATGGAAATTTTCAATAGCTAAAAAATGTTATAATCATTTCCTGGTTCTGGCCAAGTTCAAGAACCAGAGTTATCAGAATACCAATGGAGAGATGCTATATTTGCTAGTGTCACCAGCTGGGACCTTAAATAGAATGCCAGAAATCCCATGAAAGAACATATTCTCATTAGATTCCTAGCCAAGTTTTACAGATGCTTTAATACTGCATGAGGAATTGGAGTGACAACATTTTTACCAACAATATTCCAAGCTCTCTATAAAACCATGTGCGGAATCCTTGAATTATGTTAAAGACCAATAGCAATGGGCTTGGGTTTGTGATGAATGTATCTGAGACTACCTTTGTCCATAGTGGGTATCTTTGAAAGTTACTTCTAGGTGGTGGGAAGGAGACCTGATACACATTATGTGTATTGTTTGTAAAGATTGGTTGGAAATTCATGGCTCCATATCCAATTTAATGTGCCCTGGAGCCAACAACAACAACAAAAAAGGAACACACTCTGCCCTGAAATCCGTATATTGCTTACAGGCTGTAATTTGGAGAGAAAAGGGACACAGAACCCAGGGCAAAATACTCACAACAAATATGTGTACAATCAAATAATGCATACCAAACTCCTTCCTCACATCTGGATCATATTGTTCCAAATGAAATGCCACACAATAAGAGTCTAAGTCCCCTTTCTTAGAGTCCCTACAGTTTATACTACACCACATGTTTTTAGTTGATAAAACTTATCAATATTTCATGGCAATGGGAGAGTAAGAAGTCAAGATGTCCACAAGCATGGTTCGAAAAGATAAACTTGGGTAAAATTGACATTTTAATCAGCAATATTTGGCAACACCTGGTTAGACATAGCTTTTTTCAAATTACTACTTATGGTTTCTGTGACTAATTAGAGGTTTAAGATTTAGGAAAACCACCTTACTCAGACAACTAAGTAATGAATCCTTGAGATATTTTAATGATATTGGTATGCTAGTTTTAAAGAAAGAAACTGTCCGAGGTCAGCTGACATGTTCTGTCCAGGAAGTTTGGATTTTGAAATACTAATCAGGAGACCTGACCTGAAGCTTTGCCAAACATGTAGCATGGAGGATACCTAATTCAAGGTCCAAGGCCGTTATTGCGATGTTGTTACTCATACTGCATCTCCTAAAACTTGTAAAATGAAGTCTAGTTGGCCTCAGAAAACTTGTGATACATTTCATTCATGTGATATCATCCATACATTTGAAAACTGGAAGCAGCTAAAAGGCATAGAACTGAAACATACAAGCACAATTTACTTAATGGGAGAGGTGCAGGAAATGCATATATTAGAATATATATATATAAACAAATCTATACTGTATGGAAATTGTATTTCAAAATGAATATGGATTTCCTTGTGGGAAGAAACAGAAGACTCGCAACAAAGAAAGGGACAAGAATTCAGATGGGAACTCAAGAAACAGTGAAATTGAGACATAAGAGCTTTTCATCATCCCTAGCCGATATTCATAACTCAGGCTGCAGTGAGACTTGCAAAATGTTTCCAAGTTACTCCTCGTTAATTTCAACTCTATTTTTTTGGGGGGGGGGGTTTCAGACAACATACAGCCCTTACTGATTTTTTTGTTCTCCCTACGTGCTATATCTGCATCAGATCCACACACACCCCGGGGGGCCACTACTATTTTTGTTCTGCGTTTCATTGCACATTGATACCTGCATTCCATGGAGTGTGCACTCCTAAATCGATTTATTTTCTAAACATCTGGCATGTGGGTCCATGTCTCCCAACAGCTGCCATCTATCTTCTTTAAAAAAAGATTTTTTTTCAAAGTGGAATGTTGGTGCGTTGGTATGCTTCTGTCAAATAAGGCTTGGTGTACCTGAGGATTGTAAAGTGGAAAGGAGAAGGGGGTTGATGGGGGAAGTTGAAGGAGGAAGTTGAAGGCTATCTGAGAAGTAGAGGGGACAGGTATGATAGTAGGACATTCCCCCCCAAGTCCTCCAGGAATGGCCAAAAGAAAGCATGTGGAGCATTAGTCCCCCTACTGTAGTGGTTCCCAATTTTTTTCCACTTGTGGCTCCCCTGAGCAGAGGTAGAAGTAGAGCAGGGGAATTAGCGAGGGGTGTGGGGCAGAACAGGAAGCAAAGAAGCAGGAAGGAGCCAGAGTTGGAGCCGGAAGAACAGCAGCAGCAACACCGCTGCTGGCTCAGCAAAAACAAACAAACAAACAAAAGCTTCAGTGTTGCTTCTGGTTGGTTTGGCGGCACCCCAGGGAGCCACTGGGTGCTACGAGGGGCCAGCAAGGGTGTTTTGCTGACACAGCAATGTACCTAACCAACTTTTTTTTAAAAGGGGGGTAAAGGGGGCAGAAAAAAAGCAAAAAAAAGAGGAAATGGATATGCCATCTACAACCCTTGAGGGTAGCAGACGAATGTCCTGCAACTAATTTATCCTTAAAAAGGCAGAATGGTTAAAAAGGCATGAATCACTATCACAGGATATATGCCATGTGATGACAACGCGCAACTACATAGGAAGCAGAAGACTCAAGAAAGAAGGAGGGCATTTCTCCAGTCTGACTGCAGCCTCACTCTGCATATTGGATTTCGTTTTCACCTAGCATTGGCAACTTTTGGGCTCAAATGGAAAAATAAGAGAAGATTAGCCCTATTCTTCTTTCCCCTCCCCCACTTTTCTCTTGGTTTTGAAGAATACGAGTTCAAACTATGATCCTGGATCCTGTTTACTTATTGCCAAACGAGTTCCACTTTTCCACAGGAAAAGAGGGGATGGAAATTCTTGCAGGAGAATAGCACCTGGAAAATTACATTCAATATCTTTGTATTCTCTGCCAGAGGACTACAATATATTCAGCCCCTGCAGTGAAATGATCAGATAAAGTGCTTTCCTTATCCTGTTACTCTGCTAGGAACAGGTATGGAAAAAAATTGCAAATGTAGATAACAATGGTCTTATTTTGAAAAGACCAAGGAGGTAATTCATTGAGTCTGCATAAAGAAAGTCACACACGTCAAAATATACAGCTTCTCGTAAAGGTATACTGTGAAACAGATATTCTTACTCTTTCAGCTCTAGGATCTGGAATGCTCAGGCTCTTGAAAATCTCTCCATCTCACTTCCCAAGGGTCTACTTTAGCTGCAGTGTATAGCAGTTTGTGTCAGTGCAACTGAAGGAGTTTGTCAAGGAAAGCGTAGCCATGTACCTTCACCAAGTGACTGTTAAAATCTCCTAAAATCTCTTTGTATCTTGTGTACTGCATCCTTATGATTCAGGAGGTTGTCCAATATGAACAAATAGCTAACAATATCCACAGCTTCAGTGTTTCTTACTTCTATTAATTCCTTTTCTCAATAAATATGGTACAACTACACTGCATGATGATTGTAACTTAACTATGGATAACTTCAGTTCTTTTGCAGTGTAACTGTAACATGTTATGGAAATGGGGCTCCACTTAATGGCAGAGAAGGAATACCACATCGTTCAGGCACTGGCTCCAGCTAGGCCTCCTCCTGCAGACTCATACTTTGTCGTGGGTGCTACTCAGGTCCTATTTTTAGAGTCCAAGGGATAAAGCCAAGGGGCACATGAACTGGACTGAACTACAGATATATAGACCAGTGGCATGGAATGGCTTACCTATTGAATGGAACAGAAGAAATATTTGTTTTTTTTTATGAACAGTGTGATTGACTGATTTCTGTTGGGAAAGAAGATAGAAATGGAATGAGCAAAGCGACAGGTATATGGTTGTTGTGACAAGGACTGAAAGGGAAAGTATGGACTAGATATTGTCAGTGTCTCCATGTATGTATGTTCCTGACTGCCCATCTGCCAATACAGAACTGAATTTTAATGATGAAGGGAAAGAGGCCAATCAGAATGCAGGAAAATCAGGGGTGTCAGGGGGACAAAAAGCAATGGCTTCTTGGCACAGAGTGATGTACACCTCTTTTTTTTTTAAAGCTTACTTTTCTAATTTGTACTTTTTACAGATTTTGACTGCTTTGAGCCTTTGGGTCTTAGGGCGCGGTTACACTATTAATTTGAATCAATTTCAACTCCAATGTATTTTAAATCAATTTTCAGTCATGTAGTTTTTGTATCACTGTGGATGTTCATTTTGAAAATTATTACCCCAATATAAAGTAGGGGCTTTACGCATAAGGCTTTAAATCATTTCATTAACCAGCGTGTTTGCAGACCATGTGTCCAATGTTGTGAAGTATTTCTTCAGGTTTCAGGCATCTTTTGGAATGCCTGCCTTTTTCTCTCTTTTTTAAAAAATAAATTTTAAGTAGCATATGACTATGTAGCATATGATGAAGTGCGAAGGTTAAATTTTTTAAAAAAAAATAGTTTGGACCGACGGCAGTGTCCCTGCTGTCTGAAACTCACGACCACCCACAACAGCAGTATTTAATACAGTATTTAATACAACAGGGGTGTTCACATTGCCCAAAGTGATTCCTAAAGAAGCGATTTCAGAAGCATATTAAATTAAAAAGCCTCTGCTGGCCTCTTTGAAAAAACTCAGTTTGTAGTCAAAACGGAGCAGGCTTCACTGTGGAACTGAAAATATTAAAATAAATTTTAATTACACAAAACCCAATTCAATAGTAGTTCTTATTGTCAGTATAACCATGCCCTTAATTTACCTTTTTGCATTAACTTTGAAATACATTTTAATTTTTAGAATGGGTTAGGCTACTTATTTCCAGACATTCTACACACCGCCTAACCAGATGTTTCCTTGTGATGTTCACACATAGCTAGTTGACCTGGAAATGGGTCAACAGTCACAAATCTGACACCAGAAACCACAACACAAACCTGTATCCAACCATTGCAATCTAGCAGGACACTCTGTAGAAGATTTGAAAATCACTATTTTAGAATGGAATCCTTACAAATCAAGAATACAGAGGGAAACAGCTGAGATAAAATTTATATGCATGATGGACACCCATATAAATTGACTGAATATAAGCCTAGGTTTCTAAAGTCATTACCAAATGTAATACTTCTGTTGTTATCTACTGCCACTGTTGTTTTCTTCATAACTACCAAGTCTATCTCTCATCACAAGGCTCAAAGGTAAAAACTGTCAATATTCTCTACATTAACAGACATGATTGCTCTGCTAATTTCTTTCACTTTTATATTTACTTTTATGTATTATTTTTCCCTTCTTGAGTTTTAACTGAATCCCCAGTCTTCCAACACCTCCATACACTTTCTCTCTCTCCTCTCTTCCTCCTCATCTTTGCCCAGGCTTGGTATCTGTTTTCTGTCTCCCGGAGGAAAGTTTACAACAATACCCTAAAACAACATAGGCCATAAATTACTCCATGTAGATGTACCATACATCCAAGAGCCAATGAAGTAGTGAAGTCTAAGCCTCACTTCATGGTATGTGTCCTTATATACAAGCATGTGGGTGTGCAGGCTGGGGATATTAAAAAACAGGAAGAAAGTTAGAGAATTTTAGGAAATAAAAATATATTCAGAGCAGTCCACAAACCAAAAAACTTGCCCAGGAAAACCTTGCTATGTGTTATCAGGCAAAATCCAAAGAAACAAAACAAAACAAGACAAAAACATGTGGCACCTTAAAGACTATTATTTTTAATGTAAGCTTTTGTGAACATGTCCACTTCATCAGACACATGGAATCAGAATGAAATGTTGAATGAAGTATCAGTTTCACAAGTAGAACATTGTAAATATTCATTTTACACTTTTTGAGAAATTTTCCCACCTGATTTTTTCTGGAGCCATTCTCCTCCGCATTCTCCTGAGTCTCCAGGAATTTGCTCTCTGGAATAGCTCATCACCTTTTGATTCCTGACTCTGGTCACAGCACAGCTGACAAATAAAGCTTAAGGCAGACCCAGGGCGCTTGCAAACAGGAGAGCAAACAAGGAGTTTGCCGCGGGAGCTCACCGGGGGAGGCCAAGGGGGAGGCCCCTAACAAAGTTTTTTTGGTTCCTTTGGGTATACGTACAACTACATTTAAACTAACAAAACAAGAGGGATAGGTATCCTAAACAAACAGTTGAAAGTAATAAAGCTAGAAGGAATTACGGAGGGTACAGACAACTCAGTTGTGGTTACCGGCAAAGTTTGTGCTATGTTTGTCTTTCCTCCTGCGTATAAAATGCTGTATACGTGTAACAAGTGTAAACTTGTGGCACTGGTAGAAGAGAAAGTCAGAGACCTGGATCAATGAGTAGCCACTATCAAGGCTATAAGGGAAGATGAAGCCTACATTGATAGAACTCTTGAGCAGTAGCAGCTGTCAGAGGGGGCACTGCTGATAGAAGAAAACCAAAACATTGCAGTGGAGGAAAATGCTGTAGAGGCTACAAACATAGTGGAGGAACCACCATGGAAAAGAATCACAGTTAGGAGCAAAAGAAGGAGAAAACACTCTTTTCCAGTGGAACTACAAAACCGCTTTCAGTGACTTGAAGAAGAGTTGGTCGGACAGCATGCAGAGGAGACCCCACAGGAGGACATGAGTAGGGCTGAAGCACAGCAGAATACAGTCCCTGAACCTACACCCTACAAAAAGAAGAAGAGGAGAGTAGTTGTAGTAGGGGACTCCATACTACATGGAATTGAGACCGAAATATGCCGGGAGGATCCATGGACTCGCCAGGTATGCTGTCTCCCTGGAGGACGGATAAGGGATGTGATGGAAGGATTGCCATCACTCATAAAACCTACAGACACATATTCCTTTCTTCTTGTCCACGTGGGAACAAATGACACAGCCAAGAGGAGCTACCGAGAAATCACGTCTGACTTTGAAGCTCTGGGAAGGAAACTCAAGGACTTTGGGGCCCAGATAGTTTTTTCATCCATCCTACCGGTGCTCGGAAGAGGAATCGAAAGAGAAAGGAAGATCCTCTGGGTGAATGACTGGCTACGAAGGTGGTGTCGAGGAATGGGATTTGGTTTTTGGGACCACAGGCTAAGCTTCCTGGAAGAAGGACTGCTAGCAAGAGACGGCTTGCATCTAACAAGGACTGGGAAGGATGTGTTTGCCCACAGCATGAAGAACTTCATCAGGAGGGCTTTAAACTGAATTGGAAGGGGGAGGGAGACTCAAGCATAGAGTTAAGGGTAGATGAAGCCTTACACACAATAAGAGGAATGGACCAAACTGATCAAAAGGGCAACAATAATGACATTAATAATCATCATCACAATAATGACAATAATAATAATAATAATAATCATAATAATATTCATAAAATGTACAAAGACAAACAGGCCACAATCACACAACCTCCGGTGTCTGTATACGAATGCCAGGAGTATGGGAAACAAACAAGAAAAACTGGAAATTTTAATTTAGGAGGGTAACTATGACTTGATAGGAATAACTGAAACTTGGTGGGATGACTCCCTTGACTGGAATACAGCAATTGAGGGATATAAACTGATCAAAAAGAACAGAGAGAATAAAAAAAGAGGTGGAGTGGCAGTATATATCAAAAATGTGCATTCTTGCACAGAAATACAGGAGGAGGAGATTGGCTGTCCAATCGAGAGCATCTGGATCAATCTAGTTGGGGCAAAAAACAAAAGAAACGTGGTTGTTGGAGTCTACTACCGACCGCCCAATCAAAGAGAGGAAGCGGATGAAACTTTTGAAAAACAAATTGCAGGGTTTTCAAAGAGACACAACGTAGTAGTGATGGGAGGTTTCAATTATCCAATATATGTTGGGAGGCAAATTCTGCCAAGTATGGCCCTTCCAAGAAATTCCTGGCTTGTGTGGCTGATAATTTTCTCCTACAAAAAGTGGAGAAAGAAACTAGAGAATTTGCTATCCTTGACTTGATTCTGACCAACAGAGATGACTTGGTGGGGAAAGTGGCAGTAAGGGGAGCTCTAGGCAAGAGTGACCATGTCCTTCTAGAATTCTTGATTTCAAAGGAAACGAAAGCAGAGCATAGCCACACACTTCTGCTGGATTTAAAAAAACCCCAAAATTTTAATAATCTCAGAACAAGGATAGGTAAGGTCCCATGGCAGGAGATCCGAACAAGAAAAGGAGTCCAAGAAGGGTGGGAGCTTCTTAAAAAAAAGAAATTCTAAAGGCACAACTACAAACAATTCCAATAGGAAAAAAAGGTGGAGGTGGCAAAAAAGGCCAGTGTGGCTTCACAAAAAGCTCAGGGAGGACCTAAAACCAAAAAAGACATGTACAGGAAGTGGAAAGAAGGCCAGGTCACCACGGATGAGTACAGCCAATTAGCAAGGAAATGCAGGGATTGCATTAGGAGGGCAAAAGCTGAGAATGAGCTGAGGTTAGCTAGAGACACTAAAAGCAATAAAAAGCATTCTTCAAGTATGTGAGTAGCAAAAGACATAGTGGCACAGCTCCACAATGGAGATGGAAAAATGATAACAGAGGACAAAGAAAAGGCAGAGGTGCTCAATTCCTATTTTAGTTCGGTCTTTTCCCATAAGACAGACTATGAACTTCCAAACAAATTGGAAGTGCAAGTGGGGGGGACAGGATTGCAGCTGGAGATAGATAAACAAAAAGTAAAGGAATACCTTACCACCTTGAATGAGTTCAAATCTCCAGGGCCAGATGAACTGCATCCGAGAGTACTGAAGGAACTGGGTGAAGAAATCTCAGAACCGCTCTCCATTATTTTCTTAAAATCATGGGAAACGGGTGAGGTGCCAGAGGATTGGAGAAGGGCCAATGTTGTCCCTATCTTCAAAAAAGGGCAAAAAAGAGGAACCTGGGTGTGAAGGAAGACATGTTAGTGAGCCGTCCTCGGGAAAAAACATGCAAAGAGAGAGTTGTGAATGTGTGGAAGGAGTACTTATAAAAATAGAAGAAGAACCAATAATAGAAAAGAAAGCAACGGAAGTATGTCTGGTAGAAGAGTTAAGGGAGGAGAAAGGGGAGGAGCTGGATTTGATAGTGTGGGAGGACGTTATAAAAGACGGGGAAATTGCGCGGGAAAGGAGATTGGATATAGAGGAGAGGAAAAGGGAATGGAGAGATTGCGCGGTGCAAACAGAAAGGGAGGAAGAAGCCTCTCCTAAGGTCTGTAACCTGCTAAGGGACTTCCCAAACCTAAAGACAGGTGGTGGGTTGTTACCCGATCCCAATTCACCTGGAAAAGAAGGGGAAAAGCTGAAACCATTGGAATGGACAGTAGTAGTTTTCCCACGCAACCATGGTGGGGGCAGGAAGGTGATCCGCCCCAATCCTTCTCACAACCTCCCCCCAGCAGAAGGGGACTGGGCGAGACATCCTTGTTGTGGGACGGTGTGCGCAGTAAGGAGTGCTCCCCTGCGAGGGATGACAGATCGCGAGCGGTTTGGACCAGCCCCAATGTGAGGAGTGATTGGATTACTCCTGAAACAAAGATTGTTAGTTACAAGACGTTACCAGAGTTGAGTTGTTTAGATCCGTTGAAGTTATTTGAAAATGATGTAGAAAACAATAAAGAAGAGACTGTTGATTTTTTGAATTCGCCTCCGTCTTTATTTCCCGCCAAAATGAGGGAACCGTCCAAAAATCCAGAAGAACCTAATCACAGTGGCGCCCAACGTGGGGCGGTCCCTCAGGCGGGAAAGGAAGAAATTTCAAAACTTCAAAGAACTATAGAGAGACAGGAGAGATTGATAGAGAATTTAGCAGAACAACAAACTTTATTGACTAAGAGAATGATGAAGCAAGAAGCTGAAGAAGATAAATTCCAGAAGAATAGTGTTTGGAACCGAGGAGGGCTCGTAGCAGGACCGGCTCCAATTAGGATACAGAAAATGAGCTCTACAGATGACCCAGAGGCTTATTTGCATACGTTCGAGAGAGTGGCTGTGGCAGCGGGATGGCCAAAGGAGCAATGGACATTGATCCTGATCCCGTGTCTGACTGGATTGTTGCAAGAAGTGATAGACACCTTGAGTCCTAACGAAGCAGCTCGGTACGAGGTGGTAAAGGCGGCGATTTTACGAACACTGAATTTAACGGAAGAAGCTTATAGGAAAAGGTTCAGGGATTTGAGGTTAAAAACGGGAGTGCATCCACGAACTCTTGCTCAAAGGATGAGGGCCAACTTAGTACGCTGGTTAAAACCGGAAGAAAGATCGAAGGAACAGTTAATGGAAATGATTATCATGGAGCAGTTAATTAATACGCTGAGTACAAATGTAAAGAGTTGGGTACAGAAGAACAACCCCAAAACCTTAGAAAGTACTCTCCGCCTAGTGGAAGATTATTGCATGGCAGAGGAAGTCAATAAGGAAAGCTCCACCCCATGGGGGGAACGAGGGAGACCACGTGAGAAGACGATGACGCCAAACACAGTAGCCAGTTCGCGGAGAGCCCCAGAGACGTACGGAGCTGCGAAAAACCGCGGGCGCTTCTCCAAACCCATGGCTTTGAAACCAGAGTGGCCCATTACGGTGGACCAACGCATGTATGCTCCTGGCACAGGCCTGAAGGAAGGCAAAGACGGCCGTCCTGTGTGTTTCAGTTGCGGTCTACCGGGACACGTGAGAATGGATTGCCCAGGGACCGATTGTTCCTGGGTAGGGCAGCAATCGAAACCGATAACTAAGACGGGGCTAGAACACGTAGGTTTGGAGGTAGAAGCGTGGGTGAATGGCGAAAAGAAACAGGCACTGATTGACACTGGATGTGGCAAGACCTTGGTACGAGACTTGAGAGGGGAGAAACAGGAGGAAAAAATGGTAGTGAAATGTATTCATGGTGATGTTAAGACGTACCAAACCACATGGGCCGAAGTGAAAGTAGGAGAAGAAACGCGACGGATGAAGGTTGGGGTGGTACCTGAATTATCGCGGGAAATGTTGCTGGGGAGAGACTGGGTAGGAACTCGCCACATGTATGGAACTAAGGATGGGTTGCAGGGGGACTGTTTAGAAACTGAAGATGAAAGCGATTTTTTCCAGGAAACGTCGCGCGAACAAACAAGAGTTTGGCAACAAGACGACCCTACACTCCAGGAGTCTCTTCGCGGAGCTCAAGAGGCGGGAACTATAGTAAGGGGACAGAAGGGGTTGGAAATGTATGAAGGATTATTGTACTGGGTGGATGAGGAAGGAGGACGTAAATTGGCAGTGCCTCAAAAATGGAGAAAGAAGGTTTTGGGACTAGCCCATGATATTCCGATGGCCGGACATTTGGCAGAGGGAAAGATGAAACCGCGGGTAAAACAAAGGTTCTGGTGGCCTGGAATGGACAAAGACATTAGTGAATATTGTCTGACTTGTCCGGAGTGTCAAAAAACACAAGTTAAGCCTGGTCCAGGTGCAGAATTAATTCCTATGCCCTTGGTAGACCAGCCCTTTCAAAGAGTAGGGATAGATATTGTGGGACCTTTAATACGATCAGCAGGAGGGCATACTCACATATTGGTTATCATAGATTATGCCACTCGCTACCCAGAAGCTATCCCCTTAAGGTCTACAACTGCTAAAGTGTTAGCGAGGGAATTGATGCAAGTGTTTTCACGCCTTGGGTTTCCAAAGGAGGTGTTGACTGATCAAGGTGCAAATTTCATGAGTCAAACCTTGAAGGAAATGTGGCGCCTGTTGGAAGTAAAGCCGGTCCATACAGCAGTGTATCATCCTCAGACTAATGGACTGGTAGAAAGATTTAATAAGACATTAAAAAGTATGTTACGGAAGTTAGTAATGGAAAAACCACGGAGGTGGCATCTATTGATAGCTCCATTGATGTTTGCAATTAGAGAAGTGCCTCAAGCCTCTACGGGCTTCTCGCCATTTGAAATGATGTATGGATGGAACCCGAGAGGAATTCTAGATTTGGTAAAGGAGAAGTGGGAAAGTGGGAAAGATGAGTCGCAAATAGTGGTACAACAAGTAATTGAGATGCGGGAGCATTTGCGGAAAGTGGCTGGAATAGCTAGAGACAATATGCTGAAAGTACAACAAGGGCAGAAAAAGCGATATAACACTAAGGTTAAACCTAGGCAGTTCGCCCCGGGACAAAAGGTGTTGCTATTGATGCCGGCTGAGAATGCTAAATTATTTGCTAAGTGGCAAGGACCTTATGAGGTTCTTCAAAAAATAGGTCCAGTAGATTATGAGATATCGATGCCTGACAAAACAAAGAAAAGGGGCATCTTTCATGTAAACTTGTTGAAGGAATGGAGAGAAAGGGAAGCCCTATGGGGAGAAGTAGAAGAGGAAAGTTTTGGACCAGAAGCAAAGGGGTGTTTACAAAAAGATCTCAAGCTTACTCTTGAGGAGGAGTTAGAAGTAGAAAAGCAGCAACAAATGAAAGAGTTGGAACAAGAGTTCCAACACGTTTTTTCAGGATTACCAGGATATACCAATTTGATCAAACACCCTATCAAAACTCTGCCACAGGTTGTAGTGAGGACGGGAGGAAGAAATTGGCCACATCATTTGAAAGAAACAATAAATAAGGAGGTTGAGGAAATGTTAGAACTGGGAGTTATAGAACCCTCGTGTAGTCCGTGGAGGAGCTACCCGGTGGTCGTACCCAAACCCGATGGTAGCGTGAGGTTGTGTATAGACTTTCGAAGGTTGAACGAAGTCTCAAAGTTTGATGCCTATCCAATGCCTAAAATAGAAGACCTTTTGGAAAGATTGGGAAAAGCGGAATATTTGAGCTCCTTAGACCTCACGAAGGGTTATTGGCAAATTCCCTTGAGGGAAGAGGATAAGGAAAAGACGGCCTTTGTAACACCCAAAGGACTGTTCCATTTCTCAAGAATGCCATTCGGGTTACATGGCGCAGCAGCGACCTTCCAGAGGTTAATGGATAAGGTGTTAGAACCGGTGAAAGATTTTGCGGGAGCCTACATAGATGATATTTTGATTTATAGTAACAGCTGGGAAGAACATCTGATTCATCTTCGCAAGGTATTAACTGAATTAGGAAAGGCAGGGTTACACGTCAACCCTTCTAAGTGTAAGATAGCTAGAAAAGGAGTAAAATTCTTGGGGTTTCAAGTGGAGCAAGGAAAAATACAGCCTGTGTCGGATAAAGTAGACAAGGTAACAGCTTGGGCAGTACCTCAGACTAAGAAAGAGGTACAAAGGTTTCTAGGCTTGGCAGGATACTATCGCCAGTTCGTGCCTAACTTCGCCGAGATAGCGGCACCTTTGACTGATCTAACTAGGAAAAGAAAAGCTCACAAGGTGTTTTGGGGTCTACAGGAACAACAAGCCTTTGAGAAATTGAAGAAAATTTTAGCAGAGCTACCTAGTAGATATGCTCCTGACTTTGATCTACCTTTTATTGTGCAGACGGATGCTTCAGATAGAGGGATAGGGGCAGTGTTGTCCCAGAGAAAAGGTGAAGTGGAATATCCGGTGATGTATCTTAGTAAAAAGTTGAGTGTTAGAGAACAAAAATATGCAACCATCGAGAAAGAAGCTTTGGCAGCCAAATGGGCTATACAAACTCTCCGGTACTACTTATTAGGGGCCCCTTTCATACTAGTTACTGATCACGCTCCATTGCAGTGGTTGAATAGAATGAAAGATACTAATCCTAGACTGACTCGCTGGTATCTGAGTCTTCAACCCTATACATTTGAGATACAATATAAAAAGGGGAGTGCCCACGCTAACGCAGATTATTTTTCCCGACAGGGAGACAGGGACGTGGAAACCGAAGAGAGGACGGCCCACTCATCAGGGGGGGGCGTGTGAAGGAAGACATGTTAGTGAGCCGTCCTCGGGAAAAAACATGCAAAGAGAGAGTTGTGAATGTGTGGAAGGAGTACTTATAAAAATAGAAGAAGAACCAATAATAGAAAAGAAAGCAACGGAAGTATGTCTGGTAGAAGAGTTAAGGGAGGAGAAAGGGGAGGAGCTGGATTTGATAGTGTGGGAGGAGGTTATAAAAGACGGGGAAATTGCGCGGGAAAGGAGATTGGATATAGAGGAGAGGAAAAGGGAATGGAGAGATTGCGCGGTGCAAACAGAAAGGGAGGAAGAAGCCTCTCCTAAGGTCTGTAACCTGCTAAGGGACTTCCCAAACCTAAAGACAGGTGGTGGGTTGTTACCCGATCCCAATTCACCTGGAAAAGAAGGGGAAAAGCTGAAACCATTGGAATGGACAGTAGTAGTTTTCCCACGCAACCATGGTGGGGGCAGGAAGGTGATCCGCCCCAATCCTTCTCACAACCTCCCCCCAGCAGAAGGGGACTGGGCGAGACATCCTTGTTGTGGGACGGTGTGCGCAGTAAGGAGTGCTCCCCTGCGAGGGATGACAGATCGCGAGCGGTTTGGATCAGCCCCAATGTGAGGAGTGATTGGATTACTCCTGAAACAAAGATTGTTAGTTACAAGACGTTACCAGAGTTGAGTTGTTTAGATCCGTTGAAGTTATTTGAAAATGATGTAGAAAACAATAAAGAAGAGACTGTTGATTTTTTGAATTCGCCTCCGTCTTTATTTCCCGCCAAAATGAGGGAACCGTCCAAAAATCCAGAAGAACCTAATCACACTGGGAACTACAGGCCAGTCAGCCTGACATCAATCCCAGGCAAAATTCTGGAACAGATCGTAAAGCACCTAGAAAACAATGCAGTAACAACTAGAAGCCAACACGGATTTGTCAAGAACAAATCCTGCCAAACTAATTTGATCTCGTTTTTTGATCAGGTAACCTCCCTGATAGAGAGAGGGAATGCTGTAGACATAGTATATCTTGACTTTGCAAAGCTTTTGACAAAGTGCCCCATGATAACAAGCTAATTAGATGTGGGCTGGATAGATCAAGTGTCAGGTGGCTACAGAATCGTACTCAGAGGGTGAGGATTAATGGGTCCTTCTCTAACTGGGAGGAGGTCACAAATGGGGTACCCCAAGGCTCAATCCTGGGCCCGGTGCTCTTCAATATATTTATTAATGACTTGGATAAGAGAGTGCAGTGAATGCTTGTCAAATTTGCAGATGATACCAAATTGGGTGGAATAGCTAATACCCTAGAACAGTGTTCCCCAACCTTTTCCGGTCTGCGGACCGGCTGGGGAAGGCGGGGTACCCCCCCGCGCGCATGTGCGCGATTGCGCGAGCCGCCATTTTGCGCATGCGCACGGCCGCTCGCGCGCATGCGCAAACGGCAGCGCGCTCGTGCGGACCCGCGTGCGCCTGCGCGCACGCGCAAATGGCTGCGCGGCGCTCGTGCGGGCATTCAAGCACAAGCACGCAGGCGCAAACAGGCTGCGCGGGGGTGAGTGCGCGCGGGGAGGTCTCTCTTGCCGGCCCGGTCTGGGCCAGGCCAGGGACCGGCACCGGGCCGGGGACCGGGGGTTGGGGATCGCTGCCCTAGAAGACAGAAACAAAATTCAAAATGACCTTGATAGGATGGAGCCCTGGGCTGAAAGCAACAGAATAAAATTCAACAGGGATAAGTACAAAGTACTTCACCTCGGAAAAAGAAACCAATTGCACAGTTACAAGATGGGGCATACCTGACTCAGGAAAACAATGAGCGAGAAGGATCTTGGAATTGTCGTAGATCATAAGCTAAATATGAGTCAACAGTGTAATGTGGCTACAAAAAAGGCAAATGCTATTTTAGGCTGCATTAAGAGAAGTATAGTTTCCAAAACCCACGAGGTGCTAGTCCCCCTCTATTCAGCACTGGTTAGGCCTCACCTTGAGTATTTTGTCCACTTCTGGACACCACACTTCAAGAAGGATGCTAACAAATTGGAACAAGTTCAGAGGAGGGCGACAAGGATGATCAGGGGGCTGGAAACCAAGCCCTATGAGGAAAGACTGAAAGAACTGGGCATGTTTAGCCTTGAGAAAAGAAGGCTGAGGGGTGATATGATAGCACTTTTCAAATATTTGAAAGGCTGTCATACAGAGGAGGGACAAGATCTGTTCTTGATCATCCCAGAGTGCAGGACACGCAACAATGGGCTCAAGTTAAAGGAAGCCAGATTTCAGTTGAATATCAGAAAAAACTTCCTGTTAGAGCAGTACGACAGTGGACCCAGTTACCTCAGGAGTTGGTGAGGGCTCCAACACTTGAGGCATTCAAGAAAAACTTGGATAATAACCTGGCAGATATGCTTTGATTGTATTCCTGTGTTGAGCAGGGGGTTGGACTTGATGGCCTTGTAGGCCCCTTCCAACTTCACTTTTCTATGATTCTATGATCAAATGTCTTTCTTTTTCAGTTTTTAGTCCATGAACTGCTAAAAGACTGGGGACATGGTAAACTTTAATTAGGTGGATGGTGAGAGATAAGGGCAAATGTAGTATTTCTAAAAACTGACTAATTTTGCATGATGTATGATAATTTAATCCAAGTTGCTCATTTAACCATTGTCTTTTGGCTGAAATTCATCGACTTTCCTGTGTTTTCTTGTGCATTGTGTCTTCACTCCATGAATCTTATTCCTTGTTTATATGCTGAGATTTAGTTAAATCTCGAAACTAATTGCACCTGTGAATTACCTCAGATCATCTCTAGTTACACTTTCTCATCCATAGGGTCCCTTTCAGCTGTGCAGTTCTAAGATGATGATGATTCATTGGAGCAAACACTGAACTTCTTTAGAGTGGATATATGGCCTCCTTTAAGGAGGACAGTCCTCCATTTGAAGAGCTGTCCTCATTTTGGGTGGTGTATGTCCTCCTTTTTGGTGATGTGTCAATGGCCACCCTCCTCCCCAGTGAGTTTCCCTGACCAAGTAGGGGAAGTAGAGGCCTTGTCTGGTAAATGTATATAATCAACTGTCTCTCATTTTAAAAATAAAATGGTTCCGGGGGTTGTGGTGTCATTTTGTAAGAAAAGACACAAACCACACAGTGAGATCACTACAGATGAATGGCACAGCATGTCCATTCTGTATGAACTTCAGATGTGCAGTCAGTCCCAGGAGTGGACATTCTGAAAACACTGTTCAGACCATTCCTCTGAAATAATGGTTGTTGTCGAGCTAGCTATTTCAACAAAACTACACTGACTTCTGTTTATTTTCTTTGCATATATATTTAGTTTCATTGTAGGCATCCTTCAGTCTTGAGAGACTATGGTAGCGTGCTCTGAATAGAGGTCTTGGAACAGCGTCTAGTGTGACTGAGAAAGCCAATACGAGAGTGACAATCCCTTCCACACTGAAGACAAATACAATCTGTCCCCTGTCCAGCTCCCAGATTTTGCTGGTTTTGGGACTGCCTCTTCGCCTTGGCCTGCTGAACAAGTGCCTCTTCAAATTGGGAGAGGCCGTGCTGCACTGCCTGCCTCCAGGCTGAACACTCAGATGTCAAGGTTTCCCATCTGTTGAGGTCCATTCCTAAGGCCTTCAGATCCTGCTTGCAGATATCCTTGTATCGCAGCTGTGGTCTCCCTCTGGGGCGCTTTCCCTGCACTAATTCTCCATACAGGAGATCTTCTGGAATCCGACCGTCAGCCATTCTCATGACATGCCCAAGCCAATGTAGACGTCGCTGTTTCAGTAATGTATACATGCTAAAAATTCCAGCTCGTTCTAGGACTACTCTATTTGGAACTTTGTCCTGCCAGGTGATACCAAAAATGCGTGTAGTTTCATTAAGTTACAGAAAATACAAGGCATAGAGCATTTCAGAGAGGTATTAAACATTATGCCTTATTTATTTGATTTTTATCTTATTGCTATATCCTAAGGTGGTCACCTAGTCAGTCTTCTGCAATATGGTGAACTGTAGTGTATTTTAATTTTCACTGAATTATAGTAATAGTGTCTAATTGTGATTTTTTTCATACATTAGTTTAAATTAGCCTGTGCCAATTTAATGCAAAAATGTCCCTTTTTCGGTGAAGGATGTCCTCCTTCCTGGTGTTCCTTGTCCTCTATGTCCTCCTATTTTGTGATGTCTGCCCTTCTGTTTGGCTATGGAAGAGGGGCCGCTGTATTTTCAGGGGTGATACTGAGATGGAGAGGAGGAGAATTTGCTTCGTACCACAGGCTTCTAACATTCAGATGTTCTTTTAGAAAAGTAATTAAAAGTAGCTATCTAATTACTTTTAAGAAATAGGAAAGTATAGTATTACATTTTTAAAAATCAAAGTGTAATAGTAATGGATAATTGGCAGGACTCAAAATTCTTTGAAAAATAAGTAATTGTTTTTTAAAAGTAACTTTCCAAGGTCTGTTTTAGTAACAGCTAGAGATGGGCACGAGCCTTGGTTCAGAGATCCGGCTCAATTCATCACTGCGCTCTCACAGGTGTTGTGTGGGCATGGCACCCTCCCACCTTCCCTGCATGCTTGCCCATTCCTCAGGTGACACAGGCTTCCCTCTCCACCTCCCCAGTGCAACTACTCACTCATCTTTTGCAGCATGCTCTTCCTTCTTCTGCCTCCTCCATCAGCCACCCACTCAGATGAGGAGGCAGTTGCAGGGATTCCTGCAGCATTGCCTTTGAGTGGGCTGCTGACGGAGGAGGCACAAGAAAGAAGAGCACGCTGCAAAAGGTAGGTAGGTAGTCACACAGGGGAGGTGGGGAGGGAAGTGTTTAGCTCAAGGAATAGGCAAGTGTGTAGGGGAGGTGCGAGGGGGGAGGGTGCCGTGCCTGCACAACACCTGTGCAAGCATGGTGACAAATTGGGCTAGACCTCTGAACCAAGGCTTGTGCCCATCTCTGAGAGTCTGAATCCCCACTGTGCCTCCTATGCGTAGACCCAGTCTTTGTGGCCTTGGACAAGCTGCGTAGTCCCAGGGCACTCCCAGAAGAAGGGAATGGCAAAGCACTACTGAGTATTATTTACCTAGAAAATGCTGAAAAAGGTCACTGTAAGTCAGAACTGATTTGACGGCACATGATGATGATTATTATAAGAAATACAGAGACTCACAGAGGAGAATAGCTACAAGTTCACCAGAGTCTTCCTCTTTCTCATGAACTGGCATTTACAGTCTCAATAACTCACTCTGAGATGATAGAAATGGAAAGAATTAAAAAAAATTCTTTACTTACAGTTGTTTGAAGTTACAGACATGTGTATGCTGCTTTCTTTACTGCACTCATATATAGCAAGCAACTGAACTGATCATCAGCAAACAAACAACTGACGCCAATAGACTAAAGAGAGGGAAAGAAAACACTCCACAGAGAAGCAGAGGTTTCATTGAATTCAAAGGCTGGAAGGTATGATTGGTTAGTGCTGGATAGACAGACAACCAGCTCAGCCCAGAAAAGTTCCTGCCAGTCACACAAATCACAGACAACATGCGAGGTTGCAAACAGAACTCCAACAATAAGCTCAGGTTTTGGCCTTGAAATCTCAGGGAATTAGATGCTTTTGATCTGGGAAACCTAGACATGTGATTGTGTGGTCTGTGAGACAGGGAGAAAGAAGGAGAGAGAAATTGAGAGGGTGTGGGGGAGAGGGAAATTTTGGAGATAAATCTGACAGTTGTGAACTTCAGTGGCATCTTCACTTCCAATGGAAGACTCCTGTATACACTCCCAAATGTTTTACTCAGTTCTGATGGTTTCCTTCAAAGCCACTGAGCTGTCAAATACTTTTTCCATAAAAATGTATTGCATTTTATTTTTATAAATAACCGAACAAAACATTTGCTTGGTACAATAAATACCAGGCTTTATGAAGTATTAGTATTACAAAAAAGAAAAGAAAAAAAGATTATGTACATTGGGACAGTGTTTGTTTGTTTCTTTGTTTGTTTAAAGGTCCTCTGCTCTCCACAAACCCCAGCAAACTTGTATCAAACGCTTCCCTGATGGATAAAAGCTATGACTCTCCCTGAAAGGCACACTCGAAAATAATAAAAATTAGTTCTCTCTGAAGAGGGATTAAGCATTGCCTTCAAACAGAGAAAAGGGATGTTTGCCTGTGGACATCAGAGCCATAAAATTTTACTGATATTTTTACTAAACTTTTACTGAAATGAAATGCATAAAAAGCACATCACCGAGCGACCAAGGAACATAGCCATGAGTTATGACATGCCTGTCTGTTCATCAGTCTTCAGTGGTTCTTATGATTTATTGACCAACACCTGGCTCTGTTTCCACCAGGCTCTTTTCTCAGAGTGGTGGCAATGGAAAGATCTCTGTGAGGCCTTTGCATTTATGGGGCTGCCTTCCCAGTGGCTTGTGTGGTTTTGTTTTTAATTTCCAGAAAGTCATACTAATGTCGTACAGAGGATCCCAAACAATTCAAGTCTGTTGGATTAACAGATACAAAAAAGGTAGCCCTTTTATTGTATTCTTTGGTAGACTTTGCTGTGCTGATGTTTAGATGTTGCTTTCCTGGCTGCAGGGCTCCTTCATGAGTATCCATGGGATGAGAAAGAGATGCTTCATTTGACAGAGAAACACTCTGATGATTCCTAGCTGCTGGATAGTTCAGTGGTTTTGGTATCAGTTGGGAGTTCGATTCCCACTTTGCCTCCTTGACAGGGGATGGACTCGAGGATCCATAGGGTCCCTTCCAGCCCCACAGTTCTATCATTATTATTAATATTAATTCTATGGGGTTGTTGTTTTATTATTAATTTGTTATGCCACCGTACATACTATCTGGGTCTGAAGGAACTAAATGAAACACAATCTAGATCAAGGTGACATTAGCCGACTTTGCAAGGAGAGACCAAGGGATTATTTGTCTGTGACAGGCCTCAGCCTTCTCTGGCCAATAAAGTTCACAGCCATGAAGATCAAGGGTGGGGAAAATATAGCCCTCCAGATGTCTTTTGAATCTCAGTTCCTGTCATCCCTCAACACTGGCTATCCAGGTTTGGGCAGACAGGAGATGCACTCTAACATTGTTTGGAAGGCTACCTATTTTCCACCCCTGTTATAGATCTTCATACTATGGCTTTATGCTTGACACCTCTTGGACTCCTCTGCCTTTATGGTCAGTTAGAAAAAGCCATGGCTGTCATGGCTTATATTCAGACTTCCAAGACCTGAACCCTTACAATCCTTGGTGGACATGAAGGAGTCAATAGTGAATTGAATTGCAAGCAGCCCTACTTTCTTCTTTGTCAAAACATATGAAAAATGAAAAGCAAGACCCACAACATACATACAAATGATTTTGTGGTGGCATATGAAACAAAATATGGTTAACTTTGTTGTTGCAAAAAGAGACTACCCACAGATTTAAATCTGAAGCTAAATTGTTCCCAGTTCTGGGGCTGTAGCTATACATCCTGATGATAGACATAAATCAATGTACCACATAGTTCAGGTATAATGGATGTAAAAACCCCTTGACAATGTATTGATGTCCTAAGCTGTCAGTACTTGACCATTCAAAGTGGAGCACACAGACCTAGTTTGTTAATCTGAAATGCAAATACACTGAACTGACAGACTGTGTTTTTGTGCGTTTATTTCAGCTGGGAAGCCCTGCGAGGCATCATAAGCTTCCCTATTTTGTATAATTTATGCAAATGCTTTAAAAAAAGCCCCTTTCTGTTCTCAGAAATCTACTGATAACATGGCATGTTCTCTGGATTTTCAACCAGTGGGCTGGCTGATACTTCCTTCTGTTATTAAGAGATTAGCTTCAGCAATTGTTGGACCCTCCTCTTTGAAATTTGATCACTGATCTCATGGAGTTTCCTGGAGAAGATAGCCCTCAGTACAGTGAAATTTAAGCATCTTCTCATGGGAGAATTTTACAGGTCAAAAATGAGCTCTGATTAATTGGTTAGGCTCATGGAGAATTAATAAAGATAAAGCACATCACGAATGCAGAAAACGTGAATAAACAAAATCAAGTGCAATGCACATTTCTTTACTTGGGTCTTTGAAAAAGCAGGGCCTTGTGAAGGACAGATTGTTATTGTTCAAAATACAGTGTTTAGATTGTCTCTATTATTATTACCACACATTTGCACCTTCAACTTGGGGATGCAATGCTCGTGCATCACAGAACATTTAATGTTGTGCACATACTACTGATTTCCCAATCCAAATAACTAGATAGGTTACATCTCAAAATCATTTCCCACAGAATCCCATTTTTTGGTTTGTTTGTTTATCCAAAAAGATTTCTGAAGTGGTAAGAGCTAGGCACGCAAACTCTCCTATGAATACTTTTGATTTCCCAACTGAAATAACTGTGTTGGGTAGGGTATGTCTCAAAATCAGTTCCTCTGGAGCCCCTTTTGTTTGAATGCTGGTTTGTGGGTCCTGAAAGGTCTCAGAAACAGAAAGAGCTAGAAACATGAAATTTTGCAGTGATACAACCAATTTCCTAACTTAAATAATTGGGTTGGCTGTGCCTCAAGACCAGTTCCCCTGGTGACTATTTTGTTTGTGTGTCCCAAAAGATCTCAGAAACAGTAAACACCAGAAACATAAAAGTTTGAATGGATACCACTGATTTCCTAACTTAAATAACTAGTTTGGCTATATTTCAAAACTAGTTTCCCCAGAGTCTTTCTTGTTTTGTTTGTCCTGAAAGATCTCCAAAACAGTAAGAGCTAGGAACACAGATGTTTGAATCACTACTACAGAATCCCTAACTTTAATAAATGGATGAGTTATATCTCAAAACCAGTATCCTCCAAATCCTACTTGGGACCACTAAAAATTACCTTATAGTAGTACTTGGTCATAGGAATTTGCTTGATTCTTGTGTTAAGTTGGTACAAGCTGCCTACATCTTGGGGTTAAGTGAGGGGAAGGGAGAGAGGGGAGAAGGGAGAGAATGTAATAGAAAAGACAGAATTTGAGGAAGAAAAAGATGAGGGAGGTACTGGGGTAAGAATGGGATGCATGGGTTTATAGCATGGGGTGAGGGAGAAAAAAAAGGCTCATTGGGGCGGGAAGTTGCAGTAGGAAAAAAAGAAAGGGTGAGGGTGGTAAGACAAATCGGTCTTGAACCCAGACAAAGTTCCCTGAAGATATTTGTGCAGGGGCCAGTTTATCAATAGAAAGTAGAGGGACATCAAAACTGAATTCAGTATTGTGTGTTCATTTGGTATGTGGCCTGGCTTGCTTTTGTGACCCAGAGTCCAGCTGCTCAGTGTGGCTTTTTCTATTTCACCTGTTTGGCAAATCTGGCTACGATCTGAGTGAGTTCAGGAGATGTGGATGAAGGAAAAAAATGGGCATGAAGAGGAAAACACATGCGCAGGGGAGGGGCTCAAAGCAAAGAAAGAAGACACTGGGGGAGGGTGGTGGTAGTGGGCTGGGTTGAATGAATCCTGGGATGGAAGGGGAAAAAAGCCTTGAGTGAAAAACAAAACAAAACCCAACAACATTGGGGCAGAGAAAGAGGAGGCGAGGAGGCTGAAATTCACAGGGTTCTAGCCTGAGTAAAGCCAAATATTTTGCTGTGGCTTATAAAAAGCCTCATAGCAACACAGAATAAACTCAGAGTAAGCTGCAAGAAGAGATTTCCTTTGCTGAAAAATAAAAAGGAAGGGGGGATGGGAAAAGAAAATCCTGTTTTATTAATAAGAACTGCTCAGGGTCAGCCTGAACTTGTGTTCTGACCATTAATATTGATTTTTTTTCTTTTATAACTAGCGAGGTATTCAATAAATAGGAGTAATGACTCTTGTAGAGCAATTCCCATCTTGCATCACAACACGCGGCTCAAACCACCTACTTGACCATGTCAGTGCACTCTGTTTTTTGTTCTCTCTCTCTCACTCTCTCTCTCTCTCTCTCTCTCTCTCTCTCTCTCACACACACACACACACACACACACACTTTTAAATAGAAACTACTTTTGTTTCCGCCCAGTTGTAAAATGAGATTCTGTCTTATAAAAGCATGCTGAGAAAGTGTCATTGTCTACTGGCGGCCAGCCATACAAAACCTGCTTTATAAATGCTAGTCAATCCTTCTGATTCTTGTATTATTCCCATGACCAAAGAGTCAGCAGGTCAAATTGCAAATAATATCAAATGTAGCAGTTGTATAAAACCTCCAGTGAGTGCTATCAATTTATATTGCGAATCAATTCTTGCAGACAAACCATAGTGTTGAGCTGTTTTTTTTTTCTTAAAACATCAACAGCAAGAAAAAAAGGAGCAACAGCAAGAATGCCACAAAAGAACCAAAAGCATGTTGAGGAAAGTGGTTAGAATGCAAGAAAGAGGATTCAGACTCTGCTCTTATGAAGAGGTATTCTTGAAAAAAATATTAAAGTAATGCATTGTACTGGAAGGACAGATCCTGAAGCTGAGGCTCCAATACTTTGGCCATCTCATGAGAAGAGAAGACTCCCTGGAAAAGACCCTGATGTTGGAATAGTGTGAGGGCAAGAGGAGAAGGGGATGACAGAGGATGAGCTGGTTGGACAGTGTCATCGAAGCTACCAACATGAATTTGACCCAACTCCGGGAGGCAGTGGAAGACAGGAGGGCCTGGCGTGCTCTGGTCCATGGGGTCACGAAGAGTCGGACACGACTAAACGACTAAACAACAACAACAATGCATTGTATACATAGCCTGAAGCCAGGTAATTTATACAAACTTTTAAAATAATTATGTGCATGTATTTTTTGATAAGAGACACTCAACTTGGCATGCTTTTGCACAATTAATGTGATTTTTGATGTTGTATTCATGCTGATAATTTGTCAAACCTTGGCTCATACGCTGTTAGTTTGAGAGCAACACATGCAGCACTCATGTCATCTGTCAGTCTCTGGTATCAGATTTGATATAATTCAAAGCTGAAAACAGCTGCTCACAAGCATAAGATGACCCAAACAAAGTAAGAAGAGCAATCCCAAGTGCTTTCATTGACTTAAAATTATTTGGCAGAGAATTCCACACTTTAAGGATTTCATTTTCAGAACTACCAACTGTTCTGTCCTTTGTAACCCCTTCACACTCTATCTTCTCCAGTGTTGCACGCAGGTCATAGAATTTATTTTTCCAGATAGAGTTTTCTTGAAATTCCAATAGCTCCATTTCCAGATTTCCAAAATCTAACCACTGTAAGCAGGAAAGATCAAGTTCTTCAAATTTGGCTTTATCTGGAGAAGTAAGAAAACACAGAATTGTCTCCATCTTATGGAACTGTAAAAATCTGTTCCTAAAATTCTCCTTTGCAGTAATTCACCATTTTTGTGACATCTCTGAGGATATCGTATAATTTTTTGCTGCTTTCCCTAGCACAAAGAGCTTCTTGATGTATAATACAATGAAACTGAATGACCGGATGTTTTGCTTCTTTAACAAAGAACTGTATGAAACCAGATGTTACCCCCACCATGCAAGGTGCCCCATCACCAGTAACTGAAACCACTTTTTCTGCTCTTCTGTCTTGTGACAAAAATGCCTCCATCACAGCATTGTAGATGTCTCTCCCTTGTGTTCTTCCAGGCAAAGACAACAGTTTCACCAGCTCTTCTCTCCTGATGTCATTTACACATTTTGTCTGTCTATTGATTCCTCCAACTGACAGCTTTTAGAAAAAAGTCAAGTGCGGAATGCTACACTGAATTAAATGCACCCTATTTATAAAGCTTATTAAGTACATTGAAATCCTGGACTTGTTTCCTCCAAAGTAAACCACCCTCAGAAAAGCAGCTATATATAAGAGTGCAGACTTTTAATACACATTTTATACACATTTTATACACTACATAAAGTGTATACACACATTTCACTTATTTGAAATGTAGTGCTGGAAAAGAGTTTTACAGATAGCATGACTTGTCAGAGAGATAAGTAAAGCAAATTAAGTGTGGACTCTCACTAGAAGCTAAAATGACCAAACAAAGGGTATTGTACTACAGTGGCATCATGAGAAGACAAGCTCACTGGAAAGGCAGCAATGCAGGAAAAAGTGCAATGCAGTAGGAAAAGAGGAAGAATGCACATGAGATGGATTGACTCAATAAAGAAAGCCACAGTCTGTTTGTAAGACCTTTTGTTTGGTGTTGCAGTCAAAGCAGGACCAGGAGCAGAGAGACAGGGATTCAGATTTGGGGAATAAACTATGATACTCTTGCCTGCTTTGGGGATGAGAAATAGAGAAACGCAATTGCTACACACTTCAGACATCTAGTCCCAGGTGTGTCGGTTGTCTTTTACTAGGTGTTTGCTGTTAGCGAGACTCTTCTAAATATTCCGGTTCTGCCCAGTACAAATTCAGCATCTAAACAGAATCTTGAAGTACTTGCTCTTCTCAGCAGAAACTGCAGAGCTAAATGCAGTGGAGATTAAATTTGGAAGGTTCCTTTTTTAATGGTTTTATGAAAGAGCCAAGTCTCTCTCTGTCTCTCCCTCCCTCTCCCTCTCTCTCTCTCTCACACACACATACCCTAAATTTTCAACAATCAGTTGCTTCAGTTCAGTATGTCCGTTTCCTCTTATTATATTTAAACAAGCTTGATGAATCCACCCGTCCCTCTCTCGCACCTTCCTTCCCGCCTTAATTGGAGCTTTCCCTCCTGTTCCGTCGCGTGCCCAGGGAGAGGTCTCTGCGTGCCAACTTTGGCACGTGTGCCATAGGTTCACCATCACTGGTCTAAGCTATCTAAAAGAGTGTATCTCCCTTTATGATCCTGCGCAGATATTAAAATGATCAGGAGAGGCCTTTCTCTCGGTCCCTGAGGCATGTTTTGGTGGGAACACAGGAGAGGGCCTTCTCCGTCGCTGCTCTCAGACTCTGGAACTCCCTCCCACAGAAGGTCTGGTGGGCCCCATCCTTGCTGTCCATCCACAAGCAGATGAGGATTTTTCTCTTCAGGCAGGCTTTCTTTTAAATGACTGGTTGAGCAAGGGGATTTTTCTAAAGGGAGCATTGTGTTCTGCTGCTTTACTTGTGTGTATAATATTGCTTTTATGTATATGTTTTTAATATATTTGTTTAATTCTTTTTAAATATTGTAGTAATTTATTATTTCAGCTTTTCACTTTGTTTCTTTTAATACTGTAAGCTGCCTTGGATCCTTTGGGAGAAAGGTGGCATATAAATATTTTAAATTAATAAATTCGTCATAAGGTGACTGCCTCACTTTGTATAATGCTAGGGTTGACAATCCTGTTTCTTTATCATGTACAGCTCTCTTTTCAGCACAAGAATCACAGGTACTATTTAAAAAGTAAATATTAACTATTATAGTGCCAAGATTCCTCTTCATTGCTATCGTAGCTGCCGTTTTGAAAAAATAATAATTCTCACAGGTACAGTTTAGCTACATGTAGAATATATCTCTACACTACAGGCTTATGATTTGTGGTGCAAAACACACTTACGGATACTTTATTATTTTAAAAAAATTAAATTAGGTTTCCTATATAAGGGATACACTAGGGGGAGGGGATTCAGATAGGAACAAACCAGTTTTAACAAATTCTTGAACACAAAGATGTTAGAGAACTTCCCATTGTTTGCTACACAATTTACCATTACAATAATTTGCCAATTATACCTTCACTTATTTATAGTGAGTATTTGCAGGTTAGTGTCAGGAGAATCCTCATTAATAACCAAGTCTCTAGAATCTGAATTTTTGAGGCCTACTAGAATAGAGCAAGAGATAACAGTAAAAGGAACACTACGGGTCAATACCTGACCCATGCGATCTACCTCCTATAGGCCAGTGGCTTTCAGCATTCCAGTTTTTGAAGTAATTAATGGTAATTAATGTGTTTATTTTGCTTAACATTGAGAAACAGAAAAAACATTACTTTTAAAAGTAGATGCAGTGGCATTAGGCAGCAATGCATGAGGCCTTGGAACAACAACTGTAACTAATTACCTTAATTATTAATTTAGAAGTAACCCCCCAATCTCTGTTAAAAATCACATTTGCTGTTCCTGAAGAGTATGTGGATACACAGTCTTCTCTCCCTTTTTTCCTAAATATTCATAGAATGCACATAAAGGGTTGTATTTGAACTCTAGTGAACAAGTCATCCTCCCCCCCCCCCCTGCTCTGTTAGTGCTGCAAATTGTGCTCCCTGCACTGTTGCCTTTTTCAGTCAGTTGAGGGCTCCAGGTTAAAGTGCATGTTGTGATCAATAGAATGGTTATTTTGCCTTCCCCCAAGTTCCTGTAAGGAGGCAGTTTTCTGCACAAGCCACCCACAAGTTTATAACTGTTTCATCACTCCTTTGCTGTAGACATTTTGGCCTATAAAGAAATGATTTAGCAATATATTGTTCCAAAATTGCATCCAGAACAATGGCTTGTTCCATATGGTTCTTGAAACTTACTTTTACTTCCACTGTCAAATTAGAGTAGCATTGTTCATTATAAATCAGATGTTAGCACAGTTGGATCACATCCAAGGATGTGTACTTAAACTGCCAAGGAGCAGGAGACTGACATTGGGCATGACTCATTACTTCACTATTCACAGGAGGAGAATAATTTGGTGGAAAATCAGCTTTAATCAGTGTCATGTAATGTCATGTAATTTCTCAGGATTTATATGACATATCAGTTTAGTAACAGAGAAATTCTAGGTACTTTGTTGATGTTGATGTTGTTGTTCTGTGCCATCAAGTCACCTCCAATTTATAGTGACCCTATGAATCAGCAATCAGCTCAATTGCTGTGCTCAGGTCCTATAAACTCAACCGGTGGCTTCATTTAAGGAGTCAGTCCATCTCGTATTTGGTCTTCCTCTTTTCCTGCTGCCTTCCAACTTTCCCAGCATTATTGTCTTTTCCATAGAATCCTGCCTTTTCATATTGTGCCTAAGTGGGACCTTTTTGTCTCCAGAATCTATGATTCAGGCCTGATTTGATCTAGGACCCACTTGTTTGTCTTTCTAGCAGTCCTGGGGTATCTGCAAAGCTTTCCTCCAATACCACATTTCAAATGAATCAAATGTTTTTCTACACATTGTCATTGTTTTTTCCTACGAAAACCAATTTTGCTATATATCCTATGCTGCCATTATATATACATGTTATCTGCAGTTATATATTAGTTTACCACTTCTCACCCAGACACAGAACAATTGCCATGGTTGTTTTTTGAGGTGTGAAAAGTTCAGATTGCCCCAGACCTGGAACTGGTTTCCCTTTGGAAGACTTGTTCCAGGAGGCTGGTGTCAGAAATTCTGAGAATATTTACTGGAAGCACTCAGGGCTCGGAGAAACACAACCATTCTGTGCTTTTGTAATGCAGAAATACTTTGAATATACCTTTCAGAATTGTATGTTAATTCCCTGGAGATACGTGGCAAAATGTCACCCTTTCTGGAGGACTGTCACTCCAGAATGTCATTTAAAGCAAGCCTGTTTTTTTCTTACTCTTCAAAGAAAACCTGTCTTTTGACTGTTCTGTTTCTGTGACCTTTCATTGCCCTCCAAACATTTCCCTTCCCAGCATATGTAGCTGCAACAAATACCTACTATGGAATGCTCTCACTGGTAAGCCTGTTCACACATGCTTATAAGAAAGTGGTTATTATTCTCTTTTGAAAGGCCTTCTTTGAGGATCAATATTTCAGCCCCTGCAGCTTGGATACTTACCAGATTTAAAAAAGTGGGTGAGGCCAACCATTCTCTTTCAAGATAAACAAGACTTGTCTTTTCAATTTGTATGTGTTATTTTAAATCTGGGAATGTTTAGACTCTTTTGTTTCTGTTCAGTGCAGAGATAAAAAAGTTTTGCTTGAAAAAATCATAACTCAAAAACCTGCTTGCCCATACTTGCCCAAATTTGGTACAGAGCAAGAGTAGACTCTCTGCTGCAATTGTGCCAGATTTGGTGCTGATGTGAATTCCATTTTCAAAGTTATAATTTTTGTTTGGGCTGCCCCCCTTTTAGAATTGCCTTGTAGAATGCTGTTTTGCTCTGCTACAGAATAACATAGCTCCACTACTGTGCAGCTATAATAAAAGGCACGGGTCTGTGAGAGTTCTCATTCTCCAAACCCTATTTTCTACTCACAGCTCCCTGGTCCTGGATTGCTTTTGCTCTTGTTGGATTCCACTCTTCATTTATCATTACATCCAAGCCATAAAGCTGTGGCACAAGGGCTGCACACACCTGTCCTTGCTTTTCTCTACGGAAAACCACCTTTTCCCAACATGGTATTTTTTGAAAATAAAAAAGTAGCTCTTCAGAATACCTTACATGTGATTGGATATAGCATGCAGTTTGGTCCTAATACAGTGGTGCCTCGACTTACAGAATTAATCCGTATTGGAACGGTGGCCACAACTCGAAATTTTCGTAAGTCGAAGCACCATTTCCCATAGGAATGCATTGAAAACTGATTAATCCGTTCCGGCTATTTTTGGTTCTTATGTAGAGGCGCCGTTCTTACGTTGAAGCATTAGTTCCCATAGGAACTAATGCAAAGCTCGTTAATCCATACTCTACCACTAGGGGGAGAATTTTTTTTTAACCTAAGATGACCTAAGGTTAAAAAAAGGGCAGGAAAGGAGGGAGGGAGGGAGGGAACACCTTTTAAACAGAACCAAGCAGCTTTAAACCAAACCAAGCACCTTTTAAACCAATTTTTGCATTTTAAAATTACAGTACCAGGCAGTACCAGGCAGTACCGGGCAGTCCAAAGTGCATTTCCCACTTTTTCCGCGGTTTTTTTTAGTCTGTAAGTCGAAGCTCCGGCCGCAAGTCGAAGCAAAATTTTGCGGCCGGAGCTTTTCTTAAGTCGAAATTTTCGTAAGTAGGGACGTCTGTAAGTCGGGGCACCACTGTACATTGGAGGAAAGCATGCTATATGAAATCTAAGAAACAATTTCCCAAACCTAACCTCACTCTATTGCTGTGCATTATGAGCCTGCCAAGCATTGTTTGTTAGATTGCCAGATGAACCGAATGTCCAGGAAGCACCGAAATTGGTGCCTTGCTCAGTGCTCAGGATAGAAAGATGTACCTTCTCTGTTCTAACTCCTGCTGTTTTCTCCTCCATGCAAGAAGTCCAGTTGTATCAGTGAAAGTGTGCTGAACTCCTTCCTGCGTTCCTCTTCTCACTCTGTTGGGTCATTGGATCTGTCGGAAACGAAAAGGATTCCAGTGTGCAAATGTGTCTCTTACTGTAGGTAAGGATTTCATCAACCCACTGTCATTAATGCCTTCTCAATGAGAAGCTAGCTGCCATTTAGTAGTTGCTGTTCCCAGGGGCTCGAAAAGGTGAAGATAGAGGCCCTCTGGGGACAGGCTGGTTTGCTCTAGCAATCAGGTTGTCTGATCAAGGGGAAAAAAATTGAACCAACCTGTCCCTTCAGTGCACCGAAGAGTGAGACAAATACCCATCTGATTGAACCCTGAGTGCGCTTTATTATTTTTGGACTTTGACATGAAACATCAACTTCTATGTGTGCAACTCCTCCCTTGCATGATTTTAAACAAACTAACTACATAAGTAAACAAAAATAAAAGAAAACCCTCATATCCTAGCAACTAAAAAACTCATTTGGGACTATAGTAATTAGCTTACCCCCCCAAAAAATTTTTTTTGGTGTGTGTGAAAGAGCTAAGGAGAAAGCTGCCAAAAATCTATAGAATTAGTCAATAAAACAGATACTTTAATGACCTGTTTACAAAATTGTGATGTTTTAGCAAACGACTATGGGATGTAGAACACAGCACATAGTAGGTCATTGTCTTCCTGCTTCCTTCTTCCACTGCCCCCAGCAGAGGAAAGCCAATTTCCTAATGTAATTATCTTGTTGGTAGAAGACAAATGGAGAATACAATATTAAGAAGAGAGAAAGGAATGGGCCCATGGACTTTCCTGAAAACTCAGGTGCTTCACATAGAATATACTCAGTAGCATACTGTAGCAGTTCTGAATCCTGCCTCACTTTTAGGCTGTGTTCCAATTTTATGGGGACTTGTATTAGAGTCATTAGCCTTTGCTTCACTGTTCACGTTTGAAAAGGCTTATGGATGTATGTTTATATACAATCCATTAGCAAAAATATTCAGCTGGAACACAGTTAGAAAGCCATTTTTAGCACTACCACCAATTTAAGGGCCTTTCTCTCCTCTCTTCTCCCCACCTAGTATTTTTCTTTCACAGTGGTTCTTCTCCCTGTGCAACCATGCAGTCAGTCTGTATGTACTAGCGTTGCATGAGCTTGAAACACTTTTGCTTCCATCAGCATTTCTCTTTTCCCCTGCTCTTTCTCTTCTCTCTCAATCCTATCCTTCTTTCTTGATAGCCCTTCTCTCTATCTCCTATAGTTCTTTTGTCATCCTCCTCTCCTAATTCTTCTCAACATATTTACCAGACAATGGCTGAAATCCTATCACACAGCTCTTCCTGTGCAATGGTGATGACATCACAGTCAGTGGCAAAATGCAACTGATTAAAAACTTCATTTGGTGATTTTGGGATGGACATAAATTAATCACATTGTGTACAAGTCACATATGCACTGAAATTGCCTTCAGCCAACAGTGGTTTGTCTTTAATCATGGCAATTTGCTGCTGATGGTGGAGGCAGAGCTGAGCAACAGGATTTCAGCCAGCAGAAGTTTCTCTCACTCTGTCTCTTAAGGTTGCCATATTCTCATTCCTCAAATCCAGGTAGCTGAATATGCATTATTTGTTCATTATGTAAGCTATTTGGTGAGTCATGCAAGGGTGGACCAGAACCCCTCCATTCTAATTTCCCCATCAAACACATTCCATTCAACATTGCTTTATGAACAACAAGAAGAAAGTGTGGGTGCCCTTAGATTCTTTGCAAGTGAGGAGAGAATGCAAGGGAAGGAGTACACTGTCTTAACGCATACTTTAGCATTCTAATCTTCATGGTGAGAGATGCCACTTGAACCCTTTAATAGCCATGCCACTAATGGCCAAAATGCTGTTGCTTACTGTAGTATATTGCACTGGAGTAGGCCCATTGAATCAATGGGGATTTGGTGAGTCAACTCCTCCATAAGTTCTGTTGATCCAGTTTGGCCTACTCTCATGGTGACTTACTATGCTAAAGTAAGTCACAGTTATGGTAAGCCCATCTAAATCAATGGAACTCACAGAGGAGTTGGCTCACCAACCCCCCATTGATTCAGAGGGCTTACTCCAGTGCAATTTACTACACTAAGCATTTGGGCCAGTGTGTTGCAGGAAACTGAGAATTCAGTGGATCACTCTTGAGTTTTAAACCTCTGAGGCCTGCAAATGTGAACTCAGTCACAGCTGTGACTTCACTCATGGGTCAAATTCTGTGAAAGGCAATAGCAGGCTGCCAACAGAGCAATACAACACCCCACTTTCCATGTCTTTCCTTTCTCACTGTTCTTTCTCTCTCTTTCTATTTAGGCCCCTGTACTTGTTCACCCTTTCCCTCTCAACACTTTCTCCTCCCATGGAGTCCTGTGTACTTGAGGAGACCTCTTACCCCTGAACCTGGTATTTGCCATCCTGAACATGCACCTGCAAGCTTTGGATACATTTAGACATATTACAGTTAATTAATGTGTTTTGAAAAGAGATGTAAAATACCTGAAATCATAGAATCACAGAATCATGGGATCACTGAGTTGGAAGGGGCCTATGAAGCCATTGAGTCCAAACCCCTGCTCATTGCAGAAATCCAGATCAGAGAAGATCTGACAGATACAATTCCCCATGATGCCCTTAGTGTGCACATCATGTTTCAGATGCTTCGCACTTTTGGAACTATAGTGGAGACAGAGAGACATACATGTACACATGAACTTATTATAGCAATACAATAAGTTTTCTCAGTTCCTCCTCAGATCATCATAAAGAATTGTAGGAAAAAACAAACACCAATCTGCTAAAGTGTTTCTAGGAAGGGGGTCTTAATGAAATCAATACAATTTCTGTGTGATGTCAAAATTAGGAACATATCAGTTGAATACCTTTATGGCAGCGGAAAAAAGAAATGGCATTGTGAAGATATTTGATTTGCATTTCCTTTGCTCAGCTGTTTCCCATGGCTCCTGATGCACAGAACATGTTAGTGCAGAGTTTTTGAAGAAAACAGTAGATTCCTTATTTAGACAATATCATGTCAAAGATTTTAATGTATCACTAAGCTATGCTGAGATTAATTCTTAAAATTGACATGACCACCACTAAGTTGAAAAATCTGTTTAGAGTTAAGTATGTTTGGTAAACCATGTCCCTTGTTAAACCACATTACAGCTGATTATTTCATCTCATAATGTGAACAGTTGACAATGTTATAACCTGTAGCTTCTGAAACATTCTTAGGAGTGCAGAGGGAACATAGCGACTTTGCAGGAGCGCATGGACACTAATTCAAATATCTTCTCTTCTGGGATATCAAAAAAAGTGAACGTTTCACACATTTACTCATTTATTTATTAAATTTCTAGACCTCCCCTTTTGAAAAAAAAAAGGCACTCAAGGCAACCAAGAGTAATAAAATTCAAAAAGAAACATATATACAATGAAAACATACAAAGAAAAAGAAAAAAGAGCACCCAAATAATTAAAATTTCCTTCAGCAGCAACACAACCCAAATACCATCTAAAAATAAAATAAAATAATCTGTGAATAAAAGGAAGCTTTGTTTCAGTGCTGGGCTTACTCATGTACTGCCTCTCCATCATGTCCCCATCAAATACGTCTCTGAGCATGGTGGGGCCAAGAAAATGTCTGCTCTTCAAAGTTGAAAAACCAGGGTAATTTGATCCAGGCCCATTTGTTTGTTACTTAACAAGGGATGGCTAAACAAGTTGATTTTTGGCAATGCTTTATGGTCTCCAGAAAAGTCACTTTGGCCGGAATCTAGTTTCTAATCCCAGCTAGAGTAGATCCATTAAATCAATTGCTGACTAGTGAGTGAACATATAAATCACACTGACGCAATGGATTACTCAAGCTAGAAGAGCCAGGTGGATTCATATCTGTATTCCTATGGGCTCCTGCTAATTCTAAAGAGCCTCTCTGGGCATCTATCTGAAAGATTTACAGTCTGCAACAATTTAAAACAAACAAACCCCAAACCCAAAGCAAGGCCAATCCAAAGCAGGCTGGAAGAATTTACGAAGGAATAGGCAAGCTGATACTGGCAGGCAAACACCTTGGTAACAAATTAGAAGAAATCAGAAGCGTTTATTTTTTGTGGAATGTATTGGGGGAATGCTGCCCTGAAATACAAAACGTTTTAAAACCCGCTGTCTCTGAAGAAGTTTTAACAGTTGCCTGCCTCTGCCATTTAAGCAAATCAGAAGTGAAGGTGCTTCCGTAGCCAGAATGTTAACAAGAGAGAAGTGAAGTGCTTTGCTAAGCAGATTTACAGGTTTCATAGCAATTTCCCAGCCTCAGACAACCCATTGTGTGTTTTGAGCAAAGCTATGACTCTCGTATTTGAAATGGTGGACGGCAGAGATTAGTTGTTGATGATGCAGCTAATGTGTTTCAACCTCACCTCAAAAAAAAAAGTTATGAAGGTGTGATGTCTAGGTATGCAGGCATGCTTAGCAGGCTGCCAGTCATGACAAATTTATCTTGCTTAGCAAATGCATTTCAGAGAAGGGAAATACTAGGGAAATAGCATCGCAGGATTGCAAGAAGATGATAAAGACTGTTTTGATGTGGCCTCTCAACACGTTGACTATCAAATGAAGATAGTTCATGTAAGGGATGAACAGGTTCCCTTGATTTCAGAATTCTGATCTGTCAGGTACTTCGCTCCTCCTTAATTCTGTTTTGACTGGGACAATTTCTAAATTAACTCCAGATGTGAAGTTTGCCACCTTTACTTGTTCTTCTGTCTTACCAACTGAATGTCTGTTTTGATCACTGAATGCTGCAAAAGAAAAAAAAAGCAATCATGTGATTCTTCCATGTTTGTTGTATCAGAGTCATTTCTGCATTGTACTTTAAAGGGCACTTGCTTTCTTGACCCTTGGAACCAGGCGGTTGGTCGAATTTTTTTGGAGGGGAAGCTGCATAGTGGTATGTTAGCATAATTTGAAAACATAAGGTGTGTCATTGCAACAGATTGTGTCTGTGTACATTAAAATAAGAAAGAAATGTAGAATTTGAGAGGGAAGTGCCCCACTTGCCTTCCCCTAGACACCCATACATTGGAAAAATACATCACAAAAATAGTCTTCCTGTCAGGCTATTCAGCTTATCTTACAAAGCAGCATGAGGAATTTGTGACTTCAAGTCCTATCAGCCTCAGTCAGGATAGCCAGAGGACAAAAAATGTTGGGAGTTGTAGGACAGTAACATCTGTAAGGCAACAGATTTCTGATTTAAAATATAAGGACTGCCTTTTTTGCTTTGGTGTTTAATCGATGCATATTAACATGCCATCAAGAGAACAAGTGATGAAGAAGCTGAAAGCTGTGGTGAGCCATGCACGCATAGCACTTTGTACAAAAATTTGGAAACAATGGAGGATCCCTAATATCACAGTTCCACTAGAAACAAGACCAGGCAATTTGGTTCTCTATAATTCAAGGGGAAATTCAGACGAGAAGGCATTTGGAAGGAAACTTAGCTTGTATTGGCTCAGCTGCAGTGCACTAACACATTGCATTTCGGGTAAACTAATATTTAATTTATTAATTAAAAATTTGGACTAAGCAATGACCCAAATTCTCTAGGTTGTGTACCAAATAAATGAAAAACATAAAGTATATACATGAAAAATAAAACCAAAAAGAGAGGATAACAACAATGCATTATATGAAACCAAAGTTACCAAAACTTCAAGATTTTGGTTGTAGTCTTTATTATGATATCTCACCCATCCAAAAAACATAAAAATAAAAAATCACACACAAGGATAAATACACACAATATATAAAAAAATGAATTCAGTCATTGTGCATTAGAACAGTTAAGGAAAAATAAATAAATCATGTTTGCTAGGCTTGTGTTTCTTATTGCAACATAGGAAGACTTCATAACTGATAAAGTAACAGAAAGATTGTGTCTGATTAGCGATATGATGTGTAAAATATACTATATCTACCTGGAAACATAAAGAGAAGAGGAGTAATTAATTCATGTCTGCAATCATAATAAAGATTACAATGCAGCAGAACATTTTGGAGAGTCTCAGAGGCCCCAGGCTGACATGGACGGTGATTCCTTATGTTTGAGCTTCTATGAAAACTTCTCATAAGGAGTGCAGAAAGCAGTCCATTTCTACAGACCAGTGATAATGAAGCTCTATACTTACAGAACTTCAGATTTCTTAAATAGCTGGTCCACAAATTACCCAAGTGTAGTGCAGTAGGTATTGTGATCGACCAGGACTCAGAAGACCTGAGTTTGAATCTCCTCTTGGCTATGGAACCTCGGGAGGCGGGGAGGGAGAAATGGTAATGCTGCTCTTTAAATGTCTCATATAACTTGGAAATCTATTAGAGTTGCCATAAGTTGGACGTGATTTGAAGCACATAACACACACAAATTCCCAAAGAGAGAAGGGATGCCAAAACAGATAAGAGAACAGAATTCAGATGCCAATGAAACAAGGTTCTGATGATGGATCTCATATAGTCTTTGGACAAACAATGTTCCAAGCTTTTGAACCACAGGGGAAAATCCCAATGATATACATTTACCCCCCGAGTAGTATTTACCACTATTCAGTGTGGCATAGAAGTTAAATAAATAAATAAGATACACTTAAACTAGGAAGTTCTATATGTGTCATACCCAATCATTCTGCAATAAGTGGAAGTCCCATTCCTACTGCAAAATGCAGTCCATCGGGAAAAGGTTGTTGTTGTTCATGACCCCATGGACCAGAGCATGCCAGGCCCTCCTGTCTTCCACGGCCTCCCGGAGTTGAGTCAAATTCATGTTGGTCGCTTCGATGACACTGTCCAACCATCTCGTCCTCTGTCGTCCCCTTCTCCTCTTGCCTTCACTCTTTCCCAACATCAGGGTCTTTTCCAGGGAGATTTCTTCTTCTCCAAAGTATTGGAGCCTCAGCTTCAGGATCTGTCCTTCCAGTGAGCACTCAGGGTTGATTTCCTTCAGAATGGATAGGTTTGTTCTCCTTGCAGTCCAGGGGACTCTCAAGAGTCTCCTCCAGCACCACAATTCAAAAGCATCAATTCTTCGGCGGTCAGCCTTCTTTATGGTCCAGCTCTCACTTCCATACATCGCTACTGGAAAAACCATAGCTTTGACTATGCGGACCTTTGTCGGCAAGGTGATGTCTCTGCTTTTTAAGATGCTGTCTAGGTTTGTCATCGCTTTCCTCCCAAGAAGCAGGTGTCTTTTAATTTTGTGGATGCTGTCACCATCCGCAGTGATCATGGAGCCCAAGAAAGTAAAATCTGTCACTGCCTCCATATCTTCCCCTTCTATTTGCCAGGAGGTGATGGGACCAGTGGCCATGATCTTAGTTTTTTTGATGTTGAGCTTCAGACCATTTTTTGTGCTCTCCTCTTTCACCCTCATTAAGAGGTTCTTTAATTCCTCCTCACTTTCTGCCATCAGAGTGGTATCATCTGCATATCTGAGGTTGTTGATATTTCTTCCGGCAATCTTAATTCCAACTTGGGATTCATCCAGTCCTGCCTTTCGCATGATGTATTCTGCACATAAGTTAAATAAGCAGGGAGACAATATACAGCCTTGTCGTACTCCTTTCCCAATTTTGAACCAATTAGTTGTTCCATATCCAGTTCTAACTGTTGCTTCCTGTCCCACATATAGATTTCTCAGGAGATAGATAAGGTGGTCAGGCACTCCTATTTCTTTAAGGACTTGCCATAGCTTGCTGTGGTCCACACAGTCAAAGGCTTTTCCGTAGTCAATGAAGCAGAAGTAGATGTTTTTCTGGAACTCTCTGGCTTTCTCCATAATCCAGCGCATGTTAGCAATTTGGTTTCTAGTTCCTCTGCCCCTTCAAAATCCAGCTTGTACTTCTGGGAGTTCTCGGTCCACATACTGCTGAAGCCTACCTTGTAGGATTTTGAGCATAACCTTGCTAGCGTGTGAAATGAGTGCAATTGTACGGTAGTTGGAGCATTCTTTGGCACTGCCTTTCTTTGGGATTGGGATGTAGACTGATCTTTTCCAATCCTCTGGCCACTGCTGAGTTTTCCAAACTTGCTGGCATATTGAGTGTAGCACCTTAACAGCGTCATCTTTTAAGATTTTAAATAGTTCGACTGGAATGCCATCACCTCCACTGGCCTTGTTTTTAGCTATGCTTTCTAAGGCCCCCTTGACTTCACTCTCCAGGATGTCTGGCTCAAGGTCAGCAACCACACTATCTGGGTTGTCCGGGACATCCAGATCTTTCTGGTATAATTCCTCTGTGTATTCTTGCCATCTCTTCTTGATGTCTTCTGCTTCTGTTAGGTCCCTACCATTCTTGTCCTTTATCATGTCCATCTTTGCACAAAATGTTCCTTTAATATCTCCAATTTTCTTGAACAGATCTCTGGTTTTTCCCTTTCTATTCTTTTCCTCTATTTAAGAAGGCCCTCTTGTCTCTCATTGCTATTCTTTGGAAATCTGCATTTTCTGTAACTTTCCCTATCTCCCTTGCATTTAGTTTCCCTTCTCTTCTCTGCTATTTGTAAGGCCTTGTTGGACAGCCACTTTGCTTTCTTGCCTTTCCTTTTCTTTGGGATGGTTTTTGTTGCTGCCTCCTGTACAATGTTACGAGCCTCCATCCATAGTTCTTCAGGCACTCTGTCCACCAAATCTAGTTCCTTAAATCTGTTCTTCACTTCCACTGTGTATTCATAAGGGATTTGGTTTAGATTATACCGGACTAGCCCAGTGGTTTTTCCTACTTCCTTCAGTTTATTTTATTTTATTTATTTATTTATTTATTTATTCGATTTTTATCCCGCCCTTTTAGACAGAGTCTACTCAGGGCGGGTTCCATAAAACATTAAGTATAAAACACTTGAACAATTAAAATTAAAATAAAACAATTCAAAACAATAATATTAATTTTAATAATACTCAAGATGGAGAAAAAACAGAAATTATAATAAAATAAAATCAAATATTGACAGGAGGGAAGGCCTGCCTGAGGAGCCAAATTTTTAATTGGCTCTTAAAAACACCCAGTGAGGGAGCCAGGCGGATCTCTGATGGAAGGTTATTCCAAAGCCGAGGGGCCACTGCCGAGAAGGCCCGGTTTCTTGTTCTTTCTTTCCGCGCCTCTCTCGGCGTTAGGCCTCTCAGCCGTCCCTCCTGGCTATGACGGGTGATTCGGGTAGATCTAGGTGGGAGAAGGCGATCTGCCAGGTATCGAGGTCCTAAACCGTTTAGGGCTTTATACGTCATCATCAACACTTTGAAATCAATGCGGAAGCGAATGGGCAGCCAATGCAAGGCAGCCAGAGTGGGAGAGATATGTTGGTATTTTCTCACCGCACTAAGGAGTCTGGCCGCCGCATTCTGCACCATTTGAAGCTTCCGCAACAATCTCAAAGGTAGCCCCACGTAGAGCGCATTACAGTGATCTAATCTCGAGATTACAAGCGCATGGACAAGAGTGGTGAGGGCCCCACCATCAAGATAGGGTCGCAGCTCGGCAATCCGCCATAGGTGGAAATAGGCGGAGCGGGCCACGGACGCCACCTGGGTTTCCATGGTAAGCGCCGGGTCCAGATGTATCCCCAAGCTGCGCACCTCACTCTTTGCGGTGAGAGTCACCCCCCCCAAAAGAGAGGGAGTTTCCCAAACCACCAACGAAGGGGCCACCCACCCTCAAGACCTCCATCTTATCCGGGTTCAACCTCAACCCATTCAGCTGCATCCATTGCAGCACGGCCTCCAGACAGCGCTCAAGGGACGAAACGGCATCCACTGAGGTAGGTGAAAAGGAGATGTAGAGCTGGGTGTCATCAGCATACTGATGGTACGAAGCCCCACACCCCCTGATGACCCCTCCCAGCGGCCTCATATAGATGTTAAACAGCATTGGGGAGAGGATCGACCCCTGCGGAACCCCACAATTGAGACTCCACGGGGCTGAAACACTCTCCCCAAGCTGTACTCTCTGGGGATGGTCCTCCAAGAAGGATTGGAGCCAGGCAAGTGCCAGGCCACCGATTCCTAACTCGGAGAGCCTCCCCAGGAGGATACCGTGGTCGACAGTATCAAAGGCGGCTGAGATATCGAGGAGGACCAACAAGGACATTTTGCCCCGGTCAGCCTCCCTCAACAGGTCATCCAACAGTGCGACCAGTGCCGTTTCTGTGCCATGACGCGGCCTGAAGCCCGACTGGAATGGATCCAGGGCATTGGTTTCATCCAGAAGAGCCTGAAGCTGATCAGCCACCACCCTCTCCACCACTTTGCTGAGGAAAGAAACATTGGCGATGGGCCTATAATTGCCAATATCGTCCGCCGCCAAATTTGGTTTCTTCCTAATGGGCCTAATGAGTGTCTCCTTGAGAGCAAGGGGAACCTTGCCCTCCTGGAGAGACCCATTAATTATTTCTGTGGCCCATTCCGTTGTTATAGGCCTGGCTGCTTTGATTAGCCAGGCTGGGCAAGGGTCAAGGGAGGAGGTGGTGGCCCGACAGCGATCGAGTGCTTTGTCCACCATGTCTGGGGTCACAGGCTGAAAGCATTCAAATCTCACCGGGCAGGACGGAGCGCTGGACATCTCTGCTCGATCCACTGTATTTAAAAAAGGAGAAAGATCCCGGCGGATGGTCTCCACTTTAGATTTAAAAAATGCTGCAAATTGGTCAGGTGAGATATTAGTAGAAGGCCTATCACCTAGACCAATTCCGGATAGATCGCGAACTATACAGAAAAGTTCCGCCTGCTGATTTGAAGCTTCGCTTATCCGGTTAGCGATGTGTGATTGTCTAGCAGCCCGCACCTTAGCAAGGTAGCGGTTAGTCGCGATCCTGACAGCTTCCTTATTATAATCCGTCGGTTTCTTTCTCCATTTGCTCTCTAGCCGTCTCCTATATCGCTTCATAGCTCGCAGATCCTGATTAAACCAGGGCCCTGGCCGAGCTCTGCTCCGGAGAGGGCGTTTAGGAGCGATCGTGTCTACAGCCCTAGTGGCGGCAGCAAGCCAACCGTCAACCAGAGCCTCGACAGGAGCGCCAGACAGATCAGCTGGAATCCCTCTCATGGCATCCTGGAATCGCAATGGATCCAGTAGCCTTCGAGGGCGGACCATTAAAATAGGACCCTGCTCCCTGCGGGGAGGGAGAGCCACTGCGAGGTTACATTTTATTAGGTGGTGATCTGACCATGAGAAGGGAACTGAAACAAGATCAGCCACCATCAGACCCTGCTCGCTCCGCTCTGTGGAGAACACCAGGTCTAGCATATGACCACCCACGTGGGTGGGGCCGTTAACATGTTGGGACATTTCCAAGGAAGCCATGGTTTCCAAGAACTCAAGAGCTGGACCGGAAATCTCTGCCTCCGCATGGATATTGAAGTCACCCAGGACCAGAAGCCGCAGGGACTCCAACAGTGCCGCGGAGACAAAGTCCGCCAGCTCCGGTAGGGAGGTGGCTGGGTCGCGGGGAGCGCGGTAACCCAGCAAGATCCCAATACCATCCCTGGCCCCAATCGACACGTGGATGGCCTCCAGACCCGGCTTTACCACCGCAGAGCGCCTAATAACCTCCAAGGTATTTCTATAAACAATGGCTACTCCCCCCCCCCGCCCCTCCAGTCTACCCTACTCAAACTTTAAGCTTGAGTTTTGCTGTAAGAAGCTGATGATCAGAGCCACAATCAGCTCCATGAAGGAGGGGGAAAGGTTAGGGCCATGCAAAAATTTTGGACAGTTTCAGGGACAGTGCTACATCTGGGGCACACTCGGGCACTCAAAGAATAGCTCAAAGTGCTAGGTTCTCCCAATTTAATATTAACATCTTTGTCCAAAAGACTGTTTCCATACAGAAGGTTTTTGCATGAAACATCTGAAGTGCTGAATGAACAAAAAGACTGTTTTTTTAAAAATCTATTTATTTATTTTTCCTAGAATGGCCAAACTACTACATGCTATTAGGAGTGCTGAGGCTCTATGAACATTCCAGTTTAGGGAATTATGAAAGTAGATGTCTGATGATCTGCAATGAAAAACTTGTTCAGCACCGCAATATTTCATCTTAGACTTGGAAAATACTGAAATCTTTGATTTATTCTGATTTATAGTTAAAGGGACGTGGTGGAGCTGTGGGTTAAACTGCAGAAGCCTCTGTGCTGCAAGGTCAGAAGACCAGCAGTTGTAAGATCGAATCCACGCGACGGAGTGAGCTCCCGTCACTTGTCCCAGCTCCTGCCAACCTAGCAGTTCGAAAGCATGTAAAAATGCAAGTAGATAAATAGGTACCACCACGGTGGGAAGGTAACGGCGTTCCGTGTCTAGTCGCGCTGGCCATGTGACCACGGAAACTGTCTACGGACAAACGCTGGCTCTACGGCTTGGAGACGGGGATGAGCACCGCGCCCTAGAGTCGGACATGACTGGACTAAATGTCAAGGGGAACCTTTAACTTTAGGTAAAGGTAAAGGTTCCCCTTGACATTTAGTCCAGTCGTGTCCGACTCTTTACCTTTACCTATAGTTAAATGACTGATGTTACAAAACTGAGTACATTTAACTATGTTAAATGATATAAACCAAATTTGGATTGGGACAAGCAGTAGGGACACCTGAGCAGAACCTGAGTTTGGAGCATGAGAGTCAGTTGTTTGCAAGATGGGGGCTAAATAATTTATATATAAGTTAAATGAAGTAGGAGCCAAAACATACTCTTGTGTTACCCCTCAAGTTGGAATAAGCACTTCAATTAGTTCATCCTTGAGATCACACCTTGCCTGTAGAGAGTTTTCAGAATATAAATTTTCAATTAGGAAAACTAATCTCTTATTAGAAGATAAGTTTTTAAATTTCTCCCACAGTAGGCTGCGAGGAGAAAGGTAAAAAACAGATTTTAAATCTATAAATGTTACAAAAAGCTTTTGAATGGTACATATGAAAGAGTAGTTTTCGGCCTGGAGGAAAAGAATAGTACAGGGCTAAACCCTATGTGTTCTAGATTTGTTTCAAAAAGTGGCAACATCATCTCCAGGAGTATTGTGGGTGTGTGAATGTTCTCCCTTGTCATTTACTACAAAGCTCTACTACTGTCTCTCAAGTTCTCCCTTCTAGAGAAGTCCAGATGAGTCTTCTCTCTCTGTCTGCAAATAAAAAACAAAGATGTGTGCAAAGAATGTCTTGAAACTACCACATTGTAGATCTGGTGGTGTAAGGATTCTGCAAATCTGTTTTCATGTATGAGCTTACACTACTACATTGAAAAAAAGATAGTAGTAAAGCTGGCATGAGGTGATTCACACAGGGGGGAGGAGTTATGAACATTTAAGTGCATGAACAAAAACGTATCTTGCAATATCCAAAACAGACTTTCAACTCCCTGTCCTCCTTTGCCATGTATTCCTTACCACACTCCCATTAAGCTACAATAAAAAATTCTATTATCACAAGTCAATACATTAGCTAACACAACAACATACAAACATATCCTCAGATCTGAGCACTGAAATCTGACCAAATTCCGATACTTGATGGAGTAAGACATGTAACGTGATATACTTAGTACTCTCCAGCTTCCTTGGAATTCCCACAAAGAGCAGAAAGGACAGGAGTAATTCTAGGACTGATTCTCACCTGGCAGTCTCCAACTGGGAGACCATTACAATACAGCTGGAGGCATGCTAGCTATACTACTCCCTTAGGAAATGCACTTGCATGAGCAGGCTCTAGCATTTTGTTCGTATGCTAAAAAGTTTACTTCCTGCTATTTCTTTGCGAATTATCCATTTGATATTATTATTTCTGTAACCTAGTCATATGAAATCCATAGCATCTCTAATGTACAGTGCTGACATCTGAAGGAAGGGTTCCGATTCAGCATCAGAGGTAGTTCCAGAGGCAATCACCACAGAAATATAGTACCTATAATTAATACTAATTCCATGCTGCTTTCATGATCTCATCATCATCTTAGAACTGCAAGCTGGTAGGGACCCTATTGATCATCAAGTCCAGTCCCTGTCAAGGAGGCACAGTGGGGAATTGAACTCTCAACCTCTGACTCCATAGGCAGATGTTCATTTGAATGTAATAAAATGGAGGTGGAGATATGTAGGCTTGCAAATTTACAGCATGCACTTTGTATCCTGAAGGTCAGGATGAGAACCTGATTAGATGGGGCAACATGTGTTTGTACATGTATGTGCGCACGCATGTGCATGTACTCTATGTGTACATGTGTGGGTGACAGATTAAAATTAGAATTGCATTTAATATTTTGCAATCTAGATTGGAAAAGCCTCCTCATTTTCATGGGTGTCTTAGAGGTGATGACAGTAACACTAGTGGGCTAATGGCCTCTCAGAGACAAGATGAAAAAAAAAGGCACAGTGAATCATACACTGGAACTATTGCAGATATGCCTCTATGCTGATTGATGATATACTACATTAGCACTATTCTGTCCTGTGGTTATACCAAGCTAGATTAGATGCTTGTTGAAACATAGAAGATATATAATGTCCTCAAACTGGATTCACATGCTGATGTCCTTCAGCTTGGATAGCAGTTCTGCTGAAGGCACCTCTAACACTGTAGCATAGTTCACTTTAGTCCTATACAACGTTTTCCAGAATTGTATGTAACATTAGATGTGACGGCTGTTTTGCTGCTGTGAGATTTGATTGTAAAACTGTATAGACAATTTTTGGGCTTGGCTTGCTAGCCCCTGAAGATTTGTACTCGGAGATTGAAAGGGACATGGAAATGGAAATAACAATAGCAACACTAATGGTAACAACAATACCCTGACCGAAACGAAGCAAAGCGAAATAAAACAAAACAAAAAAACCAAAAAAACAAAAACAAAACAAAAGCCAGTTAGCCATCTGTGGTAGAAGGAACAATGAAGAAGATGCTAGAATGTCTGGGTTCCTTTCACATTTGAACCCAACCTCCATGTCCACTAACTTGGGATGGACACAAATATCACTTCAGTGTGGGGTTTTAAAAATAAGAATTTACCAAATTCCACAAATGTGTTCATGTTCAGGACAGAAAGTGCTTTAGTTGTTGTTTTTTAAAATCTGATGTGGAAGAAACCAAACCTGATAGGTTTGTCCATCCAGCTCCAGTGCTTTGGATCTTTAATTCTTAACAATTTGGCTTTGAAGAATCCCTGCATATCCAGCCCTTTGGGCATGAAATTCAAGTTATTAATTTCAATCTCTTTGTGCTGGAAAAAAAATGCATTTATTTATTTTTTTGTCCAGTGCAAATAGGGAGACTCTTGTTTCAGTTCATTGTTTGAAGATTTTGCCCATATCTTCAAAGTTCTATGTATTAGGACAGAAATTAGTTAAGATTTTCAAAAACTTAGTGCAAAAGAAAGCAAAACTGGCCATTTCCCCTGTCTCTACCACCACTGTACAGGGAGATGTGCCTGTGCTTGTGAACCATTCTCTGTGAGCACACTTTACAGTCCAATGCATTCCCATTCAGCCAATGTTAAGAGAGGTGGTCTGGAAGTTGAGTAATGGCAACTGAACTTCTTCCTTATTAGGCTGAAACATTTTGCTACACATCCAAGTAGCTTCTTCTGTCTGAGGAGAGTCGGTTGGTTTCACTTTCCCCTGATCTGAATAGGTTTGTTAAATGGACACAGGAGGGGGGTGGTGAGCAAAGATCTCAATTATGTAGTCCTTCTCCACTCATTCTCATGGGTCGTTAACAGTTGTTAACAATGGTCTTTCTGGTGTGTGTGGTCCTAATCTTCCTGGAGATGAAAGGGCAGCATGATAAATAGGAGACAGATTGTATCTAAGGCCTTCACCCCTGTTGAGTGAAGGATTTTCTATATGCACGTGTATGGCCTCCCTGACCCCTCTCTCAAACCACCTATCTTCTCGGTCCAAAATGAGTACATCTTGGTCATCAAATGAGTGTCCTTTGTCCTTCAAATGAAGGAACACTGCTGATTGTGGTCCTGAGCCATTGCCCCTCCTGTGCTGGGCCATTCTCCTGTTTAGTGGCTGTTTGATTTCTCCAATGTAGAGCTCTGAATACTCCTCTTTGCATTGGACTGCATATACTATATTGCTCCTATTGTGTTCTGCTGTCCAGTCTTTTGGGTGGATGAGTCTCTGCCTTAGTGTGTTTGTGGGTTTGAAATGAGAGAGATGGTGATGTGGCAAACTCCTCTTGCTTATGACAAACAGTTTAGGCAATTCCGCTGATCATAGACTAAATACTTCAAAAGCCAACAAAATGAACTTTGGTAAGAATGGTAAGATTTGAATGGTACAAATGGTAAGATTTGATTACAAATCTTTCCGGTCTGATAGCCAATCTTTACCAGGCGGGTGAAGTCAGCCATGACTCTCTGGGCACACAACCAGATCTCAGAATCTTTGAGACAGCAGGAATAAAATGTTCACTTTGACCTCTCCATGCTCTTAGCAGAATTTGCCACAAAGCAATCCATTAATCCAGACTTTGTTGTCATAAGGAGACACAGTAAGTGAGAGACCTAAATCAAGATTAAATATAACCCTTGGGTTATTTAACAGAGTGAGAGGAGCTACCCAAACAGAGCAATTTACTTGGACTTTAACTTGAAGTAAAATTCATTCAATGAAATTCATTTTAAAACAATAACTCAGGAATCTGGCCATTGGCTAAAATAATTCTTCCATGGACGACTAGGAGTCTTCTGGCATCTTTAATACTAACAAGTTCTATTTCATATAAGCTTTCATGGACTGCAGCCCACTTCTTAAGATGCCTCTGATAAAATGAGCTGTGGTCTATCTATCTAAAAGCTTCTATCAAATAAAATTTGTTAGTTTTTAAGGTACTACAAGACCCTATTCTTGTTTTTGCCGCAAAAGACCAACATGGGTTCCCATATGGAAATGTGTGCGATTCTTGCATAACTGTTTCACATACACCCTGAAAAATGTGGACTTGTGAGGTACCATAAGCTCTTCTGCTCAGGCCCATTTTATTCTTTGCTAATGGCAGATGGTGATACAATATTCTCTTCTGCTTGGTCAGCTCAATTTAAATTTTAAGATTAATTCTTAAAATGATCAGGCTAGCAAAAAAAATCATGGAAACAATGAGAACTCAGCTCTTTGCAAGTTGGAAAATCTTCTCTCAATAAAGTGGGTACCTTAAACTTAACCCTTTTGATGTGCTTATTGATAAGTTCTGATTTTAATGCTTTCATAGATTTACCCACTCTGTCTCCAACATATCTATATTATAGGCCAATTCAAACCTGGAAATTAATCCCAGCAGTTTCAAACTCATGCTCACATGTCATGTGAGCAAATGTGGTGGATCTCTTTCGCTTATGGCTCCAAAGTGATCAGCTTTTTCCAAGGTTGCATATGCAGACCATTGATGCATCATGTTTATTTTTATTCTGTGATCAGGTATTTGCTAGAAGTAATCTTTCTGCTAGGAGTCTCATTTACATGAGGAAAAGCCCCTGGAGAGTGTTTTCCATATATAAACAGGCATGTAATCAGATTAAATTGTCATGTACTCTGAGATGAGCATATGCCTTTCCCTCTGTGTGTATCTTCTATGCCCATTTCAAGTTTCTAGAGCCAGTACACATTGCAAAACACTGTTGTTGTTTTTTGTGAGATTAGCATACATGATTGAATTCTACAGGCAAGCGGCCTAAGAGTTTCAAATGTGTTTTTATACAATACTCCATATGTACATTGCAATGCCTGTCAAGGTATCACCTAGCAATGAATAAAACCAACAAGTCGATAGTTTTTACGGTATTTAAATATCAACACTCCAGTCTTTCAAGTTTATGAGAAGGAAATACCCAAGCAATCAATATGTGTTCTTAATACTGAAATACTAGTTTCAAATGGTCTTCTGTGTTGAAAACGCCTCAGCCCATCAGGTAAGTACTGTATGTATGGAAGCTGAAAACAAAGTGGGAAACCCATGCAAACAGAAAACAAATCAGTCCCTTCATTTCTGTTGTTTCTGTCTGATTCACACAGATTTATGAGTCCATTCTGAAAGTATAAGGGAAAAAATCAATAGCATCTCTGTGATTTATAAAGGTGTAGTCCTTTTATTTCATGAATATTTCAATTTAGCAATCTGGATGTCAGTTTTATGCCTGAGCTCATTCCTCAATCATGTGTGATTAATTCTTAAAATGATCAGGCTAGCAAAAAAATCATGGAAAATTAAAAATGCAGCCTGCCCAAACCAAAGGCCCTGCTGCTTGAAGATAGGCAGGACAAAAGTCGTTAAGAGAGATAATTGACACTGAAGTACACAGGGATGGGCAGGAGGAGGACAACAAATTACAAATTACTCACAGGACATTTAAATGGTAAGAGGAGCACAGTGGGGAGCCACAGCACAGCTGCTGAGTCACATTCTGTGAACTTCCTCCCTTTTTCATCTCCAAGTCCATCCCATGCCGCTTCCATGCAAAGTTCATTTTATTACATTGTAAGCCTGTAAGCAGATCTTGCCCCCCCCCCCGCCATGGACCCCCTGCCTCCTTACAGACAGGGGATCAGGTGGGCTGAAGGGAAAATGATGCATCCTGGTTTCCATGATTGCTCTTTTCCTGCCACCAGCAGCTGATTGACAGAGATCCTAACTAGCAGGGCAGGGAAGGTTAAACTTTCCCATCTTTCTGTGCTCAGATGTGTACTTAGAAGCAGTGTATGAGCATAAGGGACTAGATATGTCTGTACATGTGCATGAGTATGAGCACACATGTGCAATCCTTGCCCTATAGCTGATGTGACATGCTCCCTTGGTACTTAAAATGTTTTGCACGCCTGCGCTCTAGAAAAATTGCATGATTTCCTCTTACATGTGAATCCCTGATAGGCATCCAGAACCTGAATGGATGACACCATACATTATAGAAAGCACATATTTGAAGAAGGACTTCTGTAAGTGCTGAAATGCATGTGGTTTCATACCTCCCATAGTTGGCATGGTAGCTCACTTTATTAGTAAATGGTCTTCTGGTGTTAAACTCAGGTTTTGTTGCCAAGCATAATTTCTCAGACATGAAGCTCTGGCAGAATTATGTCTTTGGAATACTAATGGGATCTCAGCTTCTCAGGGGATCCTATCTGTAACATACAACTTGACCTCATAGGTTCTTGCTTCTGCATCATATGTGAAGACAAATTCAGAATGGATCCTGGAACAGGTAAGCCATTTGTCCTGCCCAGTCAAGGCACTTTTTTAAAATGTGATTTTAAAAATAATCCTTCTGCCTTCTTCAAAACCGTCTACACCCAGTGCATCTACTCAAGTTGGAATAATATATACAGTTGCTTTACCATTTTGCTGCATAGGTTCTCTTTCCTCCTGAAAGCACCTTGCCAGTGTCCTGCAGCACTATAAAGATTAGCATGAGCTTCTCATTTAGAAGACAGAAATCCTTTCTGGAGGGAAGAAATGAAACCTGCCCTGTTTGGGATCTATTGCCTTTAGCAATTGTGTGCACATCACACAAGAACACAATAAATATCCATTGGTCACGAAAAGACAGGGGAATCCTAAAAGAAGTTATATTACAAGTGTATGAAAAGAGAAGATTATTCACCACAGAATTCAGGGATAACAATATGCAAATCCCACATAAGCTGCTTTGTAAGTGCTAGCTTCAAAGGTAAAATTTAGAAGACGAAGAAATGAATAGCTTACATGGTGGGAGTTTGCTTAGTTTATGCCTTCAGTAGGCGTTCAGCACAACACCCAATAAAGCAGCAGCTAAAGACATAAGAAGCCAAGGCTGCCTTTATAGGGTCAGACCTTTTCAGTAAGGGTACTTCCAGAGCTTGGAAAAGTTACTTTTCCAGACTAGGATACCCTAGGATTCCTAGGATACCCAGTCCAAGAGGGCCAAAGATATAGTCCAAATGGTGCAATTTAAGTAATTTTTTCAAGCTTTCTTGAAGCTCACAACTACTGTCCCGTCTAAAAAAGGATTTTGCTGTCGCATTGCACATACACTTGATGAGCACTGTAATGAATTCACACCTCGTTTCTTTAATAAAAGTGTCTCTGGACAAGGAGTGTGTTCACATATGTCAGGCAACTGGTAACTTCAAAATATAGAACCTTACATTACCCAGGCTAAGTCTTCTGCCTTGTTTTACTCAATACAAGGGGGAAGCTTTAGAAGTCAGTTGGACCATGTCTTTAGAAGCTATTGATTGGCCAGTGTGCATTTCCTTTCCTGAGAGCTGTCCAGCCTGTACAGAAATGCCTTTCTTCTTTGGGTTCTTTCTTTGCTTCTAGCTGACTGGCTAAAAATCAAGCTAATAGTATGGCACTAGAAGACATCATAGTTAGCCTGTCATGAGAAGTCATGCAGTTGCCTCCAAGTGTCCTGTCTGAGCAGACCGCCAACTAATGATGGCCATTCACAAAACAACATAAACTTATTTCAAAACAACAGGAAATTAGAGAAGCTCCTGGGATTACAATCTAACAGTATTTAACACTTAGAGAATTCTCACTTATAATAGCAAGCTTTCTGTAGCATCAGGTTTGAACAAAGCAAGGCTCAGGGCCCAAAATTCACAAATCTTCCCTGCACATATAAAGTACATTGGTGATTTATTCTTAGAATCCTGAAAAGTATTTGTTTAAATGTTTGTGCTCATTTTATTTTAAAGTAACTGGATTTTTCTGAATGGTTCTTTAATACATGTTGTGAACTAGAAATAGTGATTCACTGGTTTCACTGTGTGTAGCCTAGAAGCTGGCCTTGCCCATGCACTGAACCACTTGGGGGAAAAAAAGATAAAGATCTGTTGTCAAGGAATTTAAAGATAGCTCTGGAAAAAAAAAGAAATCGATCCTTCTGCAAGGCCTATTACATCTGGATCCTTGCTTATCCAAGACATAAAAAACATTTTGAAACTGAAAGACGGTGGCACTATCTCTGACAAAGACAAGATAATGGGTATCATGCAATTTGTCCTACTTGGCAGGGTTGGCAGTACCAAAGTCTTGCACATACAGAGTAAAAAAACCACCATATTTTTCTGTGTATAAAATGACACTTTCCCCTAAAACCATTAGAGGAAAAATTGAGGGTCGTCTTATACACGGAAGGCAGCGGAGGTGGAGGCAAAGGAGCAGCCGCGCTCGGCCACCTCTCGCGGCTGCCCATTGACTGCTGCAGCCACCGCTGGATCACCTCCTCCAGCGCCACTCGCGGGCTCCCTTCGGGCAGGGGACAAGGCAGTGGCATGAGCGGGAGGTGATCCCTGGCAGTGCGCTGGAGGAGGCGATTGGGTGGCGGCAGCAGCAGTCAATGGGCAGCCGCGAGGGGTGGCCGAGCGCGACTGCTCCTTCGCTTCTGCCTCTGGCAAGGATCAAAATTGGGGGTCGTTTTATACATTGGGGGTCTTATACACGGAAAAATACAGTAGATGTTATTACAGATGCTAAAGATCTGTAACAGGTCAGAGTATTAGCAACAGCTGCCGGGTTTATTTTATTATTTATTTCAAACTGGCAAAGGCTCCCCACTGGAGACAGAGAGAGACAGAGACAAGCAGGACGAAAGGCCTATGAAGGAAGAGAGACAGAGAGATTCTGTTTGACAAAGCTTCTGGTCCCTTTGGAAAGCTTGGCTGCTTCTGTCCCTTTAAAAATGCTCCAACCATTTCCTGGGAGGCAGAGAGAAGCAGCATCTAGGAAAAGAGGCGGAGAGCGAGCGAGAGTTGCTCTAGCCCGCAAAGTTGCTTGTCCCTTTGTAAAGCCTCACTGCTTCTGTCCCTTTAAGGATGCTCCAATTGTTCCCTGGGAGGCACCAGAGATTCAAAGGATTCAAACTAAATCCATCTCACAAGCGAGTTAAAATAAACAGCCCCCTTGCCAACCTGTAACATATTTCAAAAAACAAGCTTCCCAGGAAAAGAAAACCCCACACTTCCATGTGCATTGTTAAGTCACCTTTTAAAAAACCAATTTAAAGCATGCTAAACCCAACTAAAACATGTATTCTTCCCTGTGAAACCACACTCTGAGTTTCACCCCTCCACCCCAGTCAGAACTCCTTATTCCTCCCACCCCACTGTTAGGTTTTTTCACTATTCAGACCCATACAAATACGTACAAATTGTTCTGAATATTCAGAGACAAAGTGAAGGAGGTTGGCTACAAATAGGCTTGAAACAAATCAGTTGCTATTCACAAGACAAATCATTTGGACTGACTTGAAGTGGATAGTATTTGCACACTCCTAATAAATAGTAATAAATGAGAGCTGCATGTCTTTGCAAATGGATGACTCTGCAACCCAGATCTCCAAATGATATTCCCCAATGTTTTCAAGTAGATGTTGAACATCAGGAAGGAAAGATGGAACTGTACAGAATCCTATGGGCTGCAGGTGAGGCAGGAGTGCAGTAATCAGCCAGCCTCACATTCTGAAGTGGAGAACTATCCACTTGGTACCCTACATCAGCCTTTCCAACTTTGGGGGTACTTCTCATTTCCTCTGATTCACTTACCCCATAAGAAAGAACCATGTTACATGGTCATTAGTGACATCGACTTTTAAATGATCCCGGGGTTACATTATTTTTTAAAATTAGAATTGATTTTATTCATCAGGTTTCCCGGTATCAAAACTATGCTTGAGCTGGCAGCACTTTGTGAAGCTTATTAATCACTCGATTCCTTACTATAACAGTATGTCTAATCTTATAAGGAAGGGAGCTTTTCTGAATGTGTGAATGAAATGATTTCTTTACAAAAAAAAGAGAAAAATTGAGCTTTTTTTCAAAAAAGTAAAAAAAAAAGTAAAAAAAATAGCAATTTTAGTTTTTGTATTCTTCCCTCATGCTTCTTCACTCCCAGGGAGTAAGTAGTAGGTATCAGCCTAGAAACTCGTTAGAATAGGTAATTATGAAAAACAATGCAGGGAGTTATTTCTCTTCCCAAGTGTCACACAAAACCTTGGCTATTGTTCTGAAATGTTCTTACTCTCAGCTGGCACTGAGAAGAAAAAAAATGAGAACATAATGATTGTAGAAGTATAGAAAATCTGCCTTACTGAAACACAAGAAGAAAGAATGTTCCAGCTCAACAAAGCAGCGTAATGGAGTTAGCTAGCAAAGTTGGCTTGATTCTGTGTAGGTGCAAACAACAAGGCTTTTCTGGTGACTATATGGTGTGGTGTGGACTTCCACAGATCTTATCTCTTTTCTGAGATCTGTACTAGTCCTCAGCTTGGAACATCCTGTTGCAGGCCTTTCCAGTATGCAAAACACTTTCCTTCTTGAAGAAAAAAGTGAATGTTGTTCTTCAGGTTAAAATATCTGGTTAGCCTTTATTCTGTAATCAACAGGTTGAAAGTGGGGAGTAATGTGAAGGCTGCTTGTGACCTCCTGTAGCTCAAAGGTGGGGGACTGTGGCTTGCCAGATCTTTCTGCCCTACAACACCCCTCCTGGCTGGCCATCATTGGGAATGTAAGATATTATGGCAAATGAGGTCAAAAGCATTTGAATGGCTACATCTCACTTCTGCTCTACCTCATCCAAGAAGTTGACTTGACTATCCAAACTGCACCTGATCCCTAGCTTTTTTTGTCTGATGCCCATGTCTTCTTCTGCCATCTCATTGTGACATGGATATGTTTGGCATGGCTCCTCAGTCTGCTAGGTCACCACCTGATGCCTCTTGTTTCTGGTAATGTGTTCTAAAATGGAATAAGCATGGGCCTCAAATTGGTCTCCCCTTGACTCCATAGTCTGAGCTCTCATAATCATAAATAAACATGAGATAGTGCTGCTGCTACTTTCTTAATGCAAACACCCTCTTTTGTGGGGCTGTAACCAGTGGAAACTCCCCTGGATTGTTGCAGCATTCAAGTGCATTAAAAACAGTTATACAAGTTAGGCTAGATCCAGAGGTAGTCATACTTAAAGTTTGTTGTTGTTATTGTTATGTGCCATTGAGTCTCAAGTAACAGAGTGAACCTAATGGGGCTTTCAAGGTAAGTGAGATTTTTAAGGACTGTTTTTACTAGTTCCACACCTCCAGGTCTCCTCAGTCCTGGTTCATACACCACATTGAGTATCCAATATACTCAAAGTAGGGTCGTTGAAATCAAGGGTATGTAACTTTGTCATGACTAAGTCTCATTGATTTAAATGGGCCTGCTCTAATTATGACTTCCTCTTGATTCAACCCATTGGTTATTCCTATTTAAAAAGGAACGCCTTAGTACTGCTATCTTTGCCAAAATAGCCAAATAAAGGTTTGGAAGCAGTAGGCATCCCTTTTCCATTTGTAAGGTATGGTTATATAGGCATTCTTGCTCTCATGCCTTGCTTGTTGGCTTCTCAGATGCATCTTGTGATGTACCAGGACCCTTTCCCCCAAATTCAACCATATTCAAATATTTTAGATTGTACTTCCCATCATCCCTGACCATTGGCCATGATGGCTAGAGCTGATGGGGCTTGGCAATCACAATCTTTGGTCCAATCTGGCAGTTTTCTTCAGATGTTGTGCTCATACGCCCATGTGAGAATAGTGGCAATACTTGAAAAATAACCATTTATCCCACATGCAAACCTCTCTAAAATCGCAGCAGCATTCTGATATCACCACTTGATATGATGTAGGACTCCAACTTCATGAAGTTTTGTTTGTGCATCACTTCGAGGGATTGTGTAAGTTGAAACACTATGGAAAGGATGGCACAGTTCTGCAGTGGAGCTCGGAAAATGCTAGCCATGCCAGCTGGGGGACTCTGGTGTATGATGTCTAGAAAAGTAACTTCTACCATACAGAATGCCACTATTCTGTCAGGAATCACTGAGAGTATTGGGCTCTGGATGCAATGATGACAATTAGTGTGATGTGTTACTTTGAACATTATAGGAGTCACATGGAGAACTCCCCATAATGTATGTCATGAGTACACCAGCACAGTCTCTCCAAATCTGGGGAAACATATATCTCCTGCTTTCGGGCTGTCAAGCCATAATCTAAATTGTTCACGCCTACAATAAAGGAGGGATTTTAGCTGGTCAGTCCCTCAGATGGCCTAGAGAGCTCAGTCTCCAGAGAACAGTGTATCTGACAGTTCTGTTGTCCTTACATCAGCAGGAAGCCTGTACTTCCAGTTCTTCAAGGGCTTACAAGAAATGCCGGAGCCGACTGCAAAGGAAAGCACATAAATAAACCCAAGGCGTTAAATTGATTCTTGCTATTAATGCCTTAAAATCAAGCAGACAAGGGGAAATGGAATACAAAGGCTTTCACATTCAGGATATTGTTTCTAATTCAGGCACGACAGGTAGAGAGACTCAATAGTTATATCACCTGATGACTCTTTGGTACATTAAGCAAAATAGTCAAAGTCATCCAGATCTAATTTAGAGAACTGCTTTTATACCTTCTTACTGAAATAGTTATTGAGTTTCTTGAGCTGTCAATGGTACAGACTTGAGAGACCTGTATTTAACCAAGAATATGTTTTTAAACAAAGCATGCCACATTTCAAATGAAGTGAAAATCAGTTAACACAACTACACAGAATATGTTGTTGGAGGAAAAACAATCTATGTGATGGTAACTTTTCACTGTAGCTAACACAGGTATTGAATTTTCTGTAGTTATTTATCATGGTAGAAACGGTGTTCTAAAATAAGTGCCAAGTTTAGAGGGTAGAGGAACAGCTTGACCCTCCCTTTCCTCTTCTCATTAGGTTGCATATATCACTTGACTCTCTATTGCTCTGCTATAGACTCCTAAGTAGGCAGAGTGAGCTCCCCTGGGTTCTGTTTGGACTAAGACTCAGGCATTGCAAGCAAAAGTGATCAAAACTGAGCAAAACCCTCTTTCTTCCACCAAGAATTATAAAAATGTCCCTAACTGCTGGCACTTCTCACAGTTTATCTTACTGCTATTGAAGATGGTTTGCTAATATTGTTGCAACACCAGCAGAACATTTCTTTCCTGTTCCTTTCTTTCCTTGCTATTGCTCAAGGAACAAAAACAGCAGGCTAGGAGTTGGGTAGAGGAGGAGAGGGGAATCAAAGCTGGAGGAGAATTCCAGGCCCAAAATGTTCACCCTTCTATTGAAGGTGAGTCGTAGGAGTTGTCAGAATGATAATAGGAGGAAGTCAATGTTGGAGAAAGTAACAATCTTGCATGTAACCTAACACTGTGTTTCAGTGGGAAGAGGGAGCTTTCACAAACTAAAGTGCCTGTCTTCTGCCATTATTAACAAAGTTCAAAGTTTCCCCATTTTGGCTTGCCCCTCCTCTCTTCATATCTGTTTGCTTCGCTTCCATTGTTTGTTTGCCCCCTTCTTCTTCTCTGGCCTCCGACCAAAGCAGACATATAATTCTCCACTCCTGACCTCTGACCATGCAGCTACATGGTAGACTAAGTCTCCCACATGGACTGCAATTTCTTTCTTTTTCCTCTCATTTATACTTCTGGCTGTAATTGGAGATCAGAACTGTAAGAAAAGATACTTTTTTTTTTCTACTTAAGATGTTTTTAGAGTGTTTTTTATTATTTGAATTGCTACCTACTGGATTCAGAAACTTAGGCTATTTCTCTCTCACACACACACATTTTTTTCTGCTGCTCTTGTTTTTTTTTAACCATATATATTCTGCTAGCTAACTAAACAAAGGGAAGTCCAGTTGCCATGACTCAACTTCCAGATCACCTCATCTGGATGACTGAGAATGTTCACAGATATAAACAAAGGGAATTTCCAAATTCCCACAACAATCGAAAGATACAGAGTTTGCATTTGCTCATATGGGTTTAAAGATCATGAGATGAGACCCTTCTCTTGGTCCCCATTCCCTCAGAAATAATTTTGGTGGGGCTGCCAGAAAGGTTTTTCTCAGTGGCCGCTCCCAGGCTCTGAAAATCCCTGCTAAGGAAGCCTAGGCTGACCTCCTTACTATTCTCCTTCTGCCAATAATAATGATAAAAAAATTACAGTATACAAGCTGTGCACCTGAAGCTTGAAGACACTTGAAAGATGCTGTGACTGGTTGTGTGCTCTTATTATTATTTTTTTGACATGTTTTAAAAATGCACTTTTAATCTGGCTTCATGCCTTGTTGTATTATTTGCTTTAGCTGCCTTGGCTAATATTTTGTGGATGAAATATGAGATACAAATTTAATAAAACCAACGGACCGACCAACATCTGTGGCAACTCTCCAAGTAAGTCTTCACTGCCGGGTCATCTCATGCTACCAAAGTGTATTGGCTAAGAATGCAATCCTAACTGGCCAAGATGGCTGAAGGCTAACTGAGCTGACATTGAGCCAGATGGAGCTATGCTGAATCCAAACCCTTCTTAGTCTAGAGATGCTGGAAATCTCTTTGGACTACTCTTACCCTGGCTTAACTTCCTGCTGGTATAATGGTTGCACTCCTGGGTTAGAGGAGGTTTGGATCTAGTATAACTTTGCTTCTTGTTCACTCTACTCCCTTTCCATCTTGTTTTTGGCACTTTGGCTGGTGGATCTTAGGCAGTGGAACAGTTCTGCCACTGGAGCCTTCTCCGAGCCTATTTCTGAGGCTGGATGGCAGAAAAAGGAATCTGCTGGCCCAAAGGCATTTTGGCTGATGGAAGGAAAACTCTGCTGGCAGAAGAGGCTTCTGGCTGTGCCTAAACCCTGCAGCCACTACATCTACATTGACTTAGTATTGCACTGTAACCATGAAATACAACCTAGCTTGGCTCTCTTGCCTGGAGAAGACTTTCATTCAAACAATGGAAAGAAGGTAGGCTGTGTGCTTGGTATGGGGTAACAGAGGCCAGATCATTGGGCAAATAAAACATCATGGGAAAGAATTTGTCTTCCATTGATATGACTGGTTACCCTAGTCATGTTTGCAGGTCCTTTAAAAACAAACAAACCACAACCCTTCCTTTTGCAGTCACTGTTCAGTTTAGCCTCTGTATTGGTTCTGGCACATTTCCTATCACTTGATATGTTAGTGTACAGTTTGGCTTATTTTTCACAGTGCCTTGTAATGTTGCCATTATCTTCCTTAATTTTAGAGCCACCAATATAACACTTGGGTTCATTTTTATGGTTTATTTTCTTGGAAAAAAAAAAACTAGCCCCTTCAAATACAGTCTGGTGGTATGCTGTAAACATGTCAGCATTCACTTTACAATATTGACACTACATTTATGTTTGTTACTATTGGCAAACCCGGAATTGTTCCTGAGGCAGATGCCAAAATTGGTAGCTACATAGCCCCTTCTGTCTGATACGAAATACAGTTCAGATGACATTTCCTGGGTCTTTGTGTTTACTTTGACCTGAATGGGGGCTGTGTCCTTATCTGCCATTTACACTGCGGTCGATATGCCTTGCTTTCTTTGAAGCTTCATAGATTGACAATCCTCTAATAGTTTATTTCTAAGGAAAGGATCTTTTCATTTTGTAGTGGTATTTGATAAATTCCTTTTGTTGTCATTGCAGAGATACCAAAGGAAAATGTGACTTACTAGTAAAGGGTGACATGGGTGTGTGTGCATGTCAAAATAGAGTTTGCAAATGCTTTCATGATAGAAAACTATTTTCTCTTTTATATATATGATTTCCATGAAAATATCAATGAACTAAAGAATTCCCTCAGAGCTGAACAAATAGCTATGATTTTCATCACGATGCAAAAAAGTCTTTATTCATCATCATTATCTTAAAACTACAGAGCTGGAATGGACCCTATGGATCATTGAGTACAGTCCCTGTCAAGGAGGCACGGGGGGGAATCAAACTCCCAACCAATATCTAAACCACTGAGCTATCCAGCAGGTCTCATTCTGCAATGGGCTCATACCCAGTGTGGTATGGTGGACAGAATAACAGACTCAGACTCAAGATTCTTGAATTCAAATCCCCACTCAGCCACTGAAGCCCACTGAAGGTGTGGCACCAGTAAAACTGTTCCTTAAATATCTAACTTACCTTGAAAACCCTATAAGTCAGATGAAACTTGACACAAACATGAACACTGGGCTCTAGTTGGATCTATGTTCAGGTAGAGAGTAACCAACTCATAGAAATTTCTGGGGAGTGGCGAGTATGTTAATCTGTTGCAGCAAAAACAATGAAGGGTCTTCATGTGGAACATAAGGGTAACCTAGTTTTGTTTGGCATAAGCTTTTGTAGACTGTAGTCCAGAGGTGAAGAAATGGGCTAAGTCCACAAAAGTTTATGCTAAATAAAACCGTTGTTGTTTTCAACTTATACAAAGCTTGTCCATTCACAAAACTCTTTTGCTTTATATTTGAAGCTCAGAAAAAAGAGAAAGAATGCAGTGTCTAAGACCACGGATATTCAGGCTCCTCCACCTGTCTGGGTGCACCTAGCGAGGTCTGAGAAATTGTCCTTCTAATCTTCTCAAATTGATATTCAAGCTCCTCTCTTAGATAATCCCATCCTCACCTTTCCTCCCCTTCTAAATCCTAGTGCCCCTCAAAAACACAGGATCTGGTAGTGCTGGGATGGTTTTGTCAATACAACACCTTGGGTGAAGACTTGCTGGGTGGGGGAAGCTTTCACTTTTCCCAGGCCTTGATTTACTGGAGCTAAGTCTTTTACAAGCTTGTCCTTACAGCGAGGGCTAAAAGTGAATGACATTATGCCAGAACGTAAAGTCAATCCGTTTATAGCATAATGTACACACAGATGGCAATTACTCCAGGGTGAATGCCACAAAACCATGCTGTATGCATGAACACCGTGTAAGATATAACACATGGCAAATGGAGAATGTGTTATACTTGGTAACATATGTGCCCAGATGGAGTCAAGCTAGCAATATGAACGGCAATGTAATTTTTGTCACTTTTGAGCTCTCCTCCTTTTTGAGGAGGGCATCCAAGTTCACAGCCCGAGTCAGACACAGGGTGCCTTAAAGGGAGCCAAGCCTGCATAGTCACCTGGATTCAGAAGTTGTAAAACATCTCCCAGCAGAAGGGTTGGCTGCCACTTGCTTTTATGTGCATGAAGCATGACTGGAGCAGTTGGCTTGTAGAAAAGATTTGTCCTTGAAACAGCCAGAAGAGGCTGCCAGAATATTGTCCTAGATCTGTGCAATGTGGATGTTACAGTTTGAGTGATTCATGAGGAATTTGATCTTTGTGAATTCCACCGTGAATTTATTTGGTTTTTACCTTTCTGACCAATGACATCCACTGGAGTGCTTTTGCCTGAATGTTTCTACAAAGTTTTGCAGCAGAGCTATATGTCTGCTCAGAAATCTCATCGCACAGACTGGGCATTACTCCCGGGCAAGTATATATAGGATAGGGAAGTGTAAATCTCAATTTCATTATGTTTCTCCAAATCCCACCCACATTCTCATCCTTGGTTCATATCACATTGTGGGACTGTTCCTCCCCCCCGCACTTCCAAAACAAATTATGTACGTTTTTTTCACATTTCTTTTAAAAATCATGTTGTTGTAAACATTTTTGAACTACACATTTTGTCTACTTACTTTTTTTCTTAATGAGAACATGTATTGAACATATTTTTAACTGTTCACATTTTTAAAAGTTAAAATCAAAAGTCTTTTCTCCAAAGAAGACTTCAAGCCCGCACATATCCGTAGATTTTGGAAATAAGGTTCACTGTATCCCACAACAAGTCTTGGGAAAGGTGAAATGGATACTTCCTTTGAGAATTTCAAACCCAAATAAATTATATTCCCTCCCTAACATATGACTTCAGCTTATGACTGGTATCATAAACACTCTTTTCTGGGTGTAATTTTTGTTGAACTCTGTGCAGCTCACTTCTAAATACACATCCATCAGATTGCACTCTTTATGGGCTGTGACTTGTGCCCCCTCCCTATTTGGGGCTGAGGCAGCCCCCAGCTCACCCACGGGCCTCTGCTGCAGTTAATATATTGAATTTGAAACACATCTTTAAATACAATTTGGAAAGAATATATCATGCAATTACTTTATTGGGAGAAAATACCTATTCAATATGATGAGAAGTATGTTTTCAGAAAAATCACAGGTGAATGCCAACCTAGCAGTTCGAAAGCATGTAAAAATGCAAGTAGATAAATAGGTACCACCTTGGTGGGAAGGTAGCGGCGTTCCGTGTCTAGTCACGCTGGCCACGTGACCACGGAAACTGTCTTCAGACAAACGCTAGCTCTATGGCTTGGAAACGGGGATGAGCACCGAGCCCTAGAGTCGGACACAACTGGACTAAATGTCAAGGGGAACCTATGTTTTCAGAAAAATCACAGGTGAATGCAGTATTGGAACAGAACTGTGGGTAAAATACAGAGTGGAATCTCTACTTACGAATTTAATCCGTATTGGAATGGTGTTCGTTAGTTGAAACGTTCGTAAGTAGAAGTAAAATTTCCCATAGGAATGCATTGAAAACCGATTAATCCGTTCCGGCTGAAGAAAAAAATACCAAAAAAATAAAAAGAACACAGCAAGCGTGGTCGGAAGGCACTGAGGCATTAAGAAGGGGAAAACACTCCAACAACAACCAGTAAACCCAGCTCCGTTGCTGAGGCTTTAAGAAAAAAAAAAGCCAACAACAACACAGCACAGAAACATATCCGCCTCAGCCAAAACCCACCCAGAACAGTTTTTTAAAAGGAGAAAACAGCAGCTTACCTCCCTGCAGACACACACACAGGCTCACTCCGAAGCAGGAGGCTCTCCCAAGCCTCTAACTGCGACACACCCTATAACTGCCGAAAGAGCTACAGCACAAAGAAGCAGCCTCGGCACCACCTACAGTTAGAAATTTGAATTGCCCGCCTTTTTCCCTGCCTTTTTCTGTTCCTAAGTTGAAGCTCCGTTCTCAAGTAGAAGCCAAATTTTGCGGACGGAGCTGTTCGTAAGTTGAAATGTTCGTAGGTAGGGACGTTCGTAAGTAGAGGTTCCACTATGTGGAAGTGAGTCAGCCTGCAAACAGAGACTTTTATCAGGCAAGTTTAGACTATAACTGCCTTGCAGTGATATTTATTGGGACACAGTCATAGATTCTTTGCTGCCTCAGGTAGAGCAGCAAATGGTAGCTCCCTAACAAGAAACATACAAACCAAGATGTACAGTGCACAAGGCCAGCCAAGTTGTTCTTGGAATGCAATAAAAATGAAAAGAGAACAGCTTCATAGGTTCTCCCATAAAGATGGGATTCAAAAGCCAACCCACCATAGAACCTGGCATGTCAGGTAGCAAGCTTAGGTTGAATCCCCTTCCCAGATGGCTAGCTTTCCATAAAGAGAGGATTTCTGATTTAGGAAGAGTCACATGGTCCTTCACTGGCATTCTGAAATGGTACAATCCTAAGCAGGCTGCTGTGCATTTTATGTATTTATGCTGAATACCAGAGTAGCTGTATTTATCTCCTCACGGAAAGCAAATGCCAGACACCTGGGACCTTGGGACTCTCTCAAAGACAGTTTGGAAGAGCTAAATGTCTTGGGTGTATTAAAAATGCTATACAGTATATCACCCACTAAACTGCTGTATACCAGAATGTGCTGCTGCTGTACAACTTCATTTATGCTTTATTAATCATAATAGTGCCAGTTAAACCTATAAATGTTTCACTGTACCTGAGATAAACATTCATTATGCAAAGAAATGATTAACACACCATAATGTTTTTGTCCTCTAAGTAGAATTTATTATTTGCCTTGGTATGCATCTAAATAAATGCTTTTTCCTGTAGCAGCATTTCTAGGAGAAAGGGACAAAAAGCTCTCCATATCCGAGGGAGACGAAGGGCTGCTAAGTGTTTAAAATGTTACTTTACAACTTGGAGAACACTTCTGAGAAAGTGAGTTATGTGGAAAATTAAATATAAGCCTGTCAAAAACAGACTCACCAAAAATATGTCTACAATGCGAAACACTTCTCTCTCCCCCCCCCACCCCTATGTGTGTGTGAGTGTGTTTGGCCACTGCACATTTACAAAAAGCCAGTTTCCAATCCAGTGGAGCAGCAAGGCAGTACCACAATCAAGTGTACTAATTGAACACAGTTAGATCTAAGTTGATAGCTATAGCAGAAATTGCCTTTACTTTTGTTTGTTTGAAATATTTGTTTACTGGCCTTCAGTTAAAGATTGTCCGGTCAGCTTCTCTAATTAAAATATGAAATAAAAGACACAAGAACTCATGACACTGAGAAGCCACAAAACTCAGCTGAGAGCACATGGAGGTGTTTGGCAGCTAACCAAGGGGAGATTCGGGTGTGTGGGTGTGTGCAGCATCCAAGAAGGGGACTGGTAAGCGCAACTTTCTAAGAGGCCAGTAGCACCTCTGGCAATCTCTTCCTCTTTACAGGAGGGCTCTGTGATATTGATGATCTGAGCTAGACTGCAGGCCCATGACGGTGCCGCAGCCCACTCTCTGTTGTCTGCAAAGCAGAACATGTGGTTATCTCCCAACCCATGTGAACCAATGTTCCAAAGATGACATGCAACATAGAAACGGCCCTAGAAGAAAGAACTGGTGTATTAACTTGCTCTGTTTTGTGACTGGCCATCAGAAGTTAAGCACAGGCTTGGTTTGCAAGTATGATTGCTCATCAAACATTAATAGATTTCAGCTTCTAATGATGGGCTATCTGCCATGTACTGTTTTACCTGTGGAGATTTTGAAACAATGAAGTGCTTTCTCTTCCCAGTCTGTCACAGTGAGAAGCTGAGCCCCTCTTCCCAGAGTTCTTAGTGTGTGTCAGGAAAGGGATTGTTTTCTGCTCCTCAAAGAGATTCCTGGTTGGCTATGGGCAACCTGACGAAGACATCTGAGGAAACCTTGCCTTGCGGAATTCAACATGACAGTGTGACCAATTTCTCTGTTCAAATGAAGCTCATGATTTGAAAATGCTGGAGCCCCTGTGAGATAAGCGGAACTGCCATGTGAACTGTCATGTTGCTAGAGGTGAAAAGCAGCTGGAGCAAACAAAAGTTGATATGTTGTCACAACTCATATGGTAGATTTCAACCCTTTAATTATTTTTTTAATTAGCCTGGCTTTATCTGCTGAGGAAAAAAAATAGCTGCGAGTCAGAAAAGCTTTTTGATGTCTCTGCTCCTTGGAATTTGCAGCTAGGCAGTTGTTGAGAGTGTAATTCTTTCGCTGAACATCCAGAGTTTGCTATCGGCTTAGAGCAGAGTTAACTCCAGGTAAAATGCCGCAAAAGCTGAGAGCTTAATATTTGAAGAAAGCCCAGCCAATGTTTAGAAAGCGATTGAATCTTTGATTCCTCTTTTATTCCATGGGGAAGAGTGGGGGGAAGAGTTGCATGTGAAGACAGAGGAAAGCTAACATCCCAGTCACTTTATACTAGTGTAAACTGAGGTGTGTCTCCCACACACTAGGAGCAGAATCCCATTTGTTCTTTCTGCTCACATAGCTGCATAGTGTGTGAGCAGTTGGACTATTTCTGAACTTGCCTGAGAAGGTATTACTGGATACCCTTCTGCATAATCTCAGAAACCGCACAATTGATAGCACAACAGACTGCTGCAAAAGCAAAAACAATAGACCGCATTGGGCCCTCAGTCTTTGAAAGGGGGGCAAAAGTCTGTTTGAAAGATACAGGGCAAAATCCAGAAGTGCTGAAATGGCATAACTCTTGGAGGCAAATTGCCTCAAGTTAAGAAACCACTGTAGACAATTATCCATTGTGTGCTGAGTGATGTAACTTGCTACCAGTCCATTTCCAGGCCAATCCAAACTGCTGATTATTATGTATAAAGCCCTATATGGTGTGGGTCCAGGCTATCTGAAGGACCATACCTCCCCGTATGAGACTTTCCAGTCCTTCAGATCATCAGAGGAGGCTCTCCTCTGGGTCCCATTGCCACCACAGTCACATTTGATGGGGACACAAAAGAGGACATTCTTTGTGGCTGCTCCCAGGTTGTGGAATGCTCTCTCTTGAGAGGTTAGGTTGGTCCAATCCGTTTTATCCTTCTGCCAACAGTTGAAGACCTACCTCTTCTGGCAGGCTTTAAATAACCACCATTGACTCCATGAATGCTGGTTTTTGGCTAAGTTTGTTTTTAAACTTTTAAATATTTTTGATAATTCAATGTATTCTAGTTACCATTATAATTTAACTGTTTTTTATTGTTTGTATATATATATATATATTTAGCACTGTGAGCTACCTTGAGTCCTCTCATCGGGAGAAAGACAGCCTATAAATGAGACACATACATGCATACATACTCAATATCCAGTCACGGCTCTCTGATGCATAAAACCTGCTCACACTTTCTGGTTTTCTTACACACACCTTTAAAATACAATTTGTGGTGAGGTACACACACCATGGATAGGCACAGACATAACCTGAGCAGAAGTCACCTTTCTGTTGATAAACTGATTTTTTTTTTAAAAAAAGGATTAAAATATTTGATTTCTCTCTTCTTGAGCTGCTGAGCATTCTTTGTAAGGAGAAACCAGGTAATAAAGTTCATGACCTCCATTTCTCACAGCACAGGGGTCCACACACAGATATCTGATTAGTCAGCATCTGACCAGAGAGATAAACAGAAGAACACTGCTTCACTGAACAAGCTTCTTTAATGTGCCAACTGCATTCTGCTCTTCCCATCAGCCCTAATTATAGCAAACTAATTCCATTAGCTTCTTAAATATGTTTCACAATACAGTACTTATTGGAGAAGCAACAAGTTGCTAGTGCTCTGTGATAGATTTCTAGTTTCTCCTGCAGCCCCCTTGCTTAGTCCAGTGGCTCACAAAGATTTTACAGTAATTTTGCTAGGAAGGTATAAAGCTTCTCTTAAACGTATTCCACTATGTTGCAAAACCAGAGATGAAAGGATGTTTTCAACAGCCTCTGTGGTATGTCAGCTGTGTCCCTGATCCTGGGTGATTATTGGATGCCTCAGAAAAAGCCATGAAGCAATTAAAGATTTGTTCATCTTCAGTTCTTTACACCCAGCTATGCTTTTCACTTTCAAAACTATCACGGTATCTCCCAAACTTACAGCTCACACTAGACAGCTGCCTCTGTCCACAAGTTTTCCTTCACAGAGATTATATCCCGTTTTCTGCCTTCCTAGAAAGAAAGCCAAGAATGGTGAAGAAGAGGAAGACAAAAAGAAAGCTGTGGGCATGGAAGGGTCACACAGGAAGAGATATGGTGGGTCAGAACCTAGAGTATCGACTTCACTATCTTCTTTCTAACAGGGGTCAGCCAGATGAGTTCAGAGTAGCTCAAAACCAGGAGAGAAGGAATCTTCCCTTGCAGTTAACTCCACTTCTGGACTGGTGAGCTGCCATGACTAATATCCATGGCTATTATCTATTAGTTGTACCTAAAAATGGCTTAATTCCATTTCAAAGCCATTTATGCCAATGGACACCTCCACATCCTGTGGCAGTAAATGCCATAAATCAATTTTGCATAGACTGAAAACATACTTCCTTGTGTCCTTCTTGAAAGTGTGTTATGAATAAGGAAACAAAATATATCTCAGTCCATTGTCTCCACATGATACATAATTTTAATAAACACTGCCGAGTCCCCCTCAATCACCTCTCTTCCTGAACTATAGCCCCAAATATTTTCTCCTCTTTTTCCAGCTCTGTAGTACTCTTTCTGAAAAAAAAAAATGTTCAGAACTACATGAAATACATTTGTTTGTGACCTCAGTGTGGTTTTATGTAAGCATGGTGCAGTGGTTAGACTGGGCAACTAGGGCTTAGAAGACCTGGGTTCAAATTCCTACTTGGCCATAAAACTATCTAATCACTGGGTGATCTTGGGTGAGTCACACTCCCTCATCCTCACAAAATTTTTGCGAGGATAAAATGAGCAGGAACTATGTACACTTTGTGTTTATTAGAGGAAAGGGAAAACACAAATGCAGCTACTGCTGCTAAATGTCAAGCCCTCTGCTGAGAATCCATGTTAAAAATTTGCCTTCACTGCCACAGCATGTTGCACTATTGACCAAGATGCCAAGATTTTTCTCCTGAATAGTCACCAAAACTTTGGACTCTCGCAACGTACATGTGATGGTAGGTCATTCCTCACTCCCTGCAAGCTGCATCTCCCATTTATGAAACATTGGATCTAATTAAGTATTATGTTCTTCAGAGAGCCTTGTTTGGAAAAGTCCTCCTGGCAGGTCCTCATAAATCACCCAGAGTCCTTAGATGTCACCCTGGCCACCTAGCCATCCTACTCTGGTTCCATATATTTTCTTTATATGATCAAGAAGGCTCATTAAATAAGTCTGGCACATAAATCTGTGTACAAAATCCAAGAAGGTACAATGCAGGAAGGCAGAATACCAAGACGCTCACTGAATTCATTTGTCTTTAAACAGTCAGGAATGGCATTATAAGACACACCTTATATGGAAGTCGTTACACACCATTACTGATTTTTGTTTTTTATGTATACCCTTTAATTTCTGTTATAATCCCTTGAGAGAAGGGGGAAAGGTTAACAACATAAAGCATTCTGAGACCACAATATCACTGATGCATGTTTAAGGCATGTGGTACATTCTAAAAAACATTTCCAAAGATGATAATTGGCCTTTTAATGTATGATAGTGTACTGAACTGATGTTAAAACATGAACTGTATTCACACAAAAACTTGATGTTTTGGAGCTCTAACAATGACATTAGAATCCAGTAATACTTTATAACACTAATCAGGCAGACACTGTTTCTGTATCTGCTTAATTAACATTATTTTTTCCAGTGTAATCTGTGATGTAGTATTTATTACACATTTCAGTTGATATTTTATTACACATGGAGTTCTCTGAATTTGCTGAGATTCCCTTATAACTCAAATTTAGGCCTACACATGAGTAGTGTGCCAGGGGAGTGAGTTTTTCTGCTCCAGCACCAGAGGTACGTTTATTTTTATATGGAATCGATGTCACATACATAAACGCCCCTGCTAGGACCAGAAAAACTCACTTTTGCTTGCTCGCCTGCCCCCTTCACTCACCCGCCTGATTGCCCACACCACCAGTCTGATTGCTCTCTGTCAGCCTGATTGCCCCCGCCAGCTCAATCACTATCCAGACTGCCCACCTGCTCCCTTGCCTCCAGCCCAATTGTCCTTCTGCCTACCTGCCTGATCACCTGCCTGCCTTCTGCTCACTACCATTCATACTTGTTGCAAAACAGCCCTGACCATTGCTTTGTGTTCATGTCAGCAGTGGTTAACTGATGAAAAAAGGAGTCAGCTTCTGGGATTTTCCCTTGCATGGTCTCTGTGTGAATGGCACAATGGGGAATCCTGTATAACATCTTATTTATTTTTATTTATTTATTTATTTGATTTATATCCCGCCCATCTGGTATATTCTACCACTCTGGGCGGCTACCAACATACATATATAACACAGACATAATCAATAATAAAAACAGTGAAAAAATATAATAAATAATAAATAGCAAAAGAAAAAGAGTTAAGTGCTGACAGGAGGGAAGGCCTGGATGTACATCCATGTTTTTAGTTGGATTTTAAATGTACCCAGCGTTGGGGCCTCGCGAATCTCCGGAGGAAGGTTATTCCAGAGGCGAGGAGCCACCGCCAAGAAGGCCCGGTTTCGTGTCTTTTCCCTCCGGGCCTCCCTCGGCGTTAGGCTCCTCAACCTCACCTCCTGACTTGCACGGGTGATCCGGGTAGATCTCGGTGGGAGCAGGCGTTCCACCAAGTATCGAGGTCCCAAACCGTTTAGGGCCTTATAGGTAAGCGTCAGAACTTTGAAGTCAATGCGGCAACGAATGGCAGCCAGTGCAGCATGGCCAGAATAGGAGAAATATGCTGGTGTTTTCTCACTCCAGTAAGGAGTCTGGCCGCTGCACTCTGCACCATCTGAAGTTTCCGCATCAGCCTCAAAGGCAGCCCCATGTAGAGCACGTTACAATGGTCTAATCTTGAGATTACGAGCGCATGCACCAAGGTAGTGAGAGCCCCCGTGTCAAGGTAGGGCCGCAGCCGGGCTATCCGCCAAAGGTGGAAAAAGGCAGTGCGGACTACCGACGCCACCTGCGTTTCCATGGTGAGCGTCGGGTCCAAGTGTACGCCCAAGCTGCGGACCCCACTCTTCGCAGCCAGGGTCACCCCCCCAAACGAGAGAGAGTCACCCAGGCCACCAACCACGGGGGCTCCCACCCTCAGGACTTCCGTCTTGTCCGGATTCAGCCTCAGCCCATTTTCCTCCGTCCATTGCAGTACGGTCCCCAGGCAGCGCCGAAGCGACAGGACGGCATCACCTGCAGTTGGTGAAAAGGAGATGTAGAGCTGGGTGTCATCCGCATACTGATGACACGATGCTCCACACCCCCTGATGACCCCACCCAGCGGCCTCATGTAGATGTTAAACAGCATTGGGGAGATAATCGACCCCTGTGGAACCCCACAATTGGCATTCCACGGGGTCGAAACACTCTCCCCAAGCTGTACTCTCTGGGGACGGTCCTCCAAGAAGGAACAGAGCCAGGCAAACGCCGAGCCACCAATTCCCAACTCGGAGAGCCTCCCCAGGAGGATACCGTGGTCGACGGTATCGAAGGCCGCCGAGATGTCTTAACCGCTGCCATTGATGTTGTCAACATTTAGGATGCCCTTTGCTATGTAAAACCTGGCATCCTTTTTTCTGCTGGCAATGCGGGCATGATATTATACTACAATATTAGGACATTTCCTACATTTTTGAATCATGGGTACAGAAGCATAATATGCCACATTCATAAACCAGAGGTTTTTTGAAGAATTGAATTGTTCAAAGGCAAGGTTATTCCATTTAATTGCTGCAGCAAGGCAGAGGTGGGTGGGTGTGTAGCTGGTCTTCCAGACAATGTTAGACGCAACCACTAACACTCCAACCCTGCATAGCTAATGGTGAAGGATGATGTGAGTTGTAGTCCAACAATGAGAGAGATGTATATATCTGTGATGTTGTCCTGAACTTGTTACCTCCTGGCCCCCCCTTTTTTGGTACAGAAGCATCAAGCAGGCCAAAGACATCAAATAAAACATGTTTATTTTCCAACAAGTTAACTGTCTCATTTGGGTTCATTTCTTCTATTTCCAGTTTTAACAACAAGTCATAGGTTTTAACAGTTTTATAACAAGAATAATCCTCTTTGAACGAGAGAGGAGATGAAACAGTAATTTCTTGATCCCATTTAGGGACGGAGCCCGATACATCGGGCATATTGTTCCTGAATATCATTGACCTGGGTGGTAAACCCATCCCACCAGTGGTTCCCACACTTTCTTGCCTTCGTTTTGCCTCAGCTGCGGTCGGAATGGGCTGCTCCCACGGGATCGCCCAGGGGTTTCCACACAGCTCCGGTTCTCCCGCCTCTGTGCTTCTCTTTCCAGCCATGCTTTGTACTCTCTACGCTGTTTCCTTTCCTCCATCTCCCCCTAGTATGGAGGCTTCTAGTATGTTTTCCTTCTCCACTCTTTCTCAGCATATTCTCTGGGCACTTTGAACTCAACCCATTATCCTGTCCAAGGGTCTTCCTCTACTATCTCTACTAAATCGTTCTCACTTTCTATTTTCCTTTTCTCCTTAGCCCAGCATACTTCCTCCTCCCTCTCTCTTGCGCTCTCCTTTTTATCCTCCTCCTTTTCCGCCAAAACATCACCCCCTGGTGTTTCCACCTTTACACTTAGCTGTCCTACTTTTTCTATAAGGGTGGTAACCTCCTCTTCTGTCCCTTTGTTAGGAGAGACAGAAGGTGCACCCTGTGTAACATCCTTAATGTTACTCTCAGTCTCACAATATCCCACTTTTGTCACATATTTGAGTGTGTGTGTGTGTGTGTGTGTGTGTGTGTGTGTGTGTACATGCATGTGCCTAACCCACCCACCCACAGGGGATGGTGGGCAAATGATTATGACTACACAGGAGGATAGTTTTTGGCCACAGAAATGGTCTTGAGCTGAAGAGAGGAGTTTGGAAAGGGGGAATGAGGAGATGGGGAGGATGTTTTGTATTTGTTTACTTTGAAATTTATGAAAATACAGCTTGTAGTAAATAACTGAAGCATTCCCCTTAGAAACTTAGTAGCCAAGTGAGGCAGAAATGTTGAGGTGAAGGGAAGGAAGATCCATCCCAGATGCGAAAACAGAAACAAAATCCTCCCACCCCTTGGAATTATAAGAAAGTTTTTACCTTGAGAGCCATCAAAATTATAGCCTATTTCTCTTGTAGTCCCTTGCAGCGGCAGCAGAGTCCTGACAGGGGCCTACTCAAAAGAGAGGGCAGTCAATAAAAGTGAAGTGTAAGTGTACCCTTAATGGCAGGTTCTTGTAGGCATTTTCCCCCAAAATTATACCATTCCTATTCAGATACCATCTCAAGAGTCTCAGACAGTGTCAAGTACAATCATTGTTACTGCAGTTGCCAAGGTAATCAATTGAAATCATAATGAAGGGAACAGAAGGAAATCAATAGAGTCTGAAATTACAAATAAAGAGAAGCTATCGTTTAAAAGCATTTGGCTGAAATCTTCCATATTAATGGAGTCAGAAATGGCTGTTGTCATTCAGAAGCAGTGTGGTGCATAATTCACTTGAGTGCATTAGAACACCTAAAAGCAATTGGAACAATTAGGGTTGCCTACCAGGGAGCTGTCCACCTTCGGAGGAGCATCACTTTGTTGTTTGTTAGTGTTCCCCCATGTTTTCATGTTTTCAAAATTGTAATTTCCCCTCCCTCCAGGCAGGAGGCAGGTTGGCATGTGCAGCAACATTAAAAACGCATCAAATCCAGGCCTGCATTTTTTTCATAGATGTGTATCTGGCAAGCTCGCCTGCCTGAGAGCTTGCGTTGAAGAAGGCATCAAGCAAAGCCATAGGGAAGAAATAAATGGATTGGGTAGACTATGACAGCTACAGAATGATGGCTGGAAGCCAGTACAACCATCAGCTGGGGTTGGTAAGTCAAGGAGAAAACGGAAAGGGAGAATTTGGAGCAGGGTGGCTATCATGAAGCTGCTTATGGGGAAGAAATAATGGCTTAAGGGCAATGAGAAGTGAAGTGGCACATGGAACAGTCCTCACTTCCACCCTCTCAGAAAGGCCAGGAACTTCACTCTTCAGGAAGGAACATCCCTGATTTCATTGAAGTCTAAAGACTTTGTTAGTCTGAATCTTACCTCAGCATCGTCACACTTCATCACCATGGTCCCTAAACTCTTTGAACTGTCATGGTTTCCTGGAGTAAAACCATGAGAACAGAAGTTTCTCTGTGTGTGAGGTCTCCCATCACAGAGCTGTCAGCATCTCACACAACTATAGTTCCCCCTTGGGGGATGCCATGACAGTCAAACTGGCTTGAGAATTCCTGCATGCATGACAAGAATAGGGTTTGGATCAGGTACATTTTTCAGAAGAACACAGGATAATTCCAAATGATAACCAAGATGAATAGATATGAACACAGAGATTAAAAGACGTTTCCATTAGCTGATTTAATAAAGCTCTGAGGACTCCCCTCTCTCTGCATTCAAGGTTTTATGCTTTTCCTTACCTCAGCACAAACCTATTTGACCACGCTAGAACAAATTGGCTCTCATTTTAATCAAGCAACAAAGTTGCGAAGTATAGGGCATAGAGGGGAAGTGGTCAACATCAACGCAGTCAAAGATGCTTTCCTGGCATCCTAATAATGTTACAAAAATGCCTGAGGTATTGGCAATGAGAGATCTTTCTCTTTTCCTCCCCTTCCCCAAACCACTGATTGGCTCTTTTGCATGACATTTAATAAAAACTTTCCATTACCAGTTGCATAAGAGCAATTAAAATCCTCATCAAATCTATCTTAACTGTTTAGAGTCTTCCACTGGGGAGCATTTGCCTTGGCAAACATCTGCGATAAAAGGCTATTTAATCTTAATAACTAAACAGTCAGTTATGCTAATTCGTCTCTTTTATTGCTGGCTTACACTGGAATCTTGTGCAGGTCCCTTGAACAAGGTGAACCAAGAAATGAGGAGCAAAAGGGTATGACCTCATTTAAAGTAACTAAGCCCAAAACCTGATGTTAAGTGTTTGCTAGCCTTTTCAAATATTTTATGGTCTGTAACCCAACATTTGCCATCTCGAACAGATGCCTTGCCTGTCATTCTGGATGAGTTCCTTTTATGCTTGAGTTCACAGAGTTGCTCTAAAAATATAGGTAATCATAGATGTTTTAGAAATTAATCCATGGAACTATAAACACAACAATCAGCATCTATTCTGCCTTGGATGCACATATAGGTATTTACATGAGAAATATATTCCTGAATTATTGGCAGAGACTTCAATCCACTTGCCTTCTCCTAAGTTTTTTTTTAAATCACTAAATGGGATGTTCACTTGCTCTCACTTGCTTCCTCTCATCACCTTGGCTTTACAACTGCCTCCCTCACAACCCAGTGGACACTAGGAAGATTAGTTAGTGGTGTACAGTCTTTGTCTCGTCCCTCATTGTGCTAGGTTTGTGATCTGCACTGTGCCTTGAAGAGTTTCCTGTTGAGCATTATCAAAAGCAAAGATGCTGTAACCTTTGAAAACATCAAGACTTGCCTTCTAGTGTCTCTGGGTTTGTCTTGTAGCATCCAGCTCTAACTTTGAAGTAGCTGTTGCTCAGCTCTCCATTTCAACTTTTATCAGGAAACCATCCTTGCCCCACAATACCCTTTTTGATTGCAAGAGAAAGAAATGATGAAACGGAAACGATTTCATCTGTATGACAGGCCAAGATATTATGCGTGCTTTGAAAGGGCTCCCTGCAAGACAGGAAATTCCTCCATCTCATCTGTCACACCTTTTGAATGCTTGGATAAAGGCCAAGACTAAACCAAGCAAGTACTTATACTTTAAATAATGTGGCAAACGTTTCTGTACTCATACAAGATCAATATGGTTTACACCATTTATCTGAAACTTGCAGTTAACGTATTTTGACACTTCCAACCATTTAACATTGTTATAAAGACAGCTAAAACATCAATTCAGTGCGTTTTCTCCTAAACTGAAAATTGGATCCATTAAGTTGGAAAGAGGGGTGGTGTCCTGTGTAGTAAATCTAAATCTTGAGGAATTGGGAGATGAGGAGAGAATGAAAAGAGGGAGAATATTAAACCCAAGCAGAAGAAAGTTAAGGGACGAAGTTTCCTGATCAACTTGAGCTACTCTTATGATTGACTGAACTCTCATACTGTGCTAATAACTTGTTCTCTACACATGTACTATGCCTTGCGAATTGATTTAGCTGTAAATATGCAAGGGTGAGCAATGGCTTTGAGAGTCTTGCTCACAATATTTGTCATGTCACATCAGCCAAGAGTGGTGGAAGTTGGTGATAAATGCCATTTCTAAAGAGGAATCAGTTTTTATGTATGAACAGCAGCAGAAGCTGGGTTGGGCAGTTAAGTGCAGTTTGGGGACATAAAACCCAGCTTCGTTAAATAGTTCACCAAACACTCTTTCAAAGTGGGAATAAGAGGCTTCCATTTTCTGTCAAAATCCAAGATGTCAAATTTAATATCCTGAATATCGGCATTTCTGCAGACCCCACTGCAGGCAATTGCTGCACATTCCCACTTTCTCTTTTTCTCTCAACTACAGCCACTGTTCTTCTTAGACAAGACTTATCAGCAATCCAAACTTAGGACCTCTGTCACTCTAAGCACAACTTACTCCCTTGATTACATGGAAGATGGCAAAGGGATTGTCAATTCCTACTGGTACTACTCAACATGTCCAATGATCAGGGATGATGGGAGACAGAGTCCAACAAAATTTAGAGAGCCACAGGTTCTCCAGATCTCCCCTAGGACAAGCTAGAAATATGAAGAAATTTCACCAGTGTCTTGCTATGACTGTGACAGACTGTCAAGGCTTCTCCGTCAGAATGGTTCTTGCCTCTGGTGCAAGAACAAGGCACAAGCATCTTTTTTTTTTTTTTGGTCATGATTCTGCAATTTGTTCAGACTTGTCCCTAGGATCTTTTAAGTTTTCTGAAGCTAGGAACATATACATACAGAGCAAGCAGAAAACGACAAGCTGTTTGTTCACAGTTGGCAAATAGCCAAACTAATACTTATGCTTTTCAAAACTCTGCACTTCTCTTCTTAATGAAGAAGAAGAAGGAGAAGGAGAAGAAGAAGACCCACATCTCTGAACTTCCTTCACATCTTGCCCTTTTGCTGTATGGGGAAAAATGCATGTGCATTTTTCATCCAATGTGTAAGATGAACCAGGGGCTTGATTTATATCCGTACAATAAGCTTGTTCCTCCACCACACAATGACTGTTGGCAGCATGACAAATTTCTGAACAATACTACTATTCTATATCATGATCCGCCAGTTTTATAATATTCTTTGACTGACCTCTATTTTATGGGGCGGGGGGGGGGAGTACAATTTGCCAGTCTGGAAAAGTTTTGGAACCAATAAGCAAAGACTAGTATTCTATTGTTAACCCTCAACTTACAATATGTTAGCTGACTCAATTGCTGGATTGTTAAATCAACACTTACATAAATCCAGTGGAGTCAGTGGGACTACTCCGTTTGGGACTACCAATAAAATATTGGCCATTATAAACAAATAGAAAGATCTGTTCATCACTAGAAAGTTACTTTACTCTTTAAAAAAATCATAAGGTGAACCCCTTATCTATTATATATAATTACTTTACTTTCTCATGGACATGTGGTGACAGGAAAAATGTAGACATTAGACAGTGTGGAGGGCAAAATGCACACTGAGGAATGCCATAAGACCACAGTGAAGGGTGTGAACAAATCTTCTTCACACCATTACTTGGACTGGAATAACTCCTCATGGGCAGAAGATAACTACTGTCACATGGTGCCTCTTAAAACTTAACAGAGCCAGGTTACCCAGGAGGATACTGTGGCTGCTGATATTTAGTTGCTGAGAGGTCCAGCAGAACCAAAAGGCATCTACTGATACTGTCCAGTCCTCAATGTAGGTCATCAACTAAGTGACCAAAGCTATCTCTATCCCCAAACTAGGCCTGAAACTAGATCAGAATGGTCTATGTCATCCAACTTTGTGCCAAGGCTTCAAATACTGTCCCTAGTATCAGCAGTTAAAAGGCTGTTGGGTTGCCACAATGGAAAAAAAATGCCTATGTGAGAACATGGAGAATTATCCCCATTTGGGCTAGATGGACCAATGGTTTGATTTGTTACAAAGCAGTTTCACGCTTTGACATTTAAACAGGAACTTGAAAATTCTGTAGAAGTTTGTATACAATGGATGTATGAGCAAAAAGCAGTTTTCTCTTTTTTCCAATTTTCCCCAAGGGAAACCCCTCTCATAAGGTGTGTGAGAGGGCCGTGTCACATGGAGCTGCAGGATGATAGAGAACTGCCCAGATTTGGGCAAAGGACTTCAGCACCATGGGATAGTTTATGAACTATTTGATGAAGGACAGCCACAGGCATCAAGGTCTCTGGCGCAAGGATGATGCTCTATAGTTATTATCACTAACTTGGCTTCATTCCCATTATTTCTGGGTCTTGAATAATAATTTCATTAAAGAGAAATGAACAGTAGAGGAACTTCCATTATGGACACTGTAGGGTTGGTCTGAGTAGTTTCTCTTGAAACCAGCAAAAGAACAGGGATTCACAACTATGCATGACATATATTCACAATTTAAAATCTCATGTCCATAATTAAAACTTTACAGTGTCTGCTTTACTGGGCTACAGAATTCATGACCTTTCAAAATATGAGTCGCTTGGGACCTGGCTGTAAAGGTGAGGTGTGTTTGTTGTGCGTGGAGTATGTGTATGTATGCATGTGTCGCTGGCAAAAATGGCAAGACTAGAATGGGGATTCTAAACCAGAGCAGTTTTTGATATTTTAATTAGCAGAAGCATACAGTGTAAAAATATGATACTAAATTGCTAAAATATGAAAATCTATCCCAAAGAATAATAATAAAAAAAACCCCAGTTACAATTAAAGTGATAAAAAATAGTGGCTAAAGCTCAGGTGCATGGAATGTTCAGTTTTATTTTAAGGCAAGAAAAGGCATTTTGATGGTAAATCTATCTTTCAGACATGCTTAAAAAACCTATTACCATCGGCACACACAATCCAGAGAAAATTAGGCATACTTGATCCATTGATTTCATTTCAGTGAAACAAGCAAGGCTAATTTTCTCTGGGATTAGAGCAAAGATTTACAAGGCATATTACAAATAAGTTCAACAACACACCAACTTCAGAACAGAATTATGTTTAACCTTTAAGGCACAACTGCACCACTGGACACTACGATTCATCAGCTATAAGCAGTAACATATCCTTCAGTTACCAGGAAGTAACCACAGAGAGGGGAGTTTTTATTGTACAACCTTTTCTTTATAATTATCTATTGCAATCTAGAGGTTACTGCAGCGCTGTAGTCATGGTTGCCTGCTGACTAGATTGGGCTGTGGTCTGGGGGGGGGCCTGTGAGGTGGGGTAAAGTGCCTTCTGTTTAGGGTCTAGGCCACCAGTACCTGCTAGTACAATGGAGCTTTCCTTTCCTATTGTCCACTCCTTTCCTTATCACTGAAAAGTCCAGAAAACAGCACAGTAGTTGTCACAGTTTTGCACAATCTGTGAAATTTGCATTATATGCACAATTTGCACAACTTAACACAATTTGTACAAAAATGCTCGTGCAGGTGCAAAAACTCTTGTCAGTACTAGCAGAAAATATTTCACTGCCCAACAGACAAGGAGGGAAAATTCTGGATGTGAAGATGACAAAAGAGGACTTACCTTTCTTGCCCAAACAGAGAATATGTGCCTGGCCCAAAGTAATCTACTGAGGCTCATGGCTGAATGAATATTTGAACATAGATTCTCCCTGATCTAGCTGGCTGGGTAGCTCAAAGAACAGGAGTCTCTATCTGCAAAGCCAGGTCTTGGGAATTTGATTCCTCACTGAGCCTCCTGGGGGAAAAGCTAGCCTATGTAGTCTTGGACAAGCTACACAGTCCCAGAGTAACCTCAGAAGAATGGAATAGTAAACCATGCCAGAGCGTTTTAAACCTAGGGAACCCTAGTATATGCTGCCATATGTCAGAAACAACTTGATGGCACATAATTATAACGATAATTATAACACTGGCTGAAATCCTGTTGCTTAGTGTAGTACATCACAATTAAAGTAAGCCCATTAAATCAATGGATCTTATAAACATGTTAACTCACCAAACCCCCACTGAATCAGTGGACCTACTCTAGTTGCAACTTACTATACTAAGCAGCAGAATTTCAGCCATTGTAACCAGGATGTCATATGGCCCCCAGTGAGATAAAACTAGCCACATCCCATTATGTTGATTGTTTAGATAGGTAAACGATCTCATCCTCGAACTTCCCTCTTTGTTTACAGTGTAATAGTAAAAAGCAATTAAGTTCTGAAAAGATGTGCAATGACACAACAAACTCGTGTCATCACGGTGCAGAGTTGTCCTCACCCTGTAAACAATAAAGACATGTTCAACAGTGATTATCCAGGTCAATACACAAAGAGAAAACTGGGAATGAATACTCCAAGTGAGATGGGGAGGGGATGCTAATTGAGGAAATTGGTTTAATGAACAATACTACATTGATACCTTTAGGCATACACAAATTAGCCCATTATACACAGTGTGTGTGCCATTCTTCTCTTCCTCTCTCACTGTGGTATTCTGCAGAACAGTTAGTTAATCTTTGTAGTCCCTTATGAACATATAAAAAAAAATGCTGTGCGAGTAGTAATTATTCTCAGGGCGACCCTGTCTTTCATGCAGGTACTCACTCCCACCTTAAATTCTAGAAGAAGAAAAAAGAATTAGACTGTGTTTGGGTCTGTTGCAGAGCACTACAGCAAAAACAAGTGGCTTCAGCTGAACTCCATCGTTGGCACATCGAGGCACTTTCAGCAGGTCACCATTAGGAAGCTGACAAGAGTGTGGCTCTGCAGGATGATGGTATCCTTGGAGATTTAGCAGCCACTCACTGATGATTAATTAGAGTGGGGAAGTTTCTCCTTTAAAACACACACACACCATGCACACATACAAACTCCCATCTTGATTGCTAATTACTCAAAGAAAAGAGGAACAACAGGACTCTCACCAGTGTAGCTGGCCAACGCTTTTAAAGCATTAGAAAAAAATTGATCACTTAGTTAGTATGCAGCTGAGGGAAGCAGGGTCAGCAGAGCTAATTCAGAAGGGAGGTTGGAGTCTGAGGGTTTTTCACCCCAGCCAAAATAGTTCATTTTGGAGTTTCAGTTAAAATGAACTAGATTGGAAATTTTCCAGGTAGAACAAGAACAGTTTTAGCTTAGGTTAGTTTTAAGTGCCACCTTCCATCTAATGGAAGGCAAGCCAAGGGAATATCTGCTTGTTTTAGTTGTTGTATTTTCTTACCTAGAAACACCACAGATTCTTGTGCAGGAGGAGATCTGGTGCCTTTAATGTCCCTGGTGGCACAGATTACTCATAAGACTGAGCAGGTCATGCAAGAAGCTGCTGCAGTAGCAGGATTGGTCTAGATTCCTTCTTTTCCAGGAACGGAATCTTCATCTTTTGTTTCATCTTTTCAATACTTTTTGGCTCACTACTTTGTCTGCATACTTCCAGGAACCTGTTCCTCTCTTAAATTCCTACCTGCCTACCATTCAAATCCCACATTGTTCCAAAATTGAAACCTTTATTATTAAAATGAGTGGTACTGGCCTTTGAGTTTATCTGGAAACCATTTTTATCCCCAAAGTCCTTTTTTTCTGTACTCTGAATGGAGGTTTTGACTGTAATTATCCAGTGGTGAGGAGAAACCACATTACACATGTTCAAGTGTACTCTAGCCTTATTGTATACCATTGTATAGTCATGTTTGGGAGTGACTAGGTTGACACATAATGCAGGAAATTCTCTGGGATTGGAACAGTCAGATTTGCATTATTTTCCATTGATTACACAACATAAAGGTCAATGTGAATCAGCCCAGAGTTCTTCCCCTGAATCCATAGTTTTTTCATCTCTTGTGGGGGCTTCTAGGTTGTTGTTTTTTTAAATGAATGCATTTGCATTGGTTCAATGGTGTGATTGTTTGAGCCAATGGGGAAGGGTTTGCAGATTTTCAGGAGGCACAGTTAGAGCAGAACTATCGTAACAATCTGGAAACAAGGCTGACTGATAACTTCCTCCTTTCTCTCTGCTGATTCCTCATTTTTTTCCTCCTCTTTGATCACCTAGCTGTCCTAGTGCTGGGGCAGCAAACCTTGAAAAGAAAAAAGAAAAGAAAGAAAGAGATGGAATAGAGAAACAAGCAGACTTAGGCACCAGGTGTGGGGAGAAGGGTATTAAAATTGTTAACAAGCTGCAAACAAGATAGAGTCCAATTTCCTCCACTCTCTCTGCTGACTCCTGTGTGGTTGGCTGAAGCATATTAACCTGAGGAAGCCAGACTCCTGGGTGCAACTTCACAGAAGTTCCATTCACATTTTTCCTACCATGTAGTCACACCCTTAGAGACTAACTGCATACCCTGAGGCACCTATGAATTGTGAGACTTTCTCCCCCTCTAACTCTGAATTATGAACTGTAATGCAAATAATAATGATTAAAATTTTTTTTAAAAAAATTAAAAATGCACCATTTCTATTTCACCTATAGCCCACATTGTAAAAGCTGGCCACTGCTGCAGTTAGAGCAAAGGGAGGATGTTCCAGTTCAACAACTGCAATACAATGCTCTCTTCTCTCCTGCATGATACAAAGTGAAAACATTAAACCATAAAGCTTTCCTAGAACTGAAGCACTAGGACTGAGTTACATTTACAAACCTTGATCAATCACCCTGTCTCTTAACTGTGGAATTAGTTTAACTGGGACCCAGACTTAGGAGAAAACAAAAGTGAATTGAGCAGCTGTGTCTGTTAGAAATATAGCTAGAGTGCCTTCACAACACTTTTTTTTTGAGGGGGGCTTTATTCTTTATTTCATCTTCTGTATTGCACCAGGATCTTCTCCTTCTGCACTGACTTTTGTGCTTGATGACAGAAATAAAAAAAACACAGTCTGTTGTTTCACCCAAGCATTTTAGTTAGTCTTAAGAAATATACTGCCCAGTTTTGTTTTCTGAACAATTTGTGAGGTTCTGTAAAGAACACTAGGTGCCCTGGGCTCCAGATTATACTATCAATCTGCAACAGTGGAGAAAGAGTTGAAGGAGCCACAACTTCACTACGTTCCTTAGCAAAGACCCTATGACTTTGTATCCAAAAGGCCGGGTTCAACCTCTGGCATCTTCAGGTAGGGCTGGCATAGACTCATGTCCAAAAACCTGGACAGTGGCTCCCAGTCAGCACAGATAATCTTGACCTACATGTACCCACACCCCTCAAGTCAAGTTAGGGTAGAGAGCTTTAGGGATGCTTTGCTGAAAGAATGCAGGAGCCACAGAAGTGATTTGAACACTTGATTTGAATACTTAGGGTCAAAAAAGGCAGTGCGTTAAATGTGTAGCATCTAGCACTGAGATCATTCTTTTTTTCATCATAGCCAGACTCCCTGTAGCCTGATCTCCCTTGGGATCATTGAGCATGAGTAAAAGAAGATTGGAACACACAGAGACCCCAGTTTTAAAAACTATGGAGACGAAATATGAATGAAAAGACTATGCTATTGTTGCCAATTTGGGTGGTTATTTCTTGCTATTGTTGTTGTTGGGGGATGAACTGATTTTGTTTTAAAAATTGGCTGAGAGGGAGATTTAACCATCTCCTAGCTACTAGCAGTGGGATCTGATCCAGATTAAGTCTCCATGCAGGAGTAAAAAAGACATGATCTCATAGCTAGATGCTACACATTGAATATATTCTACTTTGGAGTGAGGCTATTATATGTTGCAGAGTCTTGGATTTCTGGTAAAATTTTCTTTTGGCTACACAGTAGAAGTACAGAGACTCACAGAGGAGAATAGCTACAAGTCCCTCGGAGTCCACTCCTTTCTTAATAACTGGCACTTAGTTTCAATAACTCACGCCAAGACATTTGTAAGAGAAAGAATAGGAAAAAAATTATTTACTTTCAGTTGTTTGAAATTCTAGGCTTGTGTATTCTGCTTTCTTTACTCCACACATACTCAGCAACCAACTTAACTGATCAACAGCAAAACAAAAAAACCAAAACCAAAACCAAACCAAACCAATCCAAAAAACAAAAAACAAAAACAAAAAACAACTACTGCCACCAATAGACTAAAAAGGTAGAAAAAACACTCTGCAGAGAGCCGAGGCTCTCTTTGAATTCAAAGGCTGGACGGAATGATTGGTTAGTGCTGGATAGATAGACAATCATCCCAGTCCAGGAGAGTCCCTCCCAGGCACACAAATTACAGATAGCATGTGAGGTTATAAACAAAACTCCAACATTATATTCATATGAAGTACTATTTAGGAATAGTACTTCGTATGACATTTAGGAAGCAATTAAAGACACTGCTTATCAGGGAGGCTTTCCACACCAACCCAATCTGACCACCTTCTCCCCCTCCTTTTTCTTTCCCCTTCTCTTCTTCCCTCCCCTCTTTTCCTCCATCCACTCTGGGGATTAGTGGGTACCAACTGTTTTTTTTACGGCTATTGTTCTTGGTTTCAATGTCTCTTTTTGTTTGTTTTTTATTGTTGTGTTGTAACCCGCCCAGAGCAGTGCTGTGATACTAATGGGAGTGGGATACAAATTGAATAAATAAATAAACTAAGTAAATACTATGGCAGGAGACAGAATTTATACATGTAAGCAGAATGATACTGAACATAGGGAGTATTTAAACTTGTACAGAACGAGGAGAGCAAGACAGAGGTGTGTGAGAGCCCATAGTGGAGCATTTTATGGTAAGGGTTAAAAGTGTAAGTAAAATACAGAAGAAGCTCTTCATGCACTCCAACCACTGTTGCACTATTCCTCTTTAGCACTACCTCTATTCCTGCTCTTACATAAAATGTTGAAGACTAGCAGCTTTACTATCAAATCTGCAATTTTTGGAAATAAGGAGGCACCCCAAGAATACAATAATCACTTCCAGATGTAGGCCCCTCACAGTAGCAGTCAGAGGGCACTTGCCATTATGGTGTCATTTCCTTGGCAAAATATTTTCCATGTAGAGAAAAGAATGGAAGAAGTGGGCGAAAAACAAGGGAGGGTTACGAGTGAAGGTCACTGTCATCTGAAGCCCATATAAAATTAAGTGAATGAAGCAGAAGGGGAGCCTCATCTGGAACCACACACAATTTGAAAATATGGGTATGCTGCTGCTAGTTCAATCTTGTATGACGAGAACCTAGAACACAGCATGCTATTCTGGCTTTCAAATACAAAAAAAGCCAAGCAAAATATAATGCTTGAGATCTGAAATAAAGTTCCACTGAATGATCATTTTCCCTTCAAATCAGGATATGACTTTCCAATGACAATAGCCATCCTCTATATGATAAAGGGGTTCAGAAAGGGCCAGCTGATTTGAAAAGAGATCACTGACACTCGTTGCCATCTGCTGCCTTCTCTGTAAAAGCTTTTGTGGGAGCGGGGGTGAGATTGCTGTGTTTGAAGTAGCATAATAGAAAACTGTCAGAATACACTTAGGCAGAAATAACTTGAATGCCTCTTAGCAGAAACACCAATTATAGTACCTGGAAGACAAAGTAAAGACGGAGATCTATCTTAGGGTGCATTCAGACTGTAATTTATCTCCCTTTTGTTCCCCTGTTGGGTGGTTAATTCCAATCTGTTTTGCGGTAACTACACAACATAAAGCTTAGCATGAACCAGCCCAGCCCTTTTTCATGGCCATATGTACCTTTTTGATTCATCTAAAGCACTACTCTTCTTTGGGAGCAATGGGGTGTGCATGGAAAGATTAATCTAAATGAAATCACTGAGCAAAGTGACTCTTTTCAACCCAATCCAAAACAGTCCTGCTTCACTGTCTAGTCACAACCTTAGTCCATCTTTACCTTCTCTGTTGTCCCAACTGCGATTCCTGGAATCCCTCTGTGCTGTTGCCTCTTGCTGTCTTTTAGGTGCTCAGGCAATAACAGTAATTTATTTATTTATCCCAGCCATCTGGTAGCCAGGCCACTACTCTGGGCATCTTACAATAACATAATGTGACAAATCTCTCAGAATAAAATAACTAATGCATAATAAGTATATATATTGATTACATATTGATTATATATATAAAGATTACAATACAGAGGTACAATAGATTGTGACAAAACAGTGGCATTTATTCCAAAATTGACAGGGTATAGATGATCAAAAACAAATTAGTCCAGATTAAGGCTCCGAAAGGCCTGTATGAGCAGCCACGGTTAACAGTGAGCAGTATTGCCAGTAATGGACTGGATAAGAGTGAACTAGACAAAGCTTAATTCAGACAAGATAGAGGTGCTCCTGTTTAGTTGAAAGGCAGATCAGAGAATATTCTTTGAGATGTCTGCTTTGGCTACAATGACTCATGCCTAAATTACACTCCACCTGCGCTACTGAAAACTGTTTGTGGGATTGGCTTAGCAGAGAGTTTGGAAACTTCAGCTGGTTCAAAATGCTGCACCCAGATTATTGATATGCTGGTTAGAGGGAGCATATATCTCCCCTACAGCAGCCTCATTGTCTGCCAGTTCATTTTTGCGACCAATTCAGTGCTGCTCATGGTCTATAAAGCCTGAAAAAGCTTGGGTCCAGACTAGCTAAAGGCCTGTATTGCTCCATAGGAATCGGCCCTGCTGTTAAGACATCCTGGGGAGGCCCTTCTCTCAGTCCTACCACTCTCACAGCCTCAGATGGTGAAGACATGAGGGCTTTCTCAGTGGCTGCTCCCAGGCTGTGGAATGCACTTTTGGGGAAGCCAGTTTGCCCCTCCCTCCTGTTTTTTCTGTTGACAGGCTTTTAATCAAGTAAGCACCATTGTGGGATGCTATATATACTGTACATTCTGCCCCCATTCCCCGACTGAACTGAGCTGGATATGTTTTTTAACTGATTTTAAATGGTAGTTTTTATTATTGTTATTTCCCCCCCCCCCCCCAATATTATATCTCACTATGTTTCTATGTGTGAAGGCAAGAGGAGAAGGGGACGTCAGAGGACGAGATGGTTAGACAGTGTCACCGAAGCGACCAACATGAATTTGACCAAACTCCGGGAGGCAGTGGAAGACAGGAGGGCCTGGCGTGCTCTGGTCCATGGGGTCACGAAGAGTCGGACACGACTTAACGACTAAACAACAACAATGTTTCAATTATGTTTATTATGTTGTTTTCATTGTGAGCCAGCTTGGGTCCTTCTGTGTAAAGAAAGGCAGCATGCTAAGTCAGTCAATCAGTCAGTCAGTCAGTCAGTAGGAGAAATCTGTGTCCTATTCAGCAAGCTAGCAACTTGAATGATTTAGACTCCACTCTGCATCCAAATCTAAAAGCAATTCTTTAAGCTATTTGAGAAATGGGGAAGTGAACAAATGGCACTAAGTAATTACTTTGGGGACCTTTGGACCTACAATGATAAACTTCTCAAATTTTATGTTCGTGTACCCACCTAAGCCATGAAGAGTAGAAGAAGTAGCCAGAAAGAGAATTTCAGCATAGAAGCTGTTGGGGAAAGACAGAAGCAGCCTCTCCTCACCAACTCTTCTCAGGCCATGAGCACACCAGCGAAATGTGCCACGTGGTTCCGCATATTTTGATCATGGTACAGTCATGTTTTGCGATCACGTGACATATCTCCTAGGATGTGTGTCCCTATGTGTTTTTGAAGTACAGCGAACTTTATTGCTTTGAGGCGCTCTGTGCAGCAACACTTCAGTTCCAGAATATTTCCCTCCACATTTTCTTGTAAGTCTTTCTGTCCACCGTTTAAAAAAAAAACATTTTCTGATACATTGATGTATCAGCAACAATTCCATTATCTATACATCACTTTCATTGGCGTTTCTGCCCCTTGCAGCATTGTGTGCTGCTCAATGGTGGGGAGCCCACAGCCTTGTGCAGCGTGTGCCCCAAAGCACTAGGTGGAATGATGTTGAACAGACTGATTTCCTGGCAGACTGGGTGGGTGTTGCCAAACATGCTCCCACTTCCCTCTTCTTTTTTGTGGCCGCTCTACTTCAAGCATCGTAACCTCTCTTGCATTTTATTTAACTGTCATCAACTACTCCCAATACCAGATTTAAAGTATCCTGAGTAGATTCTCACACCGCCTTTTTTTGGCAAATGACAAGTCGGTTGTGGAGTGCCAATATGTCATTGTATCGCAAACGAAACAGGTTATTTACTCGACTCATGCGCTCAAGAAATCAGTTGCTCCAGATTCTCTGTCTACTGTTTCCCCTATTAATTTTGAGAAAAGTGGTGGAATGGGGAGGTACGCAATGGAGGGAACTTTTCGGGAGAGGGCGCACTAGGTTGGTGCTCAGTTAACCATTGGAAACATTGGTAACCAGCTAAGATATGGGATGGATGAAAACTGGGAATTATGAACATGGAGTGGCACCAGTGGAGTATTAATCTCCACAGAGGCATTGTCACAGGTCTGAACAAAGAGGTTGCTTCCGCTGCATTGCCAGGGGTGGCACTGGCAATGGCACTGGAAACTGTCTGTAGTGTGTTGCATATGGATGTGCCGCACTACCGAAAAACACATTATAAGTAATAAAGCCTTAATGGAGCCACAGCAGCACATTTCTGGTTGTGCCCTGCCCCCTGCCTATAAATGGTTGGCCAAAGCATTGAGAGGGTGGTGGTACTGTGACACTCTTTATTTTGAGGCAAGCATTCAGGGAGAGGAAGGAGCAGGTGGTTTCTGCTCAGAAACTGGGGCTGAACATTTGTCTTTTGGGGCCCCTGGATAATTGGTCATAGTCATGCCTTTGCATCCCCCCGCCCTCAATTTACTATGGAGGAGTATCCCAAGGTTCAGCACCTTGGCACGGCAATGCACCGGCAGTGCATGACTGATCATTTCCCTTGCGGAACTGATCTATCACAAACATTTAGGGGATAGCAGGGATGGAACAAGGTGATGAAAATGGACGGGGATCCAGAAATTTAGGACCACTTTCATATAAATGTTTTTTTTTTCTGGCAGGGGATCAGTAGTAGTGGGTGGGGGCTTTTTAGCCATTGCAGATCCACCACGAAGGCCACTTAAGAAAAACCTTATATGGTTCCAGGTGAAGCAGCACCACCTGGTGGAAGGAACCGCAAGTACGATTGCAGGGCCAAGGCATGCCGTCTACTCGTAAGCGGAAATTATCACGTAGAGGGCGTAGAAACTGTCTGTATATAGACACTTTTTTAAAAAAATGTACACGACAGCAGCAGTACTGGTGACAGCATCACACAGCAGATCCCCCTCTGCAATATATTCCAGTAAAGCCATGTACACAGGATGCCCATGAAACAAATGTTTCACGATATGCCACCCCCACCCCCCCAAAAGTAGAAGACTTCAGGCAGGAGGGAATTGATGTGGGGTTAGCACAGAGGCAGAGTAAAAAATGCTATAATAGCCATGCAAATTTAAATTTTGAAATTGATGGAGCATAACAGCAAAACATTTTGTAGGTGTGACCACAGCCTTAGTTTCAAAACACCCTCTCAGTAAAATCACCACAGCATAAACAGCTGTCCAGCTACACTGTTCCACCCATCAATAGCTAGCAGTCTCATTGACAATGTTGTGGGTTCTCAAGTCTAATTACATCATCTAAAATCTAATATGAAGTACATTGGACCACTAGAGCAGTGGTTCCCAACACTGGATAACCCAGGTGTTCTTGAACTGCAACTCCTAGAAACCTTGGTCAGCACAGCTGGTGGTGAAGGCTTCTGGGAATTGCAGTCCAAGAACCATGGGTCACCCATGGTTGGGAACCACTGTACTAGAGCACCCTTCCACAATATGGCACTGTACTCTCCAGAGGTACTCTCCATCATCTCTAACCACCAAGGGGATCAAATTGGGGGGAAACGATGCAGAATACATACTACCATTTCACTTTCAGGTGGCATATTATGGCACTAACTAATTATAGTTAACCTCCCCCCCCCGCCCAATTTTCCTGTGCTGCTATAGGATATATGTAAATTATTAAGGTGCAGTGTGCCACTGCTCATCTTAAGAAGGTTGTATGTTCATGTATAGTTAGATAAGGACATGTAGTAATTAAAGAAATAAAAAACATATAATTAATTTTAAAAAACATTTGTATTTTTCAGTTTCGGTCTTTAGTAACTCAACACCTTATAGGCCTAATCATTTGTCTTTTACAAATATGGAGCTACAACTGCAAAATACTGATTTGCAGTATTTTGGGATACACGTCAAGATGTTTTTGAGATTCCAGGTGAGCTTGCAAACATTGTTAAATCTCAGTGCATGTAGCTCTTTAGAAATGTGATGCAAAGCTGATTGAAGCTGTTTCCCCACTATGTATCAGAGTCCATAGAAGCTGTGGAATATTTAATGGAGTTTTCCCAGTCAACAAGTAAGCAGGAGGAGCGTAGTATAAATAAAGCTACAGTATATGTACTACTTGCTCTCCTAAGTTGCCCTATTGCCCTCTGGTATAGCAGAGGGTATTATTCTGTTACCACTTTTTATAATCAAAGTCAGCTGGTCAGCTACTGTATATGGGGCAGGTGGAATCCCGTTGTGTTCTTTGCCTCAGACAATTGTAAGGTTTTAACCCTTAGATCATTGCAATTACTGGGTATGGTACCAATTCTCTACCTGCATGTTAATCATTTGATTGTTGTAGCTCTCCATGGCTCTTTTTCCTATGCAAATCAACATGGGTTGAATAGCACAGGCAGAAGACTTCAAGAGTATTGCTTTTCAGTTGAGCCTTGTCACAACTTCAGCTGGAAGTTATACAGTTGTGATAAATAGTCAGACAATGAACACACATGAATGAATGGTCCTATAGTACCTCTGGGCTAACAATCTCTTACCTTAAGAAGAAGATGATAATGATGATAATGAGGTAATATTTTACTGCACACTACCATGCTAAATACACAGCAGCCTGACAAAGGGCTGAACTCCATACAGTGTGAGCAGACATTCTTTCCTTTTTACTAAAAGACCTGAAAGCCTCACTTCATGCTTAGGTTCCTTCATACAAACACATTTTGGGCTGAGCAAAAGTGGCTCATTTTTCATTTCACCATGTTTTGCCTACAGGAAAGATGCGACTGTTTGAAGAAAAATAAGCCTTGTGTATTTCAGTGACATCAAGGGATGAAATCCTTGATAGGGTTATCCATTCAGTCTCTCCTTAATTCCTGAGGAAAATTGCTCTTGCTATCTATTCTACTCCAGAGAACCATTAACAAAAGATTTTAGTGGTCATGTTCTTTTTATATTTGCTTTTGCATTGTTGTTTTTATACTGTTGTAAGTGGTTCAGATAGAAGCTGCGTTTCCTAATTGGATTACCTTTAATGGTTAGAATACTCTGGGTAACACTTACACAGCCACAATCAGTCATCAGTTCGTGCATCACTAGAACTGGTTTTTCAGCTCTTTCCAAGTAGGTGAGACTCTGCCACCATTAGTTAATAGCCTTCTGTTCCCATTCCGCCCATTGTGCTATTTCCCTATGGATGCCAGTAAGGAAGAATTCATCCCTACAAAGCATCAGGGTTTTCATGATTTTAATGGACATTTTCCCCAGCACCCAGATGATGTCCCTGCTATCTTGCCTTGTATTACTTTTTCATGTGTCCCCACACCTTTTTGTCCCTACCAGAAAGCCTGGGTTTGTTTGTTTATTTTGTACTGCTTTGTACACTGGGAGAAGGAATTTAACACGATGGCACTTCCTAGCATTTAGCACTAATGCACCAGTGAACAAAGCACCTGGAAGCATCATAAACACATTTACTCCTTCCTTTCTACCTTCCTTCTCACCTTCTGGAGCAGGAAAGATTGCTACACCATCTCTCTGCAGCTATTAAAGGCACAGAAAACTTTTCTAAAGACTGCTGGCAATTTAATAAATGAAAATGTTTTATTGGAATGTTGAAGGGGGAAAAAGCCTTCACATTTCTGCCTGTTATGGAACTGTTAAAGGCACATTTGTTCTCTTTTTAAATGAAGTAGGAACTTAGTGAGCACTTATAAGGCAGGCCACAGTTGGGATGGGAGTCCCAGAAAGTCCTGTCCTCTTTCAGAACCAAACAAAGAGAAAAGCAAGGAGTGGAGGAAGAAGGCAAGGTGAAAATTTCCATGAAGCAATGGCCAATATCTTGTTACATTACACAAATGCAGAAAGGCAACTGTGTAATAAATCCCTCTGTTTCAGCAGATTCCCTTTCGTGTGGCCCTTCCTGTGTAATTCATTGTGAAGCCCATTGCATGACTGGTCACGTAAGAGGAGACCTACCAGTGCACTGAAACATTTATACACCAAATAGGCTACCGGCTGTTGTGTAGCTATTGTCTTTTTTTCACATTTTAACACATTTTATCTGGTATGAAAAGAAGAAACAAAGGGCTACAAATGGAATAGGACATTGATTGTTCTAGGTTTTTCGGACTGTTTGGCTGTGTTCTGAATAGGACATTGTTTAGACCTTCCCTCCTTTAAATGATGACTGAGCACCAGCAAGTCCTTTCAAAAATATTTGATTCTGTATCCTCCCCATACTGAAAATCTATCCACTTTTACGTGAGGCACTTAGAAAATGAGTGAGTGAGTGAGTGAGTGAGTGAGTGAATGAATGAATGAATAGTACTGTGGGAACTTTGAGGCCAGTAGTGAATTGTAATTCTTGAAAATTCACCCTGAAATAAGTTAGTCCTAAAAATGTTATAAAGTTTTTCCCTCAGACTCCTCTTTTCAAGGGGAAGGGAGGTGGCACTTACTTGGCAGGAAAGATGTACAGAGGTGAAGAGAAACTCCCTTTCATTCAACATATAGGGGGATTTATGTTGTGGGCCTTCTTTCCCCTGCAGCTAGGAGATTCTGTAGACAAAAGGCTAAGTTTTAGAGGTTTTCTTCCCCTTCTTAACTTGGGAAGTTCCTGGTATGCATGAAGAGCATATAAAGTATTTGGCAGGGTGGATTTTATCTAGCAAGGAGTAAAGCTCTATTACATGTTAAAGAAAAAGAAATGCAACACATGGTGTAGAAAAAGATCACAATACAGCAGAATAACAACACAAGACTCCTTCCCTGGATACATCTTAAGTAAACAAGATGTGCAAGCATTTCCGAGTAACCAATATATAGAAGAAACAAAAGGAAAACAATCCTTAATGCACCTACCTAGATGACGTCCAAATCATTCATAGTCATCAGGCTCCTTTACTTCTTTTACATTTCAGCTTTCAGAGACAAAAACAAAACAAAACCCCTTCCCCTAGGCAGGCAGGATAAAAATCCCTCCATGGCTACTGACCTACAAGTCATCACCATCACTGACCACTTATCTCATGGTATTAACCCTTTCCTAACATTGTGGCAGCCTGCAACATGAAGAACAAATAACTTTTCATTAGCTGTGTCATATAATGGCACAGCTGGATCGCTCAGCCTGACATTATGGCAGTGCCATGAAATGTTTGCTTTTGTGATATCTACTGAAACAGAGAAAAATGTCCCATAAATGTTGCAGAATTTTGAATTCCTGGTAAAAAAAAAATTCTGGTTTTGCTACAAAGTAGAAGTACAGAGATCCACAGAGGAGAATGGCTAAAAGTTCCCCAGTCTACCCCTTTCTCATTAACTGGCACTTAAAGTCTCAATAACTTACTTTCTAAGAGAAAGAATAGAAAAAGAGAAAAAATTATTTACAGTTGCTTGAAATCACTGACTTGTGTATTCTTCTTTCTTTACTCACACATCCTTAGCAACCAACTGAACTGATCAACAGCAAAAACAACTGCCACCAACAGACTAAAGAGAGGTGAAAAAAACACTCAACAAGAGAGGGGGGCGCTCTTTAAATTTCAAAAGTTGGAAGGAACAATTTGTACTGGATAGATATACAGTCACCCTGCCCAGGAAAGTCCCTCCCAGTCATTCAGACAGCATGTGAGGTTGTAAATAAAACTCCAACACTAAGACAGCTACATCTCTGAAAATTAATAAAAGATTACTTATGGAAACAACAGAGGAACACAGTTCTTGCTAGTTGCGTTGGAGAAGGAAACTCATCTTGAAAATTTAGGAAACTGGTATTTTAGCAAAAGATATTCCATTATTTTGACAATATAGAATCTGCTTAATGTAATCGAGTACCTGTTTGAAAAACAGCCAGGGGCCTAAATCCAACTCCTACTTCCAAGCAGTTTAGACACATTGAATTAATGGGCTCTACATAAGCACTGAATTACATTTCAGCAATTGATTCAATAGGCAGCTTTTGGGTAGGACTTGGTTTTGGATTCCAGCCAGGCTTTACACTATCACATACACTTATTGCAATGCAGTTTAGCTGCACTCTTTATTTACCTCTTAATGGGGAGGGAGCTGCCATTTTTGTGCAGCACGAGTCATAGAAATTAGCTTTGAAGAAACTGTTGTCATGAAAGCTATGGTGGTCTGAGATACATCCAGGCCCAATACTACATTCGTGGGACATTCTTCTCTGTTTCAGCAAGCCATTTGTGCCTTCGTTTGATATGAAACAGCTTCTTTTGTTGTTGTTTTGTGTGTAGTTCTGTTTACTGACTTTGTTCTTGTAATAACAATGGTTACATTTTGTAAAATCGTCACCTCTGGGAAAAGCAGCGGTTTTATTTTGCATTATGTTTTCCTACATCAGCAGAGTTTCAGCCCACAGTAAGATTTGTGATGGCCTTTCAGGGTTTGCGGTAGTGTTTCAAATAAGCAGTCCTTGTGAGACTCTTACTTGCATACATTGGGTTCAAGCTTGTCTCACGGTATCGTTAATATGTGAAATGCGTATTCTACAGTTATAGTACAGATTGTCTCTCTAATGTTATGACTTAACAGTTAGCATCGTATGATGGTAATTCAGGACAAATAGCCATTCCCTTGCTCACCAATGGAAGATTAAGAATAGATTCCAAGCAATCAGCACGGCTGTGTGTGTGAGCCCACCATGCATACATGTCTTTAAGTACTCCAAAGATAGCAAAGGAACATTTAAGCAGACAAACAATTTTTACAAACTCAGTTGTAAGACTGTGGTGATAGATTCAGCGTTAGTACATTTGAACAATCAGGGATGTTGGCAAGTCTTTCGGTCTGAGTCCCAAGTCTGAGTCTTTGGTCCCAAGTCCCAAGTCCAACTCCCCATTGAAAAACAAGCTTTTCCCCCCAGAAAAAAAAGGGAGGGACTGGGTAGGATCCAAGTCACGAGTCGAGTCCTAGTCATTGGGGAAAAAAACCAAGTTGAGTCCAAGTCAAGTTGCTGGTGTGACTTAATCCGACTTAACAGTGAGTCCTGGGACTCAAGTCCCCATCCCTGTGAACATTTGCTCATATCGCCAAGAGTGAAGCATATAAATATAGGCAAATGTAATTAACCACACATTTCCAGAATTCTCATGATAGTGCCCCAAGGGGGAGGCATTTATTCCCAAAGAGACTCCGTGTATTAAGATGACTACAACTGTTTTGTAGATGTAGTACTGTGATGCTTAGTTCTATTGTCCACACATCAATTAAACTGGTAATTATAACGAATCTCATTCTCATTTTGGAACTCTAAAAGGTTTGGTTACCATCCACTTGGAATGACTCACAATTCAATCATATGCTTGCTCGCTTAGAGGAAGGTATCACACTGTGTTCAATGGTGCTTACATACTGGAAAGTGCTTAGGATTGTAGCTGAAAATATGCTCCTAACCATGTTGGCAATGCAGCTTAGCTATCCTCCTTTTTCTGTTTGTTTGATTAGAAGTGCACATAGGCATTTATGATCCTGCATTATATATGTCAAGATAAATTAACTATGTAAAGAAACCCTCCAATATATACTGTATATATGGAAAATACTATCAGATTTTTCACAGATGACAGAAAATTTGACAGCGTCATTCTCGTTCTGCCAATCTAGGAAGCAACCCAGCTGGCGCCTCCCCGCCTCCCCGTGCAGCTGACCACTCAGCAGCTGAGTGGGGAGACTCTTCATCCTGCCTCCTTGCCGGAGTGGTTGGCTGCTTTGGGAGGCGGGGAAGCACCAGCTGGGCTGCTTCCTGGATTGGTGCAGCGAGAATGATGCCGGCCATGCGCCGGCTGGTAAGTGGACCAGGTTGTTTGGGGGGGGGGGGGAGGGTCCAAAGGTCCCAGGCACCTGTGGTGCCGATATTCATATTGTCTCCTCTGGGAGATGAATATGAATATCCCATGTCTAAATTACCATCTTAATTAATTTCCTCTGGATACATATCCTTCTTAAATTGTGGTAGGGATGGGATTTTCACATTTTTTGAATGGCAACATCCAGAATGCTAGAATTGTCCCAGCTAGAATTCAGTTTGAGTGTTTATAACTTCGCATGCTGTCTGGAGAAGGTATGGCTAGAAGGGACCTTTCTGGGCTGATGTGACTGTTTATGTATCCAGCACTAACCAATCATTCACTTCTGCCTCTGAATTCAAAGAGAGCCCTGCTTCTCTGCTCAGTATCTTTCCCCTCTCTAAAGTCTGTTGAAGTCTGTTGTTGAAAGCAGTCATGTTCATCAGTTTGCTGTTAATCTCTAAGTAGAGAATTGCCCCCCCCCTTACTAATGTAAGGGCAGTGGAAGACAGGAGGGCCTGGCGTGCTCTGGTCCATGGGGTCACGAAGAGTCGGACATGACTTAATGATTAAACAACAACAATTAATGTCTCAGAATGAGTTACTGAGACTGTAAGTGCGAATTAATGAGAAAAGGGGTGGACTAATCTGGGGAACCTGAAGCTATTCTGTTCTGTGAATCCCTGCATTTTTGCTGCATAGCTAAAGGAATTTAACAAAAAATTCAAAACTCTGCATCAAATTCTGGGGAGCTTAGGCCCCCAAAATCCCTCAAAGGTGCTTGATATAACTTACAACTGGTGCATACATGAGAAAAAAAAATCTGTCCATCTCTGAATTGTGAGACAGAGCAACTGACTGGGTGGGGCTAAGTAATATAGGTATTGTAGTTTCCTGAGAGGCAGCCTATACAGAGCATAACGGGCAGAGAGACTACAATACACCTAATACTTTGCAGAGCCACAGAACTTAGCTCCACCCAATCAGTTATTCTGCCTTGGAATTCAGAAATGGAGGATTTGTATCAAACATCTGAGAGGGCTTTGGGGAGGGGAGGGGGTTAAGCCCCCTGAATTCTAGTTGGAGCAGTCCCAGCAGACTTCTGGGTGTTGTCATTTAAAAAAAAATTGAAAAACCCACCCCTGGAAAAGATGTTTAAGTAGAAGGACTAAATAAACTTACTGATAAACCCCAGGAAATCCTACCCCATCAATGAACCATGAGTTGATTATGTTGGCCCGGTAAGTTGCCTAAAAGATAGAATCTTGGCCACTATCTATAAATATTTTTCTTCATTATTTATATCTCTTCTCTGTCTTCCAGATGTGAGCATTTCAGTTAAAGCCAAATTCTTGATAGCACTGGGGACAGCTAAGCTTATTGCAATCCTTTCTTCTGCCAATGTTTCCATGCAGCACAAGGGAAGCCTGTTTGACTTATTGAGTCCTCGGCTCCATCCCATTCACAGGAAGGTGGAAAATCCTTTCACAATCCCTGCTTTGGAAGTTTTCCACAACACCTGCAGGAACTAGTTTCTTGCTTTCCCCCTGAGCACATTTTCATACCTTGCATAGCAGCATGCTACAAGGATATACTTTACTAGTAACGCGAACCAAGTTATATGTGGATTCTCAGAGACCTCATGATCTCAAATCTCTAAAGAAACTAGGCTGGTATTGTCTTTGAATTGTGTTCTGTCACAAGACAAACCCCTTCCTGTTCAGAATTTGATGTAATGTTTCTTTTCTTCACGGGGGTTGAATCTATGGCTATTTTCACCTGTGACTATGTTAATTTTCTCTTCTGCCTTGTCAACACACAAAGTTACAGCAGTATGTTTGGATTTATCAACTTGTTTTTATGTTTTTCTTATATGTCACTGCTTTTGACTGCTGTTTGCTGCCCTGAGTAGCCTGCAAACTCTACAAAGGTGAGGTGTCAATTTTTGTATGGATAAAATAAATAAATACTTGCACGAAAATATTCAGATATAGCACAGAAGGAGCATGGATGCTTAGTTTATAGCTCCAGCCAACTCAAAGGCACAGACACTGGGGAGAGGAAGGGAGGAAGATTTTCTTGAACATTTTGAATATTCACAGCTCTTAGTACTGTTTTAAAATTATTATTATTATATTTTCAGGGCCTGCCCTACTGTTAGATAAGAGTCAGGTGGCTACCTCAGGCAGCAAGTTTTAGATGTCATGAAAAGTTAGTGGTTTTTAGCTATTGACTTCACTTTCATAGTATTTTTGCTGCCAGGGATGACAACCTGCTTCAGGATGTTGGTATGTTTGATAGAGTGTCTCTAAAAAACCCTCCTCTCTTATAGGCACGTCTGTTGAGTTTCCAAGTCTTTTCCATAGTGGCATCTACCCTTTGAAAGCTAGTGTAGCATAATGGATAAGGTGTTGGGCTAGGACTCAGGAGGCCTGGTTTCAAATCCCCACTCAGACATGGAAACTTACTGGGATGGGTAGGTGGTACTAGGAAAAATACTCCTTAAATATCTCACATACCAGGGTTGCCACAAGCAGGAATTGATTTGATAGCATGTAGCACACTCATCCTTTGGCACTCTCCCCACCCCAAAAGGTCCACCAGGCCTCTTCAATTTTGGCATCTGAGTAAATGGCCAAAACCAGACGTGCTGCATGCATGCATGCATGCATAGGAGACCAAGGGCCAAAATTTCACCCCCAAGCTCCTTGAGCTTGCCCATCCGTGCCCTAAACAGATCTTTTAGGGCTACTTCCAAATGTAGTGCCCTTCATATGTGTAAGATTACACTTTACATCATCGAATGAGATGACAGTTGAGGATGATGTGGGTGCGTTAGGGAGTGAACTCCACTGATGTCAGTGCAGCCTCCTCCCAAGTAATTATATTTACAGAGCAATCCTGTGAATGTCTGCTCAAGAGTGAATTTCACTGAGTTCAGTGTAGCTTACTATAAAGTAAATGCGCATAGGATTGTAGCCTTAGGATTGTATAGTATAGCTGCTTCTTTTTGCTAAACTAGCTATCCATAGCTGTTCTTGAAGGTATAGAAGGCGACACCCAAGATTATATATCACCCCTCTTCTGATGTCCTTTCTTCTCCTCACTTTAATCTTTTTTGCCATTATCGGGGAAGTTATAATAACAGAGATATCAGTCCTGCAGCAACGGAATTATCACTGGTGCTCTGTCCTCCTGAGCTAGTACGAGTCACACAACAGAAAATATTGATAAAATATTAATGCATGCATCAGTATGAGTTAGAGAGTAGTTCTTCATGGGGGTAGGATCTATGGCTATTTTCACCTGTGACTATGTTTTCTGAAGGTCAGGTTGATTATCTCTTCTGCCTTGTCAACATACAGAGTTGCAGCTGTATGTTTGGAACCCACACTCTTGTGTTTTATGGCCTCTTGTTCAATTAGGTATTTTGTAATTTCCTTCATTCCTCTGTTTCTTCAGCCAACAGGATACTTTAGACAGTTCTGGAAGCTGAAAGGAAGGAAGGAAGGAAGGAAGGAAGGAAGGAAGGAAGGAAGGAAGGAAGGAAGGAAGGAAGGAAGGAAGGAAGGAAGGAAGGAAGGAAGAGGATCGGTGGAAAATAGAAAGGAAGGAAGGAAGGAAGGAAGGAAGGAAGAAAGAAAGAAAGAAAGAAAGAAAGAAAGAAAGAAAGAAAGAAAGAAAGAAAGAGAAGGAAGGAAGGAAGGAAGGAAGGAAGGAAGGAAGGAAGGAAGGAAGGAAGGAAGGAAGGAAGAGGATCGGTGGAAAATAGAAAGGAAGGAAGGAAGGAAGGAAGGAAGGAAGGAAGGAAGAAAGAAAGAAACCAGTTATCTGTTGCTTTGATTCCAGAATCAAAAGGCAATACCCTTATGGGACCAGTAACATATTAAAAATTGGCAAGCTTCTGTATCCAGCAGAACCTCATCGTCAAGTTGATCATCAGCCTGATGAAGAGTCATGCTGATGATAACTGGCCTGGTTATTTGTTTTCTTTTTTTATTGGTTCAATAACTTGTGCTTAGAATTTGTATAAAGATCACATGACCTTTTATTTTCTCATTTATTTTCTTTTTTCTGATGTGATTAAAACATGGGGGTGGGGAAATTGAAAATTTCTGTGAGCATAAACGAAGATCCCGAGACTAACATGATTACGCTACCCTGAGTCTGAAGAATAAAGCCATTTGGGTCCATTCTTATCTTGATAAATAGGAGACAGATTGTATCTAAGGCCTCCACCCCTGTGGAAGGGCAAGGCTTAGGACCACAATCATCAGTGTGCCTTCGTTTGAAGGACAAAGGACACTCAAGATGTACTAATTTTGGGACCAAGGAGATAGGTGGTTTGAGAGAGGCCATACATGTGCATATAGAAAATCACTCACTCAACAGGGGTGGAGGCCTTAGATACAATTTGTCTCCTATTTATCATGCTGCCCTTTCATCCGTCCCCAGAAAGATCAGGACCACACCTGCAATCTTACAAAAGATTAAATTGCAAAGGATTGAAATGACAAACAATAAAACAGAATAATGATCTTTCATACCATCTTTTATCTAACCTACGTCTGATTTTAACTTCTCAACCTACATGCAAATCTATCAAATCCTCTTTCTCTCTGACCATCTCATTCTATCACACTACTCATCATACACACTTTATCTCATTTCTCCCTTTGTCTCTCACTACTGATCACACTTTAACGCTGTATCGATCGTCCTAAACACTCAACCATGCTTGAGCCAGGGACAACAACCAATGAAAACCAGGTTCTAGAAAGGCATTTTCTTCCCTCTTCCAACAGTCTAACCTGACACTCATCCAATACCCACCTGACACTCAGCTCATTCATTCCATCACACAAACAGCCACTTTACCTATACACATCACTGACAAACTACAATAAACAGGTGGGCTGTTTCAAGGGACTGAAAGTCTGTTTCAGTGGCTCTGTGCTTATCACGCAGAGGTGGGGGACATCTGGTGTGCAAGGCTTCCCTTTCAGCTTGGATGCTAGTTCTGCATGCCCCAGACTTTTTCCTTCTTGCTCCCCGTCTCTCATTGATCTTGGATCACTGATCAGAGATAAGAGATGGGATTTCCTGAGTCAGAGATGAAAAAGGGAAACCTTACCTCAACACAGCACAAGAAAACTCTGTTATAACTAATCAGTGACTGGAAAGAAGGATGTATTTAAAGACACTTAAACTTTAAATAGCCTTCTTTTCTGAACAGCAGAGTATTTAAACACTGAGTAGACATGCATAGAGCTGAGCTTTGCTTCATACCTTAAAGCTGTTGCACAATGGCTTATTTCTGAGCAGACACATGTAACACTTGAGTTATGCTTTGTATGTTTGGTGGTGGAACATCCACATGGGGAAGACGTTCCTCCAGCCCCACCCCACCTATTCTGTTCTCATCCCACCCACATGCACCATCCCCACTGATATGACCCAACCGCTAAGATTCTTCCCAAATTGGAATTCAGTTCTGAGTGAAAAAAAGAGGTCTGCATCCCTGTTTTAGTGTATCCAAGGAGCAAATCCATTAAAGGGGGGATTTTTTTTTGGACTTTTCATGTGAAGGAAATCTGTCTGTGTACAGTGGCTCATCATTGTGTATCAAACTGTGTACAGTTCTCACCATTGGATATGCTGGCTATGACCTATGAGAAATGCGGCCACAACCTGCCTACCCTTCCAGTACCTGCTTTGCTGAAAGTCAGCTTCACTGAATTCAATGGCCCTTGCTCCTCAGTAGACATTTACAGGACTGCACAGCCAGCTGGCTGCAAAAACAGATACAACAGAGCAACGTATACCATCTGCCTCAGGCAACGGTGGGCTGTGTCTGCAGCTCATCAGCTTCTCAGTCTTCCAGTCCTACCAAGAAAGCAGCACCTCAAGAAGAAGGCATGGTGGGTCCAAAACCTCCCCCTCAAGTTTCTATGGCAAGGAAGAGCTGTCACATTTTGTACATACTCTGAACACTGTTCTAAGGCAGTCATCTGATGAGCATCTTATAATATCAGCCTATTTTCCAAAAACTTAAACAAAACAATTCCATCTGTCTCCAGTCCTCCTCACTTACCCCCGCAAATTACCCAGACCAAAAAGAATGGATGGGTGACCTCCTGCATTTAGAGCTCAATGGGATTATAAATCACAGGAATCCGCCTTTTAGGAAAAGCCACAGTTCTGGCCGGTGTATATTTATATGGGACAGAAACTCTCCTCAAAGTGCTGGGTTTGATCCAGAGATATTTGTTCTCTTCCCATAGGTAGAAATAGTTCAGAAGGAGCCTCCTGCCCAAATGTGATAAATAACAAACAGCGAAGAATGAAGGAGAGAAGCCCAATATATTTGCTTCACCTCCATTGTCTCTTGAAGTTGCATTGTTCCCTTCTCTTGCTAATGCTTCTTCATAAACATACAAAGGGAAGTAGCAGCTGAAAGCACCATGTGGTAGGTGGGCACAGCTGTGCAAGTGCCACTGCTGAGACATCTGCAATATATGACACAAACCACTTCATGTAATGCCAGTTCAAAGGAAAACACGGTGTGTGTGTTCTATTTCTCTGTTCATTTATCCTTGCCAGTGTATGTGATGGGAGGGTTCCTTTTACAAAAAGAAGTGAGCCTTTTTATAAAGCATCAGGCTGAAGGACATGGCAAAACCATTGTGGCGTGATTAGAAACGTATACACAGAGCAGAATCTCTTCTGGGTACCTCTGGTCTTTGTCTTGTAACCCTGATACTGCTATGCTCCTTCCTTAAACAATACAATTAAAAAAAAAACACAAAACCTCCAGCTTATGAATGTGGGAAATTGTGCTTCTTTAGTCACAATTCAAAGAGCCAGGAAATGTCCCAATATTGCTACACAATATCATGCCCATATTGCCAGCAGGAAAAAGAGTGGCAAGCTTCACATAGCAAAGTTCAGCTTGAAATGTTGACAACACCACTGGCAACAGTCAAGAGGGTCTAACAGGATACCTTTTTGTGTGCACTACCATACACCAAGCAAGGGAAAATCCTAGAACCTAACTCCTTTTTTATCAGTTAATCACTTTTCAACCAAACACAAACCAATTCTCAAGGCTGTTTTTTGACAGGTGGGAATGACAGTGATCAACAAGAGTGTTATACTGGTGCAGAAAAGTGGGTGCTCAATCAAGTCAAGCGTGAACTCTCACTAGAGCAAAAATGAGTAAACTGAGGCCATCCTACAATGCACATATGTATAAGGAAAATACAGAACTGAACACAAAATACAATATTGCTGGCGAAAGGGGGGCAAGTAGGAAGAGAGGAAGACCAAGCATGGGGCAGATTGTCTCAATAAAGGAAACCACAGATTTTAGTTTACAAGACCTTAGCAGAACTAACTGGAAAAGACAATATTTCTAGAAGGGGGGGCAGCAGGAAGTGAGAACAACCTAACAGGAGATGATGTTGGTTTGTGAGAAGTGTGCAGAGCTGTTAATGGTATGACATTTTGAAGATCATACATTCATATAGTCCACCACACATCAGAAGTGACTTGATGACACATAATATCTTTGCAGTGTTTTTGTAGCCAAACTATTATATAGTGACGAGAAGGGTCGCATGGTTGAGACTATGAGAGGATATTGGCACCAAAGCTCTGCTAACACGAAGCAAGACCATCCCCAGTCATAAAGCAAAACCCAGTAATTTCAGAGTTTGAATGATGGAGTTTCTGAATATTTGTTCTCTATTCTTTTTTAAAGTATCTTTTAAAATATATTTACTGCCAGACACAGAATCCCCTTGCCAGCACCAATGCCTGTTTGGCCAGAAATGAATTAAAAATCCAATTGAATTCTGTTCGACAGATTCAAGAGTTAGATTACCCCAGACCTGGATGTGATTTTCCTTTTGAAAACCTGTGTCAGCAGCCTGGTCTCAGAAACCCTGAGAGAATGTCTACTCAGGTTCACAAGTTTGGAATAAACACAACTGTTTTCTGCTTTTGTAATGCAACAATACTTTGAATATGTCTTACAAAATCGTATGCTAATTCTCTGGAGATACATGGCAATATTTCCCCCTTTTTGGAGGACTGCCACTCTATTACTTTCCTTAAAGCAATCTCCCTTTTTTACTCCTTCCACAATTGCTATGAACTTTTGTTGACCTGTAATTCTCCCTGGCATCTTCAGAGGACAGGAGTCAGAACTCTGTCTGTGTTCTGGTGTTCTGTTTGTGTTATACACCAGAACACAGACAGAGTTCTAACTCCTGTCCTCTGAAGATGCCAGTCACAGAGACTGGAGAAATGTTAGGAAGACAAACCTCCAGAACATGGCCAAACAGCCCGAAAAACCTACAAACATCGGATCCTGGCCGTGAAAGCCTTTGAGAATACATTCTACTTCCATTGCTTTGCAATCACAGAAAATCCAACTTTTTTTTTAATGAAAAGAACTGGAGGACAATCCACATTCTAAAATAAGATTTCCAGAGCAGTTGATATTAGAGCAATATAACATATGCTGTGAAAAAAATGTGTAAGAGAAAACAATCTGGATGATGTGTTTTGCACCAACTGTAGTTTCTGAATACTCATCTAGGAACCCCCAGTAATCTAGTCTATTTGCAGGACCATTAAATAAATGCACAGCCTGTCACTTCACTAGATGTACAGTAGTTCTTGATGTTAGTGAAACATGATAATAACCTGTCATACAACTGATTTTTCCAAAGTAACATAGCAGACAGTTCATGGGCAAGACTTTTCAGAAACGGATGGTGGGTCTTGAGGCCCCTTAGGTAGTCATCTTTGGTGTGGTAAGAAAGGTGTTAACAAGTAAATAAACATTCCTTTTCACCACTAAAACTTAGGCGTTTGTTACCATGTTATTCCATGTTGCCACTTCCAAGTAGAGCCTGGAAGAAGTCTTCTTCTGTTACTACCAAGGCCAGTCCTATCATTAACAAGAGTGAAGTAACAACCTGGAGCACCAGATTTGGTTTGTCATAAAATATTGGGAAATTCTTAGTTATGTAAGAATTTGTAATTTTATCATCTGTAATGGGAAGAGATGTCTGTAGAACCTTCTACCTCATGTACTAAAATAATGTGGCAGGCTCTAGGTGCTATGCATCTTCACTTTTACATGTGTAAATGTGTTTATGTGTATGTGTGGGGGAAATTGTTGCTTTGTCTCAGGCAGCCAAATCACTTGAGCTGCACTGATTAACATACCTGCTCCCTGAACAGCATTTGGCTTGATCTGTCACAAGTTGAGGTACAAGTGGTACAAAGTCCTGTGTAGGGGAAAGCATGCAACAAGGCAGGAATGTAAAGAACACTTGCAAAAAAAACTGATGAGAGAGACTAGCTGAAAAATCACAAGTCTGCAAGAGCTCTTACCTTCTATGTCAGAATGAGACAAGATGTGGGTGATTTTCTCAAAGTTTCTACAATGTGCACAGAAGGAGTCTGTGTAAAACTAGTGTCTTCTCTTTGTGAAGCAAAGTGAACACAGAAGCACTGGCTGAATGAACAAAAAGACACAAACAACCCATTCAATGCTTATAGGTTTTAAAGGTCCTCACAACAAGGCAGTACAGTGGTGCCTCGCAAGACGATGTTAATCTGTTCCAGACAAATCACTGTCCTGCGAAAACATCGTCTTGCGAAACCAAATTTCCCATAGAAATGCATTGGAATTTAATTAATGCGTTCTGATGGGAAAGAAAAGCACAGAAACTTTAAAAAAAATTAAAAGAAAGTCACTTACCAGGTACTGTAGACTGAGCCCGGCTTCTCATAGTGCCTGGTAGCAGCGAAACATCCAGAAAAGAGCACCAAACAGCTAAAAGCCGGCAGGCAGCAGGCAGCCGGCAGCCATTTTGTGCTCTTCTCCACTCCTTCCCCCCTCCCCTCTCCCGACCAACAGCTGATAGGAGGCTTTTGCAGCACAGGCAGTGGAAAAGCACCCCAGAGGCTTCTGGAAGCGGGGCTTTGCCAAGAGGTGAGTGGGTAGGGGTGGGGGTGGGGGTGGGGGTGGCAGGGGCAGGCCTGCCACCCCCCCCCCCACACCACCCCCACAGCAAAGTGCTGCTTTCAGAGGCTTGCCGGGTGCTTTTCCACTGCATGTTTACCTGCTGAAGAAGCCCCGGCAGCCATTTTGTCCTCTTCTCCCCTCCTTCCCCCTCCCCTCTCCCGACGAACAGCTGATGGGCGGGCTAAAAAGAGGCTTTCTCTGCCCTGAAAATTCAGGGGGAAAAGCTGGAAATAAAAAAATTCCGCTTTTCCCCTGCGCCCCGGGAGGCTTCTGAAAGGGGTGGGGGGGGTCACGAGAGAGGCCCCCAAACATCGTCCAGCGAAAAGCGCCCATAGGAAATCGTTTTGCGAAGCGCAACAGCGATCGCAAAACCTCATCGTCTAGCGGATTCGTCGTTTAACGAGGCAATCGTCTAGCGAGGCACCACTGTATCTGTTGTAGTTTTATGCAATTTGCACAAATAAGTTCTCGAAATGGGAGAATTCTCACCAAAAGTAGCAGAAATATCTTGCTGCTCACAGATAAGGAGAAAATTTTCTTATTTTTGCACATGAGAATGAGATGAGCAAAGATTTAGATCCCCAGTAGGAAGCACAATGCCTGCTTGTATTTAGCTCTGAGTACAAATGCGAGGCAGCCAATGTACACAAAATATATACTTAAATAATCCTTCATACACAATACATATGTCTTCGCTGGCACTGAGGATCTGTGTTGGAGAAGTATCACAAGTGAAGCAGCCTCAAGAGACTAGAAGAATGTAGGCCTTTACAACACTCTCCAGTGAGAAAATCCTGTGAGATGTAACACACACTGCTTGAAGATAATTGATAAAAGCGTCACACGTCCATCGAATTTAATCTAAAGGGTGACCTTGCACAGAGTTCACCTTATTAATTTTAGCCATAGAGTTCCTTGGTCTATGGGTGGGTGTTGATGCCGGTGAAGAGCTAGCCTTTACAGCTAAGAGCACGTCAGAAAAGTTATGTTGCCATGGTTTGTAACTGCTTCTCCATAAATGTTTCAGTAAGGTCATGGCCTGGTTGATTAATTTCAAGAGTTCACATTCATCTAGTGCTCTACAGACAGCTTATAGCAGATGTTCTCCAAAGCCATTTTCTGCTGACTTATCTCTCTTCTCTCTGTGTGCCTTTTAAGGGCCTAATATATGGGAATGGCTGCCTACTGGACATAGAAAGGAAATTGTGCAGCATCTAGCAAGGTACAAAAATTGTTCATATCCTAGTGGTCCTAGGAAATATTTCATTCTTCATCCAATAAAGCCAATATGCTGAATTATTATTTTTAAACTCTTCTTTTTTTAAGCCACTAATGACCACTGTACAACTATGCTATTTCCTCTCCTCCACAACACATCCCAGAGGACTGGGGAGGCCACAAACACTTAAAGTAACGACACTGGCATTCAGTTGACACATAGATTTGCAAGGCCCTGTCGGTTGAGCCTGTGTTCAGTTTTCAATGTTAAATAAAATGTTCAAGTTTGGAGCAACCCGTTGTGTTGTCAGGGAGGGGGCTACCAGGGTGACTCACATAAAGTAACTTTTAATTTTTTCCTGGAGGAACAATATGAATGCATGCCTCAAGTACCTTCTAAAATGAGTGTAAATTTCCAAAGGGAAATGGATCAATGTCCTTTATCAGCTCCTGGATATGTTACCATTGCATCCGGCCTTTCCAGCAAATATTTCAGACCTGAGCTTACCTTCATTGAATCCTTGTGAGTTAAGTTAGGCTAAGTTACCAAAGACCATCCTGTGAACATGGGTTCAGTCCTCTGGAGGGCTCCAGGTTCAGGGTACCATACACTCACTTAAGTGTGAAAATTGCAAGCTATCTTAAACTGCACACTACTTATTTCACTGTGCAACTATTTAGTGCATACAGTGCAGTAGGAACTTGTGAACCCTATTAATCCTAACTCCCTAATATTAATCTTCAGATTTAAGTTAGGTTAGGCATCCTTCAGTCTCGAGAGACTGTGGTAACACGCTCTGAATAGAGGACTTGGAACAGCATCTAGTGTGGCTGAGAAGGCCAATTCGAGAGTGACACTCCCTTCCACATTGAAGACAAATACAATCTGTCCCCTGTCCAGCTCCCTGATTTTGCTGGTTTTGGGACTGCCTCTTCGCCTCGGCCTGCTGGACAAGTGTCTCTTCAAAATGCGAGAGGCCATGATGCACTGCCTGCCTCCAGGCTGAACGCTCAGATGTCAAGGTTTCCCATCTGTTGAGGTCCATTCCTAAGGCCTTCAGATCCTGCTTGCAGATATCCTTGTATCACAGCTGTGGTCTCCTTCTGGGCGATTTCCCTTCACTAATTCTCCATACAGGAGATCTTTTGGAATCCGATCATCAGCCATTCTCACGACATGCCCGAGCCAACGTAGAGATCGCTGTTTCAGTAGTGTATACATGCTAAAAATTCCAGTTTGTTCTAGGACTACTCTATTTGGAACTTTGTCCTGCCAGGTCTTAATCTTAAAATTAATCCTGCCATATATTCGTAAATATTACAAAACTCATAGAAAATAGAGGAGACATCAAGATATTCAAGAATTCAAGGCCCTGGGACAGAATGGGCAAATCTGTTTCTGTTTCTTTCACACTTGGTTTTTTAAAATCTAAAGTTCTTTCCACTCCAAATATGATGAAATTTGCTATTTTTTAAAAAAAGGAGAACTAAAGTCAAGTTCTTGCCCATATCTGTGTTGTTCAAGACAGGACTGCTAGACAAAGCCTGGAACATACAGTAAACTGGGATATATGACAGAACATGTTTTTACTGATTGGATCAGTAGTGCTGACAGAACCACAGAACTGCAGAGTCTCCATTCAAATGAGAGACAAAGAATATTTTATTTCCCCATCAACCTCTGGTTAATTTCACACATGAAGTATCTCCATCTCAATGTGTTTTTCCTCCCAAACTTCAGTTCTTGAACTCATGATTATTGCAGTACTTTTTTCAAGCTTTCACATTTAGGTCAAGATATGTAGGTCAACCCTAACTAGGAAGTACTTATGGAGGTGGGGGGAGTGAACTGGAGGTCCCAATATTATTCTCTTGGCAGAAGAATTCCTTGGATTTATTAACAATAACAACAAATAGGTCAGTCATAGTAGAAGGTACACCATTGATGCAACGTGTTCCATTTTTAAAAGGAATGTTGAAAGTATCCAAAATGCAAGGAACAGTGTCCCCCCCTCAAAGTTTTGTGAGCTTATTTAAATAATTTGAAAGTAAATAAATCAAAGTAAAACACTTTTTATGCCTCAGGATACAGTCCTATGGACATTTAACTAGTTATGTCCACGTTCAGTAGTACTTACTTTTTAATAAGCATGCAAATGATTATGCTTCCTAGGTATAGTCCTCAGCATACATATCTAGAACTAACAGAAAGCTCAACTTCTCCTGTTGCTTCTACATTGTACCCAGTGCAATTGGGCCTGGGCTAAAGGGGACCATGTTAGCCTCCCTGGTGGCAATTTGGAAAGAATCCTGAGGCTGTCAGCAGGCTTGCTGTCTCAGCATGCTTTGTTCCTTGCATACACACATAGTTCTCTGCTATTGTTGCATGAGCAATCTTGCAACAAACAAGAAACCAGGCATTCAATGGGGATCCAGTCAGAGCTGGGGGAGCACTTAACACATTGATATAACTCATCATGTAAGTCAACAGGATAGTGGCTGGTATCTAGAAACTATTTTGTAGCAAAATGCTAAAAGGGAAAGGACCAGTGTTCCAAATTACTAGACATATGTCACAGTATCATTCCTAAATAAATGGAGGGAGAAATGCAGAATTTATGAGAAGGTGGAACAGAAAAGAGGTGAAATTCTACAATTGCACTTTCTGAAAACTGGGAAAGAACCACAAATACACACACCATCCACAACAAACCCACAATCTAATGTTGGGAAAGACCAAGTTATATTATTTTGTTTCTTGGCAGTTCTAATTTTGCTTGAGCTCAAGGTGTTTTCTTGTGTTTGTTTGAACACAAAATTTTGTTCTGGGGTGTAGAGATGCTAGGAGGAGGAACTCCCCTGGCAATGATCTCAGTGAAGTGAAGCATCCTCAGATCTGCTTCTCCCTCTCATGTACATCTCCTAATCTGGGAGCTGAAAAAACTAAGGTATTCAGATGTCCATTGGAGTGTAGCCCCTACTGACCTACTGACAACTTGAGATTTGATCCTTGTCCTGATATTTTGGGATGAACCACTCCACTGTTCAGACTATGAGCTCCCCCATATCAGCCTCTACCATCTTGGCAAATGGTAGGGGATATGGGAACTGTGGGCCATCTATATATGCAGGACCACAGGTTCTCCAACTCTGCCTCAACCCATTGCTCTTGCCCTTCATCCCTGTCCTTCCTAGCACTCATAGACATAGGCTATGCTCCAAGCAACATAACCTGGGGCAAAAGAAAAGCACTGGAAGAGCAGATTACACTGGTGTCCATGTAATCTCTCCTAGCTATGCCAGCAAGGAAGCCTTCTAGGTAGCAAGGTCTTGAAGAGTGGTGTGCAATTTTGGGTTTCAAGTTGATTCTCAAATTAGGTAGGAACTCTGTACATAACATCAAAAGATATTCTTTTGCTAAAATCCAGTAGTCACAACAAGAGTAGGTCCATTGAATCAGTGGGGATTTGGTGAGTCAACGCCTATGTAAGTTCAATTGATTCAATGGGCCTATTCAAGTTGAGATGTACTACTGGATTTCAGCCTTTGTGAATTACAGTAAGAGATGTATGGATCAAACAAATGTCCAGATGCATGTGACCAGCTCCAAATAAATGGTTAATGTTCTGGTCTCCTTCCCATGGATGAAATAAAATCTCTACATCTTGCACAGTTCTGGTAATTGCTAATTACTTGCAGTAGGCTATAGATGTTAGAGAGGTTGTTAATTTTGATTACATGGATTACAAAAGAAAAGTAGCTCTTTCATACCATATGAACAGCACTTCTGAGTCTTGACTCTGAGCACAGCAAGAAGACAGAATGCCATTATGGGAAATAACATGATTGCTTGAACTCTATATCCACCTAAATAAGTCTCTTTGATCTACTCCTGATTGCAAATGCTGCTCTTTGGGAACAGACCTTTACAAGTAAACAGAGATGTAGGAGGCTAGGGCTATGGTGCTTTAGCTCAGGGAACAAGAAAACAAGCTTGCACTCAAGTCCAAAACAATGGCCATGCCCTGCTGACAATCACAGCAGGTTCCAGCTAACCTCTGACATGATTTCAATCTCCTCCATCCTTCAAGCTCTCCACATTGGCACTTTTTCCCTCCCCCCTCCCCTTTAATGAAAGGCCCCAGGAACCAGCTCCAGGATGTGTGTAGTACGTATGTATATAACTTTACCCCTGTTGTCCATCCAGAGGATTTGAACAGCATGTCACATGTGTCTCACCTAATATGGCCAATAGTGGAGGATTATGAAGTCTGTAGTCCAAATGAAACTAGGAACAAAGTCGGTTTGGAGCTCTCTTTCGGGGTGGTGGGGGTGGGTGGGGAGTGGACTTAAAGGCAAATTTCAGATTGCCCAAATGCCCCATCTCTCTACATTTAAAAAAGAAAAGTAGGAGACCTAATGCAAAATATTCTTTGTTCCTTGCTTGATAATGCCCTGCATCAGTTTTGGTTTCATTACAGAAGTCAGGATTGCTGATCTGGGACTCACAACAACTCAACCTAGGACCTTATTGTATGCTCTAGTCCAGGATATCTTAGAAAGATAGCCAGGAACAACGGCAACAACGGTAGCAGCAGAATTAAGCTCAAATACTTAGGCTTTCTCTTAAAAACCAGGCAGCATGAAAACAGGCTTCCCCAGACTAACCAGCCTCCACAGCCCACAAGCACTAAAGGCTAAACTTCTCCCCGGGTTATAGTCACCAATTCTCCCAATTTAGAGTAACTTGATTGAAGACCCTGACAGGGGGCTCAGAAAGGGGCACTCTGGGTACAGATTGGTTCACTCCAGTGATTACATCATCCGATCACCAGAAAAAAGAGCAACCCAATCATTCCTCTCAGGGAGGGGGATTTGACAAAGCTACAGAAAGCAATTTTAAAACATAAAATATTTAAAACAATTTAAAATCAAATGACAGAAAATTAGATTCTTGCTGAGACACAAAGGCTTGGCGCTAAGGGATCACAAGAGGCAGAGGCAGGTCAGGGGAAAGGCTAACTTGAACTCAGAAGAGAAGCCATTTGTTTTTAACAAGAACAATGGAATTCCAGGAATGCTCAAGAACAGAATCTTCAAGGGCCTGCTAGCTACGGATCCCACCCTGCCCCACTGCCCACACAGGAACTCTCCAGCTCTACAGTGCTGACTGACAGGCTCATACATACAAGCTCCATGTTCAAAAGCAAAGGGAGGGCCAACCCAACTATCTGTAGAAAGGAACAACATGTGCCATTAATGGGCAAGTGGGCTCCCAGACCAATTGTTTTGCACTGTTATAGAAAAACAAGTACATGAGATGGAGGATAGGCCTAAGGCATGAGAAGAAGCAAGTGACTGTTGCACCATCTGGCTTCCACCTGTAAAGATAAATAGGGCTTCAGCCACTATATGAGAGTAAAATACATTCAGTTTCCCAAGTTAAATCAAATTGCCCAAACCATATTAAAACAAATTATTTTGACCCAAACTTTCTTTATAAATATTTAGAATTCAACATTCACTTGGTTCTAGATGGCAATTAAAGAGTCCTGGCTAGGATTCTCAATGCACCTCCTCCCCCCCAAGAATCTCAGTGGTGATTCTTTAATTGGCAACTGAAACTGAGTGAATGTTTTGTTTTCTGATGTATTAGCAACCCCTCCAAGTTTGGTGTCATCTGCAAATTTAACGATCATCCCTTCCACATCCTCATCCAAGTCATTTATATAGGTACTGAATAACACTGGGCCTAGGACAGAACCCAGCGGCACTCCACTTGTCACTCCTTTCCCAGATGATGAGAAGCTACTGGTGGGCACTCTTTCAGTGTGGCATTTCTACCATTTAAAACTTTCCCCTAGAAAGGGCAAGGATGGGGTTTTTCTTTTCTTTTCTTTCTTTTCTTAAGAGAGGAGGGCCAAATAGGTCCTTTTTAGGTACATATGCCATGTGTGGATGCAAGGAGAGCACCAAACGACATTACGGACCTCAACGCCCCCTTAAGTGACCCTATTTAACCTGATCCAGCCCATTCCAACCGAGCCATCCAGCCAAACATTAAGTGCGTCTGTACCATCTCTTTCTTCGCCTTCGGCTGCAGCCCTTATTGTGCTTGGTTGGGCACAGTTTTCCTGTTGTGAGAAAACAGGAGTGGAACAGTTCTGCCTTCTCTCTGTCACCACTTCATAGTGCCCTATCCTCTCCATGCAACAGATCTACCACTACATTCTTTTGCTTTGAGCATAGCTGAAAAATCCCTTTTTGCTATCTTTGCTGCCTTGTCGTGGTGAAGGGGCTTGAGTAATTCAGAGAAGCTATGGGCTATGCCGTGCAGGGACACCCAAGACGGACAGGTCATAGTGGAGAGTTCTGACTAAACGCGATCCACCTGGAGCAGGAACTGGCAAGCCACTCCAGTATCTTTGCCAAGAAAACTCCATGGACAGAAACAAAAGGCTAAAAGATATGACGCTGGAAGATGAGCTCCTCAGGTCGGAAGGCGTCCAACATGCTACTGAGGAAGAGCGGAGGACAAGTACAAGCAGCTCCAGAGCTCATGAAGTGGTTGGGCCAAAGCCGAAAGGACGCTCAGCTGCGGACATGCCTGGAAGTGAAAGGAAAGTCCGAAAAATACTGCATAGGAACCTGGAATGTAAGATCTATGAACCTTGGTAAGCTGGATGTGGTCAAACAGGAGATGGCAAGAATAAACATTGACATCCTGGGCGTCAGTGAACTAAAATGGACGGGAATGGGCGAATTCAATTCAGACAATTATCATATCTACTATTGTGGGCAAGAATCCCATAGAAGAAATGGAGTAACCCTCATAGTTAACAAAAGAGCGGGAAAAGCTGTACTGGGATACAATCTCAAAAAAGACAGAATGATTTCAATACGAATAAAAGGCAGACCTTTCAACATCACAGTAATCCAAGTTTATGCACCAACCACCCATGCTGAAGAGGCTGAAATTGACCAATTCTATGAAGACCTACAACACCTTCTAGAACTGACACCAAAGAAAGATGTTCTTCTCATTCTAGGGGACTGGAATGCTAAAGTAGGGAGTCAAGAGATAAAAGGAACAATAGGTAAGTTTGGCCTTGGAGTTCAGAACGAAGCAGGGCAAAGGCTAATAGAGTTTTGTCAAGAGAACAAGCTGGTCATCACAAACACTCTTTCCCAACAACACAAGAGGCGACTCTACACATGGACATCACCAAATGGGCAATACCGAAATCAGATTGATTATATTCTCTGCAGCCAAAGATGGAGAAGCTCTATACAGTCAGCAAAAACAAGACCTGGAGCTGATTGTGGCTCTGATCATCAGCTTCTTGTAGCAAAATTCAAGCTTAAACTGAAGAAAGTAGGAAAAACCACTGGGCTAACCAGGTATAATCTAAACCAAATCCCTTATGAGTACACAGTGGAAGTGAAGAACAGATTTAAGGAACTAGATTTGGTGGACAGAGTGCCTGAAGAACTATGGATGGAGGCTCGTAACATTGTACAGGAGGCAGCAACAAAAACTATCCCAAAGAAAAGGAAATGCAAGAAAGCAAAGTGGCTGTCCAACGAGGCCTTACAAATAGCAGAGAAGAGAAGGGAAACAAAATGCAGGGGAGATAGGGAAAGTTACAGAAAATTGAATGCGGACTTCCAAAGAATAGCAAGGAGAAACAAGAGGGCCTTCTTAAATGAACAATGCAAAGATATAGAGGAAAACAATAGAAAGGGAAAAACCAGAGATCTGTTCAAGAAAATTGGAGCCATTAAAGGAACATTTTGTGCAAAGATGGACATGATAAAGGATAAAAATGGTAGGGACCTAACAGAAGCAGAAGACATCAAGAAGAGGTGGCAAGAATACACAGAGGAATTATACCAGAAAGATCTGGATGTCCCGGACAACCCAGATAGTGTGGTTGCTGACCTTGAGCCAGACATCCTGGAGAGTGAAGTCAAGTGGGCCTTAGAAAGCATGGCTAACAACAAGGCCAGTGGAGGTGATGGCATTCCAGCTGAACTATTTAAAATCTTAAAAGATGACGCTGTTAAGGTGTTACACTCAATATGCCAGCAAGTTTGGAAAACTCAGCAGTGGCCAGAGGATTGGAAAAGATCAGTCTACATCCCAATCCCAAAGAAGGGCAGTGCCAAAGAATGCTCCAACTACCGTACAATTGCACTCATTTCACACGCTAGCAAAGTTATGCTCAAAATCCTCCAAGGCAGGCTTCAGCAGTATGTGGACCGAGAACTCCCAGAAGTACAAGCTGGATTTCGAAGGGGCAGAGGAACTAGAGACCAAATTGCTAACATGCGCTGGCTTATGGAGAAAGCCAGAGAGTTCCAGAAAAACATCTACTTCTGCTTCATTGACTACGCAAAAGCCTTTGACTGTGTGGACCACAGCAAACTATGGCAAGTTCTTAAAGAAATGGGAGTGCCTGACCACCTTATCCATCTCCTGAGAAATCTATATGTGGGACAGGAAGCAACAGTTACAACTGGATATGGAACAACTGATTGGTTCAAAATTGGGAAAGGACTACGACAAGGCTGTATGTTGTCCCCCTGCTTATTTAACTTATATGCAGAATACATCATGCGAAAGGCCGGACTGAAGGAATCCCAAACTGGAATTAAGATTGCCGGAAGAAATATCAACAACCTCAGATATGCAGACGATACCACTCTGATGACAGAAAGTGAGGAGGAATTAAAGAACCTCTTAATGAGGGTGAAATAGGAGAGCGCAAAAAATGGTCTGAAGCTCAACATCAAAAAAGCGAAGATCATGGCCACTGGTCCCATCACCTCCTGGCAAATAGAAGGGGAAGATATGGAGGCAGTGACAGATTTTACCTTCTTGGGCTCCATGATCACTACAGATGGTGACAGCAGCCATGAAATTAAAAGACGCCTGCTTCTTGGGAGGAAAGCGATGACAAACCTAGACAGCATCTTAAAAAGCAGAGACATCACCTTGCCGACAAAGGTCCGCATAGTCAAAGCTATGGTTTTTCCAGTAGCGATGTATGGAAGTGAGAGCTGGACCATAAAGAAGGCTGACCGCCGAAGAATTGATGCTTTTGAATTGTGGTGCTGGAGGAGACTCTTGAGAGTCCCCTGGACTGCAAGGAGAACAAACCTATCCATTCTGAAGGAAATCAACCCTGAGTGTTCACTGGAAGGACAGATCCTGAAGCTGAGGCTCCAATACTTTGGCCATCTCATGAGAAGAGAAGACTCCCTGGAAAAGACCCTGATGTTGGGAAAGTGTGAAGGCAAGAGGAGAAGGGGACGACAGAGGATGAGATGGTTGGACAGTGTCATCGAAGCTACCAACATGGGTTTGACCCAGCTTCGGGGGGCAGTGGAGGACAGGAGGGCCTGGCGTGCTCTGGTCCATGGGGTCACGAAGAGTCGGACACGACTGAATGACTAAACAACAACAACAACCTCTCTTGAGCTTTAGCCTTCCTAACCTTCTCTCTATAAATACTGACTCGCTATTCTTCCTTGGTGATTTGGCCCTCTCCATTTCCTATACATGTCCCTTTTAAATTGCAGCTCATCTGATAGCCCTTTATGCAGCCACTTTGGTTACTTCAGATGTCTGTCACGTTTCTTCCTCCTAGGAATTGTTTGTGATTGTGCTTTCAGTATCTCACTCTTAAGAAAGCCCCATCCATCATTGACTCCCTTCTCTTTGAGTATTTCTAACCACATGATCTCACCTACTATTTCTTGGAGTTTAGTCAGGTTTAGTCAGAACCCACTTTGACAAGAGTTCTGTCTGTATGCATTTGCTGCATTTTAAAACCATACATTTGTTAAAGTTTTTTTTGGGTAGTGTATGAAATGTAATCCTATACTTGAAGATAGCTAAAGTCAATGCACAAGAGTTACTGAAAGGCTGCAGTGCAAGCCAGTGAAAGACTAGAAGAAGTAGCAATAATTATGCCACATTTCTACACAGAGGCCTAGCGCCGTGGTGCAATTAGAGAGTTCCAGATAGCTCAGTGAGTTGGGTACCTAGCTGCAGATGCGGAGGTTAGGAGTTTGATTCCTCACTGTGCTTGCCAAAGCGTTGGTTTGTATGGTCAAAGGCAAGCTACATGCTCTCAGAGTGGCCCCAAAAGAAGAGACTGGAAACCACTTCACCTCAAGGTATTTCACCTTAACATTTCCTGTCACAGTTATTATTCTAAGGCCCCCCATTGCTATTATACCTTAAGTTTCCTACAAATACTGTCTTCTTCTAAAATTAAATAGAAAAGTTAGTTTTAGTTGTCCTTTTAACACCCCCCCACATGATGGAGGCCGTTGCCTTCTGATACAAACTATCCTCTCCTCCAATCCACTTCAGTGCTGCCTTGACATCAACAGCAGCACAAGGCACACCATAAACCCATGCTTCCTCCATTTAGTGACCTCACACCCCTGAATTATGCAAGTAGCTAAAAAGTTGTTGTTGTTTAGTTGTTAAGTCATGTCCGACTCTTCGTGGTCCCCATGGACCAGAGCACGCCAGGCCCTCCTGTCTTCCACTGCCTCCCAGAGTTAGGTCAAATTCATGTTGGTAGCTTCGATGACACTGTCCAACCATCTCGTCCTCTGTCGTCCCCTTCTCCTCTTGCCCTCACACTTTCCCAACATCAGAGTCTTTTCCAGGGAGTCTTCTCTTCTCATGAGATGGCCAAAGTATTGGAGCCTCAGCTTCAGGATCTGTCCTTCCAGTGAGCACTCAGGGTTGATTTCCTTCAGAATGGATAGGTTTGTTCTCCTTGCAGTCCAGGGGACTCTCAAGAGTCTCCTCCAGCACCACAATTCAAAAGCATCAATTCTTCAGTGGTCAGCCTTCTTTATGGTCCAGCTCTCACTTCCATACATCGCTACTGGAAAAACCATAGCTTTGACTATGCGGACCTTTGTCGGCAAGGTGATGTCTCTGCTTTTTAAGATGCTGTCTAGGTTTGTTATCGCTTTCCTCCCAAGAAGCAGGCGTCTTTTAATTTCGTGGCTGCTGTCCCCATCTGCAGTGATCATGGAGCCGAAGAAAGTAAAATCTGTCCCTGCCTCTATATCTTCTCCTTCTATTTGCCAGGAGGTGATGGGACCAGTGGCCATGATCTTCGTTTTTTTGATGTTGAGCTTCAGACCATTTTTTGCGCTCTCCTATTTCACCCTCATTAACAGGTTCTTTAATTCCTCCTCACTTTCTGCCATCAGAGTGGTATCATCTGCATATCGGAGGTTGTTGATATTTCTTCCGGCAATCTTAATTCCATTTTGGGATTCCTCCAGTCCAGCCTTTCGCATGATGTATTCTGCATATAAGTTAAATAAGCAGGGAAACAATATACAGCCTTGTTGTACTCCTTTCCCAATTTTGAACCAATCAGTTGTTCCATATCCAGTTGTAACTGTTGCTTCCTGTCCCACGTATAGATTTCTCAGGAGATAGATAAGGTGGTCAGGCACTCCCATTTCTTGAGGAACTTGCCATAGTTTGCTGTGGTCCACACAGTCAAAGGCTTTTGCGTAGTCAATGAAGCAGAAATAGATGTTTTTCTGGAACGCTCTGGCTTTCTCCATAATCCAGCGCATGTTAGCAATTTGGTCTCTAGTTCCTCTGCCCCTTCGAAATCCAGCTTGTACTTCTGGAAGTTCTCGGTACACATACTGCTGAAGCCTACCTTGGAGGATTTTGAGCATAACCTTGCTAGCGTGTGAAATGAGTGCAATTGTACGGTAGTTGGAGCATTCTTTGGTGCTGCCCTTCTTTGGGATTGGGATGTAGACTGATCTTTTCCAATCCTCTGGCCACTGCTGAGTTTTCCAAACTTGCTGGCATATTGAGTGTAGCACCTTAACAGCGTCATCTTTTAAGATTTTAAATAGTTCCACTGGAATGCCATCACCTCCACTGGCCTTGTTATTAAGCGTGGTTTCTAAGGCCCACTTGACTTCACTCTCCAGGATGTCTGGCTCAAGGTCAGCAACCACACTATCTGAGTTGTCCGGGACATCCAGATCTTTCTGGTATAATTCCTCTGTGTATTCTTGTCACCTCTTCTTGATGTCTTCTGCTTCTGTTAGGTCCCTACCATTTTTATCCTTTATCATGTCCATCTCTGCACAAAATGTTCCTTTAATGGCTCCAATTTTCTTGAACAGATCTCTGGTTTTCCCCTTTCTATTATTTTCCTCTATATCTTTGCACTGTTCTTTTAAGAAGGCCCTCTTGTCTCTCCTTGCTATTCTTTGGAAGTCAGCATTCAATTTTCTGTAACTTTCCCTATCTCCCCTGCATTTTGTTTCCCTTCTCTTCTCTGCTATTTGTAAGGCCTCGTTGGACAGCCACTTTGCTTTCTTGCATTTCCTTTTCTTTGGGATAGTTTTTGTTGCTGCCTCCTGTACAATGTTACGAGCCTCCATCCATAGTTCTTCAGGCACTCTGTCCACCAAATCTAGTTCCTTAAATCTGTTCTTCACTTCCACTGTGTATTCATAAGGGATTTGGTTTAGATTCTACCTGACTAGCCCAGTGGTTTTTCCTACTTTCTTCAGTTTAAACTTGAGTTTTGCTATAAGAAGCTGATGATCAGAGCCACAATCAGCTCCAGGTCTTGTTTTTGCTGACTGTATAGAGCTTCTCCACCTTTGGCTGCAGAGAATATAATCAATCTGATTTCGGTATTGCCCATCTGGTGATGTCCATGTGTAGAGTCGCCTCTTGTGTTGTTGGGAAAGAGTGTTTGTGATGACCAGCTTGTTCTCTTGACAAAACTCTATTAGCCTTTGCCCTACTTCATTCTGAACTCCAAGGCCAAACTTACCTATTGTTCCTTTTATCTCTTGACTCCCTACTTTAGCATTCCAGTCCCCTAGAATGAGAAGAACATCTTTCTTTGGTGTCAGTTCTAGAAGGTGTTGTAGGTCTTCATAGAATTGGTCAATTTCAGCCTCTTCAGCATGGGTGGTTGGTGCATAAACTTGGATTACTGTGATGTTGAAAGGTCTGCCTTTTATTCGTATTGAAATCATTCTGTCTTTTTTGAGATTGTATCCCAGTACAGCTTTTCCCGCTCTTTTGTTAACTATGAGGGTTACTCCATTTCTTCTATGGGATTCTTGCCCACAATAGTAGATATGATAATTGTCTGAATTGAATTCGCCCATTCCCGTCCATTTTAGTTCACTGACGCCCAGGATGTCAATGTTTATTCTTGCCATCTCCTGTTTGACCACATCCAGCTTACCAAGGTTCATAGATCTTACATTCCAGGTTCCTATGCAGTATTTTTCGGACTTTCCTTTCACTTCCAGGCATGTCCGCAGCTGAGCGTCCTTTCGGCTTTGGCCCAACCACTTCATGAGCTCTGGAGCTGCTTGTACTTGTCCTCCGCTCTTCCTCAGTAGCATGTTGGACGCCTTCCGACCTGAGGAGCTCATCTTCCAGCGTCATATCTTTTAGCCTTTTGTTTCTGTCCATGGAGTTTTCTTGGCAAAGATACTGGAGTGGCTTGCCAGTTCCTGCTCCAGGTGGATTGCGTTTAGTCAAAACTCTCCACTGTGACCTGTCCGTCTTGGGTGTCCCTGCACGGCCTAGCCCATAGCTTCTCTGAATTACTCAAGCCCCTTCGCCACGACAAGGCAGCAATCCGTGAAGGGGAGCTAAAAAGTTACTTACCATTAAATTACAAAATGAGGGATATTATTCCTTGCTAAATTACGATCAAAATGTGATAGTGGCCTTCTTATTGAGACCATTGCTAATTTTAATTGATCACACCGCACGCACACAAGCACACACACATTTACTTGTATGTGTGCTTGTTTAACTCTTTATGGACTATTAGTTTCAGCTCATTGTGTGGGGAAGGGTCAGGAAAGGGCTGTGACTCTAAATCCCAGTTTGGAAAGAGAGAGGCTGGAAAGAGACAGAAGTTCTTGTTCTCCTAGAGGATGATATAGGCCCTTATCACCTTGGTTTAGAGTCTTAATTATGGTGTACTCAGAGCTGTTTTCTCTGTGCTGTGAATCTGCTACCTTGGGTGACCAAAATATCTAATATTTGCTACTGACCTATTTTGCTTCAAAGAGATATTTGCACTGCTACTTTTTTTTTCTTACAGGCAACTCCTGCTCTGAAACAGTGTTGGTGAACAGAACATAAGGGTGTCTTTTTGTAACACCCAGCTTGAGCTGTACAACTATTCCTGTTGTTGTTTGTCATTTGGGAAAAAAACAATCAATCTTTGTAAAGTGCACTGTATTTGCAATACTTATGTAAAGAAAACTGCCCCATAGAACCCAAACAATGATTCACTTGCATTTGTGTTTGCTTGTACCTAGCAATGGTCATGGTAAAAATCACTTACAATCTATTTGTATGTGATTTTTGGTTATGGTAAAAATCACTTACAATCTATTTCGTTTTTGATTGTATACACCAGTGTATGCCCATTTCTGCCATGTCACACCGCTGATAAATAGGGTTGATTCTAGTCAGTGGAAGTTTATGTTGCTGTAAAAGTGGGGCATGGGACTCTTAGTTATCTTTAAATATGTGTTCTTGTTTTTGTGCATGTTTTTGAGTTTCAGAGCAATTTGAACCACGAAAATTATCCATCTTCTGCTGCACGCTGGGCTTGTTTTTGTCAGCCTGCACGCCTAATCACTTGCCAATTACTCATGCAAATTGGAGGCACAGATGCTGATGAGCAGCCTCTGTTACTGACAGCTTTGGGGGTCCTGCACATTCTCTACCTGCAGATTCCCAAATATCCTAGCATAGAATGGAAATGTTTTTCTCCCCTGCCATCCATCTAAATACCTTTAAGTAGCACCCCCCCTCCAGTGCATCCTACCATATTTCTTTATATAACCAGGCATTATTTGTTCTTTTAAATCTGGACCCTCTTTCTTCTTTGCTTTCTGCATGACTGATGTCTCCAGAAGTGCCCCCCAATAGTAAAAAAAAGATAATTCACACAAATATACCAAAGACACTGTATGCTGCTTTGTTTTATTTAGAGTGCCACAACATTAAAAAAATATGGTTTGCATTGGCTTTGACAGAATTGTCAGTTCTGCATGGCAGGCTCTGGTGCCCAAGTGCTTTGTCATGTGGAGGCTTTCGGGCCACCATTGAGAGCAATTTGAAGCCAATTCTACGCTGGAGAGACTGTGTGTGCATTGACCCTTAATTTATGAGACCTTTCTGTCACTTGTCTACACCACTGTTTTTTTATTGAGGGTCACTGCTGAGCAAAAGCTGATTTAATGTGCAGTTGACCTGCGGTGTCTTATTTGGGAAACATCTGGGGAAGCAGTGAAGTTGCATTGGTAACATGAGTTGTTGGTAGAGTTCAGATAGTATTGTGGTGAGAAAGGCTGGGGGGCTGTTCAGAAATGATCACACAACGCACTACAGTGACATGAGAGGACAGAGGGAGGCTGGACTTTTTATATAAGGGAAGGAAGCAGCGGTCAATTAGAAAACCTTGTAAGTTGGGACGTACTACCCTCCCCTTTTGCTTGCCTGAAGAAGTCTTTTTGTTGCAATACAAAGAAAATAGAGAGTGTATTAGAATAAAGGTTTTTCTAAAATGTACCATTTGTTTGGAAAAGGCCCTCCATTTGCAAAGCTTCTAAAGTACTGAATATGAGAGTGTAAAAAAGTAAAAATTAAACCTACAGGCCAAAGAGGAACCAGTGGAAGAGGACCAGATTGCAAGACCATGGAGATAAATGCTGCCCTGTTTTTAGATGAGGTAAATACCTAGGGCAGCTGGGATTTGTAGGGCAGAGTGGCTGATGTAGGAAGAAGGTAAAGTCAGTGATAGATGGAGCCATCTGATTTTTATGTTGTCCCTTTCTTCTCCTCCCCCATTGTTTCCATACTGGCAGAGAGACCTCTGCCGACAAAGACCATCCTATACTTTGAGAGGGGGCAGAAGTGCAGTGAAGCTTTGTAGGGAGGGACCTGCCTGCTGAGTTCCACACAGAGAATAGGAAGAGGCTGATTAAATATGAAGACAACACTGAATTTCACCCTATCTCTATTATTAGTGTGGAGGCAGGCTGGAGTGGGCTAGCTTGGGACAGCCTGAGTCTGGTGTAACCAGAGCCTGAGGATGGCCACACCCCATGTACCTTCATGGGTTGGTGTCTTCTGTAAACACCTCCATGAAAGCAGAGAGGTGGTGCTGTCTTTGAATCAGAGGCAGGGAAGGAACTATTGGTTAGTGCTGGATAGATTGACAGTCACCTCAGCCCAGAAGGATCCCTCCCAGCCAAACCTACTAAAGGCAGCATGCAAGCCCGAAAAACTCCAACACATCCTGGGACAGTGCAGCTTGCCCAAGGCCACAAAGGCTGGCTTTTCTGCGATGCACAGTGGGGAACTGAACTCTCAGCCTCTGGCTCTACAGCTAGAAAACTTACAGACATATAAATTAAAGACTCATTTTATCTTTTACAGGTCTGCGAAGTCAGTTGGGAGAGCTTGGTGAGATGCTACCCTGTGGAAAGAAAGAGTTAGGAAGAACAAAAGGACAGGATGATGATAAATTATCAGAAGGTTTTGCTGTTGCGTCTGGTGATGATGATGGTGATTATTATTATTATTATGGAAAGAGGTTCAAACAATAAGGAAATGATAATGTCCTCTTGAAAATACTAATTTAAGGATTATTATACACATGCTGGCCTGGGAGGTATAATTTATGCAATGAAGAAACTGGAATTCCAAAACTGCAAACTTTTATCATGACCTTAGCTGGAGTCATTAACAAACAGCAGATGGGTGGTAGCACTGAGATCTTAGCATAGATGAGATGTCTAATACATGTATTGTGATTTAAAAGCTTAACATAGCAGAGAAAGATAAACTAAAATATCTTCAAGTTATAATTTAATCTATTTCTGAAAAAATATGACACGATTTGGGGAGAAAGGTGACATATAAATGAAATATAAATGACAGGTGTCTGTGACACTGTGAAATACGCTGCCTGTGGATGTACGTCAGGCACCCTCTCTCCTGACAGGTTAAAACAGTGCTGTTTAAGGAGGCCTTTAAGAACATCCTCCCCTTATGACTGACCTGTTACATTAGAATTTGCCTGCTGCTGTCGCCTCTGGGGGGACAGTCTTTTTTGGTTATTGTTGTTTAACTTTGGTTATTGTTACTTCATTTGTTTACCTACATGGTGGGTGGATTGTTGTAAACTGCACAAAATAGTGGCTTGTCACTAGATAGGCAGTATATAAATGCAATCAATCAATAATGTTCATGATTTTTACTGAGTGTCCTCAGTTTCCCCTGCATTTCCCCTTGCCAACTAGATGATGGTATGTCATTCGTGGGAGGATTCCCTATTGTATTTTCATAGTTCTGGTAGCCATCAGATGGGAATATCACTAAAAGTCCTACACATGAAATATTTACTTGCTGACCAACTGACTTAAATGTATCAGCAATGTACATGGCTGCTTTACATGGTTCTCTGCTCCTTATTTGACCCTGGAAACAACCCTGTAAGGCAGAGTTGGCTGAGAGATATTCACTGGCTTACGGACATCAAGTATGTTTTATGACTAAGCAAGGATTTTAACATGGGTCTCACTGGTGATGGCAGCAGAGGAATTCATTTGGGCAGGTACTGGACAACAGCAGTTGAAAGGTGACACTGCCAGAGGATCTTTCAAAGGCAATGGCAGTGACAGTCATGCTAACTCTTGCTGAACTGTGCAGAAGAAGGGAATGGTAAATCATTTCTGTATATTTGTGCCATGAAAATCATACAATCATAGAATAATGTAGTTGGAAAGAGCCTATAAAGCCATCAAGTCCAACCGCCTGCTCAGTGCAGGATCCAAATCAAAGTATACCTGACAGATGGTTGTCTAACCTTCTTTTGAATGCCTCCAGTGTTGGAGTGCTAATCACTTCTTGAGGTAATTGGTTCCACTTCCTTCAATACTTTTGGATGAAGTTCATCCAACCCTGGAGATTTGAACTTGTTCAAAGTAATATGTTATTTCTTGACTATTTGTTTATCAGTCTCAAGCTGCAATCATGTTCCTTCACTTGTAGTTCACACAGGGTGGATTTTATTTAAATCAAATTGATTTAAATGTTAAAAATTGGTTTTTTTGACAATTCAAATAAAAAAAATCAATTTTAATTTTAAACTGTGATTTAAATCAATTTGATTTTTTAAAATCATTGATTTTTATTCATTCTGACTTCACATTTACTTCAAGGATCATATACTGTTTTTTGGGAACAGAATGAGCTAAAGTAGGAATTGAGCACGTCTGCCTTTTCTTTGTTATCTGTTACCATTTTTCCATCCCCATTAAGCAGCTGAGCCACTATTTCTTTTCTCTGCCTTCTGTTACACACATACCTTTGTTGTTTTTAGTTTCTTTTGTGAACCTCAGCTCATTCTCAGCTTTTGCCTTCTTAATGTCATCCCTGCAATTATTTGCTACTTGTCTCCTTTGTGGCCTGGCCTTCCTTTCACTTCTTTAATGTGTCCTTTTTTATTTACGGGTCTTCTCTGGAGTTTTTTGAAGCCACATTGGTCTTTTTTGCTGTCTTCCAACTTTTTCCCTTGTTGGAAAACTTTATGATGAGACAACAGAAAATGAAACAAGAAATAGTGCAGGAAGATGAGTTTCCTAGACCAGAGGGTATTTGATCAGCTACTGGGGAAGATCAAAGGATAAATATAAATGTAAGTACATACGGTGCCAATGAAGAAAGTGGATTAAAACTGAAAGACATCAAGGTGCTGATGTGCACTGAACACAGAACTGGAAAGTATGAATCAAAGTCAGCTTAAAATGATAAAACAAGAAATAATATGTTTAAACATGATGATACTTTGGGTGACTCAACTAAAATGTACTGGAATAGAGTATTTTTTAAATCAAATAATTAGAAATTATAATGTACTTTAGAAACAACAACAACACCCCAAACCTCCAATGAAACAGTGTGACACGTCCAAAGCACTTAGGGGCTATAATGCAAAGTTTGACCAATTTGTATCAATTATACTTCATGGAACTCCTATCAACATAACCATCATTTAACTCTATGCTCCAGCTACAAATACTGAAGAAAAAGAAATGGGAAACTATCATGGAAGTTTCCAGAAGGAAATTGATCACACACCAAAACAGATGTTCTGATTTTCGTAGGTGACTGGAATACAAAAGAGGCACACATAATCAGACAATATGGCTTAGAAGTGAGAAATGAAAGAGGAGAGTGACTCATAGAATTCTGTGAAGGATTTTTTTTTTCCATTAGAGAGATATGCAGAGGATTGTAGTCATCACCTTAAGGCTGAAACGGAAATGAAATAGGCTGTATAACTGAAAGGAGAAGATGGAGTAGTTGTGTTTTCTCTGCAAACACAAGACTAGGAGAGGACTGTGGTTCAAACCATAAACTGTTACTATGAAAATTAGAGTAAATCTGAAGAACATAACAGCAATCATAGTCTGGCGAGATAGATATATTACACTTTTATTTGAATTATAAAAATCTTTTCTGACTTCATGTCTGTACCTATAAATTAACATATGCAGTTTTATGCAAGCAGTGCCCAACACTGCTCTCTTTCTTTGGAGGTGCCTCTTCTTTTGTGTGAGTGTGTGTGATGTGGAAGTGCCCAGTGGGATTTAAACATTAGAACAATCATTACGAAATACCTGGCTGTGGCCATACAAAGAGAAATGAATCCCTTTTTGACCTTTAGCTATCTGCCTACTGTGAGTGAGGTACCTCCCCCCTTTCACTGGATGAGCATCATGGCTCTTGAATGCAAACGAGAAAGCTCTGACACGGAGACAGCCATCAGAGTATTTCTAGCTAGCAGAAGCAGCAGGAACCGCCTGTTTGACATTGCTATGAGAATGTACTACCTCTGTGGCTGTGAGGCGCCTTTAGAGATTATGTCACTCCCCAGGAGTGTGTGTGTATGTATGTATACTTTTTCTTGGCAGGTACCCAAACGTGCAGTTCTTTTAAAATACATTTTTTTTCCTGAGGATTCAAATAAATACGTGACATCAGATGTGTATTTGTTCAATGTTAAGAATTTAATATTATTGGTGTGACCTCAGGAACCAGTTTTTTAAATGCAGAAAACCAGGTGTGGTCATTTTGCTTCTATAGATTAACATCATAGGCCTTTCTTTAGCTGTTTTTCATTTTTGCCTGGGTTTATTCTAAGAACCCCACCATTATTGAGTTTACTAATGGTTAAAAAGTACAGCAAAGAGTTGATTGAAAAAAAAAAGAACCATTAAAGTATGTTTCTTAACTTGTGAAATTAGGCTTAATTAAAGAGCACCGAATGAGAGCTTCATTTTGATGTGCCGTGGTGACCACTGATGAGCGAAATTCCCTGTAGGAAGAATCTTTGCAGATTTCATGAGATCCTGCAGGGAAATCAATGACATTTTAATCTGTATTAGATACTGCTCCTGTAGAGAGGAATCTAACCGTGCCCGTTGAAAGCTGCATATGTAGTTAGGCAGCAGAACATTTCCTTGTACAAGTATCCCTTTTATTATTGTGGAAATGTGGGTCACCGAGTGTTTGGAAGCATTCACTTTATTAAGATCCTTTATATTTTTAGCGAAACCAAAGAGGGGAGGGGGAATTGCTGGTTTAATATTTTATGTAAGGTTAACTACAAGCAGTCTAAAGATTAATTTTTTTTTCTATCTGATCTCTTGAAGATTAAACAAAATCCTTACATAATCCCTTACTGCTATCCACGCTGCATTTTGAAAATGTTCTTCTAATTACCCAAAGACTAGGTCTTGTATATTGTGTAACATTATCTGATCATATCTAAAGTATTAACAGAAGAGTGCGCTATTGAAATCCTGCTGGGTAGAATCTGCTTATAACTTCTAGGGGGTACTTTGCTATAGCACCTACATGCTTTTCTTCCTAACCAGTGCTTCATTGCTTTAGCAATATACTTACTTTAGTAAGTACAGTATATTGTTGCTACCTTGGGGGTTTGATTAATGCTCCAATGCATGCAACAAGTAAACCAGGTAGTGGGCATAATAGGCAAATAGCTGGGTATGTGTTCCCTTCTTTTCTTTTCTAGATCTACATGCAGAGTAGTACTCCGAGATTTCTTTCATTCTTTCTCTGAGGGTCACATCCAGGTTTTTTTCTTGTTGCTCCATCTTGTTTAGAAAAATGGCTGCCAGCAGACTTGCACACCTAGAGCCAGAACGTACTGCCATAATCCCAGATGGATTTCCTTGTTCACAATTATTAGGTTCCCAGTGATTCCCTCTTCAACAGTTATAGAAGCTCAGCATTATTGTCTATATTAAATATATTGCCTATATTGCCTATATTAAATAATCCTAGCAGTAGATCAGCCCAGTTGTTGTAAAGATAACAAAATATGAGGAAAATATTGCAGCTGTGAGGAAATAAATGTGCATGGAGTGGGCAAAATGGCCCTGGCAAGATCCCGCCTGATACACTAGGATTGTACAGTATTTCCCATTTGAAGGACCTGGTATTAATAAAAGTAAATGTGCTAAAGCTGGGAAGGTCTGGAGCTCTAAAGTTGGTTCCTGTCTGGTGCCACCTTTGCTGTCATCTAGCAAACATGAGAGGCCTGGATCAAGAGGATCGGTGGCTGGCTGGCAACCGACTGAACAGGTCAACAGCAACAAAACAACTACCACCAACTGACAAAAGAGAGGGATAGAAGACTCAGCAGGGAGGCAGGGTTCTCTTTGAATTTCAAAAGCTGGGAGAAACTATTGGTTATTGCTGGACAGATAATCAGCCCAGCCCAGAAAAGTCCTTCCCGGTTACTCAAACTACGGACAGCATACAAAGTTGTAAATAAAACTTCAGCAATGCCTGTATTTTACATACTTCCAGAAAAAAAAAAGTGGGAGTCTCTGGAATGCTATATTTATTAAATGTAGTGATTTTTAAATGTTCTAAAAATAATTTTAATCTTGGTTTTAATATTGACAAATATTTAATTGGTTTTTTAAAATATAGCTTTGTCATATTTTAAAAACTATGGTAGTTTAAAGTGCTATGAGTTGCCTTGGCTCCCCTATGAGGAGAAAGGTGCAACACAAACAAACATTTTACAGCTGGTCTTAGCAGCAGACAAAAAACTGGAGGTCTCTGAGGCTGTCCTTTTGTGACACACAGCTGAAGGCAAGGGCCTAGTAGTATAGAACAGGCAACTGCAACAAACTGAGAATGCTCCTACTCTATGATGTCTTTTGACATACATTTCTTACAGGGTGGCAATAAGATATTTCACTGCCATGCTTTTGAAAGTTATCACTTATTAAGAGATGATATGCAGACATGCAATGGAAGTGAGGGGGGAAAGTAAGCAAAGAAGGAAAAGTTTGGAAATACTGATCAACAGATGTCAACAACAGGCTTTTTGCAAGACTTAGGCTGCGCTGAGCTAGAAACTGGTGTGGTGCTGTATCAGTACTTGCTTCGTGTTCGAGATTCTCTAAGAACTGGCCTTACAGTAACAGTGCATTGAGACTTGGCAGGGTTGGTTTCAGGCTTACTTACCATCATGGTTACGACTGGAAAACCTCTCGCCCCATCTAAGGCAGACAAAATTCCATCTATGTGTGGGTTTGGCTTGCCCTGTGCATTCAGATAACAAGCGTGTCTTGGACTATGCGTACTTCAAAACTGAGGTTTCTCTGTGGTTTAGTTTTAAACTACATGGCACATTAAATGTATAGGGTACAATCTGTCAGAAGTAATTGCTTGAAGTCCTTTCCCTTTTTTTCCCTACAGAGAACTTTTTTCAGCCTTCCACCTGCCCTGCACTGTAGCTATTGGAGTGCTATAGCACACTTTTTCTGTTGGGTAGATAGATGCTCTTGCTCTCTCTCCATTTGTAAAGCTAGAAGGAAAGGGGAATTCTGCTGCTTCTGATGCCATTTGCTCTGATGGGTTTGGAGTGAGCTAGATTGTTCAATTTAGAAGTCTGATTGTTCAGGCAGGTATGGTGCTTTGAAGGAATTGTGTGCCTTCACTCCCGACACACCAAGGAGCCACTGCTCAGAGTGAAACCATGTGTGGATGGAAATGCACATAAAAAATTATTACGTTTCCTTAATATATGGTTTGACTCTGAGAAGTTGTTAATTGGTATGCTGGTAGGAGTGAAGGCGTGCCAGCCAGAGCAGGCAATATTGAGATCAGATAGGTTCCACTTGAGGACCTGGTAGATAAAGTGCCATTCATACAACTATTAATTGTGCAATTGATTTCTAAATGTAAAAAAGCAGGCACAGGGAACCTAATCGAGACTGAAAGTTATTTGCCTGGTAAAGGGGCTTTAATGCACTGTCCACCAATCCTCTGTGAAGTCCCCCCGCCACACACACACACACACACACACACACACACACACACACACACACACACACACACACACACACGAGGAATGGTTTCTTTCTACATATTTGAAGCATTCCTTAAACAGGCAGAAACACATAACGTTGTTCACTGAAAGACTTTTAACGTCAAAACACATAATTGGACTGAGAAAGACTTGTGAGCTTCTGGGGCTGAACCATCTAACAGTCTTTTGGAGAAAATACTAGGTTAAAATTAGTCCATTAGTCCAGAGCTTGTCGAGAGATCATATAGGCAATCTGCAGGTAGCCTCAGGTCCAAAACCTGTAATATGGGAACAATACATCTCTCTTGCACAGTTCCTGAAAGTTTTACCATTTACATGAATTCCTTTGAGCACTTACACAAAACTGCTTGTTAGACCTTCCATTGCCCCCATCTGCATCACAGATTGTACAATAGATGGAATCATTTTACATTTAAATGCAGTACAAAACAAATTCTAAAAATAAGAAAGACTGCATTTCTATACCCATTTATCTGGTAGAAAGCTCCACTGAATTCAGTGGTACTTATTTTTTGAGCAGCTCTATATAAGACCACATTGTAACTGACCTTAAAATACATTTCTGATGCACTCCTATGCCCATCTCCTCAAAAGTAAGGCCCACCAAGTTCAATGGAACTTACTCCCTCTTAAATATGCTTAGGATTGTACACTCAAAGAATACTCCACATTGAAGCCACTTCAATAAAACAAAGATGAAGTTTCTAGGACACACTGGTTCTGATGTCTGACATTACTAAAATAAAAGTTGTTAATCGTTAAACTTGCGTTTTAAAAACTGTGTTTTTAAAATATAGGTAAGAAACAGCAATAGTAAGAGAGTGATTCAGTTTTGTTAACGTTTATTAAGTATGAAAGAACATGAATGCATGCTGAATTGTGAGGCAAAAATATATGAAATGACATACTTCGAACCTATGGGAAACTTGTTTTTCTTTTAAAGGTAATTTAATAGTATCCACTACATTTCTTTGGGTTTCTCTACCCTGTGTGATCAATACTGGAGAAGGGAAGAGGACAGTGGGGACATGTCCACTACCATCATCCTTGACATCATGTTCCAGGCCAGTTTTGTCTCCCCCTCCTTGCCTACAGGCAGAGGTCTGAATAGGGGTGGGCCCCCCTTTGACTGAGAACAGTAAACAATTAGGGTTTTCAATTCTGGGAGAGAGCCTACACAACTCCTCCTCTTTAGGCATTCTTCAAATGCATTTCTCTGTGGATTAGAGCTCTCAAAGTATGAAAGTGCAGTGAGATGGCCTCACTTCGAATAGGGCTTCGGTATTCATTTTTTTAAAGCTCCACCTTCACCTTTTCAGGGACACAGCTGTGCTCATGAGACCAACATAAAGCCCAATGAAAACCTTTTCCTGTTTTCCTCCTCTCAAACCAGGCTAAATTCCAGAAAGAGACGGTAAGGAGCCTCTGTAACAACAGTGGTGAGCCTGTGACCTTCTCCATCTTATAGGATTTCAATTTCCATTAACCACCCCCCAGCCAGTAAGATCAATCGTAGGGAATGCTGGGATTTGTAGTTCCTCCACATGGCACAGGCTTACCTTGTGGCTCTCTTGTACTCCGAAGGTGTGAATATTCCATTTTATCTTCACAATTCACATTTGCAGGCAGGAAACATGAACTAGGCACTTGCACTTTAGAAACGTACCATTTAACCTGAAGATGAAAGAAGCCATTGAATGTAAATTGGTCAAGTTAATGTTGCTATAGGGAACTGAACTTTTGTGCTGACTTTTTAATGCTGGTATTTAAATAGTTTCAGTTACATTTGGAAGTTAACACTTCATTAAAGTAAATGCAGTGAAGGTTGATTTCCCGCTTTTAGAATGTTTGCCTGTGCAGAATGCACCAAAGGGCTTGCAGGCTTAAATTTGGCACTACATCTGCCATTAAAAAAAGAGTTAGATGAACGCCTGGCTTGTTACCGAATGTTGCTGAATAGAACCAAAGGCCAGAACAATGCCAAAAGGGGGAGACGCAGGAGGATTTGTGGATGTCTTCAAATATAACTGCCCCCCCTTTTAAAAAGGGTACAGTTTTGTTGAAACTGCATTGGTCTGACACACAGCTCACCTTGCTGTAAATTGTCTCACCTGTAGCCTTGCACTTAGGCCACAGAAGAAAGAATGAGGGTATGACCCTTCCTGTTAAACAAGATGCTGACCCAGGACTTAGCACAGATGCAGAGATGAAGCTCGGCATCATTAAGCCCTTCTGATTCTAAGCAGGTGCCCAAGCATATCTGCATTTGTGGGATAGTGGTGTGTGTGTGTGTTTCATTCTTTTTTTTCTTTTTTTTTGGCATAGAAACTACATGAATTTAAATGAATACCCAGAGTGGGTTTTCTCAATAGCTTATAATGTATTGCTTATAATTTCCCCTCACAATTTAACAAAGCCTTTTCATCGGGGCTACACATATTGGTGCCAAATTTCAAGTATGAAATGTGAGCCTAATGTTTGTTCCAGCTCTGTTAAAATCACATGGTCACAATTTTACAATGGGAGCAAGGAAGAGGCTCCATAGTTTTCTTCCCTTCCATATCTAGAATAACAGTGGAGAGAAATTACTCAGTGGTCTCTGAACAGCACAATGTTTGTCCTTTCACTTCATTAATGGTGATATAGGGGGAGATATTCTGGGTCCTTGAACCACTAACCTCAGGTCTAACCTGGGATCAGATGTATATATATGAACATTTAAAAATCATTACATGAATTTAAATTTCACAGAAGGAAAATCATTGCATTCCTCAATCAAATCATCCCTCAAACAACCTTAAATTAATTTGCACTCTACCTGAGATCAACCATGCCTGTTCTCTCTTTTTATCTAATTAATTTATCATCAGATGATCCAAATCCTTAGCCCAAATGAATTTCTCTTCAAAAAAATCTAATAGATATTAGAGAGAAATAGGATGTACACTCTAATTCCATCTGGAAGAGATAATGGGAGAATTCCTGCTGTGAGAAGAAATGGGTGAGTGGGTAGCTAATCTCTGTTTTCTTTATTTTTAAGTATTACTCTGTTTATAACATACTTTTCAGATATGTATTTTATGGATAAAGACACAGAGAGCGCCCCCCCCCCATCTTCTATATATTTGGTGCTGGCTTTCCATATAAGATTTTCCCACGCAGCTTTTTAGAACACTGCCCAGTAGAAAAGAAGGCACATAACTAGAGCTCCATATTCACACTTGTGGAAAAACAACCCTGACAATTGGTTTGTGTTTGGGTGAGACGTGGTGAACTGATGTAAAAGAGTCAGCTTCTAGGATTTTCCCTTGTGGTATCACTGTGTGAATGGTAGTGAGCAGAAGACGGTGTCCTGTAGACCAGAGGTCCCCAACCCCCCGGTCTGTGGCCTGGTGCCAGTCTGTGGGCTTGCCGGAACTGGGCTGCGGAGACGGATCTCCGCCCCCCTGCCTGCCCACATTGTGGGCGTGTAACGCTCGCGCAGGAGGTGTGTCGCGCTTGCGGGGGTCATGTTGTGCTCGCACAGGGGGGTGTTGCGCTCGTGCTAATGTGAATACCCCCGCACAGGTGGACATAACGAGGGTCCAGCCCCCTGGGGCCAGACCATCCACTCACCTTCTGCTGTTGCTGTGGGCTCTGCGCTCCCTTCCTATCGATCCGGAGCTCGCGGTCTGTGATCCACTCTTCGACCTTGCAGCGAGGCTCGTCCTCCCGCCTCCTGCCAGGAGTGGCTCGCAGACTGGGAGCTCCGGATTGATAGAAAGGGAGCTTTTTAGAACACATTCGTATACAAATACGAATAACCTCATCTCTAACAACCTCACATGCCATAGTTCCAGAGAGGGAAGAGTTAGCCCAGGTAGCTGATGGTACCTCTCTAACCTAGTTCTAGCACTCTGTGTCAAGTACTCCTTTGTCCTCCCACCCTTTCTCTCCCTGTTTTGACTCCAGGAACTCTGCTAGTGTTTCCACAAAGCTATATCTTTAATATTATCATATAATAACCCCCCTTTAAAGATTCTCCAAGTTGGTAGCTATCACTTAATCTTGTGAAGTGCTAATATGTGAGTATTAGGTAGATTAGATTAGCTTTGTTATTTTCTGGTGTGTTCTCTTGATCAGCTTTTGTCTCAGATTGTCCTTTTTTTGCTCCAAGTGCTTTTTGAAACCATTTTGGAACTTTTGCTTGTTTGCTTTTTCACTGTCGTTAATAAAATGTAAACAATTCTCCAACCAACTGTCTGGGGTTTTGGCTCAGAGGGTGCGTGGCACTAAATCGAGGTCTTGCCTTGACCAGCTACTGGTAGTTTTGGTAATTTTTGGGTAGTGGCAGTTCGACCTTGCAAGGTGGGCATAGTGGTTCTGAATACCTAGCCTCGTGGATTCTTGGACTCCCTGGAAGCACTGCCCTGTCTGGAGAGACTGGACTGTTGGGAGGCACTGGGGCCAGGTAGGTTCCCTAATCAACACATTGGACTCTTCTGGATTCACCCATTCCAGGATAAACAGGGTAGTGTTGTTGAGTGGCTAGAGAGGGACTCCTTGAATGAGGTAACTGTCACAAGTACCAACTGATGCTTTATTCTGAAAGAAGACTGAGCACAGACTCCTAGTAACTTTAGATCTGGTGATATGTGCCACAGATAGATGAAACAGAAAGCACTTGTTGCCCACCATCATTTGTCTGCGTAGTGTGCAGACAGCTAAATTTGCAGAACAATTTAGTTATCCAACAAAGTACCCTTGGGCATAAGCTGAAGATTGATCCTTCTATTCCTTCAGAGGCTTCATAATAAATGTTAATTTCACTCATCCTGATAAAATGAGAAGATGAACGTTCTGCATTTTTTCAAAGGAGTTGCTCTCTGATAATGCTTGAGATTGCCTTGAGATAAGATGGGCCATGTGAGTCTATATTATCCGGCAGGTAATGGAAACAGTGACAAAATATTTTTCATCAGAAAAAAAAAAATTAAAGGCATAAACTATCATAACATTCATGAAAAGTTAAAGCCTTAGATAATACTCAAATAAAATTCTTGATCAATAAGAACACAGCATGGGCAGAGGAGGGCAGAAGACAGAAAACTGATTCACTTTTTAAAACATAATTTCTCTGAGGTGGGTATTCAGGTCCACTCAGAAAGAAGGAATTACTGACAAAACCTCAGTGAAGTAACCACTGGGTTATCAAAGCTCTAACTAGCAATATTGGCATCCAGTATACCTCCCACCCTCTCCTCAGTCCTCCTCATCTTTGTTGGCAGAGATGGGACTGCTCCACAATGCCACTGATACTACAGTCTTCTTTCTCTGGTATGTGATGTGATGCTCACAAGTCTTTATCATTGCCTGGTGAGGTAGAAGGTGGACAGGGTGCCATGATGTCCTGTTTTGCTTCTTTGAAGCCATACATCTCCTTCTTTAGGGAGGATGCTATGACAGAACAATGTTGGCAAGGTGGCTTTCTTCCTTAAAGCAGTGAAGAACGTTCCTGGAAGTGAATAGCTCTGGGAGGTGTTGCCACTCACTTTCCTGACACTCTGGTCAACTCACCTCTAACTTAGGGTGTCTTGGACCAAAGTCCCAGTTGTTTTGCTCTTGTTACAGCCCTAACTGGGTTGGATCCAATGGTATCAATCTGAGGACAGATCTGCTTTTGACAGCAGAATCAGGAGTGCAATTTGCTTCGCTCCCATGTAGTCCCTCCATGCCCTCAAAATCTGTTGCAAAGGGGTTGGGCAGTCTTTGGGGAAGATTTTTGGGTGGCACAGAGTGTTGTGGAGGGAGGGGAGGGGGGAAGGCCCTATTATGTTAGCACATTTGTGCCAGTGTGATGATGGGTTTAACCCACTTGGTAATATTCAGAGGCTTCTACTGTGGCCCTGAATATGTGTGATGTATGCAGATGTCCTGTGCAAGCAATAATGTATGCTTCAAATGACTATTTATAGGTTCCATATTCCAGTTATTTGTATAGCTCTTCCTCTTACCTTTTCCCACTTCTTCCTAAACTCAACATGTCTTACAATATCACAAAATAACATTTCACAAGATATCTGGATATAGAAGATACCACTTCAAATATTATTGGGGTAGTTTTGTTATACGTAGTCCCAAATGGCTTAGTGATTTCCAAAGCTTAGAGGGGGAAAAAGAAAGGGGTGTTGTAGGTATCATATATCCAACAAGCAACCTATATATATGTAACCTATTTAAAAACTCATCATTATGGGTTTTTAAAAATCATTATTGTTCTGGCAGTATGGAACAGAGTAGTTTGAGAGAAGTGGCATCAGGTCACATGCCAGCTCCTGAACTGGGCTAGAGGGGCGAAGCAGCATGCCCAGCTTGTATCTCTTAAGGTCTCCTGCCTCCAGAATCTTCAAGAGCAGTTGAGATTAGAATTATGGCACAGCTTAACTGGGCAATCGAGGAAGAACACTGCCACGGGGAAAGCAAAAACCTTACGTTCACTGACACATGAATGCCAGCTTTCACCAGTCCAAGGCGCTGTTCCTCTCCCCGTAAACTAACCAATGCAAATAACTGCTGCCAATGTAGAGAACTGGGCTGCGGACTAAACATGACTGATGCCTAGCTGCTTGCGAAAGAACAGTATCTGGGCTCTGTTCCTGTCTTCCCTTTCCCACAATAATAAAAAAGGAGAACACAGCTGGGAAAGTCACTTAAAAAAAAAAGTAACACTTTTAATTCAAAGGATCCAGAACATTAGTTGCAGTAAGAGTTATCATTTTTAACATGCAAATCTTTACTTTCACATTATTTAACAGCAACTAAAGTAGTTGCTTTTATTTACTTTCTTTTAAACATCTGGATTCAGCAATGCAAGGCACAGTACAAGCAAGAACTATAACTATGTAATACACTTCATTTGCCATTTACTGTTAACTACAAAAGTGACAATAAAGTTGAGTGAGGAGCAAAAGACAGTCAGAACAATTTAGTAACAACTTTGTTTTAAGGAAAATGAATAAATCATACATAACCACAGGTAGCTTAAGATTTGGCCAAAGGGGCATCCCCTGCTCAGACCACAAGCTATGTGTGCAAGTTACTCATTATTTCCAACTAGTTACTTTGAAACTCAGCATGTGTGTCCCCTGGAAAATAAATATCTCCTTTACACTTAGCATCTTACATCATACAAGTATGTAAAAAAGTTCATAAATTAGGCCAGTCTTACCAAAATGGTTTTCACTTTAAAATTGTTTTAGTATGAACATTCTATACTTGAAGAGAAACCTCATATTTTAATGTTTCTGAAATTTTTACTAAGTGGGATGTGTCTGGGCTGTAGAAAACCTCACATCATAATTTGTCTTCTATACCATTGAAAAAGACCAATTTCTTTTAGAATGGCTGGACTTTATACGTAGGAAGAACCAGTCTTGGCTTGCCTTCATTGGCTTCCTGTTAGTTTCTGTCCTCAATTCAAGGTGCTGGTTATCACCTATAAAGCCATGAATAGTTTAGGACCTCAATACTTGTCAGAACGTCTATCTCAGAAAACAGCTACCCATTTCACCCATTCTTCTCAATCCTTGCTGCTAAAAGTGGCCACACTAGGCAACAAAAAGAAACCCGGTCTTCTTGGTTGTGATGCCCAGTCTTTGGAAGAAGCTTCCAACTGAGGTATGCCAGGCTACTTCCTTCCTCCTATTCAGGAAATAAGTGAAGTCAGAATTATATAACGTTGCCTTTAATTACTTATTCCTGGATGCTGTTAATATTATTTTATTTCTTTTTCTTTTTGTATTGATTTTAGATTTGGATTAGTGAATCTGCATATTGATTGTATTGTATGGGGTGTGTGGGGTCCTGAGTTTTAATTTATAAACCGCCCAGAGTAGCGTGTTCACTAAAGGGGCGGTATAAAACTCAATTAAGTTCCATCTGATATTCTATCGTTCCCCTAATGCTTGCTGCTAAACTCTCTCTGTGTGTCAATGTAATGTATGCATCTGTTTATATCATTCCAAAAAGGACCTTATAATCTTAGAATCATGAGAGAATTCACATTCTGTTTCTCTTCTAAGTAATGCTACGATAAATACTTTCATATTTGTTTCCTGTTAGGTTCTTTTGAGAAATATTGTTCATTTTCACATTTTTCATGCACCAGTCCTTTTGTTTTCCTCAAAGAGGTTTTGGTCACTCATCTCAGGTTTCCCTTTTGTGTTTTCTGGTACACCAAAAGCCCTAAAGAATCCTTTAAAAGTATTTCAAAAAGCAGAGGGGCATGGCAACAGAGAATCAATGTATTTCAAAAGCAGGCAAAAGTACAACCAACCACCTACACAGCCCAGGGACACACTGCCACAGTCACAGAGTCTACCCCTCTCGTCCATGCACGTTCACAGGAACGAACAAAACAATCCCCCCCAAACGCCACCAAAATATACAAGTATGACTACAATAGAAACTGAATAATGAACTTTAACAAACAGGAAAAGTGCATGTACACGCACATGCGCATGCACACACAGAGAGAAAAAGTAGTAAAATAAAATACATGCACAGAGCCCCATCTCTCAAAGACCAAGAAAAACATGCAAACAAATTGAGGCTAAAAATATAATCAACCCCACCACCACCAAAATTATTAGAATATGAGGAGATTTCTCGCCCCTACAACACTTAATGTCTTCTCTTATCATCTTTTAAACCAGCAGACAAACAGGAGGCAGGCCAGCTAGGCAGTATCAAATGTGATCCAAAAATCAAAAGGGCAAATAATAATAATAAAAATGAAAGAGTGAAAAAGAATACCCAAAGTAATTAGGGGTGGGCGGGATCCTGAAGAGGCACACTGGCAGAGGCAGGCTGCCTGCAGCAGTAAATACAGTACAAAGAAATGGGGGGGAAAGTCTCCCTTCTCTCTGCAAAAAAGAGAGAAAAAGGAGAAAAGGAAAGGGTCCAAGATGGAGGCACAAGAACAGAAAGGCAGGGAGAGCAATCCAAGATGACGACAGGAGCTCAACAACACATAGTAATCCTGCCTAAAAGGAATGTCTGAAGCAAAGAGCATTCCAACTAATCCAGACCCTTTTATAGAGTCCAAATGCCCAGTCATGTGAGATGTTCAGACTGACAGCAGCCCTCATGATGCTATTGGATGAAAACTTTCCCAGGTGGTTTGACAGACAAAAGAGTAAAAAAGAAAGGTTAAATGAAAGAAGGAAACATGAAAAAACATGGATCATATTTTTAATATGAATCATTCACGTTTTAGGGTCTCTCTTTTGGTAGCCAATGAAAGAAAAATTTAAAAAGAGCTTCTTACATGTTTTTCTCTTTCATTAAAACATGAAAGACCCACCCCTAGACACAGCAGTTGTAAAGTCTCAACTGAATACTCTGGTTGTTTCTTTCTTTTGGAGAATAGGAATGTGTATGTCACACACATACACACACATAGACACACAGAGAGAGATCCCTCCCCATCCTGCTCCATCCTATGTGTTGGAGGACATTATCCCATTGTTGGTTTTGAATTATGATTCATCTGCACATCCAGTCAGCTTCTGTACATGACCCATGGAAAAGGCACCCTCTAGCATTTCAGCTCAGGTAACAGGTAAAGGTAAAGGTAAAGGTTCCCCTTGACAATTTGTCCAGTCGTGTTCGACTCTAGGGGGCGGTGCTCATCCCCATTTCCAAGCCATAGAGCCAGCGTTTGTCCGAAGACAATCTTCCGTGGTCACATGGCCAGTGAGACTTAGACACGGAACGCTGTTACCTTCCCACCGAGGTGGTCCCTATTTATCTACTTGCATTTGCATGCTTTCGAACCGCTAGGTTGGCGGGAGCTGGGACAAGCGACGGGTGCTCACTCCGTCGCGTGGATTCGATCTTACAGCTGCAGATCTATAGATCTTACAGCACAGAGGCTTCTGCGGTTTAACCCGCAGTGCCACCACGTCCCTCTCAGGCCAAATTATTGCCATGTCAGGTAACAACATGGAAATAATTTGGAATTTTCATCACTCTCCCTCTGGAGTGAATGGCAGGTATACTGTTGTAATGCTTTGCAAATTTCTTCCCACTGCACATTTTCAATGCTCACATTTTTAACAGGTTTTTTTAAAAAAACGCTAATGCTATCAATAATCCTAAATCTTTCTATTAGATTGGAAATATTTCCATCCAATTCCTACATTGTTTCTAACTCTGCTATAAATTATTAAAGGATAGGGACACCATGGATCATCAGCATTGATAACGTGTTCTTTTACATCCAGTGGTAACTGAGGTTGTCTGTATATTTCATATTTCACCATTTGAAAATTTGTATGTTTGATGGAGATGGTAGGAACACAATGGGAAAACACCTGTTATTTTCTTTTCTTTTGATTTATTCCTTTCTCTCATTTCCCCCTTTATGCCAATTTCATTTCTCCCTGTCCCTGCTAAGCGCAACCTTTATGATTTGTATGATCTTCTGTCAACTATTTCAAATTAAAAATCTTTCTTGGCATCTGATGCATATCTTTGTAATGATATGCAATCATTTCTTCCATGCTGAATCCATCCCACCATTTTAATACTGTTCTGCTCGCCTAATAAAAATAAAACGGGAACACCTGCATTTATCTTAAGCTTGGCTTTGTTTTTTCCAGCTGTTGTTCTCTCCTGTTTGTCTCCCCTACCCCTCATAATGAGATTTAATAGCTTGCTTCTGGCCTTTCTTTTCCTTTTCATATTTAAATTAATATCTGAAGGAGAATGGCCACCTCTGAAGCCGAGTTTTCCCAAAGTTTTGACTTAGTTTTTATTACAAGCTGGGCAGCCCAGCGCCAGCCTGTGTACATATATAAACAACAGGAATTTCCTCAAGGGAGTATAGAGTGGCAAGCTGCAACATCTATATGCAAATTAGGCTTTCAGTATTTGCTATCAGTTACAACAGAAATTTTCCATTCAGTCAAAGTGATTTAAAAAAAGAGCAACCCAACAACCTATCTACATCACAGACAAGCCCCGAAGAAAGTCGCCTTCTCCATGTTGGCAGTGGATATGGAACTTCCGCTCTTTTACTTTTCAAAGCACCAGCATATCCTGAGGCAAGGTTATAGCGCAACTGTATAATCATTTTCAAGAAGCAGCAGGTAACATTGAAAGTCCAGCAAGAAAAGAAAGAGACAGTTGCAGCACCACAAACAGAGAAGATATGCTGAAGAAACTCTCTCGTGCTCTTTCTTTTTCATATGGGTTTTAATAAACAGAGCAAACAAGCACATTGGTGAGGCACAAGGACGCTGCCTATGAGTGTCAAGATGCAATTTTAATCCAGTTTATGGTCCGAAGTGGTCTCGTAGCCTTCTCTTCTGAAAACGCCTTTGGTTGATGCACCACAAATAGACATTTTTGGCCCCTAGGTTTAAAGAGTGTATAGGAGTAAAGATCCACCAAATATTATTGGACTGTTGGCCTTTTTACCCTTTCTTCCCTCAGTCCTGGACATATCTATGATAAATTGCTAGGCCTCAGTAAAATAACAGGAATGTTGGGCTTCATGGCAGCTCACGGTCTGAGCAGTGGCAAGATAAAATCTGCTCCCCCGCCCTTGTGGACAATGGAGCACCAGTTGTTCGACTTATACTGCAGAGACCAGGGATCCAGTCACTGCCTAGCCACGAAGGTCACTGATGAGCCTGGGTCAACCAGCAAGGGTGGTGGCAAGGGTAAATATGACAGTGGGAGATCAGGCAAACAGTCCTGATTTCCCTCCCTGAGAAAAGGGCAAGGAAAATGTGTGGCATTGTGTGTGTGTATTTTACCCTGATTTCCGCCCAAAGGGGACTGAGCTAAAAACAAAAGCTATTTTAGTTTTTTAAAAGCCCTCAACTTCTGAGATAGAACTGCTGGATAGTTCAGTGGTTTAGGTGTCTGGCTGCAGAGCCAGAGGTTAGGAGTTCAATTCCCCACTGAGCCTTCCTAACGGGCTGAACTTGATGATCCGTAGGGTTCCTTTCAGCTCTGCCATTCTAAGGTTATTATAATAAGAAATACACGTCTTAAAATGGGGAGAAAAGTTGTGGTGTGAAAAGGGGGAAATAAACTTCATTACTACTTCTTAAAGTTGCAGTTCTTTTTAAACCAGCTGAGATGGAACAGTTCTAGTAGCTTGATGGACCAGCTACTGCTAGGTGACAGATGAGGGAATCCAAAGGCAGCTGGCTTCTTGGCAGACCTGATGGAATAGCCTTTGCTATTCCATCTTTTCCCCTGCAGCAGCCTGATGGAATGGAAATTAACACCTTCTTGAAAGAGAAAATTGTTTTCTTGAAACTGGGACACTGAGACTAGTATTCCCAGTTTCACGTGTGAGTGTTGGTGAATAGCAGCCTTTCTTTTTGAGAAATTTGGCTCTGTCCTGGGAACATGTTACAACATATAGATGCAACTGTATGGCTTCTAACTTGGTGGAAGGCTCCACTGATCATAGTGGAACTTACATAAAAGTTGTTGTTGTTGTTTAGTCGTTAAGTCGTGTCTGACTCTTTGTGACCCCATGGACCAGAGCACGCCAGGCCCTCCTGTCTTCCACTGCCTCCCGGAGTTGGGTCAAATTCATGTTGGTAGCTTCGATGACACTGTCCAACCATCTCGTCCTCTGTCGTCCCCTTCTCCTCTTGCCTTCACACTTTCCCAACATCAGGGTCTTTTCCAGGGAGTCTTCTCTTCTCATGAGATGGCCAAAGTATTGGAGCCTCAGCTTCAGGATCTGTCCTTCCAGTGAGCACTCAGGGTTGATTTCCTTCAGAATGGATAGGTTTGTTCTCCTTGCAGTCCAGGGGACTCTCAAGAGTCTCCTCCAGCACCACAATTCAAAAGCATCAATTCTTTGGCGGTCAGCCTTCTTTATGGTCCAGCTCTCACTTCCATACATCGCTACTGGAAAAACCATAAAAGTTACATAAAAGTAAACATGTACAAAGGACACATCAAACTAAAGCATACAGAAATTGCAAAAGCAGGCCAATAATTTATAGGTACCCAATAAGATTAATCTCTCTCCCTCCAGAAGTATATTCTGTCATCCATTTTCACTGTTGCATCCTCTTCCTTTTATTTTGGTTGTGGGTTTGAAATGATTCCTTAATTCAATCCATTTATAGTTTCCTGCATCTCATCTCTCTGCCCACAGGCAGCAAGGGAAGAAAGACATAAATTTCTTCTTTTGTTCCTTGTCATGATCAAAAATAGTAATGTTGATTTCCTAATGAAACAAGCAGGCATATCATCAGGTTAGCAGACTAAAAGCAGATCAGGATGAATTTGTAGACCAACCCCTGCCCTCCAAGCTGACCTCAACTTCATTATCTGCAGTAATGATGTAAACTTATCTCAAAAATACTACATTTTTTCCTCATCTGTAAAGCAACAAAATATTTTCTGCCAGTACTGATGAGAGTTCTTGTATTGACACAAATAAAGTACATTCTACAAAACCTTAGGTAGCTGCTGCTCTGTTCCGTGAATTTTTAAAAGTTAGAAGCATCAGATGGGTTGTTGCATCTTTTTGATCAATCATCCAATCCATTTGTACTTCCAATGTGTGCTTACAGCAGGATTGCTGTATCTGCGGGATCAGTACCTGCTATCCACTGCCTGAAATAAAAAATAACACCCCCCCAGAAATATGCATTTCCAAGGTAAATAAATAAATAAATGTTTTATTATGGTCATTGACCAGCAAAAGTAAGGAACATTATTTAAATTAGGAGACATAAAATCAATCTAAAAACACTAAAAACATCTATATACATATATATAAAACTACATTCATACATCTTACTAAATATCTCCTGCCTCTCTATCATAGGCCTTATCTATGGGCTATTGCAGCTTGCATAGAATGATAGAATTGTTACTTTGAAGCTCATAGAGCCCATGTGATCATTATACCAAATTTGTATACACCAATTTACAGATACTATAGCTGTGCTTTAGGTGGAACCTTTCCTCCACGGATTTTGATTGCAGCAGCACAGAATTTAGCTACTTTTGTCAGTATTTCTGAATTTTGGTTTAGCCCAGTATATCTGCCAGGGCATTGCCCTGTCAGCAAAAGCAGTGTGTAATGTGCCTCTGATCATCCAGGAAATGCCCTTATGTAAGGGTTAACAAGGACTTCTCGAATGCCAGAATAAAAAGCACAATGAAGTAACACATGGGAGATAGATTCGATCTCACCAGAGTTACAGGGGCATATACGCTGAGTGTAAGGGGTGTTGTTATACTTCCCTTCCTGGACTGCTGACGGAAGTGCATTGAAGCAGGCCAGAGTAAGAGCTTTGCGTTGTTTAGGTGTTAAGGGTAAGTAGAGATATTTAGCCGGTTTGGGTGGGAGCAGTGCGTTGTCAAGTATAAGCCTATTTCTGATAATACCAAGGTCCTGCTGCCTTTCTGTCTCAATAATACGCTGCCTAAGATTACTCTTGGCCTTAATGTATCCCATTTGTTGGATTCATTCTACTGAATAGCCGTATCTGTTGATTTTATGGTATATTGCTCTCTTCCAAGGTGACTGATGGTTATCTTGTAATACCAGTGAAGTCAGCCCAATTGGTTGAAAGGTTAGTTTTAGCCAAAAGTTAAAAATAGCCAGCCAAGCTCTGGCTTCAACCTTCAGGTAGCCCACTTCAAGCCTAAGGGCTGCATTGGATACCCCTCTTGGAACTTGTAAGATAGCCCTCATGAATTTAGATTGAACTACTTCTAACTGGATAAATGAAGAATAGGGGCTCAATTGTGCCCCATACAAGAGCTGACTAAGGGATTTGGCCTGAAACAATCTTAGTGCAGCTGGAACATACTGACCTCCCTTTGTATAGAAGAATTTTAGTATAGCAAGGCTAGATTTTTGTGCTGCTTGTACCACATTGTTAACATGGGCCTTGTGGTTTCCTTTATATTGAAAGATGATGCCCAAATATTTATAAGCCTTAATTTGTTCTATCTCATGCTCATCAATTAACCACTTATAGATCCTGGGCCTCTGAGCGAACACTAAAACTTTGGTCTTCGAGTAATTTATCTGTAGCATTTCCTCTTTACAGTATTGCGCAAGAGTGCGTAATGCTCTCTTTAGTCCTATTGGTGTCTGTGAAATTAGGACTGCATCATCTGCGTATAACAGAAGGGATATATGTCTATTGGCTAATTTGGGGGGATGGAACTCTGGATGGCTGAGTGCCGTTACCATTGAGTTGATATAAAAATTAAATAACAATGGAGCGAATATACACCCTTGCTTCACACCATTATAGGTAGGAACTTTATCAGACAAGTGTCCTTCCTTGTTGCATCTAATTCTGAGCGTTGTATTTTCATGCAGCTTATACATAAGCAGCAGAAGGTGTCGATCTATTGTGGAAGACTCTAACTTACTCCAGAGTCTATCTCGTGAAATTAAATCGAAAGCCGATCTAAGATCAATAAAGGCAGCAAATAGGGACCCTCGGGGTTTCTTAGAGTACTTATCTACTAGGTGCCTTAGAATAAGGGCATGATCCTGTGTAGATCTACCAGATCTAAATCCAGCTTGTTCATCTGCCAAAACACTCTCAGAGTCCATCCAATCTATCAATTTCCAAGATAAATGTTTGGCATAAAGCTTACTAATTATGGGTTGTAAACTGATTGGCCTATAATTAGCTGGATTGTCTTTTTTACCTTTTTTATAAATAGGGATAATAATAGCTGTGCCCCATTCCGATGGCATGTGAGCGTTTTGGTCAATATAAGTGAAAAGGTTTGCCAGAATTAGGGCCCACCATTCACAGTTGTTCTTAATGAGTTCGGGAGGAATACCATCACAGCCCGGGGCCTTACCAATTTTCAATTGGTTCACAAGGTCATTTATTTCAGAGATTTCCAAGGTATATTACCAGAACTGGCCACTAGAGGGAACCAAAGACGATGCTAGACATAGCATTTCTATACCCACACTTCTTGGCATCTGCGGAGGGTGGTGCTTGGAACCAATCCTCCATGGATATCGTGGTCCTACTGTACTTTGTTTCACAAAGGGGAAAAATACTTGCTTTTGTGCAAACTGTGGAAGCTTTAAGCAGAAAAAAAGGCATCTTAAATTCTCCATGCACTAGAGGCCAGAAATCTTGTGAAGGTCAGGAATTTCTTGACAGGTTCTCTCAGTTTTTTAAGGCAGCCTGGCTTGTCAAGAATTTTTCACATCCCTAATTTGCAGCCTGTCAAATACAAAGTCCAAGTCCTGGTCTATTTATATGCAGTGCAACATATTTCTAGAGTAGCATATCTTTCTGAATCACTTGTAAATTTTGTGTGCACATGTGGTTACTGCCTTTGTAAATAAGATGTCAGTCACATGCAAGAGATGCCTGCATACATGCTTCCTATATAGTCTTAGTATGTTTAAATCTGGCCTAAATGTTTAGCACACACAAGAATTAACCTTTTGAGTTTTAACAATAGACTCACAACATGAAGGAGGATCTCTCTTGCATGTGTTGTGTTCTTTTCTTGATTGCCAAGAGAGCCTCTTAAACCCTAATGCTTAATGTTTATGAAAGATGAATATAGGAACTTTCACACTCAGTCAAATTGGCTGGTTTTTTTTGTTTTAGTTTTTAAATATTCATTAGCACCAGAAGAGCTGCTGTCAGCAGGCAATCGTAAGCTCTCTGGGAGGAACAGGTATTTTGAATCTGTAGAAGGGTTTGGATTGGTTGAAACCCAGTGAGGAGTGCTCCAGTCCTTCTTGTGGAGATTGTCATGTCCTATCTCTGGCTGCTTTCTATTTTGGAATGTGCTCTCTGGCCCTTTGTGTCTACATCTTGGATCATTCCAATTTTCTTTTGCTCATTTTGCCTTGATTTTTTGGTCGTCCCCCCTCTCTTTGGTCTATTTTGACTGTGCCACTGTATCTCTCCTTTTGGGTGGAGTGGGGTCTTTCCTGCTTTGTGACTAATCCCCAGAAGGTACAGAGTTAATCTGCCATTCTGACTGCTAAGGAACTCTTCAGTGAAAATGCACATTCCAATTAATGTCTAGTTTCTTATTCTGATCCAGTGGCAAAATGATATGGGTTACAGATTGGTCCTCAGCCTGTGTGTTTTCACATTTTATAGACTTGAACAATGCAGGGAGACTTGTAGATTTAAGGATGTATTATCTTTTATACACTACAGCAAAAGTGAAACCAATTGAAATCTGGAACCTGTGGATTCACATTTCCGAAGTATATTCTTCCAAAAGATCAATCTTCCCACTCCCCAGTAAATTCAGGGATTCCATAAAAGATGTAGCCACTGAGGATCATTACTGATCTCACAGTAATCTTGCATTACTCTTTACTGCATGCTTTTATTCTCTTACCTAACCCATGCAATGAATTGCATAATCCAAGACTTCAGCTATCCAAATAATGTACATGTAGTAGTAAAAAACAAACAAACAAACAAACAGATAAAAGTAGGGACAGATTAATCCATCAAAGCTGGTTGCTCTGTTTTCTTTCCCTTAAGTTTGGCTTGTCCTAAACTTTGAGAAGTTTTCTAATCTTAAATTCAAGTTATCCCAGATTCTGATACTTTTAAAGAAAATTCAAATGAAGATTTATACACATTTTTGTGTGCATTTATTTAATGCCTGTCCTGCTATTTTAATTTTTCAAAATATACACATTTTTGAAAGCATTTTTCCAAATACAATGCATTTTTGAATGTTATTTTCACCAACATATAGATATTTGTGTACCCTTTGGACTATATTTTTCAGCACTTGGAAACGGATGTAAAAAAATTCCAGTGACTTGGTAGCTATTCATAACTGAGCAGTCAGAAGTTCCAGAGCATCATCATCCTGCCACAGCTTAGTTATGGATGGCTTCAATGTGCCATGATAGTTGTTCTTTCTTCTAAGCTCTGTAGTGTGTTGATAGGAGAGCTTCACAGCAAAAAAGGGACAGAAATAGGCATTTCGAAGAATAACTCGATTCTTAGTTCTAATGTTGGCTCAAAATATGCAAAATTAGGGATAGATTGAGAAAAGTTGTGTGTGAGTACAAAGTCACAGAGGGTGGTGATTTTGTTTACCTCTTGTTTTGAATGGTATCTGTGACAGCCCGTAGTCTGTGTCTGTGTGGGATGTTAGTGTAGAGTGTGTCTACGTCCATTGTGGCTAGGATGGTATTGTCAGGGAGATTGTGTGTGGACTGAAGTTTCCTTAAAAAGTCTGTGGTAGCTCTTATGTAACTAGGTGCATTCATATGGTTTATGGATGGAGTCCAAGTATCCAGATACCCTAACAGTGACAGTGTTAAAATTAGGGACATTTGCATTAAAATATAAGCAGGACAATGTGCTCCACCTTCCTAAGGAAAAGCACCCAGGGTCTGTGTTAAAGAGATATCTTTGGTTCACAGCTAGGCCAAAAGGCAGAGATATGCCTCCTGTTTCCTTGCAAGGGGGTTTGCCAGCTGTGCCCACCCAAGTGAGAGTATGAAAGAGGACTCATTCCCTGGTATTTCTCCTCTTTTAGATAGTCTGAGCCTATTTAAATGTTCTGCTTGCATGTCAGTGCTTGTCAACCCACAGCATGGGGGTGGGGAATGGGGCACCCCAGGAAATCAAAGCAAACTCAATTATCTATCTGCTGACAATGACAGAACCGTTTCATTGCTCGGCTCTTCACAGAATGTGAGGGGGAAAAAATTAAAAGCGTGAACATTTTTAATGAGAGCAATTATTGAATCATCAGTCACACAGTCCATCTGCTTCAGAGCATTCCGATGACTAGCGAAAAGACTGAAATACCGCATTGCCTCGTGGCATCCACAGAACCACATCCACTTTCTTTGAGGAAGAGCTAATGATATTCATACATCATGCCCATCACTTTCAGTCACTTACAGTGCTCCTTTTTGTTTCTTCTGGCTTTGTTATATTAATCACTAATTTTGCATTCTGACACCAACCTGGTGGAAATGTGCTGGCTGTGGCGAGCACATGGATAAGAGCGAGCAGCGCTGCTGTTAAACACTGGCAAATGCAACGTTCAACCAGTGAGATAAATGGATACAGAATTTGTCCCCAGTGTCTCATTTAGCTGGGAGTTCTGTGAGCAGGAGGAACTCTGTACCAGGGCAAAGCAAGAGCGAGTGGATTTAAAACTCCCTTTCCTAATCCACTTGGTGCAAACAACCAGCTGTGACAGCGTGTCAGTGAAAAGCAAAGCCTGCTCTGTAGAGTTCAGAAACCTCTGCAAACAGTCAAGGCAGATAGGAAAGGGAGGGCTGAGAGATACTGTATGAATTTGAGGGATTATGACAGAATATAAACCAATTTTGGGCCCACTGTCCTCAAACCCCTCCTCAAATGGCTAAAAAGGTGGAGGTTTGGATCTCGATCCATGCGCTGGCTTTGCAGTATAATAACTCCTGATTGTATCAGGATTTGTGTCTGACTGAGGAAAAAAAGCCTGGGTTTTGCAAAGCATGCTGGACAGACCTGCAAACAAATATAAATGAGCAGGTAGCCCTTTTCAGGCTTCCTCTTAACACGACTCTGTGGAGAATAACCCGAATACATGCATGCATATGTGTGAGTCTTACTATATCTGGGAAACCTATGACATCAGTAGGAAATCCAGTAAGAAAACATTCTGATATTTGGGGGTGTTGTTTTAAAACTTTCTGGTTAGGAACCGTGAATAATATGTTAGTGAGAATTTTGGGAAGTTTTTCTCCTCTGCTTTTTTTTATTATTAGTGAGATGTTGCAACAAAAAACAGCTAAATCTCTTTTCAAGTATGGAAATCCTTTTTTCTTGTAACCTTCCACAACTGAGTTATGGAAGAATACAATTCCCAGCATCCGAGCTCAAATCGAAATCCACTTGTTAATTAGCAGCTGTTAACTCACAAACAGAATTATTCATGGTGTCCACTCTAACATTAATCCCAGCATTAGAGCTAAACCTGTGGTGACCCAATGCATGTTGGCAAAAATCTGATCTGTTATCAGTTATAAAAATGCTGAGAAGGCAGCTACTGTTGCTTGTTGTCTTATTGCTGCACTACATAATTATCTATTTCATTTTCAAATTCTGCATTATTTGATAAACCTAGATGAAACAACTGAATTATGGGCTGGTGTTATCAGTGGCATCCAGGTTGCATCTAATCAATATGCTACTAACACTCTCCTTTTCCTGTGCCTGTTAATGTCTTCTGAACCAACAGCGACAAGGATCAGTATCAGGGCTGAGAGGTAGGCAGTGAATTAAATAATTGAGAAGTGTGTGTCACTGAAGTTGCTCCATTTGCAGGAATTAATTAAAGAGGATGCATACCGACAAGCGACCGTAATCTATCTTATTGATTTTGGGGGGCTTTGAGCCTGAGTGTGTTCTTATGGCATTCTTTCTATGGTGCCACAGTGTGAATATTCATGGTCTCCTATGGCTTTGCAGAACTCTTTAATATATTGTCATTAAAGAAGTAAGGGCTTTGCCTGCAGGGGTTAGGAAAAGAGTTCCAGGCTCCACCCTTCAGCCCCTTGGTTGCTCTTCCAGAGACTGTAGGATTGCATGTTGAATACAATCCTATGCATGCTCATACAGACAAAAGTCATGTTGTAGTTCTGTTCTGATAACCCCATACATTGAGGGTGAGTGTGGTTGGCCAAGCCTGCTAGCTCCTTTCTCTGTCACTGTTTCTCTTGCTTTCCACAAGCTGGAGGGTGGTTGGGGCAAGGAGCCTGCTCTGAAATCATGGGTCTAGGCCATAAAAGGAGCTTTTGTGGGGGAAAAAAGAGCAAGCTTCATTCTTGGGGGTGCCCTCTGACTTGAGGAGGGGCAGAGTGAGTGTGCTCATCTCCACTCTCGATAGTACAGCTGCCATTGCATGAACATCTGCATGCTTGTTCTCAGAAGAAATGTGTGCACAGGATTGTGGCAGGAAGAAATGGTGAAGCTGAAACTGTCCGAAATACACAGTCATGATCAATTTAGAGAAGCATCCAATATGTTGTCAAACCACAGTGGGTGACAGGTTCAGTTCATACGAAGAAAATACTGAAATATAATCTGGGTCATGGAAAGCTTATAGGACAAACCATTCAGGAAACTACACACACACAAATACACATACAGAGAGGGGGCATTCAATTTTTAAAGCTAAGGCCGTTGTCATCTGCAGACTAAATTATATAACAACATTATCCACACACTCTGGACTTGAGATACCTCTGCCTTATCTGTGAATTGTAAAACTGCTCTGGTATCAATAGAAAGTAAACTGAGCTAAAGGGGGAGGGTAGAAATTTAATAGCTTCTTTGAACTGTAAAGGAAGGCATAGAGAATGTTAACAAAGAATGTAATTTAATACCTAATCAATTTACTGATTGGATTTTCCATGAGATTAACTTGGAGCCCAGCAATGAATTGTAGTGATCTTGGGAAATAGCTATAATGACCACCAGCTCTGTGAGGGTGTAGCTGTATAAAAATGATAATGTCAGAGATTCCATACAGCTACTGTAGTTAATTAAAGGCATTCAAATAACATTATGGGTCAAGAATAAACCCACAGCAGTAAAGGAACTGTCAGTCAGCATGTATCACAGCAAATGTACCCTTTAATAAAGGAAAGCAATGATCTCCCATAATAAAAAGGCCAAATTCTGCACTCAGGTAAACATGCAAATTCCCTGTGGCTTAACAATAAGGCATGTTTGTATTAAATGCAGAAGGGTGAGTTAACAACAAATCAAACACGTGCCCTAGGCAGTGGCCTGTAAACGGATCACACTCAATGCAGCCTAGAAACAAGATCTGGCAAAAGCAGATTTTAATTAAATTCCGCTGCCTTTCGCTTCCACCCTCATTTTGGTTAGGCTGCCATCTAGCTGATTTCAAACTTGCCAGATAGGTTTCTTTGTTTGTTCAGCCAAGCTTGAGTGCTGCACAAGAGCCTGCTTGCATTTATGTAACTGACTTAAGCAAGGCTTCGTTTCAGTTGAGATTAAATTCCATTTAATTTATTTATTTATTTATTTGTTTGTTTGTTTGTTTGTTTGTTTCCCACCTTCCCTTTGGTGAAACAAAGTGATGTGTATGGATCTCTTCCCTCCGCACGTTATCCTCACGATGACCCAGGGAGGACAGATGTGCTGACAGAGAGGAATCAGCCTGGAAGCACCCAGTGAGTTTCAGTGCTGAAGAGGGGCTTGAACCCAGATCGCTCAAGGTTTCAAACCCATACTTTATGTCTCTGCTCAGTGCCTGCGTGAAGGAAACTGCTTTCAAAGATAAACAGCCCATTTCCCTTAAGTCAACAAGCAGGGTAGCCAGAAAACAGTCCTCCTTATGAAGGACTGTGCAGCCCACTTCTGTTTCAAAAATAAAGAGAGTTATATGAAGCTGGGAGAGGAAGGGCCAATCCGCAGAGGTAAGCACCCTGGAGAGCAGACTGAGCAGGCAAGCAGATCCCTGACCCTACCCCTGTGAAGAGAGTTACATTCCATTTCTGTTTAAATTATAACTATTTCCAGTTTGTGTTGATACATATAACTTAACATATGCAGATTTTATCCAATTGTGCATATTTTTCTGTCCTCTTTTTTGCAGTAACATGTACATATGTTATGTGCTGTCTAATTGGAATTGGCTGATAGCAACTCTAATAGGGCTTTCAAATATGTGAGGTATTGAAGGAGTGGCTTTAGCACTCCTCCCCAACACCAGTGAGTTTCCATGACTGAGCAGGAATTTGAGCCCAGGTCTCCTAGGTCCTAGTCCATTACTTTATCCCATACACTGTGCTGGGTATCTAAACACATGTTTTAGCCCTGTGTATATCAAGGAAGGAAGGAAGGAAGGAAGGAAGGAAGGAAGGAAGGAAGGAAGGAAGGAAGGAAGGAAGAAGGGAGAAACCTGTCAGTAACTTTGTTCCACATTTCTTTCTCTTCCTTGCACTGCAATAATTTCTTCTTTATTTATAATTATTTTTATGGGTTTGGGTTACATAGATATAGATACAGATGCTTAAGCAAATTTCCACTCATCTGCCTCTACCTAATGCAGTGTAATAAGATGGAGGAAATGATTGGTCCTCCAGATGTTCCTAGGCTACTACTCTCATTGGTTCTGACCACTGGCACGTCTGACTTGGGGTGGTTGTAAACAGGAATCCATCACCTCCAACAAACTCTGGAGGACCATCATTTCCTCACTCGTAAAACATACAGAAGGTACAGCCATCCTCAGGAGGAGAGGACTGTGCTGTACCATCCTGTTGTGTAGTTGTCGAAAATGTCATAAAAAAGAGGTGACCATCCCAAAGCAGTGCCACAAATGTGAGTTTAATACACAAGGATTTCAACAGGTCTTTTAAGAGCTAAATATTCAGTCTTCTGCTTTTTTGGATCAATCAGTCTGTTTTACTTTCACCTAGCATACACTGAAACAGAAATCTATGGTCAAACTAGGATTATTGGGGCCCAACAGCTTGGATGGGGACCCAGGTTTTAAGTGAGTACCAACATGATGCCAGTGTTGGAGTTCAAACAGGCCTCCAACGGAAGGGCATAGTCCACAGCAGATAAGGCCCGGACTGATGTTGGGAGTAAAATCTCCAGCACAGCTATCAGATACAATTCAGATTTGGAGGGAATTCACCACAGCTTGCAAAAGTTACTTTTCTGGACTGGGAATTGAAGCCAGAAAAGTAACTTTTCAAAGTTCTTGGAGGGAATTAACTAGAGGCTGCCTTAGTGAGGATCCTGAGGCATTGCTAGGAGATCTAACCACGAACCCTACGAGTCTCATCACATCTAAGACAAACCACTTCTCAAGGGAGAAGATACAGTCAAGCACAGAATAGTCTGCAAATAGGGAGGGGGCAGAATTCATTCAGTCAAAATTTTCATACAAACTTGCTTACTTTGCTCTTTTTAAACCAATTCCTGAACACAAATGAAAGTGTGTACCAAATTTTGCACTTTTCCAGATTCTTGCAAGACAATTCTCCAGTCCAAGGTACACACAGAAATGCACACATCAGGAAAAATGTGCATAAAATATGTATATTCCTGAAAATTATGCACAACTTTAAACACATTGTATAAGGTGACACTGCTTGCAAAAATGCACACCTGAAGGAAAATGAGGACACTCATGGGTACATTAATGCACGCAATAGGCAGTGTGCACAAAAAGCTTACTGATTTTGGTCCAAAGGAATGGGGAGAGATGCAAGGATAGTCTGGAAAATTGTTAGACAGTTTATTTATGGGATTTCCCTTTCAACATAACTAAGTAAGTGGATGTAAGAATACTCTTTTACCCTCTGGAATTTTACCCTTGCCCCACCCCTATCCATTCCCTCCTTATCCCCTTGTACCCACACCTCAACCCATACCCTTATTAAAAATGAATTTTAAAAAAAGAGAGAGAAAAGCATACTGATTTTCATATGGTCATAGTCGACATTAGTATTGGGACAAAATGAATTCAAGGTTGGGAAAACGAGAAACAAAGCAGGAGCAAAACAGGCAGATTCATCCTGTCTTCTTGGTAAGCAGTGGGAGAGTTATACTCCTAGCTATCATCTAATTCAGGGATGCGCACCGATGAATTTTTACTTTTTTACTGATTTGTTTATGATCACTGCAGATATTCCTTAATTAATAAAGCTGCTGCTCATTCATCCCATTCACTGTCTCATGTTTTTCATACCTGGTAGTGATGGAAAAGTCCTTGGCTAACATTTCCTTGGTTGGTTGGTTGATGAAAAATAAGCACTGGACTTAATATACAGCAAAGGGCAGTAGTGTAATTATCCTGCACAAGCCATGTACATAGGTACAACAGAAGAGCATATTATTTTTTCTAACTGGGTTTGTGAAGTGTCTCCAGGAAGTTATATCCATGGCATTGCCACTTCTCTTCTGCATAAAATATGTTTCAGGTGATTCTTCCTTATCACTACTACATCAACCCCATGAATCTTCCCCCCAGGATGTTTATTTGTGACTGTATTTTTACAAACATAATCTCAGAGATTGCTCAAAGATCAATGTGTTTGTTTGCTAAACTGGGTTTTGCAATCTAGTTTAGCAGCATATGAGTAAGCTCAGACCCAAGAAATACACATGCTTTTAAACCCAACTCTCTGGTTGTTTGACTTGACTTCTACAAATCTTACCAGCTTTTTCTAAGCCCCTGAAATTCTCTTCTTGCCCTCCTCAGCAGCTGAAAAGAATCTATGAAGCCATAATACAGGCCCTTAAAGACCCTTTTTCTGAAGAGTTGAGCTGAAGTTATTAGAAGACCTATTTGGCAAATACAGAACTTTCACCCAAGGAAGGAAGGAAGGAAGGAAGGAAGGAAGGAAGGAAGGAAGGAAGGAAGGAAGGAAGGAATTACTGTAGACAGCAAGTAATAAAAAAGAAAGCTCAGGAGTTCCTGAGTGAATATTATATTCCATTTCATTGAAGTGAAATGGAATAAAATATAAAGTATATAATATAATTTATAAGATATAAATTAAAAATATATAATATATTATATAATAATATTATATATTATATAATAATATATAATTTATATTATATTCCATTTCACTTCAATGGGGAATACTATGGACAAAATGGGACTTAAATTCCTATGAAGTGAATTTTGAAATAGAGTGAACTAATTTATCAGTTATAGGTGCAAAGCCTTTCTCCCATCTAGGAACTCCTGAGCTTTCTTTTTTATTACTTGCTGTCTACAGTAATATAGGCAATGGAATACCACTTACGGAACTCCAGCCTATTCCTGTTATGTTCTCCAGGTGAGCGCATCTGCAGGAACCTAAGGGCCAAACTACATGTTAACTTCCATTTTCCAAGGAACAATATAGTGTTACTAGCTATCTCTGTTGTAATGCAAAGTGATTGAGGGTGTTTTAGTCTTGAATAATCAATTAAGAGCCATTGCTTTACAAAAGATCTACTCCTCACTTGTTCATATGGATCAATTCAGCAACCAAAAAAGTTGGTGTAATGCCACTATATTATTCCTGGGAAAATAAACTTCCCTCCCAACTACTGAGGGAAGCTCAGAAGGAAAAGGGAAGCTTGAGGCTGACAGTGGCAGACAATGTTATATTTTCTGCTAATCATGAAGTCCCAGTGCTTCAATCTTGTGAGCCCTGTCTCCACTGCAACCCCTGTACATGAGGTAAGCATCAGCTTTTTGGCTCAGGAGGGAGTTGATAAGGTATGTGGGTAGTAATTGACAGGAGTTATACCCCAAGTATCTGGAGGACATGAGGTTGACATAGGGTGCTCTTTCCAGTGACTCACTGGAGATTGCTGGACCCCATTTCCACCAGACTTCTGCCTTCCCCTATCCATAAAACTATGTTGGTTCAAAAAAGCTAAGACACTTCCAGGAACATCATTTCTCCTGCAAAGAAAGTCATTGCCATCCTCTAGTGTAGTAATATTGTTGTTTTATTTTATTTTAATACCCTTGTTAGCTGCCCAGAGTAGACTTCGGTCTAAATGGGTGAGATATAAATTAAATAAATGAATGAATGAATGAATGAATGAATGAATGAATAATAATAATAATAATAATAATAATAATAATAATAATAATAATAATAATAATAATAATAATAATAATAATAATAATAATAATATGGCCTTCCATTAACAAAAATGTGGTATTTTTCAGAAGTAGGAGGTAAACCAGAAATGAACTTCCAGTCCAGTTTCTTCTAAAGCACTGGCCCAGGAGGATACTGGAGGGCTGGAGTCTGGGCTGTAGGAATTGCTCTGCTTTAGAGAGTATTTCATGTTTTGAAACTACAATATATACTTTCTCTTTAAATCAAACAAGACTGGAAGGCAAGCTGAAGTTTGGATTGCCTCAGTCAATCAGACACCCATGGGTCTAAGAACTGACTGAAACTCGGCAGGAATTGAACTAGCACAGTAAAGGGTGGCCACAGGGGGAAGCAGGAGATAATGTTATTATTCACATGAGTGGGGCATATCCAGTAACAACCGAATAACCCTGGTCTTGGACTCAATTGCACATAATTCTTTTAAAGTTATACATTTGAGATGTATGCCGACAATTGGGAAACTGTGTTCACTCCAAATGTATCTAATTTCCAAAGTGGTCTTGAGAATCCCATGAGAAATTTTACATAAATGAAAAGTTGCCAATACCTAAGGCTTTCCCTTGAGTCATGCCAAAACTGGATCATACAGTATGCTTCCAAAAATCTGTGATTAACTACGGTCCCTTATTCTGGTAGAAACAGGTGCTGTTAATGATGAATGGCTAGTAGCTCGCTGGGTTGGAACCCCTGGCTGCCAACCAGGGCCTGGGAGTTTGAATCCCCACTGTGTTTCCTGTTAGAAGGGCCAGCCAGAATCCCACAGGGTGTGTGCAGCAGATGCAGTTATGTGCCCTGCCACCAGTGTGGCCTTGGGCAAGCTGCATGGTCCCAAAATGCCACCAGAAGGAGAGACCAGTAGCTACTTCTGAGCACCTTATACCTAGAAAATGCCACCATAGTTACCATAAACCAGGACTAACTTGACAGCATGTAGTTAGTATAGCAAATGGATCTTTGATTAGTGATGAATGGGTTCCTCCTACACATATTGTCCCTCTCTCTCCACTTCTCCTCGTCTTGGCATAAAAACTTAGTGTTTGCATAAAAATATAAACATGTTTAGTGGAACAAACATCTTAAAAACATGTGGTTCCCAAATTTGGGTTCAAACATGTAGTTCCCAAATTTGGATTCAAATTTTGGACTTCAAATTCCAGAAGCCTCAGCTAGCATGGGCAATGATTAGGGGTTCTTGAAGCTGAAGTCCAACCGCATCTTGTGGCCCAAGTATGAGAACTATCCATTTACAGGCCTGTGGGAGCTAAAGGGAGCCTACAACTTCTTCAAGAGCATCCCTGCTTTACTTCGAGGACAATTCAAGCCCTAAAAGTGCAGGCCTCCATACAGGGAACTCCCTCTTCAATCAAAGTGAATGAAAATGCTCCATGTGGAGCTCAGGGACGCCGCACGGTGCAGTACAGACACAGAGCTTTGTGTGTGCTGCTCAGCCTGCCCTGCACCTCCTCAAGTAGGCTGCTGCTCTTGGATGGGGCAGCAGCACACACACGACTCTGCCCTTCGGTATCCTCTTGCCATTTTCCACCTCAAGCACCTTTTGTCAGAGGCAGCTATGTCACTCTGGCTAATGGTAAGGCCAGCTCTGCATCTGATACACCCAACAAAGAACCTATGTGACGCCACAGGGAATAATACTCTTCCTGAAGAATAACATGGGGTATAAGCAAGCTTCTTGATATTCTGTCCGGCAACGTCTCTGACATTTTGCTTAAATGGGCATAATTCACACAGAGGGCAAGAAAGAAATGATGAAGGTACTGCTTCAAGTTTACATCACTTTGATTCTGTGTTGTGCTGGGAGTTCCTATATGGATCTATTTTGGCATACTTGAAATACAGCTGCATCTTTTTCATTCTGTTTTGATGTGGAAGCAGTTAAAAATTGCCTCTGGTAACTCTTTTGAAATCACTGATCTCACCAAATGAGAATTATACATGCTTATTTTCTAAATTCTGCAAGGCAAATTGCTGAATGATCTGTGACATTTACCTCACTGTATCTTCACAGAAATTATGCAGTTTCCACTTTTCTTAAAAACACATTTTCCATCCTAAATGCTGTCTCCTGCAGGGCTATGTGCCCTTCAGAGCCTTTGTCACTGTGGTCCATACAACTGCAACTGAAACAACAAAGGCTTTGCTTTCTTTTCTATACTTAGTACATTTCCGCACCTGTCTTGTCTGCTGAGAAACATGTTACCTTTGCTTGGCAGTAGCTAGAGAAACTGGGATAGATATTATCTTCCAAGATACGGTTCAATCTCCTGTAGAAAGCATTTGAAATGTACTGGATTAGAACTTCAGCAAGCCTATCTTTCTGTTCTTTTCTCATCTACTCCCTTCCTTCAGTTTCCTCTGTGATCTGATCTCATTGCAAATTACTACATACAGCAGGAGGAGGGGAAAGCCTGATAATAGCCCATTGTTCATCCTAGGGACTAATTATAGCAAGAAGGGTTCTCTTAAGGTTTCCTGTATCGGTAATTACAGGTCCACACCTTATAGCTTCAGAATAACAGAAAATGTTCTGGTTACCTTCGGAGTTAGTAAGTTGGTTATGTAGAGTCAAAAGGCTCAGACAAGTCTTCTAGTGAGGACAGGAATGGGTAAGATAGTTGTTCATTTCTTATTCAGTCCTTCCTGAAATAATAATAATAACAAACCAAAATAAATTGAAACCTCAACATCTCCTCTTCGCCAAAGTTTGCCGTGCAGTTCACAAAAAGTCCAAAAAGCAGATAGTTGGAAAAGCCTCAAGAAAGGTGAATTTATTTATGAAGTAGTACATGCTGACCACTGAGTACTTTTGGAGAAACACAAACAAAATTGGTTCATTTAATGAGGGGGAAACGTCCTTGGACAATGTGTCGATTTGAAGGAGTAAGTAGAAAAATGAATATGTACCAAGCATGTGTGCAAGTAATGTCATTTGAAAATACTCACAAATAAATACATGTATTTTTTCAGATGGACCAAAAAACCTGACCTTACAACCCAGTGTAGAATGTAGGATGGAATAGGCTGAGCAGCAGAAAAATTATTATCTGAGTGCAAGAAAGCTCAACCGAATCACCTGGCTTTACTTTAGGATTTCTGACAGCTGAAAGAGGAGATAAAAACACTCTGATAATTGCTGGATGCAGTGATCTTGATCAAGAGAAGAGGTTTATGAAGGCAAGGGTCCTGTTTTACTCACAGTACTATATATTCCCCACACTGCATTGTTGAGTGGTAGAGAACCCATGTAATTCTTGACTTGTTTCAGACTGATAATAGCATATAATAGTGTCAGTTCTGATCTGTCACTCCATTAATAGACCTTTGAGAACCTAATGGATGGATGCTTTGCATTGGCTATTTTTAAAATCCCAGGCAGCCATGAATATGAATGCTGCAGTGTGAAGAAAACAACTTCTTTTATCTGTCTGCATTTGGCATCAGGTTTTAATTGCACTCATAATTCTTTCAACCAGCAGTAATTTCATTAAAGTAAGTAGCAGCAGAACCGGGTCTACAGTTTTGAAGAAATGCATTATTTACAGCCATCCACACAGCCACTTTTGTCTGGCAGTATAGCATGGGTCCTTTGTGTTCTATTCTGTATTCACATAGTGACTGGGTGCTGGGATGCAAAATGTCTTCCTAATGGCACAATCTATCCAGCTAATCTGGATCCAGTTGAAGCACTCTAGTCTCATCAGGATCTCCTGTGCAACATAGCACCCTACTGTTCCCTGTGGCCTCAAAAGCTTGGGGCTTTCCCATATTTCTTGCCCTACAGGACATGGAAATGCATATTGCTATGATTAAACCAGTAGGCAAAGGACAACGTTTCTCTCCTCTTTTCAAGCTTTTCTGGGAAAGCCTTCAGAAAATGCCCGTCTCCAGCCCTTGCATTAATGCTAACTCTCTATGCAAAAAACAAAACAAAACAAAAAACCCTCCACAAACTCTTTGACTTATATTTTAGGAGAAAGTCTATTTATGATGTCCTGAAGCAACGCACATTTGTGATTCATATTTATAAATGGCAACAGTGGCCACTGAATTGGACATAATTTGCCTGAGGGGATAATAAGGTTTTATGAGTTCTTGCCAATATTTGCTTATTTGCAGATGTGATTAGACAAGGGCAAGTGCCTTCTTAGTACTGAGACTCTGTGGAGGGAAAACAATACTTTAGAGCTTAATGCATATTAATAAGGAAAATGCTTACAGAGATTAATATACTTTGAAAAGAAGTATTTAACGTGCCAAGATGAAAAGTCCATACTTGAAAGATGCTCTGTGGGGGTACTGTCTAAATCACAGAAGCCACTCTTAAGAATCCCACTGTCTGACTGCAGTTTCCTCTCCCACACCACACATTTTTAAAGAACCAATGACTGAAATCCTGTTTTCTGAGTTAACTCTTCCATAAACACATACCTGTGCTTAATTTTTTGTAGCCGCCAACAGTAGTGGGTGGGATGTAAGTTAAATAAATAAATAAATAAAATCCATTGATTCAAATGGATCTACTCTAATATCCTAAAGTATCTTTCATCTTGAATCAATGGAACTTAGCGAGGAATGGATTCCCCAAATCCATTCAGTGGGCCTACTCTATAGCAACTTACTACAATATGCAACAGGATTTCAGCCACTGTATCCAAAGACACGAACAACCAAAATGAAGTAATAGGCAGGGATGTTGGTAAGTCTTCAGACCTGAGTCCCAAGTCTGATTCCGAGTCTTTGGTACCAAGGGGTGGTGGTGGGGCAGTGGTGGGGGGATTCAACACACAACTCAGAAAAATGGTTCCAAGTCATGGTTTGAGCACGAGTCGTTGAAAAAAACAACCCCTGAGTCGAGTCTGAGTCAAGTCACTGGTGCAATTTAAGTCTGACTTGATGGCGAGTCCCACAACGCAAGTCCCCATCCCTGGTAATAAGCTCTATATTCTTAACCATATATGCTGTTAGATGTACAACCCGGACAAGGTCAGATCCTATTGGGACCTCACTCTGTACTGGCTAAATGCAGTCTCTCCTCACCAACTCTTTTACCAACTATCCCCATCCCTCCACCCCACACTCAGACCCTTTTGTTAGGACCACTGGCACTAATGTGCCATTTATTGCAGAGGAACAAATGAACTGTAATGCTTGTATTTGTGATTTTGTAAACATAACCATAGAAGTGCAACTCCTAGTTGAAACTGAACTCAGCTTTCCATTCTCTCCCCACTTCTAACTGCACATTCCTGGGGGTAAAGAAAGTGCCTTAAAAGCTGCCAGCCAACTAGAGGAAGTGAAAAGCACTTGAGTAAGAACAATGCACAAACATACTCATTTACTACAACCCCAACCACCCTAGAGGGCAAATGAATGAAAAGGAAGCATGACTCTGTTGGTGTTTCCTTTTCACAGTGCCCTCAATTTGCAAGGGATTAGTTTTGGTGGGCGTGTCTTGCTGAACGTCTGCCGAGTGCAAACCGAGATCAGAAGCAAAGCGAACAGGACTGCCTGCTTTGGAGGCTCACGAGGATGGATGTGGTCTGATCATTCCAGAGAGGAAACAGCACACATAAATGAAGACTTCCTTTTGGGGAAGTTGGAGGAATTGTGAATTTTTGTTATGCAATGACCTGTGATCCATTGGCCATGCTCACTATGGCATCTTGAAAACAGTAGTCTGGTACGGGCACATGAATGGTGACACGGAATGAGCAAAATATACCACAAGAGGGGCAGAACACATGCTTGGCATGGAGACAGTTCTGTGCCTGCTCTCCTCCTATGCTACAGGACAGTACAGATGTGGTCCATGTATAATCCCTGGAGGTGTGAAATGGATATTGCGATGTTAACTTAACCCATTTCACATGCAACCCTACTAGCAGAGACAACACACAACTGAGTCACAGGATGAGGTAAGGTCATGCTTGTATTAATGTGAAACAATTCAGAAAAAAAGCCCTAAATAACAAAAAGGGAAATTAATGGCACTTAGGCCAAAAGACTGGACAGATTCCATGCTGGTGGTAGGAAATGGTGAGAGAATGGTTTAAAATTCTAGGGAAAGATGATGAGCAGTGTACCATTTGGACAGGGAGAGATAAGCAGAAGCCCAAGACCAGACTTTCATTTCAAAACAAAGTTGTAAATAGCCCCAGCTGCTCTTGGATTATTGGATGTGCCAGAAGGCATGTCTTTTGGAACAGTAGTTCCCAACCATGGGTCCCCAGATGTTTGTGGACTAAAATCTCCAGAATCTTTCACCACTAGCTGTGCTGGGCTGGATTTCTGGGAGTTGTAGTCTAAGAACACCTGGGGACCCAAGGTTGGGAACCACTGTTCTAGCAGATTTGGAGGAAGACTTAATTTGACTGGCTAAAGATGGTCATTCAAGGCTCTGCACAACAGGTTATAAATAAACAGGTTATGTAAATTCCTCAGTTCCAGGGACTGATTTTCTGGAGACTGAAGTGTGTTATGCAGTTGGCAAGACTTTGGCACCTTGCACTAGCTCAAGAAATCTTGCTAATCAGGTGCTCAGTGTTTAGCTTAGGCTCAGATAGTTTTCTTATTTTCTTATGTGGGTAATTTTTGTACCTATTGACTTTTTCTCTGAATTGGCTTAAATATTTAAAAGTATTTTTCTCTTTTGAATTTTACTTCCTTTTTTTTTCTTATTATTTAAATAAAACTTAAAATTTCCACCTCGTGTTTCTTGATTGGGAAGCTGTTTCTAAATTCAGTTCCTCAGGCTGGAATTGACCATACACATATTCAGTATAATTTTGTAACTCGGTTTTGTAGTACCTTGAAGGGTCGGTGTTCATCCTTTAGGCACAGAGTTACTGGGCTTGTAGTTCTCTGAGTGAGCGGACTCAACTGTTATTAAACTGTGGCGCTTTTGAGTAGAATTTGGCTGGGTTCTCACTAGAGGTACGGCTTTAAAAAAAACAAAAACCCTCCAACTCCAAGAATTCTCCAGTCAGAATTCTGGGTCTTCCTGCCTGCAGATACATGGGTAGACACTTGCACACGCCTAGATTTCACACAGCATGAGAAAAGCCCACCGTACAGGTTGTCTTGTGTCTCTTTTTTGTACCAAAAGGAAAGTGTGTCAGTGCTCCTTGGGAGGTGTAGGTCTTTGTTGGAGGTATAGTTCTTTGGGGGTTCCCTATATCGAGCCTACTGGGCAGCCTCCTGTAAAGACAGAGATAGATAAAGAAAAGCTACCAGTAGTTCAGCCAGGGCAAAGATAGGGCAAGTTGAGAGATATGACTGGACCACAAAACAAAGAAAATATGGGCTATTTTTTTTCTCCTTATGCTGTCCTTTTGTCACACACAAAGGTGGGATCATGTATCTCAAGATCATAAATGGAACACTAAAAAATGTTAAGTTTTAGAGTTCAGCCTTAGGCTGCTGAATCAGGCTGCCATGAAAGAGCAGCAAACTGCTTGTTATTTATTAATATCATTACTCTCAGCATGAAGCACTTGTCCTGCTCTTCAATCTTGGGTGGCAAGCCCAACCCAACCCAACCCCTAAAATAATGTCCAGCATTGGGCATTACTCTGGCTTAACTCGGGGAAGATGGGCATAATTTCCTGTTCTGCTTCAGCCAATAAAGTATCTTCAGTCTGCCCAGGTATTTTTGTAATACTAGAGAGGAAAAACATGTATGTCGTTGTGGAGTTACCTACTGATTATTTGACCAAAGAAATTCACAAGGAATTATCCATGTTGCTGTAATTGAAATGGTAAAATGTCGGTATTTTATCCAGAGCTCAACCAGTCATCTGGAAAATGGAAGCAGACACTGGACAAAAAAGAAGAAAAATCCTCTTTTACCACTTAGCAGTAGTAAAGTCAGATAACTGTGGCAATATACACAGTAAATGTTTAAAACACAAAAATTACGTCTAATTTGTTTAATGTTTCTTGGAAGTGAGTGGGGACACAAATCATATTTAAAAACAATAAAATGTAATTGCACATTTATTACTGAAGTAATTTGAAGTTAGGAAGTAACAAGGTTTATCCTATAGCTCACACATCCTAAATCACCGTGGAGTTCTTGTAATAATCAATATTTAATTAGCTTATAATTACTCACAATAACTGCCTTTTAAATGCAAACTAAATGGTTCTTTGAGATATTTTGAGGGTTATTCATTTGTCCTAATAGGTCATTTTAACCCAGAGTTTAGAATTAAACACTGCTAAGAATTATTCCTACTTGTAAAGAAGGTATTTGCATTCTTAGAAGAGAGCTGTTCAGCTAAAAACATGATACAGCAGAACTGAATGACTGATTTTATGCAAAACATTTCCCACAAAATTAATACAATAGTTTGGCAACTTTCAGGTAAGTCACTAGCTTCAAGCAATTCTTTTTAACTCATCCAAGCCTAGGTAAAGGTAAAGGTTCCCCTTGACATTTAGTCCAGTCGTGTCTGACTCTAGGGGGAGGTGCTCATCTCCGTTTCCAAGCCGTAGAGCCAGCGTTTGTCCGAAGACAGTTTCTGTGGTCACGTGGCCAGCGCGACTAGACACGGAACGCTGTTACCTTCCCACCGAGGTGGTACCTATTTATCTACTCGCATTTTTACATGCTTTCAAACTGCTAGGTTGGCAGGAGCTGGGACAAGCGATGGGAGCTCACTCCGTTGCGTGGATTCGATCTTACGACTGCTGGTCTTCCGACCTTGCAGCACAGAGGCTTCTGCGGTTTAACCCGCAGCGCCACCATATCCCATCCAAGCCTAGCCCTGTACAAATTACACTGAGCCTGCATCCAGGCAAAATTTGAATGTAGTTAGGTCCTCAACATTTTTGCTGAGAAATAAATCCCATAGCCCTTACTCCTTAGCAAATGTGGTAGGACAACAGCAATCAAGTCCAGCCGCTTTAAGCACATCCTTAAATCTCTGCTCCTAAAATTCATGAGATCCAAAAAATGCTTTATTTTGCTTTATTTTTAGATGGGTTGTGCCTGAAAACAGCACAAAGAAATCCCAAACTTGTGGGAACTGCATCCTCTCTTCTGAAGGCCAGCTGGCATATGACAGGATTCTTAACTAGTGCAGCCCATTGGGGAGCATATTAAGATTTCAAGGGAGGTGTGTACAGCTTAAAAAAACTAATACAAAAACGAATACATAATATACTTTTAACTTAAAAAAACCCAGGAAAAATAAAGGATTTATTTGATTTTCTCAGTGTGCAGTGTATTGTGCATGATGGTATATCCCATCATCTTTTTTAAAAATCTTTTTCCCCTTATGCTGGAGTGACATGTTTATTAGGTGTGGATGATACCACTGTCTACCTCCTTAGAATTCTCCCATCTAAAACTACTGATGTCCTGACACCAAACATTAACCCTTACAAATGTTTGAATTGTTTTTAGTTGCAATAAATCAAATTTCAAATACAATTATTGCAAAGGCAAGTTTGAAGAGAAGGAGGCTTGAGATTTTTTCATGTTTATCAAAGAAGGGCATGAGTTGAAAAAGGCTGAGAAACTGTTAGATGATTATATTAGCTGCTGCCTCATTGAATGTGTTGTAACAAGGCAAAAGACACACTAATTTGCAAACATGTCAGCACTAGTGGGTTCTCTTCTCCTCTAGTTCCTTGAAAGGCACCAACTAGAGATGGGGCATTCATATTCATATACTCAGTAGCTGAGTGGGGAGACTCATCATCCCACCCCCTGGTTGGAGTGACCAGCAGTGCAGGAGGGCGGAGAAGCACTAACAGGGCTACACCTGAGATTGGTGTGAAGAGCAGGACACTGGCCACATGCGCTGCGTGGTGACCCATAAGTGGATGGGTCGGTTCGGGGAGATGGGACTAGACTTCCCAGCCATCTGGGTCCGGGGTATTCGTATACAAATATGAATATCCATTTGTAGCTCTAGTAGGCCTTTGGGCCTACCAGGAGGCAGCATAGATGCCGGAACAACCTGCACAAGCTCTCTCAGACAGCAATGTGACTTTTGTGGTCACCTTAATATTTTCTGAAATATGTTTTAGGAGGACTGTCAGGAACAAGCTACCTTACAGGTGGCCTGTCATTAAAACCACAACTTCTTTAAGTACTGATCGTCAGAGCAGGAGCTTTTTAAGCTTTTGAAGGCAGCAGGAAAAGAGGAAGACCAAATATGAGATAGGTTGACTTCACAAGGGAAGCACCAGCTTTCATTTTACAAAAGCTGAGCAGAGCTGTTGAGGAGAAAACATTTTGGAGGTCACTCATTCATGGAGTAGCCCTATATTGGTCTCTCTGCCAGGCGCGAAGCTGCCGTGGTGGGAGCGCTTTGTCCTCCCGTCCGGAGAACGGATCACGGTGGATGATGCCACCCCCAAAGAGGGCAGAGCGATGGAACTTTTAAAAATAGGAGTCCCTCTTCACCCGGCCTCCTTTGCATCGGCCAAGCAAGAGGGAAGTCGCACTGCTCTGAAGAAGCGGTTTCGCTTTCCCCGCACTCGGCAGAGCGAGAAGCCTCAGATTTTCGGGTCACGCATCGGCGCGGTCCCTGGTTGTCTAATTTACTTTTAGTTTTTACTTTTATGGTTGTGTTGCTTACAGGGGTGATGTAGCGTCCCCCTTTGCTGTTTTTTGTGTTAAAAAAAAGGATAGGAAATGTTCAATAATTAGTTATACAGTGGTGCCTCGACTTACGGAATTAATCCGTATTGGAACGGTGGCCGCAACTCAAAATTTTCGTAAGTCGAAGCACCATTTCCCATAGGAATGCACTGAAAACCGATTAATCCGTTCCGGCCGAAGAAAAAAATACCAAAATAAAATAAAATAAAATAAACAGAGCAAGTCCCGCGCTGGGACTGCAAAAACAAAACAAAACAAAACAAACAAATCCAAAAATAAACATTGGAGCAAGTCCCACGCTGGGACTGCAAAAAAAAAAAAAAAAAAAAAAATCACCAAAAAAAACACAACACAGAAACATAACCCCCCCAGCCCAAACCTACCCTCCAAAACCCACCCAGAACAACTTTTTTAAAAGGAAAAAGGAGCACCTTACCAGTCTGAAGCCTCCTCAGCCTCCCGGGCTTCCCTGCTGACTCCGGCGGTCACGGTGGCGGGGAACCCCGAGAGGTCTCTGACGGCGGCGGGGAAGTCGGTGAGGCCTCCGGCGGCGGCGGTCACGGCAGCGGGGAGGCCTCCGGCAGTGGCAGTCACGGCGGCGGGGAACCCCGGGAGGCTGAGCCCAGCCGGGATGGTCCGGCGGCTTGCCTCCCGGCGGCTTGCCTCCTGGTGGCGGCGGCAGCAGCGGGGGAAGCCTGGGAGGCTGAGCCTCTCTTTTCCTAACTGTTGGGGCAAAGAAGCAGCCTCTTCGCCACCAACATTTTAAATTTCCCGCCCTTTCCCCCTGCCTTTTTCCTTTTGTAAGTGGAAGCTCCGGCTGCAAGTCGAAGCAAAATTTTGCGGCTGGAGTTTTTCGTAAGTCGAAATTTTCGTAAGTAGGGACGTCCGTAAGTCGGGGCACCACTGTATCTGCAAGGGAATGCAGAGGGGATGCCAAGGGATTTATGTAGTAATTGAAGGCTAGTGATTCTCTCCTTTAGAGTTGGGGATAAATAAATATAAAGAAAGAAAGGGAAAAGATTGGAAGAAGGAGGGAGGCCATTAGATTAATTGATATATAATTGGCATCATTAATTAATAAATAATTTTTTTTTAAAAAAGGTGGGGGAAGAATTTTGTGCATTATGATGAGTACTAAGAACCCTGCTGGGTCCAGTCTGGGAGTTTGCAAAAAAAAAAAAAAAAAACAAAAAACAAAAAACAAAAAAAAAACACACACAGAAAAACCCAAAACACTTATAGTAAGAATTGGGTAGATTGCTGTGTCCACTGCTGGGTTCTACATTACATGTTTATTTAAAAAAAAGGGCAAACAACAATGGAGAACCTATAGCTTACATAATTAAGTAAGAGAAGAACTGCTCGGCTCAGTGTTTTGGGTGTTTGACTGCACAGCCAGAGAATAGGAGTTTGATTCCCCTTCTGGACAAGGAATGGACTCAGTGATCCACAGGATTCTTTCAGCTTTGCAGTTCTAAGATTATGGGTGCAATATAGTCAGATTAATTAAAAAAAGAAAAGAAAAGAAAAGAGGGTCAAGGTTCTAAGAGGGGCAAGCAGCTCGCAAAACGTAAGGCCCCTCCCAGGCCTCCTCCAATAATTTCTTCATTTGAGGATGAGGAGTGGCCTGATTATAGCGCTGTTCTGGGAAGATCAGGGAGCTTGAAGTAGGAGAGCCATTGCTAAGGTAGAGGTTGATTCGGGCACCCCCTGGACGTCAAGTATGGAGTCTATGGGGCTGGATGGCTGAATTGAAGCAATGGGGTGATGTAATGTTGTCATGAATTGCTCTTTTAGATAAGAAGTGTTCTGCTTCAGTAGCGGTGTCTTCGGCGAAGACAGCAGGCGGCGGCCACCAGCCCATGGGTATTGATGCTGAAGTTGCTCCAGTGCCAGAGTCTCTGGCAGTGGCAAGCAATCAAACTGAGGATCAGGGCGAGGAGGAGCAGACCAGTCCAGGTCCGGCTGTATCAACATTGGGCACTGGCCGTCAGGAGTCAGAGGTACCTCCCACCAGTGCTGCGATAACAGCGCTGACAGTTGCAAGTGAGGCAGCAACCACATCCACACACATATAGAAGGGATGTGGCCTTGGGAGGAAGTTAGCTCAGATGACAGCCGGTTACTGCTAGGCATCATAGGGAGAGGTTCACCCACAGTGGGACTGCCTGTACTGGATTGGAAACCGTGCACAGCACCTTACCCGCAATTGTCCCTTCCTAAAATGCCATCTGGCTGGATAGGTCAGTGGTTCGGGTATTGTCTGCGGAGCTAGAGGTTGGGAGTTTGATGCCCTGCTGTGCATGCTGCCTGTGGGGCACCTGTGTGACCTTGTGCAAGCTGCACGGTCCCTGGATGTAATGCGCCTTGGGTCTTTTTCCTGAGCTCTGGCGGGCTGGTTGGTTCAACCCCGCCTGTTGCTGGAATTAATACTATATGATTGGGCAATGCCAATAGGGTGCTCCATCTCTAGTGCTGCATTTGAGTTTTTCAGCTCATTGTTGGAATGGATGCCGAAGCGCAGGGCGGGGCCTTCACACAGACTTTTCAGGTAGTGCCAAGGGAATGCAGGGGTCCTTTAGCAAAGGAAAATAGACAATCCCTGTATTGTGATTACCGTTTTGGGGATCGCTTTAGACATCATCCAGCAATCAAGCTGATTGCCAGGAAAATTAGTGGATCTCAGGTTTTGAATTCGGGACCTGTTACATCGAACTGGAGTTATGTTGAGGGAGCTGCAAGACGTAGTAGATCACCTCAACTTTTTGTGCAAATTGATTGCTCCAGGCAGGGTTTTATGGAAAGCTGTGCGAAACCATGAGTGGGTTAACATACCTGCATCACAGACAGTAACTTTCAGTGGGAATAAAGAGGACCTGCGCATCTGGTTACAGTTCTTAAATAGTTTAATCAAATTAGTTCTTGAGAGATGAGGTGCGCTTATGTGCAGAGTTTCTGGTCTAATCTGATGCTGCTGGGTCAAAGGGATACAGGATTTTAGGGGCTGATGGAGTGCCGGCTTATGGCCGATGGAATGTAGTGACTTCGAAGTCACCCGTGATCTTACATTCATGGATTTTTTTCCCAGTATTGGGAGCCCTATGTTTTGGGGCTGACATTTGGGCCAATGCGGCCGTTATGTTTTGGCGTGACAACAAAGAGATGGCCATGAGGTGAATAATCTTACATCAAGAGATGGAGTGCTGGATTATGGCCGATGGAATGGCGTGGCTTTGAAGTCACCTGTGATCTCCATTTTTGGAATTTTGTCCAATATTAAGAGCCCTATGGCTACGAGCTGACATTTGGGCCAATACTGCTGTCATATTTTGGTTTTCACACAGCGGTGTGGATGCATCACACATCAAGTGATGGAGGCTGGCCCATGGCTGTATGGAGCGGAGTGACTTCAAAGTCACCCATGACCTTACATTCTAGAGCTTGTTCCAATATTGGGGCTCTATGGCTTGGGGCCAACATTTGGGCCAATTCTACCGTCATCATTTGGTGTGACAACACGGCTGTGTTCCAGGTGAAAAATACCCTCACAAAGTCTCAGAGGTTTATGCAATTGATGAGCCTTCACGCTGCGCTGTTTGTGATATAACCTCGAGTGGCTTGCTATATGCCTGGCATAAAATGTTGAGCTGTGTGACGCCAACAGATCATCCGGTTCAGGTCATTGGCTCAGTAAGCTCAGGCTCAACCAGAGATATTGCCGCAAGAGGCATGGAGCATTGGAGGAGTGAAGCCAACAGGGCAAGTAGTTTAGCAGTCGATCCTAGTACCCAGTGCAGCCACAAAGCTGCATGTGGAGAATTTTTTGCATTTTGCTTTGGAAAAGGATCGGGTAGACCATGGCCTATAACACCACTCTTATGTCCCCCCCCCCCCAATTTTTTGTTCCAGTTAGGTCAGGTTTGGAAGGAGAGTTGCATGGGACAATATGAGGTCATATTATTTAAAGCAATGACGCTTTGTGCAATTTGGGGGTGTTTAGAATCAGCGAGCTGGTAAGGGTGTCAAGAGTAGATAATGAAAAAACGGCATTACAGATGAACGACTTATTGGTCTCCGAAGACAGAGTTTGGTTTCATCTCTGCCGTTCTAAGCCGGATCAATTAGGAAAAGGTCAGGTGGTAAGCCTACGACTTTTTTCAGCTGAGGAACTTTCCCCGGTTAGGGCCATAGCTGCCTATGTTGAGTTACGGGGGACTTCAGCAGGGGATTTATTTCACCATATGGATGGCTCTCACCTCACAAGGTACGAGTTTTGGGCTGTCACTTTCTGGGGCTGCGCAAGGCAGGCATTGCGGGATCGTAAAATGGCACCCAGTCATTTAGAATAGGTGCAGCATCCACAGCAGCAGTTCTTGGATATCAGGGAATGGCCAGATTAACTAGGAAGGTGGTCTTCACATAGGTTCAAAACTTATATATGTTCTCTCCCTCAATAGATGCTAGTGTTTGCTTTCTTTTTAGGACTCCAGATGGGCCGAAATTTTGGCTGTGATGGCCGGCTTGGGGCATATAAATAGCCCCATGCCGTGGCTGGTAGTGCGAAGGGAAGAGTCGGGGTGAGTTCATGGAAGTCACAAGGTGCAAAAATATTCTATCTCCCTGTCAGGTGGTGCCAATAGGGCTGCTGACGAGAGGTGGTTTCTCCATGGGGGAACCTCCCGGGCAGCAGTTCACCTAGGGTCATGAGGCTTGGTGGGCTGCAGCACTGGGAGTAACCCTATCACCGGGCACCTGAATACGTGCTGTACAGATGACAGCACGATTCAGAAATAGGAACTCGCCTTGCTCTTGAATGATCCGGATGTAAAGACTACACCGGATTTGGAGATAATATCGCACTACATTAGGCCCCCTTGTAGATTGGGGTTTTAGTTTAAATAGTTAATAAAGTTGTGGCCCAAGTTTTAACCCAACAACCTGTGTCTGTCTCTTTATTCCAGGCTGGGGGGACAATGTACAGTATGTGACTCAATGACACATGACGACAACAACTGTTTGCAGATTAGCTTTCTTTCTTTTGTGATTGGTCAGTGGGAGTTAAGCACACGGTTTCTTTGTAAGTATGATTGCTTTATGTTTTTTTTTTTTTTGTGAACTGTTGCCAGTGGATGGTGATATAAAAGCAGAACAAAGTAAAAGTCACAGGAAAGGAAGAGGAGGAGGAGACAGCCACAGAAGCAGGAAGAATGGTCAGGCTATGATTTGGGGGTCCAAATAAAAAATGTGTACTACAATAGATGAACCAGGGATGCGTCTATCCAGGGGAAGCTGCCTTCTTCCACTTCAGTTTATTTAGAGTGCTAGTCACTGTTCTAGGAAACATGCACTCTTTCAGCAGCTGTTTGAGCAATACTGGAGATGTAACTGAATACAATTATGTACCCTTTGTAAAACAGAAGATTTGGCATGGACAGGAATACTGGAGGTTCTGAATGTGCTGTTGTCTAGCTGGATGAAAAACACTGCTTTTGAATATTAATCTTGGCAGAGGAGATGGTATACTACTGGCTGGATATCCATATGGAAGAGAGGGTGAGAAAGAAGGCAAACAAAGAAAGGAGTGCTGTTTCTAGTGCGAAGCTTGGTAAGAGAAAAATGTGGTCTACCAGACAGATAGTACGCACCCTCCTGAGTTCAGCTGGTGTGATCTAATAATAATAATGTGCATTGATTCCAATTCATGATGACCCTTCCCAGGGTTTCCTAGGTGTAAGAGCATTCAGAAGCTGTTTGCCGTTCCCTTTTCCTGGAGACACTCTGGGACTGTGTAACTTGACCACGGCCACACAGGTTGGCTGTTTTTGTGCAAGGCACAATGGGTAATCAAACTCCTGAGCCCCGGCTCCATGCTCCTGCTCACTGAGCTATCCAGGCAGCACTAGGTTGATTTTACTCACATGTTAGATAGGGACTGGATGGCAACTTACAGGTCGGTCAAAGACATGGAAAATCTTCAAAAATAATACCAAAGGGCATGGAAGATATTTCATAGTATGCTCACTTTTGAAACTCTGCACTAGAGATGGGCAGATCTGTCAGTTTTGGTTGTGTAGTTTTTCCAGGTTTCAATTCATTCTCTTTCTTTATGACATCAGTTTCCAGTTTCCAATAAGTCTACTCAGAAATTCATATGGATTTAAAATGTGTTTTTCCAGCATAGTTGTATGCACTCCAGCCAAGTATAGGCCTAATATATTATTTTTGCAAGCAGTTTTCCTTTGTAAAATGCTGTTTTACTGCATTTCTGTCTGCACTCCCACATTTCTGTCTGCACTTTTCCCTCGTATGCCCTTTTCCATTTTGTTGGGAGAATTGCATTGCACAAGTCAAGAGAAGTGTGAATACCAAAAAAACCCAACTGTGTTCCAGTCCACTCATTGATTCGGAAAGTGCAAATTTGATAAGTTTGTATCAATTTACAAACTAAAAAATTTCTCCCCCTCCCAGCCCTGAATGAAACAGTACCAATCGACTCGACAGCAGATAAGCAAGATGTGGTCACTTTTCAAGCAAAGTCAAGCCAGTACTGATAACTTAGTGAAATAGAAACTTAGGAAAACTGGAAAGCAAAAGCAAAAACAAAATGCTGCCATTGATATAGGAGATAATTAGACATTTTAATGCAATCTTGCTGCTAGGTGTCAGAGAGCTGAGCATGCCAGAGTTTTTACAACCTTGCATGCTGCCCCTAGTAGGTGTGGCTAGGTGGGACCTTTCTGGACTGGTGAGACTGTCAATCTATCCAGCATTAACCAATTGTTCTCTACTACCTCTGAATTCAAAGAGAGCCCTGCCTCTCTGCTTACTGCTCTTTCCCTCTCTTGATTTTGTTTGTTGCTGAAAGCAGCCACATTTGTCAATCTGCTTTTTGATTTGTTCACAACTCTAAGTAAATAAAATGGTTTTCATTCTTTCTCCTACTAATGTCTCAGAGCAAGTTATTCAGCTTGTGAGTGCCAGTTGATGAGGAAAAGAGGTGGACTAATATGGGGATCTTGAACCTATTCTGTTCTGTGAAACCCTGCACTTCTGTTGGGCAGCTACCAAAATTTCAAAATTCCACAACAGAGCATACAGGAACATTTCACAAGGTGTGGCTGGCTTTGTGCTATATATTTCAGCTGAACGAGCAACAAATGGGAGAGCTCATCAACTCCATTTAATCCATCTTGTCATTTGTTCTAATTCCAAAGCCTTTGAGAAGTAATTCCAAACCTTTGTTCAGTTTCTAGAATCCAGAAGCTTTCTTCTCTTACTGTATGCAATATATCTGATCCACATAACCCTTGCTGTGTTGGTTATAAATGACTCTTTTGGTCAGCTGTCACCTCTTTTTTTTAATTATTTAATTACTTGGGATAGGGTATGGGATACAGAAGGTAAAAGGGGGTGTTAGGGGGGAAAAAAGGGGGGGAGGAGAAACACAAAATATACTGACATCCAGTCTATTCATATTGCAATATCAAAATTCATACTTTCCGCTTTTCTACTATTCTCTGCCTTTCAGATTTTAGTTCAGGTTTACATTCTAGTTTTGATCTGTGTTATTCAAGCACTATCTGGTGACTCTAACCATTTATAAAATAAATCCCATCGTTCAGTTGCCTTTTGTATAGGACAGTCTTTCATCACTTCTGATAGAATGTCCATTTCTGCCGCTTCCCGTATCTTCTCCGTAAGTTCCTCTTGTTTTGGTATCACCGTACTTTTCCAATTTTTGGCATAAAGAATTCTGGCTGCTGTGACTATATATATAACTAAGCACTTCTTTGCCTTATCTATATTATCTGGTATCATACTCAATAGAAACAGTTCTGGAGTTAATGGAACCTTACAAAGCAATATTTTTTGTAACAAAGTATGCACTCCTATCCAATATTGTTTCGCTACTCTATAAGTCCACCACATATGATAAAAGCTTCCCTCGTGTGCTTCACATTTCCAACAAACATTTGACACATCTGTATAAATCTTTGACAATTTTTCCGGAGTCATATGCCACCTATAAAACATCTTGTATATGTTCTCTTTAAAATTAACCGATTTTGTAAGCTTTATATTATTTTGCCATATTTGGGACCATTGATCAATATCAATATTATGGCCTATATTTTGTGCCCACTTAATCATACATTCTTTAACCATCTCGTCTTGCATTTTAATTTCTAACAAATAGTTATACATTTTCTTAATTATTTTGTCTTTTGAGCCTAATAGAATTTTATCAAATGTCGTTTGTTCTGTGTAGAAACCCTCTATTTTATCTTTTCTGTATCTGGATTCCAGCTGTGCTCTGGGCCACCAGTCTATATATATGTTTTGTGTCTCTAACTCTTCTCTGGACCTTAACTCACAGTCCTTTTTAAATAAATCTTGATATCTTAGAAGCTTCGCTTCCATCATAAGGTTAGGTTGTGTAAAGGCCTCTATAGGTGAAACCCATACTGGTGTTTTTTGGTAAATTTGTTGAATAATCTTTTTCCAAGTTCCTAATAGAGCTCTTCTTATCATATGTGAATTGAAATGTTTTTGCTCTTTATCTTTTTTATACCATAGAAAAGCATGCCAACCGAACTGCAAATCATGACCCTCCAAATTGAGTAATCTATCATTTTCCAAAGTTATCCATTCCTTTATCCAGTCTAATACACAAGATCTATAATACAAAACCCAATCTGGAAGACCAAAACCCGCTCTCTGTTTGGCATCTTGCATTGCTTTGATTTTAATTCTTCCTTTTTTACCTTGCCACACAAATCTCATAATTATCTTATTAAGTTCTTGAAAAAAGGACTGTTTTAATATTATGGGAATTGTCTGAAATAAAAATAAAATTTTTGGCAGAATATTCATTTTGATAGTTGCAATTCTTCCCATCAGCGATAACTGTAATTTGTCCCATCTCTCCAAATTGATCTGTATCTCTTTAATCAACTTTATGTAGTTATCTTTGAATAAAGTACTCGTTTTCTTTGTAATTTGGATCCCTAAGTATCTAATTCTCTTTTCTTCTTGGAAGTTAGTCTTTTCTATTAGCTTCTGTCATTCTTGTTCTCTCATATTTTTAACAAGTATTTTTGTTTTCTTTTGGTTTATTTTCATTCCTGCCATGTCGCCAAAATTTTTCAGCATCTCCATCAGATCTTCTATTGAGTCCATTGGGTCCTCCAATATAATGACTAGATCATCTGCAAAGGCTTGGAGCTTATAAGTATGACCTCTTACTTTCAGTCCTTTTAATTCCTTTTTATCTCTAATTTGTTCAGTTAATATTTCTAAAGTAAGAATAAATAATAATGGCGAGAGCGGACACCCCTGTCTAGTACCTTTCTGTATTTGCATTTCTTTTGTCAATTCTCCATTAATTCTCACTTTTGCCTTTTGCTGAGTATAGATTGCTTTGATTAGTTTCAAAAATCTTTCTCCAACTTGTAGCACTTCCAGTTGATACAGCATAAAATTCCAATTCAGATTATCGAAGGCTTTCTCCGCATCCAAGAATATCATGGCCATCTGTTTCTCCGGGTGAGCTTCATAGTATTCCAGAGAATTTAAGATTATCCTTATATTATTTTTCATCTGCCTTTTTGGAAGAAACCCCGACTGGTCTTGATGTATTAACTGTATTAAAATTCTTTTCAGTCTAGTTGCCAACATAGTCGCATATATTTTATAATCCACGTTCAGTAATGAGATCGGTCTGTAGTTTTTGATTTCTTTACCCTCTGTGTTTTCCTTATGTATAAGGGAGACTATCGCTTCTGTCCATGTTGGTGGCAATTGTCCCTTTTCCTCTACACATTCCAAAAGCTTCTTATATGGATTGAGCAATACATTTTCCAATTCTTTATACAAATATTCCGCTGGCAGACCATCTGGGCCTGGTGCTTTCCCTTTTTTTGTTTTTTGAGGGCTTCTATAATTTCTGCATATGTTAAGGGCTCATTTAAGGACTGAATTTGTTCTTTAGACAGTTTCATTTTATTATGTTTCCATACATATTCTTTCTGGGCTTCTTTATCTACTTCCTTTCTATTGTATAAATGCCGATAGAAATCCTCAGCAATCTTTTTTATTTCTTCTTGTTTAAATTTCTCCATCCCTGTTTCATCTTTCAATGTTCGTATTATTGTTTTCTCCTTCTCTTTCCTTAATTTATATGCTAACCATCTCCCCGGTTTATTTGCGTTTTCAAAAAATTTTTGCTTTGCAAATTTAAGCTTCTTTGCAGTTTCTTCGGTGAGCAATATATTTATCTGGTGTTGTACATACTTTATCTTCTCTTTCAGTTCTGTATTTGTCGGATTTTGTTTCAACTGCAACTCATCTGAGGCTAATCTACTTTCCAGAGTCTCATATTTTTCTGTCTTTCTCTTTTTTGTTTTGCTGCAAATCTTATAGCTATTCCTCTAAAGAATGCCTTACTTGCCTCCCAGACCATTATCATTGATGTTTCTGGCCTTATATTCTGTTTAAAGAAGAGATCCATTTCTTCTTTTGCTTGCTTATTAAAATCCTCATTTTTTAAATGTGCAATATTAAGCTTCCAATTAAATTCTCTTGGTTTGCTACTCAATTGTAATGAAATTGGACTGTGATCTGCAAATGTATTAGGTAAGATGTCTATTTGTTCCAATTCTTTCATTAAGCTTGTTGAGATCCAACATGTATCAATTCTTGACCATGATTTATGTCTATTAGAATAAAAGGTATAGTCTCTTGTCTTTGGGTTGCATGTCCTCCAAGCATCTATAATATTTACTTCTTCCGCCAGCTGTAAGAAGTTTCTTGGGATTGTCCCTCTCTTTTTTTAGTTATTTTATCTGATTTTGTGTCTAGTTCTTTGTCAAAAACAGCGTTGAAATCTCCTATCACACAATAATAATCATAATCTTTATTTGTCAGTTCTAGTTGCAGTTGTTTAAATTTTTTTTCTTGATTTCCATTTGGCGCATAAATATCAACAATTAGCATTTTCTTTGATTCTCTTTGGATTTCCACCATTAATATCCTTCCATTGTCTGAGGTGAAAATTAGTTTTGGTTCCAGTTCTTTCTTTACATACATAGCCACGCCTTTCTTCTTTTTACTTACGTCCGAAGCTGCAAATAATTTTCCTAACCTTGGGCATTCCAGCAGTTTCTGGTCTACTCTTTTCATATGGGTTTCTTGAATACAAATGATATCAGATTTCTGTTTCTGCAATTGTAGAAGGATCTTTTTTCGTTTTTGAGGTGAGTTCAGGCCATTTATGTTGACTGAAAAAATCTTCATTTGTTTTCTAGTCATCTTGTTGTTGGTTACTACCTTTCTGTTTTTTCCTCGTCCTGCTTCTGGTACATCTTGTCTCTGCTACTTCATGATCTCCTGGCTCTATATCTGATTCTGATTGTGATGATTGAGTTGATTTCTCTTGGGGGTCTTTCTTCTGATTTTCTCTCCTTCTCTCTTTCACCCTGTGTTTTCAGATTCTTCTCATTTTCCCCCATAAAATCTTGCGCTTTCATCGGCGATGTTATATTATATCTCTGTGTATCAATTCTGAAAAATAAACCTTCTGGTGTTAGCCATCTATATGAAATTCCATTTTGTCGAAGTAACAATACCAGTGAGGAGTATTCCTTCCTTCTCTGTCTCATTTGCCAGGGAATTTGTTTTAAGACATTGATTTTCTTGTCTTCTATTATCAATTGTTTATCCTGTGAGATTCTTAAAACCATGTCTCTGATTGATTTCTTCGTAAATCTCACATGGATTTCTTTAGGTAACTTATTTCTTCTGATATGTGCTGTGCTCACCCTATAAGTTGCTTCCAGACATTGACGAAGATCTGCTTCCTCCATCTCTATTTCTGCAGCCAAAGCTTTACTCATCTGTCTCTAGAAATCTTCCTTTTCTGGCACATTTTGAAATCTCAACATTTTCGATGCTCTCTCCATCTCTAACATTATTAATCTGTCATCATTTTGTTTTTGATTCTTCTGTACTGCCTGTAGTGTTTCTTCAGTTTGGTTCAACCTGGCATCTGTACCTTTCATTTTTTCCTCAATATCTTGTGTTTTCATTTTGATTTCCGTTATCTGTTGCTTGGCTTCTGATATATCCATTTTCATATCCTTTATCTGATCTGCTATTTGGGTGAGACGTTCATTTACTTGTTGGAATCCTGTTGTTAATAAATTTTGCATGGTGGTCTGCCATTCTTTATGTGATTCTTGTGCCACTAATTTTCCCAGGCCTTGTGCCTGAGCAGGAGAGGTTCCAGGCGTTTGGGGTTTTGATTTTTTGGAGGCCATTTCAATTTCCCTATTTAGCCAAGAAACAAAGCCCACTATCAACAACCTCACCTAAAACCTTCCTCCGATACCCAGATATTACAGTATATCAATCAATTTTAAGCCCAACAGTTTAAAACACAGCCGTGGTAGAAATGTTCCTTCTTCTCGAAAGTCCTAGCAACGTTGTTATATCCCCAACCTCTGTTCCCAGATTCTCCACGCCGTCCAACAAGAAAAGTCCAAGCTGACAACAACCCGAGTTTCAAACGTCAATATTTGTACAGTTCCCACCTCGTTACGATAATCCAAAGTCCCAAACGATGTTCCAGATATCAAATGGAGCTAGGAAAGATCTCCGGCTTTCCCGCCTCAATATTTGTACCCTTCCAATCTTCTTACAATGTTCCAAAATCCCAAAGGCTTTTCACATGTCAATTAAGTATAATGGGGCTGACATTCACCTTTCCTCCAGTAGGTGTCATTATAATCCACTGTATGTTCTTTCCACTGTAAATCCAGTCAGCAACTCCAGTCCTGGTTTTCAATTACACAGTTCACTTTTGAGAGTCGTAACTCTCCCAGCTAAACTTCACAATGTTCATAATATTGCCTCTTACAGCTGTGGCCTCCGAGGGGGGGCTTCCCCCACCCCAGGGGTTATATAGTCCTCAAGATTTGGTAGCACTCTATCTGCTGCTAGGAAGTCTGTGTATTTTCTTACTAATAACAGCATAAACTCTGTCCGTCTTTGTTTATTTCATCAAGGAATTTTCCAGGATCAGCTTTTTATTTTCCTTTTCTCTCAGCGTCTCGCTACTGGCCTTGGCCGGTCTGCAAAAAGCTGGTTTCACTTTTGAAATAGCAAAACAGCAGAGCCGGTAAGCAAGCTCGCTGCTTCTCCACTTCTTCGGCCCTTCCCGCTTTATAGGATCATTTTTAGATTAGGGGCTTCAATTTTATTTATTGTTGTCAATTTTTAGCTGTAGTTCTTCGTTCTCCTCTCCTCCAAGATGGGTGGGTTACTCACGGTTGATTGCCAAAATGGCTCCCGGACCCGATCTGTGCTCGGTGATCTCTTCAGAGGGAAGAAATGTCGGGTTGCTGCCTCGCATTCCTTCCTCCGATGCTCACGTACTGCTCAGGGAGACTTCTCCTAGCCTCCCCTGCGATCCCCCATCTCATGAAGGACCCCCAGACCGGGCGGTTCCAGCTTTCTCCAGGAGCTTTCCCCGGAGGCTGCCGACTGCACCGTGACAAGCCCCGCCTATCACCTCTTGATCCAGTCTTTCAATCGCTATATTTATTTCCCAGCATGACATGTCAGGGTTTAACCTACATTTTAAAAACTTCATGTGGAAATCCTCAGAAAAGGCAACTTATTTAGGTTTAATCCTGAAGACAAGCAAAATTGCAAAAAGTGATATAGTACAGGAGACTCCAAACAGTTCCCTACCTCCTGCTAAAGCTCACTGCCCTACCCAGTCTCAAAGTTAGCTTCCTGCAGATGAAGGGCTCTGTTATTCAGTACAAGGAAGCAATACGTCTTGTTTTATAATTATCTCCCCAAGCAACAGGGAAAGGGGTGCTGCTTCTCAGCTGCATTCTTGCTGGGCATTTTCACAATACATCCTTTGTAAGTTTCCTGCAGCTCATGATACATGCTCAGATCTTAATATTCTCATACCTTTGGCACTGGTATGAATTTGTCTCCTCTTTGTTCTAGCCATGTAGTCATGTTTGAATTTAGACTTAAACCAGATACATCACTGCATGCTATGTATTCAAATAATGTCTGCTTAGCACATAGAAAGACCCCTAGCCACCGTTGTATACAATGTGCTGAGATGTTTGTATCTAAATCCAGACACAGGAAGGAAAGTCTTTTGTTGGGCTTAAAGTGGGCAACAATGTTTATTAAATTTCATGAGGGAGGGGGAAAGCTCCATATTCAAATATCTATGTGGCTAAATAATTAACATCAATTCCACAGTGTTGGTTCCTAAGAGGCTAAGAGATGGGACCCACCTTTTCTCACCTAACCTTGGTAGCTAGTTGTTGTTGTTGTTTTTATCAGCCACATCATTTCATGCTCTTTACATTGAATTTCTGAGCATGGTTCATGTGCATCCTGACTTCACAGGTCCTGTGGCTTCATGCCTGTTGATCAGGCATACCCAAAGTGGATCTCCCCTCCCTCAAGCCTACTCCTTCAAGAAACAGATCTGAAGAATTCTCCCTCCCTCTCTTCTGATTCAGAATGTCTCGGAGTGCTCATCACATCAGTATTTTCAATGTAGTGCAAAATTCTGCCCTGCAGAATGGGGGCGGGCAAGGCAAGTGAAGGCCAGCATGGTCTGAAAGGACTAGGAATTCTTCTCCAGTCTGTTAAATGGCAGCCAGCTTTCCCATCTAGCATCCCAGAAGAGAAGGAGGGAGGCGCAGAGTCCAAAACAACGGCCTAAAATTTAAAATAGGCCCTAAATAGGAGTGGCAGTCCCAATTAGAGCAAAGCTACTGAATAAATTGCTGCTTCAACCTTTATGTAAATGTCATTGCATTTAGGTCAAAAGAAGACATATCAGGAATGGAATCTGCGTTTTAAATGTTCTGTTCACTCTCCTTTTGTACACCATTTTCTTTCTCTTCAGATGGCTTTCGTTCTCCCCTTGATTTGGGCTGGGCATAAAAGTGCCACCTCATTCACTAGCTGAGCAGCAGCAAATGAAAGTGAGAACAACATTTTCAGAATCTGCTTAGTTGTTTGTTGCCTTTTTAGAACTGTTTTTGCCATATGAAATACCAAACCCACTCCAAACAAACAGTGCCTCATATTTGCAACACAGTTTTAAGGCTCCCCTTCACTCTTTCATTATATTTTATGAGATATAGGCTATAAGAGCAAATTCTTCCAAATCCTCATGGGCTCTGCCTTTCAGCTAATAATTTACTGGGAAAGAAATTCAGGTGTCTCCATTAATGCTTAGCTGCCAAGTGCACTGATTCTGTCAATATCAGAACGAATCAACATCTGTATAGGCTTCATTTTAAATTTCTCGGGGTTGTGGTTCTTTCACTGCTTTGTTACTCAAAATGTAGATTTATTTATGTGAAATTAATTGGATTTTTCTTAGGGCTGTCAGTGTCAACTGATTAATTTTTATGTTTATTTTATGATGAATACAACCTACAAAAGTAGTAATGCAAGGAAAAATGAATCCTTCGATTACAGCTTCCTGTGAAGAACAGAAATGTCAATTATCTGATGCTTCCTCTAGACTCTGTATGCTAATTCTATTCAAGAAATGTCAGCCATGTAAAAAACTAGCCATCCAGAACAAGAGATAGACAAGGATCCAAAGGATTGCACAGTTAGTTTTGTACCCTCATGGGAGCTTTTGGACTGTGTTTCTCAAAGTGCAACCCCCTGACCACATATAGAATATGTGGGGACATTCAAAAATAGCTTTTGGTCCTGTTGTCTACTGAATTTTAAATACAACCAGGACTGGGTGAATCTGTAGATTTCTGTTTCTCTCTCTTTTTTCCATTTCTCAGTTTCTTCCACCCTATTTCTACATCAGCTTGTGATTTATTTATTTTAATGAACATTTGTATATATTCAAGAAAATTCATATTTATTTCCATGCACACATAGTTTCATAAAATGTATGGATTTTTGAAGTGAGTTTTTCCTGCCATGTTTTTGTGTACTTTTGGAAATGATAATACACATTTTCTTCTAGCACATTTTTCCTCTAAAGATTCTGTTGTGAAAGAACTATGTTGCAAATATTTTAAGCACAAAATATAAGTGCATTCCACCCTGAAAAACTGAGTTCAATAAGTACTGTTTTGATACCGTTGAATCAAGTCATTAACTGAATTAAATACTCCCACATTCCTGGTGACAGCTGATGATACCATAGCAGATTTTAAACATTAAACAGGGTTATATGAGTTAAACAGAATTAGAAATAGATATATCTGGTGGAGCTCTAAATACATCCCTGTGGTAGATCTCTTTCTAGGGACAGGTAAAATTTTGGTTTGTCCCACAAACTCACCAACTTTTTCCAGTTTCTTGATGAATTCAATGCCAAGAATTTGGACATTCAAACAATGTGAATGTGGAAGATTTCTGCATTCAGAAGAAGAGGAGCCTCGTGGTGCAGTGGTTAAACTGCTGTACTGCAGCCATAACTGTGCTCACGACCTGGGGTTCAGTCCCAGGTAACCGGCTCAAGGGTAACTCAGCCTTCCATCCTTCTGAGGTTGGTAAAATGAGTACCTACCTTATGGGGGGGGGGGCAATGTGTAGCCTGCATAATTAACTTGTAAACCACCCAGAGAGTGCTGTAAGCAATATGGGGCGGTATATAAGCAGCACACTTTGCATTCAGGCAGGCTTTGCCTGCATAGTTCTTAAATGTCTGGCCTTCAAATCCCCATGTAGTAAGCTAAAGTTGTGATACAAAAGTAGCTGCCATGCTTTTTCTTCTGAAAGACTTCTAATTTTTAGCAGCTGCATGACAAGCAGGTACAATATATTACTCTCTACTCTGGGAACAGCTATACCTGTTGCACCTGGCCAGTGCAAGTGGGTGAGAGTTTGGTTTTCTGGTTGGAGGAGAACTAATCAAAATCTGCAATTGTCTGAGTATACAACTGGAGAGGACCTGAAATTAACAAATCTTGAAAAGCATGAGAAAGGAGAACAGCCAGATTTGTCCATCTGTACCAAATGGGGTAATGGAAAGATTCAGAGGTACTAGCAAATGGAGCTTTTCTAGGGAGGCCATTCCACCATTGAGAAGGCCCTTCCCCTTTTGATGGCACTCCCAGTAGAAAGGGGATAAGGCACAACTGATTCACTATGCTTGAACATAACACAGCAGCACATGGGTCTGTGACTTAAAAGTAAAAAGCAAAGTAATCCCAGTGGCAGGGGGACATGCTTTGATGGTTAGCTAAACAGGAATTTAAACCCTAGACACTGCTTTCTGCTTCTCACAGTAGAGGCCATCAAAACTCAAAAGAAATTACTGTTTTTCTCCTGCCACATCCCATAGCCTGCCCAGGACTACTTTTGCTGCGTTGCAAAATATTATTTCAGGTATATGGCAGCCATAAAATGCTTTCCCTGTTGTTTATAAAATCTTGTTTCAAATGCATGATGGACTACCTCCTTCATAATGACCTAAACCGATCAGCTGCAATAATGCATTGAGATGATGAACTCTAAATGATGAGTGATTATTTCTAAATTCATTGCAACTTTTCTGACATTTTTACAGCTTTTTAAATTTTCTTCCCACCAAGCGTCAGAAAGTGATTATCTGTAATAAAAGCAAAGGCGCTCATTTGGCAAAGGCATTTGTGGGTTTTTCTCTCATGCTACCTGATATTAAAAGATGATTCACATCACAGCACATGTGTTTCTTCACCCCTCTGTACAGAAAATTCTCTAATGATGACTGTTTCACAACACGTTGTTGGCATGTAGAGAAAACCCAACTGTTGCTATGTTAAAGAAAACCAGAGCTTAGAAAAGTTACTTTTTTGGACTGCCATTCCTAGAATCCCCCAGGGAACATGGCTGACTAAAAGATTCTGTAAGTTGCATCAGTTTTCCAAGCTTTGGAGAAAATGCTCCCCTGAATTCATTCAGTTTACTTCGTAGGGCCTGTTTGCATCATCTGTGGCCAAGCACAGCAAACAGTCTATGGGCATGTATATATGATGGCCTAGCAAGGGCCAGTCTCTAGCAGGACTAGATGACAGTTTGGTTTCTTTTTTTCTAAGAACTTTTCTAACAACTTTAATATTCCACCAAAAACTTGACCAAAAGTACTTAAAAATTCAAATTTGGGAGAAAATGGCACTGGCAGATTTGTGCCTCCCTACCCTCCAATATGTGACATCAAAATCCATGTCTTAGACCCAGCTAGAGTAGAGCCAATGAATCAACATGGGGACTTGGTAAGTCAACACTTTGATAAGTTCCACTGATTAAATATGCACATTTCGATGGGGAATTAGCTGGATTTAGACCAAGGAAGTTGTCAAGCACTTAGCAGATCACCACACTGTGCTGTTCACAAGTTGTGCAAACCTCCCACAGAGGAAAAATTCTACCATGTGAAACTGGCAAATGAAAGAGATGTAACAATTATATCAAAATTAACATGGGGTTCAGCTTGGAGACCCACATGAGCAAATGGACATTCATCATGAGCTTTTGCAGGTCTGCAAAACATGCGCTTCATCAAGCAGGAAAAGCCTACCAGCTATATATCATGCCTTACCAAGTCTGTCACATAAGCTCCTTGTTTTGCAGAGGCAGACAGGCAGGCAAGCAAGATGCAGATATTTATGGAATCCTTGGTGGGCCATCCTGTATGGCCTGAAAGCTCTTTGGGTTCATGGGTGAAAAGGGTAGATTTTACTTATACTGTACACTTGTTCTGAAGACTGATTAAAATGATCTCTGAGACAGCTTGCCACAGATTGAAACAATTTTCTTCAGGTGGGACAGAATAGCTAAGAATGTGATAAAAACATTGTAGTGATAAGAAGTTCTTTCCTCCTTGGATATGAAGGAACTGCAATTTTTGGCAGATTCGTCAGAAAACAAACTGCAGCAAAATCCTCCCCCATTTGTACCAGCCAAATTCCATAGGAATAGTTTTTCTCAGCAAGGAAAGGACAAGGAATTTGCATTGTCTTTGGATATATGTGTAAAGGCAGATTGAATCGACACCATTTCTGTGTTTCTGAGGTAACTACAGGGCAGATTAAGGAGCCCAGGGGCACTTATGGGATGGAGCATCACTCCCTTTCCCAGATCCTTTGGGTTAAATCTTGCATTCATAGGGTTAAAATGTTAAAATAAGAAGACAGGATGTGATTAGAAACAAGAAAGGGAAATCAGAAGTATCATTCCCTTATAAGCAGGACACTGAGCTTGTGCCAAGGGAGAAGACTGACAGTTTCACACCTCACAGTGAAGCCTGAGGCCTCTCCTGCACATTCTAATTGTTGAGAGGCAGGGTCTCTAAGTGAGACCACCAGGCTACAGGAGCCCCTCTCATCCCCCCTCCCAAAGTGTGAAGTGAGGGGCTTCCAAAAGAATACCATTTGGCCTTACCTTTTTCTCTTACAAAGAAAGAAAAGAAAAGAAAACCCTAAACTTAGTTACACTATTGGGACTGAGTATGCATGTTCAAGTGTGTGCAGGTGAATGCGCCTGCATTCTTGTAGGTAGGTCAAGACCTCACTTTAGTGTCTGCTTCCCTGACACTTTGGGGTTTTTGTATAGGTTTGTCCCCAGTTAGCAGCCTGGTTAGCCCAGATATGTCCACTCACTGTCTAGCGCAAATCAGAGTGCTGTGCATTGGGCACCCATCCATTGTGGTACACGGGTGCTAACAGCATTTTTTAAAGTACTCTGCAAATAAAGGCGAACAACAGGCAATAAATAAAATTAAGTAGAAAGGGGAAGGGGAGAGAAAGGTAGTTCCTAGTACTAACAATCAAAGCCTGCATGACAGAGTCAGCCATCCATCCCACATTCACTTACAAATCAGTTAAAAGTATAATGATGATTCAGGCCGTGCCTACATTACAGAGCTGAATTAGAAGGATCTGGCTTTGCTGCAGTTTGATTCACAGCTTGCATTAAGTTTCAAATTGCAAAAAGTGGACACACAAGAGCTGCAGATTGATTCGTGAGTTCCCCGTTCATACTGTTTGCAATGTGACCTGTAATCTTGCCCACATACCTCCTTATTTCTTTCCGCCTCTCCTTTCTTTTTATGGTTAGCTGCCAAACTCCTTGGTTACAGAAGCATTCCAAACATCTTTCATTTCATCCCACTTTTGTGTGTACGTGTGTTTGTAGGTGCAGAGAATATCTAGCAATAAAGTATTATATTAACGCAATGCCTCATCTCTGATACAATAGAGAGCAACACAGTATAATTTGTGTTTAATTTAACCCTATTTAATTCCTGTTTCTCCATGACTCTTTGACACTTTTTGGCAATCTCTTACTGCAAAATACCGAAGGACAGTGGGGGAAAGGAATGGCTGTGAGGACGTGCTCTTACTGCCCTGAAAAGCATAAAAACACCACCTAGACTTACCCCTGTTTTCCTAGGGATGTCTGCAGAGGAAAAACATGATTGAATCCAGCCCTCTTGAGGCAGAGAAAAAAAGCCACTTTCGCTTTAAATAGGCTGGACTAATTTGATTCAACCTTGTACATCATGCAAACAGGAAAAAAAGCTTCAAATTCACCTGCTTTATAAGCAAAGCAAATTCTGCAGTATTTGCCCATCTAGTTGCCCTCTAAGTCTGGCTACCTAAAAGACAAATGTAAGGATGTTTTAGAATGTGCTAAACTAAGGAGCTATGAACGATCATTCCCTTGCCAAAAGGTAAAGGTAAAGGTTCCCCTTGACATTTAGTCCAGTCGTGTCCGACTCTAGGGCGCGGTGCTCATCCCCGTTTCCAAGCCGTAGAGCCAGCGTTTGTCCGAAGACAGTTTCCGTGGTCACGTGGCCAGCGCGACTAGACACGGAACGCCATTTCCTTCCCACCGTGGTGGTACCTATTTATCTACTCGCATTTGCATGCTTTCGAACTGCTAGGTGGGCAGGAGCTGGGACAAGCGACGGGAGCTCACTCCGTCGTGTGGATTCGATCTTACGACTGCTGGTCTTCCGACCCTGCAGCACAGAGGCTTCTGCGGTTTAACCCACAGCACCACCACATCCCTCCCTTGCCAAGCCTGGATGCAAAATAGCTGCTTGGTGAGTTAGGGAATAAATGGAGGCCTATGAGATCAGTCTGAGTCCGACTTTCCAGGAGAGAGTTGGCTTTAATTGAGGTTTCAGCCATCAACCTCCTTTTGCGTTGACTCTTCCTTCTTTGACTATGGCAACTGAGCCAAATTGTTTGCTTGAATTTCTACATTTCAGAAATGCCAGTGCAAATTTCAGTGAGTTGGTTGAGCGGCACTTCAACCAACTCCAGCACATCTGAAGGCTTCTTGAATTGGCCTGTATATGCTCTGATAATGTACAAATATCTCTACTTTATTTCTGAAGCCAGTGTACATCCCTATACTATGCGTGCTATGCAGCACAGATTTTCCATTTATTTTACAGGGATGGGAAATGCAAACCAGTTCCATTTCCCTTGAGAATTAAAAAGGTGAAGGCAACTAAACTGGTTTACAGCCATACACATACACAATGTAAATATGGCCAGAGACCTAATTTCCAAGAGACGTTCATTCATGCAGGAGCGGCATGCTGTCTAGTGGATTGCCAGGGAGACGGTACAAATTGATGCAAGATTTTGATGCATCCGTCTGAGTAGAGAGACTGAGATGATTTAAGAGGTCACTTTCTGGTTTGAATATGAACATGTACAGGCATAGTTATGCTTATGGATAAACAACCCAAGCTAGGGTGTTTATTTTTGTTTCCTCTTCTGTATTTCTCTATCTAGATTCTATATTTCTATATTCTATGACCAAAATCCTGTTGCTTAGCATAGTAAATTGCACTAAAATAGGCCCTTTAAATCAATGGGGATTTAGTGAGTCAACTCCTCCATCAGTTCCATTGAATCAAATGGGCCAACTCTAGTTGCAACTAAGTACACTGTACTATTTCCCCATATCTATCCATTTACTCACATGAATAACTAGAATGCCACCACCAGGGAAGGAACCATGTTGCTCATGCTTTGCATGGAGTGCCAGGATCCACCCCCAGCAGCTCCAGGTAGGGCTGGAAAAACATAAACTTGAAACCCTGGAGAACCACTGCTAGACAGTGTTGATGATAGTGGTCATGATGCACTGGATGGGCTTGTTCACTAAAAAGCAGCTTCTTGTATACCTCTGCCACCAATAATAAGCAAATAGAAACAGCTGTCCCATTAATTTGTTATGCTATGAAAGACTGGGGATGGCCCAACACTTCTAGAGCAGTGGTCGCCAACCTTGGGCCTCCAGATGTTCTTGGACTTCAACTCCCAGAAATCCTGGCCAGCAGAGGTGGTGGTGAAGGTTTCTGGGAGTTGTAGTCCAAGAACATCTGGAGGCCCAAGGTTGGCGACCACTGTTCTAGAGGACGCCAGATCAGGAAGGCTGATATAACTAAATCATTTATTTCTAAACTGGGGGTGGGTTGGGATGGGGGGGCGGGTGTGAGGAAATTCCCAGCGAGGTGTGTCCACCCTACATTTCCAGATTTGTCCTGCTGTTGATCCTGTGGGTGCATGATCTGGGCTGGAAGTACTGGGAACTGGTGCCTGAGAGAGAAAGAAGTGTATGGTGGTGCACTAGGAGGTGAGGACTGAGGCTTGCCCTAAGCTGTCAGAGAGGTGAGTCAATCCCTCCTCCTCTTTCTTATTGACTCCCCAATCAAATGCATGGTTTGAGGGTGAAGTGCATTTCTGTGAGGGGGCTGCACAACAAGAAGAGAGGATCCTGGAGTGATGGGAGGCAATAGTGATGGGAGTAGCAGAAGCAAGAGTGATCAGACAGATAGTGCAGAATGAGTTTTGTGGCACAGTGGTTAAACTGTAGTATTGCAGTCAAAACTCTGCTCACAGTCAGTGTTGGATCCCAGTGTCAGATTCCGGCAGCCGGCTCTAGGTTGACTCAGCCTTCCATCCTTCTGAGGCAGGTAAAATGAGTACCTAGATCATAGGGGTGGGGACAGCAATATGTAGCCTGTATAATTAAATTGTAGACTTCCCAGAGTGCTTTAAGCACTATGGGGTGGTATATAAGCAGCACACTTTGTTTTGCTTTTTTGCTTTGCTTAGCAAGGAGAAACTGATGACTTGAGGTTATTTGGGGCATTTAAAGTGGATGTGGGTGCATGAGAGATTTTTTTTAAAATGGGTTTATCCATGCATTCTTTTTATCCTCTCTTTCTATTTCTCCTGCCCTCCCTTCCCCATGCATGTGTGCACATGTGTATGAGAGGGTTGGGCAGCTGTTACAGTGGCTTAGAAAGACAGCAAAGCAAGCCTATTGACGAGGCAGGGTGGTTTGGAAGAGGAGCAGATTACAAAGTTGCTGCCTCAACGATTCCCTTTCTATCCCAATAGCAGCCAGCACAGCCCTTCTGGGTTGTGCCTTTTTGGGCAGTGCAGCCAGCTTCAGTAACAATTACTTATATTCCTTTGCTGCCGGTGACTCCATTCCGTCCTGCCCCCCTGCCTGTCTTCCCTTGCCTCCATTAACAGTTGCCTGCTTCTGTTTCCTTCTACCTTTCCTCATTCTCTGCAGCCTCTTCTCTGCCTTGCCTTCCACCACTTTCCAGCTCCCCCACCCCCACTGCTGCTGAGCATCCCTGCACATCCCCTTGGCTTTTTCCCGTAGGAATCACTTTTGCTTCGCATTTAGTGCCGGGTGTACTGCGTTATGTCACTGTGGCAGCATGGGGCAAACCCCTTGCTAAAGGCAGCTTGAAGGTGTTAAGGGAGAGGTGAGGTTATATGACGGTTTTTGGAGGATGAAAATGGGTGGGGTGCCAAAAGCTTTGGAAACCTTTGAACTACAAGGAGCTATGTTAACAATTCTTCTTTCAAGATGTTCTCTGGCAAATGCTATTTCACACCAATGGGAGGCACAATACAAAAACCTATTTGACCAGAGATGAAGGAGAGATAAAAGAGTCATCTGCACCACAAGCAACAGCTGTGCTATCACACCACCTTCACCTCTCTTTAAAAGGCTTCATCTATTTCCAACCTTACTTGAAAGAAAGTCCCACTGATTTCCAGTGAGTGCATTTCCATCATGTTTGACAGCTGGAAAGTAGCTCTGATAAAGGAGGAGTGTCTGGACTTAGTAAAGCTTTTTGCTGTTACAAACTTTCCTTCCAGGAATCTGGAGCATCTTGATGCTGGTCTCTTCCACAAAATAATATAACCTGAAAAAATTGTTTAAAACTCTTCATACATTACAGTTTTTAATTTGATTTTGGATACCTCGGTACAAACTATGAAGTGAGGCCCTTCAATCTAGTACATAGGAACATAGCTGCTTTTCTGTGCAGACTACCTAGAACTATTTGACAACTAACTACTGAACAATTGCAGTCGTAAGATCGAATCCACGTGACGAAGTGAGCTCCCGTCGCTTGTCCCAGCTCCAGTTCGAAAGCATGCAAATACAAGTAGATAAATAGGTACCACCACGGTGGGAAGGTAACAGTGTTCCGTGTCTAGTCGCTCTGGCCACGTGACCAATGAAACTGTCTTCAGACAAACGCTGGCTCTACGGCTTGGAAACGGGGATGAGCACCGCCCCCTAGAGTCGGACATGACTGGACATTTGTCAAGGGGAACCTTTACCTTTACCTTACTGAACAATTTCAATAAAACTTGAGGTGAGAAAAAAGCAGAAGGAAGAGTAGGACTACTCAAGGAAAGAACAATCTGGAGGCACCAAGGTGGGGGTGCAGATGCACAGTATGAGCAGAGGGCAGAACTCCTGTTTAAGATCTACTCAGTGCTAGAAGATTCTAAGACAGGCTGTGTGCAGGTTCAAGATCCATGTGCGTGAGTTACACCGACATGGAGAAGAAGTTAGATAGTTACTTTTCTCAGTACAATTTGTGGAAGTAGTTGTCTGATCTTTCACAGGCTGGTGATTCCAAGTAATGTTCAATAAAAGTACCACTTTGAAAGTATAGACATTTAAATGGATATAATGAAAGTATACTTTGAGGAGGGGGGGAGAAAGAGAGAAGCAAACATTAACCACATAGGGTTCTTTGTAGAAAATGGAAATGGTTCTGTCTGTTGCAGGATGGATTTTTAAAAATTATTGTAACTGCACCTTTACTTTCCATGTAATATGTTCACCCATGCACACACACACACACACACACACAGAATGAGAATGAGAATGAAAGGGTCAGATCTCTGGATGTAATATTTATCTGTTTCCTCCTGTAATCTGTCTTAGAAGTTCTTTTGTTCAAGGATGGCTACCTTGAGGTCTGAAACAGAGCGTCCAGGTATATTGAAAAGTTATCTCACTGATTTCTGAATGTTGCTGTTTCTAGTTCTGTGTCCTTTTATTTCCCTTAATAGCTGGACACTCTATCACAGTGGTTCCCAACTTTGACTCCTCAGATGTTCTTGGACTACAACGCCCAGAAATCCTGGCCAACATAGCTAGTCGTGAAGGTGTCTGGGAGTTGTCGTCTAAGAACATCTGGGGACCCAAGGTGCTCTATTGATTCATTCTACCTTATATCTAGAATCAGTGTACATAGAAGTCTGTGTCTTGAAGGTAGGCAGGTACTTTACTGAAGAAGTCTTCAGACCATTTCAAATTCAAATAAAATAAACACAAACTAATACCAAAAACAATGTCTTGAATATTGTACTCTGTGCATATAAAGAAGTGGTTTAAGGTCCACAAAAGCTTGTGCCAAATACAATTTGCTAGGCAATTTGTTGTTTCTGCTGCAGCAGACTAACACAGCTACCACCTTGGAAATTTAAGCAAAAATAAAACTGTTTGGCATCCATAGTCTAGAAGTGCCCTGAAAAGTACAAGGAGGAGATCTCTTTATATTAAGAAGGGGTTTTATTGGTTCATGTTTTGTTCCAGGAGCACAGTCTTATTTGGGATTTGTTTTTATTTCCTGTATCTGAATAAAATGTGATTTTAAACAAATCCTTCCCTGCCAGCACCTTTGGCGCGAGGATGATGGTGGTGTTTGGAAAAAGAGATGGAAAATGTCAGTGTCTTCCAAATGGATTATTTTACTGAGCTAAAAGATTATTTCACCCATGTAACACTGTAATAATTTCAGGAGGATATAATCAAACACCCTGGAGTAAGGAAGAATTAAATAGGGATGAGTGAGATCATAACAGTGTATGTGCTGAAGACAAAACAAATCATTAATGAACTCTATGGGTGGGGTCAAATGAGACAATTTTGAAAATAAGAGTGATTTCTTCCAGTCTCTTAGCATCATCTTACAGAGAACAATTGTTTTAATGATGGAGAACAGGGCTGCTTTCTCTTTTGGAAATGACATGGGCTTGAGAGCAAAAACTCTATGCTGGTAATATTACCCTAACCAGCTTATGACTGACAAAAGGCATGTATCAGCGAAGAGGCAGCAGTTGCACCATTATTTCACTGCATAAAGAAAGCTGGTGTGAGCAGATAAGTGACAGAAAGTTTGACTCATTGCCATTTTCCTGTAACAAAAAAGTCCAAACAAAGGGCAAAGCTAGCAGTGTTCCACTACTAACACACATGTGAGCATACACAGAAGTTTCAGACTGCACAGTATTAATATTCTTCTCCTGATACAGAGCCTTTGTACAGGTGATGGTTCCTCTTTTTTGATATTAACATAGAACTCCTTTCCATTGGAGAACCACACATAAACAGAGATAGGATTTTTTTAAAATTTCTTGGACTATATATTCCATAATTCTTTTTTCTAGGGAATCTACTTGCCTTGATCCCAAGAAAGGAGATTTCAAGGAGTGCAGTATTTACAGGACCATTGCTTGAATTTTCCATGCAAGCACAGTGATGCTCAAGGTGTTGAAATAAAGGCTTTTGCTTTATATGGAGCAAGAAGTGCCTGATGTTCAAACTGGAGTTTGAAAACACACAGGCACTTGAGATCACATTTCAAATATCCACTGGCTACTGCAGAGCACCAAAGAATTTCAGAGGATCAGTCTATGCTTTATATGAGGGGTGCTGATAAGTATTGAGCCTTTCCCAGAAAAAATTGAGCTAGGAAGCTATAAATTGCAGGGTGTATTGGCCAATTTGTCTGTATTCAATGGTGCAAAAAATCAACTACCTATGATTTTAACTTATCTTTCATTTTCAGCTCCAAAGTGAACATGGCAGCACCTCCAGCAAAGTTCAATGCATAGGACCATAATCAAGTTCCTGTTTCTCCAAGGGAAAGGTGCAAAGCAGATCCATGATGAAATGTCACAAACTATGGGTGACAGTGGCCCTTCATATGCAACAGTTAAACGTTGGGTTGTCAATTTTAAAACTGGCCATTTCGGTGTTGATAGTGAGAAACCCAGTGGAAGGCTGTTTCTGTCTCTGTGCCTGCAAATGTGAAAGCCATCCATGACATGATCATGGAGGACCGCCAAATATCAGCCAAAAGTATTGCTATATATCTGAGAATATCATGTGAGAGAGTTGGTGCCATTATCCACAACGACTTGGAAATGAGAAAGCTGGCAGCAAAGTGGATCCCCAAACTTTTGGCAACCGAACAAAAGAGGAAACGTGTGGAGTCATCGGTGGTTGTTTTGGAACATTTTGCAAGAAATGAGTCAGATTTCCTGGGCAAACTGGTAACTGATGATGAGACATGGATCTACTCTTATGATCCTGAGACAAAGGAACAGTCTAAGGAATGGAGGCACAGTGGTTCCCCCAGGCCAAAGAAGTTCCGAGTGCAAAGGTCGGTGCAGAAGCAAATGGCAACAGTTTTTTGGGATAAGAAGGGAGTTCTGATGGTGGACTACCTCCAACAGGGTTCAACCATCAATGCAAAATATTACTGTGCTTTATTGACGAAGTTGAGGCAAAACATCAAGGAAAAACATCGAGGAAAGCTCTCCAAAGGTGTCATCCTGTTGCATGACAACGCCTCATCACACACTGCAGGTGAAACAATGGCAAAACTGACGTCCTTGGGCTTTCAAGTGATGTCCCATCCACCCTATTCTCCTGACCTGGCTCCTTCTGACTATTATGTTCCCCAAACTCAAAAAACACCTAAAGGGACAACGATTTGGGAGTGTTCTGGAGGCAACTAATGCTGCAAATGAGTGGTTACACCAGCAGTCAGAAGAATTTTATTTGCAGGGACTTAAGAAGCTGCAGGACAGATGTCACAAGTGCATTGACTTCCTGGGGGAATATGTAGAATAGTGTGTCAGTTACAGCTTCCTAGCTCAATTTTTTCTGGGAAAGGCTCAATACTTATCAGCACCCCTTCGTAGACTACAGCAAAGCCTTTGACTGTGTAGATCATGAGAAAATATGGGTCATTCTGAAAGAAATGGGTGTGCCTCAGCACTTGATTGTCCTGATGCGTAATTTGTATTGTGAACAAGAAGCTACCATTAGGACAGAATATGGAGAGATGGAATGGTTTCCTATCCGCAACGGTATCGGACAAGAGTGTATTTTATCCCCTTACCTGTTAAATCTGTATGCAGAACATACCATATGGAAAGCTGGACTAGATTCAGGTGAAAAAGGAGTGAAAGTTGGTGGAAGAAACATCAATAATTTAAGACTTGCAGATAACACCATCTTACTGGCAGAAAGCAGCAAAGACTTGAAATGACTTTCAGTGAAAGTGAAAGAAGGAAGCACCAAAGAAGGACTGCAGTTGAACATGGAGACAAAAATCATGACTACAGAAGAACTACACAGCTTTAATGTTGACAATTAAGAAATTGAAACAGTTAGAGATTTTGTATATCTTAGTTCAATCATCAATCCAAATACAGACTGCAGCAATCAGAAGAAGACCAAGACTTGGAAGAGCAGCAATGAAAGACTAGAAAGATGAACAAGTGGGTCCTACAGCAGATCAAGCCTGAACTATCTCTGCAGGCAAAAATATTGAAACTGAGGTTGTCCTACTTTTGGCAAATCATGAGAAAACAGGATTCTCTGGAAAAGACAATAATGCTGGGAAAGGCTGAGGGCAGCAAGAAAAGATGCAGACCAAATACAAGATAGGTTGATTCTCTAAATGAAGCCATAGGCTTGAGTTTACAAGAACTGTGTAGGGCTGTTGAGGACAGGATATTTTGGAGATCACTCATTCATGAATGAGGTCACCATAAGTCGGTGGCAACTTGACAACATGTAACAAGAATAAAATGTGTCCAGATAGCTTACAGGTGCCTGAATGCAGCTCACCTGGGAAAAAGGACTCAATGGAAGGCTTTGAGGCTGAGCTGGTTCCACCCAAGCTTCCTGTTCCTGCCCTGGGAGTTTTGTTTCTGAGCAGGAAGTTAGGCAGAGCTAGGCCTAGCTCAGCCTCAAAGCCTTCTAATTTACCCCTTTCTCTCCAGTGAGCCACATTAAGGTGCCTGTCAGTCAAGTATGACTCAAAGAATGGGGAATTATGAGATTTGTAGTCCATGAAATCCAAAAATCCCATTCCTACAATATATGTCCTGCATGTAAGCAAAATGAATAGAATGGGAAATGCATGAAATCTGTTTAAAATGTTATTGTTGTTCTATATAAGCTACTGTACAATGGATGAATTCCCAGAATTTGGTGTTGTTGAGTTTGAAAAACAGTCAGGTTTTTTTTGGGGAAAAAAAAATCAAAAACAAATTCCAAAGACTGGCAAAGTATCAGTAAACAAAGAGAGCCTCTGGAGGAGGCCTCCATGCCATGCATTGTTGTCCTGTGAGTGCTAGTTCATGTTTTCCCATTTCTGCATAGCTCTGACACACGTCTCACCTCCTTATCAATTGTCATCACTTTTCTTGTCAAAATATACAAAACCTCACAAACATCCAACATATAACACAAAGTGATGCAAATTAAATCTCACTTTGCAAAAAAGCATAATTTACATAATGTACTGCCAGCATAGAAATTAGGTTGCATTTTGTGTGCCATTTGGATTCTTTTTTGAAAGCATAAAATTCCTTGGATGCAGAAAAGGACAGCGTTTCTGAACTCTTCCTTTTTATAAATGGTTTTAAAAGTATATATTGTGGTCTCAGGATGTCTGTATCTACTTAAATGATGCAGATTACAGTGAATAGTGGCATAACATATCAAAAGTGGAAAAACCTACCACTTTTACAGCCATTTAGCTGGAAAAATTGCAACTCCCAGAATCCTCAGCCAACATGGGAATTGTGGGAAGTGTTGCCTCAAAAAGGTAAATTTGCCATGTTCTGAATTTGTCTCACTTCTTGTCTAGTTGGACCAAGGGTCTTCTGGGAGTGCTGTGCTTCTCCTTAAATTAAGGGTCCCAAATTGAAGGGAAACTTTCACCCTCAAACACTGCTGGATATTAGCTCAGTGGTTTAGGTCTCTGGTTGCAGAACCAAAGGTTGGGAGTTTGATTCCCCACTGTGCCTCCTTGACAGGGGCTGGACTCAGTGATCTATAGGGTCCCTTCCAGCTCTGCTGTTGTATCTTTGTTATAATAATTATAATGCAGTGTACCTGACTCTTCCTTTTTGTTTTCTACTACCACTGGATCCTCTCATCCATTATTAACTTCCTGCTGTGCTATAGCCATGTCCCCCAGCACTTTTTTTTTCTAATCAGAAAGTGAAAAGGCAGAAGTCAGATGAAATGACTGTCGTGGCCAAAGGTCAGGGCCTTGGGAGCCTCCTCACTCTCGGCACACTTTAATTGCATGACTGTGAGAAAGCTGCTGAGTATTCCAGTCGTGTAACACAAGAGGAATATCCTATTACTGCTGGAAGGTGGGGTGAGGTGAGGGGTCCAGGCTGAGCTGATTTTATCAGCTACCTCCTTCCCCTTGCAGTCCTACACATCCATCAGAATTGCGAGGACAGAAGCACTCTATTCCCTGAGACCATGGAGGTGGGACCTTATGCTATCATGTGGTGGGTCTCACTGCTGGGACCTTGTGATTAGATATGTAAATTATTTATTTATTTATTTATTTATTTATTTATTTATTTATTTATTTATTTATCCATCTTAATCCCAGACCTCTCCATTGTGGGAGTTCTGCCTGCCAGACAGGCACCCAAATTGTGCTCACTTAGAGAAGGCTTGGGTAAAAGTCCTCATGGCCTAGGACAGGCTGAGCTCAGGCCAAGTTTCCTGTTTGAACAGCATATTAGAGAAGAAGGGCAGGGAGGGGTTGAAGGGAACGGCTACTGGGACAGCTGATTATGAAAATAGGCACAAGGACAGTCCAGGTAAATAGCACTAGACTATATGCAACACCTGGTTAGCCAGGTAGTTTGTTATTGCTAGGGTTTGTGGAAAGCTGATCACCAACCTACAGAGAATTTTTCCAGGTCCTGCCTGCTGTTAGGGGTTCTGGAATAATTAGGTTCTTGAGTCACAGCAATGGTGATCCATTGCTCTGAATGGAACAATGGACCCACGTACATGCACTAGTCAGATCTTTTCCCAGTCCTTTTCTCTCACTTGTGTGGACATAACACACATACAAAGCCTTCATGCTGAACCAATAGGCCCTGATAGCAGCTGGAAAGAAGTGGAGATAGATGTCAGGGGTTTAAGTCACTTCACATATAAAAGTCAAATGTTCTCTTCATTCAGCACTGCTCACCTTAAGAACTCTCTCCCTCTTTGGTTACAGCTGCTCCCCAAGAGTTAGCTGACACCCTGAGACATGGCAGCCCTAACATCCTTTCTCACCTAGTCCCAGAAGATCCCTCAACCTGCAGTGGGGGGTGGGGGAATAGTGAGAAAATTATCCCCTCCCTCTAGCTTTTGGCCAATGGGAGAAACCAGTAAGTGTGGTTCCAGGCACAGGAACCCTGAAGCCAAGCCAAATTGCAGATGGAAAAGTATTATCTAAATAGGGCAAGGCTTAATTTTGTAAATGTCAGATGGTGGAAGGTGAAAGGTAAAAAAAACAAGCCCAGAATTTCCTGCTGGATTCAGCATTGACTTTCATGGAAGGAATTTTCCATCACAGGAAAGTTTGATCCACAGCTTGGGAAAATTTATTCTTTTAACTACAACTCCCAGGATCCTGCATTCAACATAATCACTTATAGGCCAGTATCTTGTTGTTATGCTCTGCCTCTGTAACTCAGAGTGCACATACACATATACATATTTTCAGTGTTCTGCTAGGATCATTTTAACTACAAACGCTAAAGACTGAACATCTTTGTGAAAAGCATATGGTCCCAATCCAAACAGGCTATAGTTATACTCCATACCTTTAATATAGTATCACCACCATCACCTTTGTATTCCTAGACTCAAGTTTGAGGTTTACAACAGAGAGTGAGATCAGACAGGCATTTGTCCTTCAGTTGGTCTGGATTGGGAATGGGCTGATTCATTCCTTTTCTCGGTGAGCACGTGACATATGTGCCATTGCAAACCAGCCCACCTATGATTGATGCCTATGTGTACCTATCTGCACAGGAATGTCAGGGGTTACAGGTTTTTGGTTGTATTTTAACTGTTTTTTTACTATTGGAATGTGCTCTGGTATAGAGCGCAATATAAATTATTATTATTATTATTATTATTATTATTATTATTATTATTATTATTATTATTATTATTATTATTATTATTATTATTATTATTATTATTTGGTGTGGAAGGATCATTCCATTTTGGTTTGGCTCCACCATCTCTGGGATTGAACCAAAGTGGCTGGCTGGCTGTTCCTTTGCTGAACAATCCTGAGAAACTGAAAACTTCCTTTCTGCTTGTCTGTGGAGGGGAAAGGAAAGGAAGTTTTGCATTTCTTTTTGGTTGTTGCTAACACATCAGTGACGCTTTGATAGGGCTTTATTTTTTAAAACCCTTTTAGGACATCACTGATGTGCTATGTTCATTAGCAACAAAAAGAAATGGAAAGCTTCACCTCCTTTCCCCTCTGCAGGCAAAACCATTAAGCAGTTTCATCAAAAGGATGGTGATTCAGCCACTTAATGATATTGACAAATGGGAAGCTTCCTTTCCCTTTAAAAAAGAAAGATTGATCTTAATCATGCTAAATAGGGTTGCTTGAGGTGCAGTGTGGTCAATCCTTGTATATGAATGCAAGGATTGCCCCAAATGACATACTGCACCTCAAAGCAACCCTGTTTAACACGATTTAGAGCAATCCAGGCCAGGATAATTCCACCATCTAGTTACACCCAAGATCTGGGACTAAGTCCATGAGTAAATTAAGCTGTCAGAAACTGTTGCTATGTTCCTCAGCATGATGAAAAAGCAATCAGAGTTAAGAAATATCTGCTTTTAAAACTACAACTATCAGAATCCCTAGCCATCAGTTGGCCATGCTGCCTGGGGATTCTGGGAGCTGTACTATTTCCAAGCTCTGGAAAATTCATGAGTGAGGAAGCCCTTCCTCATCTTTCATCCCTTTATACATCCTGTTGAAAGTTTGCTTCCTTTTCAATCAGTTTAAGAGAAAGACTTGAAAGCATGAGTGGGGGGGACTAAGGACTTTTTAACCATATTAAGCTGTTATAAACTAAATACTGGAGTGGAGGAATACCAGAACATTGCTGAAAGAAATGGTGGGTAGAAAGAAGAAACAGCACTGTGTTAATAGCAGGGTGAAGAGGCTTCTAATTTTGGGAAAACTGGTACAGGCTTAGTTAATAACAGGGTGGAATACTAATTGCCATGAATGTATGAAAGAAAAAGTGTTGAGAGAAGAGTAACAGCACTGGCTGCACTGCATTTTTAACCCAGGAAAATCTAGGTACTTTAGCTAAATCAGAATATAAATAGCTATAGTTAAGAAATGTCAAAATATCCAGAAGGATACTCTGTAGAGTATGGGGTAGATCAGGAATACTCAGTTTTGGGGTGGGATCATTTTCTTTGCCTTGCCACACTCCATTAATTTTGCAGCAATTTGTGTGACAATAATATATGTGCCAACAATATCCCTAGAAAAGAAACCAGCAGATTTTTCAGAAGGGTTAGGGGCTAGGAAGTTATGATGAATGAAAACAGTATAAGCTTTTTCTTTTGTTTTGTTCTCTGTCCAGTTGGCACCAATGCCACAAAATGTGCAATGGAATAGGTGATAAATGATGGATGCACAGCAAAGCTTGGAAATGCTGGCTATGGGATTCTGGCCATACTAGCTGTAGGATTGCAGAAATTGTGTTCCATAAAGTTACCTTACCAAATTCTTATACAGTGGTGCCTCGCTAGACGATGTTAATCCGTTCCACGAGGATCGCTGTCTAGCGAAAACATCGTCTAGCGAAGCACGTTTTCCCATTGGAATGCATTGAAATCGCTTCAATGCGTTCCAAGGGAAAACGCAGTCGTCTTGCGAAATTTCCCATAGGGAAACATCGTCTAGCGAGTGAGGGTCCCCATAGGAATGCACTGACAGCTGCACTGACAGCTTTTGACCACTAGTCGGCGCACTCCTATGGGGAAACCTCATCATCTAGCGAAATTCCCCATAGGGAAACATCGTTTTGCGAAGCGCAGTAGCGCTCGCAAAAAGGCATCGTCTAGCGATTTCCTCGTCCTGCGAGGCAATCGTCTAGCGAGGCACCACTGTATAAGGCATGCTGCAGCAGAGGCAGAAGGGATTGGACATCCAGTGTTTTCCAGGCATGGACCTAATGCTAGACGTACCTTCCCAGGTCCTATAAATTGTACCAAAATCGTTCTAATATCAATAATCACTCTTAACACTTACATTATCAATTCTGCTGCCTTGGTTTTTTTTATCATTTTAGTGTGCCTGTGTTTAATTTTGATTTTATACTGCTATGTTTTTCGATTTAACTGTTGTTCAATGATATGTTAATTGTGTAAACCACCTTGGCAGCCAGATAGGCTGTATAAACGTAATAAATAAATAAATAATATTCCTGCACTGGGATGGGAAACTTTGGGAAAACCATTCACTGCGCTTAGAAGCTACTCCTGCCAGTCACAAAACTACCCCACATTCTTTTCCTGTCCCTCTCCTCATTCTGATGTTTTTCTTATATAGAGAGTTTGAGGAGAACTCCTTTTGGATATACTTTTGGATATACTCCATCTGTGGACTCTTCCAGATGACAGAAAATTCCACTCCTCCTTCCTCCCACTTTGTAATGAAAGATTGTGGACCTTACCATGATTCCCATCCAAACCTTTCAGAAAAAGCTACTTCTTTCAAATAGCATCTTCTCAGGATGTGTATGTGTGTATGTTTATGCATGTGATTTTTTTTTTTTACAAAACCTGAAAGAAATCCAGATTGTCTGTAGAAATGTCTTCTGTTTCTCTTCTTTTATTAATTCAAATATTAATTGGAAATATTCAATTGGGAGATTGTGATGTACGAGTGAATTTCCTTTGGGAAATAGTTCAGTGCTAAAGCCTGCCATGAAACAAACAGAGATTGGGGGGCAGGGGAGCACAGAAGGGAACATTTGCCTCTGTGTACCTCTGCATCTAAAATGCTTATGAATTTTCTGGTTCTGACATGGTCCATTTTGAAAGAGCTCCACCAGTTCAGACATCTCCTGAAACTGCCCAGTTCCCAAATCAGCTGTCTGTCCAAATCAATGTGGTCCCCTTGTGATTAAAGATTTGTCCAATTTGCAACACAACTCTAGTTTTAAGCACAAATGAAGTGGATATGATAAACTGAATACACTTTTTATAGCACTTGCTGATGTTAAGAGCCTGTTGCTTTTATTAAAGACTATTCCAGAGTTCTAGTTCACTTTGCATACAACCATACACTAAAAGCAATCTTGTTCAAGTTCCTGCACTATAAGTCATGTGTCACTTTCAGCCAAGCTGTCACTTTGAGATGTGGCATCGTTCCAAACCTAATCCAGGTAGTCAGCAATCTGCAGTATCTGCCACTTTGAGGATATGTCACTGCCTGGTGTGCCTTTATCTACCATCTTCATTTCCGATGTAACGTCAGTGGAGGAAATAAGTCACCAAGTAAAACAGGGAAGAAAAGGGCCTTTTTTTTTTTTTTTTTTGCATTCTGGCCAATATGGTTTTGTCTTTCAAGGAAATTCACAGTGCAATTCCAGGACAAACATAAGTGGACCTGCCACTGCATATGAGTGATGTACAGAACCACTGCAAAGAGCCATGAGTGTGAGCAAGGCTAGAACTATTTTTCACAATTGGTAGTGGTACTTCAGAATAATACTGGAAGAAAACTGAGAGCAAAATTTGTTGCTTAGCAAGTTCGGCTAAATCCTATTTGCTTTGGCTGCCGATTTTTAGGATTTTGTCTAAGCACTCTAACCTGGCAGATCCTGAAGATATACTGCCACGGGGGATCCTGTTCTCACATATTACCAGGTTTATCATACCAAGTTCAGCACATCTCCAGGGTTATACTGTATGCCACCAGAGTTATCATAACAGGCTCAGGAAATCTCCAAGGTTACACTGAAATAGCAGGACCATTGGATTGTGCTGTAATTAATCACATTCTGTATGCAATCTCAAAGCAGTCCCTTCTCCCAAAATGTGATGATTGCTATGATTAAAGTGTGCCAGCTAGACTAGATCAGAGAGTCGTGCTGATCTGAAAATTCTAAATGAGTGAAATGCATGAATCAAGTTAGAGGTATAGAAAAGAAAGTATACATCCTGGAATGGTGAGGAAAAAATCAAAGGTTGTTTGTGGGTGGAAATGGGCAAAGGAGAGCCAAAAATAGTGGCTGTGTATCTATATGAAAAGGAAGATTGCAGTAGATTCATAAATAAAATTGCAATGTAAAACGGTTGGAATTGTTCCTACTTTCAGACTATGAAGCTGCCCCTACCTTCATACTCTGTGTTGTCATGCTGCTCATTTCAAGAAGAAGGAAACTGCCCTGGGAGTCACAAAGCTCTATGTGAATTTCAAGGGATCATGGGATGTGTAGCCTTGCTGCTCATTAGGTTCTATTAGCAAGCCCCTCCCAAAGGACTACTGTCCCAAGATCCCTTCGGGTATCATCGAGAAGAGATGCAGACATAATAGGGCCAGCATCCAGTGACACCCTCCCACTTGACCAGTGGTTCCCAACCTTTAGTAAGCTAGGTGTTCAGGGACTGCAAGGAGGTCCCAGAAGATTTAATCAATAGCTGCACTGGTTGGGGGTTTGAGTAGTATTCCAAGAATACCTGGGTTACACTGTGACCCACATCTGATGCTGCTGTTCTCATCCCACCAGTCTTTCTGAGCACCACTGACTGGGAAGTGAAGATACAGTAGCTTGCATCCAGTGATACCCTTGCAGTAGGGAGGTCCTATGGTGCTAGTGCAGAAGCGGGCAAACTGGGACCTGTGCACTGCATGTGGCGTGACAAGCTCCTTTTGGGAGTCTCCAGTCTTCCTTAAAAACCAGTCTTTCCCTTCCTTTTAAACAGCAGACTTCCTTAAACATTGTGTCACTTCCATAGCGATAGCATGTCCAGACCCTTCCATGTCTCCAGGGCCATAACCAGGATGTGGCAACGAGGGCAGGGCCAATTCAAGGCTCTGGTGGGCCCTGGGCAAAATAATAATAATAATTGTGGGGGGGGCCTTCCTCCTCCCTCCCTCTCCCTTACCTCCCACCTAAGTAGGCCACACAACATGAACAATGTAATATAACATAAATAAGACTGACTCGATAAGGTAATCTTATTTACTTGCTAGCAGTAAATAAGTGAACAATGCTTCGGTAGACAAACAAAAAACATAACAACAAAAAGACACTCTAGCTTATGAGGGAGGGGCGAGGCAAGGGAAGCTTTGAGCCACTCTGAACATGCCCAGAGAAGAGGAAAAGTTGTGCACATCATGTGCAGAACATGCTGAGACTGCAATTCAGAGCAGGCCCCACATGGAAGGGAGGGAGGCTGCCTGTTGTGTGGGGTCGCAGGATGCTGGACTCAGGAACAGGAGGAGGCAGAGGGCTGCAGGTGCTTTGAAGGAACAGCCACAGCCACCCAACTGAAGGTGCTGGTGAGAAGAGTGCCTCTGAGCCTAAGCAGAGTGTCCCACGTGTCCCAGCCAGCCTTACACACACACCCCTTCCTCACCTGACCTCTATCAGGAGAGGCGGGTCTTGCTGAGTCGCTTGCGCTCCAGGATGCTGTTGGGGCAGCCGGGGGTGAAGACGGTTGTGTGCACCTCCAGGGGCACAGCACCCTTGGGGGCCTGGAAGACATCCCAGAGCAGGTCTTCAAGGTGCAGGAAGGTGCCCTTCTCCTTGTCGGGCGGCAGTGCCCAGCAGCACCCCCTGCAGCTGCACCTCCCGCTCACGCAGCAGTGCTGCCCAGCACAAGAAGAAGATCAGCTGCCCTGATGGTGCCCACGGCAGCCACAGCCCAGCCGCCGGGGTGGTGGAGAGGAGGCAGAGGAGGGCGGCACGCCTGCCGGAGGGTCCCGCAGCTCTTCCCCAGGTATGACATTGGCAGGGTCATGGCAGGCCATCAGGGGCAGGATGTGGTGTGCGAAGCAGCTGAACACTCTCTGCCCACAGTCCAGCCCCCACAGCTCACTGGCCAGGAGAACCACCTGCATGCACTGATTTTTAAATGGATTCTTATGCCTCACTGCTTTGAATGTGTTTTTAGTATTGCTTTTGCTTTCAGAGTGGTATTTTTTAACCCTTTTTGGTATTTGTATACTTATTGGTTTTAGCTTTAAATTGTGTCTTTTAATTATGTAAACTGCCTTAAAAGGACCCAAAGGAGAAAGGTGGGGTAAATTTTTTTTAAAATATATAAATAATAAATTTATTATTAAAAATAATATAATATATAATAAATCATATATATAACACATAATTTGTTTGTGTAGGTCTGATGCTGCTGCTGATTCTCTGTGAAAGAGGGGAGATGCTGGCAATATGCACACCACTACAATTCCTTCTTGTACGTACTATCTTCATGTCATGAATTACAAAGTTGGTTTGAGAACATGTTTTGTGTGGCTTGCCCAGGTACCGAAACTGCTAGTCACAGCTCTGCATGTCTTTGTGGTCTTTTGAATAATGTACACTCCAGCTGCTCTTGCTTCCATTGATTGCGATACTGGGCCTAATAAGAAGATTTAAGTAAATTTCAAATTCAAATACACTCAGTGAAATTTCAGTTCACTGACTGAGTGTAATGGCCACTGTCACATTGCTAGTCTGAGCTGGAGATTAGACATATTAAAACAATTTCTGTGATAGATAGATAGATAGATAGATAGATAGATAGATAGATAGATAGATAGATAGATAGATAGATAGATAGATAGATAGATAGATAGATAGATAGATAGATAGATTCATCAGGATCGAACTTAGGTCATAAGCCTATACTGCAGTTTAGCCACTGTGCTACTGAGCACAGCCAAATGGCCCCCATCCCCATAGAGGTGCCTACCACTTTGCTAATACCTGAGCATAGTTTGCATTTTCTGAATTAGCCCAGGGGTGCTACCCTGTATTAATTTCAGAACAAAAGCACCAAAGGGGCTGTGCAAACAGTTATGGAAAAGACTGTGCATGCAGTTAAACAACTGCCTGAACACCTCCATATGGAATGATGTCACCCTCTGCAATTGTGCTGGCAGAGATTTTAACTCTGCTAATGTTATGTTGGATTTCTGCTGATGTGTTTTATTTGTCCCTGAAGTTGCCACTTTATGATACAATGACAAGAATAAGTGATCCGAAAAAGAGTTTTCAAAATAAATGAGATAATTAAGGAGTGGTTTTTACCAGTTCCACTTCCCCAGTGATCCATGGCCAGGTGGGGATTTGAACTCTTGTCTCCAGAGCCCTAGTCTATCACTCTATCCACTACATCACACTGGGTACCTACTGGAACTAACATAGCTCTCTAATATTCAGATAGAACATTATTAGGAAGAGAGCCAATCTATAGATAAAGCTTTTGTTGAAAAAGCACAGGAAAGACACACACACACACTCCCAAATGTCTACCTAAATTTTTCAATTGGGACAATCCATACACTGCGAGTATCACAGTTTTCATTTTAGCAATACAGTAACTGGCAAAAATGTCATAGTATGAACAGAGAGAAATCCCCCATCAATTCTGTGTACCAGATTTCCAACACTAATTAAGTGAACCAAACCATAGTATCTGAATTTGCAATCAAGGAATCAGTTTAATTGCAGTTTCTCATGAACAATCTAAACAAGATTTTAAAATGACCTTTGACCACACTGGAATAATATTGCTACACTCCAGATTTTAAAAGTGTGAATGTCTTTTAAAAGCACAGGAGAAGCTGTGGTAGATTCAACTATTCCATTTACTGTTGATATAAAAAGCATAGCTTGGGAGTAATGTATGTAGCAGAGGTGCGGTGTAAAAAAAAAATGTTCCAGCATTGATCAGTGCAAAATCTCAGATGTATTTCTGATGTAGGATCAAACAGGACATGGTGACAAGAGGGTTATTCTATAATGATTTTGCTCTTGTGATCTTTGCTCTTGCATTGTGCATCTCAACTGCATGAGCTGAAACAAAAAATGACACTAAAGAATCACTTGTCTGCATGAGAAAACCTCAAGCCTTTTATATCCTCCCAAACAATTGATCATTTTAGTTGCTTAGTTTTGGCTGAAGTATGTTATCCTTGACTGCTCGTGCCAAAAGGGGGCCAAAAGTTGAGTGATTTCCTCAGTAAATTTAGATAATTTAGTAATACCGATTTGCTGAACATATATTGCCATTTTAGTCTCATCTCTTCATCACAAACATACATTGATTCCAGGGATGGAAAAAAAAGGGTTGAAATGGCAAGCACAATTCCTACCTTTCTCACAGAACAGATGACATGAGGAGCTGCAGACCCTTGTGTGGGATGTGAGCTTACACATGGCATCCCAGGGTTCCCCGGTCTAGGTACAGAACAATGTAATCATGAATGCAGCAACAAAATGCTTTAAAACCAATTGTCTGTAAATACAATAGAATCAGCTACAGCATCAAGACAAGTCACATTGCCCACATCTATCCTAGATCCTTTGGCAGAGGTAGGTTTCTGTTCTTCTCTTTTAAAAAAAATGGTGCAAGAATCCCACAGCTGCCACCCAGAAAGTTGCTCTGCAATTTTCCTTGACCTAAATGTCCTTCCTTTATGTGGTATACAGAGCGAGGACAGCCCTGAAAAATGGAGGCCACAATGGGCCTCTTGTCTCTTTGTGGAAGATGCTTAAAAGCAGTTCCCAGAACTGTCAAATATCCTCTACACAGATTTCCTTCATTCATTTGCAAACCACAGGAACTGTTAACATCTGGGACTCATCATGCCCTCCATTTCTGCTGATCCATTTGGTCAGCAGAAAACATGATGAATGTCAGATGTTCCTGCGTGATAGGCTCAATAGATATGAAAATGTTGCGATGGGGCCCCCCAATAGGTGATTCCTTCTGAATCTGGAAGAGATAACGCAGCAAAAGGAAGGCATCACTTTTAAAAATAGGACACTGGAGGCTTATCTGTAGTAACAGAAAGCATTTTCCCACTCTAAAGCTAGAGAGATACCTTGCTGGTCTTGTGAGCACCTGTTCCATTATTCTCCACAAGGTGTGCTCCTATATGTGTATTGTACAACAGCTGTCTACTCTTAAAAATGGGACCAAACTTCTACAGGGAGAGCAGCACATTGAGGAACACAGGAATATTCTTCCGTACAAATAGAAAACATCTAGAGCAAAGAATAGGGAATGAATACAATATTAATTGGGCTGCTCCTAAGTGATACTTCCCTCTAGTAAACTGTCTTATTTGTTCATTCAAATAGTGCTAACAGTGGATACCACCAGCAGGTCAGATCAGGGAACCAATGGATTGTTTGGAGGATAGAGCAAAGCATCATGTTGAAGTGCAGCTCTTGGAATCTCACAGCCGGGGAGGGGGAGGTCTGCTGGGGATTCTGAGAGTTGTAGTCCAAGACTAGTATTCTGTTGAATTTCCACTGAGCAGAAAGGTCTATGTCCATAGTACCATGCAGGATTGTGCAGTGTGTGCTGTTGTACAAGTAGAGAATGAGCTTTCTTCATGGAGATCACTTGCACAACAATCTTGCAGGATTTCTTGCTCAGCATAAATTCTGTGGGATACTGGTCCCAGAAGTAATTTCCCAAGTTTGGGATGGAGCTATGTGCTTCTACAGTATAATCTATTTACATAAATGGAATTTCCTATACTGGTACATATCCTACACATGATAAGTCATACATGCCTAGACAGTTTATTAACAATGGTCTTTCCTCTCCCTTCACAGTATCCCAAATGTGAGATCTGAGCCTGCAAATGGGTGAACTCTGAACAAGGTACTGGTGCTGGCTCCCAGTTGGTAAGGTAAATAGCACAACACTTCATGAAGCATTTTGTTTTAGATTTTTAAAGGAACTGTACTCTTTTGAATCAGACAAACAGCCCATCTAGTGCTAGCTTTATAATGACTTCTCACATGACCCTCAAATGTGCAAGGGACCTCACATATGCAAATTGAAAGGTTCATAGGAAATGAACTTGATATGTATACAGGTGCCCTTTACATCAAACCATCTGACAAATGTGGGGTGCTTTTGAGTTCTCAGGTGCTAGGGTGGCTTCATCCCATATTCATTGGTTCCTTCTGGCTAGAAATGCTTCAGGGTCAAGAATCTGGTTGTTTGTTTAAGCGACATGCAATTCAGGCTTTGTATTACTTCCTACTCTGTTTCTATGGTTTTGTCCAAGTATATATGAATGAGTGGGATGGAAACTATGAGAACAACTGCTGGCTCTGTCCAGGTTGGATAAAAAGTAATGATTTTTTTAAAAATCTGATTTAAATCACAATTTAAATTTTAAAAACTAAATTTTTAAAGTTTAAATAGTCAAACTTCAAATTTTTATTTAAAACATGAGTTAAATCAATTTGATTTAAATCAAATCCACTCTGACTCTGTCCCAACCTGATTCCAGATCCTTAACAGGAAAGTCTCCATGGAAGCAACATGTTGGCTGTGTGTAGCCAGGAGAAGAGAAGACTGAGGTATCTGGTGAAAGACATCTTCAAATATTTGAGGGGGTTTATGTGGAAGATGGTTCAGGCTTGGTTTTTTATTTTGTTTTTGTTTTGTTTTGTTTTGTTTTTTTGCAACTCCAGAGAGTAGGCCCAAAGTAATAAATTCAAGTTATAAGAAGAGATTTCGACTAAGCATTAGGAAGAATTCCCTGACAGTATTCTTTGTACTCAGAAAAGGGCATGGGTTGTGTTCTACTGCATTCCAATTAAATGCTTTCTCTTATAAATTTATAATCCAGATAGGTTTAATCAGTTATTTACTTTCTTTTTGTATTCATTTTGAAAATTCTTGAATGTTGATTAAGCAGAAATCTCCAAACTGGTCTCAGATTTTGATTTAAACCATATTTAGAGAACACTTAGGGATGTGCAGACCCCATTGAGAAATTTTCCTTGCAAATCCGTAGATGTTGTGCCTGAGGAGAAAATGTCAAATTCACCTCAAAATTTGAAGGTAGGCAAAGTTTGTTGGTCGCCTCTTGCCTGGTATCAAAAAGGTGCATTCCTGAATCTGGAGTCCAAGCATGACAGCGTACCTATTTTATTTGTTAATCTGGCCTTAATGCTGACACTATCTTGAAAGGCTGCCTCCAGAAACTGGTTAGCATTCCTTTTTCTCTCCCCCTAAAGAACAAACTAGATATGCTGTATTTTACTGTGACAGCTGGGCCATTTCACTTGAGCCTTATTGCATTTGATAGTTACCTTTAGGGGTTGTCTTTTTCAATTGTTTATTCTCAGAAGCTTCTGTCAGTTCAAAATGTGAAAGACAAAGGGAAATCCTGAAATTTGCCAATATAGGTGCCAGATACTGATGCATTGGTGCATTTGAAAAGATTATTGGCATCTTATCTGGGCTGTGATAACAGAAAAGCAAACCGGCTTCCAACTTTTATTCTGACAAAAGCTTTATTAATAGCAAAGGAGCATTTTATTTTCTTTGACATATATGCCATATAAGACTCAAGAGAAAGAAACACTTCTGTGAAAAGGAGCATTTTCCTGGTTAGAGGTGCTAAAGTGTTTTCAAAGGCTGACGTGAAAACTCTGGAAACTAATGGGATGTCCACAGGGCCTGGGCTGCCCAGGCTTCAGGATGTTTCTTCAAATGATCCCCAAGCATCTGTTTCAGGGAAGGTGACTTACCACATCTTCCTGACCACAAAGCCTTTAGGAAGGAAAGACAAAGATTCCTTTCCCCACATTTCTGAAGGAGAATGGGGTTAGACATACACTTTGAGGCATAGACAGCTCATGACTGAACTGCAAGGGGGTAGGGTGTGACCCTCAAAAAAAATTTGTGGAGAGATGCTCTCCTGCCCTGTCTGTGAGCCACCCTTCTTTCTGGAATTTCTTTTGTTTTACCTAATAGCTTTGAAGGAAAGATTGGCTAGTGGCAAAAAGGGATGCAAAATTAAATCCCTGTAGGACAGGTGTGTAGCACAGTTCTCCTTCAGTGCATATACCTCAGAAAAAGAGACTGCTGTGGTGTTTCAGTACCACCTGGACTGTATCTGCCACAAGCAAACAGCTGCCCTTGTGCATTACTTAAAATTGATGTCCCAAGGATTTCCTGCCTTTATCCTGTTCTCAACAAAATGCCACCCACTCTAGCATGCTGTGGTAGGCTCTAATGGCATAACAAAATGGAGAAGCAAAATTTCTGATGCCCTTCTATGCCCCACTGTCAAAACCCAGAGAAATGAGAAGCTAGTTGAGAATTTCATTCCTCTTCATTTTTAAATATACTTTAGCAGAATTTGATAAGTTCTTGAGGGACCAGATCCCTTTCTACACAGTTGAAATGCGTGGCACAGTCTAGCTTTCAACTGGAGTAATGTACCACTCAAGACCTTCTCTCTCTATGTTCTGAATGCTGGATACATGGCTTCACCAACTCCCCACAGGCTTTCTTGAAGTGGAATATGATATGGAATGTCTCTATTGTGTCTATAGGCTTCATTGCCTTTACAGATAGGAGTGCAAATTGCAGCTAACCTTTCCCCTCACATTTTTAAAGAGAACTTTTAAAGAGGTTCTTTGGCATTCAAATACTTGTTAGTCCCTATTGGCTCTAAGGTCATTTTTCTGTTAAGAGCTTGTTGAAAGCATCTGTGAAGAAGATTTGATAGCATCACTGGAATGAGAAAAAGAGTGGGTCATTCAAGAGTATAATATAACTTTGCGCTCAGTTCAGCTGACACTCACCCACAAGAGGGAGTAAATATGTAAAACCTGACATGGAAATAAATGTTAATTTGCCCAGGCGTTTCTCTTGTGATTCCAGTTAACATCTGAGACTCTAGCCTACACCACAACCTGTTTTGTTTAAGTCAGTGAGTAATTGCTAACAGGTCAATCCTGGACACATCTAATCAAGGGTAAGTCCCACTGAGGTCACTGGGACTTATTTCCACGTATGGGATTGCAGTTTAAAGCAATTCAGGCATCAGACAGATTTTTCCTGGACTGCTTCATCTCTTGGAATTCAGTTATTAAATCACTCCATTCTTGAAATAAAATTGCATGATAATAAACAGAGAAGGTATAAGCAGTGACTGCTTTTTCTCCCTACAAAAAATGCAATATAAACAGTTCATAGGCCTGAACCCCATCTAAGTCCCTGTGTGTTTCCTCACTCACTTTTGCAGAATAACAGATCAACTACATAAGCATGCACATCATTTTTGTTCCTGTTTAAAGAACAGAAAGCATAATCTAGGAAAAGTATCCCTTCAATAAACCTTTCTGAAACATGTAAAAATACTGGCTATCAGGAAAAATGATCAGCTGACTACCTCTGGTTTTCTTTGGTTACTCACAGCTTCAATGACATCTCCCAGAATCCCCTTTGGCCATGCTGGTGGGGGTTGGGATGGATGTCACAGACTTGTTGCCCCTGAAAGTAGATTTTCCAAGCTTAGCTTATTCCCTATATATTCCCCCCTGTTTTGAAAAAGTGAACACGTGCCCAGATGGGCACTTTTTGTTTTGTTTTCTTGTTTTATTTGGGGGAGGGGTATCATAGAGGTCCCTCAAGGCCTGGGATGTACGTATGTTCCTCTACATCCACAAGAAGAAATTGACCAATTTCTGCAAAATAAATAAATAAATAAATCATCCAAGGGAGGGCTCTTGGAGGTGTACAGGGCCACATAAATGCTCCTGAGGCTTCATGCAACCTTAAGGCTGCACTTTGCCCGCCCTTGTTATAAGGGATCAATGACTGGTTGTGGAATAGGTTCTTTAGTTCTCTGTAAGTTACAACATACTCTGATAAATAGGAACAAACCTACATACTCAAAATACGCATATACCTGAACCTGTTGTTCCAGCTAGTCTTCCTTGCTTAATAATGTTGTAAACTTCCCAGAGAATGTTCTAAGTATTCTCTGATGAACTCAGGATGGTAAACTTGAATAAGATAAGATTGGGAAACAGAATGGAAACATTGGCCGGTCAACAGATGGAGAGAGCAGCAGGAGATGCAACATTAGCATTCTATAAGTTGGCTTGGCAACAGCAAGTTACCACCGATAAGTCAATGAATCAACAGGCAACAGAAGGGAATCAGGCCTTCCAAATGTACCTGAATTTAGCTTCAATTAGTGCAGTTTAACTCCTTTTCTCATTTAGACACAGCATCAATTCACCTAATCAATCAAAAAGGTCGGCTTGGCATTTCTGCGTAACAAAACAGCAGCTATCACATGACTGTCTAAAGATGTCAGCACCTAGCCGATGCTACAGATAGTTCCTTCTTATCATGTCAGCTCATTGCTGGCAAGAGGCAGCCATCTAGGACAGGCTAAGGAAGAATGATCCATTATAACAGAGCTGTGGTAATGACTTCACACACAAGCAGTCCCATGATAGCTGTGGCTTAATCATGCAGACATGATAGATGTAGTTTTAGTTGCACAGGAAGCGCAGAAACACATAATCACAGCAACTGAAGAGCGTTCTTCCTTAAACCTTTCCTGAAACCCTTGGGAAGTGTAATGGCAGAACCATTCTTATTCCTTTCCTGAATTGCTAATATTCCTTTCCAAGCTGATTACGCCAGTAGTTTTCATGCAAACCTAAGTGCTCCTGGAAGAAATTTGATACCTGATCTATTTGAGTCTAATTTCAGACATGCCTTGGCACAGAACAGTATCAGTGGTCCTGATGTATGGACGTTTGATGTGAGGAAAAGGACAGGGAGAATGTCCTTGACTTCTCAACAGTGCTAAACTGATGTTTTGAATCAGTAATGGATGTGATAGAAACTCAGCCCAGAAAGTATGGAGGTACTGTAGGTGGATAGTTCTTCTGGAAGTATTCCACTTTGCCAATAGGACTGAATTTATGGTATGGAGGTATTCAGCATGTGTTATCATTTGAAGTCAAGTGGTCCTTGTGGCACACAGCACTTCCCATCAACTGTGTTGGTCAGCTGATACTTACCTTGAAGAGGGATAGAGAAGAATGGATCTGTCCATCTATGATGTATGTTGCTTACAACTATGTTCCAAACATTCACATTTATGTACACATGCCAGGCTACTTCTGGTATTCATATAAGGTCTGCTTAACTTGTCTCAGCTAATTGCAGCTAATAGATTAAGTCCTGGGGCACTTTTTGGTCTCATGCTTGATCACCCATCTAACTGCACAACTCAGATGAGTCCTGGTACCTCATCCGTCAATTTCAATTGGCAAGTTACACAAACCTTACATGAACACCAGTGAGATTCTGGCCACAATCTGGCATACATTTTCACTCAAAATATGCATTTCAAATGTTTGTTGTTGTTGTTTTAGATGAGTAACTGTGGTGCAACTTTCAAAAAAGTGCTAGATCTGATGAACTGGTTAAATCCTCACCAGCACATTAAACCAGATCAGGGCAGTACACATTAGTATTTGCAAAGATCCAATTCTTCAAGGGCTAAATCTAATATTACTCCTAGCTATCTTTTTATTTATTACATTTATATTCTGCTCTTTATCCAGTAAACTCAAAGCAGCATATGTGGCTCTCTTCCTGTGAGTAAATCTGACCATGAATGGTCCTAGGTTACTCTAGGAGGCCAAGAGGGAATCTGAACCTGTGTCTCCAAGTTCTAATCCAATATTCTAATCACTACCCTGAAACTAATGGAATTTAAGTACCTTGTGACTAACATGTCCCATTCATTTCAATGGGAAACCCAGCCAGAGTTAGCCTAGCAATCTCTACAGTAGATTATGGTAGCATATTGTGTGTGTTTGCCTGTGTTTGGTCCCTACTCAGAAAGTGAAGTTAGTTTCAAATAGACTGCTAAACATTGATGGGATTGGGTTTTGATAGTGCATAAATAACCCCACTGAGTTCTGGTCCACCCTGAATGCAATTTAAATCCCTGGTGTTTTCTTGACTTGATGCTGTCTTCAGCTTTCAATCTGATTATCTGAAGATCACCTGCACAATCCTGCCTGTATACTGAAGTCAGTCTGAGGTCGTAGCAATAAGTCACTGGGAAATCAATTTGGTTTCTTCCACTTTTAATTGTTTAAAGCTTCAACTTGTTATTTCTATCAAACATATGAAAAGTACTGTGATATTTGGACAATTACTGAAATGAAACAAATTTTTCACCCATTTGCATCAGCCATTTTGAAGAGATACAGTCATTCTTGTACCTGACTATCATGTAGGTGTTTATAAGGAGTCTTTTGTAATAAATGAATGAATGAATGAATGAATAAATAAATAAATAAATAAATAAATAAATACGAGGAGCCTTTTTAGAAAAAAAGAGAGATGGCACCCTAATTAAGGATTAATTGCATTAAATACATAGGGGTTCAAACTCAGGTTTTTATGATCATGTTCAAAGCCCTGAGCTTGGATGCAAAAATCTAACAGTTTTAGTTTCTCCCATATGCAGTTTTCCTGCACAAATTTGTTCCATTCCTCCTCTCCACTCATATTTCTCCTTTTGCCAGTAAGACACAATTTACTCCAACAGAGGGGTTTTGATATGCCAAACCGATTGAAATATATCAGTTTGGCAAGCAATTTAAAATAAATAACCTTCTGGCGGAAGAGTATTTTAGGTCACTTTCAAACAAAAAAAAACATGTTTCCTTGGCAAAATAATCTGTGCTTACATTTGCATCATGGAGACGTCTTGTTTTAAATTGTTCTTTTTAAAGCAGAACCATTCAGCAGTGTTTCTTATTGTTAGCAGAATCAAGCCTTCAGAGAAGGAATGTTATTCATGCAGGTGAAAAGAGACTAAAACCTTGGCACTCTGAAGCAAGGAAGTCCAGAACCTGAAATCTGAAGTCAAAGCTCCATACACATCTGCAGTCAGTTCAAGAGCCAGTTCACACATGTGTGTGATTGATCACCTGGGTGAATTAGCCAGGATGATTTAGTGACTATAAGCAGAGGGTTGAGCACAGCCCCTGAAGATAAGTCAGATGTCCACACTGAAACAGAGGGCTTCTTTTAGGCAAGCAATAAATACCTAAGGAATATATTGAAAAAAAGGAAGAAAGCTGCTGCAGTGCTTCCTGAGATCATAGTTTTGCTGCCTATTAGGTTCTATAGAGGGTGCCTCCTGAAGAACTACAACTCCCAGGAAGCACTACAGCATCTTTCTTTCTTTCTTTCTTTCTTTCTTTCTTTCTTTCTTTCTTTCTTTCTTTCTTTCTTTCTTTCTTTCTTTTGCAAAGCAACAACATGAAGCAAAGGCTAGAGAAGCCAATGGTGCAGGTAAATAAAAGCCCTTCTCTGGCAGGACAAAACCTACAGGTGTGCACCTTTGAGTTTGTGCACTGCAATTTCCTGAATTCTTGTAGAATTCTGAGGACTGGATTCCAAAAACATGAAACAGCACACACCAGTACTTTGTATTTTGGTGAGATGTGGTTAACAGATTAAAAAAAAAAGCGTCTGATTCTGGGATTTCCCGTTTCTTGGTATCTCTTTGTGAATGGTAGTACCTATATCAGGAGACAGGTATCTAGTTGTCTCGTGTGCTCCCAGAGGCATCTGGTGGGGGGCCACTGTGAGATACAGAAAGCTGGACTAGATGGGCCCTTGGCCTGATCCAGCATGGCTCTTCTTATGATCCTATGTTCTTATGTAGTGAGCAAAAGAGGGGATCATGTAGACCAGGGGTCCCCAGCCCCCGGGCCGCGGACCAGTTCTGGTCTGTGGCCTTGGAAAGACTGGGCCACGGGGACAGATGAGCAGCAAGCAGGAGGTGAACGGTGAGCGAAGCTCCACCTCCTGTCAGCACACTCCTATTAGGTTCTAATGCTGCTGTTGATCTGACAGGAGGCGGAGCTTCGCTCCCCACTCCCCTCCTGCTGCTGCTAGATCAGCTGTGCCTGTGGAATTAGAAATAGGAGCCTGTGCTCCTATTGCGTTCTAACCTGCTGCTGATCTAACAGGAGGTGGAGCTTCAATTGCAGCTCATCTCCTGCTCCTGTTTGCCATTTCCTTTATGAGCTTGATTCAAAGCTATCCTCCAACAACCTACTGCATAACAAGTAACACACACACACACACACGGTCCTTGGGAGAATGGTCTTCAACCAAACCAGTCCCTGGTGTCAAAAAGGTTAGGGACCACTGGTGTAGACCATGCTGATTGCTGAGAGCACTATCATCAACATTTAGGCTGACTGTTGATATGTAAAGGTTGACATCCTTTTTCCTGCTGACAACATGGACATGACAGCGCAAGGCAATGTTGGACCATTTCCTAGCTTTGAATTGCTGACCACAGAAACAGTATCCCATATTTATAAACTTTTAAAAAGATTGAATAGATATTAGCATGCCAGTCTGGATCAGAACACTTTCAATTTTTGGCAGTTTTTAATGTTTTGCTCACATGAGAGAGCATTCAAACATGACAGCAACACCAGGTATATACATCCTTTACAAAAGTTGCCTCATATGGCGATTCTTCTTATGCATTTTGGCTTCAAGTCCTAGACTCCTAACTCAGAATGTTAATCTGGATTCCATGCAACTGAGTAGCAGCCACACCATTATTGTGCAAAGACATATTGTAGAGAGGCTCGTAGTGTCTTTATTTACCAAACTGTCTAGATTAGAAACAGCCTTGAAAGAATCATGATGAGTAGTTTAGGTCCCTCTCTCCACACTAAATTCTCCATTATTGAGAACTGGAAATCAAACTAACAGAAATGTGGTAACTTCTTCTTTATCCCTCCTTTGGTCCCTTCAGAGCAGTAATGGATGAAAATCTCTAGTGATTTAGTCAGACTAAGGTATGGAGAGACAGTGGCATTCTGATAACTTTATAACGATTGATTTCAAGTCAATTATGATGCCAGCCATATAAAACTATCTCACTGAGAGTTTCTAAAGGAGGAGCTAAGTGCAGGGCAGGAAAATTACTGAAGTGAAACATGTATTCTTCATTAAAAATCTCTCTTTTTGACCTCTGATTAGTATCAAACAGATTTCCTTCCTTCCTTCCTTCCTTCCTTCCTTCCTTCCTTCCTTCCTTCCTTCCTTCCTTCCTTCCTTCCTTCCTTCCTTCCTTCCTTCCTTCCTTCCTTCCTTCCTTCCTTCCTTCCTTCCTTCCTTCCTTCCTTTATATTTAGAGTTCTTCCAAATATTAGCTGTTGTTGTTTAGTCGTTAAGTCGTGTCCGACTCTTTGTGACTCCATGGACCAGAGCACGCCAGGCCCTCCTGTCTTCCACTGCCTCCTGGAGTTGGGTCAAATTCATGTTGGTAGCTTCGATGACACTGTCCAACTATCTCGTCCTCTGACGTCCCCTTCTCCTCTTGCCTTCACACTTTCCCAACATCAGGGTCTTTTCCAGGGAGTCTTCTCTTCTCATGAGATGGCCAAAGTATTGGAGCCTCAGCTTCAGGATCTGTCCTTCCAGTGAGCACTCAGGGTTGATTTCCTTCAGAATGGATAGGTTTGTTCTCTTTGCAGTCCAGGGGACTCTCAAGAGTCTCCTCCAGCACCACAATTCAAAAGCATCAATTCTTTGGCGGTCAGCCTTCTTTATGGTCCAGCTCTCACTTCCATACATCATCAAATATTAGCTGACTTTGTTTCATACCAATGTGTCCTTGGATCCACTTGACATTCCTAGGTGTTGGCTGGAGCACAAATTAGCATTTTGTTTATAATTTCACATATATTGGAGGTGAGGTTTTGCATCTAATGTTTCCATTAGTGATGATACAGATGATACTATCCTTAGATGCTAAAGAAATGTTGCGAGATTCATAACATAAGCCAAGGTTAATGTATTAAGGCTGTAAGATCAAGCACTTAAGGCATGCATTTCTAAATAATTACAGTTGCATCAGTGACACCAGAGCAGCCATTTTGTGCATCTTTTGACCACCACATGACCATAAGTCTCATGTGAATACATTTTTAGAAGCTACCCATGGCCTCAGCACCTTTCCTCCCCCTATAGACAAGCAAGCTACATAAGAAGGGACAAAGTGTGTTCTCATGACGAATCCAAAATACTGACTGGGGTGATATGTTTTTTAGGACAACCAAAAACTGCACCAAAAAGTGCAGGCTTTCAAGATTATGACCTTTCTTTGGACAAGATACTATCAATCTAAACACAGAGAAGGGGAGTGGGAAGGGAAGACCCTTCCACTAAGGTCTATGTGGTTTGCATGTCATTTGGGGGTGTAATGGAACTGACAGGCTTCCGAGAACAAAATGGAGCTGACTGGGTGATCCAGGAATGTCACATTTCACTTGGACTAGTCCACAGAATTACTCAGAACTGGAGAATTAGAAAAGTTTGGTCCTTCATCTTGGAAAATACAAGCACTCGCAGTAAAATCAAAGCTGCATCTCTCCTGTCTTAGGAGAAAATTCTTAGTTGGTGGGACACACAGAACCCCACAGAAGACACTATTCTGCTCTCAAGCTGTACTTGTACTGTGGGCTTGATGACAAATATTGCAACGATTTATTAACATGAGCAAAACAACTTATTTTGCTACTAATGTTGCTCTTTGAAATGACTGGAATCTTTTTGTAGAAATGTTTCTGAAATAATTCAGCCTGAGGCAAACTCCAGGCATGGAAAGTTTTAGACAGAACAGCTCCAAGTGTTTAAGAACGTTAGAGGCAAGCGAGAAGATCATTTTATAATGGAGCATGCGAGGGGACTGTAAATATAGCAAAGCTACGATTTTATGTGTTGTTGTCCAATGTAGTTTCTTACCCAGAGATTTCATTTTAAACAGCTCAATAAAATAAAACATGTCAAAGGAAAATATGGGTTGGAAAAGAATGATACATCGGAGGGCTTAGCATTTTGAAGGGAAATTTTGAATGCATTACATTATAACATTTCACAAGGGGATTTCTGCATATGGAAAGTATTCATTTAAAATGCTCACCCATAATTTTTCTGTTTTATTTCATGTTTCCACGACATCATCTAGGGCAGCAGTTCTTAAATAATGGGTTGGGCCCAACCTGCCTGTGTACTGAGGTCATCTTTAGAATATCATCTCCAGGCACTCCAGCACCTCAGGTGAGGGAGGTGGCACATTGAGAGGACTTCTCACATGTAGTGCCCCATTTATTGAATTCCCTCCTCAGAGAAGTTAATGTGGTGCCAAAATGGCTACTTTTTCTTCAGTGCTAGGCAAGGATATTTAATTTCCCCAGGCATTTAAATGCTTTTACATGGCCATAAATAATGTGTTATTTTCATGTTATTTTATAATTTATTTTGATTTTTGCCTTTAAGAATGCTCTTGTCATCTGTTGTGGTAACATTATGAAAGGGTAGCAGGAAAGAAATGTGGACTGTTTGTAGGTATTTAGAGACATGCCCCAGCTGGAGTAATAACACAAACCTCTTCTCTCCTTTTGTCCCTTCAGAGTCTTTTTGCATTAAGTAAAAATGAAAGAAGATTCTCAAAATAGAAGCGCAGATAGGGATTTGGAAAGCCAGCATTATAAAGTCAATAAATCATAGGATGGAGCAGAGATCCTTGTCCGTGGCCAGAAAGCCTCTGCTGGGGACACCAGGAAGTGAATGTACAGGAGTGCCACTCATTGTTAACTCTTGACTGGAAGGGTAAAAAGCAAAGCGTGCTTGTAGAAGTGCTTGTGGAAGGTGTTGGGATAGCGCACCTGATCTAACATGGTATAAATTCCCAATAACAAAGTTTTAGTTCAAATATATAGTATTTTGAACATAGGGTCTCATTAAGAACAACATATCTCAGTTCTGACAAAACACAATGACCAATGGCCATCACATGTAGGGAAATGTGATAATCTCATCCTCTTCGCCATTTTAAAAAGCTGAAATATGCCAGGGGCCACCTATTTGTACAAAGCTGGTAGCAAATGTTCTAATCTACGAATCCATGTGTTATGGAAAACAAATTAGTGTATGTGAACAGGGTTCTAGTGTGACCAAGAATCGGAAATCTAGGACAGAACTTTGCAGGTAAAAAGGTGGGCTGTGTAACTGGAAATACAGGCTTGTTTGTCAATGGCTGAGATTGTGGGCAGGAAACAGCTTTGTGCACCCCAGTTTATTTTTCCTAGGTACAAAAATGATAGTATTTCATTTCTGTGTAGGTTAAGGAAGAAACAAATGGCTCACCAGATTCCTCTGCAATATTGAACATATCATTCAGCTCTTACCTACATCCTTCTTGATGCATGTGTGCATGCAAATGATACATCTTCATGGGATGCACTCCAATCCAAAATCACACTCTACATCCACATTACAAATGCTACTTCTTTTGCTAATATATAACAAAGTCAAGCAAGGTCACTGGGCATAGCAGCAGTTCTAATCAACAGGGATCTTCACTTGGAAGGCATCTCAAGTGTTTGCTAAGTATTTCAATCTGCTAAGTATTTCAGGACTGTTAAATATTCCAGGTTGCTTCTCTTGGATAGTGTCTTGGGCCGAACTGTTTTTATTACATTTATTGTGCCAGGGAAAAGGACTACATTCGTTCTGTGAAATGTGTCAATAGTATTCAAAGCGGTTATTGGAATGAAATGAAAAAGACTGTAATAAGAGTACAGGAGAGATTTTTGCTTACATGCAAGATTTCATGTGATGCCCTAGCCAGAGCTTGAAAATTATATGCTAGTATTAATGTGTTAAAATTAAATTTCTTAATTTTGCATTAAAACAAAAGAACGGGTGCATTTAATCTTCTAAAAATAACATTTTGGAAGTAATGTTCAACATTATTATAGAAGATTAGATGCATCCATTTGTCTGCCATTCCATTTAATGTAAAAGTAACAATTTTACCTTTAATGTAAAAACATTATTTGCAAGCTTTGCCTAGCAGACAGGGCACATGTGTAAATTACTGCAAAAAATATCATGTTTATTCTCTGGATATATGGACCTAGTAGCTTTATTACCATTGGGCACAACAAGGAAATATTAACTTGCTGTTTTGTTGTTGTTATTTTGTTAGTAAAGTGACAGCAAAGGAACAAGAGAGCTTGGGTACAGGACAACCTTTCCTGAAACCAAACAGTCACTGGTAATAGCAGCCTTTGTGTTCTCTCTACCAAAAAATATCCCACTTCAAATTATGTATACAGAATAAATTAAGCAAATCAAGCATGTTGCTATCTAGTTACTTCATTTGAATAATTTATACTGTTTGCAGTATACTCAAAGAGTAAAAGCATTTGTTTACAGATAGAAGGACAGAAATGGGAAGGGAAGAACAAAAAATGATGAGAAAAGGGCAGGAGAGAAAATGGTGCTTTGGACCTGGAATGAGATAGAAGTGTACTGTATCTTTACCAAGGGAGATAAGGAAAAATAAAAAAATTCAAGTAATAAAAACTGTGGAGAGCAGAAAGCAAATACAGTATCTGGGTAGGATTTGCTCTAATCCATCTGATTATTCTGTCTTCTGTTCTACAGGGTCAATCTAGATAAACAGACACCCAATAGGGATTGAGTCATCCTGGCTGCCTTGAGAACATTCTTTGTGGTGCAGACTGCAGAGTTGTGGAAATCAGCCGTAATATCAATGGGACAATTTGCTTTGTGGTTATAGTGAGAATAATCACTCTTTGGCACTTTTCTGCAAGGAAGAGAGGGCCAAACAATATATTATAGATGGCCTATCATTAGAAGTGGAAATCCATTAGTTTTCCAGAAATACGATTCAGGCAAATCTTCATGACTTGGCATACTTTCAATTGAAGTCCATGTTTGTATCTGAAGACCAAACATATAAAAAAGCAAACTAAGGGCACATCCATAGGGGGGACATTGGAATGGTCTGATTTGTGCTTAAAAGGTTCTCATCTTTAGTGTGATCCATTTTATCTCTCACTTGAGAGATCCTTCCATTCACATTGATCAAGACTTTTTCTCTTGTGAGAAGGGTCCAGACAGGTCTTTGGATCACTCCAATTTGTCGCCCTTTCAATTAATGGTACTTCCCTTCTCCCTCCTTCCCCGCCTTTTCCTGCAGCCATCATTCAGCAGGCCATGGCAACTTTCCTTTTGTTGCTGTTGTTAAATAAAGTAAGTGTCACAGAAAAACAGCAAGGCATCTACCTAGCATGGTACACATAATACTGCCAATGTATCTTGTTTATCTAGAATATCGCTGTATGAATACGAAATAATATATTAAAAATTTAAAATGGTAGAGTAGATGAAAATAGAGGAAGGGGTACTCCATTGTCCTTTTCAATGCCACAACCCACCAAATATGTCACAGGGTTGTCACCTCAGAGAACACTGCCCACAGCTCTATTTTAGTGCATACTAATCATCTGCATGGGCTACAGAATGGACTAGTAAGGAGGGCTCTGAATTGCGCCAAAAAACCTGTAGCCCTACCACTGTGCCAAAAAGGGGTGGGATGGATCGTTCTGAGTCAAAACATGCATGGAAACAAAAAACCAAACAATACCAAAAGTGATCCAAACAGTGAGCTAGTCTGCCAGTGCAGATGTGCTCTAAATTGCAAATTATGGGAGGTATGAAAAGCTTACATTATGGCAATCAGATTTTTTTCAGTACTTAAGGAAGTTCATATTCTAATCAGGGGCTTTCTGTTGTGTATAGTTTAGTCTTGAATGAAACTTTAAAAAGACAGTCCTTTGTCCATTGAAACATTTTCCAGGTTACATCATATGGCTAAAGAACTGGTGGTACATGGGCTTTGGTGAGGGCTTCCCTGATTCTTCCCTGCAACAATTTCACTTGAAAAAACGTTCCACTTGAAGCTAATAGGAGACTTTTTCCAAAACATATTGTGATATAGGACAGCGATTAGAAGGGAGATCATGGTTGGAGAACAATGCTTTAACTCTGGGCAATTAAAGTTAGGGGGAAAAATTCACATTTGAACCAGTGGACATTACTTTTAGTCTAATTATACGTAGCTGGGGAGGGGAGCAGCTGGGAAAGGAAGTGCTAACCCTCCTATCTCCATCCTCCCATGTACTGGTGCTTCTTCAAAAATCCCCTATATACACATCAACTAGCATTAGAAAGTCTTTTGCACCAAGAAATGGCTTTGTTTAAGCATAACTGCTATAGCAAGGGGATCACTCTGTGTCTGTGAGTCTGTATGTGTGTGTCATGTGTAAAAAGAAATTAGAGTATGTGTTTGCATGCATATATGAATGAGTATCTGTGAACATGGGAAACAGAGGGATGGAAATATGCATATGGGGTGTATACCTGGCTTTGGCCTACCTAGCACTAGCACAACACTCCCAGAATGTTAACCCTGAGGAATGCCATTCTTGTGTTGGAAGGTTTCCCCATCCTGTGTTAGAGAACATCCTTTCACAGTCAACAGGATCAAAGGTTGCTGCAAGGTTTTAATAGTATATACCAGTGACTGGCTTCCCTGAATTGATGCCCTCTAGATCTACTGCACATCAGCTCCCATCAGCTGACAGCATCACCCCTGGTGAGAGATCATGATAGCTGAAGCAAAAAACTTCCAGAAGGTACCAGGCTGGTGAAAGCTAGGGTAGGGTCCACTACTGCTGGTGGAAAAGTGGCATCCTCCAGAAAAAAGAGAACAGAATCTTCTCTTCCTACTGCAGCCTCCAAGCTCCTACCCCTCTGACGAATAGGAAACCCTCTGGCATCAGTTTTTAGGTGGCTTGGAGAGGTGCAGAGAGAAGGGAAGAGGGGGAAGTTTCTATAATGCTGGTGCTGTAATGCCGGAGTTAGCCCTTGGTATATAACTCCTCAAGGGACGTGGTGGCGCTGTGGGTTAAACCGCAGAAGCCTCTGTGCTGCAAGGTCAGAAGACCAGCAGTCGTAAGATCGAATCCACACAACGGAGTGAGCTCCCGTCGCTTGTCCCAACTCCTGCCAACCTAGCAGTTCGAAAGCATGTAAAAAAATGTGAGTAGATAAATAGGTACCACCTCGGTGGGAAGGTAACGGCGTTCTGTGTCTAGTCGCGCTGGCCACATGACCACGGAAACTGTCTTCGGACAAACACTGGCTCTATGGCTTGGAAACGGGGATGAGCACCGCGCCCTAGAGTCGGACACAACTGGACTAAATGCCAAGGGGAACCTTTACCTATATAACTCCTCATGCACTCTACAAGCATAGATTATTAACCCAGGCCACAAGACAATTCTCTATATTTTTGTGCCATAAACTTCATCAGAGAGAGTTGCAAATTATGATGTTACCCCAGCACCATTATCACCACTGGAAGCAATATAGGATATGGGTTCTACAACAGTCAACTGACTAAAGTCTCAGAAGTAATTGCTAGCATTATTTTATCATCAAAAACTGGCATCTCATGTGGGATAATGCTGATACAATGCCATGTAATGTTTTACTAACCCGGAGGAAAAGGCGGGGGGGGGGGGAAGTAATCTGGTTTGAAAATCTGTTTTAAACAGATATGAGTAGCTTGAGATCCTTAATGCATGCAATTTATTCCAAGACGGCTAAGAGTTTATTTGATCAGTATCTATACAGAATAATGAGCGTAGGCTCTTTAATTGTGAAAGTCATGCACAGGAAGTTGCACTGGGTGGAAGATGAGAACAGGGATTTCATTAAAGTAAATTATTAAGAGCAAGTAAACCAAATCATTGGCTGAGTGGTACAAAATTATCAGAGATTCATCAAGCTGGAAGGAAATGTAGGTCGTCTACTTCATCCATGGCTGTAGGAGAGGATTTCTGTTGCATATAAAGGACCCAAGAGAAAAACCCATCCAACCTTTTCTTCAGAGTTTCCCAAAAAGAAGTTCCCAAGAGGACTTTATTACTTATCTGGGGATGCAGCAGATACTTCACTGTTGCCTTTAGTTATCTGACTCGTGGATGACTGCCAAATTCCTCAACATTCCACCCTCAAATAAATTTTGGTGGAACTTGTGTTAACTTAAGCAGGGTTTACTGGTGGATACATGTGTTATGCATCATGACAAGAATACATTACTTCAGTATACATTATGAAGAGATTGCAGGGGTTGATATACCAGGAAATCAGCCAGATAATCAAAAGGCCCCTCCTAGGAATGTGCAAGGAATATTTCCACTGACCTCACAGTGAACATGTGTATACTCCTTTCTTTCACCGGGAACAAAGAGCAGGAGCTACCAGGAGCTTCTAGGCCATATCCTATACAAATGCAATTAATTGAAGACCTAACCTGCTCTAGCAGTGAAAATGCTATAGCAATAGTCAAGAAGACCTTCAGATTTTAGCATGTTGTTCATATAGTACATTGTATAAAAAAGTTCACAGTTGTCATGGTTGTGTCCTGTTCTAAGCAGAAATGCTAGCTTTGAATAAACTGGGTGGCAGAACTGCCTTTGAATATCCACTTTTCCAAAAATTACTGGGGGTTGTGTCAGAATAAAAATCTGTTTGGTGCTGTATTTATCTTCTGCTGTCCTTTATCTATGGCATAGCAATTAAAAAGAGAGTTGGCACAAGCATAAGTTTAATTTAATAATTATTACGTACTGTCAAGTAGTTTCTGATTTATGACATACATTTCTAAGGTTTTCTAGTCATAGAGTACTTAGATGTGGTTAACTAGTTGCTTCTTCTGGAGATGCTCTGGGACTGTGTAGCTTGCTAAAGACCATACAGGCTAGCTCTTCTCCTACAAAGCACAATGCAGGATCAAGCTTCTAATCTCTAGCTCCACACCCAGGTGCTCCATCTTACTGAGCTGTCCAGCTGTTTCCTTTTTTCACATGTCCCTGACATGTGGAAGGTAAAAATCTCCTCTTTCATATGGTGGAAGATTTCAGTAGGGGTTTTAAAAAAGACACATGAATATTTCTCAGGCTCTGAACCAAAGGATTGATGAATGTTTTGAGGTAGTTTTCATGATGCTAAAGTGGAAAGAAAATACAGAAGGCTATACTGCATATATATTTCTCATTCTTCTCTTCCTTCCTCATTCATCTAATCAATGTTGATTCTGTAGAATGAGTTGGAACAGGCACCATGAAGAAATACTGACTGTCAGCTCCTCGGGAATGTTTTAAGGCTAAATAATGATTCAAAGGATCACTGTATGTACAACAGTAATGCTAAGGCATGTTCACATGATGTTTTTCTGTCCGAACAAACGTCGATTATGGGAGAACAAGAAAGAAAGCAAAATCCACAAGTGACACATATTAACACTTCCCAATGCTACTTAACTTTGGACTTTTCTGTAGCCTCCCAAAGACAATTACTGATGGCTGACACAAATGGAAGAGGAGCAGCACCACCATCCCACATCCCAACCTGAACTAACTGATCACCTGATGGAATTACTCTCCAGACCCATTTTATTCTTGGAGTGCACATTGGACCATGATGGTGTCAGTGGTCCTGGCTGGCTGGAACCCTCACACAGAGACAGTGACTGCCCATGCATAGGTTTTCCTTTGAAGATATCTGAACCTACTGTGTGGCCCTCACATATCCTCTTTTACAGGATCCTGTCCCCCATTTCTAAGACTACCTGAGGACAATCCACTTTTTGAAGGTGTCCTTTGTTTGAAAGGCTGACCATTGTCTGCTAGCTGGTCAAGCTGGAGAAACAGCCTCTTCTCATGGAATGATAAATAAAGTCTAGACTCTGAACATTGATCTCTGTTTTATGGGAACCCTGGATTTACTTTCCTTGGACCTCTGCTCATGCTGGGATAATAAGCAAAGAATTACTGTACTTGGTTTAATTAAAAAAAATTGCTCTGCTATTCTCCAACATGAATACTTCTCTTTTCATCCTAAAGGAACGTTAAATGTTATTTTCAGAAGGAAATAATGTGTGAACCATGATAGCGAAGGGATTTGGAGGGTGCTGAACACAGTCTTTAGTTTTTGCCCTACCTTAAGGTGTTTTCAGATTTTTAATCAACATGGTTGAGCATGAGAAGTTGGTCTTTTTCAGGTGTTATCTGGGCATTGTGTAGCACATAGTAATCTTTTTGGCATGGGGCAAACTGACGCAGATCTTTGTAATGAATGAAGGATGCAGGAGACCACAAATCATGTGCTATGGGGGTGCTAATAGTGTCTAATCGTGTAGACATGAAAGAGTGCCTTTTATTTATCTTTGTACTAGTAAAAGAATTGTGGCTGGTAATCTGCAGTTTCCACTCCAGGATCATAATTTGTGGGATCTAGTTCTATCTAACTGGTTTATAGTCCTTAATCAGGCCTGCAATTAGTGGGTCATTTATAAAACAAAGGTCATTGTCACGTTCCCCGCCTGTCCCTTGGTTGTTTCACCAAACAAAGGCACAAGCTACGTGTCGTTCAGCTGCCACCAGTTGATTACATCAACTTTATTTACTATTAATGACAGAGGTCCAGGCAACGTATCATTTAAGAACCAAGTAGAAATTGTTTATTGTTACTGGTGATAACAGTTCAGTCAATATCATTAACTCTCGACTAAACAACCTTCTCTCTTCACTCTCAACCGCCTACTCTCACTCTCTCCTCCTCCCTCCTTTTCTTCACCCCCACTTAACTCCGCCCCTCACCAACTCCCATTGGTGCATGCAAATCTCCACATAAATATTAATGAGCAGGGTGAACGCTACAGTCATTTGCACAGTTGTCAGTATGTGACGGTAACAGGCCCTTTTGACCTTGCTTCCCCATGAAAGACCACAAGGGGGAGGGGGAGGAGACAATCAGAAGCCTTGAATTGCCCATCCATAGCTAGGACCTGGAAAGCACATTCAGCAGTCATATACTCCCCCTTACCACTGAAACATAAGGTCATTTTGATTAAATTTTACACATTATTTATAATTTTGCTTTTGTACATATAAATCAGAATACACAGGGTTGCACGAATCAGTGCCCTCCTCTCAGTGTCCTTTGTTTTCTTCCGGGAGGCTGTTCTCTTTTCTAGTGATCCTGTAAGTGGCCACCCTGTGGAAAAGGATAGCTAGCAAGCATAACACAGGAAGCTACCCCTGTAATATGGTCCCATTGCTTCTTGTAAACACAGGCACTGCTAATGAGGGGTGGGCAAATGCTCGTTGGGATCTACTGGTACATCTCTGGGTAGTTTGCAATAGATAAGTAAGTGGATTCCCAGCTCCCAGTGGTTCAACAATATCAACGTTTAAGCCTAATTAGATTGTAAAAATCCTTGATCTGTAGGAAGTCAGCGTTAGATTTGTATCTGGGGTAGGCTGGTAACCTCAGTGTATGGTTCATTGGGTTCAATAGGTCATTGATGCTCTCTCGTTGGCCACCATTCTTCAGCTGGTTTCACATCCCCTGGTCAACCACAGGGGATTTAGTAACTTCAAACAAATAAACAAACAAAAACCACCAACAAGGTTCATGTTTGCCCTCAACTGTAATAATGCATGTCGCTTAAATGGAGCACCCGTTTTTCACTTGACCACATCAATCTATGTTCAAAATGCTACCAAAACTACAGTGACTTGCAGCATGAGTTGCAGAGGGAGAAAAAAAAAAGAACCCCCAAGGACACCCATTTCATTGGTTTCCCACATGGCACAGAACACAGTTAATTGGGATATTAAAAGGACCCCATACACATTTGCTTCACACATTAAAAGCCATGCCCTGAAAATTGTTAGCTTGCCCCATTCAAAATGGAAGGAAGAAAGAAAGAAAAAAGGAAGGTTAGAGTTCAAGCAGAGCCTTGAGACATTTCGGTAGTGCCATGATGCACATAGTGAGAGTCTCTGCACTGACAACTAAGCTCCTTAAGCATTCTGAAATGCTTCCCACTCCCCTCCTCTCCCCTATTTCTTTAGGTTTTTTTCGCCACCTCATCCATCACGGATAGACATAAGAGAGATGGGAGCCAAGGGAAAAAAATAAAATAAAAGTCTCTCTGTGTTGCTCTAGGCTTGTTGCTGTTTCCTGCTCCGCTCAGTTCATCATGGCAGTGTTTCATTTTTAAATGGTTCACTTACTTGAAAATGAAACTTGGAAGAAGCAAAACAAAGCAAGAGGGGGAAGAAAGCCGCTGGAGGAAAAGGGGAGAAGTTTTCTTTTGTGGAGACATCATCAGAAGCTGGCAACCTAAAAAGCCAGCTGCCCATTTTCGTTGCTACTATTTGGTTTAAATTTATACATAAGTGGGAGGGAGGAGGGACAATTTACAGTACTTGTTCTTCTTACACATATTATTTTACATCTTTGGATTGGGTCCAAACACTGTTCCTTTTGAAAGGAAGAACTACTACTGTTCCTGCTTGAAAAGATAGCTTGGATTGCTCCTTATTTCCTAGTGCTAAGTGTCCCTATTTTAGTAGCATGGCATTTTTTTCAGTGATGGAAAGGTCAGTCATTTTCCTGCAAGAAGATCTTCTGTTCTTCTTCTTTCTCTAGCTGTTTTTGAAAGAATCACAGCAGGGAACAAGAACATCCCACGTTCACCCTCCAAGAACATATCCCCTTTTTTCATTAGCTGTGACCCTGTACGACAGTGAACTTGCCATATGAGCAGCAAAGCTGGAGGTTAAAAAAGGTATGTTACAGCATTCTCTGATTTCCCACAGCCAACATCAACCTCACAAGAAAACAAGAGATTCTCCAAACGTCTGAACTTTAAAAACTATCCTTGTGCTTGCATAAAGGGTCAATGAATGGAAATCCAGCTTATGGCAGTGCTTTACCATTTGGCAGTATAAGATCACCATCACAAGCTGCAAATGCCAGAAGGGGCAACCGTGTCTTACCCACAACCATTTCTTCTCTATCCACTGAGTCTCTTACCAGCCTTTGTCAGTCAAGAGAAACAGACACCATCACTGATTCAAATATGAAGGTGCCAGCAGATGGAATCCACTTGCATTCAAAGTAAGCACTATGACTTGTTAAGCTGATTAGAGTTGGGGAAAAATCTCTCTATGTTTCTATGTGCCCATTGCTATTAGTTTTTATTGCCTACAAATGCTACTACTGAAGACATGCCGTGCCCTGTTGTCAAATGGTGGTCTACATAGCTCCAATGGAGCTCAAGGAAAAGGCATAAGTCCATCAGTTGCTAATCTGAAAAAAGAAGCCGAATCTCAGCCTCAGAAATGATGTAGAATATAAGAGTCAGCTCCTAGAAGATGAGAGACCATAATATGAACTTAGGAAATGAATCAGAGCATGTTTGAGGGGCATCACCATCACAAGTGAATGATTTCAACCAAGCCTGGTGCTTCTAGACCTTGTTTGGCATCCCACAGATCACAGGTGAAACAATTTGGGTCTTCTTTTCCAGAATTTCTCTCTCTCTTTGCCTCCCTTTCACTCAGTCTCTCTCTCTCTCTGAAATAGATTGTTAGTTCTGTTCAGCCATTTTTGCACAACTCACTCTTTTCTTCATTTCCAGTACAAGGAAACGAGCATGATCAGCATCATGAGGGTTATCTTCTTTCTCCTGCAGTAGATGAGGACTTAATGAAGACAGAAATGTTCCCATAAGAAAAGAAAAGCAAGATTCTTCCACTCTGAGCTTCACGATGGATCTTCTGGGGTGTCACAGCTATCTCCTTTTCTTCAGATAGGTTGCTTACTGATGTCCATTAAATACTTCCTTTTCTTGTTCATGACGGTGAAGAAATTGAGGAATGTGGAATCCATCTTGGAAAATCAGGCTTCTCTGTGACTGCCTGGAAAAAGAGTTGAGAGTTTTGATGGCCAATGTCTGCCTGGTAACAATGAGGGGGGTAACACCTGTAACATATCTCCTGTCAGAGAGGCCAGCATGGCGAGGCCTGCTAGTTCCCTGGTATCACACTAATCGTAATATGATTTCAGCTATGTAAAGTGAGGGGCAGAAATGCTGTTATCTTCTTGAATGTTTGAGGGAACTTGAAGTCTGATTGGCAGATCATCTGGAAGGGTGTAGAATGAGACTTCAATGTATAACAAAGGATTCAGGAGTTACTTTAGTCATCTTAGCTTACCCCTCAGAATATATTATGCTCCGTTGCTATCCTATTGTTAAGAATGCACTGTGCATGCTTTAGAACTATGCTGACTCTAGGCTACTGTGTGAGTATTAGGTAGATTAATTTACCTTTATTATTTTGTAGTGTGTTCTCTTGATTGCTTTAGTTTCGTCTAATCTGTGTTTTTGCTTTAAATGCCTTTTTGAAAACTTTTGCCTTTTCTTTTTACTGTCTTAAAATATAAAGATTTCTCCAACCGTTTGTGGTTTTTGGTTCGGAAGACTTTTTGTACTAAAAACAGGCCTTGCCAAAACCAGCTACTGGGAGTTTTGACACTTCTGTGGGTGTGGTGGCAGTTCTACCTTCCAAGGTGGGTGTACTGGCCCTGTGTGCCTAGCCTTGTGAATTTTCTGATTCCGTGGAAAAACGTTCAAGTCCAGGAGACACTGGTGCCAGGCTGGTTCCATAGTCCTAGGCACAAGTGACTCTCCTGGGTTCAACCACCCTGGGGCAGGTAGGATAGTGTGGCTAAATAGTTAGAGAGAGAAACACCCTCCCAGCACAGTAAACTGTTACAATAACAACTGTAAATTTGTGAGAACAACTGTGGCTGATGCATGACATCTGCTCAGCAAAACTAACCGCTCCCATAGTGATTATTTGGCTTTTATATTATTGTCTTTGTAGACGCCCACCATTCAGCAAACATTTCATCAGAAATTCTATCTGGTACAGAAAATGATGGGGTTTGAATAAATGCAACATGATACTTGGACAAGGCATTTTACTCTCCCCAAGTTGTTACTCTTTTGGAAATGAGAGCCCTATTTGGGCAGGAGAGGGAATGAAAGGGTTGTGTGATGAGTCAAGAGCTGGCTACCTTCTTATTATTCTGAAACAGACCCCCCCCCCCCCAAACACACACACACATCTGAGATGTAAAAGCATGCTGACGAATGGCTCTAAAAGCCAAAGCAACTCCTGAGCTCCTGTGATTAGAATTTGCCTTTTCCCTGTTGTGTTCTGTATTCCAACTGGAGCTCTGATATGAAATGTCAAGCTGTGTGTGGAAACATAGAATGTCATGGTATGGGACCGCCAAAAAAGACTGCATTGTCAATGGAAGGCTCATTGCACAAACTCAGATGCACTTGCCTTTTTTTTTTTTTTTTTTTTTTTTTTTTGGAGGCTCTGATATTAGTATGCATTTCTTTGGACATGCACAGGGCTGGCTGTGAGGGGAAAAAATGGCAGAGGAAGCTCTTCTTATGCTATCTCTTAGAACTTGTTTTCTTTCTTACTGAATTCAATAGAAATGTTTTTAATAACATGATATGTAGGTGCATTTCAAAGCCACATTTTTACACTGGAAAGCCTGTAGGTGAAGTTGTTCAAGAACAGCTGGCCCATGAGATCAAGTGAATATTTCACTTTTTTGGAACAGCTCATGTTGCCCTTTAAAACAGAACAATGTGCTGTTCTTATCTGAGATGAAGAAGAAAATGGCTTAGGAACATCTAGCTCTGGCTGCTTTCTAACAATACACAACATAAAACCTGCATAGGGAATAATTGCTTTGGACTGGGACCAACAGACTGGGTCATTTAAACTGACACAGAGCACTTAATGCAAAATAATGTATGCTACTCTAACTACTCTTATCATCAGTTATTGGACACTAATGCAACAGCTAAAAAAACACAAAACCCTCTAGAACAATGTTTAATTTGTATACTTCTCAAACCTACATTAACATGAGGCGTGTGTTAAAAGACAATTGGCTCAACATGTGTGTCTGGATGAAAGCAGGACCATATTTCTTCCTTCTCTTTCACAGTTTCTTTACTGCACCTTAAAAATAAATAAATAATCAGCTATTAACATCTTGAACTTTCTGCTTCAGATCTTTTCACTCATTTAAGCAAATGGAACACAGTCAGAAGCCTGTTCTATTGGCTGAAGAAGATGTTCTTGCAACAACTGCTCAGAGGATCAGGATGGAAGATGGGAGGGGGGCCCTCAGACACTCTGAGTCTGTTTTGTATGGTATTTGAACTTCTTCATGCTTCCTCGCTGATTAAATAACCATTCTGGTGTTTAACCCTACATACAATTACAAGCAGGGACAGAACTTGGCTAGCTGGCCCCTGTCATTACAGCTTTGTTGGCCCTACCAACCCTCCAAACGTTCTTTGTTAGGATCTCCACCTGTCTTCTTTTATAGAAGACAACCTTGAAGAGCTGTTCAGTCGATGCTTGATTTAAAGATACAGAACCCTATAAATGGGAGATCAAGGACTCAAAGTTGCCCACACACAATGAATACCTGGGCAGCAGGCACCATCTTCCCAGCTTCAGCGAGATGCACTGTACTTAAATTATAAAAATTCTTTCTAATTTTACATTTGTCTACATTAATTAGCATATGCAGTTGTATTCAGATTGATATTCTGTAATGTCCTCTTTTTTTTTGTTTTGGGTTTTTAGGGCTCCCAAATTATTGTTATGTGTCATCAATTTGGAACCAACTTGTAGCAACCTTAAAGAGATTTCAAGGTAAGTGAGATCTTTAAGGAGTGCCTTTACCAGTTCCATTCCCAGTTCCAGTGAATTTCCATGGCCGAGCGCAACTCCTCAGTCCTAGTCCATCACTCTATCCACTACACCAGACTGGGTATCTCAGGGCTTCCCACACATACCCTTAATTATGCAGGGTGGGAAATCATATGTCAAGTCATAGCAGGTATCCTGATTCACATTTTCAGACCCGATACATGGGCAATAGTCTGGCCAGACTGTCAGAATATGTATCACTAGGGCCAGGCCAGTGGGTAGTAGCCTAGATTCTCGGTCCACATAATTCTAGCCACATGGTCTGCAGAGAGCTGGACACCCAGTCTGCTTGCAGGAGGTGATACACTTCAGAATTTGGATTTACTGGCAGTTTTCAGAGTGAACAGAGGATTAGAATTTGTGAATCCAGGTGTGCAATATGTTTAAGATGCCATAAGGTGCTAGTGGGCTTCCAGCTGTATTCTGAGAAACCATCACCTTCCTTGGATGCTTATCAGGAACGTATTTGGGAGAAGATCCATAATGATAGACAAAGATGCAGGAATGGCAGCTTACCTACCACTTATTTATTTATTTTATGCCCCATTTCCCTGCTTTCTCCCAAGGCTGCTTACAATATGGATTTTAGAAACAGATACGGATAAAAATCCCCACAATGAATTAGCACATTTAAACAGTATTAAATGCATATTGCATTAAGACAATCATTAGAAATCCTTACAAATACAAGAAAAAAAATAAGTGCAGCTCCCATTATTGACAGGCTTTTCCGACTCAGTGGTCAAAGGCCTGCCCAAATTAAAAAAAAGAAAAAAAAAGTGGAATGAGAGCAGGAATGGGTGGGCGGGCAGACTAGCTTCCCTCAGAAGAGGGTGCAAATGCCTCCACCAAGGCCTCATTCTGGTATCCTCTCTAAGCCAACCTGTGAGGGCAGTGAGAGAGAAAGAAAGGCTTCTTCATGATTTAAGACTCAAGAGGACTCGTGTGGAGAAATGACCCTTTCAACAGCCTGGTGATCTTTCCTGAAAAACACAGCTGTAGTGGGAAATGGAGAGTTCATTTAGGTTGATGCTGGAGTTCATTTTTGTTAATGCCCAAGCATTAACAAGCTGAAAACCACTGGCATAAACAAATGTTTTCATTTGTTGCTACAGACAGTATTCAATCATCTTTATTGTGGTCAAAATGCTTTTGCATTTTTGTGGAAGAATGTGAGAGCCAGTTTGGTGAACTGATCTTGTGCACACTATGTACCTGACATGTGCCCAACACAACTTCAAACTTCAAACAGCTGCAGTTCACCGTGACAACTTCTCTGACTCCGCTTCCACGTAAATAAAAATGTAATAGCATTCTAGCTGAGGTGCTGTTGTGTTTTGTTTTGTTTTTTACATCCATGTAAATATAAAATGTATATTTTGCTGACTGACTATGTTGGTGGAAAGACAGACTATCAGGTCAGTCAGCCTTATTGTCATCACCATTGTCATCCTATATTAAGCCACTCTCTACTTGGAGATTGATACTGCTAGAGTTTTGTTTGCAACATTGCTTGCTATTTGTAGTTGTTGTGACTGGGAGTAACTTTTCTGGGCTATTCTGGGCTGTATCTATTCAGCACTAACCAAGCATTCCTTCCAGCTTTTGAAATTCAAGGACAGCTCCTCCTCTCTGCTAAGTGCCTCTTTTCCCTCTTTTCCCTTGGTTGAGGACAGTTGTTTTTTGCTCTTGATTAGAGATGGGGACAAATAAAAAAAGGCGATTCGTTTTGATCCGTTATTCGTCAAGGTTAACGAATCAACGAATACGAATATACGAATATTCTTCGACGAATCGACAAATTGATCTGTTGATTTGTCTGCACTTTAAATGGCTATAACACTGGTGCCAAACCACCTAGAGACACCATATTTGCAGGGAAGCTTCCTCAGATGCTTTCCTACAAATTCTGAAAGTTTGGTGAACATTGGATCATGGACCCCCGAGTTATATAGTCACAAAAAGGACCCCCAGGAAAGCTCCGCCCAGGTACTTAGAGACTCCAGAATCACAATGGAGCTTCCTATGTCTTTCCCCAACATGCCTGCCAACTTTGGTGAAGATTGGACATCAGATATCCGAGTTACTCACCCACAAATTGGGTCCCCCCCAGGAGAGTTTACCACAGGGCACAGAAGCCCATTCTGCCTACCGGCCACTGATCAGCTGATCAGAAGCCGATAGGCAGCCACCCCCCCACACACACAGCCAGCCACCCCAACAGCCTACCCCACACCCCCTTCCTTTCCCTACCTTAGCCTCCACCCCACTCCCACCGACACCCCCTTACCTTAATACCTGCTGTCAAGGTCTCCATCAGGCCTTTGCAGCCACAACATGTAAAAAGGGAGACTGGCTGCCCTTTGCAAAGATGGCGGCTGTGGCTTCATTTAGGGTAGGGAAGCTGCAGCTGCCATCTTTGCAAAGGGCAGCCTGGATTCCCTTAAGGCAGGCTAAGGGAATCCAGGCTGCCCTTTGCAAAGATGGCAGCTGCAGCTTCCCTACCCTAAATGAAGCTGCAGCCGCCATCTTTGCAAAGGGCAGCCAGTCTCCATTTTTACATGCGTGGCTCCGAGGCCAGAAGACCTCGGTAGCAGCAATTAAGGTAAGAGGGTGTCGGTGGGGGTGGGGTGGCGTGGGGCCTAAGGTAGGGAAAGGAAGGGGGTGGGGGTAGGCTGTGGTATTGGGTGGCTGTGTGGGGTGGTGGCTGCCTTTCTGCCGCCGATCAGTTGATCAGCGGCCGGTTGGCAGAATGGTGTTTTTTTGTTTTTGTTTTTTTTAATACAAAGGATGAATAAAAATGGGTAAATATTCATCCCTTCGTATTCGTGGGGGTCTCTGGAACCCACAAATACGGATCGATGAATATTTAACGATTTGGCTATATTCGTCGGAAAAAGCTATCTGTTTTTATATTCGTCCCCATCTCTACTCTTGATCTGTTGCTAAGTATGTGTGCGGTAAAGAAAGCAGCATACACAAGTCTGTTTTTTATTCTTTCTCCTACAAATGTCTTAAAGTGAGTTACTGAGACTTTAAGTGCCAGTTAATGAGAAAGGGGTGGACTCTGGAGAACTTGTAGCTATTTTCCTCTGTGGATCTCTGTACTTCTGCTGTGTAGCAAAAAAAAAAAAAACAAAAAAACAAAAAGGAATTTCACCTGTAATTTAAAACTCTGCAACATATACTTAACAAAGAACAATGCTCCAATCCATATCATACTAATGAGAACTGAACATGATGTTTTAAGGCAATTCTGGAGAGCTTGTGGGCCAATTTTGTGTTATATATGTGTGTGTGTGTTTGTGTGTGTATGTGTGTGTGTGTTCTTTTTTGTGGGGGGACAGGCAGGGATATGGGGGAATCTCAGAGAGTGAGGGCTGCAAAAAATATGTTAATGAGCTGTGTGCAGCCCTGGGGTCACACTGCGCCTGCCTTTATTTTATGCCAATGACAAATGTTCCAACTTCCAGTTAGCCAACATGGATTTGCACTTGTCATGAATTAAGCAAGTTCATGCCCGTGCCAAATGCCAAATCCTGATTCCAATTTCAGCTTTTTTGAGTCAGCAAAGTGGACTGATTGACAATCATTACTCCAAAGCTGCAAGGAACATGTCCATCTTATGCATCAATTTTATGCTCACTGAAATTGTCTGAGGTAACTTAGATAGCAGCAACTGATTGAGATCACACAGTGAATTTCATGGCTTGAGGTGGATTTGAACCGGTGGCTCTACTTGTCAACACTATAATTAGTTACTATGCTACACCAGGTTTCGGGAAACTTTTTAGGAACCTAGATGTTTCTCACATTTTATTTTCCACTGACTTGGGTATCCATTTATGCAGCAGCTCGAATGGCAAGGAAAACAAAGCTGGCATTTCCTCTAGCATTACTGGGAAACTATGAAATTGAGTCATAATGAAACTTTTTATTTGTACAGAATGCTCAACATTTTCCATCAATTTTATTAGTCATTGGCATAAGAATTGCACAAGGTAGTCAGAATTATTATTACCCTCATATTGCACATAAGGGAACTGAGAGTGAGCAAGGGTGTCTGGCCTATTTGGACATGTCCTGATTTGCAAACTCAGTAACTGAATAGCTCTGCATATTCTCATTTTCTCATCAAATATAGGTATTCTCTATTACATTACAACTAAAAAAATGTGCATCTGTGGTGGTGCACTTGATCTTGACCTCATTCCGCCATGCTTCTGCAGTTTAAAGCAGCAGCAGTCAACTGCTGTAATAACCTGTCGATTTGTTTTTAATAAGATTATGCTTGCATTATGCTTATCTGTAGCCAGTTGAAAGCAGAGCCCTGCTGGGGCCGTGCTGTGCTTTGGGAGCCTGAGATCAAAACCAAGCCAGCATGACAGGGAGGAGGAACCTGGGAGAGGTACTAAAGCACCACATTTCCCTCAGAAAGAAGCACTGGGATGTACTTGTTTCAGATATGCCATCTAAAGCACTAGGGCACAGACTTCAGGTTCCCCCCCTCCAGCTAACAACATTTTCATCAGAAAGATTTCCAGGAAGCTGATTTTGCACACAGTTGCAGTGCATTTATTTCATTTGAGCAATACCACACAGAACAACAGGGCACACATCTGATGGTTCAACAATGGTTCTTTGAATTGGCTCAGGGTATCCATCCACAGCCTCTCCTGAGCTTCTCAATAAAGCTTCTAGCTCAGGATCTGAGCACAATGCAGGGACCATTTTGTGTAGACTGCTAAGCAAGATATCTATGCAACGGAAGGGTATTTTCATATTCCTCACATATTAAAGCCTCTAGTTGTTGATGTTTGCTTGTTTGTTTGTTTGCTTGCTTGCTTGAAAAATGCATGGTTTTTCCCTCCATGTTGGCTTCTTTCTCAGTGCTTATTTGTTATTACATGTCCTCAAGTGGCATCTGAGGTATGGTGACCTTAATAGATTTTTCAAGGCATGTGAATTACTTAAGGAGTGGTTTTACCATTGAAACCTCTAGTGAGTTTCCATGGCCAAGTGGGAATTCAAACCCAAGTCTTCAGAGTCCTATGTGCATCACTCTATCCACCATACCAAAAGGAAAAGCAAAGTGCGCTGCTTATATACCACCTCATAGTGCTTAAAACACTCTCTGGGCAGTTTACAATTTAATTATGCAGGCTACACATTGCCCCCTCCCACCCCAGCAAGCTGGGTACTCAGTTTACCAACCTCAATCATACAATGCTGACTTGGCTCATTTACTAATAGCAAACTATTTGCAAACAGCAATTAGTCTTATCACTGGCAATGGGCATGAGCACATTATAGTGAAAGGTCAAAAATTATCTCTTTGGCCTGTATGTAAGGATAACAAACTCCCACAGATTTTATCATTTTTAATATGCATCCAGGTTCTGTCTTCACTTATCAAGTTTTGCAACTCTACTAGAAACGTTTCAGTCAAGGAAAAATATAGTTTTGCATCCTTCTTGGTACTGCATTTCTGAGTAACAGAAAATTATTCCCACAGTCAGGTCCCACAAGGATCTACCAAAATGTCAGAAAACAGTAAAGAAGCATTTGAATTGTCCAGAATTCTTAGTTTTAACAAAAACAGGATATTCAATGTATGTTCTCCCTCCCAACTTCAAATGTTTTACTTAACATCTGATTAACAGTTTTGGAGATCTCAAAGATTTTCTCTTTATTTCGTGGGGTTTTTATTGGCCCTAATAAAATGTTACCTTGTGGTGTCAAAAAGGTGGCATAAAACAGAAGGGAGGGGATGAATGTATTTCTGGCCCAACTTGCACGGAAACAGACACACAAGGAATGGGCCCCAAAGTGAAGGGACCGTGTACACAAAACCACTACATGAAACACGCAAGAAGAACACACCTTTAATCAGATCACACAGAATACAGTTTGGAAAGATAAAACACAGCCAGCTATACATATATGTACATGTTTTTTGTTCCCTCAAAGAGTCTCTGTAAAGGAATAAGAATGGCTGGGTTTTGACTCTCTTCCCCCAGGCGAATACCAGGACCAATCTTATGCGAATTGAACTCCAGAAACTGGGCAGTCACTGCACAATACCTTTTTCCTATACAAGCATTATTTCCTTCTTACCTTGGAAGTCTCCTTTTCACCCAACCTTGTAACCTCTTTTCAAGATAATAGATTGCTTTCCTGTCAGAACAATACAACAATGTAACCATGTATTTCCATAATCTGCTGTGTTGTAAATTCTATCCCTTCTGTGATTCCCACTCCGATAAAGTTTGTATTCCTTTGTAATCCCATCGCTTCTGCTAATAGGTCATGGACCACCCATTTCTCCTCCCATTCCCTTGTGTAACCAATGTTATAAAAGTCCTGGTCTTCCTGTGCATGACACAGTTTTTCTTGCCTACACTTGGAGGCATGACTTCCATCTGCCTTTTGTTTAGCTAAATAAAACAGCAACCATTTGAACTCTCTCTCGTGTCAAGGTTATTGGCGTTCAAACTTTGACTCGCTATTCCGGAGACTAGCTCCTGGTTTCAACAGAAGCTATACAAAACCTGACTAGCCAGGTACTATGACATCTGTGTAAATACTCAGCTAACCAGGCGATACAATGCTGTGCAAGCTTGTAGAAGGCTTACACAGATCCTGAGCTAGTGAGCCTGGGTATCAGCTGGGTGGTGAAAAGTGTTAGAGATATGGCTTTTGGGTAAAACTAGCACAGTTACTTGGAAACATATATACACCACAGGTACCCCTCCTGGCTGATTAAAGACAACAAACACAAAAACAACAAAGACCCTTCCTTAGTGTTTGGTAAGATCAAGGTTTAATTTTTACTATTTAAAAACAGCTAACATAGCTAGAAATGCATACAGGTTCAACTTAAGTTCAAGGTAAGTTGATTTTTTTTTTATCAATCTAGGGAGGCATCTTTGCAGAAGGGAAAAAACCACCAGGATCTCACATATCTCCTTCCTGGATTCAGAAGTCTAGAGAGGGGGAAAAGACAGAGGGATGGGAAGGAGCTTTACATGCAGAGTGCTTAAACTAAGGATAGACAGCCCCTGTTAGTTATCTGGTTTAACCTTTCCCTCCCTAGAACTACTGCATGCAAATATTGCATGTACAACAGAAAGAAGAAAAGCATAAAAGCTGCCAAATGCAATGTAATCAACCTTTCTTGTCCTCCAATACCTTTTGTCCTGAAATGTATCTTTTTACCTGAAGACCTGGAGAAGTGTAGCCATTCCCTGAGTCTTTGGCTGATGCCTTGAGACATGGCAACACTCTCTGGAAAAACATCAAAACAAAGAGACACAGTGTGGGGAAATAATATGTCAACAAATTCCATGATTAGCACCAGGTTGCCCAAGCTTTGGTTGTCTCCTCCTCAGAAATGGCTAAAAGAGTGACATTTAATTTCAAAGGTCAGATTTTGAATCTGACTGCACATCCCTTTGCCAAAGCTAATTTTGCATAATTTAAAATTGTCATTTCAGATTCAATCTCACACTTGCTTCCAGTTTTGAAGTAAATGATGTTTCAGAGCTGAAGTAACATCCTTTGTTTACAATCTAATGGCTCTAATTGAATGGTCCAACAAATCTAAAAAACAAAATTGAAAAGAAAAAGAAAAACACAAGATCAAATGTCTGTGGTACTTGTAAACGGTTTGGGAATACCCTGTGTTCAAGCTAAAAGGTCTGACCCGGATGAATGTCCTAGAGAAGACATCACCAACCATGTGTAATAAACAAATGAAGCACATATGTGGAAACTATATATACCTAAAAACAGTTTTTATGGTAAGATCCACAAACAGGGTTTCTCATGAAAATAAATCACTGTTCTAGTGGTTTATCTCTTAACCGCATTACTGAGGACTCAACTTATTACAGGTGCACATGTACACAGATACTTATTTGTCTCTTTTATTAATAGTAATGCTTTGTGTAAAACATTGTTCCACTCTGTTTCCAGAGCTCAGAAAAGTCCCTTTGTCAAGTAAGTAGTTATCCTTCCAAGACTCAAAAGTAGTTTGTTACCCTAAAGATTACCATTTCTTGAAAAAGTAAAATGTTACTTCCCCAATTCATCAGAAATAAAGTAGGACCACTGTATCCATGGAGAATTGGTTCCACAGTCTACTGTGGATGCCTGAAATGGAAGATATAAAGGGATCCCTATAGACAACATACAAGGGGGGCAGGACAATGGCCACAATGGGGTGGCCTCTGTATGTTGTACGTACAACATACAGCAAACTACAGATAAGTGAAACCATGGATAGCGATCCTGTGAATACAGTGGTCCTACTATAACTAAAAAGTATTAGTCGAACATTACAAAGCCATACGTTCAAGGGGTTAATAATCCTTTATTAGGTTACAATAATGGTGGTATCTATTTATGCCTTCATTACTGGGAGAAAGCATTAGTTATGAGTATCTCATTATTTATAAGTTGTTGCTTCTGAGCTTAGGCAGCTCCAGGATGCTTTCCTCCTCAAAATAAAGCTGTGAAAGTCATGATCATGAACATGAAAACAAATGAATTAATTAAAACAATTAATTACATTTTTTTTACAGTGCAGTGCATAATTAGCTGTCCCAGGATAGAGCAATAGCCATGATCTCTGGTGGCTTTAAAAAAGAAATAGACACATAAATGGAACAATGGCTGACAAACCATAATTCTTCCCAGTACTAACTGGAGACACCAGAGACTGAACCTGGGATGTTTTGCCTCCCGAATATCGGCCACCTTACAGTGGGTTCTTGATCTTATCCAGAAGGGTTTTTCTGTTCTTATTAATCACCAGGCCTGTGTACTTCAGCAGGCACTATGTTGTGGCTTCTGTTCCTGATAGAATTTTGCATTCACAAATTCAAAGATGTTAAAACCAGATAGGACCACTGCAATTATTTTATTCTGGTCTTTTGACTAAAGCAGAATATAGAATTTCAACCATTTATGTGAGTGCTGAATCTAGTAATTTGTGGTTGAAACAGAGCATAGCCTTCAAAATTCCGTTGACTCTCATAAAGGCTCTAAGTAATGGAAAAGTTACCACATCCTCTATTAGGCTGTTCCACTTGATAATCATCCTCACAGCTTAAAAAAGAAGAAGGAATAAAAATAAAAATCAGGGGCTTCATTTCTCATATGAACTGTTATAGCTCAAATTGCCAGTAATGTATTGTGCCATTATCAGTTGGGGAGAAACTTCAGGTATTAGTGTTTGCCTTCCACTATTACGGTATGGAAGACAACTCAATTGCCCTTTTAAAAGTTTTGTTGATTATCAAGCTAAGCTTTGAACAAGTTACTTTTTGGAGACTAAAGTTCCTTATATGTGGGGTTCTGGGGGGTTCTGACAGGTCTATTCCAAAGTTAACTTTTCCACATTTTGCTAGTCAGCTTGTATAGATTAGGGAGCAATTTCTCAAGTCGTTTTAGGGAAAGAAGTTCTCTGTGAAATGGGGAAGCTCTCTCTTAGCTTTCATAATTTGAGCTGCAGCATACCAGCCTTCAACTCTTTGTGGATCATCATGACAGTGATTACAGTAAAGTCCCCTCCTCTTTTGTGTGAGTAATTGTAATTCTACAATTACAGAGTGGTGGTCTGGCGTATATGGATCTTGCTTAGATCCACTCAGCTAAATGCCAGTTCTTTCCTAGAAATGTCTTTTTTTAAAAAAAAGATTCAGGCTATGAATCTCAATTCTGTCGATAGCATTTGGACTTCTAAACATCTGTTATCAATCGAAGGGTTATTTCTGATGGAGGTTTCCACATTCACCTTTGTGATGAGCAGTGCTTGTTCATAACCATGAGTTAATGCACTGTCCTCACTGGTGCTGAGGAGGGCTTTCCTTCAAGGTCCAAATGGTTCCACCTTTGAGAAAAGGCAGCATGACGTCGCACTGGAATATTTGTGCTGTCCTCCACGTAAGATGATTTTTCTTCTGGGTATGTTATTCCTAAATAATGCATTCATTTACATTTAGAGCAGTTCCATTACACTTAGAGGCATTCCATTAGTGTCAGCCAGAATTAGGAGGTGGTGAGATGATCTCTCTAACCCAAGTTAGTGCTCAAAATAGCCTAAGATGTGACAATGCTTCTCCCTCCTGCTACCTTTCACCAACCAGCAATGAGGATGCAGCAAACCTCACTGTCTTTTATTTTCACTACACACCAACTCATCTACTTGATCTGTAGAGTTCGTATCCTGTTTGGTCAGCCTTTCATTTAATGTATTTCTTCAAGCACCTGTTTAGGAAATCAAATCATGATATATTTTTGGTATCTAATTTATCCTATTTTGAGCGCACACAAGATAGCAGCAGAAGTGGGGGCAGAAACATTCATCCATATAAGAATCCTTTAAACTAAATTACTGAATTCCCATTTCACTAATGGGAAAATGAAGCTGACAGGTAATAAGTTGTACAAGGTTCATGGCTCATTTAAATGTGACCTCAGATTTTGTATGGCTCAGTATAACTCTTGTGGAGTGTGGCTTGGCCAGTGGTTGGTGAATCCTTTAAAAAGGACCTGTGCTCTTAGGTTTTTGGTTTTGAGACAAAGAAAGTTGAGGAGGCATGAAGCGGCTGCTTCCCAGAAAGCAGGAATTAAGCCATAATCACTTTGATTTATGCCATGGCATTACAAATTATTTCCTTATTAGCCCTGCTCCCCCCTCTCCCCCATTTAGATCATATAAAAGAAGGTTCTGGGATTGGTACCTTTGATTTTGAGAGCAAAGGGACTTTGAGAGACGCTTCTTCAAGCAATTCCTGCACTGGCATCTTTTTGGTATATTGAATGCAGGGGACAGAGTCATATATATTATCCAGCTTGGATATGTCATATTGTTGTGGTTACATTAACCTGTGCTAAAAATATCAGTTCCTGTACTACCACGACCTGTCACCATCCCAATGTGTTGGAACACAACTCTTGTCATCCCTAGACATTGGCGAGTTCGAGGCCAAGTTCGAGGGCGCTGCTGTCGGAAATGCTGTCCTAGCCCCATAGTGACACTGAGCCAAGCCACTTCTGCCTGTCTTGCTATCAGGAACAAAGGATTAGGTCTCCTCATTTGCCTTCCCCATCTGCTGAAGCTACGGATTGATATGGTGGAGATGGAAAAGGGAAGCAGCAGCAGATAGGACCATTCCTAATTTGGCACAAATATTTGCTTTCCGCTCCTCCGCTGAGCTGCAGAGTGAATGAATGGAATAAAGCATTGTCTGAGTGAATGCATAGTGTGGGAAGGGTAGAGGTGTGTGTCTCTTTGTATGGGTACGTGCTTATCTGTCTGCCCTTGCACGTAGGGGTGTCCTAATTCACTCTTGGGTCTGCCTGCTGCCTCTTGCTGCAGCTGCCGTGCTTTTTAGTCTACCAAACATAATAAGCACAAGCGGCCACATGCTGTGATCATTCCTCTCTGCCCCCGCCCCCCCCCCCCAAAAAGAGGAAGGCCACATTATTATTATTATTTTAATCAATAACTTGGGATAAGGTAAGGGGTACAGAAGGTAAAGGGGGATATGGGGGGGGGAAAGGAGGTGGGGGAAGAACACAAAATGTACTGACATCCAATCTATTCATATTGCAATATCAAATCGACTTTCCGCTTTTCTAGAATTTGATTGCCCTCCAGGTTTTAACTTACATTTACATCTTAGTTTAAATCTATGTTATTCAAGCACTATCTGGTGACTCAAGCCATTTATATAATAAATCCCATCGTTCAGTTGCCTTTTGTATTGGACAGTCTTTCAACACTTCTGATAAAATATCCATTTCTGCCGCTTCCCGTATCTTCTCAATAAGTTCCTCTTGTTTCGGTATCACCGATTTCTTCCAGTTCTTGGCATAAAGAATTCTGGCTGCAGTGACTATATATAAAACTAAGTAGTTCTTTGTCTTATCTATGTTGTCTGGTATAATGCTGAGTAGAAACAGTTCTGGGGTTAGTGGAACATTACAAAGCAATATTTTTTGTAACAGAGTATGTACTCCTATCCAATATTGTTTCGCTACTCTGCAAGTCCACCACATATGGTAAAAGCTTCCCTCATGTGCTTCACACTTCCAACAAACATTTGACACCTCTGTATAAATCTTTGACAATTTTTCCGGAGTCATATGCCACCTATAAAACATCTTATACAGTATATGTTCTCCTTGAAATTAACCGATTTTGTGAGCTTTATATTATTTTTCCATATTTGCAACCATTGATCAATATCAATATTATGTCCTATATTTTGTGCCCACCTAATCATACATTCTTTAACCATCTCGTCTTGCATTTTAATTTCTAACAAATAATCATACATTTTCTTAATTACTTTGTCTTTTGAGCCCAACAGAAGTTTATCAAATAATGTTTGTTCTGGGTAAAAACCCTCTGTTTTATCTTTTCTATACCTAGATTCCACTTGTGCTCTGGATCACCAGTCTATATATATATATTGTGTCTCTAACTCTTCTTTAGACCTTAACTCACAATCCTTTTTAAATAAATCTTGATATCTTAGAAGTTTTGCTTCCGTCATGAGATTAGGTTGTGTAAAGGCCTCTATAGGTGATACCCAGACTGGTGTTTTTTGGTAAATCTGTTGGATAATCTTTTTCCAAGTCCCTAGTAGGGCTCTTCTTATTATATGCGAGTTGAAATGTTTCTGCTCTTTATCTTTTTTGTACCATAGAAAAGCATGCCAACCGAACTGTAAATCATGTCCTTCCAAATTGAGGCCACATTATTTTATGGCTGCTGGAAACTAGTGGTAAGTGCTGCCCATTGTGGCTTGTGAGTGGAAAGCACAGCAATAAATACAAGACATCTTAATCATGTGCTGTCAAGTAAATTCTGATATCAGAATTATTTATTTTATTTTACAAAACAAAATAAAGCACAACTACGAAAAACCCCCATTAAAAATACAAAAATAACACAATAATACAAAAATGCACCTCCCACCGGGACCATCTGGAGATATAGTCCTTTCTCATTTTTAAAAAAATATTTATGCAACCCCATTCCCCTTTTTCAGGGTTTTCCAGGTAGAGAATACTCAGAAGTGGTTTACCATTCCCTTCTTCTAGAGCCATCTTGGGACTGTGCAGCTGGCCCAAGGCCACACAGGTTGACTCTATTCACAGGAGGCACAGTGGGGAATCAAACTCCCAACCTCTGGCTCCACAGCCAGGCATCTGACTCACTGAACTATCCAGACAGATAATGCTGGGGTAAAAGTGCATATCCTCTCTCCCCCTCCCTCCCTCCCTCCCTCCCTCTCTCTCTCTCTCTCTCACATACACAGGCAAGGAAGCAGATATTCATAAATAAACACATACAGAGCCAGCCCTTCAGCCTCTGGTAAGGAAGGAGACAGGAGTGGGATGACTGAAGAACAATCTGAGGTGGGGCTCCACCCCACCTGCCCTAATGGACAAGCCATCACTGCTAGCAATTGTAAGCATCTGTTGTTTTACAAACACCATTCAGAAAAAGATGAAAAACAGGTTTTTTGCTCTTGTTGTAGTGCTACCTGCCAAAGCACAGGCCCATTCAGCATTCTGTCTAATTTGGAAAGTTTGCCGGGCTTGCTAACACAGTAATGAGCCCTGTTTCCCTCTCCCTCTCTTCACCTCCCCCCCCACCCACCCATGAAATTGTAGGGCAAATGAAATATTTCCCTAGGATGTGAAAAATAAGGAGATTCAGGCAAAATGGATGTCTGAATTAGGGATCTTGAATGGGATTGCTTGTACTCTTTCCCTGAAACATTTATATTCTTATGTAAATTGTATGCTATTTTATTTGAGCCATAAATATATGCCATTTCAGTAAACTGCGGTGAGATATCTCAGTGCCTATCCAGAGCAATCATAAAAACAAATAGTGAAAGAACTGCCAAGGTAGACTGTTGCCACCACTTACACAGATTGCAAATTGCAATTGGACTCTTATAAGCTACCTTACATTTCCATCTTGGCCTATTTTCTCTTTTCTCCCCCTGGATAAAAAGTATTGCAACCCTGTCATATGCGTTCTGCGTTACTTTAAATGGAAAAGTACAATATTTTGAAACTAAATCTGGACCAAAAAAACACACACAAACCAACCAACAACAACAACCCAGGATGCATAACATAAAGATAACATGCCTTTCTTCCTTCTTCTCTTCTGCTTTCCTACCTGCTTTTCATCTTTCTTTTTGAATGACAAAAAATATCAAAAGGAGAAACAGATTCTCCATATGCCTGTATTTACCTTTGTATATAGTGTGGTAGGAGTCACATGCAGAATGTTTTTCTTCTTCTAATTAAAAAAAAAACGATTTGTCTCATTATACTTTTAATAAACAGATTTTTAAAACTTTCAGATGTTACTATAGTTTTTACATATTTATATTAATAAATAATATGGAATTCCTTTCTCACAGGGATGTTTTATAGTTTTAGCTATTTATGTTTATCTATATTTATTTATCCATTTATGGTATAGTACATGTTTTTAAAATACACTTGTAGAAGTAATTTTCCTACAGGTGTCTGTTTTTAAATCGGTGTTATTTCTTAATTTACAGTCTGCCCTAATGAACAAATTATTTTTTCTTTAACATATTGGTGTTTTTTAGAAATATAGACACACTGAGAATGTTGTATTGTTTGCACTGTTTCTATCTGCTGCCCACAATTTTAATCCTTTTTGAATCTTGTGAGCCCAGTCAAGCACAGTCAAACATGCTAGCACATATACCATAAACATCACCAAAAAAAGGAACTGACATTTGACCAGTTGAACAATATAGCAAAGGACACTCCCAAGCAATGCCCACTGAAAATAACTGTAGTGTGGTAACATACTTGATGCAAATCTCCTGGAACCTTGAGATCAGAACATGCTATTGAGTAATTGCCTAAGACTACATTTAATTTTTTCTAAAAACTACAACTAAGAGATTGCTTTTGGATGCTGCTTTTAGTACATCTGTATAGGTTCTACAGCAATTAAAATGGATGTGAGACTAATTGCAGGGTTTGTTCAAAACTTGTGGAGTTACAGCACAATCTATGCAGGTCTGCCTAGAAGTACATACACTGGAGTTCAATGGGGCTTATTCACAGGAGTATTTGGAATATTTACGCACCACCCTTCACAATAACTTCAAGAAAACTAGAGGAGGAGGAGGAGGAGGAGGAGGAGGATACAGCAATGATCAAGGAGAATAGTGACTGAGCAATTAAAAGTGAGAGAACAAAACAAGTTAACCCATTAAATTCATTCAGTAGATATCAGAAAAGGCCAAGGATATTAATTTTGGTTTTTGTTGTGTTTATCTTATAATACATTAAAGTTGTAGCCAGATATGTATTTCCCTTTATGGAAACATTTGTGGTTCAGTAGAGGCTTTTGGACACAGAGAGGACACCACCACCTGCCTGTTTCTATTTATTTATTTAATTAATTAATTAATTTCTATCCCGCCCATTTAGACTGAAGTCTACTCTGGGCGGCTAACAACAATATTAAAATAAAATAAAACAACAATATTAATACATTAGAGCAGCGATGGCGAACCTATGGCACGCGTGCCACAGCTGGCACGCGGAGCCCTTTCTGCCAGCACGCGAGCCATAGGTTGCCAGATCGCTATTCCCCCCGCCCCGCCCCGCCCCGCCCCGCCCCCCGTGCGCAGCCAAACCTCAGGAGGCGGCTGCAGCCGGTGCTGGTGCTTCGGCAGGTGGATCTGGAGCAACTGGTGCTGGCAGCGGAGGGGGCTTGAGGCACCTCCCTGCTGCGATTCCCCCTTCCGCCGCCACGATTCCCCCTTCCACCGCCACTTCCGGTTCCGCACTTCCGGGTCCGGGTCCGCTGTTTTGTTTTTTTCCCCCCAGTTTGGGCACGTGAGCCCAAAAAGGTTCGCCACCACTGCACTAGAGGATGGCGAAATAAGTTAGGTATCGACAGGAGGGAAGGCATGTCTGAAGAGCCAGGTCTTAAGTTGGCTCTTAAAAACACCCAGTGAGGGAGCCAAACAAATTTCTGGTGGGAGATTGTTCCAGAGCCGAGGGGCCACTGCCGAGAAGGCCCACTTTCTTGTTCTTTCTCTTTGGGCCTCCCTCAGCGTTAGGCCCCTCAGCCGCCCCTCCTGGCTAGAGCGAGTGATTGAGGTCCTAAACTGTTTGGGGCTTTATATGTCATCATTAATACTTTGAAATCAATGCGGAAACGAACAAGTAGCCAATGCAAGGCCGCCAGAGTGGGGGAGATATGTTGATGTTTTCTCACCCCAGTAAGAAGTCTGGCCGCCGCATTCTGCACCATTTGAAGCTTCCGCATCAATCTCAAAGGTAGCCCCACGTAGAGCGCATTACCGTAGTCTAATCTCGAGACTACAAGCGCATGGACCAGAGTGGTGAGGGCCCCGACATCAAGATAGGCGATCCGCCCAAGTTGGGCGATCTGCCAAAGATGGAAGTAGGCAGTGCGGACCACTGATGCTACCTGGGTTTCCATGGTAAGCGCCAGATCAAGATGTACCCCCAAGCTGCAAACCTCAGTCTTCATGGTGAGAGTCACCCCCCCAAAAGTGAGGGAGTTTCCCAAACCACCAATGTCTGGGCCACCCACCCTCAGGACCTCCGTCTTGTCTGGGTTCAGCCTCAGACCATTCGCCTGCATCCATCCCAGTACGGCATACATAAAGCACTGAAGGGACGGAATGGCATCCACTGTTGTAGGGGGAAAGGAGATGTAGAGCTGGGTGTCATCAACGTACTGATGACATGAAGCCCCACACCCCCTGATGACCTGACCCAGAGGCCTCATGTAGATATTAAACAGCATTGGGGAGATAATCGAGCCCTGCGGAACCCCACAATTGAGATTCCACGGAGCCGATACACTGTCCCCAAGCTGTACTCTCTGGGGACGGTCCTCCAAGAAGGATCGGAGCCAGGCTAATGCCAGACCACCGATTCCCAGCTTGGAGAGCCTCCCCAGGAGGATACCGTGGTCGACGGTATCGAAGGCGGCTGAGATATCGAGAAGGACCAACAGAGACATTTTGCCCCTGTCAACCTCCCTCAGGAGGTCATCAAACAGGGCGACCAATGCCGTTTCTGTACCGTGGCGCGGCCTGAAGCCAGACTGAAATGGATCCAGGGCGTTGGTTTCATCCAGAAGGGCCTGAAGCTGGTCAGCCACCATCCTCTCTACCACTTTACTAAGGAAAGAAACATTGGCGACGGGCCTATAATTGCCAATATCATCCGCTGCCAAATTTGGTTTCTTCCTAATGGGCCTAATGAGTGTCTCCTTAATGGGTCTCTCCTGGAGAGACCCATTAATTATTGCAGTGGCCCATTCGGTTGTTATAGGCCTGGCTGCTTTGATTAGCCAGGCCGGGCAAGGGTCAAGTGAGGAGGTGGTGGCACGACAGCGGTCAAGCACCTTGTCCACCATATCTGGCATCACAGGCTGAAAGAGATCAAGTCTCATCGGGCAAGGCGGAGAGCTGGATGTCCCTGCTTGATCTACTGTGTTCAAAAAAGGAGAGAGCTCCCGGCGGATGGCCTCCAGTTTAGATTTTAAAAATGCTGCAAATTGGTCAGGTGAGATACTAGTAGGAGGCCTATCACTTAGACCAATTCCGGATAGATTGCGGACTATACGGAAAAGTTCTGCCTGCTGATTTGAAGCTTCGCTTATCCGGACAGCGAAGTGAGCTCGACTAGCAGCCCTCACCTTAGTAAGGTAATGGTTAGTCGCGATCCTGACAGCTTTCCGATTATATTCCGTCGGGTTTCCCTACAGTCTCCTGTGCCCTACCCATCATTCTCCCCAAATGTAGGAATTTGGGGGGTCTTCTGGAACAGCATTACAGGTGGTCTGTGTGTGTGGGGGGCATATATAAAAGGGCATGATCAACTCCTTCCAGTGCTCCAAATTTCTAAAATTTCAAGCTTCTTCCTTTCTGAATAGAAGTAAACGTGCACATTTTGTTCAATTATTTTCAGCAATGAGCTGAAACATAGTTCTATCCATTTATGCCAGCTGAATGCACAGGTCCAGCTACTCCTAGCATAGAAAGGATCCTACTGTACCTGTGGGCCATACAGCTGTTAAAGATGAAGAGCTTATCAGGAAAAAGGTTGTGGCCACATAGCTGAATATAAAGAGATTTGAATCCAGACTTACAAGAGCTGAGATTCAGTTTCTTTCACATTCAGTTTTTTTTTAAAATCTCCAGTTCTTCCCAGATATGAAGAAATTTGCAAATTTTAGTGAATTTTCATAAAAACAAACAAATTGAAACGCAGTTCTTCCACATACTTGTGGCAGATTAACTAGGGTGATCTTCAGTTGCTGCCATTGCTGTAGTTCAGAGCTAGAAGTGAAAGTTGCAGTAAAATAACCAATGAGAACCCTGGCTAAGATTTGTACAGGACAGGCACAGCATCTTCAATTTTGGCACATATCCGGCTTTACCTGGAAACCCATTTCAGATATGACATTATCGCTCAAGGCAGTGCTTTCATTTTCATTCAGGATGACATGGCTGATTAATTATCTCTGACCTTTGATAACGGAACGGCAGTCGTGGAATTGTCATAATGCCTTCCTGACATTCCAATTGTGTGACCTACCATTTCATCAAACTGAACATCATTAAATCAAAGGTCCTTCACTTGAAGGCAATTCCACCTGATGGCATTGCTTCTGTGCAGCTTTTAAAACATTTTAAGCCTCTATATTAACATTCCCTCTGACATGGGGTTTGATCATTAGGACTGCTCTATTGACACGCTGTAACATCTGCTTGATTAAAGGGACAAAGGAAAAGGAGAACCAGAAAGCTTGGCATAGCAAGCCAAAATATCTGCTCTTTTCCAAATCAATTATGGTTAGTAACTCTTTATTCCTGTGCCAGCCCCGGGGCACGGAGATATTAGGCAGAGTTCACTCAGTGTGAAATGAAATGGAGGCCCTTTCTTAAAGGTTCATCATGACAGTAGTTCCAGTTTCATCAAATACTCTTAAAAACAGGTATTCTACTTATATGACTGCCCTGTTACTACTAGGAGACATGTCTTCAGTGCCTAATCAATAGACTAATTAATGACTAATTAATATCTATAATGTACCACACAGAGACCTTTGGGTAAAGTGGGCGGCATATAAGTTAAATAAACAAACAAACAAACAAACAAACTGCTGCTTATATACCACCCTATAGTGCTTAAAGCACTCTCTAGGTAGTTTACAATTTAAAAAATTATACAGGCTACACTTGCGCCCCCCCTCCCCCCGTGAGCTGAGTACTCATTTTACTGACCTGAGAAGGATGGAAGGCTGAGTCAACCTCGAGTCGGCTGTCAGATCCATTGGTATCAAATGTTGACCTTGAACAGAGTTTTGGCTGCAATACTACAGTTTAACCACTGTGCCATGAGGCTCGTTTAAAAGTTGATTTAGATTTTAAAATAGATTTAAAATGTAACGACTATAAATAGATGGCCAGTTTGCCCAGTGGTAACTTACTACAGATGTGCAGTGGCCCCAAGATTTGGTTTGGGTTCCAAACTCAAACAGATTTGGAAATCTGAAGGTACTGAAGCTGCCAGTCCTGCTCCCAGCCACCACAGGCTGGATGTAACTTCTGCACAGTAACCTAAATCCACTCCAGTGTGTAAAGGGCCCTATGCATCCTCCTCGTGCTCTGCAAAACTCAGGGGAGAAAACCCATACATTCTGAGCCTGTATCTGCATGTGTGTAGGCCTATAGGCAGAATATATACGTACTCAATGTATGATCAATATGGAGAAGTAAGAGGCCAGGAGCAACAGGTGCAATCCACCATCCCATTTACCCATCCCTGTACATAGGAATTAGACTTCAGAGAAACAATGTCCTAGCCGCTGAACATATAGTTCACATGCAGATGATTCCAAGTAGGGATATGAGTTTTTATGAAATCTGCATTTGTAGATGTTCTCTCTATCTCTCTTACCTCCATGTCCAGTCTATACCCAATTCCATCGCTTATTTATAAAAGGACAAGATCTGTATCCTTTTCATTGCTTATGTTTTCAATGTGCAGATGTTTGCATGCGTGTTTAAACTGTATACATTGCTTCAGTTCATTCCCCTATTGAAGAAAACAGCATGTTGTGTGAATTCTAAATGCATGCCTTTGACACATCTTTCATATGAATGCATTACTTAGTATGAGTCCACAGGGGTATGTCAGCACAAGGATTCCAGAACACAAACCAGTTCACTTTGCAGACACTCCCAAGAAGTATAAATTGAGAGAAGCCCAAGAAACCTTGAGACTAAATGGAATAAGGTCCCATGGCAGGAGATCCTAAGAAGAAAAGGTGTCCAAGAAGGGTGGGAGTTTCTAAAAAAAGAAATTCTAAAGGCACAACTATAAACAATTCCAACAAGACAAAAAGGGGGAAGGTGGCAAAAAAGGCCAGTGTGGCTTCACAAAAAGCTCAGGGAGGACCTACAAACCAAAAAAGACATGTACAGGAAGTGGAAAGAAGGCCAGGCCACCAAGGATGAGTACACACAAGTAGCAAGGAAATGCAGGGATGGCATTAGGAGGGCAAAAGCTGAGAATGAACAAATTGGAAGTGCAAGGGGGGGGGGGCAGGATTGCAGCTGGAGATTGATAAACAAATAGTCAAGGAATACCTTACCACCTTGAACGAGTTCAAATCTCCAGGGCCGGATGAACTGTATCCGAGAGTACTGAAGGAACTGGCTGAAGAACTCTCAGAACCGCTATCCATTATTTTCTTGAAATCATGGGAAACGGGTGAGGTGCCAGAGGATTGGAGGAGGGCCAATGTTGTCCCTATCTTCAAAAAGGGCAAAAAAAGAGGAACCTGGGAACTACAGGCCTATTAGACTGACGTCAATCCCAAGGAAAATTCTGGAACAGATCATAAAGCAGTCATTGTGCAAGCACATAGAAATAAATAAATAAATGTTTTCTTACAGTCATTGACCAGCAAAAGTAAGCAACATTATTTAAATTAGAAAACATAAAATCAATCTAAAAGCACTAAAAACATCTATATACATATATATATAACTACATTCATACATCTTATTAGATATCTCCTGCCTCCCTATCATGTTGTTGTTGTTTAGTCGTTAAGTCGTGTCCGACTCTTCGTGACCCCATGGACCAGAGCATGCCAGGCCCTCCTGTCTTCCACTGCCTCCTGGAGTTTGGTCAAATTCATGTTGGTAGCTTCAGTGACACTGTCCAACCATCTCGTCCTCTGTCGTCCCCTTCTCCTCTTGCCTTCACACTTTCCCAACATCAAGGTCTTTTCCAGGGAGTCTTCTCTTCTCATGAGATGGCCAAAGTATTGGAGCCTCAGCTTCAGGATCTGTCCTTCCAGTGAGCACTCAGGGTTGATTTCTTTCAGAATGGAGAGGTTTGTTCTCCTTGCAGTCCAGGGGACTCTCAAGAGTTGCCTCCAGCACCACAATTCAAAAGCATCAATTCTTCGGCAGTCAGCCTTTTTTATGGTCCAACTCTCACTTCCATACATCGCTACTGGAAAAACCATAGCTTTGACTATGTGGACCTTTGTCGGCAAGGTGATGTCTCTGCTTTTTAAGATGCTATCTAGGTTTGTCATCGCTTTCCTCCCAAGAAGCAGGCGTCTTTTGATTTCGTGGCTGCTGTCCCTATCATAGGCCTTGTCTATGGGCTATTGTAGCTTGCATAGAATGACAGAATTGTTACTTAGAAGCTCATAGAGCCCGTATGATCATTAAGACCTCTATGTGTATACACCAATTTACAGATAATATAGCTACGCTTTGGGTGGCACCTTTCCTTCACAGATTTTGATTGCAGCAGCACAGAATTTAGCTACTTTTGTCAAAATATCTGAATTTTGGTTTAGCCCAGTATATCTGCCAGGGTATCGCCCTGTCAGCAAGAGCAGTGTGTAATGTGCCTCTGATCGTCCAGGAAATGCCCTTATGTAAGGGTTAACGAGGACTTCTCGAATGCCAGAATAAAAAGCACAATGAAGTAACACATGGGAGATGGTTTCGATCTCACCAGAGTTACAGGGTCATATACGCTGATTGTAAGGGGTGTTGTTATACTTCCCTTCCTGGACTGCTGAAGGAAGTGCATTGAAGTGGGCCAGAGTAAGGGCTTTGCGTTGTTTAGGTGTAAAGGGTAAGTAGAGATATTTAGCCGGTTTGGATGGAAACAGTGCGTTGTCAAGTATGAGCCTATTTATGATGATACCAAGGTCCTGCTGCCTTTCTGTCTCAATAATACACTGCCTAAGGTTACTCTTGGCCTTAACGTATCCCATTTGTTGGATACATTCTACTGAATAGCCGTATCTGTTGATTTTATTGTATATTGCTCTCTTCCAAGGTGACTGATGGTTATCCTGTAATACCAGTGAAGTCAGTCCAATTGGTTGAAAGGTTAGTTTTAGCCAAAAGTAAAAAAATAGCCAGCCAAGCTCTGGCTTCAACCTTCTGGTAGCCCACTTCAAGCCTAAGGCTGCATTCGATTCCCCTCTTGGAACTTGTAAGATAGCCCTCACGAATTTAGATTGAACTACTTCTAACTGGATAAATGAAGAATAGGGGCCCAATTGTGCCCCATACAAGAGCTGACTAAGGGATTTGGCCTGAAACAATCTTAGTGCAGCTGGAACGTACTGACCTCCCTTTGTATAGAAGAATTTTAGTATAGCAAGGCTAGATTTTTGCAAGCACCTAGAAAACAATGCAGTAATAACTAGAAGTCAACACAGATTTGTCAAGATCAAATCCTGCCAAACTAATTTGATCCCGTTTTTTTGATCAGGTCACCTCCCTGAGAGACAGAGGGAATGCTGTAGACATAGTATATCTTGACTTCAGCAAAGCTTTTGACAAAGTGCCCCATGATATCCTGATTAGCAAGCTAACTAGGTGTGGGCTAGATAGATCAAGTGTCAGATGGATACACAATTGGCTACAGAATCATACTCAGAGGGTGATGATTAATGGGTCCTTCTCTAACTGGGAGGAGGTAACAAGTGGGGTACCCAAAGGCTCAGTCCTGGGCCTGGTGCTCTTCAGTAAATATGAGCCAACAGTGTGATGTGGCTACAAAAAAGGCAAATGCTATTTTAGGCTGCATTAATAGAAGTATAGTTTTCAAATCCCGCAAGGGCTAGTCCCCCTCTATTCAGCACTGGTTAGGCCTCACCTTGAGTATGATGTCCAGTTCTGGACACCACACTTCAAGAAGGATGTTAACAAATTGGAACAAGTTCAGAGGAGGGCGACAAGGATGATCAGGGGGCTGGAAACCAAGCCTTATGAAGAAAGGCTGAAAGAACTGGGCATGTTTAGCCTTAAGAAAATAAGGCTGAGGGGTGATATGATAGCGCTTTTCAAATATTTGAAAGGCTGTCATACAGAGGAGGGGCAAGTTCTGTTCTCGATCATCCCAGAGTGCAGGACACGCAACAATGGGCTCAAGTTAAAGGAAGCCAGATTTTGGTTGAATATCAGGAAAAACCTCCTAACTGTTAGAGCAGTACGACAGTGGAACCAGTTACCTTGGGAGTTGGAGAGTGCCCCAACACTGGAGGCATTCAAGAAAAATTTGGATAATCACCTGGAAGATATACTTTGATTGTATTCCTGCATTGAGCAGGGGGTTTGACTTGATGGCCTTGTAGGCCCCTTCCAACTTCACTTTTCTATGATTCTATGATTCTATATAGAAAGCAGTTGCAAAACACTTACCAGAGTGTGGTCAATTTTTGGTCTCAGATGCTTAGTGTTCAGATTCATGTGTCATCTCCCACTCCTCATTAACTTCCTTGTGGGTTAAACCAGACAATCCATTTACCCTTGTTTTTCCACTGGCCAAAGAAGTGAAAGACATCTGCCACAGCACATAATTTTCCTCATCTATGTATCATGCATTTAGTGTGCTTTGGTTTGTGACTGGTCTTTGGAAGGTGAACAGAGGTTTCATATGCCAGTTTGGTTGCTGAGTCATGTTGTCTCTGAGAAGATCCTGTTGTGGAAGGGGAAATGGAACAAATGCAGGAGATACGCATTCCCCTTAACATCTGTCTTGGCCCTGTATGACTTGGTGGCCCTTCCTGTTGTTGCTTCTTGTGATTTGCTTCTCTTACCTGCTGTTTATGGGGAGTGTGTCTGGGCAGCCTGCACAGTAATCCTGGGAGTGCCCCACCCCTCTGCTCCCACATAGCGGGCTTTTTACATCCTTTATTTTTGACCCAGACATGGAAGATATTTGGTGGCAATTTGATTTTAAACATTGGCATCCAATTTAGCGCAGTGCATGAAAAGGAAAACATATTTTACAAACAGAGAGAATAGCTGCAGCATACTGATTAGGAGGAGAATTTATTTTTCCTATTGCAATGCCCTGCAAGCTTTTAGTACTATGCGCTGCTGCAGCAGCACTGATGAATAGAAAGGAGAGCCAGAGTTGTATTGCTGAAGGAATACATTAGCAATCAAAGCAAGGGCATACCCAGAACATCATGTAAGGGAATGAAAGCACATCAGATGCTGTGCTTCCTTTCTTCTTTCCTTGATACCTCCAACAGATATCTTTTCCTGGTCATTTTAAAAAGCTTTTATCCCTTATTAAAGGCCACACTGATGCTCTCTGTGAGCATTCCACCCATCCTGTTGATTGTCATGTCCCATGTTCACTATGAACCTGTTGGCTTCGAGGTGGCACTTAAATTTGAACATGTGTCAGATTAATTCTTGCCCACAGATGCTGAGGGCATTTGAGAAAAAACAGAGCAAAATGGATGATGATTGGGTGGCATGCTGTCACCTAGGTTGCATAAGGACAGGAATACTCGGAATAAGTTGGTTTGCATTGCATGCATTCTGCTCTTTGCACAGTCCAGAAGCAGCAGGGAAAGGCTCTGCTGTTTGCTAAGAAACTATTCGTGCCCCCACTATTCCAAAGGAATCTGTTTGCCTTTGTCCCTTCGCTGCTGGAAGTCCAATTCTATGGTCATCCCCACCCCACCCCCTGCTGGTATTTAGTTCTCAGACTGGAAAGAAAGGGGACTCAATGATCCATAGGGTCCCTTCCAACTCTGCAGTTCTAAGATCAGCTTCAAGCCCTTTTGGATGAAACCAATGCTCTGGATCCGTTTCAGTCGGGCTTCAGGCCGCGCCATGGCACAGAGACGGCACTGGTCGCACTGTTGGATGACCTATTGAGGGAGGCTGACAGGGGCAATATGTCCTTGTTGGTCCTCCTCGATATCTCAGCTGCCTTTGATACCGTTGACCACGGTATCCTCCTGGGGAGGCTCTCCGAGCTGGGAATCGGTGGCCTGGCGCTTGCCTGGCTCCGATCCTTCTTGGAGGACCGCCCCCAGAGAGTACAGATTGGGGAGAATGTTTCGGCTCCGTGGAGTCTCAATTGTGGGGTTCCGCAGGGGTCGATCATCTCCCCAATGCTGTTTAACATCTATATGAGGCCGTTGGGTGGGGTCATCAGGGGGTGTGGGGCTTCGTGCCATCAGTACGCTGATGACACCCAGCTCTACATCTCCTTTTCACCTACTTCAGTGGATGCCGTTCTGTCCCTTCGGCGCTGTCTGGAGGCTGTACTGCAATGGATGCAGCTGAATGGATTGAGGCTGAACCCGGACAAGACGGAGGTCTTGAGGGTGGGTGGCCCTTCCATCGGCGGTCTGGGAGGCTCCCTCTCTTTTGGGGGGGTTACGCTTACCGCACGGAGTGAGGTCCGCAGCTTGGGGATACATCTGGACCCGGCGCTTACCATGGAAAACCAGACTGCTCAGTGGGGTGAGAAAATACCAACATATCTCTCCCACTCTGGCCGCATTGCATTGGCTGCCCATTCGCTTCCGCATCGACTTCAAAGTGTTGATGATGACTTACAAAGCCCTAAACGGTTTGGGACCTCGGTATTTGGCGGACCGCCTTCTCCCACCTAGATCTACCCGAATTACTCGGCATAGCCAGGAGGGACGGCTGAGGGGCCTAACGCCGAGAGAGGTCCGGAAAGAAAGAACTAGAAACCGGGCCTTCTCGGCAGTGGCCCCTCGACTATGGAACAGCCTCCCAACAGAGATCCGCCTGGCACCCTCGCTGGGTGTTTTTAAGAGCCATTTAAAAACTTGGCTATTTAGGCAGGCCTTCCCTTCTGTCAATTCTTAAATTTTAGTTTTTTTGTTTTTTATTATTCCCATCTTGAATACTTTATATTATTGTTTCAATTGTTTTATTGTTTAATGTTTTTAATGTTTTATATATTTGATGATATTTGTAAGCCGCCCCGAGTAGACGTTGTCTAGGGGGGCGGGGTAGAAATTTAAAAATAAATAAATAAATAAATAAAGATGATGATGATTTTGGGTAACTGTGTGAAGAGGTTAAGAAAGTAGACCCCAAAGAAAACAGCTGACCATAAATGGATGATCAAGACAGAGGAGGCACCTGCCTGATATGTTGGGGTAAGGTACCCCCTTGTCCCATTCCAACAAGAGGCATAATAAAATTACAAGCTTGCTGCACACTCCATTCACCAAGATCCCTAGAGATGTTCATGTAACAATCCTCATCCAGGTTGCACAGAATATGTGAGGATTACTTTTAGTTCAATTGCCCAGGTTTTCTCCTGCAACATGAGTGCGGTAATTTGGTATGTGGGAGGGTATCAGCTTCATTCCTTAAGATAAAGATCTGGTGGTTGTATGTGTATTAGGATCATTTCTATAATTCTACAAAGGGTTTTCAGTTTTCTCCCCCAACGGCAATCAAGGGGAAGTCCAGAGTGGCCTTGGCTGCCAGATGGGTGGTATAAAAATCAATCAATCAATCAATCAATCAATCAATCAAATGAGCAGCAGGATTTATTAATATTAATGTTTTAATGATTGTTTTTAATTAGGATATTATTATAATATTGCCTATTTTTAATGGTTTTAATGTTTTTAAAGTTTTAATATTGTTGTACGCCGCTCAGGGACCACTGGTAATGGCGCGGCTAAAAAATCTTGTAAATCAATCAATCAATCAATCAATCAAGTCTTTAATTACCAAAAATCACTGCTGCCATGGTGACTTTACCAGTGGCCTTGATTTTCAGTAATTAAAGACTTTCTCCTCCTGTCCCATGTCCACAGGGCTTTCCAACCATGAAAGGAATCCCATGGGAGCCTCACAACTTTCAGGGGAAAAACTGGACATGTTTGATTTGTAAAAAAATTGCTGCTCCTGATTATTCCATCGGCTTGACATGGCTTAACATATGCAATAGGATTTCAGCCATAATGAAGGTAAACATGTAATGAAACTACAAGTTCTTTCAGGGGAAAACTAGTTAATTACAAGCAACTAGTTATTGCAATTATCAGTTATTTGTAATCAGGTACTTCCACGCTCTAGAAGAAAGACAAGAAATTATACATCCATGACTTTAAACATATCTCAAGAAGTCTGATCACAGCTCTAATCAGTAAGTAAAAAATTTCTTCAGGCCAAACAATCATCATCATCATCATCTTAGAGCTGCAGAGCTGGAAGGGACCCTATGGATCATCAAGTCCAGCTCCTGTCAAGGAAGCACAGTGGGGCATTGAACTCCCAGCCTCTGGCTCTGCAGCTCAAAAATCAGTGCCCAATCACAGGTCTCATGTTTTCAAAGGCTCAAAGTGATTGTGGTAGACAGCTTCTGAAATCCCAAAAATTCCACTACCGTTGTGCCTCACGTATACAAAGAAGCTCCAAAATAAAGTTTTCACTCACTGCTTACCAAGATGAGTTCTGAGAATATCAGGATATAAAAAACAGTTGTATATGTGGTTGCTATTGTGGCTTTATAAGGTCTCTGTGCAGGTATGCTTTTGCCTTTGACATTGTCTCATGTCCGTGAAATAATGGATGATAAACTTGTCAGAATTTCCTTGAGATTTTAAGTACCATTTGCTCTGCTTCACTGGCTTAAATATAAAGAATATTTTACTTTCCCTTTTCTACGTGAGCCCAGCTTTCTGTAAGACTCCTTCAGCAGATGTATTGCTGGCTGTAGCCGCACTTTAGCACTCCTGTATCACGATAATAGCATTAACCGTGACAAATTCATTTGGTGTTAGCAGATATAATACCATGTGCAATTCCACAGGCAGTTCCCATTCGTCTTGCTGATCACAACCTTTGAAATTTCCTGCATCATGTGTTTCCACATGTCTTCAGGTACTGAGTGTGAATAGGAACATTTACCCCAGTATGTGTTTAAAAAAAAAAAAAAAAGAACTGTGCCTGTCTGTCATTCCATAAGGCTTCTTTTATTCCGTAAAACTCTGAGTGACTAAGGTCTGCCTTCTTCTTCACTTTATGAATCCTTGAATAGCTCTTTGGCAGCCATAGAACTTACATAGGTCACCAGATTGGCCTGCCAGCTGATGGAAGATGTTTTACCTCAGTATGATGCATTTGTATGCAAGGTATGTTTATTGGTCTCTGCCACAGATACAGAAAAGGTCAGACCAAAGCAAAGCCAAGAATCCCAAATACAGGATCAGATGTTTTCTGATCTTTGGGTGTGGTTAATCTGACAATAAAAGTTGCTGTTGAATCAGGTTTTGCATAATTAAAATGAATTTTAAAAATCTCGGCTACACGTTGAACAGTGAGGCCTGCTTCTTTTTGCCTGCAAAACAAGTTTTTTTTTAAAGAGACCAGCAGGGGCTTTTTAATTTAACATGCTTCTGAAATCAGTTCTTTGTGAATCGCTTTGGGCAATGTGAACACCCCTGTCATATTAAATACTGCTTCCATGGGTGGCCGTGGGTTTTGGATGGCAGGGACACTGCCATCTGTCTGAAATATTTATTTTAATTTTAATTACATTTAATTTTAATTTTAATCACTGTAATGATATGTCACTTAATTTTTTTTAAAGAGACGGATATGCAGGCATTCAAAAGGCTTCCTGAAAACTGAAGAAATACTACACAACATTGAAAAAAAATGATCTGCAAACATGCTGGTTAACGAAATGATGTAAAACCACAAATGTAGTTTCTCAAAGCAGTTTTAAGCTCCTACTTTATATCAGAGTAATAATTTTCAAAGTGAATGGGCACAGCAATACAAAAATCAAGTGACTGTAAATCGATTTAAAATATACTGGAGCTGAAACTGATATAAATCAGCAGTGTAACCACGCCCTTTGACTCCTTGTTTAACCCTCCTCTGCTCAAATGAGACATTTCAGTCTTCCAGAGCCCCATTTTGATGCACAAAATTAGACTTATAACAGTGTTGCCTGAAGAGTTTAAACAATAACCCCAAGATTCAGTCATTTACAGTGTACAGTTTTTTTCCAAATGGATTAGAAGAAGAAGAAGAAGGTGTGACAAAACTTACTCCAAGAAATCAATTGCTTTTTGTTGGTAGTGTACTTTTTTCTCTCTCTCCAGCCAGTGTCATATACTGGGATGAAAAATGTCTGATGTCATGTTTCAGCAAACCATCATGCCAATCAGCAGAAGTGAGGTTGAAAGGAGGTTGGCCTTTTGTGTGTGTGTTTGTGTTGTGTGTGTATAGGACATGTGAACAAAAACTTAACCCTACTGGTAATCCTTAATACACTGTGGAATTCCTGTGGGGTCAGAAAATGCCAAAGAAATCATATAATGCATGCTTTTTTAATCCATATGGATTAAGATTAATACAGTGGAGGAAAGGAGTCACTTTTGCTATTTCTGACTGTAAGTATCCCAAAGTCCTGGCCAGCCCTGTCATTAGACAGGCTGAGGCAGCAGTTTTAAACCAGGTTACTGTAGGTGTTCTGAAAGAGGAGCAAATTATTACTGTTACATTTTTACTGCCTGTTGCAGAGGAAGATCATCATGTGGCTCAGATGGCAGAATAACATGACTGGCCTTGAACATTACGGAACTTGTCTTTGCAGAGTGGAGTTGCTCAAGAAACCACTTTTCTTGGGCTAGCCAGAAGTGGACTATCCATATTAAATAAAGCATCAGCACAAAAGTCTAGAATGCCGGGAGGTAAAATAACAAACGGTTTCCAAGTGATTCATCATTGAAAGAGAGCTTTTTCTAATAGTTTATTTTTCTGATTGGTTTTCTGGTGAGGTATTCAAAGCATGCAGGACATATTTGAACCTTACCTGCAGCCTGTGGCCCCAAACAAGGGATTGGGTTACCTCATCATTTGGGGGTGAGTCCACCCCCCCAGACCACAGGCTGCCCCTGCTTAATATTGAACTAATTAATCTTTGTATTGAATAGCTGAAAGAGTAATGAGTAGAAGCTCTGAAGCATCAGAACCACAGATCGTATTATGTCTTTTTGGGGAAAAGTAATGCCACTAAGGCTTAACCTTAGGGGGAGGTCCCATGTAACTCACAAGGTCTTACCTCTAAGAAATGCATAGCATTGCATCTCTAGCAAATTTCTGGAACCTCATTTGCCTAATCTTAATCCACCTTTCTTACTGAGACAAGAAGAAGCTGCAACTACTGTTCCTCTGTGCATGAAGAGACAAGGGGGCAAAGAAAGGGGCTTTCCATAGCCCCATCTTTGCCACCTATGCAAACTGTGCATTTCAAACCATGTATATATACCTCTTTGCCAGTTGGCTTTCTCAGATCCCAGAACTCTGTGTGAGTGAGGCTGCAAAGCTCAGGGAGGCCTCCAATGTGATGTCTGAATGCTTCGTTGCCTCGTCTGTCTACACCAACATATGACTTCCATGGTTATGCCAGGAAGTTTCTATATGCTGTTTCTATATGCAGTGCCCATTGAGAGAAGTAAAATATAGTGAGAGATATAGCCAATTCTATACACAATGCAAAAGAGGAAATATATGTGTAACACATTGACTTTGTAAGAAGATGATAGAAAAGAAATATGTGATCTACTCTCAAAACATGATGGAAACTTCTTTTTGTCTCTAAAGTAATAAAATGAGAATTTGGCTCCATGAAATAAATTAATCCATTGAGTTAGGGATTGTTGTTTTAGCCCAGTCAGTACACAAATCAGAGCCACAATAAATGAAAATACAATTGCCACAAGATTTTGTCTTATTGATCTGCTAAAAAGGTACCACAGATTTATATGCACTCATTAGGATGAGAAGAGGAAATGCTAACATCTGCAAGAGGAAATCAGGAAGAGCCTTAAAACAAATGGCTTGCAGCCGGGTTTGAAATCTGCAATTCATTACCAGTGCGTACTTCTGTCACCTTTACAAGAATAATTTGTTGTCAATATTCTGAAACCTCTTCTATAGATTTGTGATTAACTTCCAGTTATAGACTAATTGCCCTGTTCATTATCATAGAGGAGCATGTGGCCAACACCAGACCTATAAATGATGCCAGTGAATGACACGACTGACAGATTTAATAGAAGTCTGACCTGTCATCTCCATCTCCTAATCAGTACTATGGAAGGAGAACTTGGTGTTCCTGTTAACATTAAGTAAATATGTAGGATTTTCACCTGCCAGAACATGACATAGATGGGCTTCCTTTTTCTTTTTAAACTAAGGTTGAAATAAATTGATAACAGAGGAGACAGGAACATTGATGGAGAGCAGTAGCTTGAATGAAATGATGCCGTGTCTGCCTGGGAACAAGTTTCCTGTATATATTCTTAAAGAAAATGAAACCTGAAGTTTGAATAGGGATAGGGAACAATGTTATCTCTACCACAGGAAGGATTCGATCATGTTTTGTATGTGTTGTTCTGTTTACCTACGTGCTATGTGGCTAGATTTTATCTTTCAGGAGGTGTACTCTCTTTTCTACCATACTATTTATTGTTGTGTGTCAGGCTCTTCTCACAATGGTTTATACGGTATTCACACCCACCCACCCACTCCTTTCTTAGGAGAAGAGCCTGGAATACCTCCAACAATGTTCAATCAGACTACAGTGTCATTCTGTATTATTCTGCAGTGCCACAATTCTGACAATATACTGTATAACTTGTAAATTATCAGTTTGAATCGAACCAACATTCACAAGATCACTTGGCAGTAATGCCACATCTAGCTCAGAATACTCTGCGCCTTTCATTTTACTTCTGTCCTTTGTTCTCCTTCTTTAAAACTTACTGTGTATTTTAGTCATGTACACTTCCTCATACTTTCATTGCAGGCATGGATTTCTGATTTCTTCCTGCCCATCCCCAAATAATAATATTTCTATCCCTCTGTATCCCCAAAATTTAGAAGAAATGCTCCAAAAAGCATAGGCATGCAAAAATTGATAGGCAGGTCTTGGGAAGTAGCCAGATTTAGTATCTACATATGAAAGGAAGTTAATTGAAGAGATTAACAAAGTGTTCACAGAGATTGAGTCTATGATGCAGTGACTCAAAATAAGCATGATAGTGGGGGGAAAGGAAATATGTCTATTTAAAAAAAGGAAATAATCTAGGATGAGGAACACTGTGAGACTTCTCTTGAGTTAATTATAGGAAGCCCTTTAATGAGCTCTCACCAAAAAAAGACAAAAAAACCCCAACACATTCTGAAGTACAAGACTGACCAGGAAGAACGAAAGAAGGAAAAATCACAGAATGGGATGTGAACTCCACCACCTCCTCATGTGACTATGACTAACAGATTGTGTGGAAAACAGCCAACCTGGCTGCCATATCTGTTTAATCAAAGAGTGTTCACTACTTGGTACATTTCCATTTTAACAGGTTTTAAAGAACAGGAAGAAGTAGCAATAGTCCTGAGTAAGCACTGAAGGATTCTAAACTTCCTTTATTTTCTTCCTTTTTCACATCTGAATCCTGCTAATGAAAATCACTAACAATTTAAAATATCAAATATAGAACTGCAAAAGAAGCAACAATTTAAACAAACTGAGACACGAAAATAAAGAAAAGAAATCAGCTTTCAGGAAAGAAACAACCAATGGCCTATATAATCATCATCATCATCATCATCATCATCATCATCCCTCCATGGGCAGAGGGGCTTGTGCACTTCAGTGAGGATGAGAGCTATGCTGAAGGGTCTCCCAAGCCAGACAGGTCTCAACTGAGAAGCCAGACCAACTGTGCCCACCAACCATCAATTATAATGAGAGGAAATGAACAGAAATCCATACTGGATCAGTCGTTGCCCGGGTCAAGAAGGACCACATCAGATGCTGTAGCCTCTGGACATCTGGTGACAAATAGGCTACAGGGCTCAGCAGACCCTGTTGAGGAACCATGACAGGCTGCTGCAAAGCTACTGGAACAATGTAAACACAAAACTTGGACTCCTACCAAAAATCGAGAAATTATGAAATGTTATTACGAGGCAAACCCAACAGCCTGTGGCTTTCAAAAATGAATGATGGAAATTTGGAAAAGGAAGCATCCCAGTAGTGACATAACTGAACAATGATTAATGGACCAGAAAAGGTTTATCATCCGGAGTAAAGTGTTTTCAGAATTTGAATTGCAAGAACTAGAAAAGGTGGCAAAAGAAAAATCAACGCAGAACAATGACCATAGTATGGAAGACAAATGGAAAGTAGAGGTGGACACAATAGTGGAAGAAAACATATTAATAGAGGAACAACTTATGGAATAACCCAGAAATTATGAGTTGACAGAATGGCAGACATCATTGAGGGGAAAAACAGTAACCCATATTATCCAGAACACAGAAAGACAAAGGCTTCCAACTTTGTGCCAATTACAAAGTAAACCAGTAAAAGATCTACTGAATGATGCAAATGTTGTCATCAGAACAATTCCAACCAATACATTAAAGGAAACAAACCAGCTCATGTATAGCACAGCTACCATAATAACCATGGAACTTGGTTACGGGCTGCAAAAAAAACTAGAAAACTCCTAGCACTCCAAAATGGAAAATTTGGCTAGAAAGAAAAATAAACAAATTACGTGCAGACATTAGGAACTGAAAACACTTGAAAGATTCAAAATTTAAAAATGAAAAAGTAAAAGCCAGACTAAGCAAAATATATGACTTAGAAAAGAAAACAATTGTTGAAACTATGGACGAATTAAAACAGCAGGTAAAAGCTACAGAGAAGAAAATTGAAAGGTATGATGGACGCTTGAAACAATATGAAGAAAACATGAAATTTCAAAATAATCAACAATTATTTTATAAATCACTAGGAGAAAATAAAGAGCAAAAGAAATTAGGCCCACGTACAGATGATGCTCTAAAATTTTGGAAAGAAATGTAGGAAAACCCAACTGGACATAACAAAGATGCCTCATGGATTAAAGACATTTCAAAGAAACTTAAGGAAAACATATGGATTATATTATAATAACAACTGAAATGATTAAGAGATGGTTAAAGGATCTGAAAATTTGGAGTGCACCTGGTCCAGATGAGCTGCACGGATTTTGGTTAAAGCATTTAACAAGTCTCCATCAACGTATAGCAGTGCAATTTAATCACTTACTTCAAAATTCTACGACTGAAAATTGGATGACAACAGGCCGCACATTTCTAATAATAAAAGATCATCAAAAGGGCAATGAACCCAGTAATTATCGACCAATTACATACCTTCCAACAATGTTCAAATTCCTAACCAAAGTACTTGCAAAATAAATATATAGTTATTTAATTAAAAACTCTCTATACTCAACTGAACAGAAAAGGAACTTTAAAAAGTCAAGAGGCACAAAAGATCAGCTGCTTATTGATATAATGATGCTAAAGAATGCAAAAAGATGAAAAACAAATCTTAACATGGCCTGGATAGACTATAAAAAGGCATTTGACTCGTTGCCACACAGCTGGATTAACACCTGCCTCAAAATTTTTGGGATTAGTAAAAATATTCAGAGGTTCCTCAAGAAAAACATGGAAAAATGGGAAACTGTTCTAATGACCTATGTTGAAGAAATTGGGGGAGCTAGCATCAAAAGAGGAATATTTCAAGGGGATTCTTTGTCACCACTGCTGTTTAACATCTCACTAATCCCCATGTCAATAATTTTAAATAAAACTAGATTGGGCTACCATATTTCAGAACGAACAGGAAAAATCAATCATCTCTTATACATGGATGACCTAAAACTATATGCAAAAAGTTCCTCTGAGATAGAATCACTGCTAAACACAGTGTGAATATTCAGTGAATATATTCAAATGAAATTTGGAATTGACAAATGTGCAGTTCTGTCTATACACCGTGACAAGATCCAAAAATTAGCTGCAATAGAGTTTAAACATTGTGATATTAAAAAATCACTATCAAGTGATGAAAATTATAAATATCTTGGAATACTAGAAGCAGATAACATCCTGCACACAAAAGTTAAAAAACTGACAGAAAGGAAATATATCAAAAGACTGCAGAAAATCTTAAAATAAAAATTAAATGATGGAAATACAATCAAAGCCATACACACATGGGCAGTTCCAGTAATTAGATACCCAGCTGGAATAATAGATTGTACCCAAAATGAATAAGAAGAATTGAATTTTTAAAAAAACACAGAAATAAACATGCATTATGCACTACATCCAAAAAGTGATGTGGACAGATTATATTTACCATGAAAAATTGGAGGCCATGGGTTACTGCAAATACAGCAGATAGTGGAGGAAGAAAATAGAAGCCTAAATGATTATATCAGTACAAGTAGAGAAAAATTCCGAATCCAAACTGATAGACACCTTGAATATATGTAACACACCAGACATAGTAGTAATAGAATGAAAAAATGTTTGGTTTATTGACGTTGCAATTCCAGGGGATGCCAGAGTTGACAATAAAGAATTTGAACAACTAACGAAGTACAGAGGCCTGGCAATTGAAACATCTCACTTGTGGGTGAAACACGCTTCCGTGGTCCCCGTAGTCATTGGGGCTTTGGGAACAATATCAAGAAATTTAACACAGTATTATAAGCAGTTGCAGATCTCAGAAATAACACCATCAGAGTTAGTTACAAAAGACAGCAATATTAGGAACAGCACACATACTGCGCCAATATTTAACAAATACTTAGGTTTTTGGTTAAAACTTGTATCTGTTATATAATACCAGTCAATGTTTTTATAATCTTGATTGACTGTGTCTGGTGTTTTTAATAATAATAATAATAATAATAATAATAATAATAATAATAATAATAATAATAATAATAATAATAATAATAATAATAATAATAATAATAATAATAATAATAAATCCAGCAATATTAGGAACAGCATATATATTTGTTGTTTAGTCGTTAAGTCGTGTCCGACTCTTCGTGACCCGATGGACCAGAGCACGCCAGGCCCTCCTGTCTTCCACTGCCTCCCGGAGTTGGGTCAAATTCATGTTGGTAGCTTCAATGAAACTGTCCAACCATCTCGTCCTCTGTCGTCCCCTTCTCCTCTTGCCCTCACACTTTCCCAACATCAGGGTCTTTTCCAGGGAGTCTTCTCTTCTCATGAGATGGCCAAAGTATTGGAGCCTCAGCTTCAGGATCTGTCCTTCCAGTGAGCACTCAGGGTTGATTTCCTTCAAAATGCATAGGTTTGTTCTCTTTGCAGTCCAGGGGACTCTCAAGAGTCTCCTCCAGCACCACAGTTCAAAAGCATCAATTCTTGGGCGGTCAGCCTTCTTTATGGTCCAGCTCTCACTTCCATACATCACTACTGGAAAAACCATAGCTTTGACTATGCGGACCTTTGTCGGCAAGATGATGTCTCTGCTTTTTAAGATGCTGTCTAGGTTTGTCATCGCTTTCCTCCAAAGAAGCAGGCAACTTTTAATTTTGAGACTGCTGTTACCATCTGCAGTGATCATGGAGCCCAAGAAAGTAAAATCTGTCACTGCCTCCATATCTTCCCCTTCTATTTGCCAGGAGGTGATGGAACCAATGGCCATGATCTTAGTTTTTTTGATGTTGAGCTTCAGACCATTTTTTGTGCTCTCCTCTTTCACCCTCATTAAGAGGTTCTTTAATTCCTCCTCACTTTCTGCCATCAGAGTGGTATCATCTGCATATCTGAGGTTGTTGATTTTTCTTCCGGCAATCTTAATTCCGGCTTGGGATTCATCCAGTCCTGCCTTTCGCATGATGTATTCTGCATATATGTTAAATAAGCAGGGAGACAATATACAGCCTTGTCATACTCCTTTCCCAATTTTGAACCAATCAGTTGTTCCATATCCAGTTCTAACTGTTGCTTCCTGTCCCACATAGAGATTTCTCAGGAGATAGATAAGGTGGTCAGGCACTCCAATTTCTTTAAGAACTTGCCATAGTTTGTTGTGGTCCACACAGTCAAAGGCTTTTGCGTAGTCAATGAAGCAGAAGTAGATGTTTTTCTGGGACTCTCTGGCTTTCTCCATAATCCAGCGCATGTTAGCAATTTGGTCTCTAGTTCCACTGCCCCTTCGAAATCCAGCTTGTACTTCTGGGAGTTCTCGGTCCACATACTGCTGAAGCCTACCTTGTAGGATTTTGAGCATAACCTTGCTAGCGTGTTAAATGAGTACAATTGTATGGTAGTTGGAGCATTCTTTGGCACTGCCCTTCTTTGGGATTGGGATGTAGACTGATCTTTTCCAATCCTCAGGCCACTGCTGAGTTTTCCAAACTTGCTGGCATATTGAGTGTAGCACCTTAACAGCGTCATCTTTTAAGATTTTAAATAGTTCCACTGGAATGCCATCACCTCCACCGGCCTTGTTGTTAGCCATGCTTTCTAAGGCCCACTTGACTTCACTCTCCAGGATGTCTGGCTCAAGGTCAGCAACCACACTCTCTGGGTTGTCCGGGACATCCAGATCTTTCTGGTATAATTCCTCTGTGTATTCTTGCCACCTCTTCTTGATGTCTTCTGCTTCTGTAAGGTCCCTACCATTTTTGTCCTTTATCATGTCCATCTTTGCACAAAATGTTCCTTTAATCTCTCAAATTTTCTTGAACAGATCTCTGGTTTTTCCCTTTCTATTATTTTCCTCTATTTCTTTGCACTGTTCATTTAAGAAGGCCCCCTTGTCTCTCCTTGCTATTCTTTGGAAGTCTGCATTCCATTTTCTGTAACTTTCCCTATCTCCCTTGCATTTTGTTTCCCTTCTCTTCTCTGCTATTTGTAAGGCCTTGTTGGACAGCCACTTTGCTTTCTTGCATTTCCTTTTCTTTGGGATGGTTTTTGTTGCTGCCTCCTGTACAATGTTACGAGCCTCCATCCATAGTTCTTCAGGCACTCTGTCCACCAAATCTAGTTCCTTAAATCTGTTCTTCACTTCCACTGTGTAAAAGGGATTTGGTTTAGATTATACCTGACTAGCCCAGTGGTGTTTCCTAATTTCTTCAGTTTAAGCTTGAGTTTTGCTATAAGAAGCTGATGATCAGAGCCACAATCAGCTCCAGGTCTTGTTTTTGCTGACTGTATAGAGCTTCTCCATCTTTGGCTGCAGAGAAGATAATCAATCTGATTTCGGTATTGCCCATCTGGTGATGTCCATGTGTAGAGTCGCCTCTTGTGTTGTTGGAAAAGAGTGTTTGTGATGACCAGCTTGTTCTCTTGACAAAACTCTATTAGCCTTTGCCCTGCTTCATTTTGAACTCCAAGGCCAAACTTACCTGTTGTTCCTTTTATCTCTTGACTCCCTACTTTAGCATTCCAGTCCCCTATAATGACAAGAACATCTTTCTTTGGTGTCAGTTCTAGAAGGTGTTGTAATTCTTCATAGAATTGGTCAATTTCAGCCTCTTCCGCATCGGTGGTTGGTGCATAAACATGGATTACTGTGATGTTGAAAGGTCTGCCTTGGATTCGTATTGAAATCATTCTATCGTTTTTGAGATAGTATCCCAGTACAGCTTTTCCCACTCTTTTGTTGACTATGCGGGCGACTCCATTTCTTCTATGGGATTCTTGCCCACAATAGTAGATATGATAATCGTCTGAATTGAATTTGCCCATTCCCGTCCATTTTAGTTCACTGACGCCCAGGATGTCAATGTTTATATACATATATACTACATTGATATGTAACAGATATTTAGGATTTTAGTTAAAACTTCAATCTGTTATGTAATATCAGTCAATGTTTTTATAATTATGATTTACTGTGCCTGGTATTTTTGAATAATAATAATAATAATAATAATAATAATAATAATAATAATAATAATAATAATAATAATAATAATAATAATAATAATAATGTATCATTAAGTCAATTCTGACTTATGGTGACCCTTTCTAGGGTTTTCTAGGAAATCAGAAGTGACTTACTACTTCTTTCTTCTGTGAGTGCCCTGGGATTCTGCCACTTACCTAAGGCCCTTCTCTAGGAGGCACAGTGAGGAATTGAACCCCCAACGTATAGGTTTCGAACCAGATACTTAACCCATAGGGCTATTCAGATAGCTACATTTGTACATACACATACACATATACGTATACCTATATATATGCCATAAACCATTGGTTAGAAAAGCATTGCAGACGTGTCCCAGGAACAACTGTGGATGTGGCAACAGTAAGAGTCTTCATGATCCCAGGCCTTGATGTCTTCCCTACCTGAAGGTTTTGAGCTCCATGGTGGCCTTCCATAGTAGGTGGTACCTCATATCTCGCTTGAAACCCAACACCCACTTCCAAGCCCAGCACAGCACATGTGAGCCAATGCTATCCAGTAGTTAAAGGCCATGTTTTGCATTGCTGAACAAATTACTGAGGTTGTACTGCTTGACCAATTTATACCTATGCTCCTAGCCACAGATTGTAACTGGGTTAAGTTCCATTGAGGTATCAGATGCAGTAGAGCTGATGGATGCGTCCTTGACAGCCAGAGAACAGGAGAATGGTATTGATCTCCTCCCCGGCTTCTGAGCAACAGCCTAAAGTTACCAGTATTGGAAGAAGGGTGAAAATCTCTGGTAATAAGATCTTCATTGAACGCAACAGTCATAGGGCAATGTCAGGCCTCTCTGAGTGGATGAGACCTATAAAGACAGAAGTGGCACTGGCTGCTATCATCCCTGTCATGCAGAAAGGACAGTAGGAGAGGATGGTGACAGGAAAGACTGTCCTGTAATGGAGTGTGCGTGAGTGAATGTGTGGATAGTGGCACAGATGGGAGATACAAGGCAGAAAAAGCTGAGGGATCTTGATGTGAGTAGGTGGGTTTCCAAAAGCAATTCTAGTGGACACAGGCTGTAACAATACACTAATGAAAAGGGTACTGATGATCCAATGCCTACATAGGGATGTTAACCCTGATGCCATGATGTGGACTCAATTAACACAGTTAGGACAGACTCACTTATGCAGGTTGGGGCAGTGCCCTCCTTTTCAAGAGATGTCTTGCTAGGATAAGATTAGCCTGGCTTACATGTGTAACCCTGGGATATAATGGGCCCCTAGTGGGGTTAGCAGAAATGAATGGGGGAACTTTAGATTGCAGAGTTGTCCTGGGTATAACTGCTGATGTAGCAATAGGAAAAGTCTTTCTTATCACAAGCCTTGAAGACTGCTGTACCTGAAGGTAGGATGTCAGGGATCATTCCAGGTTTTGAACTCCAAAATGGTTGTCCATATAGGGTGACACCCCTACAACAGGGCCATTTAGGAGAAAAGCAGCTGGCAGTTCTACATGCTTTGCACACAGTGATTAGGGAGCTAAAGCATGATGTGCCAACTGTGGGTCACCCCTCTCAGCAGAAAACCCAACCATTTTATTTGCTGCATATATAAGCAAGTAAAGTGATTTTGTGAGTCCTGCTCTGCATGGCAAAAGACTCAAAGACAGGAACCACCAGGAAATGAACTTCTCTGAAGATGAATGGATATACCGTGTTTCCCCGAAAATAAGACAGGGTCTTATATTAATTTTTGCTCCAAAAAACGCATTAGGGCTTTTTTTCAGGGGATGTTTTATTTTTATTTTCCTGTAGAACAATCTACATTTATTCAAATACAGCCATGTCTTCTTCTTCTGTTTACTGCACAATGGTGGTGGGCGGGGTTTCACTTAACTGGGGCTTATTTTGGGGGGGGGTAGGGCTTATATTACGAGCATCCTGAAAAATCTTACTAGAGCTTATTTTCAGGTTAGGTCTTATTTTCAGGGAAACAGGGTATATCCACCAGATTTATCATTTAGGAAAAGAAAGGGGTAAGCAGTTAAGGTTAAACAACAGCATGGTGATGGACATGCAGGACTAACTAGCCCAATACCTGTTAGCACAAAAGGCATTGACATTACTTTTAAAGTGTTATTTAAATTGTCTAATTTGCATTAAACAAATTTGTTTCCCCCCCCCCCTCCTATTTAATGGGAAATAATAAAGTTACTGTGGCAAGTTTAACACCTTATTTCTATGTTCTGAGTCCAAGGACATTTGGAGAGCCATGCACTGCCCACTGCCACTTACCGGAAAATGGGTAGATGAGACCACCTCATGTGGACTGGACATGACATGAACTGAGGATTTCCTTTGTACTGGGGAACTCTTTTGCCATTAGGAGTTAGACTGGTGATTTTCTTTGTCATCCTGTTACAGAAGCTCCATGTGCTGATTCAGTTGAACAGGATATGGTTCCATCTATGCAATCTTATCAGTAAAGAATTCTCATATTACTATTTCCCCCCACAATGTTCTTTTCCTTTCCTGCAGTAAGTAGTTTCAGCTCAGTACACCCTGCTGTGAGGATTCTTAGGTATGATTGCAGAAATGAATGGAAAATTTGTGCTTATATGATAATTTCTTTTCTTGGCTATTCAAGCTTTCCAATCTGCCCTGCCTGGGAAGTTTCACTGCAATATTTGAACTTTGCTTTTATTAGCAATTATTTTGAGAGACTCTTTTCAAATATACAGTAATATATTTGTTATTAACATACAATCAGATACAATTCATATCAGAAATGTTTCTAGTATGTGACCTCCCCAGTGGAAGCACAGTACCTGTAAAAATGGTTTTTTTGGCTTTCAAAAATGAGTGTATGGGTTTTCTCTATTGGAAATAATGAACACAGAAGTGACTAGGGATGTGCAAGGGAAAATGTTTGGTTTGCTTTTGCTACACAGTAGTAATGTCTTGAATTTTTGAAATAATATTATGGCTGGAGTCCTCTTGTGTTTTTTACATGCATATGAGCACAAGTCCAGAGAATTATGTTGTATTTCTCTCTCTCTCTCTCTCTCTCTCTCTTTCTCTCTCTTTGTCTGTCTGTCTGTCAGTATTGAGTTCATGTCTGCTTTGACTGCTTTTGATTTTGAGAAGTCTATCTTAAAGAGAAGCTAATTGGTCTCAAGCCAGTGTACATTGCTTTTTTGCTCTCAACTGTTTATCTTCACAACGGTGAGGTAGGTCATTCTAAGAAAGACTGACTGGACTAAGATTTCATGGCTCACTGGGACTCAAACCAAGACCTCCCAAGTCCCAGTCTCAACAACCTAACCTGCATTGACTTTCAGGCATTATCCCCGAATAAAAAGACTTTTATGCTTTTCACTCAATCAAGGCTAGTACAAAGAGTAAGGAAAAGCTGGATTCATGTAGCTTCAGTGACAGATGGCCCTTAATAAGTCTCAAGTGCTAGAGTTGCTTTTTACCACTTACTGATTATGTGACAGATCCAACCTATTGATAATTAAAAGCGTGAACTGGGGACAAGTATAATATATTAGTTTTCTTCTCCTTCCTCCTTCTCTTTCTTCCAGAATCTCTTTACCAGAACTTGGATTGTCATCATTGCCGCTCTAACCTTGGAAGTGGCAACTCCAATGACAGAGTATGTCAACCAAACAGTCTTTTAAGCTATTAAGTTCTTCACCTTCCTGTACTCCTTTTCTCATTCATTTCATCTTGAACAACCAGCTGTTATAATCTGTATTTTAAATTTCTCAATACACAATTAAAATACTCTACCTCACTGCATTACAGTATATCACAGAAGTGAGTACACCCCCTCACATTTCATAAATATTTTAGTATATCTTTTCATGTGACAACACTGAAGAAATGACACTTGGCTACAATGTAAAGCAGTGAGTATACAGCTTGTATAACAGTGTAAATGTGCTGTCCCCTCAAAATAACGCAACACACAGCCATTAATGTCCAAACCGCTGGCAACAAAAGTGAGTACACCCCTAAGTGACAATGTCCAAATTGGGCCCAAGTAGCCATTTTCCCTCCCTGGTGTCATGAGACCCGTTAGTGTCACAAGTCTCAGGTGTGAAGGGGGAGCAGGTGTTCTTGCTCTCACTCTCTCAGACTGGTCACTGGAAGTTCCACTTGGCACCTCATGGTAATGAACTATTTGAGGATCTGAAAAAATGAATTGTTGCTCTACATAAAGATGGCCTAGGCTTTAAGAAGATTGCCAAAACCCTGAAACTGAGCTGCAGCACAGTGGCCAAGACCATACAGTGGTTTAACAGGACAGGTTCCACTCAGAACAGGCCTCGCCATGGTCAACCAAAGAAGTTGAGTGCCCGTGCTCAGCGTCATATCCAGAGGTTGGCTTTGGGAAATAGACGTATGAGTGCTGCCAGCATTGCTGCAGAGGCTGAAGGGGGGGGGGGGGTCAGCCTGTCAGTGCTCAGACCATACGCCACACACTGCATCAAATTGGTCTCCAGGGCTGTCGTCTCAGAAGGAAGTATCTTCTAAAGATGATGCCAAGAAAGCCCGCATACGGTTTGCTGCAGACAAGCAGACTAAGGACATGGATTTCTGGAACCATGCCCTGTGGTCCGATGAGATCAAGATAAACTTATTTGGTTCAGATGGTGTCAAGTGTGTGTGGTGGCAACCAGGTGAGGAGTACAAAGACAAGTGTGTCGTGCCTACAGTCAAGCATGGTGATGGGAGTGTCATGGTCTGGGGCTGCATGAGTGCTGCCGGCACTGGGGAGCTACAGTTCATTGAGGGAACCATGAATGCCAACACGTACTGTGACATACTGAAGCAGAGCATGATCCCCTCCCTTTGGAGACTGGGCCGCAGGGCAGTATTCCAACATGATAACAACACCAAACACACCTCCAAAACGACCACTGCCTTGCTAAAGAAGCTGAGGGTAAAGGTGATGGACTGGCCAAGCATGTCTCTAGACCTAAACCCTATTGAGCATCTGTGGAGCATCCTGAAACGGAAGGTGGAGGTGCGCAAGGTCTCTAACATCCACCAGCTCTGTGATGTCGTCATGGAGGAGTGGAAGAGGACTCCAGTGGCAACCTGTGAAGCTCTGGTGAACTCTATGCCCAAGAGGGTTAAGGCAGTGCTGGAAAATAATGGTGGCTACACAAAATATTGACACTTTGTGCCCAATTTGGACATTGTCACTTAGGGGTGTACTCACTTTTGTTGCCAGCGGTTTAGACATTAATGGCTGTGTACTGCGTTATTTTGAGGGGACCAAAATAAAAAATAAAATAGCACCAGTCAGCACTCAGTGTACAGTAAATTTATGGAGAGAGAACTCATGGAAAATAGACTGCACCACCGCCACCCTGCAGCACTCACCAAGGAAGTTCATAATTACAAAGGGAATTCTGAATCAAGTAAAGGGTAGTTTGGTGACGACTTGTTAATTGCCCTAGCGTAGACCTTGAGTAGTCACCTAAGTCTATATGAGAGAAAATATTTTGTGGGCTATAAACCATTACAATGTTTCGTGGTACCAATAAGCCAAATGTAAGAGTCGGGACTAGTAAAAATTGGCAGCTTTTAGAATCAAGAACAGTTTCATTCAGTAAAGGGCATGAAGAGTTGGAAAAGAGGAGAATCTAGTATTCTCAAATCCATTACATAAGACTTTTCCAGCCAGTTCTTAAAATGCCCTTATAAAAAGCACTGCTGAAATCTCCTCTGAAATATGCTTCCCATTTATGATCATACAGGTTTGAAAAAGAAGGCTTCTGTGTAAAACAGCTACTAAAGACGAGCCATTAAAATACCACAGGAACTGAGGTGTTACTTTGTGAGGAGACAATAAACTATCTTAGCCTTTTTTTTCTTAGCCTCTTGGAGGGAGAAAAATGAAAGAAAGAAAGATGGGGTTTGATGTTCCTTAATGAATATATAAAATACTATATATCCCTCATACAAACTTACTGTATATTATATGCCTTTCTAAGGCTCCAGAGATACAAAATATTCATGCTGCTTGAGTTAGTACCACAGACAAAAAGTCTGTATTTTGTTATACAACAACAAAGATTCTCGTGGCACCTCTCTTGTCATAACCTCCTGTAGAAAGCCAGCCCATTTGTATCGGATGAAAAGAGCTCCAGTCCATGAAAACTAGTGCCAGATCAGACCTGCTCACCTTTAAGGTACCACAGGATTCTTTCATGTTTAGCTTGTGACAGACTAACATCAGTAACCCTCCCCAGGCGTTTTCCTATACTCTCACTGAAACCTTTGTGAAAACATAAGATCTCCTTGGGATTGGGATGGGTGGGGTGTATGCGTGTCTGTCTATCCATATTTGTTTGTTACACCTGCAGCAACAGTTTTGTTAATGACATGCAAGCAGCATCTGGACTTGTGAAGAAAGGAGCATAACATTCCAATCTCCACAGTATAGTACTGGAAACTAGTGATAAACAATCTCCTTGACCTCCAGGGCCCTTATGGAGAGAGAATCTCAATGGCTGAAATCCTGTTCCTTAGTGTAGTAAATCACACTAGAGTAGGCCCAACAAACTGTTGGGATTTGGTGAGTCATGTCCTCCATAAGGTCCATTGATTCAAATGGGCCTTACTACCCTAAGCCACAGAATTTCAGCCAACAAATATGGAGGGGACAAATTGTCAACTCCCTGTCAGCACATATCTCAATAAAAAAAATACAGGTTACAGACAGCTCTGTGGGAATTCTAGTGTCTGTTGAATTTGCATGCTTGTTTATTGTATTTATATCGCACCCTTCCTCAAGTGAGATCAAGGTGGCATACATGGCTCTCCTTTCCTCCTTTACAAGAACCCTGTGAGGTATATTAAGGCTGAGGGACTGTGACTGGCTCAGAGTCACACATTGAATATAATACATGAATAGAGATTTGAACCTGGGTTTCCTGAGGTGTTGATCTAACACTTTGGCCAATATCTCACAGTGATCCTCAATATGTGTGAGTGTGTGCCTATACCTGTAACAGAGCAGAAGTTACTTTCTGATATATATTTTTCAAAATGGTAATGGGAGATCTGTGGTATACTGGCGAAGGTTGAAGTACATGTGTTCATCTTGACAATTTCCATAGCTACAGCAATAGTCCAAAAATGGTGACACAGTCTACCAAGCACAGATCCTTTGCAAAGCTAATGGGTCTTAACTGCCTATTCCAGGATGCATTGTATTATAACAGGGATTGTGTCTCCACTTTCTCTGCCGAGTTTGCTGCACTTTGGATTGTATTTGGTGATCGGGAAAGGTTGGTGAATTTTGTCCTGGTTTTGGTCTGAAGGTTGGACTAAATGACCTGATGTGTCTTGTAGCAGTATTTATAAAAAAAACACGAATACTGAATATTTCTGGTGAGAATTGACCAATAAGCAGATGTCTGCAACTTGTGGAAATCTAAAGATAATAAGGTCTTTATTGCATTAAGCAAATTTAGAATCACATATCTAGACACAAACAGAAACCATTCATTCTACAGGTGCCTTTTGAAATGTTTCCAACTGCACTAAGCTGATATTAACACTTATCATTGAACATATTAACATTTAACGTGTCTAATATTCATGCCAATGAAAATCTTCAGACATTTATTAAAATGGTTCATTTTCTTTCCAAACACAATGAAAATAACGACTGTAGGCACTGTACAAAGTATAGCAATGATCCACCACTTCAGTGCAGACAAAAGATCTATATTGGTATGAAAGATAATTGAATTTAGTTGCAATGAGTGTATCTGGAGAACCATATGTTTAGTAGATACTAAAGACATGTGTTGAAATTTCCAGCTAGAGTAGTCACTGCAATTTATCCCATTTCAGGGTTAATCCTCAGTATAACCCTTACTTTATAGCAGTTCTGAGATCTAGCACCATAACAATTAGTACCAACTTTTATACCATAGAATCACAGGGACAGAGCTTGGAAGGAATTAGTTATAAATGACATAGTTAAAAGTAATTACCGTATTTTTCTGTTTATAAGACGACCCAATGTATAAGACGACCCCCCCTTTTCTAACCCCAAATTAGAAAAAGCAGGGATCAAATGGCTCCCTTTTTGCTAAGCCCCGTGCCTTGGCAAAAGGCAAGGAAAGCGGGTGTCAAAGTGACTGCCGCTTTTCCTTGCCTTTTGAGAAGGCACGGAGCTTAGCAAAAAGGAAGAGAGAACGCCTCCCCTTCCTTTTTGCTAAAGCCCCGCACCCTTGCCTTTTGAGAAGGCATGGAGCTTAGCAAAAAGGAAGGGAGCAACGCCTCCCCTTCCTTTTTGCTAAGCCCCATGCCTTCGCAAAAGGCAGCGGTAAAGAGCTGCCTTCCGTGTATAAATTTTTTTCTCAAATTATTTAAGGAAAAAGTGTCATTTTATACACGGAAAAATACGGTACTTTGAGATAATGAATCATGTAACTAGAAGTTACAAAGTTATTTATGAGTAACACCTAAGTTAATTAACTATAAGAGTAACACCTAATTAGTTCCAAATTTTACTATTTAAGGTCATTTAAAGGCATTGTGAAAGGCAAGTTGACGGGGTATTTTTCAGGTTTTATGCCATATTTTGCTTAAGCAGCAAGAGAAATATTCTTTGGTTTTGTCCTTTGTATTTTTATAAACATTTCCAAGGTTCAATATCAGAATTATCCACTAGAGAGAACCAGAGATAATTGTCATGTATTTTTCTGGACTTCTGTCAATCACAGCTCAGAGCATAATGAGGCACATGGTGACCTGGCTCCTGAGAAGTAATGAGCAACACAAGAGTGTCTTTACAGATGTAACTGTCTATGCTCTGTATAGGATTCAATGAATGTCTGGAAAATGTGATGGCAGCTGTTGTGTTATTTTTAAAGTATTGGACCAAGGCTTGGGAGAATCCAGTTCACACTATGTTCAGCTATAAAACTTGCCCACTGCCCACTAACCCTTTGCCTAACCACTTTCAAGAATCAGAAGTGCTTGTCTCTCAGAATCAAATGGGATCAGAAATCATCACTGGCCTCAACACAGACTAGTTACACACAACACTATTTCTCCCTTACTTGTTAATGCAGACCTCCGTTTAACTGACATCCAACCAGATGAATGGAGACCAGCACTGAAGCAATGCAGTGGACAAGGGTTGCAAATGTAGATGAAGAACCACAGTAAAGAGATGTATCACCCCTGGGGTACAGTCTTAATTGTCCCTTTCTCCAGACAGCCCACTTCCTTTTGAGGGAATGCCAGGCTTTCTTTCCTCTGAATTATGACCAACATTGTAATCCATACAGAATATTTTATCCCCGCTAGGACCTAGTAGGAGGCCTTAAGAACTGAGCTAGCTCCTGTGCAGCTCTTGCCTAGCCCTAGCCCTTATCAAGACAGATTCCAGATTGAAGGGGGCACCAGGCAAATTGCTCTCTAATGAATTTTCTTTTCCTGCTAATAGGCTCCCTGTAGCTCACTAGACAATGGTGGTGGTTGTGGGATGGTGACAAAAGAACTCCAAGGGTGGTTGAAGGATACCATTTTAATTGCTCACAGTTTCACAGAATGCTCAGCGTTCCGGTCACTCTGGAATACTGCTGGAAATTAAAATGGCAGCTTACTAGGCCTGGAAATTGTGAAAATTGCCAAAGGTTTGGTGTGTGGGGGTGGGGGTGGAACAAAAAACAGAACTTCTAGATATATACACTCTATTTTGATGGTGAGGGGTCTGCCAACACCCCCCCTGGGACTCAGTAATAATGATAATAAAGTAAAGCAGGGACTATCATATCTGGAGACCTCCAGGAGAAGAAAAAGCAAATTTTGGTAAGAAAAAATATTGTTCTGAGAAGACTTTACAGTGTGAACACAAATGCCACATGGGAGGGGCACAATTTGCCCACCCATGTTTTGAGCACTAAATGACACTGTTCATTAGAGAGTAAATACTGATGCTGCAAGGGCTTGATTTCGAAATTTCAGGATCAGACTAAGGCTTATTCAGTAGTTCTGAAACCTGGAACAATCAACACAGTTACAGGGGAATATATACTGTAGACCCTTTTCCCCACGCAAGCAGCAACAAGTCTCAAGAAGAGTGGCTTCTACGCACAGGTAGGCATGAGCAAGAACCCTGGAAAATCTGGGTCTTTGCTCAGTTGTAGAGGTCTACATACAAAGAGGACCCTCATCCTTTTGAAACAAGTTGCTGCTCATGTGAGTAGGATAACATGGGAGAGAGATGGAGCTAGCCTCTCTCCTGTAACCATATTGACGATTCCAGATTTCAGGACAACTGAACGGGTCTCTCTCTAGTCATTTGTGTCCAAAGGTATACTCCCAGTAATAGAGAGTAATCCAATACTAGATCATGAATACTTCTAAATGTTCATACTCCAACATAATTTGTGCTGTGAGACAAGTCTGTAAATGCTGAAATCCAAAGATGTACACTTCAATCAGATATTGATCTGAAGGAGAAAAAAAACTTTGCAAAAAGAGATCAGACAAACTGATTTTGACTTAAAAGCTTGAAATGTGTATGCTTTGCTCATACAAAATGCTTTCAGACCTCCTCTGCTCCAACTGTCATATAATTATATAAAAAGGGTTTCTGAATTGTCACATGCCTAATTGTCACTGAGGACAAGAGCTTTTAAAAGCTTTAAAGGGATTCAGTATGTATGATATATTTTGCCGTAAAGAATTTGTTCGTTTCTTATAGTACCAGTATTATTAAAGGAAGCACTAAGTACAAGAAGAAATGACACAGCAAGGATGAGAAACTACGTATATGGATTTTGTCATTTCTACCCAGAAAGTGTGCTTAACACATTAATTCCACTGAGTACTGTCAGACTTGAGCAGATCATCGGCTTTTAATAAACTTCTTGGAGGGTTATTGTGTTTGTAAAATATATAGCACCCAAAAAAGGATGTGAATCTTGCAGAGGAGGGGGGAAGAAGAAAGTCATGTAGGTCCCTTTACGTTCATTGGCAGGATATAAAAGTAACAAGATCCAAAGGTTTTCTTCTGTATCTGATGTTGTATTATTGTATACAATGCCAGAAGAATTGGGATTTGCCCCCCACTATCATCATGGTAATCCTCTGTGGTGCCAACAGCTCCTTCAAAGGGTTTTCCCACCCATCAGACTAGGGTTTTTTTAGGGCTTTGTGAATATATAAAATTTGATTAGGCCTGGCAAACAGTTATCACTCATATTTTCTATTGCTGTTCCAGACTGTGACCTTCCCATCTGTTGTTTCCTGGTGACAGGAAACCAGAGGTACTGATATATATATATTTTTCAGGAACAGGAATCTGAAATATCTGAAATGTTGTCAACAACTGAACTTATGTTCCCTGACACATTTGTTATTATTCATGTCAAAATTCAAGAAAGATTTGTCAAAGGTGGGCAGAAAGTAGCCGTTAGATAGCAGAAAGAAACTGTGCCAGACAGCCAGTGCTGAGGGGCCCAAAGCCAAAGAGAATTGCTGAAAAACACAGGAGCCCATCACAGACAGAAAAACAATTCCTGCTCAGACAGAAGCCCTCTCCAGGTATTACGGGTATGAGCAGAATATACATGCAAGGAGGAGGAATGTTAACTGCCCCTATATCTAGTACATTTCCATTTTCTTCACACACAGAAAGGCTGATCGCCTGGAGAGGGATTCTCCTCTCTTGGTGAGGGCTCTCAATGCAGATTTTCAGTTATTCTGAATTATGTGGAGTCCCTCCCATGGAAGGAGAATGCTCTTCTCTTCTGATTTTTTGTCCTCCACATGAGGAGAGTAACAGAAGCAACAACAAAGTGGTACAGGGCTAACATACTCTCCTCATGAGGTCATTAATTCTACTCACACTGGTAAAGCCTGGAGAGGCTGAACACTGTTCAAGCAGGAAATCTTTAATTACTCTTCCTGCTTTGAAGGGACCAGGGACCAACCTGTGCAAATATGAGTGGGGCCAGATCACAGCCGGGAAATATTTCACTTCTCAGAGGGATGTTTGAAAAACTACACTTGCTTGGCTCACCCCACAGAGCCACAGCACACAGAGCAATGAGTTTCCAACCACTCAAGCTTCTCACTATCTCTATCAATATCAGTATTGGTATTGTCTTCGGTATCTACACAGACATCTGTGTGTGCACATACATACATATAAGTGCATGTTTCCAGGACCCCAAAGATGTCACCCAAAGTTTTAAGTCATTCTGGAATGTTTCCTACTTTGCAGGATAAAATGTTTCCAATGTGCTGTCGATTTGAGAAATGTTTAAAAGCCTATTAATTACAGAGATAAACTGGAATTGACACAAGCCAATTTATTTCATATTGATTCAGAGATTTAATAGAATTTATGTACATATAAAAAGATGGGCCAATATTTCCTTTCCAAATTAACTTCATTAAATCACGCACATTAGCAGGTGTCTCTGCAAAATTAGGTTGTTCTACTTAAATGATCAAATTAACATTTCCTCTCAAAGTTCTCCACAGTTTCCAGATTGGTGCTTACAGTTTAGATTTCTTAAATAAGAAAGGTATAAGGAAAGATTTCTGTGCATTCTCCTTCATCCGGTGTAACATCTTGTTTTATACTTTAAATTTGCAAACAGCTTCCCCTAAGATCCTGTAATATTCCAGATGTTGTGATTTGGGGGGATCAGAGTTGGCTTTGCCTCAAACATTTACAGCTGATTTTAAAAAAGCCCTTCTGCATAATCACAAGGGCAACTAAAGTACACCCACAGCTGAGCAGTTCTCAGCTCTTTCCTTCTTCTTAGTCTCCCAGTTTCTATGTAAAAGCAAAAGCTGGGGAGGACATTTTGTCCATGGGACCTAGAATGTGTATTTGAGAGGAAATCTATCTGAATTCCCATTACCTTAAATTACACAACATTTAATCTTATCCAACTTGACTTCAAGATTTATTCATTTATTACTTGCACTTACATGTCATTTTTCATGACTAACCCTTCTGAGGCAGCTCACAACACATTAAAGCACAAAAATCACTGTAATATAAATTACATTTGTAAAATGCCAATCTACAAGATGAAACATTGAAAATATTAAATCAGCAACAGTTAACATGATATAAAACATTTTAAACAATTATAAACTCAAAACCAAGAGAGCTAACATTGTGAGGTTTAAAACAGCAACAGATAAGAGTCAGTAAGATACTGATTAAAACTGCTTGGAAAAAGCAAGTGTTCAATTTCCATTAAACAAAACAGCAATACACATCTCCCTAGCAAGGGACTGTCATACAAAAGCAAAGTGTACTGCTTATATACCACCCCATAATGATTGAATCACTCTCTGGGCAGTTTACAATTTGATTATGCAGGCTACACGTTGCCCCCTCTCCCAGTGAGCTGGGTACTCAATTTACTGATCTTGTAAGGGTGGAAAACTGAGTCAATGTTGAATCAGCTGACTAAGCCCATTGGGATTGAAATCAGGTTGTGAGCAGAGTCTTGGCTGCAGTACTGCAGTTCAACCACAGCACCGCAACACTCATATGGTCCACCAGTAAAAAAAAAACCATCTCTAGTCCTTATAAGTCTAATATTCATTTATAATCCTTGAATTCTAGGCCTTAACAGCTTCATCTGCATGCAGGTAGTACTTCAAACAACTTGATCCCAAACCATTTGGGTTTTAAAGTAACTGCCAGCAACTCTGGACATGGAACATTATAGATGATATCCTGCTGAGCATCTACTAAACCATCCTGTCAGCTTAGCATTGTGGAATTGCACTGCTTGTGCGAAATTGTGAAATGCTGGGGTGAGGCATGCCTGATTTCATTATCTACAAGCCACTCCTGGTTACTATATGGGCTGGACGTTCCGCTCAGTAGAAACTCACTAGAATATTGATTTTTTTCTTTACCACCCCTATCTGCTAGCAATTTTAATTTGCATCCTACAAGAGAAGCAAAGAGAGAACAGCAATACACAGCAAAGTATTATTACAATGAATAGTCTAGTATCAATTCATTTTAAAACACAATACAGCTTCCCAAATAAACAACGTTTCATTTCAAGAACACTAATGAAGCTCTTCATTTAATTTTGGTATTGTTGATTCAAATGCTTTGGCAGTCTATTTTTCCTTTTAAAATTCTTCCTAAGAAATATATCACCTTAAATTAAACAATAGCCTCCCCCTTGATCCCAAACCATTTGGGCTTTAAAGTAACTGCCATCAATACATGGGGAAGAGCAAAACATGAAGTATCCTCTGGGGAAGAAGGAGGAAGGAAACAAGCCTAAAATTGGCAATCAACATGTAGATTGGGGGGGGGGGAGAGGAGGCAAGAGGGGTTCTTACACACAAGCCCATCTCATTATCCATCCATCCTCACCACCATTCAGTCATTTGCTACCAAGCCAATTGATGTATGAATGGAAGAAATGCATACCTTTTTTTCCATTTACTCCAATTTTAGGTTGCGAGATATCCAGGACAGGAACATGTTTTCTTGTATTTTGAAAAATCTTAATAGAGTGGATGGTAGAAAATAACAGCAGCAGCATGGTGGTAGTGCTGATGGTGACAGTGGCAGAAATATCATCACCATCATTATGCAATGAAGAATTAAGGCCGTACAGCCTAAAAGTGGGGCTCTAACCATGGTGGGTATGGAGGTGCCCACATAAGTTTCACCTCCAACATCATCCCCACATGCATCCCAATTAGGCCTTTGTGTGTTCAACATGAATGTGTGAAGTGACCCCTGTGAGACCCGAGTACTGATGATCACAGTGTTTCTGTGATCGGCAGTACTGCCTCATCCAGGTTTCTGCTCACAGGAGCAATATAGACACATTCAGCTGAATGTGTTTACAAGAGACACTGTAAACCTTCACAATGAATGTGCAAAGGCCAGATGGGCATAACAGTGGAGGTGATGTTGGGAGTGAAACGTACATGTGCACCTTGATCACCTCCATGGTTAGAATTCTGCTTGCTTTCTGGTTATAATGCCTGAATAGGGCTTTAACAATTATCTGAATTCCAGGGGTTTCCTAGGGCAAATTATATAATCCATCTAAGCTCCCTTATCTTATTGTGGAAGGCGTTCTTGCTGACTTTCCCTGAATTCACTTTGTGATGTTACTATAGGGTCCTGCCTTAGTAAATCCACACAGTGGCTTCCCGTCCACTCCCTGGGCCAACACAAGCTCCTTGCCCTTATCTTCAAAACTTTCTGTTATGCCATTCCAGGCCCCACTGCAGAAGACTGGAAGTATCTAATGCCCACAAATGAAACACTGGCCAAAATGGTAGCAGAACCCGAACATTCCAAGCAAATGGAAATGGGCAAACATATGACCTAGGCAATCCTAAACAATTCCTCTGAAGACAGGAAACTTTTTAAGGACAGTCAGACTGCCTGTTATCTAGAAGTAGACATGCTCAGTTTTAACAAGATCCAAATTACAGTCAAGCCTGTTAACACTCAGATCTCAAACACAGAAGATGACAAAGACAGATGCTGATGGCAAACTGAGGACGCCTCCGTCTGAGCTAACTAGGGTAGCATTTTAAAAATAATCATCATCAGGGAAGGCTGCAGAATAGGAAATTTTACAACTAGTTGGCCTTTCAGAGCACAGAAAGGGGTATCGTGTTTCAGATGCCATCACTGGTCTAATTGCAGACCTTTTAGAATCACCAGAAGACTACAAGGAAGAGGCTGAGAAGACAGGCTGAGTTCCTCGTCCCTAACAGCAGGTTGGCCGCCGCCGCCCTTCTACACACACAATGCCATTAACCTCAAATTACTACTGACAACATTTATCAAAGAGGTTTCTGATACAATTTCTGAGAATTCCCTTCCACTGTATCCTCCCCTGCTCCCCCCTCCCCACCCCCAGTGATATCCTGGAATGATGCTGTGCTGGCCACTACAAAATAGCTACGCTGCTGATGTATTTGCTGTCGCTTTTGTCATTTTTAATGACTGCACATGGAAAAAGAAGGGGGGGGAGAGAATGATCGGTGCCACTGACAATGGTGAGTCCCGCTCCCCATAAATTGTTGGGCAACCTTTCCTGGAGGGCATTCAGTGAAATGGTCTACCTAATTTGGCTGGCCATGGATAGCACGGAGAAAGTGGTGACACCATTCTGGTGACAGGACTCCCTACCTTGCCTGTTATCTTTGCCCTTTACAAATGGGGCAGACTGAATATGTTTGTATTCAGATGTCCTCTCTGCTTGGACCAGAGGCCTCCAGTCCCTCTACAGCTGGAGAGTGGCTTTCTGCTGAGGACTGTCTGCTTTATGCATTGGGGGGGGGGGGTTTCAAAAAGATTCTAGAACCCAAGAAAAACCAAGGTAGAAAGATCTCAGGAACACTCTCTATGGACAGAGGAGGCTCTCTTTGACATTCAGTCTTTTCTGTGGAGGTAACAAGAATAGTAAAACCAGGAAGAGCTATCATTCTCATCTCCTCTTTCCCTCCTCATGTGTAGAGCTTACATTTGAGAAGACTACCTGAGTAGGATTATAGTCACACTTGAAGGAGACCCAGTGGAAGTGACTGAGATTTAACTTAGTCATAGTTTACATATCCTACTGCTCTTGTTGAGTCTTTTCTAAACCTTTTTAAGTCTGGATTCAACCTATTACATGAAAACTGTAAGCATTTCAAACATTAGTCATCACATTAAACCCACAGTTCATTTATCAAGAGATTAATCAGGCTTCAACATAATACGAAATCTAAACAATTTCAAGATGGTGAGTTGAAGAGCAGTCAAACTGCACCCTACCTATGCCTTCCCCTCTCCAGTTTTAATGACGTACATGTTTGTTTCCTTTGTATTAGTTTTTTTTATTAATTTTTTTTTAAAAGAGCCTTTGCAGAATTAACATAAAGGCTAGAATTTGGCTGGAGTAGATGTAACACTGATTGCCTAGATTAATCAATAGCTCCCCTTATTTATGTCCACAGTATGAACAGAGCAATTTTAAAAGAAGGTCCTTGAATTTTTAGCACTAAATCCTGCTCTGGACTATTTTGGCAAAATCTGTTCAAAAACGCCACCGTAGCACAGCACACCAGAGAAGCCTGCTGGGAAGCTAACTATTGTTACAGCATCTTGAGGGATGGCTAATCTATTACATTGCAGATTAGGCAGTTTGGCTAAAATGACAGGAGGCTTCCCAGAGGTCTTCACTTCCTAGCCCACCAAGAGCCATCTGTCAGCAAATCCTTTATTGCAATGAATCACAGAGTTGCCTCCTTCTGCAAAGCCATGGAAAAGAAAGGAAAAGGTAGGCCAAGCTCAGGATATGAGCAGTTTACCTGGTTACGGAGAGGTCGCTGTATTGTGCGGATGCAGAAGGTTGATGATTATTATGCAAGAGGAATAAAAGTGAGGAATGAAACCTCTGTTAATGGGCACCATCTCCCACAAGCACTCTGGACTCATTCCAGCTACAAGATGCCACATAAAGGATGGGGAAATTACTTGGCCAGTTATTATCTGCCAAAATTCTTCAGGCAAGAGCAATGATGAGATTAGTGAGGTGCATAGTCACATCTTTTGAGATTTTTTTTAAAACCAGATAATCAAACGTAGCCTCCTTTTCAGGATCAGACATTAATCCTCAAGGCTAGTTCATTATGCTCTAAAAACAAAGACAGTAGTACAGAGTAGGCTGAGCTAAAAATTGCTTAACAGAACTGCTGGATAGCTCAGGGGTTTGGGTATCTGGCTGTGGAGCCAGAGACTGAGAGTTCAGTTCCCCACGGTGCCTCCTTGACAGGGCCTGAACTCAGTGATGTGTCCCTTCCAGCTCTGCTGTTCTAAGATTATTTCAGGGATTACATTGCCAATAACAGGATCAAGTCCAGCACAGTTTTATTACCTCACTGAAAATTCTAATCATTGTTTGCAGAATGCATTAATTAAAAACGAAAAACATCCAGTCTCTTTGTACGCCAAAGATGTTATTAAAGAAAACAAACTTAAGGCATATTTTATAACCCATAATTTTTTAAAACCATTTTATTCGTATCTAAACATACAAACTTAAAAACATTAACAATCTAACAGATAATTAACAAAACAAACAAACAGACCAAAAAAAAAAAAACCACAGCTAAGCATCCATCCTTCCTCTATGGATCAGAGATTTCACCGTCGTCTGGTCATCAGAATATCTTCAAGGGGATTCCGGTGAGCACTGGTTCGCTATAGACTAATTTTCTCCCTAAGTTCCTGTCTTTTTCTGGGTCCAGTTATATATCAGCTTCCAGCTTTGCTTTACAAAGTCTCTTGGTTGATCCCGTAGTGCCTCTGAAAGCATGTCTAGTTCTGCAATGTCCAATAGCTTCTTTAATAACTCATCCATCGTTGGTGTCTCTACATGCTTCCATTTTTGGGCCCAGAGTAACCTAGCTGCTGTGAATATATACAGTAGACTATATTTTATGTTCTTGTCAATAATTTCTGGCATTATATTCAATAATAACATTTCAGGTTTAAAACTTAATTTTTGTTGAACAATTTCTTTTACCATTTCCCAAACCTGTATCCAATTTTTTTTTTGCTTTTTCACATGACCACCACATATGATAATAAGTCCCTGGATTTTTTTTTTTACACTTCCAACAAACATTACTGTTACCTTCTGACATTTTTGCCAATCTTACAGGGGTAAAATGCCATCTATGAAACATTTTAAGGACGTTTTCTCTAAGATTCACTGGCTTAATCATTTTATGATTCTCTTTCCACATCTTTGTCCATTCGTCAATATCAATATTGTACCCAAAATTTTGTGCCCATTTTACCATCGCCTCCTTCACCCTCTCATCCTCCAAGTCATATTCCAATAAGTATGTATACATTTTTTAAATTATTTTCTCATTAGTGTAAATCCATAATTCATCCACCTGGACTTTCCCCTCAAAAAATCCCATAGTTTTGTCCTTTTTTATATCTCGATTCTAATTTCAACATTGACCACCAATCTGCAGCTAGACCCAGTTTCTCTAGATCTTGTTTATCTTTTATTTTCTCATCTTTAGTTAATAAGTCTTTATACGTGAGTAACGCTCCCTTCTGATTCAATACTTTCAAAGTGAATGCTTCTATTGGTGCTACCCATATTGGAGTTTTCTTGTAGGTTTGCGTTTGAAATGTTTGCCATACTAAGCAGAGCGCCTTCCTCAGAATATGTTCTGCAAAATGTGATTGTTCTTTGTATTTTGCCAACCCATTTTTAGATCATGACCCTCTCACTAATTCTTCCAAACTGTCCAGAGGATTTTCTAGTATTATTGCTGAATCATCAGCATATGCTTGCAGCTTAAATTCTTCTCCCCTGATTCTGAGACCTTCTGCTCCCATCTTCTTTAATTGCAGCAATATAAACTCCCAATCGACATTATCAAAGGCTTTTTCTGCATCTAAAAAGATTAACATCATTTGTTTTCTGGATGCATTTCATAATATTCCAAAATGTTTATTATTGATCTTATATTTGATGATAGTTTCCTTTTTGGGATGAAACCTGTTTGATCTTTGTGTATCATTTCCTCAAGTACCTCCTTTAGCCTTGTTGCCCAGATGGTCGTATATATCTTATAGTCAACATTCAAGAGAGAGATTGGTCTGTAATTCTTGATTTGTTTTTTCCACGTCCTCACTTTGTGTATTAAGGAGATAGAATCCGGGATTTCCCCTCTAGTTTCAATGTCTTCTATTAATTTCTTGAAGTGTGGACTTAAAATTTCTTCAAATGCTTTGTAGTATTCAGCTGGAAGTCCATCTGGTCCAGGGGCTTTCCCATTTTTCTGTTTTTTCCATGCTTCTCCAATTTCACTCGCCGTAATTGGTTTATTTAAGTTTTCCAATTGTTGAGAACTAAATCTCCAATCTGGAAGTTTATTCAAATAGTTCCATTGTTTCTCCTGATCAATCTCTTTCTTTTTATAAAGATTGCTATACAAGTTTTTAATTTCTTATTCAATTTCCTTTTGTTTGTATATTTCCTTTCCTTCCTTATCCAGTATTATATTGATCATTGTTTTCTCTCTCTCTTTTTTATTCTATATGCTAACCATCTTCCTGGTTTGTTGGCGTTTTAAAAAAAATGCCTTCAAATTTAATTTTTTCCCCATTTCTTCTTGTTCTAGTAAGTTAATTTTATGTTGTAATATATATAAACCTGTTAGAGAAAAAGAAACCAATTTCTTTGTGACTGGAAGAACTGGCAATCAGCCCAAGGCTCTCTCCAGCACCTTTAAAGATATTCCAAATGGGGTATAAGAATATAATGTCTTGTAGGGAGAGTCTGAGAGATGAACTACATCCAGATCTTTACGCCTAATGAAGTCAGTCAAAAACTTCCATGTGCTCTCTTCTTCCTGGCAGACTTGGGGATGAGCAGGATTGAAAGTGAAAGTTCTGTTTAAATCTGAGTCTATTGTTGTTATTCTTATTGTTTTGGCTACATTTAATAGTTCAAGTTTTCCTTCTTTCTAGCTGTAAGATTCCAGTTGGCCAGAGTTTAAACGCTGTATTTAAAATGTTTTTTCCTTCTCTTGGGCTGGGTAGCGGGCTAATACTGAGAAGCTTTGAGAGTTTAGCAAACAGACCACCGCTCCTTTCCCCTTCTCTGTTGATGTTATAGCTGAGCCTGAGAAGGAAATTCTTTCTCTCTCTCAGGTTTGATGTGGGGGGGGGGGGTTTGCGGAGATTAGAACAAAAGGCTTTGAAAGTTTTAATTGATGGTCCCCTCCTCCCTCCCCCCCTTTGTTAAAAACTACAGCAGTCCTTGTTAGCGGTCATTTCTCCAGTTCTCCGTGTCCATTAGTAATTTCCCCTCAGGGTTTTTCTCGCCACCTGGGAAGCTTTACTGTGAGATAAAGGCTTCCGTGCCGCTTCGTTTCCCTGCTTTACTTCTCTTTAAGAGGGGGCTGCGTTTGTGTGAAAGTATAACAAAATATATGGTTCTTCTTTGTTTAGTTGTTAAGTTATTTAGTTCTCTCTCTGTATATAGTCTTCCGGGGCTAAGGCTCAATTCAGTTACTCACTTTCCTCCCTTGAGATAACAATGTTTCCTCCAAGGGTGTAATCTCCTGATCCGGGCGTGCTGCGCAGCTAAATCACCAGAACATGGCGCCGAGCTGGATCTTCTGTCTGGGGGACAGAAATCCTCCAGAGAGCAGGTTGCGGCCCACTCCCCTTGAGATCTCTCGATCCCATACGACACAGGGGGTGTTCTCCCACACCTCCCTGCCCTCAAACTTCTTTGAGGGAGTCTTGATCCGCTGTATACAGCCAATCTTCCCCGGAGTCCCGAGGAGACCTGCTGCTTCGCTGCTTGCCCCGCCCCCTCTTATACCCCATAATTTTTATCACCCTGCAGCAACCTTTGGGTTTGTATTTCTCTCCAGCCTCTGACCCCTTTATATTACTTTTATATGTATTCTGGCAAATTGATCAAATTTGGAGCTGCAAAACAAAACACGCAGAATGTTTTTGCATTTTGTAACATGTTGAGTGGTAACCCGATTACTAAGTAACCTTGGTGTATGGGTATTATTTAATACAAAGGAATGGCTAATTGATTGATTGATTGATTGATTAAGTGGACACTCTGTTCTTAGGGAAGAGATATATTCGCAGCAGCCAAAGCAGCAACCTGAGATATGACAACTAATGAGAGAGCCTCTATTTTAACTAGTATGTAACAAACACAATACTGCTTATTTTTACAAAAAGGGGTGTCTTCACACATAGAGACACAACCCCATTAAGAATTAATGGAAGATTCTTCATTCAGCAAAAAGACTCGCGCTTTAAAAATTATTAGCAACATTGACAAATGGAGGTACACAAAAAAAGCCTGAAAAACCTTGGGCAAAATCTTGTCTGCTCTTCCCACTCTCACAAAAGTGCATCGAGCAAGTGGTTGGACAGTTTCCAAACTTGCCCAAGTAGGTGTGCAGGAACATTTTTTCTCACAAGCTCACAAAATGTCCATCTGCTCACACAATGTACTGTTTGATGAACAGGAGGAATAGACAGGAATCTGCCCCTTGAAATAGGCACAAATACAAAGTTCCTGTGCAAAACCCACTTCCATGATTTTCTGTGGAGGGGAGTCCCACAATGTGAAATAATGCACAAAAACTCTCTTAATTTCATTCAGAGAGAAAATGTTGGAATTGTATGTTTCTCACCTATTAGAACAAAATAAGTAAAGATGTATGCCCCTCAGTGAGGCCTGGTCACACATGAATAAAAGGCACATGAGATAACTTTTCCTGAAACAATGCCACCACAGAATACAAGTAAAGATTTTAGATCTGAATGTGTTCCTCCACTTCAGAACTAACGTGCCAAAGAGAAAGGTTTGAGATCAGCTCTCATCTCACTAAATGTATAGTTTTTTAAAAAAAATGAGAAGAGAGGTTAAATGAGGACATTTGGTCCACCTTCATTCTTGTCCCAGGAGGGGTTATCATGTGTCTATATCAAGCAGTTTGTGGGGAAACTGCTTTGCAAGAAAGCTCAAGCATGAGACGATGGATTCTCATCACACCATCTGATGTCAAGATGTTTATCTTAATGCAACTGCTAATAAATCTGCATTTAAATGTGCTACGGAGAATTTAAACAGGCATCATTGGGGGTGAGGGTGCTGCTCTGGATTCCAAAAACTCATAATTAGAAAAGCTACCATATGTAACCACTAGGGGTATGTATAATTAACAGTCTTAACAACAAAATTGGGTAGGAAGGAGAATCTGCTGTCTGTGGATAGATGGGCACCATTCACAGAAGCTGTCTCTCCTCAGTTTACCATTAGTACCTCCTCAAGGCCCTCCCAAGTAAAAGACATTAGGTAAAGGTAAAGGTTCCCCTTGACAATTTGTCCAGTCATGTCCGACTCTAGGGGGCGGTGGTCATCTCCGTTTCCAACCCATAGAGCTAGCGTTTGTCCAAAGACAATCTTCCGTGGTCACGTTGCCAGCACGACTAGACACATAATGCCGTTACCTTCCCACCATGGTGGTACCTATTTATCTACTCGCTTTTTTTGTTTTGTTTTGTTTTTTGCATTTTGCATGCTTTCGAACCACTAGGTTGGCGGGAGCTGGGACAAGCGACGGGGGCTCACTCCGTCGCGTGGATTCTATCTTATGACTGCAGGTCTTCTGACCTTGCAGCACAGAGGCTTCTGCAGTTTAACCCGCAGCGCCACCACGTCATTACTGTACCACTATTAGCTGAGTCAACAGGGGAAGAACCTAGCAGAACCTCAGTCTCTTCCTTACAGAGGACAAAGACTGAAAAAACAGGAAAAGGACATTTAACAATCCATTTAGCTCCTCTAGTGGGGGTAGGTAAAGCTGTAAATCTTGCCTGCTTATATAACATTTCTGTTGGCTCAGCCTCCCCACTGAGTCAGCATCTTCCTACAATACCACACTGCCAGGAGAAAACGTCAGTCAGTGGGTATACTTACAGCTGTCCTAGATCCTGTTCTCACCTGTCTTATGCATAACATGGGTCTGCCTGTGGTAACCTGACTTTAGCAAACTGGGGTTTTCAAGAACTATGGACTCAAAATCAGTTCTGAATTATGACAACCCTTTCCACAGTTTTCTAGGTATCAGAATTCTCAGAAGTGGTCTACCAGTCCCTTTTTCTGGAAGTGAGTAGCTTGGCCAAAGCCAAATAGGCTGGCTCATTTCCCTACCGGACACAGTGGGGAATTAAACTCCTGAGCCCTGTGCATCAGCTCATTGAGCTACGTACCAAGATAGTTTACCTAGCTTTGATTTGATTCCCACAGACACCAGTAGCTTCTCAGAGCTTGGAAATGTTATGCTTTCAAACCACAACTTTCAGAACCCCCTAGCCAAGCTTGCATGCTGGCTACTGGACTCTGGAAATCCTAGTCTGAAAATATAATGTTCACAAGCTCTGAGTTTTCCCTTACAAGCCTTAGTTTCTGGATGAGGGGACAGAAAGCAATTTTATTGATCATACTGTAAGTGAATGGCGCAGGGGGGAAAAAACCTACTTTATGCTAGAATTGAAAAGGCTGTAATCCTGTGCAAATTGGCATAATATAAAGTGTGCCGCATGTTACACCCATCCGGCCAGCATCGTGTAATTTTATTACACAACTGATTGTGTGGTTCATATCATGACTGTTCCATGACTCACCTGTCACAGTGCTCTACATCTAGATTGCAGAAACAGCAGGGGGGAAAATAGAGAATATCTAGAGATGGATTTTTTTACATTTTTTGGATTACAAATGTCACAATTCCATTCAAGAGTTCTACCTTACAGGCACCTAAATGTGGCTCACCCGGAAGACAGTCCTGAACTAGAAGGCTTTGAGGCTGAGCGAGGCCTAACTTTGCCTTGCTTCCTGTTCAGAAAAAATGCTCCAGCTGCATTGGGGGCAGGAACAGGAAGCTTGGGCTCAGCCTCAAAGCCTTCCAGCCAAGTCCTTTCTCCCAGGTGAGCCACATTTAGGTATCTATCAATTAGGTAGGATTCCCAGAATGGTGAATTATGAGATTTGTAGTCCAAGATATCCAAAATCCCAGGCTCAGATATTACTTCTGCTCTGCTGTGCTTTTTTCTACAGCTTCCACAGTTTTGCATTACACATGCAGAGTTACACAATAAGATTTCAAGCCATTGTCTTGAGATCCCCTTTCTTCTGTTCTTCTATTTCTATGTGATAATCTGACTGCTTCTGTTTGAGGGAGTGGAATTACCCTTGGAGAAGCCTGATTTTTGTTTTGTTTCTTGCTTTACGAACACTAATTTTGGAAAGTATTGAAACCTCTTCTGTTGTATTCAAAACCAAAGAGTCCTTCTCTAGACAGTAAACAAGCTCTCACTAAGATCTCCTGCCTCCCCATGCCTTTGATTTGTCATTTTTCATCAGCGCGTGGACATCTGGTGCTTGGCTTTCATTTTGCTTTTCTGTCTTTCCATCTGAACTCTCAGCTAACAGGAAAACAAGAAAAATTGGAATTCTGCAGCTTTACTGCATTGCATTCTCTAATTAGAAAAGCAGCATAAGTAAAGAAAGCAGAAACATACCAACAACATCCTATTGCTGATTTACACTACTGTAAGGAAAATTGTGTAAGCCACAGCAGCAAATTGCCATTAATCAACGAGATGCTAATTCTGTTCCTGGCCATGCCCAGGAATGCAATCATCACATCATTAATAAGTGGCAATTTGCTGCTGCAACTTAAGCAATTTCCCTTCTGCGAGCATACAATGGAAATAGGATTCTGACCTATGACTGACACAGAGATGCTCTGTTGTAATCCCAGTGCACCCAAGACAGACAGCTAGGGCGCATGGAGATGTTGAGATGATGGCCTTTGAAGTTCTCTTCCACTGGAGAGTTGTTCAAGAGTAAGCATCTTTTCCAACAGCTTTAAAGCCCTTGATCTGGACAGGTTTCAGGGAGGTAGGCTTGTGAATGGTTCCATTTAACTTTTTATAATTCTATTTTTAACTAGGCATTTTTAAAATATATCGATTCACATGTCAGGCTTTTCAGTAGGGCACTGAGGAATGTAACTAGATAAAAGGAAAATAAAATTCAAAGACAGCCATTAAAGGAGGGGGGACTATTTCTAGCGTTCAGCAGAATAGTGCGGTTCATTTCTTGCTTAAATGAAACATTCCTTCAATATAACAAAACTCTTCTTAACTCAGTGGTCGCCCTATATGCTTTTTTGGAGCCCTTGGGGGAGATAGACTAGCTGTGGAACATGATATATGGCTTTAGTTTTAGAAACAGAATATGCATTTGATTTCTGTTCTTTCCTGAGAGGTTTTCCAAAGTGAAACCATGAATCATTTCCTGAGGTTGTTAGATTTATGAGCTGGAGGCCATAACCTGGGCAATAGCCCCCCCACCATCATCCGTAGGCAGAGACTGAGAATGGTTAAATTTCTGAATTAACTTCTAATTTCTGAGTTAGCCACCACTAAAATGGAAAATTAAAATAAATCCAAGTAAGTGCTCTTTTGCAATTTCCAGAGGGGGAAAAACAATAAGATTACAGTTGATTCTATTGAGGTTAAGGCTTAATTCTCCCACCAGTATGGTCAGTGGGCACACCAGGCTTCTACTATGCCTTGAAAGTACATTTGAAAATTGGCTGTGCTAAGCCACATATGATACTACTAAAGCTTTGTCAGTCAAGGGCTCTAGGGGATGAACTCTTATATCAAATTAAGCTCTGAATGTGTCACAGTTTAGGACTGCCTTCTGTGAAGAAAGCCTTCTAGAGGTCAAAGTGAAACTGGATTCTTCGCATTTCCCTATGTGGCATCCATGGAGTGGTGAGCAGACCTGTATTTAATCATCTTAGAGCTGCAGAGCTGGATGGGACCCTATGGATCATCGAATCCAGCCCCTGTCAGGGAGGCTCAGTGAGGAATTGAACTCCTAACCTCTGGCTGTACAGCCAGACACCTAAACCATTGAGCTATCCAGCATTTGATGGGTAGAAGTCCTCTATGTCCTCATTATGCCTTCATTGCATCGCTCATATTAATAGACTTCCCATGGATGTTTCTTATGAACTCAAGACCATGCAAAATGTTTATATAAGGAAGAGGGGGTTGATCATTCTAGAGTATAATTTAGAGAGCCACAGAAATGGGAGACATTTACTCTCAGACTATTATTCCCAAAACTCATAGACATGATTATTTCTCAAAGGCAGAGCTATATTTTTTGTTGATGTGAGACCATATGCTCTGACACACGTGTTTTCCTTTCTGCAAGATCAGGCCTATGAACCTACCTATAAGTCCCACTTATTCCCTTGCTGAAGCTTCAAATGGCACTCCTGGCACTATACCTGGCCAAAAATGGCCTGGTCTCATTTTCTTGAAGTATACTTGACATTGCTGTTAAGTGAACGGTATCACCAGAAAGGGGGGGAAAAATCCATTCAGCTCCTGAGTATACTGGAAAGTCCGGGATGGAGGAGCAATGTGGAAAAGAAGTGTAAATGTGGCATTTAGGGTTTGCACCAGCAGAAGCAACCTTAATTACCGTTATCCTGCCATTATTTTAAGAAAGGACACTCCATCATGCAACTATGGATCATATCTGTGGTTTCCACACCTTCTGGTGACATAACCACTGTAATTAAGCATCTTTTGAATCCACTCCAGAGAAGGTGTGTGCAAGTCCATGGAACCGGAAGCCTCAAGATTCCCATCTCTGATCAACACTGCTATCTATGGCTCTGTACTTTCAAGAGTGAGCAGAAACTCTTAAATGAAGTTGCTTGATGCCGTGATCCACTGGTGACGTGTAGGTGCCACATGTTGTCATTCACAAAGATTTTCCCATTTGTTTTAATGGGTTAAAAATCATGTTGATGAATACACACAATGCACTGGAGTTCAAGACTGGGGGCAATGTGTGAAAAAGACTGCAGCTTTCAGCAAGGATAAACTCTAAAATATTTTTTTTCTTAATCCTATTACTAATGCTTAATACTGAGGGTAACTCTGTAATAAGTATCTAATGCTATTACATCAGTCCCATCTTAATATTTGGTTTAGATGCCAATGAATTTCACTCTTAGCAAGCATTTATTACTATTAGATTTGTCATATGCTTGAAATGAACTGTGAAGACCACTCATACCTCTGATATGAGTGAGCATTAGAATATCTAAGAATATATGACATCTTTTCCCTTCAACCTAAAAGGAAACATTTATTCTAATTTGAAAACCATTTACCAACCACTGAATTATGAAATGAATTCATTAATAGAGCACTAATAATTGAATTGAATTAAGTGGCAATGGTTCTCACACACGTTTTACACCAGATGAACATCATTTAATCCAATTAATTGGAGATGCTTTCGATTTGCACCACTGTGGAAGCAAAATGTCGACCTAGCATACAGTGGGATTCTTTGATGTCTCAGTATTAAAAACTGATAAAACTGGCAGAGTTTGGGTATTTTCTTTTTGACATTTTTCACTCCATGTTGTAAGAGCTTGAGCATCTCTTGAGCTGTGTTACCCAATATAAATATAATTTTTAAAAAGAAGTATAAGCCTGTTTCTCTTTGGAGATGGGAATAAACGATTGACATATGCTCTCTGCAGAGAGTAAACAAGGTAACATTTTTAAATGGATGTGCTAATAGAGCTAATTTAGCAAGTTCGATTTTCAAAGTTAATATTTATAAGTTAATTTTCTATTTCTAACGTTTAACTTTAACAAATTAATTTTCAAACCTAATGGTCTAAACTCTGCTCACAAGGCCCTCACATGCCTATGATCTTTGTTGTTGTTGTTCCATTTGCTGGGGAAAAACAGGAGACCCAGCAACTCAGTAGAGTTCCAGAAAAACCTAAAGTGATAAACTGGATCGGAAATTAAATTTTGCTAGACTTGATCTCATATTTTACATTTCAGGATTGCTGGATATCACTGCATAGTAATTAAATATGTGTATGAGTTCCTTGAGCAGAACACGACATGCAGAAAATGCTTCACTTAGCCAAACTAGAACACCAATGGGTGATATAAAGATTCCACTTATCCTGTTTCCCCTCTAAAGGCTTGTTTTCAGAAGGTCAGAAGGCAGCAAAGCACTGCCAGTAGAAATTAGAAACATCTATTCAAATGTCCTTTACGACCACAGACCAACTGTTGGTGTTCCATAATATTGCACAAATCAGCAAGGATGTGGAATAAAGCAGCTGTGTCTTTGGTTTACTTTGGTCCGCTAACATTGTTACTGGCTCTAATGCCGGAAAAATACAAGAACAGACAACTTGTATGCCTCTGACATTTTATTACTCACACCACTTTTCTTCCAGCATTAGCTTTGGACTATACTGTCTCAGGTTGTAGCTATCTATTATTTTATTAGACAGACTGTTGGTGATTTGCTCAGAGTGGTCAGTTCGTGTTTCATCACTGGTAGCTAATAGGATCCAAACTCCTTGCAGATGGCAACCTATGTTTTTAATTTTAATGTATTTATTTATTACATTTATTCCTTACCTTTCCGCTAAAATATAGCACTCAAGGTGGCTTAGAAAGACATTAAAAGAAATAAAAACAAATTAAACCCAGGGTTTAGCTAAATCCTTAATGACACCATATAAACCCATAGGGTAAAACCATAAAAATCAAGTAAAGTACTGTGACGATCACCTCTCCCTAAAGAGATAATGATCGTGGGTCAGGGAGTCACTGTGGGCGCAAATGTACCACCTTTACTGCCTGAGGTAGGTCCTTTAGGCCTCAGAAGTGCGTAGTATAAGCCCCATGGACAAGCCTGATCCTAAAAGTAACCTTTGCTTGCTTCCCAAAGCAATAAACCATTGACTATGTGGTTGGCACTGTGGGTTAAACCGCAGAAGCCTCTGTGGTGCAAGGTCAGAAGACCAGCAGTTGTAAGATCAAATCCACGCGACGGAGTGAGCTCCCGTCGCTTGTCCCAGCTCCTGCCAACCTAGCAGTTCGAAAGCATGTAAAAATGCGAGTAGATAAATAGGTACCACCTCGGTGGGAAGGTAGTGGCGTTCCGTGTCTAGTCGCGCTGGCCACGTGACCACAGAAACTGTTTTCAGACAAACACTGGCTCTATGGCTTGGAAACGGGGATGAGCACTGCGCCCTAGAGTTGGACACGACTGGACTAAATGTCAAGGGGAACCTTATGTGCTTCCTTAGAATGCACAACAGCGTTGCCAGGTAGGACCTCTCAATTTTCAGTAGCAACTTAGTGACCTTCTCAAATCCTCTGGATTTAGATGTAAGTCCTGCTGTTTCAAGAGACCAGTCCTCTGTTGAAGAATTATAATTGTTTTATTAAAAAAATTAAGTAGTTTCATTAGAATACAGTTGTAGCTTTAAGGCACAAGCATTTGGCATATCCATCTATTACAATGATTAAATAAATCTGCTATTTCTAAGTAAAATAAGAACAACTAAGTCTATGCTAAGTAATCATCTTTTGCTCTGACTACATGTTTGCCTCTAGAAGCTGGGCTATTTCTCCCCCTTCTTCTACTTCAAAAAGCAAACCTCTGTCTTCTCACATTCCATAACATTTCTTCACCAACGAAAATTACTTTCACATACATGAACAACCATTTTTCTACATGTCTTAGACCACCTTCTTTATGACACTTCCAGGCCATTAACCAATTAAATCCAAGTGGGTGTAACACAGCTCTCCGCCCATAATTCACATGAGATCTGCAGGTGTCTTATCTCGTTCCCAATTAAGTGATATGCTGTTTGGTTTTCTCATGGGCCCCTCTGGCCTTCCATCCTTATCTCAGTACCAGGCAAAGCAGCTCTGCAAAAGTCTCATAACATTCCATTGCTTTTAAATTCATCTTATACAGAACCTAACAAACTCCATCTTTGCATGACTACAATTCTCAGTTTCCTTCAATTCCTCACAAGCACATTAAAAAAAACCCATTGAAATTGCAAAGTATACATATTAAAAACAACACAGCAGGGTAGATGTGTTGTTACACACTTCTTAAAAGCAGTCCGAGTGGAAACAGATCACAGCTTGGAAGGGAGTGTGTTCCAGAGCTCTGGAGTCACACAGGAGAAGGCCCTCTCTCTCGTGTTTGTTAGTCAGGCTTCTAAAACTATTGGAGTTTTTAAGAGGGTCTCTCCTGAAGATTTTTAAGTCTAGACAGGCTCATAATGAGACAAGTGATCCCTCAGAGAGCCAAGCTCCAAGCCATTTAGGGCTTTGAAGGTTAAAACGAGACATTGGGACGAATAAAAAACAAATCGGGATATTCAACAAATATCCCTGATTCATCAGATATTTGTTGCTTTGTATTCTTGGGGTCCAGAGACCCTGACAAATACAAAGCAATGAATATAACCCTTTTATATTCATCCCTTCGTCTATCCCTATCTGCTTATGCCCCCCCTCAGGGACATAAGCAGAGAGGGATTTCCCTTTGGGCGGCTTGCTAAAGCCTGCCCAAAGGGAATCCCACCCACGGGGATAAGGGATGGCTTGGGTCCCCCTTTCCTCTTCTTCCTATGCCCGTGCAGCATAGGAAGAGGAGGGACAGGATCAAAGTGGGGTCAAGGCGATCCCCCAGTCCCGCTGCCTTTGCAAAAAATGGCTTAAGTCCCCCTTTCCTTTTCTTCCTATGCCATGTGGCATAGGAAGAGGAAGGAAGGGATCAAAGCGATCCCCCAGCCTCGCTGCCTTTGATCCCTTCCCTCCTCTTCCTATGGCGTGCGGCATAGGAAGAGAAGGAAAGGGGGACCCAAGCCATCCCCCAGTCCCACTGCCTTTGTAAAGGCAGCAGGGCTGGGGGATCACTTGGATCCCTTCCCTCCTCTTCCTATGGCGCGCGGCATAGGAAGGCTGTGGGGGCCAGGGCTTTTTTTTTTTTTTTAAGATACCCCCGCGGGCTGTCTAAAAAAATAATAATTACCCAATGAACCAACAAATTGATTCATGGTTCATCGGGCCACTGAGGGGCAATTCGTGGGGCATGGGTTGTCAAGTTTGGGTCGCTTCATCCCAATCTCTAGTTAAAACCAATACCCTGAACTGTGCCTGGTAAGCAATTGACAATGCAGGTGTTTCAGCATGAGGAGATAATGATGAGAACCTGGTGACAGTGATAGCTGAGGGAAAGACAGAGATTGGGAAAGGTATTTTTTGGATTATAATTGCCCAAATCCTCAAGCCCTGCTGGCTGTGGGATTCTGGGTGCTTTAGTCCAAAAAAGTAGCCATTTTAATTCCTAGAGAAGGCAACTTGGATAAGAGGGATGAAGGAAGAAACAGGAACCACAGCTGGAAAGAGACGTGTGTTAGCTGAAAATGAAGAGCTTGTAAATGCAAAATCTCTCTTTTTCTATCTAGGGATATGATTTGGCGTGGCACATCTGTGACATGGCAAGTAGCATCATTGCTTCCATTGATGTTCTGCTTCTATATTTATAAATAGGGCAAACATTGCAAAGACATCTTAGGGCCGTGGTGATTTCTCATCCATAGGAAACAAACCCTGATGTCACTGAGGTCCGAACAATAGCAAAGAAGTAGATACCTGCATCTAATGATTTGAAACATCACTGGTCATGTCCTGCCCCAGCCTGCTAAATGAGAGAGTGTTTGCTGATCTCTTTGCCAGGAGGGAGGCCCTGAAATCCAGAATGAAACACAATAATTCTCCCTTTTACGGCTAGCTGAGAGACCTTATTATGAGCAAATTTCTGCTCAGCGGCAAATGCTTTACGTAGCATATTGAAATGAAAATTAGGGTGCTTAACAAACCAAGAAATGCACTGGCACACCAGTGACCTGCTGGAAAGGATGACAGGGTGTTAACTGCTTGCTTGCTGAGAAATTTGTATACACGTTGCCTTGTGTTGAACCGTCTGTGCAGAGAGCCCTGAACAGATTGCTTAGTTAGAAGGAGACTACAGAGACCTCATTTACCTGTGCAGTGATTCTACAGGTTTTTAATTTCTAATGGAAAAGGTGGCATGCTATGAGCTGGCAAGAAACCAAGGTCTCGGACTGGGAAGTCTAGGTGTACCATCCCTTCACTAAGTGCATGCCCTCCAATAATAATTTTAAAAAACACTTGTTTGTTTATATATCCTTAATTCTCATAGCAAGGAGCCAGTGTATCCCATTGGACCCAACATGTTGCTAATAGCTTTTTCTCTGCGCCCTGGACTCCACTTTCAATTCATTATAATAGCCTTCATTGTGTTGGCTTCTGAACCTGCTGTGTTAGTAAGCCATAATTCTAAAAAGCAAAATAAAAAGCACCTTGAGACTGCTTAATAGAATATTTGATCTCCCTATTGATATGGCATACATTCCTTGGAACTCAGACACTAAACAAAGTACCATTTACTGTCCCAACAGGGAATTCCAGGTGGTCATATAAAGGAAGTAATGTACGGGCAAGCTGCATGTAGACAAGTAAAAAAGATTCCACTAAGCTCATAGCCTCAAGGATAACCTGAGATTATCTCTCTCTCAGCTTCTGTGAAAGGAAGGGTGAGATATAACTGGATGATTTCAAACGGCAATAGCAGAATCATCAACAGGTTTACTCATATATGACATTCAAGAATGTGATGATGACTTTGATAGCAATCGCAACAATAATGGGTTATCTACTGGCATTACAATGGGGAGTCTTGTGTCCTCCAGATGTTTTTGGCAACAGCTGTTGATCTTTAACTAGGGCTTCTGAGAGGTTCTTCCCAAAGCATCTGGAGAATACCAGTTCACCTAACCTTCACGTATCCTCCCTTTGGGTCCCAGAGCTGAAATTCCATGAACAGCAGCAAAAATATTCTTGCAGATGTAGAGCTCCCCTCCTCCAAAATCTCCCACAGGGTGTGTGAGTCCTCAGGGACAAAAATGACCACATTGAAATTGATCCTCTTAAGCGGAGATGATGATGATGTGCCATCAAATCGATTCTGACTTATGACTACCCTTTCCAGAGTTTTTCAGGTAGAGAGTACTCAAATGTGGTGGGACTGTGCAGCTGGCCCAAGGCCACACAAGCTGGCTCTTCTCCTAAGATACACAGTGGTCAATTGAACTCATACCTAACTCACTGAGCTATCCAGCTTGAATGCCCAATTCCTGCTGGTCTATAAGGCAGTCAAAAAGGGACATATAACTGCAGTCTCAAAGAACTCAGAACAGTTGGCAAGGGAGAATATCCCTTCATAGAAATCTAACTGATCACATCATAGGTTGTGTTTCTTGATCATGTGTTAAATTCTCTAAAATCATTTTCACACAGTTTCCAGAACATTAGCCCTGCTAGTCTGCTTCAGCAAAACCAAAAGAATCTTATGGTGTTGAGAAGTCTGAATAACCAACTTACTTACTTACATATAGAAAACCTTGTGTCTTGTACTTTTACTGTCTGCATGCTACTCTGAGTGGTTACCAACAGTTTTTTGTTGTTGTTAATTCAGTAACACAGCAATAAAATAAATGCAGACTAAAACAGAGTTTTAATGAAACAAAGCACTGCCCTGAGCAGGGAGGTCTCCTCCATCATATAACAACATGTAGTCAAAGTGGGAACCAACCTACTCAGAGCAAGGAAATCCAGAATTTAGATGCAGACACAGGAAAAACACTTTCTTTTGTCCCCATCATTTGTGCCTCCATCACTGACTGAGCACATATATGTGTTTATTATGGCATAAGCTCTCATGGGCATCAGTCTACTTCATTAGGAACATGAAATGATGTCCATAATTGGGAAAAGAGTGAGGTCAGAGAGAAATGAAACCACAGATAACAAGTGATAACAATAGCTGTTCATAAGGCAGTTAGTGGGTGATAACAGAGACATTCCTGGACTAGTGAATTGATAAACACTTGCACTGTGTTAAAAATAAATAAGTATTTCAATTACTGAAAGCAAAACAGGCATTGCATCCTAAGCAGTCATTTGGTCCTCATGAATCTTTTCTCAATTAAATGAACCAATCACTGGCAAGCTGTAACTAGACTAGAAAAATACCTGCCATCCTCTGTCCTTTGAGACACCTTCTAGCAACAAACATTTTGCTAGGAATGACAGAATGTTATTTACTATGAAAGATTCTGCTAGAAGTAAAGAAAGACACCGGGTTGGCCCCCAGATGCCTATTAGCTACTGAACCATGTTCATGAAGTTGTTATTGTTGTACAGAGCCTTAAACACTTCCAAACTGGAGCACCTAGCAGACTGTTTTCCCTTTATACATGCCCAGTTGATCCTTGGGGTCCTTGACAGAGGCCTCATGTGCTGCTTCTTACTCTCACTGATCACACCCAACCTCTGAAATATTCTCTGGCTTCTGGTCCCAAAGGCAGAGACTCTGTTCAGTTCTGAATGTCTTATGAAAACATACCTATTTATGCAGGCCTTCCCCAGTTGATTATAACCATTCTGTTTTTCTGTACTAGTGCTAAAGTGTTTTAAAGTTATTCTCATACTGTATTAATGATGATAATTGTGTCAACTTGATTCTGACTTGACCCTTTTTCCGGGTTTTATAGGTAGAGAATACTCAGAAGTGGTTTATCATTCCCTTCTTCTGGAGGCGCCCTGGGACTGTGCGGCTGGCCCAAGGTGACGCAGGCTGGCTTTTCTCCCAGGAGGCACAGTGGGAAATCAAACTCCCAACCTCTGGATCCACTGAGCTATCCAGCCAACCATATTGTATTGGGGGATATTTTAAGGTAAATATAAAGAATTTTTTTATATCAAGTAATATATAAATATTATAAAGGAATCCTAATCTTTTAGTCTGACGGAAAGCAGCAGGAGAGGGCACAGAACACTAGGCATTAGGAAATATTTTTGAGTATGGAATACAAGGGTGATACCAAATGCAAAAAGGGTAATGCCAGTTAGTTAACACAAAGGCCAAAATCCTATTGGGAAAAACATGCATTTAAGAACAATGACACCACAGTTTTTTCTTCTTCAGGGACAGCTGAGTATGGAAGCAGGTATGTGGCTGCCTACATGACCCAAGCAAAGGAAGCAAAGAAACACAATGGACATGATGGCAACTCAAGTAGGCTCACTATTTGCACAGCACAAATTTGGCAGGATTCTGGTCAGAGTGTCTGCCAGGAAGACAGCCCGCATTCTGAGTCATATGATAACCCTTATAATCCATTAGAACACTAAATGCAGCACAAGACTTCATGTCTAGTTCTTACAAAGAATGTGATTGAGTTAAATGGCTTAAATCCCATTGGCTAGTGTAAGGGCAACCATGTAAGAGTTTCCGTGATCTGGCAGACCCCTGTTGCTTGACCAATCAAATAACTGGTTACACAACCAAGCTTGTAATCCTGCAAAGGGGAGTCTGTGGCAGTGAGGGAAATGCAGTTTGGAGCTGGAGTTTTTGCAGCTTTGCATGCGCCTTTAGTAGATTTGGCAGGGAGGGACCTTTCTGGGCTGGGGTAACTTTTATCCAAAACTAACCAGTTGTTCTTTCCCTGTCGCTGAATTAAAAGAGAGCCCTACTCTCTGCTCTGCATCTCTTTCCTTCTCTTGAGTCTGTTGAAGTCTGTTGCTACTAGCAGTCATGTTTGTCAGTTTGCTGTTGATCTGTAAGTAATGAAACTTTTTATTCTTTCTCCTACTAATGTCTCAGATTGAATTATTGAGACTGTACGTTCCAGTTAATGAGAAAAGGGGTGGACTATTCTGGGGAACTTGAGGCTATTCTGCTCTGTGAATCCCTGTGCTTCTGCTGCACAGCTAGAGGAATTTAATCAGAAATTCAAAGTCTGCAATACTTGTGTAATGCAGCAAGATACTGTTCATTGATTTCAGTGAGACTCCTCAAAGTATGACTTCTACATATTGCAACTTTTAAACAAAATAACCCATCACATATTCATTATTTTCATGCCAATTTTGCAGGGGGGAGGACTTATGGTACATAAAAGGTAGGTATAAAACTTGAAAATGTCCACTCAGAATGCTTCTAAAAATATGTAAAAATGCCATTTAGAAAAGCTTGGAAAAAGTAATTAGAAAACTATGTTTATCTACACTCCTCCACCTAAAACAAAGAACCAGTGTTAAAACCTTTTACTTTAATTTTGAAATGCAGCTTCCTTGCTACTATAGAAAGTAACACATTACAAATAATTACATTACAAGCAACACCTTCCTTCCAGTCTCTGGCTAGATCCTGTTGAGAGTTTTTATTTGCAACCTTGCATGCTATCTGTAGTTTGTGTGACCAGGATGATTATCTATCCAGCACTAGCCAATCATTCCTTGCAGCCTTTGAATTCTAAGAGAGCTCCACCTCTCTCCTGAGTTTTCTTTTCCCCTCTCCTTTGTCTGTTTGAGGCAGTTGTTTGTTTGCTGTTGGTTTCTTCAATTGGTTGTTAATATGTCTGCAGTAAAGAAAGCAGCATGCACCATTTCAAACAACTGTAAGTAATGTTTTTATACTTTCTCTCACAAATGCCTCATAGTGAGTTACTGAGACTTTAAATGCTAGTGAATGAGAAAGGGGTGGACTCTGGGGAACTTGTAGCTGTTCTCTTCTCTGTACTTCTAGTGTGTAGCGAAAAGAGCATTTTACCAGAAATCCATAACTCTGCAACAGATCCAGTCAGATGTATTGGTGTATTAATATAACATTCAAGGTTACTGTGTGCTGAAAAGGGGATATTCCATATTAATGCTCATGATTCAACATGTTTCATGAAACCTTGTTTTTCTTCAAATGAAAGCAGGATCCATAGGAAAGCCACTGTACACCTGGCAGGACAGGTAGAGAATTCAAGGTAATTCAGGCAGAAAAAAACTGAAGCAAAGCAAAGCAAATAGATAACTAGTATGCCAAGAGAATTGTTGGGGGTTTTTTAATACAGTTTTTTTCCCCCCAAATAAAATAGGCTAAACAACCTAAGTTTCTGCAGGACCCTTTGGCTTCAATCCTTCATCTTCCAATGAGCAAGAAGGAGACATTTCTGTCTAGTTCATGCATAGTTCTTGCTAAGTCTCTCTCTCACACACACACACACATATGCCCATAAAAAAACCACATGTGGGAAATTCAGAAAGGCTGGCAGCCTAGCAAAAGCAATCAAAGCAAATGTACCAACAGAGAACAAGACACACTCATTAAAAGCGTGTGCCCCAATATGGGTCATTAAGAAAGGCTTTCTCTCCACTGCAAAGGAAGAGTCCAGGAAAACACATTAACAAACAAATGTTAGAGACAGATCAGCTGGCAAATTCTTGTGTAACATTTCCTCTCCACTTCAGAAGAAAACAACAAGAGAAGATTTTGAGGCAAAGGAAAAGCAAAAAGAAACCCCCCTCCTGAAAAAAAGGAGAAGAAAAGAGAGGGAGGGGATGTGGGAAGAGAGGAGGAAAGAAAACTTTTATTTATTTGATGAACTACAATACACGTACATGTTTTTCTACAAGTAAAAACCACCACTATACAATGGGACTTGCCTCTGAGCATGGGTGTAAGATGGCAAGAAAGTAAACTGCTTTTTAAAAAAAGTTGTTTCCTGCTTGTGTTGACCCAGATCCCTTTGAACTTGTGGGAAAACACACCCTTCTCATCCCCAGCTACCCTTTCTCCTGGCCTGCAGACTCCAATTATTCCCCACTGTGCCTCCTTGACATGGAGTGAACTCGATGATTCACAGGATCCCTTCCAGCTCTACAGCTCTGAGGTAACGATGAAGTTATAACCAGGGGTTGGGGAAGTTCTCCCACTTTCAGGCCCCAACTGGTGGACATTAACAGCTGCTGAATGAAAAATCAGGGATGAGTGGAAATCATGTACAAGAGATGAGGGCACAGCTACAAAGAAAAACATGTGCGCACAAGAAAGCAGCAGTAGTCAAATAACCAAATGAAGCGAAAAAGAAACTACAAAGCCATTTTGCTCTACAGTCTGTCTTTCCAAGTATAAGTCCTTCTCTTCTTTCTGTTTCCCTACCCAAATATTATACTTACAATAGACAATGGAGCTAGTGGAACTGCTGTAACAGGGGAGTTATACTGTATGTTCCCTGTAAGCAACCCCAGTTAACAATCTGGCTGCGGCACTTTGGATCCTTCGAAGTTTTCGAACACTTTCCAGAGGCAGCCCCACATAGAGCGTGCTACAGTAATCCAAATGAAATGTAACTTGGGCATGTGAAACCATAGCCAAATCAGACTTCTCAAAAACAGGTGTCGCTGGCATACTACTTTTAACTGTGCAAAGGCACTCCTGGCCACCACTGAAACCTGGACATCCAGGCTCTGAGATAAATCCAGGAACACCCCCAAGCTCCAATGCGTGTGTTTTCAGAGGGAGTGTAACCCCATCCAGCACAGGCTGCAAACCTATTCCTTGATGTGGTTTTAAACTGACCAGGAGCACCTCTGTTTTTCTGGATTACGTTTCAGTTTATTCTCCCTCATCCAGTTCATTACTGACAGTAGACACTAATCTAGAGCTGAAACAGCTTCCTCAGATTTAGGTGGCAAGGAGAGAGCGAGAGCTAGGTGTCATCTCCATACTGGTGACACAGAACCCTAAAACTCCAGACAATATCTCGCATTGGTTTCATGTAGATGTTAAATAGCATAGGAGACAAAACAGAACCTGAGGTACTCCCACACGCCAGGAGCCAGGGTGTCAAACAGGAGTCCCCCAGCACCACTTTCTGAGTTCTCTCCTCCAGGAAGGACTGGAGCCACTGTAAAACAGTGCTCTCAAGTCCCATTCCAGAGAGACGGGTCAGGAAGATTCTGTGGTCAATAGTATCGAAAGCTGCTGAGAGATCCAGCAGAACCCACAGGGACACACTCCCCCTGTCCAGTTCCTGGACGTAGGTCATCCACCAAGGCGACCAAAGCAGTCTCCCTCCCATAACCAGACCTGAAGCCAGATTGACATGGATCTAGATAATCCATCTCATCCAGGTTCTGTAAGGTGTCTTGTCTGTGAGGCAGAACTTCCAGAATGTGGAATATTTGTTCTCCAACCCCCACCACTGAAGATCTCATCCGGAGATGGGAATTCCCAGCAATCCCAGCCTGCAGGATACATCAAGGACTGGGAGCCACCTGCAGGCAGAAGAGATCAATTGAAACACAATTTTTCCTTTCCCCCTTAAGGCCATCCCACCTACCCTGAAACACAAGCCCAACGAAAAATAAAGAAAGAAAATTTAAAAAATTGCCGTGTCAGGAATTTTATTTATTTATTTAATTAATTTTTATTGGAAGTACAAACCCCACAGAACAGGAAGAACCAAGCAAACTGTCTTCCTCCTTTAATCTCAGCCAGCCGACACCCGCTTGGAAGGGCACTGGAAATGTCAGAGACTTTGGTACTGGGAAACTCTGTCACAGAGCATCAGATTGCTCTTTTATATACCGAAACAGCTTGGCCACATTTTCTCTGGGCTTTTATGTTCATCATAAAATGTAATGTCTAATTTTGTTAATGAAGTTTTCAGGGGGTTTGTGGAGGGTTGCTTGAAAAATTACCTTCGCCAAGCAAACAATTATTCACCATTTATTGTCTTCTCAGCAACATCATAAACAAGAAAAGCCACATTTTAAGAAAAAACAACAACTTTAATTTAGTGAGCTTGTATCACTCTCCATCCATTGTTTTGTCCTTTACTTTTAATACTGCACCACTATTAGTCTGCACTGGCGGCGGCGGCTGCACCGTCACCAGTTCATAGCATCTGCAGCTAAAGCAGGCTGTGATATCTGTGACTCCTGCCAGAGAACCCTGTAAAATCTAATCCTTCCCTGCAAGCAAAGAAAGTGTATAAAATTATACTAGCTTGCTTTTAGTCATGACAGCTGAAAGATGGTTACAGTTCTGGGTAATGGGGGGGAGGGGTGTTTCATATAGAGTGTCTGTCTTTCTTAACCCTACTGGTGGCAGCGTAAGTGCACCATAAGTGCCCAGCGGCTAAAATGGAATGGGTGGCAATGCCTGCTTTATTGCACTTTCTTGTCAGGTGCAATTCTGGGATAAAAGCTTGCTTAGCTCATATCTGCTTTATGTTGTTTTGTTGACCACATTTGTATTCTTTTCCCAAGAAGCATGTATTGGAAGGGTTAATTTCTTTATTAAAATGTTATTTATTTATTTATTTATTTATTTATTTATTTATTTATTTTGTGAAGTACATCTGACTGAAGGGAGACTGACTAGCTGAAGCTTGTCTGGTGACCGCCATGGCAGAGGAAAGATCAAATCCAGATCTCTATAATCAAATCCTGCTTCTCCTCATCTTATCCATGATATCCCCACTAACTCCACAAGGAGTCACATCATTCCAAACCCTGTTTTCTCTCTGTTTTTCTTTTACGTACAATAAACGATAGGCTTCGCTGTATCATTGAGCAGAGTATGTTGGTCACCTCAAGCAGGGGATATTAGATGATGGGGAGGGCCAGGGGCAGCAGCAACCCCTGGCCATCTCATCTGCTGAAGCAGAGAACACGATGTCCGAGGTGATCTCGCATTCCTGAGACTAGCCTGCTGCCATTAGGTGTGGCGGAGGATAATGTACCAACACCGGCATTGAAATAAGACTCAACTTGCACCCAACTTGTCCAGCTTCTGCAGGAGGAATGGGGGAGAGGTGCCATCTTGTCTTTCACGTCAGGTGGCAAAATTGCTAGGGTTCACTCTAACAGCTGAATAGAATGCTTTTAAGCCACATGGTTGTAGCTGTGAAGGGTAACCAGCTTGCCCTGATCTGTACAGCAGCCCATACATTGGAATGACAGAAACTAGAATTGTAAAATTGTAAGGGAGGGATCCCAAACATTCCCCTGCCAATATGTACAGGAATCCACAGTTAAAACATCTCTAACGTATGGCCACTGAACCTTCATGTTAACATCTACAATAAAAGAGAATCCATCACCTTTGGGAAGTAGTCCATTCATCTCACTGTCAAACAGCTCATAGTGTAAGGTCCTGCCTCCCTAATGTTTAGTTGGAATGTCGTCACTTGCAGTTTGAGCCCATTGGATCAGATCCTGTCCCCTGAAGCAGCAGAAAACAAGGCTTGCTCCATCTTACACATATTAGCCCTTTCAGGTATCTCAGTCTTTCCCAAAGCTGTTCCCGATAGTGTTCGTTTTTCTGGTACTTTACCATCCTGGTTGGAATGTTAATATCCTGTGTCAAGTCTCAGTGTCATCGTGCAGGCGGCTGCTGCACAGCTGAAGCAGCTCCTGCACTCCATCCTCCGATCGTCAGGTACAGAGGCTCATAAGAACAGACTCTTTTTCTGGCAAGTTCTGCAGGGCAAAGATTAATGAACCAAAAGGTCAGATATATGCATTCTGTCCAGTCTGTCTAGGAGGACGAAGATTAAGGAAGGAAGTCACCTATTCTAAATGTAGAGATATTTTCACCTTATTACTTTCACGAAAGCTGCAGTGAAATAAAACTTGTTACTGGAAAGGTCTCCGGTAGCCTTACATGGACATTGGAATCAATATGATGTTAATATTACAGAATGCACCCAAATCCTATTAGTGCACTAATTTGAAAGTGTATTTTTATACCAAATTCTTCTGACCTCTCCTGTATACAGATGGCTTCATTTGTCCAAAGCAGCAGCTGCCACATGCTAAGTATGCTGACATATTTTATGTAAATGGAAATTATGAAAAAGGTTTAACTGATAGTTGAAAGAAATGGAGGCCGTTAAGGGGCCGTGAAGTGTGCTGAAAGCCATTAGCAAGTACATTGTGAGTTCAAAGGCAGATCATTAAAAACAAACAAGCTTCTAGCTATGTGAGAGTACCTTTTGTGATCTTACCAGAAATCTCAACCAGTTATTTATCCATACACTTATATCCTTTCATTCCACCTGTTATAGATCAGGGGGATGCCTTTCCCCTTTGGGTGGGGTTTGCTGTTTTGCAGGGGCCCTCCCCCTGCAAAAGAATTACATAATGATCCTCACTTGAGGATGAGGATGAGGAACTTCAAGTCCACGGTATAAACACAAGGATGGAAGGATGAATTCCCCACTCAGCCTGCAGCCTCTTTGGCTGTCATAACCGGTGATAATCAGATGCTAACAGGATATTTCAAGGTATTTAATGCCTGAAAACCTATTGCGTAGCACAGTACGTCACACTAGAGTAGGGCTATTGAATCAGCAGTACAGAAGGGCACGAACTGGGAAAAGGACAGTTCATGATGTTTCATGATTCATCACTATTCATGAACCACAAACTTTCATAAACTTTCCAACAAAATGAACCATTTTGTGGTTTGTGAGATTTGAGATTTCCAGGACCAGTAAGATGGCCTCTGTGCAAGTTAGAGGCACCAAACTCGCAGTGAGTCTTCAGCTGATTCCCCCCTCCAAGTCTGGCACAGATTGTATTTGAGACATCTGAGTTACAGATCCCCAAAGCAGATCTCCCCCAGGAAAGTGCTCTAAAGCAGCTGGATAAAGAGCACTTTCCTGGGTGGACCTGCTTTGGGGGTCTATAACTTGGGTGTCCCAAACCCGATGTTCACCAAACATGGAGTGGATGGGGAGGAGAGCCAGCCTAAGACTTGCAGTGAGTTTGGCATCTCTGGCTTGTGAGGGGGGCATTCTACCATTCCCAGAAGTCCCAGGTTGCACAAATCACACAGTGTACAAACTGCTGAATAGTTTGCCATTTTGTTTCATTGTGGGCAGGAGCATTTCCCCGAAGTGCCCCGAAGCAAACCACAAAATGGCTCAATTTGTCGGTCTTTTGTTTCGTGCTTCATTTCATGCCCATCTCCAATCAATGAGGTTTGGGTGAGTCAACACCTCAGTTAATTCTATTGATTCAAATGGACCTACTATAGTTGTTATTTACTTTAGCATAGTAAGTTGGAATTAGAGTAGGGTCCAAAGCAACTTACTATGCTAAGCAACAGGATTTCAGTCAACCTCAAACAACCCTTCAGAGAATTAAGCTAGGCACTTTTGCAAGGTCTTGCCTGAAATTAGGCTTTGCCTGTTTGCAATCTGTTGCATGGAACTGACCTGTGCACACACGTTGTAGGGTGTGCACTTGTTATACTCAGTGAGATAATGTCTCGGTTGGTAAGACTCACATTTGGCTACACTCACCTTGCTTTGGATCTGCCCACTCTGCCCTTCATCCTACTCCTTTGGCCATGCAAGCCCCAAAGTCCTTCACATACTGAAACAGCTGCCATAGTCCCCGGTCCTGCTCTAGCCTGTCCAGCTGTATGAAATGATTTTAAGCCCCTCAGCCCAGGAATGATTTGTCCAGTTCAGCTCTACAGATGTCTGAGGGGGAGGATAAGGGAAGAATCTCAGCAAATCTCATTGTCCAAGCTCCAGACTCCCAAAATGTAATGAAACGTACAGTGTAAGAATATAAACGGTGGCCTGGCAGCCACACTGTGTTGCACATAGTGGACCTTTTAATGAGAAATTCTTTCTTAAAACAATGTAGCCAAATACTCAAGTATAACAAAGAGGTTTATTTGAGTGAAAAGAAGTATCAATAGCAGGGGAGAGAAGGGAAAGACAGACACAACATTTCACCCCTGCAATTCCTTACGAATGTCAATAAGGTCAGTATTTTATTTATTTTTATTTTATTAGATTTATACCCCGCCCATCTAGACCAAAGGTCTACTCTAGTAGACTCTAGTATAACTTAGGTAGTGAAATGTTACTGACACAAGTAGACTCTTGGGCTTCAGAACAGATTCAGAGTTCTGTGGAGAGACAGTCGTCCACAAGAGGAAGTGCCCTTGATATCGAAGAAAGCTGAAACTATATTTTAAGGTTGATCAATGAATTAGTAACTGACAGTACATTTGGAGGAAAACCAGGCCTCGGGAGAATTCGACCCTGAAACATTCACACATAGCTCAAGTAACTAGAGAAACATTCACAGATAATCCTTAGCAGAGAAACTAGGCCCAAGAAGACAGCACATAGACATATCAATAGATAAAGGGAAATAGATACTCTATGCCCCAGACTTTTAGGCGCATCCCTGGCGCATCATGGGCTTGGGTCAGGGAAAGATGGGGCATAATATATTTTCTTACATTTAACCAATAGATTAGCGTAGTTGACATCATGACCCAATGAGAAACTGGATCCAAAGTTGGGGTACAAATGACCAATAGAATTGTAGTACTTTTATGACTCTTTGTTTGTATCATATAAAACATATGTACACTGTATTCTCGGGGTCTTCTCTGCTTTTAAGGGAAGTCCCAGCTGACCTTTCTCACTCTTTACTCAATAAAATAAATCAGACCTTGGGTACAGCTGTTGCGTCTCTGCCTGATTCCTTGCCGGAAAACTGAAACCCAAAATTGGCCGGTAACACCCTCTCCATTGTCCCCAAATGAAGAGGCTTCCTCTTTCAAAAAGACCACTGGACCAATATTGCAAGCATTTGCATGTAGTGGTGCCATCTGAGGCTACAGAGGAGCACTTGCCGTTTAGGTTGCAAGCCAGGTCAATTTGACATAGGCTGCTAACGACTGTGAAGTAGACCTCTGAAAGCCCATTAATTATTCCTAGTAAATCAAGCTGAGTTCCTGAACAATTTGTTTCCCTTTTAAAAAGGATACATTTGTAATGAATTCAATTCATAATGCAGAAACAGTTTGCATCAGGAGATGGTAGTGGTTTAAATTAACCCCAGTTTCATTACCTTACAGGAATTGCTTTGCCAATATGGCAATTACATGAAGACTTCAACTGAGCCTTGCGGAGCTCCTTTTTTATTCTTATTTTTTTAAAATCCCCCTCCTTCTCACATACCATTAGCTACAGCTACATTGCTGCAGATTTCCATTCCCATAAAACTGCAGAATATTTGAAACATGGTAGCCAATTTTTATGAGCATAATCCTGTCCTTTGCCACTTTAGCTTTGGAAACAATAAAACAATATAAAGTAGTGGTGAATTTTATCGACTGTTGCAAAAATCTGTCTGCATCAGAAAATGATAAAATTAATGTTTCCTGCTCTGGAACAAAGGTGTTACGTCACACACTGTCAGTTCAAGATTGATACTCATTCCAATTCATAGATGAATCTAAGCAGATTGTGTTGTATGTCTACTGCAATATAAGTAGTAAAACTCAGAAAGTTCCCTTCTGCCCTGTAGGCGACATGCATGGTGCTTTTGCCATGTTTTGAGGGCCCTCATGCTTCTGTTTTTAAAAAACATGTTTGAATATGAGAGGGGGAGGTCAATTTAAAAATGTTCCAGAGGACTTCAAAGATGCAATAATTGTCCACCTTTACAAAAGGAAAGGCAACTGTCAGCTGCATGACAGTCACCGAGGCATCTCACTTCTAAATACTGCTGCGAAAATCCTGCCAAGAATCCTTCTGAATTGCCGCAAGAGACACTGGGAAAGAGGTCTCTTACCAGAAGCTTGGTGTGGCTTCTGGAAGGAACGAAGGACTGTTGACATGTGTTTTTTGCAGTTTGGAAGCTACAAGCAAAGTGTCAAGAGCAGCATGTCAACCTCTACACAACCTTCATAGGTTGGACTTAAACCGTTGACACTGGGTGCAGAGAAGGTCTACGGAAAATCATGAAGAAATTTGGATGTCCTGAGAAATTCAAACATATCATTAGAGAATTCCATTATCTTATGCAAGTTCATGTCCTCAACAACGGCATCCTCTCTGATCCCTTTCCCATTACAGCGTAAAACAATGCTGTGTTCTTGCTCCAACTCTTTTCAGTCTTATGTTTTCTGCAATGCTTTGGGGCACTTACAGGGAAGAAAACAGTGGTGTTTGATCTTCTATATGCCATAGATGGGAAGCTGTTCAATCTGCGGTATGTACAGGCCACAATTACAATCTCAGTTTGCACAGTGTGTGAGCTTTTATTTGCTGATGACTGCTCTTTGTGCAACCACACGTCTGGCTATGCAAAGAAGTCTTGATCTATTCTCCTCTGCTTGCCATATTTTTGGCCTGAAGATCAATACTGATAAGACAGTAATGATGCACCAATCTGCTGTGGGGTACCTTAAGTTCTGAAGGTATACAGACACCCCCTTACTGCTGTAGATAAGTTCATGTATCTTGCAAGCACTGTCTCCCACTGGGCTCTCATGGATGACAAAGTGACTTCACAGATCTCTGAAGCCAGCACTGTCTTTGGAAGACTTTGATCCTCTCTGTGGAATTGACACGGAATGAATGTTCCTGTTAAGATGAAGATGTACAAAGTTGTTGTCCTATCCTCTCTATTTATGGAGCAGAGACATGGACTATCATCAATGCCATGCAAGAAAGCTCAGTCATTTTCACCGTACCTGTCTTCAGAGAATTCTCAACATCAAATGGCAGAATAAAGACCCTGACATTGAAGTCCTGGAGCAAACAAAGATTATAAGCATTTTTACAATTGTAAAATAATGACAACTTCAGTGAGATGGCTATCAGGATCCCAGATAACCATCTCCCAAAGCATTTTTTTTCCTGGAGAGCTTGCTGCAGATGCTCAGTTGCATGATGGACAAAAGAAATGATTCAAGGACATACTGAACACAGCTTTAAAGGGCTTTAATATTGAGCGTGTCAATTGGGAAATTCTCACTCACAACTGAAGTGCCTGGTTAAATAAGGACTGTCAAACAAGGAGCTAAAGAATTTGAAATAAAAAGAATCAAGAATGCACAAAGGAAGAGAGAAGTGAGAAACCAAAGATGTTAATTTTTGACAGCTTAACAAGCCCAGAATCACCTAACCTGCTCCCACTGTTTTCATATCTTCCAGGTTTGCATTGGTCTAATTAGTCACCTGCATGTCCACTGTTATGCTGCTGCACAACCTTAACCACTCACTTCTTTTCTTATCTAAATGGTGAATCTGAATCTGATGGAGATGGTTGACTTCAAAAACAAAAGACAATCTACTGTAAATAGTAAAGCTATTTAAGAAGGGTCATCTTCAGAAGTAGAAAAGGGCATATAACTTGTTGAGGCTTTTTTAAAGGGAATATCTTGAAAAAAGGGAAAAATTTAGACAGCTAAGAGATACAAGCCATCTGATAATATAGGGCCTTAGTTGAGGAAGTATTATCTAAAGAATTGTTATTGCATAACCAAATTTAACAGGCTATATTGGATCCATTCAGTATGTGGACTCTGACTGCTTGGGATCTTTCTAGGAAAGAGAAAAGAGCCCTAAGTGCATGGATGGGGGGCAAAATAGTGCTGAAGCAAGATAAGAAATGAAAAAAGCTGCTTGTCAAAGCTTTCAGAAAATCACTTCCTCCTCCAGCTCTGTGTTGATCTGAATGTATCAAAAATCATTCATCACCACCTCAGTATTTAAAGCTCATTCCAGTTCCAGCCAAGGTCAGTGTTCAAAAGATCTTGCAGAAGGTGCGGGCAAAGAAGAAGAGATGTTAAAAGTTAGGAGGGAAGGCATTTGAGTATATATATAGATAAAAATATGAGGTGGGGTGAAATTGGGATGAGGGTTTGGCTGGGGTCCGGACTGGTGGGGGTGACGTCTCCCCCCCTCCCAGAGCTCGCGCCGAACATTAGTGAGACGTGGGGAAACGGGAGGGAGGAAAATAATTTATATGTAGGTAAGAAGGATAGGGATAGGAAACTAGAGGTTGGTGAATTTATTTTTTTTAGTTGTTTTTGTTTTTGTTTTTGTTATGTGAGATGCACAAAGGGACCGCATAAGAGGCAGAGAAAGGAACGGATATGGGGAAAAACATAAGGGTAGCGACTTTAAATGTGAAAGGCCTAGGGTCTGTGTTAAAGAGAAGGAGGATAGAATTATTATTAAAGAAAAGTAAAGTTGACATTATCTATTTACAAGAGACACATCAACTAAAGGATGGAGTCAATGAATTGAAATTACAAAACATCCATATATATGAAAAAGCATTTGGGACCTCTAAATCTAGAGGGGTAGCAATATTAATATCTAAACATTGTGAATTTGTGATGAAAGAAGTAATAAAAGATAGTAATGGTAGATATTTGATAATTCAAGGTCAAATGGGGGAGGAAGATTATACATTAGTAAATGTGTATGCACCAAACATGAATCAAGGAGAATTTTATAGAACTGTGATTGAAGAAATGGAAAAGGTTAGGAAAGGATATGTGATTATGGCAGGAGATTTTAATATGGTTCTGGATAAGGTGAAAGATAAATCCACATGTAAAAAAGATGAGTTGAATAAAAGAGGTACCCTCCTGAGTAAGATATTAAACACTACGGATTTGAAAGATATATGGAGAGAATTAAAGGGAGATGAAAGAAGGTTTACATATTATTCTTCTGTACATAATAGTTATTCTAGAATAGATTTTATGTTTATTTCACAAAACTTAATTTCAAAAGTAGTAGATACAAATATTAATGTGATAAAAATAACAGATCATGCGTTGATGGTGTTAGAGATGAAAGTTAAGAAGGACTATAGAGAAGCTAGAAGATGGAGAATGGACTCCAATATTTTTCAACATACAGAGGTTGTGGATAAAGTTAAGAAAGAATGGTTGGAAATATGGTCATTTAATGAAGCAGGTGGGAATAAAATAGGAGTGTTATGGGACACTATGAAAGCAGTCATGAGAGGAATCGCCATAAGAGAATCCTGTAGATTAAAAAAATTGAGAGAAGAAAATATAAATAGAATTGTAGAATCATTAAAGGATTTAGAAAGCAAATATTTTATGGATAGAGATAACAAAAAATTAATTGAGATCCAAGCTAAAAGAAAGGAATTAGAAGGTATAGAGCTAGAAAAGGTCCAGAGAGACTTGATATACGCTAGGAGGAATTTTTTCGAATACAGTAATAAAAATTCAAAACTTTTAGCTAGATTAGTTCAAACTAAAAGAGCAAAAAATATAATTGGAGTGATTAAAGACAAAACGGGAAAGAATTGTAGCTTAATGAAAGAAAAACTAAAGATAATACATGAATTCTATCAAAATTTGTATAAAGGTAATAGTGTATCGAAAGAAGATATAGAAAATTATATTAAAGAAAATGTTAAGAGTAAATTATCAGAGAATGATAAAAAGGATTTAGATAAAGAGATAAAAGAGGAAGAGATTATAGAGATTATTAATAAATTAAAAAATGGTAAAACTCCAGGTTTTGACGGTTTAGGATCAGAATATTATAAAACTTTTAAACCAATATTGATCCCTAAGTTAAAAGTGCTCTATAATGAAATATTGGAAGGAGAGAGAATACCAGATTCTTGGAAACATTCATTAATAACTCTTATCCCAAAGCCTAATAAAGACTTAACAGACCCAAGTTCATATAGACCCATTTCACTATTAAATCAAGATGCAAAGATTTTTACTGCAATACTTGCGAATAGAATTAATAAATTTATTATAAAATATATTAAAGAGGATCAGAATGGTTTTTTAAAGGGTAGACAAATGGAGAATTTGACTAGGAGGGTATTGAATATTTTATACAATATAGAAAAAGACAAATTGAAGGCAGGTATTTTATCATTAGATATATTTAAGGCATTTGATTGCGTGGAATGGCCAACATTAAAGATTTTGTTAAAAGGTTGGGGTTTTGGAAAGAAATTTAGGGGGATAATAGATCAACTATATCTGGGGAATACCTCTGTAGTAATAGTTAATGATGGGATTACAGAACAAATAGCTTTAGGCCGAGGCACTAGACAAGGTTGCCCTCTTTCTCCAGTTCTGTTTTGTTTGATTATTGAAATGTTGGCAAATGTAATAAGGAATGATGATTTAATCGAAGGTATGGGGAAAAAGAATAAAATAAAGATTAATTTATTTGCTGATGATTCCTTGTTGACAGTGAAAAATCCGTTAGAATGCGTAGATAAAATTAGAACTCATTTAGAAAAATTTGGAAGAATAACTGGATTATGTGTGAATTGGCAAAAATCTGAATTAATGTTATTTAATCATAATAGAGTAGAACAAGAAAGGTGTGTTGAAAAATATGATTTCAGATTATGCAAATCAATTAAATATTTAGGAATAGATCTAGCAAAAAATATTCAAAAAATAAAGGAATATAATTATAATAAACTAAAGGAAGTGATTAAAAACAAATTACAGGAATATAGTAACTTTAAGCTATCTTGGTTTGGAAGGATTGCATTGATAAAAATGAAAATCTTACCAAAAATTAATTTTTTATTTAGAATGCTACCAATACAGTTAACAGAGGATGATTTGAAATTTTGGCAAGGAATAATTAATAAATACTGTAATGAAGGGAAGAGATCTAGAATAAATAAAAAGTATTGGTATAGAACAAAGCAAAAAGGTGGTATAGGTTTACCAAATATAAAAAATTATTATTTGGCTAACCAATTGAGGTTTATTGGGGAAATTATATATAATCCAGAAAGGCTAATTTGGTGGGAGATGGAATCATCAGAATTACAGGCAGATATAGAAACATATTTATTTGGTATAATTAAGAAAGATAAAATAAGGGAAATTAATAATCCATTTTTAAAGACATTGTTAAATATATGGTATAAGTGCAAAAAGAATTTATGTTCATCATATTCCCCACTTGGATTAGTGACAGAAATAGAAAATTTTCCTACCAATATGAAAGTATATGTGGATCTATTTAAAGAAAAGAAAGTGATTAGATTGAAAGATTGGTTGTATAAAATGAGATCGATAGATCAAATGAAACAAACTCTTCAGAATAGGAGCATTTCATGGTTGAATTATATACAATTAGAAAGATGGACTAATGAATGGGTAAATAAATATAATAAAGGTAGAGAATATACAAAATACGAACAATTGTTATTGTCATATGAGGACATTCGGATGACTGACTCAGTGAAAGGTACTGTGAGCAAAATTTACTTACTTCTTCTTAATTTAGAGGAAGAGGAAAGTGAGAAAGAAGGATTAAAAATAGTGTGGGAGCAAGATATTGGGAAAAGAATAAATGAAGAAGAATGGAGGATGATATGGAAAATGAGGGTGTTAAGATTTATGTCAGTAAGAATAAAGGAAAATTTTTTTAAACTTAGTTTAAGATGGTATTTAACACCGTCAAAATTAAATAAAATTAATGCCAATCATCCGAATGTCTGTTGGAAATGTGAGAAGGAAATTGGTACATACTTTCATATGTGGTGGGAATGTGAAAAAGTGCAAAGATTTTGGAAACAAATTTTTAAAGAATTAAGCTACATATGTGAAAAAGATATAGAATTTAATGCTGAGATTGCTTTGTTATCAATATTTGAGAATGTGGAATATGACAAAATGACTAAAGAATTGATAACCAACTTATTAACAGCAGCTAGATTGATTATAGCTAGGCAATGGAAATCAAAAGTCGAATTGCAAATTGAAGAATGGTATAAAGAAATATGGAATATAGCAATAAATGATAAATTAACTTGTAACTTAAAGGTTAAGAAAGGAGAGTTGAAAAAAAATAACTTTTATGATATATGGGGGAGATTTTTGGAATATGTATTAATAAGAGGAAAAGGGAAAGCTCCAAATCAAGAATCAATGCAGTTTTGGAGAAGAGGACAATAGAAGAAGAGGAAGAAGAAGAAGAAGAAGAAGGAAGAGGAAGATTATGGCAAGAGGTCCCGCATATGGTGGTGGGGAACACAGTTAAATTGTATTTTAGTTTGTATGTTATATGTTTTTGTTTAAATTTAAAATAAAGGGAAAAAAAAAAATTTTTCAAAAAAAAAAAAAAAAAGAAGGTGCGGGCACCAGGGTCCAAGTGCGGCCTGCTGAACGCGTGGGACGGGTGACATGTTGGGAAGGGTTCATGGCTATCATGGAATCCATGAACGCCATGGCTGGACCATACAGTACTGCTTCGGCATGGATGTTGAAGTCTATCAATATTGTTGTTGTGGGTTTTCCGGGCTGTTTGGCCGTGTTCTTAAGGTTTTTCTTCCTAACGTTTCGCCAGTCTCTGTGGCTGGCATCTTCAGAGGACAGGAGTCAGAACTCTGTCTGTGCTCAGAGCAGAATACCCACAACAACCATCGGATCCTGGCCGTGAAAGCCTTTGAGAATACATCTATCAATATTTCTCAGGTGTTGTCCATGTAGTGGTTTATTTTTCCAGCTGTTTAATTTATTTTCAAATTGTTGTTTCTTATATTGAGCTTTTGTTTCTGTTGTTTTCAAAATATTCTCCATTTTCACTGCCTTAAGTAATTTTTCTCTGCTTGTACTGATATAATCATTTAGGCTTCTTTTTTCCTCCTCTACTACCTGCTGTATTTGCAGTAATCCACGGCCTCTGATTTTTCGTGGTAAATATAATCTGTCCACATCACTTTTTTTCCCCTTCAAGTTCAAGTCTAAGTTTATTGTATTGGCTAAAAGCCGTCACAATTGATTGAGATACAAATATGATCAAGTAAAATCATGATAAAATCACAGACCTGTAAAAATAATAAGAGGCCTATCCACAGGAGGAAAGATAAAATCAGGGAGACACGTGTGAGTGCCTCTTCATATCTGGAAGTCCCCCACACAATTGATCGCGATGGCTCTCAGGAAATTAGCGTGGATGTTTCTGGCCGCTTTTGCAAACAGCGCTGTTCTGTATGTAACATATGGGTCACAGTCCGAAAGTATCCTGCCCACCTTTATCTGAGGGCTTTCCTCCTGTAGGGGAGCCAAAATGTTTACCAAGAATTTTTCTCTAGGGTTTTGATAGAGCTGACAATTGAGTAAATAGTGAACAACATCCTCTATCTCACCTGCTCCGCAAATACATAGCCTTAGATGCTTAGGGACATTCATGTACCTGCCGTCTAAGACAGCAGTTGGCATGGTTTGAAAATGAAGTTCTGTGAATGCAGTTCGCAGGGAGGCAAAAGTAAGTATATGTAAGTATTGCGCCCTTGAGTGGTTTGTTTTCAGCAGATGATACCAGTGAGGGAAATTTGAAGAATCTATTAAGGCTAAGTCCTGGTCATTATCCAATTTGTAGATCCAGTCCCTCAACATTCTTTTAACCCCAGAAAAAACAAAAATGTCTGTGGAGAGGGATTTAGATTTTAGTAGGGTTTGAACTGAAGTTGCCCAGCCACCACTCTTCCATTGTTGTACCATACAGCCTTTAGGTAGACGGTGATCGGACATATCCATCACCCTCTTATAGTAGGAGAATATAGCTAGAGCTGCCCTGGCTTTAATGGACACCATGCCTGTCTCTGTTCTAAGAAAGGCTGCCGGGGTCCCTGAGGTGCCATGAGGATGTGTCTCAGAAACTTGTTCTGTCCTACTTCAAGATGGTGTAGGTTATCACATTACTTTTTCGATGTAGTGTGTGATGCATGTTCATTAGTTTCTGTGTTTTCCAATCCAATTCTTCTAATTCGTTTTTAGTTCAATCTATTCTTCCAGCTGGGTACCTAATTACTGGAACTGCCCATGTGTTTGATTGTATTTCCCACATTTAATTTTGTTTTTAAGATTTTCCGCAGTATTTTGATATATTCCCTTTCTGTCTGTTCTTTAGCTTTTGTGTGCACGATGTTATCTGCTTCTATTGTTGTTGTTGTTGTTGTTGTTACATATAGAAGCCATATTAGTTGTTCAGGTTCAGGGTTCTATTCAGGTAACTTCAGATGAGCTCACTTCATATTCAGGGTTCTTCTTTCTGCATCTATCTCTTCCCTGAACATTCCAGCCACTCCTGCCAGCTGGAGTTCCAAGTGACATAACTCCAAGACAGTGTAAGGAGACTGAGGAGAGGTAAATTTTGTCATTTATTTATCTTCTGGGAGTATTTTCCCCACACGTTGGTGTCTCCCCAGTCTACCCCCACTTTCTTGTGTGCATGTGCTTTTCAGGAAAGGGTTTTTCCTTTGAATCTCCTCAGACATGTGAGGTTGCTTCTTTTGAGCCTGTATTTCCCCATGTTAGTTATATTTCATTGTAAATCGGTGCTATATGTTAATTGTTTTGTGTTTAATGCAGTTCCCCTTATGAATAACTCTGTGTGAGTGTGATATAGCCCAATCTATGTCAAGACGCAGCATTGCCAAAGTTCAAAGATCCCTTATGGGTATGTTTCTGAGTAAGTGCACACACGTGCTCTGAAGAGCTCACCTGGTAATTCACCTGCATTCACCTGGTAAGTTACACATCAGAACAATCAAGTGCTGTGGCACACCCATATCTTTCAGAACAATCCATTATTGCCCTCCCGGAATAAGGACGTGAGACAAAGATTATGGATTAAAACACGGGCCACACTTTATTAATCATAATCAATGTTGCCATCCTTTGGCAAAGGGGGGCCTGCCGTAGTGCGGAATCAGGTTAAATCGTAGAGGTCTCAAAGGACCCCCTAAGCAACACATGGGCGAGTCCCTGGCCCCAAGTTTTCGCGGTCTTAAACGACAGTGAAAACCTGGCCGGCTGCAATTTGACCACCCGCAGACCTCAAGCCAGCTTGACTGTTGGTCCAGTTGTGGCCCAGCACATCTTTTCCCCCAAGCGCTGTAATTGCACAATCCACAGCGCTGGGGGTTCAGATGGGCTATAGCTTACCTGAATTTAGACTGGGACTCACCAGAAAACCTGTTATATCCACACTACCCACCACAGCATAGGGACTAGCCATGCTAAGTCCCATGCCCGCCATCGAGCCTATAAAGCTCAGAAAGCAGGCCCCCCCCTTGATGTCTTTGATAAAGACATCCAAACCCAAATCAGACAGATGTACGCCATCGTTCCAAAAAAACTCAGGCCTATTCATGCGGATCCTTTGGTGCCCAACCACTGATCCAAGGCCGGCACAGACCGCCCTGCTGATCTCCCAGTTAACACTCCTGCGTGCTGTGTTAACGGAGAAAAAATTCCTGGCATCTCTCCATGCCAACCAAGGGACGATTGTCAACCATACGATATGCACGGCCGGTTACATGGCCTTCAACCATCTCAAGTAGCGCAAAATGTCCAAGATTAAGGCTTTTCCACGATGCCTGGCCAGGTCGTTGCCACCCAGGTGTATGACCAATAAATCTGGTGGAAATTGGCCAAAATCGACAGCCCTGCACAATTGGCTCCACAGCATCCCACGCAGCCCCTTCCATACGATGTGGGCTCTGGCTCCAAGGCCCAGGTTGCTCCAAGGCCCATGGGGATGCAGCCGCATAACACGCTGCCCAAAAAACATAGCTGTGGCCTAAAATTAAGACATGTTGCCGTCTCCCCATCATCGCAGAACCTACGGAGATACAACAAAAAACCAGGCCCCTGCCTAGACATTAGGAAGTGATATATCTACGGTAGTTGGATGAAGACCACCTACCCAAACGTTTAATTTCGTCTGTATTGTATCCTAAGGCAGCAGCTGTAGACGCTGCCCCAATTCTAAAAGAGTGTGTGCCAAATCGTGATCCCTGTACGCCAACCCTATCTAACGCAACATCTGTGAGTTTCCAGAACTGATACTTTGTTAATGGCGAACTATCTCTATGTTTAAAGAAATAACCTTGATCTTTCCCCCTAACTCCCAAGTATTCAATCATGGCCTTCACAGGGCAAATGCTTTCTATATGGCAACGTGCTAGCGTAAGTTGCGCACCCTTCCCTAGTTGGTCGGCCTTGGATCGTCTAATAAAATTTTTTACCGTTCCATCCGTAACCCTAACATCCTGCCATTGCAGAGCTACTCTAGACTTGTCATTCTTTCCTGCGGCAACTACCTCGCTAATCCTAAGGGCCCCAAAAATTGTCAACAAGGACGCTGCTCTAAATAAAATCATTTCATACTCATCCCTACACAGAAACTCCCACTACTGACAGATGCGTTCTAGCAACGCAGGTGATATGGGAGCCCTGGTATCCTGCACTCTTCCTGTTTCTTTGGACCACCCCTCAATCATTTTCTTAATGCGGTAATCCGAGGAATATTCCTGGTACCCATTAATCCTAGCATAGAAGGAGAGCTCTGATAACCTACCCTGAATAGTTCCAGGTGCCAATCCCCTTCTATTCAAATACACAATGAATTGTTGAAGGTGATCCACCAGTGCAGGCCAGATTTGCTCCAGGTTGACCAGTTTCCTAAATTCCTGAAACTCTATACTCACAGCATAGTACCCTTTTTGTGTCCTTGGTGCCAGGGCCAAGCCTATTGCTCTTTCCGCGTCCTTGCGCCAAGCTGCCAAACCTCTGGGGGCAGAATCTCCGGGAACTTGTTGGCTCCTGGATCTAGCTCCCTGAACCGCCCGATCTGTTGACGCGACAAGGCATCAGCTAAACTATTGTCTATCCCTGGAATGTGTCATGCCTGAACCCAAATGTTGAATTTCAAGGCCTGCAGTGTGAATGCCCTAACCAATGCCATGACCCTCTCCGAATGAGACGAGAGGTTGTTTACAATGTAAACAACTGCCTGGTTGTCGCATCAAAAATGTACGACAGAGTTTAACCATTCTTCTGCCCATAGCCAGAGCGCACCTACTATTGGGAAGAATTCCAGGAACGTTAGATCCGTGGTAATACCGGCCTGATGCCAATCTTCAGGCAATGTGCTGGTACACCATCTCCCTCTGAAATAGATTCCGAAACCTAAGGAGCCCGCAGCGTACGAATGGACTTGAAAATCCGCCTTAAGCCCTATCTCACTTATCCAGAAAGATATTCCATTAAAATCTGCTAAAAACTGATTCCAGACTCGTAGGTCCTCCCTCATACCCTGCGTAACCCTACTCCTATGCAAGGGGTGATGCAGGCCCTTCATCGCATGGCAAAGCCGACGCAAAAACGCGCGTCCCGGCGCCACGACCCTACAAGCAAAGTTTAAATGGCCTACAATTTCTTGCAGCTCTCGCAGAGACACCTTTCTCCTTTGTAATAGTGATGCTATCCGAATCTTAAGGTCAGCTAATTTGTTGTCTGGCAACTTCGATGTCTGTTGTACGGTGTCTAGCTCAATGCCGAGGAAAGTCAGGGACGTAGCTGGTCCTTCTGTTTTTTCCTCTGCCAGTGGTAAACCTATCTCATCTGCCCTGGCTTGGAAAGTGTTCAGGATAAGCTTACACCTCCCTGTGTTCCTCTCACCACAAAAAAGAAAATCATCAAGGTAATGGGCCGTACGTATACGGCCCACCCTGCTTCTGAGCTTCCATTCAATAAACGAGCTGAAACGCTCAAATGCTGTGCATGACACAGAGCAACCCATGGGTAAGGCTCTGTCAACATAGAAGGATCCTTGAAAATGAAAGCCTAACAGATCAAAATCATGCGGAGGAACTGGCAAAATCCGGAAAGCTGATTTAATATCACATTTTGCCATCTCCACACCTACGTATTTTGCCATCTCCACCACACTTCCGTATCATGCGAACCGCCTCATCAAAAGAGATGTAGCGCACTGTACAAAGTTCCTGAGGGATGGCATCGTTGACCGACTCTCCCTCAGGGTAGGACAAATGATGTATCAATCTAAACTCTCCCTGTACCTTTTTTGGAACAATTCCTAAAGGTGAGACCCTTAAGGTTTCCAGAGGGGGCACCGCGATAGGACCCAATGCTCTCCCTTCCTTTACTTCCTTGGAATTTTTTTCCTGAACCACCTTTTCCATTCCACACACAGATTTCAGATTCCGCGCAAAAAATGCTTTGCGCTCACCAATAGCCGGGATCCTAAAGCCAAACTTAAAACCGTCCAACAAATAAATAGCATCTGCCCTGCAGGGGTAATCATGTAGCCAAACTTCCAAGACTGTGACCCTAATTGGACTGGGGCCCTTTTCCAGGGTTACCCCCACAACTGCTGGGTTGTTTGCCTCCTCCTGCACCCCTAGTCTGACGTTGGGCCCCTGCTCGAACACACAGCATTTTGGGGTGCTGACCCCCACATGCTGCACACTCATGCCTGAAACGGCATGGTTTTCTGGTGCAACTGCCTTTGGCATTGTAGTCCCAGCAAAGCAGGCGGGGTTGAACCACCTGCCCCGCTCCTACATGGGGATTTTGAGTCTGGGCAACCTTTCTATTCAAATGTCCGCTATCAAACCTATCCCCCAGATTAGGTCTGGCTGGCATCATAGACTGCAGCCAAAGATCCGGCTGGGGCTCATCCCATCTGAGGTTCGGATGAATCATGCTGCACGTACGAAAGGCTTCATCGTAGCTAAGCCAAGCCTGCCCAGCGAAATCTACGTAGGCGCGGTATATTAAATCCAAATATTGAAAAAGGGATTGCGCCCGCCATGGTTGGGCCTTTACAACCACCCCGGCGTAAATTAAAAATCCTGGTAGCCAATTGGACCATGTCCTGTCTGGCTTCTTTCTCCTACGCCTTTCCTTGTCCTTTTCATCCTCCTTGTCTAAGTCCTTTTTTCCCACATTTCTATTTAACTACTCGAATAAATCTACATATTTGCCCATCCAAATTTTCTCTCGCGTGGCCGGGGTGAGATGATTGCCTAAAGGCATTGAGTAATTGCCAAATGGCAATGCACACAGTGGCACAGTATTGTAACCCGTGTCTGGAACAGATGGGTATGACCAAACCCCTAGGCCAGCTGTAGTGCTAACCGTTGATGGAAACACAACCTGGGGATATGGCACAGCCCATCCCCCAAATTGCATGCTAGAACAGGGCCACGAAGCGTTCGGGGCCCTAAAACCCTGTGTGTCATAAGGCGTAAAGCAGGGGGAATTAAATTGCCTGCTGCCAGCCCAAGGCCAGGCAGGGATCGGTGATGAAGTGCCCGGTGTAGCGACTGACTCACCAGCTGAAGGTATCTCCAGGCTTGCGTCATCCCTGCCATATATCTGCTCTGGATCATCTATGTCCACAACTTCCTGCCTGTTGAGAACCTCAGCTGCAGAACTAGACACTGCCATGGTTGAAGGTCTCTGCCTTTTGTCAGTATACCGTGACCGTGGCGTTGCTGTTGCCCCTCCTGCATCAGATCTGGATGTCCCTGCCGACTGCTGCTCAGCTTCAAGAACAGCAAATCTACACATTTACATCATCAGCTGTCGCTTTAAGTTTTGCCCTACGGTGGCTCTTAGCCTCCCTAGCCGAACGGCGTGGCTGCACCTCACTGACCTGAGGTGCCTGTCGCGCTAACCTTTCAGCCTCCAAAGCGGATATTTTTTCTTGTAGCTGCTGCCATACAGGCCATGATTCCTCATCAGATGAGGACTGAGGCGGAGACACTTGTGGAACTGGCCTTTTCTTGGCCGGTTGCTTTCCTTTATTACCCTGACCTTTGTGGCCAGCCATTCTGAACCAAGCACTCAAGTTCTCACAAAAGGCACCACAATTCCCACCAGTCTGGGTGTTGAGCTCAGGAAATAAACCACATTATGTGGACCAGGGCAATCGTAGGGAGAATCTAGCTGCTGAATTAATTATTTATATTCAGACTAGCCTTATTGAATCCAATGCACCCAATGAATTTTTTTTTAAAATAAAGGATGTTGGCCACTTACAATTTGTGAAAGTATAACTAATTTAATGTTAAGCAAAAGCCCTTAATCAATTGCCAGGCTCAATTAATTAAATGATTCCACTAAGCTACCTGTACCCAAATAAACTAATTATTTAATCCTATAATTAAATACTCTATGAAAATCCAAAAGGTTTCCTTTCCCCCACCCTTTTTCTTTTTTTTAAATTTAATAAATTTATTTATTTAAATTTATTTAATTATATATATTTGTTTATTTATTTATTTATTCTAATTTATTTATTTATTTAATAAGTGGTGCCTCGACTTATGACCATAATCCGTTCCAGAAGATGGATGTAACTCGAAATGGTCGTAAGTCGAAGCACCATTTCCCATTGAAATGCATTGGAACGCGATTAATCCGTTCCGGAAAAAAAAATAACAAAAAAAAAAAAAAGAAGCACACAGCAAGCCCGGTTGGAAGGCACTGGGGCTTTAAAAAAAACACAACCAAAAATAAACAGCAAAGCAAGCTCCGTCGCTGGGGCTTTAAAAAAAAAAACAACCCAAAAATAAACAGCAAGGCAAGCTCCATCGCTGGGGCTTTAAAAAAAAACCAAACCAAAAATAGACAGCAAGGCAAGCTCCATCGCTGGGGCTTTAAAAAAAAACCCCAAAAATAAACAGCAAGGCAAGCTCCGTCGCTGGGGCTTAAAAAAAACAATACCAAACCAAAAATAACCAGCAAAGCAAGCCCCGAAGGCGCTGGGACTGCAAAAAAAAAAAAAAAAAAAAAAGGAGCAAGCCCCGTCGCAAGGTGCTGGGGCTGCAAAAAAAAAAATCACCAAAAAACAAAACAACAACACAGCACAGAAACATACCCCCCCCCAGCCCAAAACCACGCTGCAAAACCCACCCAGAACAGTTTTTAAAAAGCAGAAAACAGCACCTTACCTTACCAGGCAGCCTCCTCCAATCGCATACTCTAACTGCTGGGGCGAAAGAGGTACAAAGAAGCAGCCTCTTCGCCACCTACAGTTAGCAATTTGAATTTCCCGCCTTTTCCCCCTGCCTTTTTGTGTTTGTAACTGGAAGCTCTGGCCACAAGTCAAAGCAAAATTTTGCAGCTGGAGCTGGTCGTAACTCGAAATGGTCGTAAGTAGGGATGGTCATAAGTCGAGGCACCACTGTATTTATTTATTTATTTTAGATAAACTAATGAAAAACGAAAAACAATTCAAATTCGACACCTCGTGGCCCCTAGCTATTTCCTCCCAACCACCAAACTGGTTGCGCTATTCCTAAAGTACATAGGATGGGGGGGGGGGAGATCGAAGCGCTAATGGCCGATGAGCCTGAAGGCCATGCTGCAGGTGTCCCAGAGTGTGACGGGTCCACAAGGCCGCGCCGCAACCCAGCTGTTTTTTACCTACCCGGACCTCGCAAACTTAAATTAGTGGGCCGTCGGTCAAGTGCAGCTTTCCCTAGAAAACCGGCCCCTTCCAACCCGGTAAGCCTCAATTTTTATTTATTTATTTATTTATTTAGCTAAGGCCAATAGCCGGTTCAAGCTTCGGTCATGCCGAAGCGCAACCCGCGTAAGGTGCGCAGTTGCGATCCCCCCTTCTCTCCGATCTACCCTCCACCCGTAATAACAAAATTATTTAACTTAGATCAAGTAATTAAATTAATTAACTTCACGAAAGGAGTGATAAGGCAACTAAAAACCCGCGTAAGAAAAAAAACAAAGTTGTTAATCAGACTGCAGAGGGTAGCCGGTGCTATCCCCCGCAGACTCTCCAAGCATTGCTTTCGCAGGCCTCAAACGATGACGCAGTTTGCCAAAGCGCAGTGTAGCAGAGCTGTATCCTTCTCTGATGCCAGGAAAGGAAGAGGGCGGGGAGAGGGGGGAACATCCTTAAATAACCTAACGTTCCCCCCTCTTGCCAATGACGATTACCGCGGGACTAGGAGTCTCACGTCATCCGGGGAGGGAGGCAAAGGCAAGCCGTGCTGCTGAAGCTTCCTGCTCAGCAGCGGCTCGATCATTTCTCATAATCTACACAGTCAATTGAGTAGGGTCAGTTACTCCCCCCAGTACTGTCCCTGGGAGAGTTTGGATCAAATTATCCTCGTCTCTGCTCAGAGTCTTGCAGTGTGTCTATGTCCAGCTCTGCCATGCTGGAATTTAAAGATAGGCTTCAAGCAAAACTTTCTACACTTTTAACCAACCAACTTTCTATGTTGGAGGAGAGTGTTAATGAATCTGTTTAGGGACTCACCTCCTGGGATAACTTGCTGGCTGAGTAATTTAACAGTCTGCTCCAAATTTCTCCTCCAGCATTTTAAGTATTGTCTCCTTTAGGATACAATTGACCCTTTGGACTAAGTCTGTTGCCTGGGGATATATGGGTGGCAGTAAACCCAGGTTAACTCCTTCTGTTCTGCCGGCTCAGTTATCTCTTTTCCCTAGAAATTTCTGGCATTATTGTTCTGGATCTCTTGTGGGGTTCTTCTCCCCAGAGCCCACAAGCCTGCCAAATTTGCTCAGGCTTAACTTCCACAGGATATACGGAAGTTTTTCTGCCCTGCCACTATATGTTGACTGCAAGGAGGGTAATTCTGAATAAAGGTCAATTTCCCTGTATAGCCCATATCCGGGTAATGAATGTCTGTCCTGTTGCCCATGTCTAGTGTGTGCCCAATTTGCCAGGGCTGTTTCTACCCCTTAGACCCTGGCTAGATACATCTAGATTCATTCCAATCTGGCTTCAGGCCTGGTTATGGGACAGAGACTGCTCTGGTCACTTTGGTGGATGACTTACACCAGGAACTGTACAAGGGGAGTATATCCCTGTTGGTTCTATTAGACCTCTCAGCAGCTTTTTACCATGGCATCCTTCTCTCCTGTTCCTCTGGGATGGGACTTGGAGGCACTGGTTTACAGTGGCTCTGATCCTTCCTGAAGGAGAGAGAAGGTGGTGCTGAGGGATTCCTGTTTGACACCCTGGCAGCTAGCTTGCAGGGTCCCTCGGGGTTCCATTTTGTCTCCTATATTATTTAACATCTACATGAAATCACTGGGAGAGATTGTCTGGCGTTTTGGGGTTTGATGTCACCAGTATGTCAATGACATCCAGCTCTATCTCTCTTTGTCATCTAAATCAGAGAAAGTTACTTCAACTCTAGATAGGAGAGCCGATATTGGAGCATCTCTCCCCAAAATCAACTGCCCGACCCACCAGATTATTGCAGACGAGGCTCCTCTGGGTAGCCACCCCGAGGGAGGCCCATAAATCTTCTACAAAAGGTAGGGCATTCTTCGCAGTGGTTCCATCTTTGTGGAACCATCTCGTGGAGGAACTATGCCTGGCCCCCTCCCTGTTGACATTCAAGAGGCAATTGAAGACATGGCTCTTCAGGGAGGCTTTCCACTCCGAGCCTAGTTGAGTTGAGGTTGATCTTACATCTCCATCCAGTTACTGCTATTTTTATGATTTATTTTTTTGCTCAGTTTCAACTTTGCTCTGGCTCCTTCTGTCTTCATATGGTTTGTTCGTTTCATGGTTTCTATTATATTATTTTACTATGACTGCGTATTTTAATGTGAACCACCCAGAGTAGTGCTGTTGCATGAATGGGAGCAATAAACAAACAAACAAACAAACAAATAATCTCATCCACTTTGCTTTATCTCACTCTGATCTAACCTGACACATCTGACAACTGGATTGTTGCTGTGGTCCCAAAAGTCCAGCGTCCTTAGTAGCTACGTACAATTTGTGGCCCAAGCTGGGAGGGGGTGCCTCACTCTGCCATTTTGGGGCAAGGCTCCTATGTAGTCTGTGGACCAGTCCTTGTTCTCATTATGGGACAATCAAAAGAACTCCAGGTCTTTCCCTCGTTCGCTGAATTCCTTAACTCTTACCTGAAGGTTTGATAGCCTCCAGACTTTACTATTGATCCTACCATTGTTCCTGACACTGCTTATTATAAAGCCAGATCTCACAACACCCTGTCTCTGGAATTTAGACAATGATGCTCTCGGAAGTTCACAGTCAACTTTGATGGGCCCCACTCAAAATCTCCAAGGGAAAGAGCTATAGCAGTACAAAGGCTTGTTTAGGTTTCACAGGGAGAAAAACCAAACAAACCCATTTACCCTTCTGTGTGTTTTCTCCACGGTGTAATGGTTAGCAGTCAGAATCCCAGGCTGGAAACTGCAACCCTTTGACATATTTACAGTAAGCACATCATCACCAAATAAAGAGAGGAGGGAAAAGGCAACATTTGCAGAAAGTTAATGAAGTGAGTTTGCTAATCCCCTCTTAGATTAGAAGCTTCTTAGTTCCTCAGGGCTTTAGGGACAAAGAAGCAATCGTTATATAGTACACTGAGCCCCAACAAAATTTCAAACCCTGTCCCATTATAATAACTAGTAATGCCCCTGCTACAGTAGGCATCTGTTCCAGTGTGCAATTTGCTACCACACAGGCTGCCTCTCGAGATCAATCTCATAAGCCAGAAGCAGCTGCTCCGGCTGCTCTGGCTCTCCCTCTTCAATTCTTTGGAGCTCTGTCACTAAAATTCCAAACAATAAGTTTGCATTATTACTTTATTTGAGGGAGGCTGGCTTTAAACTGTAACAGCTACAGCAATTGCTCCAAAGTCAAATTTCTTCTCTCAGACTGAAGAATTGTTTAACTAATGAAATTAATTTGCCTGTTTAAAGTCTTCCCCACATCTCTCTCTCTCTCTCACTCCCTCATTCGCTCTCTTTAAAGAAAGAGACAAGATCTTTCGATTTTTAAATAAAGTGGGCTGGCAATGAGTGAGGGGAAGTTATTTGCGTGCTGATTGGGCTGGGGCTGAGCCAAAGAGGGAATCGTTTGGCACGAAGCCAGGCTGAGTTTAAACTTGTGCTTTCCCGTTGCTGTCTGAACAAACTGAGGCAGGGTGGTCAACTTGTATCCCTCCAGATAGTGTTGACTCGCTGCTATCCACCAGCTTTGGCCAGCCTAGCCAGCAACAATAGGAGTTGCAGGCTGTTGATATCTGAATGGACACCAGTGGCCTATGCTTGAACTATGGCCTTTGGATTTCCATGTAAAAATATCAAGGCGAATGGAAGAGACAAGCCCCAAAAGGTTACAAGAAGGCAAGAGGCATGATCTGCAGCTTGCTTTTAAAGACTGCAACTGCTTCTAGAGTGAGCATTGTTTCTGTTCTTTTATTGGGCCATTTTTCTGTTTCTTTTCAACAGTAATGCTTTAGACAGCAAGAACAACTGAACCAAAGAGCTGGGCATGATCCAGTAGAATTACACACACGCACATAATGTTTCACTCATGCTCCTGAGATCAGTGTTTTCTTTCTGAGCTAGTGGCTGTGCTCTTTCTGTACTGAAACACAGGGCTCTGTAAAATTTGGAGAAGGTTAAACCATGCTGCGGGTGTGCAAGATGGGAACTATTTAGGCAATAAGGAAACAAATGCCCAGAGTCTGAGTATTGATTTTTATACACAAAAGGAAGACTGCAGGAGCAGGTGGGATGTTGTGGCTGCAGAACGACCTTGCAGCGTGCCATGAATTCCTGAGGACCTTGACGGCCGCTGAGAAAATTACAAATGTGAATGTCTTTGGACATTTGCTATGTGCTCTCCAGAGCTAATTATCTAGACAACCACTGCCGCTAAGACAAAAATCAGGCTATTCAGGTCCAGAGGAAGAAGGTGGCATCCTCACAGGCATGCCAGAACAAGTAGATGGCTCTTTTCAGTGCCACAGCACACGTGGAGCTCACCTGCTGTTAGACCCTCAGGAGATGTCCTCTGCTGGGTAGCCAGTACCATGCAGCTATGAAAGAAGGTTAATGCCTATGACAGAGAGGAGGAAGATGGGGTGGGCTGAGCAAGGTATCTATGATAACCAAGACAATTCTGTCTGTTTTGTCTTTCATCCTTTTCAACATTCATCAACAAAATAGCACACATCATTAATATTTGTGCATCTTTTCAGCTCTATGTATGTCCACAAACATTCCCCAATAGGAAATTTGATTCTTCAACAGGAGCGCAGATCGATTAAAAGTCAACTGCAATTCTACTCCTTGACCAGCAATTCTGAATATGTCTGCCTTTTGTGGGTTAAGTTTCAATTTGCTAGATAACATCTCTTAGCCTTCTGGAATCAGCATTATTGGAAGAATCAAAGCTAGCTGTGAAAAGTCCATACTAGATAGATAGGCTAGCGGAATATAGTGACTAGTTGTTTCAGTAGCCACTGCACAGATTTTTTAAAAAAACTATGGGGACACGTTCCTACTGTCTAGTTCCTGCTACAGACCAATCAAGGTGACCAAAGCTGTTTCCACCCCAAAAGCAGATCAAAAAGCAGACTTTAAAAGATCCCAAAATTAAAGAATTTAGGAATTTAGCAGTAACTGTATTTACCAGAATCAGTATTTGCTGTATGCATAGCTCAGTGAGTTGGAGCTCTGACTGCGGAGCTAGAGGTTGGGAGTTTGATTCTCCACTGTGCCTCATGGCAGAAGAGCCAACCTGTGTAGCCCTGAGTAAACTCCTGGAGGCAAGAGTGCATTGAGAAGAAGGGAGTAGAAAACCACTTTTGAGTCCTCTACCTAAGAAAACCCTGACAAAGGTTGGAATCAGTGGAACATAATAATAATTCTTAGATCAATATACAGAGAGGCAGACAACGTCCATGGACTGGGTGACACATTAGATGCCCCAGAATCTATCAGCGGTGTATCCACTCCCTCCACTTCCATGGGTGAATTCACCTTCTCTGTAGTGCTGGCAAAACTATCACTTTTTTACTTGTAAAGAAATTGTGTGGGGCCCACGTGCTTTGCTTCTAAACACAATCACTCTTCCAGGAGCCACCAAGAAATGTGAATCTCCTTGCAAAGAAGGCGTGCACTCCACATGTGCTTTGTTGTCCTGTAAAAAGCAGCCATTTTTTCCATGGCAGCAGCACATTTGGCAGAAATATAAAAAATTGTCACTTTTAAAAAATATATAAATCTTGTTTTTGAGGAAAATCACACTTCTAGAATCTTCCAGGAGTGTGATTTTCCTGAAACACAAAGCATGTGAAGTCCACACAATTAGAATGTAGAGCTGTTGCCATTATGATGGATTCAGTGACAAGGGTTATAGGAAAGCCGGGCGGGGCTGGAAAAACAGCCAAAGGTCCACCCATGTCCTGTGGAATGTATGTTGCCCACCTCTGATTTCAAGATCATTTCACATTTAGAGATCATTTTGGGAAACATTCAACACTAAAAAGCCAAAAGCAGAGTAGAATAGATGGGGAAACAAACACTTCCCAGAAGAAATACCTCATATGATTAATGCAATTAACTAATATATTGCAGCTTTTGGTTAACCAGGTTCTGTACAAATGGTGACCCATCACACCTAACTGTTGCACCAACCCAACCATACACAGGAAGAATCAATTTCCTGATTTTTTTTTTCTTTTTCTTGCCAGCCTGACTTGCAAACCAAAGGAGACTTGTGTTCAGGTTGGCTGGTTGCAAGCATGTGTCTAAAACTTTCCAGGACTGGAAATGGACTTCTTTTGACTTTTTTTTTAAAAAAAATCATTTTATTTTATTTATTTATTTTGGTAGGAGAGCCATCAAGAGGCTGCAAAACTGGCCAACCTGCACTTTGACTACATCTAGTTTAGAATATCCTGGCCTGTTATGTTTGTTTGTATTTCCTTCTGATTTCTTAAATATCATTTCTGAACTCACACTACTCATTTTTAAGTGTGAATCCTGTTTATTTTTAGTTGTTCTTCAACTCATATTTTTTGGTCCAGTTCTTCTTGAAGTCAGGAGGAACCTAGTCTCTGATTTCAGATTCTTACAAAACTTATGGATCTGTTAATACACAATGGTTGACATCCAGTAGTAAGCTGTAATGAGAGTAGGCCCATCGAACAATGGAACTTACAGAGGAGTGGACTCACCGAATCCTCACTAATGCAGGGGGTTTATTCTAGTTGCAACTCACTACTGGATTTCAGCCACTAAATCACTCATCACTAGTGGAAAGTTCCAGACCTTAAAAGAGTGTGTTTTTTTAAAATTTGTTTCAAGTTCTTGTATCCTACCTTTCTTATGAGCAAAGAAATCAAGGTGGTTTGTAGTGTATTGCAATATGAAATAGAATCATTAAAATATTGCAAAATAAAAGCCTCCAACCACAAGAAATTTAAGATTACAGCACTATAAAATTATTTAAGATTCACTGAATAATTGCCACATTTCCAGTAATTTTTACAGCCAAGTCAACGAAGTAGCAATATTTAAAGTGAAAAATGATACTCGTATATATAAAATGTCCTGTACAGGAGATAAAATGCTATTTAATTACCTTCAATTTGTATAATTTATTCTCCCATACTAATCAGTGGTACACATTTCTAGTAAGATGAACAAATTTTTATGTAGCTTTAGATAACTCCAATTACTAGCCTTGCTATAGCAATAACCTATAATTTCAATTACTGCCTTTGTGCCACTATAACCCATGGGGAAAGAAAGGTAGTAGTACAGGCAGACAGTGTTGCAATTCATTTATACAATAAAATTTGGACAACAGAACTTTAATACAGCAACTAAAATGCATTGATACGTAGAAGGACAGCAAAGCCTACAATACTGAAATCATAATATAGTTCTTATCATACCAATCAAATATCTTGGGAATGGAATGGGTTAGTTCTGATTCTTTCCATTCCCTAAGTTATTCTAAAGCTTCTCAGGGTCGCTTAGAATGTTGGACCACAACTCCTTTGAGTCAAGATAGCTAAGCTATCTGTTACTTGTGATGTACATCAGCTGTGCTGCTGGAAATAACTAAATCAGGCCAAGCAGAAACTGTACTGTTGGAGACAGGAACAGGAAGAAATATTTTGCCTTTTTCAGCAAACTCCCTATTTAAAAACTTCCCAGCTGGCAATTATTTCATTAGCTAGGGTATTACATCACTCAAAGAATTATGTCTGTGTATATGTGTGGCAGTCTTATTCTGTTCCCCCATTCAGTTCACGGAAAATAACTGGGATATACCCAAGGAATCAGATCTCATTACTGGCAGGGGGGTGGGGGATATTATTCCAGAGGGAGGCTTTGCTAGAAGATATTTCACATGTCAGATTGATGTAGAGAGTGTGACAAAACAGGAACTGTCAGGTTAATAGAATTGCTATTGGGATAAGCCATCTCCCTCCAGGTCAAAGGCAGCAGAGGCCACTATGCATTGTTATATGTGACTGAAGACAGTGAAGTCTTCCAAACACATCAGTAAACCTATGGTTGTAATCCTGTTCGTGTATGTTTTGCAGCATAAGCCTGATAATATCATCAACCAGGGCAATTATTTGGAAATTAAACATTTCCTCTTTCCTTCCTTTGTGAGGGGAGGAGGAGAAGTTTAATTTTAAAAAAAACATTGCCCCAGCTCATGATATAATCAGCTTCACACCATATAACTTACACGAACAGGATTGCAGTCAATAGATACCTAGAGATATGATAGTAGGTCAGAATCTATATTTATATTGGGAACATCATCTTTCTAGAATTACATAGAATAATTTTAAAGAGAAATAATGATTGTAGAACTGCAGTGCTGGAAGGAATTTTATGGATCATCAAGTACAGATCCTTTCAGGGAGGAAGAGTGGGGAATCAAACTCCCAACCTCTAGCTTCACACACAGTTGCCTAAACCACCGAGCTATCCAGAGTCCTATCCTTGATATTCTGATCTTATCTCATAAAGCCAGTATAGATTTGCTCATCATATGCAGCAGTGGTTCCCAACCTTGGGTCCCCATATGTTCTTGGACTAAAACTCTCAGAAGTCATCATCACTAGCTGTGCTGGCCAGGATTTTTGGGAGTTGTAGTCCAATAACATTTGGGAATCTGGGGTTGGCAACCACTGAACAGGAAAAGGATTGGGTAAAGCACCATTTTCCAACAAATCAAGAATAGATACTTACAAAAATTTTATGCCTACTTTTATGTCCTTGCTATGATAAATCATAGTGACAGCCCATGTGAGTTTGCTTCCTTTTGACTGATTAAAAAAAGGAAAAATAAGACCAGAGCACAGACAGAGTTCTGACTCCTGTCCTCTGAAGATGCCGGCCACAGAGACTGGCGAAACATTAGGAAGAAAAACCTTAAGAACACGGCCAAACAGCCCGGAAAACCCACAACAACCATCGGATCCCGGCCGTGAAAGCCTTCGAGAATACATTGAAAAATAAGACCTCGATCTTTATCATAACCAGAGGATTTTGTGAAAGAACTACTGTCCATCTGAAGAGAAAACAGAGATGTAGCCCAAATGATTCATGATAAAGTCCCATTGATTTCAGTGAGGCATTTACTTGCCCAGTGGATTAGCTTCAGTCTTTCACCAAGATCAATAAAGATGAAAAATGCTTGGCTTTCACTTGATCATTTATGTTCAATGCTAGTATGCAACATAACCACTCTCTCCTCCCAATTTCCGCTCTCATACAGCATTCTAGACTTTCCTTTCTGCCTATGATATTTCAAATGTTATACTCTTTCACCAGAATAAATTGATCATAGAATCATAGAATCATAGAAAAGTGAAGTTAGAACAGGCCTACAAGGCCATCAAGTCCAACCCCCTGCTCAATGCAGGAATACAGTCAAAGCATATCTGTTGTTGTTGTTGTTTAGTCGTTAAGTCGTGTCCGACTCTTCGTGACCCCATGGACCAGAGCACGCCAGGCCCTCCTGTCTTCCACTGCCTCCCGGAGTTGGGTCAAATTCATGTTGGTAGCTTCAATGACACTGTCCAACCATCTCGTCCTCTGTCGTCCCCTTCTCCTCTTGCCTTCACACTTTCCCAACATCAGGGTCTTTTCCAGGGAGTCTTCTCTTCTCATGAGATGGCCAAAGTATTGGAGCCTCAGCTTCAGGATCTGTCCTTTCAGTGAGCACTCAGGGTTGATTTCCTTCAGAACTGATAGGTTTGATCTCCTTGCAGTCCAGGGGACTCTCAAGAGCCTCCTCCAGCACCACAATTCAAAAGCATCAATTCTTTGGCAGTCAGCCTTCTTTATGGTCCAGCTCTCACTTCCATACATCGCTACTGGAAAAACCACAGCTTTGACTATGCGGCCCTTTGTCGGCAAGGTGATGTCTCTGCTTTTTAAGATGTTGTCTAGGTTTGTCATCGCTTTCCTCCCAAGAAGCAGGTGTCTTTTAATTTCGTGGCTGCTGTCACCATCTGCAGTGATCATGGAGCCCAGGAAAGTCAAATCTGTCATTGCCTCCATATCTTCCCCTTCTATTTGCCAGGAGGTGATGGGACCAGTGGCCATGATCTCAGTTTTTTTGATGTTGAGCTTCAGACCAGTTTTTGCGCTCTCCTCTTTCACCCTCATTAAGAGGTTCTTTAATTCCTCCTCACTTTCTGCCATCAGAATGGTATGGTCTGCATATCTGAGGTTGTTGATATTTCTTCCGGCAATCTTAATTCCGGCTTGGGATTCATCCAGTCTTGCCTTTCGCATGACAAAGCACATCTGCCAGGTGATTATCTAAGTTTTTCTTGAATGCCTCCAGTGTTGGAGCACTCACCAACTCCCGAGGTAACTGGGTCCACTATTGTACTGCTCTAACAGTTAGGAAGTCTCTCCTGATATTCAGCTGAAATCTGTCTTCCTTTAACTTGAGCCCATTGTTGCGTGTCCTGCACTCTGGGATGATCAAGAACAGAACTTGCCCCTCCTCTGTATGACAGCCTTTCAAATATTTGAAAAGCGCTATCATATCACCCCTCAGCCTTCTTTTCTCAAGGCTAAACATGCCCAATTCTTTCAGCCTTTCCTCATAAGGCTTGGTTTCCAGCCCCCTGATCATCCTTGTCGCCCTCCTCTGAACTTGTTCCAATTTGTTAACATCCTTCTTGAAGTGTGGTGTCCAGAAATGGACACAATGCTCAAGGTGAGGCCTAACCAGTGCTGAATAGAGGGGGACTAGCCCTCGCGGGATTTGGAAACTATACTTTTATTAATGCAGCCTAAAATAGCATTTGCCTATTTTGTAGCCACATCACAATGTTGGCTCATATTTATTGAAGAGTGCCAGGCCCAGGACTGAGCCTTTGGGTACCCCACTTGTTACCTCCTCCCAGTCAGAGAAGGACCCATTAATCATCACCCTCTGAGTACGATTCTGTAGCCAATTGTGTATCCATCTGACACTTGATCTATCCAGCCCACACCTAGTTAGCTTGCTAATCAGGATATCATGGGGCACTTTGCAAAAAGCTTTGCTGAAGTCAAGATATACTACGTCTACAGCATTCCCTCTGTCTGTCAGGGAGGTGACCTGATCAAAAAACGAGATCACATTTCCTCTTTTTTGCCCTTTTTTGAAGATAGGGACAACATTGGCCCTCCTCCAGTCCTCTGGCACCTCACCTGTTTCCCATGATTTCAAGAAAATAATGGATAGCGGTTCTGAGAGTTCTTCAGCCAGTTCCTTCAGTATTCTCGGATGCAGTTCATCCGGCCCTGGAGATTTGAACTCGTTCAAGGTGGTAAGGTATTCCTTGGCTTTTTGTTTATCAATCTCCATCTGCAATCCTGTTCCCCCTCCCCCCCCACTTGCACTTCCAATTTGTTTGGAAGTTCATAGTCTGTCTTATGGGAAAAGACTGAACTAAAATAGGAATTGAGCACGTCTGCCTTTTCTTTGTCCTCTGTTATCATTTTTCCATCTCCATTGCGGAGCTGTGCCACTATGTCTTTTGCTACTCACATACCTGAAGAATGCTTTTTTATTGCTTTTAGTGTCTCTAGCTAACCTCAGCTCATTGTCAGCTTTTGCCCTCCTAATGCAATCCCAGCTTTTATTTGCTACTTGTGTGTACTCATCCTTGGTGGCCTGGCCTTCTTTCCACTTCCTGTACATGTCTTCTTTATTTTTAGGTCCTCCCTGAGCTTTTTGTGAAGCCACACTGGCCTTTTTTGCTGCCTCCCACCTTTTTTTCTTATTGGAATTGTTTGTAGTTGTGCCTTTAGAATTTCTTTTTTAGAAGCTCCCACCCTTCTTGGACTCCTTTTCTTGTTAGGGTCTTCTGCCATGGGACCTTACTCATTCTTGTTCTGAGACTATTAAAATTGGCTTTTTTAAAAATGAAGCAGAAGTGTGCGGCTACACTCTGCTTTCGTTTCCTTTGAAATCAAGAATTCTAGGAGGACATGGTCACTCTCGCCTAGAGTTCCCCTTACTGCCACTTCCCCCACCAAGTCATCTCTGTTGGTCAGAATCAAGTCAAGGATAGCAAATCCTCTAGTTTCTTTCTCCACTTTTTGTAGGAGAAAATTATCAGCCGCACAAGCCAAGAATTTCTTGGAAGGGCCATACTTGGCAGAATTTGCTTCCCAACATATATCTGGATAATTGAAATCTCCCATCACTATTACATCATGTCTCTTTGAAAACCCTGCAATTTGTTTTTCAAAAGTTTTGTCTGCTTCCTCTCTTTGATTGGGTGGTCGGTAGTAGACTCCAACTACCAAGTTCCTTTTGTTTTTTGCCCCAACTAGATAGATCCAGATGCTCTCAATGGGACAGCCAATCTCCTCCTCTTGTATTTCTGTGCAGGAATGCGTATTTTGACATATACTGCCACTCCACCTCCCTTTTTATTCTGTTCTTTTTGATCAGTTTATATCCCTCAATTGCTGTATTCCAGTCATGGGAGTCATCCCACCAAGTTTCAGTTATTCCTGTCAAGTCATACCTCCAAAATTAAAATTTCCAGTTCTTCTTGTTTGTTTCCCATACTCCTGGCATTCGTATACAGACACTGGAGGTTGTGTCATTTGTGGCCTGTTTGTCTTTGTACATTTTAATGAATATTATTATGATTATTATTATGATTATTGTCATCTTTATTATTGTTAATGTTATTATTGTTGCCCTTTTGATCAGTTTGGTCCATTCCTCTTATTGTGTGTAAGGCTTCATCTACCCTTAACTCTGTGCTTGCGTCTCTCTTCCCTTCCAATTTTAGTTTAAAGCCCTCCTGATGAAGTTCTTCATGCTGTGGGCAAACACATTCTTCCCAGTCCTTGTTAGATGCAAGTCGTCTCTTGTTAGCAGTCCTTCTTCCAGGAAACGTAGCCCGTGGTCCCAAAATCCAAACCCCTCTTGTCGACTCCACCTTTGTAGCCAGTCATTCACCCAGAGGATCTTCCTTTCGATTCCTCTTCCGAGCACCGGTAGGATGGATGAAAAAATTATCTGGGGCCCAAAGTCCTTGAGTTTCGTTTGTGTTGTTTGTTCCCATGTGGACAAGAAGAAAGGGATATGTATCTGTAGGTTTCATGAGTGATGGCAATCCTTCCATCACATCCCTTTTCTGTCCTCCAGGGAGACAGCATACCTGGCAAGTCCATGGATCCTCCCGGCATATTTTGGTCTCAATTCCATGTAGTAGGGAGTCCCCTACTACAACTACTCTCCTCTTCTTCTTTTTGTAGGGTGTGGGTTCAGTGACTGTATTCTGCTGCACTTCAGCCCTACTCATGTCCTCCTGGGGGGTGTACTCTCTATGCTGTCCGACCAACTCTTCGTCAAGTAACTGAAAGCAGTTTTGTAGTTCCACCGGAAAAGAGTGTCTTCTCCTTCTTTTGCTCCTAACTGTGATTCTTTTCCATGGTGGTTCCTCCACTATGTTTGTAGCCTCTACAGCAGTGTTCCCCAACCTTTTCCGGTCCGCGGACCGGCTGGGGAAGGCGGGGCCGCCATTTTGCGCAGGCGCGCGCAGGCCCGCACAAGAGCGTGCCGCCACTTTTTGCATGCGCACGCACGCTCATGCACATGCGCAAACGGCAGCACGCGCATGCTCATGCACATGCGCAAAACGGCAGCACGCGCTTGTGCGGGCCCGCACGCATGCGCAAATGGCGGTGCGGCGCTCGTGCGGGCATGCCGGAGCGCGCGCGCAGGCGCAAACGGGCGGCACGGGGGTGAGTGCGCGTGGGGAGGTCTCTCTTGCCAGCCCAGGAACACTCAGGAACAAAGAGAAACATAGCACAAACTTTGCAAGTAACCACAACTGAATTGTCTCCACCCTCCATAATCCCATCTATCTTTTTTACTTTAAACTGTTTGTTTAGGATACCTGTCCTTCTTGTTCTGTTAGTTTAAATGTAGTTGTACATCTACCCAAAGGAACACAAAAATTTGTTAGGGGCCTCCCCCAGCCAACTCCCTGTTTTCTCTCCTGTTCACGAGCTCTGGTCGCGAGCTCCCTGGGCCTGCCTTTAGCTTTATTTGTCAGCTGTGCTCTGCCCGGAGTCAGGAATCAAAAGGCCCTCCCAGAACTCACAGCTACTACTTATAGCCCTCAACAGTAATCAGGACACTCCCCTTTCTGTTAGGCCAATCACATGGCTCTTCCTGTTAAGGACACACTTCAGGCCCTTTCCTGGTGTTACTCTAGAGAAAATCCACTTACCTCTCTGTCTTTGTCTCCTTGGTCTCCTTCTTATCTCTCCTGCGGCAAACTCCCTGTTTGCTCTCCTGTTCGCAAGCTCTGGTCATGAGCTCCCTGGGTCTGCCTTTAGCTTTATTTGTCAGCTGTGCTCTGCCCGGAGTCAGGAATCAAAAAGAGATAAAAGAGACTACATTTCCAATTTTGTAATAGTTATCAATAGAGATGGGCACTAACCGCTGCTTTGGCGGTTTGTTCCAGTTCATTTATCGGCCAAACAGATGTTTAGCACTTCCCAGCCCCACCTCCTCCGGGCACTGTCTCTGAGTGGGCACCCACTGGAGGAGGAGGTGCTGGGAAGTGCTGAACGCTCTTCAGCCGATAAATGAACCAGCACAAACTGCTGAACGAAATTGTCTAAATTTAGACAAATATTATGCAGATTTGTCTATAATGGTTCTCTTTCACAAAGCCTAAGTTCACCTTACAGTATTTTTATGCTTTGATATTCTTTATAACAGATCAAACCCATGAGATTGGGCTGTCTGAAGCTGACCAGCAAATAGTGCTACACACTCCCCACTTGAGATCCATGCTACCTAAAGCTGGCTGGACATTTTTTTCCCCCAGCTCACATGACACAGAAATTGCCAGAAGCACATCTTCCCCCATCAACAGTAAAAGGGAAATTTGAAGAAACTAAATACTTTGCTGCCCTGGTATCATAACATCTTAGCTCACAGTCCGTATGGTGTAGTGCAGGGGTGGGCAATTAATTTATATAGGGGGCCACATGAAAAATCTGAACTGTGTTCGGGGGCCGAACCAACTTTACTTAAAAATAAAATGAAACAGTGATGTTATGATTTTTTTTTAAACTTGTTAATCTTCACAAATACTAAAGAGTTTTTTTGCGGTATGTTAAAGAGAAGCAACTGTGGCGGGCCGGACAGGAGCGGCTCGCGGACCGTATGTGGCCCGCGGGCCGCACTTTGCCCAGGTCTGGTGTAGTGGGTAGAGTGGTGGATTAGGACTGAGGAAACTTTGGTTTCAATCCTTGCTCAGCCATAGAAAGTTACTGGGAAGGGTGATGGCACTGGTGGAGCTACTCCTTAAACATCTCACATACTTTGGAAACCCTGTTAGGATTATTGTGAGTCAGATGCAACTTATCAGTATATAACAAACCTTCTGCTACCTCACTTTACCTAATGATAGAGCCAGCCCCACTTTGTAAGAGTATTACTAGGTAATGACTAGCTGTTGACTGGACAGAAACAAAAGGAAACAAAACCTAAAACAAATGTGACCAACCATCCACCACCTAATCTTTATGACTTCAATGAGCACATCGTGATGAAATCATACTGCCACTTGGGATGGCCCTGAGCAGATTAAGTATAAAAATACCTTTGAACTCTTTTAACACTATGAGCCTTCCAAAAAGCTTTAACCGTCATCTAGCCCAATCCCATGTGAATGCAAAAAAAACCCAACTCATTCCTACAACATTCTTGACAGTTTGCCATTTCTTTCTTTCTTTGTTCGTCGACCAGATTTATCTCTCCCCTCTTCTGAAAAATGGGACTCAATGTGGTTGAGAACAAAACTGAATAAAATACAATTAAGTGATTCAAATACTAAAAAAAAATTAGGTCATAAAAATATAGTTTAGAACAATTACGAATATTTCAATAAGCATTGTATAAGAAAGCATGTCCAGCCTGTAAAAAAAATCCATTCCTTAGTGTATGAGAGTTGCCAAAAGCATAGCCAAATCAAAAGGAATTTATTTACTTATTGATAGAAGGACAGCAGGAGGCCAGATCAGCTTTCCTTGGAAAGGAGTTCCAGAACCTGGGAGAAGATGTTGAAATACTACTGTTTTGCATTCCCATAGCATATTCTTCTGAGGGTAGAAGGACCACGAGAAAGGCCTTCCCTGAAGATCAAAAAGTCAAGGCAGCCTCATATGAGGGAAGGAAGTCCTTCAGATGTTGTGGTATCAGTGCAGAAGACCTTTGTCATGGTGAGGAGACTCAGCGCTAGGTAATGTCCCCACTATACCCAGGCTTCTGTCTATGCCTAGGCCGCTGTAAGAAACCAGCTTTGCTCTCTTTTTTTTGCAGAGCTTCATTCTCTTCTCATGCCTTCTTTATCAATATGATAGAACATTGCTTGGAAAAGTATGCTGTAGGAATGTATTTACACCATGATGTTCTCAGCAGAGGTTCAGGACTAGCCACCTGGTGAGAATGATATCACAAATGGGTGGCTCTGAAATGTGTTTACATCTAAATGTTTGATTCTCTTATCATTTGCCAATAAGGGAGATTCTCTGTTATCATTATGCCAATTAGTGGGATGTAACTGCAGGGAAAGTTGGCTGACACAGATTTCATTAGGAAGTAGGTGCAATTACTTTCTATACGTAAAGCCCAGATATCTCTATTTGTAGGCCTAGATCCCCAGAAGGTGCCCCCCCCACAGTGATTTCAGAGGCAGCCTGCTCTTCAGTGCCTTATATCAAGCAGAAGGGCATAAAGTTGATCCTTCTGAATACTTTGCTGTTCATGTTTTCTGTTCTACTGTCTCGAAAGATTTTAGCTTCCCTTCAGTGGTGTTTTTATTAACAGCCAAGGTTGGCAAGAGAGATACCCAAATAATATAGGGCTTCATAAAACATAATCAATCCTTTGAATTGTTGACCATTCAGTCTGTGCTTTAAAATCTCTCACAGAGGAGATTCTGTGGCATTCTGAGACAGTCTACTCTGAGGTAGTTCACAATCCCATGCTGTCAAGACGTTTTCCGTAGTGTTTAGCTGAAATATATTTGCTTATGATTGAAATCCATGGGTTAACATTACTCTGTCATGGAACAGAAAAAAATTTGGTCTCATGCTTTGTGTGAAATAGACTGTGAAATATTTGAATACAGCAGGACTGCAATATCTGTGAAGGGTTGGTTGCAAGCTCCTCTCAGCAGATGTTGAAAAATTCCAAACTAGTGAATGCTATACATAGCATGGTCTTTGGCTCTCTCTATTGGCCAGTTTTGGTAAATATGCTGTACACGTATTTCTGGGGGTGGTGGTGTTATTTAATAATTTCAGGCAGCAGATAAGTAAGCCTGTGAATACTGATCCCATAGATGACGGATCCTGCCATATAGCAATCACAATGTCTCTTCTCTTTTCTCCAGGTTAAACATATTTTTTCCCCTCATAGAACTTAATCTCCAGGCCGCTCACGGTGTTTTCCATTTTCCTTTGAACATTTGGCTTGTTTGTTTTCATATGATATTTTTGCAAGATATTGATGGGAGGGGTTGTTCAGAGAAATATCATTATGAAATACCACCTCAATGTGAAAAATATACTATGGTCACTTGTTATAAACACTTTTCTCATGCAGTGCGGCAAAGCAGAGGAGCTTCACAATTAGAAGCAAACCTGACCGTTGTAAAAGAAGTATGGTTATCCTTTAACACAGGGGTCCCCAATCCCCAGGCCGCAGACCGGTCCCGGTCCATGGCCTTGGAAGGACCGGGCCGCCGAGACATTTTCAAGGGCTGAAGGAACGTGTGCATACGCGCGTATGCGCGTGCACACTCCCATCTGCATGCATGCACGCATGCATGCATGCACTCACACACACATGTATGGGCACACACACACATGCCCGCCCCCTCATGGACACCTGCCCACCTCCTGCATGCACGCATGCACCCCCGCCCACCTCCCGCATGCACGCACACACCCCTGCACACACGCACAGATGCCCGCACACACACACGCATCCCGCACGGACACCTGCACACCTCCCGCATGCATGCACGCACCCCCGCCTGCCTCCCGCATGCACGCAGGCCCCCTGTGCCCGCCCCATTGCCCGCTCACACAAGACACACGCCACCACCCCACCACCCCACCCCGATCCTCGGGAGAATGGTCTTCAACTAAACCGGTCCCTGGTGTAAAAATGGTTGGGACCCACTGCTTTCTTTTCAGAAATTGAAAACTAATCCCTTTTGTTTGGTGATTGGTCTTTGCAAGGAAACAGCATCTGCATGTTGATTATACAAACACGAGAGTTGTGAAAAATGCTTCTCTTCAGTGATAAAACTTTAACACTTCTTGATTCCTTCTAATTGCAGAAATGCTCATCTTGCGTGTTTTGGCCCTATGAAAGAGATTCAGCCAGAACTGAAATATTTCAGGTAGTTGCATTCATATTTCACTTTATTCAGTGTTTTCAAAATATTCACAGAGAAGTTAAACCTTTTGATGATTATGGTTTGTTTAAAAAAGATAATGTAAAATTGTCTCACCTATAGACAATGCTATATTTGTATCTCAGATTTCCCACGAGACTATCACTTCTTTGCTGTTTTCTATACAACACAGATTTGCTCTCTGAAACAATAATTAGGCAAGTAATCTCATCCTTTAGACTGACATCATGAAAATTTTCCAGTGCACCAAGTTTTACATTTGCATGTGAACGTTGCCTAGTAGATACCTCATTATCTAATCAAATTGTAGGAAAGAAAGAAAGAAAACATCTCAGCCACTCTCTTTCAATCGTTTTCGCCTAGCTAGAGATAAAAAGCAAAGGTTGTGCCACCTTTTCCTGGCCTCATCTGCTCCTTGTCACTCTCCACTTGAAAAGTAGAGGTTGCTAAGGGAGAAAAAAATGGGTATCTCAATCCACTATACGATTGCCTCCAAAATGGTAATCCTAGCACCCAGCTTTTTGCATCTCTGCTTTTCTGCTTGATCACAGATGGTGCTACTTCTCCTGAAACAGGAGTGACAAATGTAGGTGCGGCTCTCCAGTTGTTGCTGGGCTGCGATTCCCACCAGCCCTAATAGCCAGAAGAAGTGGGAAAGTTACTTCCAGAAAGTGTGAATATAATGAGATGCTGAACGGCTCAGTAATTGAGCAATAGTAGGACCTGTTGGTGGGCTGTTGGTCAAGTTGTGCAACTGTTCAATTGTTTAGGCAATGGATAGTTCACTGAATGATTGACAGCCCTTTGTCTATCATGGTGGAGAGAGAGAACTGATTCTTATATGCTCTGAGGTGAAACCTGAAAACACAACACTTCAAGTTGATTCTTCAAGTCTTTAGTCTCCATATTCGAACTAACTGTGATGATTTTTGAGCTTCTCTGTTTCTCTCCCACCCCACTACAAAGTTCTGTTCAATTTGGATGTCTCTGAAATCTGTTGAAATCAGCCCCACGCAGTTTGAGACTTGGGATTCATCAGACACACATTCCCTACATCACACTTTTGAAAGCAGAGATGAGAAAGGATTGTTGCCAGTCATCTCAGAAGGGAGCTCTGAAATGGAATTTGTGGACTGATGCAGAGCAGTTTGGCAGGTGAGTATACCTTCAGCTCCATTATGTGTCTTAGGGAACACAACATTTTGAGCATCAGCGGTAGATTAATTAACTTAGAAGGCCCAGTAGTAAATCATATTGTATGGCCTCACATCCTTCTCATCCGCATGAAACTTAGTTCTTAGTTCTAGAAACTTAGTTCTCCATACCCATGGCTTTGTATGCCTGAACTCCTTCAGATCCAAAAAGGCAAGCATCATTTCTCTGTCCTTTCTATCTCATGCTGACACTGGGATTCTGGGAGTTCTGGTCCAAAAAGGTAACTTTTCCAAGCTCTGACTGGACAACATAAAAGCATGGTGGTGGTTGATGGACGTAATCTCCACACAGAAGCACTCCTAGGTGATGGTGATGCAGTGGAGCCTCTCAATAGGGCAAGGACATCAGAGTGTTTTGCACAATGTTTAAATGAGCCATACTAAGAACATGTCAGAATGTTCCAAGAAACACCATCTGTGTGGTGAATATTCCCCCACTGTCTACCCCTCTAGAAACCTTAGGTTTTACATATCACATCACTGGCAATCATACGTTCAGCCATCAGAATTTCCATTTTGCAATCCAGACCAATGAGGTTTGGAGAGGTTTCTCTCATTCTCAGAAGTGAATTGAGCTTGGGATGTTGTTTACTTCGCTGAAATAGCACTGAAAAGGTCAAAGTCGTATTTTTATCACTTTATCAGAGCTGAGGTAATTTGAGTAAAGGAGCACACAGGCAATTATCTCACAGATTTTAAAAACATTGAATCATAGTGCAGTTCCTTCATTCTCAAAGCAAAGCTGTTTTGAAGCTGCATTTAAATCACCTTCAGTCCTGAAAGTGTCTATCAAACCAACGCCAACAACCACAACAAGAAAAAGCAAAGGTAACCTTGTTGGTCAAAAGGGGGACCACATGAAAATCCATATTAGGGTGAATAACTTGTATTAGGTCAACTGAAACGTCACAGAATACTGTGCAAATATTTTTCATCAAGTGTTACGTTACAACAAAGCAACAACAAACAGAAAGAGGTAAAATGGCTGATGTTTAAGACATAGAATCTGCTCTTGTGGTGAATGATGGATGACTCCCCCCACCCCTTTTCTCTTTCAGTATTTAAGCCTCTTCTTTTCTGACAGATGTACCCAAAGCAGCTTACTTACTTATAAAAATAAATGCACATTGAAGAACTAACACTATAGAATAATATAATGAAAGGAAACAATAACACTTGAAAAAATTAATTAGAACACAGCTATAACCAAAGCAGGTAAAAGATAACAAAGACCTGCAGAAATAGGCAGGACTTTATTTGGCTATCAGACACCGACAACTATGGTAACATTCTGAAAAAATGCCATACCAGAAGCAGGACTAGCTGTTCAAGAAGGCCTTACCATACTTCTTTCCTCTGAAACTTGTAGAATGCAAACAGAGGGAACCCACCATGTCTCTCCATAAGTGGAGAAGCTCATGAATTGTTTTCCAGATATCCTGGGCTCAGTGTTTACTTCAATCTTCCCCACAGAGAAGGAAAATCCTTCACTTGAAAGGAAAGTGTTAGGGTTGGAGGAAGGAAATTCAGACCACAGTTCTATCTCCAGAGCCATTGTATAAAAAAAAAACCTTGCCCTCCAAAATATAGGAACATAGGTAAAGGTAAAGGTTCCCCTTGACATTTAGTCCAGTCGTGTCCGACTCTAGGGCGCGGTGCTCATCCCCGTGTCCAAGCCGTAGAGCCAGCGTTTGCCCGTAGACAGTTTCCGTGGTCACGTGGCCAGCGCGACTAGACACGGAACGCCGTTACCTTCCCACCGAGGTGGTACCTATTTTTCTACTCGCATTTTTACATGCTTTCGAACTGCTAGGAACATAGGGTGCACCTTATATGGGGTCAGATCAAGGTCCATCTAGCTCAGCCTTGTCCACATGGACTGGCAGCAGTTCTCAACATCTGTGACAGGAGGACTCTCCCAGTCTATCTGGAGAGAAGGCAGGCATTGAAATGGAGCCTTCTTGAAGCAGCATACGGAGATGCCTCAGCATACCTTCCACTGGGCTACTATTGCTTGGCTGCTCCTTGCCATTTAACATAGATGTGGTTTCTAAGAGAGTGATCAATCAGTAATCAAATCCTTTAGATCAGAGAATGGCAGAGTTATTTCTTTACAACTCCCAGAGTCTCCCAGCCAGCATGGCCAATGCTTTAAACCAGGAGTTAGTCAACTCCAGCTGCGGCTGGACAATGAACTCACATCATCCCTCACCCTTGGCTAAGATTGCCAAGGGTTGATGAGTTGATGAGACTTGCAGTCTGATGACGTCTGGAGATACCCACTTTACCCCTCCCTGAATGTGCTGTACTACACCCCTCATCCTCCTCACCCAGCACAATATTGGTCATGTGGACAGGGGATGAGGAAGCTTGTAGTCCGATACATTGGTAGGATCCCAGGTTAGGAGAGGGTGCTTGTGCTCACATTACAGAAATACTGGAAACCACTGTAGACTTCGCAGGTACATGTGGGTCCACTACTCAGTAACCAGCATGAGTGTTAGGTGGAAAGAGTCCTCACTTTCTCATTGATATTCAGCTCATTTAGAATGGAAAAAAGTCTGTTTTCATACTTCTGGCTTTCTTCTTGTTAAAGACATTTGGGATATCTGTAATGGGAAGCATTTAAGTTGCAATTTTTTGTGCTAGTCCAACAGAGTTTTCTTGGGATATCTCTCTTTAAGCACTCTCATCCCTGATATTTATTTTACACTAGGCATTTTATATGAGCAGAAGCAAAATCAAGATCTCAATTCCTCTGTGGCATCAGCTTGTCTGTTAGGAGGATTTACTTGATGCTGGAATAATTCAGAATGTAGCGATGCCTCACAAATATGGGTAAAGAATGGACTGCTTTCTCTCAGAGCTGAATTGCACATTCCATGTGCAGCTTGCAAGCAAGCCCCTTCTTTCTGCCATTGCCACATGTGCTAGGCCTTCTTAGCACATAAAGAGCCACCTGCAACATTTGAATGCCAGCACCAGACTCACCAAAGGCATGCAGTGCTGTCACTGTTTCTATACACAAAAACATTTGTTCCCTACATCAGAGAAGTGTTGGCACTGCTAGTATGAACTGGGATGTACATGCCTATTTTTTACTAATGTATGGTTTCTTGACAGGAAAAATCAAAGGGGATGAAGATACATGGAGTAGAGAGAAAAAACTTAAATCCATGCCATACTGGTAGATGGCATCCATATTTGGATGCACATCTGATATATGTTCATAGCTCCTGTGATACAGTCACTGGGCGTAAGGATGGAATGGAAAACACTGAAGGGGAAGGGAAATCTTCCTGTTTGCCAAGCCCTCTGCCAACACACCTTTTCCCTCTTATTCCCTTCAATATTGATCTCCCTCCCGTTTGATCAAAGAATGGATACAACATAGAAATCTATGCCATACCCTGTCATCTGAGTAATCATCTTTTCCTGTGAGGTTATGTACTAGCTGTGCTGTGCTATGATTAAGGCATCCAGTTGCACCTATGCTCAGTTCTGACACCATGGGCTGGGTGGTTGTTGATGCATGGGTGGATATATAATATTCTCCTCCCCCCCTCCCCCAGTTTTGAACTCAATGGATGAGGAATCTGTAACACCTAGTCCATGGGTCAATGCTCACAGTAGAAGCAGCAGTAGAAGCTGGAGGTCCATTCAGCCTCTAAAGTAGAGAATGTACAAAAATTTCAAAGAAACAACCATTAAGGCAAGAAATTAAAAGAATATGGAAGCAAGACCAGGTTATTTTCCTCCCCATACTAATCTTGGAGTCATTCCAAAATCTTTGGTTACCAAATTAAAGCACTTGCCAATAGCTTCCTACAATTCAAAATAGTGGTTTTTCAAAAATGTCGCCTTAACCACAAATTTTTAGGACCTAATTTTGGGGCTTGATCCTTCAGTCTGTACCAGCAATGCTGAACAAGGGCCGCAGCCAACAACAACAGCAGCAACAAATTAAATGTAGAGGGGAAATGTGGTGTAAACATATATATGTAGTAGCACATGACATTTTTTCTACAGAAAGTTTTATCTGATATAATTATAGTGAACTCAGATGTCCTGTTACAATGGCTGGTGGCCAGTGAAAAACAAAAGAGAGGTATCAGTATGTTGAGAGCAGCTCCAAGATTGGCAGACATTTGGGGGAAAACCTTTCAGGACAAAATCACCCCATAATGGGACATACACATGGACACAGGGGGAGAGAGAGAGACCATGAACTATATCCTGGGAGCTGGGGGCAAGGACAGGAAAATGGGGTGGGGGAAATGGAATGGAGTTTCCAGAGAAAGGGCATGGCTAGTTAGAACACTGTGCAGGAACACTTAGCACAAACAATTTTTGTTGCAGCTTAACAACACAGCCTCCAACATCCCCCCCGCCCCTTCTCATATAAACTCTTTGCTAGAAACAACAGGAGAACCTACACCTCGTCAAGTGGCTGGGGCCATCCCTTGAAAATCCGGGTTGCCTTTCCCTCCCCCCCCCCGACTACCCCATCCTTGCTTCCTCATTAAGCCATTCTCTGCCTGAAAAAGGTACTGAAGATCATTAGCAGAGAAGTCTGTGGCCAATGCGCCAGTGTAATGAAAAACAATTCAGCAGTTCCGTATGGTCCGCTACTTGTGTTTGTCATAAATGACTTGTGGAGATTTGGAATGAATGATCCATATCATATTGAACTGTCCTTTTTATTGCTGACAGTTGAAGGTTGCTGAGAAGCCAGGTCAGTCTCAGACTGTGTCTAATTGGAAACCTTTCCTCATTAACGTCTGGTGTTGACTTGTATAAGTTGATGAAATTAGGAACACAGCGGAATAGATTTTATCACACAGTGAAAGCCAATCCAGCTCAGTTCCTGCAGTATTATTTTAACACATCCTCCCCCCCTCCCAAGCCTGTTTTCTGTGGATAAAGATTCCCAGTAGTAGGGTGGGTGTTGAGCAATGGAGGGCTTACGAGGATCTAGAAGGCTGAAAACATCAACATGCCTCAGGAAATTGAAACCATGTGCAAACTCATGCCACATTCATTTCAATAAATCTTGTGTACAAAAAAAAAAAAAAATCCTTACAGCTCTTTTGGGATTATTTTACAAGTTTGGGTTACAAAAGCAGCAAACATTTTTCCCAAGTTGAAGGCGGGGGGCGGGATCATAGTAAGTGCAACTGACAATTTTGTCCCCATCCTGCAGTTTTGTGGAAACTTGCAATACTTAAAATAGTTTTACAGATGTGTTGTTTGTTGACATGAAAAAAGAAGGAGAATGAAAGCAGATGGGGGGGGGGGAGAAAAAGACAAATCTTCATTATATTCACCCAATGTTATTGTTTTTAAAGTTTTATATGTTTCCAATGTTAGAAATCAAATTCTCTCACCTGCATGTAAACGAATGAAACTTAAATTTGACCACATGTGGAATAGCTCCAAAATCAGTGGCATGGCTTACTACAGTACATAGTGGTTTAATTTCGGTTTTGGTTATATTTTCATGTTGTACATCGCTAAAGTGGGCTGCAGTCATCAAAAGCTTATGGCAAATAAAACTTGGTAGCCTTAGATGTTCCACAGGACTTTCTTATTAGTTTTGCAATAACAGACTAATATGAGAGAGCGTAATTACACTAGGAATAAAAACTATATTTGAATTGGGTTTAGCACATTTTAAATTAATTTTTCAAAAGGTAACTACACCACTCCCTGGAAAAGACTCTGATGTTGGGAAAGTGTGAAGGCAAGAGGAGAAGGGGATGACAGAGGATGAGATGGTTGGACAGTGTCATCGAAGCTACCAACATGAATTTGACCCAACTCCGGGAGGCAGTGGAATACAGGAGGGCCTGGCGTGCTCTGGTCCATGAGGTCACGAAGAGTCGGACACGACTAAACGACTAAACAACAACAGCTACACCACACACGAAGTGCAGCTTTTTTTTTTCCTGGAAAGCATGGGTTTTGGTCAGAAAGCAAGGTGTTTTACTAGGCAGCAAGAGGGTTAGTGCTGTGGTACTAATAGGGTGGTATATAAATCAAAGTAATAAATACATAAATTGTTTATTTTAACTCGCTTGTGATATTGATTTATTTGAATCGTTTTGGCATATATGGACGGCTCTGTCGGTGTAAATGGTGTCTGTGCGATTTGTCAAACAATGGATGCCAGGGTCACTGGTTTCGGGCTGCAGGAAAAATTTGCAGTCCAATCTGTTCTAATTTTTTTTTTCCATTTGTGATACTTATATAGTGATAAATTGGTCTGGAAAAAAATAATAACTGACAGGCAGTGTGAGGGGGAAAGTGATCCCTCGCTCCCCTGTGTGTGTGTATATGTGTATGCGTGTGTGTGTGTGTGTGTGTGTGTGTGTGTGTGTGTGTGTGTGTGTGTGTGGTGAGGAACCTCTGCAGTCTGAAAGAAATAAATGGCGGTCAGCACACAGGGGAAAGTGTTCCCTTCCTCAGAAGCCTAGAACTTGCTGGGCTCTGGTTCATTTCACTTCCTTCCATCTTGTCAGCACTGGCTGCTGTTCCCTCACTCCCCCCCCCACCTCTCTGTTTCTATCTCTGTGTGTGTCAATCTTGCAATATATTATATATTATATATATCAAATATATAATATATATAATATATTAAAACCCCAATTGCAATGATTAAAAAACCCAGTGTAGCCCCCTCAACAAATATACAACACAGTTTAAAAATGGATTAAAAGTTTTCCCAAGAGGACACACACACTGAAACAAGTACCATCAGACTACCATGTGATTTAGGATTTTAAAAATCCCAATCGTTTTCATAGTGTCACCACGCTCTAATACGGCTCCTTCCTTGGAAAACACTTCTAAAAGTGCTCTTAAACTGGCCATGTTTATTTAGAGGAGAAAGCAACTATTGGCTGTGATTCAGAACACAGCACTCTCCCCCAGCTTTCAAGGTCCCCTGCAAATCCTGCATGCACAGCTGGTCTGCTATTTACTCTGAAAGATCTTATTTGCCACAAGCATCCACTCAGGTAGACGAGTTCTAGTCAGTAGGAGACTTTCAAACTGGAGTCTCACAGCTGCCTTTTCTCCAACATAGAAAATGGCCAGAGTAAATATAAATGAGATTTTTCACATCATGCAGCTTGGCCTTCAACAAGTATCTCTCAGATCAGATGACCGAAACCTCACGGGTCAAGCCATCTGACTATGTGGGCTCCTCAATGAATTTAGCAATGTGGAGAGATCAAATAACGTAACGATGTTTGACATCAACTAGCAGTGTTGTAAGATATTGTAGGAAAAGGAGGCGTCATCTCATTTCACACGGCATGTGCCTTCCTTTTGCGTACTCAGTCTTCTTTTGTTTCTCTCAGAATATACAGAAACACAGAAGACAACTGTGCTGTTCAGGTATTCAGAAAAAGTTAATTTGAAAGCATAAGCATCATGGTAAGGCCTAGCCCCACACCCTGCCTGTTACAGTCTCCATGAGAAAAGGGAATGTCTGAAGAGACTGCGTCTGCAGCATGTTGGGTCCCTCCATATGCCTGGGGATCCTAAATGCTGGGAGAGGCTCCATATGTAGCAGACTGTCTCCTTTTTTAAGACCTTTCTCATTTTTATGGAGGCAATAACAGAAAGAGGAGGGGCTAGGATATTCTCCCTTCTCAAACTTCTGAATTGACTCTTTTTTGAACACCTAATAGCTCACCTGTGTGCAGACATCTTTAGCAGCTTTAATGAGACCATATTAACAGGATTCACATATAGAAAGGACGACACTTGACAATAAGGAATAGAAATGCTATGAAATTCATACTTTTCAAAAGTGATTTTCAAAGATCTCCCTATGTTTGAAGGGAGTTTAAGCATGCAGAAAATGGACTTCTTCAGAGATTTCCATATTTTCATCTTGAGATGGTAACCCAAGATGGTGGAGGAGCTGTTTTCAAATGAAAATCAGCTGCAGGAACTTCTTAAAAGAAATGGCTTCTACGGTTTGCTTCATGACACCGTGCTACTTTTTATTTGATGAGGTAGGCTACAGTCCATGAAAGCTTATGCCAATAAATCTGTTAGTCTTTAAGGTGCTATAAGACTATTTGCTGTTTCTGCTTCAACAGACTAACATAGCAGCTCCCTTGGACATTCAAACCCCGCTTGCAGGTATACCCATCCCCCCCCCATGCGACACTTGCCCCAAGATTTCTCTTGTTGCCCGGAAATTTGGACAAGCCAAGCAATACCTTGAGACTTGAGCTGGTACCCTCAGACTAGGCAACCCGACTACACAAACAATTTGCTACAGACATTTTGTTGAAAATGAAAACACATATATTGAGTAATTTAAACTATGTAAACCTTTCACCCTTAGTTGTATAACTCCATTAAACATAATGCCTTAAATTATATTAAAAGTTTCTCTGTCATTACAAAGAGCAGATAACAATAAAAACTCTCCATTAGTTTGGGTTCACTGGGGATTTTTGAATGGTATGTGCTGTTTACTACTTATCTTATTAAACCAAAGAAGTCCCATTTATGTGTTTTTCCATATTTAATAACTGGAATTCCCATTGATTTGCAGTTGTTTTTAAACCCCTAAGTTAAAAAGACTCTTTTTTTCAAAATGTGATCAATGGAAAAGGCACAGGAACCATAAAGTGACAAACCAAGAAAAATATTTCATTGCCATAAGAAAGAAACATTGCTCCCTTCGTACCCGAGACTTGTAAAAAGCTGCAGGAATTGTGCCAGAGGCTATAGACTTGTAGAGTGTTTCATGGTTGAAAAATACAGATCAATTGTTTGTTCATTTTTCAGATTTAGTGAAGTTCTTCTTTCCCTCCCAGTGTGTGTGTGATCTGTGTCATCACATCAACAAGACCAACACGAGTTGCTGCTTCTCTTCTCTTCCTACTGCTGCTAAGCCCGAACAATCTAGTCAGAAGAAGATGTTATACCCAAGCTCCTTTCCTCTGATGTTGTCTTCCAATCAGCTGTGTGGAAGCTGTTTGGCTACAACAACAACAAATGAGTTTTAAAAAACAGGGTGGTAGCAAAAGAAGCTGTCTCACTCCCAGCTCAGAGAGCCAAGTCTTTGGAAGGCGATGTGGCATGAATCTAAGCACAGTTAGATTGTGTCAACAGGAACAGAAGAGTTGCAAAGGAAAAGTCAACAAGGGGAAAATTCCAATACAGTACAAAAACAAAGTAAAAAAAGTAAGCCCAAAAGGATCCTTCTCTTCAATATAACCAGAATTCCAGTATATAGATGCTTCACATCTTTACCTGAAATCTCCTCCTTGCAGTATCTCCAGCATCTGGCTGGAAGGAATGATTGGTTAGTGCTGGGCAAATATACAATCACCTCAGCCCAGAAAAGTCCCTCCCAGTCACACAAACTACGGATAGCATGTGAGATTGCAAACAAAACTCCAACAGTGGCTGGAGGGTGCATGTGCTTGGGCCCAGTGTGCCATCTGGCACAAAGCAGAGAGAAGAGCCCCAGCATGTGACTCAGGAGCCTTCTTATTGTGCAAGACAAGACAACAGCAAAGCATGGGCTGGTGGTGAGCCTTGGAAAAACTCTCCATGTGCCATGTGTGCTTATAGGTAAGACTGCAAGCGATGGGAGACATACCCTTTTCCCCAAAAAATAAGACCTAACCTGAAAATAAGCCCTAGTATGATTTTTCAGGATGCTCGTAATATAAATTGTATCCCAAAAATAAGCCCTATTTATACTGATTCCCCTCCTTTCCACTTTTGCAATCAGCTCACCAAGAACCAGTTCCATCCCCTCTCCCTAATCTTGCCCACTGACTTCTGTTATGTCACAAAAGACCATTCCTTGATCTCAAGGAATGTGATGCTGTTGATTTGGAAGCCACAGCCCAGCCTGAAGATACTTAGCATCTGGATTGGACTCCCCTTTTGGCCCGGTGTACCTGAAACTCTGGGGGGAGGGAAATGGATCCATCAGAAACACAAGTCCAGAAGAGGAAAAGTGGAATGGACCCAGTATCTGCCCACTTCTCTCTATTTTTCTGTAGACCTTGCCTGACCTCTGTGGTATTTCTGCTTATATTCCTAACTGTGGGCTTGCCCTTCTGGAAATGGTTAATACCCCATCTTTTCTCTACTCCTTGGTCTAGTTTACATAGCTTAGCTCCTCTGTGGCCTGTACTTTCCTTCCCTGCTAGTGTCCTTCATAACCAGATGTTTATCTTCTGAAGAAACATTATCCTGACTTCTGGCCAACCACACATCCAGTGTTTTCTCACCGTGAGGAAACTGGCTACGGGTGTGCTACTTGATGATGATGATAAATTTAGGAGGGCCTTCTTTGGTAAGGTGATGCAGCACATTTCCTCACCTATGTTTAGCTTTGTCCTCAAACGCTGACTAACAAAATGAAGTCTATTCAGAAATATGTACATCTCACTGTATGGGACTTCCTGCAAGGTAAGCAGGTATAAGATTGCAGCCCGTATGAGTATTACCTTATCCAGCCCAAGACACTCTGCTGACTGAACAAAGGTGACCTACCCCACTCCACGTACAGAAACTGATTGGACCAGTCACTGAGTGTTATTTCAATACTGGCAATGGGATAGTGTCCTCCATCATACTTGAGACAAAGAGCAATATTGAGCTGGAGTTTATGTGACTTTCACAGTCCTGTCTTGCAACAGAAGAGAACAGCCAGAGAGTTTGTGAGAAACATCTGAGAGGCTGCCATTGCTGTCCTCTGACATCTACCATCTGAGACAATCCCTCCAATCTGTCTAATAGTAGAGTTGGCCAAGCAAGTCTTTTGAACAATATTACCTACGTTACTGTATCTGGACAACAAAGACATACAGCAAAGTGTTCTTTCTGGCTGTCCTGCAGTTATAGCCTCTCAGAAACCCAGTGGGACATGACTTCATTTCAGCCTTGTTTGCATAGACACTTTTGCTTACAGTAGCTTTCTCGGGTCAGGGTTGTAATAATCATAAATGTAGGATCATCTATATTTCCCATCTGTTAAATCTGAATTTAATGTTTGTGCAATTGGCCTGTGGTCTGAGCTGGGGGGGGAACTTGTCCCAAAATTTGGGGGTATGCTGTCCCCTCCTGGACCATGAGCTGTCCCTGAGTGTTTTGTTTTCTAATTTATTTTTAGCAGCCATGAAACTTTGGGACAGAGTGTGTCATGCTGAAATAACATTGAAACAAAAGCCTCATAGACCAATATAAACTACCATAATCTGTGCTGTAAAGGTGTTGTACAGCACCGAGAAGAAACTCCAAAGGCAAAAATCTCATTGAGTGACCTTCTCGCTATGATTCCAGCTGATGTTCTCTTTCAAATTATTATAATTAAGAGAGCACCCATTAAAAGGTTTTCATTTGTCAGATGGATGATGCTGTTCTATAACATGGCCAAATAATGTGCCCATTATCACTCTCAAGTCCAGTGCCAGCAAAATGTCTGCAACTTTTCTTGTACAGCAGCTGAGGCAGCAGAGCGAAGGTCGCTTAATGACAATTTAGGATAAAAGCCCTGCAGCACTTAACCAGCGGTGTCTCACAAGCACATTCAATGGTTTGAGGTTACATAATTCAGTTTGTCTTATTTTGGGGCTCATCTGTGGAGCTTTCTGGGGGCAGGATCACAGGTAAAACAGAAATTGTCTCTAGAGGTGGAGTATCTCCAGGTGACTGCGAGCCCTGATTTTTGAGGGATTTTCTTTATCACCTGGAGTGTGCCCATGGATTGCCTCTTCAGACTTTGCTCTCCACATGAGAGTTCCTGCCAAGACAGACTGTGCTAGCCTGCTCCCTCTGCTCAGAGGTGAAGGAAATGTTAGAAACATTAGTTTTTTTGGAGACAGCTTCCAGAATTGCACAGCCAGTTTAGTCTCAAAAACTATGGTTTCCAAGTTCTGGTTAAGATGAGCTCTTTCATTGATTACCAGAACGGTGCTTATGGTATTTTGGGGAGGATGCGGGGTGTTTGTGTGTGAGCATTTAGTAAGTAGACACACAGGCTCATGCTGGATTTTGGGGATCAGCTGAACAGAGGAACACTAAAAAGTCAGGATTCCTGATCTCAGAAACTCACACTCAGCTGTTCCTGCTTACAGAGTTCTCTTTCAAACTTCCACATTCCACAGCAGTGGTTCCCAACCTTGGAAACTCAGGTGTCATTGGACTGGAACTCTCAGAAACCCCAGTCAGCACAGCTGGTGGTGAAGGCTTCTGGGAGTTTTAGGCCAAGAACACCTGGGTTCCCAAGGTTGGGAACCACTGCTCTACAGCAAAGGTCCATCTGAGTTCTGGTAGGTGGTGTCATTTGAGGGCAAGGCTTATGCACACACCTCTGTGCACCATAGGTTTAGCCTTCCCCACATTTGACTGAACTCCTGAATAGGGTTTGGATAGCTAATATAAAAGTGAATGTTCACTGCAGTTATCTTTTTAGACCACGAATGGGCATTTGGTCACCTTGCACCTATCATGATCCCTCACAATCACAGCCTATATTACTGTGGGTTGATGATAGTTACCACTCAAGAATATCTGAAGAATTTGTAGCTATTGTCCTCTGTGAATCTCTGTGCTTCTATTGCGTAGCTAAAGGAATTTTACCAGAAATTCAAAGTCTCTGCAACACTTTCATCCCAATCCAGCTCCCACTCCTGGCTTTTTGATATGCAGATATTACAGAAGCATGACACACATGGAAACACCTTTACACTGAGCCGTTAAGCTCAGTGTCATCTCGGAATGGGTAGAGACAAGTCCTCAGGCTTTAAAGCTATGCCATATATAAAAATAAATTTTCTCCTTGCCCAGCCTTGTTCACCCAGCAGTTTGTCTCCACCCTTGGAACTTTGGGGAAGCATGACAGTTTCCAGAGACTCCAGCAGGTGCCCTGAGACTTCTCAACCCAATATTGGAGGAAGAGCCACCTGCCTATACACCTGCGACAGCTGGGAGTCAACATCTCCTCACATGATCATGGGGCCAGCTCTTGGGAACACTTAAGTCAGCCCAGGTCCAAAGTCTAATTGCCACTGACCTGGTCTTGAGGCAGGGGCCAATGTGATCCTGCAAACACCTGTGCCAGCCATTATCTCTATCCTGAGTGCATATGCCTGTGCTAATGGGCAAATATGGTACCCACTTACCTTCTAGTGCAGCCCTTAAGGCTCGAGCCCAGGCCCAAAGGGTACAAAATGCTATATTGCCAATTGGCACCCTAAGGTGAAGGAGCAGAAGTTAAGGCTGATATGGGATCTGCAATCCAACAAGGCTGGGAAAGCCACACGTTGCCACCCCCACCTTTACAAAAAAACAAAAAACATCCAGGAAGTTGATCTGAAAGTGAATTTTTAGCATCTTGCCAGGCCGTGACCCTGAATCAGCTGCAGCAATCTGTAGAACGTACCCTGAAGACTCTTTTGGCAGAGTCTTGGTTGCTTTGGGTTTCTGCAGCAATACTACTTGAGCCTCCGAGATGTGGTTGTTCTGCAAGAGAGTTCTTGTCCTTCACTGTTTTGAAACAAGATCACAGGCACAGTCAGTTGGACTGAAGTGACACAGTCACTAAAAAGGGAATAAAGTGTCTAATGAGAAACTCTGTTTCTAAAGCACCCCATGTTGTTGCCAAAGGTAAGAGGAAAAACAAACAAGCAGGAAGCATGGATGAAACGCCTTCTCCTTTTAATAAGGTACTTCCACTTTGCTGTGCCGCAGCTGGTCATGCTGGAGGTTGGTAGCAGCATAGCAGATCTTTATGCAATGGTGTTTGTCACATCAAAGCTTCTTTTTAAAAAAACATTAATAAATTCACACTTCTTCTTTGATCAGTATTTATGTCTAAACTATAAACACTGTTTTGGCAAAGGTACCTATCAGGTGACAGCAACGGAGGAGGAAAGAAAATGTGATTGTTCCATGTCGAAGTAAGGTTTTCTTTATCACAGTTTAGACAGCCATATGCTCAAAAGGGATGACCTGAAGCTAAAGCACAGCAACTGTATTTTTTTAAAAGGAAGTTTTGCCTCCTTGGAGAAAAGTACTGCTAAATCTATATTAGCATCAGAGTTTTATAAGGTCAACCAAAAAGCATAAATAGATACACAGTCTTTTGGGACCTCCAGGTCTTTTTTGGCAAGCAACATGTTGCCAAAAGAAATACACCTTTTAAATGCATTAAAAATTGTGGGGGGCGGGGCGGCGGCGGGAGGAAGGATGATGAATGTTGGGAAAAGCTAAAGAAAAACAGCAACATCCAGGACACCATGGCTTCAAGTGAAAATCAGAGTATCTGCAAGATGTTTTTAGATGTGAGGGAGGGGGTGTTTCTGCAGATAGTTAAATGAGGCGGTGGCAAGTGATATGATTTCAGATTCTACCAGGAGTAACGTCTTGCAATGCTGGGAGCAAGAGAGGCAAGAAGGTCTGATATTTTTGAAAATACAAAATTCTGCTGTAAAATCCCAATGATGGTGGTTGCTTTGGACTTATATCCCACCCCATATTGCTAAAGTACTCTCTAACTTAATTAGGCTGACAACACTTTCTCTACCAGTAAACTCGGTACTCATTTTACTGACCTCTGAAGTATGGAAGGCAGAGTCAACTTTGAACTGGCTCCCTGAATCCGTTGGGATTGAACTCAGGTTATGAGCAGAGACTTAACTGCAGTACTGCAGTTTAACCTAAGTGCCACAAGACTTTTGGTTTATCTTGTGTCTTAAGGCTGACATGAATTTTGCAGTAACAAGATTAGGAACATTGTGTCTTTGGTACTACAGATCCAAGACTAGACCTAAGAGATATATTTGGGATAGTGGTTGATATTATGTGGCTGCTTTACTCTGTATTTTTTTGTGGCATTGGTCAGAGGAGATACCTTGCAACAGTTAGGTTTGCATTCTTGCTGGTGATGTCACCAGGCAAGTGTTAAGCAGGTGTAAGATACTTTTTTAAAAAGCAAGAAAAATCTGCACAGCTTGTTAAGAAGGAAAAACAAAATCTTTCATGTGCATTTTTAGGGTTCCAGGGGGTGAGAGTGTTTTGCTTCTCTGGCTGTCCAGGTGAGGAAACAAATCTCGGGATGAACAGCATTGGAGGAGGAGATAGGTTGAGTTTTGTGTGTGAAGTTAACTTTGAAGCAAGACAACATGTGTCGTGTGGGCTGTGTGCACCCCCCCCCGGTCCTAGTGAACCCTCCCCAAAAAACCCAAAATTTAATTTCTTCAAAACATTTTTTTCAGAGGGTCCACTTGTGCTCTATAGGGGGCACAGGAGGGTAATTTTTCCATGTCTTCAGGGTTTCCCACCAGCCCTGTCTCCCACACACACAAAAATGCAAGAGAAATGTAGGGAGATGGTAACAGGAACAGGCGCAGTCCTCCAAGGCCCCGGGGATGGAGGTGGGTACCCCACCCTGCTTTAAATCCTGGGGCCTCACTCCATTCCTAGCTGGTGGCAGGGCTCAATGGCTCAGTCTGAAGGTGTTTGATGTGTGTGGCTCAAAATAGCATGAGGAAGCCAAGTGCAGGCAACCACGGTCTCACCCCCCCCCCCCCCGTCTCCTCTTTTTCCATTTTGGCACACAGAGATTGGGACTCTCATGCCACTTCAAACAGGGCAACACATGGAGCCTCAGTGACAAATTGTGAGCCTTATTTTTGCTGAAGTGTGACAGTAGCGGTGCAGAGCCTGGAGAGAAAACAAACAAAGAAAACACCTCTTAATTCTTGCCTGACCCACTTGTGTCTTCTGAGTCTGACTCTGAAATCTCAAGAAAGTCCATTCTGTTTGTTCAGTAACCCCACCAGTGATTCAGTTTTTAATAAACTTAAATCCAGAAATACCACACATGTCCTATTGCTTTTGCACTGAGAGATTTGCAAAAGAATTTTACTAATCTTAATGTGAACTGTGCAATTGCTTCAGCTAAGAATTTGATGACCTACTATGCATAGCCTTGGTTTTATTCTTTTCTCCAGGGCTTGCCTGTCATGAACCCCTTCCTCTCTTTCCCATATTCCCCCTCCCCTTGTGTTTTGCTACCAGTGTATTTATGTTAGTAGTAATTGTGAAAAACTTTATTGATTTTCCAAAAACTCAGAGTAGCCTGCAGTAGTCCTCTTCTAAGTCTAAACCGTATATTCAATTTTGCTGATAACAGCAAATTTGAAAATACATCGTCAGATCAGAAAGGGGCTTAGGTGGCAATTAGACGTTCAAACTTGCAAAATTAAGCCAGTTGTGCATGCAGTGCACAATGACTGCATTCTAGAACCCACTATATCTGCAAGATGCTAAACTGACTGAGGAGGAAAGGGTACAGTGTTTCCTAAGAGAAGCAAGCTGTCAGAGGGTGTTATCATTCTTCCTCAGTTTTCCACCACTAAGCTTTCTTGTGAATGGGCCTCCACATCTCACCATGGTCTAAGAGAGTTTTGTTTGACTCACATATTCAAACCAAAGCAGGATTCACACTTGCAATCCAGCCTGGAGAGGGAGCCAACTTCATATAGTACACAAAGTGGCTTCCCAAATGATTGCAACAACATCAGCCAAGCCATTGTAATGGAAGCGGAGAAAGAGAAAACGGCTGTGTCATTGGTGCAGACATACTATTTTCACACAACCACATGGAGCTGCCTCTTCAACACCAAGCTATTAACAGAATCAAAGTGGACATGCTTCCTAGTTTATTGTTTTCACTCTTAGGAAAACGTATTGCATGGAAAGTTCTCTTTTCACCACTTATCAACCAACTAGCAGCTGACATTGAGCTTTTTACTGTATAGATTTATCTCTACTATAAATCTTTACATAGGAAAGAAGCAATACCATTCCACCCTCTAATAATCATGCTGTCAAGTCAATTCTGACTTATGGAGATCTTTTTCAGGGTTTCCCAGGTAGTGAATACACAGCAGTGGTATATCATTCCCTTCTTCTGGGGGAACCTTGGGACTGTGCAGCTGGCCTGAGGCCCCATAGGCTGGCTCTTCTCCCAGGAGGCAGAAGGGGGAATTGAACTCCCAACCTCTGGCTCCACAGCTAGATACCTAAACCACTGAGCTATCACTCCAATACATACATATATTAAAAAGAAAACTGGTGTTCAGTAGTTTTTAGTTTGACAGACAGCAAAAAGCTTTGTGTCCTTTGATAAAATGTTTAAGAATGTGAAAGTTAATGGTAAGGTTTGCCTCTGTGTGTGTGTGTGTGTTTTCCCATGCCTAGCTGTTGCAGTTCGGTGATGCCATGCCCTTCGAATACTTTCCCCTCAGAAACACAGATCAAACCTTCATTTGCTTTTCACAGGAAGCAGGAGTCTATCGACAGGGCCCTTTTGTGGCTCATAAAGGCACAGCTGCTATAAATCAAACAAGTGGTGGCATTACTGAAGGGAGAAAGGGCTGCACGTAGCATTTTCCCTGACCTCTCTGAGAAAGAGTCAAGTCTAGAGTTTAATGAAATGAAATCTTTTTCCAAGGGAATATGAATGAGGCTGCCTCCAGAGCACTGTTCTAAGGAAATGATTTCAGCCAGTCTCTAAGAAGATTTACACTTGGGTCTCCTGTGTCAGGAGGTAAAGTCAGGCTGCATTCACTACCTGGAAACCTTTGGAGGAAGTTGCACCTTATCTTCACACCAATAGCTCTCTGGAAAATTGCTTAAAATGGGGGATGGAGGGATCCAAAGACAGGAGTTGAGAGAAACGAATGTGAACAAAATGCTCTGAAAGACGGAGCCTTCCCTATCAATATGAAAGCTGTTCTTTTTTTAACCATTTTATTCATATCTAAACATACAAAGTTAAAAACATTAACAATCTAACAGATAATTAACAAAACAAACAAACAGACCAAAAAAAAAAAAAAAAAACCACAGCTAAGCATCCATCCTTCCCCTATGGATCAGAGATTTCACCGTCGTCTGGTCATCGGAATATCTTCAAAGGGATTCCGGTGAGCACTGGTTCGCTATAGACTAATTTTCCCCCTAAGTTCCTGTCTTTTTCTGGGTCCAGTTATATATCAGCTTCCAGCTTTGCTTTACAAAGTCTCTTGGTTGATCCCGTAGTGCCTCTGAAAGCATGTCTAGTTCTGCAATGTCCAATAGCTTCTTTAATAACTCATCCATCGTTGGTGTCTCTACATGCTTCCATTTTTGGGCCCAGAGTAACCTAGCTGCTGTGAATATATACAGTAGACTATATTTTATTTTCTTGTCAATAATTTCTGGCATTATATTCAATAATAACATTTCAGGTTTAAAACTTAATTTTTGTTGAACAATCTCTTTTACCATTTCCCAAACCTGTATCCAATTTTCTTTTGCTTTTTCACATGACCACCGCATATGATAATAAGTCCCTGGATTTTTTTTTACACTTCCAACAAACATTACTGTTACATTCTGATATTTTTGCCAATCTTACAGGAGTAAAGTGCCATCTATGAAACATTTTAAGGATGTTTTCTCTAAGATTCACTGGCTTAATCATTTTATGATTCTCTTTCCACATCTTTGTCCATTCATCAATATCAATATTGTACCCAACATTTTGTGCCCATTTTACCATCGCCTCCTTCACCCTCTCATCCTCCAAGTCGTATTCCAATAAGTATGTATACATTTTTTAAATTATTTTCTCATTAGTGTAAATCCATAATTCATCCACCTGGACTTTCCCCTCCAAAAATCCCATAGTTTTGTCCTTTTTATATCTCGATTCTAATTTCAACATTGACCACCAATCTGTAGCTAGACCCAGTTTCTCTAGATCTTGTTTATCTTTTATATTCTGATCTTTAGTTAATAAGTCTTTATACATGAGTAGCGCTCCCTTCTGATTCAATACTTTCAAAGTGAATGCTTCTATTGGTGCTACCCATATTGGAATTTTCTTGTAGGTTTGTGTTTGAAATTTTTGCCATACTAAGCAGAGCGCCTTCCTCAGAATATGTTCTGCAAAATGTGATTGTTCTTTGTATTTCCCATACCACACATATGCATGCCAACCCATTTTTAGATCATGACCCTTCAATTTCAATAATCTTTGATTTTCTAGTGTTATCCATTCTTTTATCCAGAACATGGCACATGCCTTATAATATAATAGCCAATTCGGTAGTCATGAACCACCTCTTTCTTTTAAGTCTTGCAATATTCTAAGTTTTATTCTTGGTTTCTTGGCCTTCCATACAAATTTCGAAGTCAGGCTGTCCAGGTCCTTGAAATATTTATAATTTAATAAAATTGGTAAATTTTGAAATAAAAATAACAGTTTTGGTAATATCGTCATCTTTATTATCATCGAGATTCTTCCCATCATAGAGGTTGGTAGCTTATTCCATTCTTCCAGGTCTTTCTGAATTTCCTTCTGTGTTGTAAGATAATTTTCTTTCATCAAATTACTTGGGTTTTTTGTAATGATAACTCCTAGATATTTCACTTTCTGTACCTCCTTGAAATTAGTTTTCATTGCCAGTCTTTCCACATCTTCTTTCTTTATGTTTTTAGTCATGAATTTTGTTTTTTGATAGTTTATTTTAAGACCTGCAACAACTCCGAATTCGTCTATAGTTCTCACTAATTCTTCCAAACTGTCCAGAGGGTTTTCTAGTATTATTGCTAAATCATCAGCATATGCTTGCAGCTTAAATTCTTCTCCCCTGATTCTGAGACCCTTAATTCCAGCATTCCCTCTTATTTGTCTATTTAGAATTTCTAATGTTAGAATAAATAATAACGGAGAAAGTGGGCAACCCTGCCTTGTGCCTTGTTCAATTTGAATATTTTCAGTTACTTGACCATTGATTTTAATCTTGGCCTTCTGTTTAGTGTATATTGCTTTAATTGTTTGTAGAAAAGTTCCTTCTGCTCCCATCTTCTTTAATTGCAGCAACATAAACTCCCAATCGACATTATCGAAGGCCTTTTCTGCATCTAAAATGATTAACATCATTTGCTTTTCTGGATGCATTTCATAATATTCCAAAACGTTTATTATTGATCTTATATTTGATGATAGTTTCCTTTTTGGGATGAAACCTGTTTGATCTTTGTGTATCATTTCCTCAAGTACCGCCTTTAGCCTTGTTGCCCAGATGGTCGTATATATCTTATAGTCAACATTCAAGAGAGAGATTGGTCTGTAATTCTTGATTTGTTTTTCACCCGTCCCCGCTTTGTGTATTAAGGAGATATGTACCTCTTTCCATGAATCCTGGATTTCCCCTCTAGTTTCAATGTCTTCTATTAATTTCTTGATGTGTGGACTTAAAATTTCTTCAAATGCTTTGTAGTATTCAACTGGAAGTCCATCTGGTCCAGGGGCTTTCCCATTTTTCTGTTTTTTCCATGCTTCTCCTATTTCACTCGCCATAATTGGTTTATTTAAGTTTTCCAATTGTTGAGAACTAAATCTCCAATCCGGAAGTTTATTCAAATAGTTCCATTGTTTCTCCTGTTCAGTCTCTTTCTTTTTATAAAGATTGGTATAAAAGTTTTTAATTTCTTTTTCAATTTCCTTTTGTTTGTATATTTCCTTTCCTTCCTTATCCAATATTACATTGATCATTGTTTTCTCTCTCTCTCTTTTTAAATTCTATATGCTAACCATCTTCCTGGTTTGTTGGCATTTTCAAAAAAAAATTGCCTTGCAAATTTAGGTTTTTCCCCATTTCTTCTTGTTCTAGTAAGTTAATTTTATGTTGTAATATATTTATCTTATTTATTAGGTACTTAGCTGTAGGTGTTTTCTTTAAATCCATTTCTTCTTTCTTTAGAGATGTTATTAGGATTTGGTATTGTTTGTTTCTCTCTTTTTTCTTTTGTGCGTTGAATTCTATTGTGAAGCCACGAAAATAGGCTTTGGCTGCGTCCCATATCGTTGTCATCTCTATATCCTGGGGTTTTTTAATTTGAAAGAAAAATTCTAGCTCTTTTTAAATTTTAGTCAAAAAGGTCTCCTCTCTCAATAAGTGGCTATTTAGTCTCCAACCTCCTCTTCTTACTGCTTGTCCTAAGGTCATCAATATTGGGTTGTGAGCTGCATATGTATTCGGTAATATTTCAATTTATTCCACTTGATGTGTCATTTCCACTGAAATCCAGCAGTTATCTATTCTTGACCATGAATTGTGTCTATTTGAATAAAATGTATAATCTTCTCTGAGGGTACCTGGTTCTCCATATATCAATTAAGTTTAGCTTTTTGTCCATTTCCTTAATATTAGTCTCTTGAATAGATATGATTTCTACCTTGGCTTTAAAAAGTTTATTAAAAAAATTTCTTCTTTTCTGGGGTGAATTCATCCCTTTGACATTCACTGATAGTAATTTAATTTGTTTGGACATCTGCATGGCTTTTACTACCAGTTTTATCCTTAGCTTCTTTGCCTCTGGTTCTTCTCGGTAGAGGTGGAGTTCTTTGTCTTTTACATTCTACTTCTTCTTGTTCCTCTTCTGATTCCTCACTGGAAAACTCTAGATCTTCTTCTGTCAGCTTCAGTTTATGTTTCATTTCTTTCATAAAGTTCCTGGTCTTCATTTTGCTATTCAGATTATATCTTCTTGTTTCCCAGTTCAGGAATACTCCTTCAGGTGTTTGCCATGTGAACGGAATTTTCCTATCTATTAATATTTTAGTAAGAAAAGAATATTCTTGTCTTTTTTTCTGCATGCTCCAAGGCACCTGTTTCAAAACATTAATCTTAGTCCCTCTGATTGTCAAATCCTTTTCTCTGTTGACTTTCAATATTTTCTCTTTCACTGACCTTAAGAATTGTATGTGAATCTCTTTCGGTAGCTTATTCTTTCTCATGAAAGCATTCCCCACTCTGTAAATTCTCTCTATTGATTGTTCCAGCTCTTCTTGAGTTATCCCTGTTTGCGTGGCCAGTTCTTCTGAAATCAGTTTCAGTAAATCTTCTTGTTCCTCTTGTCCCACATTTTGAATTCTAAGAAAATATGAGGCTTTGTCCATCTCCAAGGTTAGAAGACGTTGTTGATCCTTATCTTTTTCTTCTTTAATATTTTGTATTTCTTGTTCCGCTCTTGTTAATCTTTGTTCGACTTTCTCAACTGCCTGTCTGAAGGTGTCAATCTTCTGGTTATTGCTTTCAATTCCAGCTCTAAGATCTGTTCTTAGTTCTTGCATCTGCTCTGAGATTTGTCTGATGATGTTGGTTTGCATATCCTGCATTGCATTTTGAAAAGGATCTTGATTTATAAGTTTAGCCACTCCTGAGGTCTGCCCAGGAGACTCGTCCTTTTTTGATCTGGTGGCCATAATTCTTCTTTGATCAGTTTGTAAAAAGAGAAAGAAACAGTTATATTGTCTCTCCTTTATACTAAATCCCCATTCTACCAAACGTTTTACCTTTAAGAATAATTATCACACCTCATATAAATCAGCTTGATAAAGCTCCTCAATTTGCTTATATATATATATGAAATAAAAAGCTCAGTTACTATCTTATCTTAAATTGGTCATCAGAGAGCAGTAGCATATTCAAAATTAAAAGCTCAATCATTGTTCGTCCCAAGTTACACTAGAGGTCCTCAGAGCACCAAAGTACCAAACTAAATGCTGCTTTGTCCCATCTTGGCCACCAGAGCACAGCAAAGCGTCCAAAGATTGAAACCTGTTAGAGAAAAAGAAACCAATTTCTTTGTGACTGGAAGAACTGGCAATCAGCCCAAGGCTCTCTCCAGCACCTTTAAAGATATTCCAAATGGGGTATAACAATATAATGTCTTGTAGGGAGAGTCTGAGAGATGAACTACATCCAGTTCTTTACGCCTAATGAAGTCAGTCAAAAACTTCCATGTGCTCTCTTCCTCCTGGCAGACTTGGGGATGAGCAGGATTGAAAGTGAAAGTTCTGTTTAAATCTGAGTCTATTGTTGTTATTCTTATTGTTTTGGCTACATTTAATAGTTCAAGTTTTCCTTCTTTCTAGCTGTAAGATTCCAGGTGGCCAGAGAGTTTAAACGCTGTATTTAAAATGTTTTTTTCCTTCTTTTGGGCTGGGTAGTGGGGATTGGGGAGGCTAATACTGAGAAGCTTTGAGAGTTTAGCAAACAGACCAGCCCTCCTTTCCCCTTCTCTTTTGATGTTATAGCTGAGCCTGAGAAGGAAATTCTTTCTCTCGTTCAGGTTGGATCTGGGGGGGGGGGGGTTGGGGAGATTAGAACAAAAGGCTTTGAAAGTTTTAATTGACGGTCCCCTCCTCCCTTCCCCCCCTTTGTTAAAAACTGCACCAGTCCTTGTTAGCAGTCAGTTCTCCAGTTCTCCGTGTCCATTAGTAATTTCCCCTCAGGGTTTTTCTCGCCACCTGAGAAGCTTTACTGTGAGGTAAAGGCTTCCATGCCGCTTTGTTTCCCTGCTTTACTTCTCTTTAAGAGGGGGCTGCGTTTGTGTGAAAGTATAACAAAATATATGGTTCTTCTTTGTTTAGTTGTTAAGTTATTTAGTTCTCTCTATATATATAGTCCTCCGGGGCTAAGGTTCAATTCAGTTACTCACTTTCCTTTTTTTAAAAAAATTTATTTTTGTTTTAACTACAACATAAACATAAACATAAAATACATAAACCAAAATACAAATTAACTGTGTTCCCCACCACCATAGACGGGACCTCTTGCAATAATCCTCTTCTTCCTCCATCTTTCTTCTTCTTCTTCTTCTCCAGAACTGCATTGATTCTTGATTTGGAGCTTTCCCTTTTCCTCTTGTTAACACATATTCCAAAAATCTGCCCCATATATCATAAAAATTATTCTTTTTCATCTCTCCTTTCTTAACCTTTAAGTTACAAGTTAACTTATCATTTATAGCAATATTCCATATTTCATTATACCATTCTTCCATTCGAAATTCAGACTTTGATTTCCAATGCCTAGCTATTACTAATCTAACTGCTGTTAATAAATTGGTAATCAATTCTTTAGTCATCTTATCATATTCCACATTCTCAAATATTGATAACAGAGCTATCTCAGGATTAAATTCTATATCTTTTTCACATATGTCATTTAGTTCTTTAAAAATTAGTTTCCAAAATCTTTGTACTTTTTCACATTCCCACCACATATGAAAGTATGTACCAATTTCCTTCTCACATTTCCAACAGAAATTCAGATAACTAGCGTTAATTTTATTCAATTTTGTCGGTGTTAAGTACCATCTTAGACCCAATTTGAAAAAAAATTCTCTTATTCTCACTGACATAAATCTTAAAACCCTCATTTTCCACATCTTCCTCCATTCTTCATTATTTATTCTTTTTCCTAAATCTTGTTCCCACACTAATTTCAATCCTTCTTTCTCACTCTCTTCTTCTTCTAAGTCAAGCAGGAATCTATAAATTTTACTCACTGCACCCTTTACTGAATCAGTCATCTGAATATCTTCATATGATAATAGAAATTGTTCATACTTCATATATTCTCTACCTTTATTATATTTCTTTACCCATTCATTAGTCCATCTTTCTAATTGCATATAATTCAACCATGAAATATTCTTGTTCTGAAGGATTTGTTTCATTTGATCTTTTGATCTCATTTTATATAACCAGTCTTTTAATCTAATCAACTCATCTTTTTTACATACAGATTTATCCTTTACTTTATCCAAAACCATGTTAAAATCTCCTGCCATAATCCAAGCTGGATCTTCTGTCTGGGGGATGAGAAATCCTCCAGAGAGCAGGTTGCGGCCCACTCCTCTTGAGATCTCTTGATCTCCTACGACACAGGGGGTGTTCTCCCACACCTCTCTGCCCTCAAAATTCTTTGAGGGAGTCTTGATCCGCTGTATACAGTCAATCTTCCCCGGAGCCCCGAGGAAACCTGCTGCTTTGCTGCTCGCTCCACCCCCTTCCGCAATATGAAAGCTGTTCTAAGTGGGCATCCCTTGATGCAAAGGTAGGGAAGAAGGGGATAAAAGATGTCTACACAGAAATAGGCAGGCCGTGGGATTTGTTAGCATTACTTTTTTGCTACAACAGCAGCATATGTGTGTGTGTGGGGGGGTTTCTTTTTATTCCAAGACTTTTTATTGTCTTCCTCCAGATGATTACTAGCAGAACTGATTTTATAGTACAAAAATAAATAATTTCTGTGTTTGGTCCAATCCTTCATTCCGAGCAAAACTGTGAAAGTTTCAGAGTTTGGAAGTAAAGTTACTTCCTCTTTTTAATGAGTAACATTTATTCTTTACTGGTGTGTGTGTGTGTGTGTGTATTTGAGGCAGGGAATGTTTTTGGGGCACTTTGAAGAACAATAAGGCAAAACATTTCTATAAAGTATTCACCAATATCCTAAAAGAGGCCAATAAAAGCAACATCAAAATGTCCTGGGGGATTGCAATCTATAAGTCTTGGATGCACAACAATATGTTATAAGACTAATTTGGCCAAATTGTGTATCAGACTGATTCCCACCACCAATAATCATTCTCATACACCGTTTGGCCAAATCAGTTTTATTCCTCAACAAATATTTTCATGTCAAGCTGCTCCACAGATGGTCAAATAAAAATCAGCAAATACTAGTTAATTATGTTTAATGTTTAACTACCATCGGCATTAAATAATTCATAAATATTTTCCCCATCATTTGGGCGGAGGAAGGGTCATATGACAGATGCTTTTCATTGCTTTTGAGTTTTTTAGCCAGTACCTTGACAGAAGCAAGAGGATTTCTAAATGAATATCAGCATTTTAAGGGATGTGTTGGAATGAAATTAATGTTATAACTTTAAAATCCATAGTATGGAAAATCAAGCAGTAGAATGGCTACAAACCAAAATGCTGGCCAGCTTCTGAACAGTAGCAGAAACAGACCAGATACAGTTCTTGGAGACAGCCTGTCACTGGATGAGGGAAATTCATAACCAATGTGAGCATCTGTATGCCACAGAACAACATTCTCCCACCTCAGGGACTATTCAGATGAGCTTGGTTTATGTGGTGATTGGTCTCCAAAATTTAAGAATGGGATTCCTTTGAAGCCCACTGAGCTATCCACTGAAGTCCAGTTTCACAAACAGGGAAAGATGGCCTTAATCACCCTTCTGTGATGTTAATGTCTTTTCAGCTCCAGTTAAGGGCTATTTCCAAGGTCTGTTTCTGGCTTTACAAGATGAGATTGCCTGTTCTTCTGAAATGTGCTCAGTTTATAGAATGTCTCATAGAAGTGCACAGGCAGAAATATCTATCATTATATGATGCCCCTGTCCAACCCAAGCTGGAGACAGGAAAGAATGCTAAAGCTGGATGGGGCCAAAGGTATCTCTATCTCAATACCCTACTCCCTGGAGTGGTTGCTCATATGACTTCATATTCAGTTTTCACAGCAAACAGGTATTGATTACTTTCACTGTGAATATGTCTACTCCTTGGAAAAGCATCTAACCCTTTGGCCATGGTGCCTCATATCTGATCAAAAGCATGGGTATATATCTGCACAATAGCAACCTATGTTGCCAGTTTGATGCTTTGGCAAAACACACACTTACACACACACACACACACACACACACAGAGACATTATTGACAAACTACCTTTGAACAGAAGATAAAGGGTGAGTTCAGAATTTGAGTCCTCTATTTCTACTTCCTAATATATGCTGTGCAGCCTGTGATCCAGCACTATGGACATATGAACAAGCAAGGAAATTTTGATGAGCCCTAGATGACTGTATTCTAGTTCCAGTATATATATTTTTTATTAATGGATTCCCATTCTTCGATCATGAGTGCTGTTGAACATCCCCTTTCTGAGTAGTGTACACCTCTAGATCTTCGTTTCTGTGATTATGGCAAAGTGAAGCAGGAATTTGCATACATCAAAACTACATCCATCCCCTACTGTAAATGCTGCACAGATATACTCCATATGGCTTCTTGTTCTTCCTGAAGCCACAGACTCACTCCCCCTATGAACAAGCAAGCAAGCAAGCAAACAAAATGTAGTAAAACTATTGCTTGCTATCAAGGAAATAGTTAGCATTTCTCTACAAAACGTTCACCTGGATCAGAATAGTTTATACCCCTACTAATTAGTGACCAAGTTAACTTGGTGAGTTTGGAGTATCTTGCTACAGGGGTCATGAGTTCAATTCATCAGTGTGTCTCCTAGAAGATAAGCCAGCCTGTGTAGCTTTGGGGGAACTGCACAGTCCCAGGATGACCCCTGAAGGAGGGAATGGTAAATTACTTCTATATATTCTATATACAGAAAACTCTGACAAGGGTTGCCATGACTTGGAATTGATTTGATGGCATATAATTAATTAGGTTTCAGAACACAAAATTGGGTTTGGATCAATTTTTGAGAGATAACTTCTGATTTTCTATTCCAGCACATTAGGGATTTTTCACTAGGGGACAGAAAGCAGGGTGCCCCAGTAGTGTCTATTGACTCTAGTTTGAAAGGTGTTCTATAAATCCTCTCAGGCTTTTACTCTGCACTTTACAGGAGTTATCCCAGGCAGTAAAGCTATTTTAAGGATAGGGTTCAGCAGCATCAATAGGTCCTGTATAAACTGCAGACTAAAATCTGGAGCAACTTCAAAACTAAAGTCATCAGCCGCCACCACTGGTTCTCCCAGTGGTATAGCGGAGCCAGGATTCACAGGCAAGAGAGGCTTTGGATTAGCAGACTCAATATCATCTGCCTGCCCACCGCCCCATACTTCCCTCTCAAACTGTTTAACTAAATGCATCACTTAATATTAATTTTGGATTAATTTAAGTCTCTTCTAGGGCAGGTGTTTCACCTGTTTCATTCAAGAAAAAAGTCATCAATTTGTTTCACATAATCATCTTCACTTCACACTTTAAAAATTGAAACAAAGGAGGGGAGAAGCAGTATTTTTCCAGGGAGAGAAAGAGAACAAAAAAGGATAACCTTGTATTACCTTTGTAAAAATAACAAAGAATAATAAAATATTCACTACAAACATAACAGAAAACAAGCTGGAGGTGACATTTTGGCTCAGTGGCTGGCTTGCTAGTTTGATGACAATGGGGCAGGGGGGGAAGGCTTGGTCGCAGTTGGTTCTATTTTTCCATAGCCAGGAAAAAAGGTCTCCCAGCTAAAATGTCACAATCACTCTTGTTTTTCAATTTCTACTATGTATTCCAAAGCCGAAGGTGACATTTTGTCCTGAACTCTCATACTGGTGTGAAACAACAATGACAATGAACAAAGGTATGAGGAGACGCAGATTTACCTCATAATTCCCAGATTTTGTACGGTCACACAACTAGTACTCTGCCTTGTGCTCCTCAGGTCATTCTGTCCTTTGTTGCCCCAACGTCTCCATGTCAGGCATTTAAAAGCGGCTTATATAAGTCTCTGCTAAAATGTGAGATAGTTTTGCTCTCTTCCTGTAGTCAGTCCCATTGATGTGTCTGCCACTGGAGGAGGAGGAAGAGGGGCATCAGTGAAGGAGATCCACTCTTTCTCCCAGGCTTTCAGGGACACCAGACATTGTTGACACATCATAATCTAAATCCTGGATTTGTAGCACAGAGCCCAACATTTTTTGCCATGAAGCAACAAAATCTCTATCATGTTCTCCCAGTTATACTCTTTATTATTAATAGTTTGACAGCTTAAAAAAAAATCTGGATCCTAGTTCCAAGCTGCATTTTAAATGCTCCCAGTCTGTAATTTGTTAGGTGGCTTAAAGGTTGACCTTTTGGGGTTGAACTTTGGATGCAGTATTTACTTTGCGGTTTAGGAGAAGAAATGCAGTGACATCATTGTAATTAAACTTAGTTTGATGCCAACATCTAAAATATAGCTTTGCACATTCTGTGGATTTAATTTCCAATACTCAAGAATGGCATTTTTGGAACAGAGCCAACTACACTTCACAAATAACACTTTCTTTGTAGCTAGTGAGAAGAAAGCTTGATTTAAATAGCATTACCCATCAACAAGGTTAACAGAAGGAAATTTCACTCTGTTTTCTCTGTTTTAGAAAAAGCCAAATGCTTTTCTTCCATGGACGTCTATGAGTGAGAATCAAGTTTTAAAATCCCAAGCCTCCAAACCTTGCACTGTCGCTGTGGTCTTCTAAGGGAGTGGTGGGCAATTCTGCTATGTTTTGAGCCACCTAGCATCCCTGGGGCTTATGCCCTCAAATTTTAACACAGGTTTTAAAAATATTTTGGACCATTAGGGGGTGAAAGAGTCTTTTTTCAGTTTAAAAACCCAATGTTTATAAGAGGAATTTTTTGGCGTGGGGAGTGAGGGAGCTGGTGTAGCCCACTGAGGTCCAAGGATGAGATGTGCAGGCCCTGCCATTCTGGATGCCTGCCTCTCCGGCTTTATAATGTTTATGGTCTGCTTAGCGTGTAGATTCCATCAACACCAGTAGTTTATCTGCCACTTTCACCTTCTGCTAAATTTAGATTTTTAATTTCTTATTTTATTTATTTAAAATATTTCTATGTCACCTTTCTCCCCAAAAGGACCCAAGGCAGCTTTTTAAAATTTCAAGTTCTTTCTGTCTCCACTACATAATAAGTAAAGCTTGAAAAAATATTTCAAAAGCAAACTGAAAGGGGAAAAAAAATCACCCATCTGAACTGGCCAAATTTTCAATAGCTAGAACTATGGGAAGGGCCATGTTGTATATGCTTGCCACATAAATGTTAAAAATCAAGAGCCTTTCAGAAAGAAAGGAGTGGTGACCCTAATTCATCACTAACAAATTTCAATACACAAAGATTCAAATCCATATTCTTAGCAGGTAAATGTGAATAGCTAATTCTGGCACTTTCGGTTGGTACTGTTTCTACATTATAAAGCATTTCCCAAGGTCTTTCCATCTGAAATATGAAGAAATTTGAAATATTGGAAAATTAAAATGAACTGAAGCAGAATTTCCACCCACTCCTAGTTGATACCTGGTTGCATTAGATGGATGTTGATACACATACCCATTCGGGTCTATCATTGAACCCAGATATTTCAGTGCAAATTGATTAATGTAATTTTGATTATATAGTTATTCCTTCTCTAAGGACCAAATTAGATGCAAGGATTGAAAATGCATGATCAAGATCTCCTGTCATTTTTCTTCTGGTAGTTAGCAATTCTGTGGAAGGCTGCTTTGAAGATGGGATCAGGATGCTTCAGTAGGGAGGGAGTAACTCTTTCTTCTCATCTCTGTTTCCTGAAGCAAATCTTTCCTCCACCATGACGGTCCATGAACCTGAGGAGGTGTTCAGGAACATTAGCAGTACCTGTCTGAGCTCATCTTCCTTCCTCTCCTTCTTGGAGTAACAGCTGCTCCTGGGGACAGGGCGGATGGTTAAAGAGCTTCTCATGAAATATCAAGTCCCCTGTGTTCAAAGGGGTCCCATGGGACTGCTAATACTACATGCAATCTTAATTATGGATTTTCCAGGTCTGTAAATGGCTTTAAAATGATCCTAGATGTAAGAGGCTAATTAATGAGGTGCTTGTTTCTTTATTCTGAAAACACAAGACTTTGCCAACCTCTAGTTTCAAGTCTACCTTTTCAAATCCTTTTTTTTTTTTTTTACCACAGCTTGGGCTATAATAACAGATCTCAATGTCTATTTTTTGTAAAAAGTGAAGGAAACGCCAGGACCAGCACAGTGCATAGACATTTTTGAGCATATGCTGAGGTCCACATCCTAGTAGAGGAGCTGTCCTGCTTTCGTGTAGCAAGTACCTGGAGCCAAGAGTTAACCTCTAGACAGAGACAGTCTTGGGAGGGTGCACAGCGGAATGCCCAAAGCTAAGCTGAGTTGGGACAACTGGAAGCTAATAACCAACATCCAAGGAGCAAGAAGAACTGTCAATATATCAGTCAGGGTCCATCCATAAATTAAGTCTGTGTGGAATCAACAGTACAGTGAGGGAACAGTCCATGTTCAAAAACAGTCCAGCTCAGGTTGGCTGGAGGTCTATCAATCAGACAGACAAGGCCAGCCAGAAACAGGCATTGTTTTTCAGCAGTACATGAGTGTTCAGACTCTGTTTCTGTCTGCAGCATGGGTACCTCCCTCACAGCTGCTACCATTAATCAGCTACTTGATAACAGCTGGAAAGTTTTTGATGCAGACACCAAATTCACCTCAGCTTGGCTTTGACCTGTTGGCATTCTTGTGGGCTGGGCAAGGGATTTTCCTTTAAGGTTTCATTTCTTTCTGGAGAGACAAGAGGCACAAGTCTCCCTTGGAGGTATTAAAGGAACTTGCAGATCTAATCTCAGAGGGTTTGTCTCTAATAATTGAGAATTGTTAGAGAACAGGTGAGATCCATGAAGAATGGAGGCAAGGAAATGTCAATCCCATCTTCAAAAAGGAACAAAAAGAAGATCCAGGCAACTATCGACCAGTCAGCTTGACATCAAGATAATTTCTAGAACAGATCATTAAACAATCTGACAATCTGTCTGCGAGCACATGGAAAAGAATTCTGTGATTTCCAAGAACCAGCATGGGTTATCAAAAACAAGTCGTGCCAGATTAATTTTATCCCTCTTCTTTTTGACAAAGTTACAAGCTTGTTAAATGAGGGAAATACTGTCAATACAGTGCATTGCGATATCAGAAAGGTATTTGACATGGCCCCTCATGCTACAGCCAAGATGGTAAAAAGTCGGCTAGATGTTTTCCTATTAAGTGGATTTGCAGCTGTCTGGCAGGTCATAGCCAAAGAGTAATCACCAATGATTCCTTGTTATCCTGGAGAGAAATTGGGAGTAGAGATGGGGGTATTCGTATTCGTATACAAATATCCCCCCACAGGTGCAGATAAGGAGGGTCCGGCCCAATGGGACCAGACCAACCACTCACAATTCCGCCGCTGCCACCGGCTCCGTGGAGCCTTCCTATCTCTCCGTTGCTCACGATGGATTAGCCACTCTGCGACCTGGCAGAGAGGCTCGTCATCCCACCTTCTGCCAGGACTGGCTAATCTATCGAGAGCAACGAAGCGATAGGAAGGCTCCACGGAGCTGGTGGCAGTGGTGGAATCGTGAGTGGTCGGTCTGGCCCCAGGGGGCCGGACCCTCATTATCTGCACCTGTGGGGGGATATTCATATTCGTATACGAATACCCCCATCTCTAGTTGGGAGTCATAGGATTCTGTCCTCAGCATAGCATTGTTCAACATCTTTATAAATTACTTGAATGAGGGTATGGGGGAGATGCTCTTCAAAACTGAGATGTCATCAAGCTCAGCAGAGTAGCTAATACTCCAGAAGACAGAATCAGGATTTAAAATGACTTAAACAGACTGGAGAACGGGGCCAAAATTAACAAATTGAGTTTCAGCAGGGAAAAAAATCCAAAGTTCTAGAGTTAGTCAGGATAAACCAGGTGCACAACTATAACATGGATGAAGCTGGCTTGGCAGTAATATGTATGAAAAGGACCTAGGCGTTTTAATAGACCACAAGCTTAACACAAATCAACAGTGTGATACTGGAGCAAAAAAAGCAAATGCAATAGGCAGTTTCATACAGAAGTATGGTGTCCAGCTCAAGATAAGTATGATTACCATTTTATTTTGCTTTGGCTAGACCTCATCTGGAATGCTGTGTCTAGTTCTGGGCACTTCAGTTTAAGAAGGATATTGACAAGCTGGAGTGTTTCAAGTAAAGGGCAACCAGGATGGTAAAAGATGTGGAAACCAAACCTCATGAGGAGTGATTGAAGAAGCTGTGCATGTTTATTCTGGAGAAGAGGTGATCTGGTAGCAATCTCCAAATAGTTGAAGAGCTATCCTATGGAAGATGGAGCAAGCTTGTTTTCTGTAACTCCAGAAGGTATGACTGAAGTAATGGGTTCTGATTATGAGAAAGGAAATTTCGCCTAATCATTAGGGAGAACTTCTTGATAGTAAGAGGTGTTTGATAGTGATGGACTCTCCTTCACTGGAGGTTTCTAAGCAGAAATTAGATGACCAATTGTCAGGGATGTTTTGGCAGGAGGTCGAGGACCCTTCCAGCTCTACACTTCTGTGATTCAATATAAAGAATTAAAACAGAGCAGGTGCATTTCTTAGATCATATTAAGGAATCATGGATGAAGACTTCAACAACCTGGATAAATCATAATCAATGGAAAGCCCTGTGGATGGGCCTAGAAAGGTGTGCTTCAGTGGAAATATGGGTTTTAAGAATGGGTCCAAAGAACCTTATTAATAGCTGTCATGACATTTCAGGAACAAAACCTCTACAAATATGTTACAAGTTACAAGTTATATGTTATATTTCCAAGTTACTACTTTAGTGAAAGGGTGAAAGAGCACTTGGAAATGTTCTTTCTTTCTTTCTTTCTTTCTTTCTTTCTTTCTTTCTTTCTTTCTTTCTTTCTTTCTTTCTTTCTTTCTTTCTTTCTTTCTTTCTTTCTTTCTGGACTATTGCTACAAGAATTCTATGTCAGAGCAACCCCTTTCAGGACCCATCTTCAACTAATTCACCAGGAAATGTATGCTCTATGTGCTTCTGCATAACCTATAGCCAGAATAGCTACAGCCCTGCTAAAATAAGATTATTTGATAAATTGATTGAATTGATTAAATCATTTCTTCTGATGTGATTAGACCACAGGTAGACATCATGGCATCATTAGATGTTTTGGACTGCAGTTTCCACTATCCTCTTATAGTTAACCACGCAAATGGGGCTGATGGGAGTTATAATCCAAAACAGATGGGAAGGAGTGTCACTACATTGACTATTCCTCAACTACATATTCTAGTATGGTGTATGAATATATCTTTGTTTCACTTCTTAGGTACAACAGCTCTCTTCCCTCTGCCAATCCTTTGCTGGGCCTGTAATGGGTCCATTTTATTTGTGTTATTACTCTTTAATAGTTTCCCACTTCTGATTCTCTTTAAATTTCACTGATCAGCCTTAGAACATAATTGCATTCATGCCCAGGTCCCTGTGCTTCTCTACATTTTCAGAAGTTATTTTCACATATCCATTTTAATGCAGAGGGCAGAAAGATGGAAGCAAACTAAGAGGAGCACACATTTCAGCTGCAGGATTGCCCAAGGTCACATTCTTGAATATATAAATTTTAAAAGATGGGGGGGAAAGTCCCATGATATTCACAACCATGTTTGACTTCAAACCATATTAAAAAGTAAACTGGGGTTTAATGGGTTTTTTGTAGTTGAGGCATGGAAAAGGAAACAATGTCATAAAGAGTATTATGAGCTATTAACAATACAGTCTAGGTGTGCTTATTCTGATTCTCAACATCTGTAGATATTTTCATTATCATTTTCCTTTTAATGGAACAAATAAAGCAGGATTCAATGGCACAGGCAAAGTCTTGGATGTGGGAGTTTTACATAGATTACTTCCTTTTAAAGGAAGGACTGAAGGAAGATGTTTTTTAACCCTCTCATTAGGTCCTAAGTATTACAACATTAAAAACTGTACTTTAGCCAATACTATTTTCAAGATCCCAGTTATGCAAATGTTATCATTGTATTGTTATTATTTTGTTATATATCCCATACTTGAGCACATGGGGCTTTACAGAGCACAAAAGGATAAGTCTTGACTTAAGGGACTTACCTTCTAGAGTTCAACCTATGAGAAGCAACCAGAGAAGAAGATGGAGGTGAAGACAGAGCTAAACAAGGAAAAAATAGATAGTAGCCATGTGATTAGTATGTGCTTATGTTTTATTACAGGTTCCACATGACTGTTCAGATGTTAGTGGAACTGATTGTGTAAATTGGCCCTCAGACAAATAGTTTTATGGCAAGCTTTGGTCAAATATAGGAATACAGTGAAAAGATGCTCAAAACTCAAACGTCTGACATTTAACCTTTCTCCTAGTCACACTTCTTGCACTTCTGGGTATGTCTTCAGCCCCTTAAGTAAGAAGCACGGGAAGCCACAATGCGCCATTAGTTTAATAATCACTGGGGGACTACCTGACCATCATGATTTCTGGATTAAATTTCCAAACTAAAGGAAAAATAGAAGTTTATAAACCAACTGACTGAACAAACCGTTAATTTACAAAACACATGGTTGCAGCTGGGGATCCTATTTTGTGTTTCAAACATGCCATCCGAAAGGAGCATATCAACACTAGTTCATAAAATTATGCGGAAAGACTGGCTGCCTGAATCTATTTGTCATATTATGTTTCAATATTACATATTTATATTAAATCACTTGTAAATATTATACATTTTGGGCAGTCTCCTGTTGCATTACGTGATTACGGAAGGGTGATTGTGTAAACTTTCCCCACAATCCAGATTACTCCCTGTTGCGCGCCCTGTCTTGCTTTGATTGCAAGATTGGTCACACGAGAGGATTGAGGGACTGGTCACACAACAGAAAGCCGGCAGGCACAAGGGAAAGATTACACAATATCCTTTATGTTCCAAACAGGATATTAGCCTATATAACTGTTCTATATAATTGTAATGTAGTATTTTACATTATAGTTTAATTGAATTGTCTTTGTTTTTGAGAACCAAGCCATGGTGCAGGAATTCATATGATTCCTGGAATCTAAAGACTTCACACTGAACAAAATTCATGGGTTCACTATGGACAGCAGAAATTGGGTAAGACATGTACAACTCACATTTCTATTTTGTGAGTTCCCCTCCCCTTTGGTGTTGTTTTTAGCAACATATGAATGAGGTTGTTGTCTCCTTGCATTTGATGTAAAGAGGTTAGAAAAGTAATTATTTGCTGGATAAAGGGATGGAAATAATTTTAAAAGAAAATGGCTGAAGCTTTCCTTTTCCTCTATGAATGTTCTGTTTTTCTTCTTATGTCTCTTTTCTATTTCCAAAACTGTCGTAAAACATGAACTGAAGGGGTGGGGGACCTAATACAGTCATTTCTGCAGAAATCTCCAGTCAGGCTAAAAAACTGTTTGAAGAAGTGTGAACCAATCCATTCATCTCACTAATGGCCCTTGGCAGTCTGATTTCATAGTCATGGAATGTGGGCCTCTTTCTAGGATATTATGAAATTTAGATTAATATCCTGGCCTATCGTTCCCCCCCCCCTCCACCAATGTTACATATTTTAAAGGTTATATTGAAAAATAGGAAGATTCTTGTTCTGCAGAGGCTGGTCATCCTATTCAGCATCTACACAGGAGAAGCAGTGAAAGACTTCTACATGATTTCAGTAGAAACAGGCATATAAGGTGAGGTCTAACAGAAAAGGCCCTACTTTATAAAGGAGGCCTGGCTTGTAAAAAGTGGACCTGAAACCCTTTTCAGGCATTTTAAAATTGTCTTCAGTAAACACACAGAGAGAGACGGAGTGCCTTAGACTTTAGTACCTCTTAGTACCCAAAGCAACCTGAGTTATTTTGGAAGAAGAAAATCCCACAAGTACTTGTCCCTGTTTGGCTATGAAAACAAAATAGTAGCATATTAAGTAGCTACCAATATGGTAGCTTCTTTCAGGACACCCAGCAGAGTCTGCAGCCTCAGTCTGTCTAACTGCAGTCCTGGCCTTAGAGTTTCTCTGTGCATTTTAAATATGTATTTGCCTCTTGCTTTTGTCTTCAACCTGTTCTAGCTGGCCTTCTTCTGGTATGGAAGCAAGCTTCATCTATGCTTTCATCTTGGAACTAAAACATAATCTAGCTTTATTTGGCATTACATGGGAATGGGCAACATGCATTTCCTCGCGGTTACTTTTGGGGTCCCCCAGCAGTCTGGCCACATCTAGACCCCCATTGGCCCCTCCCCCAATATCTTGGAAAACTTTCTAGCTAAAAAAAATCCTCTTGTGTTTTGCAGCCTGTGCTGGGGCAATTTTGTCATGTGGGGGGATCCTGGGAGCTCCATTTTTAAATATAGCTTGATTGTTGGAAGGTACAAGATGGCTTTTTCCACAGTTAGCTTTTCTTTTAGTAAAACTCATTTTCTTTTCAGTATACAAAAACTCTACCATATATAACCACTGCATAAAAATTTTAAAAATTGGAAATTAAAAGTACACAAATTAGTAGTTTGGGGAACGTGGCACTTGGGCTAAAGCAAATCTGGAAAACAGTCCTTGACTTCCTTAAGATCCCCTGTCCTGCTTTATATACCAAACCCTTGAGTAAGGAAGTACTCAATATATAAATTCTTGCAACACAGTGATCAAAAATATTACATATTTTCTTTATCAAATAACATTGATCATAACTAAATTTCAGGGTGCGTGTTCTATTGTTGCTTCTTTCGCAGCGACTATTTTGCATATGCATTCTTTAATTTGCTGTTTTGGACAGTCCATGTGTGCCTGTGTGCTCTTATGAACATACACTTGTAACATGTATGAAAGTGCATTTATGTGTGCATATGTACATATGTCCTTCTCTTGCTTCCCTTGAGCTGAACTAGAAACATTCTAGCTGCATACTGCATTTTCTGAGCCCCAGATATATTGTTGTTCTCATATTAGCAGGCATTGCTATAAAATATCTAGTGAGTTATATGATCTTAGGTCTCAAAGGCAAACATGTAAACCTGTCCTCAATAGTTTCTAGTTGTACCTACCCAGTGTGGTAATAGTGGCTAGAGTGATAAACTAGGATTCAAGAGGCCTGAGTTCAAATCCTCATACAGCCATGAAAGCTCACTGGGGGTGTGAAACTGGTAAAACCAGTCTTTAAATATTCCACTTATCTTAAAAGCACTATCAGCTTTGCTATAAGTCAGTTCCTGAGATACCCAATGTGGTGTAGTAGCTAGAGTGATGGACTAGGGCTCTGGAGACCAGGGTTCAAATCCCCGCTTGGCCAAGGAAACTCACTGGGGGAATGAAACTGGTGAAATTACTTCTTTAAAATCTCATTTATCTTGAAAGCCCTATTAGAGTCATTATAAGTCATTTCTGACTTTACAGCACCCGACTAACTAACTAAGTAGTTGTACCTATCTTCCTTCTTTCAAAATAAAGAGCTGCTGGAGTTTCCCGGAGTGATAGTGTGTAATGCCCTAATTGGGTTGTGGTATTATCAGCTTAGTCATTTTGAAAGAAAGAAAGAAAGAAAGAAAATTCATAAAAAATCAATCATCTCCATCAATAGTGTTCCATCAAAACCACTTCTAAAAGATGTTAAAAATCTATGTACTACCAAATCCTTCAGTGTATAATATCAGTTGATTCGTAAATTCCTGCTTTGAGCTACTAATCGTTAAGATAAATAAGTAAGACTTGATAGGAGCAAGACTTTTGCAACCCTCCATTGGCTGTATGTATTGGAAATAATTTTTAATCCTGCGTGGTGGTGGTGGTTCCCAAATACACTAGAGATAATTTCATTGAGATAAGTCAAGAATAATTCTTGTGTCTAAACAGTCTCTCCAAATAGTATATATAATGTTCACATTAGAATTATTCTTGCTCCATTTTGATTTGCAATAGAAAGTGATATTCACAGCTTTGAACAACTGCAGTTTCACATATCTAGTGACAGGGACCATCAAGATGGGTGCCATTTCAGCAAGACTTGGGGAGCATTTTTTAATATCAAGAAGCAATACTGCAAATAAAAAGATAATCTTGCTAAACCAAGAACATTTGGTGATGTAATATCCAGGCATACAAAAAATAAGGCATTTCTGAGTACAGCAGTGTTGTGGCTAGGATTTTGTCGTTGTTCATACTGATGGTGCCCCATAGATATTGGAGTAATATTTGTATAACATATTGGGCAAATAGACTCACGGCCTTTGGTTTCTCTTGTTATAGATGTGGTGGAACGGGGGGCATATTGAAAATGGAAAGGTATCAGTGCTATATTGTCTGGTGAAATGACCTTTGGGTTTATAAATCTCCATCAGAACGATTCGAAGAACTAAATCCTGTTCCTTATTAATAAATCACGGTGATAGAAAATGTATGACCTTGTCAGTAAGAAGTCATGCTTCAATTTTATTTTGGATCCAAAGTGTCTACTAGCTTTACACCCAGAAAACAGAACTCTGAAAACAACTCAGCCTATAAAGCTCGAACACTTGAAATAAACCTTGGGAGAATCTTTGCGAGGAGACATATTTCTGAAGAGGTAATGTGGCATGAGTTGCTTTCTGTTCTCAAGAATACAAGACAAGGTCTTAGAAGAACAGCAAAGACATTCTTAATTGTATGACTACATAAAGTGAAATGTAGTTAAGTAGTTGGATATCTTTACAAATGCACCAACATTCTGCAAACTGTAAAGAGCAGATGATAATTGCTTTAAATTGTCATAGGTGGTTTATTTTCAAGCTATAATTACCAGGTGTGATGATTTTATGAATTGCTTATAAAGTCTAAATGCTGCAACTGGAAAACAAAGGCTGTACAAAAATAAAAGGCCATTCTTCAAAAACTACATCTCAGTGCTTTATTTAGGAGTGTGTGGAAAGGAATGGAACATGAAAGCAAGCCTCTGAAACATAAAAGTGATGAGTGGCCCTAAACTCTGAGTTTGTCAGTTTTGTAATTGGTCAGAATTCCCACAGCATCTATCACACAACTGAAAAATAATCTGCTATTTCTGAAAATCTGTGATTTCTGGATCATTTACAAATTAATTATCCCCCTTTATATGGTTTATTATATGTTCAAAGGAGTATAAAAGTTTCTGTGTCCTACCATGCCAAACCGGGGGCACACTTGGACCCCTTCTTTCTTGTGTGACTTACTTGACACTAAATCAGAGTAATGTGTTCATTGAGAAGAATACAGAGTATCTAGCACATGTAGCTTGTGAACAAAGCAGGAGACATCCTACTCCCAAAGCTGAGAGATATACAGTATGTCTCCCTTCACTTCATCCATGAGTATGTCACGACATTTAGCAACCTTCTATTTCAACTGAGCTCCCAAATGGATCCCAAATCTATGTTTCCATATCCATAGCCAGGACCTACTGAATCCATGCCAAATCTTAGCCATAGGCAAATAACAAGGATGGGCAGAAGCCAAGTTGGAGAATTAGAGGGACCAAGCCAGGAATCAGTGCTTAGCAATGCACAGAAACAGAGCTTGGAAGAGTCTTTCTCAGAGAAGATTCTGGCCCAAACCTGAAGTTCTTTGTAACTCTGCTTGTCCAGGAAAACCCAATGGCCAGTCTGGATGAATGGAGGCCAGTTCAGAACCTGAAAATGTTTCTCTGCTGAACTAAATAATGGCAGAAGTCCTGTTGCATAAGTTACCTCTGCAGAAAAGTGATGGCATCATCAGCAGAGAGAGATTTTCAGTAATTAAAGATTCCTTCCTTCCATCTCACACCTCCCATGGCTTCCACACCATGAAACAGATTACTTACATGTGGGACATGCCGCTGGACAGAAGGAAGAAACTTTAAAGTAATGAAAATCTTCTCTTGCTGGAGACGTTATCACTCTTCTTTAGATCTGACCTACACAACAGGATTCTTGCCAATAATTTAATTATTAGAACATTCCAAGTCGCAGTTCTGACCATCACCACAGAGGTCAGTTGCATACAGAATGGTAGATTCCCACTCTGGTACAGGCTTGACACATCCTGATAATTCAAAACCTTCAAAACCAGAAGTAAAAAAAGAATCAAAGACAAATGAGTAAGTATGAAGCTGTTTATTAAAAGAGATAAAACAAGAGCCAGCAAATAATACTGTTTAGTATGCTGTAGTGTAGAATGCATTCTAACGATGAGAAAGGTCCTTGCATCTGCTAACAACAGTGAAGATGATAAACCTTTTGTGTCATTTCAGCTACAACTCCAGTCCCTCATGGATGAATTTTGAAAAGTATCATTCCACTGCTTTATAGCCACATAAACCTCTGTCTTCTTTCCATCCTATTTCTCATCAGTCACCTTTGATAAAGAAGAGTGATGTAGCACTGAACACTTTGTTGAGTTATAGATGTGTTTGATTTCAAGCTTCCTCATGGGAAAGTAGTTACAATCAAGTTAACAAGCAAAATTCCATTAACAAGCATTGGATATGTGAATGGATGTGGGATTATATGAAAATGAGGACAGGCTTATATGAAACACTTAGGGAGAGGGGGGAGACATGAATGGAGACCAATTTATGCTGTTTATGGTGTATCTGTTTCTGTAATGTTCACCAATATTTAAAGACTTCCAAGTCCATTCAAAGACTTGGGGCCCCACCAGGTGAACTGATAGTTCTATTTCAAGAATAGACAGTTTAAATAAAATAGACAGTCTGTTTATTCTAACACAAAAGTGCCTCAATCCACATTTGACAAATTAGCTTGCTTTGGTTTAGTAATTGGTCAGCTGGAAGATAATTTGGTTTGTGTACATGTCTCAGGCACATTTATATAAAATACAATTTTGTGATTTGATCCTATTTCTTTCTACCAAACAAAATGTGTATCACCCTAATGAGTTGGGGGGGAAAGTGAAGACAATGGGAGTTCTTTCCAAGGGGAGCCAAGCTGGCTTCCATCCTGCCATCCTTCTGCTGGTGGCAAAGACATTTCAATGTAGACATTGGTTGACTGGTGAGGAAGGTAGATGCTGCACCTCTTTGCAGTGCTAGTTTTCATTTTTGAGATGTTTTAAAGTGGCTTTTAAATTGTGTTACATCTGTGTTTGGTTGTTTTAATGTGGCAACTCATGAAATAGTTTGTAAATGTGTGTGTATGTTTGTCTGTCTCTGTATAACCATATGTGTTTTTAAATACATGTTGCAAGTTGTTTAAGTTCCTGCAAGTGAGAAAGGCAGGATATAAATTAAATAAACAAAAATAAACAGATAATGAGATCAGAGAGAGACTTTGGCCTGGACTTCAGTGATGGTTACATAGTTACTCCTTTTGTGGAGAAAGGGGGCCATAAAACTAGACTACCAAACCAGACTTCATTTTTGTGCTACAGCGCATGAAACAAAGAGTAAACCAAGGGGCTTAGTGCAGCAAGATGGTGGCTCAGCCAGAAATTAATGCGTGAAATTGGTAAATCTGCTCCTGGGGCAATGGGGAGATTTCCTCCACCACATAATTCAAATGGAATAGATTGCAACCTAGTGGTGAATAGCTGAGTGGTCTGCAACTTGGTCTAGGTATAATTCCTATATGTTTGTGTTCGAAGGGTGAATTCATGTATATGCAATTGAATTAACATTTTCTTCTAGGGTTTTGAAGACTGTGTATGTGGAGCTGATTCGTCTATGTTATGGATAGCTGACCCAGTTGAGGAAGATACTTGGATTTTTGTCTGAATTTGAAATTCGAAAGGACATTTTGCAGTTCTACAAGCAACTTCTATGTTGGTGCTCTTCCAAGGACTTGGGTGCACAAATTGTAGCATTTTGTTGTTGTTATAATTGCTCATGTTGTCTGTTACATAACTGTGAATAAGAGGAGACTCATTTGTGTAATTGTGTTTGCAAGATTCATCGATAGATATCTAAGTAAACGAATAGCCTCATAGAACTTAAAAGTGTTACACACTCAGAACAAAATCTGAGGTAGCGGCTCAGACAGTACTCAGAAGTATTTTGTTCCTTAATTCGAAGGATATAGCTTTTGTGCCTCAAAGGCAGGGTGGTATAGCGGTTAGAGTGGGAGCTGGAACTTCGGACGTCCATGAAACTCAGTGGATAACCTCCACCAGTTACCCCACTAGGACATTGTGGTAAAGTGGGGAGGAAGATGGCATGTGTTCCACCTTCGGCTCATGGGAGGAAAGGCAGGATATAAATTTAGTTGTTAAAATACACAAATAGATGAGAGGGAAAAATGGATCCAACAAACTTGAAGTCGGCCTGCCCCTGGAATGATGGACACCAGCTGTTCATGCTGTGTGCTAGATGTTAACGGCTGCTATTCTCATATGTGGCAGAAAGTCAAGGTCTTTAGTAGGGTAAGGTGACCAGGACTTTGCTCCAGGGCACCAAAACACAGAGGGCACCAAAATCTAGAGGTGATTCTACTGGTGAATGCTAGGAAAATAAACAGCAATACCTCCTGGCCCTATTCACCTTCCTTCCTTCCTTTTTTTTTTTTTTTTTTGAAAGCAGAAACAATTGTTTTCTTTTTGGGGTGACACCACATTCTCCTCCTTTCCCTTGAGAGGGATTCATGCCCATGCCTCAGGCAGTGCTGCTTGCCCCAGGTACCAATATTGCTGGTTATGGCTGAAAATCCAGCTGTAGATGAGGGGTGAGGAAACATCAACATATCACTCCCACCCTGGCCGCCTTGCATTGGCTGCCCGTTCGGTTCCGCGTTGATTTCAAAGTATTAATGATTACATACAAAGCCCTAAACGGTTTAGGACCTCGATACTTGGCGGAACGCCTCCTCCCACCTAGATCTACTCGTATCACCCGTTCTAGTCAGGAGGGGCGACTGAGGAGCCTAACGCCAAGGGAGGTCCAGAAAGAAAGAACGAGACACCGGGCCTTCTCGGCTGTGGCTCCCTGTCTCTGGAACAAACTCCCCTCTGAGATCCGTTTGGCCCCCTCGCTGGGCATTTTTAAAAACCAACTTAAGACCTGGGTATTCAGACAGGCCTTCCCTCCGGGCACTACTTAATTTTTCTTTTTATTCTCTCCATCTTGAATTATTGTCTATGTGCTGTTAACTGCTATTTTATTTCAATTGTTTTACTTTGTGTTCTGTGAGCCGCCCAGAGTAGACTATGTCTAGATGGGCGGCATACAAGTTCAAGAAATAAAATAAATAAATAAATAAATAAATAAATAGTTTGCCTTCAGCAGACATCACAAGGCAGAGTCAGAAAACTGATTTTAAAAAAAAATATTATAAGAGGTTCCCAGTACTAAAAGGATCCATGTCTTCACCCAAATACAGTATCTGTCCATTTAACATCCCTTAAGTAAAAAATGTATGGCTCAGCGGCTGACCTTTTGCTGAGCCAAGACCCTTGGTTCATTCTTCTCTCACACCTGCTGTAGTTCAAAAGTAAAGTTTGGCTTGGTTCAGGAGAAAAAAAGAGGAAAAAAGTGGGGCGCGGGGGGGAGTCCAAGACCAACAGTATGTAATTTATCTATTGTTCAGTGTGCTTCTCTGTTTGGGGCTGAGTGTCCTTCATGAGCTGTAAATGTAAAACAGATGGCTGTATGCACAACTCTCTTTGCATGTGGTTGCCAAGAGTCATGTATGCAGACTATAAGTAAGAGTTGCCATTGATGTTTGAGCTCATACATAAATGTAGGAGCTGGCACTGCAGTTTTAATTAATGCAGTGTATCTTATGTTTACAGATCCTGAAGAAGGACATTGAACCTGCTCTGCATCGTGGAGCAGAAAGCAAATTTCCCCCTTCCAGAATTGTTCTTTTCATCTACTTCTTTAGTTGCTGCTTTGAGGAAGTGGTTTTCTATTTCTTACTGATACTGAAGCAAAAAAGGTAAAGGTAAAGGAGCAGGTGCTGGCATAAGATTGTTCATGAAGCCATCATTTGTGGGCTCATACAAGACATCCACATCTCTGCTGGGCAACTCAATATCTAATTCAAGTCATCTATCTTATTTCTTCAAAAAGTCCCAGAACATAAATTTTTCAAACCTAGAATTATTTCTTGCATTATCTGTGAATATCCATTAACAATATATATATATTTGAACATTGAATGTGAGGGGGGGGGGGAAGTTGAGATGGAAGAGCATCTTGTTGGATTAGAGGCTTGACGTAGACACTGTTTTTGCACCTTTCCAAACTTTTCAGGGCAAAGAGATGCCTGTCGCATTGAGCTTTCACACATTGTGAGTCTTACAAGAATCCTGGAGAAAATAAAATATGCATACATATTAAAATGCTGATGGTGAGCAATAGGGAAAAAAGAAAAAGAAAAAAGGCAGTCAATGGGGAAGATGGACATGTTAGGCAAAATGTGTAAATAAAAGTGTACTTCATGAGTGATGCATTTAAAAAGTGTTCAAAAATCAGAAAGGGAGGTAAAACAAAGTATCGCAACCCAACAGAAATGGAAAAGGAGCAAAAATTTGAGACTAAGAGGTTTTTATATCTCTAGAAAAGAGTGGAGGAGAGAGGAGGAGTGGGGGATGGAAAAATCAGAACATGAGCCCTGCTGAATCAGGCCAAAGATCTATCTAGTCCAGCCTTCTCCATAACATGGCAAATCAGCATATAAATCCAGTAGCACCCTCTTGCTTATGTTTCTTTGAAGGTGGTATTAAGAGGCACACTTCTGCTGATCCTCTACCCAATTACAGCCTGATCATCCATGCATTTTTAAATCCTTTCATAACTATCTAAATTGGGGGTGGCCCACACCCTATCTTCTGGAATTGAATACCATATGCTCTGTGTGAAGAAACACTTCCTTTTGTCTGTCTTGCTGTTCTATGTTAGAAGCTTCTCCCACTTCTGGTTCACTGCAGTTTCTCTTAACAGCTTCAAGCTGTGGCTTTGAGTTTTCAGGGTTTTCCCCCCCCCAAAGTTCTTTTGTCTATTTAAACCCCCAGTTTTATTTTCTGGCACATAATGATCATGGTAACAGTTGCATATTTGCCAGCTAATAAAGAAACCATAACATCATAATACCCATGGCAACTACTGCAGGGGAATTTACTGAGCCTAACTTGAAAAATCAGACAACAAGTCCAGCTGGAGGGGAAAAGGACAACGATGGAAAACCAGGCAGGAATGGGAATCAGAATGTTTGCACAGCTGCGACTTTTTTAGTAACTTAAAATGTGTCTGTTCAGTTTTAAGATCCAGCATATGGGGTTTGTTTGAAAGTTTCAACTGGGACACGAAACGTGGAACAAATGTTGAAGGAGTCCAACAAGTAAGCAGAGCACTCTGCCTCCTTTTAAAAAATTCAATGTACATCTTTCTACGTCTCACTTAGTCCAGGACAGCCCTTAGATTTTATCACTTCTCTTCCATCATCTCCTCTAATCTCCACTCTACAGTACAGGCAACTAACCTGTCAGCTGTCCATCAAGAAACTGTTGGAGTTTTTGCAACATTGCATGCTCCCTTTAGTAGGTTCGGCTGGGAGGGACCTTTCTGGGCTGGGGTGACTGTCAATCTATTCAGCTCTAACCAGTAGTTCCCTCCTGCCTCTGAGAGAGTCACACCTCTCTGCTTTTGAGCTACTCTCCCTCTCTTTAGTCTGTTAGAAGCAGTGAGTCTGTTGAGGTCTGTTTGTTTTGTCAGTTTGCTCTTTGATCTGTTCAATTGGAAGTAATAAAACTTTTATTCTTACTACTACTAATGTCTCAGAGTGAGTTCTTGGGACTCTAAGTGCTAGTTAATGAGAGAAAAGGGGTGGATTAATCTCAGAAACCTGATGCTATTCTGCTCTGTGAATCACTGCACTTCTGCTGCGCAGCTGGAAGAACTGAACCCAAAAATCAAAACTCTGCAAACATAAATAGGACACATTATATATATATAGGCCATTTCGGGGTCTGGGGTAGTTCACAGTGGGGCCAAACTTTGGTCTCTGAGCCATCAGAACTGGCTGGATAGCTCAATGGGTAAGATACCTGTCTATGAGCCACAGGGCAAGAGTTCAATGCCCTATTGTGCCTCCTGGGAGAAGAACCACCTGTGTGGCCTTGGGCAACCTGCATGGTCCTGTTAGCCTTGATTTTTAAGGCTTAAATTTGGAGAGATGGAGGCCCCCCTCTTGTTGTCTTTGCACTGTTCATTTAAGAAGGCCCTCTTGTCTCTCCTTGCTAGTCTTTGGAAGTCTGCATTCAATTTTCTGTAACTTTCCCTATCTCCCTTGCATTTTGTGTCCCTTCTCTTCTCTGCCATTTGTAAGGCCTCGTTGGACAGCCACTTTGCTTTCTTGCATTTCCTTTTCTTTGGAATGGTTTTTGTTGCTGCCTCCTGTACAATGTTACGAGCCTCCACCCATAGTTCTTCAGGCACTCTGTCCACCAAATCTAGTTCCTTAAATCTGTTCTTCACTTCCACTGTGTATTCATAAGGGGTTTGGTTTAGATTATACCTGACTAGCCCAGTGGGTTTTCCTACTTTCTTCAGTTTAAGTTTGAGTTTTGCTGGAAGCTGATGATCAGAGCCACAATCAGCTCCAGGTCTTGTTTTTGCTGACTGTATAGAGCTTCTCCATCTTTGGCTGCAGAGAATATAATCAATCTGATTTCGGTATTGCCCATCTGGTGATGGCTGTGTGTAGAGTCGCCTCTTGTGTTGTTGGAAAAGAGTGTTTGTGATGACCAGCTTGTTCTCTTGACAAAACTCTATTAGCCTTTGCCCTGCTTCATTTTGAACTCCAAGGCCAAACTTACCTGTTGTTCCTTTTATCTCTTGACTCCCTACTTTAGCATTCCAATCCCCTATAATGAGAAGAACATCTTTCTTTGGTGTCAGTTCTAGAAGGTGATGTAAGTCTTCATAGAATTGGTCAATTTCAGCCTCTTCAGCATCGGTGGTTGGTGCATAAACGTGGATTACTGTGATGTTGAAAGGTCTACCTTGGATTCGTATTGAAATCATTCTATCATTTTTGAGATTGTATCCCAGTACAGCTTTTCCCACTCTTTTGTTGACTTTGAGGGCTACTCCATTTCTTCTACGGGATTCTTGCCCACAATAGTAGATATGATAATCGTCTGAATTGAATTCGCCCATTCCCGTACATTTTAGTTCACTGACGCCCAGGATGTCAATGTTTATTCTTGCCATCTCTTGTTTGACCACATCCAGCTTACCAAGGTTCATAGATCTTACATTCTAGGTTCCTATGCAGTATTTTTCTTTGCAGCATCGGACTTTCCTTTCACTTCCAGGCGCATCCGCAGCTGAGCGTCCTTTCGGCTTTGGCCCAACCACTTCATTAGCTCTGGAGCTACTTGTACTTGTCCTCCGTTCTTCCTCAGTAGCATGTTGGATGCCTTCCGACCTGAGGGGCCCATCTTCCAGCGTCATATCTTTTAGCCTTTTGTTTCTGTTCATGGGGTTTTCTTGGCAAAGATACTGGAGTGGCTTGCCAGTTCCTGCTCCAGGTGGATCGCGTTTAGTCAGAACTCTCCACTATGACCTGTCCGTCTTGGGTGTCCCTGCACGGCATAGCCCATAGCTTCTCTGAATTACTCAAGCCCCTTCGCCACGACAAGGCAGCAATCCATGAAGGGGATTATCCACAATATTGTACACCCATTCACTATGTATGGGTACGAAAGCTGGACAGCAAAGAAAGCTGATAGGAAAAAAATTGATTTGTGTGAAATATGGTGCTGGAGGAGACCTTTGCAGATACCCTTGATTGCCAGAAAGAGAAACAAGTGGGTCCTAGATAAAAATCAAGCCTGAAGTCAAAATCTGGAGTAAAAAATGTTGAAACTGAAGCTGTCCTACTCTGGGCGCATCATGAGAATGCAAGATTCTCTGAAAAAGTCTATAATGATGGGAAAGGTTGAAGGCAGAAGGAAAAGTGGAAGACCAAATATGAGATGGGTCAATTCCCTAAAGGAGCCACAGGCTTGAGTTTGCAAGAGCCAAGCAAGGTTGTTGAGGACAGGACCTTTTAGAGATCTCTCATTCATAGGGTACCCATAAGTCAGAGGCCACTTGACAGCACATAGCAGCAGCAGCAGGAGGAGCAGCAGCAGCAGCATTTCCCATGCAGTGATGAAAATAAAACACACATTTGCTAGAAACAATACATACTTATTATGTACAACCAGAATCTTGAAAAGGTTTATCTGTGTTTTCAGTCTATCTTGCTCCCTTGTGCCATTGCTTTTGCCTCTGAAAAAGCTGTGTGTGTTGGCCCTGATTTTTTGCAATAGAAAGCTATAGGGAGAATAGGCGAGGAGAATTGTGCCTGTGCTCTTTTTCAGTCAGGTGGTTTATATTTGACTATGAGATAAACAATGAGGCAAAGGAGCAGGGCCAAGAAACCTGAGTCACAACAATAATTAGCATTTCCAGAGTGCTGTTCTGTGTTTCCCATTAAATCTGTATAGTAGTTATTAGCAGTGTTTTACAATAGCTGGGAGAATTGCTATTTGACCCTGTCTAATTGCCATTCTGACTCTTTTAAAAACTAGTTGGTAAACAAATTCTTCATGAAAAAATGGTTAGTGGCTGCAAGAGAAAGGCTGTTTTGACAGGTTTATTCTCTTGACATAAAACGGCTGAGGGAAATAATATTGGAAGTGGGGGGAAAGTGGAAGTAGCTAGAAAAAGTAGGGATCCAGGACCAATGCTTCATTTAATTGGATGATTTTTTCTGAATGGCTAAATGTCCTGAATCTGTGGCAAGCTGCTAAGTGCTTTATTAGGGTCGTTAATCAATGTTCTGCATACTAGATGAAGTTAACAGATCTTTGATTTTTGCTGGATCCACACTTTCTAGAATGGCAGCAAGACTTGTCTATATGCAAATATGTAAGCTGAAATCCTGTTGTTTAGTATAGCAAGTTTCACTAGAGTAGGGCTGTTGAATCAGGGTGGATTTGGTGTTCATCCATGAGTTCCATTGATTCAAATCTGCCTACGCTAGTTGTGGGGATTCAGGGAGAGTTAATCCAGAAAAGTATTATTTCTGAGCTTTGGACCAGTGATAATTTCCTGTGTTCAGCATGGCCACGATGAAAGCCTTCAGGACGGCAAGAGGCATGAGATGATGCTCCAGGGCTGTCTGTTGCACATCTGAAAGAGCCCTCTGTGTGGTACAAATAACCTGCCCAACAGGGTCTCCCCTAGTTACTTATCTGCCTGAGGCAGAGCAGTCAGTAGTGCCCTCCATAGCCAAATCAAGGAAAATAGTCCAAATCCAAATAGTCCAATCTTCGTTTGGCATCTAGGGTGAATCAACCAACCAACTAGGGTGAATCCTACAACAATCTCTCACCACCTGACTCTTTCATGGCACCCAACATCTGCTGTATGAGGTTGACACCTCAAACTGTCCAATGGTAGGTTCGTTCTTTCTGAACCTGATGCAGTAAAGGCACTCTGCAACAAATGATGTCAGATTCTGGACTGTGCAGTGCCTGGTAAACTTTATGCTTGTAGATCTTCTTCCTGCACATAGAGGAAGTGTGAAAATGGATATGAAGGTAGCAGTTTAAATATTTATCAAGTGAAAGTGAAATATGAAAAGAGCTACAGTGGAAGAAGATAGACATAACTGGGCCTTCTCGGCGGTAGCCCCTCACTTCTGGAACAATCTTCTGCCTGGAATCCGTCTGACCCCTACACTGGGAATTTTTAAATGATCTTTGAAGACATGGCTTTTTAGGCAGGCTTTTCTGGAATTGACATCTGAATAACATGTTGCACAACTCCGGTGTTTATTTCTGTTCTGCCATCTTACCTCTTAACTATTTATGTCTATGTTGATTTTATTTTACGGTGTATGTTCTATTTTTGATTTTGATTTTTGATTTGTGTTTGATTTTGCTTAATTTTGAGTTTATATCCATCACTGATGGTTGTAATTTGACAAAGCCTTTATTTTGTGTCTTTTTTTTTCTTTTTCTTTTTTGTAAACCGCCCAGAGTGGCCTTGTAGTCAGATGGGCGGTATAGAAGTTGAACAAACAATTAATTAATTAATTAATTAATTAATTAATTAATTAATATTTTAACATACAGTGAAATCATTGAAAATGCAAGTGATGATACAAATACAATACAATGTTAACTGATAAGAACAAGGACAGAGATTATTAGTCTACTGAAAATACTGCACATGCCTCACCTTCTTTCTGAGGGGATATTATGAAGCCAATCTCTCCTTCTCTTTCCCAGAGCAATACATGGTGCCTCTGAAACCACGTGGACTATCAAGTAAGTTTTTTTTTTTAACCATGCCTTTACCCTGCACCTTTCTTGGAATTTTATTGGTGTGTGCGTGTTTATGTGTCCAAATGACATCATGCAAGATTTGTTTCCCTCCCATTACTACTTCCATCTTTTTTTTACTTACCTAAAAAAAACACACACACACCATAGAGAGAAAGAAGCAATAGCTGTGCCATGCTTTTGAGTGGGATTGACGGTGCATTTTACATCAGCTCAAGTTTTGATCCAAATTTCCCAAAATTTGCAAAAAAATCAAATGTGGAAGAAAGCAGAACTGACTGATTTGCCCAGACCGGTTTTTGACTGAAAGCAGTATCAACTGTTTTGCTAGAAGCACTTGTAGAAAGTGGAACCAACCAATTTGTCAGGTTGAGGATCTCAGAAAAGACATTTAGAGGGTAATTTGTGCCATCTCCCTCTAACAGTATTAAAAGAGCTCCCAAAGCAACACACCATTGTCTAGACTAGAGTCTATAAATTCTTTGGACAAAGATAGAAATTATTTCTCCATTTGATCAAATGCCTCAGCTCCACCATTACGCCTAATCACTTGAAGGAATGCCATTTTAAGAAACACAAAAGGTAAGGACAACCATTTGGCCACATGACAAACTTAAAAATCCATATTGTGGCAATACCTTTATTGGGACAATCAAAAAGACACAATGATCTATGCAAACTTTTGAGATCATGGGTATCTTTGTCAGGTATGATGTGACAAAAACCAGAGTGGTGGTGGTCGGATAAGCTTTATGTTAAAGCCATGTAATCTGCTCACTGCTTTAATGTAGGATCTACTGATAATTAAATTTGGCTCAACAAGTATCAGGATTCACAAGTCTCAGGATTTGCATTTCAGAACTGCATGCAGAATCTAGGACATCAAGTTTCCATCTACTTGCTTCATGTAACCTGACACGGAAATCTGTGATTTCAGAAACTTGCACAGATATTTGTGCCTTTTTGTTTGACTTTAAGAAAGCATTACCAAAGTATGGATTCTGCATTTTAAGGAAGGGCTTCTTTAGCATGCAAGGCTATGCTTTAACTACCGCCTTTTTTCAGTCCCCTGAGTGTCCTTCCCATCCACATTTCCCAGCCACTTAATTAATGTAAATAAAAGGTGGGAAGCAGAGTAAGTCAGAAAGAATCAAACACCTTGTTAGTAAAACGGAGATTTCCAGAATCTGTGGCTTCAGGCTGCTTGCTGAATTACATTACACTGCATTACAGCCCACTGGAGCCCACTTAGGCAACACCTGTTGAAGAAACAGCCCCAGTTAAAGAATTAATTTCTCTGCTTCACACCAAAGAATACTGGAAAGGCACAATGAAGTCCTGCCTTTTGACTGAATTGCTATCAAAGGAATAGCCACGCTGAAAGAGCCAATAGCCAACGGATCAAAAGCTAAAGCAAAAAAAGAATGCCAAGCCACTTGATGAATGTCTGTTTGTTTGTTGCCCAGACACAAGGCTGCATAATTCATAACCAACACATCCAACTGAGCTAAATATTTTATAGAGAAACATAATTGTTGAAACATTCCTTTTTATGGGCATTAAGGTTAAGTATTTAACACATTAGCATTTAGACATGATGTGGAATGCACAGCAGACTGCTTTGGTTCAGGTCATTGCACAGAGAGATCTGGAAGAAAGACCAAGAAACGACAACAGAGGTGCTTGGACTTGAGATTATTATTGGATGTGTGAGTGAGTTTATTATCTAGACATTTTGTGCTTGACTGTCTCAATCTGCTTAAAGGGAAGGACCCTGTTGCTGCTGCTGCTGCTGCTGCTGCTGCTGTTGTTGCATGCCATCAAGTCATCTCCAACTTTTGGTGACCTTATGAATGAGTGATCTCTGAAAGGTTCTGTCGTCAACAGCCCTGCTCAGCTCTTGTAAACTCAAGCCTGGGGTTTCCTTTAGGGAGTCAATTCATCACTTATTTGGTCTTCCTGTTTTCCTGCTGCCTTCAAACTTTCCCATGATTATTGACTTTTCCAGAAAATCTCGCCTTCTCATGATGTGTCCAAAGTAGGACAGCCTCAGTTTCAACATATTTGCCTCCCAAAATAGTTCAGGCTTGATTTGATCTAGGACATAAACTTAGTTACTCTTCCGCCACACACACACCCCAGACCAATCAACACCTCCCTTACCATGGGATGGATTGTAAATATGACACCTTTGGAACACAATATGCTATGAAGATATCACTGCTTTCCCAGAAGGGAAGAAATGGGCCAAAAGTAGGTACGCCATGAGTACTAACAAAATATATCGTTCACTGCAGTTTTCGGAGTTTCACCATGCCATGACTCCCTGATGCGATCTTTCCCCTCGGTGAGATTTCCCAGCTTCTTGTTAAAACAAGTCCAGTCTCATTTTCCCTTTTATTTTAGTCTCTTCCATTTTCCATCCATTGCTCTTGACAAAAACCTGTCAAATTTTGTCCAGCTTAATCTTCTTTCTACTGAATCCTTCACAGGAAATATTCCATTCTGGGCAGCAATTGTTACCATATTGAGCAGTTTTTTTTTTCCCCCTGCCCTTTCCAAGTGAATCCTCTGCTAGAAATATGCCATCCCATGCAGGCATTGGAATAATGCTCTGCAACTCTGCATTTCTTCCAGGGAAAATTACTATGATACATCCAAGAAATACTGCGAGATTTCAGGCAAGATTTCTTGGGATTAAAAAAACCATTCAAAGAAATCTTGTTGGAAGGAAAAATGAGTGATTATTCTCTCTGTTTCCTTCCAAGAGCAAGAGGCTGCAAGATTCATGTTGATAACATAAACACAAAGTGGTAAATAATTGAGTTCACTTCTGCCAAACACCACCAGTTTATGACTGTGGCTTTTTGTGCTTTTGTATCCATGATTAAAAATGCCAGGAAATGGCCCCATTTTGCTGCACAATATAATGCCTGCGTTGCCAGCAGGAAAAGGGATCCCAAGCTTTACACAGCAAAGGGCAACCTGAATGTTGACGACACCAATGTCAGCAGTCAAGATGGTCTACAGGATGCCGTCTTGTGCTCACTACCATTCACACTTATCAAAAAATGGCCCTGAAAATTGCTTTGTGCTTGGGTGAGAAGTGGTTAACTGATGAAACAAGGATTCCGGGATCTTCCCTTGCTTTGTGCCACTTTGTAAATCCATCCACCCTCCAATGCATGGTGAAAGATGGGGCTGGCAATCTGGGGGGGGGGGGGAGATGAAAAGAGAGGAAAGAAAACTGCTCTCTCTCCACATCTCGCTAATTTTGTAAAGAGAAGAATAGCTTCACAAGGCTGATTTCCATGGAGCATTAAGGTTTACTTCTGTATAACACAAATGAAAAGGCCCTGGAAGTATCAATGGATATCTTCTGTGTGCAGAATAAAAAAGGAAAGAGCTGGTGTGGTCCCGGAAATTACAAAAATTCTAGAGCACGTAATACCTTTTATCTAAAAATTAAAAATAAAACAAAACAGCAAGCTTTCATGGATGAAATCCACTTCCACAGCATACCCCCTTCATGGATGGTGCAGAAAAATTGTCTAGCAATCGATGTTACATATCTGGCAGTAACCTGGCTGAATCCTTGCTTTGCACAGGACTCAAATTCAGGACTGTGTGTAGGACACATGGATTCACTGGTGATACTGTTCAGTCATTGCTTGTATTTAATTTTATCTATGTTTCTGACATATGCTATGTTGATTGAACCAAATGTTATTGCTATCCCATCAGAAATCTTAACAAGGATACCATCATCACTCCTTTGGGATTAAATACATGCTATTCACAGGAAATCATCCTCTTTGTAGTAGTAACACGTTTGTTTAATCTGCATTATAAAGCAAACATGGAAAATCTGAATAATCTGATTGGTTAATGCAGCAGAAGCAGTAGAAAAACACATTGCATAGGATGAGAATATTTGAGCCTTTTCTTTCTCTTGTTAATTTTTTTCCACAAAAAAAAAAAAGCATTTTAGAATAAAATGACATTATTCTAGTCAGACATTGTCATGCTTAAATTATACCAGAGGACAATCATTTAGGATAAGTAACTTTGATCATAAATATGTACTTATTCATGCCCTGCCATGTTTTATTGATTAAACAAGTTATTTCTCCTCCTATTAGAAAGAAGTTACAGTTCAAAAGATTGGAGAGAGGGAAGAATCCACTGTGGGAAAATTGGAAATTGTGTGTGCTGGGCGCTGCAGGCTCTAGACAGTGATTGTTCTTTCATGTTTTAGAAAGGGAATAGTATTTTCAAAATGAATATAAACTATTTGAAGTTGAACAGAAATGTGCATAAGTATTTGGCAGAGAACTATAGCTAGAGAAAAGACCAAAGGGTGAGCTTGTAATTCTTACCCAGTTCTTATCAGGGGGTTGGCAGCTGTCAAAGGTTGATGTTCAAGCAACGGTATGACTTTGCACCCTACTGGAGTCACTGGCAGAATTTTGTGTCAAGGTTTTGTTTACCTGGCTGTTTGCAAAGGCAAGAGATACAAAATAGCTGTGATGTGTTTTTATTCAGGACCATCACCAGTGGTGTAGATGCATGTCAGTTTTCAAGATACAACATTCTTCTATGGGACAAAACAGAAGGTTGATGGAGAGGCAATGAGTGTAAACACCGGGAGAGACAAGGGAACAAAATTTAATTTTTTCACAGTGGATGGACAATCTGGAGTTTCCAATCAAGGCTGCTGGCCACTCTCTTGAGTTGATCAAGGCACTCATAAAAGGGCTTGTGACAAAATCATCATAAGATCTGTTCCCCATGGGTAATCTGCAATAAACCCCCACATGGTATCAAACATGAATGACCTCCTGACACTTCAGTGTGTGTATATTTTTGTTGTACTTAATTATGTGCTTGTCAACTCAAATCTAACTTACGGCAGCCCTTCCCAAGGGTTTCCAGTTATAAAGTACTCAAAAAAGATTTATCCGTTCCTCCATTGGGCGGGGGTGCTCTGGGGCTTTGCAACTTGTACATGGATGCATGGGATGGCTTTTCTCCTGGAAGGCACATTAGGGAATCAAACATCCAACCCCTGGAGCTACAACCACATATTTCAACCCATTGAGCTATCCAGTCAGCTATTTCTGTCACATTTCTATCTATACATACAAATGTGTGTGTATGTGTTCTGTGCTGTCAAGTTGGAACTGACTTATAGTGACCCTAATAGGGCTTTCAAGGTAAGTGAGATATTTAAGGAGTGGCTTTACCAGTTCCACTCCTGCGGTTAGTTGCCATGGCCAAGTAGGGATTTGAACCCTGTTCTCCAGAGTCCTAATCCGCCACTCTATCCAGTACACACCAGGAATCATATATACAAAGAGATGCAGATATAGATATGTCTCTTTTATATAGAGATGTATAACAGAACTGAAAATATTGCATATCATTTGGTGCACCAGACGATCCGGACTTGGAGTTTGCCAGAACAAATACCACAATTAAGATGAAAGGCAGCATGCATCATTGTGAGTAAGAACTGCTGGGGCCAGATCAGTGGCTTGAAGATGTACTTATATTTATAAACCCCCTGGGGACAGTGGGCAAGACATGGCCAGAGGAAATAAGAGAATGGCCAGAGAAATAATTGAGATGAAAACACAAACTTGGAAGATAATTACCTAAAACACCCCAGAAGAAACCAAAGCAACCTAATACTTAGAAGAGTAAAAAAGAAATAGCACCATCGTTGCTTTTTGAGAAGGTAAGTGACACACAGTTAGAGGGTCTGCTGTAGACCCTGACATCCAGGAATAGACCTTGCACAAATTATTCTGATCCCTATCATGCTTGTTTTCGGAGATAGAAGAGAATGAAAAGTCCTCCTTGGCAAGAGTAAAAGATGAACTGTGGACGTTTTACAGAATACTGTACATTTTAAAATAGCAGCTTTCATCCCAAAGACCTAGAGAGCAATTGAGATTGCGCTATGTGTTAAAATAATACTGTCAGCTGCACATTCCAAATAAAGGATTTCACCAGCTACTAGAAATATGAATGCCTTATTCTTAGGATGCCAAGCTAGGAGCAAAATGATTCCATTCACAGGAAGTTGTCTCACCACAAGTACTGTTCCTCAACCACATGCATAACAGCTCATCTAAAATGCTCCCGGCATAAAGGTGCAGAGGTCACAGTGCAGTCTTCTTCAATATATAATGGATTTCAGAGTTGATATGCAAGAAATCCACAACAGTCAACAAGTGATGGCCATGCATTACTTTCAGGTAATTGTGTGTGTGTGGAGGAGGGACAGAGGGAGGGAGAATAAGAACCTTTGTTTCAGATTGGCAGATCAGGGTGTCTCAGAGGCTCTTGCTCCAGCTCTCTGAGATGAAAACTAGCTCCAGGAGGTCTTAGTTCAGGGTACACCCTCTGTTAATTCTTAGGAACCTGTTCCTTTAAGCCTGTGGTGCATCTTCAGTTTTTACTAGATAGACCCACTTGTGCTTTATCCATGGGCCAATCTGTTAGAATCATTGCTGCAAGGCAGGGAGTTTCAATACATTCTAGTTTCTTCTCACCTTTTTGTGGTCTTCCATTCTCTGCTCTACACATCACGTTGCCTCCTAAATCTTTAGAAATCTCCATAATGCTCTGGACACCATATTTAGTTCCCCAGTACCCTTCATTTTGTTGCTTTAGAAGCTTTCAGGATACTTTTGTACTTTCTGTGTCTTTAAATAAGAACAGCCCTTTTGGTCTCAATCATGGTTAAAATTTTAAATATTTTAATTATTAACACTCAGCGCCAAATGTGAGAAGGTGTACAACCATCCAAAAGTCATGTACTTATGTTGTAGTTTTTCTTTTTTGTTAAATATTTGTATGATTGATTAATATGCATGATTGATTTGTCAATAAACTCTCTCTCTCTCTCTCTTTCTGTTCATTGGTCTCTTATTTTCCCTGAAAAGATCATCCTGCGTGTGCTACAGTCAGGCAGGGTGTGCAAGTATGTGCATATGAGTGTGCAACTGGGTAGATGTATACATGACAGAACTTGGAAATTTTACTTTTTTGGAGTACAACAGCCCATGCTGCTTGAGGGAATTCTGGGAGCTGTAGTAAAGAGAGTAACTCCTCCAAGCTCTGACAGATGAGTGCATTATATGAGTATGTTATGTTTGAGAGAGAATGGGGTCTGGGAAATCATTTCAGGAGCCACATACTATCATGGGAGTGGCCTCCGCGATGGAGGAGGTGTCCCTGCCCACAAGCAGCATGTGGCCAGCAAGCTTGCCCAGAACCAGTCCAGCCCTCACTCTGCAAAACTTTCCTCAATCTTGTAATAGGCCATTGCTCGGCAGATGCTACCACAACCACAAAGATGTATAACACAATAAATCTGTTCCTCCTTTTGGGGGGCGAGGGGGTAGAATAACAGAGTTACCACTGCTCTGGAAATTCCTACTAATGAACTGGTTCCACTTCAGAAGCAAGGCCAGTTGATTCAGAACCACCAAATCCAAGGAGAAATGTCGATGAAATTTCTGGAAGCATCCCTATGCTTCCTCAACAGATATATATTTCTAGCTAGTGTGCTAGACGATTGATTGAAAACAGACTCAGAGCCATGAAAGAGATGAGCTATAGTGCCGTTTTATAGCAGGAACTGAAGAGTGACCGTTAAACTGTCTCCTATTCAAATCAGAATGAATCCCTTCACCCCAATGATGAAATGACATTGGTATTGAAAATAGTAAAATACAATTTTCTTGATACTTACTTCCATGCACATTGAAAAAGGCAGAAGTAAAACCAATTTGTAGAAAAAGATGAGATATCAAGCTCCTAATTTTGAATCATGAGTTTGCAATATCTGCAAATTGACTCAGGGTGTTTTTTTCCCCTCTATGCAAAATCAGATTCTTAACTCGGCACACTGAAATTCGGTTCTTGTTGTTCCCACCTCTTCCCCCCCTTTTTTATTTTTTGTTTGTTCTTGCTGTTGTATTTAAGTTGCCAGACCAGACTCAACACTGGGTTCCAATTAGATTCCGATCAGGCCATTCCTCAGCTCCATCCTTGCCAAGACACCTTACCCCTAATCCAGCCAACCAGTTATATCTAAATCCCACTGAATGCAGCAGGGCTTGAGCTTCTAGAAAGAAGAATTGTCTTTTAACATTTATTCAGTTTTTCTTTTTCAGCTGAAAGCAGCCTCTCTCTGAATGGAAAAATGGACTTGGGGGGGGGGGGTTTGAAGTTGCTTAACCCTTTTTCCTCCGATCATTTCTCATCTCATCACTACCCTCCCCAAGCTGCTTCCTTCACCTGTGAAAAGAAAAAAAATATTTGCTAGAGTGGAAGAACAGATCCTAAGGACCAAGGTTGCTTACTCCTTTCTCTTCCTGTCATTTTGTGTTCCATCTTGCACTTTACAAAACAGAGGGTTGGCCATCCAGTGAGCAAAACAAGAATCATGGGAGCCGTGCCCCTTAATAAGGAACTAGTGGGTTTCCTCTGACATTTGTACACTTCTAGACATATGTATGCAAGGACATACTTTAATATTCCTTCAATTAAGAATGTCATTCCTGACCCAGGATTTTTGATTTGTCAGTTCTTCCTTTTGCTGGCGTATTTTGGAATCGCCTGTACTGCTTACTTGTGGATTGTCCTGTCCACAAACTGTTCTTCTGTAGTTAGGTTATTCCCAGACCTAAAAAGAGGGCTGGAAGAATGTATCGATCTTGCTTTCTCCCATATTTGAATGTTTAAAATCCCAAGGTACCTCTATCCCCCTGTACAAAGACATGTGCAAATCTTGGTAAATTCTAATTGCAACTGAACTGGAACAAAATTCTCACCCTTCTGCACTGGCCAAATTCAATAGGTGTGGTCATTCCCAGCATAGAAAATATTACCCTGTTTCCCCGAAAATAAGACCTAACCTGAAAATAAGCCCTAGTATGATTTTTCAGGATGCTCGCAATATAAGCCCTACCCCAAAAATAAGCCCCAGTTAAATGAAACCCCGTCCTCCGCCATTGTGCAGCAACCAGAAGAAGATGACATGACTGTATTTGAACAAATGTAGATTGTTGTACATGAAAAAATAAAACATCCCCTGAAAATAAGCCCTAATGCGTTTTTTGGAGCAAAAATTAATGTAAGACCCCGTCTTATTTTTGGGGAAACACAGTTTGTTCTGTACCTCCTTGCCATGAGGACCCTATTTCAAAAAAACATAAGTGGCAACAGCATCAGCATAGTCAAGTACACAGGGATTGAAAACTCATACTTTTAAGAGCAAAGAACTCAAAGCCACAGATGGGGGATCTGTCCATTTTGGTTTCTCACATGTCCTCCTGACTCCTCCTGTCTCAAATTCTTTCTGTCTTGAATGAATACAGGGCTGTAACTAGAGTACAGCCACTAAAGCTCAACACCAGGGCACCAGCATTTAGAGGGTGCTGAGATCTAGAGGTGCATATTAAAGTATAGGCCATTCCAAAACATCCCTGCAAAAGGAAGAATTAACAATCCAACTTCTTGGGCCAGGCATGACATTCTTAATTCAAGGAATGTTCATGTCTATTTTCTTGAACATCTATCAGAGTTATTCACTTTTTCTTTTTTTGAAAGCATAAGCATTCTATTCCTTTTGGGAAGACACAATATTCTCAGTCTCCTCTTACTTGAGGGAATTGGGCCCATGCTTTAGGGTGGGGTGAGTTGGAAATGGGGCTACTTGCCTAGTGTGCCAAAATTGCTAGTTACAGCTCTGCCTCAATATGAAGAAGTTTGTGAATTCTTAGCAAAAATGAGCTCAAAGCGAATGTTCACCTATCCCTAGTTAAAGGTGGTTCAGATGAATGCCCGTGTGGTGTAGTTGATAGGGTGAGGGATTAGGACTCAGGAGACCTGTGGCTGAATCCTCACTTGGCCATGGAAACTCCTGGGGGAGGGGGATGGTAAAACCGCTCTTCAAGCATCTCACATGTATTGACAACCCTCTTAGGAGACGGAGAATGTGGGGTCTTCCCAAAAGAAAGAGAATGTCGTTGTGAATCAGTTCCCAACTTGACAGCACATCACACACACATACACAACAGGTTCACCTGGTTTTTCTACATATGATTGGACCCAGTTTATTCATCCATGCATATTTCTGCATGAGTGAGTTCTCTACTTGATGACTTGTGGCTGATTTTGTCAGCTGATTGAGAGGCACTATGTTTGTGACAAGCGATGAAAGTCTGCTCTCTGGCACTGTAATGGTGACGCCTCTCTAGTCCAAAAACCATTATTTCTGGGCTGGCTGACCGGCCAGCTGGCTTGTGATGGCCCGATCACACAGACAAGCCATAAGGTAATGTTGCCGTCATCAACTGATGAACATACACAGGTGAATATGAGCTTCTCTTGTTAGGGCTCTGCCAGTGTGAGGAAGCACCCGTTCCATGCTGAATGGGTAGCTCTTAAGCATTCTGCATTCTTCGTGTCCTAGGTAAGTGCTGAAAATATGAATACATGAAAAAAAATTATTTAGATCTTGACTAGTATCACATACACAAAGCTTTATAGGAAGTATGCAATATAACATGGCTGGAAAGACAGGATACAGGTAGTCAGCTATGCACATCAGCATATAATTATCAGAGTGAGAAAAGAAGCTTCTGATTCTTACTTTCAAACACACACACACACACACGTTCTCATGTACGCTTGTCCCTTCAAAACTGGTTATGAGGCAACCAAATAAAGAGACATTTGGAAGGAAGGAAGATAACAGCAGCTAATTCAAGGATCCGATCAGGATTGTTCTGCAACAGTCATTTTTGTTTTATCATAATAGAATGCATTGTGCTTTCCCTTTCCAGCTTGAACTTCAACACACTGGGAGTTTCTGTCACTTCAGTCCCTGCTTAGAGGCAAGAGCGCCCCCTACTGTGTCCATGATACTATTATTAATCCTTCTGCAGCCTAACGGGGAGGGGGGACATGAAAAGTCTCACAAACAGCCACATTTTTAGACACATTAAAATGGCTAAGCAAATAGAGTTAAATAGCGTAATCCAAAATATTCTGGTTTAGCCACGAACACTTTGCTTTCTTAAAAGGTCAGACTCCTATAAAGAGCTAGCATTGTAATTCAAACAACTTTGGTTTAAAACGGGGTGGGGGGAGGGGGTTAGGGCAGAGAGACAGAAATCAGTTCACGCAGAGTTCAGGTTATGTTTTCTTTCCTGAGCTGACAAGGGCTGTGATTCCCCCCCCCCAAAAAAAAACTTTTCTCTCCATCATCTTGGCTACTCATTAAACTAATGAAAGAGTTCACTGTGCCAGGGTATGCTGGTTGAATGTCACCTTGGAATGCCTTCACACAACACAGAGGAATCTAAAAGCAAAATATAAGGCAACCACATTATGGGGTCATATTACAGAGTGAACTGGTTTTTCATATATATATATATTTCATTTCCCCCTCCCCTCATTTTTTTGGCAGGGAAATTGCAAAGACAGTGTATATTTTTAAATGAAAGGCTGGACTCTCTTGAAAGGGGGGGAAAGGGAATTGTTGTAGAGAAATAATGGTGCCTTTCCCTGCATTTTATTACACCTGGATAAGAAATGGTTTTTTTTTTCCCCCCCCCATTTCCTCCAAAGCAAAGCAAAGTCTATTACAAACTAGAGTATTTTTGTATGTGTGATGTGATCATCAATCTGCAGCATCTATGTTTTAAACAGCTGAAATCCTTCCCAAGAACGGTGGCTCAATAATAAGCATTTGCTCAACAAACAACCTTTTTTTTCTGAAGTGGGTGGAAAAAAATAATTGGGCAGAAGAATTATCTCAAATTCTATGCTGGGGCTTATGGCCAATCACTTCAACCCGGAGGGCAAATACGTGTATATCCCACTGTATATCACTTTCTATTGACACATTCACTCCCCTCCTTTCCTGAGCCACAGTGGCATCTTTTTAACAGTCTTCCCTCTTTGATGATGAGGTGAGCTGCTTGGATACATCCAGACGAACCTGGAAAGCTGGCATGCCCCAGAGGTATACAGTATTAGGAGAGGGGGCAGACAGTATCAAGAAATCATCTTAAAAGCTGCTGCCTCTGTCTGCACCAACACATTATGAAAGTGCCTTTTCAGGATCTTTCCCTCTCTCCCTGGTTTTCTCTTTGTCTTCCCCTCTCCCTTTCTGTGCTTATGGGTGCTTAATAGTCTCAATGTCAGAGAACGAGACACAAAATCCAACAAGAAGCACTGTGGTAGCTACATAACAAACATCTATGGGGGAGGAAAAGACTCTGATAGTTGTATAGCTAATTACTGCACTGAAATGACTGCAGCTTTGATTTGATTGCTCTGCGGTAAGCAAGCAAAATATAATGGCTGTCATGCAATTCTGAACTTGAAATCCTGGGACAGGGAAGCTCCCCCCCCCCCCTGCAAAAATCCCAACTTACTGTACCTCCCCCTTAACCTTGGAGTAAATGAAAATAACTTAAATCATATGGTAATTGAAATCACAGACCAGAATATTTTAAAGCAAACAAAACAGAAACAAAACTCCACTCCACCTAATTGTATTATCTTTGCAGCAGGAATGCATTTTGCCTTGAGACAGAGAGGGCTCAAAAGAGTAGACCTTGAGAGAAACAGCTGTCAGGGAGAAAAGAGAGAAGTGCTCCATGTGCTATTACGGGGCTTGCGCACAGACATGAGTACACACAAGGTTATTATAAGGAATCTCAAAATGTCGGGCTGGATTTCCCAGGGAGATGGTGGCTGCAGCAAAGTGTTAGCATTCAGAATACCAAAATATGTACTTTCTTCCTCCTCCCCACCCCAGCCAAGAGGAAACTAGAAAATGGTTTCTCTAAGTCGTGTTTCCAGGCTAAAAGAATGGCCACAACAAGGTGTGTGGATGCTTTCTTTATAGGTGAATTATGCTTCCTAGAGACTTCTGGAAGTGCAAGTCCTGTCTAAAACTAGACTGCATCCCCTAGACCCTTTGTATTAGTGTAAAAGAATTCAATGACAACCAGGGCCCAGGGTGGACCCCAACTGACCAAAGGCTGGATGCACCACACAAGCCATGAGTTGCCTCCCCCCTGCTCCTCCCCTTACAATACGTGGCTGGGAACCTGAGAGAGCTAGCCTGCCTAACACTTCCTAGCTTTGAGTAAGAGATATAAAAGGAGCTGAAGGACGGAGGTGGGGTGCGGCGCAATATTGTGAGTGGATGCATGTATAGATGAACGTGGGTCGTGCATGTGTGTGTGTGTATCTGCACATGTAGAAGCAACTCAGTGTACGTGTCAGTGGAGATCCCCTCCCTCTTTCCCACTGTCTTGGATGTGAATGCTGTCTAGTATGCTAGCCATTACTCATGAGGGGCTTCCAGATACCCACCCAGCTGTTGCTTTACTGCTTAAGACCCTATATTTAGGATTTATACACCATTTCTACTTCTTACGCCATTATGATCTCATCAGTTCCAAACCCATTATACACTGGTAATTTGATTATTAAAGACAGAGACAGCTGGATTTGAGATAGTCACGGAGACCACATAGGGAATTGTCTGCTGGGTGTGAAGCTTGTAGGCATCATGCATCATTACTAGCTCTGTAGTCAAGCGAGGATGGAATCAGCAATCCCGATGCCCACTTGGGAAAAAAGGGCTCAGATCAACCTCACCAGACTCTATTTTTGCCCCAGCCACACTACAAAATTGCTGTTTTGCATTCAGGCATGGCCAGGACAATGTTACATCGCTTGTTAGACTGACTGTGTTCTAGAATTTTCTTGCTTATTTTTGGTAGCTACGTTGAGTCATCAATGTACTTAGGATTGAGCATGTATGTGTGGACATGGGATAGGCAACCGACTCTCTTCTGCAGGCTTTGATATCTTTCTGCCTCCCATTGGGGTTTTCAACTTCCTTTTATTTTGTAGAGCAGGCTCGGGCCTTGATTTGCAGAACCATTTGTTTTTCTTCCTGTAGGTGCCTGTGTATGTTCCAGAGTAGGTGGAGGCACTCTGATTTGGGCGAAGCAGTGAATGAGCATATTTGAGTAAACCAGGCTATTGACTGTGGACACTAAAGACACACCTTCTACACATGTTTCCCCTGAGCACAGCATCCTGGGATCTGTGGAGGAACGGAAGGAAAGAAGTTCCTAGGATCTTTGCATACGAACTGAAGTGCAAAAGCTCACCACCTTCCCAAAGCCGGTGGTGCTGAATAGCATCCCCCATCCCAGGCCACCAGCTTTGGCCCTGTATTTTCCTCATTTTCAGGCACTTTGTTTTTCTTCCCAGTGCAGGAATATAAAAAAATCTATACAAATATTTACAGACACTCAAGAATGATGTGTTCAGGCCACTTCTAAATCGGCACTGAGTGGATCAGTCCTGAATTGTAGAGCAGATATTTAGATACAAATTGAATCAAGTGGTATTTGCATACCCCTCTAGCACACACTGTCAACAATAATGTGGGGGAATATAGTTGTGAGGTCCAAATTTGAGTTGCAAAGGAAATGGATGGAAGTTGGAAAGTGAAAGGGAAGTTTCTGTGATGTGCTGCTTGTTCTACAAGCGACTAAACAAATGAAGCTGATGTGTGGATCTGATGATGGTATATAGAGTAGGGCTTTAGATTTGCTAGGTCACTGGGGAACATTTTAGGACAAGCTGGGCCTGTACAAAAAGCATTGTTTCTGCCTGAACCAGAATGGAACCAGATTGCTAGTGCTTAATGTAAAAAATGACAGAGCAGCTTTTAAACTGAACCCTGGGGAAAAGCTGACAGAAGCTGAAAAGCATCCAATCTGGACAGAATCTTCCCTAAGGGATGAAGCTAAAAATGTTTCCTATTGCCCAATGGAAGATGGGTTGGGAATAGCTGATGAGCATATGGTAATGCATGAGAACCAATCAAAGAGGCACGAGTCCTAGTGTGGAAAAATGCACAGGCCAGAGAAGAACATGTATACTGGTTTTTCCTTGCTGAACTAGAAGCCTCTGAACCAAAATGGGATATTTGGAACATTTGGTGTAATAAGAGAACATAGATATGCCATAGATTATGTAAACCCGGAGAGCCAAAAAGATGTAGAAATCACTGGAAACAAACTTGATTGCATATAGGAAGGACAGTGGAAGATGTACTGGAGGTGAAGTGTCTCTGTAGCCCAGGGAAAGCATAGTGTCAGACGAGTCACTAATTGTAAAGGGAGCTGATCTCTCCAAGCATTCTCTATGGAGAATAATACTACCCTAACCCTGCCCTGCCCTGCCCTAACATACCTTAAGGGTATGTTATCCTCCCAAAATGCTCAAGGGGATCTTAAAATGGAAACTGAAATCAGGAAGGCACGCAGATGAGAAACTGTTATTGTACTGTGCAACTTCAAGTACCTTTATGTTGATTGGTTAATTTGCATGTTCTGCTCACCGGAAAAGTTTCTAGATATTCTGAACACTTGGGTACAGAACCAACCAGAGAGCAAGTAACCATAGATGTAACTCCAACTGATGCTACATAGGATCTAGCGAGTTGGTAAGTGTTGCTCAATCAGCTGGAAACAGTGACCATTGTGCTATGACTTTAAGGTCTCATCCAGATGGAGGAATCATTCTTCTGACTGTTCCCAGTTGTATGCTAGTGGTATCTTCTGCTGTCCAGACAATTAAGGCAGAAATCAGTATCAACAGTGACCAAGAATGACAAAAACTAAACAAAACAAAAAACAAACAAACACACCTGGCTTTCCAATTATTTAAAAAAATCTATCTTCAGGAGCTGAATAAGATATTTGGCTTTGTACTGGGTCGAATTTGGGCAGCAAGAGCTTCTTGGTTCAGAAGCTTTCAATGTTAGCACTCGTCCATTAACAAATAAAAAAGAGCAAAGATTTAGCACAGATGATCATTTTTAAGGGTTTCCTCAACATTTTTCAAAGTGTTTGTGTGAAATACGACTGATTCCCAAAGGAGATTAGAACTTGAGTGAATCTCCACTAAAAAGAGTTGAGATCAGAAGTTTAACACTAATTTACTGATCATACGTATACAGAAAAGCACTAAAATCTAGTATACAGTAGAAGATCATTTTTAAAGAGTTTCTGATACATTTTTCAAAGAGTTCCTGTAACAGATATCTGATTTCCAATGGAGATTAACAGTGGAATTAGCCTACAGTGTGAAGGGCTAAGATCAAAAGCTTTCAATATTATGCTAATCAATCAAATCATACACACAGCAAAATCCAGCACAGAGAATAATTTTAAAGGGGTTCTTTACATTTCTTGACAATATTTTTGAACCATTCCTTTAAAATATGACATTTTCAATTATGTTTCATTTCACCAGAAGGAGAAGAAAGGCAAAGAAATTTGGACTGGTCAGCTTGTGATGCAAGAAACCAAAAGGAAGTTTACCATTCAAAGTGTTCAGGCTTCTAAAGGGCTTGGCAATCCCCCATTCTTGCAATTCAGGTATGGAGCAAAGCCAAGAGGCTTTTATCAAGATTTGCGAGCCTGATATTGATATTAGCTTCTTTGGAGGTTCCAAATACAGAAACCACTGAGCTTGTTGCCAGAACAGAAGACATGTGCTATCAGAAAGAAGACAACATTTGCATGTCCAAATTTATATTGTCTTGATGCAAATTTAGAACCACTTACTAGGATTTAACAATATGGTGACATCACTACAGTCAGGAAGACGGAAGTGCTAAGTCTTCTTTCCAGGTACTAACACACACATACACAAGAAACTGGTCTTAGTCTGGACAGCCCTTCAAATAAAGGACTCTCCTCTGTGAAGTAGACATAGTCGTAGCCCCAAATTGGTCTTAGAGGCAGAAGATAAATAAATAGACACAATGTAAACTTAACCCATGTGAATAAATAATTTCAAATGCTGATCTGACTTAACCTTAATTCAAAAAAGAGCTAGTTCTTTCTGCTGCCCTTGTTAGCCATGTCCTTACAGACTTTGTGAGTCTCATGATGTTAGAGGCACTGGTTTTGACTCCCTCTGTCACTAACAATTTCCACAATCATTAATAGTCCTATTACGGATGTAGAGGGATAGCAACAGCATCCATATCATTAGTTCCATTCAGAGGTGAAATTGATTTTCCGAGTTCCATGGAAAGTAGGGTGTGAAATAGGGAGAAGGGGAGCGAAAACTTCAGTGGCCCTTTTTATATGATACATTTATTGCTTCTTCTTTAGAAAGTGACATTAATATGTGGTCCACTCTACAAGCCTTCATAAAACATGTTTCTACAACTGATGTCCTCATCCCAAAGTGAAGCATTTGCACGTAGGAAATGTCCAAAGGGCTAGCAAGGTCCATAAAATAGCCAGGAAAAGGGCAGAGGCCAAGGGCTGACATATGAGTGCTTGAAATGGGTATGAGAGAGTCAGCAGTACCCCTTTTATACTTTCTCTAATTGCAAATACTCTCCTGGATCCACTGGATTTCTTAAAGACAAATGTTTCACTTTGTCTTGGAATTAAAACACAGGATATAGAAACAAGTTTTATAAAAGCCTGCAGACTGCACCAAATTCTACTGCATTTAGCCACAGAAAGGTTTAACACTCCATTTGGCACAATGCTGGCTATACTGCTAGCCACCAATTCTAGTAAGCAGTGGGACGACAGCCAATAGAGAAGCAGCAGCAGTAGTTGTGGGAAGCAGAACATAGAAAAAAATTTTTTTGGAGCAGAACTCCCAAAATCCCACAACTCACATGGGTGGCGGCCATGGTGGCAGGAGCTATGTCCCAAAAAGATTATTTTTCCAGGCCCTGGAAGTTGAGCATATATACATAGTAGGGCCCAACTTCCTGTCCTGTACAGTATATCACATGTTAAGAAATATAAAAAGGAAAGTTCTGTTCTTCATTTCTTTGGACAACAGAACACAACCTGATAGTGAACTCCCAACCTCTCTCTCTATTTCTGGGTTGCAAAACCTCTGGAGGTATCTTCAGAGGAATCCTTCCATCCATCTACTAGATTTCCCAACTGAGGTGGGAGTGAATGTGTCAAGGTGGACAGCACAACCACACCCATTGGCTATGTTACCTCTGGACCTACCTCTACCATCTTCTTCAACAGAACATGTGAAGGCATTCATTACATGCATATGGCAGTGAATATATATATATATATTGGCCTCCATGTGATCTGGAATCCTGTATGATTAGGATGACTAGTTGGAAGAATGTAGATCTCAGATCTAGTTCCTGGCATGCTTGTATTTTTAACCAGTTGAATAGTTTTTCCCCCTCTCAGTTTTACTATGCTGGTGTTAAACATTTTATGAATATTGAAAACTGATTATTTTTTAATGTACATAGCAGTGAGATCCATTTCTGGCTTTGACAGCATGGTTTTTGCTTTTTCAAAATTAAAAAAAAACACAAAATTATAGTTGGGCCACCCTATTCTATCCTGGAATGTTTCATACCATATTTAGCACACTGATTCATTTAGGTCTCTGAAGAGAGGGTTGCAGAGTTCCATGTGTGGGTAAGAATGTGCTATGAAATAGGAGAGAGCTGGGTGAAGACAAGGAACTCAGAAGTGTCTTGGCCTTGCTGGAGGTGACTGAGTACAGGCAGATGCTCCTCAAAATGTCCCCTACAGCTGAGCATCTGGCTTCAAACACAGAGCCCTCTTCCAATGAAGAAGCAAATGTTTCCAAATCTGAAGCATATGTTCAAAAAGACCTCAGGCTCCTTCAAATTCAGCTACCCTAATACAACAAATACTGAATTAAGCTGGAGGAAATCCTTGTTTTGTGACCCAAAGTCAGCAGACCTTCCTTCAGTCTTGACGTGGACCCTTCCTCTGATATGTTCATGACCTTTGCAGAGTTGTGGGGAATACTGGGTTCCACAAGAGCAATAGTTTAGCAGCATCTGACACACACAATGACAAATGTTTCAATGCCATAACACTTGCTTTGGAACTCTCCTTTTCCCCATGAAGAGAGAACTTTGCAGCATTCTTATTAAAAGTATGGTATGATTTGGTTGAGCAAGATGTGACTGTGGCAGATCTGTACATCTAAAGAAAATAACTCAATCACAAGGAGGGAGGGAGGAAGCAAGATAGAAATGCAACAAATAAAGACAAATAGCAAACACCACCATCCAATAAAACAGACAGGGCGAAAAATGGCTTTTTAAGATTCTGAAGAGCATCACTTCAAATTGAAAAAATAATCTACAAAAGCTCAGAGTAATAAATGTTCTTCTTATTGTTGATTTATATAACTGTTTTCTCTCACATTTAGCCAGACTATGCATTTTGAAATTACTCTGTGCTGCCGATAGACATACCTTTCATTCCAATGGGTGAAAGTAAGGTGGTCCATTAAGTTTCATCATTGAGGTCCAAGTTAAATATGATGCCTATAGAGCTCAGCTGCTGAGAATCTGTGTAGCCTTGTTTATTTCTCTGTCCAGCCTAACCTGGGTTTTGCTTCTTAAGGCTTGATTCAACTGACAATAAAACCTGCTGTTGTACTGGGTTGTGCTTTAAAAAATGATTTAAATTTTAGTGTGCAACGAGGTACATGCACGCACAGAGTGCTGTGCCAGGGGTGTGTGGTGCTTTGCTCATCTACCAGAGGTCCATTTATTTTGGGGTGTATGTGCAATAGATTCATTGGGATCAATGAACGTCCTATTCCCTGTTTTAAAATTCCGGCTCTCTGAAACAGCGCTGTGTCACATAGAAGGAATTTTTAAAAAATAAATAAATAAACCGTGCTTGATGAAAAAGCCAGTGCCTGCCCAGTTGCCCCCCTCTCTCACTCACCTGTCTACTTGATCACTCTTCTGTCTCCCCAGTTGCTCGCCCCCCCTGCCCGCCTCTTTGCCCCCTGGCTGCACCCTTGCCTGCCCCCTCTCACTCGCTCACTCACCCACCCGTCTGCTCACTCTTCCACCCCCACATGTTCACACACACACACACTGTCCACCCCATCACCCTTTTGCTTGTCCGGTCCCTGTCTTGCTTGCTTGCCCAATCGCTTGCCCCAAAGTGAAATCCTATGCATTCTATTCAGAAATCATGTCACACAGAATTTAATGGCACTTTGTCCAGTGTAAATGTCCATAGGATTGTAGCTTCCATTTCTGACTTCTGAAAAATGCCTGCTGTGTTTCTTGCTACTGTTGTCTTTTATTGTTTGCGAACTGTGAGTTGTTTCAGACAAGCATTTATAGTGCTTTGATCTGCCCCTCTCGCTTCTGTTTCTTATGGAATTTGTCCACAGTTATCTGGATTTCTAGCCACAAGCTATATTCCCTTCTCCATGCTGGAACCATGAAAACACCCGTCTTTCTTCTGTGTAGACATGCATTGAATCTGTGGATCAACAATCTTCTCTCAGTCAATAACATTCAAGGCAAAAGTAGGTGTTCTTTTTTCTTACCTGCTTGTCATTGCTCCTGGAACCAATTCTTTTCATTTGTTTGCTAAACTAGCAGCATTGGCTACAAAGGGTTAAAGTGGAAAGGAGACCACAGAGAGAAAAATCTCCAAGCAGTAACTTCAAGCTTGTGTTTTTCTTTCTCATTTTAAATGGATCCTGAACTATCCTGCTTGCATTTAAACAAAGGACTGCTAGCGTTATATCAATTCTCCAAAACACCATTTTTTAAAAATGTGGGAGATCAGAAGAAGTGAAGGGAGAGATGACAGCAGTTTATTTCCTTGATATTGGAGGATTTGCTATAAGATTGATGTCTTCTTTCCACCATAACCCTTTGTAGTGTTGGTTTAGGGAGTAAGAAAACAAAGAGGCATATTAATTGATTCTAACATGGAATTCCTTTTCCACTTTAATCTTTTGTAGCAGGAGTTTGATAGGACCAAATCCTCCCGTTTCCTCAAACAATGCAAGTTTAAAATAAACCATGCCTTGCAGAGGGTTTGTTTTAATCCTGGTTTATTCTAATCCTGGTAGAAAGCCTCAGATTTTGTCACCATTTGCCACTGGAGGTACCAAGACAAGGTTAAAATCATCTGGGAAAACTACTAAGAACTTCAGCGACCACTCAGATACATTTCAGAAAACAAGTGCACCATCTAGAAGAGCCTTATGTTGGTTATGTTTTGTTGTCTGCTTATTATCTACATATTATTTGTTAAAGAACTGATGGATAGCTCAGTGGTTTAGGTCTCTGGCTGAAGAGCTGGAGGTTGGGAGTTCAATTCCCCACTGTGCCTCCTTGACAGGGGCTGGACTTGATGATCCATAGGGTCCCTTCCAGCTCTGCAGTTCTAAGATGATGATGATATAAACCATCATGGAGAATTGTTTACATTAATATGATTTAATTAGATAAATTTAAATTTCAAAGGAATTCCATGAATTAATAAAATGAGACACAACAAGATATCTATTAATATCATTTTCTATAACACAACATCAAACCACATACTCAGAGCTTTAGCCACTGGAAAATGGTTCTTCACCATGTCCAAAAGCCCTAATCTGAAAGAAGCACTGTGCCTTTTAGAGGGATTTCTGCTATATTGCATTCAGATTCTGTTTACTGGGAGAAAGAGAGAGAATCTTGGGGGGTGGGTATACATTTGAATGAGTTTGGTGACATTTGCTGCTGCACACCCACACCGGAACATTTCCAGCCACTGATTCAGTGCTCTAAATATCTGCCCAACCTTGTTAGCTCTTCTTTCAGCTACGGTAGTATCCCTGATGCTCAGTAAACGACTGCCTTCGATTGCTTGCTTGCCTTGACAACTGAGCTCTGTAAGCCAACCTCCAGCAAAACTCAAGTTGAATCAAGGGGCTGCTTCAATAATTTATATGATTGTTACTTTTACAACTTCAACACAGTTAGGTCTAAGCCCAGTGCGCATGAACTACTGCATAACAGTCAATGCTCTGCAAATAGGACTAAAGAAGAAAACACACGCACATATCTACACACATATATAGAAAGGGCAGGAATTCAATTACATTGGGGCTTGCTCTACAATACATGCCGCAGAATGCCATGTAATAGGAAAATAATAGGTAGGTCTTGTCAGAGGAGTAGATGCCTTCCCTAACTCAAGCACTATGCTGAAGCCTTCCTGGATTTGGAATTTCCCATTTAAAAAAATAGTCTATCTTCCATTGTAATGTGTGCCCAAATAGAAACTGGCAAGGAATAAAACCTCAGCAGTTTTTCAAAGGAGACGTTATTGCTTCCAACAAAAACTGGTCTCTCCTGACATTCAAATCAGACCCAAGATTTTCTCATCAGAACCAAGTCCCTTTTAAAACCAACATTACACTGTATTAATTATGACTGGCAAAGGTCAGAAAAAATGGAGGCTGACCATTTTTAAATACAGATTCCAGGTTTTGTAGTGTCCATTGCTGAAAACATCATTGTGGGGTGGGGGTGGAGAGAGTGTCCTCCTTTGTGCTTCCTTAGAAGCATATTTGATGGAGAAGTATGAATAGGCCCATTTGAATCAGTGGAACTTCTGAAAGAGTTGACTTACCAAATCCTGTCTGACACAATGGACCTACTCTAGTGCAACTTACTATGCTGAGCAACAGGATTTGGGCCATTATGTTATAATAATATAATAGTTCAGTGGTTAAGGGTTGGGAGTTCAGTTCCCCACTGTGCCTCCTTGATAGGGGCTGGCCTTGATGATCCATAAAGTCTCTTCCAGCCCTGCAGTTCTAAGATTATGATTATTATTATACATATACAATATGTACATAATTTCATGTGTTTTTTAAAATTTGGTCAGAGTATTACTTAACAAAATTACAGTTCACATTTTAGTTCAGGATGTACAGATTGGATAACTTTGTATTAAGAAGCACACCAAGTGAATTTATGCCCTATCTCTGTGAACACCTTAATCCAAAATGTTTTTAGTTAATAAGCATTATTCTCAATAGCCTTATTTAATTATGGTCAAATAAATTCCAGATGAAATATGCTTAAGATAGAATCCCGATTTATATGAAGTTTCCTGCATTTCTGACATACCATTACACTGTCATACAGCTTGCAGAAACTAGCGGAACCATAATATTGTACTGTGTTTATGATGGAATCATACCTGGATCGTAGCTGGCTTGAGCCCTATTTAGGCATTATTCAACCCAGGACAGTGAACACACTTAGAGAGCAGTGCCCCCTCTACCCTGTGCATCATCATCTTCACAGTTACCACAATGGGGTAGAAGAGAAGCAGTTCCTGGAAAAATCAGGATACTTGCCTGCAGGCAGAGCTGACATGCAGACAGGACTATTTTTCTCTTCAGAACTGGTGCCAGAACCATGAAGAAGGTGATAGAGGGAGGGTAGATGCTCTTCTGTAAGCATGTTCACTGTGTCAGGTTGAATAATGTCTGCATAGGGCTCTGCTAGAAAGTCTGATTAATTGCAGGCTGGTACCTCTGCAGGTTTTATAGTGGACTAAATGAGAAGAGGCAGGTTGAAGAGAAGGAATGGGAAATGGAGATATTTGTGATGTAATCCCCTTGTCTGTGTTGGCCTTTGCCAGTGATTTCTAAGGTCCTCATGCACAGGGACACAACACATTGCCGGCAAATCTTGCAGTTGCTTTGCTTTCTCTCCCACGACTGCTCAGACAATCCCTCTAGCTAATTCTACAACCCAGTGACCAAAGAGCAAATTCTTCCTTCTAAATGATTCTATTCCCTACAAAACCAGCCTCATTTCTGTACTTGCCATTGTTCTTGTTCAGTGGGAGGGATACGCTGCTATTCCTTAATGAGACTATTCAGCAAACACAGTAGCCTCTTTCTGCAGTGGCTGGTTGCATGCCAGTCATCCATCACCACTCACGAGCTTCCATTGTGCACTACCCATAGCAGCGTTGTGGGAATAGAAAAGCAAAACAGTTTGGGGCTAATGTGATACAATATTCATGGCTGCATACCCTACAAGCAGCATTCTGGTTTATCACTTGGCTATAAAATGCCCAGCATTCATTTCTCCAACCTGCATTCATTCTGCTTGAAAAGATGCACTTTCCAACATCACTCCATTTTTTTAAAAAAAGTGTGGAGACTAATAGTGAAGCAAGACCTCTGCTGTTCTGCTATGCAAGATGTAGCCATTCTATAGAAAGAGAATAAAGAGAACACAGCAGCCTCTGCTCCCCAGTCCCTTTTGGTTGCATCCAGAACATCAATGCCAACATTGTTTGCTGCTTATTAGTTAGCTTGTATGCCACTTTTCCACAGTAAACCGTGCCTACAGCAGATGTTAGTAAATGCCAACTTGTCAGGATACATCACCCCTATCAAGGGACAACAGCATTTCTCAAATCTCTAGTACATTCAGATGAAACAAAAACACAGACCAGTATGCTGTACAGAACGTGAGGCCCATCATTGAAGTGTTTCATCACTCTGGTAGGGTGACCAAGCACACGGTCAGTTGCAGATCTTATTAGGGATGCAACTTTTGGGAAACAATAAATTCCCAGTACCGTAATTTGTCAGACCAAATTCTGGGACTGGAAGCCATCAAATGGAAGGAGGTAGAGCAACCCTCTTACCTCCATGCTGTTCCTGCACAGCTTCTTCGTGCCCTCTGAAAAGTGCCCAGCTGCAGCTTTGTGAGTTGCAAGCGCTTTCCAAATCAAAAGATTGAACAAGGATACAGTAAATGTGTGCGTGCTCATATTTTAACCTCTCCATACTTGCATCTGTGGCCGAAATCAGAAATCGCAAGATACACAGTTGTAGTAAGCTCTCAGTAATCAAACAATAATGAAAAATACCTATGGTAATCTGCTGAAAGTGTATACTGTATATGACCAAATGCCAGATAAGTAGATATATAAGCGAAATTGGTTATAGCTTATCATGACTGTGGTTGACAAGAGGGAGGTCCTCAAATATTGTGAGGGAATGCTACCATGTTGCGAAAATGTTAGGAGATGTTGTCATACAGAACATTGTTTACTTGTGCTGTAATATAAATAGCAGAAATTTCTTAATGTATCCCACAAAAGGATCCATAAGAACTAGAGAGTAACTTGCATTTCTCCTTTATCCATTGTCACCATTCACATAGTGTCTGAACCAGTTCTTATCTCTAACGTACGTACTAGCAAGTCTACTGCTACTGCCCCTGGTGATCAAGGGGAAAAGGCAAACAAGTACTATTTTTTATTTTTTAATCTAGGACAAGAGCAAGGCTAGAGAGTGTGATATATTCATGCCATGCTTACATCGTAAGAACATAACTCAAGCTATAATCCTGTTCCCTCTACCAAATGTTGTCAGAACATCCCCACAGTTCAGACGGTGGCCAAGCATGGACCTCAGGGGAGCGTTCAATCAAGCACTTAACAGGATAGAAGGTAGTTGGCTAGAATCAAGCTAGATATTTCTCGAGCAAAGAGCCAACACCATCACAACTAGTGTTCAGTGATTTTATACATCATAAAACTGGTCCTGCAGCAAACCAATACACAGACCAATTTCTCTTGTCCAAGTCCTTAAATCATCTCCTTTAAAGGGAAAGCTGGCATTTTGTTTAGCTGGCAGGATTCCCTAACATCCTCTTGCCAGATGCATCCAAGAGTTGAATCTGGCCACCGTGGTATATGCTTTATAATAGATGTAGGTCAGTTTAACCTGATCTTTTGCTTTCAGACATGCTTGCCAGCCTGTTGTCTGCTTGAGGCTGGCATTAATTGGAAGTGCGCACTGTCCTAGTTATAGCCAACTGGCATTACTTTGTACCTGTGAATTGGATATGCCACTGCCACTGGGCTTGACAGGATCTCATGAGGTCAAAACAGATCTTGCTGTAATGAAGCCATTACAGCAAAGCATTCACTCATAGAGGGCATTTTGTTCTCACTTTAATTGCTGTGTTGCGGGGAATGCAGGAAGTGGCAGGGTAGGAAGGATTAGAATTCCTGCTAGTGGTCCTGCTTCAGATCTGTAGACCACACCCTTACTGATAAGAAGAAACAAACACCAAGCTGTCTTCTGTATCTCCAGCTTAACATATAATGAGACCCTCAGACACAGACCCTCATTGAGAATTTGACCTATGTTAGCACAGCTGGAAACAAATCCATTCTCTATTAAATCAACAACGTGTTTAATTGTGCAATGAAAACACCAAATACATTGAGAGACTGGATGTACAGAAGCAAACATAATCTGATCATAATTCATGTTCATTAACTACAGCATCTTATCCCTCAGATCAGAAGTAGTGTATAAGGAGGTGATGAATACATTGGGGGGGGGGTCCCTCTTTTTTCTATCAATTTTTGTTTTTACCCTGGTGGAATTTCCTGGTGGGACCGCCAATGCTTGAGATATCCTGGAGCCCTGCAAGGATCAAATGCTACCATGTTGTTGCATTTTGCCTGCATCTTCTCCGTGATTTCCTGCAGAGAAGGTTGTTACACACCATTCAGTGCTGTCCTACAGAGCACTAGCAGCTTGCGCTTTCATATGCATTTTCCTGCACAGGATTTTTCTGATTTCTTTCCTTTTTGCATCTGTTCAGTCCTGCTGATGAACCAGATTGCTAATGGATGTGTTTGCACCTGAGCAAGGGTCATTATGAGCCATTAATTTAGCAGTGTGAAGTAAATCTCAGACAATCAGAATATGGTGATCCCTATCTTCCTCTATTTGTGTTTCCCTTTGTGTGTGTGTTTGTGTGTCTGTCTGTCTGTCTGTATAGTGGTGGTGGTGGTGGTGTATGATCGTGTTTATTACTTCTGACTCTGCCTTACCCTCTTTGGGTCTCCTAATGGAGTTGGACGGGGCCTATAAGGCAATTGAGTCCAACCCTCTGCTAAATGCAGGAACCAAATCAAAGTATAGCTGACCGATGGTTGTCTAATTTTCTCTTGAATGCCTCCAGTAGTGCTCACCATCTCTCGAGGTAACTGGTTCCATTGTCATACTGCTCTAACAGCTAGAAAGTTTTTTCCTGCTATACAATTGAAATTTGACTTCCCATAACTTGAACCCCAGTCTGGGATGATCAAGAACAGATCCTGCCCCCCTCTGTATGACTATATTTCAAGCATTTGAAAAATGTTATCATATCTCCCCTCAGTCTTCTTTTCTCAAGGCTAAACATGCCCAGTTCTTTTGGTCTTTCCTCATAGGCCTTGGTTTCCACCCCCCTGATCATTCTTGTTGCCCTCCTCTCAACCTGTTCCAGTTTGTTGGCATCCTTCTTAAAATGCGGTGTCCAGAACTGAACACAATACACAAGATGAGTCCTAATCATTGCCAAATAGATAGGAACTAGTACTTCAGGGAATTTGGAGACTATATTTCTTTTAATGCAATCTAAAATAGCATTCTGTTGTTTTCAGCCCAGTCCTTGAGCCTACCCAGATCTTTTTGAATATTGTTTCTTTCTTCCAAGGTATTAGCTATTCCATCCAATTTTGTGTCATCCGCAATTTGCTAAGTGTTCCCTGCACTTTCTCATCCAAGTCATTAACAAAACTGTTGAGAACTGATCCCAGGACTGAACACTGTGGTACCTCACTTGTTGTCTCCTCCCAGTTTGAGCAGGAGCCATTGGTAAGCACCCTGTGAGTACAATTCTGTAACCAACTGTGTATCCACCTGACAGTTGTCCTTTCCAGCCCACAACTAGTTAGCTTGCTAATCAGAATATCATGGGGAACATTTTCCTGGCAGTGAGCAAAATTCCCCATACTGTTGTTCTCCTCAGTGAAGTTGCAGATGGGAAAATCTTGGGTACAGAAAATAGTTTTCATTTTTCCCCTCTTTCCTATATGGTTAGAAGAAAAACCGTGAAATTTACATCCCTCATAGGAGTTGTGACGGGGACTGAAAGACACACACACACACCGCCTGCAAACAAACATATTTAACACTTTCGTACCTACTGTAAGTCTTCTATAACACAAGTGCTGGAGGCTCCATTGCTTCCTGGGAGTGCTCAGTCCTCCCCTTCCTCACCAGTGTCCCTACATATATTGGTCAGGACTGGCAATGAGGAAGGCTACTCAAGAGGACTGCTATCTGTCACTGTAAAATATGTTTACAATCCAGCTCTCCTGCCCTTTTGCCTGAGCTGTGTTTTTGTCCTAAGAATGGATACCTAGTTTGAGCACCAATCAGGTTGACTGCTGGTGTTGCTTAAATCATGTTTCCACCATACAGAAGCTGAACAAGATGGTAAGAGTTGTAAACTGCCCAGAGTGGCCTATGGCCAGAGGGATGGTATAAAAATGAAATGAAATGAATGTTGGTGGTGGTGATGGTGAGAATGATGATGATCCCCACTAGTGTTTTTGCACTCATGATCTTAATGTCCTGATCCCACATGAGAGTTGTGGCTCAGGCAGGAGAAAGTTACATTCAGACAGCTGCTTTTGTATGGCTATAGAGGTTCACCCTCCTGACTTGCATGCATGATTTTAAAATTCATCGGCTTCTGTTCCTCTTTCTCTGACACAAGGCACTCGGGATTTGGAATAGTGAGTGGTCGGTCTGGCCGGACCCTTGTTATCTACACCTGTGGGGGGATATTCGTATACAAATACGAATACCCCGATCTCTACTCATGACCCAGGGTTCAATCCTAGGTGGCTCAAGGTTGACTCAGTCTTCTATCCTTCCAGGTCAGTAAAATGAGTACCCAGCTTGCGGGGGGGGGGGGACGGGACAATGTGTAGCCTGCATAATTAACTTGTAAACTGTCTAGAGAGTGCTTTAAGTGCTATGGGGCAGCATATAAGCAGCACGCTTTGCTTTTGCTTTGCTTTGAGTTGATTGCTTCTAAACCTTTTGTCATTATTTGGAATTTGCTCTTTGATTTTGTAACTGTTTTACCTAACCCAGCAACCATTCTGTTTCTGGCTTTCCCGGGTATAATTTCTATTTTGTTTTTACCTTTCTTTTCTTTATTTCTTTTTAAACTAAACTTTTAAAAGACCTTCTGGTCTGGAAAGTGCTTTTAAAACAACCACAGGTTAACTAAGTCTCGTAGCCTTGCCAAGGTTTCAACCATGCCTACCAGTGTGCTTCTGTGGCATGTTAAGAGTTCATTTTTGTATTTTGGTTCATTTTGGGATGGCGGCAGTTCTAGCGAAAGCCTCAGTGATTGTGAGTCCAAGTCAAGGATGCTTTTCAAGGGCTCCTCCGCTGTTCCTCAAGTGAACCCCCAGCCCCACCTTTTGAACACTACCCAATACACCCCTTGATTCTCACAGCCCTGTACATCCAGGCTCTTAAAAATTCCACAGCATGATCTTGTTACAGCTGCACAGAGATTCCTGGAATACCCCTAAGAGACAAGAGATCTTTGCATTAAAGACATGTGCTTTCTGGACTATTAAAGAGCTTCCCTGACACCTGAGCCATCAGCTAAGCTGGAGGTGCAAATACAGCAGTAGAGCATGTCAGGAGAGCAGCTGTTTGCTGAGCAGCAGCTGCAGAAACCATGGATGTTGACAAGGAGCACATCAGGCTTCAAAAGCCACTGCTGCTTGCTCTTTAGCAGAAAATAGATGTCACTCTCTCATACACGAAGTAATGAGCAGAAGGAATAAATAAAACAAATAAGGGCAAGGGGAAGAAAGAAGGGAAACCACTTACAAATCTCATTTATACATAAACAAATGAAGCTGGCTTCTCATTTCTTGAATATCACAGCATGCAATGCTTCTAGGTGTAGATAACAGTGTATTCTTCATCATACTGGGAATGGGTGTGTGTAGAACTCACATTGTTACAAAGACCTACAAAGATGACTGAGATCCTAGGAAAACAGCACCTCAAGGCACTTCCTTTTAATGCAATTTTAAAAATAAATCAAGGACAGGGGAGGCATGGTAGGAAATGCCTCACTTTGCAGAGTGACTGGCAATCTCAGCCTAAATATGTATGCTGCCAGATCTGCCTGGAACAGCAGCATAATGTAATATTTACAGATGCACTAAAGCAGAAGACGAGAAGCTGAGCCTAAACATCTATCTATTGGGACAGCAGCTATGAAGATTACGGTTGCCAACATTTTAATGTCACTGCTATTTTAATGTTATTTCCCAACCTGTTGGAATTTTATTTTGCAACCTATTTCCAATATGTTAACCTACCAAAGGATGGGGTTAGGGTTAGAGGAATTTGTGTTTTGCTTTTCCTTCTTCATGAAGAGCATCTGCAGGAATGTTTCCAGCCCTAGGTGTAGCTGCTTAGCAGAACACTGGCATATTTTACACAAAGAGTACCACAACACAGTATATCTGTCTCTGCAGGCTTTTGCTTAGTGACACATTGTCTAGGAGAGGTTTTAAAATGAGATGGTTTGCATATTGTTGCTTCTAACTCTGTTTAGCTAGCTAGATAGCTCAGTGGTTTGGCTGTAGAGCCAGAGGTTGGGAGTTCAATTCCCCACTGTGCCTCCTGCAAGTAGAACAAACCTGTGTTGCTTCACATTCCCAGGGCACCTCCAGAAGAAGAGGATGGTAAACCACATCTGAGTATTCTCTACTTGGAAAACCTTGAAAAGGGCCACCATAAATCAGAATTGACTTGACAGCACATGATTCTTATTATTAAATCTGTTTTCATAATGCTTTACTTAACATTCTTAATATAATGTTATTAATTTGTTTAGTATTTGAGTGATTCTCTGTTTTTAGCTGTGATACAGTATTTTAATGATGTAAACTGCCTTGGGTCCTTTCTTAGGAAAAAGGTGGGGTAAAAATATTTTAAATAAATAAATGAATCAGAATAAGATATAAATATGACCCTTCCAATATTGTTGGACATAACTCCTGCCACTCCTCCTAATTCGCAGTGTTGGCTGCTAGGGCTGATGGAAATTGTGGTCCCGTACCATATTACCATCCTGGTCTAGATGAGGGACCATGCTGGCCAAGGGAAATTAAACAGACTTCTTCTGTTATGGATATTTGTCTTCTGAATTATCCATGGACACAGCCTACCCATCAGTTATTCAAATTGCTCAAACATGAAATGTAAAACACCAGCAGGAGTTTTGTTTCATTCTGAGAAAGCGTTTCTCTGAAAAAATGAAAGGTGTTTTTTTTTCTGAGGAGCTGGGGGGGGGGGGGAGGAAAATTATACTTCTACACTAGACATATTGCATTATGTTCAAATTAACCAGACAACACAACCTAGCGTGCCAGTAATTTGAGAGAAAATAAAATCTGTTCAACTGGATACCCAGTAGCAATTCAGAATGTCAGGATCTCATCCAGGTTTATTGTCTTTGCTGGGTAAAGAGCTGATGGCTGAGCACAGTCAGGATACACCTAGGGCAACATTTTAATATGTGGCCAGGCAATTTAATTTGTCGGTTTCCTTAAAAAAAAAAAAAGACCACAGGCATAGATGTATTTGCACAAAGAAATACATGGGCATTTTAAAAACAATTAATTAAGTATGCAATTTATATGGAAACAATTTACCCTTGGACATTATCTCGGCACCCAAAATGCACATGCAATTTTCCACGCCTTCCAATTTGTGGCCATAATTTATTTTGATTGTGCAATTAGGAACGAAGTGTCTTATTAATTTCCGTCTCTCGAAGAGAGGCGAGACAAATTTGGCAGCCAAGATGTCAGGCAAGGCTGTAAGAAAAAAGAAGAGTGCATCTTTTTGCATGGAGCTGAGGTGGGAAAGGCTACAGACAAAGCTTTCCCGGGGTTAACAACAAAATATAAAGACTGTGAGCTTCTCTAGCTAATGCTGGACCAAGATGTTTCTCTAAGAGCTCCCGTTGATTCTGTTATCAAAGACACACAATGACAACAACTTTGAAAACTGAAGAAAGATTGGCTAAGAGAAAATCTCAGTCGACTACAGGTCACCATTTCCCCTGACATACATTTTCAGTGTTTCTTGAGAAATCTTTCCTCTCTTGTACAATTACAGTCTTTCCACTCCTGGTGAATTCACACAAATATCTCCGTGTGTTTCCATACAGCCGCCAAGATTTTGCTTCTCATCTTAGGGACATGAGGTTTCAGTGGCAACATTTACATTGTATTGTATTTATTTATTTATTTATTTATTTGATTTCTATCCCGCCCATCTAGACCAAAGGTCTACTCTGGGCAGTTTACAAATTTAAAAACAATAAAACCAATAAGCATATATTATAAATCCAAGATGGCAAAAGTATAAGAAATTAAGAAATAAGAAATTTTTTATTCGTCCCCACTAGATATGGGGACGAATAAAAAAACAAATTACGATATTTGTGAAATATCGCTGATTGGTGGGATATTCATCCCTTTGTATTTGTCACGTCTGGACACACAAACGAATATGAAGGGATGAATTTGTATTTGTCCCATCGTGCAGGCTGGCTGTGGGAACGTAAACAGGGGTTTACCTTGCTATTGGGTGCCTTGCGTGTCTGAAGGACTGTATTCTCCCACGAATGCAGTCTGCCTAGTCCTTGAGATACTCAGAGGAAGCCTTTTTCTCAACCCCACCACCCTCATAGGCACATTTGGTAGGAAAGTGAGAGAGGGCCTTCAAGAACCCATTTAAAGTTTCTGGATCTCCCTTGTAGAGGAAAGTAGGCTGGTTCTCTCATTGTCCTTTGCTGGCAAGCAAAACCCTTTCTATACCAGCTAGCTTTCAGCAACAGACTTGTTATTGAGCGTCAGATGTGGTACTTTCTGTTTCAAAGACGTTTTAAATTTCTAAGTGATTTAATATTTGAGTTAATTTGCATTTTAATATGATAGTCTTTGTATGTTTCCATCTTTTCCATAGCTTTTTAAATCTCTTTTTATTTGTATATGTTTTATACTTCATGAACCACCCTGGATCTAAGTTCTGGAAGAAAGGCAGGATATAAATCAAATAAATAAATATATGGAATAAACTGAGAAATATTACCAGTCTTCTTGCTGTTGTTGTTGTTTTTCTCATTCATTTATGTTTCTAGCCTGTTGTATAACCAAATTTCTCTGGGTGCTTTACCAGACAAAAGCAAAAGCAAGTTAAAAGAGTCAAAGTTAGAAAGAAAGTACAATCAAAAGCAGGAAATTAAATACAAGGATGAGGATCGAAATGACCAATTTTAAAGCAGACAGCAGAGAAGCACATGCCTGCACCGCTAAACAAATTTAAAACCCAACAGAGCTTTTAGTCTCCCTGGAAATTCCTCAGATATTTTGCCCTCTGGGCTCCTATCAGCTTTGGGTGGCTGCTCCTACTCTTCACTTGGGTACCTTATTAATTAATAGTGACCAGAGCTTGAAAAAGTTACTTTTTCAACTATAGCACACAGAATTCTCCAGCCTGTATAAGCAGGCATGTTTTCAGAGTTGTAGTCCAAAAACAAGAAAAAATCTTCAAAACAACAGGTTTTCTTGGGGATAGGTTTTCAAGGACTGTAGCCCACTTCTTCAGGGGTATCTGAAGACGTGGGATGCAGAACACAGAAGATTATAGCAAATAAAACTTGTGAGGTTTCAAAGTGCCATAAGACTGTTGTTTTTACTGCAGCAAATTACAGATGAACTCAGCTACCCCTGTGGAAGTTATCCCAAAAGCAATGCCCCCAAGCCCCCTTGAGCCCTATTAAAGCGTTATAAATGCTGGTGCTGGGACCACACTTAGAGGTGAGCACCTTAGCCTTGCTCCCTTCCACTCTCACGGTCTTCATGGTTTCAGTGCTTGGTCTGAAGAGGAGAACTCTCAGTCCTGCAGACCTATGGGCTCAAGAGTAAGAATCCAGACTTTCTAAGGTCTTTGTTCACATGTAGAGCCTGCACTTGAGCAAGGCCCTCTCCTTTCTCAGACTTACAACTGAAACCTTGAAGAGTGTGATAACGGAAGGCACACATCTAGGTGCTCCCCTATAACTCCTTTGGAGTTTCCATTATGAAGAGATTTTCAATCTCTGCTGCCTCTAAGGTACTTTCCTGTTCTGCTGCACTGTCAGAGGTGGTGGATACATATTTTTAGACCTAATATTGTAGGGAACATGTTCAAAAATATCCTGAAGACCTGGAGAGCATGCACCCTGCACACTGCATCTCTCCAGCTGTTCCACAACCAAAGATATGGAATGAAGCTTTATGAATAACTGATAGAAAGGAGTAATTTCAGAGCATGCCCTGGATCCCCTGAACAGTGTCGGCCAAAAGCAGAGTTCATTGAATTGTGCAGAGCTATGCCATTTCACAGTGACAGAGTCTGCCAAAGCCTAAGCTGAGTATCTTTCAGCTCTGGAAGCATTATTTCCAAATTCTTCCTTCCTGAGGGGAGGGGGGGGGGAAAAGCAATTATGCCTCCCCTAAATCTGACTAAATGAAAACTTGGAAATATTCACTCTCAGATTTCCCTAGGCAGCACAGCCAGACACCATGTTGCCTGAGGAATCCTAGGAGATGCATTGTGGTGAATTGTCAGAGTTGTAGTCTGTTTGTAAGTCTACATACCGTGAGTTGCATTTGAATGATCTGAAAAACAGTCCTTATCTGAGTATAAAAAATACCAGTGAAATACATGGATTTTCCTTACTAAATTTAGCACTAAAACATGCAAAATAATATTGTTTTTCTTTTTTAAAAAAATAATTGTCATTCATATTTGGAACTGTATTGACCTGGCTTCCACAAACGAGTGCCCCAAGATGTGTTGGCCTACCAATCCCATCAGCCCCAGTCCCCAATTGCCCCATTAGCTTTAGGTTATGGAGGCTGGAATCAAACAATCTCTGGAGGACACCACAATCAAATTGTGTAAGGGGACGCAATAGGTAATGTCTATGCTCACCAGTCTAAAAATAAGGGATGTGCCTTCAGATTTAGAACTATTTGGAATTCACTGAATAATGCCATATTCGGATAGTTTCAAATGTATCCAAATCCAAATTTGATAGTTCTAAATATCTGTAAAATAATTCCTAATATTCTGAGCCCTATTTACTACTATAGATTAGGAAGCAAAAGGGTAAGTTTCTGGATGCTGGAGGAAGAAGTGAAAGTGACTGACACTATTTGTAAAGATGCCTGAGAGGTACTGATTTATCCTCTCAACTCACTATTTGGTATCCCATAATCTAGAGACAAATCCTAGGAAGATTATTCTGTATTATTATATCATGAGTACTTGAAGCTATTTGACAGATTTCAGAGCTGATTTTCATCCAGACATTGACCAGCAACAGCACCATTTCATTCCTTTTAATTTCTACTCAAGAGTCCAGAAAATGCTGTTTAGTAGTTTTATGAATTTAATTGAATGACTTTAAGAAAAAGTAGTGCAAAATGAAATTTCTAATGCTGTAAAAAGCCATCCTTCACAATTTTACCATGGCTGAATGAATTTTTCAAGTAGTTGGGGGTCTTTTGTTAGAAATGGGCTGTTAGAGTGGTAGTCAGAAGGGGAAATCACAGACCACGAATGAATGCTCCCTTGAGTCATTACATTCTGAATCAATATACATTTCAGAAAAATGAAAAGGCAACCAGTTAAGTGCCTAGCATGGAGGGTCTTTCTTTGTTAACTACGGAAAAATGCAGCAACATATAGTCAAGGTTCTGTGTTTTCTGAATTTGCAGAAGTGGGAATAGCTCTTAATTTGTAGAATAGGCGTAATATTTAGCATTCTGTGAACTCCAGCCTGGGGGCGGGGAGGGAAGGGTTTCTAGTTTATATGATTGCAAAAAGAGCCTGGAATGTGTGAATAGCATCTGGTAAAAGGCCAAATTAGATATGAAGCAGGGAGGTCTTCAAACAGGAGAATGTTGTAGTTGTGTACATGTTAGCTCCATTTGTGTGATCCTATTGATCTTGATTGCAGTCATGACATAAGGGGAGAGTAGCTAACCATGTTCTTAGCACCATATTCCTCAGTGAAATCTCCAGAGGCCCTGTTACTTCTGGACAGTTAATTCTCTTTCAGTGCTGCAGTCCCAGTACGACCTGAGGAGTCTCAGCTGCTATTGCTGCACCCCTAACTGCAATGAGCACTTCTTTTGAAGTGACAAGGGGGTCCTTGTTCACAGATTTCCTACATCTTCTCTAGTTACCAGCTGGCCCTACCACTAGACGGAGTGAGGCAGCTACCACAGGCAGCTAATTGCGTATGTTACAAAAAAGAAACAAATTGTAAGTTATTTAATTTGTTGTTATTGTCATTCTCACTGTTGTTGTATTTACAGTGGTAGGAAGAAGTTTTGTAGGATTTTCAGCCTCAGGTGAGAAGGATAAAGAAAATAGACTGGAATAAGCTTTACATTGGGGGGAAAGCCTTCCAGAATTCTTTCTCTCCCATTGCCCTGAGAGAGGCAAGTTATCATTGCTAACACTGAAGTTCAAATACCTGTGTTGTAAATTCCTCCTTAAACTCAGATACCATATATTCAGTCTTATGGATGAATAAGATAAGGTTAGGATCCTACTTTTTTTTGAGTGTATTAATTCAATTTACAGAAAAGAAGCTGAAATCATGGAAAGTTCCTTTTGCACACAGAAGGGATCCTTCAATGAGCACAATTGTCTTCCAGAAGCTCTTTCCGTTCTTGGAATGAGAAGTTAAGACCTAAACCTTGAATTGCTATAGAAAACACTGGAGTTATTGTCTTCAGCACATACACCATACACACGTATGACTACATAAAATTGGTAGTCCCAGCTAGAATTGACAAAGTGTATCAATGGGACTTATCTTAGTACTGATTTAACAAACCCCCTTCATTCAATGGATCTCCTTTATTTGGAACTAGCAAATGTGGTGAAGCCATAGAGTGCAACTGGATTTAACCTGTAAGAGTGTAGGCACCATGCACATTGTACATCTTCAGATGCTCCAAGCCTCAGGCATAAATTCCATTGGAGAGGTCTGGAAGAATCCCTAAAGGCAGCAACTCACAGGAAATATAACTGAGAATATACAGAACAATTTCCAGTGGGTATCTTTTGAGAATGCAAGATGATATATTCTTCATGTCTTGAAGGTACACTTACTGTAGAATGTCTATGTGGGCTGTAAACCATAACATAACAATCTCCTGAAATTTAGTTAAGTCTTTTTTGATTATACCACTGAGATTTTGACGGAATACAATTGCTTTCTGCTCCCTATTTTTTCAAGCATTAAGTAGTTCTAAGGCAGCCTATTACAGGGTTGTTTCGTCCTGTGAGAGGAGAGTAATGAAGATGTACAGTGCTTTTTAAAAAATTTGTATTTGTATTTTTATATGAGCAGTTTGAAATGTAGTGGATTAGCAGATGGAAGGTAAGCATTCCCTTGATTTTGTATACTAGCCCCAAAGTAACATCAGTCAAGGACTTCCAAAATTGTAGAAATTTGCTTCAGATAGGTGGAATTTTTGTGCAATGTCTTTCCAGTGAGCTTTAAACTCTGACTTTTTCTGCTACAAATGATTTCTTTCAAATGAACTCTCTTTTGCATTTGAACGTTGCCAGGATCCTGGGAGCAATCTGTTACGGGTTCATGGAGTGTCAGTTGAGCACAAGTGCCCATTAAATAAGCATCTTTGGCCATGAAGGTAGACAAAAGCTTACAGGACATCATTTTTGCTTTAATTTGCTCAACAGAACAGCATGGCTGGCACCAGTTATTGCCTCACGGTTCTGGAGGCAACAAACCAAACGAAGAAATACTTAATCTGTCAGAAAAAGTCCACAAACAGTAGAAGTCTCGTGTATTTTATTAAACAAAAGACCACTTGGTTAAAGTGAAAATTAGATTTCAGCGCACTTTTAAAAAAATGAAAGTCTTGTACTGTTGCAATGGGAAAGAGGGAGGAGTGAAGGTGAATGAGCACAAGAAGCAGAAAATATGGCATAACATAGCCATGAAATCTGTGCTGGAGGCAAAGATAGGAACAAAGAGGATCTGAAGAAGCACTGATAAGAGCTGAGCACAGGAGCTATAATAAAGTATTGAGAGCAAAGAGGGAGAAATGAAACTGCCCTAATGCAGGAATGAAAGCAGAGAGAAACTGGGACAATTTACTGTGGGATATATTGTAGTGGGAAGAAATGGTCAAGTAACGGCTGGAGAGTACCTTCATACATATTAAAGTTCTTGAAATCTGGGCAGGAGAATGCAAGGAGCGATTTTTTTCCTCCCCACCCATGTTTCTGCCTAGTGAGAGGGGAGATGGAGTACTGAACATCAGCCAAGCTCTAAAAATGCCACAGCATTGTATATACTAGGGTAAGGTAAAGGTTCCCCTTGACATTCAGTCCAGTCGTGTCCGACTCTAGGGCGCGGTGCTCATCCCTGTCTCCAAGCCGTAGAGCCAGCATTTGTCCGTAGACAGTTTCCGTGGTCACGTGGCCAGCGCGACTACACACGGAACGCCGTTACCTTCCCACCGTGGTGGTACCTATTTATCTACTTGCATTTGCATGCTTTCAAACTGCTAGGTTGGCAGGAGCTGGGACAAACGACGGGAGCTCACTCCGTTGCGTGGATTCGATCTTACGACTGCTGGTCTTCTGACCTTGCAGCACAGAGGCTTCTGCGGTTTAACCCGCAGCGCCACCACGTCTATATACTAGAGCTGTGCACAAATGACCTTTTGAAATTCTCTACTCCAATTGTTGGCAAAAATATTGGGGTGGGTGAGGGACAATTATAAAGAATCCCTCCAGCAGAAGGAGAAATTCTCCAACAATTTATCAGAGGTGGAGCTTGCCATTAGCAGTAGGTGGCAGCACAGTGTTCTTCTTTCTCTCAACAAGATTGTTGGGTTTTGCGCTTCAACAGCAGCCATGTTTAAAGCTCAGCCACCATCTTGCTTCCTCCAATGACGCCCTCTACCTAGTGTCGTTCTATGGCCGTGATGGTGAACCTTTTCAAGCCCGAGTGCCTGAAAAAAAAAATCAACCCAGCAGGCAGCGGGAGGCAGCGGACGTGGTGGCGGCGGAAGCGGAAGTGGTGGCAGAAGGGGGAATCCCAGGCACTGAGGTGCCTCCAGACCCCACTCCTGATCCGCCTCCAGTCATGCCCAACCCCGCCACTACCTATAGCTCAACCAGCCCACCATCGCCAGCTGCTCCGGATCCTGGCCTGCTGCCAGTCAGGGCGCTAGCACCGCGGCTGCAGCCACCTCCTCAGGTTTGGCTGCCGGAGGTAGCGATCCAGTGACTTATGGCTCACGTGCCCACAAAGAGGTCTCTGCGTGCCAGCTGTGGCACATGTGCCGTAGGTTCACCATCGCTGTTCTAGGGCATTATGATGAGGATGGCAGAGAGGCAGCCACCAGACCAGTGGCACAGAGACTTTAGAAATAATTCTGCAAAGAAGCCTTCTGCTTCTAGAGCCTTCTATTTCTTGTTCCTATATTTCTAGAGGAACAGGCCCTTTTCGAGGCCTTTCAAATGACAAAATTTTAAGGGACTATTGTTGATAAATTTTGTCATGACTGCAGATGCATGGAACACAGCTCCTTCCCTATAAGCCCTGTAGTAGGTAGGAGACAGGGCAGTGTAGAGTCCAGCTCTAGGGAAAAAGATGACGCTGAGTGCTGTGCCATAATCTGTCCTCCAATCCAAATGTGTTATTTTCCAGTGAGAGTGACTTCTATTTTTTTTTTTTTTTTTTTGCCTTGGACCCTTTAGAATTTCTTTCAATGATATTTTTGAGTGTTATCACAGCATTACAAGGTGGTCAAGAGTACTGCACATATTTCCTTTCTTTTTATTGCACTTTTCTTCATCCCTCAACAGTTTCCCTTGCTGGCCAACAGATCCTGATCTGAAAAAGCCCTCAGAAAGGGATTGCATTTTTATATCTTCCTCTGTGCATTAACAGAAGTGTGCAAAGCCAGGAATGTGGTTTTAATTAAAGCAGGGGAAAGGGTTTACTGCCAGTTGCCACAGAGATGAGTGAACAGTGAAAGAGAAAATAAGGAAATACCTCCTCACTACATAGGCAAAGGAAGCATAAGAATCCAAAGCTTAACCCATAAGATCTTTTTAAATTTTTAAAAAATTTCTCATCCTTTAAAATCATTTTTGAAGGGAAATTATTTTGTATTTAATTGAATGAGAATGAGAAATCTTATGGGGCAAATGGTCAACACAAGCTAGTACACTCTCAGGCAACAGTACTTGGAGTTTTTACAACTTCACATGCTATCTGTGGTTTGTGTTTGTGCGCCTACAGAACGCCCACTTCTTAAGCCTCTAGCCATGTCAGAGTGCTGTGAATATAGGACAGGTAAGGGCTGTGGGGCATTTCTGTGTGCCTGGGAGTACATTTCCAAGTTCACATCTTTCTCTCTGAGGTGGTATTTCTCTCTCTCTCTCTCTGTCTTACCCAGATGAAGATGCAAAACATCTTGGGCTGTCTTCCCAAGGACTAAGAGCACTACAATCTAAATGTTGAGGTGTTTTGTTTTAAAAATGGTTAACTTTATGACTCTCTTTAAGTTATGAACTGTTTCATGATTATAGGAATGTGCACAACTGCATATTGACTAGTTTCCAAGAGGACTTCACATAAAAACAGCTGCATCACTACAGCTTTGGATGGCCAATTCAAACATTATCCCTACAGCATGACTACCACTGTTTGTCTTGTGGTTGTATTCTTAGCGATATTGCACTGGTGGGAAGACCATGAAGTGAAGGACCACATGGTATGATTTGATGATGCCCTCCTGGCATTTGTACTAGCCATGTCAGCCTTTGGAGTTCCCCATTTCAAACATTTCTGATAGAGCATGAAGCCTGGTTATACAAAATTTTTTCAATTTCAGTTTTATATACCGCACCTGCTAGCGCCGCAGCACTACTCTGGGCAATTCACATAAATTAGACAGTCAAATAGTTAATATGATAAAACCATAAATATCTAACCATGTAAAACAGAGGGCACCAGAATATTAAAAACAGTATAAAAACAGAAAAAATAACAAAGATACAGACAGCAAATAACTGAACGGAGATGTAAAAAGTAGCAGCCATCAGCATGAACAGTATAAGAAATAGCTCTCAATTGCCAATAACATATTTATGAGTCCATCTATTTCCAAAGAAGATGAAATGAATGTCTTCCTGAAAGGAGCAGAAGATCCCACTGGTAAGCTCATGATGTCTGCTCACAAGGCACTGCTCCTATAATGGCTCCCCAGTGTGGTTTTACATGTTTTACTGATTGTGTATTTATAGCTGTATTGCCTTGTTATATTGATTATGGATTATGTGGACTGTTGTTACTGATTATACATTTCCTTGTTATAATGATGATGCCTTTTCCTGTGTTTGCTTCACAGCAGCAAGAACTACTCATCAATTTCATAAATGACTGAATGCTGCAGAAAATAGACCTTTTTATATTTCTACTTCTTCTCTCTCCAAGTGGGGTACTAATTCCAGACGAATGAGAGTATAAGGAGGGTAAAATGGGCAGCGTGGATCTATCTTTAAACTGAATATGGAGTGAAAATCCCTTCAACTGCTTTAAGGATATGTCATAGCTCATGATTTCAAAGCAAAGATTTCTGCCTGATAATCTTCTTGCCCTTTACATATTGATCCACCCCCTCTGTTTTCATTTAATGTAGTTATTGTTTTGTAATCTTAACAAAGAAAATAAATTATTGTACATAATCAATAGCTGGTTAATAACCATGTTCTCATACCTGAGAAACTGTAGATATTTTTGTCTATAGATCTGTAGCTTGTAATTGATGTTGTCCATAAGTAGCTTACCGTGCTCCTCAGCTTGTCTCCTTCTTCTTTGTTCCATTATTTATCATAGAAAATACAATAAATGCAATAAATTTTATGTGTGAATTAAGACAGTTTCAGCAATCTAAAAATGCTCTTGAACAGTGTCACAACTAACACAGGTGCTCTGAAACATAGAAAAACACACATTTATGGTGTTCTCTGATGAATGTGTATTTTGCTGTTGCACAGCTAAAGTAATCCTAAGGATCAGTCCCCAAGATACACCACAATAATCTAGAGATGAGAGGAGCCTGGCATTATAGTTTTAATAAAGGACAAATTGTATAACCTAATCAAATTTTACAGATAAAACATTGATGTACAAGAAGATTAATAGACTTAATAGAAGTCTTCTTGTGTTTGTACGGTAGATTATTATTATTTGAGGGTTACTATACACAACTCATTCCCAAACATGAGGAGCAAATCGGCCTCCCTAAGTAGGTCATCCAGCAGGGCGACCAATGCCGTCTCCGTGCCATGGCGTGGCCTGAAGCCCAACTGAAATGGATCCAGGGCGTCGGTTTCATCCAAGAGGGCCTGAAGCTGATCGGCCACCACCCTCTCAGCTACCTTGCTGAGGAAATAAACATTTGCGACAGGCCTATAATTGCCAATATTGTCCGCCGCCAAGCTCGGTTTCTTCCTAATGGGCCTAATGAGTGTTTCCTTGAGGGCAAGAGGAACCTTGCCCTCAAGAAGAGACCCATTTATTATTTCAGTAGCCCATTCAGTTGTCACCGGCCTGGCAGCTTTGATTAGCCAGGCCGGGCAAGGGTCATGGGAGGAGGTGGTGGCTCGACAGCAATCAAGGACCTTGTCCACCTCTGCGGGCATCACAGGTTGAAACTGAGTAATTCTCAACGGCCAAGGCGCTGCCCTGGATGTCTCAGCTCGATCCACTGTTTTCAAATAGGGTGCAAGATCCCGGCAGATGGCCTCCACTTTTGATTTTTTAAATGCTGCAAATTGGTCACAAAAAATGCTAGATGGAGGCCAGTCATTGTGGCCAATTCCGGATAGATCACGTACTATACGGAAAAGTTCCACCTGTTGATTGGATGCTTCGCTTATCCGAACAGCGAAGTAAGCTTTCCTGGCAGCCTTTACCTTAGCAAGGTAAAGTTTAGACGCGACCTTGGCAGCTTTTAAGTTAGTATCCATCAGATTCTGCCTCCAAAAGCTCTCTAGCCTTCTCCTGTTCCGCTTCATAGCCCGCAACTGCTGGTTAAACCAAGGTGCTGGACGGGCTCTGCGGCGGAGAGGGCATTTAGGAGCAATCATGTCTACAGCCCTGGCAGCGGCGGCATGCCAGCCATCCACCAGGGCCTCGACAGGAGTGCCAGCCAGGTCAGTTGGAATCCCACGCATGGCAACCTGGAATCCAATAGGATCCAGTAGCCTGCGAGGGCGGACCATAAAAATAGGTCTCTGCTCCCCACGGGAAGGGAGGGCCACTGTGAGGTTGCACTTTATCAGGTGGTGGTCCAAAAGATCTTGACTTCCTCATTTTCTGACACCTTCTCTACCTGATGTTCCCACGGGTTTTTGGAGGCTGGCAAGTTATAATTTTTTCATAATGACCAGTGCACTAACATTGCCACTGTATCATGTCTAACTTTGTAATCTGTTTGTGCAATCTTTGGACATTCACAGATGAATGTGACACAGTTTCATCTTTTCCTTGGCAGAGTCAACATTTGCTCTTAGCACTAGTTCCTTGGATCTTAGCTTTCATCATGTTGCTTTGGAGTGCTTGTTCTTGTGCAGCAAAAATCAACCCTTCGGTTTCTTTCTTAAGGGTCCCCAGTTTTAGCCATGCCCATGTTGAATTATTATTATGCTTTCCATCAATATTTCTCAGGTGTTGCCCATGTAGTGGTTGATTTTTCCAGCTGTTTAATTTTTTTTCAAATTGTTGTTTCTTATATTGAGCCTTTGTTTCTGTTGTTTTCAAAATATTCTCCATTTTCACTGCTCTCAGTAATTTTTCTCTGCTTGTACTGATATAATTATTTGGGCTACTTTTTTCTTCCTCTACTATCTCCTGTATTTGCAGTAATCCACGGCCTCCAATTTTTTGTGGTACATATAATCTGTCCACATTGCTTTTTGGATGTAGTGCATGATGCATGTTCATTAGTTTCTGTTTTTTTCGATGCAATTCTTCTAATTTGTTTTGAGTCCAATCTATTATTCTAGCTGGGTGTCTAATTACTGGAACGGCCCATGTGTTTTTGCCTTGATTGTATTTCCCCCATTTAATTTTGATTTTAAGATTTTCTGCAGTCTTTTAATATATTCTCTTTCTGTCAGTTCTTTAACTTTTGTGTGCACAATGTTATCTGCTTCTAGCATTCCAAGGTATTTATAATTTTCATCACTTGATAGTGATTTTATAATATTGCCATTTTTAACTCTATTCCATCTAGTTTTTGGATCTTGCCACGGTGTATAGACAGAGCTGCACATTTGTCAATTCCAAATTTCATTTGGATATCTTCACTAAATATTTGCACTGTGTTTAGCAGTGATTCTATCTCCGTGGAACTTTTTGCATATAGTTTTATGTCATCCATGTATAAGAGATTATTGATTTTTCCAGCTTGTTGTGAAATATGATAGCCCAATCCAGTTTTATTTAAAATTATTGACACAGAGATTAGTGAGATGTTAAACAGCAGTGGTAACAAAGAATCCCTGTGAAATATTCTTCTTTTGATGCTAACTTCCCCAATTTCTTCACCATGGGCCATTAAGATGGTTTTCCATTTTTCCATGTTTTTCTTGAGGAACTTCTGGATGTTTTTACAAATCCCAAACATTTTTAGGCAGGTGTTGTGGCAATGAGTCAAATGCCTTTTTATAGTCTATCCAGGCTATGTTAAGGTTTGTTTTTTAGTCTTTTTGCATTCTTAAGGATCATTTTATCAATACGCACCTGATCTTTTGTGCTTCTTGACTTTTTAAAGTTCTGTTTCTGTTCATTTGGGTATAAGGAATTTTCAGTTAAGTAAGTATATATTGATCTTGCAAGTACTCCTGTGAGAAGCTTGAACATTGTTGGAAGGCATGTAATCAGTTGATAATTACTGGGTTCATTGCCCTTTTCATGATCTTTTATTATCAGAAATGTGCAGCCTGTTGTCATCCAGTCTTCAGTTATAGAATTTTGAAGTAAGTGGTTAAATTGCACTGTTGATGGAGACTTGTTAGATGCTTTAACCAAAATCTGTGCAGCTCATCTGGACCAGGTGCACTCCAATTTTTCATAGCCTTTACTTGCCTCTTAATCATTTCAATTGTTATTACAATATCATCAATTTGTTTTCCTTGAGTTTCTTTACAAATGTCTTTAATCCACGAGGCGTTTTTGTTATGTCCACTTGGGCTTTCCCACATTTCTTCCCAAAATTTTAGAGCATCATCTTTACATGGGCCTAATTTCTTTAGCTCTTCATTTTCTCCACTGATTTATAGAAAAATTGTTAGCTATTTCGAAATTGTGTGTTTTCTCTATATTGTTTCAAGCATCCATCTTTTCAATTATCTTTCAATTTTCTTTGCTGTAGCTGTTTTTGTTGTTGTTTAGTCGTTAAGTCATGTCCGACTCTTCGTGACCCCATGGACCAGAGCACGCCAGGCCCTCCTGTCTTCCACTGCCTCCCGGAGTTTGGTCAAATTCATGTTGGTAGCTTCGATGACACTGTCCAACCATCTGTTTTAATTCATCCATAGTTTCAACAATTGTTTTCCTTTCTAGGTCACATATTTTCCATAGTCTGGCTTTTACTTTTCCATTTTTGTGTCTTCCAAGTGTTTTAAGTTGCTAATGTCTGCATGTAATTTGTTTATTTTTCTTTCTAGCCGAATTTTCCATTTTGGAGTGCTACGAGTTTTCTGGGTTTTTTGCAGCTTGTAACCAAGTTCCATGGGTTTTATGGTAGCTGTGCCATACATGAGCTGGTTTGTTTCCTTTAGCGTATTGGTTGGGATTGTTGACTACATTTGCATCATTCAGTAGATCTTTTACTGGTTTACTTTGTAACTGGCGCAAATTGGGGAGCCTTTCTCTTTCTGTGTTCTGGCTAATATGGGTTACTATTTTTCCCCTCAATGATGTTTGCCATTCTGTCAACTCATAATTTCTGGGTTGTTCCATAAGTTGTTCCTCTATTGATATGTTTTCTTTCACTATTGTGTCCACTTCTATCCTCCATTTGTCTTCCATTTTATGGTCATTGTTCTGTGATGATTTTGCTACCTTTTCTAGTTCTTGCAATTCCAGTTCTGAAAACACTTTACTCCGGATGATAAACCTTCTCTGGTCCATTAATCGTTGTTCAGTTATGTCACTACTTGGGTGTTTCCTTTTCCAAATTTCCATCATTCCTTTTTTTAAAACCACAGGCTGTTGGGTTTTCCTCATAATAACACTTGACAATTTCTCGATTTTCGGTGAGAGTCCAAATTTTGTGTTAATGTTGTTCCAATAGCTTTGCAACAGCCGGTCCTGGTCCCTCAACAGGGTCTGCTAAGCCCTGTAGCCCATTTGTCACCAGATGCCCAGGGGCTATAGCATCTGACGTGGTCCTTCTTGACCCGGGCGACGACCGATCTGGTATGGATTTCTATTTCCTTTCATCATAATTGATGGTTGGTGGACACAGTTGGTCTGGCTTCTCAGCTTAGACCTGTCTGGCTTGGGAGACCGTTCAGTATAGCTCTCAACCTCACTGAAACATGCAAGCCCCTCTGCCTCAACAAGGTCTGTGCCCATGGAGGGCAGTAGATGATGATGATGATGGTGATTTGTTTTTTAACTGAAAGCCTGTACTGAGGATCACATACTCACTTATATTCCATGGTCAATTCTGTTTGCTTTTTAAAAATCATGGTGAGGTTGTTGAACTCAATTATATATATAGCAGGTATCTATTTTTGGCAACAAAAAGCATTACATCTTTTCAACACAACATATAAAATTAAATTTCCAAAGCTGCATAGCAGAGTGAAGTCAACACTAAATGTCACCAAATCACTTAGATGATGTGAACTGTTCTTGTGCCAAATGTCACGTTCCAGCCTCTTTCCACTTAGCTTGCAAAGCAGCTCAAAATGGGTTTTTTTTTCAGTGAATTGTTTATAGTGAAGCAAGTAGTTGTTAATACTTCCAATTAATATACAGAAACACCACTACCACTTCAGGTCACACTTTGAGAACAAAAGGTACATGTAAGGCATGACTAAACATATGTTGCACCCAATACATATATTTATATCTTTCCAAGAAATAGTGCACTCAGTATTTTCAAAGTAGTTAAATATATACCTGTTTGCATAAGTCTCTATGTGATTTACTAGTCTCCACAAAGTCCAAATTTGCTACTTCACAAAGGCATGGAGGCACCCCTGGATTCTTGAAGGCTTTTCCATAATCTCCAAAAGCTTCTAGCCAACTGGTAGTTGTTACTTAAGCTCCAGCAGAGAAGTGTGTTCGTTGCCTAGCTAAACCCTGAGCATTTTACCTAGAGAGTTGCTACAGCAACTATAAACACTGTATGGTGCGGAATAGTTACAGTTTGCTTTCCTAGATTAGTTGTACTAATGAAGTCATAGGTCTTCAAGGTTAGGATACCACTGTCCTCTTGTAGAGAAGAGAGTCCTCCATTGGAAGGGCTGCCAGAGGACAGTCCTTCTTTTCATGATCCCCCCCATTTGATGTAGACAGATGTATGGCCTGGTTAGGGACGTGTATGTCACTGAGCCACTATGGAATAGTGACCATGGTGCAATCTCTTTCGTCATGCATGTTGGGGGAAGAGTGTCAAGCAAATCTAACACAAAAACCCTTGATATCCAAAGTGCGGACTTCCCTCAGATGAGGAAACTAGTTAGAAAGAAGTTTAAAAGGGAAGGTAAAAAGAATCCAGTCTCTCCAGAGTGCATGGAGTCTGTTTAAAACAACGGTAGTAAAGGCCCAGCGGAAGTGTATACCGCAAAGAAAGAAGGGCTCAACTAAGGCCAAGAGGGTGCCGGCATGGTTAATGAGTGGAGTTAGAGAGGCTTTAAAGGGCAAGGAGGGGTCCTTCCATAAATGGAAATCCTTCCCAAATTAGGAAAATAAAAAGGAACACAAAGTCTGGCAAAAGAAATGTAAGAAGATGATACGGAAGGCAAAGAAAGACTTTGAGGAACATATGGCCAGCAATATAAAGGGGAATAATAAGTTTATTTAAATATGTTAGAAGCAAGAAACCTGCCAGAGAAGCGGCTGGCCCTCTGGATGGTGAGGGAGGGAAAGGGGGACTTGGAGATTGCAGGGAAATTAAATGAGTTATTTGCACCTGTCTTCACGACAGAAAACCTTGGGCAGATTTCGCTGCCTGAACGGCCCCTCCTGACTAATTAATTAAATCAGATACAGGTTAAAAGAGAGGATGTTTTAGACTTAATCGATAATTGAAGATCAATAAGTCACCAGGCCCAGATGGCATCCACCCAAGGGTTATTAAGGAACTGAGGAATGAAGTTGCTAATCTCTTAACTAAAATCTACAACTTGTCCCTTAAAATGGCCACAGTGGCAGAGGACTGGAGGATAGCACGTCATGCCAATCTTTTAAAAGAGAAGGAGGGGGCACCCAGGAAACTACAGGCCAGTTAGCCTAACGTCTGTTCCAGGGAAGATGGTGGAAAGCTTCATCCAAGATAAAATCTTAAAACACATAGAAGAACAAGCCTTGCTGAGGGAAAATCAGCATGAGTTCTGTAAGGGTAAGTCTTGCCTCACAAACCTTTTAGAATTATTTGAGAAGGTCAACAGGCATGTGGATGCGGGTGAACCAGTGGATATTGTCTATCTGGATTTTCAGAAGGCATTTGAGGTGGTTCCTCACCAAAGGCTGCTGAGAAAACTCCACAGTCAGGGAATAAAAGGGCAGGTTGAGAACCAGGAAACAGAGAGTAGGTGTCAATGGGCAATTTTCACAATGGAGAGAGGTGAAGAGCGGTGTGCCCCAGGGATCTCTCCTGGGACCGGTGCTTTTCAACCCGTTCATCAATGACCTGGGAACAGGGATAAGCAGTGAGGTGGCCAAGTTTGCTGTTGACACAAAACTTTTCTGGGTGGTGAAGACCAGAAGGAATTGTGAAGAGCTCCAGAAGGATCTCTCCAAACTGGAAGAATGGCTGGCAAATGTGTTTCAATATAAGAAAATGTAAAGCAATGCACGTTGGGGCAAAAAAAATCAAAACTTTATCAGCTGATGAGTTCTGAGCTGTCCGTGACAGATAAGCAAAGAGATCTTGGTGTGCTGGTGGACAGCTCGATGAAAGTGTGAACCCAGTGTGTGGCAGCAGTGAAGAAGGCTAATTCCATGCTAGGTATCATTAAAAAGGGGATTGAAAATAAAACAGCCAACATTATAATGCCATTGTAGAGAACACTTGTAAGGTCGCACCTGGAGTATTGCGTACAGTTCTGGTTGCCGCACCTCAAAAAAGACATAGCGGAACTGGGAAAGGTGCAGAAGAGAGTGACTAAAATGATGACTGGGCTGGGGCACCTCCCTTATGAGGAAAGGCTACAGCGTTTGGGGCGCTTTAGTCTAGAGAAAAAGCGCCTGAAGGAGGACATTGACACATATAAAATTATGCAGGGGATGGATAAAGTGGATAGAGAGAAGCTCTTTTCCCTCTCATGCAATGCCAGAACAAGAGACATCCACTCCAATTGAGTGTTGGGAGAGTGAGAACAGACCAAAGAAAATATTTCTTCACCCAGCGTGTTGTTAGTCTGTGGAACTCCTTGCCACAGGATGTGGTGATGGCATCTGGCCTAGATGCCTTTAAAAGGGGATTGGACAGATTTCTGGAGGAAAAATCCAGCACAGGTTATAAACCATGATGGGGATGCATAATCTCCAGGCTTAAAAGGAAGGTACTTCAAAATGCCAGATGCAGGAGAGGGGTATCAGGAGACAGCTATCTAGTTGTCTCATGTGCTCCCAGAGGCATCTGGTAGGGCCTCTGTGAGATACAGGAAGCTGGATTAGATGGAGTCTTGGCCTGATCCAGCAGGGCTCTCAAATCAGAGCCCAACCTATCCATGATCCTTTTCCATGACAATACCACAGTTGGTGTGTTTACCAATTTCCATGATAACCCCCTAAAACAGCATAATGCAACTGGGACAGGTTAAAGTCTGAGCCCTCATTTGCAAGTCCTGAGCAGGGGGTGAACAATTCCCCCCTCACTATTAGTAGCCTCTTGATTCTGATCTCAAGCCACCCTTGCAAAGGCCTAATATCTGGCTGTTCAGATGCTAGGTTCATCAGACAATACATTCTTCATGATGCCTAAGATATCAGAGGTGCAATCCATGATAAACTCAGGATAGTACCCACCCTCTATAACTTCCTACCATTCAATGTTCAAAAAAGGGCCAATCCTTCTGGGTTTTCAGTTCCTATTCAAAGCTTACTTCTTCCAACAGAGATTTCCCTGAACCATGATTGCACAACTCTTGCTGTCAGACTATTGTCACTTTTAATGTTTATACCTTATTCCATGATGGCTGCATGTTTCTTAGACAATTTTAACATGAGCAATTCATATTTACCTACCCATTGGTAGGTAGGTAGGTAGTTAGGTAGTTAGGTAGGTAGGTAGGTAGGCAGGCAGGCAGGCAGGCAGGTAGGCAGGCAGGCAGGCAGGCAGGCTAGCTTTCATGCTAGCAAACAAAAGTGAGCACCATGAACAAACATCTGGTGGAAAATGCAATTTTTAATACAGATTCTAAGTCTTTCTGCTTTTAACATGTTGTACAGTCTATAAAACGATATTGTAACATCCTGAGTGACTATAGGGGCACAAGGAAACTTGTTCAGAAAGTAGCCTAATCCAAAGGGTTCAAGAGGTTATTTTTAATCCCAAAGAGCAATTTGCTGAATGCCCAAGCCAGGTGTTGTCTTGCTGCAGGCACTTATGTGACCTGTTTTATTTTAAGACACTAGAAGTTGTCTAAACATCACTGCTGTTCATTGTAATTATTTTGACAGACAACTGTGTCTGAAGATAAATTAAAAGTATGCTTGCTATGTATAGGAAACTTTATTACCAAATGAGCTACAAAATATCTTTTATTCCAGACATTAAAATGGATCATGTTGTGGTTGGGAAGGCCCTGGATGCTGAGCCCGCAGCAACAGCACCATACTAGACTCACTTCTGTGCCACTGGTTCTGGACACCCAGTGACACTGGCCAGCCATTCCTGCCATGATGGCAGGAGGAGGAGGAGGAAGACATGATCCACTGGGAGGTGGAATAGAAGCTCTTCTGCTGGACAGTTGCACCTGGGGGGGGGGGGGGGGGAAGAAGGGTGAACATTTCTATTGCAGCACACAATCCCTCCCTCCCTACACTCTTCCCCCATCTGGGGTCTGGCTGCCTAAATGGTTATGTTCCCTAACAGCTGGATAAAAGGCTGCTGGGGAGCTATGCAAGAGCTAAGAAAGCCCTACAGCAGTTTTCAAAACTGTGCCATTTTCAACACCCAGTAGGGCTTGCCTCATGGGCAGTGACAGTAGTCACTGTGAATTCCACCTAGTTTTTCTGGAGTGGCCCACAACTGCACCCAGTATAGGCATAGCTTGGAAAAGTTACTGTTTTGGACTACAATCACCAACATTCCCCATCCAGCGTGACTACTTGCTATGCTAGCTGTGGGATTCTGGGAATTGTAATCCAAAAATTAACTTTTCCAAGCTTAGGGTGTAGAAATATAGGCTGACCATCAAGTAAGCACTGGGTTAGCTCTTCTTCCCCATCTCTACTCTAGTATGCATCATTTTAGTACCTAAATAAAAATAGAAAATAGGACAATGAACTCCTGCCTACAGCAAACTATGCACTTTCGAAACAGGGTTTTGTTGGAGGGAAAAGGCAGAGAAGCTTGATCATAACATTAAAACAGCCTCAGGCATTAGGTCTGTGCCTCTGGCAAGAAGGAAACATCAACCTGTCTCTTATGTTTGGCTACTTGCAAGCATTCAGGACAAGCCTGTCTCTCCATCTTATTGTGACACTGGGGGATTCTGCAGAGACTGAGGCTGGGACTGCTCACAAGTCAAAAAGATGCGCCTGGATGGAAATTTCACTTTTCCATGACAACTGTCTTCTAGGACCATTTCTGCCAAAGTGACATAAAGGGACGTTACAACCCGGTGGCAGCACTGAGTGTTGTGTGCATTCAGACAGTTATTCCTGACAGGCAAAGGCACTTGCATGAGGACTGCAATCCTTTGTACAAGTTTTTATCAATCATTCATTTCATTTTTTTAAAAGTGCTAAATCAGAACTTGGTATTTAAATTATCTGATCACATCAGGTTTCTCCCTATGTTTATAGAAGCTTTATTTTCGTGCCTATGATTCCAATCCTGTTTACTTGATGAATAATAGTACATACACATTAGATGGCACCTTTTTCTGAACTGTACTAATTTAGTGTCAAGCTCGGACAGGTTGCATTTTTTTGAATACTATTCCATACCGAAAACAGCATATTCAGGTATACTGAAATCTATTGTGCCTTCTTCAAGGCTGGCCATGCCACCTAGCAAGCTGAAATGACCTCCTTCAGAAGGCATTAGGATTGTAGAATGGCAGTGTGGTATCATGGAACACACACACAGAGAGAGAGCATCTCCAAATGGCACTTCTGATGCAGTTAGCACTTAGTTCTCTGTCTGAATTGCTCACTGCTAGGTGAGAGCTTTTTCAACTGTGAGCAAGTCCCCTTTGCTTTATTCCCAGCCTTATAGGTATAGAGGTAGACAACAGTTCAGGATGAACAAACCAATCAGTGCCCATTTCATTCAGCCATAATAATAATAATTGCATGCCACAAGTCAATTCTGACTTAATGGCAACCCTTTCCAGGGTTTTCCAGGTAGAGTAATATAAAGAAGTGGTTTACCATTTCCTTCTTCTGGGAACATCCTGGGACTGTGCAGCTGACCCAAGGCCACATAGGCTGCCTCTTCTCCCAAGAGGCACAGTGAAGAATCGAACTCCCAACCTCTGTCTCAGCAGCAAGATACCTAAACTACTGAGCTATCCAGCCAGCTATTCAGTCATATCCACACAAAATATTGCCTTTATTTTCATTCCTCCCAGACAAGCATTCTGTAAACACTTTTCTCCAGGCTATGCATTGCTGTACACTCGTCTCCTCAATGTATGCATTTTTGTACACAATTTCTTCCAGTATATGCAATTTTGTGCATGCTTTCCTCTAATATATTCATTTTTGTCAACTATTTTTGAGTCCCCGAACTATCACAAACGTCTGGAGAAGTGCACATTTATTTGAAAGATAAATGTGTTTCTATCCCCATAATAGTCCACAACAGCAACTTCTGTTAGTTTCATTTAAAATTTGGAACAAAATAATCTTCTCCCCACCCCTAGCAACAGTGAGTGGCTGTTTAGGTGAACATCACCCTTTTGGAGTTTGGAGATGAAAAAAAGAGAGAGGGCAGATTAGACAGACAGACAGATAGGTGTGGTACTTACTGCCCGAATGATGCAACAAGAATTTGAGAAGCATTGAGTCTAAATCTACTTACTGCCCCCCCCCCAGAGTAAGCCCACTGGAGTTTAAATAAGTGTAGACTTATCATTCACCTGGTGATTCAGTGGATCTTTTGTAGCAGGTACTAGCCATTGGATGTAGGCCTTCATTCTAGCTTGGAATACGCTGCCCTTTCAGTGTTCCTTCATGCAGCAAAATGTCTCAGACCAGCATGGTATCAAAGAAAAGTTTCATATACCTGCAATATATTTGGGATGGAATTAGGATATCTAAATTTGCCCACTGAAATAGATGAAACCTGTGGACTTCTCTGTTTAACCAAGACTTAATTAAAAACCCTTGTATTCAGACAACAGAGAGTTTATTTCTGTTTCAGTTAGGAAAAGCTGTTTTCAGGTTTACTGGTTTAAAAATCACAAATTAATTAGAAAGCCTTCGTTTGTTTGGGGCTGATTAATAATACACATGGAAATCAAGTTTTACATCATTCATCAATCTGACACAAGCCAGCGCTTTCTAGTTCTGTTGAATAAAAACCTAGTTATTTAATGACACTTGAAAAGCAACCTGGCATTCATCCACTACATTCTTTCAGAAGCATCCTTAGAATCACACTTATTCCATTTGCAATGAATTAGCCATATTTCTAGAAGAGAAAGAGTAGCAAAGTAGATAAAGAAGGTATTTGATGGTACCAGGCAATGACATATGATCAGGATCTAATATAAGCAACTAAAGAAGCAATGTTTTGGTCTCCAGGTTGGTGTCCTTGGGGGCCAAAATCTCCTCTGATGTCAGAGACAGAGCTCTGATCACTGAGGCAAACCTATGAATGTGGATGAATTATGTGGGGAAGGGGTATAAGTCACTGTTAGATCAAAGATCTCAAGGTTTCTGCATTTCATATTCAATAGTCAGATGATGTAATGGGACTAATGCTGGTTATATCATGCCCCTAAGTCCATGGAGTAGGAACATAAAGCCACATTTCTTTTCCTCACCTATAAGGGCTGGTTGAGATTTCCTGCTACTCTTGAAATACCCTTGGAATTGCTAAGCTTATTCTTGTGCAAAACCCAGCAATTTGTGTGAATTAATTACACAAAACTGGAAGGCCGTTCCTTAGCTTTTACATACCTGATGATTTAAAGTAGGGCTGTGCAGTCTATTTGGCTAAATGCCAAAATATTAATTGTGACAGCCCAACAAGCTCTATGGCAACCAGAGGTGGATCAAAAGCCCAGGGTTACTCAAAGAGTGGCATAGTCCCTCATGGATCTCTATTGTTAAACCTGGTGTTTGATGGGATAAAAAAATTAAAATAAAAAAAGATGTGAAGTGACTTAAAAGTGGGGAAAGGGGCCAGGAGCTGTCAATACCTTATAAGGAAGACACCAAATGGGTTGGATGGGGTTGTTTATTGTCTAGTTGTAAACCACTTAGAGTAGTGCTCCGCACTAAGTCTGCGGCATATAAGTCTACGGAATAAATAAATAAATCAGAGGGAAAGGAAGCTTACAGCTTTATCTCCACAGTGAAACCCAAAACATCTGCACATTGTAACCTCTCAGGCACTGAGGAGGGTCTCTGGGTGAGATATCTTCTTGCAGCTGTTTCCTGTGACATTTTGCCTACTTACAGTACAAAGTGAAGGACTTACATGCATCATATTGGTTTTGTATTCTCGCTTTTTCTTTTCTTTCTTTTTTCTGCTTGTTATTACTGACACTGTTAGGACCAAGTATGTATAAGTGTGTGGATGAATTCCTGCATTATTACACAGTTTTGAGTGGTAAGGTCAGAAATTCAGTTCAGGACATTAAGATCTCTTGTTTTCTCCCTCACTTCCTTTCTGGTTTCTTTTTTTTTTTTCTCTTGTTAGTGGAGTGGTATCACTGCCAAAGTTCATAATAGTTGTCTCCTGCTTCTCTTTATCATGGGCGTCCTGGGCTGGTGATGGCAAATAATTCTGCCAGGAATTATTCTCACAGAGCTGTGTGACACTTTTCCCAGTTATAGTCATTTGCAGAAATGGGATTCCCCCGCCCCAAGAGATTCAGTAATACACAAATACTGGCACAGACAGGGATGTGGATGTTAGTAGTAGCAGACCCTGATTTGTATGCCCTTATTTGGACCCTGACTGAATTGGGGGACAGTGCACAGCCCTAATTTAACAGCTTGATTTGGGTTGTTTGAATCTTTTTTACGATCAGCCAGGCCTTCTGTGCTTTTGTGGGCATGCTTTGCTTTTTGGGGGCGGGGAGGATTCTCTGCAAAACATGGAGACTTTAAAATTTAAGGCTTCAGTGAACAAAACAAATGCCTTTTGTCTTGCTCTCAGCATGAGGGGAGAAATCTCATCCACCTGTCAAATTCCACTGTCAAGTGCCTCATTGGGTCAAGACAGCTAAAACTGACAAAGACAAGGGATTGTGTGAGTCTTCTTCACATCCCTAACATGGCTGTTATCTATCTGGTTCACAGAGGGTCATCCCCACCCACACCCCCTCCTCAAGCCAAGCACTCTTCCCTGCAAACACAGCTGGTCTTTCTGACTGGAATGATGACAGACGTGTGAGAAGCCTGTTATTTTCTCCAAGCACTTATTAGAGATAACAGTGGGAACCCTCCCCCACCTTTCCTTATCAAGAAAGGCAGTGGTACAGACTGGGGAGAACCCTCCTGTTAACCCCAGTCAGTGACTGGAGATAACAGTCCGGATTAGCTGCCCTGTGCACGCGCACACACACAACGGAGGAGTAGCAGGACAGGCAAAGGTGACTACACAGGATGCAGGCTTTGTCCAATCATGAAAAGTCTGCAAACGACGAAGCCAGGCTCTGACCTGGGCCTTGGCTGTAGCAGTTGTTTTGTGCCTGGCTTTTGGACCAGCTTGAGTTTACTTGTTCCCCATTGGGAAGGATGCAGGTACGGTGAAGCCACTGCCTAAACTCTGGATGATGTCAAGCAGTGTGGCCACAACTCTTGATGTCGTCCAGGCCGCAGAAGGCTCCAAAAGGGTCATATAGCCTCTGCATGCAAATACAGTCCTGACATCCAAATTAAATAATAGGGTGCCGGGTGAAGCTCCAATCTGAGTCAATATAAAATGGCTTCATATAGCACTGCTCTGAGCAGCTTCATCTGACCACAGGTTTGTCAAGCAACATGTTAAATCTTTAGGGAGAGGAGAAGCTCCTGCCCCCGCACCACCACCACTCCGTGAAAGAATGACTTCCCCTTTCACAGAATAGCAGTGATGTGAAAAAGAAAGAATCTCAGTAGGGCCAGCTGATTTCTTCCAAGTAATCTCACTCAGTGGGTGTCCCTTGTGGTGTAGTGGATAGAATGATGGGCTTGGACTCAGGAGACCTGAATTCAAGTCCCCACTCAGCCATACCACTCCGGGGATGGGACCACTCCTTAAATATCTCACTTACTTTGAGGGTCACTATAAGTCGGTTCTGACTTGACACACATAACATACATCACCCCACTCATCTCTGCAAGTTCTCCTTCCTTCCTTCTTTTTTTATTTATAACATTTATATACTGCTCAACTTAATGAGATCACTACTTGGGATGGTTTACATAGCAATAAACTGACAACCGTAAAGAATCACACAAAGCATAAAATAAAATTCCCATCGTCTTTCTTTTTTTCATGAAGTCTGCAATGTTTCAGTTCACAACCTAATATTTAATATAATTAAATTGCTATTTTCTGCTACTTCCAACACAAGTCACACCACATACCAAAGAAAAAGGTACCTAATCATACTGCTTACGTTTATACCATGCAATTTATTACAGGATGTGGTCCTTCAAAAAAATTTCATTTCATTTAATGACATCTGCAGAAAAAAATGATCCAAATTTCTATCAAAAGTCCAGTTTAAATAACAAAAATCTAAATTCTGCTAAAAATTGGAATGCCATTACTGCTATACAGTAGGACCTCTGTATCTGCAGGATCAATAGCCACACTTTCACTTATCCATCGTCTGAAAACACTAAAAAAAATTAAATGTAAAAAGCTCTAGAAATACAGATTTTCAAGATGTAAATATCAAAATTGGCCACCAGAGGGAACCAGACATTATGCTATATACATAGGTTGTTGTTGTTGTTTAGTCGTTTAGTCATGTCCGACTCTTCGTGACCCCATGGACCAGAGCACGCCAGGCCCTCCTGTCTTCCACGGCCTCCCGGAGTTGGGTCAAATTCATGTTGGTAGCTTCGATGACACCGTCCAACCATCTGATCCTCTGTCGTCCCCTTCTCCTCTTGCCTTCACATTTTCCCAACATCAGGGTCTTTTCCAGGAAGTCTTCTCTTCTCATGAGATGGCCAAAATATTGGAGCCTCAGTTTCAGGATCTGTCCTTCCAGTGAGCACTCAGGGTTGATTTCCTTTAGAATGGATAGGTTTGTTCTCTTTGCAGTCCAGGGGACTCTCAAGAGTCTCCTCCAGCACCATAATTCAAAAGCATTAATTCTTCGACGGTCAGCTTTCTTTATGGTCCAGCTCTCGCTTCCATACATCACTACAGGAAAAACCATAGCTTTGACTATGCAGACTTTTGTCGGCAAGGTGATGTCTCTGCTTTTTAAGATGCTGTCGAGGTTTGTCATCGCTTTCCTCCCAAGAAGCAGGAGTCTTTTAATTTCGGGGCTGCTGTCACCATCTGCTGTGATCATGGAGCCCAGGAAAGTAAAATCTGTCACTGCCTCCATATCTTCCCCTTCTATTTGCCAGGAGGTGATGGGACCAGTGGCCATGATCTTAGTTTTTTTGATGTTGAGCTTCAGACCATTTTTTGTGCTCTCCTCTTTCACCCTCATTAAGAGGTTCTTTAATTCCTCCTCACTTTCTGCCATCAGTGTGGTATCATCTGCATATCGGAGGTTGTTGATATTTCTTCCGGCAATCTTGATTCCGGCTTGGGATTCCTCCAGTCCAGCCTTTCGCATGATGTATTCTGCATATAAGTTAAATAAGCAGGGAGACAATATACAGCCTTGTCATACTCCTTTCCCAATTTTGAACCAATCAGTTGTTCCATATCCAGTCTAACTGTTGCTTCCTGTCCCACGTATAGATTTCTCAGGAGATAGATAAGGTGGTCAGGCACTCCCATTTCTTTAAGAACTTGCCATAGTTTGCTGTGGTCCACGCAGTCAAAGGCTTTTGCGTAGTCAATGAAGCAGAAGTAGATGTTTTTCTGGAACTCTCTGGCTTTCTCCATAATCCAGTGCATGTTAGCAATTTGGTCTCTAGTTCCTCTGCCTCTTCGAAATCCAGCTTGTACTTCTGGGAGTTCTCGGTCCGCATACTGCTGAAGCCTGCCTTGGAGGATTTTGAGCATAACCTTGCTAGCGTGTGAAATGAGTGCAATTGTACGGTAGTTGGAGCATTCTTTGGCACTGCCCTTCTTTGGGATTGGGATGTAAACTGATCTTTTCCAATCCTCTGGCCACTGCTGAGTTTTCCAAACTTGCTGGCATATTGAGTGTAGCACCTTAACAATGTCATCTTTTAAGATTTTAAATAGTTCAACTGGAATGCCATCACCTCCACTGGCCTTGTTGTTAGCCATGCTTTCTAAGGCCCACTTGACTTCACTCTCCAGTATGTCTGGCTCAAGGTCAGCAACCACACTATCTGGGTTGTCCAGGATATCCAAATCTTTCTGGTATAATTCCTCTGTGTATTCTTGCCACCTCTTCTTGATGTCTTCTGCTTCTGTTAGGTCCCTCCCATTTTTGTCCTTTATCATGTCCATCTTTGCACAAAATGTTCCTTTAATATCTCCAATTTTCTTCAACAGATCTCTGGTTTTTCCCTTTCTATTCTTTTCCTCTATTTCTTTGCATTGTTCATTTAAGAAGGCCCTCTTGTCTCTCCTTGCTATTCTTTGGAAGTCTGCATTCAATTTTCTGTAACTTTCCCTATCTCCCTTGCATTTTGTTTCCCTTCTCTTCTCTGCTATTTGTAAGGCCTTGTTGGACAGCCACTTTGCTTTCTTGCATTTCCTTTTCTTTGGGATGGTTTTTATTGCTGCCTCCTGTACAATGTTACGAGCCTCCATCCATAGTTCTTCAGGCACTCTGTCCACCAAATCTAGTTCCTTAAATCTGTTCTTCACTTCCACTGTGTATTCATAAGGGATTTGGTTTAGATTCTACCTGACTAGCCCAGTGGTTTTTCCTACTTTCTTCAGTTTAAGCTTGAATTTTGCTATAAGAAGCTGATGATCAGAGCCACAATCAGCTCCAGGTCTTGTTTTTGCTGACTGTATAGAGCTTCTCCATCTTTGGCTGCAGAGAATATAATCAATCTGATTTCGGTATTGCCCATCTGGTGATGTCCATGTGTAGAGTCGCCTCTTGTGTTGTTGGAAAAGAGTGTTTGTGATGACCAGCTTGTTCTCTTGACAAAACTCTATTAGCCTTTGCCCTGCTTTGTTTTGAACTCCAAGGCCAAACTTACCTGTTGTTCCTTTTATCTCTTGACTCCCTCCTTTAGCATTCCAGTCCCCTATAATGACAAGAACATCTTTCTTTGGTGTCAGTTCTAGAAGGTGTTGTAAGTCTTCATAGAATTGGTCAATTTCAGCCTCTTCAGCATTGGTGGTTGGTGCATAAACTTGGATTACTGTGATGTTGAAAGGTCTGCCTTGGATTCGTATTGAAATCATTCTATCATTTTTGAGATTGTATCCCAATACAGCTTTTCCCACTCTTTTGTTGACTATAAGGGCTACTCCATTTCTTCTACGGGATTCTTGCCGACAATAGTAGATATGATAATCATCTGAATTGAATTTGCCCATTCCTGTCCATTTTAGTTCACTGACGCCCAGGATGTCAATGTTTATTCTTGCCATCTCCTGTTTGACCACATCCAGCTTACCAAGGTTCATAGATCTTACATTCCAGGTTCCTATGCAGTATTTTTCTTTGCAGCATTGGACTTTCCTTTCACTTCCAGGCACTTCCACAGCCGAGCGTCCTTTCAGCTTTGGCCCAACCACTTCATTAGCTCTGGAGCTACTTGTACTTGTCCTCCGCTCTTCCTCAGTGGCATGTTGGACGCCTTCCGACCTGAGGGGCCCATCTTCCAGCGTCATATCTTTTAGCCTTTTGTTTCTGTTCATGGGGTTTTCTTGGCAAAGATACTGGAGTGGCTTGCCAATTCCTGCTCCAGGTTGATCGTGTTTAGTCAGAACTCTCCACTATGACCTGTCCGTCTTGGGTGTCCCTGCACGGCATAGTCCATAGCTTCTCTGAATTACTCAAGCCCCTTCGCCACGACAAGGCAGCAATCCGTGAAGGGGATTATACATAGGTAAACCACCTCTATTTCAGCTAGTCTTCCGCCAGCTTAAGGCAGCTTCCTCTATCTTCCAGAGCAGCATCATTGAAAAACTCCGAGCTGGGTTGTCTGGCAAGGCCAGAGGATGGGCACTAACCTAATCCAAACTGCCACCTAGTAGAGATTTCCCACCTCTCACCATTCCTGCCTTCCAGCCAGCCCCTTCGTGAACACTCAACACTTCCGGGAAAACAAAGAAATATATTCAGAAATTTTGTATTTTAGTACCAAACATTCTTTGGCAAACACTCTTGGTTAGGGTTCTTTAGTTATCATTTTAAAAATGTAATTGTTGTTATAATATGTTTCTAGGAATAGAATGCAGATATTTAGACATAGTGATTGCTACTATCAACCCAACACCATCCCCATCATATGTGATTCTCTATGTCTATTCTTTGTTGGGCAAAGTCATTTTAGTCACTTATAAGTTGATAGAAGAAGTGGAAATGTGTCTCTCCAGTATTTCCTGTTAGTTTTGTAGGCCACATGTAGATGTAACCAAATTGGAGAAGGCTCTGTATAGGTTGCCTAAGTCAGTGAAGGAGAACCTGTGGCCCTCCACAGATTGGTGGACTACAGCTCTCACCATCCAGGCCTCGTTTCCATATTGGCTGATGGTAACCAGCGTACAAAAACATCTAGAGAGCCACTGGCTCACCACAGCTAACCTAATGGAATTTACCAAATGCAAGGAAATTTGCCATATTTTCACTACTAGTAGTAGAGAGTTTTGCTTTGTTTCTATAGTAATAACCATGTGCCATCAAGTTAATTCTGACTTATGACAACCCTTTTCAATGTTTTCCAGGTAGAGAATACTCAGAATTGGTTTACCATTTCCTTCTTCTCGGGGTGTCTTGAGGCTGTGCAGCTTGCCCAAGGCCACACTGGTTGGCTCTCCTTATACAGTGGGGAATCAAACTTCCAGAATCTGGCTCCTCAGCCAGATATCTAGATTGCTTTTAATTCTATCACTTGCATCTTCCACACAGAGCTTTTTTTCCAATTCCCTTATTAAATCTTAACTTCTGAAGCTTGGTCGTCAGTCTTCATTTAAGACTTTACATAGCAAATAATCAATATGTGTCTTAAGGAGAACTTGAGGCAGCTCTGAGAAAAAAGGTAAGTACAATTCTCATAAATTTCACATTCCCAAAATGGAAAAAAAATAAAACCAACGACAAATACATTTCCATATTAATGAGCCCAGCCAAAGTGGCTTCTGATATTTAGAAACCACACCACACTGTGCCCGTTTTGTAGGGTTAGGTACATGTGAGACTCCTCACTGTATGTTTTGAGAACTCCCATACAGGAGAGGAGGATGCTCTATACAGGCCTGTGCCAGGCCTCTCTCTCCTGGTGCAGATGTTGGGTGGGCAGCAGAGGTAGTACTGCTGATGTTCATCCTGAATCTCTTGGCTATTTCACTCAAGTATGTTTCTTGCTTTTCTGCCTCAGTTGTGCCCACCATGTTACCTTCTCTTGCTTAAATGGGTTTGTTGAAACTGGCCCCATCTTAATTCCCCAGCGGTACTTTAATCCAGTCCCTCAAATCTCTAGGCCTGGGTCCAAAAAATCCACCCAAGCTATACTTCAAAAAATCCAGCAGGGTGATATAACACCAGTCCTGCAATCATTATCCCCTAGCACAGAGATGGCGAACCTATGGCACGTGTGCCACAGCTGGCACACAGAGCCCTCTCTGTGGGCACGTGAGCCATAAGTCACCATCGAGAAATACTTACCCATCCTCCGATCCCAGATTTTGGCACCCCCCTCTGCTGGTGCAGTGGTCCAGAGGAGGGGTGCAATGGCGACCATTACTAGTGTAGCCCAATGGGGGATTGGAGAACCGGTAAGTATTTCTTTATTAATACCGCCCATAGGAAAAAAAACCACAAGCATTTAACCCTTGCAGTGCAGGAGCAGTTGTTTTTTCTAAACTAAAACCTCAGTATTCAGGTTTTAATTGCAGTGTTGGCACTTTGAAATAAATAAGTTGATTTTGTGTTGCAGTTTGGGCACTCGGGCTCAAAAAGGCTCACTATCACTGCCCTAGCACTTAAGAAAATGTGACAGCTATTCAATACAGGTCTTTTTATGTAATGTGAAGTTAATACATAGATTGACAAAAGGAAAAATTAATATTTATATTTGGATCCATTGTTTCCTTCATACAAGGATCCTGTTGCTCATTTGCTAAAAAATTCCATGGGTTTCCCCCCCTTGAATTAGAAGGCCTCCTAGCCCATAGGAACAGCCAGTTATAAAAACGCTTCAGTAACTTTCTCTGACACTTACTAATAGCTTGCTTTCCCTTTTTGAGCCAGCTCCTGCAGTAAAGTCAAACTGCTTTGGAATACAGAGTGGGGAGCTTGCTTCTTTTCTTAGGTTAGAGTGGCAGGAACTACCTCTAATCCTCCATCATCCTAAAATTGACTCGTGTCTGACACTGTCAGGCTTGAGAACCAAAGGTACTTGCCAACACCACAAACTGAAAACTATTTCATTCTAATCCCAAATAAATGTAACTGGAGCATTACACACACTGGCTATGTTTTTTTCCTTCCTGGAAGGAGGGGCGGGGGAGAGAATGTTATCAGAAGATGTGAACATGATTGAAAAATGGAAGAAGTTTGCAGACTTTATTGATGTGCTGTGCATTTTACAGCTTAACTTTCAGAAGCAGGAAAGAATTCCATTGAACCTAGCAGTCATGTAGAATTCATTCACTCTTGGAATATGTTGAATAGAGAGTGCGAAAGAAATTGTGGGGAGGAATTTGCTCATTCTTTCAGACAGTGGTATTTCTTCTGGAACCATAAGAAACAGTTGTGGGGATCGCCCTTGTGGCTGTGTTTGTTGTGGCCCTCACAAAGGTTCTCTCCCTCTTGGTTCTTCTCACTTGTCACCAGGTATTATTATCTTAATACCACCTCTGAGTGTTAGACACATGTGCTGCCAATTGCCAGGTTTATTGAACTACAGAATCAGTTGGTTTGAATAACAGATAACCTTTTATTATTAATCATTTCACAAAGTAAATCACGTAGTCACTGTAACAGGGGTCTGATTAAGTCTGGGTAGGACGGGACATCTATTCAGGCTTGTGTTATATACTTTCAATCACTTAATATCTCTATTAGTCTAGGTGTTCTCATTCCTGCTTGTTCACTCTAATAACCTTGGTCTTAATTCACTTTCCTAACTCTCTCCTCAGATCACTCTAATTCTTCTCTTCTCTCTAAGCTCCAACTTCTCAACTCTCTTTTTCGGGTTCCAACTGTCTAACTGTCTAACTGTCTCCTTGGTTCCGCCCCTCCTGCTCTATCCTTGGCTCCTCCCTCTAGAGCTCCTGTGACTGACAGGCAGGAATGACGTCACCTGTAGGCATTTCGCCACACACCTTCCCCCTTAAAAAGTTTGTTTCAGGGAGCAAAACTTAAAGTAGTTTGCTCCATGAACAACATAAAACAGTTTTCAACATGTATTAATAATATTCCTAATACTTTACATTTTTAAATCACATTTATACTCACCACGTTTAAACTCCATCAACATTTACAACACTTTCAAACTTTTCCCACTATAATACTTTATCATTGCTTACCATTATTTCATCTAACAATTGCATTTTTACATTCTTTTTCTTTTATTTATACAGAAATAGAACTCTTTATTTCATTTCATTACATTTTGTTGTCTGTTTATTCTTTATTAAGTCTTCGAGACCAGGCTTCAGCAACCATCTTGTGAGTCTTTCCTTTTCTGCGGATTTCAAATTCAAAATCTTGCAAGTTCCTAGTCCATTTTGCAAGCTTGTTTTTATAGGATTTCACAGTTTGTACCTCCATGAGAGGAAATGAATCTGTCCCAAGGATGAATCTCATCCCTCCCACGTAAGACTTCAGTCTTGGCAATGTCCTACCATTTACTAAGTTCGCTTTCACGTTGTTAAGCCAATGTCTCTCACCTGCCTGGAGTTTCTTGTTGCTCAGAGCCACCTGGTGCAGGTTCCCTTTGTCCTTCTCTCGGCACAGCACAGCTCCTGGTTCGAATCTGGACTCTTTAGCGTCAGCGAAGATGGTGTAGTCCCTCCCGAACTCTGGACCTCCTACGACATGATCGGCCATCCCTGCAGTCTGCACCTTCCCGACGGTCTCCTGGCCTCCGCTCGACCTCCGGATCCTCTCAGCTTTTCTTTTAACTTTCAAATTTTCTAAAGGAGAGGCTATACCTATCCAATAGCCTGCTATCCTTATTAAAACTTTTACTCTTGCTTCTATTATTAGTTTCATGAGCAGAGTAAAGCTTATTATTATTTTCTCCCAGTTATAGAGTATACCTCTTCCTTCCCAGTATTGCCTTTCATATTTCTTTCTGGGCACTTGTCTCATTGTGCATGTTTCACTATTTTCTTTCCCATGGTCCGGTTCAATCCTCTTAACCTGTACCACTATTTGTCCGGCTTCTCCTTCCTCCTGAATAATATAAGTTATTTCACTCCTTTTGGATTTTATTTTACAAAAATCTGCCCAGTTCACTGGCAATTTATCTCCTTGGACAGGTTTTAACACCAAAACCTCATCTCTAGGATTGAATGTTCTCTCTCTGGCCTTTTTTGTCATACCCTAGGTTTTGTTTCTTTTGCTGGCCCTGTAAATTCTCTGCTGCAATCTTTAGAGATTTCTGCAAGGTGTTCATTAAGTTATCTACGTATTGAATTACTGTTTCAGGATCTTGCTCCTCCTCTAGTTCCTCCCAATTTTGTCGGAGTAAATCTAGGGGTCCCCGCATCTTCCGCCCAAACAGTTCGAAAGGACTGAACCCGGTGCTTTCCTGGGGTACAGATCTATAAGCGTACAGTAATTGTTGTAATTTATGGTCCCAATTATTGGGATTCCCTGCAGTGTATGCCCTAATAATACGCATGAGGGTTCCATTAAATTTCTTCCCCCTCCTCCTGGGATTTATTAAGCTCTCCCTATATAAAAGGTCTTTTTCCTCAAAGTACCTCTCGGGGTTCTCAGGGTTTACTGGTCCTTCGCTAACCATTTTAAAGTATTGTTCCAAGGTAGAATCTGCTTTTTGTTCCTTTTTAAATGTACTCTTGTTTGGATTCCTCATGGTTACTAAATCAGCTATCTCATCGTTCCCTCTTATTAGTTCATTAGGGAATCCATGTCTTTCTTCCGATATTTCTTTATTTTCTTTCTGGGAGCGCGTATTCACTAAAACACTCTTGACATGTTCAGAGAGATCTATCCCTATTAGGCATGGAGCTGGTAATTGATCAGTTATTCCTGTTTTCCACATCCCAGTCCACCCTTGATATTTTATCGGTATTTTCACCACTGGTAACGTAATTATCTCTGCCCCAATTCCTTTGACTGTTAGGCTTTCATCTTTCAATATATATTCTGGAGGGATTATTTCTGGATGGCATAACGTCACCTGAGAGCACGAGTCTTTTAGAGCTAGATATTTAGTCTCATTTATATAAATCTTATCCCCAGAACATCTAACAAGTTCCTGGTTACTTTCAATCAAATAACAATGGAGAATTTTAGCTATTGGGAGTTGTTGTTCTTGTTGTTCTGGGCTCTCTGCTCTAGCAGTAACTGGGGTTGCTATGGCGCCCACTTCAACTGCCCCTGTCGGTGCTTTATTCTGCTGTATGCAGTATACTTTCTTAGGCAAATTCACTTTTTGTTGCCCAAACTCCCTATTCTTAGCACATTGAGCTATGAAGTGTCCTTTTTCCCCACAGCCAAAGCAGGATCTAGAGACTCTTTGTTCCAAACTTGGGGACTTATCTCCCTTTCCTTCCCAGTTCTTATATCTCTGCTGGCTCTGCTCTGAGGTTTGGCCCTTAAAATGGTTTCCAACTGCCTGTTGGTTCCTGAGGTACTCTCTGGGTTCCTTTTTTCTATCCTCCCAGGTTTTTCCTCCAACTTTTACCTCAGAATATCTTGGGTTTCTTATATGTGTTATATGGTCCGCCATTTCACTGGCTTCCCTAATATTTTTCGGCTTTTTGTCTGTCACCAGATACCTCAGTTCCCCAGGTAGAACTGAGAAGAATTGTTCAAGCCCTATTATATTTTTCATTTCCTCTAGGGTCTGAACTTCTGCCTGCTCCAGCCATTTGTCAAGATATTTAGTCATTTTTGCTCCCAGTTGGGAGTAGGATTCATCTGGCTTTTTCATCAATGCTCTAAATTTCCGTCTTAGATTTTCTGCATTGATGCCAAAGTGTAGGAAGACCATCTTTTTGTATTCTTGGTAGTCCCTAGCCACCTCTTGTGGCATTTGGGCATAGATTTCGGCCATTTCACCGCTAATCAGAGACCTCATTACTACCATTCTTTCTGGTCCTTCAACACCGAAGTCCCAGCACGAGCGTTCGAACAGGATCATGAAGGCTTCGGGGTTATCGCCTGTCCTATATATAGGGAACTTCTTAAGGTCTGCTTTCGATAAGCATCCCCCCTCAGAATTTGTGTTGGTGTTGTTATTATTATTAGCTTGGGCTTCTGCTAGCTCCATTCGCCTCATTTCCAACTGAAAATTCATTTCTTTTTCTTGGGCTTTAGCTTTAAATTCTAGCTCTTTTAATTTAAATGCTTGCTCCCTTTCAAATTTCCATTTTAGATACGCTAGTGAGGTAGATTCTCCCCTTGAGACAACTACTTCTTCCCTTGAGGCGGTTTCCTCCCCTGAGGCAACCTCGCCCCTTGAGGCAGTTTCCTCCCTTGAGGTATTACCCTCCTGGATTACAATTCCATCCTCCTCCTCCAGCTCTAAGATTCCCTCCTCACGAGGTAAATCTTGTGGCTTTGATGATGCCTCTTTTGCCCCCTTTCCTTTCTTGGTAGGCATCTTTATTAATGATTTGTTTGGATCTCTAAAGACAAGCCTCAATTCAAATGGCTTTTTTCCTTTCTTGAGTTAGAGAGAGAGTGATACTGTTTCTATTAGCTTTTCGCTGGCAGCTACTGAGGTTTTTTTTTGGTTACACTGTTTTTCTCCTCTGGCCCTCAGCCAGTCCCTTGGCCTGATACAACGTCTCTTTTTGCTCCTGGCCACAGAGAATAAACAGAAATATTTGCCTTTAGTAATGGTCCCAGCCTTTACTGTTCAATCACCTCAGTTCTTTGTCCCTTCGGCCTCCACTTGTCCCTGCAATGCTCACTTAGAGCTTGGGTCCCAAGCTAGCCTGGACTTCACTTCACCCGTGAGGTAATTTGAAACCCCCCTTGAATTTTCCCTCAGAGCTTTGCTTTACTATTTCAGTCCTTCTGCGTTGTGTGACCTGGAGTCCCTAAGTTATTCCCTAAACAGAGGGTTCACTACTCCTTCACACACGTCTCTCTGACTGATTAATAGTTCTCCTTAGCTCTGAAAATTCAATGGCTTTTCTTGCTGGACTATTATTTCTTTTGGCTCACTGGATTTCTACTTGAATCCCTTCACTTGTGGGATCCACACCTCATGTGGGGATTCACTTTGTATCCCACACCTTGTGGGGATTCACTTCGGATCCCACACCTCTTGTGGGGATTCACTTTGTATCCCACACCTCTTGTGGGGATTCACTTCGGATCCCACACCTCTTGTGGGGATTCACTTTGTATCCCACACCTCTTGTGGGGATTCACTTCGGATCCCACACCTCTTGTGTGGATTCACTTTGTATCCCACACCTCTTGTGGGGATTCACTTCGGATCCCACACCGCTTGTGGGGATTCACTTCGTATCCCGTTACCGCTGCCACCACTTGTGGGGATCGCCCTTGTGGCTGTGTTTGTTGTGGCCCTCACAAAGGTTCTCTCCCTCTTGGTTCTTCTCACTTGTCACCAGGTATTATTATCTTAATACCACCTCTGAGTGTTAGACACATGTGCTGCCAATTGCCAGGTTTATTGAACTACAGAATCAGTTGGTTTGAATAACAGATAACCTTTTATTATTAATCATTTCACAAAGTAAATCACGTAGTCACTGTAACAGGGGTCTGATTAAGTTTGGGTAGGACGGGACATCTATTCAGGCTTGTGTTATATACTTTCAATCACTTAATATCTCTATTAGTCTAGGTGTTCTCATTCCTGCTTGTTCACTCTAATAACCTTGGTCTTAATTCACTTTCCTAACTCTCTCCTCAGATCACTCTAATTCTTCTCTTCTCTCTAAGCTCCAACTTCTCAACTCTCTTTTTCAGGTTCCAACTGTCTAACTGTCTAACTGTCTCCTTGGTTCCGCCCCTCCTGCTCTATCCTTGGCTCCTCCCTCTAGAGCTCCTGTGACTGACAGGCAGGAATGACGTCACCTGTAGGCATTTCGCCACAACAGTTAATAAACTTAAAGGCCAATTCCAGTGAAAGGATCTGAGTCCAGAATGATGGGGAAGGCCTCTGTCCAAGACCATGGGGGCATAGTACTGCCGATAAGGTTTATAGTAATGAAACTAGTATGTGGTACTTCATTAAAAACTTTTTCCTCTCCTTCTCATCCCCCAATTATGCCATATTAAGTTTTAAAGGATATTTTATTAGGACTGAAGCTATACTAGAGACCTCATCATCTACAACAGTAAAAAGTTTGCTGCACAGTTCAGAGTTCTAGATCTTGACAGCTGTAAACCGATACTGTAAGGGGCTCTGATCTAGTGAAGTTGTCCCTTTTAAGATATGGGAAAACTCATTCTCCACGTTCTGTCTCATGCTTCTTAGGATCTTCTAAACAGTTGTGCCTCCTCAGTGCCTCTGGAAGGCCTACAGGTGGGAATGTTTGGCTAACCTGTTTTTAAGGAATATTTGGAAGTAAAAAAATTCACCAGCTTTCCAGTCCTTGTTCCCACTTCTCTCTTTCTCCTTCCTTCATCTTGTTTATTTTTTTTCCGACTTTTCTCTGCCCCTTTCAGCCCAAGTCCTCATTTGCCTGAAATTCAATCATTTTCTACACCTTCCATCCTTACATGTTTTTCTTTAAACTTCTTTTTCTGGATTTCTCCACACTGTTCTTTACTTCTTCTCATGGCTGATTCCTCATTGCCTTTCGCAGTCCCACCTCTACCCAGCCTTTTGTCCCTCCACCATATGGGGCACAGGAAAATTTGACATGGGTGTGTGTGCATGGCATGTGCACGGGCATGCGCACACAGAATGCTGTCATTTAGGGCTGAATGTTTGCTTGTTGAAGGAAGTAAATAGTCTGGGAATTGATTGTCAGGAAAGAGAAATAAATACCTTGTTGAAATCTATTCAGAGACAGAACATAATACTAACTTAGAAGACTCAAAATCTGGCTTCCATTACAGAAGCCCCTAGATCTAGCAGCCATTATGAAAACGCCATACAGGTAACTCTCTCTAATAAAAGGCAACAAGTGGTCACTTTTGGGAAGGAAGGAAGGAAGGAAGGAAGGAAGGAAGGAAGGAAGGAAGGAAGGAAGGAAGGAAGGAAGGAAGGAAGGAAGGAAGGAAGGAAGGAAGGAAGGCCTGGTTAACAGCAATCTACATATGAATTAGTGATTACTCAGAAATGACAAGGTGGGGGAGATGCTTGATTCAACTTGGTAATCAATGTGTCTTTTGACTTCTCCCCCACTGGTTGAAGTTGCATGTTATATGGGTTAGGAAGGAAGGAAGGAAAGAAGCCTAGTAACAGCAGTCTACATACAGACATTTCACAGTGATGTTTCCTATTCAGTGTTGGTGTGAGTCATTTCTTTTGATGCCAACTCATGGCTGTCATAAGAAATATGGTGTTCCTCTCCCTCCCACTGCTGGGAAAGCACAACAGCCCCTTACTAGAGATAAGATGAAGAGTTGGTTAAAGTCAGAGGCTCGTGGTACTGGAGCTTGGCTCAGTCAAGACCTGAGATGTTTGATCTGCTTCTTTGCTTCTCCCCACTTGCCTATAGCAAACATTTCATGGATAAATCTATCAGCAGGAGCAAGGTCAATGGAAAATGTAAGAAAATGCTGTGATAAAAAATTAGCCAATCCCAAGAATCTCTTGTTCTTTGGCACTGGCTAGTGACTTACAGCCCCTGGCAAGAGTCCTATTGGCAATTTATGCTTACATAAGGGAAACTGTGTGAGCCATAGCAGCAAATTGCAGCTCATTAACAAAGTGCTGATTGCTTTCCTGGGTGCCTGCCCAATCGTCAATACAATTTTGGCCCTGATATTACACATCCCCTGTGTTTTGTTTTCTAAATAGTAAGCCCCGAGGACTTTCACACTCCAGAGTGTTACCCTGTTGGGCTGGAATGAGAAGTTTGATTTACAATGCAATTAATATGTTGAATGCCTCTTTCCATATGGGACTGGCTCATATTTCTTTAAAAATAGGCATTGTGCTCCTAAGGGAGTGGATCTTACAGCTGATCTGAATTGAAGGGACATTTAAACACATCCATTCTTTCCATCCTTTTTTTATATATACGAGGGAAGAATTTCAAACAGCTTCTTTACGATAGAAGCAGCACACTTTGTGATATAGAAGCACAGTCGGAAGCTGAATGGAAACTAAAACTTGGCTTTGATTATTTCATATTGGTTGCATGGTATGAACCAAGCAGTGGAATAACTGTGTTTTGTAGGAAGTGTTTTTCAGAACTGCTGAGCCTGCAAGCTGAAGGAACTGTGCCAGTTGACTTATCACAAAGCTATTGTGGGAGGGCTTGAGCTCATTAACAACTCAAGCTGGAATTGGGAGGGAAAGGATTTTTTTTCCCCCTGAGAATCAGAAGCTATTTTTAGACTAACTGGACAAAGACCTTATGTTGAAACTGACCAGTTACCAGCATTCTGGTTTTTATAATATCTATTGCCTGTAATTAATCATGTTGTATATTGTACATACTGTAATCCAAAAAATGTATGTTTAAACATTTCCATGTTTGTGACTGTACACCTTAATATGATACAGCTATGATAACTATATCAGGTCTTGTATTTGTGGAAATCTCAGTGAAGCGATTAAAGGAAATCCATGTGCCAAGATGTTTTCAGTTATTCTTCCACCATACTTCATTATGTTACATGTTTAGGGCTATGCTGTAATTCAGAATGCCATGGGTACGAATCTTTTTAAGTACAACCTGTGCCATCATAACCACAATCCTTTGCTTTCCACTAATTTATCATCGAATCTAGTCCTTAGTCCCCTTTCAACAAAGCTCTGGTGGCTGGCATTCTGCAGATGCAAAGGTGGTGGCTAAGATGAACGCTTTTGTCACCACCATCATCACCACATAATAGGCCAGACAATAGGCCTTTTCTTAAGTCCAATCATGTTCGCTATGAATTTTCTGCTATTTGCACTCTCCATCCAACCCTCATACAGGTGAAAATGTCCCCAAGCTTGAATGTGTTTTTCCCCCTGAATTTTGATGTTCCAATCAGCTATCATTTCTGAGTGGAAAACACTCTGAATCACTTATGTTGCAATTTTGTCCAGGTCAAAGACTGCCTCATTACCATGGGGTAATGTTTTATGATTGTACCAGCAGCTAACTGCCTCTTATGTGATAATGGAATGAAACACTTTGACATCCTTGGAAGGAAGGAGTCTCCATTTCTGTAATCGGTATTGAACTCGCCCTTGAACCTGCTATCGAAATAGCAACAAGACTGATATATCACAGGAAACAGTTTTATAAAGTGGACAAAAGTGTATAAACCTAAAAAATAATAATCACACTTACACCCGGTTCTAAGAAGCATCTCTCTCTCTCTCTCTCTCTCTCACTCACTCACACACACACACACACACAGAGAGAGAGAGAGAGAGAGAGAGAGAGAGAGAGAGAGAGAAGTAGTCCCTCCCAGTTTCTCTAAGACATTATTATCATAGATACAGCAAGCATTCTGTGCTTGAATGTCAGTGCTGCCTTAGCTTCTACCATTATACTGATTTAAGGAATAACAGTAGGTCAGAATAGGCTCCTGAAAATGAAGACTTTAACTCCCATGTGCTAAAAGTTTTTTTAAAAGCATGCATTGATCAGTGCTAAGGTTAAGGTATAATGTACACTTCTAGTAGTACATTTCATGACCCCTACCCCTTTTTCCCCCAGTGGAAGCACTTTCAAATTCACCCAAATGAAGCCAAACAATTGGCAACCAGGGCTCATCACTTCTTGCTGTAATCATGAGCCCTCCCCCTGCCACCCAAAAAAGTGACAGACCTTTGTTTTGGGTCTTTTAACCTAATGCATTACAGTGGATAGGACAAAAAAACCTTAGCAGCCAAGTTCAATAGATTCCTGTCCTGTGCTTTAGAGGGGGGGGGGGAGAAACCTATATATGGGTGGTGGCTAAATTATGGGGAGACTGTTTACAATTGTTCTAGGTCACAGAATTGTTCTATGACTGACTTTTAAGTTTAGCTGTGTGTGAATCCTACAATTGTGACTCTAAGGACTGGCGCAAGTCCACAAATCCACCCAATTAGCCATTTAAAGGAGTAGCTGGGCCAATGTTCCCAGTTCCTTGTTCCCTGCCCAATAGCTGATTTGTAGGATCCTCAGCTTATTTTTTTCAGAAGCCCTATATGATACAACTTTGTCCATTCTTTACATGCTACTGAATCATCACTTTCATCTTCTTGTTCCTTTCCTACTGGAGGTTGGACATCATCATGGTGGCTATCTTACATGCTGTCAACAATGACATGCTGCATATTCTAATTTTCTTTAGTCAATAAGTGCATATCTTTGCTGTTCTTTCTCCATTTATTTTACCTTGAATGATCTGTTCTGCACAATCTGGCCTTTTCATAGGATGACCAAATTATTCCAGCTTTCTGTATTTTCTGTGTTTAATGATTTCTTGGTCTTTGTTCATTCACTTCAAAATTTCTTCACAGGTTACCCTCTCAATTGCTGGATATCTCAGTGGTTTAGGTATCTGGCTGTAGAGCTAGAGGTTGGGGGTTCAAATCCCCACTGTGCGTCCTTGATAGGGCCTAGACTCAATGATCCATAGGGTCTGTGGCAATCACTCTGCTCTGGCTCATGTAGGAGATTATTTGCATGTACCAATGGGAGCTGTTGGGAGGTGGAGGCAGAGAAACTAGAAGGGAGGGGTGAGTCAGAGTCAGGGGAGTTCAGTTAGAGAAAGTCAGAGAGGAGAGTCTGAAGTAAGAGTTGTCTGTGGGAGTTAGAGAGAGGTGACAGAGTTAGGAGTTAAGAGTGTGGAATTTATAGAATTAGGAGTTAAGAGTGTGGATTTTCTAGAAAGCTAAGAGAGTTAAGAGTGAAACAAGTTATTACTAATCTAATGAATACATTAAAGTATGTGAAGAACCTGTTCAAGTGAACTGTAATCAATAAACCTGTTGTTCAACTTTATACTCAGCTGGGACCTCAATCTTTCTAATTAAAGGGTGTTGACGGAGGTCAACTGGTGGCAGCGTAAAGGAGAGCACGTGTCGTGGGCCTCAGGCTAGTGAAACAACCTGAGGACACGTGAGGGGTGCATCACAGGGTCCCTTCCATCTCTGCAGTTCTCAGATTATTATTATTAATTATACTGAACATTCTTAGCATCCTGTGATAAATCAAACAAAGAGAAACAGTCCAACCTGCAGTCTCAATCCTATCATAGGAGTGTACTGGGTGAAGATCATCTGAAGAAGTTGGACACCTTCAATCAATGGGACCAGATGGCCTGAATTGGAGATTATTACACAGCCTTTAGCAATTGCTTTCACTAGAAGGAGTGAAATGAAGCCTTCAGATCTCATGACAAAAGAGATCCCTAGTTGATCTATAAATTCCACTTCACTCCTTGTGTTAGAAGCAGCAGGAGCCATTCTTCAGAAATCTGTGAAACAGCTTTCTGGTGCTATAATCATGTAGAAAGAACACTGAAAATGTTCCTTGTGTACTTCCCCCAGTGATTTCAGAGAATAAAACTGGAAGAGACTTTCTTGAACAGAACAAATAAATATAATTGGGAAAAAGGAGAACAAAGAACGATTTAGGCTCAATGTAGTGTAAGTCCTTACAAGTCTGTGTTTTATTGATGCTTTTATAATAACACAGACTGCTTTTAAAAATAAACCATACATACCGTATTATAGTCTGTAGATTCAGGGCTTTGAGAGAGTTGACAATTTCTACTTGAAAAATTCTCCATTTGCCCAAGCAATAAGATCTGTAGCAGCTGAACCCCAAAATCCATCTGGGGCCAATAAAAGAGACAATTCTAAGTATTATATACAGTCAATGAATCCTACATAAAAACCCAGAAGTGACACTGAAAAGAAGGCTGAAACCCACAGAGCGATCATATGTGCTTTGCATGAAGCACCACATTGTCTAGTAATTAGCTATCATTATTGTCTGGACAACCACACTGCCAGCTTCATGCCACCTAAATAATACAAAGTGCAAGGCAGTGGTTTTTAAAGTCCAGTTTGCTACCAGTATAAAAGATGTTTACACCCCCTCTGCTGCCCACAACAGACACATCAAGCAATAGAAAGAATCCACTCTCAGAAATGGGCGAGCCAGTGTGTCTGCTTGAAATAGCCACCACAGGAGTCTCTGGAACTGGACAGACTTCAGAAATTACAGTATCCTTGGAAGGGCACTAAAAGCCATCCCAGGAGCATTGCTTATGACACTGGACAAGCTGAGTTGCAATTGGTACTAGAGAATCATGACCAGCTGAAGACATTTTTCTGCTCAAGACAAAGGGGGGCAACACACACATGCATACACCGCAGAGAAAGGCCAGCCAGACATGCTGCTGAATCTGACTTCAGCACGCTGGCAGTGGTTTAGTATAGGACACATTGTGTGCAAGATGGAGAAATGACTGGGGAAGAGGAACTCAGGAGGAATTGCTAATTCTGCCTAACAGTAGAGCCGGCAGATCAGAGGCAGAATAGGAAAGCCTTCTGCCCAGTTTTCCATTCCAGAAGACATCTGTATAGTACTGAATATCCTTGTTTGTCTCAGTCTCCCAGTAAGATAGCTGGTATTGGCAAGAAAACTATTCATGGAAGCCACATAGTAACCAACCTAGGATTGCCAGGTTTCAGTGGGTCAGTTTTGGGGAACTGTTATGCTTTCTCAAACCTTAATGAGGGGAGGAGGCACATTGTAGGCAAGCTGCACCAGTGGGGATATTAGGTAATCTGGATAAATATGTCCAGACTCTGGGTAAAATCCATCTAACCAGGTACAATACAAATGCAAAGCTGGGCTTTTTTGGTAGCAGGTGGCAAAATGTGCTATGCAGCTGGGGCAGTTGCCAATATTCCCATGCGGGTTATAATCCTGTGTGACCTTTCCAACTATGCACAAGACACATGGGGCCTTTATCCAGGCACTCTGCCCACAGTGCAATGTGTGGCCCTCCAGATTCTCTTGGGCTCAGTTCTCATCAGCTTGAACTAGTGCAGTCAATGGTGAGGAATTTTGGGAGTTGCAGTTCAACAGCACCTGAAAGAGTGGACATTATCTACACAACAGTTAGGGTTTGGGGAGGTTTTTCTCCCTGCTTTGCTCTGCTGCAGAGCTGGGAGAGCTCTGGTTGGTGACTGCTAACTAGCCTGAGCAACAAGAAGGCTTGTAAGTCAGAATTCCCAGAAGTCCAGATGGTGTTGTAGGCTCAAGATCGTGCACCCATCACTTCTCTTCCAGTCCCCTGTCCTTCCTCCTGCCTTTTTGCATTTCAAAGCTGGAACCAAGACACAGAGATCTTTGCCCTGAACCAGTGTGCCCTGGCACCAGCTCTTATTATGTAGAAATGGGTGTCCAAGCTTTAAAACCACCTCACATACCAAAATCAGACCTCCTCCTTCAACACCACTTGCTGTGAGATAAGCCTGCCTGGAGGCCTGAAGAACTTCCATGCTTTAGCATGGATCATGAGACCTGGCAACCCAGTGGCACTCCATTCCCTGCCTTGCAAAAATTGCACAAGGGGCCCAAATGCAGGCACCCACCAGCTTTCTCCCCACTCCTCTCATGGAGCTTTGGAGCACCAACACTGCTGAAAAGCAACACATATACCAACAGCTTTGGGCTGAACTAGTAAGCCCTGGTGCCGCTGTGACTTCATGGAGATGGGTGCTCAGGCTTTAGAACCACCTCACATATAAAAATCAGATTAAACCCCTTGAATGCCAGGTTCCATATAAGTACACAAGGAGGTCATTCCTTGTATGCTAGGCTAGGGCATCACTCAGAAACAAGGGACTTGCTCTGGCCAAAATGAAATGCTTTTAAGACAAGAAAATGCAGCGGAACGTTCACAGCCTTCAGATCACTGAAATCCCCTGTATTTGTCCCCATTTTATTATCACAATGCCAAGGCCACTCTGGGCAGTTTACAATGACGATTAGGCATCCTTCAGTCTTGAGAGACTATGGTAACATGCTCTGAATAGAAGACTTGGAACAGCGTCTAGTGTGGCTGAGAAGGCCAATTCGAAAGTGAAAATCCCTTCCACACTGAAGACAACTACAATCTGTCCCCTGTCCAGCTCCCTGATTTTGCTGGGTTCAGGACTCCCTCTTTGCCTCGCCTGCTGGACAAGTGTCTCTTCAAAATGGGAGAGGCCATGATGCACCGCCAGCCTCCAGGCTGAAAGCTCAGATATCAAGGTTTCCCATGTGTTGAGGTCCATTCCTAAGGCCTTCAGATCCCGCTTGCAGATATCCTTGTATCGCAGCTGTGGTCTCCCTCTGGGGCGATTTCCCTGCACTAATTCTCCATAGAGGAGATCTTTTGGAATCCGACCATCAGCCATTCTCACGACATGCCCGAGCCAACGTAGACGTCGCTGTTTCAGTAATATATACATGCTAAAAATTCCAGCTCGTTCTTTGTTGTTGTTGTTTAGTCGTTAAGTCGTGTCCAACTCTTCGTGACCCCATGGACCAGAGCACGCCAGGCCCTCCTGTCTTCCACTGGCTCCCAGAGTTTGGTCAAATTCATGTTGGTAGCTTCAATGAGTCCTAGCTCGTTCTAGGACTACCCTATTTGGAACTTTGTCCTGCCAGGTGATACCAAAAATGCGTCGGAGACAACGCATATGGAACATGTTCAGCTTCCTCTCCTGCCGTGCACAAAGGGTCCAGGACTCACTGCAGTACAGGAGTGTACTCAGGACACAGGCTCTATAGACCTGGATCTTGGTATATGCCGTCAGCTTCTTATTAAGCCATACTCTCTTTGTGAGTCTAGAGAACATGGTAGCTGCTTTGCCAATGCATTTGTCCAGCTCGACATCTAGGGAGAGAGTGTCAGAGATCGTTGAGCCAAGGTACACAAAGTCATGAACAACCTCCAATTCTTGTGTGGAGATGGTAATAGAGGGAGGTGAGTCCACACCCTGGCCCATGACTTGTGTTTTCTTCAGGCTGATTGTTAATCTAAAGTCTTGGCAGGCCTTGCTAAAATGATTCATGAGTTGTTGGAGGTCTTCAGCAGAATGGGCAACAACAGCTGTATCATCGGTGAAGAGGAAGTCCCACATGCATTTCAGCTGGACTTTGGTCTTTGCTCTCAATCTAGAGAGATTAAAGAGCTTTCCATCTGATCTAGTCCGGAGATAGACACCTTCTGTTGCAGTTCCAAAGGCGTGCTTCGGCATGACAGCAGAAAAGATTCCAAAGAGGGTCGGCGCGAGGACACAGGCCTGTTTCACTCCGCTTCTGATGTCAAAGGGATCTGATGTTGAGCCATCAAAAACTACAGTGACCTCCTGCAACTGTCTGAGGGAAAATACCATGTCAGTGGTGGACCTATTAGCTCAAAATCCACACTGTGATTCTGGATAGACTCTGTCTACAAGCACCTGGAGTCTCTTCAGCACAACACGGGCAAGCAGCTTCCCTACAACGCTGAGAAGAGATATGCCATGGTAGTTATTGCAGTCGCCCCTGTCTCCTTTGTTCTTATACAATGTGACAATGTTTGCATCCTTCATGTCCTGTGGTACTCCACCTTCCCTCCAGCAAAGACAAAAGATTTCATACAGTTCGGTGGTGATGATCTCTTTACAGCACTTCAGCAGGGATGTTGTCCTTCCCAGGTGCCTTGCCGGAGGCGAGGGACTCCAAGGCCGCTTTTATTTCTGATAAAGTTGGTTCGCTGTCCAACTCTTCCAAGACAAGCAGGCACTCGATGTTATTTAATGCCTCTTCGGTTACTACATTCTGTCTGGAATATAGCTCAGAGTAGCGCTGCACCCAGCGTTCCATCTGCTGTGCTCAGTCCTGGATGATCATGCCTGTAGCAGACTTCAAAGGAGCAGATTTCTTCTGTATTGAACCTAAAGCCTGCTTGATACCGTCATACATTCCCTTGATGTTGCCTGTGTCTGCTGCTAACTGTATCTGAGAGCAGAGCTGAAACCAATAATCGTTAGAACATCTCCAGTCAGCCTGTTGGACTTTGCTACGAGCAACATGAAGAGCCTGCAAGTTGTACTCACTAGGACAGGCTTTGTATGCTGCTAGAACTCTCCTCTTTTCCTCAATGGCTTTCATTAACTCCTCCGAATGGGCTTCGAACCAGTCTGCCATCTTTTTGGTCTTCTTGCCAAATGTGGACAAGGCGGTGTTATGAACAGCATTCTTGAAATGTTCCCATCGTTCAGGTGCATTTGCATCAGCCAGGCCTGGAAGGTTTCCTCAAGCGCTTGGGCAAATTCCTCCACTTTTCTTTGATCGTGAGTCTTGCTGATGTCAATACGTGGTCTTTCTTCCTTTTTCGTGTGATAAATTTTACAATATAATATTTACAATATAAGTTTACAATATAATAACATAAGTTTACAATATAACAACATAAAAAACAATAATTAAGGACAATGAACAGGATAGCTATTAAAATTAAACAAAGAAGCAAATACACAAAAACAATATAAAATTAACTAAAAGTAATTAAATATAATTTTAAGGCAAGGTGCAGAACTAATAATATAAATGCGGGGACTACCATTATGTTAAGATGTTGTAAACTCCAGAAAGGCCTGTCTAAAAAGCCAAGTTTTCAATGATTGTTTAAAAATTCCCAGCGAAGGGGCCAGGTGACTTTCAGGCGGGAGCTTATTCAAAAAATGAGGAGCAACTACTGAGAAGGCCTTGGTTTTGGTCTTCTCTTTCCAGGCCTCTCTTGGGGTCAATGTTCTCAACCGCCCGATTGAGGAATATCGTACAGGACAGGCATATCTCATTGGAAGGAGGCATTCTGCCAGGTGAAATTGATGAGAGACTGAGATACCTGATAAGACTAAGGGTGTAATCAGATGGAGATATAGTTCATGTTGTGGAGCACTTGTGGCACAGTCTAGTGCGATCTATTTTCCAGTGATAAGATGATGGAAAGGAAACTGTGAACCAGCCAGCCCTATTCTGCCAGACCATTTTTGTCTAGTGGCAAAGCTAGTCATTTTTGGAGCTGGGCTGGAGTGATTTCTGAGTGCACAGAAGGCTCATTTTAAGAGGGACTGCTTCTAGGCGAACAACCCTTTCCAGTGCAATCAAATATGATCCTGTATTGCTGTATGATCGCACCTGGTTAGCTCAAGAATAGACCCTCATGTACAAAGAGCCTCACTAGAAGAGATGCTGATCTGTACTAGAGATGGGCATGAAACTGAAAAATGGTGGTCCATGATGGTTCATGGTTCATGTTTAGCCACAAAGCAGCACAAGCCAACAGGAAAACCAAGGCCGTTCTTGGTTCAGTTTTCAGTTTGTGCCTGGTGGGGGGTTTATTTCTCCTGTTGTGCCACTGCCACCATGGTGCCACTGCACCACCATAGCTATGCTGAGGGATTCTGGGAGATGTAGTCCAAACAAGTAAATTTCCCAAGCTCTGAACGGAATAGTTTTACTGCAGATTTATCTGCAATATTGATTTTCTTACCTAGTGCAACAACTCAATGTAAGCTTCAGTCTTGCTTACCTTAAAGTAGCCATGTTTGGTGTGCTTCTGCTCTTCCTAAGATTTCCCCACCCATTGGGATGAACCAAAAAGGCCACAGCAGATCAATTCCTTCTCAGTTGAGCTTGAATTCTGGACATTTCTTGCTCTACATATTAAAAAAGGTTTTGCTGCAAAACCTTTTACTATAGAGCATGTTGCTTGCATGGGAAAATAGTGCAATTGTATTGCAGTTACTTCACTCCTAGGCATCTTCTTTCTTGTGGGTGGGAATATTACATTTCAGTCTTATAGTCTGTGCTACATTTATTTATTAAACTTATATCCCGCCCATCTAGACAGTGTCTACTCTGGGCGGCTTACAACATCTTGTCTACATCTTTACTTCTGATGAAAGAACTTGCCAAAGTAGGACTGCAGTTGAACATTAAGAAGACAAAGATCTTCAGATTTCAGAAGAAATGGAAATTGTTAAAAATGTTGTATATCTTGGCTCAATCATCAATCCAAATGGAAACTGCAGCCAAGAAATCAGAAGAAGATTGAGACTCGGAAAGACAGCAATGAAGGAATTAGAAAAGATAATCAAGTACAAGGATGTGTCACTGGAAGCCAAGACCAAGATAATCCACTTTATTATATTTCCACTTTGTGTGTGTGAATATGAAAGCTGGACAGTCAAGGAAGCTGACAGGAACATAATGACTGCTTGAAATGTGGTGCTGGATGAGGGCTTTGTGAATACCTACAGAAACACAAACGAGTAGATCAGAGTTCAAATGCAGCCTGAACTATCTCTGGAGGCAAAATTGTTGAAATTGAGACTCTCCTGCTTTGGGCACCACATGAGAAGGCAGGATTCTCTGGACAATACACTAATGATGAGAAAGGTGGAAGGCAGCAGGAAAAGAGGAAGACCAAATACGTGTTAGACTGACTCCCTAAAGGAAGCCACAGGCTTGAGTTTGCAAGAGCTGAGCAAGATTTGTTAAGGACAGGACATTTTAGAGACTGCTGATTCATAGGGTTCCCATAAATCAGGGGCAAGTTGATGGCATGTAACAACAGGGTCAGTCTGTCTCATGTTAAGGCTTCCTCTCTTTCTCTCTTTTTGTGTGTCCAAAGTATAACAGCCTCAGTGTAGTCATTTTTGCTTCTAGACAGACTTCTGAATTTATTTTGCATACAAGGCTTATTTAGAAAAGAGCCACACAGAAACTAGTTGGCACAATAATTTCCCTAGCATTATTATCTTTCTGAGCTAGTCCTTTTTTTTTCTTCCTTCTGAAGGTTTCTGCTGCTACATGGTTTTATTTAGGAATAAGCACCCCTTTGTGGTGCGAAACAAGAACAGGTGTGGAAAGAAGGAAAGAAAGAAAACACAAGGACCTTCTGGAACTGGGCACTCCAAGCTATAAAAAGGGGGAAAGGGGTGCAGACGTTTTGGGAGGTGGGTGAAAGGATTGCTTTACATTGGGTTTCATGCATGCAGATAGAAGAGTGAGGACCCCTAAAGGAACAGTGTGGGCTTTTGTTTCTCCCTCCCCTCTTTAACCCTACAAAGCTTAACTCTATCCTGGCTGCCCCAACCTTCGCTAATTTGAGCCTCAGGTTCAAATTCAGGGCAGTGGGGCTGAGCACCTTTTCCTTTCTCCTTCCTGCTTTGCTGGCATGGGCAGAGCTTTCCCTTTGTCTGGTTTGCGCTGGGAGGATGAAGAGCGCTCCGAAGGGACCCCTGGAACCTCTTTGTTCCTCGGTTGGTACCTGCTGGAACTTGGGGCACAGACTTCCTTTCTCAAATCGATTCCCCTCCTTTGCCCGATCTGCTGCGGCCCACCTGCCTTTCCCGAGTCTGGCTCCTGGACTGTCCTCTCCCAGACCAGGGCAGCAGCCACAGCCGCCCCTCCCTCCTCCGGGGCCCTCCTGGTACTGACAGCTGCAAAAGCTCTGGAGCTGGCAAAGCAAAAGCTCTGGAGCTGGCAAAGCAAAACTCTTCAGCCCAACCAACTGAGCCCCTCCAGCAGGGCCTGAGCCGACGGGCGTTCCAAACCCTGCCACAGAGGCCACACAGCTCAGGGCAGCTGGGCGGCAGGAAAGGCCCAGGAAGGAAGGGGTGGCCTCACATCTCTCTGGCCTCCAATCACCAAGAGGCTGCCACGGGAGGTGCTTTCCTCTGGTTCTCTTCTTTTCCCTCCCAAGCCCAGCATGGGCAGGGTTGCCAGATACATGGGTACCAAAAAGAGGACATAGAAGGACAAAAAAGAGGACAGAGGAGGACGTATTGAATGTTTCATTTGAATCGTTCCGGATTAAACCCACAATCAATACAATTTTATTACAATAGCTGCCAATGTCTCTTAGTGAACCGACCAAGAAACAGTCATGTTAAAAAATAAAAATAAATTCAATGGAGGCTTTTTTTCAAAATACGAAAAAACATTATTTAAACATCCAATTGCACCCGAACCCACCCCGGCCCGGCTGTGGGATCCCCCGGCCGCTCGTACTCTGCACAGGCTCAGAGCAGGCAGGGGAAAAGCGGTGCCGGGCAAAACCGAATGAGGCAGCCTCCCCTCCCCCAGGGGTCATAAGTTCAAGGCTGGGGAGTGTGGGAGTTGGAGTTCCCGAAAGGGAATTTGAACACACACAGTCCGGGCGCTCGCCTTCCCATCGATGCGCTCGGGCGCTGCTTGCTCCTGCCTGGCTCGGCGGGTGGCGCTCCACTCGTGCTGCCTTTCTGGGCTCCACATGGGCTGGGCGGGCATGGCGGATTGCTGAGCAGCCGCGGCAGCGGCAGGAGGGGCAAAGGGCTGTGCTCCAGCGCTGGCGGCAGGTAACGGGGATGGGCGGGGATGGGGAAAGACAGGGGGAGGGGCCTTCCACCTCTCCCCCTCCCATCCAAAATTATAATATAAAATATACAAAAGCCTGACATTTTAAAGGTTTTTATCTTTGCCTGCCGGACGGAGGACATTAGGCTAAAAAGGAGGACATGTCCTCCTTTTGCCTGACGTCTGGCAACCCTAAGCATGGGGGATGGTGGAGAGATCAGCCCCAGGAGGAGACCCAGCTCTCCTGCAGCTGCGGCTGCCCCCAGGTTGGCTCTGGAGGCAGCAGAGACTCGGGGGGGCACCCTTTCCCCACCCACCCCTCCTCAGGGGCAGGCCTGTTGAAGGAGCCTGTTTCCTGACCAGACTGCCCTCCCCCTCCACTAGGCCTGGTGACAGAAAAGGGGAGAGGGAGGCTGAGGTGCCACCTACTGCCACCACTGCTGCCCCAGGCCCCGCCCCCGTGCACACTGTATCCCTCCCCTCCAGCGATCCCCTCAAGGGGATGGACCGCTCCTGAGCCCCTCCCTCCTGGCACCTGAAGCAGAGAAAGTCCACAGCCACCGGCCTGCCCAGCCGCAGCGGAAGGGCTGGCGCCCCTGGCCGCTCAGACTTAGACTGTCAGGAGAGGGAAGAGGAGCGTGAAGAACAGCTGTGGAAGTGCGCCAGGCGGGGTGGCCCACACCGCCCCTAAAAATTTGGCACCCAAGGCCACTGCTCCTGTGTGTCCCCCACTCACCCCACACCCACACTACTGCACTGCATGGCAGAATTGGCATCTTTTTCGTTCCACTGAAGCTCTACAAACTCCATCATAGAAGTTCATCTGTTTACAAAGACAAAGGCCACAAAACAACTGCCCAGATGTTTTTCTGTTTCTCTTACTTTCCCCATCCTCTAAATCTTGTGCCTTCCAGCCTAAGGAAGGATTCTGTGATCTTTTGTTATATTGTTATGTGCCATCTATTTGAAACTGACTTACAGTGACTCTAATAGGCCTTTCAAGGTAAGGGAAATATTTAAGTAGTTTCAGTAGTTCTGCATCCCAAGTGAGTGTCCATGGCTGAGCAGGGATTTGAACCCAGGCCTCCTAGTCTGTCCTAGTCTGTCATTTTATCCACTACACTACATTTGGTATCTGTGATCTTTGAATGATCTTAATAAAGGTACCAATGAACCCAGCATTTTAAATAAAAATATTCTTCTTATATGGTTTTAATTGCATGGCAAAGATTTGTGCCAGCAGGCAGAGGCCTCCACACTTTCTATGCATCCCTTTAAAAATACATATTTATAAAGCACTTAGCTTCGAATGTTCCGTGCATGCCTTGCCACAGTGCACTAGTCCATTCACATGTAGAAATACTCCTGTCCAGGATGCTGCCCCAGTAGCATAGTAATAATACATGCCAATCAGCACAGGGTAAGTGTGTTTAAATGTGGCAGGAGTGTGTGTGGAACATTTATACTGGTAACAAGTTGTCACTTGCATTCTTTGTCAAGTGCTAAGTCACATGTCTGGCATGAGAGAAGACGAGCGAGCAGTAATTTGTTTGGGATCTTCAGGGCCAGCCCTGTCATAAGACAGAGTAAGGAAGCCATCTCAGACAGCAGCTTTGGGTATCTTAAGAAAGAAGCAAACTCTTAATTCTTTAGGATTCTATAGAATAGTTTGACTTTTACAGTGCTTCTACAATCTTTCATCTAGGACCACCTTATATAACTCTAAGCTGGCAATCCATAAGCGAGATCTCTGCTTACATATCATCAATGTTTGTGCAACAAGGAAATTCCATATTATTCTCCTCTGGTCTGGTGAGCAGCAGGATCCTGGCCTCAGTTTGTTAATGTTGTATTTTTGCTGCAGGAGAAGCACTCTGAGAGGTTTTCCGCCTCTATCTCAAAATAAGTTGATTGATTTGGGTACCATGCATATTGCAGGGGTATCAGGGTACAGAATACCTTGTGCCCGCCCTGGTCATCTTCTTCTATATTGCTGCCTTGGCAGGAATTCACACACTGGTTGCATGACACTTTCAAAATAGTGATATATCTTTCTTTCCTAGTAGCTGTGCAAAGACTAAACTATCAGGAAATTCAGGTTTGTAAAACATTTGAAGGTTGCAGTGGTCAAAGTAAGCTTAGAGTTTGTTACAGAAGTCTCTTGAAATCAAGCTGTCTTGAACGTATACTAAGTAAAAGAAAGAGATATTGTAGTCTGATAAGCAGTGTTTCTGAGCCGGTTCTTTAGTCCTCTCGTCAATATACCTGTACTTTAGCCAAAGCCCATGGTGGCTTTTCATCGAGGATCAGCCAGCCCTTATTGATCGGCCAGAAAAAGCAATTAAGCAGGGGATGAGTTAGTTCCACAGCTCACTTCTAAACAGCTTTTAACTGTTTGAAAACTTCCAAGCACACCGTTCCTGTTATTTGGTGTGTCCACACGCTACAGACTTCATCAGGGACTGATCTGTCTTTGAGGGAAACTGTAGCTTCTTCACAGACAGACACACACATACACACACCCTGCAGGAAAAAGGATGGGAGCAGGGAATCATATCGAAAGGGAAGAATTGGTGCCTCAGTCCCAGTTGTGCAAGGCCAATATTTTATGTAAAGCAGTTCCATGAAAAAGAGGGCAGGCCTCCTGTACCTTTAATAGTCACAAAGACAAGCAACTCCCTCTTCTGTGCAACTATTACAGGTAGAAGAGTCCTGCCTTCTATTTTGTGTGCCCACCCTAATCTTAGGGGTCAACTGACTATGATGTCCCCAGCTAACACTGATGAGTTCAGGGCCTTCTTCTCTTCTTTCAGATCCACTGGAGACTGGTGGGCTGACAAGTAAAACCACTGAAAGAGCAGAAAGGAAAAAATGTCTGTCAGGATCAAATTAAACAATACATTTAGCACTTTTTCAGAAACAGTATTCCCTCAAGGCATTTATCATTTCCTCTGGGGTGATTTGGTGTTCTTTGTCTCATGTTTGGTGTTCTTGGTCTTGTGAATGAACACTGAAAGGCAAACATGGATTTAGTCCGAAAGCATTTATTTCTGAGAGAGTCCCAGTGTGGGTGGCAAAGTTCCCAGCTCTCTGTCTTCTCTCCCCAGAGAAGTAGTAGAGGCAGTACCCGCATCAACAGCTGACATTATTGGACATCTGTCAGGGACCAGAACTTTGGCAGGGCCTGACCTGCTCTGAGACACTGTTTCTTGTCAAGACTGGGGGTGGATGGGGAATTGCATGCATTCGTTATATCTCTTACCCGGGATGTCACCGTCAGTTACAGATTTTGGCCTGCAATCAAACCCTGGTATGTAGTTTTTGAAGAGGTAGCCATGTTAGTCTGTGCTAGCATATCAGGGAAAAACAAAAGAAATACTAAAAATAAAGACAAATACATTTTGGCACATTAAAGACTCAGTGCTATATTTTAATGCAAGCTTTCAGGGACAAGTGGAAGCGATGGAGTGGACCTGTCCACGAAAGCTCACATTAAAATATGGCAGTTGGTCTTTAAGGTGCCACAACATGTTTGTCTTTTTATTTTTATTTTGGTTTTGCCTGATAACCCCTGGTATGGCAACCATGAGTGCCATAATTTTGGTGGCAGGAATAAATGCATGGTCACAATTTCACTGCCCTCTTTTACCAGGTGTAACCTATTCGCACATGTAATATAGGAATGGAGCTTAGCTTCTATGGCATTTACTCCAAAGGAAGTGAGCATCAGAGTATAAACGTAGGAGTAGAGCTACAGGAGCTACAGGCATCTGCAGATGAATGGGATTTGGTTTTACTGAGTGACCAGAGGTTTCCAGAATTCTAGCAGGTTTTGGCCATTCTTCATCTTTTCCAACCTCTAGTGACCAAAAGGACATTTCAGAAAACCATGGTTCCATTACATGTAACATCTCCTGTGTTGATATAATAAATTGATTCTCTTAGTACAAGGGTAGAGGACGTTTGGACTGCAGCTTCCATAATTCTTTACTGTTACTGACTTGGCTGGAATTTCTGGAAGAGGGTCCAAATCATCAGCAGGGCTGAAAGTTCCCCATCTTTGTCACAGAACTTCTCCAGCTTGTTCTTCCTTCTTTCCACACCAAAAGTGGGGTGAGAAAAGGAGAGTATGGAATTGAGAGTTTTTTCACTTGCAGTTTCGTTTTCACAGACAGACTGAGAAGTAAGCAGAAGCAAATAACTTTTAAGAATAAATTGCCTCATAAAAATCTATATTATTATTATAGTGCCATATGAGATACTGCACTGAAGGACCGACGTGGCATTTCCATTGCAAGCACCACTTTTCAGGTGCTCATAATTTCTTGGTGGAAAAAAAAATTATCATTTTGAGCTGAAATGTCTACACGAGCCAACCCTCAAAACATATTTCCAGTTACATGAATTTTTCTTTGGCTCTTGAAGGAAAGCCATTTGGGGTCTAATATTGCAAAATGATGACATCCTTTAAAGCATGCTAAAAAGAGAGAGAGAGGAAAGGATGTGATTCAGACACTGTGCTGAGCACTTTCAGTTTTCAGCTGACATCCTTGTGTTATGACACAATCAGGGGCAGCGTTATGACACACAAATTTTCCTGTGCTGAAGGGCCGCTTCTATACATGCCTCACCTTTGTTGGACTCTGGTATTTGTCAGCATTCTGAAGGTTGTCATTAGCCCTAATCATGCCCTATGATTAGGGCTATAGTTGAAGTCCACACTGAGCCAGATAGGAAAAAGCCCATGAAAATTACACCAGCCCCTTTTGCAGCTTGGGATTCCTCATTCTTCTCACAGACCAAGCATGTCCTCTAGATCCTAAAACAGGCTTGGGCAAAGAACGGCACCCAAGAGGCTGTTGAACAGCAGTTCCCATCAGCCCCCACTGGCATAGCCAGAGGTAAAGACTACCAGCATTAGGAGACCCATTTCATCTGCATGACTGCACTTTGCCCGCTCCAAAGCAAGGGTTCCCCCTCTTCCATTTTGGATGTCACAGAAAGCAACAGGGCTGTGTATCTCCTCAAATTTCTCTCAGATGGAGAGGATTTGTATGGTGGGGAACCAACAGAAACCCATCCTTCCTCTTCTTCAGTTGCTTTTGAGGGCAGTTCTTTGTATCAGATGTAATTAGTCCACCCAGTGGAAGGTTAAACTCTCACTCCAGTATTATGCACCCCAAGTTCAGTGTTCTACTTTTCCTCCCACACAAAAGAATGACAGCTGTACACTTACATCTGAGAAACTGTAGTGACAACATACCAATGAATTTAGGGAAATGCTGCTCCCTACATCCTTGTTAATTCCAGCCATTGAACTCAACATATTTTCTATCTGCCATCTTCTGGAATGTTTTCCACTCCACAAAATTTCCTCTGCACGGAAAACAAGCAGATATGACCATACATTGTAATCTGAAGTGGTACAGCCCAAACACAGGTTTATCTCCATAGTAAGATTGAAATATTCCTCTGGGGATTACACATTAGATGACTCTAGAGTGGCGCTGCCTTCAAGACATTTTGCTGCTGCAGGCAAAGACAAGAAGCAGCCAGCCTTCGGTTCCATGTACATGGAAGAATTGCTCACATGGACCATGCCAAAGGCCTATCAGTAGTCCAGTATTCTGTTCACACAGTGGCCCCACAAATTGTTTATGGGAAGTCCATAAAAAGAATATGAACATCACAATAGCCACCCTACAGAAGCTGCTTGAATTGACAATGGGTGCCTATTTCAACAATGGCAAGAGGGTAGGGCCTTGTACTTGAGCAGGAACTTGATTTTCACAGCTAAGGCCAAAACTACACTGTGAGTTGAAACCAAGTTGAATTCACAGTGATTTCTGTTGCTGCATATGGCACAAATCCCACAATGTTGTATGATGCAAACTATTTTAAACCACAGTAGAGCTTCCTCTGTTGGTCAGTCAGGGTAAAACAGCTTTTTCCTCTTCTTTCTTTTTTTAAATTATTATTATTATATAACAAACAAACACACAACAATCAAAGGAATACAAATTTAAATTATTATTATTATATAACAAACAAACACACAACAATCAAAGGAATACAAATACGGGGGGGGGAGAAAAACAAGACAAAGCAAAACATAAACACAGGGAAGTGTTTACAATAATACACTATCTCATATAATCTGGGCTCCATGGCTGTGTTACAATACTAAAATCCATAACATATATTATATTCTCTACTCATGTTTGTTTCTGGGCCCAATCATAAAACATTTTCCAGTTTTCTTTAACATATATTCTCGGGTTCTCACGTAATGCCTCTGACAAACTATCCATTTCTGCAATGTCTAATAATTTTTTAAACAGCTCCTCTATCTTTGGATTTTCCTGATTTTTCCATTTTGGGGCCCAGATCAGCCTTGCAGCTGTAAATATGTGCAACAACATTTTTTTTTTTTAATCAATGATTTCTGGCATTATATTCAACAAAAAACATTTCTGGTTTATAAGCTATTTTCTGTTGTGTAATATCTTTTATCTGTCTCCAAAATCTTTTTACTCTATCGCATGTCCACCACATATGAAAAAAAGTCCCAGGTTGCTGAGAACACTTCCAACATAAGTTGCTAACCCCCGACATCATTTTTGCCAGTTTAACAGGTGTGAAATGTCATCTATAAAACATCTTTAAAACATTTTCTCTCAAGTTTACTGGTTTAATCCATCTATAGTTGTCATTCCACATTCGAGTCCAATCATCTACATCTATATTGTAACCAAAATTTTGTGCCCATTTAATCATCACTGCTTTCACCCTTTCATCTTCTAAATTATATTCTAACAAAAAAGTATACATTTTTGTATAATCGTATCACTAGTATAAATCCATAACTCATCCATCTGAACTTCCCCTCATAAAAACCCATTATTTTGTCTTTTTTAAACCTTGATTCTAATTTTAACATTGCCCACCAGTCCGTCTGCAGACAGCTTTTTCCTCTTCCATAGGGCTTTTTTTGTCTGGCCAGGAAGCACAGTAGCGGCGGCAGTGATGGTCACAAGGGCATCTTTGACAGTTCAAGAGACCTCTCCATCACCACAGCTGCCGCCACCCATGCACTCCCTGGCTGGTGATGTTGCTGCCATCTGACTGCAGAGGAAGCCCTACTGCTGTCACCACAAATACAAGGCCAGCTGGCATCAACAAGGCTGAAGTGGGGAAATCACACTTACACATCCTCTACTTAAATGTGAGGAATCACATTCAAATAGAAGAAGCTACTTGGAAGAGTAGCAAAAGTAGTTTCAACCTAATAAGACAGAAGTCCAGTTGCCATGACTCAACGTCCAGATAACCTCAGCTGGATGACTGAGAATCTTCACAGATTCAAATAGAGGATATGTCTTTTAAGTGGGTTTGTGACTGTTTGCTTGTAACTTGCAGTAAAGACTTTTGCTGCTGATTATAGCAAACGTCTAGTTTAGGCTTAGGAGCCCATGTCCTGGAGAGATCTTTCTTCACTAAAGCAGAGCTGAATCTCTGATCCCACCTCTTTTATTCCAAATGCTACACTTGACCCTTCTGCTTTAAAAGCTCACTCACTTCCTCAGTGCCTTTCTACTGATGCTGAAATCCCATTGAGAACCACGCAAACTAGTGTGAAGAAGACCTTTCTAGACAGGCCAAGAGAGAGCTTGGGAAAGTTGCTTTGTGGACTGTAATTCTCAGAATATGCTAGCAAGTATGTTCTGGACCACATTTACTGGATAACATGCTGCAATGAATAATTTAAGGTGCCCCATTGTATGTACTGGCTGTTTGCTGCCTTAGCCAAAACTGGAAGGAAGGAAAAATAATTCATACCATACCATTACATCTAAATAGACCTTTAATGCCTAGTAGCATGCAAAAGTATGTCTCTCTGCCTAAAATCATCTTAACATTCTCCCCTGTATTTTCCTCAGCAGCAAGACACAGATCTTTGCCATGCAGTCAGTAATGGAAAATGAAATAAGATCATCCCAGCTGACTAAAGCACCCTGTTTCAGATTGTAATGGAAGTATGTGGGGTGGGAGAGAGAACCTAATAATTGAACTCTTTATTCCCCCCAAGGACAGTTCAAAATGTTTGTTTTTATTTTCCTGACATTTTGTCAGTGTAAAATAGCTGAACGTGCAGCGCGGTTTGTTATTCTCCATAATGAAAGCGATGGGCTCCGCCGAGGCATCCAGGGACACAACAGAAAAGTATCAGAGGGGCCACGTCAAGCACATCATCACTCCCCAGAAAACACATCCTTATTGTGAGCCTATTTACAAATAAATGCCATCAAAGTGAGGCTCCCAGATCAGAAGACATGTATAGTAGGGACTGTTTATGCTCAAAGATTTAGAGTAGTCTGGAATCCAAGTGAATCCATTCCCACGGCTGTTCTCTCTCTCTCTCTCTCTCTGGAAATGTTTCACTGCCCTGCTTGTTTGGCATGTCTGTTTGTTATTGTTTTAAACTTTTTCATTCCCAACAGAAGACATTTTAAAGGGGCCGCTCATCAATGCGGCAGACATCCCACACATGAACTTATAATAACTCTGAGATCCTGCCAACCAACTGATGTATTCCAAGGAGACCTAAACCTTCCTTTGCCAGAAAAGGAAAGTAGAAATGCTGATTTAAGGAAGAAACAGAAAGAGATTCAAGCCTTTGGAAAGTCTGACAGTCCAACTCTAGCTTCCAGTGGACACTCACATCACAAAACCCCACATATATAAGCACATTCTGTGTCCAAAGAAGGTCCTTCCAGAATAAGCCATCAAGCAACCACTGAATTGCTTTCTGGTGTGTAAAAAGCAGGGGGGAAGTTATCCATCCTAGTATGCTTTCCTCAACCATCTGAATCTCACTTCAGCTTCAGGATTAACTAAAAAATAAAATTATTTCAAGATCCAGAGGTTTGATCACAAACAAGCTGTGTTAGAGCTATTGATGAAGGAGAGATTTGAGGCAGAAAAGGACTAATATTAGCTGAAGACGAGTCCCATGTTGTGAAACAAAAATGTCTATACTAATAGGATGAGCTAAGAACAAGTACACAAATGACAAGCCTAGTAAATAAAGAGATACTAAGCTCTTGTGAAAGGGTAGTGGCGTGCATGAGTCAGAGAACATTTAATTGAAAGTAACTGGGATGTAACATGTTTTTGAACTGAAAACAGCTGGTTCTTGATTATATTTGTTGGGAATGGGATATATTTTCAGCTGAGATTTTGAGACCCAGAAATACTAGCAGTTCCACTTTTAGAAAGGGAACAGAAGTCTGAGCTTTATTTAGAATTTAACTCAGAGATGACAAGATTATGGTACACAGTAACAGGAAGCCTAGGTATTAAGTTTCCTTGGGGATTTTCCTGAAAGGTAAGAGTCAGAGCCAGAGATACTGGGGATCTTTGTCATTTCGGCTAAAAGGATCAATGAAGAATAAGTTAGCACCAAAGTCAGGTCACTTTCTAAGAGATCCGTGTGTCACAGAGACAACATAAATAGCCTTACCCTAGGGTCCTACGAGACCCTTATAAAGAAGCATAAATACGAAGAAGAAGACAGTCAATAAAACCTCGCAAGAGAATTTATGCCAGGAATAAAACAGGCAACCCCAAGAGTATGTTGGAGTGTAAGTGGGAACAGCAATTTAAACATTACTCATCTGCCTTATATAATAATAATAATAATCAACAATGCCTAAATAAATTTGCAGACTATCCAGACTTCAGTATAATTTTTCTTTTGATATGCTAAGAAATGTATGCAGTGACATTCAACCTACCACAATCTATTGCTTATTAGGAGAAAAGAAGCATGTTTCTTGTTCTTTCTGGATTCCAGTATCACCAAAACAGAGATGCACTATAACATGATGGTTACAGTAATAATAATTGCAACTTAAGGCAACCCTTTCCAGGGCTTCCTAGGTATATAATACCCAGAAGTGGTTTACCATTATCTTCTTCTGAGGATGCTCTGGGACTGTGCAGTTTGCCCAAGGCTACACAGGCTGGCTCTTCTGGGATGCACAATGGGGAATCAAACTCCCAAAGTTTGGCTCTGCAACCAGATATCTTAAACCACTGATCTATCCAGCCTGCCAGGGGTTACAAAGCCAGACATAAACCAAAGAGACCCAAGTATTTATGGTCCAAGAAGCTAGCAGCAGATCCATAACACTACAGTGGCTTAAACCCAGAGCTGCTCCTGTGCAGCAAGATTGAAACAGGAGGCAATCTGTGATCTCTGTGTAGCAGAAATATTTTGACTGAAAAGACTCAAGAAGTATGTTTTCTTGTCTTGTGAATAGGAATGTCTGTAGTTCAGACATGTAAGCAAAAAATCCCAAAGGATAATGCTTGAGAAACAGTACCATGTAGCAGGATCATACTCAGTTTACATAATCTTGGGAAGATGTTAAGCCAGGGGTCCATCTCAGAACGGAAAATTTACCTTTTTTGGGACTCACTAGATCCTTTGACCAGCATGACTAATTGTGAACCCTAAGGGACATACCCCCACCTCTGGAACAACCTCCCACCCGAAATCCACCTGGTCCCTTCACTGGGAACCTTCAAACAATCTCTTAAGACATGGCTTTTCAGGTGGACTTTTCCAGAGATTACATTGTGGTAACACAGTGGCAGTTTCAACGTTTATTTTTGCTCCACCGTCTTGCCTGTTAAATTAATGATATTTATTTTTATGTTGTTGTTGTTTTGGTTATTAGTGATGGTATATTGCAATTTTGATTTTGATTTCTGATTTCGATTTTTGTATAACCATTATGTCTGAGTGTGTGTGTGTGTGTGTGTGTGTGTGTGTGTGTGTGTGTGTGTGTGTGTGTTATTGTTTTATTATATTGGAAAGCACTCAGAGTGACCTTGCAGCCAGATGGGAGGTATAAAAATCGAATAAATAATAAAATGAATAAACACAGCCTTCGAGAATACATTAAAAGTCTTCGAGAATACAACAAACACTGTATTTTTTTTTAAAGGAGCTTTCCCTAACTCCCATACATCCAATTCTGACTAGCAACAGTTCCCAGCATTTCACATAGGTGGCTTTCCCAATCCTACCTGGAGGTGCCAGTAATCCCGCCTGATGCCTCTGGCATGCAGAATTATACACTCTTCCACTGCGCCTTCCTATGCAAGAAGAGAAAAATACCAGAGAAGTTGCTGCAGCCAATATGTGTCTTTCCTTCTCCATAAAGACCACAGACCCATCCATTAAAATCATGAAAGCGAGAAACACACACACACATTACACTCCCACCAAAACCCAGTGTCATTTAATGCATCCAGTCTAATATGCTAAATCAGAATAAAACAATTTTTTTTAAAATGACAAAATTGGCATTGGTGTAGATTTCTTATATGTTTAACTAATTCTGGCCTTACTTTCTGACGTGATTAGTCTACTGCTAATGCATATTTATAGAAGGAGGCCCTGTGCCTCGAAGCAGATTATTCTTATGTACTGCAAAAGGCACATATGACTAACAATATTGCCCCAGGTAGTTCTACAGGCTCTCTTAAGTTTCAAGCTAGCAACCAAGCATGCTTATTCTGGAAATGTATGTGAATTACTAAGTGGAAAACCCTATTGAGATCACCAATTGTCAACTGCCTTGATTTATATCAGATTACCCTAAATTGCAGCAAGAACAAAGCATGTAAGCCAACCTTTCCATGTCATTGGGGGGGGGGGGGGATTCTTAAATAGAAATATGGCCCATAAAGTCCAGCTGAAATGCATGTGGGACTTCCTCTTCGCCGATGATGCAGCTGTTGTTGCCCACTCTGCTGAAGACCTCCAACAACTCATGAATCGTTCTAGCAAGGCCTGCCAAGACTTTGGATTAACAATCAGCCTGAAGAAAACACAAGTCATGGGCCAGGGCATGGACTCACCTCCCTCTATTACCATCTCCACACAAGAATTGGAGGTTGTTCATGACTTTGTGTACCTTGGCTCAACGATCTCTGACACTCTCTCCCTAGATGTCGAGCTGGACAAATGCATCGGCAAAGCAGCTACCATGTTCTCTAGACTCACAAAGAGAGTATGGCTTAATAAGAAGCTGACGGCATATACCGAGATCCAGGTCTATAGAGCCTGTGTCCTGAGCACACTCCTGTACTGCAGTGAGTCCTGGACCCTTTGTGCACGGCAGGAGAGGAAGCTGAACACGTTCCATATGTGTTGCAAGTATATCTGCAAGCGGGGCCTGAAGGCCTTAGGAATGGACCTCAACAGATGGGAAACTTTGACATCTGAGCGTTCAGCCTGGAGGCTGGCGGTGCATCATGGCCTCTCCCATTTTGAAGAGACCCTTGTCCAGCAGGCCGAGGCAAAGAGGGAGTCCCGAAACCAGCAAAATCAGGGAGCTGGACAAGGGACAGATTGTATTTGTCTTCAGTGTGGAAGGGATTGTCACTCTCGAATTGGCCTTCTCTGCCACAGTAGACGCTGTTCCAAGTCCTCCATACAGAGCACGTTACCATAGTCTCTCAAGACTGAAGGATGCCTAATCTAATCTAATCTTCATGTTTGTAGGATAGTCTTAAAATTGATTTGTGGGTTTATGGGTAGTAACTGCTCGCATTTGCAATGGTTTATAACAGGGCCATTCTCAATGGGAGCCATATGGTCTCCTGGGGGGAGGGCTGGCACATTTGAAGGGCCACAGACTAGAAACAGTTCTTTACATACCACCTCATAAGGTTTGTAATGTGACTTATACAATCTTGATTTAGCCTGCATTTATTTAATATTGGGCTTATAGCCGTGGCCAAAAAAGGTTGAGAATGGCTGGTTTATAGTACTAGCAGCTCCGAGTAAAACACACCTTTGCTTCCCTGGTGGCAGTAACAGTAAATATCCAGTATACTTGATGCTTCCCTGTCCTGAGGAATGCATAATTTTGTTATTGGTTTTCAGGAGGTGAACACCAGCTTAGTTTGCATTATAATTGCCCAGACACACTGATTGAAACATAGAGTGTTTTCTTCTACTAATGGTATACTAACAATAGCATCTGCTTTGACACTGAATCAATCCTTTGATCCTTCTAGCCCAGCATTGTTTACTCTGACAAGGGCTTGGAAAAGTTACTTTTTAGATTACAACTCCCAAAATCCCCCAACATATTTTTCAAAACTGTGCAGCTATTCTGAGCTGTCTCTGATTGAGAGCAAACCCCTTGCTCTTGCTAATTGGACTTTTCCATTACTTGCTACATGATTCTTTTAACAGGATTCATCTGTTAAAATTAAAATTATTTTAACGAGGCCTTCTGAATGTAAAGCAATTCTCCCTCCATAGGAGAAGGCTGTTGCCTCTTCCTCCTGTTTGTGAGCTTCCAAAGGACAACGGTTGGCATCTGAGGGAAGCAAGGTAGTGGACTGGGTGTATCTTTGATCTGTTCTAGCAGGGCTTGCCTTCTGTTTTTATCCAGCGTCTGGCTACTAACTAGCCCATTGGTCCTTTTTTCCTAGAGCATGGGTGGTGAAAATATAGCCCTCCAGATGTTCTTCCACAGTAGCAGCTCTGCAGCAAGGCTTCATTCATGCTGTCACAGCCATACTGCAACTATAACCAACCGTAAGGAATTGTGGAGGTCAAAATCCCACAGCATCTGGAGGGCAAAACTTTCCTTAACCATGTTATAAAGAACAGTCCTCCATTTGAAGGACTGCAGGGGGACAGTCATCTAGTTAAAGGCATCCTCTGTCTTGTCACAGACCAGTACAGAATTTTTAAAAAAAACATGGGAAGGGGGAGCAGTAAGGATCCCTGAAAGAATCCATCAATAGGTATTACCAGGAAAGCAGACCAAACAAACAAATGGTTCAGCTTGTCACAGTCTCCACTATGGTAGGAGACATGTTTTTCTTTTTAAATAACAGCAATTATTTTTAAATTTGCATCTATACCTATGCCTAATTTGTTTCCCTTTTTTGTCATCTTTTTTGATGACGTATTTCCTCTTTTTTGACAGTGCATGTGTGGCTACATTACCTTTGACCCTATTGCACAGGGTTCATTTTTGGTTGAAAAACAATTGTGCATGTAGTTCTGAGCTCCTTGAGGCAAAAAGACAGGATATAAATGCAAAGAATTAAAATATGTTTTCTGTCTAAACATCTAAACATACACCCATTTACTATGTCTCTATCTGTATTTTGCTGTGCCCAGATAAGAGACTACAAATTATAATAGGCACATCATATCTGCTGAGACAGGCCTATGTGTAGTTAAACTATTCATTTTTTTTCTTAGAGTTTGGCACCAGCTAAACATAAATACATAGAATCTTGCCCTTTTAAGAGCAGAGTTTGTTTCTGAAGGCTATCCATATTCCAAAGCCATTCTTGATTTAAAGCCATAAGAGAAAGCAATTAGAAGTCGGCGCACCTAATTATGTTCTAATTAGAAAGCTTAATAGAAGCATATAAATGAAGATATATGATGCCTTTTAAATGAAAGCACTGAAGACCAAGCAACCTAGCATAAAAAAAAATCTTGATATTTTGTTGCAGTCAACAGAAGTCCTTCAAAAGAAGGACTGTCGAGGCTCAAGAAAAGGAATCAAGAAGCTCAATAGCAAATTTCCAGAAGCACATGTTTTAATAGGGAGTGTTCATTAGACTTGGGTAGTATTTTTTCTAAACTGCGGAATGATGTGCCAGGGCCTGTGCTAGACAATTAGCACTTCCTAGCACAAATCATTTACCCAAAGTGCGAGTTAAAGAGGAAAAAAAAAATCACCCTGTTATCAGTACTACATGATGAAACTTCATCCGACAGAAAGTGTTCCTTGAGGCAGAATATGATTTCTGACACATCAGCGATATAATCCGCCATGGCAAATCTTATATTCCACTATACTAGGTTATAGTTCTGTAACAGCTTTTTAAAATCCCATTTCAGATATGGAATTATTCTTTGTTAGCTGAACTGCACACCAGTTGAGCTTTCACTCTTGGGCACTGGCCATTCCCTATAGACAGTTGTTATTACTGGAGCCAATTAGCATTTCATTGGCTAGGGATCTCTGGACATCATTTATTGGCACTAGAGTGAAACAGTTGATCAAGCCTTTCTAAGAAAACAATTGTCTGAGATTAATAAGGCTGATTGACTCACCAGATGTTCTACTCCAGGAACTGCTGGATAGCTCATTTGAGCATCTGACTGTGGAGCCAAAAGTTTGGGAGTTCCGTTCCCCAATGTGCCTCCCTGACAGGGGCTGGATTCTATGATCCATAGTGTCCCTTCCAGCACTGCAGTTTTAAGATGATGATGATGATTCCTGAGTATGTGGATAATAAATGGATATCCAACTCATGGATAGTAAATAACAGAGATCTAGGTACTATGAGGTTCTTGAGTCTCATTCTCTAAAACATATTTCATAGAGAAGTGAATCTATGGAATCATATGTCAGGGATTCCCAACTTTTCATGGCTTGCTTTGCAACTCCCCTACTTTTGTAGTCTTTCTCATGTTCACCAGCACTATTCCACTCTTGCTTTTATTACCACTGGAACTGGTGCATTTATGTTACCAAGCAAGATAGCAGCAGTACACTGTATTTATGACAGCATACAAAAGAGCAGAAGTTGGAAGAAAAAGAAGATGGAGCAAGTAAGTAAGAGAGCAGAGATGGGAGGGGAAACAAGATAATGAAATTCAGGGAGGAGTACGGAGCACATAAGAACAAGCAGCAGTAGAAGATAGAAGCTACAGGAAGCCAGATTTAGGCTGAATGTCAAGGAAAACTGTTAAGCTGTTAGAGCAGTACAACAATGGAACCAATTATCTCAGGAGGCTGTGAACACTCCAGTGCTGGAGGCAGTCAAGAGAAAATTGGACAACCATCTGTCAGATCTGCTTTGATTTGGATTCCTGCACACACAGAAAGGTGTACTCGATGGCCTTATAAGCTCCTTCCAACAATTATTCCATGATTCTTTGATTCTATGAAGAGGCCATACAGCAGCACAAAGCAATTGTCAATGAATCAAATCCCCAATTTAACGTTGAGACTAATAAAAAAGTAGGGCTCAGTTTATAACAGCTTGCTTTAACCAGTGTCAAAGAACCAATTATGTCATAAAAGGAGGGGTCTATTGTAGTCACACATTCTCATCAGTGGTGTAGTTGAGTCATGCCTCACTATACTAAACATCCGGGCATTTTGATTAGAGAGATGATGATAGCATGTGCTACCCACACCCACCCCTCAACTCTGTTGTGTCTAAATATAATTTCAATCTTCTAAGTAACTGAGGAGGAAATGGCTTTCCACAGCTACAGTGTATTGTTATAAGTTATTCCTAATGTGATCCAAAATATTTTAGAGTGGCTTGGCCTTGAGTGGGTAATTAAGACTTGTAACCTTCTGTTAGAGGCCAGCTTTTGGTAGAGATGGAAAACTGGTGGGGCTGGTTTTCTGATATGGACCAACATGGTTGCCCACATTTTTGGGATTCTCTTTGGGGTCATAATTATGAGAACTACCATAGTGAGCATATGAGCCTCAAAATTTGCCATAACACTGTGCATTGCCATCATGGGCACCCATATGTTCGAACTGACTTATCCAGAGCAGCAGTTGCAAGAGTTGGGTAAGTTTATCTTGGAGAAGAAAGGTTGGGGAGACATGAGAGCAGTTCTCAAACATCAGGAGAGATGCAGTTTAGAAGATGGAACAGGCTTATTCTTTGTTACTTTGGAGGTCAAGGTTAGAGCCCATGACTGAAAACTGCAGAAAAACAAACAGTGGCTAAACATAATGAGCAACTTCCTAACAATAAGAGTTGTGCAACAGTGATAGAACAGACTGTCCAGGAGGCAAACGACTCTCCTTCACTGTAGCTATTTAAACAGAGGCTGGACAACCATCTGTAGTAGTTGTGTAGCTGCATGCTCCAATGTAGATCCTGCATGGATCAGGATAAAGTTATTATAGATGTCCTTCAAGATCTTGTACAGCTCCAATTTTTTTGTAATTTTAAGTATTAACACACACACACACACACACACACACACACACCATTTTGAACTTCTTCTCACCAAAAGTTTCAACATGGAATATATCACAGTCATTATTACACTTATCTCATTCCCTTTCTTCCATCATGGCAGGCAACGGAGAATACAGTTTCCAGACCATATCCCATCCAGACACTAACCAGACTCAAACTTGCAAACTTGGGCTACTATTTCCACATCCCTGCTTTACAGCGTCTTATTACTGAGTTCAGGAACCAACATAGAAGTTTATAGGCCGGGGTAGCAAACTACATTGACTCTCTGAAAAACTTTGTATTAAACAAAACTCTTCATTTATTATTTGGAAGAAGGCGGTATGTACTGCAGCTTTTATCACGGTGGGCACCGCCAATTCAGATCCTCTTTAGTACTTCAAATTACTTAATTTGTTCTGCTTTGATTGGCCACTAAATAGGTTTAGACAAGCCCCATCCATATGGAAGCAGAATAGTTTATATCATCAATCAACTGTGATGGTTTTGTGTGTTTCCGTCTTATGGTATACTCCCTCCTCGTCACTACTAGGTTGCCCACACAAACACACACACACACACACGCACACATTGTGTAGTAAATTAAACTAGTTAGCAGGCTTGATAGATTATATGCATTAACACAACTGTTTTTCTCAAGCATTGAGGAAAATCAAAGACATTAATTATATCAAACAATTAAGCATGCGTCCTCTGCTTGGACTTCACTGGATTCCTGGATAGATAGTGGTAGTATAATCATTTTTTGTAAGTAGAGCATTTAGTTGTCTTTTCCTGAGAGATGCATACAAACATGGAACAGTCAACATCAGTGTATCAGATTTTCTTGACAGTCACTAGACAAATCATTGTTTTGGTCAAATGGCGAAGATATTCCTAAAGAAAATGTATTTTACTTTTTAAAATATTTTTAGGCCACCTTTTTAGGGTGACACTTACAAAGCAACTTCACCATATAAAATCCTTTTATGTATGTAGAAAAGAACTAGCCACAAAACATAACCTCCCTAATGAGGATATAAAAACTGTATGAAAAAATGGCAATAGAAAGCCATTAAAATAAAACAGGCAATAGAACAACAATAGTAATAAATAGCAGCATCTGATGAAATGTCATTAAAACAAATAAAATATATCAACATTGCATGAGTGCCCTTTAGCAGCAGTCTTGCTCTTTTTCAGGGCTGTGTTCCAACAAGAAATCTGTTTTTCATCTATGCATATAGCACAATTCTCCTTCTTGTGTTCTTTTGATCCTTCTCCCCTCCACATACAGCCTAGGAGATGCTATGTGATTGATCATTGGAAAACATTTTGATTTTATACACCCCGTGTATGAGTTTACATCCTGCTTCTTTTCTAACAAATTCAAATAATAATATGGTAGAGCGAGTGCAATCCTAGAAGTCCTATTCACAGGCCAGGGAGTTTGTTTGTTTGTTTGTTTGTTTCATGCCTTTATATACCAATGACTTGGTGCAAAACACTCCTCTAAGCAGTTTACAGCAACATACTATAACAAATAAACAAACAATAGCAACAAACCCACCATGATGGCGACACCAAGAGCACAGATAGAATAGCTCAGGAGGGCGAGCGCTGGATTAATATTTACCCTTAGGCAGAGAGAGAGCAAACTAGGCTGACAGAACAGCTGTTCCAGCAGCTAGCTTGCTCTTAGGGCCCAGGCCCAATGAACGGATGGATAAAAAGGGTAAATATTCATCACTTTGTATTCATCAGGGCCTCCGGAATTGACAAATACAAAGTGATGAATATTACACAAATCAGTGATTTTTGACAAATATCGTGATTTATTTTTTATTTGTCCCCATGTCTAATTAGGATTGTTGTTTTCACAGAGAAAAAACAGGATTTGGCCTAGTTCAGACACAGCTTATTTTGATGAGAATAGTCAGGCTTGAGCCTTGGGCTTATATGTTCTCCTTTGCTTCTCCTCTTTTGCACTCAAAGCAGGGAACTTTAAAGCCAAGGTTCTGAACAAATCATGTTGTCCAGTTAGGTCCCAATATAGGAAACAGGCTTGTTTCAAAGCCAGTGAGTTCACAAACTAGAATACAAACTGTTATTTCCCCATTTATAATAGAAAACCGTGGCTTTTTAAAAAAAATTAACTTCCTCCTTTCAAACAAACACCCAGGAAAAAAAGCAATGGACAATAGGTCTTCACCTGCTCATCCTAATAACACTAACACCTAGTTCTACATTATGTCAGAACCAGGCTTGTTTGATGGTTGTAATTTCAGTTCCAAGAGATAATGAATAGAGTTTGTTTGTTTATACTAAATTCAGAATTCCTTTGAAATTATATTGTGTTGTTGTTGTTGTTGTTTAGTCGTTAAGTCATGTCCGACTCTTCATGACCCCATGGACCAGAGCACGCCAGGCCCTCCTGTCTTCCACTGCCTCCCGGAGTTGGGTCAAATTCATGTTGGTAGCTTCGGTGACACTGTCCAACCATCTCGTCCTCTGTCGTCCCCTTCTCCTCTTGCCTTCACACTTTCCCAACATCAGGGTCTTTTCCAGGGAGTCTTCTCTTCTCATGAGATGGCCAAAGTATTGGAGCCTCAGCTTCAGGATCTGTCCTTCCAGTGAGCACTCAGGGTTGATTTCCTTCAAAATGGGTAGGTTTGTTCTCTTTGCAGTCCAGGGGACTCTCAAGACTCTCCTCCAGCACCACAATTCAAAAGCATCAATTCTTAGGCGGTCAGCCTTCTTTATGGTCCAGCTCTCACTTCCATACATCGCTACTGGAAAAACCATAGCTTTGACTATGCGGACCTTTGTCGGCAAGGTAATGTCTCTGCTTTTTAAGATGCTGTCTAGGTTTGTCATCGCTTTCCTCCCAAGAAGCAGGCGTCTTTTAATTTCGGGGCTGCTGTCACCATCTGCAGTGATCAGGGAGCCCAACAAAGTAAAATCTGTCACTGCCTCCATATCTTCCCCTTCTATTTGCCAGGAGGTGATGGGACCAGTGGCCATGATCTTAGTTTTTTTGATGTTGAGCTTCAGACCATTTTTTGCGCTCTCCTCTTTCACCCTCATTAAGAGGTTCTTTAATTCCTCCTCACTTTCTGCCATCAGAGTGGTATCATCTGCATATCTGAGGTTGTTGATATTTCTTCCGGCAATCTTAATTCCGTCTTGGGATTCATCCAGTCCTGCCTTTCGCATGATGTATTCTGCATATAAGTTAAATAAGTTAACTTATTGTGTTTACAAGATTCTTAATATAAATGATTTTTTTTCCTAAAAGCGATTATAAAAAATATATTTGATAGACTTGTATGTAGTGAACCTACCTCACATGGTCACCACTGATGAATGAGCCAGCAACCTGGGAAGAAGCTGAACAGATGCCAGCAGCTGAAGGCACCAGATGGTGAGAAGCTGCAAGAGAAGAGACAGAAGCACTATACAAGAATGAGACACGGACCCTAACTAAACTACCATCAGGTGCAAGGGGGTCTTCAAGGTGAAACTGGGTATAGATGGAAAAGTGGAGTGCTACAAGGCAAGGCTGGTTGCCAAAAGATTCCTACAGAAGTATGAAGTAGATTTTGATGAAACCTTTGCTTCTGTTGTCAAGCACAGCACCATAAGAATGGTCCTGAGTGTAGCAGCCTCCAAACAGACGAGAGTCAAGGACCTAGATGTGAAAACTGTTTCTACAGTGGTTCCCAAACTTTTTCATCTCGCAGTTCCCTTGACTTACTGGTCACTGAATTCGGCTCCCCAGTAGGATACTTTGGAGGGGGGAGAAGACAGGGGGAAGCCCAGCCTGAGTAGTACTTCTGCATATTCCATGGATCGGGGCAGAGAGGGTCAGGATGCAAAGGTAGATTGGGCCCCATGCCTTCCTCTGGTGAGCAAAGGCACAGTGAAGCACAAAGGAAGGCCTGGTCAATTCCACGGATTCCATGGCATCCCTGGGTTTGGCGGTGTCCTGGGACACCATGGTGCACATTTGGAAACCACTGCATTAAGAAACTGTGGAGAAGCTGTACATAGAGTAGCCATTCTGCTTCATCAACCAGAAGCATCCTGATTTTGTCTGCAAACTAAAGAAATGTCTGTATGGACTGAAACAGGCTGTTCAGATCTAGAACAAGAAACTGAAGAAGATGCTGCTGCATCAAGCAAGGTGATGCAGATCAATTCTACCAGAAGCATAATTGGACATTTAACCTTACCTATGTAGAAAACCTGATTGTAGCTAGTCATGGGGAGCAAGAGTACAAAGAGATTGTACACCGTCTTTTCAAGGAGGTACAAATGATGGAGTTAGGAGCTGCAACATACTATTTGAGCATTCAAATTGAAAGTGAGGTAGATAGCTCATATTGGCTGAACCAGAAGCAAAAAATAATTGAGCTTTTGGAGACACTTGGCCGCCAAGATGCTCACACTGTTGCAACACCCAACAGACTTTCTGAAAGACAGAGAGGAGAGTGAACCTCTGCTGAACAATAGCAAGTACAGCACAGCTATTGGAAAGCTTTTGCACTTAACCACCACTACTAAACATAGCTTGCTGTAGGAATACCAGGCAGAAAAGTTAGTTCACCAACACAGGGTGACTGGACAGCAATTAAAAGGGTAGCCAGATACTTGAAAGAAACTATGGACTATAAGATGAAATGTCAGCCAAAGTTTATAGAGTACACAGATGCAGACTGAGTAGAGGACAGCACAGATTATACGTCCACCAGTGGGTTCCTGTGTTTGTATGGTGAAGGGCCTAGGTCATGGGCCAGTCATAAACAAGATGTTGCAGCTTTGTTCGTTGCCACAGCAGAAAAGTGCTATGGCTGAGAAGGACTTTTGAACAGACAAAGAAATGCCAGTCCAGATGATGAAAGACATTCAGAGCTGTATCAAGCTATCAGAGTGACCAGATGAATGCACACACTCAGAACACTAGCTTGAGGTATAAGCTGGTATGTGACCTGACCAAGAAAGGGACCATTGTCCAGTTACAGAGATGAAAGCAGACAACCTGACCAAGCCTCTACCAAGAGATTGTTTCCAGAACCTGCGAAGCAAGATGGGACTTTTTGAGGGGCGTTGTGTGCAAACTTAAGAAGGAGTCTTGGAAAAATTAACAATCTTGCATACTTTGTAACATTGGGTATGAGTGAGAGAAAGGCTCTTAGGACCTAAAGGGATTCTCTCCTTTCCCACTAACCAATCAGTAAAGTTCTCTTCTTGTGCATCTCACTTGCCCCTCCCATCTTCCTGTTTGGCCTGCTTGCTTTGTTTTGCCTCCTCTTCCTCCCTGAACATTCATATGGAGCAGACATTTTAACCATAATAACTGAGTCCCTCAATGCTGTTTTTAGTTGGATTTTTAAAATTTTTAATTATTCAATGTATTTTAATCGTTATTATAGTTTAATTGTTTTAATGTATAATGCATTGTGTTTTTAATTCTATTTTTTAATACTCTGAGCTGCCTTAAGTCCCATTATTGGGAGAAAGGTAGCCTATAAATAAGACAAATAAAATAAATACACAAATAAATAAATAAATAATGTAAGTTTCTGCTTCTGGCCTCCAACCATGCAGCTGCAACAGCAGACTGAGCCTCTCCCATGGTTGAGACTGGAGGTTCTTTGTTTTATTCTTTTTACTTTTCTGATTGTAACTGAATATCAACTTAAGTAATAATGTTTTTCTTTTCTACTTCAGCTACTTGTAGAGTGATTTTTTTTCTTTTACAGTAAAAACAAAAGGACTAGGTGGAATTTGGGATTATTTTGCTATTCTCGCCTTCATGTTTCTCCTGTGCTGTAACTGTTTTTGTACTCTTAATTTTCTTTAAATACTCAATTTTCATTAATGTGTCAGTTGCAGACAAATCAATAAGTGAAATGTGTAGGTGATCGTTTTTTGGTAATCTAAAATTCAAAGAAACTGCTCTTGACAGAAGCAGCCTGAAGCACAGAAAAATGTATTCTCTTCAAACAAAGAGAGAGCAAGAGAGACTTCAGAAGATGATGCTGGCATTATATTTTTAAATAATCTTTCCTCAAACTTTCTTCAGATTTTTTTAAAGGACACCAGCCTGACACCTTCAATAAAATTATAGTAAATGTTACAGTGCAGTCACGCAATTAATTAATTAAAAAAAGTTTTTTTAATCAACTCTCCACTAAACATCAAAGAATATGCTTATCATTTACTACTGAAGATGAACTTTGAGGTGAGCTTTTTAAAGGCACAGATAAAAAGAAGAAGATAGTATGAGGTCTACAGGATTGTGAGAAAGCCTCAAATTAATTTTACTTGACAAGGTTAAATAACCCTTATATAAAGATTTATCTAGACAAAGCAACTGTTCTTCATAATGTCTGATTCAATACTAATGTTACTAGTATTTTTCAGACATTGGCAGTAACATATAGCAATCCATTAAGTTATAAATTAAGTTTGGACATTTGCTAACATAAGTGACAATGTCTTTTTAAAACTAAACTAAAGTGCTTGATTTATGTTTGGTTGTTTGTGGTTTTTTCTGGGGGGGTTGTGTTTTTTGCATGAAGGTTCTTCAGCAATATGTTAGCTTTAGCAGTAGGGGAATGAAGGGTGCAAGGCAGAAGAGGCTATTGTGAAGGTCACAACAACAGCAGTTGAATGGAAGCAAATGAATTAAGCAACAGCATTAAGGAATAATAGAAGGAGTTTAGAATTGGTGTTGCTATATGAAAAGAAGTCGTGGAATGTTGCCAAGCTGATTTGTGTAGGCTTTTGGAGAAAGAGCAAACATCTTGAGTGGAAGGATCTCTCTAATGCATAGATGGAGAAGGTAGAGGCAGGATGTGTGTGAGAAACAAACACAGACCTGAGGAATGAAGATTTCATATCTGCCATGACAACCATGGAATTATCCCAATTAGTAGCTGTCCTGAGGCAGGTGGCAGGACATACTCTGGTCCTTTTTTTTTCTCCTCCTGATGGAGCTGGTGAAAAGAAGGCAGAAGTGTTATGGGCAGATAACCATCTGGTTAGTTTCAGACTGGCAGCTCATGTGAACTTCTACTGGGGTTGTGGATTGATTAAGAGGGTCTACTCCATTGCATTCTAGTGGCTTTCTGAATGCACTTGAGAAGCTTCCCACCTCGTCCAGCAGTGATACTGTTGAAACTGTGCATGATATGTGGAACACAGAAATTGCAAGGATGTTTCACTCTATTGTTTCTAAGCTGCCCATCCTTGCTGGGTCACTTCCCTGGTTCAACAGGAAGCCAAAGAAAATGAAGGCCGAGAGTTACAAATTACAAGCATTTGCAGATGACTTGGTGTTTATTTTGGAAGATCCGTTGGAAACAACATTGAGACTATTGGAGAAAATTGATGAATTCGGAAAAGTAACAGGATTGAAGATAAACAAAGAAAAAACTAAAGTTATAGTGAAAAATTTAACAGCCAAACAAAAAAATCAACTCTCAGAGATGTCAGACCTACAAATAGTTAAAAAAGTTAAATACCTTGGAATATATTTAACTGCCAGATGCGTAACTATAAAAGAAGATAATTACATAAAACTACTTAACCAAATAAAAATGGACCTAGAAAAATGGAAAAATCTACAATTATCACTACTAGAAAGAATTGCAACAATCAAAATGAACATCTTGCCAAAACTACTCTTTTTGTTTCAAACAGTGCCAGTGAAAATAGAGAAGAAATATTTTGATGATCTAAATAAAGCGATATTAAAATTTATTTGGCAAGGGAAGAAAGCCAGAATAAAATTGAAAATGCTCCAAGAATCCAAGGAAAAAGGAGGCTTTGGTTTACCGGACTGGACCTTATACTATCAAGCATCTGTCCTAATGTGGCTGAAAGAATGGATTTGTCTGAAAAACAAAAGACTTTTGTATTTAGAAGGGCATGATTTACAGTTAGGTTGGCATGCCTTTTTATGGTATCAGAAAGGTAAAACCCACAGGTATTTTCAAAACCACTATATTAGAAACTCCTTGTATTTAATATGGGAAAAGATAAAATTGAACATGTACACAAAAATACCAGGATGGGTTTCACCTATAGAAGCATTTGTTCATCCCAATCTTCTGAACTTTGAAAAATTTTTGACTTATGCAGATATCTTAGATACAGACAGGAGATTAAAACCGAAACAAGACCTTATAGACCAGGGATTAGACGCATCGTGGTGGCCCATAATGCAAATACAATCTAGATATGAAAGGGACTCAAAAATGTATGATTTTTATAAAGAACAGACAATGTTTGACCAAACAATGTTAACATCAGATGATAAATTAATTAGGAAAATATATAAATTTCTTTTAAATTGGAAAATGGAAGATGAACAGGTCAAAGAAACGATGGTTCAATGGGCAAAAATTTTTGGATATAATATTAACTTTGAAAAATGGCAAAAACTGTGGTCTAGAAACTATAAAATGACAATGGCAACATCTTATAAAGAGAACCTATATAAAATGTTTTATAGATGGCATTTACCATCCGATAGACTAGCTAAAATGTACTCTAATAGGTCAAGTAAATGCTGGAAATGTCATAAAAAAACTGGAACTTATTATCATCTTTGGTGGACCTGTGATAAAGCAAACAATTTTTGGAAAAAAGTACATATATGGCTTGTTAAAATAATCAAAAAACATGTAGATTTTAAACCAGAACTCTTTTTATTAGGTATAATACCAGAAAGTGTTGATAAACAAAATGTATATTTAATACTGCATATCTTAACAGCTGCAAGGATTACATTTGCACAACACTGGAAAAATGAAGAAACACCTACAGATCAAGAAATAATTAAAAAGATATTGGACTGCGCCAAAATGGATAGACTGACATTGAAAATCAAAGGAAAGGAAGATACAGAATATTATCAAACATGGAACTTGTTTTATCAATGGCTAGAAACACGTTGTATAGATTAAGAGCCTAATATATACTGTAGTTGTATTAACAAATGATTATAAGCTGAACCCAGGTGACACAATGTTAAATCATAGATGGATTTTATACATAATAATAATAATAAAAAGGAAAAAAAAGAAAAAAGAAAATGAAGGGTTGGTGGCTCCAGCATCACTGGAGGATGAATCGGACTGTAAATTTATGGCTCCAACATCACTCAGGATGAATTGGACTGTAAATTTGCTGTAATCCACCTGAAAAAGTAAGCTGCAGTATGAAGGGCAATTAAGAAAGCCTATTGCTATAATGATGCCCATGCATAACCATGCTTTTCTGAACTATGCGAGGACTCCCCCAGCAAGGTACAGTGGTGCCCCGACTTACGAACGTCTTGACTTGCGACCAATTCGAGTTACGACCAGCTCCGGTCGCAAAATTTTGCTTTGACTTGCGACCGGCACTTTGAGATACGACCGGGGGAAAAGGCTCCCTCCCTCCCTCCTTTCCTGCCCTTTTTTTTAACCTTAGAGGTCATCTTAGGTTAAAAAAAAGTCTCCCCCTAGTGGACGGATTAACCGCTTTTGCATTAGTTCCTATGGGAACTAATGCTTTGAGATACAACCAGCGACTTGAGATACAACCAAAAAACAGCCAGAACGGATTAATCGCATTTCAATGTATTCCTATGGGAAATGGTGCTTTGAGTTACGACCAACTTGAGTTACAACCATCATCCCAGAACAAATTAAGTTCGCAACTCAAGGCACCACTGTACTGGAGAAGTGCCGGGCCAGTCAGTTGCTCACTGTGAGCCATTTGCTGTGTGTTTCACAGACGTCCATCAGATTTGCCTTGACATGGATTGTGATACTGGGGCAGGTCACGTTGATGCAATTTTGGCAACAACTTCTCCTACTACTGGGATTCTTTATAGCTTGTAGATTTCAAGGATGTAGACAGGATGCTTGGAATGGGGAGGGTTACCACCTGTTTCCTCAATCCTTGCCCCTCTCAGCTAATACATCAAATCTGCCAAGATGGGACTGACGCCATGATTAAGAAGTGATAAAAGTTGCCTTGCAGGAAGCTGTCCTTTCCTTTTTAGAGGAATTTACTGTAACGTCTTGGTTAAAGAAACTACCCTTGACCCAGAGTTCTGACTAATTACAGGCCAGTCTCCAATTTACCATCTTGAACTAAAATGATTGAGAAGCTAGTGGCCCTGCAACTCCAAGCTCTCCTACATGACACCTAGTATCTAGACCCATGGCAGGTGGGCTTTCAGGCAGGATGTGGGATTGAGACTGCTTTGGTGACCTTGGTAAATGACCTGCACTGGAGTGGGCAAGGGAATGCAACATTGTTAGTTCCTTTGAACTTTTCAGTGGCATTCGGTACCATCAACTATAATATCTTGTTGAACCATCTGGCTAGGTTGGGTATTGGGAGCACTATATTTCAGTGGTTCCCATCCTTCCTGTCAGGGCATACAGAAAATGTGTCAGATGTGGAGTCAGAGTCAGAGCTGGAAGGGACCCTGTGGACCATTGAGTCCAGCTCCTGTCAAGGAGGCATAGTGTGGAATTGAACTCCCAACCTCTGGCTCCACAGCCTGACACCTAAAGCACTGAGCCAACAACTTATGAATCGTTTTAGTAAGGCCTGCCAAGACTTTGGATTAACAATCAGCCTGAAGAAAACACAAGTTTTCACCTCCCTCTATTACCATCTCCACACAAGAATTGGAGGTTGTTCATGATTTTGTGTACCTTGGCTCAACGATCTCTGACACTCTCTCCCTAGATGTCGAGCTGGATAAACGCATTGGCAAAGCAGCTACCATGTTCTCTAGACTCACAAAGAGAGTATGGCTTAATAAGAAGCTGACGGCATATACAAAGATCCAGGTCTATAGAGCCTGTGTCCTCAGTACACTCCTGTACTGCAATGAGTCCTGGACCCTTTGTGCACGGCAGGAGAGGAAGTTGAACACATTCCATATGTGTTGTCTCCGACATTTTTGGTATCACCTGGTAGGACAAAGTTCCAAATAGAGTAGTCCTAGAATGAGCTGGAATTTTTAGCATATATACATTACTAAAACAGCGATGTCTATGAGCTCGTACATTGGCTCGGGCATGTCGTGAGAATGGCTGATGGTCGGATTCCAAAATATCTCCTCTATGGAGAATTAGTGCAGGGAAAGCGCCCCAGAGGGAGACCACAGCTGCGATACAAGGATACCTGCAAGTGGGATCTGAAGGCCTTAGGAATGGACCTCAACAGATGGGAAACTTTGACATCTAAGCGTTCAGCTTGAAGGCAGGCGGTGCAGCATGGCCTCTCCCAATTTGAAGAGACACTTGTCCAGGAGGCCAATAGACAGTCCCGAACCCAGCAAAATCAGGGAGCTGGATAGGGGACAGATTGTATTTGTCTTCAGTGTGGAAGGGATTGTCACTCTCGAATTGGCCTTCTCAGCCACACTAGACGCTGTTCCAAGACCTCTATTCAGAGCACGTTACCATAGTCTTTCGAGACTGAAGGATGCCTACAGGATCCACTGGGATTCACCATGGACTAAAAAGTGGAGAGAAAGAGAAGCAAGTGCGCTGCCTTCTGCTCTTTGGGGGTAAAGATGGAATATAAATGTAAATAATAAAATAACATTTGTATATAATGCACATCTATCAACCCAAATTCCAGTAAAGGAACAAAGGTGTAGATGCATATTTAACTCTATAGATAAAGCTGCTGAGGTGGCAGATGAGATGAGATTTCTAAAAGAAGGGGTGGGGAAAAAAGGATGAGGTTTTGCTGAGGTAAAAAATGACTGCAATGACTGCTATATGCCCTATCCCTTTAATCACCGATAAATTGCTTCCACTGATATATTATGGTGACTATCAGATACTCCATGAGACATAAAAGCAGGATTCAAAAGCTTTCTGAAGGACATCCAACACTGTACAAGCAAACTTTGCATATTGGCACATTCCCTTCCACACAACAACCTGCACCCTTCTACCTCTGCAGCACCATCAGGGGTTATATCAGATTGATTCCACTGGATACAATCCTCTGTGCGTTTTGTGTCATCTTGTGATGAGAAAGGAAACCTATACATGTCTCAAGGAAAATGTACCCATGACAGATCGAAAGAATACTCTCTAGTTTAAAAAAAAAAATCAAATGTCTCCCGATAAAATATGGGCCAAATTCCTGTTGCATAGTTATAGTGATGGAAGGGATATAAAAGTTGCTTTATCTAAGGAGGCCCTCTTTAAATTCCTGGGTGTGTGCCAAAGCATACGGTTGTTGCACAACGAGGAATCCAAGCAGGAACACTTTAGCAGCAATTGAGGCTGTGAGTTACACCATGTCCTTTTCCTGGCACAAATACACAAAGAGGGCTTTTGGTTATGGGTTCTTGATAGCAACCCTATATGGATCTGATTTCAAAAAACCTAAGTGTATTACTTGTCTGGGGGGCTGGAACCACACCTTCACAATAATCTGGAGAAAATGCATTTACTGCGGGTTAGCTGCAAACAAGGATAAGATTGCTTATAACACATGCCCAAGTTTTAATACAGTGCTGACAGGCATGCACATTGCAGTCATGGGCACATCAGGAGCTGCATGTCATGTGATGGGAATGTCATGCCCTGTCCCTTTTTAAATAAAATGTTTTTTGTGTGTCTTCAGATCTGCAATTTAATTACGAGTTTTTTTCAAAAAGGAACTCCACATATACAAATGTAGGAGCAAAGCGGGGGGGGGGGAATCAAGATACAATGGTGGTCGAAAGTGAGTGAGGGGTAGCAAACGGAGGAGTTGAGGAAGGAGAGGGCAGAGGTGAATCCACCGTCTTGGATCCAGATTCCTGAGTCCATGGAGGCTCAGCAGGGTGACTCCTGAACAGCAAGGGGCTGCTTCTGTTTTATCTTAAATAACCAGATGTATTATGTTAAAAACAGCCTGGAAACAGACGTGAGTGAGAGAGTGTCAAACAGAGGAGGTAAGGAAAGAGGTGGACAGATGACTGGCAGTCATTTACTGCCCGAAATGGCAGTGTATCTGTAAAATCTGGAGCAGAAAAGAACTAGACGGGGTGCCATTTTGAACTGCAGTAGGGCTTGACATCCTGTGATACAACAGAAGTCACTACGGATTTAGTCTGTGTGTGTGTGTGTGTGTGTGTGTTTGACTGTGTAGTTCCAGCCCTCAATTGTTGTCTAATGTGGATATGCACATAGAAACCATGTGTTGACAATAAGCATATCAAACCTTTCAGCATTTAAACATAGGAGGAGCTTTTTTTCTTGATTACAAAAAATATTTAAATATAAGACCATGGGTTAAAATTCCTTAGAATCCTACTCCTCTGAAGACCAAGTCAATCTTTGGGGGGTGTTTTTGCCACAATCTTGAGTGCTGTGATAATGTACAAAAATACTTTGCCAAGGTGTGCAAATTCTTCTACCTGGGACTCTCCTAAATCATCATCATAATCTTAGAACAGCAGAGCTGAAAAGGACCCTCTGGATCATCAAGTCCAGCCTTTGTCAAGGAGGCACAGTAGGGATTCAAACTCCCAACCTCTGGCTCCACAACCAAATACTGTACCTACTAGTGGTAAGATTCTCTAGTTCCACCACTACAGCCATGGAAGGAGACATAGTTCAGCAGGAGAATTCATGTAGAAGGTCACCAGTTGAGTCCCTCAAATATCTCAGCAGGTTTGTGAAAGATTCCAGTAAGAAATAACAGGAACAATTGTGAGTCTGTGGGTCAAACTAGATGTTAAAGGGAATGTATATTTGTAGTGATTAGCCTGGTTTCCGTCCTACAACCAGATTTCCTCAGCAATATGACTTGCAGATTAAGACTATGATTATTTTTCAATAACCAGTCTCAAAGCACATAACAATAAGTGCAAGATACATAACTGAGGAAAATCAAATATTGCGATAAACAGGTATCTGTCATCTCTTCAAGTAGCACTGCTTCTAAAAACACACTAAGCAGTTCAACCCTAAGGAGACCCAGCTCGCAGGATTGATGGTCTGACTTGGCATAAAGCAGCTTTCTTTCAGTGCCGTTTTTTTTGCTGCTGCTGCTTTTGTTGATTCCAAAAGAGCATGTGTACAGTCATTTCTAATTCCTTCTTAAGACCTTAGGAAGTGTGAGGCTACCGTATTAGACAATTCACCCGGGGAAAGCCCTGCCGAAAACAGTGGGGATTTTGAATAAACATAAACCAAGCAGACATGTGAAAATGTCTGGAAACAATCTATGGCTGGTTCATATTTAGAAACATAGAAAGCTTACTCTTTCAGCAGTCTCCATAATGTAGTAAAATTCACAGGAAGATTGGCGGGTTGATTTGTTCAAGGAAAAGGATCTCAAAGCAAACAGGCATGGTCAAACTCTTTTATCTCTCCTTGATGGGCACAGAACATTTGTCACACTTACTGGCTGGGGGAGTAGCAAGGTTCAACTCCATGAGCCTTCATATAGACATGCAACCATTGTCATGGTAGAGAGGGTGGACCAAGATGGATGAGAAACCAAGGACAAAATATTGCAGCACTTTAAGAGCAATACATTTGTTTCAGTGGGAATTTTTCTTGGATCAAAATCCACTTCTGTCCTACTTCTTCTGTGCTTGAAGAAGTGGATTTTGCTCCACCAAAGCTCACACAGAAACAACATTTTTACTCTGTCATGTGCCGCAGTATTTTGTCCATGTTCTTTTTTCCCCCTTTTTCCTCTTCTTTCTCTTTCATTTTGCCAACCTGCTGAGACAGACTAACATGGCTACTTTTTTGGAAATGACGACAAGGTAGTATGCCTTTTGCCTCTCCCAGAATTTCACCAAGTTGCTTTTCTTTTTCTTTTCTTCTTCTTCTTTTTTTTGAGGAGGGGTGGGGATTACAATTCCTAGACACCCCCCACTCACCCAACCAGCAAGGATTGGGACACAGAGAGTGGTATATTTTTTTTAAGGAGCTTTTCCAAGCTCTGTGATCTCCTGAATGTGGACCAGGAGGATTTCTTGTGTCGGAATAGGACTTTCATCGCTGCTGGAAACCTCCTCCTCGCAATGGCAGACAAAGTAATTGAAGAAAACCGGCTGCACATGGCAGGGTTTTCATTTGCACGGCAGCTTTGCATCCAATTGCCTTTAGCCGGGAGACCCTTGATCAGCAGTTGGGAAGACAGCTGGTGTACTCTGCATGAGCTGAACTGGGGGGCACTGGGGAATGCCACCTCAAGGAGCTTTAAGGAGCCCTGTCAGTGTGGGCATAAAAGGCAGCATCAAGTTTCATGGACTTTCCTGCATCATTTTCACCGCACAGCATGAAACCATGCAGGGAAAGGACCACATAAGAGAAAAGATGCTAGTTCACACTGCTTTCTTTTGCTTCTCTCTCTCTGCCCTTCCCTTTTCCTGCTGGTATATTGTTCAATTTAGTTTTCAGTATTGCAGCTTGTTGATGCTGGTCTTGGGACTTACAGTGTTTAATATTCAACAGTCACTTAATCTGTGAAACCAGCCAGAAGAATGCCTTTATGAGGTTCTGAGCTCACTGGTTTCCTTTCTGTGGTTTTCACGTGCAATTTGAAGTAAACAAAACAAGACCTCGGAAGACTGGGATGGAGGAGGATCGCACAAGCTCCATGGGGGTGTTCTAATGAATTTGCCTACCCGTATTGTGGTCTCTGTTGGGTGGCAGGTTGTACTGAAATCCACATAAGGGGTTTTATGCAACATCCTAGATTAAAAAATCTTACTGCCAAAAAGTCAAATCAGTGGTGACCTTTCATTTGAAGAACAAGGCTTTCCCCAGTCACTGTTTCATTACAGATGTTGTATGTGAGCTGCATGCAATATATTAACAGCATTAATACCTTGAAGACACATCATCCTGAGTAGGTCTCAATTGCTTCCTCCTGCATAACATCCCAATTGGCAGTATTTTTTTAAATGACATCTTCATTTATTTTAGGGGAATAAACAATAAGCATCAGGTAGTGGCTTACGGTGCAAAGGATTTGCTGCTCAATAAAGGATTTCCTCTTGAGTAAGATTTCCACCTTGCTGCACCCACATTGTTCTTTTTCGGAACAAAATTAATACATAAATTGCCCCAAAACAGCTTTGCCCAAATTCAGCTTTCCCAGATTAAGAAGGAGCTCTGTAGTTGAGATTTTGGGAAGGAATATCAAAACAGAAAGTGTGTAGTGCAAGATTAATAATGATAGCACTACTTAATGAAACAGATTGAAAGATGCAATGATACGAAATGGAAAGAGATAATGCCTTATACGAGCCTAGACATGGTAATAAACAGGGATGTGAAGAAATTTCACTAATAATATTCTAGGTGAAACTGGCTACCTTTGGTGACATATTATCTCAAGAGTTTCTCCAGCAGCTAAGGATTGAATTTATGCTTCTCTTCCTCACTTCATATCCCTTCTTCCTTCTGTGTGATGTCTTATATTTTCAAACAAAGCCAAGAAGCAGTGGTTACCTTATTACCTATATTGTAATCTGCTCTGAGAGCCTTTTTTTGTGGCTGAAGGGTTGGGTATAAATGCAATGAATGAGAATAATATTAATAATTCTTTACCCACCTTAAGAGATCTCACTGTTAATGTGACATTAAAATGCCATTTCCCCTCTCATTGCAGTTTATGTAATTTGGGAATAATATAACTTGCTTATGCAAAACAAAATCTTGCATAAGCAAGTTTTCTTTTTGGTCCGTATGGCCTCTCATTCACCAAGTGAGGATGAACCAAGTCAAAATTTACATCACTAGTAACGCATGCACTAGGGAGCCATGGCTTAGTGTACACAAGGGATAGAGACCATAAAGGTGGGACTAGCAGAGGGGAACCTAGAAAGAAGGCCCTGGAAGTGAACAGTCAGAATCTCAGTGGCCACACAAGGTTGGAAAAGTGGCCCTTCTTTTATCTGTATCTTTCCTGGAAGAGAAAAAGACAGATATGGTTGTGTAATGCTGGTGACTATTAGGCCTGTTGATCAAAGGACTCTTCACATGAGTAGAATAATATTTAGTTAAATGCTTTATTTTCAGTGTTTGTAACTCTGCAACTTGCATATGTGTTTTGTTTGTGTAACCAGACTGTGCCCAAGGACTATATCATTGTGAATAGGAGTATTAAAAATCTTACCATTACTGAGATTTTACTTTAAACGTTGAGGCAGAAAGATCACAAGATTAAAGCAATGCAGTATTCTTTTTATTCACTGCTTTTGCAATTTCTCTTAATTGGCTTTGTGCAGAACTACCATGTTTTCCCTTTGTGAACCTAAGCACAGAAATGGACAGCAGAATGATCTCACAAAGACACAAGCAACCCATTCAGTGCTGCTGATTTTACTATTTCATGCAACATGGCAAGAGTTATCATATTTTCCAACGCTGCACATTTTATAGAAATGTGCCTTCCCCCCCACCCCGCAAGTTTAGAAAATGTGCATATACTTTCAGAGGCTGACTATATCAAAACAAAAACTAAGCCAGTGAACCTGGCCTGTTCAGAACAGCCTCTTTCTCTTCAGGCAGAGCTGAAACCTCCAAGGAAAAATTCTCCCTTCATTCCTTGGCAGCAGAGAAAGAGCAAGGCCCAACTGAGGCAAAGTCAACATCTGTCACAAACACACCCCAGCTGCCAGGAGCAGCTGATTAACAGCCACTGATGTAGGGATATCAGGCAAAATCCAAAGAAACAAAAGAAAAGACAAAAACATGTGGCACCTTAATGACCAACCATTATGTTTTAATGTAAGTTTTTGTGGACACGTCCACTTCGTCAGACATTAAGAGACAGAATGAAATGAAATGTATATGAAATATCAGTTTCACATTATAAATATTCATTAGTTACATGCAGTAATTAGGCCTATGTTTGTTTTACAGTCCTGTTGTAAAAATGCTTCAGGAAGACAGAAAACAGACACCAGGCCTGAGCGGAGATGAGAGGTGGGGGTCGTGGGAGAGAGAGAGAGAAGAGAGGGGGGGGGGGTTGAAGTCACAGTAAACCCCAAGAGGGGAAAGAAAGAAAGAATGAAAGAAGTTATCAGAGGAATCGTGTGTTAATGTAGAAAATATAGACAGTTTTTACCTTAGAACCTTGTGATGAGAGATGGTAGTAGTGAAGAAAATGGCAGTGGCAGTTGATAACAGTAGAAGAATTACATTTGGTAATGGCTTAAGAAACCTAGGCTGATATTCAGTCCATTTCTATGGGTGTCCATCATGCGTCTACATTTTATTTCAGCTGTTTCCCTATGTATTCTTGATTTGTAATGCTACTGTTCTAAAAAAGTGACTTTTAAATCTTCCAGAGAGTGACCTGGTAGATTGAAATGGTTGGAGACAGGTTCCTGTGTGTTGTGGTTTCTGACGTCAGATTTGTGGCCGTTGATCCGTTTCCGTAGAGATTGTCCTGTTTGTCCTATGTAGAGTGCAGAAGGGCATTGTTGGCAAAAGATGGCGTAGATTGCATTAGCTAAGGAACAAGTGAAGCTGCCTTTGATATTGTGTGTGGCATTGTTAGGTCCCGTAATTGTGTTGCCAGAATAGATGTGTGGGCAGCGTTGGTATTTGGGTTTTTTGGCAGGATGTAGTCCCCCTGTCTGTATTGTTGTTTGTGGTCTATTGAGTGTAAGTATTTGCTTGAGGTTGGTGAGGTTGATATTTGGGTGAAAATAAATGATTGAAATCCTGGTAGAATTTTTCTAGGGATTCCTTTCCATAGGTCCAGATTGGAAAAATGTTACCAATGTACCTCAAATAGAGGATTGACTTTTATGTGCAGCAGTTGAGAAAGCATTGTTCCAGGCAGACAAAAGGAAAATTCAAATACTCATGCACAGCTGAGAACCAAACTGAGGAAGTTTGTGAGGCTAACAAACATGTTCCTGTTTATGTGGCACAGACTTTAAGGCTATGTGACTTAATTTTCAATATCTGTGTTGGAATGGTGATGCATGAGCAAACCTATAACCACTTCAACTCTTCTCTTAAATTGAATATATTGTGTTTTTTTAATCACGTGAACAGTGAGGCTGGCCTTTTATGTCTAAGTCTTTTTTTTATAATTGCTAAAACAATTTCTAAACATAAATGAAGTTGTGCTTACGAAGGAGACGTGCATGAAAGTTTTGTGTTTCTTTTGTGTTACCTCTTTCATGTACCCCTTAAGACCCTTTTCACCCTTTGTCCATCAAATCACCTAAGAAATTTTTCATCCAAAAATGTTGCAACAGCTTTCAACAGCCAATGAGAACCCCAAGGGGAAGCAGGAATTTTGAATCATTTCTGGTGAGATTTCTGTGTGATAAGCTCCTGATGCCTGCCATCCTGGATCGCTGCCTGCCTGACAGCATGCCTCCATCTTGGATTCTTTCCTTTTTTGCCTTTTTTCTTGATTGGAGGGGATTTTTTCCCCCATTTCTTGGATGATTTTCACTGCTGCCAGGCCTGCCTCTGCCATCATGCTTCCTGAGGATTATGTTTTGTATATTTTCCCCTTTATTTCTTTGAGGATTCCAGCCCCGTTCTTTTGGAGGGGGCTTTCCTTTTTTGGATAATTTTTGCTGCTGCCTGGCCTGCACTTACTGCGTGCTGGACTCAAAGAAGAGAGGAGAAAGCATCCAGTGGTAGTTTTAGTTTGAGGAGAGCAATTAGTGTTTTTTGCCTTTATTTGTTTGCTTTCTTTTCCTAATTTTCTGGAAGTGCGTTTCATTTTTCTATTTTTCCTGTGCAGAGTATGTTTTGCTTGTTTGAGTGAATTGTTTAAATTTACTGTATATTTATTATGTTAAAGGTGTATAATTGGTGGTGAGGACTGGACTTTATGACTGTGCTAGTGTAGCACTGGGCTGTGTGGGGGTGGGGGTTTGGCACATTGATCTCTCACTGTTTTTGGTGTTGTGTTGTATTGTTACTCATTGCTTTGGCAAGGGGTGTCTTTGTATGCCAGGCAGCTAGTACCTGAGTGGCTGGCTGCTTCCTTGACTTTTCTCTATTATCCTTCCCAGGTCTAAAAGCTCTCTGTTATGCTGAGTGAGTTGCTTGCTTTTGGAGTAGATTGATTCTCTGTTGCTTTGCATTTGACAGAAATATGAAAATTTCCCTTATACATATCCCTAATGACAAGATTGGTCTTGGTGTCAAACAAGATATTAAGGGGATGCGAGTCCCCAGTCATTAAATCATTTCCCCTCATAATGGAATTTCCTCAGAGATATTTGTTTTGGAAATTAGACTCGCTAATTAAGGCCACACTTACCTTCCAATGATCTACCACAAAACATGCTAAATACAACATAAGCAGGTGAGAGAAACTGCATGCTATAACAAACGTACATCTTTCACTACCTGAAAGAGCACCTCCTCTAAAAACATGCTAAATCTACCATTTCATCTGATATTCCACCTTTACAAGTACCTAGTGATATGTTTTTGTTGCTTTCATCTGGATCTTTATTCTTTCGACTACAGCATCTTACAGCTTCACTGGAATGCAGAAGGAGATTTTAATTTGGAAGTCTTTCAGGTGTCTTCAGGCTGCCATGATATGTCAAACTGTAGCCGTGAGATAAATTTTAAAAACTAATCATAAGAGAAGCTCTCAGTATGGCAAAATATAAGACCTGTAATATAAGGAGCCAGGAACAACACGAGGGAAAGCTCTATCTGTTTGGCTGCTGTTTAACTTTAACATGTACAGTATGTGTTTAATCTTCATGCCGCTGTATTTACAGACAGACAGGATTATGTTTGCACAACACAAAACTCTTGAAGGAATGAACTGTACACAATGCAAGTTTATATAAGAATTCATAATCCTGTATACATGGCTGCCACATATGGGCCATTGTGCCACAAGCAGAATTTTGCTGTGAACTTCAGAGAGCACAGCTGAAATTGAATAAATCTGTGGTCCACATTGGAATTACAAAGTGACAGTGACTCAAAATGAGTAAAAATGTGTAGTAGCTCCAGCTTATTCCCTTCTTTTTCTTCTTTGAAAAAGGATAATTATATGGCAGTGTTTCTTTGCCTAATCTGTTTACGGAAATATTGAGAATGCATTACACAAACTAAATAACTCGCCCATATCTTTGTACTCCAAAATTTGCAGTTAATTAAACTAATTTGTCTGTTTTTGTGGGTCGGGAACTCTTGCTGTCATCCTTTCCAATCACTACTTATTTAAATTTCATCCTTGGCCAGTTTCATGATAATGTTTATCTGCTCCAGAGGATTTGAAATGAGAGTAATACACTGCCTTCCCATTTAATTTCTTTCTTAAAGCTGGAGAAAACCAAGCATCAACTGGCCAGTTAGATAACACAATTTCCCTTGTAGGTTATTTGCTTAAGATAGCTGAGAGCTAATTTAATTCTTGAGCTACTTATTTACTGCTTCTGTTAGGGATTCCCTGCAGTTAAGCATGAACTGGACGTAGGGGTTTGTGAGAAGAACACTCTCTGGAAGTTTTGTCCTAGAGGATCGCGTTGAACAAAAAGAGAGAAAGAAAAGGAGAGAAGGGGCAGAACAGACGGTTTCAAAGAAAATAAATTGCTTATTGCTTATTTTCTTCCTACCATAAATTTACCTGAATAGAAAATTAATTCTGAATTATTTGTATACTTTGCATTTGGAGATGTTTGCTTTGCATAATCAAGACAGAAAGCAAAGGGCACTTCTATGCCAAATAGATGCTTCACAGAAATAAGGATTCCTGACGAAGGCTTTTCTGCTTCTTAACAATTTATTTCCCTTTTCCAGAAATCTACAGCAAGAAAAGCAAATAAGAGGAAAATGAAAGAAGGGGGCCTGTTCTGGTGTGTTGTTTGTTTCAAACAGCTTATGTAGGGTAATACATTAATTCTCATTATACAGCTGTAATGTGAGAGGACGATCTGCACGTACACAAACATGCACACGCGCGCGCACAAGCAAATAAAAACAGCTGAACAAGGCTAAAATATTGATTTATGCTAAATATTTGATCGCTAATGACATAGCAAGCAATATGTAGCCCACAAAAAGCACAGGAAGCTGTGCCTGGCCCATTAGAGGGGGAAAGTCAAAATCCACAGTCAGGTAATAACATCATTCAATACCCCAGGCCACCATTTTCTCTCACTTTCTCCTTCTTGTGGTTACTGCGCAACCTGAGGCATTTTTCTGCATACACCTCAGCCAAAAATTCTTCAAGGAAAATTTTCTGAGATTTTTCACTTTCGCCACCCCTGCTTGAAACAGAAGGCCATTTTACAGAAGCTGCCCCAAATTTCCTCCCTCTTTTTAATGCGGTGAGAACAGAAGTCCACTTTTTCTCCCAATCTTCTCCATTATGTATGTGGGGGTGCACACACACAGTTTGTGTGTGTGCACCCCCACAAAGAACTCTGATATTTCACTAGGCCTATAGCATCATGGAAGATGGAAAATGGTATCCAACCACCCTGTCAACACACTCACTACTGCTTCTGTTCCCAGCATTGGCAGTGAAAAAGAGGGACTGGGGGATGCTGAAGTTGTGCTACTGCTGTTGCTAATGATACACACATACACACACAAACTGTGGGCAGCAGCTGGAAAAAATTTTTAAAAGATTTTCATACTACTCTTGTTCTGTGTAACTGATTGTCCGCCCTCCTCAGACATTTAAGTTTTGTAAACATGGAAAATGGAGACGTATGGTTTGACCTCACTCACTCCACCTCAGACCTCCCCATGTCCATGGGGGAGGCCTTCAGTGGTGCAGTTCTCGGTCCATATCTTCAAAAACCCTGTGCATACCTGAGTTCTTAAGAGTGCAAATTTCTATAACCATTACAGACAAGCACAATTGCAGCGTAACTTCAGATCTTGTTCACCAGCCCAACGATGGGGCCAGAATACACACCTTTGTCACACTCCATGCTCATAAAAACTGAATTTCTGAAGACCGTTGAAGTGGTTAAGTAGTATATCTGTACAGTGCAAAACTTGAACTAGAGCAATCATGTCACTTAAAAGCGCAGTTTCTGAACACATTAATTTACATTTTTTGTTGTAGATGTATTTCATGCTTCTATTGCATACAGCTCTTGATTCAACATCCTTCAAATAAATAAACAAGTAAACAAACAAAGATATAAGGCTGAAGTGGTGTAGTCTTATATTGGTATTGCACAAAACTTTTTAAGCGACAAAGAGAGCAATCATCACTTAAAACTACAGATTTCCCAAGACATAGTTTCCCCATTTGTTTGTCATACATATGTAATCCAATAGGGTTTGCAACCCATAGAAAATGCATATATTTAACAGAGTGAAACCCATGGAAAAAGAGTGTATCTCTGCTTCGATGGCAAAACTGCTCTTCACTTTTTGAAAACAATCTTACCAACATAGTGCTCTGAGGACTATGTCTGAATATCATACATTTAACCTTGACACATGTATTTCATGCTATTTCCATTGCATACAGCTCTGTATTTTTAGGAGGGGAAGCAACTAAAACAGCTCTTGAAAGATTTATCAGTATGGCAGTATAGCATAAAATTTGTTTAAACTATCAACTGATGTAGCACTAGAATCATTGTAATTTAAAAAAAACTGTAAAGGAAAATTCTTTCAGTGGCAGTGAAAGTCAGTGGGAGAGAAGAGGCAGAAGTGTTCACTCCCACACTATGCCTCGCTGTATATGTCTTGATCTGTGTTCTCAAGACACACCTAACAATATTCTGGAGGGACTAGAAATATACAGTTTCAACCCCAGCCCGCAAAGCAAGGAAACAAGAAGAAGAAGAAAAGGAGCACTGAGGTGTGACAAAATGTACTGGATTCTCATAGAAAAAGAGCAGATCTACTTGGGAGCAGCAAAAATGCCATCAGACCATCAGAGAAGACATCCAAATAATCTGTAAGGAACAAGGGACAAACAGCAGAACAAATGACCATCCAGTGGTACCCAGAGTCAAAACAACTGGGACTGTTATGGCTGAGTTCCCTCGGCCTCATCTCCAGCTCAGCTGCAGGCATTCCCTGGGAGTGTCACTGGAAGAAATGTCCTTCACTTGAGGAGAGGCACATCTCTTACTCCCACAGCCAACCTCCTCATGAGAACACCTTACTTGCCACTGAGCAGTTCACTTGGTAACCAGTTCCTTACTTCATTGTCAGTCTCATGGACTGACAGGAGGTCCAGCCACCTCTTTATTATCATTGCACAAGAGTACAGTGTTATTCGTGTGCAGCAGAGCAAATCAACATTCCACAAGGAAGTTCTAGAAATGGGGGCAGCCCAAACAAAAAAATTGTAACTTTGAAATTGGATTTCAGATCAACACTAAATTTGGCACAGATGTAGCAAGCAAGCAAACAGTCTGCTCTTGCTCTGTGCCAAATTTGGGGATGTTTAGGCAAAGGGTTTTCAAGTTACGATTTTTTTAAAAAGTAAAACTGCCTTACTTCTCCCTTCTGTGCAAAAAGAAGCAACTCTGAGCATCTCCAGATTTAAAACAGATCAAATTAATTTAAAAGATCAATCTTGCTTATCTTGAAAGAGAATGATTGGCCCCACCTGCTTTTCTTTTTTTATTAATTTGGAAGGAATCTGGGCTGCAAAGGTTGAAATATTGATCCTCAAAAAAGGCCTTTCAAAAGGTTAAAACAGTGATTTTGTTATAAATTGAGCATGCATGGAACAGGCTTACCAGGAAGAGCATCCCAAAGTAGATACAATGTTGCAGCTTTGTGGCCCGGGAGATGTTTGAAGGGCAATGAAAGATCACAGAAACAGAGTCAAAAGCCAGGTTTTCTTTGAAGAGCTTAAAAAAAAACATTTGCTTTAAAGAAAGTAATGGAGTGACCGTCCAGGGGGACATTTTGCCATGTATATCTGGGGAATTAGCATACAATGTGTAAGGCAAATTTAATGTATTTCTGCATTACAAAAGCACAAAGCATTTCTGTTTGTGCCAGCCCTGAGTGCTTTCAGTAAACACCCTCACAAGATTTCTAAGACCAGGCTCCTGACACATGATTTCAAAGGGAATTCAGCTCCAGGTCTCGGACAATCTGAACTTTTGACCCTGTCAGTCAGGACCCACTTGCTGACTCTCAGGAGGAGAACTTTCCATGTCTTTCCTGGCCAAACAGGTATTCATGGTGGGAAATGTATTTCTGTGTTTGGTTTTAAAAGATATTTTAAAAGAATAGAGAATAAATATTCAGAAGCTCACTTGTTTATTCTGTGAAATTATTGTTTTTTGCTTTGTAGCTGGCAATGGTCTTACTAAATATTAGCAGAGCTTTGGTGCCTATATCCTATCATAATTTCAACCATTCCACCCATCATGTCACTATATAGTTGTCCTGTAACAAGTCATCAAGCAGGGTAACCAGAACTGTCTTAGTCCCATGTTGCAGTCTAAACTCTGATTGAAACGGATCAAGACCATTGGTTTCCTCCATGAACACTTGCAACTGGTCAGCCACCATCCTCTTACTCAAATTTGCCCATGAACACTATATTGGTGACTGGACAGTAGTCATTTAAATTGCCCGTCACCAAGTTGGCCTTTTTGAGAATGGCCCAGATTATTGTTTCCTTCAAGCAGAAGGGCATATATTGTTTCTTTTAAGCAGGAGGGCCTTGTTCATGTCATCAAACATCACAGGCTGAAATTGATCCAGTGTAACTGGACAAGATGGAGTGTTAGTCATCTGGATATAACTTATTGCTATACTAACAGAGTCAAGGTTCCTGCAGATGGCCTCAATTTTAGAATGAAAATAGGCTGCAGACTGCTCACATGTGGGAACATCCAGTTGAAGCCCCAGATGACGTCCAACTCCAGTGAGGTCATGGAACATTCTATAGCGTTCCACCTGATAGTTAACCACCACACTAATAAGCTTTCTTAGTGGCCTGGATAGCATTTCAGTACCTTCTGGACAACTTTTTTACCACAGCTAGATCAACATCTGAGGGAGGTTTTCTCCAGATGCTCTCTAGCCTTTTCTTTGCTTGTTTCACGGCTTGCAACTCATCTGTAAACCAGGAAGAAGAGCATGCCCTGAAATGAAGAAAGTATTTAGGTGCAATGATGTCACCTGCCTGATTCGCTGTCGAATACCATTTGGCAGTCACCAAAAGCTCATCCAGAAACCCACCCAAGGCATCTCAGAATCCAATTGGATCCAATAGCTTCCATGGGTGGACCATTCTATTAGGTCCCACCTCCCTACAAGGGGGCGTTGCCATTGAGAGGCCAAACTTTCATAGTTGAACTGCCGGTTATTGAAACAGTGGGTGTTGGTGTTGCTTTTAAAGGCAAGGACAATTTTTAAAAGGTAACACTAGTCTCAAACTGATCAAAGACCTCTCAGATATTCGTTACTGCCGATACAGAAATGCAAAGGCCAGAAATGTAGCCTTGAGAGGCCCATTCCCATTCCCACACCCCACCCATCTCTCAGATTAAGAGCACTGGATAAGCTGCATAAACATTCATACTGTTTGGGGCATCTTTTCAAATGTCTCCAAACCTGGAAATGCATGAAATCTGAAAAGCGGTTTTGTGGCTTTGATCTATCTGCTTTAAACCTTTTGTACTCTGGGCCTTTTGGTATTCACGACATGTAACAGAAGCTGATTCCCCTGCAAATGCTAACATGTGCTATAGGCCAAGATTATCTAAAGTCACTAGCAATCTTAAGGCTACTAAATCACAGCGTTTTCACTGAGTGCTCTCCTAATCATGGCTCTCAAAGAGCTTGTCGTTACAAGCCTAATGTAAGATATTCATATTCTCCATTTACATATTGGGAATAATAGGTACAACATAGTCCTTAGCCACTGATTTTTTGCTTTCAGGAAGTAATAGGGTTGGGTGGGCCAGAACACACACAAATACAAACACTCACACATCATGGTGCTTTGCAACCAGAAAGACTACCTTTAAAGCACAGCAGCCAAGGTTTGGGCAGGGACGTGTTCAGAGTAGGTGACTCCAATGCTATCTAGTCTTCATTGTCCTCTGTTGCCATCAGGCATTAGTCAGAGACTTTCAAGCCTGCCAAGGAATGCTTAAGACTACCAAGCCATGTGCAACTACGACACTCCTGGAGGAGACCAATGCCCTTGACCCATTCCAGTCTGGGTTCAGGCCGCGCCATGGCACAGAGATGGCATTGGTCACCCTGCAAGATGACCTTTTGAGAGAAAATGACAGGTCTGAACTATCCTTGTTGGTCCTCCTCAACCTGTCAGTGGCGTTTGATACTGTTGACCATGGCATCCTTCTGAGGAGGCTCTCTGGGTTAGGGATTGGTGGCCTGGCTAGAGGACCGTCCTCAGAGAGTACAGCTTGGAGAGATGATGTCCACCCCTTGGACTCTCAGTTGTGGAGTCCCACAGGGGTCGATCATCTCACCAATGCTGTTTAATATCTATATGAGGCTGCTGGGGAAGGTCATCGGGAGTTTTGGAGCTTCGTGTCACCAATATGAGGATGACACCCAGCTCTTTCTCTCCTTCCATCCCTCTGCAGAGGATGCCATTCTGTCCCTTGAGTGCTGCCTGGACGCTGTGCTGAGGTGGATGAGGAATAACAGATTGAGGCTGAAACCGGGACAAGGCAGAAGTCCTGTGGTTGGGTGCCCCTAGTGTTTGCAGATTAAGGGCCTCCCTCTCCTTTGAGGGGGCACTCTTTCCACTAAGGATGAGGTTCACAGCTTGGGCGTACTTCTGGACCCAACGCTTTCAATGGAGTCCCAGATCGCATCTGGTTCACTCGGCCTATTTCCATCTAAGGTGGATTGCCCAGCTTTTTTATATGTGTGTGTGTGTGTGTGTGTGTGTGTACACACACACACACACACATATAAATCATGACAATCCATCATGTTACAAGTAATAAACACAAGGCTTAACATAGTAATCTATCATCTTACTTATTATGTAATTTAACTGTTGACCACCTGCTATTCCCACATTTCACAAAGTCACATTTACACCATTCCCCATTTCCTGGCTGCTACGGAAACTTCAGCAGGTCCAGAATATGGTGTCCAAACTATTGAGTATACTACTACTACTACTACTACTACTACTACTACTACTACTACTACTACTACTACTACTACTACTACTACTACTGGGCCTGAAACAGCCAAAATGATAGTTATAGAAAGAGCAGTATTATTTTCGTGGACTGTGTTATAAGACAAGAGACTTAAAAGTTGTAAAAATGCCTCATTATTGGCAATAATAATGCAGCAGCCTTTCTTACCCAGATTTCTTTTCTTAATGTACCACAGCTCAAAAGCTCCATCTTTTCTGGAAAGATTTTAGGATTACACTAAAAATGTGTTTGTTTGTGATTTGAATAAATTATTGTTCAATTAAACAATGTAGTGTGTGTGCTAATGCAAAAGATCATTTTAAAAAAGGAATAATTACAAAGGAGACATCAAGAGGATAAATACAAATGAGAAATGTTGAGTTTGAATAAAGTTCTCCCCCCTCTTTAATTACTGGGATGTGGGGATGTGGGACTGTTTGGACCACTGGTGAGTCATAGCTTCATTACAGCATTATACACAGCTGGCACATGTTGACCAAAACAGAACTAAATGCATAATTCACATTCATATTACTACCTAACCACTGTTCAAGATTCTCCACTGGTTATTTTACATCTAACATGTAACATAGTTTACATGACTCCACTGTGGTGTAGTGGACAGAGTGATGGACTCAGAAGACCTGGGTTCAAATCCATGCTCAGCCTGAGAAACTCACTAGTGGGATATCACTGGTATAACCACTCCTTAAATATCTCACTGACCTTGAAACCTTTATTAGGGTTGCTGTAAGTTGGATGCACCTTGATGTTACATAACATATAACACTCCCAGTAATGCATATTCTAGTGTATGGAGCCAACTGCTGTAATGGAAGAAATGCAGATGTGGCCGAGGGCAATCTGGGTGAATTCCTACTCAGCCATGAAGTTTATGTGGTGGTTTGGAGCTAGATGTCCCATTTCAGGCTCATACCTCAGAGGATAAAAGGGGGTAAAATTGGTTAGCATATGCTGAACTCAGAGGGAGCCAGTGTGTTGTAGCTGTCAAAAGTTTTAGAGAAAAAGATGTCTATGAAAAAGTGTGTATTTTGAATAATGTACATAAACATGCATAGAAATGTTCATACAGACCATAGCCCCCTCCCATCCAGTGAGCAAAAACAACAGGACAAGACAAAGATAATAGGGTAAAATGGAACTGATATTAAATTGAGTTTGACAGATTTGCCCACTCCTAAAGGTGTGGATATATATGTTTTCCTGGGTTTCTTTGAAAAAAGAATATGTGAAAAGATGATAACAAATAATAATCATTCTTCCACCCTTGTGAGTAGGATTGACTGCACAGAGAGGTTCTACATGTAAAGTATAGTGTGTAACACAGTAGGTCACTCTGCCCACTGTGGCCCAACCAAGGAGAATGGAATAATGGAAGCCAATACTATGTGGCATGACTCCCCAAGTAAAAGAAATTGCTGAAGACAGAGGCCCTAACTGAAGGTTCCAAATACTGAGACAAGCCAGTGAGGTGATGTCAGAGAAAAGAAGGGAACACATCAACAACATCTGCCCATTTTAATTGTACCCAGTGCTAACTTGGTCCTAAAACACTGTCCAGCTATCACATCTCTACATAGAATCCAAAGTATAATTGTTTGGATGATCTTGACCTTGGTCTCCAACCATCCATAGCTTCTCATGATCTACACAGTAAAAAGCTTTTCTGTAGTTATAAAGCATAGAGTGATCTTCTGAAATTCTCTGGTATATTTCAGCAACTAGCATATGTTTGAAAGATGATCTGTAGTTCCTTCTTCCTTTCAGGACTCCAGCTTGAACATTGGGCATTCATTCATTCATTCATTCATTCATTCAATTTGTCTCCTGCTCCAATTAGTGCTGAGGCATCACCCTGGGCAGTTACAACACGTATAATAGAGACAAAAATAAATATAAAAATATTAAAAACTTTAAAGGCAACAACAATAACCCTAAAAACAGATGGCACAGACTAATCGTATAAACCCAGAGTGGACGAAGGAAAGGGTGGGGGGAAGGTGGTTAGCTAAGGTCAGTGTGGAGAGCCTTATTAAGTGTCATTCTTTTTTTTTTAACTACAAAACCCAGAACTCTCAATTCTGGGAGTGTCACATGAAGACACACACATATGGACACCTAAATGTGGGTCACTTGGGGAAAAGGCCTAAGCTGGGAGGCTTTATGACCTAGCATAGGCCTATCTTCCTGCTCAAAAAAGGAAGATCCCAGCAAGCACCAGTTTCCTATTTGAACAGGAAGTTAAGAGGAAATAGTCCCATGCTAAGTCATTCAGTCTTCCAGCTTTGGCCTCTCTCTTCTGTACAGTTCTTCAGTATATCATTTCCACCTTCTCTTTATTTTACCAGGTCAGTTAATACACTCCCCTGTTAGTCTTTCAGCATCCCTAATCTAGGTTTAAATTTTGCATTGATTTCCTTAAACTTGTGGGAGACATCTCTTATTCTCCTTTATTTTCCTCTTGTTTTTCTTTGCATTGATTGTTGTAATAGTTTTTTTAGTCATTGAAAAATTGCATTCAGGATTCTGTCCTCATTTCTGTTACCTTTTACTTTTGCTTCTCACCTATCCTGAACATTTTGAAGTGTTTCTTCCATCATCTATCTAGGCTTTTACTTTCTTTTACTAAAGGAATAATCTTTTTGCATTCTTCACTAATAATATATCTGGATTCAACCCATATTTCTTTTTTTTTTCCCCACAGTCAATTGTGTTTAGTAATGTAAGTCTTTTTTTCATATGGACTTTAAATTCATAAGAAATGTTACTTATATTTTGGCACTGTCATTCTTTTAGTGTTTCTTTTCAGCTTTACTCCAATTTTTGATATTCATACTTCATGGTCTATACCACAACCTATTTCTCATCTTGTTTTTGCAGAGAGAATACAGCTTCACCTGCTACTGCTTCCTATTAGGTAGTAATTAGATTTCTACATTGGCCTTGTGGTGATGTCTGTAATGATCCCGTCTCCCTAAAGAGACAAAGATAGTGGTCAGGGAGTCCCTCTGGGTGCAAAACTACCACCTTTATTTTCTGAGGTAGATCCTTTAGGCCTCAGAAGTGCATAGTAAGCCCCATAGACAAGCCTGAACCTTGAAAGTAACCTTGATTGCTTCCAAAGCAATAAAACATAGGCGTTGTGTTTCCTTAGAATACACACCAGCCTTGTAAAGTAGGACAGTAGGACCGCTATTTACAATAGCCACTATTAACCTTCTTTCATCCACACTGGATTTAGTTATAGCCCTGCTGTATCAAGAGACTAGTCCTCTGTTGAAGAATTATATTTGTTTTATTAAGAAAATAAAGTAGATTCATTAGCATACAGTTGTAGCTTTAAAACATAAGCATTGAGCATATCCATCTGTTACAATGTTTAAATAAACTTACAATTTCTAATTAAAATAAAAACAGCTAGGTAATCATCTTTGCTCTATGTCCCTAAATGTTGGCATCTAGAAGCTGGGCTATTCCATCCCTTCTTCTTGACAAGAAAAGCAAGCCTCTGTGTCTCACATTCCACAGCATTCACCGAACCTTCTTTTCACATACACAAACCCTCTCATTTTACATATATTTAGGACCTCCTTCCTAATTACTCTTTCAAGCTGTCAACCAATTAAGTCCAAGTTGGCATAATTCAGAACACTCCGATCACCGCCCAAAATTTTCATGATCCAGGCTCCAGGTGTCTTATCTTCTCCAAGTTAGTGGCTTTTGTTACGTCTCTTCTCTCTGGACTGTTCGACCTTGTGACTTAGACAAACAACTCTGCATAACAAGTTCATGAAAAACATCTCTTTTTAAATCCATCTTACACAGAACCTAACAGACTCCATTTTAGTATAACTAAAGTTCCCAGTTTCCTTCCATTTCCTTACACGACCCCAAATTCACAGACAATTTGATACATCAACCCTGGGATGCTGCCCACGAGAGGGAGAAGGGACGCGAGGCTCGAACGGCTGCCTGGGAGCTGGATTGTAGCTCCAGTAGGTGATTCCGATGGACAGGATGATACAGCTGGCTAAGGGGATGGCAGTGCAGCTGACCAGGGAGCCAGTGCAACCTCTGCCCCAGCCACTTCACCTCCACCTCCATTTAACATAGACATGTTAACCCTGATGATGACTGATTTGGGCAATTAATGATAGCCCAAGAGAGGAGACAGTGTTGCAAGGAGGAGGAGGCTGCAAAGAGAGGGCGTCAGGAAGAGCAAGAGGCGCTAAGGAGAGAGGAGGAAAAGAATTCTTTGGCTAAATTTGATCGCAAGTATCTTCCTACTTTCCAGGAAGGACAGGACGTGTTGTCCTTTTTAATTAACTTTGAGCAAGCTTGTAAAGATCTAGGCACCCCTCAAGGACTTTTTGTAAAACTGCTCCGTTCTCAAGTAACGGGACCACTAGCTGAAATTTTGGCGCAGAGAGCGGCAGATGATTTGTCCTGGAGTGATTTTAAACAATTAGTCCAACGTCGCTTTGGTTTCACTCCGGAGAGACTAAGGCAAAAATTTAGGAGCTTGAAATGCCAGTCCAAAGAGAGTTTTTCAGCTTTAGCTGATCGATTGGAACGTGCATGTGCAAATTGGTTCGGGGCAGCCAAAGTAAACTCCTTCGCGGGGCTTACTCAACTAATCCTCTGTGAGCAATTTTTAACCTTAGGTGCTCCAGAACTAAGGACTGCTTTGTTAGACAAACAACTGTGCATAACAAGTTCATGAAAAACATCTCTTTTTAAATCCATCTTACACAGAACCTAACAGACTCCATTTTAGTATAACTACAATTCCCAGTTTCCTTCCATTTCCTTACAATGTCCATCTGTTTGGTTGCCTGAAGCTGGGCCAATGTTCTCAATTCCTTGTTCCCTGCCCAATGCCTGATTGGTAGGATCTCACCTTTTTTTCCCCCAGGAGCCCTATATGATACAGCTTTGTCCTTTACATGCTACTGATTCAGCCCTTTCATCTTCTGGTTCCTTTCTTACTGGAGATTGGACATCATGGTGGCTGTCTTGATTTTACATTCAGTAACTCTCAACAATGACATGCTGCATTCAGACCAGTCTCTAATGTTCTTCAGTCAATAAGTGCATATCTTTGCTGCTCTTTCCCCATTTATTTTACCTTGAATGATCTGTTCTGCACAATCTGGCCTTTTTATAGGATGACCAAATCATTCCAGCGTTCTGTGTTTTCTGTGTTTAATGATTTCTTGGTCTTTGTTCATTCACTCCAAAACGTCTTCACAGGTCACTCTCTCAACTGCTGGATGGCTCAGGGGTTTAGGCATCTGGCTGCAGAGCCAGAGGTTGGGAGTTTGAATATCTACTGTGCCTCCTTCACAGGGGCTGGACTCAATGATCCATAGGATCCTTTCCAGCTCTGCAATTCTAAGATTCTAAGATCTACTTGCAATAAACTGATTGTTGGCTTCACAAAATTCTATGAGTTGCTCCCCTGCATCATTTCTGGCTCCTAGACCAAATTCTGCAACAACTTGATTCTGCTTTGTTTCTTACTTCTGCATTCTAGTCATCCATGATTATATCAGCACATCTGGTTTTGCTCTATGATCAGTTTCCTCCTGACTCTTGCACAGAAGCTTTCAATTTTTTTCTTCAGCCTCTGTAGTTGGGGTACTGATTGTCATATTGATAGGTTTTCCAAAAGTTTGGATTTATATTATTCAGTTAGACCTCACATTATAGCTCCTAACTGCATATGCTACATTTAGCCTCGGTATTACAGCCATTCCGTTTCTTCTGATTTTGTCATTTTCCATATAAGATACTTTGTAACTGCATGACTGAAATGCCCCATTCCAGTCCACGTGAATTCAATCACACCAACTATTGCAGTGTTTAAATGCCTGGTTTCTTGCTTTACAGTTTCCAGTTTACCTTGATTCATACTGATTGAGCACTTTCCAACCTGGGAGTCTCATCTTCCAGCATTAACTCTTGTTTCATTTTGGATTAGCTCATCATAGGATGTTCGAGGTAGGAAAGGTAGAGGAGTGGTTTCACCATTGCTTTCTTCTGTGCAATATTAACAAAGGTTAGTTTGAATGTCACTGTCTTTGTCTGTGAAAGGTCCTCTGCCAGCGTCACCTTCAACAACTGTTGCCATCCAGTAACTCCTCTTCGTAGGTTTCTCCACACCCATACTCACTGGAACCATACATTCTTTTCTGCTGATGTGACTGTTAATCCTGAAGAGGGCTGGATGCATCTTCGTCGGCTGCCTCAGCTGTGAAAATTCCACCTTGGGTGACCCTGCTAGGAGTCCAGGCTCGTCATGGAGTCCAGCCTCCTGGCGGCATTGCTCTTGGCTTCCATGACACATTCATGCCACCTCGCCGTATTAAGGTGTGCATCTGAGACAGGGTTTATTTTGCATTAGTCTTTTTAAAGTGCATTAGCACTGCACTCTTACACAGAGCACCAAAGGGCAAGGCTTTCCTGACATGTGTCTCTCAGAGCCCCCGGTCATCTTTTTTATTCACTTCCCAGATGTAGGTTGCATAGCAATCTGTCCTATTGACAGCCAGAAGCAGTCTTTGGATTTTATGTCCTTTTTTGGGGGGGAGAGGGGACATTCACATATTTATTTCCACTTACTCTACTACCATCCACTTCTTGGAACAGTACCACTGAAAGCAAAGGAGGTCTTGTAAGGTAACGCAAAGTGAAATTGAACTTACAACCCAATGCAAAGTTCCAGATATTAAACTTGTTAGCAGAGGAAGCAACAGTAAGCAGCTGCCAAGGAAACTGGTGAATTTAGCCTCTGCAAATCAGAAATGTTAGCAGAGTACATTTCTCCCTTTGAATGACAAGTGTAAATGTGATTTCTTTCCAAAGAAAATAAGAAAGTTTGTGTTTATTAGAGAAATACTTTGAAACGGGAAAGGTAATAGGAATTTCAGCTCCAGCTAACTGAGGCGGTGATACAGGGAGACATGACTGGCCCTTCACCTTAATGTACCTTATTACCCTTCCTAAGATTTAGTGAGGGGTGCTACACATGACATTTCCACACAATTGCATCATAAAGACCAATTCTACACCTGCTCTCAGGCCAATCATGAACAAGAATCAGGTTAGTGGGCTTCCCAATGGTGGCCCAACACATTCAACCCCCTCCATGCTTCACAGTTTTAAGGTGGTCCCTTAAAACGTCTCTATTTTGCTAGTTCTTTTGTTGGTTTTGTCTTTATCAACCGCTGTCTGTCTGTCAGTTCATGAATCAGTTATGCTGTGGCAATAATTTAGTTTTAATTGATTGGACAGAACTATGGAAGGCTTTGCTGAGCTTTTATCCTCGTGTTCCCCTCAAATCTGAAAAAGATCGATTACTGATTTAATTAGGAAATGAATAGTCAAGTCAGGTTAGGGATTAAGTGACACCACTGCAGGGAGTAGCTAGGGCTGTGATAATACTGGGGCAGTCATCCCATCTGCCTTGCAGTCTGATATTAAAGCTGAAAGTGTTGCATTTGTGATATCAGTGAAAATTAAATTAGAAAACAGTTGCATTTGCAAGGTAGTTTTATACACAATTTCCCTCTTCTTAAACCTTTCAAAGTGCTTTTCTATCCCTTTGCATGCTATGAAAGTGCAAGCCTGACTTTGGATAAGTGTGCGGTTGTCATGAAAAGAATTGAAGATACTTGCACAAGCTTGAAAAGATGATAACAAGATGGAAAAGTATGATGTTATGATATTCCTCCTAGTCTTAGTATTAAAAGAATAAGTTCCTGGGATAGAACTACTAGTATGTATTTATTTTAAATAACTATAAAGAAAGGAAAATGTGGGCAGATAAATGGTATGATGAGCTATGGGCATCCGTATCAATATCACTGTAGAAATATCACTGAATAGCTAGTGAACTCCAAATCATATCAGCCCTGATTCTAGCAGTGGCCCATCGTCGAGACGGCAGACACAATAGACTCTAAGAATGGCTGCTAATGGAAAGGATAGTGTCTTGCTCAAAAGCCACATTAAAATACATTACAATTAGATATAATTAAAAGAGCTAACAGCATTTTGGACGCTTGCAATTAAAATGCATCTATGATTATGTGTCAATACAGAAACACATACTCGGGCATCAGTGAAGAAGCTGCCTGGCTGTTTGTTCAGCTTTTCTCACATAGATTGGGAGTTGAGGCAGGCCTCCTTAGCTCTCAAATAGTGCGGGAAAATAAGTTAATGCCCTGAGAGCTAAATTTACTATTGCTACTTCACACTGAATTCCGTAGGCATATTCCTTCCCCCTCCAGCCAGGGCTGATTCAAGGCTCTGGTGGGCCCTGGACAAAAAATACAATAGTGCCCCCCTTCCTCCTCCCTCCCTCTCCCTTACCTCCCACCTAAATAGGTCACACCACATGAACAATGTAATATAACATAAATAAGACTGACTTGCTAAGGTAATCTGGGTAGCAGTAAATAATTGAACAATGCTTAAGTAAACAAACACACAACACAACAATGAAAAGAGGGAGGGGTGAGGAAAGGGAAGCTGAAAGCTGAGCTTCAGGATACTCTGCAAATGCCCAGAGAAGAGGGAAAGTTGTGCACATTGTGTGCAGAACATGCCGAGGCTGCAATCCGGAGCAGACTCCATGTGGAAGGGAGGGAGGGAGGGAGGTTGCCTGTTGTGTGGGGTTGCAGGACGCCAGGCTCAAGCGCAGGAGGAAGCAGAGGGCTGTGGGCACTTTGAAGGAACAGCCACCCCCACCCAACTGAGGGCACTGGCATGAAGAGTGCCTCTGAGCCTAAGCAGAGTGACCCGTGAGTATCAGCTGGCCTTACTCCCCCCCCCTTCCTCACCTGACCTCTGTCGGGAGAGGCGGGTCTTGCTGAGGTGCCTGGGCTCCAGGATGACGTTGGGGCAGCCATGAGTGAAGACGGCCATGTGCACCTCCGGGGGCATGGTGCCCTCGAGGCCCCAGAAGACATCTTGCAGCAGGTCCTTGAGGTGCAGGAGGGCACGCTTCTCTTCATCAGGTCTTGGTGTCCAGCAGCACCTCTTGCAGGCGTGCCTCCCGCTCATGCAGTGACGCCCTCTGAAACAGAAAGAAGATCAGCCATCCTGACGGCGCCCATGGAGTCTCAAAGGGTCTCACGGCTCTTCCCCGGCAGGGCCGTGGCGGGCCGTTGGGGGCAGGATGTGGTGCTCAAAGGAGCTGAGCACCCTCTGACCATGGTCCAGCCCCCACGGCTCGCCAGCCAAGAGTACCGCCTGCGTGCACTACACCACTGCCCAGGCTGGCCTCGCCCTCACAGCCCCAACAGCTCCCGGCTGGCAGCAGCGGCTGCTCCATCCCCCTCTTCATGTGGGCCCCTACAGACAGTGGCCCCTGGTCAAATGCCCGCTTTGCTCTCTGAATCAAGCCGCCCTGCCTCCAGCAGATTTTCCCCTCAGGACTCATGACGAAATCCATATATACTCGAGTATAAGCCGAGTTTTTCAGCACAATTTTTTTGCTGAAAAAGCCAAAAAAAAACAACCCTCGGCTTATACTCGAGTCAGTGTCAAAATTACATGTTCTCCCCTGCAGTGCGGGTGTTCTCTGGACTCCCTCACTCATCTACGGGCTCCTGCAGCCTCTGTGGGTGGTCTGATGACCCGGCTTAAGTACACTGCATTTCTGCTTCTAGGACACTCCCATCCTCCTCCTTCTGCATATTCTATGTACCCACCTTCCTCCTCCCACCTTCCTCCTCCATCCTCCATCTCCCTCCATCTTGTTACGCAGCAGTAGAGCAGTAGATAAGCGCAGCATCCGGTATGAGTCCTCCCTCCGCAGGCAGTGAAGTGTGTCTCGCAGCTCAGAAGGGCAGTATCTTCAAAAACATTTAACCTACTGATGCCTCAATTAATGTAATTTTATTGGTATCTGTTTTTATTTTTGAAATTTACCAGTAGCTGCTGCATTTTCCACCCTCAGCTTATACTCGAGTCAATAAGTTTTCCCAGTTTTTTTGTGGTAAAATTGGGTGCCTCGGCTTATATTCGGATCAGCTTATACTCGAGTATATACGGTAGATGGATCTGGGATTCAGAGGCACCACTTCCCAAAATTCAGAACACTCTTTCAAGGCCTGTCACACATACCTTTGGCATTTAGGCAATGAGTTTAACTGGGGCCTCTCGCACCCACAATAAACTTCTCTTCACCAGTAAACAGCGCCTCTATCATAACACCTCTCGGGGCCAACCAAATGAGATGCCCAATTGGCAGTTGTAATCTGCAGGACTGTAACTAGGCCAGGATAACTTTGGGAGCCTCAGAGTCAGGGTGTGTGAATACCATCTGATCTGATTTGTGCTGAAATATCTACTGTCCAATTTGTGATCATTTGGAGGTCACCTGACCCAATTTTTCTTGAGCTTCTGCAGATATTCAGGTGGATTTATATGTTTCCAAGTGCTGGGATGCATCTTAGTTGTGTAGTTGGAAATATGACCAAGCACACAACCAAGACAGGACCCAGCTATTTTCTTATTAGTGCCAGCAAGTTATGCAAACCTTAAGCAAACACAAATAGGACCCTGGCCTCAATGTAGCTACCTAGAAGAAAAAGCAAGAAAATTCTAGAATGTGGCCAGTCTAAGATGCAGCAAGATCCCTTTGCACTGCCTGGACATGAAATGGCTGTTCAGTCAGGTGGATGGGGAATAAACTGAGTCCAGTGAGGTCAATCTGGGCCTTCCCCAGATTGGAGTTTCCAGGAGAGATTTTTGATTCCATTGGGACTTTAAGCAGTCATTCTCCTTCTGCTTCGGCATCTGCTTCTTTTGATAGAGCAGCAGCTGCCTACTGTTTTTGGTCAATTTTTAAAATTTTTAACACACCCACCCAACCTATATGCTTTTTTAAAAAACTGAAATTTTGAATAAGCTTAAGCCATGAGAAATGGAATGTGATGTATTGTTCGGAAGCAGAAGCTAATCACCCGTGCAATTTCACCCCTTATAACAGACAACAACAAAGAGACCTGAGTTACCTTAAAGACTAATGCACTGTATTTGGCATAAGTTTCTATGGCCTACAGCCTATTTCCTCATGTTGTCAGCACCCTTAAAATTGAGTCAATTTACTTTTTAATTCATTTAAGTTGCTCTAAGATGCACTTGCTCTTTCCATCCCCAAAAGGTTTTTTCCTCCCTTGACAGATGTGAGGTTATTGATAATTGTAGTCTTTTTTTAGACCATTGTGTTGTGATAGGTTCCCAGGTGAGCAGTCGGAGGATGACTCAGGCTGCTTCCCTATCTGACAGCCCCATAGTGTTTTCACCTGCCTGATTACATGGCACATCAGAGAAAGACACTGATTCTCCCTAATTGGTAGAATTTATGGCACCTTTACCCTTTGAAGATTGTAGCCCTCACAGGCATCGATTGAATTGGAATCTTTAAAAAGGAGCAGCCAAACCACCCAGCATCTTATCCTAATTTTAGGATCCACAAACACAGTATGTTTTCCTGGTGGATTAGCCAGGAGCTTCTTCCAGCTGCTTCAGTTGCTTATTAAGGGAGGAAGCTCAATACAACATCTCTGGCCTCTACCACTGTCCACCTTCTGCTCCACATTTAAGTGACTTTGTTCTTACTGTATTTTATAATGTAGTTCAGCAACTTTGCTAGGTCAACTTTGCTGTCAAGATTGGCAGCCATGATCAGTGAAGGAAACCACACACAGGCTCTTAAGTACAAAAGCAGAAAGAATAATTCAAAGCTTTTTGTGTGTGTGTGTGACTTGTCTACCACCCCACCCCACCCACAACTCAATAATGCCTTCTGTCTATAAGTCAGAATTCACTGGAAACTGAAAGTTACAGAATGCTGGAAGGTAGGAGAAAACATGAGAACTAATATAATGGTCCAGCAATGTAAGATACTCAACTAATCCAGTCTCAAGAGCCCTGGAGAAGAAAATACTGATGGCCATTTGTCTGGTGTCTGCTGACAGAATCAAAGTTAAACTAAAGGTCAGGTCATAACAGGGTCAAAACAGGAATGGGATATGTAAGAACATGTAAGCCTCATTCTCATGTGTCATGATGTCCCAGTTATGTCATACATCTTCACACATGCAATGATTTGAAAAAATCCATTCAGCTGGAAACACTTGCAAAGCTCCTCTAGTTGGGAGTAGAAAGAGGGTATAAAAGTCCTTTGGTGAGAGCTGAAAGCATGTAAATGTTCAGGAGGAGATGTGATGCAAGCAGAATTTTCATGTTTGGGAAAATTAGATTTCAAAGGATTCCCATGCTCAACTGCCATCATAAAGCAAAGCATGCTAATCTGCAAACTGTATAAGATGTGTAAAGCTTCTGCTGTACACTCAAATTTTTACAGCAGTCAAGGAAGTCCCTCTTCTAGTTTTTTTCTACAGTTTTTCTGTAATATCTCTTTCTGCCTTGGGATTCTTGTCTTGCCAGGTTCCTTTTTCTGAAAACTTCGCAAGCACATTCAGCTGAACATACTAACAAACCCCTATTCAGATTTTTGTACTCTATTCACTTTCTGTTTGGATCTTCACAACCCACTAAACACTTACTTGGAACTTCCATCAGGCAGATCTGTTAAATCCATCTAAGCAGAGGTCTTTCTTTTCTTTCCCTTGCAAGTCTGTTCCAGGGCAGACCCTTGTAGATTATATTTTATAGAAAAGAAGTTTGTGTGCACATTTTTTCAAATGGCACCAAGGCAGAAACGATGAGCAATCACGAAGCACAACTCTTCAAGAAGAGTTAGGAATGTGCACAGAAGTAGTGAACATCCTTTGCACCACTGGCAAAAAAAGAACCACATAGGGCCATCATGTGGGGGGGGGGGTGACAAAAAGGATTTGGGCCCTTAATGAATGCCTGCCCCCATTGATTTAAATATGTTTTGTGCACGTTTTAGAAATACAAGCAGTGTTTCATGTACATGTTATCAAGTACATTTTTTCTCTTTCTTTCACAGAATGTATCAAAGCCCAGAAATATACAGCTTTCTAACCACAAATTGTGTCTGTTTGGTCTGAAAGGCACAGATGAGGTAAATGCATTTTAAAACTTCAGCAGGGCAAATTTCTCACACATCTAGGCAGGAAAAGTAAACCTCAAACTTAGGGCTTGATCACATATGCCAAAAGAACCCCAGTCATATTTATTCTTCTGTTATTTAAATCGTTTTATAAATTTCCATGTATATGATGCATGGGTAACATTGATTCATTTGACCACAGGTTCTCAGCAATTAGTTTTTTTCCCACTTTGCCAGCAGGGTTGTTTTAAAATGTGCCAATCATGTATTGCTTCAATCCTTATCATTTCAGCATGTGGGAACATTGCTGTTCATTTATTTACCCTGCAAACGGGCTCTGTGGCCACTTCAGTGTATTCGTACCTTTTTTTTTTTTTTTTTGAAAGGCATATCAATAAATCACTTGTAGCAGTGGCTACAAAAACAACATGAAAACATTGCTCAGAAGGAGACAGTCCTCCCCCACCTGCTTGTGGGTGTAAGGAAGGAAAGGGGAAAGAGGGCTTGAGCAGAGAAAGGGCCATTTCCACTTTGAATTGTTTGAGGGGAGAAAGAAAGGGGCATCATATTGACATCTCTCTCCTTTTTTCAAGCCCTGCTCTTCATAATTCTTTACAGGTCTTTTAAAACCTTCTTCCTCCTCCTGAAGCTGTTCAAAAGGCAAAAGAAAAATAAAAGCCAAGAACTAAGAGGGAGAGATATGCAGGAAAATAAGAAAAAGGGAATGGGCGAGTAAAGGAGAGAAGGGACAAGAGGAGGAGGAGAGAAGGAAAAGTGGGGGAAGCAAAATGGAAAGTGGTGAAAGGAATTGGGAAGTGCAAATTAAAAAGGGAAGGAAGGAAGGGCTGCAGGTGACATATACCACTAGGTTGCATGTTGACTAACAGTTGGAAGTGACAGGACAATAGTGATATATCACTTATGAATTATTTTTGTTTTAAATAAAATTTTAGGGCAGCAGGGACCCAGAAACAGGATGGCAAATGAATCTATTTATATGAAATGGCATGTGTAGCCTGCAGAACCAGTACAAATAGCAAGAAATGTACCGATTGAACTGATGGCCATGTGAACTGGCCCAGCGGTATATATATCACGTAACTATACATAGAAATATATTGATATAAAAAAGGAGGAAAAAGAAATTATTCAAATAGTCTATGTGATCAGGTCCTTGGTTGGATAAATACACAGAGGATTGGGTCGCAAGTCACTTGACTTGCCACAACCTTTGTCTTTTAGTTTGGCATACCAGCAGCAATACAGCATACTGTCAATTGGGAGACTCATTTGCTGGTTTTAGCAGCAGCCTCCAGTCTAGACCTCTCATCTTGCTTTTTTCTGACTTCACAGGTTCTCAGCAACAGACTGAAGGAAAAATGTGAACTGATATCTTGTTTCCCCATCTCCTGTCACGTTCCTATAGTTGCAGATATTCAAAGTACTTCACAGAAACAACCAATTTACGGAAAAGGTGGCAGCAGCACTACATATTATTGTCATTCAAGAGGACATCTTCTACTTCAGCATGTAACTTCCCTGATCAATGTGTTGCTCTTCCCTTGGATTAATGAACATGCCGTGTACTCTTTCTTGAACCCTTGGGAAAGATCAATGGCCATTTCATGTCACGTTGACCCATTGCTACCAAATTGCTCTAGACAAACTTCTATTGAGCAAAAACACCTTTTCCAGATCTGGTCAAAAAGTCTGATTAAAAATCCATCAAGCTGCTTCCTCTCATTATAGGTCACACTGGGGGGGGGGGGGGGATCATCCTCTAAAATTACTCTTGCCAGGTAAAAGATCTAGGCAGAACAAATGGGTATTGAATTCAGGCTGTACTTAATGCTCTGGGGCCCGGTTTGTCCATTTTCTACTTTGCTGACTCTTTTTGCTTTATAACCCTCATGCCCTGGGTCTCAGAGTGTCTTGTGAGGAAGATCCACCTGTACTTCTTGCTTATATGACTCTGAGCGTGCAGCTAAGAAATCTGTATTTTTATTCATAATGGCAAACTAAGATGATTGTTAGAAATGCCAAACCTTTTTTTAATAAACGCACTCCTGATACACGCATTAGCACTAAGCATGCAAGACTGAGATCCAATCTAGTCCACTGGATGGAATGTTGGACTAGGACTTGAAGACCTGGGTTCAAATCCATGCTTGGCCATGGAAACTCACTGGAGGTGTAAATTTTATTTATTTATTTATTTATTTATTTATTTATTTATTTATTTATTTATTTATTTATTTATTTATTTATTTATTTATTTATTGGATTTCTATCCCGCCCATCTTTTAGCCTTTTGTTTCTGTTCATGGGGTTTTCTTGGCAAAGATACTGGAGTGGCTTGCCAGTTCCTGCTCCAGGTGGATCGCGTTTAGTCAGAACTCTCCACTATGACCTGTCTGTCTTGGGTGTCACTGCACGGCATAGCCCATAGCTTGCCTGAATTACTCAAGCCCCTTCGCCATGACAAGGCAGCAATCCATGAAGGGGAGAAAGCAAAGTGGCTGTCCAACGAGGCCTTACAAATAGCAGAGAAGAGAAGGGAAACAAAATGCAAGGGAGATAGGGAAAGTTACAGAAAATTGAATGCAGACTTCCAAAGAATAGCAAGGAGAGACAAGAGGGCCTTCTTAAATGAACAGTGTAAAGAAATAGAGGAAAATAATAGAAAGGGAAAAACCAGAAATCTGTTCAAGAAAATTGGAGATATTAAAGGAACATTTTGTGCAAAGATGGACATGATAAAGGACAAAAATGGCAGGGACCTCACAGAAGCAGAAGACATCAAGAAGAGGTGGCAACAATACACAGAGGAATTATACCAGAAAGATTTGGATGTCCCGGACAACCCAGATAGTGTGGTTGTTGACCTTGAGCCAGACATCCTGGAGAGTGAAGTCAAGGGGGCCTTAGAAAGCATGGCTAACAACAAGGCCAGTGGAGGTGATGGCATTCCAGTCGAACTATTTAAAATCTTAAAAGATGACCCTGTTAAGATGCTACACTCAATATGCCAGCGAGTTTGGAAAACTCAACAGTGGCCAGAGGATTGGAAAAGATCAGTCTACATCCCAATCTCAAAGAAGGGCAGTGCCAAAGAATGCTCCAACTACCGTACAATTGCACTCATTTCACACGCTAGCAAGGTTATGCTCAAAATCCTACAAGGTAGGCTTCAGCAGTATGTGGACCGAGAACTCCCAGAAGTACAAGCTGGATTTCGGAGGGGCAGAGGAACTAGAGACCAAATTGCTAACATGTGCTGGATTAAGAGAAAGCCAGAGAGTTCCAGAAAAACATCTACTTCTGCTTCATTGACTACACAAAAGCCTTTGACTGTGTGGACCACAACAAACTATGGCAAGTTCTTAAAGAAATGGGAGTGCCTGACCACCTTATCTATCTCCTGAGAAATCTATATGTAGAACAGGAAGCAACAGTTAGAACAGGATATGGAACAACTGATTGGTTCAAAATTGGGAAAGGAGTACGACAAGGCTGTATATTGTCTCCCTGCTTATTTAACTTATATGCAGAATACATCATGCAAAAGGCAGGACTGGATGAATCCCAAATTGGAATTAAGATTGCTGGAAGAAATATCAACAACCTCAGATATGCAGATGATACCACTCTGATGGCAGAAAGTGAGGAACTAAAGAACCTCTTAATGAGGGTGAAAGAGAAGAGCGCAAAAAATGGTCTGAAGCTCAACATCAAAAAATCTAAGATCATGGCCACTGGTCCCATCACCTCCTGGCAAATAGAAGGGGAAGATATGGAGGCAGTGACAGATTTTACTTTCTTGGGCTCCATGATCACTGCAGATGGGGACAGCAGCCACGAAATTAAAAGACGCCGGCTTCTTGGGAGGAAAGCGATGACAAACCTAGACAGCATCTTAAAAACCAGAGACATCACCTTGCCGACAAAGGTCCGCATAGTCAAAGCTGTGGTTTTTCCAGTAGCGATGTATGGAAGTGAGAGCTGGACCATAAAGAAGGCTGACTGCCAAAGAATTGATGCTTTTGAATTGTGGTGCTGGAGGAGAGTCTTGAGAGTCCCCTGGACTGCAAGGAGATCAAACCTATCAGTTCTGAAGGAAATCAACCCTGATTGCTCACTGGAAGGACAGATCCTGAAGCTGAGGCTCCAATACTTTGGCCATCTCATGAGAAGAGAAGACTCCCTGGAAAAGACCCTGATGTTGGGAAAGTGTGAAGGCAAGAGGAGAAGGGGACGACAGAGGACGAGATGGTTGGACAGTGTCATCGAAGCTACCAACATGAATCTGACCCAACTCCGGGAGGCAGTGGAAGACAGGAGGGCCTGGCGTGCTCTGGTCCATGGGGTCACGAAGAGTCGGACACGACTTAACGACTAAACAACAACAATCCTGCCCATCTAGACCAAAGGTCTACTCTGGGCGGTTATACCACTCCATACCACTCCATGATCATCTCACATACTTCAAAAGTCTTAGTAGGTCACCGTGAATTGAAAGCAACTTGATGGCATATGACAACAGCAAGTTTAGATCTCAGAACATATAAACAACTAGAGGTATTTTTGTTAAATGGAGGGACATAGATTGCAGTACAGGTCATGTTTTCTGTGCAAACACCCCTGATTCAGTCCCTGCCACAGAGCCTGAAAATGACCTGTTACAAAATTCATTTCTCCAATATGAAAGGATAACTATGTTACACTGAAATTGGGGGAAGCATTCACTCCTTGCTATGTCACTGCAACTTTCTTCATTACTTTTAATCATTGAGGGGTGGCCTTGCTAAATGGGGGAAGACAAATATCTCATGGTGGTAGGAGTGAAAAGTGCCCGCGCATGTACTTAGGGATATGGCAGGGGAGGGGTGATCAAGATATAGCTGAGCCCAGGTATCTTGTCCTCTGTTGTCTTCCCTAAGTAACCATTCATCGATATTCAAATTGCTAGATCCAGGCTTTGTTTTGCCTTTCTCCTTGGAAGAGAGATCAACTGATGCTCTTTGTTAAAGAGAGCCAGCAGTTGGGGAGCCATCCGGAATGCCTATCGGCACATCCACATGTATAAAAGCCAGCCTTTGGAGGTGCTGTAATCAAAATAAGGGCTCTGACCCCTGAATTATTCCTAGATAGGTAAAGGTAAAGGTTCCCCTTGACATTTAGTCCAGTCGTGTCCAACTCTAGGGCGGTTTAAGACTGTTCCATTGTGGTTCATTGCCAGCACATCCTATCCCTGGGATTCAACCGAAGTGGAGCTTGTGGTTTTGTTTCCCTTCTGCTTTTAATTTCCCAATACCATTAAGTGGCTTTAGAAGACAGCTTAGCCAGTTCATGATACTGGGAAGTTAAACACTTTCTCTGCTTCTCCATAGTGGGGCAGAGGAAAGAAGCAAAAGTTTTGTTTTGTTTAAAAAAATACACAAAACAACACACTTGGGGGGGGGACTAAAACCTCCTTCCAGAAGAAGGATGAGAAGGGAGGGAGGAGGGGGATTTCTTTTTTGCTGTTGTTTTCTTAAGGCAGGCATGAGAAGTTAATGCCATTTGAATGCAAGGATTGCACCAAATGGCATGCGGGACCTCTACCTGATCTTAAGAGCCCCTGTTTAGCCTGACCCAGCCCAACCCATTATGTTTAGTCAAAATACACAATACTGGGGTAGAGCAGCTGGGCTCCCCCTCAGTTTTGTTTAACTCCAACTCTCTTCATTCCCACCAAGGATGATGAATGACAGAAGGTCTTGTACAATGTTATCTGGAGAGCCACACATTCCATGAACTTGATATATGTGAAACATTTTTTAAACATATGAGATAGCCTTTTGAAAACAACGCATATGTTTATCCGTTTATCTTGCCTTTCTTTATGATGCCTGTTTGATGTAGGATAACATTATTATAACATAATAAGATTGATAATATTGATAAAAATAATTAGTGCATACTTGAGAGGATCCTATGATTTCCAATCCCTGGTTGTTGCTTGGGGCTCTGAAGGACAGAAATGTTGACCATCCCATAATAGGTGACAACCTGAATTTGGGAACATGATGGAGAGACAGCACAAGTGTATGTCACACTCATCTCACACTATCTACAATGTCCAGCTGCAAAATTCATTCAGGATGAATGCTCACTAAGTTCACCTGTACCTACATTCTTAAGATTCAGAAGCAAACATTTCTCAGGTACGTAAATATGTCAGATTTTTTTTTCTGAGAGTTCATCAAGTACTGAAAATGTAAAATCAATCTCACATGCACAAATTGTGATATGCATATGTTTAGCAACAGCACCCAATCAGTCATAAGCTACAGGTAGCATTAATTACATGCAAAGTGTAGAATTTATTTTCTTCAAAGCACACAGCACAGCTATTTAATTCATGAAAGGTTATCTACTTGACTGGTTTGAATAATATTATCCTAGTCTGATACAAATTTTGCAGGTGTTAAAGATAAGGAGCCTTTCATTAAAAAAGAGATGGCAACCCCAGTTTAGCTTTAACAGCGTTGAATACGTAGAGAGCCTTTTAAGAGTTACATATTTTAATTCCTGAGGCTGAATGCACAGATCTGTCAGTTTTAGTTTCTCCCATGTTTGAGATGTTTTTGTTTTTTGTAATCTCATTCCTCTAAATCTACATTTGTATAAATGTATACATGTATGTATACAATTGTATGGGCCATAAATCCCAAACTGCTGGCTGAGGAGCGACTTGAGAACAACTTGCACACTGCACTGTCTCCCCCTAGGAAGCAAACCTGGCATCAGCAGCCGGCGCCATGTGAATCTGGGACCTTAATAGCAGCATTTAAGTTGGAACTACCCACAAGTACCTGATGCACAGCCTTGAAGAAGAGGATTTATCATTGAAAGCTTGTTGTTTGGGTGTTGTTATTTTTTGTTTTGTATCCTTTAGGGTCGATTAAGGTATCACCTGTTTCTGTATTTGTATCGTTTCCATGACCGTGCAGCCTTTGCCTGATTTTTCCATTTGTATAAGCAGTGAATCAAAACCAAATTTTTACCCGTCCCTAACCCCAAACAGACCAATATGGTTTTAGTATCCTGCAACAAAGGGATTCCATAACAGGCATAGTTGAATCACAGTATTCCAGAGGAAGCCATCCTTTGGACAGCCGAATAATTCAGTCAAGTCCTTTATTACATCTCTGACTGTGGAGTCTTATACAACACTTTTACCAGAGACAGGGTCCACTAGCTTATACTGGAGATTGGGGTGGCCCATTACAGCCTTTCCATAACCTTTTAAGGCAGGCTTTTATTACCTAATCGGGCAAGAGTGAGTCTTCTCTGGATGCTGTGCATATATTCCTTTAAAGTGTGTTTTAAAAAGTTTTTACATGTTTAGATGACCTTTTTAATTCCTATTATATGTTTCATTGGTTTTTAACCTTGTAATTTGTGGTGTTTTAGTCCAGCCTGATTTAATAATTTGTGAGCCACCTCATGGGAGGAAGGTGACATAGAAATGAAACAATTAATTAATTAATTAATTAGCTAGCTAGCTAGCTTCCTTTGCCCAAAGCCAGGTGAAAAAGCTAATTCTAGTGTTTCATTTCTGACAACTACTTGAAGTCAGGTAGTCGAGAGCTATTTTAACATGTTAATGGTTTTGGCATGGTTTCCCCCTCTGTTTTAGAAAACATTGACCACAAAGCTATATAAGGAACTGGGAGGCAGAAGAACAGAAGACCTTCTTCCTGACAACACTGACAGGAATATAAACCACCCGAGTTGATGAGTTCATCACTAATGTAAGATACAAAAACAAAACAAACCTGAGAGCAAAGTGGGGGGGGGGGGGAGCCATTTACCTGTCATTTGGACTGCTACACTTCCAGATCCTGTTAAACACAATAATTAGACCGCAAATTGGCATTGAACAACAAATGTAGTGAAATTGCAGTGCCTGACTTTCCATTCTGCTTCTGTTTTTTTCCCCCTGCAGATTTTGTCTTCCTTACAATCGGTTTCCAGGATAATTGTGCCTCCCTTTGTTGGAAATGATGACTGTACTTACGTAGTGCCCTGTGGAAAGTGAAACGGCATGCCTCAGTGAATTCTATCATCATTTCACCCCCTAATGAGAGAGATTGTTTGCAGGCAGATGAAATTAAATTGTAAGCTCTATTGACTTCAACAACAGGTGCCATTTGTGAAGACCCAAAGGGAACTATTGAATTGTCAAAAAAGATTTAACTCTTCCCGACACAGAAGCATCAGATAATGGTGCCTTGGTGTTTGCACATCACACAGCATTAGCTCACGTATACATCCACCGCAAAGAGCTTCAGCAACAGCATCCCCAGAAAAATGGCCCAGAAAAGAGTGAATTAACTGGGAATAGATTGAGTTTTGTTTTCCTGGGTTTGAAGTTGTGGGCACCACGATGGAACAAAATAAGACAGAAGAAACTCATTCTTTCTAGTTGTATAGTAGGAAAATCAGAAATATCTATCGCTCTGAGTTGATTTTGTGGAGGATGGGAGCAAGAGAAATAGCCTCATGGCTAGAAAATTGTAAAGGACTTCTTCAGAATGTTGATTCCAGATTTATTGCCCATAATGGCATAATCTCCATGAGAAATAAAGGAAGAGCTCCTTGAAAATATAGGACAGTATTGCTTATAAACCACCACAGAGAATGTTCGACTAACAAGTATGTGTATCAATTTCCACAAAGTTGCAGAAATAGGAGGAAGAGAAGATGAATTGTTCTCATCAGGGAATTCAAGATGGCTTTGTACATCTTGAGGAAGTGATTTAAAAAAATTTAAGTGTGCATTGCACATATTCTTCCTTCCCCTATCCTTTTCTTCTTTTCTTTCTTTCTTTTTTACACTTCTAAGTAATTTCTTCTTGCATTTTTGGGTAGCCACCAGAGGAGAAAATGGTGTCTCTCCCCCTGAGGTGATCTATGTGGTCTAGATATAAGACAGCTTTTTCAGAAACTACCAGATTTGCATTGAGGACCTTAAGATCCATGGTCTGGCACCAAGTGTGGTGAGCCACAGAACCACAGGCTGGAGCATTTATACCTACCACCTTAGGCAATTAGACCTAAGGTGGTAGGTATAAATACTTCAAGTTCTGGACTGCCTTTACATTCAAACTGGCTACTCAGCCTTTCTGGACACAAAAGACTATACAAGGATTTCCTATTTGAGATGGGACTTGCCGTGTCTCCCCCAACCTTATTCTCTATATTACTGTAGTCAAATAATCCGCTGTGCTACATCAACGATTGTTCACCAGCCCAACTGATGTTTTCATAATCACACCTTCATCCAACAGTGGAGTGGCCATAGTTCCTGCGATATTCAGGAACTGTAGCCCCAAAGTCTAATTTTTCCCATCTTTCATCTATTAGGCAATTGGACTATACACAACTCTTACAGTCTGCTGAAAAAACATGCACCCCAAACATAATGTCTTTGCTTAACCAATGGTACAAAAAGAAACCAACTAAATATTGGATTTCTCAGATTTCTAGGTCAGTCTCCTGTGCATGTTTTCATCCTTGTTCATTCCTGCCCTTGTCAGATAAATTAGTCAATCACTGCAATCTTACTGGCAAGTCCTATCCATTTTGCTTATTATTTGATGTTTCAGTGATGTGAAGAACAATTAAATACTTAAGCATTACGTAACATCAAACGTCTCCTTGGAGAGGAAATATATGCAAACGATAATGTCTTATGGTCATGGTTAAAATTATTTAATTTCAACTTGAAAGTGGAGGGATTTTGCAACAGCGTGATATATTTGATCCAATGAAATAATCAAACACGTCTTGTATCACTTTAGTGGCAGTTTATCTCCTCTGCCAGAAGGGGAAAGATATTCCAGCTGTAATAAATGGATTTATGTCATTTCTCTCAAAACTATTTCTTTCTGCCACATTGTAGAAACCTCTTGGTAGATGCAGGAGTCCTAGATGTCAAATACACACATAACTTTGGAAGTTGAAAGCAGCAACATTTCCTTTTGGACTATGACAGGAAGCGATGCCTGAAAACATTTCCCATTTCCAAGGTGCAGGTGTTAGACTCAAGCCACATACAGTGTCAGTGACACAGAGCTACATGCACTCAAACCTGCTCTTCGCCATACATTTTGCCTGGTCTGAGTTCTGGAATGGCCATTCAGGTGTAACAGAATGTCTAGTTGGATAGTTTACACCAGGAGGAGGAGGAGGAAGAAGAAGAAGAACACACACTTCACATGTAAATCTGGCTTGTATTACCAAATATTGTTTGGTATTTGTCCAGCACATCCCACTGTTTTTTGGCATCAATTTTTATTAAGAAGTCCCTGTTCCTTTCCCTTCTGTGTTGGCTTTTGCCTAGTCCCCATTAACACAGCAATACAAACCCACATATTCACAACATTGATTGCCATTGAATTCAGAGAGCTTACTTTTGACCACACATGTTTGGGATTGTGCCCTAAGAGGTTAGGAATTGAGGAGGTATTTTCTGTTAAGTCAAGATTTTGTCTGCCCACTTGGTCCAATACAGTCTGTTTTGATTGGCGGGGGTCTTCTCCATCACTAGCTATCTGACTCTTTTAAATAGCAATGCTAGGGACTAAAGATGTGTGAAAAGCATATACTTTACCACCCTACCTAAAGCAGGGCTTTTTTTTCCTTCCTTTTTTTGCTACTACGACATAAAACTGGTTCATGATCAATTGGAAACCCAAAGAGCAGCCCAGGGGATTGTAACAGCCATAGCTGATGCCTAGTTTCTGTTCATCATTAGGAAAGGCAACAACCAAATCTCACCAAACCAAGCAGGGAGTCTGGTAATAATACTATCCTGTGAATAACAGTGGAGGGCTATGCTGTTATCCCACTGGGAAGTCAAGGAGGTTGGGAAGTTTATTTAAGGCTAGGCCACTTTCTTTGTCTCAGACAGCTGGGGAAAAGAGTGATTTCTTTAAGCTCAGATGCAAGCAATTGCATAGTAGAAAAAGTATGAGAGAGAGAGATGGTAACCAACAAAAGCTCTATTTTCCAGCAGCTGATCTTCAGATTCACACCATTATGCCCTGCCAAAAGGGTCGTGGGGGGAAAGCAGAGAGAAATTTATGATCTGCATTTGCACAAAAAAATCATGATTTCCTAATGCAGGTCTAAATAGACAACCAGCAGGTTCTCTGCATAACAAGTGCTTTTTGCCATTTTTCTGTAACACTGGTTGAGGCCATATGAGTGCACAGAGGAAAGCTGAGCCTGGAAATCCATGCAAACATGGCTATTACCAGCATTGTCTGCTGCCTCCCGGGGACAGCCCAACCAGCAAGTCAAGCTAGCAAACAGCAAGTGGTTTGCGCGCTACCTGGTGAGATAATGCCTGTTTCATTCGGGTAAGAAGTAAAATGTGTTAATAACATCTCTGACATTTAATGATGTTTCTTTCATTTTTAACACATCATTGCACAGATATTGAATCCATTCATTCTGGTAATGGACTTGAGTTCGCAAAGCATTCTCCTCTTAAAGTAAATAAATAAATAAATCCAAACAACAAGTGAGGGGATGCAATCTGCAACTTCAGAACTCTCCTTCCCCCACCCTTCCTGACAGTACGTGGGTTTACATTTTATAAAGCTTTGTTGTATTACATTTCCATCTGTCCATCTGTCTGAAACACCCAGTTAACCAACCCCTAGTCCTAGTTCTGTCATCCAGTGTTTGAATTTTCAAATAAAATGGGATAGTATTCTTTTTCAGACCTTTTATTCCTAAATAAATGCTAAACTGTTTATCACAATTGTGATACATTTGTGGTCTAGGTAGAAATACTGTTGGCATAACAAAGCTATCATCACCCTTATGCCTATCAAGGCAACAATTCTCTGTTTGTTTGTCTGTCTGTCTGTCTGTCTGTCTCCCTCCCTCCCTCTCCCCTCTCTCTCATGAAACACTTGCACAACTGCAGCTTGATAGCTTATGATGTGCAAATACTGGGGCAGGAACTATATGTTTCCAACAACCCACAGTAAGTTTCTAACTGTGAGTTATTTGTAAACAGGTGTGAAACTGCCTCTTTCACATGCCTTGCTTTGAATCTTCTCATTAAAGAAGGAGGTGGAGCAGTCCCCATCTCACAGGTGAGCCAGCACTGGTAGGCTTCCCGCCGCCACTACTGATAGCCCGTGGTCGGGACAGTCTTGCCTGCTTGCCATGTGGGGGGAAAGGAACCACTGGAGTTGCCCTCTCTCCAACAAAAGCAATGTTGCCAGCCAGCCAGTGCCAAGGTGACTGGGAAACCTCCTCAGCAATGGCCAGGCAATGTTCTTGCCTGAGGGGCAGCTGCCGAAGCTCCATTTTTGCCACGTGTTGAGCCCTGACCCACTGCTGTCAGTGGAATGGAAGCCTCCCAGCACTGGCCAGCCAGGACAGAAGCCCTGGTGCAGTTTCCAGATGGCACCAATGTGGACTTTTGCACCAGCGCTTGCATCGTGTGAAATGACCAAAATCCCTGAGAAGCAACTTCAGTCCTTCTGGTAAGTGTGGTTGCAGCTTGGCTCTCTATTGTAGTTCAAGTTCTGTGCACTTCCTCCATCCACAGGAATGGGTCAAATACGGGAGCTGACAGAACTTTTATATGCTCACACTGTAAGGCAGGTTTTCTAAGGAGATTTTTAATAACTACTAAAGGACTGGATACTAATAAGCCCCTATATGTCTCAAACAAGGATGTCATCTTTTATGTCTGAATGTGTCTCCCATCTGCATTCTGATGCAAGGTATCCTCTCTGTATTTTCCTCCATCATGTATGCCTTTACACATTCAATTATTCTTATCCCACTCTTCTCCACAAATGTTTTGACAGAAAACAGAGCTTGGAGTATTATTTTCCAAAACTAACATGTTAGTGTTTGTTGTTATTTAAGAATAAGAATCAGGATAATTAATATGTTGGCATTTCCTTGACTGTTTTGCTTTTTAAGTAAGTTTCAATCTTTTAATCCTAAAAAATAGGGGGGAAATCACCATAGTGGCAACAGTCATCCCCCAAATGACCCTAAAAACCCAACATTTTAGAAGTAATGAGAGAAAAATGACCAAAAAGAAAACCATTTCAACATTAATGTTATAATGTATTTTAAAATATTGTTATGCTCTCATAATCCCCAGAGGTACTTTTAACACTTCTGAAGTGTTATGCAAACAACTAACAGTTTCACTCAGCCCCTCATCAAATCCCAAGCAATCAGATTTTGTCCACTATCAAGATTTCACCAGAAGATCTCCAGCTCCCCAAATGCATGCTTCTATGTACAAAGCAGTGTCCAATCCTATGTTGATATTTTTATTTTAATATACTGTAGATTACTTCTCCATGGGGTGGGATGCTAGGTGTTTCTCCAAGCATCTCAGGTACACTGTGTGTGTCAACATGAAAGAAAGCTTTCTTCATTGTGATGCTTCCATGTTGCTTCAAACACATTACTAGCCTCGAAGGGAAAGGAGCACCAAAAATACAGGATACATGTTAAACCATGTACAATCAAAGAGACGTGCAAGCTACCAAGCCCTCCCAAAATGTTAAGAACAGCCTTTGATGCCCCCTGAAAACTAGAGGAGGTTAGTAACTGAGGTAACTGGAAATTGTTCCTGACGGGTCCTTATTTTAGATGGGAAAGTAGTTGGAAGAGGCAGGAGCAAGGACGCACACATCTAACTGGATAAAGATACCCGTTCTTGGTGAAACCAGCTCAGTTTCAGGTGAAATTACCTGAAATACTAGGCCTTTAAAAGAAGGTTATTTTTTTTAATGCCGCATTTCTCCCAACAAGGGACCCAAAGCAGCTCACAACATTATGTTGCTGCAGAGCAAGGCATGTGTGAAGGTGAAGGACAAGTAGCAAGATTGGCCCAAGAGAAGTGAAGATCGAAAGAGTGCTTCTTCCCATTCCATGTACAAGAGTCGACTAGACTGGCAATTAAAACTTACTTCAATTCTAGCAATGGCACAGCGTCCCATGCCACACTTAAGGCTAGTTTAGAGGTGTCACCTCCCAGTATCCACTGCCTGAGGCAACCACTGCAGTCTCATCAATGCAAGGACCAGCTGTGGTAGGTAGGTATTCATAACACACCCCTCTGAGCATAATGCAGTATGTCATTTCACACTGTAATGTGAATTGTACTTTCAGAAATGAAAACTGCTGCATCTGTTTTCATTTCTCTCATTGCCTCTCTCTTTCCCACCTTTTGCAACCTTGATACAAATTGTAAATGGGAAGATGGGAAAGATGAAAATTGCAGAGTTGTGTTTACGGTAATAGCCTAATACGCTATTCCTTCTGATGTTGTGCAAATGGAAGCCAAGAATACTACTCTTCTTTGAAAAGGAATCTGACACCCTGGGACCAGTTCAAGCAGGCCCTCTTTTTTCAGTGGTATTAGCAGGATTATCATACAGTGCCTTAGTTTTAAATGCAAAGAGACAAGAAATGAGTAAAAGTTACATACACCTCAAAAGCCATTAACCTTATGCATTCACTATCTCATCACCCTGCTTACTTCCTAAAACACTTTGTACAGTATGATCAGATAGTAATTTAGAACACTTTTTGGAGGACCCAGGACACAATCTGGTTTTATCTGTCTTCTGGTGACTAGACAATTTTCAGGAGATCATGAACCAGCCTGACTCTGCTCCATGCCCAATCTGGACCTTTTATTCCTGCAGTGGGGCTGCTGTTTTTTAGGAGCTGGGCTGAAGCAATTGGGATTGGATCTCAGTAGAAAGAAGGGTCATTTTAAAGGTGTCTCCTTAAATATTGCACCCAGAAAAAAGACCTTTTCCAGCATGATCCAAAGTGATCTTACATCACTGTCCAACCACACCTTCAAGCTGTATTTTTCCCTAGTACTGACAAACCACCACAATTTTTCCAATGTTTGTCACCAGTTTGACATTCTTTATGTCATGTATTAAACCAAGTTGTAAAGAATAACACCTCCTATGCAGTACTAAAAATTTAACACTCTTTAGTAGCTGACTCAACTCAGTTTCCTATCTCAAATCCAGTTCTTCCAAGTATCCCGATATTACTATACCAGGATCTAACAGAATGCCAGAACTGGAAATTCACCTTCTTTTTTTGCCAATATTTGCCTCCAAAATGCCAGTATGAACTGAGTTCATATATCACAGTTGCTCTTATACAGCCACATAACCAATAGTGACCAGAATACTCTTCAGTGGTTTACATATGCATTAAGTTGCATAACTCATTTAAATTGCATAACTCTGAGGCAAAAATTAACCAAAACATGCCATCTTTGAACTTTGCCTAAAATCAGTTAGCTCTGGGTTGCACTCTAATCACTTAAACAACATTTATATTTTTGTCATAGGAAAGTTAAGAAAGCAGATTTTGTTTGTCAGTTGATGTTATTTTTTGGACATAATGAGTAGCGTTGAAAGAAATCTGCCAAGTAGAATGGTACTTATTTCCATATGAAACTGTGGTGCAATGCCCTAAAGAGCACTGTTCTTCTAAATCTTATGTTAAGATTTATCACCTATAAATTAGAAATGAAATATGTCTGAGCAATTCTAGCCAAACTCTTGTCTCTCGGATGGCCATGAGTACAATATGTCCATGAACCTTTGATGTGGGGAACTTTTGATGTAGAGAAAATGGTTTTAGAAGAAATGTAATTAGAGTAATGGTGAATACGTGGTGAAAGCATTGCCCATCTTATATTAAATGCCTAAGTAGATTCTGCATGACTGTCATTCAGTGAACATCTCTCTGTAAAGTCTCCATGTGAGCTCGAATAAAATCTACATCCAATTACTTGGAGAAGGATTGCAGAAGTAAGCCAGGTATGAACTTAAAGAGCTCCCTGTTCATTTGCTTACTTACAGGCATCAAAAGTGCAAGGACGCCCCTGCATGGGTTGAGCACTATATGCTTAACATGTAGCCAAGAGGTACTTGACCACAACATTTGCCATAGGACTTGCTGTCCGAGGACTGGTGCATGTTGCTGGCCAAAAAAGGAGTTTTTCCAAGCTCTGGAGGCCATAAGGTGGACAGGAGTAAAGGCACGAGTGGCTGGAGCTACCCTTCCTCCCCCCCCCTTCCCTTCTGCTATTCCCATTTCTTCTGTTTCTGCTCTTTCCTTCTCTCCCTCCCCTCCATCTCTCTGGCCTTTCCTTTCTCCTCTACATCCAGTGGGCTATCAGGAGGGAGATTTCTCTTGTCAGAACTGACAGACTGCAGATGGCTTTTGAAATGGGGGGGGGGGGCGATATGACCTTAAGCTCAGGGCCGTAGGTACGCCTTGAGTGACACGTTGGCCCTTTATTTTCCTTCTCCTTCCTCTGGATCACCTCTTCCTCCTGCCCAGAATTTTCTAAAGAGTCCTACATTTTCAAAGGTAGTTGTTGGGGGGAGACAGCAAGAAGAGGGCAGGGAGGAGAGCTAGACTGAAGGAGTTTATTTATGAAAAACCCAGATAAAGGTTATGACAGGAGAGCAATAGCCACTTTCATGGCACTTAACCCTTCCTTGAGAATGGCTGGAGAGATGCAACAAACCAGCAGATTGGGTAAGGGGGAGGGAGGAATATCCCAATTATTCTTTATTTGAATGCAATGTCCAATGGGAATAGCTCTTTCTTGTTCTGTACAAGCGGCCCTCATTAACACTAACCAGAGTAATATGTATTCATCAGGAGCACGAACCTATCATTAAAACTCGCCATGTAGCAACTGCTTTAAAAGGGGAGAAATTTTTTAATTAAATGCTTGGAGGTATTTTGGATTAGCAATCTGAGTTAAAATGCAATCACTAAATGATCTGATACTGTAAGATCAATTATTGATAGTACAAAGATGACAGCGTGGGGATGATAAAACCAAACTGAGGGCAAATGCTCAGAAGCATCGCCCCCTCTGAGACAGATGTGAGTGTGTGGAACAGGGAGCTGAATGTTCCAATGGAGGATACATAAAAGTGCCAGCAGAAGGCAAGAGCTGTGAACCAGAGTAGTAAACTCCCAGTAAAAGACACACTGAGGAACAAAACTTTGCAGAAAGAGCCCTCCTCTTGCCCCTTTATCAATTCTGGAAGCATTGTTACCAGAAAGAACAATGGCTGTGCTGTCACATTCTCTCTCTTTCACATTTGTGACCACTAAAGTCCTGTATACCATCACTGGCCAAAGGTATTCATCCGTATGCCTCAATAAGACTTGTGGGGTAGTTGAACGGATTAACTTTGGAAATTGTACATACCTTGCCGACTAGAAGGCATTTCAGTCTCCTGGGATAGTTCATAATCCAAGAATCTTTAAAAACAAACAAACTAACTAACTCTATGACTGAGGATGAAGAACTGATGGTAAGTAGCAAACCTGAATCTGCCTCCCAGAGCTTGAGTAAGCATACAGAAACCAAGCTTCCATTCCACACGTCACTTGAAATCTGAATAGTTTTGAAAAGTTGAAACCTTGATAGCACAGTGACTGCCTGGGGATTTCTGCCATCTTGTTAGGCAGTGGACTGGGAGCCTCATTGTTTTAAAGGCACCATTTGTATTTTCCAAATGGAGACTTAAAATTGTTTCCTTTCATTGACTGTTCCCAACAAACCTAAAGGCTGTTCATGGTGAAACCTAACATCTGAGGAGCCCTGTATGAGATCCCGCAATGGCTTCCTCCCGTAACTTCTCGACACTCTTACATATAACACAACTCTATAGACTTTAATGTCTAATCCTTCCATAACCCTTTCTCCCCCCCCCCCATCCCCATTGTTTGTAGCAGCCATGCCAAAGGGACCTGGAGGCTCTAAAAGCTTGACCAGAGTTTTCTGTGCCTTTTGATTTGGTCTCATCATCATAATGTGACGTCAAGTCAATTCTGACCTATGGTGACTCTTTTTCTGGGTTTTCTAGGTAGAGAATAATCAGAAGTGATTTGCTATTGCCTCCTTCTGGGGGTGTCATGGAACTGTGCAGCTTTCCCAAGACCGCATGGGCTGGCTGTACTTGCAGGAGGCAGAATGGGGAATTGAGCTCCCAACCTCTGGCTTCACAGCCAGATACCTAAACACTGAACTATCCAGCCAGCTTTTGATTTAGCCTAGTAAAAGTATTGCTCCAACATAGATTTTGGAATACAGAATGCCCTTGCAGGGGAGCCAAGGAATGATGGCTTATCTTTTGGAGTGAGGGGTAAGCTGTCTTCAGAGGACGAGCATACAAAGAAATATTGCAAGCTTGTCATCTCCATTTGTACTTCAATCTACAGTCCAACCTGGGTAGACTTCAGTCCTTGGGGCATGCCAAGTTCCATTCTCAATTTTGGAGTGTGTTTGTGACTGCTTATCTGTGTGCATGCTCAACCACCACTGCAACCACCATGACCAAACATCTCTCCTGCCCACTTTATTCATTACATCTTACAAAAGAGGTTCTTGTTTACCAAAATTCACCTCACATTAAACTCGTGTCTGAGGTACCAGAGAGGTAAAACAATCACATCATTTGTAGCTCGCTTCTGTTTCATCACAATTTCACCAATACCAAGGAAACACTTTCTCAAACATTCTCCCAGAGCTCTTGGTGATGGGTTTGAAGATCATCTGGTAGCATGAAAAGAGAGTTTGACTTCTATCCATTATCACCCTGCCTTCAGAATACCAGCTGTGATAATTGGTTTCATGAAGTGGATGATTGAGAGCTTGAGTAGGCATCTGCAGAAAAATGTTGTGTATGAAAGTCTATATTTAACTAGCAATAGTCTCTGAGTTGTTAAAGAAAACTGAAAAGGTGCATATATAGTGGAAGTTTTACTTCTATGCATGTCACTGGAAAAGAAGTCAAGACCAAACTGGTTTAAGGAGATAAAGAGCAATGTACGTTGCAGGCTGGAGCACAGCAGCATGAAAAGATAACATCTCTGAGTCTGAGAATTGGGACTAGAGGAACATATATCCACATTAATGAGGCCTAGGCACCCCATTAAAATGAAGCAACCTACAAAACAAGTGCAAAGTATTTCCCAAATAACTCAGCCATGCCCATGTGCAAAACAGGGGACATCTTGGTGGGCAACACATGGGTGATAGCTGGATGTCAATCAAAATGTATGAGTCAAGAATCAGGGAAGCCACCGGTCTTAACATCGTTCCTAACTTGCTGAGTTATGGTTGAAATGTTGTTTTCTTTTTTGGTCAGGACTTATTTTGAAAATGTAAGCAGAAATGCAAGTCACTGAAATGTGCTTCTTTAAAAGAAACAAACAAAAAGATAAGCCACAAATATAACTCTGCCCAGGAGCAAACTGTCTTTGCAACATTCATGTCACCCAGAATAAGTATGTCTATCTTGTCTAGACAAAGAAACTGGGCCATAAAGAAATCTAACAGCATGCCCAGCCTATGCACATGACCTGGTCAGGGAAGCGCCATTTTAAGCTGCAGGATTTGAAGGCTTCTACTACATGAAAAGCTCCCAAGAAAATATTTTTTTAAAATCAGCTTAAAATACAAAAACAAAAAGACAATCAAATGTCAGAAGGATCCAAAGTAGAGATGGGATATTCGTATTTGTCTCCCAGGGGAGACGATTATGAATATCGCCACCACAGGTGGCCAGGCTGATTGGACCCTCCCCCCAGAACTAGGCCATCCACTTACCTCTCATGTTGTGATGCACATAGCCGTCATCGTTCGTGCCACACCAATCACAGAAGTAGCCCGGCTGGGGCTTCCCCGCCTCCCTGCGCTGCTGACCAATCTGATGAGGAGGTGGGAAACAGCACAGGAAAGCAGGGAAGCCCCAGATGGGCTACTTCCACAATTGGCATGACACAAACGACAACGGTCACCCATGCCCCATGCCACGAGCGATAAGTGGATGACCCGGTTCTTGGGGGAGAGTCCAATCAGCCTGGCCACCTGTGGTGGCGATATTCATATTCGTCTCTCCCAGGAGACGAATAGGAATATCCCGTTTCTAATCCAAAGGTTTCAGTAGCACGTGGGAATATGCCAAATGAGCCTCAGTAGACTATGAGTGTGAGTAAACACAGATAGGATTCAGGTTCATATAGAAAGAAAGAAACTCAGTTGCACCAAAACTATATCATTCAGGTAAATGCTCAGAGAGAGGTGGAGATAATCACAAAACCTTGGCTTCATGGGGCTTTCCAAATTCAGTTACTACACAGCTCAACTTATCCATGACTGCCCACTTTCAGTTTGAAGCCAACCCCTGCTGGATATTTTCTGAGCCAAGTAGCAATGTTTCAAGTGCAGTTAATTGTCTAGTGGCCTCGACTTTTACTAATTGTAGGGAAGAAAAATGAATAACCTGAAATATTTGAAATTGGGGTGTGTGTGCGTGATCATTCTTACTTGGTTTAACAGTTGTTCCCCTCATTTGAACCAAGAACTATTATACAAATCTCTTAATCAATATGAATCACAGTTTTTCCATAATTTAAATTGAGTTCATTTGTCATAATAAAATAAGGGATGGCTAAGGAACGGGGTGGGTGGGGGTGTCAATGGGGATGGAGCAGAAAACTATTTATTCTGTCAGTCTTCCCAAAATTTTGCTGCATTTCTAAAGAATAGATTGGATATCCATGGTATAGAATTAAATTTTATAGGGAAAAATAAAAGCCCTTTCAATTTTTCCAAACCCTGAGATTTTTTTCCCCCAATGGTAGCCTTGTGGCAGATTGTGAGCCAACAAGCATACAAAATATTTGTTTTATCTGGAATACTAGATAATACACTTTAAAAATTTGGGACCGCCAATCCTCCATTTTTTTGCTTATGGGCCTTCTCAGTGGTCACCCCACAACTGTGGAATGGTCTCCCACACAAAATTCACGTGGCCGCTTCATTTGGAAATTTCAAGTGATCAGTAAAAAACATGGTTATTCAGACAGGTCTTCCCGGACTCTATTATACACCCTGATACAAAGGCGCTTAAACAACCAGATATTCACTAACGTTCAACATTCCGCCATGCATTTCTTATTTTATTTTAATGTTTTATTGATATTATTTTTATCCATTTATATCGTATTGATTATTCTAAATTATTGTCCTTTAATTGTATTGCTCTGCCTTTATATTTTAGTTTTATTGTAAAATATTATTTTAGTGTAAACTGCCCAGAGTGGCCTGGGTTGCCAGATGGGTAGTATAGAAATCAAATAAACAAACTAACTAACTAAATAAATAAATAAGTAAATAAGCTAATGGTTCAACTGTAAACTCAAAAAGTATAGGAAAAAGAGGGCAACCTTCTTTAATCCCTTAGTGATATTTATAGGATCTGAGTCCAAATTATTACTTCACACTATGACTTGGTGTTTATCATGCAATGTATGCAATATTCTTAAGAAATGACCCCCATTTCCTGATGTCAAATAATTTCCAAATGAAACACCATTCCAAGTTATCAAAAGCTTTAGGCCATCAAACAATGCAATGGTGTATGTGTGTTGTGTTTTTTTGAACTATGATATATCCCATAGAACAGTCTTTTGATTGGCTCAGAGATCTGTGTCTGCTTTATGAAGCCAATTTCATCTTTTTCAAAAAACATTGTGACATCTTTCCATAATCTGTTGGCTAATGTACCTGTGAATAATGTAGCATCTTGACTGTGTACTGTAATTAGACAATATGAATAAACTTCTGAGCAATCTTTATGTGGTTTATTGATTAGTGTTATTCTGGTTAAATTCCAGGAGGGGGGCATTGGATAACCATTCATAATTAAGTTATACACATCAAGGAGCAAAGGTGACAGCCAGTCTTCAAACATTTTATAGAAACATCCACCAAAGCTATACAAACAGATGCCTTTTAAACTTGGAATTGAGTTCATGTAACTTGATTTAGTAGAAGAAGAGTTTATAATCTTCAGTGATTTTCTTTAAAACTTTGCTTTCCTATCAAGTCATTGATTTTAGTTTTATTCAGGTTTGATGTAGTGTACAATGAATTTAAAAATTATTTTAAAGAGTATTAATTTTTGCAATCTCATAAATTTTCTTGGTTTTAATAGCCTCTATTTGATGTTTAACTTATTTTTCTGAATATAATTACCACATAACTTGAATTTTTTGTTGTAAAATTTGTAATATTTTGGTTGATATATTGCAGTTGTTTTGATATTCTATTTATCTCTAACTTTTGAAGTTCAAGACTTGTACGCGATAATTCTTGCAATTGTTCAGTTTTCCATTACCTTTTATGTAGAGTTTCCACATATTTTATCTAAAAAGAGAGAGAGTCACTTTCTAGTAGCTTGTGATACTCCTTTTATCTGGCAAGATTCAGCAATACATATGCCCCATATTATAGCTTTCAAAACATCCCATAGTATAGTGATAGGCACTTATAATGCATTGTTCTCTTTGATATAGTTCACATGTGTTGTTTTTAGTTTTTCTGTAGTTTCTTTTCTGCATGGTAAAGCTGAGTTCAATGATCGTGAGAAGAACTTGAGTCTTGGGCCAAAAAGATGAAATGCATGTGATCAGAAACTGTTAGGGGTTCCATTTTTTGCTGACCTGAGATAAACTTTCCAAGCATTGGAAACTAGTATGTGATCTAACTTTGAGAAGGATTCATGACATTTGGAAAAGTAAGTGTAATCTTTCTCACCTGGATGAAGTTCATTCCAGGTATCTATTAAATTGAATTCACTGAAAACTTACTGCAGCAAAGCATGATTTAGAGCCTTATTAGTACTACTGTCCAGGATTCTTGTAGTTATATTAAGGTATCTCCCAAGCACACTCTCACCCTCCTTGAAGACAAATAGTTTTGACAATGAATTCAACAAAGAAATATGTTGTGTGTTTGGACTATACATGGATCCCACTGTTAATTTAATGTTGCCAATAGATCCCTTCACAAAGAGGAACCTACATTCAGGTCTTTTAACTCTCCTTCACACTATAAATTTATCCATGGGAAGAAGGTGATCATTACTTCACAAGATTTAGAAGAACAGGCAGCTGAATGACAGGAACTTAATATAGTTCATGCTCTGGGGGAGGGTCCCCTTTGTGACAGGTTTCTTGCATTATTAATATGTCAAGGTCATCATGCTTTGTTATGCTCTGGACTCACCTTTGTTTAACTGAGAATCCTATTCCATTGACATTGAAAGATGTCACTTTCAGATCATGCATCCTAATTTAAAGTAGGAAGGTTCCTTGAGTTGACCTGAGAACGGCTGTAATTTGGATGCTATAGAAAACTAATCAGAAGTCCAGATAATGATGAAAGCAACATTTAAAACATAAAATATAACCTGTACCATTGAAAAATAAATTGTGGCTCACAAACCATAGCAAAAAATGACCCTATAAAATTGATCTGAAACAGCCCTTTGTGTAGGAGGTTCCAAGCAGTCATCCAAAGGACAACGGCAACCAGAGGACAAAAATTGGGGGAATGTAGACAGGACAACAGTAACATTCTTTTTATACACCTCCAGCAACACCAATTACCCTTGTTAGACTATTATTCATAAAATACTCAAAGGAAAACAGAATCAGAAGTCAGAAGAATTTTGATTAGATAAAATTATCACAGAAGTAACAACCATTTAATTGCCATGTCCAGCTTGTCTTTTTACCTTGCCATTCCACAGGAGGTAGTAGCAATGATCTGAAATATTTCTTTCCTGGCAAGGTGGGAAGTTTTCCAGGAAGGATCACATGCAAGGAGAGTAGGTAATCTTGTGCCTCAGAAGATGAATAGAGAATGGTTCTTCTTCCATCATGATTAATAATCAATTTTGCTGGATGCCCCCATCTGTATGTTATTCCTTTTTCACAAAAGAGACTTGTGAATGGCTGGTATATTTTGTGGAGTTGGAAAGTTAAGGGACAAAGATCTTGATAAAATTGTATGTTTGCATTTTTGAACACAACAGGATTCTTGCCTTTAAGAGCTGCTAAAATGGCATGTTTCCTGTGTTCCCTTGCAAAGCTGACAAGCATGTCACCAGGCTTTCTGTTTTCCCTTGTCTGAGAGAGGGGAGGTTCTGTTTATTAAAATAAAATTCTCCTGCAATTCAGGACACAACTCAGTAAATAGTTGGAGGGATAAATTAATCAGGTCAGTTCTTGATTCTGGAGAATGACCTCCTCTCACTCTGAGTCAGATCCACTTGCTAGGTCTCTTTTTTTGCAAGCCTTTTTTCCTCCAAAAATTAATCCAATTAAGTTTCTTTGATTCCTGTGGATTCCTGACTCATATCTTAAATAGTTACTTGCAATTAGAAGTTTTAGTCATTTCAACCACCTGTGTGGACATATCCCAAAACAGTATGGTTTAGCCAAATATATGGCAATGACTTCCATACTTGAAAAAGCATAAACATTTAAGCTAACTGGTGTCACACAGTGCTGCATATTGGAGCATTCAAGTTTTGGAATGATCTCTCCTTGGAAGACTGACATGTGTCAGTATTGACTCACACTAGCACCAACATGGCTATACAGCCAAACAGTTGAGGCTTAATGATTATGGCCCTTTTTATGGTTTACTGGCATGTTAATTTGTTCTACATTATTTTCATTTGTTTAATTTCTTTTCTAACTCATTAGACCCAGCCAGGAGATCTTGTGACTTCTAAGAAGTGGATTTATCAGAGGCGGGGCTTGTCACGGTGCTGCCAGCTCCTGGGGAAAGCTGGAACCGCCCAGTCTGGGGGCCCCTCAGAAAATGAAGGGCCTAAGGGGAGACTAGGAGAAGTCTCCCTGAAGCAGTTGGTGAGCAACAGAGGGGGAGGAAGCCAGGCAGCAACCTGGTATTTCTCCCCTCTGAAGAAATCACCTTGAGCACAGATCGGATGCAGGAGCCATCTTGGCAGTAAAGCTGTGAGTAACCCACCCCCCATGGAGGAGAGGAGAACAGACAGATACCGCGTTGAAAACTGACAATAAAGTAAGTCGAAGCCTTTGATTTATGAATAGCCCCATAAAGTGGAAAGAGAAACTATTGTGCAGAATATTTGGCCGAAAGAAGGGGAGTTTGCTTACCGGTCCTGCTGCCTCAGAAAGCAAAACTAACTTCTAGCTTGCAGGCTGGTCAATGCCGAAAGTCTGAGTGACTGAGAGGGGAAAAAATGATCTTGGAAATATTCCCAGGGTGACATAATATAATCACGGACTGGACTTAAAGCTGTTATCAGTAAGGAAAACAGACTGAAGGAAAATATAACATCGCGCTGCCAGATTTCTCAACAGTATAGACAGAGCTCCATCTAAACTTTGGAACTGTACAATATCCCTGAGGGGGGGAAAGCTTTGGGAGATCCCCCTCAGAGGCTGCGGCTGTAAAGGGCTGTATTACACACTGGGAGAAGCTAACTCATTTCAAGGGGAGAGAGACATTGTTGTCGAGGGTGGACTGTGGGACAGGAAAAAGCAGGACTGGAGTTGTTGACTGGATTTATGGATTAGTGGAAGGAACATACAGTGGATTATAAGGACACCTACTGGAGGAAAAGCTGAATGACAACCTCGACAAATCTCTTATATTCGACTAAGGAGCAGGTTGGATTACAAATACATCTGATTTGATATCTGGAAAGCTTTTTGGGATTCTGGAACATCGTATTGAGGTTGGAACTGTACAAATATTGAGGTGTGAAAGTCGGAAATCTTTTTTAGTTTTGGTCTTCTCTTTGGATTGCATGGGATTCTGGCAATAGAGGTCAAGAGACATACTGACTCTGTTAGGCTTCTTGAGAAGGAGGAACATTTTTGCCACTGTTGTATTTTAAACTGTTGGGCTGAAAGCTGATTTGTATATTATAAAACCTGTGTAAGGGTTGGAGGAAGAATCTGGGGGAGGTTTTGGTTGTTGGTTAAAATAGTGGAAACATCTGAAAGAGCATGTGGTAGATTTGAGGGTTGGTCACTCTGGTGAAGGATATAGTATAACTTACACAAAGTTCATTCAGAGATAACAGGAGGAAAAATTGAGATATTGAGATTGAAAAGATTGAAATGGCCTCCAAAACACCAAAGTCCCAAATGCCAGGAACTTCTCCAGCCCAGTCTCAAAATCTGGGAAAACTAGTGGCACAAGAACCAGACAAAGAATGGCAGACTACCATGCAAAACTTATTAACAGCAGGATTTCAACAAGTAAATGAACGTCTCAGCCAAATAGCAGATCAGATGAAAGAGACAGCATCGCAGATCTCAGATGTCAAACAACAGATAGCTGAGAATAAAATAAAGACACAAGAACTTGAGGAAAAGGTGAAAGGAACAGATGCTAAAGTGAATCAAACTGAAGAAACATTAGAGGCAGTGCAGAAGGATCAAAAACAAAGTGATGACAGATTAATAATGCTAGAGATGGAGAGAGCATTGAAGATACTTAGATTTCAAAACGTGGCAGAAAATGAAAGGGAAGATCTAGATATATTAATGAGTAAGGCTCTGGCTGCAGAAATAGGGATGTAAGCAGCTGAACTGCAACAATTTATGGAGGCAACCTATAGGGTGAGATGAGCATATGCAAGGAGAAATAACCTCCCCAAAGAAATCCACGTGAGATTTACAAAGATATCAATTAGAGACAAGGTTTTAAGAGCCATACAAGATAAACAATTGATAATAGAAGGCAGAAAAATTAATGTCTTAAAACAAAATCCCTGGCAAATGAGGTAGAGAAGGAAGCAATACTCCTCCCTTACATCTTTACTTCAACAAAATGGAATCTCATATAGATGGCTGATACCGGAAGGTTTATTTTTCCGAATTGACACACAGAGATACAATATAGCTTCACCGATGAAAGCGCAAGACTTTATAGGAAAAAAATGAGAAGAAACTGACAAAACAGGGAGAAAGAAAGAAAGAAAGAAAGAAAGAAAGAAAGAAAGAAAGAAAGAAAGAAAGAAAGAAAGAAAGAAAGAAAGAAAGAAAGAAAGAAAGAAAGAAAGAAAGAAAGAAAGAGGGGAAATCAGAAGAAAGGCCTCAAGGACTTCCGGCTTGATGCTGCGATGAGACAGCAGGAGGAGGACAGAGCTCCGTCCCCCTGGGCTGAATTCTGACCTGTTTGGGACCTCCCAGGGGGAAAAACCACCCCAAAGAGGTGGTGAAATGGGGGAGAAGCCTGTTGATCATGGGGGGAACTCCCCAATCAACCAGCGGGCAGAAACAAGCAGCTGAACTAGCTTGCTTGCAAGTCATCAGCAGAAGGCAATTGAGAAGCGATAAATCAGTCTAATTAACATCGTGCTACCACTGGGTGAGAAATATTTTTTAACCGTTTTGCTTTACTATCCCTGGATGAGACAATCCCTATGGCAGAAATAGCGTCTTCTGTTCCCCACCATTAATTGAGCAGCAGTGAATCTGGAGAGAGGATGAGACGCAGGGAGACACAAGGAAAATAAATTGGACATTAATTAGACATTTAATTATACTTCAAGGAAGGAAGTTTGGTATTACTTTGTTGTTATAAACTTAAGAATCTTTCTCTTGAAAACATCATTGGCAACAACTCTGGGAAACTAAACTTGTTTATGTTACTTGTAACAGCTATCTAAGGTGCTGGCAAAAAGCCTAGAATCAATTACCTTGAACACTTTATGTCTGTTTGGAATTCCCTTTCTTTTTGAGGACAAAACTGAACTACAGATAAATTAACCCTAGAAAGCCTAATCCAGCCAAAGTGGAACTTCTAAACTGTATCCTGGGTTCTGAACTTGACTGGACCTTGAGCCTTTAGGCAGGGAAAACTCTCTACATCTGAGACTGGATTCAAGCTTAACCCTAAAGATTATCAATCCATTAAAGTGGACCTATGGAAGCAAGTATTGATGGAACTGGACTGATTACTTTAAGCATCTAGACAACTTTCACTTGGAATACAATTATTTGACATCTGGGACATAATGCCACAACAAGGACAATTTTGGGATGAAAATTACCCTTCAAGCAATTTTAGAAATAGTGAGATCCCACAACAAAGAGGCGAAATTATTCAAGGAGCAGTTGAAGAAGAACCATAGTCAACAGGAGATAGGGAATAATGAACAAGGTAATGAGAGGGTGGTGGATGATGGATGCCAATCAAAAGAGGGCCTTGAGGAAATTAGAGGAGAAAACCTAGGAGATTTAATTCTAACCCTGGAGCGAGGAGAGTTTTAGGTGTGCTAAGGGAAGATAAGGGGAGAGAATCAGCAGATCTAATTAAAAAGAGCCTGGAAGATCTATTGGAGATAGAGCAAATGTATAAAATGTTCTCAGGTGGCACAAGGCATGGCAGAATTTTTAGAGAGATAGAAACAAGAATTGGGAAAAGACCAATAAGAGAAGGAGTTACTTAGAAAGATGAAAAAGGAAAAAAATATTAAGGTGGCCTTCAACATTGAAAGCATGTATATACCTAACTTCTGGAATTGTAAGGGGGCATATCCTCTATATTAGAAAAGGGAATTAAACTGAAATAAGGGATCACTAATCAGGATAAAGGCATAACACGGTGGTTCTTAAGGTAAATTAAAGCTAGATATAAGGATAAGGTAAAAGAAAAAGTACTTAATAAACATCCATTAGAATTAGATATGATATTGATATAGACATGATAGAAAATGTGGAGATAGAAATGGCTAAACAATTATATAAAGAAAATCTGTATAAAATGCTTTAGATAACATCTATCATGTGTTAGGAACCTATTCAGTTATTACTGGTATAAAATACAAAGTTCGTTGGTTAAATCACCTCAAAATTATATAAATTTGGAACCAGAATTACTTTTATTATGTATTATTATTATTAGAGGATTTTGAGAACATTGTATACTATGAGAGCAATATTATGATAGTAGCCAATATTGTATACTAAAATACACACATGAATGGTTTAAATGTTTAAAAAATGTATAAAGGGACAACTAAGAAGACACCAAGACACAAAAAACAAATAATTATAAGCAACCCATGTAACACAATGTTTAACAGGCATGAATTGAATGTAAAAAGAAGAAAGACCTCAAGGAAAATCAGACCGCTCATCACAATCAGAATCAGACACAGAGCCAGAAAAACAGGAAGTAGCTGAGCCAAGATATACCAGAGGCATGATGAGGAAAAAACAGAAAGATAGTAACCAACAATAAGATGACTAAAAAACAAATGTAGATCTTTTCAGTCAATATAAATGGCCTGAACTCACCTCAAAAACGGAAAAATATTTTTTTACAACTGCAGAAACAGAAATCTGATGTGATTTGCATACAAGAAACCCATATGAAAAAAGCAAATCAGAAATTGTTGGAATGTTCAAGGTCAGGAAAATTGTTTGCAGCTTTGGACATAAGTAAAAAGAAGAGAGGTGTGGCTATGTATATAAAGAAAGAACTGGAGCCAAAATTAATTCTTGTCTCAGACAATGGAAGGATATTGATGGTGGAAATCCAAAGAGAATCAACAAAAATGCTAATTATTAATATTTATATTCCAAATGAAAATCAAGATAATTTCTTTAAACAATTACAACTAGAACTAACAAACAAAGATTATGATCACTATTGTGTGATAGGATACTTTAATGCTGTATTTGACAAAGAATTAGATAGAAAATCAGACAAAATAACAAAAAAGAAAAGAGGAACGATCTCAAGAAATTTTCTACAATTGGCAGAATAAGAAAATATCATAGATGCCTGGAGGATGTGTTACCCAAAGACAAAATACTATACTTTTTATTCTAATAGACATAAATCGTGGTCAAGAATTGATGCATGTTGGATCTCAAGAAGCCTAATGAAAGAATTGGAGCAAATAGATATTTTGCCTAATACATTTGCAGACCATAATCCCATTTCATTACAATTGGGTAGCAAATCAAGAGAATTTAATTGGAGACTCAATACTTCACATTTAAAGAATGAGGAGTTTATCAAGCAAATAAAAGAAGACATGGACTCCTTCTTCAAACAGAACATGAGGTCAGAAACACCAATGACAATGGTTTGGGAGGCAAGTAAGGCATTTTTTAGAGGAGCAGCCATAAGATTTGCAACAAAACAAAAAAGAGAAAGACAGAAAAAATATAAGATTTTGGAAAATAGATTAGCCTCAGATAAACTACAGCTGAAACAAAATCCATCAAACACAGAATTGAAAGAGAAGATATAGTACAACACCAGATAAATATATTGCTCACTGAGGAAACTGCAAATAAGCTTAAATTTGCAAAACAAACCTTTTTTGAAAACGCAAACAAACCAGGGAGATGGTTAGCATATAAATTAAGGAAAGAGAAGGAGAAAACAACAATACAAACACTGAAAGATGAAGCAGGGATTGAGAAATTTAAACAAGAAGAAATAAAAAAGATTGCAGAGGACTTCTATCGAAATTTATACAGTAAAAAGGAAGTAGACAAAGAATCTCAGAAAGAATATGTACTGAAATACAATAAAATGAAACTGACCAAAGATCAAATGCAGTCTTTAAATAATCCTTTAACACAGGGGTACCCAAGCCCCAGTCCTCAGCCCGGTGCCGGTCCATGGCCTTGGCCAGACTAGGCCACTGACACATATCTTCTGCCGCCCAGCACACACTCCCCCGCACGCCCACCCGCACAGCCCCTTAGCATATGCGCATGAGTGCGCACGCACATGCCGCAAGCGCCACCCACCCCTTTGCACACGTGCGTGAGCACGGGGGGTGCCCTGCCCCCTGCGCACAGACCCCATCCCCCCCAACCAGTCCGCAGTGTCAAAAAGATTGGGGACCACTGCTTTAACATATACAGAAATTATAGAAGCCCTCAACAAGCAAAAAAAATGGGAAATCACCAGGCCCAGATGGACTTCCAGCTGAATATTACAAAGAATTGGAAGATGTATTGCTTAAACCATATCATAAACTCTTGGAATTTATTGAAGAAAAGGGAGAATTACCACCAATGTGGTCCGAAGCGATAATCTCTCTCATACATAAGGAAAACACAGAGGGTAAAGAAATTAAAAATTACAGACCGATCTCATTACTAAACATAGATTACAAAATATATGCAACCATGTTGGCAACTAGACTGAAAAGAATCTTAACACAGACAATACACCAAGACCAATCGGGCTTCCTCCCAAAAAGGCAGATGAAAAATAACATAAGGATAATCTTAAATACTTTGGAATATTATGAAGCTCACCCAGAAAAGCAAATCGCTATGATATTTTTGGATGCAGAGAAAGCTTTCGATAATCTGAATTGGAATTTTTTGCTACAGCAATTGGAGGCACTACAAGTGGGAGAAAGATTTTTGAAATTAATCAAAGCAATCTATACCCAGCAAAAGGCAAAAGTTAGAATCAATGGAGAGCTGACCAAAGAAATACCAATGCAGAAAGGTACGAGACAGGAGTGCCCACTATCTCCACTACTATTCATTCTTACTCTAGAAATATTAACTGAGCAAATTAGAGATAAAAAGGAAATAAAAGGACTAAAAGTAAGAGTACATACTTTTAAACTCCAAGCTTTTGCCGATGACCTAGTTATTATATTGGAGGATCCAGTGGACTCAATTGAAGACCTGATGGAGATGCTAACAAATTTTGGTGATATGGCAGGAATAAAAATAATCTAAAAGAAAACAAAAATACTTGTTAAAAATATGAGAGATCAAGAACGACAGAAATTAATAGAAAGGACTAACTTTCAAGAAGAGAAGAGAGTCAGATACTTAGGGATTCAAATCACAAAGAAAACAAGTACATTATTCAAAGACAATTATATGAAGTTAATTAAAGAGATACAGAATAGTTTAGAGAGATGGGATAAATTACAGCTATCATTGATGGGAAGAATAGCAACCATCAAAATGAATGTTCTACCTAAAATTTTGTTTTTATTTTTTATTTCAGACAATTCCCGTAATATTAAAACAGTCATTTTTACAAGAACTTAATCAGATAATCATAAGATTTGTTTGGCAAGGTAAAAAAACAAGAATTAAAATCAAAGCAATGCAAGATGCCAAACAAAGAGCAGGTTTTGGTCTCCCAGATTGGGCATTGTATTATAGAGCCTACGTATTAGTCTGGATAAAGGAATGGATAACTTTAGATAATGATAGACTACTCAAGTTTGAAGGACATGATCTACAGTTAGATTGGCATGCTTTTCTATGGTACAAAAAAGATAAAGAGCAGAAAAGTTTCAACTCACACATGATAAGAAGAGCCTTACTAGGGTACTTGGAAAAAGATTATACAGCAGATCTACCAAAAAACACCAGTCTGGGTATCACCTATAGAGGCCTTTACACAACCTAACCTCATGACAGAAGCGAAACTTTTAAGATATCAAGATTTATTTTAAAAGGATTGTGATTTAAGGTCCAAAGAAGAGTTAGAAACACAAAACATATCACCATCTAGACCGGTGGTCTAGAGCAGCAGTCCCCAACCTTTTGGGGACCACGGACCAGTTGGGGGGACGGGCTCCATGCTCGGGGGGGCAGGGGCACCCCCTGTGTGAGCATGACACGCCCCCGTGAGCGTGACACACACCCTGCGTGAGCATGACACGCCCACCACGAGCATGACATGCCCCCTGCGTGAGCATGACATGCCCACCGTGCGTGCGGGGGGGGCAGAGATCCGTCTCCATGGCCCAGTTCCGGCAAGCCCACGGACTGGCACTGGGCCATGGACTGGGGGTTGGGGACCCCTGTTCTAGAGCACAAATGGAATCTAGGTACACAAAATATAAAATAGAGGGCTTTTACATAGAACAAACAGCATTTGATAAACTTTTGTTGGGTTCAAACGAGAAAGCAAGAAAATGTATGACTTTCTGACCGAAACTAAAATGCAAGATGAGATTGTAAAAGAATGTATGATTAGGTGGGCACAAAATATAGGACATAATATTGATATTGATCAATGGTTGCAAATATGGAAAAATAATATAAAGCTCACAAAATCGGTAAATTTTAAGGAGAAAATATATAAGATGTTTTATAGGTGGTATATGACTCCGAAAAAATTGTCAAAGATTTATACAGAGGTGTCAAATGTGTGTTGGAAGTGTGAAGCACAAGAGGGAAGCTTTTGTGGTGGACTTGTGGAGAAGCGAAACAGTACTGGATAGCAGTACATTCTTTGTTACAAAAAATATTGCTTTGTAATGTTCCACTAACCCCAGAATTGTTTTTACTGAACATTATACCAGATAATATAGATAAGACAAAGAATTATCTAGTCATATATATAGTCACTGCGGCCAGAATTCTTTATGCTAAGAACTGGAAGAAATTGGAGATACCGAAACAAGAGGAGCTCCTCGGTAAGATACGGGAAGCGACAGAAATGGATATACTATTGGAAGTGTTGAAAGACTGTCCAATACAAAAGGCAATTGAATGATAGGATTTATTATATAAATGGCTTGAGTCAGTAGATAGAGCTTGAGTAACATAGAATTAAACTAAGATGTAATTGTAAGTAGGAATCTGGAAGGGCAATCAAATGTAGAAAGACGAAAAGTGGACTTGATATTGCAACGTGAACAAACGGGATTTGATGATAGTACATTTTTTGTTCTCCTCCCCCCCTTATTTTTCCCCACATCCCCCTTTACCTTCTGTATTCCTAACCTTATCCCCAGCTTTAAAATAAATAAATAAACATATACAAAAAATTAAAACAAGAAGTGGATTTCTCCTATTTACGCCTGTCAGTAGTAGAGCGTTTGTATATTTAAAAAAACAGATTTAGTAATGTTTTTGCCACTCTTCATCCCAAGTAATGAAGCTGACACGGCAGTTCTCTCTCTTTTTCTCATTATATGATAGTATTAGGATAAGATAACAATGAGCATCATCTCTTAATGGATCCAACTGATCACAGGGTAGCCCCTGAATATTCCAGGGGATCAGTTCTCAGCCAGAATACTTGCAGAATTTTTTTCACATGGGTTGGGGGAGGTTCGGGATTTTGCAGTCCAATAAAGCCAACAGGATTTCAAGTTGTGAAATTGACATGAACACCAACCACCATGACCATGAACTGGGCTACAGTATTCTTTGCTGTTATCTCACCTTACCTTCTCATGTGTTTGCATGCTATAATGGTTAGTATCATACTAGGACTATTAACCATGAAACTCCCGTTGGGTGAAATGATTTCTTAACATAACCTACCTCACAGAATTGTTGTGAGGATCAAATGAAGATGTGGAAGCAATCATGACCAGCATCTTGAACTCCTTGATGGAAAAGTCATATATAAATATAATTAATTTATTATTTAAATATTGGTTCCTATCATTGTTTATCTCTCTCCCTTTCATGCTGCTCAGTCCTAATATTCTCCTGGCTATAGCCTCCTCTTTCAACTCTCTATAGTTTCATTATTATTGTCTCTGTCCTCTACAAGGTCACTGGAGGCCAATCCTGATCTTGTTCTCAAGCCTTCTCTTCCCCCCAGATTGCTCCCTGTCCCTGAGTTTTCTATCTATTTTGGATTGTCATTTAATCTTCTTTTTATCTTCAGCATTTAGAAGTACTCCTGCTTTCATTTCCGTGTGAGGTAAGACTTCTGTAGAACTAATTAGCTGAATTTTTAAAATTTTGCCAACCAAGTCCACTTCGGGTTTTTTTTTTCAAGTGTTACCAAAAAAAGGACCTTTTAAACACTGGCCGGATTGCACCAAATTTCACAGTGTGGACGTGCCCTTGGCAGTAGTGTGGCATGAGGGGACACAGACTTCCTAATATGAAATGGTGGAATCATCATTTTTTAGTCTTCCTCATAACAATAAAAGCTGTTCCAAATAACACTATTGTATTTTTAAATGTATCATCTTTTATATTTTGTACCTACTGTAGCAATACTTCAAACTCAATTACTAACATTTTCATAGACTAGCAGCATTGTTGATTTTGACTGTCTGTCTGTACTCTCAGGGGTACTACAACCATGTATACATTGTTCAAGCTTAGCATAAACAATACATATAATAATGCAATGCTTGTAAACATAGTAATGTCCTCAGGAAAAGCGAGTGGGGGGGAGAGAACTTTTGTCTTCATGTTGGGGCTCTGGTCATTTGACAGACTGATTCCTATACTGTGTGTAAGATATAAAAGGCTGAGAAAGGTGGCTTTGTTTAACCAAGGGTGCTTTCAACTCCTCACTTTCAGCTTCTTGCTTGCTCTCTCACTGTGATGTTTGCTGAGTTGTTGTTGTCCTGGTTGTTGCTCCCTTAATTTGTGCCTCCTTCCTGTATTGCTATCCTTCTGTCTGCTGTCCTAGTTTTAATGTGTAGTCTCACACATATTAATACAAGGATAAACAAATGCTTTGGGCAGTGAAAAAGTAGAGCCAGGACCCACAGGGACAAAAAACCCCAGACACTCTGATCAGCAGAGACTATACGCTCACCCCACTCCCCAGCCTCATCCCGGTGTCTCTGGTCCATCTGAATTTAGCCACAATCCTCTCAGTCACTGAGGGAGAAAAGGATTCTCTTATAAAACAGCATCTCTCTCTCTCTCTCTTTTTGCAAACTATGCCTACTGTAATGCAAAGTATTTCAGGGTTGTTTGGCCTTCCAGGGGCAATTAGCTTTAGAAAAGCCCTGCTCCAGACTGGAACAAACAGTTCTGGAATTCATCTGTTGATATGGATCCACACTGCTACTTCCATTTTTGGACTTTTGAGTGGAGTTGGTTATTGGAACAGTCACAATGAGAACCCACACATCCTAACTTAGTATTATACCACTAGTTTGGGGTATTCGTATATTCACAAGTCATAAGGACCAGAGTACACATTACTTTGGAGATCTCTACTTTATACTACGTGAAGAAACCTAAACTGGGAAAACTGTTTCTGTCAACTTTGCTTCCACCACAACTTTCTTTATTGTTTTTGTCCCTGCTCCCAAATTTTGGCCAGGGGAACCGTAAAAGACAACAGCATAAATAAATAAATAAATAAATAAATAAATAAATAAATAAATAAATAAATAAATAAATATGCAATCCCCAATGAACCTAAGCAAATGAGCTGTACTACTAGCACCACACAGCATGCTCTGCCACTGCCATGAGGCAAACATGACTTCTGAAAAAGAAAACCCAGATGTGTGGGTCACACAATGGAGTTCACAGCAGTGTCAGTCTCCTCAGGGGAAAAGTATTGCTGTTGTTCTCAAAAGACTGAAACCTTGCCTAGGTAATGTTCCATTCAGTGCATTTAGTAGGGAACAGAAGAAAGGCATTGCTGTTAATTAATTAATGCCTGTCCTTTGCTCGTGCCCCTCAGGGCTCCTAATGACATTGCACTGATGCAGCAAAGCAAACAACATAATTTTGAGTATACCAATAACCGCTTTGACTTTCTGAAAAATTAAAGGGACGGGGAAAAAGTACTTTCTGGTGGGTAAAAGACAGCCTCTGGCCTTTTGTATCCTTCTCCAAAGCATCAGCAGAGAAAGCTAATGATGTGTGCTCATGGTCCATAGAACAGCTGAGAGAAACTTCGCATAAACCCTCTGGCTTCTAGCAAAAGCTATATCAAAAACACAGTCTAATAGAAACAAGACGGTTGCTGTGTATGTGTGCTATTTCTTCTACTCATGTCCCGCTCATACGTTAACCCTGACAGTGATTCTCTTTAAGTCTACATGTTTTGCCATCGAGGCTAAGGTGCATCACAAACTTCCACACCACACCAGCAAAAGATTGGATAGGTGTTGCTGGCAGTGATACGTAACCAGACGACCTGACCTAGTTCAGATATGGATTTTATAGTTTCTTTAGATATATGTAGCACTGATGAGATGTCAGCCATGCTGTTCCACACAGCATATATGTGGGCCTTAAAGGGAAGTCTAAGGAGTGGAGGAAAGGAAAGGCAGGGATGCCACATGATGGACATCTGGTGCCTTGCAGCCTCTCATTTTAAGGAAGGCTCTTTATCAAGCATAGTCTGAAGAGGATATTAAATAATATTTTAGGAGTATCTGTGACTTCAACAGCTATCTATCCTCTAGGGTTAATTTCAGAGTAGGCCCAAACAGACCAAGCTGAACCACCCTTTCTCTTAGGTAAACTTACAGATCATTTTTGGCAGGATTTCCTCCTCCCAGTGGGACATTTTAAAATATGTAATTATTACCAATTTAAAAGAAAACAGCATTGCTCTCCTTCTTGCTCTGTTTTCCTATTTTTGGCATGTGTCAAATGCACACATAGAGGTCTTATGCCCCCTTCCCCTTTAGAGATACTGGTGTATTATTTCAGTTATGAAACATGCCAAAAGTGTTTCTCACCTCCCCCTAACTCATCCACACCCATTCCATGTTTTACAACTGCTATTATATTTATAGGGATCTCATTGGTGGAGTGGGGGATGCTCCCCCAAATTTGAGGGTCCGGTGTTTCCTGTTCTGGACCATGAGCCACTCTGGCCACACTTTTGAGAAGGAAGAAAAAACATACTAAAACAGCTAGCCAATCCTGACAAAAATACATTCTTTGCATTCATATTTTTAACTTACTTAAATCATAGCGCCATCATGACACTAAAATGATTGACACATCTGCTGCCTGGTGAGAAACTTTCTTTCCTGGGGGAAATGCCATGTTGGTGTAGAAGATGGCAATTTGTTTTAAAAATGGCAATGAGGTCATGAGTGTGTAGAACCACATACAGTTCTGTTATTATTTGGCATCAGTTTGATCCTGACATATGACAATTGTGTGGTGCTTTGGGACTGTGCAGTTTCCTCAAGGCCACACAGGTGGCAGGGCCCATAACCCCATCATGCTCTGGGTCTTGGCTGGCCCCTCTTTTGGGAGGCATAGAGAGGAATTGCGTTCCCGATCCCTGAGTCTGCAAGCCAGGTACGCCTCCTGATTGAGCTCTCCAGCCCAGCTGCCTACTTCTGATGGCAGAAAGGTTTTTTTTAAAAAAAAATAATAATAATAATAAAAAGAAAGGTAGGGCTATGCAGCAACCAGGAATGGCCCTGGTGGCCCTGCCAGCTCAAGTGCTGATGCTTGACCCATTTGCCCCTGTCTTTATCTTCTGCTGTTCTTTGGGTGGCTACTACGGAGTGAGGGGCAAGGCCTTGGACATGGGCCCAAAGGTCCAGACTTAGCTGCCTGGTGCTGGATTGCCAGATCAGCAGCAGCATCTCATTCCCTGAGGTTTCAGGACCAAAGCCAGGAAAGATGGGCAAAACTTTAATTTTATGGGATGGTTCTTTGTGATGTTACAGGGCAGGGCTAGAGATGCTCTTCAGTCAGCTGGTTTTGGAGAAAGGCACAAGAGGAATCTGGGTGAATGAGCCTAGAATCCAGTAAAACCATGCTAACCAGGTAATATGGCAATCCAGAAGTGGCAGATAGAAAAAAAAACACCACTTGCTCTAAAACTGCAAAATGTGCCCAGCCACGACTATCGTTCCATTAGGGCACAACAGGCTCACGTGCATGTATCCAGCAGCATTCTCCTCAGTCTCCACCATAGGGTTAGCTTTTTGGTGCGTAAGCACAACCTATATGCAAACAGCTTCATGCTGAGCCAGGAAGAGTTGGTGCCATCTAGGAATGGCTAACAATAGGCCCCCAGGCTTTAATAAGCACTTTGCACACACATGCAAATCAAACTTTTTCCTCCTCATGTACCAGGCCTTCTGAGATTTCTCTCCCTACCCGGGGAAGCATTACAATTCCCTGAAATGTCAGCTGGTGGCCTGAAATTTGGTAACCTTCTGCACCCCTCTCAGCATCATGTTTTCCACCCCACCCCCCACATAAAGGTCACTGTGTATCTTGAGTTCCATTTTGCTAGAAGAATGAAACAATCTTTTTGAAGAGGAGACTGTAGTGAAAACATGAAAAAGAGAAAGGCACATTAGGGAAAGCCCAGAACTAATAGTCAGCTGATTTATGTTTCTGGTATCACAACTGGAGCCTACCATGACTTACATGTCTTCCTAAAAGGGGCTTCTACTTGGATTTTCTGTACACAAATTGAAGACTTTGCCAGCAGCCATCATAACTGGCAGGGTAGAGAACAAGGCAGTCACTGGAAGAGAGAGCCAAGTATTTCCATGCAAATCTGCTCACAATAATTGGAATTAGTCAGAGTCTGGAGTAATCATGGATAGAGTACGCCTCTCAAATGTAGCTCCCTTCAGTGCAACCACCCCCTCCATTTCTATTCACAATGCCTACTTGCCCCTACTCTGTTCTCTTCAGGCTGACCAGTCAAGAAGAATCAAAGAACTATCAAATGCTGAGAGTTGGAAGGTATAGCAAGGATCATCGAGTCCAAAGCAGAAATCAACAGCTTAGCTTAATCATGTTGTAAGTAACAGAGTCGGCTAGTGGCTCTTTGGACCCCTGACCTTTGCCTCAAATGTTCAGCCATTTGTACCCTGGCACAGAGGGAAACAAGGTAACATGCTGTTGTTGTTGTTGTTATATAGGGTAAGGCTATTAGTAACAAATGATTATCTGTGAAAGCAAGTTTCTGTTAGACACACCCTTGCCAAGGTATGTTTTGAATAGGAATCAAATACATTTTTTTCCATTTCAATCCCATTTTGTAAGTTCTTCCTTCTTTTACTATAACACCTGGTACAATTACGGCATCTTTTCTTATCTGGAAGGCTGTCCATTTCTCCACCTCCCGAGGAAATCTCCCACCTTTATGAGCTTCGCATAGGTCAAGGGTCTACCCAGACATCAAAGTTCATGTAACGCCTGCTCTTCCCATCTGGGAAGAGAGGTGGTGATTCCGGCTACAGGTAAATCCCATCAACTATAATTACTACTGCTTTCATTTTCTAATGCACATTCTAAGGCCCAACAGTTAATTTTGTTCTCAAGGGCTCAATTGTATCCTGCCCAAAACTAGGATAATAGCATGATGGTAGCAGAGTTGTGTAAGATGCAGCATAACCTCTCCTGATTTGTCATATTCTTTCTCTCATTCCACATAAAGAAAAATTTGGCCCCGACCAGTCGAGATGCAAGGCATCTTTTAGAACAGGTCAGCAGAGGCTGCACATTTATCAGCAGTGAGGGAATTCTAAAGTAGCTGCTGTCACACTGTATTATAAATAGATCTTTTCTTTGTTGGACAAAGAAAAGAGCTTTATAGAGAATCCTCTGCATCACAGAGAATAGCTTCCTAACCATATCAAAGTCACATCTTTCCCTGATGGGTAACAGGAGGAGTTCTCTCTTCTGTTTCTACAGACATCGTTTTTGCTGGGAAATGGCTCCATAGGCCTGCTTTCAAGAGCCGGAAATGTCCACCTGTCCTTTTCTGTTGCCCGTTTCTCCAGACATCTTAGGACTGGCGTGTTGGAGATGCTGAGGAAAGAGGCCAAAAGCAAACTGAAAGAGGTGAAATTAATCTTAACTGCCTGCACTGTTTTGAGTTGTCATCTTCACGTTGATAATGTCAAGTCCTCATTAGGTGGCACCTCATGATTAATTAATTCCAAACTAGTTTTATCATTGGGGAAATATTTGCTTTAAATATTGGTAGCCCAGCAGTCCATTCAATTAAAACCTACTTTTTTTAAAAAAAGGACAGTTAGAAAAGAGAGAAAGAATAATGACATCACATCAAGGACGCTCATCATCAGTTCTACTATGGTAGAAAAGCAGCTCTAAGAGATTGTCCAGAATAGTTTTCCAGGGAAGACAAGGGGGCTGGACTCCTTTCAGAGAAGACAACGGTCTTGATGTACCAGCCAAAAATGTTAGTGGAAAGAAAGTGGTGTAACTTGCAGCAGTAATTGACACAAATTAACAAAAACAAACAAACAAACACCCATGCACACACACTTGGATTCTTCATTGCACACCAGTCAGAGGGCTTGTTGCCTGACCTGGAATCTAACCAGGGCATAATTAATCAGTAGCAATTTGTCCCTGTGAGTTATGCCCTTTCTCTTCTGCCAGTGTAACTCACAAAAGTATTTTGGCCTCAGTTTCTTTAATGCAAGTAGCATGGGTAAAGTTATCACTTGGCTTGGAACTCCTTCCGTGTACGAATATTGGAGGATCCCAGGTGGAAATCCCCACTTTGCTGTGAAGCTATTTTGGGTAAATTTGGGCGTGTCATTACTTCTCAGCCTGACCACAGTGTTGTTGTGCGGATAAAGTGACAGGGAGAACCATGTATATTCTCATGAAGAAGGAAGATAAATGTAGTAATTAACAACCAATGTAAGAAATCTGGACCCTCCTTCTTGGTAAGCCAAGCACTCGCCCATGGATCTTGAGCATTTTATACAAGTAGGTTGAAGACAGTGGCATCATCAGGTTTCATGCTGCATATCAGGAGGCTTTAAAAAGTCCCCATGCTTATTTTACCCATTCAGCTGTATAGACTGTTCATAGCTTCCCTCTCTCTCCCACCCCCCACCCCCACCAGCCCTTTCTGCCATTTCATTTCTGCTGCCATTAGCACTCTCTAGAGCAGCTGCCTCTAGGAAATGTCCCATTAACTAAAATACATTGTGTATTCTGCATTTCCTATTATATTCAATCGTTTCCAAAGCAGTCAGTGTCTTATTATATTAAGACTCTTGCATGCAGGATAGCTGAGCTAGACTTTTAGGCACAGAGCCTATTAAAAAGAAGAAGAAGAAGAAGAAGAAAGACCAAACCAAAAATATACATTAAAGCAATCCTAAGCCTTTGCATGGAAAGTGGCTAGAGGAAATGTGGATTATGTTACAGAAAATTAATTATTGTAAAATGTGACTGCAGAGTCACAGATCAAACTTTTAAAGGTAATTTGCCATATTTCATGCTTGAAACTATATAAAAATTGAGAATATTGGAAATTAGAGTAGAATTACTGCCCATATTTTCCAAGAAGAGTGTTTTAGCCTAAATGAATCTCATTACCCTGAAGGAAACTGCTGACTTTAAAAAAATCATCACAAATGGAATACTTTGGCTGTCCTTGAAAAAAGCTTTAAGCAGAGCTCAGGTGTCTAACAGAGTTGCATTAGCAAGACCACAATGGTGCCTAAGCTCTCTTCGAGCAAATAAGTCTACCAGAGGACAATGATTAACAACAAGGAGTAGAATCATGGAGTTGGAACAGTGCCGTTCAATCCCCTATTCAATGCATGACATCCCAAGGCAGAGGATGTCCAGTCAGATATGCATATTTAGAGTTCATCTTTGGCTGCTGAAGAATGGTCTTTCCTTGGAATAGCCCAAAGCAGAGCCCAGATGATTACATTTTAGAAGGATTTTATTATGTTACTCATTACTTCTTGACAGCCAGGTTGGCATAATCATCATTGTTCCTCTGATCACTCAAATAATTTGTGGTGTTGTGCATTATAAGCAAATTGTGTTGTTGTTGTTTTATCAGGAGGGCAGAAAAATACTGGGAAATACTATCTGCATCTTTCTAGTGGCCAATTCTGATATTGCCCTTGCAAATAGTTACAACCCCCCCCCCAAAAAAAAAAAACACCACAGAAGACAAATACTTCCCCTACGATATGGGGTTGGTATAAGAATGGAGCTGACTGAATAGCTCAATGGTTTGGGTATCTGGCTGCAGAGCCAGAGGCTGGGAGCTCAATTCCTCACTATGCACCCCAGAAGAACCAACGTGTGTGACCTTGGGCAAGCTGCGCAGTCCCAGGATGCCCCTAGAAGAAGGGAATAGCAAACCACTTCTGAGTACGATCTACCTAGAAAATCCTGAAAAGGGTCACCATAAGTCAGAATTGACTTGATGGCACACTATTATAAAATAATGGCATAAAATCTGGAAATTCAAAAAGTCCCTGAAATGCCTTCATATATTCTTTAAAAGTGTTGTTTGAAAATAACTCATTATGTTTACTCATTATATCTATAACTACTAGGTACCTTACTTGCTACTTAAAAAGTACTGTTAACTATATTATGTGTAACCAACTCCTTCCAAGTTCTGGTACAAACCTATGTCATATTGCATAATTCTGCAGGTATCCTATACTAAAACTACTGAAGCAAACTCTTTTTTGGTAGTTCGAAGTAGCCCGTACTGTAGTGGTAGATTTGGAAGTACAGGTGCTCCTCATGGCAACCACCATAGCTGCACCCACCCCCGTCTTAAGGAGAGTTCAGAAATGCAGGCAATGGGATTAGTCCATATCAACCAAACAACCATCGAATACTTTGCACTAAGTAGAGATGGCATTCAACAATATACTGTTCCTGGAAAAATCCACTTCTTATCCTGGCATTCCTCCCCACCCCCTGCTCCCCAGCTAAGGATTACAGTTAAGCTCAAAAGAAACAAGAAAAACCTGTGGGGCAGGGGAATGCCAGGTGATTTTGTAGTGCTTGTAAGTCAGAACGTCCCAAACACTGCTCACCCTGGATATATCACACCATTGGAAGTAGAGCTAGTTAATCTAATGTATGGCTAGAAGTATAAGCAAAACAAACATCGATGGTTAACAATAAGATGTTCAAGTGTAAGCAGAGCTTGGAATTAAATTGGTAATAATTCTTAAGGTGCCCATAATTTATTATATTCTTTAATCATTACCAATTACCAATTGATTTTATGTTTTTCATTAACATGATTGACATACACACTAATAAATAAAGTTTCAAATTAGCATCCTACACAAATAAGCTTTGGGTATAAGCCACCGTCTACAGTAGTATGTGCAGCTCAGTGTGTTCTATAAACAGTCTACTCTAGATGAAGAGAAGAACCCACTTGAACTGAATTAGGATATGAAGACTTGAGCCTGTCCTGCCCCTTCCAATGTTAGGAGATTTACTGGAGAGAAGAAAACCACTCCCCACTCATGGAGAAAATATGGACAGAGAAGAGATTCAGAATCCAGTAACATGAGAAAGTTAGTGCAGTACTCACACACTTTCTCTACCCGTGTATGCTACTGTGCAAGTGGTAACCAGCCCTAAAGCACTGCATATAGTTTGGGGTTGCCATTTAAACTTAAGAACAGGGACTCATTCCTTTTGAGTCACGGACCCGGGCAAAGAGCCAGTGTTTGTTTATTCTTTCTACTTCTATACTGCCCCATTAGTGCGAACACTCTCTGGGTGATCCACAACATAAATAAAATCATATAATAAAAAGCATAATGTACAATAAATGCAATAAATATATAATAACAACCATGTCACTAGTAAAACCAATAACCTACCTTTAAATGGAATTTCACAAATTATAACACATTTAAATATCTCAGGTCAATAGTTCAACACTAGTAGGAGGCAGCTTTATATAATTCAGTCTTGAGTAGCTTCCTCAAAATTGAGAGGGATGGCCCCTGGCAAACCTCTGTAGGAAGCTCTACCTCTCTGAGGAACCCCTCTATAGGAAGAGAGAGAGACTATTTTGACACATGTAGCAAGAACACCACACATTTATTTATAACCTCTTCTCAAAACAGACCATTCTCACAGTATCTCTCCAGCAGAGAACCATACAGACCAGTCAGCTTGCAGTTCTGTTCATAAATATTCTTTCACATTCCTCAGTTGCCATAACTGTCACTCTTGGCACACATCTCACATACAATTGTCAGTCAACCCGGGCTCTTACCATTCAGGCAAATACAAACTTATTGAGAAAACATTTACTGTACAAAATGCCGGTCAGCTTGCACAGTGATTAAAGATGTCTATCTTAGCGTAGGTTTTTCTCAGTTCTGCATTTACCAGACTTCACTTGCAAGTCTGATCATTCAGACATGAAGAACTGAAAGAATCACATTGCTGGAAGAAAAACAAACTCAACTTTTAACTACAACTTCAGCTTCTTCTACAGTTTGTCCCTGATGCAGTTTGCACAGCACAGATATTGCAATATGATATCTATACACTGAAATAATATATACAGTGGTGCCTCGACTTACGAACTTAATCTGTTCCGGAATGGTGTTCGTAAGTCGAAATGTTCGTAAGTCGAAGCACCATTTCCCATTGAAATGCATGGGAATGGGATTAATCCGTTCCAGCATTTCAAAAAAATACCAATAATAATAATAATAAAAATAAACAGAGCAAGTCCCACGCTGGGACTGCAAAAAAAAAACCACACAAGTCCGAAGCCTCCTCAGCCTCCCGGGCTTCCACCGCCGGTGCGACCGCTGCTGCCCGGAGGCCTCCGGGAGGCCTCCCGTGCTTCCACCGCCGCTTCCACGAATGAAAAAAGGCAGGGGGAAAGGGCGGGAAATTCAAACCGGGATGGGTCCTCGCCTCCCGGCTGGGCTCTCACTCCTGATGCTGGGTCCGTCCGCACTGCTCGCTTCCTGGACGGGCTCCCGGAGGCCTCCAGGCAGCGGCGGTGGAAGCGTCGGAGGCCTCCTGGAAGCCTCCGGGCAGCGGCAGTGGAAGCGCGGGAGGCCTCCCGGAGGCCTCTGGGCAGCAGCGGTGGAAGTGCGGGAAGCCTCCGGGAGCCCACCGGGAAGCGAGCAGCGCGGACGGACCCAGCATCAGGAGTGAGAGCCCGGCCGGAAGGTGAGGACCCATCCCGGTTTGAATTTCCTGCCCTTTCCCCCTGCCTTTTTTCGTTCGTACGTCGAAGCTCCGCTCGCAAGTCAAAATGTTGCGAGCGGAGCTGTTCGTACGTCAAAATGTTCGTAGGTAGGGGCGTTCGTAAGTCGAGGCACCACTGTAATAAGAACAGCAGTTAGCATGGATCCATTATATTCTATTCTATTACCACCTGATAGCATATGGCCCACACAATGAAGTCTCCGATGGAACTGCTTGATAGCTCAGTGACTTAGGTATCTGACTGCAGAGCCAGCAGTTGTGAGTTCAATTCCCCCTTGTGCCTCTTTAACAAGGGCTGGACTTGATGATCCATAGGGTCCCTTCCAGCTCTGTAGTTCTAAGATGATGATAATCAGTGGTCCCCAACCTTTTTAACACTATGGACCGGTTGGGGAAGGTGGGGCACCCCCCGTGCTTGTGCGCATGCGTGAAGGGGTGCGCGCACATTTGCGCACATGCATGAAGGAGTGGGGCACTCATGCAGGTGTGCGCACACTCGTGCGCATGCGCAAAGGGCGGGGACGCTTGGGGCACTTCTACGCATGCGCGAAGGGGCTGTGCAGGGGGGAGTGTGTGCGGGGGGGAGATCTGTCTCTGCGGCCCGGTCCGGCCCAGGCCACAGACCGGCACTGGGCTGCAGACCGGGGGTTGGGGACCCCTGATGATAATAATGTCTGTCGTTGCCCTCTGCTGATGACACAGAGTTTTAACAGTGAGTGGCTGATGGTACAAGCTGTGCTTGAGAGACCTTTCAGATGCTCTGGGTTCAGTTGTTCACCTCATGAGAGTATGGTGTTGTTAGGGATGATGTGGATTTCATTTCAGTTTCTTTTTGATATGAATTTATGAAAGCTAATGATTTTCATAAGGAACTCGATTTGGTGGACAGAATGCCTGAAGAACTATGGATGGAGGCCCGTAACATTGTACAGGAGGCAGCAACAAAAACCATCCCAAAGAAGAGGAAATGCAAGAAAGCAAAGTGGCTGTCCAACGAGGCCTTACAAATAGCAGTGAAGAGAAGGGAAACAAAATGCAAGGGAGATAGGGAAAGTTACAGAAAATTGAATGCAGACTTCCAAAGAATAGCAAGGAGAGACAAGAGGGCCTTCTTAAATGAACAGTGCAAAGAAATAGAGGAAAACAATAGAAAGGGAAAAACCAGAGATCTGTTCAAGAAAATTGGAGATATTAAAGGAACCTTTTGTGCAAAGATGGACATGATAAAGGACAAAAATGGCAGGGACCTCACAGAAGCAGAAGACATCAAGAAGAGGTGGCAAGAATACACAGAGGAATTATACCAGAAAGATCTGGATGTCCCGGACAACCCAGATAGTGTGGTTGCTGACCTTGAGCCAGACATCCTGGAGAGTGAAGTCAAGTGAGCCTTAGAAAGCATGGCTAACAACAAGGCCAGTGGAGGTGATGGCATTCCAGCTGAACTATTTAAAATCTTAAAAGATGACGCTGTTAAGGTGCTACACTCAATATGCCAGCAAGTTTGGAAAACTCAACAGTGGCCAGAGGATTGGAAAAGATCAGTCTACATCCCAATCCCAAAGAAGGGCAGTGCCAAAGAATGCTCCAACTACCGTACAATTGCACTCATTTCACACGCTAGCAAGGTTATGCTCAAAATCCTACAAGGTAGGCTTCAGCACTATGTGGACCGAGAACTCCCAGAAGTACAAGCTGGATTTTGAAGGGGCAGAGGAACTAGAGACCAAATTGCTAACATGCACTGGATTATGGAGAAAGTCAGAGAGTTCCAGAAAAACATCTACTTCTGCTTCATTGACTATGCAAAAGCCTTTGACTGTGTCGACCACAGCAAACTATGGCAAGTTCTTAAAGAAATGGGAGTGTCTGACCACCTTATCTATCTCCTACGAAATCTATATGTAGGACAGGAAGCAACAGTTAGAACTGGATATGGAACAACTGATTGGTTCAAAATTGGGAAAGGAGTACGACAAGGCTGTATATTGTCTCCCTGCTTATTTAACTTATATGCAGAATACATCATGCGAAAGGCAGGACTGGATGAATCCCAAGCCGGAATTAAGATTGCCGGAAGAAATATCAACAACCTCAGATATGCAGATGATACCACTCTGATGGCAGAAAGTGAGGAGGAATTAAAGAACTTCTTAATGAGGGTGAAAGAGGAGAGCGCAAAAAATGGTCTGAAGCTGAACATAAAAAAAAACTAAGATCATGGCCACTGGTCCCATCACCTCCTGGCAAATAGAAGGGGAAGATATGGAGGCAGTGACAGATTTTACTTTCTTGGGCTCCATGATCACTGCAGATGATGACAGCAGCCACAAAATTAAAAGACGCCTGCTTCTTGGGAGGAAAGCGATGAGAAACCTAGACAGCATCTTAAAAACCAGAGACATCACCTTGCCAACAAAGGTCCGCATAGTCAAAGCTATGTTTTTTCCAGTAGCGATGTATGGAAGTGAGAGCTGGACCATAAAGAAGGCTGACTGCCGAAGAATTGATGCTTTTGAATTGTGGTGCTGGAGGAGAGTCTTGAGAGTCCCCTGGACTGCAAAGAGAACAAACCTATCCATTTTGAAAGAAATCAACCCTGAGTGCTCACTGGAAGGACAGATCCTGAAGCTGAGGCTCCAATACTTTGGCCATCTCATGAGAAGAGAAGACTCCCTGGAAAAGACCCTGATGTTGGGAAAGTGTGAGGGCAAGAGGAGAAGGGGACGACAGAGGACGAGATGGTTGGACAATGTCACTGAAGCTACCAACATGAATTTGACCCAACTCCGGGAGGCAGTGGAAGACAGGAGTGCCTGGCGTGCTCTGGTCCATGGGGTCACGAAGAGTCGGACACGACTTAACAACTAAACAACAACAACAACAACAATGATTTTCATATTCAAGATAGAAAGAACTTGAATGTGTTGGTTTTTTATTGAATGTTGAAAAAATTGAGATCGACAGATTTTACACACAGGCCCAGAATATATATTTATTTATTTATTTATTTATTTATTTATTTACTGCCCATCTAGAACATGTCTACTCTGGGTGGTTTACATATAACATAAAAATAAAATCCAGATTGATCACAGAGTCCAGGATGGGAAAGGAAGAAAAGAAGAAAAAGAAGAAAGAGAGAGAGAGAAAAGAAAAGGGGAGATAGGCTAGGCAATGGCTTTAGGGAAGGCCTGCCTGTATAGCCATGTCTTCAAGTTAAGTCTTGAAGGCCCTCAGCGAGGCAGCCAGGCGGATCTCTACAGGTAAGTTGTTCCAGAGGCAAGGGTATTGAATGGAGAACTGGGGAAAAAAACACTCAGACTAAATTCCTGTGTTTTGAACAGTTACTGTTGAATGAGGTTTGCCATTGTTTCCCCAAAAATATACCTCTTCTTTTATAGTTATACTATAAAAGGAAATTTTGGTTTCCTTTATATATTGTATATTCTTTATCGTTTATTTTATTTATGGTTTATTTTATGTTATTTTATTTTATTGTATGTTATTTTGTCTCATTGTATTTTTCTTTTTCTTTTCTTTTGATCACTGGATTGTTAATCACTTTATGTTTCTTTTCTTTTGAATTATTATTTGTACATTTGCACTTTAAATTACTTTTGTTATTATTATGGAGTGGAAGGCCTGCCCTCCCAGCGAGGGGCCATTGAACATTCGGGTGATTATGGGTAGAGGGAGATATGGCGCTGGCAGGGCCCCTACTCGTGTCAGAAGAACGGTTAGCAGATGTCTGAAAGCTGTACACTGTTCTGGGACTCTGATCAACCGTCAGGATCTTGGTAGCCAGATCAGCCGACCCTCCACTCTAAAATTGGTGCTGTTGAATGCCAGGTCTGTATCCAATAAATTCCAGATTATTTACGATCTTATTCTGGAAGAGGATGCAGATCTGGTGTGCATAACCGAGACTTGGATTAGTGGGGAAGGGGGTCCACCCCTGGCCCTGGTCTGTCCTCCCGGTTATGCGGTCCAGCACCAAGGTAGACTGGAGGGACGGGGGGGGGAGTAGCCATTGTATATAAAAACACTCTGGAGGTTACCAGGCGCTCCGCGGTGGTGAAGCCGGGTTTGGAGGCCCTCCACGTGTCAATAGGGGCCAGGGATGGTATTGGGATTTTGCTGGGTTACCGTGCTCCCCGCGACCCAGCCATCTCCCTACCAGAGCTGGTGGACTTTGTCTCCGCGGCACTGTTGGAATCCCCGAGGCTTTTAGTCTTGGGGGATTTCAACATCCATGCGGAGGCAGAGACCTCTGGACCAGCTCTTGAGTTCTTGGAAACCATGGCTTCCTTGAACATGTCCCAACATGTTAACGGCCCCACCCACGTGGGTGGTCACACGTTAGACCTGGTTTTCTCCAACAACCGGAGTGAGTGTGGTCTGTTGGTGACTGACCTTGTGTCGGTCCCCTTGTCATGGACGGATCACCACCTAGTAAAATGTAACCTCTCAGTGGCCCTCCCACCTTGCAGGGAGCAAGGACCCATTTTAATGGTCCGCCCTCGAAGGCTACTGGATCCTATAGGATTCCAGGATACCATGAGAGGGATTCCGACAGATCTGGCTGGCGCTCCTGTCGAGGCTCTGGTAGACGGCTGGTTTACAGCCGCCACTAGGGCTGTTGACACGATCGCTCCTAAACGCCCTCTCCAACGCAGAGCTCTGCCTGCGCCCTGGTTTAATCAGGACCTACGAGCGATGAAGCAATTTAGGAGAAGGCTAGAGCGCAAGTGGAGAAAGAACCCGACGGTTTATAATTGGATAGCTGTCAAGGTCGCGACTAACCTTTACCTTGCCAAGGTAAAGGCTGCTAGCCGAACACATCTCGCTAACCGGATAAGCGAAGCTTCAAATCAGCAGGCGGAGCTTTTCCGTATAGTGCGCAACCTATCCGGAATTGGTCTGAGTGACGGGCCTCCCCCTAGTATATCACCGGACCAATTTGCAGCATTTTTAAAATCTAAAGTGGAGGCCATCCGCCGGGAGCTCTCTCCTTTTTTGGATACAGTGAGTCGAGCAGAGATGTCCAGCGCTCCGCCTTGCCCGGCCACTATCAATCTCTTTCAGCCTGTGATGCCAGATATTGTGGACAAAGTGCTTGATCGCTGTAGGGCCACCACCTCATCCCTTGACCCTTGCCCGGCCTGGCTAATCAAAGCAGCCAGGCCGATAACAACTGAATGGGCCACAGCAATAGTTAATCGGTCTTTCCTTGAGAGCAGGGTTCCTCTTGCCCTCAAGGAGACACTCATTAGGCCCATAAGGAAGAAACCTAGTTTGGCGGCGGACGAAATTGGCAATTATAGGCCCGTCGCCAATGTTTCTTTCAGTAGCAAAGTGGTGGAGAGGGTGGTTGCCGATCAGCTTCAGGCGCATTTGGATGAAACAAATGCCCTGGATCCGTTCCAGTCGGGTTTCAGGCTGCACCACGTCTCTGTTGGTCCTCCTCGATATCTCGGCGGCCTTTGATACCGTCGACCACGGTATCCTCCTGAGGAGGCTCTCCGAGTTGGGAATTGGTGGCCTGGCATTTGCCTGGCTCTGATCCTTCCTGGGGGACCATCCTCAGAGAGTACAACTTGGGGAGAGGGTCTCGGCCCCGTGGAGCCTCAATTGTGGGGTTCCGCAGGGTTCGATTATCTCCCCAATGTTGTTTAATACCTATATGAGGCCGCTGGGTGAGGTTATCAGGGGGTGTGGAGCATCGTGCCATCAGTACGCTGATGACACCCAGCTCTACATCTCCTTTTCTCCAACTGCAGTGGATGCCGTTCTCTCCCTTCAGCGCTGCTTGGAGGCTGTACTGCAATGGATGCAGGAAAATGGGCTGAGGCTGAATCCGGACAAGATGGAGGTCCTGAGGGTGGGTGGCCCCACCATCAGCGGTCTGGGGAACTCTCTCTCATTTGGGGGGGTGACTCTTACCGCAAAGAGTGGGGTACGCAGCTTGGGGATCCATCTGGACCCGGCGCTCACCATGGAGACTCAGGTGGCGTCAGTGGTCCGCTCCGCCTATTTTCATCTTTGGCGGATAGCCCAGCTGCGTGCCTATCTTGATGTTGGGGCGTTCACCACTTTGGTACATGCGCTTGTAATCTCAAGATTAGACTACTGTAATGCGCTCTACGTGGGGCTGCCTTTGAGGTTGATGCGGAAGCTTCAAATGGTGCAGAATGCGGCGGCCAGACTCCTTAGTGGTGTGAGAAAATATCATCATATCTCTCCCACGCTGGCCACTTTGCATTGGCTGCCCGTTCGGTTCCGCGTCGATTTCAAAGTTTTAATGCTTACGTACAAAGCCCTAAATGGTTTAGGGCCTCGATACCTGGCGGAGCGCCTACTCCCACCAAAATCTACCCGTATCACTCGATCTAGCCAGGAGGTGAGGCTGAGGAGCCTAACGCCAAGGGAGGCCCGGAAGGAAAAAACAAGAAACCGGGCCTTCTCGGCAGTGGCTCCTCGCCTTTGGAATAATCTCCCTCCGGAGATCCGCATGGCCCCTTCGCTGGGCATCTTTAAAAGTCAATTGAAAACCTGGCTGTTTAGGCAGGCCTTCCCTCCAACCACTACTTGATTTACTCTTTTCACCTTTCCCATCTTGAATTAGTTTGATTATGATGTCTTATATCATTGTTATATTTTAAATTGTTTTATTTTATATGTTGTTCGCCACCCAGAGTAGTCTATTGACTAGATGGGTGGGATATAAATTCAATAAATAAATAAATAAATAAATAGTTAGTTAAGAAGTTTGTCTCCATGTGAGGAACTAAATATGGCCAGTGCAGTGGGGGAGAAAGTGGGCCTCACAGATCTCCTCATTCCTAGGGGCTGTATGAGATGGCATAGCTCAGTGGTGAGAGCTGAAATCCCTTCTGCGTCTCCCAGGAGAAGGACCAACCAAGATCATCCAGAACATGTGTGGCTAATGAGGTTGCACGCCCTGCCAGCTGGATGGCCTTGGACAAAATGCACGGTCCCAGAGCACCACCAGAAGGAGAGGATTGGTGAACTACTTGTAGTACTTTATGCTTCAAAAATCCTGGGCAAGTCACCATAAAAAGAGAATCAGCTTGACAGGGAATTAGTATTAATTTAGAGGCTGTGTGCAGCCTGCAGAGAGAGGAAGTGCTTTCTAGAGCTCAGTGAGCTTCCTCTCTCCCAGGCAGACACTCACACAGGAACTTCTTTGGAAATTTCTGGTTGGCCCAGCATAGAAGGCTGCACATTAAAAAAAAAACGAGCAAATGGATCTCAATTATATATCTAATCCAAGGTCAAACATTAATGATAAGAAAACAGAGCTATGCCAACTCACAGATGCACAGACACATTGATGTCCAGCACTCAGATGTTCAGATTTCAAGCTGATGTGGAATATTAGAAATTCAGAAATAAACCTGAGCCTTTTCCTTCTCTATATTCAGCACAAGCTGAAAGGTGTATCAGAGGAACAGGATTGTCCCAATTATTTAGATAGTTGCAGGCTATATGCAGTTTGTGAGGGGAGAGTCCGTGAGAAAGAGACAAGGAGAGAAATTATGCTGGCTAACAGAGCCATTTGAAAGGTGAAGTAAGGATAAAATTGTGATAGAAAGAAGTGTTACAAAGCAGTGATGGTGTCACTTCTCTACCATCTGCAGCCAAATTCACTAGCGAGAATGGATTACATGGTCTGGCAAAAGCAGGGCATTTTGGAGCAAAATGAAGGCAAAATAACTAGGCCTCAATTCATACCCTATCTGAGCATCCATTGGGTGACACCTCACACCTTGTTTACCTGAAATTTTGCTATTTGTAATGGGAGATGGGCAAGAAAAGTGTAGAGATGCTTTTAGAACAGGAACTGGTAAAGCCTGTCCTTTAAATTCGTTGCTGTCTTACACTTCCCACCCCATCTCGAAAAGGTACCAAGATGGAAGGCTTTTCGCAACATGCAAATTTTGAAATGAAAATGGGAGGGTGGTGGAAAGCATGTGGTTAATCATCTAAAACATTTAATGATGGTGAACCCTAGACCTTATTACTTTTAAGTATTTTTGGTTTGGCTCATAAATAATGGGCAAACAGGAAAGGGGTCAGTGTTTTTCCTCCCACACAAACACTCACCCTCTCTACCTAGACCCACAGCTTCCTTTTCTAAACTAAATAAAATAAATACGGATGTCTGTGTGAATGGCATGTGCCACTTTTCCACCAGCATGCTCTCACTTCAAATAGCAAAGATGTGTTGCGCTCAGAGCTGAAGAATAGTGAAGATTTTGACCCTTTTACACCATCCCAAGACTGTTGTCTCTTCTTTGCATTTGGGTCCAATGGATGTTTCCAGTTCCTTTTGCCTTTTGATGGAGGAAGACTCAGACTATTCTAACCAAACATGTTACAATCCTATTCTATGACCCATTCCACAATGCTGCTAATGAAAAATCTACAATTCTCTGCCACTTTTCCACCAGCATGCTTCACTTCAAATAGCAAAGATGTGTTGCACTCAGAGCTGAAGAATAGTGAAGATGAATCTTTGATAACCTGATGTGCTGATTTTTGCAGTCACTTTGTTGATAACAATTACCAGATCTGGTCTGGATTCCACACTGGGAGTAGGCTCAGAGGGGATGACTGAGATACTTGCTTGTCTGATTTTTATATTTTTTCATCACATTGAGCTTTAGAATATGGACAAGTTGCTTTGAGTGGTGGAAGACCAATCACCTGTTTGCTGAGTCCTTGCCTGTTCTAGTGTGTTGGTGAAGGTGAACATAAATGCCTTGAAGAAGAACTCCGTCCTGTTTATTTGGGATAAACAACCTACCTGACTCCTGCAGGCACAGTTTGTCCACCTGTATCCACAGTGGCAGAGAGTCCCTCTGACCCTCCTTTCCCTCAGGACCATAATATTCCAACTCCAATCAATAACTGGTCAGAAATAAAAGGTTTTATCTCCTCCCATTTTTGAAGGCATTTCTGATAGTGAGGCATTGGTCCCAAAAGGACAGGTGGCTACTGCCACCAGGTGTACCTGTTCATCTTCAATTTGTGTGCTCTTCTTGGAGAAGACAGACATGTGAAACACCATCACCGCCTCCGGATTAGACTGATGGAATGGACTCCTGAAAAGTGTTTTAAATCTGCAGCTGGCACGAGATGCAGAAGCCACAGTTCTTTTCAGTGTTTCTCAAATTTTTTATAGAAGTCTTACAAAAACTTTTTTTGCTTCCAATTCATTTCTGCGCCCCAATCATGGTGCTACTTTTCATCTATTAAGCCCTAAATGGCATGTAACCAAGATTTTTATAAGATTGCATGAATACCTCCCTGCACATACCTCAAAACCATCAAATCGCAAATAGCCTAGAAACATGACCTTGAAAAAGCCTAGAAACCTGACTGGAAAGTCTGTTTTGTCTTTCCGGTTTCTTCTTCTTCTGAGAACTGACTAAAACATAGACAATTAACTCTGGAAAGTCTAATACAAACATCGAGTGAACGGGACTGCCAAACTACATCAGAGACTGGATTCAATTAACCCTAAAGGTGATCAACTTACTGAGGCAACTATTGATGGAACTGGACTGACTGCTCTATGCTACTAGACATTTTTCACTTGAAATACAAGTACCTGGCATCTGAGGACATAATGTCACAACAAGGGAAATTTTGGGAGGAAACAAAATCTACCCTGCAAGCAATTTTAGAAATAGTGAGATCCCAGAACCAAGATATGCAATCATTCACGGAACAACTAAAGAAGGACTATACTCAAGAACAAGGAAATGTGAAGGTGGAGGACGATGTATGCCAAAGAAAAGAAGGACTGGAAGAAATCAGAGGGGGAAACTCAGGAGAGCCGAGGAGAATCTTAGCTGTGTTAAGGGAAGATAAGGGGGGGAAATCAGCAGCATTAATTAAAAATAGCCTGGAAGACCTATTGGAGATAGATCAAATGCATAAAGATCTATTGGAGATTGATCAAGTGCACAAAATGCTTTCAGATTACACAAGGGACGGCAGAATATTTAGGGAGATAGAAACAAGAATTGGGAAAATACAAATAAGAGACGGAATCACTTAGAAAAGATGAAAAAGGGGAAAATATTAAAGTTGCCTCATTGTTGAAAGCATGTACAGTCAACCCTCGACTTATGAACAGCCCTAGTTACGAACATTTCAACTTACGAACCGCTCTGATAGAAAAATATTGACTCGACTTGCGAACTTAGATTCGAGTTACGAACCGAAAAAAACCCTTTTTTTTAAACCTAAGTCATCTTAGGTTAAAAGGAAAAAAAAAAGAAAAAAATTCTGCCCCTAGTGGTAGGAACGGATTAACCGGCTTTGCATTAGTTCCTATGGGAACTAATGCTTCGACTTACAAACTGCCCCTCGACCTAAGAACCATAAACAGCCGGAACGGATTAATTGGTTTTCAATGCATTCCTATGGGAAATGCTGATTCGACTTACGAACTTTTCGACTTACAAACTTCCTTCCGGAACGGATTAAGTTTGTAAGTCGAGGGTTGACTGTATATACTTAACTTCTGGAATTGTGAAGGGGCATATCTTATATATTAAAAAAGGGAATTAATTAAACTGAAATAAGGGATCATTAATCAGGGTAAAGGCATAACATGGTGGCTTTTAAGGTAAATTGAAGTTAGATATAAAGATATAAAGTACAAATAGTACTTAATGAATATATAATAGTTACGATGTTGATATAGACATGATAGAAAATGTGGAGATAGAAATGGCCAAACAATTATATAAAGAAAATTTGTATAAAAGTAGTCAATATTGTGTACTAAAACACACACATGAACGGTTTAAATGTTTAAAAAATATACAGATTTTGAAGAGACAACTGAGAAGACACCAAGGTGCAAAGAACAAATGATTGTAAGCAACCCATGTAACACGATGTTTAACAAGCACGATTAAATGTAGATAGATTGAAAAATTAATAAAAAAAAATTTTAAAACCCCATCAAATCGCTTGCATAGTAAACTGTTGCAAAAACAGGAGGATTAAACAGGATTCTGTTCTCCATCATTTTCTTCTTTTTTACAGAAGAAATGGTGAAAAAATAAAGTAGGGCTATGAATAGAGAACAAAGATGTATGAAGCCCCCATAACATTTAATGAATGAAGCAATTTAATGGAGGAACAAAAGCCTAACCTGGGGTCACTCTGTTATTCAGTGGTAAGTAACAGTTGTATCTGAACTAAGGCCTTAAATACAGTTCTGAGTATATTAAGAACACCTGTATGCTGTTCTACACAGTCACCTCATATTTAAACTGGGTTACTCCTGGTGCTATCTATATGTGCAGCATTAGTACCATAGGACTGATTGATTCATGCTATTTATATGCTGCCTTTCTCCCCATAGAAGACCCAGGCTTGCTCACAACTAATTTAAAACTATACAACAATCACAAGTTTAAAAATGCCACAACAACTATATTCAAAAAACAACTGAATATTTCCGTGTTAAAACCACACATTAAAAACATTTTTAAAAAATCATTTTAAGCACATTTAACAACCTCTGAGTTCAATAACTATAGCATTTCTGAGCCCACAAGTATTGCTTAAAAGCCTGCCTGAAAAGGAAGGTGTTTGCCTGATGACAGAAGGAGAAGCGGGAGGGGGTCAACATGGTTTCATGGGGCAGCACATTCCAAAGCCTGGGAGCGGGAACTAGGTGCTCACTGCACTATAATAATAATATAAAGATGCTGATAACTGCATTTGCAATAGATACGATCTGCTTAGAACTCTGATGAAGTAAAGATATCCTTTAAAAAACAAACTAGAGACATGCCAGGTATTGCATTTGGGCAATCTAGGGAATACAGGACCAGTTCAAAAATGTGAACTTTTTTGTATTGAAACCTTGAAGCTATACATATAAATATATCAACACACCCCAGGACTCATAAGCAAAGGAACATCATTTATTTATTTATTTAAAACACTGTAACATGTGTAGACTTATTTTAAAAGGGAAGACCAAGTTATATTACTATATTACATTAGTTTAAAACTAGCCAAGCAAAGATATGTAAACTCTAATTTTACAAACACAATTAAAGGCATTTTACAAATTGCTGTTTCTTCCCCAAGAGTATCACAAACAAAAATGTTCAAAAATAGATGCCACCCCCCCCTTTAAATATACACTCCCTTTTCCAGACCCAAATATTTCCTTCTGAAGAAGCAATCTATTCCTTACCCAAAAACCCTACCATCCCAAAATACCAATTCAATTACAGAGTTTGGATCAGAGTGTACTGAAAGCAGGGAAGGCATAAACAGTGTAAAAAGTTAGGACGGTTTAGCATTTGCAGATTTTCATGCCCTTTATATGTGCACTTTTTTCATAGCAAAAAAAGCGGAACTTATGAAAAATATACAAATCATTGCAACTCATACACTCTGTGGGCTCAGCAACAACTAAGAGGACACCAAGACGTAGGGTCACAAATCAGTGGGAGTGTGGTTCTTATGCTTTTTATTTGAGCGGGCCTCTTATCTCAATAAGATAATGCATCAGTCCTTAACTTGAATCAGGCGCCCACCTTTCAAAATGTTAAAGTAAATTTGCCCCTAAAATTAAGGAGTCCCTACAGTTCTAAAACCATTTGTCAGAAAACTCTTGGTAGCCCAAGAAGTATTTCAACCAGAAGCTAAATACTTGATGTATTAAAGGTAGATCTTCTGAATGATGACAAAACACATCTTTCTTTCCCGTACACTGAATGTGTGTCATCTCCACCACACACGAAAAGAAAAGCAGCAGGCAAGCATGAGTTCAGGCCTTCCCTTATACTCTCTTCTGACACTTCTTCAGGAAGGAGGCTTTCAGGAAGCTGCGGTACCCAGGGTCGTCTACATATTCATTCTTAAATCTCGAGCTCAGTACCCTCTGCCTCTTCTTTTCTCCCTGGATAATATCTGTTCCATAGAACGTGTCTTCAAATCTCATATTAGAAGCTGTAGACTAAAAACAGACAGTCAGTATGCGGTCAATTCCACCAGTGTAAAGAAGTATCTTCAAATATATGTACATCTCAGAAATTTCTTAAACAGCCAGAAAGTGTAATAATCAGAAATAACTATCAAATGTACTCTTATAATGTTCCATGAATTCATAATAATCATATCATATTGCTCATCTGAGAAGTGATTTTAGACAAACTTTCTCCCTGATGTTCTTGATGTCTGTGTGCCTCCTTTTTTTTCTTTTTTCTTTCTTTTTTTTTAATGAGGATGGCTCCATCTGCAAACTGAGTTGGTACAGCAGGACATTTTAATGCTATTATGCCTAGACTGGTTGTAAAATCTCTTGCTATATACAATTTTCCTGGAATGGCATTGCTTCTGCTATAGTAGTTTCCCCAACTGTATTATCAAAACTGATCCACTCAGCATATGTAAAAATCTCATATAACTTAGAAGGATACAAGTCCCCTTTAGCCACTTCTTCTTTACGGAGTCAGTATTATGCTGCTGCCACTACTCCTTACTGGCTCTATAGTTTTGTGGCAGTAGTAGAAGCAGAAAGGGCTACCTTGGCCATGGATTGAGATGAACACACTGTACACAGCCACTCAACCTTGGCAAAATCAGGAAACAGATTACTATGGCAATCTGCTTTGCTAGGTTGGACAAGACATCTAACATCAATTTTTGGACTCTTGTCTACTTTTTTTTGTACCACCCATTAAGGGGTTCTGCTGAACCTGAGGAAGTGGGGTTTTCTCCATGAAAGCCTGCAATTCGTATGATTTTACATTGGTCCAATAAAAGGTATCACCCACCCTTACGTTTGTACAATTCTGCCTTAACCAAATGCAACAATAAAACAGATCTACAGAATGTCTAGAACTCCTGATCTTAAAACATTGAAACATATACATCAGAGATATGTCTCATTAAGTCAATAAAGTAATAATATGGACTTAGTATGTCAGAATCTACTAGAGAACCAACCTTAATGCTCTTTCTCTATAGGTTGAAGACACAAGGGATATTGTTCTTATTAAAGATACTGACATGAGTTCTGGTGCCAAGAACAAATCTATGCCCAAGATGTTGCCCAAAGTGTCAATACACAGGAGGAAAATCTTTGACAGATGAATCTTATGCTCTTTAACAGCTGTGGATTATTTTTCCTGAGTGAGAAATTTACCTGTAGAGACTGTACAGCAGGTGTAGGAGAGAAATTAAGGCAGTTGGCAATTTAAATTTAGAAAAAGCTGGAAGTTTAGCTGTAATTAGCTAAACTGGTATGCTGCCTTAGGGTGGACTGTAACAGCTATTATTTGTGAAACCAGTGTGGGAATCAGCACATTTGCTCCCTAAAGTGCTGCTTTTCTGTTCAGCGAAAAATGCAAATATTAGGAAGACACAGTAAGTTTACAGTGCTTCTGCATCAAAAGAAAACTGGAACTTAAAGAGCTACCCTTGGAATTTCTCAGGGATCTGGTGAACACATAGTAACATTGTGGCAGAAGAAGAAGGCAACATAGGGTTCATTATGGCTGTTTTTTGGGCAGGGGGAATCCTTTATGTTCCCCAGAAAAAACATGACTCAAAGGACAACCTTAATGGTTGTCCTTTGAGTGATCATATGTGCATTTACATGTACAGATTTGCATCTGCACAGAGCTAAACTTTATAATATTCTACATCTTGTCAATAGCCCTGTCTGCCCATCTATAGCACATGCATGAGCTCACAGTTTCTCAGTTTGAAAAAAAGTGGATGACACAGAGGAATGATAAATATTTGGTAGGCATGTACCAAAGATGTGGGGGAAGTATGGGCCAGGTGATGGCTGGCCCATACTTCAGATGGCTATTCAAAGTGCAACAGTATGAAAGAAGGGAAGCATGCACATCATCCTACAAGAAAACAGAAGAAAATACTGCTCTCCCACAGGAAAAGTCCTGAGATCTGGCATCCAAATTATTGCTTCAGATGAAAGCAGATGGCTCTGATCAAGTAAACACTCAACACAGGTCCAGTAAAGAAAACTCCCTCAGAAATGAAGCCAATGTGGCTACTGATCTAGTAGAATGTCTTTTACATATACAGTGGTGCCTCGCTAGACGATTGCCTCGCAGGACGAGGAAATCGCTAGACGATGCCTTTTTGCGATCGCTACTGCGCTTCGCAAAACGATGTTTCCCTATGGCGATTTTCGCTAGACGATGAGGTTTCCCCATAGGAGTGCGCCGACTAGTGGTGAAAAGCTGTCAGTGCAGGTGTCAGTGCATTCCTATGGGGACCCACACTCGCTAGACGAGGTTTCCCTATGGGAAATTTTCGCTAGACGACTGCATTTTCCCTTGGAACGCATTGAAGCGATTTCAATGCATTCCAATGGGAAAACGTGCTTCGCTAGACGATGTTTTCGCTAGACAGCGATCCTTGTGGAACGGATTAACATTGTCTAGCGAGGCACCACTGTACTTGTAATGCTACCCTAGTGTGCTGGTAGAAAGAGAAACGGTATTAACAAACCATTTTACAAACCACTGGGATGACACTGGACAAAAGAAGTAGTTATAGTATAGCATCTAGTTATGTTCTGGAGTGGGCACCTCTTTATGTACCAGACAACTGCTGAGTTGTCTTCTAGCTATCTGAACTGCATTTCCTGCTAGGAATGCTAAAAAGACTGCAGACCTTGCATACATTCTGGTGACCTGAGTGTGAAGGAACTTTCTGTAGTTCCATTGTCATGGGCAGACCATTACCTGGTGCAATTTGGACTCACTGGAACCCAAAGCCTTTGCAGGGGTGAGGGTCAAACTAAGGCAATCTGCTCCTAAATATCTTCTCCCTCAAAGTAGAGCCAAACTGTCCACCTGATTTACTGGGGAGTTGGTGGAGATGAAACAAGTGGAGTGTAGATTTGAGTGATGATGGTGGAAAACTTGGAATGAATCTGATCAAACAGGAGCTAGGGCCCACTGGAAGGCCTATTCCATGGCTATGGAAGCAGCAAAGAAGTCATTCTCTGCCACCATTGCATCTGCACAGAATTGCCCATCGGACGTTTTTCTAATCATCAAGGGCCTGCTACAGTACATGCTGGCCCACAGAAAGATAATGCAGACCACACTGTAGCACACTGTGAAAAATTTGCACAGCACTTTGCAGGCAAAATTGTTCAGATCCGCTCTGACTTGGATGCTGTAGTTGATTCAGGCCCTGTGAAGGAAACTATGGCCCGTGCTTGCCGTGTGCTAACATATGAGTTTCAGTTTCTGCAGCCTGATGATGTGGTCAGGACCCTTAGGGAAGTGAGGGCTACCATGTGATCCTTGCCCTTCCTAGCTCATAAAAGCTGCAAGAAAGGGACTGGCCCAAGGGGTAGGAGGAGTGGTGAATGCCTCCTTGCAACAGGATCCCATCATGCTTAAAAGAGGCAATAGTAAGACCGTTGTTAAAAAAAACAACACCCCTCTTTGGATCCCACAATACTGAATAATTGCCAAACAGTATCTAATGTTCCATTCTTGGGGAAGGTGCTAGAGCGGGTTGTGACCTCTTAGCTCCGGAGGTTCCTGAATGAGACAAATTATTTAGACCCATTTCAATCTGGCTTCAGGGCTAGTTATGGGACAGAGACTGCTTTGGTTGCCTTGGTGGATGACCTATGCTGGGAACTGGCTACATGGCTGGCTACATGAGTGACTTTTAGAAGGATTGTTATGCATTACTGCTCTGACTGGATATTTAGTACCACTTGTGTTTACCATCACTCAAAGTACTATTTGTTTGTTCCTTTTTAGTATTTGCATACTTATTGTTTTAGCTTTAATACTATATTTTAATTATGTAAGCTGCCTCTTTATACTCATTGTTTTCAGCTTTAAATATTGTCTTTCAAGGATGTAAGCCACCTTGAGTCCTTTTTAAGGAGAAAGGCCAGATAAAAATATTTTAAATAAATAAAAAATTATAAAATCAACTGCTAATAGCTTCAGTAGATTGATGTGGTGGAGAGCTTCTGATGATGGTGTCCATTGCCTTTGTATAAGATGGTCCAGTAAATGAACTTCCCAGACAAGCTTGAAAGCATCCATCATGACCATGTAGTGAAGAAGCAGGGGAGTAAATGGAATATTGATGTTCTATAGCAGTCTGCCACCAAAAGCTGAGAAGGAAAAGGGGGAATCAAACAGTGAAGTCTCTTCAGCTTGATTAGAGAGTAATAGTGTTGAAGAAACAAAACGTAACAGGAAAAGCATAAGAAGTCTGGCAAACCATAACACTCATAAGACTGAAAAGGTGGCATAAGGAAAGTGATGGAATTTAAGGTTTGTTGATGAGGAAAAGGACCATTGTTGAAATTCTGAAGGTCATGTCATCTGAAAAAATTAGAAATGAATCAGATGAAAAATGCACTGCTCCTATCCTGTGTAGGCTGTAACCTTTATCAGTCAATGTTCATAGAGCCCCCAAAGTCACCAAGGAAGGAAAGGACAGTGTGAATTTGAGTACTGGGTAGTTTCCCAGCTGTACGGTGACAAGCAAGTTGTAGATGTAGGAGAACACTGATGCAGAAGGAAGCTAGATGTTCAGTGAGACAGGAACCAAGCAGATGGTAGTGGGCATAACGTGGTAAGTCAATGATGGACAGTTCCAGAAAGTCAAAAACAATGTTTATAGCCAGAGGATTGATAACTAGAATAGAATTTAGACTCAGAAACAGAAGAGGAGGACATTGTATTTCAAATGGATTGCTGATGGGATGAATCACTATATTAAAGTATGTTTCAATGGTATGAATATGGTCTGGAACAAGGATGGAATGCCCCTGTGAGGATGTGGGGAGAGTAGTACTGGACAATTTATGGCTGCTGCCTAGCTTTCAGTCAGTATTTTCTAAAATTTACCAGTACTCTCAAACTGCTTGTAGTTCAAGCATCCTAATTCAGGGACATAAAAGGAAGCCATGAGTATCTGCACTGAGTAAGAGCAATCATCAAGTACTTAGAGTGGGCTTCCATGAGCAAAATGCAGCCTCTCAGCCTCATGCAAGCCTTAGGGTCCTTTTGGAAGAGACACAGTACCCCAGCGATACCCATCCCATCTCTCCTCACAACTTTTTTTCCTGAGACAATTTTTTTTCTTCAAAATTTCCCTTGTGATATTTAGGGGACGTTGACAGCAATATTACTATGTTTGTGAATCAGTACTCCCCCCCCCATATATATATATAGGCTTTGGGTCGAAGGAGCTAATTTAGATATCTGATTTCTATTTATTTCTACATATATAAAATTTTACACTGTGCCTGCTTTTTAAAATCAAAGCCTTTTTTTTTCCAATTAACAACCAAATAAAATTGTACAGTACATGAGTACTGCATTTTTAAAAAGTAAAAATAGAAATCAGATATCTAAATTAGCTCCTCCAACCCCACTTCTTAGGAGTGCAGCCCCTGGGCTTTTCCCATTCTTTGGCCCAGCTGAGATCATTCAAATGGACTCAGAGGCACCTTAAGTAGTACTGATGTGTCCTTTAGTCTAGAGACAATACACACTACAAGGAAAAAGAAACATATAAGCTCTGTTTTGTTCTATGGATGATGGTCCTTCATCAAGAGTATATCCTTATTATCTCATAGGAACATTTAATAGATGACCAGACATGCTCTGTAATTTGCAAAGCAAGAAAAAAGGCCACGTGAAGTAAGCCTTCCTTCCCATTAGATCCAGGTGATGAGCTTCTCTATGGGGGCAGGGAGGTGAAGAAAAGTCTTATCTTGAGGAGGCAGCCACAATAACAGAATTTGGAATGATTATGACACTGTCTTCAGATGCCCTTGAAGAGTAGTAAGATGAAAGAAAACGCCTGAATTTGAGAAGCAGAGTGACTGTTAGTGATTGGCATGTCCCAGCAGAGATATTGCTAGTGTTCATTCAACCTGATTTAGTACCACAGGTTCAAGCAGCTCAGACTGGGTGGAATCTTCCCTATCTCTTTTTCTGAGATGAATCCAACTTGTGGGTTTTAGAAGCAGACCTCTAGCTGAGCTGGAGTCGGAAGACAGAACTCCAAACCAAAAATCTCTGATACCAGATTATCACAGGCAATTTCTATCTCCAGAATATCAGCAATAAAAATGTGTAATGACTCTTTTTGGGTTTAAGCTCATTTGCTATATTCAGCCTCTTTTCTTTTCAAGTTTTACTGGCATGACATGGAATTTATGTCCAAAACTGAGACCAGTGTCGAGGCACCTGATAAACCTACGAATTGTCAGTGTGGTAATAGAGAGACACCAGAGTCCTTACTTTGAGAACTCCAGGTGATTTGCAAATTAATGGTACCATTGGAGGTAATGTAAACTGCTAGTATTCAAAAGGTGCTACAGTTATATCTGTCTGAGAAGAAAACCCTGACAAAATTTTGCAAGCTGCAAAACTAGGCTGCTCATGAAGGAAAAATGTGAGTCTGTGAAAGTAATCTTCCTTCCACATTTGGAGCAGTGCTTAAAGAAGACCCCCAAGACCCCAAAGGCTAGAGATCCTAGGAAAGAAATTAAAAAACTGAAAGAAACGTTGGAAGACAAATATATTTAAAAACTAATTCAATAGAAAGAGTGAATTAAAAGAAGAGCATATTTTGTTGAGAAAAGAAAACCCTTGCTATCCCTACAACAAATGAAAAAGTGAGGAACAGAGAGCTCACACCTGCTCTGTAAACAGAAGATGGGACGATCAGATCTAGATCAAAGCTCCAGATCTAGAAATTCCAAACTGTAGCTCTACACAAGCACAGATCGACACATATAGTGCACAGATAAGTCATATTGGCACTGTTTTTGTTTAGAAAATTGGTTTGTGTTGCAAAGAATTCCAAGGTTGACTTGGTGATATTTTGTGCAAATTTCTAGTACAAATTTCTTCTTTGAAAATACTTACAAACCGAGCTCTCACTCTTTTGGGCAATTCTTCATCAAGTGTGTAGATTTCTTCCCTTTTTGTTGCTATCTGAGAACCATCTTCAAATTCCACCTAATTGTAAATCAAATTATAATCATTATATGCATAACTTCAGGTTCTGTTATCATATGAGATGGCAAAAGGAGCCAAATATTTTGCCTGTCCACGGTTTGCAAAAGAAACAGTGGAGCACATTTTAAAAATCAGTACTTTTAAAAATGATTTAAGGAAATATTTATGAAGGAAGGAATTGAAGAATATTTATTTTAAAAGAATTTATTTCTTAACATGCATTGTACAGTCCATTAAGAAGTAAATCATGTAACTTTTTCTAAACCATTTACCAATTTTCATGTGAAATGTTAGCTTCAGTACATATGTACCCTATCTATGCATAAAAGTGCTTTCCTTTCTGAGAAACACTTGGTGGATGGGATCTTGAAACATTTCTATAACATTTATTTAGGTTTGAGTGTACAATTAAATGCATGGAGGAAGTATAAACTATGTGGGTATATAAATTGTAAGTATGTATTCTGAACCCCAGCCTTGTCACAAACAAGTGCTCCTCTCCGAGCCTTAGCTTCTGTTCCATATAAAACGCTGAGTCTCTTGTAACAACAGAGATTCTTGCATCACTTTAAAGATGAACAAGCCTTATTTGGCATCAGTGTCTGGAACCCACAGTCCACAAAAGCCTGTGTCAATATTTTTATTCATCTTTAAGGTGCCACAGGACTCTTTGCTGTTGACCTCATGTAAGAATTTTTCTCTCTGAACCAAGAGTTGGAACTGCCATTCAACAAACTCTTTCCCAGCATGTAGAAAATATTGGAGCTAGGCACATGTTAGTAAAAAAAATTGATACCAAAACTAGTGAGATTTGATGGGCACACCAGTACAATATTTTAGAAATCAAACCCATCAAACGCCACTCTTTTAACAACTATTTAATGTACCAAAACCAGTCAGAACAGAACAGAATGGCCCTGAACAACAATTTCCTAGTAGGATAAAGTAATCAAATTGATACACGTGACTAAATAAGACTGATTGTATCAAACCACAGAACATCCCCGGAAACACATCCTACTACATGTTCTGGGCAGAAAATCCATATTGTACGAATAGCCCAGAATGGCAGCTTCTAAGTAGGCAGCTTCAATGAAATCTTCTGTCTCATCAGAATAGAAGGGGCTGATGCAACAAACCTGCAAATGTCCCTAGGAATTACATTGCAGTGCCCATTCTGGGGAGAAAATTGAATGGCAACTTCTGAATGGGATAAACCAAATAAATTTGCAACATATTTGACTAGAGGGGACTGATGCAGTAAGCCTAAAAATATCCCCAGGAACCAAATTTCATTCTGGGCCAGAAATCCATATTTCTGAAAAAAACCCTCAAACAGTAACTTCTGTTCTGTACGAAAAGCCAGCCTCATTCACTGTTCATACAATGCTCAACAAGGGTAATACAACAAGCAATAAGAGTGAAAATAGCAACATTCCAGTATCTTTTCTTGTTCAAATCCTATATTCCAGAAAAGAACCCAAATGGCAACTTCCAAATAGGGCAAACCTATCAAATAGAATGTAACTAGTCACAAATCATTTACAGGAGCCACATTCTAGTTCTTTTTCTGGGCCTAAAATCTGTCTTGTATATCAGAGGTCCCCAACCCCCAGTCTGCGACCCGGCAGCAGTCCGCAGCCTATCCAGGACCGGGCTGCAGACACAGATCTCCTACCCCCCACGAGTGCCGCCCGTGAGCGCCATAGCGTGCATGCACACGAGCGCATTCCGCCCCCTGCGAGCGCTGTTTTGCACAATATGGATTTTCTGCCTGAATTGGATAGCTTATTATAGTGAAACACTGGTGTTCCAGGCTGTTTAGCATAACATGGCTTTTTAAAAAAACAGGAATTAGAATATTGTTCCTAGGGATGTTTTATGGTTTACTGCATCAGCCTTATCTAGTAACGTGTGTCATAAATTTGGTTGGTTTGTCCTACTTGGAATTGCCATTCCAGATCATTCTTTCCTATTCCTGAAAGTTTGGGGCATTAAAGCATTAATGAAATAGTAATTTTTGGTGGGTTAAATTTCTAAAACATTGTTCTGATGTGTATTCATAACATCCTGCTAGTTTTAGCACCAATATTTATTAGTACTTCCCTGTTCTAGCCAATTATGTTCTATTCCATCTTTTACCTTAGGCCCAAAATATTCCTCCAAATTCTCCAAGTTCTGTCTGAGAGTATGCATTAGGAATGTTAGCAACTGTAAATCCTAACTTGAGTAGCACCAGGTGATCAGTTAGCAGGACAAGGAAATATCTGGGAACATTCTCTACCTTGTAGGACAGGTGGGAAGCTTACATCAAAAGTGTGACTATATACAAATACTTATGCAGCATGTCAAAGAGTTTAATGCATTTGCCTCTAATTTTCCAAGTGATAAGAACTAATCTTTCTGTTTTCAAGGTTGTGGAAGACTTATGTCAAAAGGAAGAAGGTATGAGTGATACTAAAGGAAATGCCAGTTAACACAATTATACTGAATCTGATGGAACTTCTTTAAAATAGTCTGTTCAGAAGATGAAAAGCTTTATCATGCTTAGGCTTAGATCTAATCCAGAATGAACTCCTTTACCAGAAAATGAGAAAGAGAATACAGCTAGGTGTGGGGAATTCTAAATTATTCTGCTGCTACTGCACTAGGTGTATCTTCCAGAAGCTGTAAATTACTTTCATGATACCACTTTTCAACTGCCAGACACTGACACCTGTTTTTTGTGTTCCACATCAAATTCATTAAAAAATGTTCAATGGTATATCATTATAATTTATGTAATTTATTTAGTGGGAAGACATGAATCCTGTAGTACAGCCTCATCAAGATTATGTGGAAACAAGGCTGGGATTACACTCAACTGCTTGGTCCCCTCCAACTTCATGTGCTTAAAAATGCAGTGCTTGAGGCCCAACTCATAATATCATTCATTACCCCACTTCAGTTTTGAATAGTATCAATTACATGAATTTAACTATATTTCTGCCTTTATAGGTACACAATGTTCATTGTACATGCATGTCATGGGGTTTTTTGGGTCAGGTGAATCTAGGTTCTGATGCCCATCATCCTTAGGCTCTAGGGTTGTGTACAAGTCCCTTGATATCTGTGAAGATTCTCAGTCATCCAGGTGAGTTTATCTGGAAGTTGAATCATGGCAACTGGACTTCTTTCTTATTAGGTTGAAATGTTTCACTCATCCAAGCAGCTTCTTCTGTCTGAGGAGAGTTGGTAAGAGACACCTGATATATCCTCCACTGTTGGTTTCACTTCCCCCTGGTTTGAATAGGCTTATTAGACGGACAATTGACGGGGGGATTAAAATCCCACCTCTGCAGTTCTTCTCCACTCATCGTTATGGGTCGTTAACAGTCATTAACAGTGGTCTTTCTGGTGAGGTGGTCCTGATCTTTCTGGGGATGGATGAAAGGGCAGCATGATAAATAGGAGACAGATTGTATCTAAGGCCTCTACCCCTGTTGAGTGAGGGATTTTCTATATGCACATGTATGGCCTCCCTGAACCCTCTCTCAAACCACCTATGTTCTCAGTCCAAAATGAATACATTTTGGTCATCAAATGAGTGTCCTTTGTCCTTTAAATGAAAGAACACTGCTGATTGTGGTCCTGAGCCGTTGCCCCTCCTGTGCTGGGCCAGTCTCCTGTTTAGTGGCTGTTTGGTTTCTCCAATGTAGAGCTCCGAACACTCCTCTTTGCATTGGACTGCATATACTAAGGACAACTGAAACCAACAGTGGAGGTCTCCTACCAACTCTCCTCAGACTGAAGAAGCTACTTGGATGAGTAGTGAAACGTTTCAACCTAATAAGAAAGAAGACCAGTTGACATGACTCAACTTCCAAGTCCCTTGATCTGATCAAGGTGCCTATTCAGCACATTAGATTGTGACCTGATCTGACACAGCACAATGTGGGCCATGATCCAGCTCCAGGTCACTATTTGGATTTCTGAATATCTAGAATCCCCATTCACTTGAAATGCAGACATGCAAAGGGCTTTAACTTTGGAGGATTGTTACATCCTCAAGAAATTTCACAAGGAGACAGAACACAAAGAGAGGATTCAGATACTCAGCTGCTAAGGTTTTCGGACATGCCACTTGCAAAATGTGTGTGTGTTCTTCACGTTGTTGTTGTTGTTGTTTTTAAAGCTGCTGCTGTTGCCCAGCTCAGGCCTACCAGATATGGATAGGGCTTTCTGTGTATTTAGGGCAGGTCAGAAGTGGGGGAATGACTCTACTTGAGAAGCAGCAGCATGTTTACTTTGGCTAATGCCATGCAGAAAAATTCCATCCAGACAAGGCACATGGCAAATGGAGCAAGGAAATCCCATAGCCCATAGAGAAGGGGAGGAAAGAAAAATAGACCCTATCTTGCTAAAACTGTCTGAAGTGTCATCATTCAAAGACCACACAAAAATGCAAACACCCAAAGCAGTTGCACACATAATTCTAACATAACTCAAAGTAAACGTTAGTGTAAACAAGCCAATGTACGTATTACATAACCTAGCTAGCACCCAAATGAACTGAGCAGATATGCTACCCTGTTTCCCCGAAAATAAGACCTAACCTGAAAATAAGCCCTAGTTTGATTTTTCAGGATGCTCGTAATATAAGCCCTACCCCAAAAATAAGCCCTAGTTAAGTGAAACCCCGCCCTCCACCACTGTGCAGCAACCAGAAGAAGATGACATGACTGTATCTGAATAAATGTAGATTGCTGTACATGAAAAAAATAAAACATCCCCTGAAAATAAGCCCTAATGTGTTTTTTAGAGCAAAAATATAAGACCCTGTCTTATTTTCGGGGAAACACGGTATGTATAAGGACACATGAATGCACAAATAACCTCACTCAGGGAACTTAACCATAGTCACAGTGACTGGACAATACAGGAGGAGTCCTTTTTCTTCATGGTGATGAGCAGATGAACCTGTCAATTAGTAAAGTGTACTTTCCTTTTTTTTCATAATCTCATTCCACCTTAATTTTTTGAATGGCATGTCCCCTCTCCCCAGAACTATCCACAATGGTCCCAATCTATACTGGAACTGGATCAGGGATGTTTGCTTTGCTCCTGGGTGCACCTGGGTCAACAAACAGCCCCTACAGACCTGAAATTTGGCATGCAGAGGAAGAAAGTGCACAGCCCTACAAGGTTCTTTACTGCATAATCACATCTAAATATGGATATAGCAAAATATCTTGAACACCTTTTTGGTGGAAATGTAAGTTATAAATTAATAAATTAATTAAATAATTGAAGTTTAAAGTTGAGCAAGCATGCATGGAAATAAAACAAAGATATACTGTAGAATACTTGCTAGAAATTTTGTTACAGTAAAACCAACAAAGGGTTATGTGGTACATTACAAATCAACACAATTATAATTACATAAGCTTTTGTGGATTGTGGACAGTGACCAAAAAAAGCTTATGCCATAATAAATGTGTTAGTCTTTAAGATGTTACAAGAATCTTTGTTGTTCTAGCTGATCACTGTCTGTATACAAGTCTCAGAATAATAAGATACAACTGGCCTAATAAAGGGACGGCTTTTGAACCCATTAATATATTGTGTAGGATAAAGTGCATCATTCTCCATTTCCTTAACCTGCCTTAGCTCTCTTTCAGTGGAAGATCCCCTCCTGCTTCACTTCCATTTTTTTTTTTTAAGTAAGCTGCTTTCTTTTCTTTTCTTTTTAAAAATCAAATTTAGCCAAAAGCAGACACAGCAATCTGGAAGAAACCATCTTGTTATGCATTTACAGCCCTTCCACTAAGGATTTATGCATGTGCCTGCCATCAATCCCAGTTAATTGAAAGCCACATGCTATTCAGTCCTGGAAACTATTTCAAATAGTTCAGATCTAATAAGAAGTAATGGTTCCTTCAAGTTATTCAATAGGAGGTTATGACAGAGAGTGTCAATAGATTATCTCTAATGAGTCCAAATCTGAACTAGACTTCAGTTGGCAAACTCTAGACCAGTAAGTTTGTCAATCACTGTCTATATTAATTTATATCAGCCCCAAGAGATGTGTGCACATAATAATAAAAATCCACTACTGCAATATTATGTCAGTAACGTTTGCTATTTAGTTCTCTCCATGTGGTTTGCTTGCATTAGGATATCATAAATTAGTGGTTTAATTGGAATTGCTGGAAAGCATTTGATTAGGTACATGGGTAATTTAGTCATCTTCATATGCTCACACATGCATATTAAAAAGGAACAGACTAGCAAAATTATAAGGCACTCAATGTTGAAGGTTCAAATTTGCACTCAAAGATACATGCTTAGAAAAGTTGTGACAGCTGGTTAAACAGATCTTTCTATGCTGGGTTGTGAATTCACCTTTGTAGTCTGGACAAATCTGCAAACCCTTTTTTGTTCACATATAGATCTGCAAATCCCCTTGGGCCTGAAACACTGGAACATTATGTAATACCTGCTCGTCATATAAGTAAGAACCGTGGCATGCGAAAAAAGAACATAGACATGTTCATCATATATAAATAGTTCTCAAAAATATGCTGATACTTCAGACCTAATTATGTACATGATGACAAACTACATGCTACACGCCTGGTATTTCTAGGGTCTCTCCCCTCCTTAGAAAGTATCCTTGAAGAAAAGTGGGCTGCATCAGAGAAGACACAAAAAGAAAAGAAAAATGTAACCCTTTCCTTGACAGTCACTTCCTCCATTAAGCTTTTCTCTAGTTGCTTGGCCCATGATAGCATAGCACTCAGAAATTACATTTTGAAAGAAACTTGCTCTGTCACTCATTACTTCTCAGCAGGCAGGTTGTCATTATTAGTGCCATTGCTACAATCAATCACAAAGGTAATTTGTGGCATAGCTCATTATTAAAGTGTTGTGTTACCATTACCAACAGGACAGAAAATTACAGCTAAATATTCTCTGGTTCCCTCTAGTGGCTAATTTTCACAGAGTGAAAAATGTCCCAATGAGGCTCTCACTCATGTATCAACAAACAAGAGTGGTTGAGGACATCGACAAAAACATTATGTGTACCCTCTACATGAACACCATTTAGTGTTATAATGCTGGATGCCCCAGGCGTGTGGGATGGTGTTTGTTCAAGTATTTCCCCATCAGAAAAAGCGCCAACACAGAACGTCCTCCACAACAGAAATGTCAATCAGAAAAAGGATGAGAGTACTCAGTCTTGAGATCAGTATAGATACAGATGAGACTGAATGCAGAAAGCTAAGGGACTTAGAAAATATGAAAAGTTGCATTGAGCAGGTCATCAGTACAGACTGGTGCAGAGGGGCAGGGGACTGAGCTAAGACTGCTGGTAGGATCTGTGCTTTAGAGGGGCCTCTGACAAATATTTGTGGAAGCTATATGCAGAGCATGGTTGTGAGCTACCTGATTAGCCATCTTGAGGGACTTCTCCCACAGATGAAACCTCAGATTTGACTGATTGAACTTAAGGCCATGCTTGGTGAATCCCTGGTAGATGGATCAGACCTGAGAAAGGTGGCCCTTGATATGGCAGAAAAGACACCACAAATAGGTGTCTGTGGAGGTGATCCTCCTGCTGCAGTGAGTGTCCTTTTAAAAGAAGATTATTGAGGCCATCAGCATGGGCAATGCTCATGGAAATAATGGAAAAACTGTGAAAATAAAAGTGAGAAGAAATAGTTGAACATAGTGCTCGGAATGTCCCAAACAACGTTGGTCTGGGAGCAAATGAAAAGGAACTGAGAGGCTCAAGCTGAGGTCATGTGCAGTAGGGTGGTGGGGCAGGATTTCTCATCTTAATTGCTCATCTCTAGGGATATTCCAGACAATTCTCTGCCCAGACGTCAAGCCCTATTTATGTAAGTCACAGAGATCTTGAAGAAAAACTACTTGTTACTCATTACCAGTTTGATGTTACTTGTTAGACCTAAAAAAGGTTTGTAATTACTAGTTACATTGTTTATTTCCTGTCTTCCTGCAATGCAAATAATCCACTACCAAAGAGAAAAGGGGCAATCAGGGTTTTATCACCCACAATTAAATTATGAAAATATATTTTTTGTCACAGAATTGTGATATGTAGAGTATATCTGCCCTAAGTAATATAAAGGTATTCTTCATTCATGAACTCTCCTTTTCTCATCTTTCACATAGAAATGTCTCAAGAACATCATAGAAACTGTATGGCTTATAAGTTTAAATTGCATCAAAATGCCATCTTTTCAGACAGTATATAATCCTCTTACTATTTTCTGCACTTCTTTTTAGAGTGATTTCATTATAACAGAAGAAAGAGCACACACAGTACTTGCAGACAGGTAACTGCAGCTCTCATGTTACCTATATGGCCTATTTATGCATACACTGTTATTACTAATAGAAAATAAATCTATTCTTAATATGGTATGAATGCTGTCGGAGGTATGAAAAGCTCCTATTTTGACAGTTAGGCACTCTCACCTCTTAAGGAACTCCCTCTTTTAATCACACTCTACTTGTAGCATATAGTTTGGCCCTAACTTCATAGTCTAATTTTACATAACAGAACAAGTAACTATGCTTCATTAATCTTGAACATTTTCTGCTTGACCAAATCTTTTCACCCTGACTCTGAAAGCAAAGCTGTCAGCTGCCCAAGGTAGAGGTGAAAAAGAACATAGAAGACAGGTTCCAGAACTTTTTTTTTAAAAGATTCTAAGTGACTTTTCACAGGATCATGGAATTGGAAGAGGTTTTGAAGATCATCTGCATTAAACTCTCACTTAATAAAGGACTTTCAATGCAGGATATAACAAGAGCATCCCTAAAAAGAGATTACTCGGCCACTGCTTAATATCTTTAACAAAAGAGAACCCATTCCAAACCTTTTGTGGTCAACCACTTAACAGGTCTTACTGCTAGAAAATTTATCCTAATGTTTAGTGAAAATTAGCTTCCTAACAACTTCTGCACATGGGTTCTGTCTTGCACTCTGAAACGATACAGAATAAATCTGATCAACTGCAACATTTGGCTAAGAACATTTATAGAATTTTTCAGCTAACTCAACAAATGCATTATTTTGTACATAATGACCAGAATCCTACTGGGGTTCATGTAAGGTTTGCATAACTTGCCATTGCTAATTGAGTCTAACTGATGGGGTGTCAGGGCATGTCTTTGTGATGTGCCTGGTTATATGCCTGACTGTGTAATGAAGATGAGCACCAGGATCTCATCAATTAGCCATGGCAAGTTATGCAAACCTTAGGGCCTGTTTTCACTGCTGAAATAAACCAGCAGAGCAAATGTGTGTTTGTTTTTTGTTTTTGTTTTGTTTTTTTGTTTTTGGATTCATGCTTAAGTCACATGGCCAGACCTTCCACCTAGAGAGTGAGCCAGAGGAGGAGGAGGAGGAACCATCCTTCCCTTTGTGCTCCAAATCTTGGAGGAACTCTCCCCGTGGATCCCCATGCTTGTTATATGTAGGAATAGTCCTTGCGTGCAGTGCCTTGTGTATACGCTTAAATTTATGTCAGGGTTTTTTTCAGCAGAACACAGATTTTATTGTCAGTGGAGTCGAGCCCTTAGACAAACATCAGTAGGATTCCAGCAACTGAGTAATGGGATGAGGAAACAACTGAATGAAGTAGATTTCCTGCTTTGGCCCTTAGAGTGCCTTCCAGCTCTACAATTCTATGATTCTGTGCAGATTTCCAATATATAGGTCAGTAAATTAAACTTACGTTGTACATGTAAGCTATGTTGGTTCCAAGATACTTTGCACCATAAAGTTTTCCATCTGGCCACTTCACTTGAACAACCTCTCCCTCTGCAGGTGGACCCAGCTTCAGGCAGTCTCTGCTCTATTTCAAAACAAAAATATCTGCAGTCAATAAGCAGGAAGATAGCATTAGACACACTAAGGTAATTGTTCTGCTTTCTATGTCTTGATCATGAAAATGGAATGTTATTACTGTCACATTCATGTCTGCTGTGAGAAGAAGAGTGTTCCAGCTTCACACTTAACACTGCACAAGTACACAGCCAACATAACATGACGTTTTGGAAACCACAGGCAGATTCTTGTGATTTTATGTATAAATTTAGCTGAAGGGTTAGGCACTTAAGAATCAAGCACCTCAAAGAAAATCCTTGCCATAACATTCATCAAGTTATCCCATGACAGCATAGAACAGGAAGGAGAGAAATGTTATTACGGAGAAGCTGTCTTTTTAAAGCCAGCATAATCTGTTTTTTCGGTACCCAAGAGAGAATCTAGCACACAGTGAGTTCTATTTCTGCTGAATATTCATATTTCCTGTCCTCATAATTTTTTGAAATGCTTTCTGGTAATGTATTTCCAGGCATCAATATAATCTGTCTTTCTGTACCCTCACAGTAACCTTGCAAAGGGGATTAGGACAGGAGGGAAACAGATTTGTCCAAAGGTACTCTGTGAGTTTTTAAAGACCAAACAGATACTTAAGAATCTGTATCTGTTTCATCAAGACATTACCCACTAAACTGTTAAGCTAGTAGATTGCCTTTATTCCCTGCTCTACCCGTGATGAAGAGCATGGAAACCCACTCCTACATATCACAGAATCTTCCAAGCTGTAAAGGCAGAAATGTGAAGGTAGAAGAAGGACAACAGGCATCAGCACCATCCTCATGAGTTTCAACCAGAGGATTTCAAATGTTTGAAAATTCTATCCAAAACATTTGAGAGTAGGACAAGATTTTATAAACCAAGCTCTAGGAATTAGAGTATTACTCTGTGCCATAAATTTTTAACACAGTACAAACTATTGTAGTACTGGAAGCTTGGTTTCCTGATGCAACACAGATGGTGATTCTTAAAGAAAAGGACTATCAAAGTATGCAAAGAGTGAGGTGACCTGGAAATTATATTTTGCTCTATCTTTAAACAAAGGATTTTGCTTCTCTCCACAGTACACATTTTCTGAAGATTCATAATTATTTCAGGAGTGATGGTCCTACCAAGTACCAATATAGCTCTTCCAGCTCCCAAATATGTATACACTGATTTGTAATCTGTGTAGATTCAGACTGAAGTAAGCAACTATGATGTGGTGCCCAAAGTCTGGTTGTGAATATCTTCATAGTTAATGTAATCCATATGATCAATAACTTTAAAAAAAATCTTGATGTGCCTATCCCGTATCTTGGGACAGTTATAAATGGAATATTCATAAAATATAAAAACACATACATTTGCTGAACAGTTATTTACTGTGAAAACAAAAAAGAATCGTTGTTGTTTAGTCGTTAAGTCGTGTCCGACTCTTCGTGACCCCATGGACCAGAGCACGCCAGGCCCTCCTGTCTTCCACTGCCTCCCGGAGTTTGGTCAAATTCATGTTGGTAGCTTCGATGACACTGTCCAACCATACAGGCACTTAACGACCAAGTCCTGTTCCTACGACTAGGATGTTAAGTGAGTTGGTTGATAAGTGAGGAGCAGTAAACTGTATACAAGAGTAATAAATCACGTGTCATGGAAAAGGGATGTGGTGAAAATGCAAGCACGCATTTACGAGGGTCGTGAAGGGTCGTAAATCTGAGCTGTCATTAAACAGGTAGATTGTTATGTGAGGAGTGTCTGTACATTTGTGATAACGTGACAGTGAGGCCACAGACGAAATGTAATGTGGTACACGAACAAATCCACATATAGATAGTTATGAATACTGCCACTCATGTGCAGTCAATTTTACCAAGGACATCCCAACTGGAAGAAATGTTATAGCAACATTCTTACCAAGTGGTTGACAAAATAAATACACCAGCGTATATACCAGTACAGGTTGTTGTGACCACTGAGTGACTAAGTTCAAGCGGTAAAAATGCCCACTGATGCAGTGGAATGTATATACGTTTTGACTCATCAAATCCCCATTCATTCAATGGCCCCATTCTAGTTGTGAATTATTATTGGATATCAGCCAGTATGTGGTTTTCTGCATTTACCTAATATAGCAATATATTAAGCCTCAAAATACAAATAGACAAAATAACTATTCTTCTCTCCAGGCAAATGGTAGCAGTATGAACTGTTCAACACATCACCAAGGGCCATACAATATGATGGCAAGTAGATTTTCCCCTTATTAATTGGGATATTTAATAAAATATCTAATTTGACTCACTATCAATTTAGTTTGATAATGAATTCAGCTATTAAATATGGAAATACAACATAATATCTCAGTGTAGCATGCTTGTATTTAAATTAGTATATTAGAGTATATTACTATACCATTGTGAAAATTAAAAGCAAAGCAAGGCAACAACAAGAACACCTAAAAATATCTATGCATATTAGAAGAAATAATAGCACAGATGTGTTCCTCCTTCAATTTGGCAAGTGGTGAAAAACTGTGAATGTCTTTATCACAGATAAAACAAAGGAAGACCATAGACTGTAACCCACTATTTTCAATAATGATTCTGTATTCTTCACAAAGGAAAGACACACACTCACATAAAGGGAATGAAACTGGCGACAGGAAAAAATTACATTTAAGTGCAGCAGGATGATATACAAATGTTGCCAGGAAATGATATCAATCTCAATGGGAAAAATGGCACTTTATTCAAACTGCTGGATAACAGTTCTCACAGAAACAGCATTCATTAACGGTTCTTGAAGCTTCTGTCATCAGCCAAAATTCTGAGCATATATTAAAATCCAACTCCCTCTGGTGGTAGATTCAAGCAAGGCTAAAAGGAGCATATGACTTACTGCCCAAATGTACAGGCAGTAATGCTCATAGGTGTCAATGACAACATTGGTGCGTATATGGACACAGCCAAAGATTTCCTAGGCTAATACTCTTGCCTGAACAGCTGTACTTTCCATTCCACTGATGCTACTGCATGGACATGCTGTGAAGTTCCTTAAACCAAGGTGAAGAAAATCAATTCCCATCTTGATAAGATTAGAATTCTTTTCTGCAGATGATTGCTAAACTCATTTCTACCAGCTGCTCTGCTACATTGGCACTTTAAAACAGATGAGATGGCTGACACGTCACTTTGCAAGAGAGCAACTTAGAGTTTTTTCATTCTAGTAGAGCTGAGCAACCAGCATGTGTTGTTGATCAGCAGCAAAATACCAGGATGGTGGGTATGAACCTCAAAATATTTCTTTTTACAGAAATTAAGGCAAATATGTACAGTATATCACAGAAGTGAGTACACCCCCTCACATTTCATAAATATTTTAGTATATCTTTTCATGTGACAACACTGAAGAAATGACACTTGGCTACAACGTAAAGCAGTGAGTATACAACTTGTATAACAGTGTAAATGTGCCGACCCTTCATAATAACGCAACACACAGCCATTAATGTCTAAACCGCTGGCAACAAAAGTGAGTACACCCCTAAGTGACAATGTCCAAATTGGGCCCAACTAGCCATTTTCCCTCTCTGGTGTCATGAGACCCGTTAGTGTCACAAGTCTCAGGTGTGAAGGGGGAGCAGGTGTTATCACTCTCACTCTCTCAGACTGGGCACTGGAAGTTCCACATGGCACCTCATGGTAATGAACTATCTGAGGATCTGAAAAAAAACAAATTGTTGCTCTACATAAAGATGGCCTAGGCTATAAGAAGATTGCCCAAACCCAGAAACTGATCTGCAGCACAGTGGCCAAGACCATACAGCAGTTTAACAGGACAGGTTCCACTCGGAACAGGCCTCGCCATGGTCGACCAAAGAAGTTGAGTGCCCATGCTCAGCGTCATATCCAGAGGTTGGCTTTGGGAAATAGACGTATGAGTGCTGCCAGCATTGCTGCAGAGGTTGAAGGGATGGGGGGTCAGCCTGTCAGTGCTCAGACCATACGCTGCACACTGCATCAAATTGGTCTCCAGGGCTGTCGTCCCAGAAGGAAGCCTCTTCTAAAGAAGATGCACAAGAAAGCCCGCATACGGTTTGCTGCAAAGGACATGGATTTCTGGAACCATGTCCTGTGGTCTGATGAGACCAAGATAAACTTATTTGGTTCAGATGGTGTCAAGCGTGTGTGGCGGCAACCAGGTGAGGAGTACAAAGACAAGTGTGTCGTGCCTACAGTCAAGCATGGTGGTGGGAGTGTCATGGTCTGGGGCTGCATGAGTGCTGCCGGCACTGGGGAGCTACAGTTCATTGAGGGAACCATGAACGCCAACATGTACTGTGACATACTGAAGCAGAGCATGATCCCCTCCCTTCAGAGACTGGGTCGCAGGGCAGTATTCCAACATGAGAACGACCCCAAACACACCTCCAAAACGACCACTGCCTTGCTAAAGAAGCTGAGGGTAAAGGTGATGGACTGGCCAAGCATGTCTCCAGACCTAAACCCTATTGGGCATCTGTGGGGCATCCTGAAACGGAAGGTGGAGGTGCGCAGGTCTCTAACATCCACCAGCTCTGTGATGTCGTCATGGAGGAGTGGAAGAGGACTCCAGTGGCAACCTGTGAAGCTCTGGTGAACTCTATGCCCAAGAGGGTTAAGGCAGTGCTGGAAAATAATGGTGGCCACACAAAATACTGACACTTTGTGCCCAATTTGGACATTGTCACTTAGGGGTGTACTCATTTTCGTTGCCAGCAGTTTAGACATTAATGGCTGTATGTTGCGTTATTTTGAGGGGACAGCACATCTACACTGTTATACAAGCTGTATACACACTGCTTTACATTGCAGCCAAGTGTCATTTCTTTAGTGTTGTCACATGAAAAGATATACTAAAATATTTATGAAATGTGAGGGGGTGTACTCACTTCTGTAATATATTGTATGTAAACAAAACAGGGCTTCTTTTGCACTGGTGCTTAAAGAAGTAGGGAAAGATGTTGAAGGAAAGGCTCTGAGGTGTACATGATAAAATGCCACCATTTGAAGGAGAAAAAACATTTTCATCTTCTTTTGGAAAGAAAGAATCAGAAACTTAATATGTTCTTTTAGTTCTTAACCCAGTTTCTCCAAAGCAGTCTGTTTTACTCTAGACACCTTCACAATAAATGAGGTGTAGATTACATGTGTAGTGTTCAATTTGATACTACATGAGGAAGGACAGGTTGTTTATTTGTAACTGTAGTTCTTCACAGTGGCCATCTATAAATTAACACATATGGGTTCTGTGCCTGCAGCCTCAGAACCTTCTAGAGTCTAAAAAGAAGCATTTCCCCCCTCCTCTAGCGTCACTGTGCATGACCAGGTACACCCTAATAGCTCTCACTAAGTTCTTCTCCATCTGCTACTCAGATGGAAGCTGAGAGTGACTGACATCAGGGAAAAGAGCGGGGTGTGTGAATTCACAGATGCCCACTTGAAGAACTACAGTTACAGGTAAGCAACCTGTCCTTATTCATTATGGTCTCCATGAAACACACACATGGATGACTAGCAAGCTCACTTACCAGAGGAGGGGTGTCACACTATCACTGATGTGAGCATTGCTCATTTGAAAGAAGCATCCTGCTAGGAATGAACATCCAGTCTACAATGCTTGACAAAGGTAAGTGGCTGGGACCATGTTGCAGGCTTGCAGATGTCAAGCAAAGTCAGTTCTCTTCAGGCAGCAGTCAAGGCTGCAACAGCCCTTGTTGAGTGGCTTTTAATACCCCCAAGTATTGGTAAATGGGTCATCTTGTAAGCTAACTAGATCGTCTCTACAACCCATTTTGCCAGTCCTTGGGATGATACTGGGTTGCCCTTCCTAGGGCCTTGGTAGCAGAGGAAAAGTCAAACAGACTTTTGAAACTCTTTCATGTTTGTGTGAGAGAGAAGGCCAGAGATGTCACATATCCACAGTGTGGAGTGATTTGTCAAGGGGCATTTGAGGGTCTGCAAAAAAAAAAGTAGGTAGCACAATTGATTGTGATGTATGAAAGTAGGAAACAACTTTAGGTAAGAAAGTGATATCTGGCAATAAGATAACTGTGCTTTTGTGAACCTTCTCAGAGTCAGAGACTGAGATCGATGCTGGGATTGGAATAGCGAAGATGCTGATGGAGATCTCAGTTTTGACCACCACGAAGTTTCTAATTCTGAGACAATATATTGTGGAAGAGTAGGTGGTGATGACTCCATCAACATTTGTCGTACCAACTCACCTGAAGAGCAAGGTGGTGTGACAAAGGGAGGTGATCCCACTAACTGTCTATCAGAGACTAATCGCCATCCTTCTAGGATGTCCCCATCCTGCTGATTTGAAGGAGTTTGGAATCACTCCAACAAGGAGGCCCAATCCAATGTCAATGTTTTAGTTTGAAGGTCAGGTTCTTGAGGCTTAGAATGGGATGGAAAATCACTGTGTTTGTCTTTCTTTTTGTGTTTCTTTAGATTTGTCATCTTTGTTAATGGCCATCTTCTTCCATTTCACTAGGGCTGATACCAAAGAGGCCTTTGATACTGACACTCAAGGAGGTGCTGAAATCGAAATGGATTCCACAGTTGACACAAGTACATCCAAGGTTGGAAGATTTATGTTTTTCAGGGGCTCTACTGCTCTAAATGAAGAAATTTTCTGTGATGCTTATGGGCTCTCCAGCAGTTAATGGACTTTTCCCAGAAATAAAATCACAACCTTAGAAGACAATTTTTCAGAGTGATGCAGGTAAAGCCCTCACAAATTTGCACTTTTGTGTAATGTGTCCCTTGTCCAGAAAAAAGACATATATAGTTTCTGTAAGAATGAGGCACCTTCTTATGACAAGAACACACTTCTTGAAAAGAGCCCCATAGGCCATAAAATTGAGGGGGGAAACTGGAGAAGTCCAATAATGCTAAGATGATGATAATTTTTTTTAAAGGGTCATGGAAAAACAAAGAAGTAGAAGAGACAGAGAAAGAACTATTTACAGTCTGTAGAGTTACAGAATTCTCTCAAGATGCTGCTTGTGTGATGGACAGAGAAGAACTGGATGAGAACCATTAGAGTGCACCTGGTCATGCACAGGGGAAGGGGGAAAATACTTCTCTGTAGGCTCTAGAAAGACTGCTTTCTGCACAAGTGCAGACCCATATGTGTAATTCACATAGACCATGATAAAGAAACTCCAATGATGTTGCTTCCTACTGTTAAAATCCTACTACAAGTGATCTCAGAACTGCTTCTTCACCAATAAGTGTCAGAATTTGCTCTTTTCCCATTTAACCTAGGCAGTCATAGTACCAGATATTGTCTGTTTTTCCTCAGCTATTTGATTTGGGCTTCAATAAAGAGAAGGGACTGGCAAGTGCTCTTTTTTCTTCTCCTTCTCTCTTATGTCTCCTTCAGTCCAGGGAACAGTTACATGGAATTCCTATGTGGCCATTCTTTTCTTTGGTCCTGTATCAGTTGCTTTCATGCAAAACCCCGTTTTTGTTTTCTTTATTTTACTTGGGCAGAATCATCCTCCAAAGAATTACACATAAGTAGTCATAGTGTAGCCTCTTGGGAAAGCACCCAGGGGGGCCACTGTTTTTGAAGCAACTTGTCTGTCTCATGTTGTCATCTTCTAACTGCACATGTTAACAACAAAGACACCAGACTCCAATGAGCCTACTGACTCCTGTACCTCTTTCTGATCTTCTTTAGTGCACTGTTGTCCAACAAAACTCTGCATTGGACCACCTGGGACTATTTATCGTATTCTTTTATTATTTGAAATCAGAAGTCAACAGGGAGGAAACGAAATCTGCAGACAACATTATTATTCACAATGCAAATAAACTTAGAAAATACTAACAAATTTATCCAAACAAGTGACCAGGAAACAAAATGGGAAATAAGTAACATTACTGAAGTTAATACTCTCCTAGTTCAGAAAATGAACATTCAGAACTCTGTGTTGATCATCTTCAGCCAAGGTGAAACTATGGCCCACACCTTGTCTGGATTTTAATGCAAGCCAGAAAAGCCCTTCTGTTCTCCTGCTCACTTTCACTTATCAGGTCTACTTTACTTTACTTTACTTTATTAGATTTTTCACCCCGCCAGTCTGGTGATAGCATCAGCAGATAAGTCCTACTAGAAGCCTCCCTCTCTGGCAGATTGAATACTGTGGGCATGAAATGGAATGCAGTGTTTTTGCAGGCACCAAGAATGGGGCAGACCTCTAGCAAACCTTTCTGCTATTGTCACTGCTCCTATTGTCACCATCATGTCATCACCTAGAAGAACATTAAATGAAAAGCAGTGGATCATTTAAAAGGCTTATGCGGGTCAATGGACCCAGGGAGCTTTGGAGAGAATGTTCTGTTTTCCCACATGAGAAAGTATGAAAGGACCTTCATTGGACCAAGACCTGGCTTGGAATAAGCCAAGATATTGGCTGAATTTTTGTTAGTGTAAAATACATCGCATAAGGCTGATGACATGATCAGTCTGGATGATTTTTTGGAAATTAAATATGTCCTACTTCTGTTCCAAGGCATTCAAATGTCCCTTGTAATCCCTTTCATTGTCAGAAACCTGTGGGAGCTGTAGGAGGAAGAAATATTTAATAATTACCAAAAGTGGCTAAAACTCTAGAACTTTGAGTCATCCAATGAAATTAACAAAAGAAGAAAATATGCTTTCAGACATTGAATTAAGGGTTCCCCCTCCCAAAAAATATGGTGATGGGTATGAAGTTAGTGTTTAAAGAGGATTATACATATTTATGGAAGATCTCAAAATTTATCAACATGTCAGAACTGAAATCCTATACTTGCAATTTTCAGAATATCCCACTCAACATATCCAGCAGCCAGAGCAGCTAAGATTCTGGGATTTGTAGTCCAAGATCTGTTTACCAGCTGGCTTAATACCCCTGATCTCCACCCTCCCAAACTTGATAACAGGACGGTACCAGTGCTACTATATGCTGATGATACAGTGATACTCTCCAGAACCCCTGTTGGGTTGAAGAGAGCCTTTGGGAAGCTCTCCTCATACTGTGAAGACATGTCCTTAACAATCAACTACCAGAAAACCAAGATAGTCACTATTTCAAGACTTCTCTAAGAAAATGCTTTCCACAAAGGAAAAAGAAACATCTAAACAAGCTGTTTAAAAGTCAAAACATGGAAGCTGCTAACCAATATGCAGAGCTGCTTTACTTCAACACACACATGACTCTCCAGGTGTCTTTGGTTGAACAATTCTAAGCATATATCATTTTCTCCTCCTTTTCATATAAAAATGAAATTGGGTGAAAAAAACTAAGCTCCTAGCAAGTTGTCTCTAAAATAGGCTACTTACTGTAGTAGCAGAAAGAATCTAATGATAACTGCAGCAGAGGTTTAATATAAGAATGGGTTGCAAGAGGAGGAAAAGGGAACTGTCACAAAGAGTCAGCTTGTGCTGTTTAAAATCTAAGGAGAAAGAAGGGTTCCTGTAGTGGAGTTGTAAGGGTGACTGAACTGGGGCTCCCTGAGGTAGGAAGAGTATCCCTCAGGATTGTACTGAAATGCCAGCAAATCCATACAGTTAACACACTAAATATAAACTGCCCATTCTGCTTAAGCTGGTTCAGTATACATTACATTAGAAACTGGATGTGAGTGATTAACCTTTCACAGTTATGCTTACAAAGTGGTCGTTTTCATAAGAACACAACCACTAATTCGTATTAATAAGTCAGCAACAAACAGACTTATCATAGAAAGATATAGTGGCAGAAATGAGAGAGTAACTAGTACAATTTAGCTACTCATACTGTTAAAAATTGGTGGAAAAGTGAAATCTAGACTAGGCACAGCAAATCTGTCATAAGAGAGCTGAATGTTTGTGGCTGTGATTCTAATTGCTTGAACAAGAGCTACTGTACTGATTTTTTGAAACAACTATTTCAGTATTTAACTGTAAGGACCACTGACTAAAGAGTAACAGGAGCTGCTCAGAAGCGTGTTTCTGTCTTATTCTGTTAGATCACTTTCTGCTCCCCACACCAGCTGCCATTCTCCCACTTTGCTATATAATCTGATACACTTTATCATAATTTCTTCCACAGCCATGTATCACATCCATACTGATAATACTGATGTGAAGCATGTAGTAAACTCAGTATGTTCAACCTATCCTTTTTGTCCACAGGAATATTCCAAATTAGGGAACAAGGAGACTGGCATGTTTAACCTGCTTGTTAAAAGAGACTACAAAACAAATAATAATTCAATGGAATATGTCACTTACAGTACATTAACAATCACATCACAGCAGGATTAGAAATGTTTCAAGATATGAAGACTCTTGGCAAATCCATTATTAGTTTCATCTAAAGAGGAACCAATGAAATGAATTGGGCTCACTACTTACATGCCCCACTGATTCCAATGGGACTATTCTAATTAGGACTAAGAATAGATACAGTCCCTGCAGAAAAAAAGGGAGGGGTCAGATTTAAAAAAAAACAAAAGTGAACATGTGAAAGGAAGGAACTTCCTCTATTTTTCCCTTTTCCCACAGGTTTTTACACCTACAAGAACCGTACGTAACACACATAATCACAACCAATTACTTGAGTTAATCTGTCATAACAATCATTAGCATGTTTCTGTTAACATTGTATCAGTCATTTTTTTTACTGTAGGAAGCATCTCTACATAGCATCTGGGCGGTGGGATCTAAAGAAAATAGAAAGCCACACGCTTCCTTAGCATTGCAAACAGCAGATACATAATTTCTCATATGTAAATCTTGGGGAGGCAAAAAAAAATCAAACACTGACAGAATAAAAGCTATGAGATGCAGTGTGCTGTAGTGGCTAGAGTTTCAGACTAGGATTCAGGGAACCTGGGTTCAATTCTCAGTCAGCCAATCCTCAGTCACAATGATTTAAACATTGGGCATACTCTGAAAACCCTGTTGGGGTTAGTATAAGCCAAAAGTGATTTGACGGGACCTAAGGAAACACAATCAAAACTATGTCTTTCATTCTATGCAATATTTTTTTAATATCCTTTTCCAGTTTTCTGATGCCTGATGCATATTTCTTTCTGAATTAAAACTTGATACATATGATACATATGTTACTCATACTCTAAAGAAGTTTTATTTTCATGCAAGGCCTGAGCACAGCAACTGATCCAGAAATTCAGTGGGCAGCCTTCTGTGTTGCTGACTATATTGGGATAAAAGAGTTTTTCTTTCATTCACAGACTTCTTGTAGCACACTAGCAGCTCTCTCATCATATATCAATTAGTCCTGGCACAGTTTTTGTATTACTGTGGTAAACTATACATTCAAAAACGTTTTAGAGGAACAGTCACAGGATGCTAATACATGGTTCAGTTCTGGAAATCTGGAGGGAATCAATCTATGGGAGTGGAATTCTTATTTTTAAATAGCACCTCAAATAGCCCTGTTATTATATTGACATTTTTGTTCAAATGCATGATCACGAAAATGTGCCCAATTCCGCCCTAAATTAGGTAACCTCTTCTACTCATGTGATCAAAAACAAAAGAAAAGGGGAGTTGCTGTTTATGTGAAAACTTCCAAAGAATCAAAATTTATCTACGCAGATCAAGAGGGAAGAATCCTAATGGTGGAAACAGAAGTCAACAATAGAAAAACATTGTTAGTTGCTATATATGCTCCAAATGAAGCACAAGAAATGTTCTATAAAAGACTTTATAATCTTTTGATGGGGAAAAACTATCAAAATATTAGCCTAATTGGAGATTTTAATGCTATAGTTCAGGGGTCCCCAACCCCACGGACCCAGTGCCGGTCCGTGGGCTTCCTGGAACTGGGCCGCGGAGATGGATCTCCGCCCCCCCCGCACGCACACACGGTGGGTGTGTCATGCTTGCGGAGGGGCATGTCACACTTGCGGAGGAGCGTGTTGTGCTCATGGGTGGGCGTGTTGCGCTCGCAGGTGAGTGCACGAGCACGACACGCCCACCCGTGAGCGCGGGGGTGCCTCCGCCCCCCCGCGCACGTAGCCCGCACCCCCCAATTAGTCTGCAGTCCCAAAAAGTTTGGGGACCACTGCTATAGTTGATCAAACAAAGGATTATAACAAGAACCACAAAGGGAAAAGCAAAAGAAGGATATTACCTAAAATATTTTTCCAAATGGCAGAAGAGTTGGGCTTGGAAGATACCTGGCGTGGACATAATGGAGAAAAACTACAATATACATTTTACTCGAACCGGCATAGATCTTGGTCTAGAATCGACATGATATGGACAACGATGGATTTGAGGTCAGGAATTGACGAATTGAATATACAAACAAGCACATGGGCGGATCACAATCCACTTAAAATCGTTTGGAAAGAAAGGAGAAAACAAAAGGGAAGATGGACCCTTAACACAACAATTTTGAAAGAACAAGAATTCATGGATAAAGCTAAAAAAGAAATGCAACATTAAAGAAAACAAAATACAGCATTCTTCATTACAGGTGATATGGGATGCAGCTAAGGCGGTATTCCGTGGCTTTGCGATTTCATATATAATTAAAAGAAATAAAAAGAGAAAACAAGGATACAACAACATGAAAGAAGAACATAAAAGATTGGAATTAGAACTTCAAAATAACCCTAACAACAAAGTGGTGAAAAAGGAAATGGAATTGCTGAAACATAAATTGAACCTTATGGATACAGAAGAAATGGCACAACAGATAAAAGCTACAAAACAAAAACAAAAAAATTGAAAATGCAAATAAGCCAGGAAGATGGCTAGCTAAAAAGATAATAAATGCAGAAATAACATTGCTGGAAATTATGGAAAGTATAAATAAACAAAAAAATGAGAAAACCCCAGGCCCAGATGGAGTCCCTGCCGAATATTATAAAACATTTTGAGAGGAATTAGCGGGACCTCTGAAAACTTTTTGCAATCAAACACTTAAAGAAGCAAAGATTTCAAAATCTTGGTGAGAGGCAAATATTACACTAATACCTAAGGAAGAAGCTGATTTGACTCAAATAGGGAACTATAGGACGATTTCTCTTCTTAATGTGGATTATAAAATATTTGCATCCATTATGGCGGAAAGACTTAAAAAATATCTTACGCAATTTATACATGTAGACCAAAATGGCTTTCTCCCAAAAAGGCAATTGAAGAATAATATAAGAACTATAGTAGACATTTTAGAATATTATGAAGCACACCCGGAAAAACAAATGGCTCTCCTATTTTTGGATGCGCAAAAAGCTTTTGATAACTTAAATTGGGAATATATGAAGAAACAATTTGATATGATGGACTTTGGAGAAAACGTCTTGAATATGATAGGGGCAATTTATACAAATCTATCAGCAAAAATAATAGTTAATGGAGAAGTAGCAGGAAATATTGAGATTGCTAAAGGAACAAGGCAAGGATGTCCACTTTCCCCATTGCTATTCATCTTTTCATTGGAAATATTAAACAGAGAAATTAGACAGAATCAAGGAATACAAGGAACAAGGATTAAAGACAAAGTTTATAAACTTCAAGCTTTTGCAGATGACCTGGTTTTTATTTTAGAAGACCCATTAAAATCAGCCCCAATTTTACTTCAGCAAATTGAAGAATTTGGCGAGGTAGCTGGATTGAGAATCAATTGAGAGAAGACGAAATTCTTAACTAAAAATTTAACCCAAAAACAAAAAAGCCAGCTCATTTTAAATACAAACATTCAAACAGCAAAGAAAGTAAAGTATTTGGGAATTTGCTTGACAGCTAGATGTTCTTCATTGAAAGAAGACAACTATGTGAAATTGCTTTCGCAGATTAAGCAAGACTTGGAAAGGTGGGAGAAGCTACTACTCTCTTTTCTAGGAAAAATTGCAACGGTTAAAATGAATATCCTCCCAAAACTACTCTTTCTCTTCCAGAATTTACCAATTAAGCTAGAGCAAAAGTTTTTTGAAGAATTAAACAGTCTAGTTTCAAAGTTCATATGGCAGAAGAAGAAACCAAGAATTAAACGCAAATTACTACAAGACACTAAAGAAAGGGGAGGATCTGGCTTGCCAAATTGGAACTTATATTATCAGGCAAGTGCATTAACGTGGATTAGGGAATGGGTAAAGCTAAAAAATAAGAGAGTACTGTACTTAGAGGGACACAAACTGCAAGTAGGATGGCATGCGTTTTTATTTTATTTTATTTATTTATTATTTATTATTGGATTTATATCCCGCCCTTCTAGACAGGAGTCTACTCATGGTACTTATGGTACGGAAGGACTAAAACTCATAAATATTTTGAAAGAAATATAATAAGAAATTCTCTTTTAAGGATTTGGGGAAAAGTTAAATCTAAAATATATGTGAAAATACCTAGATGGGTCTCACCAATGGAAGTGTTCACATACCCAAATTTGCTAAACTTCGAAAAAATAACTACTTATAATGAGCTTTTGAATTCTGAGGGACTTTTGAAGACAAAAATTCAATTAGAGAACCAAGGACTAATCTTTTCATGGTGGCCTCAAATGCAAATACAATCAATTTATAATCAAGATAAAAAGGCACAAGGTTTTTATAAAGAATATACAACATTTGACAAAATATTACTTACTATAGAAGAAAAACAAATTCAAAAATTGTATAAATTTTTACTGCAATGGGATACACAAGATGAAGAAGTTAAAGATACAATGTTAAAATGGTCTAAAAACTTTGGCTATACAGTAATATGGAATTAGAAAAATGGCAACAACTTTGGACAAAAAATTATAAGTTAACATTAGCAACTTCCTACAAAGAAAATGTATATAATATGTTTTATAGATGGCATTTGTCACCAGCTAGACTTGCAAAAATGTTCCCAAATATGTCAAACAAGTGTTGGAAATGTAAAAATCATGAAGGAAGTTATTATCATGTATGGTGGACTTGTGACAGAGCAAAAAATTATTGGGCTAAAATCCACATGTGGATTAAGCAAATATCAAAACAGGAAATAGAATTTAAACCGGAAATATTTTTGTTAGGACTACTACCAAATACTGTAGATATACAAAGCTATTATTTAATACTACATGTCTTGACAGCAGCTAGGTATGGGCACAGGTCTGGAAAGACGAAAATCCACCAAATGATGATATGATCATTAAAAAAATATTAGAAAGTGCAGAAATGGATAGATTAACTAAGAGGCTAAAGGGACAAGAAGAATCATGTTTTTATTTAAGCTGGAATTTATTTTATAATTGGTGGAATGTAAAAGTCCTGCAGTAAAGGAACAGAAAATGAATAAAAAGTGAGATGTCATGGATAGGATCTCATCAGAAGAATTATTCCAATATACAAGATTGCTTTTAGATTGAGCCTTAGACTCTTTTTTTGCATTTAGATTATCTTTGTTTATTGTTCGACAGTTAGAGATTCTTACACTTTATGCTTACTGTTTAAATGCACATTGTGTTATATACCTATGTTTTTAAATCCTTTGTTGGGGAAAAAAATGTGCCCAATTCCATTAGAAAGAGACCCAAAGATTGTAATTTTGATGTTTTGTGAAATGTAGGTATATTTGGGAAAGCAGAAGCAGTCTTTAGAAATGTTCTGTTTGATGTGCTTTTCCTGTCACATTTCTAAAAGGCCCTCTTCCTTTTTTTTTTTTTAATGGCTGGTGATGAATGTAAAGCATTGAATGATGGGGCTTAATCTTCACCCTTCTCCTCTTACTGAAGGCTCTCTCAGGTCCTCAAGTGAAAGGACTTAGTTACATTAGTGTCAGCATAATTCTGTTAAGGGCTTTGTGTATCAATGGTGGCTTTTTCTTAAAAGCAAGAAAAGTCCTTATATTTCCATTCATATTTGCAATCTTTTGTATGAGGAATAATCCATTTCAGAAATGAATGATAGACCAAAATAAATAAACAAAATTAGTCAATAGCTGTGACACAAGTACTTGGTTTGGCAAACTTGACTGAGGTAGTAATAAATCTTTTTTTGCTGCTCTTAACTTCCATAGCTTACAGACTGGGTTAATGGAACACTGCTATGTATCCCACTGAACTGTGTCACTGGACATAAACACATTTGATATTTTGGAGACTGCACAGAACATGAACAAACACATATTTGTAATACGTCCTGTGGACATTTCAGAAATATAGTACAATCCAAAGACTAAGAGATCAGTTACTGGATAAACAAAAGCCATCCAGGACTTGATCCTGAAATAATATGCTGACCTGGTCTGTATCAAACAAATTTGGCCAAATGAGACAGAGAAGGGCAAATCTTTCTCATCTTTGTCCACCTAGGTTCTCTCTGCAGCAGGAAGTAAGCTTAGAGGCACAGAAGAAGAATTCCAGTTGTATACCATAATTTCAACCCCCTACCAGTTCTTATGTTTCACTTGTCTGAGGTTCAGATTGATGAATCTGAAAACAAGTGTCCAAGACTGAACTGGGATTCTATTAATGTACAGTACTATCTATTCTGATGCAAAACACTCTCCTTTGCTGAGCTAGCCAGAGTACTCCCAGGGGTGGTGTTGGTGTTGGAATTCCCGCACCTTGTTATGGTGAGGGGACTTCAATATTGATATGGAGGCTACCCTGTGAGAAATCTCTCAGGATTTCACAGCCTCCAGGGCAATGACAGGTCTGCCTTAAGTAGTACCTGGCCCCACTTGTTTTGCAGAGGACATTCTGGACCTGGTTTTCTGTACTTGCTGGGATTATGTTGATCCTGGTGTAAAGAAACCTTCTATAGTTGTTGCCATGGACAGATCACTACTTGGTGTGATTTAGACCCATTGACACTCAGACATTTATAAAACTACACATGGCATGGCAAAACTGGGCAAGGAAAAGCATTTTTCCCATGAAGTTGAGATTCAGGACAGATAAAAGTATTTTTTTTACACCGTACATAGCTTAAATATGGAATACGTTCCCACAGGAGGCAGTAATAGTTACCAACATGAATTGCTTTAAGGAACCATAGAGAACGGGGTCATTGATGTCTGCTAGCCATGACGGGCAAATACTCCCTCTAGTAACAGGGAAATGGTATGTATCCATCCATAAATCAGTTTCTGGAGTGCGTGAATGGGAAAATACTGTTGCCTGAGCATCCTGATTGTGAGCTTCCCTCAGGAGCTTATTGGCTACTTTGCAAACAACCCCTTGGTATGATTTTATTTTATTTTATTTTATTTTATTTTATTTTATTTATTTATTTATTTATTTATTTATTTATTTTCTAGACCCCCAGACTCAATGAAATACTACTCGGAGCAGTTTACATAATTAAGAAAATCATACAAACTAAAATAGTAAAAAAATGCACAGATAATAGTACAAACAAACAAAAACAAAAACAGGAAGGCGACCAAGGATTGCCACATATGGCTTAGGTGAACCAAATTTTATAAACCATAACAACAAAATATCCATTAATATACAATGTAATGATCCATCACAGCTCTTCTTATGAGACAAACAAAATACTTCCAGAGTTTCATATTTTTTTCACTGCATTGGGGACCATCATCAAATGTGAATGATAATTATCTGTAGAGAATTATTAATTTTTCTCAGATAAGACACAGGCATCATAATGAGAATCCTAAAAAGAAGAACTCATGAATCAACTCCATTGATTTAAGCCTTTTAAACTGCATGTAATCACTGCATTGAGCACATGTTAATGTAACATTCAAAATACATGCTGCAAACAAAAACAATGTTTTCCCTGTCTTGGGTGATGACAAGGAAGAAACATAAACTTTTGGGAGAGAGGGGGGCAGCTGCTATTTTACTTAACCTACTCTTTCTCCTTGCAATTAAAATCAAAATATGAATACACATGAAATGGTGGTCTGTCTTGCACACATGCAATTGCAAACTACACTGAAATTGTGCAGTGGCTAAAGCAAAAGCAGAAAACTTTTGCTATCTTTGTGAGTTAGCCGAACAAGGAAACAGATTAGAGAAATAGCTTCTTCAATACACAGCAACATTGCCTTTGCAAAGAATTTGATGAATAAGTTCTCCCAGTGGCACTAACACCTGATATGCACATTGCACGGATTAGAAAGGCAGTTTGAAAAAGTCACCCCAGTTACTGATGCTAGAGGTATATTATCAAATGAAAACACAGAAAAATTTCTCTAAGGAATCTGAGAGTTCTTTGGTGCTTCCTTCAAACAATTATATGTTGTTCTGTACTATCTTAGAAGTACTGAGGCATATCCAGACCTGATTACATTTCTTCTTAGCTCCAAATCAGCTACCCGACTTGGATGGTAAGCAGTTTCTCTTCTCTCCCACAGCTCAAGCACTGATCCAGAGGCAAACAAAGAAGCAGCTCCTGGTAAAGAATAATATGCTCCCATATGTGCAGTATCCTGATGCCCCTTAACTAAGGCATTCTCAATCATTAATGATGATTTTTATAGAATTCCAAACCAAAGGAGTAGCATTTCAAAGGGTCATAGCAGGAATTTAGCTACATGGCTTCGTTTATCACCAGTGGGAAGTGAACAGCTAAATCCCTCACATACTGCTTTGAAAATGTCCCACTTCGGGTGTTATTTTTCCAAAAAGGCATTAGACCTTTCATAAATAAGGACTTAGTGAGGGAAATAGGATAATCTCTGCTAATAACATTTGAAGGGCAAATTTGCTTTCTGAAAAAAATGTAAGAGGAGGCAGAGATCAATATGCATTATCTATGAGAAACATGAAATGCATTATTTTGATTGCATACATCCTAGTATACCCTGCTCTCTGCTCAGGCCCTTTCTTGATATTGTAGGATTGCAGCACACTGGCCTAGGCTGGAAATCATAACTCAGCCCAATCCCCCTCTTCATCTTTCAGTATCTTACACAGTGACACTGCAGGGAGCCAAAACAAAATCTTAAATATTTTTGCACACAGCATGATCTTAATCTGCCATACTTCTAATGCAAGCTTTATCTCTGCAATTAGACAAGTACTTTATCTGTTTGTACTATCTGCCAAATCAGGACACTGGAACCAAGCAACATGCTTGTGGTCCTTTTTATCCATTAACAATCTTCTTGGCTGCAATAGTTACTCGCTTTACACCTGTTCTTCAGTTTCAGAAAAACTCATAATTTCTACTTCCAAATGGAACACCATGTTCAAAATCTGATGCTGCTAGTCCTACCATGGGAATGAAATTCCTTATCTGTTTTATACCAGAATCCAAATACTGACCTGACTGTTTTACAGTATGTGCCAATGACATGTTCACTGCATGCAACTGTAACTCTAAAGTCTTGTATATAAGAATGCATACAAAACTTCAATAAAAGTCCATCTTTCCCAAAAAGACACCTATCTAAATACAAAAGAAGAGATCCCAGGAAAATATGGGAAAATATGACACAGGCAGACAAAAAAAATTGTCCAATAGATAGAGAGAGGTCTTGGCTGCCAAATCTTGTATCTGGTGAGGACTTAATAGCCAAATGAACACACACAAACACACACACAGCAGATATCTAAAGGAGTATGGTTTATCCATCAGAGACAAACTGCATAAACTGTCAGATAGTGCATAAGACTCAAGAACACAATTCATCAATAATATATATCAAAAAGTACCAAATTCTGTGTCAATATAACAATTCAGCAGCCAATAGAAACAAAATCCTAAGTGAATAATTTGAATAAAATAGTATACGATTTTGGGCAGCTGTGTGCTGGCTCCATAGTTAATAGCAAGCTCCCAGCCTGGTGAATGCCTTAATGATTTGACATCTACTCTTTCATCTCCTTTTTCATATTTTTAAACATCTGAAACAGGATGGCTAAATGGTTTTTGTTTGCTTGTTTTTCTCGACATACAACACAGAAAGGAAGGAAGCCTCAATAATACATTTGCTGCTGCCACAATCTGGCAATCTCTGACTGATGTAATGGAGCCTGAAGAATTTGACAGGAGGTCCAGCATTAGGCCAGGGCTGAGCACTCTCTGGATTAGGAAGTGTAAAGGGACCAGCCACAAAATCAGAATGCATAGAAGCTCTGCAACACACAAGGCAAGACTGTCATTTCATAGTTGCAGAAGAAAGAGGTTTATAGTCCCAGGCAAGAGTATCTTCTTTTTTAATGCCATCTTAAGACAATCATGCACCAAATGTGTGTTATGAAATGCTGCAAACAATGCCAATTTTCCTTTTTCATTTAGTATCATTCAATAATGGAATCTTACAGATGCAAAATCAAAGGATGTAACCATGTAACTGTACTATATTCATGTGAGCCATTCTGTCTGTTACATATTTAAATAGACTTTTTTTAAAAATTCATCAAGGAAATTTATTATATTATCTTAGAGATGTGCTACAATATGTGCAACTCCCACTCTAATATCTTTTATTAAAACATATTTCTTATTTAATTAAAAGACTTTAGAAGATTAGTTTTGATTCATTTGGTGAAATGGTAGATACTAATTAGAACAAACAAGGCTGTGAAGCCCCTGAGAAAGCAATAATTATTTGCAGGAAGAAATAACAAACATGAACAGAATATTAAGTTAATTATCCAAGTTGAAAGGTCAAAAGAAATAGTTCAATTTTAGTTACTTAGCTTAAAAAAAAATTCATTTCTGAAAATACTTACCACAATATCTTCAGGGAAAGTGTCCCGGCTGAAGGAACCATCATCAAACATGACTTCATAGAACACTTGAGATGTAACTTCTATTACTCTGCAGCTATAGTATCGTGTATTCCTGTGTTTTGCTATGACTGTTTGCCCAATTGAGACAGCTTTCTCGAAGGGTTTGGTTTTCTTAAAAAGCAAGGATTAAAAACAAAAAGTCATTTCAAGCACTGTGCTCGTTACACTGTGTTAACTCTATGGAAAGGTTTCTGTTGTAGCCAATAATGTGGGAAAACCATTTTTTACAGAATTCTGTAAGACTTTCAAAAATATTTACACAAGTTTCTAGTTGAGATTCACATTGGGCAATATGTACGGATGAGACATTCATAAGTTTTGGACCGCAACTCCCAGAGTTCACTAAGAATTCTCACAGGCAGAATTCTGGGAGATGCAGCCAAAAACCAGCAGCTTACATAGCAACTTTCATTAGCTATACATAGGTCTCCGTTGCCATTGCTTGCCTTTCAAGCAGAAGGAAACTGTCTTTGTGCTACCTGGGAGTCACAATGTCTCATGGGATAGGCTGTTCTTTAAGAGGTACCATTTATAGATCCTAATGGGCAGTGAAATTGCCCATCCCAGGAAACCTTGTGACTCCCCAGCAACACCTCGTCAGTTTCCTTCTTCCTAAAAAGTGAACAATGGTGGCCCACATAGGATAATCAAAGCTGTTCTGTGAACTGCAATTTTTTGGCTATATCTTCCAGAATTCTTCCTGGGAGAATATCTGGCAAATTCTGGGAACTGCAGTCCACAAAATCTGAAAATCCCATCCCTAGTAATATGCATGGCATTAAGTGTTTTATTGATGTTTTAAAAGTGCTTTTAAAAGCCATCCATTTGGAAGATACATACAGTGGCAGATTTCACTCATGGCCTGTCCTCTCCCAGCTTACCTCCTCCTCAGCCCTCCTTTTATCTGCTATAAAGCCTTCTTCAAGGAGAAAATATTTGGGTCAAAGTATACAATCCAGGGAGCACATCATTAGAAGAAGGCATTCCTTCCATGTTGAAAACATCATTTGTGACAGCAAGAGCTTTTCACATATCCTGTTTTATGCAAATGAGATAAAAGGTATACAAGAATTAAGTAACACAAATACTTACCACAGTTTGACTGATTTTGTGCCTGAAACATGTGATGTAGACAACATAAGGCCAGTCATCTGGTTCCATCAGCACTCCCGCAGCATGGGCACATGTAACGTGGAATGAAGCTGGACATCGTCCATAGGAACACTGGATGCAGGCACCAGATATTTTCTTAATCCTTTGTCTGCAGAAGATACATTTCTACAGGCATAAAATAAAATTCACAATGGATTTGGCTTTAAATACCTGTCCTTCTAAGTTGTTTTAGTTGCTCATGCGTTTTTCAGGATTTAATCCAGAGAAATTTACTATCAGAGATATGAGAAGATGTACATCTTGAGGAAACTGAACAAATTAGTACATCAGTAATTGTTTGAGTTTAGTGAAAAAGCAATTTGTTCTATACACTAAATTACGTTGGGGGATTTTTAAAGCTAGTGTTGTCATTTGTTGGTGTAATATTAGGGCCATGATTTGAGAAGAATAAAGGAAACCTTTCTACCAGCTGTTCAGACAATGTCTGAATACACACACACACACACACACACAAGCATGTCATATTTTAATTATACTTCCACATTTTATTTGATATGGAGAGGGGACAAAGAAATTGGTCATTAATTTCAGAAATCTCCAGCTTTATATGAGGAAGGCTGGATGGTGCAGATTTTGCTGTCAAACTTAATGCTACAGGACAGTGGTTCCCAACCTTGGGTAATTTGGAATGCAATTCCCAGAAACCCCAGCCAGCACAGCTAGTGGTGTAGGGTTCTGGGAGCTCCAGTCCAAGAACACCTGGGTTACCCAAGGTTGGGAACCACTGCTACAAGATGATTTGCACATGTTAAAATTCTACTCACTTCCCTAAGCTCTGCCAAGTCTCAGGATCAAACTAAATGCTACAGAGAGCTCATTGTTCAAAATGACCGTTCATGGATAAGTCAGTGGTTTAGGTATCTGTCTGCAGAGCCAGAGGCTGGGAATTTGATTCCTCACTGTGTCTTCTGTGAGCAGAGCTAGCCTGTGAGTAGAACCAGTCTTGGGCAAGCTGCATAGTCTCAAGATGCCCCCAGAAGAAGGGAATTGTAAACCACTTCTGAGCATTCTCTACCTGGAAAACTTGAAAAGGGTCTCCATAAATCAGCACATTGTTGTTGTTGTTGTTGTTGTTGTTGTTAAGTGTTAGAGGATGTTTCATTGTCAACAAACAAGCTTTTCTGATTGTCTGCTCCACATAAATAAGGCTGGTGTGTTTTCATTGTTGTGAGTTAAAACATGGGCTTTTTTCACATTATCTTTTTCTATTATCTTCCACTTTTCCTAGCATTATTGTCTTTTCAGGTGAGTCTTGTCTTTATCCAAAGTCAAATAGTCTCAGTTTTAGTTATTTGCATATAGAATCAACAGATGAGACGATAAAATAGACCCTTGTCTGACACCTTTTCTGGCTGGAAAGCATTTTGTTACCTGCATATTTTTTTCTAACAGTAGCCTTTTGTCCACAGTATGGGTTATGTATAAAACACTGCAAGCACCCCTTTCTTTTAGAATGCAATTTTTCATGATCAACAGAATTTAAGGCTTTACTTGTAATCCATAAAGCATAAACTGATATTATTCTGAAATCTTTGGTATTCTCTAGCAACCAGGGTATTATTTGCAATATGATTTCTAAAGCCTCTTTCTTTTCTGAATCCAGCTTGAACACCAGTCATTTCTTACTATATATATTGGACATTTCCAATCTGCAGGCCATTATTTTGTTTTCATTTTTGTTTTCATCTTCTTGTGAGCATTCTGATAAATTCAATCTCTGTAGTGTGGAATAGTTCTATTGGTATCTCATCTATGCCTGTTTATTTCCTCCAACAGCTTTGAGCAGCTTTTATTTCGCTCTGTAAAACTTCAGATTCTTCATCAAAGGATTCTACTTTAAGGAAATTTCTCACATTTTATGTTCCAATCACAAGCACCAAATTAAGAATTCACTACAGATATTATCTGTTGTGTACTGAGTCGTACATCTTGATGTACAGTAGATAATGTCTACAGTTATTTCTTAACTTGAGGCAGTTTGCCTCTGAAAGTTACATTGTTTATGTTATGCCAGCAAAAAATCCAGAATGGATTTTGGCCAGTGAAGCTTACTTTACAATTGCACTATCATTCTGATATCTAAAAGATAGCAGAGTAGATGGATAACATATGGAGATGAATGTGGATGTCAGCACAAAAAATTATCTCTCCTCAGTGGCCATCTGCTTAAATATGAGGGCTGCAGATACTCCGAATGAAACTTCAGTTGGCACAATATGGAGACTGTATTCAGAACCAGTTAGGATTTCCAATTTTTTTTAATTTTTTTTCTCCTTATAAAGGTAGGGTAAGGTAAGGGGCAACTGCAGTAAGGATACCCTCGGAGGGGGTGGATTTGAATTTCCAGATACTATTCAGAAGCAACACCACATATAACAGGCTGCCATAATCTAACACAGGAGTCATCAAGGCATGAATAACCATAGAAAGATGACATTTCTGAAGGAAAGATTTCAGTTAATGTGGTCAGCCAGACTTGGAAAAGTTGCCAGAATCATGGCTCAGTTTCAGCATCCTTAAGCAGGGCCAATCTGACAATATCCCCAAGCTATAAAACCAATCTTTAAAAGGGAATGCAATCCTATTTAGAATATGTTGGTTACCCCATTCATGGTAAATTGAATAATCTGTCAAGAGCTCCTGTTTTGAACTGGGTTTCAGTTTATTGGTCCTTGCTCTTTGGTTAGCCAACAGAAAAGTAAAGCAATAAGCATATGCATTAATTTAATAAATATCAATCTCTAATTTATGGCACTGCAAATATGTAGGGGTTTGCTACAAAGGAGAAGCAGATACATTTGGTTTATCACATCAACAGAGAAAATCAAATGCAGCATATTAGTTGAAACAAATGTTTAAAATTATAATAGAAACGAAGTTGATAGTGATTTGCAAATGACTTAATGAATTTCTACTTTTTCTACTTGACAAAAACAGCAAAATAATTGTTACTACAATGCATTAGTGCTGACTCTGGGCACCTTTGAAAGCTGCAATATCTCTGCTGCCCGCTGTTACTTTAAAAGCTAATCAAATATCTTCATATCAGAGAAATAATACACAACGCCCAATATATTGTGTCATTTATGCTTTATAGTTTCTGTACCACAGCAAAGAAAGTGTCAAATGATCAGTAATCAAAACTCTTTTTAAGAAGAATGACAAACTAAGGACAAACTCCAAGGTCCCCAAAGTATTCCATTTACTGCAAGATGTCTACTCCCAAGGAAGCAGGTCACAGACTGAGCTAGGAACATAGGCAGGTTGTATAAGTTGCCTCTTCTTGTCTCAAAAAGAGAAATTTTATTTTGTCTCATAAGCATTTCACAGTATTTTCGCATTCGTATACAGATTGACAGATTTCTGAGAGCTAGAAAAAAAGGTGCCAAAATGTGCAAACAAAAACAATACATATATACCTAATAACTGCAGAATTCATATATACCTAATAACTGCAGAAGAACTCTTCTATAAACTAATTGTCAAAGCTTCCTTTTTCCTTCAAAAAATTAATATTATTTAAAATATAAACTTATTATGTAATATGGTTTGTAAATGGAACCCATTGCTTTCTAAGGGCAAGAATTGATGCTGGTAAATTAAGTTTTAAATTTAAAAATATATATAAATAAATGAATATATAATCTGCAAATCTATTGAGGCGATCCCAGCAATACAATATTCTGCTCAAACCTCTTTCCTACTTTCAGATTAGATCTGCATCATCCTTAATGCAAAGCACATATTACACACATATTGGGCTCTTATATCAACATCCTGCTTACTCAAAATTGTAAGGAGGTGATGGACCACCAGAATATTGCAATACTAATTTGAAGGACATGTTTTCACACAAAGTGTCTGCTAAGTTATTGAGATGTAGAAAAGCTCAGAGCTTCTGAGCCTTGAAAATTAGAGTAGGAGTGGAAATTTTAGCAGCTGTGGTTTGTATGAAAAGCAGCTCTTCCACAAATGTTCTCCTCCACACAACTGCCAAAGTTGGAAGACTTTTATCTTCTTTCTCATCTTCTTATCCCTGTGACTATGCATTACTATCATGAACACCAACCTTGGGACAATGATCAGGAGAAAGTATGCAGGTCTATGCCATTTATACCTGTGTGTCACTATATGTATTCTGGCAGTGCTGTCTTTTATGCTATAGAATGTTTCATTAAATTTTGAGATGGGTAGCACTGTTAATTTGTAGTCTGTTGCCACAAAGTTAACAAAGAGTCCTGGGGCACTGTAAAACATAACAGGGTTTTATTTGGCAGAAGCTTTCCTCTGAAGAAGTGGGCTGAAGACTATAGAACCTTATAATCAAATAAAACCTGTTGGTTTTTAAGGTGCCACAAGACTCGTAGTTGGTTTTGTTGTTTTAGTAAAGTCACTTTTCTTTAAACAGGTAGCAAGATGACCAATTCCCTCCATATTTGGCTTCTCTTTGGTATCCTCCTTCCAATACATAAAAGTTATCTAGGACCACATAAAGCAAGTACAAATAAACATAACACAGAAAGCAGAATATCTTTTTAGCAGCTCTGACAAGAATTTCTGAAATGTTCCCAGGAAAGTTTATTTATAATATTCAGTTTCATTTTTACATTTACTGCAAAACATAGGATTCACACACACACACACACACACACACCAAAAATGCAGAGCATGAGAGAATATTAACTATTTAATAGCAGACAGCTGTGTAAAAATGATTGACTGAGATGAAGCTCTGAAAGGATTAAGTTCTGAGCAATATCCTACAAGCAATTTACTTTCCTGAGGAAAAATGCAAAGAATTCTTTATCACAAACTGGATGCCTGCGTCTTAACCAATAAACCTTCCATCCTTCTGAGACTAGCTAGCCTGCCTGCTGATATCAATAAGCTAAAAGATAAATATTTTCTTTTCTCCCATAAACCTCAAAAGAGATAATTTAAATTAAAAGCACACACACCCCTCCTCACCACCAGAGGTGGAAACAGTCCTGAGATAGTCAGTCACATTTAAGGCTTGCATGTTCAAATATTTAGAAACAGGAATCTTGTCAAACTCAGACAGAAAATTCTGATGGTGATACAAACACTTATATCAAAATTTCATCTACCTTGAGGCTGGCCCGCTGGCATTTTGACAATGTGCTGCAATGTGGCTCACAGATTTAAAACAGAAACAGACCCGAGTCCCTATGCTATGGGCAAGAGAAAGCTATGGTCAATTATGTAGGTGAATGCTCTCTGCCTCTGGGTGGAAAAACATCGCAATTTTGAAGTAGATGGGTAATGGCAGGGGACAGTGTTGTTAGTCTTATTTGCTGATGCAGAGCACTGCATGTATATACATTGTGTGACCATGTGGACAGTGTGGTTTAGGAAGCCCACATCCCCCAGGCAGTATCACATCATTTTCCATTAAATTGCAAGACATCATGAATATGTTAGGCTCCAAGAAAGACACAATTATGAATTGCTAAACACGCACTGAGGGGTACCCAATGTGTTGTAATGGACAGAGTGACAGACTAGGACCCAGGAGAACTGGGTTTAAATCCACATTTGGCCATGGAAACTCACTGGGGAGGGGAACTGGCAAAATCACTCCTTCAACATACCACTTTCTTTCAAAACCCTATTGGGGGGCACTATAGGTTTGTTCCGATTTGATAGCACATAACATAACATGCATATAGAGAACATGCTGTAATTCAGAAATATTGCCCACTCAAGTAGCAGTTCCCTTACAGCCATCTGATTCTCTCTGTGTCATGGGGAGAAGAAAACACATTATATGTATAAGGTTCTAATTTCAGGCAAACTTGCCATTCCAGTTCAGGGTAATCTCAATGTTTGAAAAATATACTGCAAACAGGGAAGCAAAAAAGGGCCTGGGATGAATCTCACTGAGCAATGTTTTCATTGTAAGGTCAAGCAATGAAAATATTATGGGATGATATTTAGCAATATTGCGTGAAATGTTAACACATATAAAGCCCAAGTCCTTTGCTTTATGCTACGATGGTGTTCAACTCCTTCTCCCCAAGCAGTCCCATATGAAGTGAAATGTCATATGCATAATCTAATGATAATCATATCAATGCCACAACCAGAATAGTACTTTTAGGGACTATTGCAACCTCTGGAATCTCTGTGATCCAATAGAGCCAAATACAGTTGTAATCAAAATTATTCAGCCCCATTGCAAATCAGGTTTATTGTCAAAATTTACAGACTTCCAGCTGTTTGCAATGAACAAATCAAACAAAAGTGACTGAAATAGCTCAACACAACAAATGCTTCAAGTGGTTTCCACAAATTCAACTGAAAATGCAACTTTTAATGAATTCTGCAGTCTCAAAATTATTCAAACTCCTGAATAGAATTCTTCACAACAGCACAAATATGCAAAAGACACAACAAATCAAAGGCTTCATTAGTTGCAACAGGTGTGCTTGAGCTGGAACACAATAAATACCTGAACTGGCTAGGGGTTTGGTGAGTGTCATGTTTGACTGCATGTTAGAGATATGGCTAAATCAAAAGAATGGTCCAAACAGTTAAGAGAAAAGATCATCGCCCTTCACAAGCAAGGAACAGGATATAAAAAGATAGCGAAGGCACTGAATGTTTCTAGAGGCACCGTGGGAAGCATAGTTCACAAGTTCAAAGTTAAAGGAACAGTGGTTACACTACCTGGACGGCGCAGAAAAAGGAAACTATCAAGGGCTGCAACCAGATTTCTGAGAAGGCAGGTTGAGAAAAACCCTCAAGTGACTGCAAAAGCCCTGCAATAAGACTTGATGGCAACAGACACCGAGGTTTCAGTTTGCACAGTAAGGTACGTACATACTAAACGCAGAAGGTTTCCATGCCAGAACTCCAAGACGTACACCACTACTGACCCAAAAGCACAAGAAAAGTCGGCTCCAGTATGCTCAAAAACATAAATAAGCTACAGAAGTTTTGGGATTCTGTTGTGTGTTCATCTTGTGCAACTTTATGCCATGCAAGTAGGATGATTTCGTCATCTGGCGACCTGGATATTAAATTTAAATTAATTCAAAGCTTTCTGTCTCCCACTTTCAAGTTCTAAGGCTCTTATCACCAGATTGTTGCCAGGGTGAATCAGGGTAGCTGGCGGCTGGCAGTAAATTTTGCTATTAAAGCAGACACACCCATCCTGTGGCTTCCCAAGGCTTCCCCAGGGCAAAGGGGGGGGGGAGGATAGGTAGCATTCAATTAATTTAAATTAAATAACCTTGCAGCTGAGTTACGACATCATCTGGTTTGTATGGTGTAAGTTACATCAAGAGAATCTTGGCCAATGTCTTCAATTTGCAGTTCTCTCATGTTTCCTTTCAGCGTCTTTCTCCTGTCCTTTCTCTTACCAGAGAAAACGGGATGAAGAAAAAGATGGAATAGTGGCACAATGACTTGTACGTGTGAACTGTAGGAGCCCTCTTTTCGGGAATGCCCCCTGCCAAACTTTCATTGTGTTTATGAAGCAGCCCTGAGTCTGACAACTCAGCATACAAAGAAGAAGAAGAAGAAGTTAGTATTACTTATATAGCAGCTCAGTGCTGATTAAGCTGCTAAAAAGAATGCCCTCCATTAAAGGGCAGTTTGGCCTCCTCCCTGCTGGCCTTCTAGCAGCAGTTAAAAACCATTCTTTCTACGCAGCCTTTTAACAACCGAATTGGACAAATGGGTTTTACTGTAGGATGCTGTACAGTTTTACTGTTTTGTGAGTCTGTTTTCATTTTAAATCTTTTTAATGTGGCCTCTGGATATTTTTATGTTTGCTTGTTCTTAATGTTATAACTAACTGTGTTTTTAATGGCATCTTTAGTTGTACCTGATTTTGATCTTTTCTAAGCTGCTTTGAGGCCCTACATCAGGAGAAAAGTGGCATACAAATGAAGTAAGTAAGAAATAAGATTGCTAAGAAGCTATTGAATTTTGCACAATATTTGGCAAAAAGAAACAATAGTATTTTAACTAGAAGCATCTTTAGATTATATCTTACAGGACCGTGGCATCACAAGTGGAGGCAGGACAGCTAAAGCAGTGCCTCTAACTCAAGAGTGCAACTACACTGCAATTTACCCCACAGCTTGCGCCAGAGCTGGCACGGTTAAATTCTATGCATTTAAATGCTATGGAACAACTTGTGAAACTACAGTGCTTATCCGACATAGGACTAAACTGGAAAAGCATAATACAAAAAAATTGTTTGAAGGAGAAGCAAGATATTTGAAAGGGACGTTGTTGCCACACTACTGGCATAATATGCAGTGCTGAAAAGTATACCAGTACAGCAAGGGCGGAAGAGGCTTTAGAAGTCAAAAATCGCTGCCAGTTCACCAGCACTGGGATTGGGACTGCCTGTGGCAATCGGGCAGTGAACGTTGACCTCTCTCCTGTCCCAAGCCTCCTAAAGGCTTTCCCAGGGTAAAGGGGGATCTTAGGGAGCCTTGGAAGCTAAAATGGAGGGATCGGGAGTTTTAAATCAATTTAAATTCATTACTTCTGGCACCTAGATCCAGTTTATGCCAGCATAAAGTTATGCTATAGGATTTTGCCCATTCTGTGTGAATGACAACAGCGACTTAACTGCTGCAGGAAACTTCAAATTTAACCATATCAACCCAGGACAGCATCCCTCTCAAGCTGCACTCTCAGTCAAAGGGCTAGATCAATATAGCTGTACAAGGGAGTGTTGTAGGAAAGCCCATCTTTCTTTTCTGCTGACACAATTGCTCTATCATTAAAGCTCCAAATATCCACAGGTTAACATCGCATGTCAATAATGTGTCATACACGCATAGCTTTCTTAGTGCTAATGTGGTTCCGTTCTCAGTAAAAGTGTGAAAATGAGGGGTGGATATATTATTACTATTTTTACATGTGGTAGAGAAAACACACCCTGTTGTATCCTGTTAACTATGAGTTTTGGAAAGTCTGTCTCAGGTGAGACCTAATAAAGGTGGGGGAGGGAGCAGAAAGGGGAACATGGAAGACAATAGATAAAGATGGTTGTGAATGTGGTTGGAGTCTTTCAATAAACAATGTTCCTGACAAATATTTCAGTTTCTTCTGAGGAATTCTTAGGGGAAAGTGAAATAAACGAAACCAAACACATTAACCTATTTTGTGTGATGATGCTACAATATGAAGGATGTGTTGTGGGAATAATTGCCATCACTCTGAATTGACTTTATTTGCTTTCTGTTGCATGGATTCAAAGTCCATCTTGATAGACTATGTAGCATTGCACTATTATTACATTCATTTCAGAGAACTTCTCTGAATAACTGTAAACAGAAACAAAAGTGTATTTATATCCTTGGAAAGAACATTTTTAAATACATTGTAAAGTATTATGTTTGCTCCCATAGCAAAATTAGTGAATATCGAGCTCATCTCCTGTCAACTTTTTAAAAGCAACTCTCAGCCTCATTCCACTATCTGTAAGAACAACACTGGCCTAGTTTATTGGCTATTACAAGCACTTTGAATGAATGAAAAATATCAATAATCAATGTTACGAATATGCACCGGCTTTGAAGAGAAGAGTCCAAATAATACATCCAAATGTAGCAGGGATATTTGTGTGTTTCTGGATCAAATAGAGGACAGTTGAAAAAGCACCACGTGATCAATTCAGTTTGTATGCCCCTATAATTAACTCATGTTTGTTGTGTTTTGGGGTTAAAAATTTGAAATCTGAACAAAAGTACTTGGTGTGAGTTGCTTAAAAAAGAAAGTGCCTCAGTAGAGGGAGACTGAAGCTACAGTGAAAATCAATACTTCTGGAAACTCCAGTCACTAAGCTTTGGGAAGGGTCAAATCAACCTCACTGGACTGTATTTGTTCCTCCTCTAACCAACCAAACAACTGTTTTTGATCCAGGCATGCCAAGAGGAGGGTGCTACACTGCTTATTATACTGGCCACATATTAGAATGTTCTTGCTTTTTGTTTTAGGTGGCTACACTGAGTCTTCATTATACTTAGTGTGTCAGTGAATATCAGATGGATGACTGACTCTCTTGTGTGGGCTTTGACTTGTTTAATCAAAATGGAGCTAAGGTCTATATCTCTCCTCCTATTTATTTTTTAAAAGCAACTCTCAGCCTCATTCCACTATCTAAGGTCTATCTCTCTCTCTCCTCCCCTATTTATTTTACTTTTTAAAATGCCTACTGCTGGCCTTTATTTGCAGAAACTTTTTATTTCTTTCTGAGGGTTCTTGTGTGTTTTCCAGAGAGAGTAAATGCCAAACATGTAGCACTTTAATTTGGGTTAGACAGTGAGGAGGCACAGTTGGACAGTCTAGGGACATCTTCTACTCCCTCAGTATGTTTCCCTTGAGCACACTCCATTTAAGGGGAGAAAGGAAGGTGGTAGGAGTGATACCCACACAATGAAAATCTACCACATTCCCAAAGCTGATGATGTTGCATAGCAACCCCCCCCCCCATCCCAGGTCATCCTCAATTTGTATTTTTTTTTTTTACCCAATCCAGAAATTTACTGATACATATAATAATCTGCAGAAATTAAGAACAAATTGGTTCAGGCCGCCTTTAAGTCATCTTCAGGCATGCTGGTCCCAAATATTTGAATACAAACTGGATCTGATGGTATTTGCACACCTCTGATATTATTACACTCCTTTCATTTTCACAGTGCTGTTCTATTAAGAAAAACACTAACCTTTTGTTTTACCTGTTCTCTTCCATTAATTGAGAAAAGGAAATATATTTCCTTTTTCCTTTAACATATTTGTTTCCTAAATATTCCTCTTTGTAAAGATAAAAATAGTTTAAAGGTCTCCCTCTTGCAACCTAGTACCTAAAAAATTTCAGAGGATCCCCTTGCTATTACAGGCTGAATAAAAGTAGAAGTCAGCACTCAGAGTTTGAGCTTACCATGGAAACAACATTCTTACTTTTATATTTTACAAAATGCAATTAGGTTGTTATGATCTTCTGGCAGGAGCTCAAAGACAGGATACTCTCCAGCTGGGACTAGCAACTGAATATAGGTTTTTCATCTACTATTTGTTGTTGTTTAGTCGTTAAGTCATGTCCGACTCTTCGTGACCCCATGGACCAGAGTACACCAGGCCCTCCTGTCTTCCACTGCCTCCTGGAGTTTGGTCAAATTCATGTTGGTAGCTTCGATGACACTGCCCAACCATCTCGTCTTCTGCCGTCCCTTTCTCCCTGTTGCAATTTTAGTGCAATCCTCTATATGTCTACACAGAAGTACAGTAGGTTCTAATAAATTAAACAGGTCTTGCTCCCAAGCATACAAAATTGCAGCCTTATAGTACAAGTCTAATCCTATACAGTTTTTATTCACAGAAATTACTCCAGGATATACATACAGAGATATTCAGTCTTCAGCAATGACACATCATAACTCCATAACTAGAAACAAACAAACAAACCCACAAATGTAACAACTGAAATCCTTTTCTGCAGCTTTGTGGCAAACTGATACTGATTATAGTAGGTTTCCTTTTCTGATTTCAGGATGAGATGTTTATGGATCATACACAATGCAACAATGCTCTGTGCAACCTGAAATCGCTTCCCGAAAATGAAGACTTTAATCAGCAGCAGTTTGCCACTGCCAATTACACTATTCCTTCATGGAGGCAGACCCAACCAACTGGTTTTGGCCAATCAGCATTTTCAGTCACTTTTTAAACTGAGGAGATGTGTACAAAAAGTGGACTGCACAAGGGTTCCCCATATATACTTTGAACAATACAGATATGCAATTTTAGTTTGTTTCTTACTCAAGGTAATCTTCAAGAAAAAATGGAAAATGAAGTCAATCTAAAACCAACACTGTTTCTAGAGTCAATAAAATCACTATTTTTAGCGTCAATAAAGAGATTTCACTAGTAGCAACTGACTGATGACCCCAAGAAATATCAAATCCAGTCAAATACTTCTTCCATATCCCTTTTGCTTTTAGTATATACTAACTGGAATACTGACTAATCTCTTTAGATGTGTTTTACTCCTAATGAAGTAGCTTTGCAAATTTTGGATAAGTATTAGAACAGGACATACAAGTCATGCTTCCATTTTCCATTCTTCTGTGATAGCAAACGAAGCAGAGAACTGTGCCTGTCCCTCATGGCTTAGTTATACAGGCATCTCACATGAGCAAAGCTGGACCTATCATTAGGAGAAATTATATGAGTATCTCAGATAGATAGGTGTTACGAAAGGGCAACTCATGTTTATTTAATTAATTTATAATTATTGCTTTGCCAAGAAGGGGGACAGATGAGGTGTTTGCCTAAGGTAGCAAAATAATTTGACTGACCTTGGGTACTATGCATCTCAGCCTTAAGAAGTAGAGGTGATACCACTCAGTGTTCTGTCTCAACGTCCAGATAAGTAGTAATGCTAATCTATCTCAGCATGCAGGCAAAAGGGGGGGGGGGGCAGAAAAAGTCAAAATACTGTAATTTGAAGATGATTGACTTCAATGGGAGTTTTTGTGCATCAAAATCCACTTATCCCGATACAAAGAAGTGGGGTTTGATCCACAGATGTTCACACCAAATTGATATACAAAGATGTCCAATTAGAGCTTTGTTAAATATGTTTGGAAATATCAAATTATAATGGTAGGGAAAGGAATTATGGTGACAGTTGCAAGATTGATATTAGCAAGGAATTGGAAGAATAAGAACCAGTTTAATATGGAGGATTGGTATAAAGATGGACACCTCAGTGGTTTAGGTCTCTTGCTGCGGAGCCAGAGGTTGGGAGTTCAATTCCCTACTATGCTCTCTTGATGGGGGCTGGACATGATAATTCATAGGGTTCCTTTCAGCTCTGCAGTTCATACATCAGCCTCTGCCTCAAAGAAATGTGGAATATGGCTATCAAAGATAAATTAACATGCAAACTGAAAGTTAGAAAAGGTATATTGAAAGCGAATCATTGTAGGGATATATGGATTTTTTTTTTTAAGTACATGTATTTGGGAAAAGGAAAAGTTATACTTCAGGACAAGAATCATTACATTTCTGAAGAGAAACGGGGCATGCAAATCGAAAGGGGGGGGGAATCCCGAGGGTGATGGACAACACTGGATATATTATGTATTATGAGTTTTGGTTTGAGTTTTCATTTGTTTTTCTTGTTACGTATTTTTCATTTTCTTTTCTGTCTTTTTATTTGTTATATTATTGTTTATTAAAATAAAAAAGTTCACACCAAAATAAATCTGTCAGCTTTTGAAGTGTCACAATATTTTGCCTTTTCTCTCTCTTTCCCCTTTGTAGTTCTGCCAAAATGCTCTGTCTCAGTCTGCAAAATATTCAAAATGCAGGATGTTGTCCTTTATCAATTGCCCTAGAATTATGGGAAACAGCATATATAATTTACACACTGTTTTAGTGCTTCTTTATAATGTGTGAAACAAATAGATGAAAACGATTGATCAAAAACATAAATGTTAAATATTACATATTAAGTTCAGTCATTCTCTGCCAGCTGGAATTTTGGTATTTGTTCCAATGTGGCTCTTAGTTCTTGTTTAAAGGAACAACAGTGGCTTCATCTTAGTTGTTTGTGTGGTCTGCTGCAAATGTCTGACAGAGTTGGCAGCTTTAAGACTCTTCCCTACAGGTTCTCTTGCCCTGGAGATATCTGGAGCTAAAGCTCTGAGTAATCTGGCCCTTGGAATGACAACTGAATAATGAGCTGAGCTGTAAGTAATAAGGGAAATGTCTGCACTGGAAGTCTTTTTTAGTTTACAAATCTTTCCATGACCGCAGAAGGTGTATTCTGGAATAATTGTAAGAAACCAGATTAAAAGTGAGTGAGAGTTCCTGCAGATTGCCTGAGATGATCACACAAGCTATATCCTTATATCCTAGTTCAATTTATATAGAATGAGCAAGAGTATTCGTTTGTATTGTTATTGCTGTTGTTGATATTAGAATTCCAACTGGAACCACATTCTGCTTTGGCTGGGAAGCTGCTTCTTATCCATTCTGCACTAATGCATCCATTTAATACTCCGATATAAATACTGGAGACTGGGATAATCTGCATCCCATGCATATGGCTCCTGTTGTTTTTAAAAGGGATAGCCACAGGCCTTTGGTTCATTAGCTATATTTCCCTTCCTTTCACCTATGCTTTCCCCCCTACATTATACTTTCCAATGGGCAGGAATGTGTAACTATAATCAAAAGTCTGAACCACCCATGCTGTGATTGTGCCAGCCCTAGGGCATGCTTCTGCATCTGCAGCACTAACTATGGGGTTGTACTATCCACATTTTTATAAGCCAATATTTCAACATGTAGGATCTGGTCATGAGACAAGAAAGCTAGTTCACTCCTTTGTGTATTTTCTGGCAAATTAGCAAAGCAGTGAAACAGTTATGTATGATCTCCACAAACTGCACCTATAAATCTGTAATTCTGCAACTTTATTTTCATATTTCTTTCAAATGCATTTTCCTTATAATTCAAATTCTGTATATCTTGCTGTGGGGAAAAAACATATTCCCATTTCACAGCCACAGAGTACAACAGACTATTGTGATTGTACAGTCAGTTACAAGGACAAAGATTTCCCCAAGACACTTTTGATAAATCTCTAAGCAGGGCCCCCTTTGATCTTCTAACGTCATATTAAAGAACTCTGCAATCAAAAATCTTTGAGGTCTGTCTGAAACAACAAAATCTACTCAGCATTTCTCATACTATTAGTACTTGAAAAACGAAAGTTGAGCAACAGTCTGTATTTTACATTATCTTTGCAGTCACAGCACTTAGTCTCTAATTTGTTTAAATACAGAAGCAGCAATTTAATCACAGAAGCACTTCTTTCAAAACCAAGATCCATGATTATTTCACTTTAAATCTCTTTTTCTACATTAAGTTATTTGCAAACCCTCTGCCACATAAATCTGTCAGTAGAAAAAAATGTTTAAAAACCTGGAGCCAGGACTCATCTTGAGTTCTGGATATTATAGCAAGCCAAATATATTTCTGGTATCTCCTAATTTTAAAAAGATGTGAGCCATGAACATATTTGGTCCACTCTGGAGCTCGCGGTGGATTAGCCACTCCTGGCAGGAGGCGGGATGATGAGCCTCTCTGCCAGGTTGAAGAGTGGCTAATCCACCGTGAGCTCCGGAGCAATGGGAAGGGAGCGCAGAGCCCGCAGCAGCAGCAGAACGGTGAGTGGACCCTCGTTATCTCCACCTGTGGGGTTATTCATATTTGTATACAAATATCCCCATCTCTAGTCTACTCCAGTTGCAACTTAATGAGATTTCAGCCAATTGCCACCAGCTCTTCTACCTGCACTGAGGATTTTCCTCACACAAATGCTTGATCAGATCTGAAATAATAGATCTGGCACATCTGCATTCGCTAATACTGTTGATTTGATTTTTGCTCAACTGCATACCTAAAGGTGCAATTTCATGTAAGCATCTTCCCATGGGATATAATACTCCCCTTCCAGTACCTTTTAAGTTTCCTCACATATCTTATGCTTCAGGTCTAGTTCAGCAGCAGACAACTGGAATCAGCTAGAAAGCCTAACTGTTCTTCTTCTTACACACTGTTTGCATTCCAAGGACAAACTCCTCCTGAGGTCTTATCATGATATAAGCCAATTCTAACAGATATTGCAAATACTCTATAGTATCTCATCCACTTCCAAAGCTCAGAAAAGATTATCATAATTGCCTAATAAGTGTGACTTTCTGCACAACATGACATTTTATACAATATCTGCTCCGAGAAACAGATCTCCCTTATTGCATAAATGCTAATGTATGCAAAATGCATTCAGAGCATACAATCAATGCATTCAGAGCATACAATCATTAATTCATTTAACATCAACATGCATGTACTATTTAAGATTCAGCAACTGGGAGGCAGTCAACTTGCTGCAACACTTTCAAGAGAAACCTATGACAAATCTTAATTTCTACTTCTAGAGGCCAGTGCAGATCTACCTAATGCATTTTACTCAACATTGTAGCAAACCATAGCTCCTTAATGATGCACTATATGATGCCTATATGATGCACATGTTTGAAAATGTATTTCTTGAACTGAAACTTTACATTTTTGCACAAAAAAATTTAGCTATGTATGTAAACATGTGAAGTGACCCACTAGCTAATTCTAATAAAATACATGTCTGGAAATAGCAGAAATTCTTATGATTGTGTAAAGGATATGAAGAACCATGCTAAAGTAATGCTTTCACTCATGGTGCTAATATTGTGCCTCTTAAAGTCTGACAGTGACAGCAAGAGCCCTATATTAAAAATAAAATAAGTGCAAGTTGCATTCTTTATTTATAATACTTTTTCAAACATTGCTATAGTTGAAAGCCTGAAACCTTAGCATCCATTTGTTTTTCAAAAATACTTCCTGTTATCCAACAAAGATATTGGGTTAGTCATAATAAATTAGATGTCTCAATACCAACTATTTTATAGAGAACTCGGTGATAGCTCTTAAAAGCAGCAGCACAGTGAAGATTACAGTGCACAAATGTTGCATAAGTGTTTCAAAAGTCAGCTCTTCTATATTAAAGGTAAGTGTAATAGCTGTAGCTATACAAAAGAATAGATTGGACAGATGTAAACAAGAAGAGGTATAAGACAGGGATGCGCACAGTGAGAATCTTCATATTTGTTCAGTATTTGGTTCTTTCGGGGGTATCTCTTTCATTTTGTTTGTTGTTTTTTTAAATTTGAACTAATCCTTTTATTTTATTCAAAAAGAAAAGCCTATTTTAGGCTCTTTCATTTCAGATTTCCAGTTTGTGTTTCCTGGCACTCCAAAAGCCCAAATAACCCTACAAAAGTACACCAAAAAGCAGAGACAAGTCAACAGAGAATTAATCTACTACAAACGCAAATACATGAGAAAGAAAACCACAAAAACCCCTCTCCACCAAAACAGATACTTTTAACAGAATAAATACACAGTAAATTAACCAGATATTAATTTTTTTAAAAAACCAGTCAAACAGGGAAAGAGCTTCCACATCCACAGAGGGGAAAAGCAAAATAACCCCCCAAACAAATACACAAACAGCTCCCTCTCCCAAAAACCAAGAGAAACATGCAAGCAAATTAAGGGGGGGCATCAAACCCCCCACCAAACAAAAACTACTACAATACACAAAGATTTCTTTCCTACCCGACCCCTACTTCCGCTTGATGCCTTCTCCTTTCTTCTTTTGAGTCTGGTAGTCCCTAATAAGCAGGCCAGGCCCAAGCAGCAGCAAAAATATTCTAAGAAAGTTAATGACTCCCCCCCACCCCCCCAAAAAAGCAAAGAAGGGTAAAAGTCTGCCCCAAATCAGAGCAGGATAATATTTTTTAAAAAAACAAAAACCCCAGAGAGGCATGCAGACACATGCAGGCTACCTGTCAGCAGCAAAAATAACCAAAGGGGGGGGGGGGGGGGGGAACCCTGCAAAAATAAAGCAAAAAAGGAAAAAAGGTAGAAAGGCAACAAAAACAATCCAAGATGGAAGCCATCAGGAGCTCTGCACACAGTAATCCCACCCCACAAGAGACTAATAAAGCAAAAAGAATATTCCTCATTGGTTTCCAGGCCCTTCTACAGCTTCAAACTTCCCACTACCTCCCCCCCCCCCCCCAGCATTCTAACTGGCTGCTGAGAGTCCTTGTCGGTCATACCACCATGTATTTGCAATAATCCTAGTGATGCTATTAGATGAAAAAATTTTAGCAAGTGATTTGATATATGAGGGCGAAAGGTTATACACAAAGGGTAAAAGAAAGATTAGACAGACAAAGGGTAAAAGAAAGGTTACATGGAAAAGTAAAGGGAAAGAAACAATCATTTCATGCATTCCTCTTTTGTTAATATAAATCATACATGTTGGCCTGAGCCTGACCGGGCCGCGGAGACAGAACTCCCGCTCCACCCCCCGCACACACTCACCCCGCACAGCTGATTTCCGCATGTGCACGTGCTCCCGCGTGAGCGCCGCGCCGCCGTTTGCGCATGCACGCGAGCGCCCGCACAAGTGCCACGCCGCCGTTCGCACATGCAAAGATGTATGCACAAAAGCACAGGGGTGCCCCGCCTTCCTCAGCCGGTCCGCGGGGTGAAAAAGGTTGGGGGCCCCTGTTTTAGAGGCTCTTTCACAGATCAAGGAAAGAACACGAAAACAAAAACAGTATCAGGTTTTTTCTTTCTTTCCTTAAAACATGAAAGTTTCATCTCTAGTGTGAGATCATAAGGATGGAAACAAGCGAAGTAACACAATTTGGGAAGGTGATATAAATAAGAAACAAAAAAAAATATGGGAAGCAAGTAGACATGTACTGATATAATTAAGAATTATAATAAATCAATTGCATCAGCTTCAAATTTAGTATTACTTACAATTTTCCCCTCATGGATTGCTGCCTTGTCGTGGCAAAGGGGCTTGAGTAATTCAGAGAAACTATGGGCTATGCCATGCAGGGACACCCAAGATGGACAGGTCATACTGGAGAGTTCTGACTAAACGCGATCCACCTGGAGCAGGAACTGGCAAGCCACTCCAGTATCTTTGCCAAGAAAAATCCAGGGACAGAAACAAAAGGATAAAAGATATGACGCTGGAAGATGAGCCCCTCAGGTCGGAAGGCGTCCAACATGCTACTGAGGAAGAGCGGAGGACAAGTACAAGTAGCTCCAGAGCTAATGAAATGGTTGGGCCAAAGCCGAAAGGACGCTCAGCTGCGGACACGCCTGGAAGTGAAAGGAAAGTCCGATGCTGCAAAGAAAAATACTGCATAGGAACCTGGAATGTGAGATCTATGAACCTTGGTAAGCTGGATGTGGTCAAACAGGAGATGGCAAGAATAAACATTGACATACTGGGCGTCAGTGAACTAAAATTGACGGGAATAGGCAAATTCAATTCAGACGATTATCATATCTACTATTGTGGGCAAGAATCCCGTAGAAGAAATGGAATAGCCCTCAGAGTCAACAAAAGAGTGGGAAAAGCTGTACTGGGATACAATCTCAAAAATGATAGAATGATTTCAATACGAATCCAAGGCAGACCTTTCAACATCACAGTAATTCAAATTTATGCACCAACCACCCATACTGAAGAGGCTGAAATTGACCAATACTATGAAGACTTACAACACCTTCTAAAACTGACACCAAAGAAAGATGTTCTTGTCATTATAGGGGACTGGAATGCTAAAGTAGGGAGTCAAGAGATAAAAGGAACAACAGGTAAGTTTGGCCTTGGAGTTCAAAACGAAGCAGGGCAAAGGCTAATAGAGTTTTGTCAAGAGAACAAGCTGGTCATCACAAACACTCTTTTCCAACAACACAAGAGGTGACTCTACACATGGACATCACCAGATGGGCAATACCAAAATCAGATTGATTATGTTCTCTGCAGCCAAAGATGGAGAAGCTCTATACAGTCAGCAAAAACAAGACCTGGAGCTGATTGTGGCTCTGATCATCAGCTTCTTATAGCAAAATTCAAGCTTAAACTGAAGAAAGTAGGAAAAACCACTGGGCTAGTCAGGTAGAATCTAAACCAAATCCCTTATGAATACACAGTGGAAGTGAAGAACAGATTTAAGGAACTCGATTTGGTGGACAGAGTGCCTGAAGAACTATGGATGGAGGCTCGTAACATTGTACAGGAGGCAGCAACAAAAACCATCCCCAAGAAAAGGAAATGCAAGAAAGCAAAGTGGCTGTCCAACGAGGCCTTACAAATAGCAGAGAAGAGAAGGGAAACAAAATGCAAGGGAGATAGGGAAAATTACAGAAAATTGAATGCAGACTTCCAAAGAATAGCAAGGAGAGACAAGAGGGCCTTCTTAGTCAAGTCAAGTGGGCCTTAGAAAGCATGGCTAACAAAAAGGCCAGTGGAAGCAATGGCATTACAGTTGAACTATTTAAAATCTTAAAAGATGACCCTGTTAAGATGCTACATTCAATATGCCAGCAAGTTTGGAAAACTCAACAGTGGCCAGAGGATTGTAAAAGATCAGTCTACATCCCAATCCCAAAGAAGGGCAGTGCCAAAGAATGCTCCAACTACTGTACAATTGCACTCATTTCACACACTAGCAAGGTTATGCTCAAAATCCTACAAGGTAGGCTTCAGCAGTATGTGGACCGAGAACTCCCAGAAGTACAAGCTGGATTTCGAAGGGGCAGAGGAACTAGAGACCAAATTGCTAACATGCGCTGGATTATGGAGAAAGCCAGAGAGTTCCAGAAAAACATCTACTTCTGCTTCATTGACTACACAAAAGCCTTTGACTGTGTGGACCACAGCAAACTATGGCAAGTTCTTAAAGAAATGGGAGTGCCTGACCACCTTATTTATCTCCTGAGAAATCTATATGTGGGACAGGAAGCAACAGTTAGAACTGGATATGGAACAACTGATTGGTTCAAAATTGGGAAAGGAGTACGACAAAGCTGTATATTGTCTCCCTGCTTATTGAACTTGTATGCAGAATACATCATGCGAAAGCTGGACTGGATGAATCCCAAGCCGGAATTAAGATTGCCGGAAGAAATATCAACAACCTCAGATATGCAGATGATACCACTCTGATGGCAGAAAGTGAGGAGGAATTAAAGAACCTCTTAATGAGGGTGAAAGAGGAGAGCGCAAAAAATGGTTTGAAGCTCAGCATCAAAAAACCTAGATCATGGCCACTGGTCCCATCACCTCCTGGCAGATAGAAGGGGAAGATATGGAGGCAGTGACAGATTTTACTTTCTTGGGCTCCATGATCACTGCAGATGGGGACAGCAGCCACGAAATTAAAAGACGCCTGCTTCTTGGGAGGAAAGTGATGACAAACCTAGACAGCATCTTAAAAAGCAGAGACATCACCTTGCCGACAAAGGTCCGCATAGTCAAAGCTATGGTTTTTCCAGTAGCGATGTATGGAAGTGAGAGCGGGACCATAAAGAAGGCTGACCGCCGAAGAATTGATGCTTTTGAATTGTGGTGCTGGAGGAGACTCTTGAGAGTCCCCTGGACTGCAAGGAGAACAAACCTATTCATTTTGAAGGAAATCAACCCTGAGTGCTCACTGGAAGGACACATCCTGAAGCTGAGGCTCCAATACTTTGGCCATCTCATGAGAAGAGAAGACTGCCTGGAAAATACCCTGATGTTGGGAAAGTGTGAGGGCAAGAGGAGAAGGGGACGACAGAGGATGAGATGGTTGGACAGTGTCACAGAAGCTACCAACATGAATTTGACCAAACTCCGGGAGGCAGTGGAAGACAGGAGGGCCTGGCGTGCTCTGGTCCATGGGGTCACAAAGAGTCGGACACGACTTAACGACTAAACAACAACAACAACAATTATTCACTAAACCCACCAATATCCCTGTGAATTTATTTGATTATTAAATATTGGCCAGTATCTTGTTGAATTGCCTGAGCAACAGGAATGATGTAATTATTCAAAAGAGAAAGCCTATTTTGGATTCTTTCATTTCAGGTTTCCTGTTCATGTTCCCCAAATATTGTTGTTGATTAAAGAGTTCCTTTTTCTAATGCACATGACTTGCATATAATTAGAAGAAGTAACTTGAACCAGCCTTCCTCCCAATCAACAAAGGACATTTTTAGTATGTGACAATCTGCTGTTAACAATTATGTCATTCCTGCTACTCGGGCAGCACTAGGCAACTGGACAGTGGCCATTATCTTTATTTTAGCCAGTGCAATCCTCAAAAGAGCTGCATCTGCATATTCCCTGCAGAATGTCCAAGGCACTGTATATGTGAGCAAAGCAACCTTTACAGTTTAGGGCTGTTATTAATCAGTCTAGGGGGAGGATTTCTATGATATGGGGTTTTTTTCCCCCCACCACCTGTTTTTTCAGCTTATGGGTGGATGGGTCTGAATCTGGTGAGAAAGGCCAGATTACTCATAAACATGTTTGAACTTGCTTACGGATTCAAATGTAAGTTCCAGAGAAAATATGAAATGTCACAGAAATCTTCCCCCTATCTCTCAGAAGTACAAGACCAAAAAATAAAAAAATAAAAAAAATAGTGGGCTGCAGTCAGGGAAGAAATCTTCAAAGGGGGTATTTTGCCCCTCAAAATGAGGCAAATACATGCTTCTCTGACAGCTACGGTATCGAGATTCCTTATTCATCCCTCCATTCCATTTTTCTCATCAAAATGGAAGTAAATAATGGGATGATGCTCATACATTTACAGACTAACGCTTTCTGAAACAGCATCTTAAACATGGGGAGGAGATGAGCAGAGGTGACTCTTTTGTTCTGCTTCACTGACAAGCAGCAAATGATAGACAAACATGTTTCTTTTAACTGTGACTACTTGTACTTTCTGATGATTCTTTGACTATACCTTACCAGGCCTGGAGTTTATATGAATGTGTGAGAACCCTGCTACTGTCTCTGCTGTCCTACAAGTCATTCATCTAACAGTCAAGTGGAAAATCCAAAAACCAAGTTGGTTCTAATCTGTTATTTAACAACTTTATTATTATTTGATAAACATACCCTACTTCTACTTTTGGAGTCCCACATCTTGGAACTCAGAGAAGTGTACTGTCTGAATGTAATTAATGGAATTTCATCAGTTGCTGTCATTCTGCTAATGGACTGAAAAGAGAATGAGACAATTTTCAGCCATTTCCCTACTCTATATACCCCATGGCTACATCACCACCCAACTCTGTGTAGCAGATTTTGGAAAGTGTGAGGAGCTGTAGAGAATCACCACAAATCTATTATCTCTCCATTCCACTGACAGAACCCTTCCTCAGATCAAAGGACATTTGAAAGTGGAATAACACCAATTAGATGCAACTCATGATCTTCAGAATCGTATACATTGCCTTAAAATCCTACCTTCCCCCCATGCACATGGAATTGTACCTGCTGGCCTATAGGCAGCACATGTCTAGCAAAAGAGCTGTGAACAACTCCATTATAACCGCACAGTCTCCTGTGACATTTAGAATGATATATAAATGACAAGATTGAATTTCATGGTTGTCGATTTCAAATACAATTTTGCAATCTGTGAATCTTTTCACTCTACAAGACAAATTTGGATTTTACCTCAGTTTATTTTTATGTTATATGCAAACCGCCCAGAGTAGACATGTTCTAGATGGGTGGTATATAAATCTAATTAATAAATAAATAATAAATTGTGGACTATAAATGTAATAAAATAAACACTTCATTTTTATGCTTGTTACTCTATAACCTGTCCTAATTTATTATTCCCAACCACTCACTCTAATTTTCAAGGTGCACATAAATGTCTAAAGGCAAGCAAATATTTTTAGTACTGGAATGCAAGATACTATCCTTCAGCTATTTGAACATAAAGTTTCAAAAATGATTTGAGAATAGTTTATATTACATTATATTAAAGGCCACATTATACCATGTATTGTTTGAATAAAAACACACTTCCCCCCCCCACTTCCAAGATTTACTCCAAAATATATCAACAGATGGGTTCAGTGGAATGTACAGTGTACTCCTGTGCATACCTACACAGAAATTAATCCCATGTTGTCCTGCGAGGGTACACTCAGGAAGATGTGTACAGCAGAGGTCCCCAACCCCTGGTCTGTGGCCCGGTGCTGGTCCGTGGCCTGAGCCGGACTGGGCCGCGGAGACAGACCTCCCGCCCCACCCCCCACACGCACTCACCCCCGCACAGCTGATTTGCGCACGCACGCATGCTCCAGCGCGCCTGTGCGAGGGCTGCGCTGCCATTTGCACATGCGCACAAGTCGTGCCGCCATTTGCGCATGCACGCTCATTTGCGCGTGAGAGAGCGAGCGCTCGTTCGCACATGCACACAAGCGCGGGGGTGCCCCGCCTTCCCCAGCCGGTCCGCGGGGTGAAAAAGGTTGGGGACCCCTGGTGTACAGTACTGCAGCTGTATTTCAACCAGCTTGCTTAGGGTGATTAAAGCCCAAGTGTTGTACATGAAAAAGAAGAATGTTACAATTAAAATTTTTAAAAAATAGGGCAAAAAAAAATGGAAGATCACCTGAAAGATACAGTATATAAAACAGAGACAATATACAGTCATGTGAAAAAGAAAGGACTCCCTTTTTGAATTCTACGCTTTTACATAGCAGGACATCATCATCATCATCTGGTCCTTAGTAGGTCTGAGAATTAGGTAAATACAACCTCAGATGAACAAGAACAAATGATATATTACACTGTGTCATGATTTATTTAACAAAAATAAAGCCAAAATGGAGAAGCCATGTGTGAAAAACTAAGTACACCCTTACTGCTTCCATAGGAATCAGAGGCTATGTAGCAGCCAGGTGCTGCTAACCAAATGCCCTTGAGTAACTAATCATTACCAAGTGTGCCCACCTCTATAAAAGCCAGAGTTTTAGCAGTTTACTGGTCTGGAGCATTCAGGTGTGTTTTAACAAAATGCCAAGGAGGAAACACATCAGCAATTATCATAGAGAAGCAATTGTTGCAGCCCATCAATCTGGGAAGCGTTATAAGGCAATTTCCAAACAATTTAAAGTGCATGATTCTACAGTGAGGGAGATTATTCACAAGTGGAAAACATTCAAGACAGTTGCCAACCTTCCCAGAAGTGGCCATCCAAGCAAATTCACCCCAAGGTGAGACAATACAATGCTCAGAGCACACCAGCAAATCTACAACAGAATGGCTTGGGGGGAAAAAGAATCCAGGTGTTGCAATGACCCAGTCAAAGTCCAAAGAAATGCTGTGGGGGGACTTTAAGAGAGCTGTGCATAAAGAAATGCCCACAAACCTCAATGAACTGAAGCAATGTTGTAAAGAAGAGTGGACCAACATTCCTGCACAACAATGTGAGCGACTGATAAAGTCATACAGAAAATGCTTGCTTCAAGAGATTGCTGCTAAAGGTGGTTCTACAAACTATTGAATCATAAGGTGTGCTTAGTTTTTCACACACGGCTTCTCCATTTTGGCTTTATTTTTGTAAATTAAATCATGACATGGTGTAATATGTTATCTGTTATTGTTCATCTGAGGGTGTATTTACCTAATTTTCAGACCCGTTAAGGACCAGATGATTTTTATTATGTCCTGATACATAAAACCATAGAATTCAAAGAGGGTGTACTTTCTTTTTCTCATGACTGTATGTTTCATGGAAAGCTGTGACTGCAATTTTTTAAAGTGGAAGACAACCTACAAAGATGTGTGGTTTGTTGATTTGGATAAGGATATCAGCAACTGATTTATTACATTTAAAACCAGTTAAGAGTTCTAAGCATAAAATATGGGTCAAGAATCTCTAAATATGTCAAGAACTGACATTCATTAAACTAAATAACACAAAATGACACTTGGATTATAAGTCATGACACTATCATGGCTCTCATAAATAAAGAATGAAAATTTTCCCCGGAAAAATATTTCTCTGCACTATGCCACAGATTTTGACACAGACAATTCATCATTGTGGAAGTCAAGCAAAGCACAACCTGCTTTAGTCAGGAAGCTCATTACCGCAAGTAGAGTGCTTCACTTTTTAAATTTTGTTCATCTTGTAAAACAAAATCACAAAGGAGGAATGAAGTCTGGTTCTCATTTGATCTCACTTTCTTGAGGTAGAATTAAAGGGCAAAATAATAGGTTTTGCAGCTGATGAAAATATAGTGTAACTACTGCGTAAGGTGGACCATATATGTACTTCATGACCAACTGAAATACACATATGCAAAAACATTTCCTGAATTCATACCAAATCAGGATGCATGTAAACAAAGACACTTGAGTAATTTACTCTGCCCTAGTGAATATGGCCCATGTAAAGAAAGCTGATTTAGTTATGCAGTGGTTTCAAGAAGCAGTTTAGCCTGAGATACACACTGAAACAAACAGTTTTACTAACTGCCAGTCTTAGCAATACGTACAGGATAAAATGAATAGGGAGAGTCCTAGTTAAACTTGGTCCCACAAAAAGGAAGAGGACATTGTTGATATGCCTTGAATGTACAACCTCTACAAATTCCTGAGAAGTACATGACTTCTATAAAAACATGGTCTGAAGCTGTAATTGATAGTTCCAGTTCTTAGAACAATGCAAACTGAAGACATCTCAAGTTGAAAACAGCAACATTTATATTTAGAAACTAATTTAAGAAGCCCAGGAAAATAATAAAGCTTTTAGAAATAGTATGACAAGCCATACAGTTCAGAGAAAATTTGCAATACCCCTCAAATGTCGAGGAATGGTCTTACCATATCTATACTGACTTTGACAAATGACTTCTTTTCTACCCCGCTATATTTTCATACTCTTCCTTTTACCTGTTCATAACTACTCCACATACACAGACCATTCCTATGAATATCTGTTCACAAATGAGTCTTTGTAGCTTTAGGTCACACAGTTACTACAATGCAAACCATATTCTGTTCATGATTCACACAGTCAACTCCCCTGCCCATGATTTTTTTTATACTTCATCAGCCTAAAAACACACCTCTAATAACTCTGGTTAGCATTTCTTTTAAAGCAGGCTAACCTATGTTCAAATAACTCTTATTAAGCTAACAGCAATATTGTTATTGCCAGCTAACTACATTTCACAGCTTTTAAATGCCTAGGTTTCAATTTTAAATTTATTTATTTATTTATTTATTGTATTTTTTACCCCGCCTATCTGGTCAGACGACCACTCTAGGCGGCTTTTATTATAAATAAAATAATCAGTAAATATATTATTGGGTAAAATGAGTGTTACCATTTTTGACTTTGTGAAATAAGCAATTTAAATGTATTCTGTATGAAGGGAGCTGTGCTTGTGAAACATATCTATTTTGGATATTTATTTAGTATAAATATGTAATAGAAAGGAACTTCAAAATAGAATAATACTATTTTTGAAAAAAAAAAAGTGCAGTCAGCAACAGTTTCCTCTGCAGCTGATAATGTGTTAGTCACAGTTTTGAAGCAACAAAGGTGTGGAACCAATTTGTTAGCAAACTAATTCACTCTGGAGATTACTCAGCAGTATTATCTGCACCTGTAGGATATGTGGGCAATACAGAAAAGCCTTGAAGGAGAGAGCAATTGGCTATCCTGGGCCCAGCTGGACTGAAAGAGAATTTAAGCAGTTAGACTACACTTTCTACTTCAAAAGACATGGGATGATATGCCATTATTGGATGTGTTTACCAACTTATGTAATTAACATCAAGTAATTATCAATTACTGTAACACCAGCCAAGTATCTGCTACAGTTGTGTCATTTAATTCTGGCACTGAAATAAAGGTTCAAATAAACAAATGCCTATTCCGTATTCCAGTCATTGTGTACGCTGGCAACTTCTATAAATATTTACTTAGAGGTAAGTTCTGTAATGTTCAATGGGCCCTACATCCAGGAAGACATACAAAAAAGTACATCCATCTCCTTAATTACAAGATGGATAGTTTTGCTTTCTCTTAGCTTATTTAATAATGGGCAGGGTCCAAACTGATTAAGTAGCTTGGTCTGACATGTCTGTTGAGTTTTACAAATGGCCTTTATTTATTTTCAATAGCCTTTCAATATCTACAGTCATGAACAAAGTCTGGCTTTAAATTCAGGGGAAAGTTTATTAGAAAACCAGCATACAAAACCAGAACTGATGCAGGGATAAAGTAAGAGAAAAAGGACTTCAGTTATCCTGCTAGAGACTTTTTTTAAACACACATTGTTTTACTAATTCAGTTTATGCGCATATGCTTAGGTATTCATACATGTAACTCCAAATGCATGCAAAAAATTTTTTAAAAAACCAACTGAACATTTTTTTCTGACTAGGCAAAATGCTATCTGCATTTATAGATCACTTTAAGCCTACAGACATGTTGGCAAATAAAAACATTCCTTGCATTCTTTATTAAATATAGAATGATTTTTAATAGCAGTTTTAATGAATCCATACATTTCTAAGTGACATAATACATTGTGGTTAGACTGCTACTGCATCATCTATACTTTAGCAAGGTTCTAACTGAAAATAAGAAAGCATTTTCTTTTCAAACTATTTTAACATTGTGTTTAGAATATTGTGAAAATATGGTTGTACACACTTGAATGTTCAAAACAGAAAATGTGTGGAAGTCACCTAGTTAATATTCAGTATAATGACTTCGCTTGATTTTACCATTTGCAGCAATATTTTCTGAAATGCTGAAAGTTAATCAATACTTGCTTATATTTCAAGAGTTGCGTGAAAACAGTGGAATTCATCACTATCAAGAATTTTTACACTGCAAGAAAAAAGTGTCTTATAACTCTTATAGATTTAAAACAAAATTATTTGTTATACAATTAGATGAAATATATCAGGCAGAATTTTATAGTTGGCTCATATTTGTTCATAGTGCCATTCTTTATTCTGGCATACCAAAGATAAATTTATTTTTTAGAACTATTTGCTTTCAGATGTCAAGACCATAATCTTTGGTTTTCAAACTTACTGTTATTAGCCTTCAGCTACAAATTTGCAGGTCTACAAGTTTCTACAGCTACTATTATAGCTTTAGCCACGCCGTAAAAGATTTGTAGATCAGTCATCATTCCTGTGTAACTCTGTGTTTAACATGTTTCTCACTCAGCCTGTACTCATGATTGTATTGGATTCACTTCTCAAATACAAATTTGAGGTAACCAAAAGCCAAGGGCAACTTCACTGTCTCTCAAACTCATTTTCTATCTCTGTTTAGAAAAAATTGATCTGAAATGTAAAAAAATAACAGAAAACTATTTAGAGGGAGAAAGGATGCAAAGATGGTGTTGGTCAAGATATAGACAGAAGTCCAAATCCCAGTGTCATTTACTTTACTGAAAACTCTACTGAAAGAGAAATTAATAAGACAAATGCAACAATACTCATATAGCCAGAGATTTGTACTGAGACATTTATTTTTAGCCACAGGTCTCTGGACCCACAGATACATTGCTCCAATCTATGATACTCTGGGATCCATATAATTATGTTTTTCATAGACACCTACGGTGAGTTGCACTAAGGAAGAGGAAAAAATGGGGTCATGGAGTCTAATCTCTCACAGTTTTTGTTGTAAAACTGGCAAACAGGGCTAGTTGCTTGGAGTGCACATAATTTAATATGGAGAACACTGTCCACAACTGTTTCTGTGAGTACAAATTGTGCTCTGCGGAAAATTTGCAACAAACGGTAGATGCATGTCATTACGTTGCAAGAATCCAGAATACTATTTCAATTAAAAATAAACAAACAAAACCAGCAGTTTGCAAGGCATTGCAGTGGAAATGATAAGGCCAATGAAGAAAACTGATCCTTCCTTCTGTGTCTCTCTTTCTTTTATTCTGTTCCACCCAGTATTCCTTCCAAGAGGTAAGTGAACAAGAAGTCTCCTTCCATCTGAACTATCCCTTCTTCTTCCAAACCATAATTAGACTGAAAGAGGTACATGCACCCCCAAAAATGTAGGATTTCAGAGAAGGAATATGACAGGTAATAGAGAGTCCCCCTCCCTACCTGTCACCAATGTCTATCCTTTTCTAAGAGACTGATGAAATTCAGAAATATGATACACATAATCCAGTGTTATGTAAAAGGCCAAAACACCCAAATACCATTACCAAGCAACCAGTTATCAGCTTGCTACATGCAAAGACGGATAGATGCTATCACCTATTGACATCACACTATACAAACATAACCAGAATTTGTTTTGAACAAAGAAACATATTTCACAGGACATTGTAATTTGCTACTGTTTCAACAGAAATAATCTTACTTGCTTTTGTATGTACAGTGCGAGTGTGTGCACAATAGTTTATTTAAGCCACACAAATACCCACATTATTATACCAATGTTACTTACAATCTTATTTATTTATTTATTTATTTATTACATTTATAGCCCACCCATCTAGTCATATAGACTACTCTGGGCGGGGTAACAACATATCATGTAACAATTTAACAATTTAAAATCATAACAATATACAGTGGTGCCTCGCTAGACGATTGCCTCGCAGGACGAGGAAATCGCTAGACGATGCCTTTTTGCGAGCGCTACTGCGCTTCGCAAAACGATGTTTCCCTATGGGGAATTTCGCTAGACGATGAGGTTTCCCCATAGGAGTGTGCCGACTAGTGGTCAAAAGCTGTCAGTGCAGCTGTCAGTGCATTCCTATGGGGACCCTCACTCGCTAGACGAGGTTTCCCTATGGGAAATTTCGCAAGACGACTGCGTTTTCCCTTGGAACGCATTAAAGCGATTTCAATGCATTCCAATGGGAAAACGTGCTTCGCTAGACGATGTTTTCGCTAGACAGCGATCCTCGTGGAACGGATTAACATCGTCTAGCGAGGCACCACTGTATTACTAAATAAACAATGATCCAAGATGGGAGAAAACACAAAATAACAAAAATTCAGACGGTGGGTGGAGGGAAGGCTTGCTTAAACAGCCAGGTTTTCAGTTGGCATTTAAAGATGCCCAGCGACGGGGCCATGCGAATCTCAGGAGGGAGGCTGTTCCAAAGACGAGGAGCCACTGCCGAGAAGGCCCGGTTTCTTGTTTTTTCCTTCCGGGCCTCCCTCGACGTTAGGCTCCTCAGCCTCACCTCCTGGCTAGATCGGGTGATACGGGTAGATCTAGGTGGGAGAAGGCGTTCCGTCAGGTAGCGAGGCCCTAAACCGTTTAGGGCTTTATACGTAAGCATTAAAACTTTGAAATCTACGCGGAACCGAACGGGCAGCCAATGCAAGGCGGCCAGAGTGGGAGTAATATGTTGATGTTTCCTTACCCCACTGAGAAGTCTGGCTGCCGCATTCTGCACCATCTGGAGTTTCCGCATAGATTTCAAAGGCAGCCCCACGTAGATTCGAATAACAAATTGTGTTATTTGTTAAGACAAATATACTTCTAAAAGTTTTTTTTCTGTTTCCCAGTAAGAGAAATGTTAGCTGACATAATGCAGGCAGTCAAAACAAAAACAAAAACAAAAACATCCACAAACCAGGATTTGCAAAGAAGCATTTTTTCCAGTGATAATAAAAAGAGAAAATTCTGTAGAAGGGCAACCATCAATGAACTGTACAATTAGATTATTATTTTGTTGTAGTTGACCATTATTTCAAGATTATTTTTCCCAGACATCAAGCCTTTACTCAGAACACCAGGGTTTTTGTGAAGATGAGAATTGGTAACACAAAAATCCAAAACATGCAAACTGTTCATTGCTTGAATAAATTGCTGTTCATGTCTTTCTATGGCTTAGTATGTATAATAAACTTCCTATGTATAATAAACACCTATGTTCATGACCTTAGCAACTGTCAACAATCTCCTTGTTTTTAGACATGGACGTCTCAATGATAAATTGATACATGAAGTGAAAACAAGGGTACAGAGACCAAATGAATTCTGATATGCTACGGTCCATTTAGGTTCAGAAATCCAATATGATATGGTACATTTAGGTTTCTTATGACAAAGGTTTATTTAGGGTGAAAGATTATTGTCTGGCTAGATACACTCACGGCTGAATCTTTATTTAACAAACCAAAGAGCTCCAAAAACTATGAAATTGGTGCTTATATGAAGAAAACTAGATAACTTCTATAAAGCAGTTACAGAGAATCTGGAACTCTGCATCTTGCCTCCCCTGCTTCCAGCTCATTAAAAATCCTCCTCCTCTCAACCCATTTCTTTTGCCTCAAACCAGGGGCTTCCTCTGCAACAAGAGGCGAGATACAATAAAGACATCAAATCACACATCTTTCATGTGGCCTTTCAGTTTCTGTAATGATCTCTCTCTCTCTTATCCTGACTCCTGCTTTTGGCTCTTTTGCTCATCCTAGGGTATCTAGAGGTGGAAGTGGGTATAGTGGAGCAGGCCTGTGTCACTAAGTAGCCATAAGTGGAAGTCAGAAGTTGCTTGGGCAGCAAAGCCATTGAGACTACAGTGTGAAGCCAGAACTAGAAATTATGGTAAACCTGTATCTAGATAGAAAGCAATGCTCCCTCAGGTTCTGGAACTAAACAGAAAAGGACATTAGTTCTCCCAGATATGTATCTTGCATTTTCTTAACTTTGTTTAGCAATAAGAGCCTGCACACCTCAGTTCCTCATAGAAAGAAATGACAGAGTGTGAGAAAGCATCAGTATACTCATATAAGCATGCCCACCCCCTACATTCAGCATTGTGTTACAAAAAAGGAAAATGCTTCCAGTGATGCCCAGAGAGAATAAAAATGTGTTTTGCAGAGACTGTTTGAAAGACAGGTGAATCCAGATTCCATCTTCCCCAAAAAGCAAAGTCTCAGACTACATCACTGTATGTAAAACATCTTCCTAATGGTGAGACTATTGCAAAACAGGGTTTCTGTGAGAGCAATTGAGAGGGAGACAAACTAGGCATATGGATGCCAAAAAATGGGGACCCAGGGTTACCTGGGGCACCTCAGTTGTGGTCAGAGTGGCAGTCCCAGGGCAGCGGCAAGTTGAAGAGGGGGCTGGAGCTAGCATGGTGGGGCCCGCCATGCCAAAAGAGCATTCGTAAATGCTTTTCTGCATCTTTTAGAGGTTCAAAATTCCCGTCTCTTGGACATTCAGATTGGCTGGTCAAACTCCTGTCAGCTCTCATTGCACAACAAAGAGAAACAACAATAGGGGAAATGAAAGAGAAATGTAATTTTCAGTACCTGATCTATCATTTCTATGGAGCCTTCGTTTCTTCCAGGCTCTCTATCAGAATGCAAAAAAACCCCCTCCGAAAACAAACAAACAAAAGGCCTATATCATTGTATTCATCATTTGTTGCCAAACAACAGTTCCACACATAACACAGAGAGAAGGAGACGAAGAATTGAATCGTGGGATACTGAGGTAATTTACCATCACACAAATAACTAATCAATGGAATGTAAACACATGCTTTATAAGTTTAATTACACACTCACACATCACAACGACAATGTTACTGGAGTTAAAACAATAAAATCACTGGAGTTCAAGCATTATAAGAGCAGGAAACACAATTTTAATTTGAATGTCTGTTTCCAACCATGGTTAACAAATAAAAGGAGGATACTTTCACAGGTTGGTACTGAATGTTAGCTTTATGGTTGGTTTAGGAGAGACAGTTCACTTCAAATGACTGAATGACCACACAGAAGGTTGTCCCGGGTCAACACAAACCTCTGTACAGAACACCTCGGCTCTCTGTGCTGCTTAAATTCACAGTCAATTTTCACAAAGAAATGTTTAATTATCCTTAGATGGTGCGTTTTAAATGCCTACATAACAGGGCCATATCAGCTTCATTCCTCGCTTTGGTCACACAGTCCCCCTTCCCTCCCCCACTGCCATTGTCACCACCATTTCCCCATTCACTGGCCTATTAACATCACTTATTGCTGCTGATTCGCTCCCTGTCAATCATTATGACAGACAACCAATAAGGACCTCTGAAATAATTTTTGTAATACATCCAAAAGCGTTAGGCGTACATATACATACAACACACATAATGTTCTCTGTAGCTTATAACCAGGCATTCAAATTCGTTCCTTTAAAAAATAAATTTAACAAGTGATGTAAAGCTGAAATCTACCACACTAAGCTGGGAAGTAAGCAAGAATGCTTTCAGCAGAGGGGGAGTAAAGAAAGAAAGTGGAAACCCAGATAAGGAGAAGCCTCTATACAAAATACATTTTGTTGAAAGGTATAATAAGTTATATCCATGATTCTTGTTTCTCTACCTGTTGTATATGTAAACAAATGCAGTTATGGGCCTTATACCGTTTTACCTGAGGATCTGGCAAAATGCCCAAGAAAACTGACCATGCAAAATACTGATTCACACCAACCACATTTTAAAAACAGAAGTAAAAAATTTAAAACAGACATAAGTACTTAGTGACAATTCTACAACACAATTCTCACAATCATTGTCTATGAAATGTACATACATTTCAAATTCGCAAAACCATGAACTATATATAAGATGTTTGGACTATTACTGCTTACCAGTTTTAATCTCTGTAAAGGTATCCTGCTTGTGTCTATTGGTCTCCTCTCTGTGACATCACCAAATCTGACTTCAGGAATAGCAATTGCACACATGATATGAGCCCACCTGTAAATCACAGTTGCACATACAAGAAATAAATACAAGCATTAAAAGAAACAAACGGAAGAAGGTTGTACAGTCATTTTCCCACTACATTTCTCAAATTTCACAACATGTACAAATATCTCATCAACTTAATGCTTTTAGATCTATAATGGTTTAAAATTCACTTTCAAACGTGCCTTTTGTAGTTTCTCAGGCAAAGATATCAAAGTGTTGCATTCCATTTAGCTGACATTTTCTTAATCTATATTTTGAAATTTGTTTACTTCCAGCAGCACTCCATTAAGATACTTGATGCTTAATTAACATTTAGCTAAAAAGCTGCCTGCAGAGACGGTATAATAACTATGTGTAACTAATTTAAAATAGTGGGCAAGTCTATTAGAAACTTAACTGTATAGCAATACTAATGTTGGGAATTAAAATAAAGGCCAGAAAAAAATACAAGTGAGCAGCCCCATTCAATGAATCATCTTCCCCATCTATAGTTATTTAATTTATTTCTAACTACTTTTCAGGGTAAAAAATTATTTCAAAAAAAAAAAAAGATTGTAACTTCAAACATACTTCAACACACAGACACACAAATCAGATCATAAAGACAAGCAAAACACAAGACAAACAAAACACAACAAATAATACATTTTACTTGTGTAATATATTGTCCTACATAGATTAGGCATCCTTCAGTCTCGAGAGACTATGGTAACGTGCTCTGTATGGAGGACTTGGAACAGCGTCTAGTGTGGCTGAGAAGGCCAATTCGAGAGTGACAATCCCTTCCACACTGAAGACAAACACAATCTGTCCCCTGTCCAGCTCCCTGATTTTGCTGCTTTCAGGACTGCCTCTTTGCCTTGGCCTGCTGGACAAGGGTCTCTTCAAAATGGGAGAGGCCGTGATGCACCGCCAGCCTCCAGGCTGAACGCTCAGATGCCAAAGTTTCCCATCTGTTGAGGTCCATTCCTAAGGCCTTCAGATCCCGCTTGCAGATATCCTTGTATCGCAGCTGTGGTCTCCCTCTGGGGCGATTTCCCTCCACTAATTCTCCATACAGGAGATCTTTTGGAATCCGACCATCAGCCATTCTCACGACATGCCCGAGCCAACATAGATGTCGCTGTTTCAGCAATGTATACATGCTAAAAATTCCAGCTCATTCTAGGACTACTCTATTTGGAACTTTGTCCTGCTAGGTGACACCAAAAATGCGTTGGAGACAACACATATGGAACGTGTTCAGCTTCCTCTCCTGCCGTGCACAAAGGGTCCAGGACTCACTGCAGTACAGGACTGTGCTCAGGACACAGGCTCTACAGACCTGGATCTTGGTATATGCCTTCAGCTTCTTATTAAGCCATTCTCTCTTTGTGAGTCTAGAGAACATGGTAGCTGCTTTGCAGATGCGTTTGTCCAGCTCAACATCTAGGGAGAGAGTGTCAGAAATCGTTGAGCCAAGGTACACAAAGTCATGAACAACCTCCAATTCTTGTGTGGAGATGGTAATAGAGGGAGGTGAGTCGACGCCCTGGCCCATGACTTGTGTTTTCTTCAGGCTGATTGTTCGTCCAAAGTCTTGGCAGGCCTTGCTAAAACGATTCATGAGTTGTTGGAGGTCTTCAGCAGAGTGGGCAACAACAGCTCCATCATCGGCGAAGAGGAAGTCCCACATGCATTTCAGCTGGACTTTGCTCTTCGCTCTCAATCTAGAGAGATTAAAGAGCTTTCCATCTGATCTAGTTCAGAGACAGACACCTTCTGTTGCAGTTCCAAAGGTGTGCTGCAGCATGACAGCAAAAAAGATCCCAAACAGGGTCGGTGCAAGGACACAGCCCTGTTTCACTTCGCTTCGGATGTCAAAGGGATCTGATGTTAAGCCATCAAAAACTACAGTGCCCTTCATTTCCTCATGAAAGGACCTGATGATGTTAGGTCCTTTTTAAAAAGGCCATCCCTGCTAACTAAATCAAAGGCCTTTGTAAGATCTATGAAGGCCACAAAGAGTGGCTGTCGTTGTTCCCTACATTTCTTCTGCAACTGTCTGAGGGAGAATACCATGTCAGTGGTGGATCTATTAGCTCGAAATCCACAATGTGATTCTGGATAGACTCTGTCTGCAAGCACCTGGAGCCTCTTCAGCACAACACGGGCAAGCAGCTTCGCTACAATGCTGAGAAGAGAGATGCCACGGTAGTTATTGCAGTCGCCCCTGTCTCCTTTGTTCTTATAAAATGTGATGATGTTTGCATCCTTCTTGTCCTGTGGTACTCCACCTTCCCTCCAGCAGAGACAAAAGATTTCATACCGCTCGGTGGTGATGATCTCTTTACAGCACTTCAGCACTTCAGTAGGGATGTTATCCTTCCCAGGTGCCTTGACAGAGGCGAGGGAATCCAAGGCCGCTTTTATTTCTGCTAAAGTTGGTTCACTGTTCAACTCTTCCAAGACAGGCAGGCACTCGATGTTATTTAATGCCTCTTCGGTTACTACATTCTCTGTGGAATATAGCTCATAGTAGTGCTGTACCCAGCGTTCCATCTGCTGTGCTCGGTCCTGGATGATCACGCCTGTAGCAGACTTCAAGGGAGCAGATTTCTTCTGTATTGGACCTAAAGCCTGCTTGATACCGTCATACATTCCCTTGATGTTACCCGTGTCCGCTGCTATCTGTATCTGAGAGCAGAGCTGAAGCCAATAATCGTTGGAACATCTCCTGGCAGCCTGTTGGACTTTGCTATGAGCAACTCAAAGAGCCTGCAAGTTGTACTCACTAGGACAGGCTTTGTATGCTGCTAGAGCTCTCCTCTTATCCTCGATGGCTGGCATCAACTCCTCCGAATGGGCTTCGAACCAGTCGGCCGTCTTTTTGGTCTTCTTGCCAAATGTGGACAAGGCAGTGTTATAAACAGCATTCTTGAAATGTTCCCATCATTCAGGTGCATTTGAATCAGCCAGGCCTGGAAGGTTTCCTCAAGCGCTTGGGCAAAATCCTCCACTTTTCTTTGATTGCGAGTCTTGCTGATGTCAATACGTGGTCTTCCTTCCTTTTTCGTGTGATACAATATCTTTGTTCATAGTTTTAATCTACTACACACCAGGGAGTGGTCAGTATCGCAATCAGCACTCTGGTAACTGCGTGTGATCATAATACTAGGAAGGCTAGAATGTCTAGTGAGGATCAAATCAAGCTGATGCCAATGCTTCGATCTTGGATGTCTCTAGGAAACTCTGTGTTGAAGCTTCGTATTAAAGAACGTGTTGCTGACACAAAGACCATAATAACAGCAAAACGCCAGCAAGTGTTGGCCATTTTCGTTCATCTTCCCAATGCCAAAACGGCCTAGACAACTGGGCCAAGAATTGTGATCAGCACCACCTCTAGCGTTAAAGTCTCCGAGAATGAACAGTGGCTCTCTCTCGGGGACTTTTTTGTCCTACATAGAACATTACTCAAATGATAAGAGTTGGGTGGAGTACCATAAAAAAGCAACAGAATACCAGAGTAAGACCAAACTCCTTATCAGGGACCTTTTTTTAAAAAAACTATCTCTGCTACACTTTTTCTACAATTGATTACAATCTACACACATTGGGACACTGGAAAGAAGCCTCAGGCTTTTACGTCATCAGAAGAAGTAAACTTTCCATCTGTGTGAAGGACTCCAGCTACACAAACACCCAACACATTTGTACAGAAGGTAGGTCATATGGGCATGGTATAATCATGTACAGTAATCCATTCATGTACAAAATCCTTTATGTTGCAGAGCACACAAGTTTACACATATTATTCCATGCAGAACTGGGGGGTAGACAGTTTTCCCCACCACACTCACAGGTGCGCTTCGTTGGGACAGGGGAGAGGGCCTTCTCTGTCGCTGCTCCCAGACTCCAGAACTCCCTCCCACGGGAAGCTTGGCTGGCCCCGTCTTTGCTGTCCTTCCACAAGCAGCAAAGACCTTTCTCTTTAGGCAGACTTTTCCTTAATAATTGGTGGTCTATGAGAGGAGTTTTAAATGGGTTGTTGCTGCTCTGTTGTTTTAAATGTGTCTTAATATTGATTTTTTTTTTACCATTTTAATATAATACTCGTTTAATTTTTCAAAAAATTTGTATACTTCTGTTTTTAGCTTTTAAATACTGTTTTTAATTATGTAAGTCGCCTTGGGCCCTTTTAAGGAGAAAGGCAGGATAAAAATATTTTAAATAAATAGATAAATAAATATGGCAAGTTTGGTTTCCATCAGCCATGGAATTGTCCCCTCCTCTTGGCTGCTGAAATTCCGCCACACCCATGTAGAAAAACTAACATAAAGCAATGATTTCTGTCAATTTGTTTTACATGGGGATGCCCTGTTTATTATCAAATTCTGACAACAAAACACCACAGAGCATTTAAAACAAGCACTGATTACTTTAAGGGAGATCCCCAATTGGCACCAAAATTATTTGGTGTAATTTTTAGGAGTGTCACACAGATGGCCTTGGAGGCTGCATTATTCCCACCTCTAATGTAGAATCTCATGCTGGGATTCAATATGTATTAGCGCTGATTAACTGGATTTTTTTGTGTGTGTGCAATATCCAGCTTTCAAGGGGGGTAGTCAGCCTGCATGTTATTATTGAAACACTACAACGGCAAAATTGTCTACTACTGAACACCTTTCTACTTCAGTTCTGTGCTTTGAGAATCTTCAAGAGGCAGTGTTTGACTTCAGTCTTTAAAACAGAATATTGATCTCACAAACAGTATTATGTCAACTACCATATTATTTTCTGGAGTATAGTACACTGGCCAAAAGTTTGATGCATGAATTATGCTCATGTAAGACCAATGATGTAATCAACAGGAGGAGATTGGCAGTAATTAAAAAGTCGCTCCTCTATCTTTTGAGGCTTGGCTTACCCCTCCTCCCCCAGTAAGACTTACAGTGGGCAAGTTGCCAGAAAATTGTGCAACAGAGATCTCTCCAGTTGGAAAGCACTCTTTAATTACTAGCAATCTCCCCCTGCTAGTGACATCATCAGCCTTACATAAGTGTAATTTTCATAACAGGATTTCAGCAGAGGTGTAAAAATAAAACCAAAGATTCAGATCCAAAGCCATTTTAAATTGATTGAGACTGATTATTTTGTTAATAGTACAATTGCTTTTATCACAGTTTTAATGATATAATGCTAAACTCCCAAAACTATAGAATTCCAGCGCTAAAAGAAATAACTTGAATGCAAAATAACACTACTGGACTTGTCCATGCAAAAAATGACAAACGAGCTTTCATTTGTTTCTTGTATACTATCATAATCAAAAGCTGAATGTGGAATATTTAAGCATGAAAGAATAATAAAACAAAACTTCCATATAAGTTTCTGGAATTTACTCACAAAGTAACAGAAACCTAACTTAGCAACTTAATGGAGAGGTAGTTGCACCTTTAAGTCAAAGAAAGGAGTGTTAGTCAATTTTTTTCAGTGATAAAGGAATACTGTAAAATAAATTACATTTTGGAGCTGCCATGGTGTACATTTGCTAACTGTGATTTGAAGTCCAACACTACATTTGGTGCTGGTATAAGGTAGTTGTAACAGAGCACCAATTTATATTGAACTTTCTATAGATTTAAAGAAATACTGTAAAATCCAGCTGTCCATTACAGCAGATTAATCAGAATTATACAAACAGAATTGACAGGTATATAGTGAAGTCGGGGGGAAATGTTTGTCTCCTGCAAACACACCATTAATAGTTTCTGAAGAAAGGTGTTAAACACAGAGTTCTCCAGAGGTGCCTAAGACTATACACAGTAGTGACAATGGTGCCAGTCAATTCTGAGAAATTATTCAGCTTCAGACAGCCACACATGTGCTTTCTTTATGGCAACCACTACTTTACTTCTCCATGTTGACCCACAAACCAGAAAGGATACAATGGTATAGAATCCCCCTATGTAGTAACATTTAAACACAGTATCATGCTCATCTCTGTACAGGAAAAAGAGAAAAAAAGCTCTTTGCTGGAATACATATGAAAAGCCGATATAAATCCATCTACAAACCCAGAGAATCAGAAGATAACTAGACACAGAATAAGGAGGGTGGGGTCTTTTTAAAATTATAAATTGTGAAGAGTTAGGAAGAATAGTCAATTCACATCCTAAAAAGGTTTCCAATAATCTAGCACAGCAGTCCCCAACCTTTTTGGGACCGCATTCCAGTTGGGGGGTGCGGGCTGCGTGTGCAAGAGGGGCGGGGTCACCCCCGCACTCGCGGGTGGGCGTGTCATGCTCGCGGGTGGGCGTGACGTGCTCGCGGGTGGGCGTGTTGCACTCGTGCGCATGCGCGTGAGCGCGACACGTCCCTCCGCGAGCGCGACACGCCCACCAGGCGGGCGGGTGGAGGGGTGGAGATCCGTCTCCGCAGCCCAGTTCCAGGAAGCCCACGGACCGGCACTGGGCCGTGGACCAGGGGTTGGGGACCCCTGATCTAGCACATTCCCTAAAAAATCTAGGAAACAATGTCCACAATCCTATTAGATCTGCCCACCAGGTAACACCATCTACATAACTTTCAGTGGTGAATTGCCACAAGTTAAGAAGTCAGTGTAGCTTCTCCTATTGTACACTAGGCATGTAACCCAGTGTGCAGTAGGAAATGCCCATCCTTATTTTTCAACTTGTGGCAATTTGATACTCAACATTATGCTGCTGGTATTACAACAGCAGAAATATACTGATAGGATTCTAACTAATGAAGCAGCAAAATTGCTATGGACACAACTTTATTCAAGATTATTTATTATCTCTTTTGGAGCTTAATTTTTAATGGTCATTCGATTTTGTGGATTTGATTTTTTTGTTTTCCCATGTTATTCTTTATATTTCTATTATTATGCCATTTTATGCTGATGTTGAGGGGTGAAGGTATTTGTTGTGGATTTAATTCTCCTATTCACTGCCCAGAGTAGTGAATTCTCTCTAAGATGGGAAGTATAATTTTTTTTTAATTACAAATATGTAATAGACATCAGAATTCTTTATTAACTAAAGGAAATACATACTTATATCAACTTCAGCCATAAAATGATTAATACGACCATTTCAATACTATGGAGCATGGTACGTACACTATTTGCCCGACATTATTATTTGTTTGAGAAAAAAGTTGTATCTAACCCTCCCCATATTTTAAACGGGAGATAGAGGCACATTAACATATTCTGAAAGCTTTATTCCAAGTTCCATACTCCTCACCCCTTTTAATAACAGAGACATAGGTACTAAGGTCTATTAAGAGTAAAACAGTAATAATTTGTTGTTGTTGTTTAGTCATTAAGTCGTGTCCGACTCTTCGTGACCCCACGGACCAGAGCACGCCACGCCCTCCTGTCTTCCACTGCCTCCTGGAGTTTCGTCAAATTCATGTTGGTAGCTTCAGTGACACTGTCCAACCATCTCATCCTCTGTCGTCCCCTTCTCCTCTTGCCTTCACACTTTCCCAACATCAGGGTCTTTTCCAGGGAGTCTTCTCTTCTCATGAGATGGCCAAAGTATTGAAGCCTCAGCTTCAGGATCTGTCCTTCCAGTGAGCACTCAGGGTTGGTTTCCTTCTAAATGGATAGGTTTGATCTCTTTGCAGTCCAGGGGACTCTCAAGAGTCTCCTCCAGCACCACAATTCAAAAGCATCAATTCTTCGGCGGTCAGCCTTCTTTATGGTCCAGCTCTCACTTCCATACATCGCTACTGGAAAAACCATAGCTTTGACTATGCGGACCTTTGTCGGCAAGGTGATGTCTCTGCTTTTTAAGATGCTGTCTAGGTTTGTCATCGCTTTCCTCCCAAGAAGCAGGCGTCTTTTAATTTTGTGGCTGCTGTCCCCATCTGCAGTGATCATGGAGCCCAGGAAAGTCAAATAGGTCACTGCCTCCATATCTTCCCCTTCTATTTGCCAGGAGGTGATGGGACCAGTGGCCATGATCTTAGTTTTTTTGATGTTGAGCTTCAGGCCATTTTTGGCGCTCTCCTCTTTCACCCTCATTAAGAGTTTCTTTAATTCCTCCTCACTTTCTGCCATCAGAGTGGTATCATCTGCATATCGGAGGTTATTGATATTTCTTCCGGCAATCTTAATTCTGGTTTGGAATTCATCCAGTCCTGCCTGAAGGCGTGGGTCTACTCACGAGTAAGCGTCGCTGAAGGAGCGGGTCTACTCGTGAGTAAGCACCGCCGAAGGCCCTGGGCGGGGTGCACGGCTGGGAGGGGCTCCGTGGACGGGGCGTGCGGCAGCGGCGCAGGAGGAGGAAGGAGAAGCGGCTGGGTGCCGGTGCTTTGGAAGCCCAGGAAGCCTCCGCAGAGGCTTCGAACTGGTAAGGTGCTGCTTTTTCCTCTTTAAAAAGGTGGGTTTGGGAGGGTAGGTTTGGGCTGGAGGGGTTACGTTTCTGTGTAGTTTTTTTTTTTTTTTTGGTTGGTTTTTTTGTTTTTGTTTTGTTTTTGTTTTTTGCAGTCCCAGCGTGGGACTTCCTCCAATGTTTATTTTTGGATTTGTTTGTTTTTTGTTTTTGTTTTTTTGCAGTCCCAGCGTGGGACATGCAGTGTTTTATTTTTTATTTTTATTGGTATTTTTTTCTTCAGTCGGAACGGATTAATCGGTTTTCAATGCATTCCTATGGGAAATGGTGCTTTGATTTATGAACGTTTTGACTTACGGCCACCGTTCCAATACGGATTAAGTTCGTAAGTCAAGGCACCACTGTAGATGTTTTTCTGGAACTCTCTGGCTTTCTCCATAATCCAGCGCATGTTAGCAATTTGGTCTCTAGTTCCTCTGCCCCTTCGAAATCCAGCTTGTACTTCTGGGAGTTCTCGGTCCACATACAATCCCCTTCATGGATTGGTGCCTTGTCGTGGCAAAGGGGCTTGAGTAATTCAGAGAAACTATGGGCTATGCCGTGCAGGGACACCCAAGACGGACAGATCATAGTGGAGAGTTCTGACTAAACGCGATCCACCTGGAGCAGGAACTGGCAAGCCACTCCAGTATCTTTGCCAAGAAAACTCCATGGACAGAAACAGTAATAGTACCAACCACCTAAAAGCCTAATACACAGTGAGTGTTCATAGCACTGGAGGTCTGGCTTAGGCTGAGAATTTTGTGAGATCATTCTAGTCTCTGGCACAGTCATCCAGACCCTTTGGAGTCTTCCTGATTTGAATGGGTTACTAACATCATAAATTATGACTTCTCAGGATTAACTTCAGATTTCACTGGTAGTGGAATTGATCTGTAACAGGCAGTAACAACATTCAAATGATTCTTTCAAAGTCTATATCATGAGGCTAAGGAGTTATCTTCAACAGCTCCACCACAGCTAAGTTAGTCATGAAGCCCTGGAGCTTCACCAGAATAAAAGACAAACAAACATCTTTCCTGCAAAATTCCAATAACACTTTTACAAAGTTGGCCTTAACATTTTTATGTAGGTAGGACGTAGTTAAACAAAAATGTGGCAATTTTAAACTTCTGAGACCACATAAGAGAATGAGATAGAAGTGAAAATTAGATAGGATAGATTGGTGGTTTTCAATCTTTGGTCCTCCAGATGCTTTAGACTTCAACTCCCAGAAGCCCCAAGCAGCACCCCCAATGGTTCGGGGTTCTAGGAGCTGAAGAGAGAGGAAACACAGGACTATGGAGACTGCAGAGAGTTATTCAAGTGGATACAAAGTCATTTACTACTGTTCAAAATATTACAACAAAGAAAACAATAATATAATATAATGGGCAATAATAAAAAAGGAAGCTTCCCCCCCCAGGAGTTAAAACCATTCTATATCGTGAAAACCTGCTATAGTAAGTGGTTTAGCTTTATCTTTTTGTCCCTACTAAATAATGATTGTTATTAAAATAATATGGGAATATTTTTCTTTATCATAGTGCCTCAACTATCCCACTGCTACAAATTGAAAATGAATGAAGGTGCACAGCTTGCCAAATAATTGCCCTGTTTCTCATAACCATCTTCTGAAACACCTGGAAAACAGTTCCAGGGCCAGACAATAACACTAGATCAAATGAGCCACTTGTAATATCCCCACCAGAGTTCTGTATTGTCAATAAAATCACAAAGCTAAAGCTGAATGAACATGACTTTACTGGATGAGTCGCTTACTTTTTGTCTGTAGTTTGCTTGAGTGCACCACCTCTCAAATTGCAGAGACAACATTCCTGTGAAAGAAATGGGAAAGGGAAAAATCAATCATAACTGGCAAAAAGGTGTTGCCACACATTTGATTGTAAGGTACAAATAATTAATGCTGCAATGAACTGGTTTTGGAATTAAAACTGAATTTGTCATGTTAAGCCCCTTGTGCTTTTGCTGACGTATTCAAATGATTTTAACCAGGTTCCTCTAAAAGGCTGATTGTGCTACTTGAAAATTTTTGACCACAGACATTCTTCTAAAGGTTGAAATTGTATTGTACTAAGTTTAGCTACATTGTATGTATTATGTGCCATCAAAGCACTTCTGACTCATGAGAATCCTAATGGCATTTTGGAAGTAAACAAGATATTCAAAGAATGATTTTTTCATTATTCCCCCCCCCCCCCCCCCGGGTGAATTTTCATGGCTGAACATGGATTTGAACAAGGTCCCCTTAGGCCTAGGCTAGAATTACACTTTCACAATAAAAATGTATTTATTGCAGGTTAGCTGCAAACAGGTGCAAGATTGCTTGTAACAATGCCCATGTCCTTTTTCCTTTATATTAATCGGGTGTATATGAGCTTGCACACTGCCATCATGAACATGTTGAGGGCTCAGCACGCATGATAGGAAAGGCTTGCTCCACTTCCATCCCCCTCTTTTTTCATTAAAAAAAAGGTTTTTATGTACATCTTTGGGTGTGTGATTTCATTAATTTTTTTAAAAAGGAAACACACATCCACATATGCAAAGAAAGGAATAAAGGAAAAAAAATGGCGATGCAATGGTGGTGGAGGGAGAGAGAGGAGGTAGTAAACAGGGAAGGTGGAGAAGTGACAGACACTGGTGAATCCACTACCTAGGATATTTGTTCCCTGGAGGCTCTGCAGGGTGTCACCTGAACAGCAAGGGGGTGCTTCTGTTTTATTTTACATAACCCCCCCTTACTGAATTAAAATAGCCCCCATAATAGACATGAGCAAAGGAGAGGGGAATGGGGGAGGTAGGGAAAGGGTGGACAGACAATTGGTAGGGGGGGAAAGAAGTGGTCCTATACCACCCAAAATTGTGGTTTATTTGTAAAGTCCGGAGCAGAAAAAAATTGACTGGGCACCATTTTAAGCCACAATAGACCTTGGTGATCCAAATGAGTCACTGCAGATTTGACCCAGTTTTTCCCAACATGCAGTTTCAGCTCTAGTCCAACACTCCATCTACTGCACCACAATGACCACTCACCATTCCGCCACTGCCGTGGGCTCCACACTCCCTTCCTATCGCTCCAGAGCTTGCGGTGGATTAACCACTCCTGGCAGAAGGCGGGATGATGAGCCTCTCTGCCAGGTCGAAGAGTGGCTAATCCACTGCGAGCTGCAGAGCGATAGGAAGGGAGTGCGAAGCCCGCAGTAGCGGCAGAATGGTGAGTGGTCGGTCTGGCCCCAGGGGGCCGGACCCTCGTTATCTGCACCTGTGGGGTGATATTCGTATTTGTATACAAATACCCCCATCTCTAATCATGACTACTAGTTGTGGGAATTTATAATTCATTTCATCTGGCAAATAATTCAAATTTATTCAATTGGATGCCATTATTTCTTTATAGATACAGTAAGTTGCTTTACATACCTAGTCACAGAGAAATCTCACAATAATAGTATGTAATATCACAAGAACAAACTGGTGCAATGAGAAGATTTTCTCCGCTCTGTGGTTCTAGATAGAACTGATTTGTTGATCAAGACACAGCTTTTCATAAAACCTCTTTTCTTTATCTTCAACAAATCTCATCACATACGTATGTGAAAACTGCAATCCTATACTTAGTTACTTGGAATTAAGCCCACTGATCTTTTTGAGATTTGGTATTAAATAAACATGCATAGGTTTGTCCTTTAAATATGAGACTTCTTGCCAGAGAAAAAGCATTGTGTTTTCTTATCACTCCCTGCAACTTCTTAGACATATCAAAAGCTATGCAAGAAACTAATAGATCTATGACTGGAACCTATACTGTCAATTCTCTGTTTGATCTACAATGTAAAAATAACTATTCAAAATTACACTTTTCATACTGCTAACTTCAAAATATTAATCTTTGTTAGGTTGCCTACTCACTGTAAGCCATCCCACTTCCGTCTATATTAACACCTCTCAAATATTTACAGGTTCTTATCACATTTTCCCCATGTCATCTCCTTTTTTCCCAGCTGTATATATTAAGCCCTCCTTCCTAACCATGAATATAAGAATTTTTAATCCTTCCTTAATTTTTTTGCTACCTTATCTATGTTGTTATCAAAATAAGGTATTGTAATCCATACACAGGTGTGTGCTCTTGTGTGGCCATATTGAAACTGAGCTGAGAAATATTTTATCACTGTAGCATCAGTATTATGATCTAGACACTAGCAGGGAAGCTATTAAAGAAGTTAACAGGAAGATAACAAATTTCTCAATTAGCTGTCTGTTAAATCCAATATTAAATACATATTCTTAGGGATGGCTTGAAATAGATAGTTGGAATCCCGCCATGCAAAAGCAAACAAATAGAGGAAGAACCACTGCTTATAAGCATCATTTCTTTGTGACAATACATGCCATTAATATCTGCCTTCTGCCTTCTACACTTCATTAAAATTGTCCTCACTACAACAAATAAATTATCCCCTCACTATCAAATCCCAACATCTTTATTCTGTCCCCATCATGTTTGACCACTCACTCCCTTGATAAATTTGACCATTTTCTTTTCTGTGTAGGATTTGTGTCTTAGAACTTTAGGGTTTTATTTTTAACTGGTTATAAACCTGACAATTTTCTCTTCCAAAATTTCCAGTGAAAGCATGCTCCTTTTCATTGGTAATATTCAGCAGCTTTTATTGGCTCCCTAACACTTTCTACAGAATATCCTTGGTGTTCACTACTTCCTCCTATATATTTACAAGTTAAATATGGTGGCCAATGCAGGGAGAGTGAACTTTTGCTTGAGCAAGAAAACCTTGCCCTCTTTCATTGGCACTTCCCTAATTTGTTCTGGAGGAGATTCTGGGGCAATCTATTCCACTCATGGGTGCAATTCCCTTGGTGGAGGGCAACTGTTGGGTGTTCATTTAAATCCAATCCATTCTCACTCCCACCACAGCCATTCTCCATATTCACTGATATTGACTTCCATTATGTTGAGCAGACACATCTTACTTTATTTTTATTTTTCCCCTTAATTTTGCTCCTTTATTTGATACTCCACCCATACTGAGTAAAAAGGTCCTTTTCCTTTAATGCAGTCCATGGGCTTGCCCTTTATGGTTCTGTTATCACATTTGTAAGTATCCCAATGCATGCAGTGGCTTAAGAGCAAATTTGAAGTGCAGGTGCTCATCATGACCACCCTCTTAGCCACAGCTCAAAGGAGAGCCCCAAAATGCAAGAAATTATGCTGATTTATATCAACAAATCAGTTTTATCAGTTGTCATCATCTAAAACAGGGCACTATAAGATGGCTATGGAAATTCATCCCCCACCCTACCTACTATTATGAGTCAGAGAACATCAGGAAACATGGAGATGTTCCTGTCCCTGCGATTCAAGAAGTGACATTTGCACTCCCCAATCATGCCCACCCAAAGCTCTTCAGCTTTCTCTAAAGATTCTGTTCACTCTCCTTTATTACTCCTTACTATTTCTTATGGAATGCTTATACGACGTCATATTGTTTCTTCGTTCTTCCAGCTCAGAAGCCACCTGTTATGCAGAGATTCTGTCATAACTCCATAATCCACACTGCCAAATTAAACCAAGTATACTTAACTGTATTTGGTCATATTCATCTCTGATTCTTTCTCCCACATCCTCTGTTATCTTCTTTCCTCACCCGCACACCAAGGTTTAGGTTATCAGCTCAGGGCAGAGATATGTCTTTTTTCTTATCTAATTCTGGGAAGTGCCATGTACATTGCCAATGCTTAAAATGTTTAAAAGATGTTGTCTATAGTAGTGGAAAAATATAACTTCTAGATTATGTTCATTATTTTGTTCGGTTGGAAATGGAACTCATTAGAATAATGATATTTTCTGGCTGAATCTAGGTATGGATTAGCCTGTCTGAGAATATTATAATGGTTATATAATTATAACTTTATAGCTTCCACCATTCTCCCTCCACTCCTTCACTAAAGCTTAGAAGAAGTTTTGATGTAATTTCAGTTTTCCTTCCTGTTTTCAACAGTATGATCTTTAATTTGCAAATGGGTGGTATGCTGGAACCCAGAGATGTCTTTTTAAAACGTAAATAAATAAATAAATAAATATAACTTGAGGCATAAAATGACCTGCGAATACTTGCATGTTTAAAAATTAATGCAGCTCAGTTGTGCTTGAGTGCCTTTTATATTCCTTTGGTACTGACAATCAAGCTACAAAGTTTCCTTCACAGTGTCATGGCTGACAGGCAGACAGTCAAAACAAACCAAGGGTCTGAATGTACATTCCTTCATAATTGGGTCATACAATGAACTGAGCATTATAACGCTGTAACTTCTCTCTTTTTTGCAAGACCAGTGACCCCCTCAGTTAAGAACTCAGCTGAACAAGTATTATGTTATTAATACAAATAAATTTATTGTCATTGTAAGTATATACATAGTATCACATACAACAAAATTCACACAGACACCCAGAGACCAGACCCACATGATATATATGAGATAATATGAGACATAATAAAGTTCATATTAATAACACAAAACTTGTTCAGCTTAATTCTTTAAATATGGTATTTATTCATAAGGCTAGTTAGGAAAAAGAAAACCTCCTGCAATTGAGTGGACATGGCTATTTTAATCCTAAAAGACAAGCATAAATACTTTACACAGCCAATATTAATACGTATCTCTCTATATCTCTTATAAAATCCAGCTGTTTTAAGTTCTCTGAAGAATACTGTACAGCAACATTCAAAATTCTTTAAACTGTAATTTCTTACAGATGTTTCCACAAAACAGATATAGTGAAAGCAGAAATAAGAGCCTTTGTCAACCAAGGCAGTAGAACATACTGCTTCCAGAGAATAGGTAGATTCCTCTATGATGGAACATGTAAGATATGTGTATTTAGTATACTTCGGAAGGCTGTAAGTGGCAGATTACATATCTAGGTAATTGTTTATAAGATAACCTACCTTTGCCACCCCTGACAAAGAGTGATGACCTTAGTAATTTGCTAACACTGTCAGATAAGCACCGCTAAAAGGTGTGCCCCAGCCAAGCACTCCAGAAGAGATTCCATTTTCTCTACAAGTATCTCTTATCAGATCAGGTCAGAAGGTTATTTCCTCATCAAGCACATGCTATAGTGATTATATCTGAACATAATCCTCAATTTAAATAGCCTCATTAAAAACTATGACGTTTATGGAGTGTAAATGTGGAGAGAGTCTATTAAAATGAACAAAAAAACACAAGTGTCATTCTCACAGTAAATTGATTTGTCTTTTTTAGTCAATTATTTTCCTGAAAGCTGAAGGAAAGGGGGCAAAAAGGGAAGGGAGAGAAATCATCTTGAAGATGAGATGCTCAAATATGTTCTGTATGAGCATAGACGTGTACACAGTATAGAAGTACAGGAGCATGTGTGTGCAAAAAAGAGTACACACAGAAGTATGGGTACACATTTTGTTTGAAAAGAGAGAAGACCCATAGTGTCCTACAGGTTTAGAATTCTGCATGTGTTGCTAAAGGATGGACTGAAACTTTTTGGCTCATTTGCTACTCTCTGAAAAAGACTTACAACAGAAGAACCAACAAATCTTAAGTACACCAGACAAGACAGCACCGTAACACTTTTCCTCTGCATTTCATTATGCTGCAAATAATGATAGTCCATTTTTTAAAAAGACATCATGGTTTCTCTTGCATAAACACGAATATATAAAATGTCTAGTTTTTTTCAAATATACAAAGGTCATCTTTTATATAGACTTTAGGCAACCTCATATCCATTATCATGACGAAGTAAGTGATTAGCTTCAAAATTGCCTGTCTTGACTCAGAAAACTACAGTGGCTTTAACAAAATACTACAGTGATTAAATATGAAACTGTGCTCGGGAGAGAAAAAATATTATTCTAAAAATCCATGCATTCATAGCATTTCAATTAAAATAACTATGACATTATATACAAATGTCAAATGAGGGTTTTACATGAACTTGCTGTTAACATTATATGGTACTTTGAAATTGTTACTCACACCCACTCTCATAATCTAAAAAATTTCTAGAGTTTCATGGTATGTCAGAGTTTCTTTCATGGACATATTGTACTGCCTTTCTCACAGCCTACAGAGTGAATGTACGTAATGCATCTACTAAACAACTCAATTCATTAATTATGCCTGTACATTTTTGCAATGAGAAGCACAAATAGCAAGAGTGAAAGAAAGAAATTAAAAAACCCCACCACCCACAATCAACAAATTGCTTTTGCAATGTTTGGTCTTTGAGTGGCCATCTATGCATCTATGCATTTTAGCAGTAGCCCCTCTTCTCCCATCTACAGTGAACACATTGGCATGCAATCCCCCTGTTCTGTAAATTCAGAAAACAAAAATTAAGTTACCAGCAGATGCCAAAAGGGAGGAAAGATGATCATGTGACTGCATAGATGACTACCTGAGTGAAGTTGTTCTCTGGACACAAGAAATTAAATCCTTCTCACATGCAGGGTACGGAGAGCTTTTTATTTCTTCATCAAAGGGGATAGGAAAAAGGCAGAAAGTAGAATACAACAAGTAATGTGAATATCAGACACAATCTTGGGCAAGAAATTTAAGTCTGGTCTGAGTACCACTATTTTTTGGACACCACCTGAGGTAAGGCTGATTTGCTTTCAGAACACAAAGTGACCTTGCCTGGCATGCCAATGTAATGACCATCAAGCTAGTGAGAAGGTTCAAGAAAGCAGTGGCCAAGAGCTCAGAGGGAAGAATTTTCCTATCTGAAATTGAACCCTGGGATGAAGCACAGGAAGGGCAACACTGGCAGCCAAAGGAGGCTGCACCAGCTGCACTTGCAGAATTTCCTCTGGTCGTTCCTTAGAAATAATCTACACCTCCCCAGTGTCTACTCATGTTGTAGAACCATGTGTGACCTTTTTCTTTTTAGGTTGTTCTGACAACTCAATTCTCTTCAACTTGTATGCTTTTAACCTCAGTATTGATGGAGTCGATACTGAGGAGACCTTAGGCTGCAGTGATGTTGGCAGCAGTGGCAAAGGTGTTGGTACTAAAGCTGAGGTCTGCTGAGTCAGCTTACCTGACTGAGATGCACTGAAGTCATCAAGACCTTCAGGATCTTTGGGAAGTGGCAGGAGGTCTTTGGTCCTGAGGAAGTCACTGCCAAGAGCACCTTCTCAAAAAAGAACAATTTTAGCCTAGTGCTGCAGTTATGTGGAGGTTATGTGAGCCACCCTCAAACAACAAGAGGCACTTGTCGTCATGGTCAGTAAGGTAAACCTTCCCCTTACATTCAACGCAACATTTGAAACTGGCCCTCAGGGCAAAGAGAAAACTGCAATAAAGTGTTCTCCTACATAAAACAATTGGGAAAATAATAATAAAAGAACAACTGTATAACTGAAATAAAATACTGAGTATGAGAGTAAAAAACAAGGTTTTAAAAAGTACCTGTAAAAAGGAACACACACTCTCTTCGAATAAGTTTTGTTAGGATACAGCCAGTATGAGATTATGTGCCAACACATGCACTGTAGACAGGAGGGGAAGCCTGTGCCAAAATTTTCTCTCTCCCTACAAAGTTCTGAAGGGTTGGCGTTGCACAGGCACAGACCCACTGAAGTGGGTGTACCAAGACCATGACAAACAACTGCATAGGTAGCTACTTCAATGAATAACTCCTGGGCTGTTTAATGGAACCATTAAAAGATTATAATTATAATTAAAATAATTATAATTCTTTACATTTACTGTGGATTTATTTTTCAGTCTTCAGCATAAGTTGTGCTGAGCGTTTGGTTCTCCTGTAGGGTTAAAGTATGCATAACAAAACTAAGTCATTCATACCCAAGCAGTTGGCGACTAAGCTTTAATCCACCATGCTACACTAAACATACCCAACCTCCTGTGATTTTGGAAAGCTTAGCAAGGTTGTGCCTGGTTAGCACTTAGATGGAAGACCACCACAGAAAGCCAGGGATCTCCAGGTAGGATTATGAAAGAATTCTATCTGAAATCCTGGTAAGCCAACTGTGAGTCAGAATTGACAATACTGGATTAGACAGACCAGTAGTGTGACTCAAGAAGAGGCAACTTCCTATATTCCCATCATAAATTCTGTCCTATAAATTGCTCAATCTGATGCCCTCCAGATATTGTGAACTACAGTTCCCAGCATTCCTGCTCTCTGGCCATGCTGGTTGGGGCCGATCAGAACCCAAAATATCTAAAAAGCTACTGCATGGCATACTATGCACCCTGGATTGCCAGTCATTACTCCTTCTGACTACTACCAGTTGAGGCTTGAAATGTATAAGATTAATGAGACATTCATTCTCAGTCAAGAAGTTAAGTGAACATAGTTTTACTTTCAAGAGCAAGACAGATGAACTATGAAACCATTTTTCCCCTTTTATTTCTTGGGATGACACATGACACCTCCACTTTTTAAAAAACAGTACCATAACAACTATGGATTCAATGTCACTCTTTTTCTGTCTCAACAATTATTTTCAGTCACACCTTAAATAGTGTACAGTAAAACAAAAATGTGCATAATCTGATGCATCAGTGTGAAACATCCTGAAGATGTAGGAGTTGAAATGAGGTTTGAGCTTTGCTAAAGGGAGTGCCTAGGGTAATGGCTATAGTAAAGAATACTCAGTCATATATACTTTGAATATTGTGCTTCTCTGGAATTCTCAGTTCTAAAATGAATGTGATGGGGGGATTGTTTAGATTGGAAAACAAGGCTTCTGTAATTGTGTTTTATCCTACAGATCACAAATGTTGCTACATACATGCTTCTTTGGAATGTTCTTTGGAATATGTCTAAGTATTAAAAACTGCAAAACCATCTAAGATTTCCCTTCTGCCTTTCCAATCTGCATCTTTGTGATGCAAATTCAAAGCTACTTAGCACTCATACTGCTAATTACATTATTTGATCAAGGCATTTCTCCTGTTCAACAGAAAAATAAGTATTTCTTGAAGACAGGAACTGAGGACTCTAATTCAGATCACCTACTCTTCCTGATCATACTAGTTTCATTCATGAGAAAAGCTCAATGCAACAAATGCAGACTATATTTATTTTCCCCTAAGCAGTTCTGTAGCCAATCTCCCTATTTAAGCAAGGCATTTTTCCAATATCAGCCAACTTCTGTCCCCGCCCAACCCAGCTGCCCCCCCCCCAAAAAAAACACAAACAGAGAGCCCAGAGGAAGATCTGACTGTTGGAAAAACAACTAATTAGGCAAACCAACCATATTTTTTCTTGTTGCTCTATAGATGATTTTGTCCCGATGCCTTCATGCTGTTGTATGAGAATTCAAGGGGGAAATCACAAACAAGATCTGAGTAGAGCCTAAGTAGCCATCCAGCTATCTGTAGCACCCACAGCAGTATTTCTGCTCCTGTAGGGTATAGCTGTGGCTCTCAAAATCTTAAAAGTGTCCTACATAAATGGGTTCTGGTTCCTGCAACCTAATTCTACTTCCTGTTAATTTCATATGAATTTCATATGAAAATGAGGAAAGAACAATCTATATCAGGATAACTGTGGATGTGGGTGGACAAAGGATCCCATTATTTCAGAGGCTGTGATGTACATTACTGCCTCCAGTGCATCAAGAGAAATCTGTATAAAGATCTCTGGGGAAGGAAATGAAGTGTGTGTCCCTCCTCCCACCATGCCTCAGAGAATTTCATACAATTTACTATTTCCTTGTCCAGAAAAAGAGAAGGCTCCTCACACTCAGTGAGTGAGGGAAAAGAATCACTAAAATGTATGTGTTTATACACACATGTACAGCCAGAGATCTAGCGTCACATGTGGACCTCAGAACTAAAGGGGTTGCTGATGCCTTCCCTGAGCCTGTATTTTTACAGTTTGCCATCACAAAATGCTCCAACGAAACAAAATAAAAATCAGCTAGCCACTTTATGTAAAAGCAAAAGAGGATCTAAAAACAAAAAAAGAAACATATAGAAAGTAGAAGGAAAGTAGAAGGAAGGCCAGGCTACAAAAGAAGAGTACAGACAAGTAGCAAAGAATTGCAGAAATGGTATTAGGAAGGCAAAAACTGAGAATAAACTGGGATTAGCAAGGGACACTAAAAGCAACAAAAAAGGATTCTTCAGGTACTTGCATAGCAAAAGACAGAAAAGAAACAGTGGCTCAGCTACTCAATAAGCATGGGAAAATGATAACAGGTGACAAAGAAAAGGCAGAAATGCTTAATTCTTACTTTAGCTCAATCTTTTCTTGAAAGACATTATATGACTCTCCAGACAAACATGAAGTACAAGTGAAGGCGACAGGATTGCAGCTTGAGATTGATAAACAAAGAGTCAAGGAATACCTTATTAATCTGAATGAGTTCAAATCTTCAGGGTCCAATGGATCACATCCAAGAGTACTGAAAGAACTGGTTGAAGAACTCTCAGAACCACTGTCTATTATTTTCTTGAAATCATGGAAGGAGGGATGAAGTGCCAGATGACTGAAGGAGGGCTAACATTGTTTCTATCTTCAAAAAGGGCAAAAAGGAGGAACCTGGGAACTACAGAACAGTCAGCCTGACATCAATCCTAGGGAAAACTCTAGAACATATTATAAAGCAGTCACTCTGCAAGTACGTTAAAACAATGTAGGAATAACCAGAAGCCAACATGGATCTGTCAAGAACAAATCTGCCAGACTAATTTTATCTCATTTTTTAATCAGGCAAACTCCCTGGTAGATGGTGGGAATGCTATAGAACAGGGGTCCCTGTGAACAGGTCTGCGGCCTAGGCAGGACCAGGTTGCGGACACAGATCTCCTGCCCCCCCACGAGCGTGCCCCACGCATGCGCGCAAGTGTGCTCCGCCCCCTGCGAAAGCCTTTGTCAATGTGCCCCATGATATTCTGATTAGCAAACTAACTAGGTGTGGACTGCATAGAAGAACTGTCAGATGGATATGCAGTTGGTTAAAGAATCATACTCAAAGTGTGCTTATCCATGCCTTCTTCTCATCTTGGGAGGTAACAAGTGGGGTACCACAAGGCTCAGTCCTGGGCCTTGTGCTCTTCAACATTTTTATTAATGACTTGGGTGAGGGGGTGACAAGGAATGCTTATCAAATTTGTGGATGGCACAAAATTGGGTGGAATAGCTATTGCTCTGGAACACAGAAAAAAATTCAAAATATCTTGACAGGCTTGAGCACTAGGCTGAAAACAACAATATGAAATTTAACATGGATAAGTGCCAAGTTCTACATCTGGGCTGGGGCAAATACACAGTCACAAGATGGGGGATACTTGGCTCAGTAATACTACATGTGAAAAGGATCTTGGAATTGTTGTAGATAACAAGCTGAATATGAGCCAACTGCAACAAAGGCAAATCCTAGTTTAAGCTGCATTTAACAGAAATATAGTCTCGAAATCCCCTGAAGTACTAGTCCCCCTCTATTCAGTACTGGTTAGGCTTCATCTTGAGTACTGTGTCCAGTTCTGGACACCACACTTTAAGAAGGATGTGGACAAACTGAAATAAGTTCAGAGGAAGGGAACAAGGATGATTAGGGGACTGGAATCCAAGCCCTATGAGGAACGACGGAAATAACTGGGCATGTTTAGCCTTTGAGAAAAGAAGACTAAGGAAAGATATGATAGCACTTTTCATACACTTGAAATGTTGTCATATAGAAGAAGGGCAGAATCTGTTCTTGATTATCTCACAGTGCAGGACACGTAATGATGGGTTCAAGTTACAGAAAGCCAGATTTCAGTTGAATATCAGGAAAAACATCCTAGCTGTTAGAGCAGTATGACAATGAAACCAATTACTTCGGGAGGTGTTCAGCGCTCCAATGCTGGAGGCATTCAGGAGAAAACTAGACTACTATCTGTCAGATACACTTTGATTTGGACTCCTGCATTGAGCAGGGGGTTGGACTCGATGGCAATATAGGCCCCCTCCAACTCCATTATTCTATGATTCTATGATAAGTACATTCTGACTTAAACATCTTGTCTGTTTCTGGGGTTGACTTTTGACATCCTCACTCCACTCTACACCCACCCACAACTCTTCAGGAGCTGTAACAAAAGCAGCTTCCAAAGCCCTGGAACTTCTGATTGCCTGATAAGGAACCTTTCACAATTTTCTCTGGTCACCAGCAAGAAAGAAAAAATTCAATTTTGCCTGGAAAGAATGTCTTCCCTGCTAAAATGAAAACATATTACAGATATAGAAATTGACTCTGGGCACATTTTAACAGCAATTCAGCAAGCAAACATTGAACTACCTATATAAGTGAATCACTATTTATGTAATAATCTGTTTTAAATTGGTATTTGCCATTTTATTTTCCTGCCTTAGTTAATATGCACACCATATCTGCCACCTTCTGTTTTGCTCTTTTTCCAAGAACTTCAAAGATTATTTTTTTAAAAAAAATAGTTTTATATAATCTGCTTCTCCAACTTGTCCACCTTATCCTTCCCCTTTTATTTTTCATGAAACCTTAAGAAATAATATTATTAAAAATACCAACTTATTATAGTACAGTTGGACAGAGGTAGGACAGGTGAAGGGCAACCACCATTTACATATCTTGAAAAGCTTTTTGATAATGCTTATTGCTGATCCTTGTTCTACATTCTCATTTCATGCACAAGATGAGATACTTCTTAAGACATACCAAAGGAAGCTATTAAAAAAGCTGGGGAAATCGATTAACGAAAATTGTGTTTCAGGAATTAATTACTAAAATGGGGAAGGATTTTCCAAAATAGCAACCACATTAGTCTGTCTCAAACTAACCACAAATAGCAACACACACCAGTTTTAGAAGAGTTGAACCTCCTAGGACACACTGTTATTTTTCTAGGAAACAGGAATTACAAAGGGGAACTCGAGAGAGACAATGGAAATTAGCTACATAAACAAGATCCAGTCCATCTCCAAAAGGCTAAATAAAAATCACGGCTTCTTAATGCATTACATAGTATTAACAACCCAGCTTTCTATAATACCTTATGGGCATAAAATAGTTTTCTTCGTTTTTTGAAAAAAACGTTACTGCTAAAAAGAATTATACAGTTTATAGTGAACCAGCAATGTTAAAACTTTTAAGAAAAACAGAAACTCTAAATAAATGCACAGAGCGGGCAAACCTGGACATAATATAATTAACAGTATCATAGCAGCTCAGTAGGTTTTTCTACAAGTTCACTTAATTTAATGGTGGCTGTGATACTGAACTATTCCAATTACTACTGATAATCAAAGGAAATCATACTTCAATAAACCATGAGCAACGGTTCTCCAATTTCAGGGCCCTCATATGTGCTGTTAATTTCTCCAAGTACCACCTTACCATGCTATTGCATGAGTGCAAGACTCACAAGTCCCTTCCACTGAGAAGCAATCAAGGATCTAGCTGCCTGACAAAGAATTAATATCAAGGATTTAAGCACACCCACCCACTCTTGTTTATAAACAGTGACAATAAACCCAACAAAGGCTATAAGAATACATTCTGACTCATCATGACAGAAATGTTTTGAAATATTTGTTCCCAAAAGGGATGAACCTTAGAACATGTCCACTACATATGGTAATAAAATCCAATTTCCTGGCATCCGCTCCAACATTTTGAATTATAGTATGATTTATATGGGTGAGATGTTTAAGAGAGATACAATCAATACACAAATTTGTAAGTATGCTCTCCAATTTTGGTAGAAATACTAAATGAGAGTTTGTCCCACTGAGAGTTCCAGCAGGCATCAGTGATGGTAACATTAAGATCATTCTCCCGTATAAAGTTAGCTCCTAAGGAGGATCCATAATTAATATCAATCTAGATGGCATATGATTTAAAAACTAATCCTCTCTGCTTTTCTTTAGTAGCTAATATCAAGCTAAAATCAATCAAGAGTAGCAGAATAGCCTATATCTTAACCAAAGGTATTTCAGTAAAATGTGTCATTTGAACCAGCTAAAATCAGGAAGTAATAACCTCACACAGTTGATCTAAGGGTTTGTGTGTGCCACCAAGTCCTCCATAGGTAGGGGGGCATCAAAAAGTCCCAGTGGTTTGGACATTAAGGCAGAATCCAAAGTTGTGAACCAACAGAACTTCATTCAAGAAACTAGTAACTTGACATAACTTTTCTCCTTTTCTCTTCTTTTGGCTAGATTATGGTTCCAAAGAACAGAAACAGTTGTTTCACCCTCCCTTAAGTGTACAATGTTTCCCCAAAGTCTTAGTTCTGTCCATGTCACTGCCCACAATCGCAAAAAAGTGAGCCAGTCTCTGGACAGCTAGCATCTGACTCTAAACAGTGAAGGCACTCAAATTACTGCTTTCTTCTCCAATAGTGTGGAGATGCAGGAACAGGATCCAGGTTCTGCAGGCCCAGAATAACTTGTGCCAGTGTCTTTCTCACTTTTTTGGATCATCGATCTCTAACAATGACCCTGGAGTTTGCACCTGACAGCTGGCAGTGCTACTGGCTTCTTGCATAGGTTAAGGGGGATGCAAGTTAACTCCATTGTACACTGATGTTGAAGGCACAGGGGAAGGCCTGACCCTGGGTCCCATTTGGACCCTTAACAAAATAGCAACGTGGATCTTAAAGTGTTCCCCCCAAAAAGATCATTATATCTATACAAACCTTTGTATTTCCATTATTTTAAAGTTATATATTTGTCCATGTAAAAAATCCAATGGGTGTGAGAGAAAGGGTATCAATGGGAAGGGGATGTAACTAGTTTATGAAACCATAACTCAAATCCAGTAGTAAATCACAGGTAGAGTAGTCTCATTGAATCAGTAGTGATTTAGGGAATCAACTCCTCTATAAATTCCATTGATTGAATGAGTCTGTCCTAGTTGCAACTTGGGTCAATGACATAATGATTTATTCCTCGTTTTATCCTTCTTCAAGTGCTTCAAGTAATTAATGGTTTGGTAGTCCTATTTCCATGTTAATGAGCCATTGTCACTTTGTCTATTATCTGTATAGTCACTTGGCCATGGCTCTCACCACCACAGGGATATATAGAGAGGACACAGTATTTGCACTCCCATTGTTTAAGAAGTAGATTTGATCCACAGAAGCCAACACTGAATTAAATCTGTTAGTCTTTAAAGTGCCTCAATATTTTGCCATTTTTCACCCATCTCCTTGTTTTCCTTTTCCTTTTTAATTCTGCCACCATGGTAAAGGATGAAAGAACCATACAGCAAGCCCTCTAGTTACTAAGATTTCACTGCAAACTGCTTATCATTCAAACATATTGCCATGATACTGGGAATCATTTTGGATATTTGGAAACCATCGGTACTTGCAAAGAATCATAATACATCCTTGCATATGATGCCTCATATTAACACTTTACTGTAGCCTACCATATTCAGAAAAAGGCCCCTCCATCCCCACACAAATCCACATACACACAGTTTTCACCCCCAGTCTTCCTAGGAATCAGGAACTGCCTCAGTTATACTGAAGACAGATAAACTCTTCTCGCCCCGCCCCCCAGAGAACTGAAGGTGGCATGCAAGCCTGATTACTTGTTTGTGAAAGACAACCTCTCTTACATCACAATACTGAAATCTTTAGTCAGACATCAGAAACAAGGTTCCCTCTAAGGTGCATGACTGTGCGAGAGTGTGTGACTCTGCCCCCTCCACACAGCTTTCTTCCTCCGCCATGCACCCACAGCAATTGTTTCCAGACCCTTTTGTTCCGGTCATAATGGAACCCTGTGTCGGGGGGGGGGGGCTGACTTGCACGTGCAGCAGGGCAGACTTGTGCACGGGGGGGTGGAGTCCTGCCCAGTGGGGCTGAAAATGAGAGAGAACATTGATCGAGAAGGGGTTTCTGTTTAGTAAAGTGTCCTCTTTTGCACTGGCTGCTCCTGCAGAAATGCATTGCACACAATGGACAGGGGATATCTGCGCAATCGTACTGGTGATCACCACCCCCGGGCACATTGGCATACCAGGGATTCAATGTATCTTCCCAAAGAAATAAAAAATATTATTACTCACCAGTAATGTAATGGCGGCGGCCCTCTGGTGACATACTTTTACTAACGTATTGATGTATTGGGCATGAAAAGTGAAAAAAAAAATGTGTGTGCCGCAGTAACAGCGGCCACCTTCCTGGTTTCAATTCTGAAAAGCAGCAGGACAGGTTGTGCACACAGGCAATCCCGGTAAGGAATGCACCAGTACAACAAAGATACAACACAATCCTCCTGGCGATCGGGAAATGTTCTGCAGTTACATCGGTGGTCGGGAAAATGTCTCAATCTTGACTGTGCATCATGTGACTAGAAAGCAACAAACTAACTGGGGGATAACTAGAGGACATTTCCCTCATGTGACCAGGGCCTCTATTAACATTATGGCATGTATCTTAGTCACCACATACCACTTAGCAATCAAAAATCTAGTTTGAGCCATAATGATATCATCTCAGCTATTTCTGAAGGAGCAGAAGAGTACACTTTTATGTAATATGTTTTCACATACGATCAGTTATTCAGGAGGTTTAGTTACTTGTTCCCCATTTTGAACAACTAAATAAAAGGCAGAACTTACAGCTGTCCAAGCTTCTCTTTTGCATCGAGAACACAACCATCCATCATGGATTTCATGGGAAGGAACACCATAGCAACCTGTAATAAAAAAACTGAGGTGATAAACATATTCTGTACTTCACTATCTTTCTTGCTAAATAGAGAACTGAACTATTAACAAAAGACACTAGATTTGCATAATCCAAAGGGGGGAGGAATTGCAACTATAAACTAGCTTTTCACCCCATACCAATCTTCATCATTTTGAGAACACATAAATGTGGGTGTGAAGAACAAACACAACAGTTTTTAAAAAATTGCCAAATGTGCAGGTCATAGGTGTAAGTTTTAGATTTTGTTTCTAGGGTTGATTTGGAACATCTCTCTCAATCTTGTAAGAAAATGTCTTGTTTTTTCCCATCCCCCTATATCAAAACACTGGGTTTGTATTCTGTGAGGTTGGGGGGGGGGGGGGGGAAGTCAAGAACGAACATTTCCTAAGAGTTATCTGATACATTTTCCTAAGAATTGTCCTGATTGTAGCTGAAACACTATCGATGCTAGTAACAGTTCCCATTCTCAAAATCATCGGTTACCTTTAACTATGCTAGCCTGTCAGACTAGTAATCCACAGTACTTATCCATGTGGTGAAGTACAATCTAAACACAGTAGCAGTAATGCTTCATAACAGATGCTGTTCTTACAGCTGTTGTTTTGTGCACATTTAAATGAGAAAATAGATTAAGCCTTTTGATCTTTTAGGCAAAAGTATGCACTCTGTATCAAAAAATGAATAGGACTGAGCAGGATTCCTCAAGGAGTTAAACTACATTTCAACTACATTGACAAAATTTATACAACTTAGAATATTTCATCTTCTGGCACAAGTTATTCCATACATTCAAATGTATAAATGGCATAATGCTTTTGTTCTGTACTCTTATAGCAACTCAAAATATTATGGAAAATTTTTATTCATAGATTATGACAACACAAAAGTGTTCAGTGCAGATACAATATTTTAAGTTCAGCAACTGTGACATTTACTTGCATGGACCTGTACACAACACTTTGCACAGGATATCAGCAGACTTGTTCCATCTTCTTCAATAAAGCCATTAGATGGATAGTTTTCAGTGTTCTCCTCACTATACATAAAACATATCTCTGGGATAAGTGGTTTTGTCTTTTCGCTGGCCACAAATATTTCTCCTTCTTTTGTTTCTGAGAAAGTATAGGCTTCTTCAGTAGATGTGTCACCCTGAAAAATATATTAAAGTAGGAGGATTTTTGATCTTTTTCTTTTGTTTGGTACATTCTCCATTCTCTTTAAGTGACAATAAATCCAGTTCATGTTGCTACTAAAATATCCATCACTGGTAATTTTTTAGATGATTTACTATTTTTGTAGTAGTAAAATACAAAATCAAGTTTAACATGCTCAGTGGATTATTGGGGCAAGAGTCATTTAAGGACTGGCAACAGAGTATTCAATATATGTTATCAACAGGGCTACAGCAACTACAAGGAGGGATGGCTCAGCTACATGTACAAATGACATGTATTAAATGTAAAAATTTAAAACACATACAATGAAACAGACATTCAGGGAACTGTTTATTCTCATTTCGTTGTTGCAATTTTTTCAGTCATGTGTCTGAGCAACCAGACTAGCAAAATAAGTCTGCGTTACCTGTCAGTGACCAATCACAAAACAAAGCATTAAATGAAAAATATGGGGAGGAAGAAAACAACATGCTATAACAAACAAATGAAATTTGCTGCTAGTCATTGTAGGCCAGTGGCTGTCAACCAGTGGTTTACATACCAGAGGTGGAACAGAGAAGTAGTCTAGTTTGGACACAGGATATTTTATAACAATTACTAAGAATTTACTCTTCCTCAGTCCTTAAAAGTTCCCAGTCTTCACATTTGCAATATTATCTGTACATTAACAACAAGCTCGAAAAAATGCAGCCAACTGATAGCAGTGAATTTATTCCAAATTTATTAATTTTTTTGAAATTCTACACTTATTCTAAAAAACAAAAACCCTCAATGCTATTTTCGGGGGGGAAACCATGATAAAACACCAATGGCAGTAATAAAGAACATTAAAAGCAGTCAGTAAAATAATCAGGAAGACACCTAGGGGAGCATATGAGTCTTTAATATATGGTGGAAACACCCACACTAGGAGCTACTTGATTGACACAATTTTTTTTAGAATATACCCCTGTTTATGTGTCATAAATGGTTCCGCCAGAGCTTCTTTTGTTTTTTTGGTTGTTTGCTCTTGAAAGAGCTCAGAAACAGAATGAGCTAGAAAGGGTGAAAATAGCATGGATACTACTGATTTCCTAACATAAAGACTCGAGGGAACACCACTTCTAAATACAGACTAAGTGTATCCTCTAGCTCAGGGGTCTCCAAACGTTTCAGCATGAGGGCCAGCCACATCATATATTTTACACATTTTTAAGGGCCAAAGGAACACACGCACGCATGGGCTGAAGGGAACAGACCTGAGCCTGTGGATCTGAGCCTGCAGCATTCAATGGGCTGGATATAAAGGCAAGGCGGGCCGGATGTGGCCCGTGGGCTGTATTTTGGAGACCCCTGCTCTACCTTGACCTTTACATGTTTTTAGGTAAGGGACAGCAGCCAAAGGCCATCTCTCTAGCTGATTTTCACACCCAAGGAAGCTTCCTTTCTCATTCCATCGCCATACGCTGCAAGAGACTGACAATATTACTTTCATATTAAAAATGGAATAAAATAGGAAGCAGTTTGTGGTGCTCACACACTTTCACTATCTGTGTGTGCAACAGCTCTAACACCTTCCCACTTCTACCCTAATTTTTGGATTGCCATTTAAACTTGTGAACAGCAAGTCTTTGTCTTGGATTTTCTCTATTACTAAATGAGGCAAACAACCAATGTTTTCTTTTACAACGCTGCTATGATTCTGCCAAACCTAAGAGCTTATATCATACTGCTCTTTTAAAATTAAAAACATTTTAAATCCAACTTTGTTTAATTTTGGTGATACTACATAAAGCATGTGCCATAGCACTGACACATTAACCAGTAGTATATGTGGGTATGATACCTTATGCTGTTACTTATAAAATAAGAAACAGTTATTTAAATTCCAGAAGAGTTTTATTTTTTAAAAAAAAAAACTCCACAAAGGGATGAAAAGATTCAGTGAGTAAGTAAAAACAAAATATAAGAACAATGTTTCAAGTTGTCAGGTTCTTCAGCGCACAACCAAAGATCTTTACTTTTCTTCTTTATAATATACAATTCTTTATAATTTCTATTCTCTCTCTCTCTGCACACAAACACACATACACACAACTGCCTTAACACAAGTACTTACAAGACAACACCTTTATTCACTTCTTCTCAAAACAAATGAAACTTCATAACTTTTCTTTTAAAGAAGGATTTCACATTTTAAACCCCGCACAGCCACACACAGAAGACTACATCTCAATAGATTACCATATTTTTCAGTGTAAAAAATGACACTTTTTCCTAAAATAATTAGGGGATAAATTGAGGGTCGTTTTATACACGGAAGGAGGCAGAGGCAAAGGAGCACTTGCACGTGCTCGGGCACCTCTTGCTGCTGCCGCCGCCACCACCACCCATTGCCTCCTCCAGTATGACTGCCGGGGCTCACCTCCAGCTCATGCCACTGCGTTGTCCCCTCCAGTGGCGGAGGCAGCAGCAGCAGGAGGCGGAGGCAGAGGCAAAGGAGAATTCACACTCAGGCGCCTCTTGCTGCTGCCCATTGACTGCTGCCACCTGATTGCCTCCTCCAGAGCTCACGTCACCGCCTTGTCCCTTCCGGTGGCAGGGGCAGCTGCTGCAGCAGGAGGCGGAGACAGAGGCAAAGGAGCAGTGGCACGCGCTCGGGCGCCTCTTGCTGCCGCCGCCGCCGCCACCCATTGCCTCCTCCAGTGCGACTGCCGGGGTTCACCTCCAGCTCACGTCGCTGCGTTGTCCCTTCTGGTGGCGAAGGCGGCAGCAGCAGGAGGCGGAGGCAAAACAGTACTTGTGCACGCTCCGGCACCTCTTGCTGCTGCCTATTGACTGCTGCTGTGGCATTGCTTCCTCCAGCGCTCCCTTCAGGCAGGGGACAAGGCGGCAACGATGATGTGAGCTGGAGGTGAGGCCCAGCAGTCTCAATGGAGGAGGTGATTGGGCGGCGGAGGCAGCAGCAGCAGGAGATGGAGGTGGAGGAGCAGTTGCCCATTAACTGCTCCTCCGCCTCTGGCAAGGGTCAAAATTAGGGGGTTGTCTTATACATTGGGGGGGTCGTATACACAGAAAAATACGGTATTTGGATGTGGCAGTGGAATAATGTGGCTTTAAGGGGAAGATGGAACACCAAAAAAGTTTGAGCTCTTGCAGCCCTCTGCCTGTTGGGTAAGGTTTTTCTAATGGGAGTTTTCTAATGCAATGGATCAAGAGTGGAAAGAGAGCCATTTTGCAACAGTTGGGGAAGACTATGGGAAAAAGAATACTATTGCAATCAGTGTATCCCAGTGCAGGATCATTTTTGTTTATTATTACAAATCCTCAGGGGGTGGGGCCATCTATTTGCTTATGCTAATGTATTACTGCTATTTGATATGTCAAAGATTCTGTGAAAAGCAAAGGCAGAAATGGCACTAAATTCAAAGTTAAGCTATAAGATGATAATAATTTAAACAACAAAAGTCAAGGAAATGCCCATTGAAACTTAAGTCTGGAGCAAGGTGACAAGAAGGATGTCCTTCACAATGATGACACCTGCTGATTAAATGCTTGCTCTACATACACCCACACTTATATTGCTTTCTATTTAGGGCCGTGCCAAAGGTGTTACGGTATTTCTTGTTGTTCACAGGCTATAGACAACATTCTATTGTTCTAAGTTATGTATTTTACCAATAATTGAATGTATAAAATGTTGTAATATCTATATTTTTCAGTCTTTTAATTTTTCTTGGTTCTGGTAGTACTGGTAGTGATTTTAGCTTCTCTTACTTGCTGGCTGTTATAGCTCCTGTGATTATAGGCCATAGTCACAGTACTACGTTGAGAGAGAGTTAGATGAATTGCATTCTATCATTATAAACAGAAAAAGGATAGGGTAAATTCTACAACTTATATTTCAAGAATAACTCAGCCCACTGAACTGAAACTTGGCAGAATAAAGTTAATCTGACAGTGATCTGTACTATTTACGACAAGCCAGCACACCCTGCCAAGAGAGACCACTCCTGAGAAACATCTGCCAGGTGGAATGTCTCATCCAGCTTTGCTATTTTGCTGCCACAGTTGCTATGTGGAACCTCAGAACTGTAAACTGTGTACTGTACTTTCCTGCAGGACTGGGCCCCTAGGATGTGCAACTCAGCATCTCCCTTTCAAGCCATCCCTGCCCATCCAACTCGCAGCTTGCATCACTGCTTTGGAGCCGGGGAACATGAGGCTATGTAGCTCCTTCAGAGTGTGGAGTCATCCATTTGGGGAAAGTGAGTTGGGTGCAGAGTCGAGGGTGAGGGCCAGTGCCCTTCTCTGAAAAAGGGAAGGAATAGGAAGGACTTTGTCATTGCCTATAGTCCTGCCACAATCCTGTATGTTTTTAACTACTACTAGAACTGCAGACTGTTGCCAGTCAAGAGAGAAAAGTGTTAACAGAAGTGAGAGGGATGACATGAATGAGCGAGTTGGTATTAAATCCATTTTGGGCAGGGGGAGATATTGAATGGGCAGCAGTGTCCGTACTATGCAAAGAAGGTCCACAACCAAGTGTTGGTTGTCCCCAACCTGTACCCCTTGGCTAAATTTTTTTATTGCTAAATGTTACGTCAGTGGAGGGAAGGTCAACAGCCATTCAGGAATTGATCATGGACAAACATGCTGATCTGGCTTGTATTACAAATCCATGGCCAGACAAAGGCTAGTGGTATTAATCTCTCCCAGCTCTATTTACTATGTTTTCCGAGCATTATCAGGCAAGACCAGAGGACTGGAGAGATCGAGTTGCAGTGGTCTGTCATGACCCCATCCCTTTATTAGTAACCTGTCCCATTTGCTGGGTTTGGGTGTGTATACCTGAAGGTGAGTCCCTGGGACAGAACAAAGATGCTATTGGTATACCACCCATCCATATAATCAACAGTTTCCCTTCCTGACCTAGCTGTATTGATCTCAGATTTTATGCTGGAGTCCCCTTGGTTACTGGTGCTGGGGTAACTTCAATATGTACACTGAGGCCATGTTGTCAGGGGCAGTTCAGGATTTCATTTCCTCCATGACAACCTTGAGTCTACTCCTATTAGTATCTGGTCCCACTCAAGCTGTAGGGCACACTCTGAGCACAGTTTTTTGTACCAGGCAGAACAGCCTAACTTCACAATTCTGGCAGCACAGCATCTGCTCACAGCTGCCCTGCATAGCTGCTTCATGTGTCAAGGGCCAATTATGCACTGGCCCAGAGGAAGAAAATATAGACCACTCAACAGGAAAAATCTGCACTTTGCAGATAAAATCTCTCAAATCTGTTCCAACTTGTAACAGTCCCAGTGGATGTAACTTTCATACAATCATAGAAACATAGAATAATGGAGTTGGAAGGAGTCTATAAAGCCACCAAATCCAATCCCCTGCTCAATCCAAATCAAAGTATATGTGACAGATGATTGTCAAGGTTTTCTCTTGAATGCCTCCAGTATTGGAGCACCTCCCAAGATAATTGGTTCCATTGTCGTACCATTCTAACATTTAGGACGTTTTTCCAGATATTCAACTGAAATCTGACTTCCTGTAACTTGAATCCATTATTATGTGTCCTGCACTCTGGGATGATTGAGAACAGACTGTACCCCTCCTCTGATGATCTTTCAAGTATTTGAAGAGTGCTATCATATCTCCTAGAACTGGACACAGTACTCAAGATGAGGCCTAACCAGTGCCAAATAGAAGGGAATTTGGATACTTTCTATTGTTTCAAGAAAATAATAGACAATGGTTCTGAGAGTTCTTCAGCCAGTTCCTTCAATATTCTTAGATGCAGTTCATTGGGCCCTGAGAAGCTGCACTCATTCAAAGTAATATGGTATTCCTTGACTATTTGTTTATCAATCTCAAGCTGTAATCCTGTCCTCACAACTTTTATTTCACATTTACCTGGAGGGTCATAGACGGTCTTTGGGAAAAGATCAAGCTTCAATAAGAATTGAACACTTCTGCCTTTCCTTTGTTATCTGTTACCATTTTTCCAACCCCACTAAACAGCTGAACTATTATTTCTTTTCTGTAGGTGTGCCTGCATTGGAATGCCAAATTGGAAGGACTAGTCTTTGCTTTGATTTGCTTTGATGTCTGTGTTTCATTTAAAATCATAATCAGTGCTTGCACAGGGGTAGTAGAACATTTCAGGAGTTCAGTGTTCACACTGGACACATTGTGATTAGCGTTCCAGCTCACAGTCCATCTTCTTTCCTTTCTTTCTCTTGTCCTGCCTTTGGCTTTTCTTTATGTTTGTTGTAGTTTGGTTTTCAAATACACACATTCCATGACATCTTCTTTCAGTTCATCTTGCTTGCTTCTTTTTCCTGTCCCTTTTTTTAAAAAAATGTATGTGCAGAGGTGATCCAGTGCTAAATTCAAAGGCAATAAAATAAAAATTAAAAGAAAATCAGAGGATGATCAGGGAGAGGAGAGAACATGTGGGAGTGTTCACTGGATCTCACTGTTACACCCCATCTTAACATGCACCTCTAAGAAAACTACTTTCAATCAAACATCCCATTAAACATTTTAACATGAACCTATCTATATACAATAGTCTGAACATACAAGGGCTTGAAAAATCTAACATTAATTAAGCAGTTTATCCAAGGGGTTACAGCTTAGAAAGTAACAGGACACTAAAAAACTGTGACACCCCATCTTAACATGCAGCTCTAAGACAACTACTCTCAATCAAATATCCCCATTAAATTTTAACATGGACATATACACCACACCACAGTTATTTTTAGTTGCAATTGTTTTTATATTTATTACATTAATAAATGTAATAAATGTGTGTAAAAAAATGTGTGTAAAAAAATGTGCCTGGAAGTGAAAGGAAAGTCCGATGCTGCAAAGAAAAATACTGCACAGGAACGTGGAATGTAAGATCTATGAACCTTGGTAAGCTGGATGTAGTCAAATAGGAGATGGAAAGAATAAACATTGACATCCTGGGCGTCAGTGAACTAAAGTGGACAGGAATGGGCGAATTCAGTTCAGACGATTATCATATCTATTATTGTGGGCAAGAATCCCGTAGAAGAAATGGAGTAGCCCTCATAGTCAACAAAAGAGTGGGAAAAGCTGTACTGGGATATAATCTCAAAAATGATAGAATGATTTCAATACGAATCCAAGGCAGACCTTTCAACATCACAGTAATCCAAGTTTATGCACCAACCACCAATGCTGAAGAGGCTGAAATTGACCAATTCTATGAAGACTTACAACACTTTCTAGAACTGACACCAAAGAAAGATGTTCTTCTCATTATAGGGGACTGGAATGCTAAAGGAGGGAGTCAAGAGATAAAAGGAACAACAGGTAAGTTTGGCCTTGGAGTTCAAAACGAAGCAGGGCAAAGGCTAATAGAGTTTTGTCAAGAGAACAAGCTGGTCATCACAAACACTCTTTTCCAACAACACAAGAGGCGACTCTACACATGGACATCACCAGACGGGCAATACCGAAATCAGATTGATTATATTCTCTGCAGCCAAAGATGGAGAAGCTCTATACAGTCAGCAAAAACAAGACCTGGAGCTGATTGTGGCTCTGATCATCAGCTTCTTTTGGCAAAATTCAAGCTTAAACTGAAGAAAGTAGGAAAAACCACTGGGCTAGTCAGGTATAATCTAAACCAAATCCCTTATGAATACACAGTGGAAGTAAAGAACAGATTTAAAGAACTCAATTTGGTGGACAGAGTGCCTGAAGAACTATGGATGGAGGCTCGTAACATTGTACAGGAGGCAGCAACAAAAACCATCCCAAAGAAAAGGAAATGCAAGAAAGCAAAGTGGCTGTCCAACGAGGCCTTACAAATAGCAGAGAAGAGAAGAGGAACAAAATGCAAGGGAGATAGGGAAAGTTACAGAAAATTGAACACAGACTTCCAAAGAATAGCAAGGAGAGACAAGAGGGCCCTCTTAAATGAACAGTTCAAAGAAATAGAGGAAAAGAATATAAAGGGTAAAACCAGAGATCTGTTCAAGAAAATTGGAGATATTAAAGGAACATTTTGTGCAAAGATGGACATGATAAAGGACAAAAATGGGAGGGACCTAACAAAAGCAGAAGACATCAAGAAGAGGTGGCAAGAATACACAGAGGAATTGTACCAGAAAGATCTGGATGGCCCGGACAACCCAGATAGTGTGGTTGCTGACCTGCAGCCAGACATCTTGGAGAGTGAAGTCAAATGGGCCTTAGAAAGCATGGCTAACAACAAGGCCAGTGGAGGTGATGGCATTCCAGTCGAACTATTTAAAATCTTAAAAGATGACGCTGTTAAGGTGCTACACTCAATATGCCAGCAAGTTTGGAAAACTCAGCAGTGGCCAGAGGATTGGAAAAGATCAGTCTACATCCCAATCCCAAAGAAGGGCAGTGCCAAAGAATGCTCCAACTACTGTACAATTGCACTCATTTCACACACTAGCAAGGTTATGCTCAAAATCCTACAAGGTAGGCTTCAGCAGTATGTGGACCGAGAACTCCCAGAAGTACAAGCTGGATTTCGAAGGGGCAGAGGAACTAGAGACCAAATTGCTAACATGCGCTGGATTATGGAGAAAGCCAGAGAATTCCAGAAAAACATTTACTTCTGCTTCATTGACTATGCAAAAGCCTTTGACTGTGTGGACCACAGCAAACTATGGCAAGTCCTTAAAGAAATGGGAGTGCCTGACCACCTTATCTATCTCCTGAGAAACCTATACGTGGGACAGGAAGCAACAGTTAGAACTGGATATGGAAACACTGATTGCTTCAAAATTGGGAAAGGAGTACGACAAGGCTGTATATTGTCCCCCAGCTTATTTAACTTATATGCAGAATACATCATGCGAAAGGCTGGACTGGAGGAATCCCAAGCCGGAATCAAGATTGCCGGAAGAAATATCAACAACCTCAGATATGCAGATGATACCACTCTGATGGCAGAAAGTGAGGAGGAATTAAAGAACCTCTTAATGAGGGTGAAAGAGGAGAGCGCCAAAAATGGTCTGAAGCTCAACATCAAAAAAACTAAGATCATGGCCACTGGTCCCATCACCTCCTGGCAAATAGAAGGGGAAGATATGGAGGCAGTGACAGATTTTACTTTCCTGGGCTCCATGATCACTGCAGATGGTGACAGCAGCCACGAAATTAAAAGACGCCTGCTTCTTGGGAGGAAAGCGATGACAAATCTAGACAGCATCTTAAAAAGCAGAGACATCACCTTGCCGACAAAGGTCCGCATAGTCAAAGCTATGGTTTTTCCTGTAGTGATGTATGGAAGCGAGAGCTGGACCATAAAGAAAGCTGACCGCCGAAGAATTGATGCTTTTGAATTGTGGTGCTGGAGGAGACTCTTGAGAGTCCCCTGGACTGCAAGGAGAACAAACCTATCCATTCTGAAGGAAATCAACCCTGAGTGCTCACTGGAAGGACAGATCCTGAAGCTGAGGCTCCAATACTTTGGCCATCTCATGAGAAGAGAAGACTCCCTGGAAAAGACCCTGATGTTGGGAAAGTGTGAAGGCAAGAGGAGAAGGGGACGACAGAGGATGAGATGGTTGGACAGTGTCATCGAAGCTACCAACATGAATTTGACCGAACTCCGGAAGGCAGTGGAAGACAGGAGGGCCTGGCGTGCTCTGGTCCATGGGGTCACGAAGAGTCGGACACGACTAAACGACTAAACAACAACAACAACATTAAATATGATATACACAGCGCTGTTTTATTTTAATCCTCTTGACCCACAGAAGCAACTTTCAGTTCTTTTTTTTTCTGCACTCCTTTTGGCAGATTTTCTTTTAATGAATGGACATCACTCCTATCCCCTCTGAAAGAGCTGCTCTCACTCACTTCTCTCTGTTCCTCCACCTCCACCTCTGGAGAACTGATGTCAGCCCTTCAGACCCAGGTGTTAATGCACCTCAAAGAGGCCTGACTGAAGCAAGTGCATGGTGCACACCGGGAATGCTAATGCCCAAGATGACAGCAGGATTGAAAAGTTATTGCGGTGGCAGTGGCACCTTTCACTTCACTGAGTCTCCCACTCATCCAGATGCAGCAATGGCAACACAGTGAAGGGAGACAGTGGAGAGATACCTCCGACCCCCACCTGAGTCATGGAGGAGGAAGGCATAAGGGGCAAATAGGTGAGGGAGGAAAAATTGGGTGGGGGTGGGACACTTCTCACATTTTATCTTGTAGAGACAAATTGACAGGGGCCCCCATAATTGTGTAGTATTACATTAATATTAAGTTACAATTATATTCTGAAATATATGTTTTTAATATGTTTCCTTTACCCTACAACAACAACAACAACAACAACAACAACAACAACAATAATAATAATAATAATAATAATAATAATAATAATAATAATAATAATAATAATAATAATTTATATTGTGCTCTATACCAGAGCGCATTCCAATAATAAAAATGCATTTTTATGCAAATGTGGCAGGTGGGTTGCAAGTTACCTTGGCTTTTATAAAAGGGAGCCACAACTCGAAAAATGTTGGAAAACACTGAAGTCTGAACTTTGAAGGATTCACAAAACTCTAACATTAATTAAGCAAATTAACCCAAGGAATGACATCTTGGAAAGTAACAAACTGAAACTCCAACTGAACTGACTCAAAAATCCCCGAGATGGGGTAGTATTCTTGTATGTGCAGCCAGGAAAAAGCCACAGGAGGAGTTGGTGGATGTGTTGGCTGGAGACCAGGATGCTTGGGAAGAATTGCAGGTGTCCTCTAATATGGTTCAGGAGGACTCAGAGAGTGGGTATGTGCCAGTGCATAGGTACCAGGAGTGTTTGCAGACAAGGCAGGTAGAACTTCCCTGGCTTTCAACCAAGTATCCTCTCTGGGGATCCCTAGTAGTTTTGGGGAGGAGAGGTGAATGCTGGCACTACATATATGCCCCCGTCTTTACAACAACATATTCAGGGGGGAAAGCCCAATCAAAACCTCCCAGCATGAAAAAGTTGCAGCCCTCTACAGGCAGAGAAAAAGAGCAGGCTTGGCAGAAAAAAGGATGGACCAATTTGATTCAGCTTTGTCTGTCATGCAGACTGGGGGGAAAAACTCACCCTTCTAATTCATCCATTTTATAAGCAGAGCAAATCCTGTGGTATTTGACCATGTATTCACCTTCTCTGTCTTTTCATCATCATCATCACCTTTATTGGCATAAAAATGTACAGCAAACAGCAGTCTTCAAATAAATGGGGGATATATACCCCATATGAAACAGATCAAAAAGCCTCAATGCAAGCAGAATATAGCAGTACATAGTTAGTTTCAAGGTAACACTAACCATTGTTCATAATCTGTAACCTATACAGAAAGGAATAATTAATTATATCCAATAAGATTAGACAGGTGGGTTTGTTGAAAATTGAGTTCTACGCCGCTGAATAAATAAACAAATAAATTTGGCCGTCTGTCTGGTGTAGGTTTTATTCACACCTACCAGAAGATTGTACAAGATTACCTCCTCTGCCTGTCCAGTAAAAAGTAACAAGGATTGATTCCAGTTCTGAAGAGCGAATGTCACTGTACATGGCACAGTAGAGAAGCATATGCTCTCTGTCTTTTGTTATACACACATCTGAAGAATGCTTTTTTTGTTGCTTTTAGTATCTCTTGCTAACCTCAGCTCATTCTCAGTTTTTGCCTTCCTAATGCCATCCCTGCAATTCTTTGCTACATCTGTACTCTTCTCCTTTGTAGTCTGGCCTTCCTTCCACTTCCTATATGTGTCCTTTTTTTGTTTGTTTTCAGGTCCTCTCCAAGCTTTTTGTGAAGCCACATTGGTCTTTTCTTTCTTTCTTTCTTTCTTTCTTTCTTTCTTTTCTTTCTTTCTTTCTTTCTTTCTTTCTTTCTTTCTTGCTAGCTAGCTAGCTAGCTAGCTAGCTAGCTATCTTCCACCTTTTTTTCTTGTTGGAATTGTTTGTAGTTGTGCCTTTAGAATTCCCACCCATCTTGGACTCCTTTTCTTGATATGATCTCCTGCCATAGTGCTTTACCTATCATTATTCTGAGTTTATTAGAATTGGCTTTTCTAAAATCCTGCGTACACATGTGGCTACACCCAGTTTTTGTTTCCTTTGAAATAAAAAACTCCAGTATAATATGGTTGGTAGTAGACTCCAATTACCAAGTTCCTCTTATTTTTCACCCCAGTTACATTAATCCTGATGCTATCGATGGGACAAAAAAGCTCATCCTCTTGTATTTCTGTGCAAGAATATGTACTTTTGACATAGACTGCAACTCCACCTCCCTTTCTATTCTTTCTGTTCTTTTTGAACAATTCATATCCATCAATCGCTGTATTCCATTTGGGAGTCCTCCTGCTAAGTTTCAGTTAACTCCATCAAGTCACATTTACTCCCTTGAGCTAAGATTTCCAGTTCTTGTTTGTTTCCCATAATCCCAGCATTCATATAGGGGTACCAGAGACTGCAACTAGTGGTCTGCTTTTCTTCATACATTTTCATGCAAACTATTACTGCATCCTATTAGAGTGCTTTCTCTGTTTTTCTTATTGTGCATAAGCCTTCATCTGTCTTTACCTCTGAGTCTGCATCTCCCTCCCCACTTCCAATTCAGTTTAAAGCCCTCCTGATGAAGTTCTTCATGCTATGGCCAAACACATCCTTCCCAGTCCATGTGAGATGTGAGGTACAACCCATCACTTTGGCTCTTGCTTGTCCAGTATTCATGGATTAAGGATGGCTAAATGAGTAAACAGAGAGGTGAAAGCCAGGATTCCAATCTGCCTAAACGAGGCAGTTGTAAGTCTACTGTTGAAAAAGTACTCTCTGAACCTAACCATGCTGAATAACTGCTGGCCAGTCTCCAGTATTCCATTCTTGGTCAACACGTCTGAGCATGTGGTGGCCTCTCCACTCCAGAAATTCCTGGATGAAACATATTATTGAGATCCATTTCAACCTGACTTCATGCCTGGGTATGGGACACAAATTGATTTGAATGCATTGGTGGATGAACTACAACAGGAACCAGCTGGGGGAGTATGCACCTGTTGCTTCTGCTGGATATTTCAGAAGCTTTAAATATCATTTACCATGGTATCCTTCTGGGTCATCTCTTTGGGATGGGATTTGGTTGCACCGTTTTATAATGACACTGGTCCTTCTTGGAGTTCTAATCTCAGAAAAGTGGTGTTGGGGACTCCTGTTCCAACACCTCGGCTGTTGACATATAGTGTCCCTCAGGGCTCTGTCTTGCGTCCCCTATGCTATTTATCATATGCATAAAGAACACTGGGACAGGTTGTCTGGAGTTTCAGTATTCAGTGCCACTGAAATGCTGGTGGTACCCTACTCTATTTCACCTTTCCATCTAAATCCAATGAATCTGTTCTGTTACTACACCAGTGTCTAGTGTCAGTATTGGACTGGATGGGGGTGAACAAGCTGAAACTTAATATAGACAAGACAAAGGTGTTCCTGGTCAGTTGAAAGCCAGATCAGGGAATAAGATTCAGCCTGTGCTGAATGGGGTTACATTTCCCCTGAAAACTCAGATTTGTAGCTCGGGTATACTCCTTGATAGACTCCTAAGCCTAGCACAGTGGCCTGAAACGTATTGACATAGTTAAAATTGTTGTGCCTATCCCTGGAGATATTTGATTTGATTGCAGTGACACATGCCTGAATTACATTCCAATGGAATTACTGGACTACACAGGGCTGCCTTTGAAGACTGGAAACTTTAGCTTGTCCAAAATTGTGCAGTCACACTGCTGACTGGGGCAAGTTAAAGGAAACATTCAACTCCCTTTCAACAACAGCTTTATAGACTATTGGTCCTTTTCTGGACACAGTTAAAAGTGCTGGTTATGACTTATAAAGTCTTATACAAGTTGGGTTCAGAATTCTGATTGTTCAGTAAGACTTTAAAGTGCTGTTTTTAACCTATAAAGCCCTAAATGGCCTGGGTCCAAGCTATCTCAAAGATCGTATCTCCCATCTTGGGTGTTAAAATAATCAGGAGATGGCTTTCTCTCGGTCCCACCACCTTCATAGGTGCGTCTGATGGGTACACAGGAGAGAGCCTTCTCCTGTTGCTGCTACCAGACTTTGGAACTCCCTCCCACAGGAGGCCAGACTGGCCTCATCTTTGCTATCCTTCTGCAAGCAGGCAGAAACCTTTCTCTGCAGGCAAGCCTTCCCTCAGTAACCAGCTACCTATGTGTGATTTTTAGATAGATTGTTATGCATTACTGCTTTGACTGGATTGTTTCTTGTGTTTTTCTCACAAAGTGACATTTTTAAAAATTTTGTATACGTACTGATCCTTGCCTTAATATTGCCTGTTAATTTATGTAAGATGCCTCCTTATTCATTGTTCATAATTTTTAAATATCACTTTTTAATGATGTTAACCACCGTTATATACTCATTGTTTTCAACTTAAAATATTGTCCTTCATTGTTGTAAGTCACCTTGGGTCCTTTTCAAGGAGAAAGGCAGGGTAAAAATCCCTCCCTCCCTCCCATACAGAGCCTCTCAGGCATTAAGATCTGCTGGTGAGCCCCTTGTCATGATTCTACTACCTGCAGAGGCCCATTTGATGGAGACTTGAGAGCGCACTCTTGCTGGTTGCACTGAAGCTCATGAGCCACATTTAGGGAAGAAAGTTTTAAAAACAGCTTACAATCTGAAAAGAGTATAGTAAAACCTAACCACTGCATTCACTTATGAAACGGCAATATAGGAATCAATTCTGCAAGAAGCAGATAGGGTGGTTGAGAAACCAGCCAAATCACATTTTTGAAGTCATGAGTGTATAAATCTCAATGTCCATCAAAATCTCTCTTTCCTCTGTTTTCTTTATGTTATCGTGCAAGGCTAACACTGACAATATGTGAAAATAAAATAAAAGTAAAAAGTAAAAAAAGACAAAAATGTATTTTTTGTACTTTTGGATGGGGGCTTTAATGGACAAGTCCACTTCATGAGACGTGTTTTCACCCTCCCTGAAAATATGGACTGAATTATTCATACTTCCTTGCTTTGTGTTGGTGAAAATCATGATTCCAACTATCTCCTTAGAGTCACACAATCAATTTGGATTTGCTAGATAAAGAACCATTAATCTTTACTCATGAAGAATGAATTCTGCAATTGTGTCTTTAAATAGTCTTCTACAGATGTTTGCAGTCACTTTGTTATTTATTATTTGATTTTTTATAATTTACTTTACAGGTGACATCTATGAAAGTGTTTTAAATTATATAATGCCTCCTTACCTTGTAGTAGGGTCTGAGCAGTGTGCATATGGCACAATAGGGTTCCAATTTGGCAACAGCTGCGTTATATTCCTTTTCAGCAGTGAAATTTGGTACTCTGTTCTGCCAAAGGTAGATGAGAGGCTTGGCCCAGGTTTCTGTTTCTTGTATTTCCTCTTCAATCAAGAGAGGCTCAGGCAGTTCTTAAAAGAAAATGACATTAACAAAGGCTTTTTTTCTGAGGTGATAGCAACCAACGATTTCAAAGCAAATAAAAAGCAAATGGATTTCAGTTCTACATATGAAAACAAATCCCAAAGAACAGGTGCATTCATACCTAAGGGGTGGCCTGCAACACAAAGGAGAATCCTTGCCACCCTGATTATCACAGTTCCTCTTTCCTGCTAAAACCCACATTTCAACATGCTAATCACTGGTACATAAAACAACATCCCACTTGGGGAAAACATTTCTCAAGAGAATTAATTGCTATGGGATATATTATAAAAATAAGACAATCTCAGGACTAGATTGTTCAGTTCAAGAACATCTGGGTTACCCAAACTCAGGAACCACCGGATTAGAAGGATGTTATACTACTCAAAATGCTATAACATCAGACTTATTCAGACCATGATAACATGGACCTAATGGACAAAAAGATGTTATAGATCTTTAATAATGACATGCCCTTTATTTTTGTAGAACAGTAAGCTGATTATAGAATTGCATAGCTTCTTAACTATAAGAAACTTTGCATAGACCAATCTTCAGTAAAGTTCTTCTATCCATTGTATTGTTTACTGAATAGCTTTTCTACAGTTACCTTTCTATAAAGATTTTAAAAAAACCAAGAAAGGCTTGATAAGATATAGAGGTCTGTACAATAAGGGCAAAGATGGAATCATTTCCATAACAACTATCCTAAATGACTTTGAAGCAACAGCTACAATGAATTTCAAGTCTCTGTATTGTGAAACTGTATCTATATGCACTGTATCTTTCAGAAATCTTCTGAAGCTACTAAACAATCTGAGATTCACCCCTTAATACCTCTGTATATGCCTATGCATGCACCTGGAATTGCAGGCCTATTAAATCTGACTTTTACATTGTTATTCTTTGTTTTATTCTTGAGACCATATAAAACAGCAAACTTACGTTCATCCTATCTTTACTACTGGGCTATTCATGAGGTTTAAATAACTAATTTTTTTTCTTTCCAGTACAAATGATTTTACTTTTAAATTGAATTTCTCCATGGTTTTCAAAGTCAGTAAATGAAATGCTTTATTTTAAGATAAAAATTGAGAAAAGGCTAAAAAGACAAAACAAACTAGTTTCAGTGGGAAAATGTTATGCCGCTATTATTAACATACTATTTTTGAGAAATAATCAACAGGTTTTTTTGAGAAATAATCAACCACAGCACTGCAATCGGGTTGAGATCTAGACTTTGACTCGGCCATTGCAACACCTGGATTCTTTTCTTATTCAGCCATTCTGTTGTAGATTTGCTGGTGTGATTGGGATCACTGTCCTGTTGCATGACCAAATTTTGGCTAAGCTTTGACTGTTGGACAGATGGCCTCACATTTGACTCTAAAATACTTTAGTATACAGAGGAGTTCATGGTTGACTCAATGACTGCAAGATGCCCAGGTTCTGTGGCTGAAAAACAAGCCCAAATCATCACCCCTCCACCACGATGCTTGACAGTTGGTATGAGGTGTTTGTTCTGATATGCTGTGTTTGGTTTTCGCCACACATGGTGCTCTGCATTATGGCCAGACATCTCCACTTTGGTCTCATCTGTCCAAATGACATTGTTCTAGAAGTCTTGTGGTTTGTCCAGATGCAACTTTGCAAACCCAAGCCATGCTGCCATGTTCTTTTTAGAGAGAAGAGCCTTTCCCCTGACAGCCCTTCCAAACAAACCATGCTGGTACAGTCTTTTTCTAACTGTACTATCATGAACTTTAATATCTGAGGCCAGTAGAATCTGAGATGCAACTCTTAGGTTTTTTGCAGTTTCTCTGAGCATTGCACTATCTGACCTTGGGGTGAATTTGTTTGGACATCCATTCCTGTGAAGGTTGGCAACTGTCTGGAATGTTTTCCACTTGTGAATAATCTTCCTCACTGTAGAATCATGAACTTTAAATTGTTTGGAAATGGCCTTATAACCCTTCTCAGATTGATGGGCAGCAGCAATTGCTTCTCTGCAATCACTGCTGATGGATTTCCTCTTTGGCACTTCTTTCAGACCTGCTAAGGACCAGATGAATTTTATTATGTCCTGATAAATAAAACCATAGAATTCAAAGAGGGTGTACTTTCTTTTTCACATGACTGTACATCTTAATAAAATCTTACCGAAAATTAATTTCCAGGATGTTAGCAATGAAAATGTTGCTTTCTGCCTTCTTAAATACAAAATTTTCTTTTTGTCATTTTGATCTGGCACTAGCAAATAGATAAAGAGCTTCTCACAGCTTTTGGAAATTTTCTAAAAAATTTCAAAAGCTGTGAGAAGCTCTTTATTTGCTAGTGCCAGATCAAAATGACAAAAAGACTACTAATTTCATTTTGAAAATTACCTCATTGATCTAAATGAGTTCTGTTTTAAACTTTGTCTATTCACCAGCTGATAACTATTTTTTTCTAAAAAGAAGGCACAAACATGCAAAGAAAAACAAGAGTTAAAAAAGCATATTAAGCCACTCTTATAATAACAGTTCCTACGTACATCTTTTTACCTCTAACTTGGTCACAAGTTTCATTGTTATTATAAAATAGAAAATAATTAACATAGTGATCAGTCAAAACAGAAATCTAAAATGGACGTGATTCCTCACAGCATTATTTCTCTAAGGAAAATAACTTTCTTACCCAATTGTAGATAAGATTATTATTATCACAATTATGTCTGACATGAGTTCAGTTCAATCAAGCCACACTGCAGCAACAGCAGCAGCTCTAGACTTCATGCATGCCATATTCTGTTAAAATTTTAGTGGCCAGTAACCTATTGGTTGAGTTTCAGTGGCATGAATGCAATAGCATAAATTGTAGCAGTAAATTCCCATAGTTAGCAAGTTGCTGCTTATATCCTTACTGCACCCCAGTTCACTTGAATGGCAAGCAAGAAGGGACACTAGTGGCAACTTGTGAACGAGTGACAGTTTGCAGCTGCAGTTTATGCCATTGCACTTATGCTGGCATAACCAATCAATAGGGTGAAGCCTATCTCAGAACTACAGATGACCCTATGGATCATCAAGTCCAGTCACTGTCAAGGACGCACAGTAGGAAATCAATACAAATGCAGGAACAGGTTATAACTTTATTGGACCATTAAGAAAATAAAACAACAAATAAAACAAGTTTTCAATGATAATTCATCTTCCTTAGGCTGTGCACCAAGTTCTTGTGGGTAGCTCCAAAATTACATGTTTATATGAAAGTCCCAAAAGTTTGATGGCTGCTATTGGGGGCCAAATGTAGCTTCTTAGAAATCAAACTCCCAAACTCTGGTCCCACAGCCAGATACCTAAAAATCACAGCTATTCCAGCAGTTCTTTGTTATGAAGATGTGGCCTCACAGTAATTTCAGTCTGAAAATATAAATTTAGTGGCTTGGATCCAAATGTTAAAAGAGTTCTTCTACTGGAAAAACCTCCTTGCATGAGGAAGAAGGGAGAGTTCGGTCTTCCTCTCTTGTTACGAAAAATACAATATTGTGCAACGTGTCATTTTAAACACATCTGCACCTGTCATATTTGTTGTAATTAAATGAATGAGGTTTTCAGATAATGATTTGTTTAAAAAGAAACATATAATTAAAAAGTGCTGTAATTGCCTCCTTTATCTTATAAAAGATTTTCCCTCTTCTTATGATGAAAATGTATTTTCTCTATTTTCTCCTTCAAGGAGACCATAATCATTTAAAGATGACATATGCATTTAAACCACAAAAACTACCATTTCCACAGACTGGTTCTTCCCAGTTGCATTCAGTGAAATAACCACAGTTTCAAAAGCTCATCCCTCTGGTTTTCTATTGCTACAACCATGCCCATGAACAATATTTCAGTACTTTTTTTAAAAAAAAAGTCACATTCCCCTTCACAAGTGTCTTAAACACCCCTGACCTAATGTTGGATGAGTACCAAGCACTCTGTGGGGAGAAGATAAATGTACACAAGAGTAAATTAAAAATATTGGAAACAACTCTGTTGCGATGAGTGAATAGATCATAAAAATGCCTACAGTTGTTCTCACCTGAAAATATTCTGAGAAGGACAACACAAAATGCTTTGGGTAATCACAATTTTCATTTTATTTTAAATGTAACCAAGGTTAACAGTCATCCCTAGTCACAAAACTGTTTAATCTCTAATTAAAAATGTAGCAATTTCTCTTAACCCTCCCATATTTAAATCTTTTAATTACTTTACCAGATGGTTTCTAATGTTAATACAGTCTCTCTCTTTTTGCGTAGATTACTGGAACATTCTGAAACCCACTCAATCTTGTCCCCTCAAGACATGCAAATATTGCATAGATACAAATCATGGCTCTAAGCTGTCTCTAATTTGAGGAAAGATGCTTAACAGCTAATTGAAGTACTGTAGCGGGTGCACTTATGGGCCCCCACCCCCACAAGTCCCCCACCCCCACAAGTGTAGATCTATTCATTTATTCACAAAATTAAAGAAGTGAAAAAATGAGAACAACTTTCTGCACTAGGACAGGTTGGGGCAGCAACAGCCCAACAGTCTTATAAATAGTTTAAGGGAATGCTATATACAACATTATGACAGAAAACAGCATTTCGCCTAGTTTTATTGTTTAGATGGTCCACCTTCCATGGGTGCAAGAAATTACAGGGTCAAAACTATAGAGTTTAGTGTTTGTTTTTGATATAAGAGGAATGGAGAGTAACATTTCTTCTATATACAGACAGAGCCTCCTAGAACCAGACTATCAAAACCAGATAGTACGCATCCCAGCAACCTGGGCAGCCCCACATAAGATTGTACTTCATCTTTCAGCTAATTAGAGATTGAAACTCTTAGCTCCCATTAGAGATTCTGTGCTGTTTCAGCTGAGCTAGAGAAAGTTTCACTGTCATTTAAGAGCCCTGTTGGACTACACCAAAGACCTATGGTGGTCTAATGCCCTGTTTGCCACAATGATCTCCTAGATGCCTTTGGGAAGTCCATAAGCCAGACATGAGGACAATGCTCTCTCCCACTGTTATTATCCTCATGTTTCCTCTGACCCTGAAGACTGTCTATACCCATGAAGGCTTGTTGTTATGTGCCGTCAAGTCAGAACCAACTTATAGTGACCCTAATAGGGCTTTCAAGGTATGTGAGATATTTAAGGAGTGATTTTACTAGTTCCACTCCTACTCCTCATTATGTTTCCATAGTCCTAGTCTGTCCACTACACCACACTGGGTATGTCTAGTTAGCCACTAATGTTTCCAAAGGCAGCCCTGTGTATAACACAATGTAGGAATCTAAGGAGTCTAGTTAGGCACTAATACTGCTATTCTGTGAATAGTAGCTTTGTTAATAGCCTTATCTTTTATCTGCCTAGTCCCTATAGTGAACCTATGCCATCAATATATCCTGTGACAGGGAATTCTATAATCTCCCAGCCATCAACTTAATTGGACAGCCCATGGTTCTAGTGAAAAAGGTCTCTTTACCCATGCATAAATTAAGAAATGCCTACTGTGTTTTCACTGCCTCCAAGTTCTGACAGATATAAATTCAAACAGATTCCTATCTGTCAGTAGATCATCTCTTTAGACTTCTGCAATGTATTATACACAGGGCTGCCTTTGAAAACATTTCAGAAATTTCAGTTTGTCCAAAACGGCAGCTCGGCCCTTCACTGGGACTGGTGATTAGGATCATACTATGCCAGTTTTTGCCAGTCCATTCCTGGGCACAAAAGGGAAATGCTGTTTTAACATCTAAAGACCTAGAAAGCGTGGGGCTAGGTTACCTAAAAAAATATCTGTTCTTCATATCTACCTACTCGGACCCTACAGTCTTTATCTGAGATAATCCTCTGGATTCACCAACAAATTAGATAAAGCATGTTGCTCTAAGAAAGAGGAGGTTTTCAATGCTGGCAACTCACCTGTGGAACTCCTCCCAAAAGAGGCTAGCCATTCTGAGAACCTTTTCTATTCTTCTAGGTATTTCAAGAACTGCTTTTGTATCATAACAGTCCTCTACTTTGCTACTCATTTTTACTTTGGTTTTATCTGCTGCAGTGTTTTTATTTTTGTGGCTGGTTTCCTCTTGGTTTTATTCTGTACCATCTGTTGCTTGAGGTTGCATTGTACTTCTAATATATTATACTCTGATGGCCCAAAGATGAATCATCAACTACTATCTTGAGCTATTCACCAATAACCCATTTAATAAAGTTATAACTGGACATTACCTATAACACATGTTAGCACTATGAGGAATTGGAGGGATACACTAATTTGAGAAAATAAACTATTATCATCTATAAAACATACTGTGAAGTCCTAGAAAAAATGTTGGAGTTTTATTTGCAACCTCACATTCTGTCTTTGAGAATTTCACTTTTAATTTCAAAACTAGTGATGAATTAATAATTCATGAATTAATAACATCAATGAAATTATGTCTCAATAAAATATAACAGCTTCCTTGAGTCCTCTTATGGGAAGAAAGGTAGCTTATAAATGAGACTAAATAAATAATAAAATAATATATCAACACCTCTTCCATTTCTAATATTTAACATTAACAAATTTATTTTTAAACCTAACATTCCAAGCTCTGGTCCTATAAAAAGAAAAAAGACAAGCAACCCTTACAATTAGTCTTAAAGATGCAAGACGTCCAGTAACTAATTGTTTAAGTATGTCAATGTAAAGTAGCCAAAAAAAAAAAAAAAAAAAGTCAAATGCAAGTTAAAATGAGAGTTCTGTCTTTTACATATTGGAATTTGATTAACAATGCAATCCTGTGCATTTCTATTCAGAGTTACACTGCATGCACTCAATACCTCTTACCAAAAGAAAAGGAGAGCGAGATTGCAGCCTAAGAAATGTGAAGATGAAATGTCAGGAGAAGATGATACATGAGAAGAAGTTATAGGATTTAGGATTCCCCATAACTGAAAGAACAGGAGCAAGATTTCTGAAATATTTCAGAAATGCAACTCTAAACAAATTCAGGAAGTTACTAAATTTGGAAAATAATAATATACAGATGCAGTGACCATCTTATAATCCATAAAATATAGACACATGTAAGTATTTAATTAATATCCTACTATTAGTTTAAGGGGAGCTTCGTAAATAGCAAAGTTCTTGCAAAATTCAACAAGAACAGAAACAAGGCACGATACTACTAATATGTGGGCCACAGTTAACTAAAAAAATTTACGAACATCCGAGGATATTCTCACAACTTCTCTGCTCAATATATAGAACATATTATCTTATTAAGTGAAGTTACTATCAATCTTTGTTCAGGGAATTAGCACCAGCCAGCCACCAAACTGGATTGATCCTTGCTCCCTTGCATTAGATATAATATTTAGCTCTTTTCCCCATCTATATATGATCTTCTCTTCTGTTCTTCAGCATGCATTTGAACTTTGTCTTAACTTGGGGAGGGGAGGGAAGTTGTGTACTCTTACACTTGTAAAGTTAGGAAACACACTACATAAACAGTTCAATGGATTGATAATTCGGAGCAACAGTGTTCCCCTGCTGTGTTTTGCTTCATTGAATAACTATGTCATGTGCCTTGGCAAAAGGGCAGAACAGAAATCCAATCAATAAAATAAAACAAAGAATGAGCATGGTCCTCTATTCCTGCAGATATGTTTCTGTTTACTACACCTGGGAATTTTTGAAAAAAGTTATAGACTTAGTATTAGCTTATTAAGAAAAAAAGTGGTCGTTTTAGCAGAAAAGCAAAATATAAGCATCATAAGTGAGTAGACCTCACTTCTAATCCCAACCTTCAGATGGAGGCTGTTATATTTCTGTGTTGCCTTTTCCTCAGCCCCACAATCAAAAAAGAACTTTGTGTTGCTAAATCAGGAAATTGGGGGGGGGGGGGGGACTTACAGATTAATTGGCAACACTTTGAAGAGCTGGGTGGAAAATTTCTACCATATGACCAAAGGTGGGACTTATGATTGCACTCCCCTCCAGGGGGTGTTTGCAGTCAGCATTTGAATTCTCTTCTCAGAAGTAGACTTGGCATACACATCTGCCATGAATTTTTGGGACTCTTATTTACAATTTTTCTTCACTATTCATAAAATATTAGTGGATAGCGTAAAAAAGTGGGTTTTAGCCATGAAAGCTTACTGTTTGTTCAATTTTTTAGTGGTTAAATAAAGGTATTGCCTACTCTTGTATCTGTATCATAAATCAATAAACTGCTGGATGTATTTATCAAAAGTATATACATATATACAGAACTATACTGCTATAGTATAGTTCACACAGAACTATACTGCTTCCCCAACATTCACAGAGGTGCTTACTTGCTTCTCTTTTTCTCTCTATGGGCTCATCCACACTAAGCATTTGTTCAATTTTCTTTGCACCCACGATATTCATACTTTTCCTGCTGTCCACATGATGCAAGGCTGAAAACTGTACCAACAGTGTCAAAGTGGGACAAAAAACCCTTTCTTTCTCACTGTTTCCACAGCTCCACCAGATGGCAGTATTTTTTAATATTTTTTGTTCTGCATTACTCTGATTTGCACTGGTGCACAATCTGCTCAGTTTGGATTCTAGTACCACATTGATCTATTTCCTTCTTAATCTGGAAGCAGGAACTCTTCCTCATTTGTAATAACACTGGAATATCAGCTGTCACTTCATTTTCCCTTTCCCCATTTTTGAACAAGTTTTGTGCTAGAGCATACGGGTATCTTATAATACTTGGGCTGATGTTTCAGACTCTCAGAATACTGCATTTTTGTTTCTCATTTTTTTGGAACATGAATCATGTAATGGTCTCTCCTCCCATGAATGTCTGTGTGGAGGAAACATCATTCACTCTTCTGTCAGTGAGAGGGATCAAATTCAACTCACAGTTCCTGGAAAAATATTCATGGAAGGAACAGAAATGAATATACATTTATAACTATACTTTTGAATACACTGCAGAATATGTCATGTATCACACCAGTACCCACATAGAATTAGCAATAGAGTATTATTAGGGGAAAACTAAGTGGCTATAGTAATCATGTTGATTGTGAAGAAAACCTCACATACCTATCAACCACTATAGTACAGAAGCAGAAAAATGAAAGAAACTGAAATAAAAGGGAATGTTGTGATGCAGAAAAAGAAATAGTTAAGTCAAAAATCAGAAGGCTTTCAAATAGTGTGATAATGAGCGTGCTATGGACGGATGGTAAGCAGGTGATGCAAGGGAGGAGGGTGAACTGTGCAGAGTTAGGGCACAGAAGCTAGAAAAAAGATAGGGAATCAGGGCCAGGGCAAAGTGTCAGGAAACAATTCACAAAATGTGTTGACAGAGTATATCAGTACATGCTAGTACATCCAGCAACAACTGGATGCTGTTAGTCTGAATATCAGGAAAAAGCACACATCTGGACACAAATACTGGCATGATCTATTCAAAATAGTCCAAACCACCACCACCACCAGCAACAAAACAAAAAACAATCACCTCAGGAATGCCCCAGAACAAATGGAAACAACAACTCTGTGTTGACAACTTCTATGTTAACGTATGTTTGCCTTTGTGTTTATCTGTTATTGGCCTTCAATAAACTGCTGTCAACAGGAGGATGTAGCTTAAATAAAGGAGAATTATAGCCAATAAAAACTAACATGCTAGTCCTGCATATACTTTCTGTCTTAAGGCTATAATTCTCGGTTTACACGCAGTTACATCCACTAATTCCAACCTTATATAAGTGGACATAGGGCTGCAACATGAGTATTCATTCTAAAGGTCTTGCCTTTAGAATTATTTTCATTTTAATATGATGATTGAAATTTTTTTTACATATTTAAAGAAGTTGTAATCTAGGATCTTACAGACTTTGCTGACAGTGCATTACTGGGGTGGGTGGGGATGAACAATGTCTCTATTACAGAAAAAATGAAAAGATTTGCCTACCTAGAAAATAAATGAAGGTACTCTGACCCCTGCCTTACAATATGACACAAAACTAAACAGGAAAAGGTCTAGCACTGGATGAATAATAATAATGTAGGTTCCACAATCCACTCCACCATTGCTTCCTTCCTTTCCCTGTTGAAATAAAGTAGTTTTTAAAAGACTTATTTACCTAGATGTAGACAGAAGTTAGTAGTTTTCCCTTGCTTTAAAACACAAAACTAACCACAAAAAGGACCCATTGCAGGTTCCACTGCTCCCTCCTTGTCCCAGAGATATGTTTTTAAACAATCCCACTAACCAGCTGACACACACACATAGAAAGTATAATGTGCTTGCTTGCCCTGATGGCAGATGAAGGCATGGAGTTGGCAGGATGAAACTGTGTGAGTTTGAAAATGTCAGAGAAGGCCCACAGAAAAGTGTGTGTGTGTGTGTGTGTGTGTGTACACTCTACCTTTGTATCTGTGTGGTGAGGTCAGACATCGGGTGGGTCTTCTTGTGTTGTTGCTAAGGATGACTCTGTGTGCATGAAAGGGAGGAATGCTCATGATCAAGGTTCTCTCTAGGATTCTGTACCCCTTCCACACAGGGCTCCTGCTTCTCCATGCACCGACAGTGATCATTTTCAGCACCTTTGGTTCCAGTCGTGATGGAACCCTGTGCGGGGGAGGAATTTCAAACGCAGGCAAAGTCAAGCGCGTAAGGGGCAGAGCCCCACCAAGTGGGGCTGAAAATTAGAGAGAATGTTGCCCGTGATGATACCAGGGTATGGCCAGGCTGGGCAGCAGGGTAGGCTGCTTGCATGGAGCTAGTCAAACCCAAAGGCAGATGAAGGGAAGACAGGGCTGGCTTGCCTTGATGGCAAGGCTGTGCATGACATTAGACAGTAAAACTCTCTGCCTCCTCCTCACCCAATTCTTAGGCTAACCTGCTGCATCCTCTCGTGCATCCAAAAGGTTACTTGATACTCCGATGATTGTGTGATATTGATAATGATAATAGTTTCCTGCCAGTGATGGTGGTGATTATGATTTTGATTTATTTACTCTTCCTACTGAGGATGTGATGTGATGTTGCATGCTGCTGATGAATATGCTGATACAAAGAGCCTGCTACATAGGTCTGATATGACACAGGTCTGATATGAACCAAGCCCTATGAGGAAAGACTGACAGAACTGGGCATGTTTAGCCTTTTGAAAAGAAGATTGGAGGGAGATATAATAACACTTTTCAAAAACATGAAAGTTAGTGGTACAGAGGATGGGCAGGATCTATTCTTGATCATCCCAGAGTGCAGGACACATAATAATGGGCTCAAACTACAGGAAGTCAGATTTAGTCTGAATATCAGGAAAAATCTCTTAACTGTTTGACAATGGAACCAATTACCTCAGGAGGTGGTGAGTGCTCCAATGCTGGAGGCATTAAAGAGAAATTTAGACAACCACGTGGCAGATCTGCTTTGATTAAAATGCCTGCATTGAGCAGAGGGTTGGACTCAATGCCCTTATAGGCCTCTTCCAACTCAATTATTCTATGATTTTTGTTTCTCAGGATTGTCTGAATGTCTATTGCATTGCCCTTACTTTTTTGTAGTAGTCTGAAATTGTTATAAGGCACAACAATTGTTCTAGCACCAGAGACATGAAAGGGAAAACCAAAACAAAGGCCAGTGTTTTCTTGTTTACCAAAAGCTCTTGTACCCATTAGACCCCCCCCCCCAAAAAAAACCATAAGAGGAGCCACCCAAAAGATCCTGAAATTAAGGCAAACTGAAGTATTTCCCCCTGGACATCCCTCCCTCTCAGCAGATCTCAGAGGAGGTGGTTTCCTTCCTCCCCAAGCAGCCCATGACTGCACCAACGTATTTTCCTTCTCTTCCTTCAGCCCACCATCATCCCCAAAACTGTTCTGGAGGGTTTCTCAGTTCTCAGGTAGAAGTTATTAAGTGTGAATGGAAGCAGTATAGCAAGGGGAGATCACTACCTCCAGAAAGATTTCTTGACATGTTTTTTCTGTCATGGTAAGAATTTAATAAAAACCTGGCTGTGATTAAAACAGTTAAGAGCAAAGGGGGGAAGTAAAAGGAGGCATGAGAGGTGGTAAAAATAAATAACAAGATGGGTTTCTTTTGTTCTGTTTTAATAAAATTATTATTAGTGGTTCTGCGAAATACCAGTACATAACAGTTCTGACTTTCTGATCTTGCATAAATTCTTGCACTATTAAAATTATGTGAACAGATACAGACTCCACCTGTTCTAATACTGCAAAAAACTGCTGCACAAACTCTTTTGCAGCTTTTAAAATAGCAATAACTGCCATATGTTTTTCTTCTACTCCTTGTTTTCCTTCGGTCAAACACAGTATCTTTCAGGAATGAGAGTGATAACTAAGATCTAGTAAAGAAATCAGGTATTTTCCAGGATCCAGCTGGGGGTTTATAAAAGAGAACAAAGTAGCAAATTTGTTCTTGGTCGGTTCAGAAGATCTGTTTGGCTTTGCTAGCCTTCCTCCAATAAAGTATAACAGAACTGCTGGATAGCTCAGTGGCTTAGGTCTAGAGGTTGGGAGTTTAATTCCCACTGTGCCTCCTTGAGAGGGACTGCACTCAATAGTCCATAGGGTCTCTTGCAGCTCTGCAGCTCAAAGGTTATTATTCTGTCCCAAAGCAAATTGCTGAGAAATCTAATAAGGACTACCTGATTACCAAATGAGCTTTTGTCCTCCCTGTAGTATTTATGTGACTTCATACTGTTATGAGTTTCTTACAAGTCCTTTCTCATGCACTTAGAAGAATTTACGAGAAAAGAAAGGGGGAAAAGGACTCAAAAGATTACAGGTGTTCAAGAAACGTTGAAATCCTTCAATGCAACTAATTCTGCAACAGCTTTGTTTTTAGCATACAGTCCTTTCATCTTTAGCCCCGTGCAAGAGTTAAAAGCATATGGAGGAACATTTATGCTGACTTTATACATCTTTCAGTGATTTTTAAAGCATGCTTACCTTCATCACTTATTGCCTGCTGTTTAACTATGGTCATAGGTGATCTGGCAGGAGGTGTACTTAGTGGATGACGCCAGCTTTTTGATGTTTTCGTTCTTTCTCCTTCTGTCACCTAAGGAAACAACATATGTTTAGTTTAAGATAGACCAAAAATGCCCAGAAGTGGTGGCTTCTGTTCTAGGAGGGTACCCATGTGGGCAGGGTATGCTAAAAGAGGGATGCAAGAGCATACAAATTCCATTATCTAGTTAATGCTTGCTTTCATAACACTTAAATTATACATCTTTTATTATGAAGATGGCAATTGGTCACTGGCATTTTGACACTTTGGTTAATTAGGTGGGATTAAGGTGGGGGTGGTAAGGATGACAGTATTAAAATGACTAGAAAACAGTAAAAATCCTCAAAAGCTTAAAATGTCAATGAAATCTAGTCCTCCAGAGAAAATGATAGAAATGGCAGAAGAATGTTGTTTTATAAATAAAAGGTTCAGCAGTAAAAATGCAAGCTGACAGTTCTGAATATTGCCTAACTCCCACCCCACCCCTAATTTCATTTAGAGTTTCATTTTCTAAAGAAAGCTTTAATGGAATTATATTTAACATCAGAGATACCAGAATGCAGCAAAGTAGTGAATAGTTCCCAGACTCTGGGTCTGCTGAGATGGTGGAGATCTGTGTGGAAATGCCCAGCTCTATCTTGCCCTTTCATAATGGCAAAGGATTAGAGAAATCAGTTCTCAGGTCAAGGCAAGGGCAGTAAACACTGTTTCATTGTTATGTTAGCTGAAACAATATTTTTACTAGTCACATTTTCAGGATGATCTCCTTCATGTTGAGGACCAAATCTAAGTGCAACTTTATTCAGTAAATGCCAGAATTTCCATAACTGTAGCAAATGTCTTCATTATCACTTCCTCTAGCTTCTGAGATTTTGCATATTTGTTCATAGTGAATGCTGTTCACTACACAGGGTAGATGAATACCAATGAACATTAGCTAGCAATTTAAATATTTCATTCGAAATGCTATGGTATTTATGAAGCCTGGAATTCAGGAGACTGACACTGCCTGCTAGGGAGCGGGATACTGTGTTAGTACCTTGCAGCCATCACATGTTTCCTGAGACAGCCAGAATTGGCCATTGAAGAAAGTAGGACATGGACCTAGAAGATCATTAGTCTAATGTTGTACAGCTGCTTCTCTGATTAAGGAATGCTGTGGTTTCATTAAGGAAGGCAAGATACCTCCACAGAAGGGCAAAGAGGCAGCATTTTCCAATCCAAAAGCATCCCTATAAAATGCTTCTGTACAAGTATAAGACAGACATAGCAGACAAACATTTTGGAAAATATCTGAAAGCCCACTTAGTAATAGCAAAAAAACAAAACAAACAAAAAAGACTCAGGCTATTTAATTAAACACAACCTGTAGTGCAGAATCTCACCACTGAGAAAATATTTATTGGCACGTTGTATTAAAACAGAAGGACTGGCTTTGGGACCATTAAATCTCATCTCTTGGTGAAACAATGATGAGTTTGCTATTTATGTCAGTAAAAGGGTAACTGCTGCTTTAGTCTTAGTTCTAAAATATGTTTCCGACTTTCCTAGGAACATCTGGCAATCCACTGCAGGCTGCTTTCTGCTGGTGCCAAAAACAAATCCAGCCTCTAAATTTGTGGACACAGCTATGCTGTGTCTTTCTCAAGGCACATTCATAAGAATATTTACAATCAAAGAGTCAAAAACTGGATGCTTTATAGGACAAAACATGGTAGGAATAACAGTTTCATGTAACGTGATTGCTAACATGGTGAGCTGCAAAGTCAAAAGCTCAAAATCTCACTTAAACCACAAGCTCATTATGTGGCCTTCGTGGAGGGTCCATTCAATTGACCTTTCAAAACCTTGCAACGGCAATATGGGGTTATAATGCTGACTGACCTTGCAGAGTTGCTGTAAATGTCACTGAGATAATTTATAATAAAAATAGTTAATACTGCGCAGTCCCATGAAATGCTAAGTACTATTATTATGAATTAATTTAATTTCTGTGACTTAGCAATGAGATTCCAATCAACTCAAAACAATGTATTCAAGGATAATAGCTAACCTCTCCTAACAGGAAGATTTTATTAAACAATCATGTTGTTATTGCTAAATACATGGCTTTTCTTTCAGGTATATATAACAAATCTGACTCAGAAAGTTATTGAATGGGTGGAATAAAATAAAATGGAAATAGCATTATGAACCTAAGTGTGAAGTAAATAAAATAAAAAATACTTATAGGTAATAGTGGAATGATCTCAGAAATTGTGCAACCATTTCCAGGGACATTTAAATTCTGAATATGCTTAAAGAAACAAACAATTGATTTTAATTTCCCCTTTCTTACCAGTGGTATTTCTCCAGGTTCCAAGCCATTTTCACTACTTTCAGCATCACTGCTATCATTTTCTTCTGTAGTTACACTGGTGGTTTCTTCTTTCTCCTTACTCTCAGCTTCAGAAGAAGTTTTAAAATTTTCTTCCAGATTACAACTAGCAGATGAAAGTAAAGCCAGTGCAGATTCCTGAGAGCAAAAGTGCACAAACCGAGGGTTTCCCTTCTCATTTTGAGATTGTATTTTTCCCACTGGTAAACTACGACTAAGAGGTGAGCTTGAAGAGTTTTGACCTAAAAAGAGAAAAGTTCAGCATGAAGGCAATACAGGTATTAAATGTTTTTGATCATGAAATAGCAAAGGTTGCTTTGCACACACTTTCAGCTTTCAACCAGAAAAAAAGATGTTTAGATTTAAAATCCATTAAATATTTCTGATGTTACACACCATTCATGCATTTCAAAGAAAAGTAGTTCTGAAATACTGGCAGCATTTGGTCCATAGTAACCTGCAGCTTTTCTCAAGCTAAATCAGGGACCATTCCCAGTACAACATTTGGAGCTCATATGTAGATTTTTAAAGCAATATTGGAACCGTGTGTCCATGGGGCTACAAACATTTGGGTGGGATTCAGCACTGTATTCTGCTGAAAAACAGCTTCTGAGGAAGGACAAAGGGGATCTTCCTTTTCTGTGTACCTGATTAAACTTTCAAAACCTGCTCAGAGGAGCTAAACAGCAATCTGAACAATTTTTTCAACTAGTGCAGAGATTTGCAAGGGGGAGGATAAGAAAGTGCTATTGCATCCAGAGCTCAGAATGCTATGTTTTAAAGGAACATGATTTTATTACTCATTACTTCTCACCACTCATGTTGCTGTTATCATTATCATTGTTCCAATCAAACAAGGAATTTGTTGCATCATGCATGGCCAGGAATTGCAGGAGGAAAGGAATCTCTTCATTTCACTGATTGAAGCAGTCTTGTCTCTAGGATATCTCTGCTAGATCCCATGTGTTATGCATCTGCACTAAGATTTGGCATTGTAAGAGGAAGAAAGTATCTGTAAACAGTAATTCCCAATGTATTTTATAGTCTGTTCAATGATTGTGAAGGGTCTATCCTAGTTTGAGAATAATGGTAGCTAGTGAGCACTGGCTCTGACATACGATTTCCACACCTAGACTGCATACGTTCAGATCATGGCATGATGAGGAAAATGTGTATGTCTTTTGAGGATGCTTCTCTGGTTCTAGAAATACCCAGTTAATTTCAAAGTCACTTTTTATGGGCATTGCACAAATTTGATGGAAATTGTTCAGGTTGTATGTCAAAACCAACTCAGGAGGGCCTCAAGGCCAGTTTTGTTTTGTTTTTCATTTATTTAGATTTATACCCCGCCCATTTAGTGAGCATGCCACTACTCTGGGCGACTTACAAAATATTATAAAACGTACAGCTAAAGATATTAAAACCATATAAAACATATTAAAAGAAAACAAACAGAACCCTACCACCCCACCCCTCCATAAAGTCAACCATCTGGGGCATAAGATGGCAGACAACGGGCCAGCATAATTTTAATTTGCTTGCAGAAGCTCAGGAAGGTGGGGGCCAGTCGCACCCCCACAGGAAGAGAGTTCCAGAGCGGAACGACCACTACTGAAAAGGCCCAGTTTCTGGTTGATGCCTTCCGGGCCTCTTTTGGAGTGGCCACCTGCAACATTAAAGATTGGGAGGTGCAGGTGGGAAGGGAAGATGACCTGAGGGAGAGGCGCTCTGACAGGTAACAAGGTTCTAAACCATAAAGGGCTTTATAAGTTAGCATCAATACCTTGAATTTGGCCCAGAAGCATACTGGCAGCCAGTGCAGGCGGGTCAGGAGAGGTGAAATATGGTCAAATTTAGATGTATCAGTGACAAGCCTGGCCACTGCATTTTGCACTTGCTGCAGCTTCCGAACCACCTTCAAGGGCAGTCCCACATAGAGAGCACTGCAATAGTCAATCCTTGAGAATATTGAATCACTCGCTTTAGCCAGGATAGGCGGCTGAGAGGCCTAACGCCGAGAGAGGCCTGGAGAGAAAGAACAAGAAATTGGGCCTTCTCGGCAGTGGCCCCTCGCCTTTGGAACAGTCTACCCTCAGAAATTTGTCTGGCTCCCTTGCTGGGTGAGCAAACTCAAGACCTGGCTCTTTAGGAAGGCCTTCCCTCCTGTCATTACCTAATTTATTTCTTGCCATCTTGAATTGTATTAATGCTGTTGTTTTATTGCATACTGTTATTATTTGGATTGCTGTTAGCCGCCCAGAGTAGACTTTGGTCTAGATGGGCGGGGTATAAATTAAATAAATAAATAAATTACCAATGCATGAACCAGTGTTATTAGGGATCTCCTGTCGAGAAGGGGACAGAGGTGTGCAATCTGCCTCAGATGGAAAAGGGCAGATTTGGCCACAACCAGGATCTGTTTCTCTATCGAGAGGGCCGGGTCCAGAAGCACACCCAAATTTCACACCTGGTCCTTCAGAGGGAGTGTGATCCCATCAAGATCAGGTAACAGGCCCCCTAACCGATCAGGATGCCCTCCCAACAACAGGATCTCCATCTTGTCCGGATTCAATTTCATCCTATTTGCCCTCGTCCAGTCCATAAGCGCAGCCAGGCAACGTTCAAGGGTCTGTACAGCTTCCCCTGGTGAAGAGGAAAAGGAGAGATAGAGTTGCGTATCATCAGCGTACTGATGACAGCGAACTCCGAATCTCCAAATAACCTCTCCCAGTGGCCTCATGTAGATGTTAAACAGCAAGGGGGAGATTATCAACCCCTGTGGAACACCACATTGTAGTGTCCACGGGGACAAAACAGCTTCTCCAAGCTGAACTCCCTGGCATCAGCCATCGAGGAAGGAACGGAACCAGCATAATGCTAGACCTCCGATCCCCAATCTCGATAACTGATCCAGGAGGATACTGTGGTTGACAGTATCAAAGGCGGTTGAGAGGTCTAGGAGGACCAACAGGGTCACACTCCCCCGGTCAGCCTGCCATAATAGATCATCTAGCAGGGTGACCAGAAGTGTCTCAGTCCCATGACGCAGCCTGAAGCCCGATTGGAATGGATCCAGACTATCGGTATCCCCCAAGAATGCTTGCAGAACATTTTGTAGAGCAAGCAGGGCAAGTGGCTGCAATCGGGAAGGAAAAGGAAGAATACTAGTGTGATGTTAAATATATTGTACATAGACATTATAATCTGCAACAACTTTGCAGATGGAGAGAAAAACTGAGGAAGAATGGTTGTCCTTTTCAATCTTGAAAAAATGAGATGAGCTCTCTTTGCAATAAGAAGCAAACAGATGTAGCTTCTATAGAAGTAAAAGTTGAATTATATAGGAGCATGTTTGCATAGTAACTGAGAAACTGATCAATATAAAATTTGGATGGCTTGATAGTTCTTTTAACAGTTGAGGTTTAAAAAATCACTTTATATTTTAGTTTATTGCTTTTTTTAAATACCGTGTTACCAACACTTGAACCTTAAGAAAACAAAAGTAAAGGGGTACATGCTCAGAAAGAGATCGCCGGAAGTTGTCTGGGCACCAGCTCTACCTATTTTAGTACAGCTATTACAACTCTAGCAATTTTTAGTACTGACACATATTAGCAGACAACTGGTATGTCCCAATTTTAGAACTCTTTAAATCTCGATGGCTGTGTAATAGCACTTCAACAATCTCAGAGGTGTTATGGAGCAACACAGAATGTAGCTTCTCACTTGCAGATTTATGGCATCACAACATGAACTGCCTGTGAAATCTTTGGGAAATAAATATCATTCATCTCACCTGAGACCTTTTTGTTATCCAATAAATTCTGATCTATCTGCATCCTGCTTGCGTCTTGTTCTTCCCCAGAAGGCACTCCTGTGTTTACTGGCTTTACTTTTTCTGATGGCTTTTCTTTGACCTTGAAGCTATCTGTAGCTGCTTCAGTGGCTGTGATTTCTGCACCAACCACTATGGTTGATACCTTCTTGTCCTCTGGAGTTTTAAGCTTTTTTGATCGTGATCGGGTATGCTGGAAGCTGTTATAAGAGATACTGCTGTCAGAACAGAAAGTCTGGCTAGGGTAAGATAAAATATCTACCAATATAAATATCCCTTTTGCCTGCTTAAAGGAATAAAAAAACCTGATAATTTATCACCTTTTTGTGCTAACGGGGAGTTTACAATTTATTAAGAAACAAATTAACAATTGGTTGAATTTGACCTTTTTATCTGTCATTATAGTTCCAAAAACCTAGTTATTCAATTAAAATAAGCTGAAGTAACTTTTTGTAATGTAATGCACTTAGGATACTTTTTGTCACATTCTGAAGAATGCTTCATTATGTAACTGATTTTGAAATTTGTTTCAGCAGTTTCCCAGTTTTATTAACCTGTGATAATGTTCAAATCCCAAAGTACATAAAACATTTTGATTGATTACACTTTTATGACCTCACCAACCAACCAACCAACCAACCAACCAACCATTTTCACCTGTTGCAAAAGCAGTTTTAGCAATAGATATCAAAATTTGCTATAACATGAATTATAACATGTGTTCACCAAATTTTAACTATTGGAAATAATACCTTAGCAATAACATTTAGCTTTAAAGATGAATCACAGAGCGGAGATAAAAAGGTAAAAGAGAACAATATTTCAAACAACACTAGAATCCTGTTCTGTGTTAATCTAGTACACAAACTGTGCAGTTCTCTTCACAGCACAGTATATGATGCTTCCATAGAAGGAAGAACTGCCAGTTTTCAAAGTCCTTAATGAAACAGAGGTCTATCAGTGACTGACCACAAAGAAGGTACCTACTTTGGAAGAAGATGGGCAATATGGAAAAAGAAATGCATCAATAACTTCTGATTTGCTTCTAAGAAGCCATGCTATTACTACCACAAGAACATATGATATCCTGAAGCAGCCCTGACTCCAGAGAACTACCAGGTCAAAGAGTTCTTGAATTTTAATTTTAGAATGCTATGACTATTTCTTTAAAAGCCAGTGAATATAATAAGCACCCAAGAACATGATTTAATGCACTGATCACCTCTGGGTCTGGCTCTCCCACAGGCTGAAGGGAATCATGTCTGTAATGTTAAAGCTGACAGCAGCAACCATCTGCCTGGCGGCAGTGCACAGGATCCTGGATCATAGACTGCGCTTTAAAGATCTATAAGCACAGGTGTTGAAATTCTTCACTGTCTCTACTACAGTCTCATACCAAAGAACTACTAACACACCTTGTTGCACAATGTGTGCAACATTATTATCACCTCAGTATTTTCCTTGAGTTGGCATTTCTGTACTTATGGGATCCTATTTTTAAAAGGCATATTATTCCCAGAATAAAAATTATCATATTATTCTTTGACATATTACTGCAGAGGTGAAAACGAACAAACATTTTATCTTCATTTGGGGGATGTCCATCTCCTGCTGTGTTTGCACTTGTGCCAAGTCTACTAATTAAATAGCAAAAAAAAAGTCATCAGTTTAGTTTAGTGAATAAATTCAGCACATGCACTCATCTGATAAAACTTTCAGCATAATTACTATAATGTCTCCCTTTTTAATTTTAACTTTTAAATTGGCTATCCAGATAAATAAGAGTTGTACTGACAAGGAAATAATTTCTCTGCCAAATGCAAATGGCAGTTGTATAATAAAAATGCCAAGCTCTGTAGCAGCACGAGAACATCATTATAAAATTATATGATACATATTAAAATCCAAAGGTTTTGAAGTTAAAAATGTAACTATAGAGAAAGGGACTGTCAATTAAATGATAACAATTATACATATTTGTTTGAAGTGGAACCCCTTTGCAGCAGTTGTTTGTGTGTGGAAGGGGTTAAGAATGCACAACAATAATAAATATTCACACAGAGAATGCTAATGTATCAGCCTCTGTGTGACAGGTTTGGCAGAAGTGTTCCATTTGCCAAGAAAGCAGAAAAATTCAAATGAAAATTATGTGTCTGCTAGGCAACTTGTGGGCTCTCAGGGCACCTGTATATGGCCATAACCAGTTCTGTTCGTCCCCCTCCTGTACTTCTGTCAGTTACCTTATTCAGCCTTTTTCAGGTGTTATGCTTGAAAGTATGTTGGACTGAAAGGGTAGTGGCTAGTGGGATAATAGTGCACATATCCCCTTCCCCAAACCACCATCTGGAAGCCACACTGATCTTCGTATGTTCAGCATGAAATGCTAGAAGTATATGCTTCTAGCATTTCCATGACTCCATGGTTTCTCAGTATTAAGAAGTACATTTAGGTAGAACTGAAAATAATGACTTTTCTGTGGCTGTATATAAAATTTGGCACTTCCTTTCTACGGACACCTCTCTCACTTCCTCTCTAACAGGCTTCCATCACAAGGCTGGTATCTTTCTTTAAAACAGGAAAGATCAGTGTTTGATCCTCTGAAAGTTGTTGGACTGCAACGCCCATCCACCAGAGCCAACACAGCCAGTGGTGAGACATGCTAAAAGTTGTACTGCAGCAACCTCTGAAGAACCACAAATTACCCACAACTCCTTTTTAAAAGTGTTGAGCTCTGAGATCTGCAACAGAGGTCCTTCTCTCGATCCTGCCAACTCCACAGCTTTTTAAGTAAGAATATATTACTTTCTTGGTGGCTACTCCTAGACTCTGGAACTCTCTACCAAGGAAAGGCAGGTTAGTCTCTCTCTGCTATCCTCCCTCTAGCAGTCAAAGGCTTTTATATTCAGATAGGCCTCCAGCAAATGCTGTCTGGTATGACAGGGGGTTGAAATACTATGCCAATTTCCTTTAATTTTTAATGCAAATTGTCAGCATTTATTTTAACTGAAGTGTTTCTAAAGTTTTTCCCAATATTCAACAGAAATCTGGCTTCTTGTAGCTTGAGCCTGTTATTACATGTCCTGCACTCTGGGATGATTTAGAACAGATTCTGCCCCTCCTCTGTATGACAACTTTTCAGTTATTTTAAGAGTACTATCATAGCTCCATTCAGTCTTCTTTTCTCACGGCTAAACATGCTCATTTCTTTTCTCACAGGGCTTGGTTTCCAGTTCCCTGATCATCCTTGTTGACCTCCTTTAAACTTGTCCTAGTTTGTCGGCATCCTTCTTAAAGTGCAGTATCAAGATAAGGCCTAACCAGTGCACTTCTTTCAAAGTGTTGTTTTAAAATAACAGTAGCCTTTTTATGTTGATCTTCTTAAATATCTGCAATGAAATGAGTACTAGAAAGCAACAGAAAAATGACACATCATTGAACTCTTTACTCTTGCTGATCTAGCGCTATTTCTATTATTGCAAAATATAATGAATCAAATCCTTCCACCTTAAAAGCTGTGAAAACAATCTCACACCTTTTTAACTGGGGTGTGAAAACAGGTTTTCCTAACAGTAAAATTGATTGAAAGTGATAGGATTTGATTTTTTTTTTTATGTAAACTGGCCAAAATATTCCCCACTACTTGTAAGGTTAACATTAACCTGGTAAGCTGCAAGAAATAAATCATTTGAGCGCAAGACTCATTTCAATATATTTTTTAAAAGAAAGTACTTGCCACCAGCAGAGATGAAGAAATACTGGTCATGCTCATTACTGTAGTTTAGAATAACTTTGGCACCAGAGCAGGAGGGAGTGGGTAGGCAGTGACAGTAAAAATGGTAGGACAGGAAGTGAAAATGGTGGGGTTATTGGTGGCAGAGAAGGGCAGAGAAGGGGGGGGGGGGTGGAATGTTTAGATAAAATGTTGCTGTTTTCATCCTCTGGGTAGATCAGGGCATGGAAATCTCTTCAAATAAAAAACGTTGGATGTATGGATGTAGAGAGCGCCAAACTCCTCCTCACAATCTATTGAAGGAGAAAGGAGTGGGGAGTATATGCATCTGAGGTTCACTGAAACTTGTGCTTGAAATGTCAAAGCATGTTTACTTTTCCCCAACAAGGCCAAAGTGTCCCTAGTTTTAATAACCATAACAGGCTGAATAAATTATTTATAAAAGAAAGTCTTAAACCAGCAGCTCAATGTTAGACTTGTTCAACTTCCTTAGAAGAAAAATGTTTATTACAGGAAAAGACAAAATAATAGCTAATTCACAGTGAAACAGTACTCTCAGAAAGATATCTGTGCTCTCAGAAAGGCATGTACACCTAGTGCCATGAGCATACAAGGTTTTTACTGAATATTCTTATAGCAAAAAGGAATTGTCCCCGCTCTAACAGAATAACACATAGCAAGACTGGCATGAGAAAAGGAACAACAGTTTGCAGGTTGGGGGTGAATGTCAAAGTAAATACTGGGACCTCCATAGCCCAATAACATTAGATATAAGTGAAACGGGTTTTTGGCTTGATCAAAGAATAGAAGGTCAGGAGGTCATATATTTTGTTGGTCAGAATAAAATGTATTTATTATCCCTTTGAACTTAAAATATATTAATTAAATCAATACAGCATGAAGTAAAATGGTTCTCTTATCATGTAGCAAACTGGTTCTTTTGCACAATGTACAGGCTGAAATCCTGTAGCTTAGCACAGTAAATTGTGATTAGAGTAGGCCTACTGAATCAATGAGCAGTTGACTCACCAAATCCCCACTGATACAAAGGCCTATCCCAGTTGCAACTTACTGTAGTAAGTAACAGGATTTCAGACAATGTTTCAGAACTTCCCCAGTTCTGAAATGTTGAAGAAAAAGCTCCAAGGTGCTATATCATGGGCAAATATATAACCAGAACAATATTATTTGAGATTCTGGGAAAATCTGCATTGATATATAGCAGTATAGCAGTATGATGAATATAAATGTGTTATTGAGCTGTAGCATAAATCAGGTATTGGCAGTAGCTTTTCAATCTTTTGCCAACTAGGTATCTGCTTCTGTACAGCACTGTGGCCAGAGGCTACAGAAGTCCCAAGAATAAATAAGTGAAGATTAAACAGTACTTGGAAACTTTTCTTGCAATAGCTATAAGTTAACATTTTGCCTAACCCAGTCCAATGATGATGTTCTGAGTGCCAAAACAAATCAGGATTCAGCAAGAAATTCATCTCTTCATAAAATAAAAAGGACAAATAATTAATACTCAGAAGTTGTTTTATATGTTTCAGTAATGAATACTCATTAAACTTTTAAAAATGAGCACATTCCTTCAGTGAGTATTACCATTATGAAATATGACTCTTGTGCCCTGAAGCTTACTGATAGGCATTAGGGAGACACAAATTAACTGTGACTAAAATAAATGAAAAAAACCTGAAATGAAATAATGGGGATAGGGTGGCAGAGACACACTGAAAAAAGAAACTGCAGCATATTTTAACTTTCAACAATATGAAATGCAAAACACCCATTACCACCTGGAAGATCTCTTTGTTTTTCTTCTTCTCTGCAACCAGGCCTTTACCTCAGGTGTTGTTTCAGGAGTGGACTTTGTATGATCAATTGTATATAAATCCTTCCCTTGTTTCCACAGATGGTATCTGTCTGGCTGAAATTTCTTCACAAAGATATCCATTGATATAGTTACCATGTCCTTTCCTGCAGGTACACTGGGGGGAAAATAGATTGACGTGTTAAAACAAGCTCATACACAAATAGATCCAAATAAAACTATAAAAATCTACATAGTCTTCCCATTTGGAGGAGCTTCAACAGATAACATTATCAATGGAAATACTGCACTACCTGGAAGTCTGTAAAAATAACTGAAGACAATCTCTTCGTGATAAAATAATACCCAGCATTCTGATTAGCCATACACATTTTTGCAGTTACAATTGGTAAGCTTACATGCTGTCATTTGGAATTGTAGTCTGTGTTTTAACTGCATAGATCACTGTAAGACTGCAGTCATTCTGTGCCAACTCTAACATGAGGAGTCAAGAAAATAAACTGCCAGTTCACATAAATATGTGCATAAACATGTACATAGGATACAATATTATATCTCATTACTACAACAGTCTACTCCACTGTTTGATCTGAGATGGCTACTTCACAACTTTCTTCGAGTAGTTTCTTATTGCACATTCGAACACTCCTGAGATTGTATAATATAGTATCTGGTGTTGCTCACATATCCAAGTACTTTTTAAGATAGTTACAAACATTAAAAAGTGACTATAAGAAGCTAAGTGTATTCAGATGTTTTGAATTAAGGAGAACTCAGTGAATAATGTGAATTTAATCCATTGAGTTGTTGCTGTGTTTGCATTTTTATGCCAAATTATTTTTTAATCCTAAAATGGTTATCATAACCCTATCTTTGAAGAATTCAGAAATTAGATAATAGTCTGAGATACAAATAGAAATAGATTAATTTATAGAATTCTCTGAGGAAGAGGATCAAATGCCTAACTTCCTCACTATAGGGCCAGTGACATCAAGCTATCGGATTTCAAATTTATTATTTAAATTTATTTATTTAAAATATTTCTGTCCCGCCTTTGTCACCCAAAACATTAAATGTTACTCCTTTTAATAAGGTAACATTCTTCTCCTGTCTTCCTGCCTTCCAAATGTTTTGGACTGCAACTTCCATTAGCCCTGCTAGCATGGACACTAATCAGGAATGCGGAGACTCGTAGTCCAAAACATCTGAAGGGGTCAGATAGCTCTCTGTTGCATTTCTCTCTCCCATCCACCCTACCACATACATAATAACATATCAGATTAACTTTTTGTCTAGGAAGATTTTGAATTTCAAAGATCACCCTGCAATATTATCCAACAAAGATTTAAAATATTCCAAATATGCAGCATTATAAATTGATCATACAAACAGACAAGAAGCAGTGCCAGCCCAAGATATTTTAGGTTCTGAGAAAAAGCAGCAAAACGCACACCCAACCACTCAACTCAAGGCACATTGCTATTTTGATGCCTAAGGCAGAAAATCATACGCACATCTCCCCAACTTCTTAACAGCTGCATCAACTCTTCCTGACAAACAGAGAGTCCAAACAGAATACACTCATTATAGGAGATGCCCAGAATCCTTACACTGCTAGAATTTAAAAAAAAATCAAGAAGTATTCATTCGATGTACAAAACATGTAATCCATAGCTCTATCAATACTTAACAAATACCTATCTGTCTATGTACATAGTGTGTTTTTTAAAAATAAAACTCAAAATTTAATTCAGTCATGCTTGTTCGGAAAAGTCTTACTGACTTTAAGTTCAATGGTTTCCACTCCTAGGTAAAGCTAAACAGGCTTTACCTAGCCTGTTTACCTTTTTATTATTTCCAAAATCAAAATGCTTCTCCTTCACCATGCATTATAATACTAATTCATGCTTCATATTCCTGAGTGTTTTGCACACTTAAGGAGAGGACATCAGTAGCAAAGACAATTTTGTCAAGGGCAGGTGACAATTAGCATCATATTATAGAGAAAAGAGATGCTACAGAAGTGGCTCAAAGATAATGAAAACGTGTTTGTATCAGCATCTGCTCATTTTTACAAACACTGATCAAAATCCTATTGCATAGTTAAGGCCTGTGGAGGGCAAATACCATAAACTCACAGTGATTTTCACTGCCAATTAACAAGCTCCCACTTGAATCTTCAAATGCACACTGACCCACTGGACTGGAATTTCCTTCCACCTTTACAGTTAAATCTCTTTAAATTCAAGGTATAGTGACAGGCAGGCATGAGAAACAATTGCTTAAGAGATAGCTTAAGAGATTACAGTATTTGCTGTGAGACTTCAAATCTTCCTGCCATTTGAGAAAGGATTAATATCTAAGCCACTGTTAATTTATTGATGAAATACATCCCTTGTGAAATAATATCTAGAGGTGAAAGTACTCTTCAAAAAAGAGAAACTTTTATAATAAACTTACAACATAAATATAACCTCTTTTTATCACTTTCCTGCTATGAGGGCAATACACAGAACAATGAAGAGCCATAGTTTAAAATGCAGATTTAGATTAAAAAACAACAACACTGCAAATATAGATATATCACTTCCCAAATTATAGCAGTTCCTATGTTAAACATAACCAATTTTAGACTTTTGCTAAGATTTTATCTCAACCAAAAAATGCTTGTAGAAAAATACTGTATGTCTAAGCGTTTGCTTACTCGAAATAGGAAGGATGAACACTGCACATCAAGCAGAGCACACAAACAACATTTTGTGGAACGTTTTCAGAAACCTACACTGTTGTATGGAATCAATATGGTACAAAAATTATTACAATGCAATGAACACAGGGACTTGTAATATATACCTAAATATACTGAGCCACACCTAGAATAACATGAGTGGCCCAATAAGATTAATGGCACATACAAAAATATTGAAAAATCTACTTGGAAAGCAATAAATAACAAATATGATATAAATACAATAGTCTACACAGCATAAGTGATCTGGCAATAGTAGTCCTAGGGCAAAGTATGGAGGAACATAATAATTAATGCTCAGTGGAGATCCAGGGAATGTCCTGTTCCTTATACAATCTTCTTCTGATGCCAATCTTTACAGAGTGAGAATCCAATGTGGTATAGTAGATAGAGAAATAGACTGGGCTCAGAAGACCTATAAAAATGGTATATTACATGTACGGTCACTGTTCATCTACTGGAGTGCACCAAAGAATTTCAGATCAGCCTATACTTTATATCCTACATGAAAAGCTATGGGTTGTTCTGAAAGAAATGGGTGTAACTCAGCACTAGAGATGGGGGAATTGTTTTCATCCATGAAGACAAATCCCACCGGCACAGGTGGCTGGCCTGATTACCTCCAATCAGTTCATTTACTGCACGGCACACAGTGTGCATGGCTGGCATCATCACAGTGTGCATTGCCCGGCCACTCTGTGGCAAAGCGGGGGGATGCATCATCCCGCCCCCTTGCCAGAGTGGCCGGGTGAACAAGGAGGTGGGGCTGCAGCAGTTGGCGCGCTGAAGATTATGCCTGCCACACATGCCATGCACTGAGTGGTAAGTGGACCAGCGGGGTCTGGGGGTGTGGGAAGTAATCAGGCCAGCCACCTGTGCTGGCAGGATTCGTCTTTGCAGATGAAGACAAATCCCCCATCTCTACTCAGCACTTGATTGTCTTGGTGTGTAACCTATATTGTGGACAAGAAGCTACCATTAGAAGAGAATATGGAGAGAATCAGTGGCTTCCTATAGGCAAAGGTGTCAGACAAGGGTGCATTTTATCTCCTTATCTGTTCAACCTGTATGCAGAACATACCATACAGAAAATTGGATTAGATTCAGTTGAAGGAGAAGTGAAAACTGGTGGAAGAAATAGTAATAATTTAAGATATGCATATGACATCATCTTATTGGCAGAAAGCAGCAATGGCTTGACAACTTTAGTGAAAGTGAACTAAGGTAGTGCCGAAGCAGAACTGCAGTTGAACACTAAGAAGACAAAAATAATTGACTACAGAAGAACTACACAAATTTAACGTTGACAATGAAGAAATGGATATTGTTAAAGCTTTTGTATACATTGCCCAAATTATCATTTCAAATGGAAATTGCAGCAGACTCAGAAGACTGTGACTTGGAAGGGCAGCAATGAAGAAATTAGAAAATAGAGTGTAAGGATGTGTCACTAGAGACCAAGGTCAAGAAAACCCACACTAGTATTTCCAATTACTGTGTGAAAGCTGTGACAGTGAAGAAAGCTGACGGGGGGGGGGGGAACTGATTCATTTGAAACACTGTGCTGGAGGAGAGCTTTGTGGATACCCTAGACCAGTGGTTCTTAACCTTTGTTACTCAGGTGTTTTTGGACTGCAACTCCCAGAAGCCTTCACCACCAGCTGTGCTGGCTGGGGTTTCTGGGAGTTGCAGTTCAAAAACACCTGAGTAACAAAGGTTAAGAACCACTGCCCTAGACTACCAGAAAAACAAACAAGTGGATCCTAGAGCAAATTAAGCCTGAACTATCTCTGGAGGCAAAAATGTTGAAACTGAGGCTGCCCTACTTTGGGCACAACATGAAAATGCAAGATTCAATGGAAGAGACAATAAAAGTTGAAGGCAGTAGGAAGGAGGAAGAACAAATATGAGATGGATTGACTCCATCAAGGAACCCGCAGGCTTGAGTTTATAAGAGCTGAGCAGGATTGTTGATGACAGGACATTTTGGAGATTGTTTATTTTTAGTGTCACCGTAAGTCAGAGGCAAATTGACAGCAAATAACAGTAACAATAACACTGTTCATCAACTTCTGTACTCATACTAACTTTGCCCTGGGATTTTATACAGATTATTTCTGTTGTTTTATATGTGGTGAGTATAGGGATACTACTCAGTTTGAGGTTTTGCACAAAAAAGTTCCTTGTGTGACTCTTTGGCCTGGATACTCAACCTTTCATTTATCTTTTACTATACTCGTAGAAGAATTTTGGTTTTGGAGCATTCTGAAAAATTTCAAATAATTTTGTTAATCATGGTTATCACTATAAAGATGAAAAAGAGACAATTAGGAAAGATTTACTGTTAAAATTCAAAAATCTATTACATATTTAGGTATAAATATTCCAAGGAATTTAGAATGTTTGAAAGAGGAAAACTTTAATAAATTGAACCAAGAAATTAAAAATAATTTAGATTATTTTAGAAAAATCAGACTTTCATGGTTTGGTAGAATAGCAGTATTTAAAACATAGATTTTTATCCAAGATAAACTTTTTATTTATGATGTTACCGATAAAAATTACTGAAGAGTTGAAAGATTGGCAAAATACAATTAATAAATTTTGTAACTGAGATAAAAAAGCAAGAAGAGATGGTATAAAACTAAAAAAACTAGGAGGATTAAGCCTTCCAAATTTACACTATATAGCTAACCTAATGAGATATACTGTACATTTGATATTGTATCTCAGTCTAATAATTTAATATGGTTAAGTATGGTATCAAAGGAATTTTGTGGGAATTCTGAGAATATTTTTATACACCATAATAGGAGTACTGTTTAAAAAAACGTGAAAAACATTTTTTAAAAATATGTTTTTAATTTGGAATAGGTATAGAACATTATTTATTCCATTACTTTCCCCATTATATCCAGTGGTAGAATTGGAGAAATTTCCAGGAAATTTGAAATGAAATATGGATAATTATTAAGAAAGAAACAAGTTATTAAGATAAAAGATTAGTTTAAAAAGATGGGGAATAAAGAACAAATAAAATAAGTATTAGGAATGGAGAGAATATCTTGGTTTTATTCAGTTACAGCAATGGACTAAAAACTGGATAAAAAGAAATGGTAAATGCATGGATTTTGTGACAGCTGAAGAAGAAAAAGGTAGATCAAAATAAGATAATGAAAGGGATAAGTAAAATCTACAAGATATGAACAGAAGCAGACAACCAACAAGATTTTCTTAAAATATTATGGAACATGATTTGGGAGTGGAAATAAGTATTGAGGTATGGAATAATGTATGAAATACAAGAATATTGAAGTCTATGTCTCTACAGATGAAGGATTTTTTATATATAAATTAGTTTGGAGATGGTATTTAACTCTGGTAAAATTAAATCAAATACATATTAACTATTCTAAGTTGTGTTGGAGAAGATACCAAGAAAACAGGTATTTATTTTCATTTGTGGTGGGAATGTCAGAATATTTTGAAATTTTGGCAGTGGGTTTTCAAGGAAACAAATGAAATAATTAAGTCCAATATAGAGGTCAGTCATAAAATAGCACTTTTATCAATATTTGACAAGGAGCAATGGAATGGGCCCCAAAAGTTTAATTTGAAATTTATTAATAGCAGCAAGATTAATAGTAGCAAAGAATTTGAAAGTAAAGCATGGTTTTCAATTAGATGAATGGTATAAAGATTTTTGGAATACAGATATTAATGATAAGTCAACATGTAATAAGGGTTTGATAAATTAGAATATTTTATAGACATTTGGGGTGAATTTATTGATTTTGCATTAATAAAGTGGTGCATGTTCACAAGAATCAATACAATTTTGGAAGGGTGATGGGATTCCCTAAAGGAAGGAAAAATTGGTTATATCTTCAAATGGTCTCTGTGGGGGGGGGGAGCATTTTGTTTAATTTTATTGTTTGTGTTCTTTATGTTGTTTTGTGTTAAACTTTTTAGCTATATTTTCATTTTCACTTTTGTTTTCATTTTCATATTTGTTTTGTTTTTAATTAATAAAAATGAATTTAAAATGAATTTTGTTAATAACTATAGAAATAGCTTGGGGCCGTCATCTATTAAAACATAAATTCTGTTCCTTACGTTATACAACAATTTTTCAGAAATGAAACATTTCCAATTTCCCTCTGAAGGTCCTAAAACTCTTGTGGATTCCTTTTGTCATTGGGAAATTCTTGGGGTTGCAAGATGGGAGTTTTTAATTAATAAAAGTCACCAGCATTTGTAAAGTCATCCTGGTCATGGCAATTTCTGGTAATTAAAAACTTCCCCCATCCCATAGCCCCCAACAGCTTTCCTGTGATGAAAGGGATTCCACAGGAGCCTCCAAACCTCCTGAGGGAAATCAGAAATGTTCTGAAAAATCACTGAGGCTTAATTACAAACAGAATTTCAGCTATGGTCTCAGGACATGCCATGTAGACATGTTCAGAAGCACCATTGTTTCTTCCATTATCATGCATGTTCTAGAACTGCTGCTGCTAATGCTGCTGCTACTGCTGCAATTTACACACCGCCCTTTCAATTACCCACAGAGTTTGTAAATTGTCCATCTTTCTCTTTCTGACACACAAACGCACAACATTTTGCCTAGCTACCCTTGTCTATATTAATTCTCCTCCAGAGAAATACAGAGTAAACAGGTTGCACAATATATTTAGACACTGGTGTTTTAAAGTGAGCTAGATCTGCAGAATTCTTTATGTGATTCTTCTAGGTATAAACAATAATACAGGGCTAAGCTCATGGCAACCAAAATACAGGCTCTGAAACCACAAAATACTACTTAAGCCTTAAAAGGAGCATTCAGTCATTGCTAAAAGTGCAAAGGCCCTCTGGTTACGAACACCTTTAGCTCGAGCCACAAGTTTTTTGCAACAGCCTATCAATTACAAAGGATACATCCTGATAAACCTCTTGTTACATGGTCTGTAATGGAGGTGGTTACACGTCCCATATTACTTACAGAATGAATGTTTGGCTGGCGCTGCTTGTACATGAAAATGACTTAAAGCATGCTGCCAAAACAGCCATTCTTCTCTCGCAGTACCAGATAGTGATATATTTCCACACTGATCTTCTATGAACTTGTAGTTGCTGCTGCAGAAACATTTGATATCAGTTACCCATTTCTGCAGCTTTCAATAAAGCAAGTATTTTTCTAGTAAAAAGATCTGAAAGTGCACCCTGTTCACCAGTCATTTAAAAAAAAAGGAATAAAACAGCTGAACTTGACACTAGATTGCCATTCGTGATTTTAACTCTATACAACAGGAGGAGGGGAATATCATTTTACAATGAAGTACCGATAGAAAATTAAAATAATTAGGAAGTGCAATTGTTAACATAATGTCATCCCATTCTACTGTTTCCATTATATATTTTCTCATCAGTGAAACCACTTAGACATACAGTTCTGCATCAATTAAAAATTACAAATTTATGTAGAACTATGGCAGTAAATGATAACAATTTGTTTAGACCATCAGTGTTTCATGAGGATTCAATAAAGGAAACACATCCACTTATGCCACTATCCTTGTTAATGACATGTACCAGAAAATTTCCCAGTTAAGTGAAGAGAGAGCAAACCAGTAGGCGTGGAGGTTTTGGTGTGTGATTTTCCCATTTGTTTTCTTAGACTTCCCAGATCCAGGGAAGGTGATGCAGTCCACAGCAGAACGCCTCTCCTCTGTTAGTAATTTGGGACCTCGGTTCATTTGCAAAAGATGAAGGAGGAAGGAGGTCAAGGCAGCGACTGAATTTAAGACATTTTTGAATACCAAGTAACCTCTCCCCTTGGCTTTTCGTGGAAGCTGGGAAGGAAAAGAAGCTTTACAGTATCCATAGAGTTCTTTTTCTGGAGGACTTGTACCTACTTTGATTGTAGGAGGAAGAATTAAGCTTGGGATGAGATAGCTTTGATGACTTATAAGAGAGTGATTTTGAGTGGCACTAAGATAAAATCAGTATGTAGTACTGCTTTGATTGTAGGAGCAAGGAGAAAATTGGGGACAAAGATGGCCTTGATGACTCACAGAAAGATATTGAGTCTGTAGTATCTTTGCTGTGTACGGGAGAGTGACACTTCACGAATGATCACTTAGATGTTTTGCTTTTGTCTTCAGCACCAATTTATTCTGATCCAATCTATTGTTTGTTTTTTCACTAAAGAGCACCCATTCGTTAAATGGAAGGTCCTCAACTGTAAACTGGGTATTTCATGTACAATACACCACACCTGCTACAGCTTGGGCATAGAATCCACAGTATGCCAAGCTACATAGATTTGCTGTCCCACTAGACAATGTGCTTCTGCTTGAAAGATCATGGCTATGTTTCACTGATCCCCTGACAGACTGTTCAGCAGGTGGGTTACCTTTTCCCAGAAGTATTGTTGACAATACTTCTTTGCATACATACTTTGTAACTTGCAATAAAGAGGGAGAAGGCTGCAGATGAATATAGTCTCCTATCTGGAAGTCAATTTTCTGCCTTTAAATTTTTTGTTCTGTACTGCATCTATGGTTACAGAGTTTGGGACAAGATATTTAAACAATAACTTGCAATTCTATTGTATCTGGTGGGGGTGGTCTATCTTTTTGGAGGTTAACGGCATGGAAGATGGTATCTGACATTTTTGTCTAATAAGAGGTAAAAGCAAACTTAATTTGGTAATAACTTCACCTGCGTTTATATGTCCAGTTCCAAGGCAGAAGCCATCCTAGATATTTAGTCTCGAAAAGACCATACATCTTATGTTGGTGACAGAGCTCTGATACCTGATATGTGAGCATGCATTGAAGCTGTGGTCATCTTCTGTTTAGAAGAGGAAGATGAACCAGACACACAGTCGTCAGATTCATAGGAGTCATGACAGAAAGATGGTGAATCTTTTCGTGCTTCCTGTGATTTTCTGATTTCTTTGAATATTTCTTGATATGCATTGGAAGTGAAGAACTTAGCACTAATGTGGTAAGTATGGTTGAGTGTGATACTATAAGCTGAGAAGCACTGACAAAAATGCACATAGTACTAACCCTGATGTTGAACATGGTGCCATTCTTACATTTTCTGAGGAAGGTACTGTGAGATATGAGATCTCAATGGTAACACATTTGGTTCCATGAATACAGTCATGGTCAGGACAATAGTGGAACAATCAGTAGGGAAATCTGAGATATGGATACCTGAATGGTTGCTATCAGTGACAGGTGTGGTTGAGTGAGTAGTGAGAAAATGGAAGTTTTCACTGCAATGACAACTGCTGCAACGATGGAATCTACAGGACAGACTGCCGTTGAAGTAGTATGTGGAAGTCGATATCATGGCAATGGAGTCCAGTGCAAACATTAGTACATTTCCCAATTGTGCTGGGATCAGCCATGTCAGTATGGGAAATGAGAAGATTGCTGTTGTAGGAAGAATGGATTCAGACTCCCAGGCAGAACATCAAGATGGAAACTGATGGGTATAATAAGAGCTGGACACATTTTCATCAGATCATGATCTCAATTGGTACTGGTGAGACTTAACTGGTGTTACTTAACCTCTGTTTTTTTTTTTTGTTTTGTTTTTTTTGCTTTTTGCTTTTTTTCCATCTGTGGCAATCTCTCCAAAATTTCTCCTCCAAGGAAAGTATTATTGTGATAAAGGACCTTGCTGATGTTGTGCATAAGCTAGTGATCCACAGAAGGTAACTGGAGAATAGTTACCTAGGAGATTGCACCAAGATTCTATCAGAAATTGGTGATGAGCAGTGAGGTCACGCTTCTAAATCCAGAAGACAAAACTGAATACAGACTGATTGTTGTGCCATGGCTGAATGAGCAGGATAGCATTCTCTTCAGGGAATCTCCTCCTTATACTTCTTATTCTTTCTTTTCTTTTCTTTTTTCTCCATTGGTCTGTTGTCAGGGTTAAGGAATTAATTTCTTCAGGTCCACTGTGGTTGGTACAAATATCATTACTGAAGGATTTGAGTCTGGTCCTAAAGATTATTCCTAAGTAGAAATTGAGGTGGTTGGTACTGCTGGCATTTCTGCTGAAGGTAGACACGCACATTGACTTCAAGGTTGCTGCTTTGCCAGGACTTTGTAATTTTAAAAACCTGCTTTCTCCCAAAGTGGTGCCCAAAGCTTTGCATTGTTGTTCTTATGATGTGGTAGTGTGAAGGTACATGCACAGAAGACAAAGTGTCCATCCAAAGTGCATGGACCTTAGCACTTCAAAATGAGCAGTATCAAGGCCAGAAAGCAAAACACATTATTTGCAAAGAATGAGGGGGGAAAGGAATGAAAAAAGGGAATTTGACCTACTTTTTACCATGAAGACGAACATGGGGACTGGTAAGAGGGCTGCAAATATTTTCTGATAGTGTAAAAATGCAAGGAGAGTTTTTAGGTAAGATTGCCAGCTGTAAGGAGTTAGCACTATTTCTTGCACCATCGGTAGTTGCAAACTGATTCCTGTATATTGTGTGCTCTGTACTTCTTGAGCTCAAAGGCCAGCACCTATAAAGCTCTCAGAAATTGCTCCTCAATATGAACAACTTTTCTCTTGAGAGGACAGTACTTAAGCTCCAACTGTCTGTCCTTGATTGCTGCCTTCCCTATGCATCTCCCTCTTACACTTTCACCCCCATTTTGAACCACACACTTGCTTCTGATCCACTTGTAATGACTCCCAGACCTCACAGCCTGCACTGGCGCTAGGCCGTTCATATTTAATTGACTTCTACCCTGAAAATTTGGCAGAATCCCCCCCCCCAGGCTGAATTACAGAAGTGAAAGCCCCAAAGCAGCAAGAGATAGAACAGCCCCTCCATCACCATAGAGAAAAGCATCAAATTGCTATGTGAGAATCTCTTGATTCCCTGAGACTTTCAAAGCCCTATGGAAGTATGAGTTTTGACAGAGGCTGCCTCTACACACTCCATATAGAGGCAGCCTCTGTCAAAACTCACTCTCCCATGGTCCTATCCCCCAGGCTGGAGATTGAACTTTGCCAAAGTCCAAAGCCACAAAACCACATACAGCAATTACTTTCTAGAAGACCTTCATTCTTCTTTAAGAAGTTCACTTTGTGGAAGAGTCAGACTATAGTGAAAACTATTGGACACCTGTGGAGCCTAAGAATTGCATTTTTGCCCCACTGGTCAGAAGTCATAGTACTTGGTTTCAGAATGATTAGCTCCTACAAAGCAATTTACATAATAGTTTTCTCCAGAAAAAAATTGTTTCTTTATAATTATATCTACAATAAAAGTCTTAACAAAAGAACACCCATTGTATAAAATACAGCATTATTTTATGTGCTATATTATCTACAAAGATGTGGACATTTTTTTTTAACCTTCAAAAACATATACTTGAAGAAACGGGATAAATTTCTGGTTGTAATATATTTATGATAATATGCAAGTAACACTGTTCACCATGAAACTTCTGTCTTCATTCTACTGTTGGCTTTCAGAATGGAATTCTATGTAGCCGGAATGTAACTGATGTTGTTATGTGCTGTCATGTCAGAACCAACTTATAGCGACCCAAACAAGGTTTTCAAGGTGAGATATTTAAGGAGTGGTTTTACCAGTTCCACTCCCCTGTCAATTTCCATGGACAAGCAGGAATTTGGACCCTGTTCTTCAGAGTCCTAGTCTGTCACTCTCTATCCACTACTACACCACACTGGGATTGGGCAAACTGTTTTGATCCATTAATCTCTCAAATGCCCCTTCAAACGTTTTTTAAAGACCAATTGCACAACACACCATCTGTTCCAGTTATGTATTTATTTCTAAGGCTTACAGATTTCTATGGAAATATTTTTAAAAAATTGCAGCTATCCAGAAATAAACCATAAATAAAACAGCTGATATCAGTTATGTAGTTTGGCAGTCAATGAAGACCATTCTAAGACAATTCTATCTCTGTCTCCTGATGGATTTTTGATGCCAGAAGAGACATCTGTACACACTATACTTTAACAAAAGAAGAAAGGCTATTAATATAAATGTGTGCAAAAAAGGAAATCACAACATGACAGCCTTTTTTTTATGTTTGTCTTAGAAAGTGCCTGTCTACTGTGGTCTATTCACTGTCAAGAGAGTATCATGTTGAAATATATCCCACTTTCAGAGTAAGAAATGTGAACAAGTATCCATTAAAACATGCACAAGTCACACTCATGGCCACTTGACAGATTAAATTGGGAGTGGAAAAATTAGTTTGAAAGTAGAGAACAAAAATCAATGTGAAATAGGCTTTACTGTTATAATTTTACATGAAACAGATTTAACACAGGTTTAGCATCATAAAATGGAAACACTACCAACTCCTACTCCTTATTTTCTGATTTTAAAATAAAGATATCACCTTTTTATGTAATAAAGCAATTAAAATCTCTTAACATCACATACACACACAACAATTCCCACTTCCTCAATTTGTGATCATATCATTATGTCATCAGAAGACTTTTCATGATAAATACTCCTAAATACAAACATAATTCCAATATTCCTTTTCAGAATTCCCCATATTCCTGTTTATCCATTAGCACAAGCTGGCTGGCTGCTGAACTCTGAATGTTTAAAAATAAGATGCCAGCAGTGGCATCCTCAAACCAACTTTCATCACCAGTAAGAAAAGCAAGTGTCTCTGTTCCTATCCTTCTTTCCCTCATGCAGAAACCACATCCCTCACTAGACTTTGAATGCTTCTTAGAATCCAAACACAGAAGGCATCTAGTTCCTCTCTTCATCCCACTTTTTTGTACCTGACGTCTTCACTGGATCTCAAAATTCAGAGCCATTTATTTGTCCTGGCAATAAAGATTTATGTTCGGTTCATATTTTTCTTTTTCCTTCTTAGTGAAGTAGAAAGAGTAAATCCAAATGGCATGAGCAGAGAATAGTACGAAACTTTGATATATGCCAAATATCAGTTGCTTTTTTGGAAGCTCTCTTGAATATCTTTATGCAATAAAGGAAATATTATGTTCAACAAAATATAAAACTAAATTTCATTATCACCTTATCATAACTGACCTTCAAGGTAATGTTCAAGATATACAAATTATGTTTATATTTCTTGGTTTTCCGGAAATATTTGTATTTGCTTAGTCTTAGTAAAACATAATGTTTCAGTGTGGGGTTATAAGTAGGACATTTCTCCTGAATAATCTTTAAGGCTTTATACACTGCTACAGCAAAGTTGTGGTTAATGTGGAATGGGGGGGTAGTTCATGAGTACGCTGGCAATCCAGATGAATGACTTGTCGTGGGAGAAGAGAACACGGCTGTCTTATTGGAGTGAGCTTTTTATTTTTTATTTTTTTATTTTTTGCAACAATACAGCTGTACGTGTGTATCATTGGTATACAGTGTGACATAGTGTCCACAGTCCTGTTCATGTTTGCATGAACTTTGCATACATTTTGGCAGCTAATTATCATTAATTGGCAGTGTATTCGGGGCACAACGTGATTGCACAACTAAACACATGACCAGGCATGTGACTGAGAAATACCTCAGCATCTGATCAACTATCTGCAATTAGCAGTGACAAGTTACACAGACCTGACATGAAGACCAGTAGGATTGTGGCCAGCATCATTTTGTAGAGACACTGAGATGCAAAATGTCCCTTGAAATTTTTTACAGTAAGGGTTCCCAACTGTTTCCCACTCTATAAAGGATGTGTGTGTGTCTTCTGTTGCTTTTGATGGTAAGTATTACGTTTTCTACCCCCAGAATTTGTGAGAACTTTATCATTCCACTCCCAAAAACTGATCGAGAAAGTGCTTCTCGATCTTTGAAGACGGAGAATGGAGCTACAATATTGCATGGACATTATGTTATCGATGCTTTCAGCCTTCTACCACTGATTAATAATTTCTGGGACCAATTCAAAGTGCTAGTCCTTACTTTTAAAGTCCAATGTAGCTTGAGAAATTCATATTTACTCCCAAATCAACTTTCCTATGCTCTAAAAGTGTCTTAGGAAGCCCATGTTTTAAATGGGGTTTCCAAAGGGGGCACTATAACAATTGTGGCACCTTAGCTGAGTAATCCTTTCCCCTTTCTAATGGCTTTTTGGTGCCAGTTAAAGACCTTCATGTTTGCTAAGATTTTTACTTTCGTTTTATTACTTTAGTTCTGCAAACTGAGAAACAATTTAATTTTGTAATGTTCTGTCATTTTACAATGTTACTGTTATTTTAATTTTTTTGACACTGTGACCTGTGTGGCTCTTTTAAATGGTGGCATGCACGCCTAATAAATAAAATAAACAATCCTCTGGCTTGGGTTAGTTTCAGCATCTTTTTAACAAGAGCTCATTTAATCTACAATGATTCCTGCATGTGAAGAATAATTCCTTTCAAATACGTTTTAACAGGAAAGAGTACTACACTGTGTCATTCTACAAAAAAGTTCCTTGCCAGGCATATGTCACTGAATTGTCTGGTTAAAAATGGAGCAATACAAAAATAATTTGGTGATGTAGCATCTGCACAATAAAATAACACGCTGATTACATTGGAACAGTGAATGCCGAAGTTTTATTCCCACTGTTCTGACATGATCATTGAGCCATTACCATTCCTCTTGGGAATGTTAAAATTTAACGATCTAATTTAGCAATATCATATGCAGTGTAAATAAAAAATAACCCCATTAGCTATTCAAAACTCATGTTAGGCACAAATCTTTAGCTATTCTGTTTCAGAATGGTATTTAAACACTAAAACAGCAATGAGGTGGGGTGGGGTGAGGCAGGAGTAGTGTTATAAACATTGTTATTTTCTACTCTGTTTATCTGAGATTAAAAAAATTCTACATAATGAATTTTATGTAGAGTTGATTTTGCAGCAAGCTTGTAGAATGGTTTGGCATCACAGTCTTCTGTCATTATTTTCTTACCTAAACTAAAGAGTTGTCACCTAACAAAGGTTGGGAAATGAAACATGGACTTTGAAAAAATGTTATCAGTATTCTCAATGGGAAAATGAATAATGGGATACTACTCGTATATAACAATTTATTGATGTTGGTATCTTTCTTAATTATTTGACAATGCGCTGTTAGTTTTTCCATTAATGCCATAATCTAAACCTCATTTCCCGTCAAACACAAGAGAAATGTCATCTGGTCCTTTCCAAATGGGTTTGTAGCCCCCCAAAAAAGTGGTATAACACCAAACTTGATTCCAGTAATAAGGGTAAAAAAATCCAGTACCGGAGTTAATGTCATTGTTCCATTGCTTTAAACACCTGCATCCAGAAAACTACTATATGGGGCCATTGCCACCACTAATGCAGATAAGTCCCACTACATGCCTTTCAGCATTTAGGACCTAATTCTTTATCAATGTAACTTAATTTGAATGGGCTCTAACACCAGTGATACATGATTTTATGACTATGTTCACAGATGCTATCAAACAATAACTTAAATGGTGGTTTATTCCATAGGCTTTCCCAAATATGCTCAGTAAACTATAGCTGTATACTTACCCATACAACTTTGAATCCCAAAGCAGAACCAAAACAGTGTCTCCACATCCCGTTTCACCAAAAAGCCAGAGAGATACTATGATCAGTTGTACTGAAAAGACCTAGCAGAATTAATGCAATGCATCTCTACTGTCTAATTCATAGCATAGATCATTCACCAAGGCATGCCCTGAGTTCTACAAAAACCAAGGAGCTTCCACTTTGCATTCAAGCAAGGGAGATCTACAAGCGATTGTAACAGCCATCCAGGTAATTTTCCCATTCCACAAACCAACCATGGTGTTAATTCAATTCTTTTTTTTAAAAAACCCTCTGTTTTATGAATGTGGGGTATGATGCTTCTTTACCAACAATTTAAAAAGCTAGGAAATGGCCCAATGTTGCTGCACAATATCGTGCCCACATTGCCAGCAGGAAAAAGAATGCAAGCTTTACATAGTAAAGGGTAGCCTGAATGTTGACAACACCAATGAAAGCAGTCAATAGGGTCTACAGGATACCCTCTTCTGCTCATTACCATTCACAATGCTATGCCACAAAAGGGAAAATACCAGAAGCTGACTCTTTTCCATCAGTTAACCACTTCTCACCCAAACACAAAGCAATTGTCAGGGCTGTTTGTCAACAAGTGTAAATTAGAGATGGGGGTATTTGTATACGAATACAAATATCCCCGTGAAGCTGGAGTTAATTAGTCCACTCACATGTCCGCCACAGCCACTGGCCCCACTCATCCTTCCAATCGCTCCCAAGTGCCATTCTCTTCTCGGTCGTCTAGCCACTCCTTGCAGAGGGAGGGAGGATGAGTCTCCCTGCAAGGCTGCCAAGTGGCTAGCTGAATGGCCAGCGGATGTGTGAGTGGACGGTCCGGCCCCTGGGGCTGGACCCTCATTAACTCCAGCTGCGTGGGGATATTCGTATACGAATACCCCCATCTCTAGTGTAAATACAAGTAAACTGGGTAAACTGACTTGTGAGTAAATCAAGTAAACTTATTTAATTTGGCACAGAGCAAGAGCAGACTTTGGTGCTGATCCAAGGTCCAGTTTCATACTTATTTTATTTTGGGCACCCTTATTTTTTGAGTTTGCTTACGGAATGCTGAATCCTGCGGTGAGCACAATATATTGGTGCCCTCCCAGGAACCAATAATAGGATTGCTAGTTCTAGTACATGATATCTCCTTTCTGTTCTCATTCGTTGACCTTTTCTACCTCTACTGCTATATGTACTGTCACATTTTACAACTGAATATCAGCCATATTCCCCTCCCTCCTATCCAAACACACACTTAAACTGAAATAGAGAAACTTTTGAGGTCAGATAAAACTAGAGTTTCCATTTCACATAATCAAACCACACCTGAACACCAAAAAACCACCCAATGGAAGTAGGAGCACCAACCAGAACTATCTCCTCCAACCCAGTTGACCATTCACATTCTATGCCCCATAGTTCTGCATCCTCTTTTCTTCTGCTATTCTTTTTGGGTTGCACTGACTGGGTTTCTGTTACAGTCCCAGGCTACAAGCCAACCAGCAAGGGCCCTTTAGATCTCACTCTGCTGCCTGCACCAAGGCTGACTGCATTAGACTGACAGTTACAGGAGATGAGGAAGAGTGACTCAGTAGAGCCTTGCACCCCCAATCAGATATATTTAGAATCAAAGAATTATAGAGGTGGAAGGTGCCACAAGAGATATCTAGCCCAATACTCCTGATGTGCCAATACTTCTTTGGAGCATAACTCAAAACCTTTGATATTTGGCTATAATCATACAGTTAATAAATTATTTCTTTTACAGCTTGACAGGCAGGGTACCTGATATTAATAAATTCCAGTGCAGGAGTATGACCTGTTGAACCTAGAAGATCTTACTTTTGAGTCTATAATCTGAGGATTTATCTGCAATATATAGAATTTTCTAGGGATGACACTAACTGGGCAGAGTGCTCTTTCTCAATTAGATCATGTTTGGATAGTACAGTCATAATATTCATAATCTGAAAAATAAATATATTGCATAGCTGCAAGGATTAGAAGTACCGTATTTTTATGTGTATAAGACAATACTTTTGTCTAAATTCTTTAGACTAAAAATTGAGGGTCATCTTATACACGGAAGTAAGCCGAGGAGAGAACCGCGTGATTGCAAAACTACCCATACCTTGCCTCTGCAAACAGGCTTCCTTCAATCACAAGGCTTAGCTGCCTCCAATCACGAGGCTTAGCTTCCTACAGTCACGAGACTTAGCTTCTTCCAATCACGAGCCTTATGTAACTGACCTCAGCTGATGCTGAACAAACCAATTGGAACACACCTCGTTGGAGGTGGAGCATGTAGGCAGTGCTCAGATGCAACAGGGACTGGTAGTGTCGGAGCATTCTGAGCCCAGAGGCTGAATAAAGTGATATGCTCAAAGCTAAGTGTGATGCATAATATGACAGTACTGGTATGTAAATGTTACCTAATTACTAAATAAAAATGTGTTCTGTTTTATGTTTAAAATATTGATTTCTTAATTTGGGGTTTGAAACGTGGGGCGCATCTTATACATGGGGCGTCTTATACACGGAAAAATACAGTAACAGTAGAAAATCAAGCACTGATCTTAGTGGATGATTCTGGTGAAATACAGAATGGCAAGTCCTAATTCTAAAACCTATGATTATTAAATTTGTGAGGTCAGCAGCATCCTCTCCCCTGAAATGTCAGGGCAAAACCCCGGGGAACACACCATTGTAATGTCAAAGAAATTGTCATTGTGATGCCTCTGGGGAGGGCTGGCAAGGATTGGGAGAGGGCCAGAACTGCTTTTGAGTCAATTAATTGTGGAAATTGACACAAAAGGAATTGAAATAAATGGGTCCAGAATCCAAGGAAAACCCAGCTAAGTGTGCAATATAGCAATTCAGAGGCAGGGGAAAAAGAGGTAAGTGGCAAAATGTGCCCAGTAGCTGCAGTGGTTGTTATCACATTCTGTATGATTCTACCTACAGCACACGTGACAAATGGATTAAGAGCAAACCTTATGCAAATACCAACAAGTGTATTAAGAGTTTTCTTCTCTCTCTCTCTTTCTCTATCTATCTATCTTAATTATAGGCCATTTTTCCCCAATAAGAGGACTCAAGGCAGCTTACAGTATTAAAAAGAAGAGAATTTAAAACAAAATAAGTTACACATTAAAAAATGTAAACTATTTATACTGATCAAAATACCCTGAATGATTAAAAACATTAAAAACTTTAAAAACAAACTTTAGAGTTTAGAGTATTATCCACCTCTATAAAATTCTGCAGTAACATCTTGTGATCAAACAACTAACTATTCTACTCCATAAACTCATATTGGTAAGAAACTATGGAAAAATGTCTCTTTCTCTTCTCAGTCTAGTTACAATTAAAGGGAATGGATGTAATTTATCACTGACTAATACAATAGTGTGAATAATACAGGATAAGAGGTAATAAGAGGAAACCAACAGTACATCTAAAAGCCAATTTATTCAATAATATCTATTTTAGCAGCATTCTTTTTAGTTAAAAAAGGATTCTTTAATCTACAGATATGTGTAAAAGCAAATGTTCTGCTTGACCACAGAAAAATATTACAAGCTGTACAAACTCTTTTTACTGCCAAAATATATAAAAACTGCCCAAGCAAAACATGTCACCTAAAAATGATTATCAGCAGTGGTTTCCAACTGAGCTACAGTGTTTGCAATCACAATTATAATAGTCTCATTTTTAAAGAATAGCCCCGAAATATATATCTTTCTCCCACTGTAGATATTCAGCAACTATCCAACCAGACACCATCTAAAATCAACTCCCACTGTGTGGTAATGCTCGGTCTTGTTCTCCACATCGCAACCAAGGAATTCTTTCATTTTTCTGCTGGGAAAACACAGTTATGTTGATCAGCCATATAGAAAAGGCCTCAGATAGATTTCAGTATCAGTAGCCCCATTATTAGTGGTGCCATGTAGTTTGCAGAAGTACCTCAAAAAGAATTCTATAAGCAAAATCAAAAGACAGGGGTGCCCCCAAACAAAAAAATATAATGATGAAACTGGACGTCGGATCACCAACAAATTTGGCATGGATGTAGCAGAAAGTCTGCTCTTGCTCTGTGTCAAATATGGGGATGTTTGGGTGAAGGGTTTTCAAGTTGTGAATTTTTTAAAAGTAAAACTGTTTTACCTCCATAAAGAAATAAGTGATCAGAAATCTACAGTTAATTTTAAAAAGATGAAAAACATAGAGAAGACAAAATTTTCATACCTGGAGAGAAAAACATCAATTTTAACTTCTTCATGGGATCATGGAACCCTGAGACACTCCACAGGCTAATGGTCAAGGTGTTGAACAGGAGTCCCTCAGCAATTGTCCACCAGCAAACACAAAGCAATCGTCAGGGCTGGTTTTCAACAAGTGTGAATAGCAATGAGCAGAAGAGGGTATCCTGTAAACCATCTTGACTGCTGCCATTGGTGTTGTCACCATTCAAGTTACCCTTTGCTATGTAAAGCTTGGCAACCTTTTTTTCCTGCTAGCAAAGCAGGCACAATATTGTGCAGCAATATTGGGCCATTTTCTGGTTTTTTGAATCATGGGTACAGAAACACCATATCCCACATTCATAAACCAGAGGTTTTATGAAGAATTGAATAAATTCTAATCTTCCGAAGGTAGGCAGGGTTAATTCAAACATTTGCTTCCCTAACATTAAACAAGAATCACACCTGTGCTGCTCCTTTAAAATAAATATGTTAGGAGAAGATTAAGGAGAATTTGTCTCTGAAATACCAATTTTGTATGAGCATGGAACTTTTTAAAAAAAATGAAGATAAAGTAAGCAAGCATATGATTTCCTTCTGTAGTCTAAAGTGCTGCTCCAGAAACAGACATATTAGCTGCAGCTACTAACTGTGTACAGAAATACTTCATTCAGAACTTTTGTTTCCTTTTGCAGATTAAAATGTTAACTTTAGCTGTATATTTGTCCTTGTGGAAAGTGCACTGAATTTTAATACATCACTACTATCTTACATTTGCCCTGCATATCATAACATGTAGAGTACACCCATCGTTAATTACTATTAAGTGGCACTGACTGCACAAAATACTTAAGCGCATACTTAATTTTTCTCCTGATATAAGCAGGTCTTATAACTGATAAACTGGACAGGACCATGTAGTATTTGTTAGAGCGCCTACATATTTATAGATACATTTATCAAATATAGACTATTTTAATAAATGTCAGAATAGCCAACTACTGTGTATTTCAAGTCAACGAATAATATGTTTGCAAGCTATAGCCTAGAATCCTCTTGCATTCATGCAACGTAAGTAGACAATTTCATAAGTGAGCCTCTTTATGCCGCTGTACAGCTGTTGAGCTCTTCTACTGCCTCAGATAAGAAATAGTCATGAACCTGGTCATGTGAACAGTTATTCATTTGATGGCAAACAAAGAGGAAAAAACTACAAGTACTTTTTTCCACAAAGGATTCTGGCCACTGTTTCAGATTCAGCTATAGACATATACCAAACCAAAAGAACAAACAGAAAAAGAGAGGTTACTTACCTGTAACTCTGGTTCTTTGAGTGGTCATATGTGAATTCACACTAATGGGTTAATCTGCACTTACACAGAGGTCTCCAGAATATTCTAGAGCTCAAACATGAGTTTGCCAAGACCGCCCCCCTAGCACACGTGGTCCGCCCAGCCTGGCGATTGCCTCAGTTCCCAAACAGCCCACTGCTGTATAGAATGAAACAGATGTGACGGACAGAGGGGAGGACGGGCGGGAAGTGTGAATTCACAGATGACCACTCGAAGAACCAGAGTTACAGGTAAGTAACCTCTCTCTTATTTGTGGTCTCTGTGAATGCACACTAATGGATGATTAACAAGCTTACCTGTCAGGAGGAGGGATATCACGGAAGAACAGAAGATAAAACCGCTCGTCCGAAGGCAGCATCCAACTTGGCCCTGACATCCAATCGATAATGAGATGCAAAAGTTGATGGCGTAAGGTTGGAAATGTTGGACAAGAGAGTGTATTTTCATCGCTCGTTCTTGAGGCAGAAAAACTCGTGCGTTCCGTGAGTCTAGAACGGCGCCTATATAAGTGACTGTTTGTGAGGGAGTTAAGACGGACTTGTCCATGTTGACTCTGAGGCCCAGATCAGCTAAAAGAGAAAGAGTGAGAGCGATGTCGCATAGAGCTTGAGAGTGTGATGGGGCCACCAGCAGCCAATTGTCGATGTATGGGAACACCGAGATTCCTAGAGTGCGGAGATGAGCTGCCACGGGGGCCATGCACTTTGTAAATACAGTGGTGCCTCGACTTACGAACGTCCCGACATACGACCATTTCGAGTTACGACCAGCTCTGGCCGCAAAATTTTGCTTCGACTTGCGGCCAGAGCTTCGAGTTACAACCAAAAAAAGGCAGGGGAAAAAGGCGGGGAATTCAAATTGCTAACCGTTGGTAGGTGAAGAGGCTGCTTCTTTGTAGCTCTTTCGCCCCAACGGTTAGAGTGAGTGCGGTTGGAGGAGGCTTCGGACTGCCTGGTAAGGTAAAGTGCTGCTTTCTGCTTTTTAAAAACTGTTCTAGGTGGGTTTTGCAGTGTGGTTTTGGGTTGGGTGGTGGGATTATGTTTCTATGTTGTGATGGGTCTTGGGGGGTTTGTTTTTTGGTGTTTTTTTCCCCCATTTCCGATGGGTCTTGGGGGGGTTGTTTGCTTTTTGGGGTTTTTTCCCCATTTCCGATGGGTCTTGGGGGGTTTGCTCGCATTTTGGGTTTTTTCCCCCCATTTCCGATGGGTCTTGCGGGGTTTGCTTGCTTTTTGCTTTGCTTTTTTGCATTTCTGATGGGTCTTGCACGGTTTGCTTGCTTTCTGCTTTGCTTTTTTTGCATTTCCGATTGGTCTTGCACAGTTTGCTTGCTTTCTGCTTTGCTTTTTTTGCATTTCCGATGGGTCTTGCACGGTTTGCTTGCTTTTTGCTTTGCTTTTTTTGCATTTCCGATGGGTCCTGCACGGTTTGCTTGCTTTCTGCCTTGGTTTTTTTGCATTTCCGATGGGTCTTGCATGGTTTGCTTGCTTTCTGCTTTGCTTTTTTTGCATTTCTGAAGGGTTTGCTTCCCCCCCCCCCCCCTTCGGCCAGAACGGATTAATCGCGTTTCCAATGGGTTACAGGAAGTAACGGGAGAAAAACCCTGGATCATCGTTCTGCGGGATGACCAATGAAATGGCGTCCTTTGAGAGGAGTGATTGGATTTCTTGTTCTAGGGCATTTGATGGTGCAGTTAGAACTATCCTTGGTGGTGGTAGGGAAACGAACTCTATTGCGTAGCTGGTGGATATGATAGACAGGACTCATGAATCGGTGGTGATGGATGCCCAAGATCGAAAATGGGCTGCTAAGCGAGTGGTGGTGAACAATGGAAGATGAAGTGAGTGAATCTGGGCGATAGGAGAGTCAAAGATTCTGTTTAATTTTCTTATCAGGTCGCCTGAAGGATTGACAAGGTCGTTGCCATTGAGTGTGCTGTCGAGGTTGAAATGTAGAAGATGATTAAGGTATCGTTGTTTCTCTGGGAAAGATTTGTATTGATGAAAAGGATATGGGCGGCGCCACTGATATCTTTGGGGTCTGTAGTACGGCTGAGTATTGTATGAACAATATTTTCTCATATTTTGTAGGTTATCTAATATTTCATCTGTTTTCTCGTCGAATAAGCCGACACCATCAAAAGGTAAGTCTTCAATACGCATCTGAGAGTCATCAGAGATGTGAGCAGAGCGGAGCCAAGCATGCCTCCAGAGAGCCACAGCTGTAGCCATATGTCTAGACGCGGCCTCAATTACATGGCGTGCTGTGATATGCTCTTGTTGTGCCAGTGCCATGGCCTCTTGATGGAAGGCGAGGCCGCGAGACTTATACTCTCCAGGGGCTGACTGCAAAGTTGGAAGAGCCTTATTCCAAAGATATCTGTGATAAGCTCCCATGGCTGCTAGATAGTTGGCAGCACGGAGGGTGAAGGATGCCAAGGAGTAAACTCTACGGCCAATAATGTCGGGTTTCCCGCCTTCTTTATTGTTAGGAGTGGCATTAGAGCGGTTGAATCTGAAGAGTCGGAATTGGAAAACTGTACAGGCAATGGGGAGGAGGCTTGTCAGTATGAGGAGGCCGATGTATTAGGAGGAGCCTCTGGCAAGTGGCGTTTAGAACTTGCGGTACCGTGCTTTGATGGTACCGGTTGAGGAGGTTGACGTGACATGCAACATTTGTGAGCTTTGGTATTATCTGCGGATCCTGGTGAGGGTCCGGTATAAGTCGTGGTAACCTGTAAAAAGGATGATAGAACTTGTGAGAGTGTAGCCGATTCGGCAGACGGTAAAGGAACCTTAGTTGATGGTCTTGATTTCTTCGGTACCAAGGATGGCTGAACTGAGGTAGCCTGAGTATGGTGTCGTTTATGAGGCTTGAGTGGCTTCGGTACCGGAGGAGGTAGAAAATGAACGATATTGTCCTCAGATGACTGGTCGTAGCCATGCCTCGGATGGTATTGAGGAGGCGATGGAGAGTCCGAAGAGCCAGAGGGATAGTAATACGCGTACCAAAGACACTTGGGTTTGATGTAATGCCCGGTATCGGGCTGCCAGTACTGGTATGAGCGATGTCGATACCGCTTGGCTGGTGATTCATAATAAGTCGGAGGCTCGTAGACAGTGACTTGCTTGGGCCGATGATGTTGAGCCCGAGAATCATGCGATACCGACAGTCCCAAATATGTCGGAGGCTGTGAGCGTCCGGTATCGGTGCGGCCGGTGTCCTGTATATGTTGGAGTTTTGCCTTTCACTTACACGGGGGCAATGGATCATCTGGTGTAGAAGCTGAATCCGACTCACACACAGACACAGAGCAACCCAGAGACTTGGGGCTCGAACAAGCTGAATACGGCAGCACCGTTACCTCAGCCGAGGTATCTGCCCACGATGGAGATTGAGCCAAAAGAGGAGAGGGAGGTTGACCTGATGGAGGTGGGATGGAGTCACCGTCGGAATCTAGATCTATGGTAGGTTGGTCCTGAGTAGCAAGTTGTTCAGCAGGAGCCTGGGAATCATTAGAAGCTTTTCTCGGTTTCTTAGGTTTGGAGTGGACCGGTTTCGAAGCAACTTTCAGTGTCGGAGTTGATTGAGATGTCGATCCTGAGGACTTTGGTTTAGACAATTTTGATTTAGTTTTGGCAGTTGTCGGTAACGGAGAGGTAGTGGTAGTGTCAATAGGGAGCAGAGGTGGTTGTGAACCTTGTGATTCGTCCATAGTCGACGGCGGACATAGGGATCGCTCCCACAGAAAAGATTTAAGCAATTGCTAATGGAGCTTGAGGGCTTGTTTAGTGAAGTTTTTACAAAAATGACAAGAAGCTGGTTGATGAGATTCCCCCAGGCAAAATAAGAGTCGTGGCCGTCAGAGAGAGGCAGTTTGTTTGGATACGAAGTGCACCTCTTAAACGGCCCTGCGGGGGCCATAAAAGGCAGGAAGGGGGGAGGAGAGGGAGCAGTGGAAAAGGGGGGGAAAGGATCAAAGTCTCTCACAAATTGAAGTATTCTCAGTCTATCTTCTATAGTATTGATCTTTTTCTGAATTTGTACTCTATTTTACTTTTAGGGATTAAAGAACCAAGAAGCGCGAACGGAGAGCTCGTCATATGAAGAGACCTCAGTGGCAGCAAAAAGGAACTTAGGCAATCACCAGGATGGGTGGACCACGTGTGCTGGGGGGGGGGCGGCCCTGGTGAATGCATGTTTGACTCTAGAATATTCCGGAGAACTCTGCGCAAGCGCAGATTAACCCATTAGTGTGCATTCACAGAGACCACGAAGAAGAAGCATAATAGTTTTAGGATTATTGACTAAATGTGTTACATATAATGAAGCCTTATTTTGGCTATGTCAACAAAATAAAGATAACTAAGGAGGATGTTTCTGAACATTATATCAACATTTAAACATTCCATATTACCAGTATTATGAATATTATTTCTATAGCTGATGTCAGAGCTTGGTGCAGTTTTAATTCATAGAAGTGACACAGCTATGGGACAGCGTAGCAAGTCCCAAATGATCCACCAATTCCCAAATGATCCCAAATGATCCACCAAAGTCCAGCACTGAGGACATGTAAATATATCTTCTACAAGAAACATAAGACACTAGGAAGAAAAACTACTCTGGGTACATGTCACTTCTAAGAAGATGATGCCGATATCAAATAAAATTGTACTAACATTTTTTCAGAACAGCTAGAACATGGGTTCCCAATCTGGGGGTCGGGACCCTCAAGTGGATAGTGAAGTATTTTCTGGGGGTCACCACAGTTATTTTTAGTTGCAATTATTTTTATATTTATTATATTCAATATAGTATACACAATGCAGTTTAATTTTAATCCTTTTAGCCTACAGATAGATAATTTTAATCTGAACTAGAATTGCAGGCAACCTAGAGTTCTTAGCTATTTCTGTACCCCCTTGGGTGGATTTTCCTTTTATGCATGAACATCACTCATACCCCCACTGAAAGAGCTCCTCTTGCTTGTTTTTCTCTGCTCCTCTACATCCACTTTTGGAGCATTGACATCAGCCCTTTGGACCAGAGCATTGGCTTGGCTCAAAGAGGCCTGAACAAGACAAGTACATGGTGCACAATGGGAAGGCTGACATCTAAGATGGCGACAGGATTGAAAAATTGTTGCCACCACAGCAGTGGTGCCTTTCGCTCCACCTGAGTCTCTGGCTTTTCCAGATGAAGTGATGGCAGTGCAGTGAAGGGAGAGGAGGCCTAGGCAGGGAGTTGCCTTCAGGCCTCGCCCAAGTCATGGAGAAGGAAGGCAAGAGGGGCAAAAATGTAAGTGAGGAGAACCAGGGGGTGGGCATGAGGAAGGACTTGACTACAGTATAAAGTCAGTGGATTTGCTCAGTGTACAATAACATAGGTGTGCTACAAACCCCACCCACCAGGCCAAGTCACATCCACCAGTGAGGCTTGTTGGTGTTATATGTCATCAAATCACTACTGCCTTATGTGGCCCTATGGATTCATCATCTCCAAAGTGTCCTATCATTAATCAGGTCTTGCAAACTCAATGACTTTGAGTCAAGCCATCTCATGTTCTGTGTTCTTTTCTTACTGCTTTTCACTTTTACTGCTTTTCCTAGCAAGTTTTGTCGTCTTATGATGTGTCCAAATACAACAGCTTCAGTTTAGTCATTTTAGATTCTGGGGAGAGCTAAAGCCTGATTTGACCCTAGAAACCACCTATTTGCCTTTCTCATAGTTACCTGTAAATCTCATCTCACTTAATTTTTTTTCCTGTTAGTTTTCTTATGCAACACATCTTTACTTTTGAGGATCTTTTCTAGTTTCTTCATAGCTATCCCTCTGATTCTGTCTTGTTTTGGCTGCAAGTCTCTTTATGGATTAATGTTCAACTCAGATAGCTTGCCCTGGGTATAAGCTTCTCTCTTTAACAGAATACCACACACTGTCGTTCTGTTGAAAAGAAGGGTAAAGAAATGGGCACAGCTTTACTGATTACAACAGAAAATAGCCTTGGCACAACATGAGAACCAAATCCAAGTATAAGATGACCTGCCAGCCAATACATCCTCCAGACCTTCTTGCTAGGTAGCCCTCATAATTACAGGAAACAGAGTGCCATAATTGAGTGGAACCTCTTCCATCTGTTGTTAAGATTAGAGTGCTCCCCTGAGCTGGGCTTATTCTCATTATTCTTCACTTCAAGATTCCCCCAAAGGCCTAAGATTTTGTAACCATGATCTACTTGATTAGACCTATAAATATGCTATAAATCTCAAACTAATTTAGCTGTTAAACAAGATGGCAGCATAAGTGAACTGCAAACCCCTCGATTAATTTCAAAATCAAACAAATGAACAAGCCTTATTGCTTAAAACCATAGGTCACCATATATCAGCAACAACACAAAACGTATATGGCACTGACATCATGTATTTACACATAAACATAAAGTGACAGCCTCTCTCCTTCCTTAAGACTTTTGATGCTACTTGATAGGTAGTGGTTACATTCTTGCCACAAGCAACATACAAAGCTGAACCAAGTGGGGGAGAGGTTTATCACAAAAAGATCTAAGAACACCAGCATGAAATTGACTTCTGAGGCCCTCATTTGAAGGACAACGTAATAAATAATGAAAAACATCTTTGACCTCTCCTGATCCAAAAATACAGAATCTTTGATCAAATGAGACGTTATCATTTCTCCTCCCCAAAACGGCCGATGGCATACACTGAAAGGGGAAAGCCGTGAATAATTTTCTTAAAGGGCCTGCAGTTAGATTGACAAAATGATTCTCCAAACCAAGTGATGTTATGTCTAATGGATACCAACAAGAATAGGGCATTTGTGAAATGGAACACAGACCCATCTACTTAAAGATTTTTTTTTCCTTTGACCAGCTCCTTAACTCTGTTAGACAAAAAGATGCACAAGGACTCTATATCAGTCCCACAGCTCTGTAAAGTGGGTCTAATTGAGTTTGCCCAGGACACTTGGGATGGACTCTGAAGTTGTTCTTTAAAGCACTTTTTTTGGAAGGCAAGGATCACTCATACAGGCCCATTTCAGCAAATACACAGTAAGTGCAATGTGGGAATCTGTTTCAATTGGGATTAATCCCACTTCAGCCCTTCAGTGTGCAGCAGGTGTGCCACGGGGGACAGTTAGGACAGATCATAGAAGTTTTGAACCAATTCTTGACTGAAGGCCTTTGTACATCCCCATATCTCTCTCATATTTTATTTGGGGGAATTTTTTTTTTTAGCAAACACCTCAACCACAGGGGCAACCAAACTCCCCTCATGGACTCTGGTAAAATGCAAAAGAGACTGAGCAGAATGAGATGCTTTCAGGTTAACTGCATTCAGATGATGTCTCCATGAAAGCTGGGCATTAAAGCAAAGGCCAAGATATCTAAAGTTTTGTAACTGTTCCATGGACTTCCATACGTAGATTTTCCTCTTCTTTCCAAAGACTATTTTGGCTTTGGTATAATTGATAACCAGATGTTCTCTTACACAAAATTTGTTCAGCTTAGCCAAAAGTCTTTGCATGCCAACTAGTGCAGTGAAGACCATTGAAATATCATCTGCATATAAAAGGACTGAAAGCTTGACATCCCAGACTGAAGGTTACTCAATTCTTGCACAATGTTATTAATACAGAAATTGAAAAGAAAGGGTGCCAATAGGCATCCCTGTTGGATTCCTCTATCTGTTGGTATTGTCTCTGACAGCAGCCCATTTGCACCAAGTCTTACCATAAAATTGGTCTTGTAGTGAAAAATTCGTAATAAAAAGAACAACTTTCTTTCAATATTGGTGGCAGGAAGTTTTTGCCACAGGCAATCTCTACACATAAGGTAGAGTGATAGAGCACAAAACATTGATCTACAATAGATTTCCCGTTTTGAACCCCTGCCTGTTCTTCTGCTATTATTGAGCTTTCGGCAACCCAACATTCTAATTTACCCAGCAAATATTTAGAATACAGCTTGGAGACTATATTGAGGAGACTGATAAGCCTAAAGTTGTTTGGATCAGCTTTGGAGCCTCTTTTGTTAATACGAGCAATTATGCTTAATATAAGCAATAACACTTACTCCACAGCCCTGAGGTATTTCCCCATACTGGTTTATATAGCTGAATATTGAGGCAAGCACTGCATACCACCAAGTGGTATTTGAACTAAAGATCGTCACAAATCAGAAAAATGGCAATTTGTTTTGATTTGTTATTCATCAAGGTTGACGAATCATTAATAACAAATTTACTAACTTTTCTGCCTTTGCCTTTGAAACCCTATAAAATGCCCTCCAACACCTAGAGACACCAAAATCACAGAGAAGCTTCCCCTGACTCTCCACCACAAGCCCTGCATGATTGGTGAAGTTTGGTTTTTGGGTGTCCAAGTTATAAACCCACAAAGAGGACCCCTCAGGAAAGTTCTCCCCCCAGCACCTAGAGACACATAAATCACAGAGAAGCTTTACCTGACTCTCTTCTACAATTTCTCCAAGTTTGGTGAGGATTGGGTTTCAGATATTTAAGTTATACACCCACAAATTGGTTCCCCCCAGGAAAGTCCCTAAGCCCTTTAGCAGATGGCTTAGGGAAACCCAATGTTCACCAAACTTGGAGGAATTGTAGAGGAGAGTCAGGGGAAGCTCCTCTGTAATTTTGGTGGCTCTAGGTGCCTAGGGGAGCCATTTTATAGTGTAAGAAATCAATGAATCAAAAATTAATAAAAATGCATTGATCCATATTCATTGGGGCATCAATTCAAACAAATACGAATGAACAAAGTACTGATTCTTGATGAAATCTGCAATTCATTTTTTGATTTGTGCCCATCTCTAACAGTTCTCTTTGGAGTATGTCCTCTCAAAATCTAAGCCCACAAAGAAAGCAAACAGCAGCAGCAGCAACCAATGACAACAACATAGAAAGGAATGAAGCAGGTGGTAGAAGTGGGGCTACAAAGATAATCCAAAATATTATTTTGGACTGAAAAACACACAGAAGGCATCAAAGACACAAAGCCCCCCCCCAAAAAACTGATAAAAACATGGCACTTGTTGTTGTTGTTTAGTCGTTTAGTCGTGTCCGACTCTTCGTGACCCCATGGACCAGAGCATGCCAGGCCCTCCTGTCTTCCACTGCCTCCCAGAGTTGGGTCAAATTCATGTTGGTCACTTTGATGACACTGTTCAACCATCTCATCCTCTGTCGTCCCCTTCTCCTCTTGCCCTCACACTTTCCCAACATCAGGATGTTTTCCAGGGAGTCTTCTCTTCTCATGAGATGGACAAAGTATTGGAGCATCAGCTTCAGGATCTGTCCTTCCAGTGAGCACTCAGGGTTGATTTCCTTTGGAATGGATAGGTTTGTTCTCCTTGCAGTCCAGGGGACTCTCAAGAGTCTCCTCCAGCACCACAATTCAAAAGCATCAATTCTTCGGCGGTCAGCTTTCTTTATGGTCCAGCTCTCACTTCCATACATCACTACTGGAAAAACCATAGCTTTGACTATGCAGACTTTTGTCGGCAAGGTGATGTCTCTGCTTTTTAAGATGCTGTCTAGGTTTGTCATCACTTTCCTCCCAAGAAGCAGGCGACTTTTAATTTCGTGGCTACTGTCACCATCTGCAGTGATCATGGAGCCCAAGAAAGTAAAATCTGTCACTGCCTCCATATCTTCCCCTTCTATTTGCCAGGAGGTGATGGGACCAGTGGCCATGATCTTAGTTTTTTTGATGTTGAGCTTCAGACCATTTTTGGCGCTCTCCTCTTTCACCCTCATTAAGAGGTTCTTTAATTCCTCCTCACTTTCTGCCATCAGAGTGGTATCATCTGCATATCGGAGGTTGTTGATATTTCTTCCGGCAATCTTAATTCCGGCTTGGGATTCCTCCAGTCCTGCCTTTCGCATGATGTATTCTGCATATAAGTTAAATAAGCCAGGGGACAATATACAGCCTTGTCGTACTCCTTTCCCAATTTTGAACCAATCAGTTGTTCCATATCCAGTTCTAACTGTTGCTTCCTGTCCCATGTATAGATTTCTCAGGAGATATATAAGGTGGTCAGGCACTCCCATTTCTTTAAGGACTTGCCATAGTTTGCTGTGGTCCACACAGTCAAAGGCTTTTGCGTAGTCAATGAAGCAGAAGTAGATGTTTTTCTGGAACTCTCCAGCTTTCTCCATAATCCAGCACATGTTAGCAATTTGGTCTCTAGTTCCTCTGCCCCTTCGAAATCCAGCTTGTACTTCTGGGAGTTCTCGGTCCACATACTGCTGAAGCCTGCCTTGGAGGATTTTGAGCATAACCTTGCCAGCGTGTGAAATGAGTGCAATTGTATGGTAGTTGGAGCATTCTTTGGCACTACCCTTCTTTGGGATTGGGATGTAGACTGATCTTTTCCAATCCTCTGGCCACTGTTGAGTTTTCCAAACTTGCTGGCATATTGAGTGTAGCACCTTAACAGCGTCATCTTTAAAGATTTTAAATAGTTCAACTGGAATGTCATCACCTCCACTGGCCTTGTTTTTAGCCATGCTTTCTAAGGCCCACTTGACTTCACTCTCCAGGATGTCTGGCTCAAGGTCAGCAACCACACTATCTGGGTTGTCCGGGATATCCAAATCTTTCTGGTATAATTCCTCTGTGTATTCTTGCCACCTCTTCTTGATGTCTTCTGCTTCTGTGAGGTCCCTCCCATTTTTGTCCTTTATCATGTCCATCTTTGCACAAAATGTTCCTTTAATATCTCCTATTTTCTTGAACAGATCTCTGGTTTTTCCCTTTCTATTATTTTCCTCTATTTCTTTGCACTGTTCATTTAAGAAGGCCCTCTTGTCTCTCCTTGCTATTCTTTGGAAGTCTGCATTCAATTTTCAAGGTTAACATTATCATAACAATTACATGCCCTCACAATGTGCCATCAAGTTGCTTCCAGCTTATGGCTATCCTCCCAGAGTTTTTTAAGTATAAGGTACTCAGAAGTGGTTTACTGGTGCCTCCTTCTGGTAGCATTCTGGGAAAATGCAGCATGCCCAACGTAGCACATGTAGCAGGGCACTTAACTCAGTCAGCTATCCAGAACAATGTATGTCCAGAGTAGAAGCCTGTCCATATAATCATTGATTACCTACCATAAGTAAATAAATAAAATGAATAAATATAATAATAATAAATAAGTAAATAAACATGCCAACTGTTTGTAAGCAGCAAAGACACCTAAGACGGACATGTTTACAAATGTTTGAACAATAATATTTAAGAAAATAAAATTTCTCCTTTGCATGATTTGCATTATTCATTCTTTTACAGAGGATTTTGCATTAATAATTTCAACATACAGTAGCATAAGTTCAGAAAGAAGATTGGATATTTATAATATTTAACCAAAAAAGTGTTAATGCTAAGAGGCTAGAAAATGGAACCAACAAACAATGGATGCTAATTAAAAACCACTTATGAGCTAGTATCAAAATCAACATGAATGAATGGGTAGCAACCCCCTCTCCAGCTTCCTCTGCATTCCCCCAACCAAATAATTTCTCGAGGTTTAGGAAACCCTGCAAAATGGCAATCCATAAGGTTAAAAAAATAGTTAATGGAAGAAAATCACCCCTCCCCCAATTTACTCCTCTAAGGAGTAAAAATAATTTAGGGGCTTGAATCACCAATTATTGCCAATGGCTTCCCCTAAAGGCTAAACAGCCTAATGACCTTAAACAGCCTAATATGATTCCCCCAGAGTACAATTCGATTCATGCTTACAAGTATCAGTGGGGCCGATTCTAAGGCAAGAAGTGAGAAGTGTTATAGCACTATTCTTCCATTTAGTAGACTCACCCACTACTTAGGAAGCAAATCAAGAATTATTTGTTATTTATTCTTAGGACCTATCCAAACCTCTTCAAGAAATACTCAAGGCCTTTTTCAGTCAAAATAAAGTCACACATAAGAAAACAGCCACTTTAAAAAGACAGAACCAGTAAAATCCAAGGGTTATAACCTACAGCAAAACAGTCTTCAACAGCTTTTTAGAAGTGGAAATAAAGGGGTCCTAGTGGATATTTAGCCCCTTTATGGATAACTCTTCTGAAACAGCCACCACCAACACACAAGGTGGGGGTGGTCAGATGGGTCTCTTCAACCAGAGGGTTCATGGACTGTCGAAACTTGCTTTGGAAAGGGAAACATCACTAGTTTTGGTGTCTTGTACCTCCCACTCTAGAAGTCCACAGGGGGGCTTAATTGCCTTCACTAGCCCTCTGTTCTTCACTGTCCTTACCTGGGCCCCAGTTCCATTCACTGGGCCACCAGAGTCTCCAGTCCTGGTCTGGGATTAAGTTTTCAGCACTGACTCCAGCTAGCTGTCACCCTTTGGGGAGGTCCATCTACAAGTCCTGGAGCAAGAGGAGTCAGTCTTCATCCTCAGAGACTGCAGCCCAGTCCTCTGACGCTGAGTCCATCAAGGGTGATGAGTCCCCCCTCTCCTCCTCCTCCTCTTCCTCTCCCTTTAAACCTGTCTCCCGCTACCCTGTCCCAGCCCCAGCCCCACCTCTAGGTGTGGCTCATCCACCTCCAGACACCCATCTGGGGCTCAGGTCGCTCTGTTGTTGGGGTCTCCAAGAGGTCTGCCGGGGGACATGAGTCTGAGACAGACAGCCCACTGGGGACAGCCTGATTGTCCTCCCTCACATCTTCTCAGATTGGAAATGGGACAAAATGCTAGTGATAGATTCAATTCTTCTAAAATAACGCCAGTTTATCAATGTGTGATATTGTGCTTCTGTACCCACAATTCAAAAAGCAAAGAAATGGCCCAATATTGCTGCAAAATAGTGTGCCCAAACTGCCAGCAGGAAAAAAGGATGCCAAGCTTTACATAGCAAAGGGCAGCCTGAATGTTGGCCACACCAATGGCAGCAGTCAAGATGGTCTACAGGATACCCTCTTCTGCTCATTACCATTCACACTTCTTGAAAAACAGCCCTGATAATTGCTTTGTGTTTGGGTGAGAAGTGAAAAAAGGAGTCAACTTCTGAGATTTTCCCTTGCATGGTATCACTTTGTGAATGGTAGCGGTGCTTAGAGTCTCCTGTTCAACACCTTGACCATTAGCCTCAAGGTTCCATGATTCCCCATACTATTTCAAATACATATGAACAACTGGAAAAACGCTGTCCAGAATTTTGTGGTCTAGTACCACCAGTGTGCTGATGACACCCAACTCCGTCTGGTTTTTAAGATCTTCCAGGAAGCCCTTCAAGATATAAGATTAGTATCACTTTAGTAAAGAGTATTTAATCTGTGAGCAGTTCCTTTTGAAAAGGGGAAGAAACTAAAGTAGAGAACAAAACTTGGTGCGAGTCTGTCACTCACATGATTGAAAAGGCTCAAATAAAATAACACTGGTCAGTCAGAATAGTAAGATCATATTTTGTGCTTGCCTTTTGTATCTTTCAGTTCTGATATTTATTTACAGTGTGCATTCATCCTACTACCACACTAATATTCTTCATCTGCAGTAACTGTATCTATTTATCTTTTAATAAAATGAATACAATATTCCACAAGAAGGCACCATGGAGTAAACTAACCAGAGATGTGACAGGATTTCCCCTTATTCTATTACAGCTCTAACATTCCTCACATCTATAGAAACATCTTGCTTCTGCCTCTATATATTATCATAATGGAGTAAAAGGCTGTCCATTTTCTTCCAAGTATCTGCTTCTCAGTGAGGGCAATGATTTGATTCAAATATGTTGTGGAACCCAGCAGAGTTGAGATTACTTCCATTAAGACAGCAAAAGAAAGTGGAAATGGATGACATCTGACTGCAGCCTCAGAGAATATGTATCAAGCAATATTTCCTTAACATGCTCCGATAGGTTCAGGCAGAGAAAGGAATTTGAATTGGAAATTAATTCCTTATCAGTTGTCACAAATTCCCCACACCATTATAATTAAGAACCCTGATGTATACGATACAACTTATCCTAATCCCTTCAATATAAACTTCAGTACAAAATACTATCCCAGATATTTAAATTATCATGAGGTAGAATTTTAATAAAACTTTCAAATATCTTTCACTACAACTAGATTCATAAATCAAGACTGGCTAATGTACAACACCGTAGTACCTAACCAGTATGACTTCTGCAATAAAATATATTCAAGGGATGGAGGACAGAATGATTATACAGACTCTCTAAATGTCTAGTTATCTTTTGTCCTTGCTCTGCAAGGATCTCGGTTCTGTAAAGGGCTGGAAGTCCCAAACTGAAGAATCTGGTGAGAAGGCTTTACCAGTTGCATCACAGGTACAGCATACAGGCCAAGAACAACAGGCCTCATTTCTCTTAGTCTATAGGACAACCTTACGCATAGCTAGAGATGGAATCATACCACATTAAAGCAATCTGAAGAGGCACTCAAGGTCCCATCTCACTTTATAGAATTCCTGACATGATTTGAAGTACCTCATTACATACAGCATACTCAGCTGCTGTAAATCTAACCCTGTCCCAAGCCACATGGTTTGTAATAATAATCAGAAAAGCAGTCTGCATAATATATAAAATACTTTACTGAGATTTGGGGAACAAGTCTGTAATATGGTATCCTAATGGCAGGGATATTCCATAATTCCATTTTCACATCCCTTTGACAGTTTCAGCTGCACCTCAACCTCTGCTTTATAGGTGATTGGGGCAGACCCACCTGTATTACTGGCAGTCAGGGATAGTAAACATTATTACTATAACATGATGTGCTAATTTAGTACTCCTTGCACTAGCTGTTTGTAAGTTACATGGAACTAAGCAAAATAACCAAGGCAGAAGGAAACAGAACTTAACTGGAAACAGAACTAACATTTAACAATTTGTACAGAAATGAATGAATGCAAACACTAAAATATTTAAACTCATTTTATTGGCTTTGTTCTGAATACAGGATAAAGCAAAGTGACCATGATAACCTAGGAAAAGAGCTGAAATCTGAATATTGGGTTTCTGAATAAACACAGATGTTAAGAATCCACTGCCAACCATGCTTCAGTATATTCCTGGACAAAGGCCAATTCAATCAGTTTTTACTCGGAAGAGACTGAACAAGCCCTTTGTGAAATACATAATCTGGCCTAAACGTGATTATCGTAGATAAGAATACTGATAATCATCTTTGTCCCACAAGACTGAAAAACAGAGTAAGCAACTTTACATCTCTCTTTTCTCCTCTTTCTTTTCGAAGACCGGGCAGTTCAAAGTACAGCAAGCAAACTACTATCTTATCCAATGGAAATCTTGCAATTAAAAACATTGCAAAGCAACTTTCAAATCATTACTTTGTTTAGAACAGTATAACCTGAACTCCATCACACTGCACTCCCTTGTGCCACATCACAGGCATATGTTTCAGGAGAGTCCAAACAACACATTAGCTGCTTTATTATTTCCTTCACCAACATTTTTAATTATTATTCAATATACTGAATTTCTATATTTTATATACTGCAAGTTAACCAGCAGATGACAGCTGTATAAAAAGGCATCCATTATTAACTAAAATCATCACTATTTTTGCCCTCGCCCTCTAGAGCCATTTCAGGGTCACCGAACTGAGGAACAAACTGACACAATTAAACTTCAACAAAAAAAAGATCTACATTATACCCTGTTTCCCTGAAAATAAGACCTAACCTGAAAATAAGCCCTAGTATGATTTTTCAGGATGCTCGTAATATAAGCCCTACCCCAAAAATAAGCCCTAGTTAAGTGAAAGCCCGCCCTCCACCACTGTGCAGCACTGTGCAGCAACCAGAAGAAGATTACATGACTGTATTTGAATAAACGTAGATTGTACATGAAAAAAATAAAGCATCCCCTGAAAATAAGCCCTAATGCGGTTTTTGGAGCAAAAATTAATATAAGACCCTGTCTTATTTTTGGGGAAACAGGGTAGTAAAAACAGCCATCTTGCCACTCTATAGAAGCCACAAGAATTTATAGGGACATGGTTATCTGACAACTAGGCCCTTTTTTGCCTATAGTAAGAAAGGACAGAAGATAGTTTGCTCATAAGAAAATAAAACTCTGCTGTTAAGTTTGCATTCTAGTGTGAAATTACATATTGCTATCATTTGTGATCAATGCTAATAGCTTACCATGTTTCAGAGTATATCATATTTCAAAATCTAATTGTTTTATTTCCTCTATTTTACAGTCCTCCTGGCATCCATATATATACCATACATACATTAATCTTGGCTAGAATTCAGACTAAAAAAGGCCAAAAAAATAAGTCCTCCTTTATTTTGTCCTATCTGTTCCTGTATTACAGTTTATCAAATTCCACAGCAATGTGCACACATTACAAATTACAAGATAGCTGCACATATCAATATGTTTCAAACTTCCATCCAAAATGTATTACAAAGGCCACTGTCTATGGCAAGGCCTACAGTACAACTGCATCTGCTCAGACCCATCAAACAGAGACTCTCAACTCAATAATTTAAGACAGTGTTTCTCAGACTTCAGTATTCATCCAAAGAAGTGAGCAAACGGGTTAATATGGCCAAATTAATACCCGGCAACAATCTTCTATACAACAAACCCAGAACAGTTAACAACAGAATACTACATGCCAATCACCCGCTGTCTTCAGTTAAAACCATTCAAATGCCTCACAATGATCCTGGACTGTGACACTGTTCTCTCATAGGCTATGAGTAGGATGCATGTACTTGCTTACAGACAATCATGCAGCTTGAAAAGACTACTCACTACCACCAACAGACCTTCCAACACATGTATTGACACAGGAACCAGACCCCATGACAGACCAGGATTGACACCTTTGTCCCCTTGCCATGAGCTTGCAAAAGCTAAACAGGGTTGTTGACAAAAGGACATTTTGAAAGTCACTAAATTGATATGGTCACCATAAGCAACATAACAAATTTCCCACCAACTGCTAATTTCATTCTGCAAATTCTGTTTTTCTTTCTTATACTCAATAATTCAAAAACCTTCCTCTATCATAAAACTGTTCAGCTGTGTTCAGATATACTTTATACTCATTAGCGACCTTTCAATAACTATTAAGTACCACCAAGATCTGAACCTATCACACCCTCCCAAGACTGTTAACAACTTTTAACAGCCAGTTATAAGACTATCATCTTGCTTGACCCACCGGTTACCTTTCTTCATGACCTGTGCCCACTGTTGTATAAATGCCCATCTACTGCATCCGAAGAAGTGAATTGCAGATCAAGAAAACGTTTGCAAAATAAAACTTGTTGTCTTTAAGGTGCCATGGGATTCTTTGTGGTTTTGTTGCAACAGGCTAATATACCTGTTCCTTAGAGTTTTCTTTGTAGTTTCCCTCATTAGTAAATTGCCCAAAGTGAATGACTACAATTGACCTTAAAGCTACAGAATAGTCATAGACTCTGAATTGGCTTTCCAGATTCCTAGAACTAAGGAGGCTTCTGGTTTGTGATATTTGTGCCCTTGATTGAACTGCCCGCAATTCTTTTTTCCAGTGAGCAGTCTTGGGGCTATAGGCAACACAGAGTACACTGGTGCAAATTCAGCTCCCAGTCTGAGTCTGTGGTTTCCCTCATGTCCAAAGTGGAAATGAGGGAAATCTTTCTGAAAATTCCTCAATATAATTTTATTCCTGTAGAAACTATGACTGTTACCTTCAAGAGAAGCCTAGGGATTGAAATTACTTTAAATGGCAGTGGCAAACAAATAAACTACCCTTGCTTAGCAAACAGGTTCTTTTGTCTTTTTTCTCATTTATGAATAATGAGCAATACTGTAGTGTTCTGCTATCTTATTCTAGGGTTATCAAATGAATTCAACAATATGGTAGTTTGATTGCATAGTGGCAGTTCCTTCCTTTTATCAGATGATCTCAGTCAATCCAGTTCCTGCATGCAGCCACATACACCTATTCTCTAGTTTTATGTTTATTGCTTCTTTACTATTACTGTACTCTATGACCAGCACTACTACCTATGTGAAGCAGGAATAATAGCCATGTAGACTATTCTTTGCCAGCTGTTTTTTCTGAGAGATCCATCTGCAGCTGCTCTTATATCAAAATGAGGGAAGAAAGGATTAGTATTTATATTTTGTTCTTCCCACTAATTCTAGGCAAAAACTAGCTTGGAGCTGACTTTTAATGAGGAAAATTTTTTTAAAAAAGCAAACAAACAAAAAACAGGTTGTTTACGTGTAACATCTGTTCTTTGAGTGGCCATCTGTGTATGTCACATGTATGGGTCCGCACCTATGCAGAACTAGGATTCTAACTTTATGGATAAATCGATTTTGGCAGTAGTTCCACCCCCAAGTCTACAGCACATGTGCAAGAGGACTGTCCCTCAGTTCTGAATTTGGATGCCACCGAGGCAGAATAAACTGCAGGTGTCAAAAGGGAAGGAAAATGCAGATGACTACTGGATAAACAATGGTCAGATGGGAGGCAAATGATACCACTCTGGGAAATGTTGATACCAAGCAAAATACTCTTTCGGGAAACAACTAACCAAGCACTGATACAAACTTTAGTCTACACAGTAATGTTGCAGAAACGAGGATTAGTCATAACGACACCTAAATCGTGGTAGAGATCAAGAGCAATATATTCAGTGTCAAGAGTCTTCATAGTATTTCTGCTCTTCTGAAGCTTTCAGAGTGGTATGGTGATGAAGAACTCTCTCAGCAGTGAGAGACATTGTAATCAGCATTCCCAATACCCGCATTGGCGGGTACAGCTGAGCTAACTCGCTTAGAACTGGCTTGAGAGACCAGACAGTGCCAACTTGTATTTCACCTTCAAATAGCAAAATACTGTAAGGACCTGTGTCCCAGAATGTAGCTAGGAGGACAACTGGGATGACTGCCCAACATTGAGAAGAAAAGTCACATATCTACAACACAACTACCCATAATTTGCAGTCTGGCTCTAATGTAGGTGCTACAGAATGATCCTGGACTGTACTGCACAGCAAGCAGAAGAAGGAAATACAAATATCCTATTTTGTGGCTAACAGCAGCTTCACCAATGCTTTGGAGCTGGACAGGTATAAGTAGGAAAATGGCATGTTTTTTTGTTCATTTCAGTGGACACATGGAGTATATGCAACTGAAATTATCCAGTCAAAAAACCTATCATGGAAATGAAGCTATCATCCCACTTTGGAAGTACCCAACTGACAACTAGAGATGAAAAAACATTTCTCTTGGATTCCACAGCATCAATGAAAGTAATCTTTCACACTTTCCATGATCCCACAGAGGGTAGAAATACACCCATTCCTCAAGAATTCACACATCTGCAAAATGTATAGGTTGTTTTAGATAAATATGGGCATATGAAAAAATGTACATACTGTATTTTGAAACATGAATATCTAAAAAAGAGCATAATTTTTAAAAATTGCAAATGCTTTCATCTATGTGGCAAAACATACTTTCACATATAGGGCAAAACATGAATATTAAATTTAAAAATTACATTGGAGAAAACCAGAGGTGCCCTGTGTACAAAGCGGCCCAAATTAATTAATGCCCCTTTGTACATGCAGCACCACAGGTGCCACGCATACCGTGTCTCCACCCCACCAGGCGAACTGGCTCACACACATTTTGTTGCACACTGCCAAGGTACTTCTTCTCTGGTGGCACTCCAATCCAGGCAGGAGCTCGGGCTGCCCGTCCCCGTCTCCTCCAGCAGCTGACCGCTCCAACAAGGAGGCGGGACAGGGATTCTCCCCATACAGCCAACAAGTGGTCGGCTGCCAGAGGAGGTGGGGACGGCCAACCTGAGTTCCTGCCCGGATTGAAATACCATTGGAGAAGGACCCCAAAGCGCGTGACAAAATGAGAGTGAGCCAACCAGTCCAGGGGGTAAGAAGAGGGTATGTGCGGCACCACAGTTGCCATGCGGTTTACTTCATATGAAGGGGCCTGAATTAATTCAGGCCCATCTCTAGAGAAAACACATTAAAATAGCACACACTAATTTCTGTGTGATTCCCCCCCCTCCATTTTCACAACATGATACAATGCCCAAAATATAATGAAACTGAAACTGAGAGATCTTCGCACTGTTACTGTTACCCACAAAGATCAGGAATTTGGAAGCTCAAGCCCACTGATCACATGTGGCCCATGAGTCTCCTATTCAACAGTAAGCTTCTTCCACTATTACCATTGATTTAGGCATCCTCCAGTCTCGAGAGACTATGGTAACGTGCTCTGAATAGAGGACTTGGAACAGCGTCTAGTGTGGCTAAGAAGGCCAATTTGAGAGTGACAATCCCTTCCACACTGAAGACAAATACAATCTGTCCCTTGTCCAGCTCCCTGATTTTGCTGGTTTCAGGACTGCCTCTTTGCCTCTGCCTGCTGGACAAGTGTCTCTTCAAAATGGGAGAGGCCATGATGCACAGAACACTTCTGAACTTTTGTAAATAACAGAAACGGAATTTATTTTATTATTAATGGGATCAAAATATTTAGGATAAATAAGAAATGTGTTGATTTTCTAGTGTAATACATAAAGTGGAATTAATGCTTCTCATAATTTTTCTTTCCTTTGTCCCATCTACCCACCTTAACCGACATACTTCCTTGCTCTCCTGTATTATCTCCTATCTCCATGGCAATCAGCCACACTCATTACTCTTCTACACCCACCCCTCTTGAGCACTCCAATATAAAGTGCACTAGATAAGCAACAAAGGATCACGCTGCAGATGTGCACTGGTAGACCTTATAAACTCTATAAGAGAAAGAGAACTAAAAATTGCATTTTTAATTAAAACTACAAACATGTTACACTATTATATGGCACAGTGTATACAGAAAGTTCTTCATCGTAACAAAAACAAAATCCCCAAAGCTACAATATAAGTAGGCAATTAGCCACTACAGTTCAAAATTGGTAGGGAAGGGGGAACCACAATACATGTACATTGCTTGAGGTAAAAATTTAAATTCCTGAATAAGCTATATCTTATCTTTCTACTTCACACTGGAATAAACCATCCTCAAACCTCCCTCCTACACAGTAAGTTTCAGATTACTGAGCAATTTTCTGAAAAGACCTCACACTCTCATAACCCAACTTCTGTTACAGCAGTGGAATATAACACACAAATATCATAGTACTAGTGGAGGTAACCAAAACATAGCAACAGTTGCCTCAAGGAACCCAACTACTTGATTTAAAAGTATAACAAATGTAGAATACATTGGAAGAATTTGTTAGTGTCATGTTCTTGTTAGAGGAATCCTCTGGCAAGGGCAAACCTGGAACCCAGAAGGGCAGAAGAACAGCCCAGTTCCACAGAGCCTGGACCCTTAGGGAGCCAGAAGCCAAGCTGGTGGATGACAAGGAGCTTGGAGGCTGAAGCAGAGGAGTCCATGAGAATGCAGAGTTCTGAAGGCCAGAGCCTGCCTTCAAGACAGATGATTAGATGCTCAGCTACAGGGAAGAAGATTCCACAGGAATACAGTGGTGCCTCGCTAGACGATGTTAATCCGTTCCACGAGGATCGCTGTCTAGCGAAAACATCGTCTAGCGAAGCACGTTTTCCCATTGGAATGCACTGAAATCGCTTCAATGCGTTCCAAGGGAAAACGCAGTTGTCTTGCGAAATTTCCCATAGGGAAACATCGTCTAGCGAGTGAGGGTCCCCATAGGAAAGCACTGACAGCTGCACTGACAGCTTTTCACCACTAGTCGGTGCACTCCTATGGGGAAACCTCATCGTCTAGCGAAAATCGCCATAGGGAAACATCGTTTTGCGAAGCGCAGTAGCGCTCGCAAAAAGGCATCGTCTAGCGATTTCCTCGTCCTGCGAGGCAATCGTCTAGCGAGGCACCACTGTACATGGTCTCCCTTGGATAAAGCTCTATGTCTCAGGGAAACCACAGCCAAACGATCTGACTATGTTCTTCCCCCAACTACCTAACACCTGCAAGTGCCTGGTGGAGCTCCAACAATGCAGCTATATGAAACTGCAATATACTGGAGACAATGCAACCACTGGTTCTTGTACTTGCCTCCCATGTACCTGGGCCCTTGCTTCTGAATCCTGAATTTTGCCTGACTACTGGACTGCTGGAGTATGGCCCTTGAACACTCCTTATGGATTGCATTAGATATTGACCAAACTTTGACATTTATTGGATTGTGGCTTTAGATCTCCCTCCTTTAGATCCCTTTAGTACCCACCCCCTTTGCCTTGCTTTGGGGCTTCTTTGACAGGCAGCCATGGCTGCCCTGCCTGAGACAGGACAGGAGAGTCAGAACTTATACTTCAGGAAAAGAAACTGCTCGTAAGTTCTTTTAATAATAAAATCTGGACTGGTCACTAGCTTCACACAGAAGTTAAAATATCTCTTCCACAGAAAATAACTCCATAAAGCTTCACTGTGCTATTAAAGAATAGTAATTATATCCACCTGAATGCTCACTGCTTTTTCATCATCAGGTTTGTACACAATATATGCTGTGCTTATTTTTACACATCATCCGTATAGCTTAGAGTTGTGTCGAACAATAAAGAAAATAAATTAAGTGATGGCCTACAAATTCATGAAGTAATATTGCCCTCTGCTGATCAATGGGTAAAACTGGATTTTTAAAAACCTAGAGAACAGACACTAATAGATTTGTTTTGAATACTTCTGTTTAAATATGACATTATAAGAACATTCAAATATCTGCTGCTCTAATGTAATTCTAACAGATATGAAGTGTCAGCTCTGTTTTACAATAGATTATCACAAAATACAGTACTACAGAGCTTAACTGAAGAAAGGGGAATATGCAATTTGAGAGTTTTCTGCTCCATGAGTTAGAAAATATACAGATCAAACTTAATTCTAAGCTGAAATACAATTTCCCAAAAGAAGCTCTCAGAAAGAAGAAGAAAAAGTGATGAGCTGTTACAGCAAGATCTTTTCCTTCAAACTGTATTTCTCCCCCAGTGTTATTTAAGCTGAAAGGGAGATATCAAAATAAGTTTTTTAAATGGTAGGCTTGAAAAAGATTTAGGACATGTCAGGAAATTATCTAGTTAGCTCCAAGCAACCAAACACAGATACACACAGACTAACAAACTTCATTTGTAATATTTAAAAGCACAGTTAAAGTTCTTTGAATCCTGTATGCTCTTCATTGTACAATTCCAGCACAGAATACTTGATCAGAATTCTATTTTCAGGAAAAAGCACTGAGAAAAGTATTCCTTCCACCTTATCTGGAAACACTTTCACTGAAGACAACAGGATGGCTTCAGCTGCCACAGCTTCTAATGATTACAACTCTGGGGTTATCACAGTCAGTTTAAGTAACTGACTGTGATTCTTCTTGTAGATTTTATTCCCATTCCCTTCACAGTTTACAGGAGGATGGGGGAATTAAATCAAGCAAAAGATTTTGTCTAGCTGGCAAGTATGAGTCAGTTCATGTAATGTATAATTGTTTGCATAAGTATTCTTGACCTTTCCCAGAAACACCAACTTGTGTGACCAAAAAATGTGTGAATTAGCAACCATGGCACAGGGAACCACCAATTGCACATCTTTTTTGTGACTGCAGCACAGCCTTGAAGGCGGAATCTCAAGCACTGACCTTTAAAAGAGATGCTAGCAATAAAAAGCAGGGTATGATGTATTCAGGACCATGGACAGCTCTTCAGGTTTCTGAGAGTAGCACATGTTTTTCAACAGTGCAAAGTCTTAAAAAAACTTTCAATTAAGGGTACAAGCCTGCTTATTGCTCAGTTCCATTAACTGCAGAATGGAACTGAGGTAAAGCACTAGTTTGGGGCCAGGCCTTCAAATATCCCTGAGAGAGTTCTAGATGCTTTCAAATACAAACACCAATTGATTTGCTAAGGTACGAGAACTAGCAAAATCTGTTTAAGTTAAGGAATTTAAGACATTTTTTTTCAAATGGGCACTAAGGATTGTCTTACAAAGGCCTGAAAAGCACTCTCCAATGGACTATGCCTTAGCAGGTTAGTAGAACAAATGTTCCCGATGCAAAGCTCCTGGTAGTCCTATATGTATTAGCATCCACCTTTTGAGCTTCCCTCAGAGTTGGACATAACTAGAGATATAACAAGTATTTCCCATTGAATTCCGGAGTTCTGAACTACCTTGTCTTGTATGTAGAATAACACCATGTAGAGGTGGCTTTATGGAACCTCTGTACATCACAGTCATAAGGTGTGATATGACTATTACTGGTTTGAAAGAATTCTGACAGTACAGTAGGACCCCCTTATCCATGAGATCAGTATCTGCTGATTCATTCATCCACGGTAAGAAAATATTTAAAATATTAAAAGAAAAATCCCCAAAATATATATTTCTAATGATGAAATTACCAGAATTGGCCACTAGAGGGAGACAGAGACCATGCTATGTATAGTATTCACAAGAAATGTTAAAACCAGAACCAGCCACTAGAGGGGACCAGAGACCATGTTATGAATAGTTTTGTTTAGGCATCCTTCAGTCTCGAGAGACTATGGTAACGTGCTCTCTATGGAGGACTTGGAACAGCCTCTCCAGAGCACGAAGCCTGGGTAAAATAATATGGAGGATAGGCTGTTACCAAGCAGCAAATCCCCCCTCTCCACATCGCTGAAATAGTCCAATGGAAAGGCAAGAGCCAATACAACTGGTTCCAGCAACGTTGCAGGAGTTGCCAGAATGACACGAACTGCCTCCGGGACTCCGGCTCCGGATTTTGCCTCGAGGTTAACTCCTGAAACCTTTTCCATCAGTGGATATAGCCACAAGGCAGTGGAGGTTTGAAATTGGAGCTTTCCTTCTCCTAGATGGGCTGCCTTCCAAGGCTGACGAGCCCCACCTACCCGGGTATGAATAGTGTTTGCTACTATAATTATATTATACTAGGTTCCAAGCCCCCCTTTCAACGGATGATTAAACAGAAACAAATTTGATACAGAAGTTGTCTGTAGCCTCCAAATCTGCCTGGTGCATCTGGACTCTAAGACTATGTTTTGAAACGCTCTCTGGTCAGGTCTTTGTGTTAAAGCCTCCACTACTGTGCTCTGTTGCTTCTTAACCAAACTAACATCTTCAGTCTTCCCATCCACAGCAGTCACAACTGTTTTAGGCCTAGTACACAGTAGAAAAGCTTGCCTCCTGGTGCAGTCGCTTTGAAAGGGTTGTATTCAGTGGTGACATTCCGACAGACCAGGTCTTCTATCAACTGTGGAAATCTTGATTCATCCTTCTTTGAATTTCAAATCTAATATTTGCTTGTTCTAATTATGCTAACTCTACTAGCACTTTCACAGAATTGTTTGGGGGGGGGGGTTGCTCTCCTGGAGAGACTACATGTAAGGAGGAATCCCCTACAGAAGCATCATTTTCCTCATGGTGAAAATGGTGAAAGAAAGTAAAAGGGATAGGTGCTCTACTCTATGCATGGCAATTCAGTATCTGCAACATTCCTTTATATGCCTTTAGAAAGAGATTCAGAAACTTCATAAGGGAAAACACTATCAATGATTATTTGTAATGATGCTTATACATTATCTGTAAGATGAGAAAACTATTTTCTGAGTAACAACTAATGAAGAGGATTATTACCTTCACCTCTTGCATGGACCATAACATAAATATCTGGCTGGCCAAGAAAGTTGGACAAGAGAGGCCTTTGGTCTGCCCTGGCCAACTGAATCTTACAATTCTAAAACCAACAATGGGACAAGTAGTGACCCAGTTGCTAGTTTGTGTTCATTGTACCAGGTCGTATGAATAAAGCAGATAATGGTTTATAATCTGGTTCCCTCATACATCATTTTCATATCACACATCATATTCTTATCAGCTTTACATTTCACAGCTGCTTAAAAGAGGCAAATAGTAATTGGCAGATTATTGAAATTGAAGTTTTTACTGTTTATCCGACTTTTTATTCTTATTTTCGTCACATTTATTGTTTTTATTTGAAAAAAATGTATTTAATGTAATTATTTCAATGGCTTATTTCTCCACTTGTTGAAAATATATGTCAAGTTAAAATGATACAGGTGTATTTATGTTGTAGAATTCATAAGGAACAATTAATTACATTGTAAAAAAACACAAATAATAATCAAGTGACATATCAGAAATTTAATATGGTTAAGAAAATAAATTGTACGATTTTCATAAAATAATGTGTCGTCAAGAAAGAAAACAGCATCGTAAGTCCTGTTGCATAATTATAATGAATGTAAATAAAATGTGACAACTAGATCTTGCACCGATTCATAATTCTTCGGTCTCTTTCTGAGTATTAGAAATGCAGTTCTTCACTGCTTTTCAAGAAGACCATCTCTGTGTATATTGCCCTGCACAGGGTGAAATAAGTGCAGAGGTTTAAATGCAGCTTCAAAATTTATTTGAAGTTGACCTTCAGTTAATATTTGCTTTTCTCTCCAGATGCCTTGCAGATTCTATCTTTTCCCAACATTTACTTGTCTGTTTATTTATTTGTTAAACAAAAAAAAATGTTGCCACCTTTTTTCAACCAATGGTATGAAAGCCCTCAGTCTAACAGGAACAATCTCCTTTTGACCCAGGAATGTCCCTGAATAGAATACTATGTCATGGTGTAATACCATTGGACTATTCTATTCCAACTGACGAAGGAACGCAGTAGGTCTCATGAGGGTAATCAGGCTGCCAACTGAAGTAATGTCAAAGTGTCATTTAAAAAAATAAACAACTATTTGGGAGTCACTACCACCTGCCCTGATTAAAGCCCAGTCACGAACCATGAAAAATAAAAGCTGGATGCTCCACTTCCTACATAAACACTAAGTCTGAGTCCGATTGTCACAGAAGCAACTTCAAACACTAGTACATGGCCAGCCAACCAGCAGTTAAGTTTCTACTAGAGATGGGGGTATTCGTATACGAATACCCCCACACAGGTGGAGATAACACATCACTAAGACTGGCCAGGGCTGGAAAAACCCTAAGAATTCATCACTCACATTGCACATATATTACTTTAATATATGTGAATACTTTGGAAATTAGTTTAAAATGTAATATTAGGCATCATGGTTCCTTGGATCAAGTCTTGTATGTAAAATCTTATCACAGTAGTAATACTGTGTCCAAGAAGTTCCATACAGTATATGTAAGATTTCCTGCAGAAGAAGAGCATCAGATACTGGAATCCCACTTTGTTATGATATAAAATTTCAGCATACAACCAAAATTTGATTGCAGGAAATGTAAAGTGCCATTCCTTTTATGTATTTCCATTAAATGCTACACATCTAAATGTATGGCTAAAAGAAGTTTGTGGAATAATTATTTTAAATGTTCCATGTTTGGGGAATTATATGTGTGTGATTCCTAAGATTCCCAATGTTTATTTTTTTATAGAGGCTTATTTATACCCTTGCTTAATACTAATACTGTAATTTAAATGGACAGAAGAATTTCCAAACTACATTTGGAAATTCTACAGACTTTTTAGTTTTTCTTACAGGGAACTAGCAATGCTCCCTAACAAGGTAACAAGACTCTCACTCTCTCTCTCTCTCTCTCTGTGCAACTTCAATATAAATGCTAAACGAATAGCATAAAAAGAGTACCATCTAATTTGTAAGAATACTAAAGTCATAGAATCATAGAATATGTTTTTTTAATTTCAAAAAATGAGACCCATATTGAGAAATACCAATGAAGGCTTTCAGCTGTGAATTGTGCAGATCTGGCTTTGCTGCAACATATGGCTGTAGCATACTGGTACCTTGTTAGCAGAAATCCAACTATTATGGGATATATTGACAGAGACAGAAAACAATTGTTTAGATTTCTTTCATTCAGCAATCTGGCCAGACAGAATTGCTGAAAATAGTGAACTGACTTAGTTCTATTACTATTATTATTACTGACCCTCTTACTGCTTCCATTAATGAATGAATCGATAGATGTGTGGGACCAGGGGAAATATGTAAAGCAGTCGATCTGCCTATTCTGCTGTTATCACCATAAAAAATAAACTTTTACGATTACAAGCTGTTTCTCCCAACAACAAAAAACCCATGCATATGTAGCTAGAGACATTCCTGTTTCGTTCTCCCATTCAACTTGTTTTTAAAATCATGTCCATTGTGTATAAAAAACTGAGCTGTCTTTGATAAAATTATTGCCATTTGACTTGTAAGTGTAGTTTCCTAAGCAGCATCCTAGCAAACAACACACAGGAGAAAAGTTTTCTTTCACACTATGCTTGTGTCATATTCCATCTGACACTTTACACATCACATTTGCTTTAAAGTACAAACACAAACATTGAGGAATCCGACCTGCTTTCAAAATAGTCTTATCACTAGGAGCACATTTATGCTCATAACCCTCAGTTGCCTCTTCCCTTCCTGCCTGAGCAGTCCCACTCCTAATGATTATTACAATCATGCCTAGTGTTTAATTTTCATTAAACAGATGAGTGAAGTCTCTGGTGATAAGTGACAAACAAGATCCTGCAGGATTGTCACTATAAAAATTTCCACTGGAGACAAACAGATTATTTTTCTTGAGGAGATAGAAATAAAACTTTTCTTTATAACAGCAAAATAAAACTGCATAGAAAAGCTATGATAAAAAATTATATAGCCAAAGTGTCCCTTATGTCAGCTTAAATGAAAAGAACATAAAAAGTGCTCTTTATGTCATTTACTTTCTCCAATCTAGAACTTTTTTCCAGATGGACTACAAATCGCATTATGCAGCTGCTTACTGGGGATGTAGGGTTCAATGTGCCTGGAAAAGACAGAGAAGGCTGTCTATACTAAAGCATGAAATTTAATTTTACAACCTGCCCTGTTAAATTTTTTTCACTAGTCTGCATAACTCTTTTTCCATTCATACTCATTCTTACCAACTAGACTGTGGTAACTGCCAGGATCCTGTTGATTACATAAGCATGTGGAGCTGCAAAAGTAGAAGGGGCCTCAGTGATCGGACAGAATACCAGACACACACAACCAGACACAAAACCAATACACTGTCAAACAGGTGCATCAGCTTCCTGGTTGGAGTCCTATCCATGTAAGTATTGAACAAGACACTGGCCAACATCTTAAATTCATAAACAACGTAATTTATTTATTTAATTTATATACCATCTGATTTGTGAATACACACTACTCTAGGGAAAACCCCATCACCCTTACCCACTTCATTCCTATAACAACATAAAAACATAATCAAAATGACACTATAACTAACTCAGATGTGGTAATCTACTAAAAACCTAAAATTCAAAAGTTAAAATTAACATCATTTGAGGGTAAAATGGCATTAAAGGCTGCCTTACCTAATTGTGTCTTGAGTAATTTCTAGAATATTGGGAGGGACCAAGCCTGGCACGCCTCAACCAGCAGTTTATTGTACAAAGTGGGGGCTATTACTGAGAAATCCCAACTCCTCATTGTTATCTTTCTGGCTATATATAAAGCCTAGTCTCGAAGTAAAATAAACAAAAATAGTTGCATTAAAGAAACCAAATTAAATAATTAATTGTGTAAACTGCATCTACACTCTGCATATATAGGGTTGCCAGATGTCCGGCAAAAGGAGGACATGTCCTCCTTTTTTAGCCTAATGTCCTCCGTCCGGCAGGCAAAGCTAAAAACCTTTAAAATGTCCGGCTTTTGTCTACGTGGCCTTCCTCCTCCTCCTCCTCCTCGTCTTACCTGAGGAAAAACAGATGGTTTGGAACTAAGGGGACACCGTAACAAAGAATTATTTTGTAAGGGCGGAAGTGAACCCATCACGGAATCACGCCGTAGTCTTCTTCTTCTTTTTTTTTTTTTTTTTATGGGCGGAAGTCCTGTGATGACAGGGCGCCTGTTTCGTTCATCGTCTCCCTGGTTGCTAGGAAGGAGGTTGATACCAGTTGCTCAGGTCATGTAAGAAACAGGGAGGGGCAGCAGGGCTCTTTAGAGTTGGGCTTCCTCCTTCAGCAGCAGCCGTCATGAACCAAAGCAGTGGTTCTGAAGAGAAGGGTGTCTTTCAGAGCTTGGGAACATGTGGCCTTCCAGATGGTGTTGAAATCCAACACCCGCTATGCCAACATTAAAGTAAATAAAGTTTTTTCCAAAATCTGCTAATGGGGGACTGTAGAGCAACTTCTGGAGTGTCTAAGCAGGGAGATTGTATTTTTAAAGGAATATATTTTTGTGCAAGCTGGTAGCCTAATAATACCAGTTGCTCTATTTTAACTTTGTTGGTGATATAATATTTATTTTTATTGTTTAACATGACTGTTTCTTGGTCGGTTCACTAAAAGACATTTATTGGCAGCTATTGTAATAAAATTGTATTGATTGTTGGTTTAATCCGGAACGATTCAAATGAAACATTCAATATGTCCTCCTCTGTCCTCTTTTTTGTCTTTCTATGTCCTCCTTTTTGTAGGAACACCCTGCTCAAGGTCGCCAGCTGCATTCCTGTTTCAGTGTGAGAGCAAACTCTCCTGGCAGGGAGCAACGGGGTGACTCACTCATTCTGCCTTTTCCCTTAGAGTTAGAGCATAACTCTCTCCGGCCAATCCTAGTAGCAATTAGGTAACCAGTGTCCTATCTGAATTCTTTCAACAATCTGTGTAAGCTTGCTAAAGTTAATAAAGGGAGTTCTCAGGGCGTTGCCCTGGGGCTCCACTAGCGGACATCTGCGTGTCGACTGACTTCTTCATTCTCTCTCTCTAAAGCTAATTGCCTTCTTTGTTCTGTGATCACCTTCATCATTAGCCTTTTCATTTCGTGAGCACCTACATTTGGCGCCCAACGTGGGGCAATCAAGCAAGCCATAAAACAGAGGCTTCAAACAGACTTTTGAAAGGGAAATCAACATTGCCTGAAGCAATCAACAGCTCGCCACGCCCAGCACGGGTTTCAAGACGTCTCTTCATCCTTTATAGGGTCCCGGTGAGCATTCAGTGAAAACAAACACAATGGGTAACTCCCTTTCACAACTTCAAAATCAACATAAGCAGGAATTAATTTATCTCCCGCGCAGAGAGGGCCATTATGGCGTCTCTGATCAAGTGGAGGATTTATTGAGAGAAATACATACTTTCTGTCCTTTTTATAAGGAAGGAGGAAGCTATAAGCTTTCAGATTGGGATAAAATTGGAGATAAGCTTCACAACACCTCTGGGGTTCCAATAAAAATCCTTAACACATGGCATCTCTGTAGGAATGCGATTTCAAAGCTCACAAACCCTCTGCTAAATCAGCCTGTAGCTCATATTTCAACAGGCCCCCTGATTCTCCCACCCTCCAGACCACCTGATCTCCATGAAAATGGAAGCAATCTCTCTTCCAACGCAGCCTCCACAGCTGTTGCTACAGTTCCTTCTCCTCCGTCTTCCCTCTCTCTTCCCCCCCTCCCCCCCTCCTTGCTCAGCAGTGCAGCAAATGCTATCTGCTGTTGTGGCAGAAAGCACTTCAGAGGACCTTGCCAGTGTCCTCCCACTGATGTCTGTTTGTCCTGTGGTTCGTAACGACCAAGGACACTGTGTTCATGAGAATTCAAGTGAGAGGAACTCAGTAAATAGTACCCCAGTTCAAGAAATCCAACCTGCTACTGTTAAAAGTGTGGGTCATGATTTGATCACAGCTCAAGAGGTTGATTATCAATTCCCTCTCCCTGTCTACAAAGTCAAAACAGCACATCATGTTGTACCAGGCGTCATTGATGGGGATTCTGAAGGACCTCTAACTATTCAAACCTGGTCTAATATAACACAGGTCCTTCCTACAGATGAATCTATTGCTCAATTGTTGCTGCTTCCATTAACACAGATGGGTCCTTCTACCAACCCTCGTACTGGAGGTTTTGGTTCTACTCGAGTTGCAGCTTTAACTAGCATTGGGCACTTGCAGCCCCGACTCCCTCTTAACATGGGCTCGCTGATCCTTGATGGACTGATTGATACGGAAGCTGACGTTAGCGTTATTGCAAAGAAAGACTGGCCAGAAAGTTATGCCACCCAGCCAGTACACGACATTTGGGGAGTTAACAAGTGCATTCAACCTATGGGCGCTTTGCAATGTGGCTTGCCTAATCCAAATTTGATTCCCCAACACTATGAGTTGATGATAGTGGATCTCGAGGATTGTTTTTTCACCATTCCTTTGGCATCACAGGACAGGGAAAATTTTGCTTTTACAGTCCCTGTGTACAACAATTCCCATCCTACTCAAGGATACCAGCGCAAAATCTTGCCTCAGGAAATGTTGGATTCTCCTACTTTATGTCAACATTTTGTGGATCTAGCCCTACAGCAATTTCATTTAGAACACCCTGACTTGCTTGTATATCATTACATGGATGACATTTTGGTGGCAGGGCAATCCCTCCCCACTACTGTTTATGATTCTCTAGTTAACTGCTTAGAGAAAAAAGGCCTTCACATAACTCCAGAAAAGATACAAACAACACCTCCATTTTCTTATCTAGGACACAAACTGCTGGAAACTACATCTTCCCTGTTCTTACCAGAACTACAAACTCCATCACAATTTACATTACTGCAGTTGCAACAGTTCCTTTGGCACTTAAATTGGGCTCGTCCATTTTTGTGCCTTTCCACTCATGAATTACAACCTTTGTTTAATGCACTCCAGGGGCATCAGTCTCCTGCTGACTCCATGCCAATCACAATGGCTATAAAACATGCCATACACCAAATTAATGCAGCTTTGCGACGTACCATGGTACACCGCATTCCTTTTTTTGATCCCTTGCAGCTGGTTGTCTTAAACACCCCCCAGCCGCCTACTGGGTTGTTCTGCAGCCCCCAATCTGTCAAGGCCAATGCTATAGCAGAATGGCTTTATTTACCTAACACCGCTCCTCGAAATGTTTACTCTAAGTGCGATTGCAGACCTTGTAATCAAGGGATGCTATCATGCTAAACAACTCACAGGTTGGGATCTTCTGTGTTGTTCCTTACCCATTTCCAAGGCTGGCTCATTAACTTCTCACATTGCTTTTTCAGACTGTATTTCTGATATGCATTTCAATCCTCCTCTGACTTTAAAAAACCTCCTTGCTGCTAAATCACAACCCTTTTTTGCAGCTCACATTCGATCTCATACTGGATTCCAAGATGCTATCTCAGAAGGAAATCATCATGCAGACTCTGCTCTTTGTTCTTTGCATTCCCTTTTTTCTAATCCTATTGACAGCCATTCCTTTTTTCACCAGAGTGCTAAACAACTCCATAAACAATTTTCTATTCCTCTTTCTCAAGCTCGAGACATCGTCTCCTCCTGCTCCATGTCTCCCACTTCTTTTCCTTTTGATACTGTTAACCCACAAGGAACAGATGCCAACCAGCTTTGGCAAATGGATGTCACTCATGTTCCTTCCTTTTCTCCTCTTTTTTATGTCCATTTACAGGCTGTTGTGGAGAGAGCACATCGCTCTTTTAAATTTCTCCTTGCAAAATAAACAAAAAACAGAGGGATCAAGCTCCAGGATGTTCCAGATGTAGTGTCAATAGCATTGTTCACACTAAATCATTTAACTGTCTCTGCAGGTCAGCACAAGCTGTCGCCAGTAGGGAAACGCTTTCGTAAAGAAATTCCTATGGAACGGCCGCTGGTGACTTATAAGCAACCTCCTGACCCTCAGTGGGAGGGTCCAGCCCCTTTACTAACATGGGGTCGAGGCTATGCTGCTGTGCTTACTCCCACAGGTCCTTTGTGGATTCCAGCTCGGTGTGTGAAGCCTTATCGTGGAAAGAATGAGTTGGCATCGCAACCTGCAGGACCCCATTCCAGAATTCAATCCAGCGATGACCCTAACCCAGATGACTGCATCTCGTCGGAAGTGCCCGACCAGACCTGAAAGCACTCAGCCCAAAGTTACTTGGGGGATGTTAAAGACGCTGAGTGCTGATGCAAAAGAACTCTAAGTCAACAGCACATCCCAGAGACTTTTGAAACTTTTCTAGCAGCTGTTGTCTCGCAGTTGAATGCTAGCTCCCTGACGCTGTTGTGTTTTCATTTATGCAATTATGCTTTTCATACTCCTTGTAGTTTGCTATTGTTTATTCAATGTATACCAACCTTCTTTTCCATAATAACTACCTGTTGCAAAGTTTCGCCTTCTGGCCTTCGCTGAAAAGATTTATATGTACTTAGCAAATATATATGAAAGAATATATGCCTTTGCTTTTATAGAAAAGAAAAGGGGGGAATGTAGGAACACCCTGCTCAAGGTTGCCGGCTGCATTCCTGTTTCAGTGTGAGAGCAAACTCTCCTGGCAGGGAGCAGCGGCTCCTGACGGGCGGGGTGACTCACTCATTCTGCCTTTTCCCTTAGAGTTAGAGCATAACTCTCTCCGGCCAATCCTAGTAGCAATTAGGTAACCAGTGTCCTATCTGAATTCTTTCAACAATCTGTGTAAGCTTGCTAAAGTTAATAAAGGGAGTTCTTAGGGCGTTGCCCTGGGGCTCCACTGGCGGACATCTGCGTGTCGACTGACTTCTTCATTCTCTCTCTCTAAAGCTAATTGCCTTCTTTGTTCTGTGATCACCTTCATCATTAGCCTTTTCGTTTCATGAGCACCTACACTTTTGATACCCATGTATCTGGGAACCCTATGCATATACAATGAGACATTGTTGTTGTTTTTACATTCCATTCATTTCATTATTCCAAACACTGTTTTCTCAGAAGAAGAAGAAGGAAAAAAGGAGTGTGATGCTAAAGAGTTTGGAAATTGTTTTTCCAAAATCTGGGCTAGCAAAGTGTTCAAAGGAAACTTTAAACACTTTTCCAGGCCATCTAGAAAACTGAGCTTTGTCAAAAAGAAGTCTGCCGTTTTGTATGCATTACCTAGGGTAAGTCCCACTGGAAAGTGTAGAACAGTAATAAACCAGGTATGGAGACTAGATTCGCAGGACTCGCTGTGAAGTCAGACTTAGGTCGCACTTGTGACTCAACTCAGACACAACTTTGAACCCACCCATCCTCCCTTTTTTCTGGGGGGGAAACAGCTTGTCTTTAATTGGGACTTTATCTTGGGGTTTGGGACTTGGGACATGGTACCAACGACTCAGAGTCACATATTACTGTGCTGCACTTTCAGAAAGGTTTGTGTGTTTGTTTTAATCAGAGAAACAGAGCAGGTCATGTGTTGCATAATTTTCCTCCAAAATCTCTGCACAGGAACTATACTGAAAAGCATTAATTAAGATATACAAATTTATCCAAGTGGAGAGCTTTTTAATACCGTTATAAAACTAATAAAATCATACACTGGGAGTGTTCTGAGAAGCAGCAACAGTTATTTCTACATGGCAATGAACTTGCCACAAGAGCCAGCAGAAGTGTCTCAAAAACACAACAGAGCTGCATGTCATGTATCATAACCAATGTTCCCTCTAAGTTGCATGCACACTCACCCAAAGCACCATCAGGGCCGCACACAGGCAGCCGGCAGCTTACTTGTTTACTTCCTGTTTCAAATGAAGCCCCACTCACCCCACATGCATGGAGCAATGCTCCCAACACAGCGGGACAGAAAATTAGAGGGAACGTTGATCACGATCCAACTCAAGTCAAAACACAGTAAGCAGAATTTAAAACTCAACTCCAACTTCTCTGCACCATGCTAGCTTTTCAGTCCTGACTGTTGATTTACTTATCTCAAAGTTGTGTAAGAATGAATCAGGTCCTACTCATTCCAATTAGAAACCTGAGGAATGCATGTGTTTTAAACATGATAACAACAGTGAAGGGGAAACTGCCCAGTTTGTGGCCTCTTAAGAAGAGGGCACAGCAAGAATTAACAATGTTTAAGGAGAGGAAACTATGTTAAAATTAAATATTTGAATTGGCTTAAAATGTTAAATTATGGCCTGTTCCACAAGAAAAGTAAGAAATTAAAATTAAATTATTTCCAAACACTAGTTATATCTTTCGCCCATCCTTGTGTTAAAAAGACTAAAATTAAATTATTTCCAAACACTAGTTATATCTTTCGCCCATCCTTGTGTTAAAAAGACTGCTTTAGTCAATTAGTGATATTTCCTAGTAAACTTTTAACTAGTCATGAAAAATAGTCAAATTCTACACTACAGTAGATATCTATAACTCATCCCACATTTGATTTTATTCTTCTCCTCTGAAAAAAGTATTCTCCATTGTGAATTATGTTTTTTTGGTCCAAGCATGCATATGCACACATACACACACACACACACACACACACACACACAGAGAGAGAGAGAGAGAGAGAGAGAGAGAGAGAGAGATCTGTTTAAGGATCTCACCACACTCAACATAACAACTTCACATCGTTTTCAAGAATACTGAATTTTCCTGTTCTTTGTGTCCCCTCACACACAAATGTAATGTGCAATGAAATAGCAAATCATGTCTTACTTTTATTTTAGAACAAATGAACTGCAATGCACACAAAAGAGGCCACTGAAGAAATGAAGACTTCCCATACTGGTATTATTAGAAAGATACGATTAGCCTAGAAGTCCTTAAAGGTTCATTACACAAATCTATAAAGCACAGATCAATGGCTACTATTGATGGCAATTATACAGAACTGCTTTTTTCAAAAGCAGCATGTTATTGTTGCTAGATGAAAACAGTGAGGGGGCAGGAACAGGGCATGTTAGGGCCACCATACATTGCTGGATTACACTTTCCATGATTCCTCACCAATGGCTGTAGAGTTATAAACCAACAATATCAGGCAAGCCACATTTTCCCTACCACTGATTTAAAGTATCATTTTGAGCTTCCTGGAGGCATTTGGGCTGAAATATTCAAAGATCCAGATTTGGGCTGGACTTCCCTCCTTCTGGATCCCTTGTCCTACAGTTCATCTGGAATTTGCATGATCCAGATTGGGCAACATGGTGCCCGCATCACACGGTTTTCTTTTCTCCCTTCCTTTTTTATGGATCTTCCCCTCCATCTTCCTTTCACAGGCTATTGCTTCTCATGGTGGTGTACTGATTCAGCCTCCCCTCCCTTCTCTCTACTCACAGACCACCTCCTGTTTATCCTGACTCCCTCTTCCAGGAGAGCCATTTGGTTATTCCTTGTCTTCCTTATCCATAGCCGGGACAAGTAATTTGGGTTTTTCTAAGCAGCTGCACTTCATGCTTGAGTTGCTTCCTTTCCCTTTTCTTGGAGTGAGATTTCTTTGTTTGTTTTTTAAAAAACTTCCCATTTCTATTTTGCTTTCTCTGAATTTGCTGCTGTGATCAAGTCCTGATCTCAGAGAAGATGGAAGGAAAAGAGGAGCTCCCGTGTGGGAGGCATAGCAACAAAATAAGGTGAAGCAAAGAAGGGGGAAAGGGGGCTTTTTAAAAAGGAGATGGAGGCAGGAAGTTGCAGAAAGAGAGGAGAAGAAATGAAGGGGAGGGGTTGTGAAAGGATTTTGAATGATGGCTTTTAGAAAAATCAAGCAATGGCACATGGATATCCATTCTTGCTCTCTGATTTCTGAAACGTTATGAACCTTGATATTAGAGTAAGGAAAAGTATGCTCTCAAAGGGAAACTAGCTACCCAGTCTGTCTCTCAATTTATGAAGTTCCAAAACAAGGGTGGGTGATACTTTTGTGCTGTTATGTGACATCAAGTCACTTCCAATGTACAGTGACCATAATGGGCTGCCCAAGATATGCAAGATTCTTAAGGAGCAGTTTACCACTGCCATCCTCTTGTGAGTTTCCATGGCTAAGTGGGGATTTGAATTCAAGTCTTCCAGAACCTAGTTTAATACTTTATCCACTACATCACAATGGGAATTTTATTAGATAAATAAAATCTCAAGAACAGGCTAGCTTCTAAGTCCCACAGGATTCTTCACAAGGCTCAACATTGTGGAGATGGAGGTGGAGAGGGAAAAATCCTCAAAATTATCTTGGCCAGAAACTGACGTAAGATGAATGTATGAAGTTAGACCTTTGTTTTATAAATGTTATATAATTTAGCACTATAAAATAGCTTCACCAAAGGTAAATGGCGGGTAAAACCCTCTTGTTGTATTCTACCCATTAGCAGTCTGCTGCATGGTCTGTTCTTGCTACCTCGTTGTTTGTCACTGGTGGCACTGCATCCTCTGCATGCCTTTCTTTACATAATTGACATCATCTCTCTCTCTCTCTCTCTCTCTCTAGTAACTGTAAAGTAGATAAACCACTTCCAGAGTTCTGGTTAACTTCTCAAAAAGAAGAGATGAATCAACAAGGTTGTCTTTGTATTTCGACCTCACCCTGTCATTCATTACATATAAAAGCAGTCGCTGTGCGACCCGTGATACCATGAAGAGCACACCCAACAGTTTATTCCAGTTTCAAATAAGCATGCTCTGTAATCAGAAATAGTGAAAGGTCCTGATTACCAGGCTTAAGCATATCTTTCACTAGCAAGGCAGAATAATTATCCAGACTATCTTGGAAGACAGCAAAAGAGCAAATAAGGAGATGATAAATAAGAGAGATAATGAAACAGCAACAACATATGATAAACCTCTCTTCTGACTGAAAAGCATAACCAAAGACATGCACATAAGCTTTTCCATCTGTATACTGATAAGTGCACTGTGATGCACACACCGAGGAGTAGCCACAAGGGAGAGGAAATACGCTGATTTCTTTCTGTGCTGGGATGGATTGTGTCCCTGGCAATTACACAGACCATTTTCAGTTTTCAAGGCACATCACATACATTATTCAGAGACAGCATTAGTAATTTGCACTTGAAAATCATTTTATCAACCATATGCAATAATCAGTCAAGCCAAGAAACTTTAAAAAATCAATACCATTTAACAGATTTATAACAAAAATAGTTTAGCTTGTGTCATCCTCATATTTATAGCATGTATTATTAAAACAAGGAATATAACAAATAATTCCCATCAGCTCTTCTTGCAACCAAATCATTGGGAAGTACAACTATACAAGGGATTACAACTACAGTGCAGCAGTTTCCCCACCGCTTTGTTTACTTTACAGTACTTAGAAGGCACTTGAGCATAGACAAAAGTCTATCTGTTTTGGTCTTAAATAAAGTTTTAGGTGTCATGCTCACCCAAAAGGGTCATTGGGCATTCGGCCAGAGAGTTCGACCGGCACTTATCTACCACCTTAGACCTCAGCAGTGCATAGCATAAGCCCTTTGAACAAGTCTGACATAAAAAGAACACTTCACACTTACTCAGTATTTTGCAAGTACAGGCACATGGGCTTTGTGATTCCTTAGAACTCACAACAGCTCAGTTAGGTAGGACTCTTGAATGAAAGCTAGTTTGTGGCCCTCTCCACCTCCTGGATTTAGCCAGACCCTGCTGTTCAAGAGACCAGTCCTCAGTAAGGATTTTTAATATTAATTTTTTTATTAGAAAAATATAGATTCATTAGAAATCAGTTTATATTGCAAAAGCATTAGCATTCAAGAACATATTCAAAGATCATTGCAGTTAAATAAGATAACTATTTCCCATTTAAAATAATAAACTCTAAAAACTAATCTAGGGTAGGCTATAGTGGGCTATGGTGGGCTAACCCCACCTCCTTCTTTCTCCTTACTTACATCCTTTCTCAATCAAGTCCTTTCTCTCCCATCATGGAATAGAAATCCATCATCAGAACAACACACGAACCATTGAACACAATTCACATAACCCATCGTCCATTTTCTACTTTCCCAAACTCCTCCCTTCTTCATGGCCCATCTGGCTGTTAACCAATTAAACTTAAGAGGTTGTACCACCTCTCTCCTTCCCTAATTCCCATGAGAGTGCAGGTGTTGTTTATGTCTTCTGTAACAAGCTTGGAATGTTGAGTCTGTCACGGGCCCCTCGATTTGGCCTTCATGTTATCAGCATGCTGGGTGTAACGGTCTTCAGGAAAACACTCTCATGGCGCTTAGAAAAACACATTTCAAAGTCTCTCAAATCATCTTTGCACAGAACCTATCTGACTCCATTTTACATTTCTCTGACTACATATCCCATCATCATGACACGCTTTGGACTACATATCCCATGATCATGACATTAGGAACCAGCAAAGACGGTGTGGTGGTGGTGGTGTGGGTGTTGGGAAGGGAGCCTTAGAGATTGTGATGTGTTATATCAAGCCACTTCCTTGCACTGACAAAACTATTTCTGTAAGCTGAGCTGTGAGGGGAAATTTTTACTCCCCCTTCCAGCCCTCTAACAAATTCTCAAAATCTATTCTGGGACTGGGAAACCCCTGGAGGATGAAGAAGAGGAAGAGGAAGTCATGAACAGAGGTCCACTTATACAGTATATCATTGGATTTCACTCAATGTTTTTCAATACCATGTCAAACATACTTCTTTAAATCCCCACAGTTATTAAAAACAGCAGCAGTTCCAATTGTTTGCTGCTGCCAAGAACACTCTTTTTGTCTACCAACATTTCAGAGATATCTGTTCATTTCCTAAATTCACTACAGATACTATAAATACTCATCTCTTCTTTGGATAACACAGGCTAGATGTGGCTGTACTCAAAAACGACATATTCTTTCTTAAGTCAAAGAAATCAGCATAGTAAATAAGTCTTCTTCCCTTCCGAGATAGTCATAGGTGCTTGAGGCTGCAGCAGCACAAACGCAAAATATCTTCACAAATGTCTCCAAACAGTCAAGCTGAAAATCTAAGCCAAAGTTTCATTTAACAGCCTGTCAGTTTTTTGATGTGAAGCTAATGAATGCAGTGGCAAACAAATCCATCAAACCTAACATCAAAACAACTGCACTTCATCCCACCAAAGGAGAGAAAAAATGAAATACAACCTGCAGGCCAGCTCTTTGATCTAACCTACCCACACAACAAAGGTCTCTAAGCAGCTACTGCTTCAGATATGCACGAGTAATTATGGACTTGCATCTCAGAAAAGGAGTTAGTAAGTTTAGCTATCCCCATTTTTGAAGAACAGACTAGGAATTACCTTCCTTTAAGAACTAGTCATTTAACAGAACATCATGAGAAAAACATAATGAAATATTTTGAGATATCCTCAAACATACCAGGTACTGGAACAATATTCAACATATTTTACTTTGCAAAAGATTAAAATAAGGAAAAGACCAGAGTATGAAATGGGATAAATATGTATTTTGTTTGTAATGGACTACAGACATTGAAAGTGCAATCTTGCACACATTTATCTGAATGTCTAGCCTAGTACAATCTGTAGCAATTATGTGCCGTGAGTGAAGCCTGGATAAATAGATTTTCTTTGTTACAGAATGTCCTGTATTATATTTTAATTTTATGGTTTAAAGGGACAGATTGTATTTGTCTTCAGTGTGGAAAGGATTGTCACTCTCGTATTGGCCTTCTCAGCCACACTAGACGCTGTTCCAAGACAGAGCACGTTACCATAGTCTCTCGAGACTGAAGGATGCCTACACTTGGTTTAAAGGGTGGAGATAGATGTGACATATACAGTTCTCTTCCTGCAAATCACACTTGTTCAATTTACCATTTGTGCTGTTTTCACTAAGGCTTTCCCCTTAACACAGATTTAAGGCTAGATTCTATAAACTGGCACAATATAAATGAAATGCCAGATGTCAAATAAAGGTGTTATTTGACCACTGCTGAAGCTTGCGGCTTTCCATTAATATCAAGATCTGATCAGGAAAGCAGCATGGAGGAGACATAATGCAATATTATCAGTAAAGTACTTAGCAGTACATATATTGTTTGTGGTAATTTGAATATTAGGAAATAAAATGTGGCTGCAACTATAGCAAATCTATTGTTAAAATAGAACATCCATCCCTTTCTGGTTTTCAAAACTGCTTATGCTGATTATTAATGTCTGAGATTACAGTAAGAGTTTGGCATGCACGGAAGAGAAATTCAACCACATAGCAAGCAATTGTTTTGCTTTTAGCCTTACACAACAGAAGTTCCCACAGTCTGCAGGACTTGTTGGACAGATAATGGAAACTGTCCACCAGTATTGTCAGTATTTTTTGCAGGAAAATAATATTAATTTAAAGGATATGTTTATACTTACATAAGCATAAATACACATCCCCAAACACACACAGTGGAATAAATACAATGTAGCAGTAGTACAAATATGTTAACATTACAAGACCTTTTCTTTATGTTTTCCTCTACTCCTCCAGGCCTCTGCACTACTAAAAAAAATGCTCTGGGGAGTTTGCCAACCTTGTAGAACAGATTTTGGGAACATACTAATATGAATCAACCTAATCCAGTTCCACTGAAACAGTTCCATCAGTGGAATGACACAGATGAAGCCAGGTTAAATGGCTTTATTCTGGCTTCAAATAAAATAGAAAAGGAAGAGGATTTTAGAGTGTGTGGCACTAGATAATGATAAGAAAGAAGCTGCAGAGAGAGAAAAGTGGGGAAATGTATTAAATTTTCTATCATATACTTTCTAAATCTTTGGGGAGAAGAAAAATCATGAATCATTATGAAACTTCTTAGCATATCACTTATTGGCTTTTCAATTGATAAAGAAATGAATGAATTTCATGAAGGTATATTCATACTGGTAGCTGGATAGCTCAGTGGTTTAGGTATCTGACTGCAGAGCCAAAGGCTGGGAGTTCCATTCCCCAGTGTGCCTCCAGCGAGAAGAGCCAGACTATGTGGCCTTCAGCATACTACACAGTCCCAGGATGCCTCTAGAAGAAGGGAATAGAAGAAGGGAAAGGTAAACCACTCCTGAGTACTTTCTACTTAGAAAACCCTGAGAAGGGTCGACATAAGTCAGAATTTACTTGACGGAACAATTATTATTTTTATATTTATACTATGAAGAGAATCCTATCTGCATTTTTTTGTAGTTGAAGTGACAACCCTTGAGAACTACTACCTCCAATTAATTAAACAATAAGGAAAGAAGACTGTAGGAATGACATCAGTGATGTAGGCAATGTTTTGGCGCCATTACCAACAACTTCAAAATTCCTAATAATCTCTAGCAAAACAGATAGATTTGTTAAAAGAAGTGTGATGCCAGAACCTTTTGGGAAGGAAACTGATGAGGAATACAATGCTATGGATCTGTTTAGCTAAGCACTGTCTATTCTGATTTGTGGTTCACCAAAGTCACTATTTTTTCTAATACTCACTACCTTATCCTTCAGAAAGGACTGAACCTAAGTCATTCGATATCAGAGCACATTTTTTACCAATTTTCAGCCAAGGTCCTCCCAAGATTGACTACAAGATTGCTAGGGAAAGAGAACGCCCAGTCCAGCCTCCAGAGTTTCTCCAGTCCCATCTTCCACTTCTTAAGGCCCTTTCCCATTGATGAAAGGGGCAGTGCCTCAGCTGGGAACCTCCATAGCCATATGGAGAAGTCAAGAAGGAAGTCAAGACAGGCACATTCAACCTGTTCTTTGAGAGCTAGCTGGGTTCCAAGTATGCCATGCAACATAATAACAGCAACATATATAAATATATCATAAAATATAACCCCAACATAAAAACTATACAAACACATGGGTCAGAATCTTACTGACTACCAGCAGAGTGTAATACTTCACTGGTGTAATTGCAGTTGATCACCATTGTTCAAGGCAAGATTGTGAAGAGCATCCAGTTCTATCAGTGGGGCTTCTGCTTGCATAAAGATGTATAAGCTGCTTCCTCACATAAGTTTGTCAAATGTTAAACATTACAGACTACTGTGTGAGCTGAACAATGGAGCCGAAGTCTGCCCATAAACTGAAACAGTAAAATACAAGCCACAGCAATATGAAAATTATAATTTCAAAAACCAGAGCCAGTTTCAAAATAGTAAACCAGAAATAAATAGGTATATCCTGAACCGCTATTTAATATACACACAAGGAAAAAGCCAAATAGATTTCCTCCAGCAGAGAATTCCACACTAGAGCCACCACATGAAAGACGTAATCCCTCATGTCCATCAGCCTAGTTAGTCTTATGCCATGGAACACAAACAGGATTTCAGCCACTATCCAGATTAATTGTTTTTCTGTCTCTGAAGTAGGGAAAAAATGGTTAGAGAAAAATGTACATTTACTTTCATAACACTTTGCTATTTGAACAGCTTTGCCAAATCATCTTCTAATCCTGACATGTTTTATAACAATATGTCTTAAATTCTCAAGTTACCTTTTCAACAAATATAGTCAACAACTTTGTTACTGCTAATGCAAACTTACCAATTTAGCTACTTTTCCATAATCAATCCACCTGACGGTTGCAAAATTGGTTGACTCTGCACAGTTGAAACCATGATTAAATCCTGCATGGTATCCATATGGGAAAGTGATCATAAATTCTCCTGCCTCCTGTGTGATCTAAAAAAAACAGCAGGGGGGGGGAAGGTGAATGTCAACATGTTGCCTTGGACTGCACAAACCATGCTTCCCTATCAGATTTATTCTGAGATTCCCATAAGTCTTCATACTCAGGGTATGATGACACTGGAAATTTGATTCACAGCATATGCTACATTTGAAATTGCAGTTGGTGCTCACACAGGGGATGTGGAATGATTCAGGAGTTCACCCTTCATATTAGATGCAATAGGAGTCACATTCCAACCCACAGCCCCCCTTCTTTCCTTCTTTTCTCTGGTCCCACCTCCGCTGATCCTTTTATGGTTTGTTGTGAAGCCACTTTCTCATTTCTTCAGGCTACTAAATTTCTCAAAATCTTTTTCTATGGAAAAATAACATGGAAAGATACTTAACATTCTAACAGTACAGAACATTATATATCCAAACATTAATTTTTCAAAATACATCATAATTCACATGTCAGTGATTCCATAACAGAGATCACCACTTTCCCCTTCTCATCCATTACTCTTTTCCTTACTTTCAAGTGACACATGCAGGAATTACGTCATCTCTGGTCACATATGGTTTTAAACTATTGGCATGATAAACTTTTTAAGTCCACTTTCAGACCAGTCAGTTAAGTAATAACAGCACTAAGCTTTTGTTTCACAACAAATTGATCTTTCCACACAAACTGAAGCACACTGTGTTTGACTCAGGACTAGCACTCAGTGCCCCACATTATAATCACAGTGCTTTGTTTTATCATGTCACTTAGCCTGAACATCAAGCCCCAACTACCTACACTACTGAAACACCACCTACAGACATGCCCCTGTCTTTACAAAAACATTTCACAACTAACCACATGGGAAAAAGCCTGTTCGACTCATTCAGAAAAAGTAGAAGCCCCCCAAGCAACAGAGAGAAAACAAACATTCGGGAGCAAAGGACTGAACCAATTCAAATCGGTCTTTGTGTCCTGTGGTCGGTAAAAAATAATTTGAATTCACCTGTTTTATAAGCACAGCAAATCCTATGGTATTGGACCATATAGTCACCCTCTCAATTCTGTATCTCTTAAAAAGCAGAACTGTTCCACTATCCTCTTCCTCTCTTTATATATAACCTATCCATGAATTTCCTTCGGTCCTTCTTAACTGAAAAAAAAATGGCTTTGATTCCCTTTGTATCACAGAACTGCATTGTGATGAACTCAGGAACTTTTTGTGGCAAACACACAGAAATGTGAAGGTAAAGAAACCAGTGTCAGGAAAATTCAGACACTCTCACACTTTGTTTTGAGGAAAATTAATGGCTGAATGTGCTTAAAGAAAGAAAAATTAAAGGTGAATGACACTTAAAGAACCTAAGAATAAGTTCACAACAAAGATCTGAACTTGCTCAGCACAGATAATCGATTCACCACATAGAAATACACTCGAGCAAGATGTGCATAAATTTTAGTTATAATGTTAGTTCTAGTTCCTTGTGCAAAAGTGAGAAAAAAGATCAGGATTTCTTAATAGATTGCTGGGTGATATATAGCACATGAGTAAGAGTTTCTGACTTCCAGCTATATAATACTAGACAACAAAAAAGGACATTTTCAACCTAAAATAGTTTGCTAAAATGAAAAAAGTTTGACATAACCTGAAGTGAACTATCAATCCGCTAGGCCCAAGAAGGGAGAATGAGAGGACAGGAGGGAAGACAGAGCTGCAGGCTTATCATTTGCACATGATGTGTGCAGGATGGGCCTTGTGACGGTTTCAATATCATTAGAGAGAAAGAATATTGTAATTGTCGAGTTACATTTTGTATGAAACACATGTGTGTGTGTTTAGCAAACACAGATGTGGAATCAGGAAATTATATAGAGGAACAGAATATCCATTTTACATAAATGTGTACACTACCTTATAATTCCATCACGAATTGGTGGCAACTGCATACTGTGTCTAAGTGTAAGCATATAAATATGGGAGTGTGCATAGCCCACTGGTGCACATGCTGAGATTGTGATTCGAGTTTTTTAAGAGTGTGATGTGAGTGCATATAAGTATGAACATTTTCTGTGCCAGCAATTCCCAAATTTATCTTGCCATTCACCCCTACTGATGTCAGTTTAGCAGGTGTGCTATTGCAATAACTGGCAGTTCAGCTGTCACCTGGTAGGCGTAGGCTGGCTTATCAGTGTTCAGCACGTTTCTAGTTCTATCACTCTAAGCCACAAGAGATCATAGCCCGATACTCTCTATTCACATTCTCACAGAACCAATTAATTAGAATTACAGTTGTGTATAGACTGCTCTCTGGTGGTACAAGGTGACACTAAATAATATTCAACTGTACGAAATGTTTAAATGGAGAACTAGGGAGTTCCTTATCTTCTGATATATTTTTATTAGGGGCAGGATACAAATACATTAAATCAATCAATCAGTCAGTCAGTCAATCAAATAGTTATGGAATAAAAACTCTGCATGAATTCTCATACCTATACTACTTGACAACTTTACTGTTTCTTCAGTACTTTAAAATATATTGTGGGGAAAGAGGATTATATTTTCAGATTGGTCAAGAAAAAGAAGAAAATGTATGTTGCATATGTAATTTTAATATAGCAACCAAACAAAAAATGATTACAAACAATTAAATTATATTCAGATGTGTACTATACCACACTTCCTCTTTGCCAAAATAGAATAATTCAAACAAAGGTTCACAAATCTCAGATTTAATCCCCTTAATAGGATGCTAGCAACTGTTTGATATACTATTTAAAATGTACAGTGGATATAAAAAGTTTACACCCGTTAAAGTGTCTGTGATGTAAAAAAATGAGACAAAGATAAATCATTTCAGAACTTTTTCCACCTTTAATGAGACCTATGAACTGTACAACTCAGTTGAACAACAAACTGAAATCTTTTAGGTGAAGGGAAGTAAAAATCTCATTTTTTTCATTGTCTTGTTTTTTTACATCACAGACACTTGACATTTTAACAGGGGTGTGTAAACTTTTTACATCCACTGTATTTAAATACATTTTGTACACTGAGGACAGAATGTACCTCTGAAATGGAAGTATGAAACATATTCTTCTGTACCACTGCATACAAGCCCAGTATAAACCACATACAGTCATTTTATGGCTAAAAATCAATCATTGTATGTATGTAATAAATGCATTTATGTGAACAGTTCCAGAGCACAGAACAAGCAAAGGAATCATTATTAAGCATTGCACAAGAAGCACATGGCTGCAGCCTCCATGCATTTGATGTTACCCAGAGGCAATAAAGAAATTTATTTATTTATTTATTGGTTACATTTATATTCCACCCGTCTAGTGACAAGCTACTGCTCTAGGTAGCTAAAAACAAGTGAAAAAGAGAGGTTACTTACCTGTAACTCTGGTTCTTCGAGTGGTCATCTGTGAATTCACACTAATGGGTTTACTCTGCACCTGCGCAGAGGTCTCCAGAATATTCTAGAGCTCAAACATGCGTTCGCCAGGACCCACCCCCTTAACACACGTGGTCCGCCCGTCCTGGCGATTACCTCAGTTCCCAACAGCCCGCCACTGCACATTAAGACAGACGTGACGGACAGAGGGAAGGACGGGTGGGAAGTATGAATTCACAGATGACCACTCAAAGAACCAGAGTTACAGGTAAGTAACCTCTCTTTCTTCTTCGTGGTCTCTGTGAATGCACACTAATGGGTGATTAACAAGCTTACCTCACAGGTGGAGGGATGTCACGGCAAGACTAAGGACAAGATCGCACGACCAAAAGCTGCATCCGCCTTGGCCCTTACATCCAAACGATAATGGGATGCAAATGTCGACAGAGTGGACCAAGTAGCAGCCTTGCAAATATCTGGAATAGGTACAGTACACCTCGCAGAAAAGCCGTGGAAGTGGCTATTGCTCTGGTGGAATGAGCCTTAATCTGTGTAGGCAGAGGCTTTTGAGCAAGCTGATATGTGAGGCGTATGGTTTGAACAATCCATCATGAGATGGTTTGAGGAGATACGTGTGTTCCTCTATGTGGCAAATGTATAGAAACAAACAGTCTCTTAGACTTCCGAAAGGGAAGTTCTTTTGTCATGTTCTTTTGACATAGAATGCCAGAGCTCTTCCCACATCTAGAAGGTGGAGAGATCACTCGAGATCCGTTGCTGGTGACAGGAAGAAGGTAGGGAGGACAATAGGCTGATGGACATGAAATTCGGAAACGACCTTAGGGAGGAAGGAGATGTCTGGATACATCGTGACCTTATCCAGATGAAATTGCAGGAACGGAGGGTCTACTCGTAGGGCTGCAAGTTTGGACGTCCTACGAGCCGATGTGATAGTGACTAGAAATAACACTTTAAAAGAGAGTAGACACTCAGAAGAGGTGGCAAGAGGCTCAAAGGGTGGTAATGAGAGGCGACGGAGCGAGGATGGTGCTCAACGAGGGTGGATCCTCCAAGCCGTGAGATGGAGAGATTGTAGGTCAGGATGGTAAGTTTGCCCCTGATGCTGGGTGAGAAGGTGTGGGAGGAGGGGTAGACGGATGGAGTGAGAGGCTATTGTTCTGAGCATCGTGAATCATGGTTGTCTTGGCCACCAAGAATGGCATTGGAATGGTCCTGTCGCAATTTGACAATGGTGCGCAGGAGAAGTGGTATCGGTGGAAAGAGGTAGAGGAAATGCATATTCCATGTTGCCATAAGAGCATCGCCGAGGGAGCCTTGACCCAGGCCTGCTCTGGAGAAGTACTGGATACATTTGGTGTTGCTCGCTGTGGCGAAAATGTCTATGTCTGGACGACCCCATTTCGTGCACAGTTGGAAAAATACGGTGTCGTCGAGGAACCACTTGTGCATCTGAGAGTTCAGTCTGCTGAGAGAGTCTGCTAGCTGGTTGCTTTGTGTGGCAATGTGCACCACTATGGGGAAGATATGGTGCATTACGCACCAGTCCCAAAATTGGACAGCAAGATACAGAAGAGGTAGAAAGTGTGTACCTCACTGTTTGTTGATGTAATAGAGTGCTGTCGTATTGTCCGTGGTCACTTGCACCGCGGTGCCAGCAATGAGTGGTTCGAAGGCACGGAACGCTTTGAAAATTGCAAGCAATTCAAAGTTGTTGATATGCAGACCTTTCTCATAAGGGGACAAGGTTGCATGAACTTGCAGATCGTTGCAATGTGCGCCCCAACCGACAGGGCTGGCATCGGTTGTAATTTGAGTCGTCAATTGGAGAGGTGCAAACGGTCTGCCAAGAAAGAGGTTGGCCGGGGTGATCCACCAAATTAACTGAGAGGCAAGTTCGGGAGTGACCTGCAGAAGCATTGTGGGTGGGTCGAGAAGAGGGTCGAATAGGGAGAGGTACCATGATTGTAGCGAGCGCATTTTTAGTCAAGCGTGCTGGATAACGGATGTGGTGGAGGCGATGAGGTCGAGGAGGCGTTGTACTTGATGAGCCATGATGAGTGCATGAGGCTGGAAGTGGTTGACAAGAGTACGTATCTTGATTGCACGTTCTCGAGGGAGATAGGCTCTCGCGTGACGTGAGTCTAGCACAGCACCTATGTAAGTAACCCTTTGAGAGGGAGTTAGTACTGACTTGGTGACGTTGACTTTGAGGCCCAGATCTGCTAGTAAAGAGAGGGTGAGAGCAATGTCCTTCAGCACTTGTGCATGTGACTGAGCTATGAGTAACCAGTCGTCGATGTACGGAAACAGTGAGATTCCTAGAGTGCGAAGGTATGCTGCTACGGGAGCCATGCATTTCGTAAATACTTGCGGCGCGGTGGAAAGGCCGAACAGAAGGGCATTGAATTCGTAGGTAGTGTGACCTAGGGAGAAGCAAATAAATTTGCGGTGATCTTGTCTGATGGTAATATGGAAGTATGCGTCGCTCAGGTCGATGACCGAGAACCAGTCTCCCTTTTGCAAAAGAGGAATACGTTCTAGAGTCACCATGCGAAAACGCTTTTGAATGATAAAATAATTGAGGTTGCGAAGGTCGAGGATGGGCCGTAGACCGCCGTCTCGTTTCAGGACAAGGAAATAACGAGAGAAGAATCCCGGGTCGGAGGCACTTGGCCTGATGATTGAAATGGCTTCTTTCGAAAGGAGAGATTGAATCTCTAGCTCGAGGGCACTGGATGGCGGGGTTAGGACGGTCTGCGGTGGGAGAAAGGAAATGAACTCTAGTGCGTATCTGGTGGATATGATTGACAGAACCCACAAATCGATGGTTATGCGTGCCCAAGATCAAAAATGGGGTGCTAGGCGGGTGGTGGGAGTAGTGTATAGGGTACGAGTATGGACGGTAGGCGAGTCAAAGATTCTGTTTGTTCTTTTTATCAGGACGCCTGAAGGATTGGCGAGGACGCTGATGCTGAGTGTGCTGACGCGGTTGGAACGTGGAGGACGATTGAGGTAAGTAACGTTTTTCCGGGAATGACGTGTATTGGTGGAAAGGATATGGACGGCGCCACTGATATCTCTGAGGGCGATAATACGACTGAGTATTATATGACCGTGCTGTCTTATCTTTTTTAGGTTGTAAAGAATTTCGTCCGTTTGCCCGTCAAATAGGCCCACACCGTCAAAGGGTAAGTCCTCAATACGCATCCTAGAGTCCTCTGATATTTGAGCGGAGTGGAGCAAGGCATGTCTGCGTAGAGCTATGGCTGTGGCCATATGTCTGGAGACTGCTTCTATTATATGGCGTGCAGTGATGCGTTCTTGTCTCGCCAATGCCATAGCCTCCTGATGACAGGCAAGACCACGAGGCTTGTACTCCAGATGCTGACTGTAGTGACGGTAGGGCCTTGTTCCAGAGGAACCTATGGTAGGCTCCCATTGCTGCTAAATAGTTGGCAGCACGTAAGGTGAAAGATGCGAGAGTGTAAACTCTATGGCCGATAATGTCCAACTTCCTTCCCTCTTTATTGTTTGGAGTGGTGTTAGAGCGATTATGTGCTCGGTTTTGCGTTGTGTCTACAATCACTGAATTAGGAGGAGGATGTTTTGAAAGAAATTCCGTATCAGTGCCATGGGTCTTGTAGAGATTCTTGAATCTCCGAGAGATCTGAGGCACTGAAGACAGTTTAAACCAAGACTGCTTGATCAGTTTGAGCAGCGATGGAATGAAACCCATTCGAAGTGGGGGTGTCTGGTCCTCATCAATATCCTCATACACCTTATCGGATCTGGATTGAATTGGCTGCTGGACTTCAAGGTCCATGATTTGGAAATGCATAGGATCAATTGTGACTACGAAGGGAAGTCTTCTGATGGAGATGGTGGATTGGTATCGGCCACATCAGAATCAGGAGTCGGAAGATTGGGGGTTGATTCTAGTGGTGTTAATGAATCAGAGGAATCAGAATCTGAAGATTGTGCTGGTGAAAGCGAAGAGCCTTGTTGATACGAAGAGGCTGACGTATCAGGAGGAGCGGCTGGCTGATGTCGTTTGGGAGCCACGGGATCGGTCTTGCGAGGAATTGCTCGAGTTGAGTGATCCGACTTACGCTTCTGATGTTTCGTGGGGTCTACGGTACCGGGCGAAGGGCCGGTATAAGTCGTGGTGACCTGTAGGGATGATGAGCGGACTTGAGAAACAGTAGCTGTATCAGCCGCCGGTACGGGGGCTTGGTCGGCGGTTTTGGCTTCTTTGGTACCGAAGTTACCGGGACCTGAGCCGCTTGAGCGTGCCGTTTATGAGGTTTTTTATGGGGCTTCGGTACCGGAGGAGGAGGAATGTCCTCATCATCCGAGGACTGATCATAATAGTAGCCAGACCGGTACCGAGGAGGTGAGGGGGACTCTGAAGAATCCGAAGGGTAGTAGTAAGCGTACCAAAGGCACTTGGGTTCAGCGTAACGTTTGGTATCATTATGCCAGTACCGGTGTGGATGATGCCGATACCGTCTAGGCTGTGGTTCGTAGTAAGCCGGAGGCTCATAAACGGTGACTCGCTTCGGCCGGTGTTGTCGAGCCCGAGAGTCCTGCGATACCGACAGTCCCGAAAGTCTCGGAGGCTGTGAGGGAGCGGTATCGGAACAGCCAGTGTCCTCAATGTGGTGGAGTTTAGCTCTCTTCTTCCGTAAAGGCACTGGATCAGCAGGAACAGATGCTGATTCAGACTCACACCCAGACACAGAGCAACCCAGGGATTTGGGGCTTGAACAGGCCGCATAAGGCAGTACAGTTACCTCAGCCGAGGTGTCCGCCCAGGAGGGAGATTGAGCCAACAGAGGAGAAGGCGGTTGTCCGGATGGAGGCGGAATGGTCATGGTCAGTATCAAGATCGATAGGTGGTTGATCCTGCATGGGACGGTGTTGTACCGGTGGCTGCGCGTTGATGGAAGACTTAAGTTTCTTTGGCTTGGTACTGACCTGTTTCGGAGTGGATTTTGGTGTCAGGGTCAACTGATATGCCGATCCCGAGGACTAAGGCTTAGGCATTTTGGGCTTAGATTTAGGTGTTGGCAACGGAGAGTTGGCAGCAGACGAGACCAGTGGTGGTTGTGAACCCTGTGCCTCATCCATCTTGGATGGGGGACAAAGAGATTGCTCCCACAAAAAGGATTTGAGGCGTTGTTGGCAGAGTTTGATGGCTCGTTTAGTGAATTTTTTACAATGGGAGCAGGAGGCCGGTTGATGAGATTCTCCCAGACAAAATAGGCAAGAACCGTGGACGTCAGACACAGGCAACTTATTCGTGCACAACGTGCACCTCTTAAATGGCCCTGTGGGGGCCATAAACGGCGGGAAGGGAAGGGGGGGCGGGGGAATGGTAGAAGGAAAAAAATTGAAATCTCACAAAAGAAGAACGAAGAGAGTCTATTCTAAATAACAATGATACATTTATAATTATGTTTCCTCAGGAAAAGAACCAGATTGCACAAACAGAGAACTCAACCGAAGATGAGACCTCAGCGGCGGAAAAAAGGAACTGAGGTAATCGCCAGGACGGGCGGACCACATGTGTTAAGGGGGCGGGTCCTGGCGAACGCATGTTTGACCTCTAGAATATTCCGGAGACCTCTGTGCAGGCGCACATTAAACTCATTAGTGTGCATTCACAGAGACCACGAAGAAGAACACAAATATATTGATAAGCATTTATAAAAAACCCATAACTCACTTAAAAATACGAAAAGAAAAGAAAACTACAACAAATACACCAAAAGCAATGATGTACAAAATTTTAATTCGATTGCATGGCTCTGTGAGGATGTTATAGGGAGAGGATGTTCCTAAAGGCCTCCTCGAAGTCTCAGATTTCACACGACTCCTGGAGATCAAGAGGGAGGGAGTGTGGTGTTTGTCCACAAGCAATGCATTCCATAACTTTGTGGCCACCATTCAGAATGCCCAGTTCTTGATGGTAGTTTTTATTGGCAGAATGTGGAAATTTATGGCTTAAAAACCTCTAGCAACACAGCAGAAAAAGTTCAGTGACTTACAATGCAGAATTAGGTTCATGTTTCCCCTCAATAGACCATTCCTTATTGGTTACTTCTCCTCAACTGGCATTTTGTTCAGTTGTTAAGTCGTGTCCGACTCTTCGTGACCCCATGGACCAGAGCACGCCAGGCCCTCCTGTCTTCCACCGCCTCCTGGAGTTGGGTCAAATTCATGTTGGTAGATTTGATGACACTGTCCAACCATCTCGTCCTCTGTCGTCCCCTTCTCCTCTTGCCTTCACACTTTCTCAACATCAGGGGCTTTTCCAGGGAGTCTTCTCTTCTCATGAGATGGCCAAAGTATTGGAGCCTCAGCTTCAGGATCTGTCCTTCCAGTGAGCACTCAGGGTTGATTTCCTTCAAAATGGATAGGTTTGTTCTCCTTGCAGTCCAGGGGACTCTCAAGAGTCTCCTCCAGCACCACAATTCAAAAGCATCAATTCTTCGGCGGTCAGCCTTCTTTATGGTCCAGCTCTCACTTCCATACATCGCTATTGGAAAAACCATAGCTTTGACTATGTGGACCTTTGTCGGCAAGGTGATGTCTCTGCTTTTTAAGATGCTGTCTAGGTTTGTCATCGCTTTCCTCCCAAGAAGCAGGGGTCTTTTAATTTCATGGCTGCTGTCACCATCTGCAGTGATCATGGAGCCCAAGAAAGTAAAATCTGTCACTGCCTCCATATCTTCCCCTTCTATCTGCCAGGAGGTGATGGGACCAGTGGCCATGATGTTAGTTTTTTTGATGTTGAGCTTCAGACCATTTTTGGCGCTCTCCTCTTTCACCCTCATTAAGAGGTTCTTTAATTCCTCCTCACTTTCTGCCATCAGAGTGGTATCACTTGCATATCTGAGGTTGTTGATATTTCTTCCAGCAATCTTGATTCCAGCTTGGGATTCATCCAGTCCAGCCTTTCGCATGATGTATTCTGCATATAAGTTAAATAAGCAGGGAGACAATATACAGCCTTGTCGTACTCCTTTCCCAATTTTGAACCAATCAGTTGTTCCATATCCAGTTCTAACTGTTGCTTCAACTGGCATATATTGTCTCAATAATTCAGTTAGAGACACTGGTAAGAGAAAAGACTAAAAAATTCCATTTTACTCACAGTTCTTCTCAGATCAAAAATAAATAGCATTCTATAGAAAAATATTAACTGGTTACCATGAACAGAGCTTAACTGGTTAACTAGCTTTATGAATGACTAACTGACAGAACTAAATACATTGCTCTGTCTCCAGGTATGACAATTTCCTTCAAAAATGTAAAGGATATTCTAATTCATTCTTCCTTCTCCACTAGAAGGACTGATCAATAATCTTTCTCAGATATTAGCCTGTGTTTCCTACAAGTTCATCTTTCATTGCTATCAGCAAAGTCTAGGCAAATCCAGAATTCAAAGGAGGTGATAGCTGATTTCAGGATGTGATGAAGCATTTCTAATAACACCAACTTCTAGTATGCAACATTACAAGTTATACTAGTCAATCCAGAAATGCATTATTTCCACGTTGATGCAGTAACATATAAGTAACATGGCCAAATATTTCTAAACCTGACCAGCTGCATTTAGATTAGTTCATATTATGGCATTAATCTATGACATATAAGACATATTATATATTAAGTCCCCACTGTTTGGTAATAAATGGAATAAAATATAGATGTTGTTTGTAGTAATCTCTCAAAACTACAAAGATTTCTATCACAAATGACATATCAGTGAAATTATTTCTCTAATCTCCCTCTCTCCCAAATCAATCGCCAAAGGATTTCATATAGTAAAGAAAGAAGCAGAGACTAAATCAGCAATGCTTGGAAATAAGGAGAAAACCAAAGACAGTTAATTATTTCATTATCTAAAATTTCCAAAACTCTGAATAACACATAGGTCTCTTGCATAAGGAGAAATTGAGTAAAGTTTCTATTTGGTCAAAACCCCAAGCAACTTGTCATCTCATGGTATTATTGGGGTTTGTTTGTGGGGGCGTTTTCATTATATTTATTAAGAGTGTACAAGTATGAAAAAATACAAAGAAAAAGAGAAATACAAATATTTTAACTCAAATTACATAACACATTGAACATCAAATGCATCCCTCCAGCCCAGAATATAGTCATAATATTTACTTCATGCTTTATGCCTAATTTCTCTCCAAAATAAGCAAATCTTGCCCTGAAGTAATTCCTTCTCTTTTCCCAAACACATGTTCTAAAATACATTCCATATATCCTTGAAACAATTTACTTTCAATATTACTTTCTTAACTTTTAATTCACAGATTAATTTATCATTAATAGCAATTTTCCACATTTCCTTATACCATTCCTCCATGGTAAACTGGTTGTTACTCATCCAGTTTCATAATATTATTGTAAGAGAGCAGTTATTTTACCTTCTGGCATCAACTGAACACTCAGGTTCAAACTCCTTTAAAAATATGTTCTCAAATAGTAAGTACAGTAGGACCACAGTATCTGCAGGGGATCAGTTCCAACCCCCCCCCCATGCCAAAAAATGTGGAAGTATTAAACACAATGCATTGCATGTTCTCTCGCTCCTTCTAGTGGCCAGTCCTGCTAATTACATCCTGGAAATACATATACATATATATTTATGAGGTTTTTTTATTTAGTATTCTCCAGGCAGTGGAAAAATGAATCAGAGGATACTGATCCCGTGGGTGGAGGGGGTCCTACTGTAATTGCAAGATAGTAAAACATCAGACAGGGAATAGAACAGACACATTTGATGGACATAGTTACTTAATTCTTCTAAAGAAAACAAAAATTATTCTTCTTTTTCAGACTTTTTATAATACAAAGATGGCCTTTCTCTTCTGGAAGCCTGTTGCAGCTTTCTCATACATCAAAGAGCTGCAATCCACATGGAAAATAGCCTGGCAGTAGCCTACCGGACTCAATGTAATAATTACACAGAACCCCGTTCCTGAATTCCATGTTTTCAAAAATGCAGGATTAATGAGTGTCTGCTTTTCCCCCCAGCAGTTTAAATGTACAGTGGAACCTCTACTTACGAACTTAATCCGTATTGGAATTGTGTTCTTAAGTTGAAACGTTCTTAAGTTGAAGCAAAATTTCCCATAGGAATGCATGGAAAACCAATTAATCCGTTCCGGCTGTTTTTTGTTCTTATGTAGAGGCGCGTTCGTACATTGAAGCATTAGTTCCCATAGGAACTAATGCAAAGCCGGTTAATCCGTACTCTACCACTAGGGGGAGAATATTTTTTTTAACCTAAGATGACCTAAGGTTAAAAAAAGGACAGGAAAGTTTTTTTTTCCATTCTTATCTTGGAGCTCTGTTCTCAAGTAGAAGCAAAATTTAGCGAACAGAGCTGTTCTTAAGTTGGATCGTTCTTAAGTAGGGACGTTCTTAAGTAGAGGTTCCACTGTAACTTGAAAGTGACAAAGTGCGCAGAACAGCCTAACATATTCATCTGCTAATTCCTCCATCTCAAAGTCTAAGATTTCTCCATCAGATAGCTTTTTCTCACCACCCTCCACTTTGTTTAACATCTAAACCAGAGAGGAATCTGTGGCCATCCAGATGTTTCTGCTCAGTATCAGCTAAGCTGGCTATGATGGCAGTAACTGGCTATAAAATTGGAGGGGTGAAGTTGCTCGTCTCTGTTCTAGGTTAATGAAGAGCTGTGCATTCTTAAGCCTTAATATAAGACAGTGATACAGTCTTGAGCTACCTGGAGGAAAATCAGCATATAAATGTAATTATTATGACATAGTATGGGATTTTCCTGATGAGATTTATCTCAGGACTAAGCAAACTCAATTCACAGATATGAATGAACTGGAATGTTTACTGAGGTTTTAAATCTCCTGAAACTCTGCATTTGATAGTACTGTACAAATACACCAAAGAAATTGCATGCACATCCTTTTTTCTTTTTCTTTTTTGGCAGAAATTTGCACTTATTTCATTACTTTATCTTCAGCACTTCTATATCCTCTTTGTAACCTAAGAGTTCAGTGGGGATACACATTAATATACTGGAACTCCTCCTTTTAAAAAATGGGTATTGAAGCTGTAGAAAAACCACACTCCTTAAAATAGCTTACTAACATAGACAATACTCATCCTGAAAAGCCAAGATATAATCTATGTTTCTTTCTGGCTTTTTCCTCTGTGTTGTGGAAAGAGAAACAAACCAAAGTGCCCGGAAATGTCACCAAAAAAACAAACCACAGACTGGTTTGTTTCTCTACTCCTGCTCACAGTGGGAACAATCACACACTCTACAAAAGGACTGTTTCAAAGTAAGCAAGACTTCCCAAGACTTCTGGCTTACTGTGACATGGAAACCCATCAATTTATCTTTAAAAGTCCAACTAGTTTCCCCAACAAGGGGGAAAACCAACTGGCGACGAAGATCGATTTTACAACAGTCCTAAGCACACACTGGGTTTATAGCACTGACTGCAACATTATATATTTCAAAGTTCTCACGGAACAAAGCTGTATAGATGTGCTTGTGCAGAAAGTACAGCCATGGCAATTGATCAAGAGCATGCATTTTGCTTTTTTATTGGCTGTACATACAGACACACATTAATATGTATAAGCATGAAGGAGGATAACTTTAGATACATCTATATTTTTTTCTCTATGTTCCCAAACTGCATGCCTTGTCTATCCATTATGGGCTTCAGTAATTAACTATCTTGCTTAAAGTTAACAAATGAAGTGGAACTTACATCCAAATGACGAAAATCCTCTTGCATAGCTAGGCAAACAGTGAAACTTTTGGAGACAAATTGCTCCAGGTTAAGAAATAACCATAGACATTCTCAGTTACACACTGAGTTGCATGTATCAGTGTGCAACTAATAATGTCTACGGTGATTTTTCTAACTCGGGTCAATTCGCCTCCAAAAGTTACACTGTCTCTGTTATGCCATCGTAACTAGGTAAACAGATTTGGGCCAATGAATGATATTTCCCCGATCTCTATGTATAGCTATATTCAGTGTTGAATAAAATGAAAGATACCAAATTTAAATAAATAACTCACTTTGTCAAAAGGAATTCCATATTTTTTCAATATTGAGGGTGAAATTAATGTCATCTTGTGGCGCAGAAAAGCATCACATCCTTGAGAGCTGCTTGGGAAAAATCCTAGCAAGGAAAACACAACATAATTGTATTGGTTATAGCCAATATATTTTTCATAATCTGCTGTATTCACAGTATACATTTATATACCAACTCCACCACAGTCCTGTGGTCAGACATTATGTTATTTTCCTTGAGAAAAGAAAATTTCTGCTTTTAAAGTCTGTTTTATATAACTGACCTCTTGTAAAGCTAAACAGAATACAAAAGGTTGCACAATCAATCAACAATAATCCACACTTTCAGACTCTTGAACAATACGTCACAGGAGTTCAATATCTGCTAATTCTTTTTGTTTGTTTTGTTGTTGTATGCTTAGACAATTATATTTACACAAAGGCAATTTTACAATGGTAGTAATTACAGAACATTTTATTTTCAGTCTTGTTGAAATGTAAAACTGATCGCTTTTCCAGATGTTTTGTAAGTGTAAGCGCCAGTTCTGAACTCACCTCTGGGCAACAGAGGCTTCAGGGCCAGATATTTTTTGCAGTGCTCCTTCTCCCCAGGACTCACAGCACTGCAGCAATCTGCTCCCGCCTGGGTCTTAAATCGGCCAATAGGAATGGCCAATGGGCAGCAGTAGTTTCCCAGGCAGATGTCACTCCCTGTCTACTGGAAGATTTTAAACTGTGTGCCAGCCACCCCAGAGCTCTCTTTTGTTCCTGAGCTTCACCCAACCAAACCCCCCTGTGTTGTTTGGGGTAGATTTGTTTTAAGTGGTGGAAACAAGCAGGTATTGGAAAGTAAACAGATAGTGAGTCAATAAGTGGAGTATGTTATGTAGATTTATGCCATAGCTTTGTTGGGGGGGGGGGGGGGTTGGAAGCATGGGGATGGATCCACGTGGTGGTGGTTGGGACACTGCAGGTGCGGGATGTCCTCTATGGTTGAGTCCCTTAATGGGGTTGGGGTGGTCATTCTCAAGGGCTGTTGCCTGCCCCTACTCCCTGGGGAAGAGGCAGGGCCATGCAGTGGCCTATGTCAGAGTGGTTAACCCTGTACCTATCTCTCTGGTCTGCATCAGACACCAGACGGGGTGGCTGATGAGGATCTGTCCCCTATACTAGTGTTAGGGGTTACTGGCAGTTGTAACCAATAAAGTTGGGGCCAAATGTTATACAAAAACAGATTGTATATGTGTGGTTATTCACACTCTGGCCCTGAGGCCACCATCACGTTCACTCACAATTACTGCACTGTACAATCACTGCACTGCTGGATTGTTGCCATGTGAGATTCAGTTGCCTTTCCTCAAGCCTGCTGTTCTTTTATCTCCTTCTTTCAGGGATCAAACCAAAGAATTGTGTCATAAGGATATGCAACCACACATCTGGACTACTTCCCACAGCAAATACAAGCAAATGACAGTCTTCACTAGCAAGGTATTTATGGCCTGTGTAGCTTTGCTGCTTTTCAAGAGTTGGATGGTGAGTGAAGGAGAGAAAAGGCAGCCAAAACCTCCAAAAGCTTCATACACAGGAGCAATCTTCAAATGGAACTAAAAAGTGTGGGAAACTTAACAACTGGAAATAAACCTCCGCAAGACACCAAGAATTCAATTTGCTGTGTTACTGTTGCCTTACTAGGAAAAACACACCAAAATGTATTCTGTCCCTGGGGAATATTTCTATGAAAACGTGTTGGGCAAGTTACTGTTTTATTAAAGTTTCCTATATGTTTTATTACCATTTTGAGACTTACCTCCTTTGTTGCCATTTCATAAAATAACATTTATACTTTCTAAGGCCAGGATCTTCCCAGAATCTGAGATGTTACTTCTAAAGTGTGAGTAATACTTTGAAAAACAATTCTAGTTTCTATGGCCAAAACCTCTAAGAATCTATGAAGTTACTTTCTAAGAGGTGAATAATATTGCCAAGCGCAATATTTTATTTTATTTTATTTTGTTTATATCCTACCTTTTCCTAAAAAGGACACAAGGTGGCTTATAGTATTAAAAAGAAACAAAATTAAAAGTTAAAAACAATAAATTATTGCAATTTTAAAAATATATTAAAACTAGTAGATAAAAACAATACGAAAAACACATTAAAACCAACAAAAAACACAATAGTCCCATTTAAAAAACCCTATTTTACACAGGTATTTGCATGACAGTTTGTGGAAGGACAGCAAAGACGGGACCAGCCTGACCTCCAGTGGGAGGAGTTCCAGAGTTTGGGAGCAGTGACAGAGAAGGCCCTCTTATGTCCCCACCAAACACACATGTGACAGTGATGGGACCAAGAGAAAGGCCTCTCCTGTTGACTTTAAAAGGTAGGCTCATAAAAGGTTGGATCAGTTATTGCTTGTGCATGCACATGCCATCTAAAGTGGCCATTTACACATGCATCAACAAAAAGATAGGATAAAATAATGTATGATAAAATTTGCATCCAGATCATAGATGCACAGTGCTGTGGAACTTGGAACAATGTATGTTTTATACAGATTCACAGTACAACAGCACTTAATTATTGTCATGATGTCACAGTGTTATGCATATGATGCTCTGACAGCCACTGATGCAGGACAGCAAGACAGGTACATGTATATTGTCCTCACATTGACCACATGATACAAGGGAAAGGAGGATAAGCTAACAAGGGAATGAAATTTTCTGGGGCAGGCCTGAGTACCATGTAACACATACTTCTTCCTTGAACTGACCCAAGCACCTAAAATGCAAAGCAGGCCTTCTGAATGCCCAAGTGCCATCATCTAGTTCAGCCATTTTCAACATTTTTTTGGCCACGGTCATAAAGACAATATGAAAGAAATATAGGCTGAATCAGGATTGCGTAAATCACATAATGAACCTTATAAGGTGGCGTGTGAAGAATTGTTTCCAGTCTATGGCCCCTTTCAAATATGCCAGGACCTCGCAGGGGCCATATGGCCCCCATTGAGAATGGCTGATCTACTTGACAAAATGTCAAGAATTCAAAGAAGCAACCCACTCGCTAAGTTCTTTCCTCTCCAGTGTGGCATAGCAGTCTCCAGATATGCCTTCTGTGAGACCTAGCATGGATGGTGAGGTACTGGGATTGTGGATTCTGATTCTCCATATATAGAAAGCTTCAAGAGCAGAATCAGGCATCAAGTTTTCACCCTTGGGAGTGGTTTTTCCACATACTGGACTTGTGAAGAGCTTGGGTTCCTCAGCTAGACAACTGGATACTAGGACATAACAGATGCCATCAATAGTTGCAATATATACTGCATATAATATACTTTGTACAATTTATTGTGTATTACATTCACAGTATAATTGACCCTCATGTAGAAGCTGAGTTTGACATACCGACTAGCATATCTGTTCCATGGCATTCAATTGTAATCTGATTCCCATTGCCCATCAGTCATTTCAGCAGAAACACAACAGTTCTAAATAAGTAAACAGATAATAGGATTTCTGCTTTATCACATGAGCATTTCAGGCATTAGCTGCAATAGCTTTGTACAAAAAAATGTATAAGATATTACTTTATTTTTTTTAGTCAGTTCCTATACAGTTCTATTTATTTTAGGAACAATGCCATTAATGATTGCTATCTTCAAATGCAGGAACAGGGATAGGCTATCCATTAGCCATATACTTTCAATGAACTCATCACACTGTTTAAAAATCTGTAGGTTTGTGCTGCATTAAATAAATTAAAATTAAAATTAAAATCAATGAAGAAAGAAGAGACCATTTAAATCTTCTTCTTTATGGATTTGTAATCAGGGCCTGAACAAATGTGGTGACTGGTCATAAGTTAATTTAAATTGGAAAACTGCTGGAGTAAGGTAATGCACAGTATATTAAGCCCCGCATATCAGTTTAGAATGTATATTTACAATGACCCTGGAAAATTATTCCTTATATCATCTCAGCAAAGGGAAAACACAATGTGGGACACATGCTTTGAAAGCAAATTTTCTGTGAATATTTTAAATAGGCTACACCTGTAGCAGAAATGATTTTTGGTTTCCACAAATGCCATACCCTCCAATAGCATCTTATGGCATCTTTAAAAACACCAGTATTAGTTTGGACAAACATCTGTTGACAGCAAGTGGGCAGTCCACAAAAGCTCAAATTAAATATGGGACCCACAAATATCTGGGACATCTGGTTGTACCCACAGTGGTGGGCTCAGGCCAGCAGGGAGCTACACTGTTGGGTCCCAGCCACATGACAGCTCCATGTGGTCCCCAGCATGGTGCTGAAGATGCTGAGAGGCCTGCCACTATGGTGTCCTTCCTGCTGACTGCTTGTTGGCCCACTGTGGGGGGGGGGCAGTACTAGGACAGGCAGATTGCAAGGGAGCAGGCATCACACAGGTCCACCTGCTCAGCATGTAAGAAGCAGTGCCTGCCTTTGCAAGCATTCTTCCCCTTGCTGGTTTTCCCTCCCTCCATGTGTTCCAAGTGTACACATGTTCTATAATACAGGAATAAAGGCCTATTATTTAGTGTATTTAATGCTGGGGGGGTTTCTTTGGGGATTATAATGAATATATACACATCTTTTGTTTCATTTTGATTTTACACCTTTTTTCATATCACAGCTTTCAGGAATGGGCAGTCTGAAACACTGGGGTAAATCCAGGGAATGGGCCAGCAAGCATGGACTTGCTCCCCCAGGCACTTGAGGAATTCCCTTACTAAGTCATGGTCAGACTTAGCTCAGGGGCCACATGTCCAGCCTTGCCTGCAGATGGCAAGTAGTCACAAAATGGTGTATTGCCATTTGGAACTCCTAGCTGAACAGCAGTGAGTGTCCAGGAGATAGTATGGAGGCATTGAGCTGTCACTTGGGTCCCCAGATGCTCTGGATCTAGTCCCAATAATGTGTTGGGGTAATGCTGCTGTAACCAGTCAAGCTATAGTCTTTCTTTCCTTAAAGAAATGTTTGTACTGTGGTCCCTTTTTCCTGCAGCCATAGGCCTACTTAGCATTAGATGCACAAATAAAAAGTATTAGTTTTAAAGGTGCCACAAGACGCTTTGCTGTTTTGTTCCAACAAATTAACACAGCTTCCCCTCCACCTTGGAATAACTCCACAATTCAACATGAAAATCCAGACATGTCTATTAATGAATAACTATATAGATTATTGGGTGTGGCTTGATTAACAATGATAGAGAGACAAGAATATTCACCCACTTTGACATAATAGGTAAATTGTGTTGTTGTTGTTTAGTCGTTAAGTCGTGTCCGACTCTTCGTGACCCCATGGACCAGAGCACGCCAGGCCCTCCTGTCTTCCACTGCCTCCCGGAGTTGGGTCAAATTCATGTTGGTAGCTTCGATGACACTGTCCAACCATCTCGTCCTCTGTCGTCCCCTTCTCCTCTTGCCTTCACACTTTCCCAACATCAGGGGCTTTTCCAGGGAGTCTTCTCTTCTCATGAGATGGACAAAGTATTGGAGCCTCAGCTTCAGGATCTGTCCTTCCAGTGAGCACTCAGGGTTGGTTTCCTTCAAAATGGATAGGTTTGTTCTCCTTGCAGTCCAGGGGACTCTCAAGAGTCTCCTCCAGCACCACAATTCAAAAGCATCAATTCTTCGGCAGTCAGCCTTCTTTATGGTCCAGCTCTTACTTCCATACATCGCTACTGGAAAAACCATCGCTTTGACTATGCGGACCTTTGTCGGTAAGGTGATGTCTCTGCTTTTTAAGATGCTGTCTAGGTTTCTCATCGCTTTCCTCCCAAGAAGCAGACGTCTTTTAATTTCGTGGCTGCTGTCACCATCTGCAGTGATCATGGAGCCCAAGAAGGTAAAATCTGTCACTGCCTCCATATCTTCCCCTTCTATTTGCCAGAAGGTGATGGGACCAGTGGCCATGATCTTAGTTTTTTTGATGTTGAGCTTCAGACCATTTTTTGCACTCTCCTCTTTCACCCTCATTAAGAGGTTCTTTAATTCCTCCTCACTTTCTGCCATCAGAGTGGTATCATCTGCACATCGGAGGTTGTTGATATTTCTTCCGGCAATCTTAATTCCGGTTTGGGATTCATCCAGTCCAGCCTTTCGCATGATGTATTCTGCATATAAGTTAAATAAGCAGGGAGACAATATACAGCCGTGTCATACTCCTTTCCCAATTTTGAACCAATCAGTTGTTCCATATCCAGTTCTAACTGTTGCTTCCTGTCCCACATATAGACTTCTCAGGAGGTAGATAAGGTGGTCAGGCACTCCCATTTCTTTAAGAACTTGCCATAGTTTGCTGTGGTCCACACAGTCAAAGGCTTTTGCGTAGTCAATGAAGCAGAAGTAGATGTTTTTCTGGAACTCTCTGGCTTTCTCCATAATCCAGCGCATGTTAGCAATTTGGTCTCTAGTTCCTCTGCCCCTTCGAAATCCAGCTTGTACTTCTGGGAGTTCTCGGTCCACATACTGCTGAAGCCTACCTTGTAGGATTTTGAGCATAACCTTGCTAGCGTGTGAAATGAGTGCAATTGTACGGTAGTTGGAGAATTCTTTGGCACTGCCCTTCTTTGGGATTGGAATGTAGACTGATCTTTTCCAATCCTCTGGCCACTGCTGAGTTTTCCAAACTTGCTGGCATATTGAGTGTAGCACCTTAACAGCGTCATCTTTTAAGATTTTAAATAGTTCCACTGGAATGCCATCACCTCCACTGGACTTGTTGTTAGCCATGCTTTCTAAGGCCTCCTTGACTTCGCTCTCCAGGATGTCTGGCTCAAGGTCAGCAACCACACTATCTGGGTTGTCCGGGACATCCAGATCTTTCTGGTATAATTCCTCTGTGTATTCTTGCCACCTCTTCTTGATGTCTTCTGCTTCTGTTAGGTCCCTACCATTTTTGTCCTTTATCATGTCCATCTTTGCACAAAAGATTCCTTTAATATCTCAAATTTTCTTGAACAGATCTCTGGTTTTTCTCTTTCTATTATTTCCCCCTATATCTTTGCACTGTTCATTTAAGAAGGCCCTCTTGTCTCTCCTTGCTATTCTTTGGAAGTCAGCATTCCATTTTCTGTAACTTTCCCTATCTCCCTTGCATTTTGTTTCCCTTCTCTTCTCTGCTATTTGTAAGGCCTCGTTGGACAGCCACTTTGCTTTCTTGCATTTCCTTTTCTTTGGGATGGTTTTTATTGCTGCCTCCTGTACAATGTTACGAGCCTCCATCCATAGTTCTTCAGGCACTCTGTCCACCAAATCTAGTTCCTTAAATCTGTTCTTCACTTCCACTGTGTATTCATAAGGGATTTGGTTTAGATTCTACCTGACTAGCCCAGTGGTTTTTCCTACTTTCTTCAGTTTAAGCTTGAATTTTGCTATAAGAAGCTGATGATCAGAGCCACAATCAGCTCCAGGTCTTGTTTTTGCTGACTGTATAGAGCTTCTCCATCTTTGGCTGCAGAGAATATAATCAATCTGATTTCGGTATTGCCCATCTGGTGATGTCCATGTGTAGAGTCGCCTCTTGTGTTGTTGGAAAAGAGTGTTTGTGATGACCAGCTTGTTCTCTTGACAAAACTCTATTAGCCTTTGCCCTGCTTCGTTTTGAACTCCAAGGCCAAACGTACCTGTTGTTCCTTTTATCTCTTGACTCCCTACTTTAGCATTCCAATCCCCTATAATGAGAAGAACATCTTTCTTTGGTGTCAGTTCTAGAAGGTGTTGTAAGTCTTCATCGAATTGGTCAATTTCAGCCTCTTCAACATCGGTGGTTGGTGCATACACTTGGATTACTGTGATGTTGAAAGGTCTGCCTTGGATTCGTATTGAAATCATTCTATCATTTTTGAGATTGTATCCCAGTACAGCTTTTCCCACTCTTTTGTTGACTATGAGGGCTACTCCATTTCTTCTATGGGATTCTTGCCCACAATAGTAGATATGGTAATCGTCTGAATTGAATTCTCCCATTCCCGTCCATTTTAGTTCACTGACGCCCAGGATGTCAATGTTTATTCTTGCCATCTCCTGTTTGACCACATCCAGCTTACCAAGGTTCATAGATCTTACATTCCAGGTTCCTATGCAGTATTTTTCTTTGCAGCATCAGACTTTCCTTTCACTTCCAGGCGCGTCCGCAGCTGAGCGTCCTTTCAGCTTTGGCCCAACTACTTCATTAGCTCTGGAGCTACTTGTACTTGTCCTCCGCTCTTCCTCAGTAGCATGTTGGATGCCTTCCGACATGAGGGGCTCATCTTCCAGCGTCTTATCTTTTAGCCTTTTGTTTCTGTCCATGGAGTTGCCAGTTCCTGCTCCAGGTGGATCGCGTTTAGTCAGAACTCTCCACTATGACCTGTCTGTCTTGGTTGTCCCTGCACGGCATAGCCCATAGCTTCTCTGAATTACTCAAGCCCCTTCACCACGACAAGGCAGCAATCCGTGAAGGGGCACAAATGTGTTATGCAGCACCAATTCCAAACTAATCATAGCAACAGAGCCTAAGTCAAACTATTTTATAAACTATATTCCAAATAACCCCATATTGCAGTTAGGCCCAGAACAAAAGTCTTGTATAACTGTTACCAACATCTTCCTTCATCCCAACCTCTATTTACCTCAGAGGGAGAAATTATAGCTATCACAAGATCACTTGTCCCCTTCTTGGATGGACACCTTAACATAGTGAGGGGAGTTTAATGTGTCAAGGAAGCTGACAGCAACATCGTCTGGAGGCTACATGCTATTATGAATCTAGACTTCTACCAGGGTCACCAAGAGAGAAAGGTCAAAGCTGAAACACCACTCTAAGATACATCCACTCTCTTCAGGAAAGTCCTGAAGGCTAGCTACTGGACAAAAGCAGTGGCCCTGCCAGAAGACCTTTAAACAGTACCAATAACACTCAAAGATAACTCTTGTTAGTACTGCAGAGATGAAGGCAACGGTAAAGCATTCCTGAATATTTTATACCTTGAAAACCCCATGGTGAGACAGTCAAAAACAAGAGATAATGCTGGAAGAGGTGACTCTGACCTCAGGAGGCACTTCATCAACTGTTAAGGAACAGCAAAGAATAAGTACAAATAGTGTTGTTAGTAAGAAAGCAACTGGATTAAAGTGAAAAGGATGTTTAGCTGTAAACATATATTTAAGACACATAGAATAGGAACATAGAATGGGAGAAGTATGAATTAAGGTAAAATCAAAATGGCAAAGTAAGAAATGGGATGTTTGAACACTTCAGTGCTTGATATGAGAAAACTAAAATGGTTTGGAAAACGTTTTTTCCAGTCAGACAGTTACAAAGGTTTTAGTCCAGGAATGACAAACTAAAAAAAAAAAAAAGTGTGGCTCTAACAGTGAGACAAAATGTAGCACAAGCACTTAAAGACTATAATATAAAGTTTGTATGTATGTCTTCACATAATATTTTGGTATGTAAATGTTTATTATCAGAACAGTGATTTTGTAATTTGGTTTGATTAATTATGGAGTAGAAAAATGGTAATTTTATAGGTAAACCAGAAAGGCGCACACACAGAAAATGTGTAGGCTTTCAAAAATAGGCAGAGGCCACTCTTACATCCTTGTTGCCTACATGTCGTTTCAGGCGATAATGGAGGAGGAAAGTTCCTGCAGTGTGAGATTTCACCTCATTGACAACTGCAAAAAACTTTACATTCCCAGTTTTAGCCAGTATAAGCTTTGTCACACTGAATATCCTAAAACAACATGCAGACAACTTAAGATCAATTTATCCCCATTTCTACTTCATTTCCCCACTCACTTTTAACATCTTGCCTAATAAGAGATAATATTCTCCAACGCTTAAACATTTTTGTGCCTTTGCACACTTTTTGTGTCTCTCTAATTGGCCTATAAAATTATCATCCCAATATGGAGTTTGGAATGTGCTTTGTGTTAAAACAGCTACCTCTGCTTTCGTTTATTAATAACCCAATTATGGATAAAAATATTCATTTCATGTGCTGTCCACCTTTTGTCTTGCTTTATTGCCCATTTGTCATTAAATGGAAATTTGTACTTTGCAAATAAGTAATGCCACAGAAAATCTGTAGGGGATGTTTTGAATTCTTCTTTATTTAAAAGGCAAACCAATATATTTAGACTCTATGAGCAGTTTAATTCTTTTGATAACTCTCTCAGTATTCTACTTGCACTGATCCAACAGGGTAGCCTCAACAGCTTCAGAACTAAGGTGTTAGGGTTAGAACTAAGAGTGATCAAAAGACTCCCTCAACTTCACAGACTGTTCCCAGGCTGTAGGAACAGAACTCCCCTTTCAAGCTCAATAAGAACTGAAGTTTCCCTTGCTATGTTTTCCCATTCTATTATATGTTCTAGGTCCCCTCTTCTGTTACACTTAATTCGTTTCAGTGTGGCGTGCTAACGGTGCTCCAAATAAGCACAGTAGTCAAGTGGAGGCTACTGTGGCACCAGTAACAGGGAAAGGGGGATTCCTTTCAACCTAGGCAATATGAGTCTTATTCAAGTATTCAGATAGGAGTTCATCGCTGGAGAGAGTTCTAGCCCCACCCGTGCCTGTCACTATATTATTGTAAAGAAGGATTATCTGAGAAGAGGACACAGAATGTGAAGACTCTCCACAAGACCTCCCCCGTACAATAACTCCATTGTAAGGCAATTGAGAATTCAATATTTCAGGTTCCACAGTCACATTGAGACACGTAGCAAACACCCTCCTCTTTAGACATTCCCTTTCCCGCTGGAGACAGTGACAAGCAGGCAAGCATGACTATAAAGATTAACTATTTTCTAAACACCTGAATAGGACTTAAATCTCTACATGATGCTAAGCGAGGCCAAGTTAGATGTTAAGAAGAATGCATATACCCATTTCACTTTCACAAGTGGATTTCCTTTGGATACAGGCCTCAGCAATCAAATTTGCAAATGTGGCCTATGTATGCCTTCCAATTATCAATCACAAAACAAAACAGCTCAATACAAGATATGTAGATGATAAAAATTGAGTGTTTGACAAACAGATTTGGGAAAGGACTTCTTCAAACACGATAAATATATCTTCTAATCAGAATTAGATTTAGGACTATCCCTATTCAATATAAGACTATGGGTAAGTGTCAAAAGTTTCAGAACCTACGAAAACCAGGACTCATACAGGGCTACACAAACGTTCAGTATTGTTTGATTTGGACATACTACCTCACCAATGAATACTCTTAAGAAAATTGATAATAGAGATAACAGAAAAGATGTCACCATATCCATGATCTGAGAACGAGGTCTGATCGAATTCTCTGGAGCCTATGCAAGCTAATTACTGTGTCAAATTTTATTAAAATTCAGAGCTAATTAATTTTCCACACACCACTTTAATGTTTGGAATCACAACATTGAGAAGGCATCTTCTTAAAAACAAAACAAAAGGAGCTCCTCAAATGCAAGATTTTAAGTCATTTCACTTTTGAAAGAACTGTTGGTGCACAATTTAGATAAATAACTGTATGCTGCAGAACATATATTTCATTTCTCCCAGGACAATCATTACAATGTAATAAAAGTTATGATTTATAAAGCCTCAACTCCTCCTGCAATATACCTTATTAAAGTCATTTTAAAGTACATAAAACATACCTTCCAAAAGAGGCAATAGAAGGAACAGAAATAAATTAGCTCTAGGAATAAACTGAAATGTCTTTAGAGTAAATCACTACAAATTTAAAGAAGAAATGGATGGCACATAAGAAATTTCATTTTTTGATGAGTCAGTTCAACACCCAGACCCACTATAATTAAAACTTTAAAACTTCAATCCATATAATGGGAAACAATTGGCAAATCGGCAGCAAGTGAACACATACAAAACCAAAAGTAAAAAAGCCTAAGGCTTTTTTTCTTTTTTGCATTTAGATTATCTTTGTTTATTGTTCTGTGGTTAGAGATTCTTACACTTTATGTTTACTGTTTAAATGTGCATTGTGCTATATATCTATGTTTTTAAATCTTCTGTTGGAAAAAAAAATACAAAACCAAAAGTATGTGCAGCCTGAAGGTGTTGAAAAATTGTATTATCATATTACTGTATAGGCAACTTGAGCCAAGAACCAAATTAGCTGCTACACTTCAGAATAAAAAAACAAAAGTTCCACTAAAATCCAATTCTGGAAAAAGGTGTAGCACAAGAATTCAAGCCACAATCAAATGCTGATTGAAGCATGTTGGTTTCAGTGGTTCTAAACCTATGTCAAACTCTTATCTTGACCTTTTTATCATCTCTATGTGTATAGTCCATGAAGTGCCTGACTCAGTAAGGTGGGAATTCTCCAGTTGGACCAAATATATGTTTGGAGTGTGAGTAGGAATGGTGCTCTTTCAGGTGTAAGAAGCACGGGGTGGTAGGGCAGTGGAGCTAGAACAGGCCAATGAGGAGAAGAGAGATGATACTTCTTGTGGCTGTTCCTCCTTCTGCTTTGTCACCCAACCAACAGGTTCCTGAGTGCTCTATTTGAACATCATGAGCCCAAAAATGCTGCTAAATGGCTGAAACCCTGTTGCTTAGAATAGTAAATCATATTCGAATAAGCCCATTGAATCAGTAGGGATTTGGTGAATCTGCTCCTCCATATGTTCCATTTATTCAAATAGGCCTACTCTGGTTGTGACATACTATGCTAAAGTAAGTCACAACTAGAATAGATCTATTTGAATGAATGGAATTTGCAAAGGATTCGACTCTTTAAATCTCCACTGATTCAATGGGCCTACTCTAGTGTGACTTATTATACAAAGCAACAAGATTTCAGCCACTGCCAGATCAGCAAATTAAAACAACTACGTATATGATCCAGAATTTGATTCTGGATAAGCAAGCTGATAGTGAAGGTGCCATGATCTACTGTGAGTTCACACACATGGACACACTCATTGCGGTTGAACCATTTCCAATACTTGAGAAGGCATACTTGCTTACAGGTTAGCAGGATAGGAGTGATACTCTTGAGGTGTGCCATCCAGCCTGCTGCTCAACTGTCTCCCTGATTGAAATGACTTGGATGATGACTGAAATGATTCCCTGACTTGGAGATACTGTTGACCAGCAACTGACTATGCGGAGGGATTTTAACATTCAATTTTAAAATTTAACATTTTAAACATTTATTGAAGACCCTCTTACTAAAAGCAATTCAAGATTTCATGGCTTCCATGACAACTATGGACCTGTCTCAGTTAATATCTGGCTTCACACATGCAGCTGGGCCTATTCTAGCTGTTTTTTGCTGGCCAGGTTAAAAGGTGAATGGGATGTCAAAAGAACCTCATTGTCATGGACAGATCATTACCCAAGGGTTTAGATTTAATGAGATTCTTAAACTATGCAGGACAGTAGGGCCCACAAAAATGGTCTGTCTCCACAGAGAAGTGTTCAGAAAGAAACTGATCACACACCAAAACAAGATATGCCGATAATCATAACTGACTGAAACACAAAAGTAGGAAACAAAGCAGAACCAAATAGAGTGTTTCCTAAGAGTCAGAAGTAAAGCCGGAGAACAACTCATAGAATTCTGTGATCAACAAACTGATTATAGCAAACACATGTTTTCGGCAGACTGACAGACACTGGTAATAGACATGGGGACGAATATAAAAGCAAATCAGGATATTAATTAAATATCCCTGATTCATCAGATATTCGTTGCTTCGTATTCTTGGGGTCCACAGACCCCAACAAATATGAAGCTACGAATATAACCCTTTTATATTCATCCCTTTGTTCCCTATCTGTTTATGCCCCCACGGATCAGCTGTTCCTCAGGAGCATAAGCAGAGAGGGTTTTCCCTTTGGTGGCTTGCTAAAGCCTGCCCAAAGAGAATCCCACCCTGGGGGCTGGGGGATGGCTTGGTTCCCCATCCCTCCTCTTCCTATGCCCGCGTGGCATAAGAAGAGGAGGGAAGGGATCAAAGAAGGATCAAAGGGTCCCCCAGCCGCTGCAGGATCGCTGTGATCCCTGCTTTCCCTCCTCTTGCTATGCCCCACTGGGCTTAGCAAGAGGAGGGGGAAAGGGATCAAAGCAACCCCGCAGCCACGGCTGCGCAATCGCTTTGATCCCTGCTTTCCCTCTTCTTGCTAAGCCCCATGGGCCTTAGCAAGAGGAGGGAGAAAATGATCAAAGTACTGCAGGATCACTTTGATCCCTGCTTTCCCTCTTCTTGCTAAGCCCTGTGCCGGGCTTAGGAAGAGGAGGGGGAAAGGGATCAAAGAGCTGCGCGTGATCGCTTTGATCCCTGCTTTCCCTCTTCTTGTTATGCCCCGCGTGGGACTTAGCAAGAGGAGGCGAAAAGGGATCAAAGTGATCCCACAGCTGCGGCTGAGCGATTGCTTTGATCCCTGCTTTCCCTCCTCTTGATATGCTGCCCGGGGCATAGCAAGAGGAGGGAAAAGGGAAAAGAAATGACCCGATGTATGACTTGATTCGTTGTTCGTTGGGTCACTGGGAGGCAATTCGTGAAGTTTGACAATCCACAAACCAATTTGGCGCTTTGTCCCCATCTCTAATTGGTACACATCAACATCACCAGATAGCCAACTACATAACTGGAAGTTGTTGATGAAAAAGCTGTATTCTCTCTCTCAAAATATAACCAAGATCAGATTACAGTACTGATCATAAATTGTTAGTATCAAATGTTAAAATAAAGCTAAAGAACAAAATATGCCAAAATATGATTTAAATAACATTGCTGATTAATTTAAAGTTTATATAAAGAACAAGATTGGCGCTACTAAGCTCATCTGACCATGAACCAAAAATTCATATTACTATGCTCAGTTGACTGTGAATCAAAAATGACTGGACTGAGGTCATCATACTTAGGGCATTTTACAAGACCCACTGGAAAATACAATAATGCCAAGAAAAGTTACAAGCAATAGGAAAAGAGGAAGACCAAATACGAGATGGTTTGTCTGAATAAAGGAAGCCACAGGCTTGCATTTGCAAGAACTGAACAGAGCTGTTGACAATAGAACTTTTTGGTGGTCACTATGTCATAAGGACACCACAAGTTGGAAGCAACTTGATGGAACATAACAACAAGCCTCAGTATTCTCCCCTATGGTTTTTAATGAAGCTACTGGGAGAAGCCATCTGGAATTTTCATACACGTTCTCACTACTAGGCTACAAATACTGAGTTCTCTCTCTCTCTCTCTTTTTCCCAAAGAGGGTGGGGAAGTCCTTATCAGTGTCTGCATGTAGTAAGAGACTGGTTATTGGTAAACAAATCAAAGCACAACCTAGACAAAACAGAAGTTCCATTAATCAACAGAAAGAGCCTTCAGGAATTGGGGTTTAACTAGATCTGAATCGGCTTGTACCCCCCCCCCCCAAGGACCAGATTACATCTGGCATTGCTCCAGAAAAGCAAAGTGACAGCTGTGTCCAGGAGTGCTTTTGCCCAGCTTTGGCTGGTGTGCCAACTGTGCTCTCTCTTAAGGAAAGTGGTTTTGGTCACAGTGACCCGTGCCTTGATTATCTCTTATGTGGAGCTGCCTTTGAAAAATGTGTAGAAGTTTCTACTAATGCAAACTCTGGTGTTCAGATTATTTTTTGATATGTGCTTCAGGAACCATATAACACCTTTGTTGAAGCAATTGTACCAGCTTCCAGTTTGCTTCCAAGCTATATTCAGTGTGCTGGTTTTCATAAAGCCCTAAATGGCTTCAGGTCATCTGAAAGACAGCCTTCTCACATAAATGCTTACAAGGAGTTCAAGATTCTCACTAGAGGCCCTGTTTCAAAACCCACTACCCTGAGAGATTAGGTTGGTGGCTGTACAAGACAGGGTTGTCTCTGTAGCAACACCTCAATTGTCTAACTCCCTTCTAATGTTAGGTTGGTTTCATCTCTATTGAGCTTCTGACAGGCAGCTGAAATAGTATTGTTATAAACGGCCTTTGGTTTCTAACGTTATGTTTTGTTTTGCTTTGCTTTGCTTTTGTTTTTAACTGGATTTTAGAGAATGAATGAACAGTTTTCCAAGAGCCTTTTTATTCTGTTTTTTGGGATGCTTTTATTCTTCTTTTAATTTATTGAAAATCATTTGGGGGACCTTCCTGCACAAAGCGGCAATGAGCTAACACTTTAAATAAAATAACTATTTACAGATGAAGTAGGCTTTTTCAACCATTGTTAATTATTTACCAATATCCATATATTAAATCTGCTTCAGTTGTAGATTTGTAGACATAACTACAGATATCTCTTTTTAAAATATGAATTATAATACACAATATATCACTCTCTTTGTTCTTGGTTCCATTTCCCCTTGCATTTTGCTATCAGGTACTTTAATATTGTCAAATATTCTAAGAATTCTATAATATTAAAAAAAAGAGCATAACTGGCTTCAAAATTGGAATAACAGCACACTTGAGATTTTTATTACATTTGTGTCTCCATAAAATTGAAAGAACTACATAAATGCGAAAGTACCTGAAGGGCAAAATCAAACTGCTGCCTTTATTAGATGCACGTCTAATGTCTTTCAGATAAAATATTTGTAGGTGCCATAGTCAATCAAGTTTTCAATGGATTCCAAAGATGAAAGCATTCATGCATAAAAGGCAATGCGATAATTATGATGGGCAGAGAAGATAATGGAAAAAATCTTAGCCTTCCTTTAATTTTATGTATCAAGTACTAACTTGACCTAGATAACCTGCAATGCTTCACCACATTTACTGCATTATTTTAGCATTTTAATTATTTAGGAAAATTCAATTAATTCAGTAGGCATCTGGTAAGCAGGACCAACCCTCCTGCATCTCACAGCTTTTTTTAGATGCTGCAACTCTGTGCAACATTTTTAATATAAATATGTAATTAAGCCTGAAATCCATTCACTCTGCAAGTTTATTAACCTTTGCTGATTATGCAAATTGTAGCTGTGAGGCTGTCGTGACATTTTCATCATTTTAAAACAGCTTGTTTTAAAATTCTCATTGTAATCTTTATGGACGGTGACTACAGCATGGAAATCACATACACCTCATTCCCAAATTCTGTTACTAACAAAATAGGGAAGTGTTCCCGACAAACACAGATTAGACAAAAGAAACAATGTGATCAGAAGAACTTCAAGATGGTCCCGGGGGGGGGGGGGGGCATGTTTTGTATATTTGTGTTTGTTGTTTGGATTATTAAGGAGGTTTTTTTTTTAAGATTTATATGTTTTTCTTTATTATGTTTTTACAAATAATTAGTTAATAAAAATAATTTTAAAATAACAAGATATTTAGTTGTACATCATAGACTGCTAGACCACCTGTATTTTCTAATTCAGTACTTAGACCTAGGAGCACACTGTTCATAGAAATGGGACATGAAGGTTATAACTTATGCTTGAGATGTTTGAATTTCTATCAGCACACTGATGGGGTATATGAAAAGAGCACAGAAGCTTTGGATCGGGAGCACCACGGGTCCAGTTCTCTATTTAGAACACCATTTTTAATTTGCACAGGAAGCATGAAAATAACCCAGAGTTCTACATCAGAAATAGTCCACTATGTATGCGCAGAGGAATCTCTGAATCCAAACTGTAATAATTAAAGTGTCACAGTGATAGTGTAAGTGTACCCTTGCAGTTCTTAAAGTTTAAACTTTCATTTCATTGTTAATTGCTGCAGGACTGAAGTACTGAGAATTACATTGCAATAGCATAAGTTGTATCTTCAACTTAACTTTTAGGAAGCATATGAATTATCTTAAAATATCTCAACTATATACTTTTTCTTCTAAAAATTACTTCTCACTTCATCACTTCCATTCTTGATCCTTTAAATCACTTTGAACCCAGAGTGTAATTCCCTCCTCCATGAATTATACTAAACATTTGTAACAACAGGTGTTTGTCAGATAATCAAGAGACTAAAACACTGGTGGGAATGAAAGCAGTGGGAAAGGGTAGCTTTTGAGGGAGGGGAATGGCAAGGGAATGGCTAATAACACCCCCTCTCTCAGCCTCTCTGTATTGCCAAACGATCCTGCTTGAAAGTACAAGACAATATCCTCTGCTATACAATTCAGAGGTTCAGAGATGCTATGAAATAAAATCTGGTAGGAATGAGTTGGAGGAGAGTGAGAGAAAGTCTCATTGCTCAAGTGGAAGTCTACTTTCATGTCACTGGATTTCTTCCCTAAAACTCTACTGCAAGGATTTCCAACTGCATTTTCAAAGACAAGTATAAAGAGTGCAAAACCCAGAAGCAGTTTATATTTAATTTTCATACAGAAATTCTCTTTTTAAGAGTTCCTAACCTTTTTATTAATTCTGAATGTAGCCAAAAGTGAAAAATACTGCGAAAATAAACACATACATTTTCAAAATTATGACCTATTTTCAGCTATAGCATTGTATATGAAAAACAAACAGTCTGCAACCATTTATTTTCTGAAATTAAAGGATTGTTGAACTGAATGCCTTTGATGTATTAAAGTTTTGCTCTGATTGTTTTAAACAACTTTACCTTGAGCTAGTCGTTCAAGTCTCTTTCCATGTTCTGGAGGGATAGCATACCTGGAATTTACATAAAGGACAAAATATAGTTGAGTTTATAGGCACACCATTAGACAATAAGTAAAAAAAATATGTACAGAGAAGATAAAAGTAAAGGACAGAAAACATTTTAATGTATTTTAATGCCACATTTATTTACAAAGTAAAATTTAAACTGTCCAGCAGTAATATTTTACTTTTTTCTAAAGAAAGGTAAAATACTTCAAACATCAGTAAAATCCAACCAGAAAAATAAAACCACAAAAGCTGCCATTGGCAGAGCTATGACATCCTAGCAACAGCATTGGATTAAATATAGTCAAAGAAGCCCCAAGCAAAAAGCTGTCCAAGGAACAGCTTGATACAGTGGAACAAAAGTGAAGTAGGAACCAGGACAGCTTCCTTAGGACAGCATTTCACCATTTCAAAACCACATCCGAAAAGACCTCACCTTGCCCTCATCTAATCATATCTCATCAGACAGAACTCTGACGCAGTGTTGATAAAACGTCATAGAAGACTCGAACACAGAAAGCTATTTCTACTGAGTCAGACCATTTGTTCATCAAACGTAATCTTATCAAATGTGGCTGGCAGTGCCTCTCCAAGATTTCAGGTGGTATTTCTTCCTAGCCCTACTTGATGGTGATGTGCATCCAATGTACTTGAAAGAACATGCTCTAACCTCTGAACTACAGTTCTACTACAGAGATGATCTCTAAGTCATTCTGGTCCAAACTGTTTAAGGCAAGGATGGGCAACAACTGGGGTGGAGGTTGTTGCCCATCCATGCCTTAAACAGGCAGAGGATGGCCTGCATAAATCCCCATCCCTTTTATAGACATTCAGCCCCCACATTTAAAAAAATCCAAACAATTAAACTAAAACCTAGGGACTTGAGTAGCCTGAAAGTTACCAAAGCAGGAATGACTACAGCTACAAGGAAGTGATACAGCTAAAACACCACCAAAAGCTGACAGAAATATATATATGGTTAAATATATATTTAAAAGTTTGTTCTTTTTGGCTTTCCAAACAGCATAAAAATATATTTATCCAAATATTATACTAAAATAGAAACTTTGCAATGAATCTATACAGCATTAACATTTAGAGGGTACCTTACAGGCATTATCCAGAAAAGTAAACATTAACTCCAATTATTTTAAAAGGAGAGAGTTCAATACATATATTTTTAGACACATACAAGATCTTTCATGCCACTAAAGACCGAAGCTGGACAGACAGATGGAAAGGATAGCACCTTCATTCAGCATCACTAATTCTATTTTTTTATGTGGCGGGGCAGTACAGTCATTTAGATAGGCATCTGATGTTTAACTTGCTGTGCAGTACTGCTTTTAATCTGTATCTTTTGTAATGTTTATGTTTTTAATGTTTTTAAAGTATTCTACTGATTTGTATGGTTTTACAGTGAAGCAACATTTAGCTATTTTTATTAGCTAAATGTTGGTTCTATCTGTTTTTATTTCTTTTAATAACTGTAAGTTGTCTTGAGTGCTATCTTTTAACGGAAATGTTGGGTAGAAATGTAACAAACAAAGTATAGTTTTTCACCAAAGTCAAACTGATTTGAAGAAATGTGAATCACATCTGGATTATACCTTCCAGATTTGAAATGTGATTTGAACACATTATGAATATCTAAACTTCAATCAAGATTCTTCTTGAAGTGCTTATGTATAAGCCAAATAAAATCTATAGCTACAATATCATCCACACTTAGGAGGAGGAGTTTTCATTTAAATGGATGGTACTGTCAAGGTTTGAAACCTTGTGTGTTTAAGAGCGTTAGAAAATTAAAGGCGGTGCAGGAAAAATTGCCCTAAAGGGGAAGTACTTTCAAAACTTGCGGCTTGAAAAAAATAGTTTACATACGTTTTTCGGACGTGGGAAATGCCACTTTATTTTATTTCTGTCTTATTTATTTATTTATTTATTTCTTACATTTTTATCCCGCCCATCTTAACAAAGCATTCTGAAAATACTATTCTATAACACTTGACAAATAAAACAGCACTAATCAGTTGTTGCCACATTAGTGAGACAATGAGAAAAACAACTGAAGTTAGGGAAGAAAAGACAGTAGATTAAAAAGGAGAGAGTAAAGTGTTATTAAAGGGGGAAACTCTTTTATCAATGGTAGAATTGGGGTGCAATCGTATTCATCCTTACTCAGAAGTAAAACTCAACAACTGCAATCTTACTCCCAAGTAAATATGAGTAGATTTGAAGCCTTTGAATAGAAAACCAGTGAGGAAAAGATCAGCTTAACCAAGATGCCATGTCTTCAAGGGTAAACATGTACTTGAATGCGCTGGCGAAAAAGACAGGTGCCAAGAGCTATTAGAATGGAGTGATTATTGGTAGGGAAAGGGTTAGCCATTTCACCATATGCTATAAGCCCTCCCTATCAACCGAGACTTGAGGAGTAACAGTGGGGTCCTTGGCTACCATTCTTTTTCTCAGCACTTAACACTCCATGCAGCCATTGACAGGCTAGATGACAAGGTGTCAGTTTGTAGGCAATGCATAATGAACACCAAAATACCACCAGTGAAAATGTCAGTCTCTTCTTGCTTGATATTATTTGAACTCCTTTTAGCTTCAAATGTTAAGTACCTACTGAGTGCTAAGCACATCAATAATAATGTTGACACCTAGGAAACATTGCTGTTATAAAAGCTTGCAGCGAATGCACTTCAGGTTTACATTTTTTTTCTTTCCCCTGTAATAGTAATGCTCACTTACATAAGCATGGCTTTACTTATGCATGAGTCCATAATTTGAGAAACCTGTTCATATTACCAAATTGGGAAAAGGACACTTGCAAATTTTAAAACAGGCATGTGGCCTCTCAAATACTGGGATGATTAAAAAGCCCAATAAAAGATAATGATCAAAATATACTATTAAAACAATTAGGATACTTTTATGAATACTAATAGGTAGTAGGTATTTAGATCTCATGGAGCAGCAGAGCTGAAGAGATATGGGTCAAACAAATTATATTTCAAGAATTTCTACTCTTCTAGACTGTATAGGAACTCAAAAGATGGGTTGTTTCTCCACAGAGAATTCTGTTATACATTTAATAGTGATTGCATGGTGTTAAGCCAATTCTGACTTATGGCAACCTTTCTCAGAGTCTTCTAGCTATAACATACTCAGAAATTGTTTCCTAGTCTCCTCTTCTGGGAGTGCTCTGGGATTGTGCAACTTGCTCAAGACCACACAGGTTGACTCTTCTCCCAGAAGGCACAGTGGGGAATCAAACCCTTGACCCCAGCTCCATAGCCAGGTGCTCCAAAATAGTGACCTATCCAGCCTACTCTATCTAAATTAAATCCTACCTTTCTCCCAAACATTTATTTGTGTATTTCTTTATTTAAAATATTTTTACTCTGCCTTTCTCCTTAAAAAAGGATCAAAGGCAGTTTACATCATTAAGACAATATTTAAAAGCTAAAAACAATAAGTATACAAATATTTTTTTAAAAATCAAACACCATACAAAAATGGTACACAGACTCAACACCAAAAAGACATTCAAAGCAACAAGGTATTAACACTCAATTTAAAAATCCCTCTCAGACAGCCAATTACTAACAGAAATCCTATCTGAAGAGAAAGGTCTGCAGTGTAAAGACATGTCTCTGACCATAGCAGAAGGCATTGTGCATTTACTCATCTTCATCTGATAGCTGCACAGTCTTCCTTTTTTTTTTCCTGTGACAAAATATTGATGGCAATTGTACATTTGCTGCCATATTTGCCATATCTGTGGCAGATATTCATCCTTTCTCTAGAAAATCCCAGCCTGGGATATTTAGTCATTTCAACTATGTGACAAGGATGATTCTGTGATCAGGCAAGCCGAACATTTGAAGCAGGGGCTGCCAGCATCTTGCCAGCATTTTGTGTCCTTTTGCTTATGCCCAATAGATATGCTAGTTTTCTACACATACAACGTTTCTACCATGTAAGCCTTCCTCACTAAGATATAATGCAGCTCACACAAAGTCTTTTTTTTTCTGATGCCTTGAACAGGGTGTTCCTTATTCTGGCAAATTGAACTGTTTATCGTGAAAAGTATATCTTGTACAGCTATATTGCAAGTGCAGCATATGAAATAGTGAGAGCGGAGGCTAAAATCCTGAGCTAAAAAAATTCAGATGAATAGAAATGAAGGGTAGCCGTGACAACAAACAATAACACTCTAGCCAACATGTCCCCTTTGTTAAACAGCAGCAGCACTTGTAATCTACTACAGTGCTGATCTGCTCTGCCAGCATGTTAATTTAAATATTCATCATGTTAGTGATGGGACAAATTCATACTTGTTGAAAAACAGCCTTGACAATTGCTTTGTGTTTGGGTGAGAAGTGGTTAACTGATGAAAAAAGGAGTCAGCTTCTGGGATTTTTCCTTGCTTGGTGTCACTTTATGAATGGAGTGAGCACAAGAGGGCTTCTGTAGACCATCTTGACTGCTGCCATTGGTGTTGTCAGCATTCAAGCTGCCCTTTGCTATGTAAAGCTTGGCATCTTTTTTTCCTGCTGGCAACACGGGCATGATATTGTGCAGCAATGTCATGCCATTTCCTGGCATTTTGAATCATGAATGCAGAACCACAATATCCCACATTCATAAACAGGTTTTGTTTTACAAAACGTGAGTATACTTATCACGATAAGTATTTCTTATCACAGAAAAAAATGCTGAAGCTACAGCATTGAACACAGCTAGAGAATGCAAACCTTTGCAAACGTAGTCAAATGTCTGCAGCAACATAAACAGAGACACAGGATCCCTTCATTTGCTTGTCTTAAATAAATATTAAAAGGCATTTTGTACAATATATAGATGATTTTTAAAAAATCTCCCCCAAATTTTTTTCATCCAAGTTATTTCCAAATTATTAGGGGGGGGGGGGAAACACTTCACCATGAGCTAAAACAGCAACTACCTTAGGAAGATGCAACTACCTTAGGAAGATGCATACGTATGAAGGACAGCTCACTGCTGTCCTTCATACGTATGCAGAAATAATGAATAGAATTAGAGAAAACCTTCAAAGGAAGCACTGCTGAGTTATACATCTCCAGCTCTAGTGTAATATAGAACTTTGCAGCCAAATCATTAAGTGTATCTGTTTGTGTGCCTTTAAACACCACAGACAAAAATAAAATGTCTGAGCAATTTAGTTCTCTGATACAGTGGTACCTCGACTTACAAACATCCCGACTTACGACCATTTCGAGTTACGACCAGCTCCGGCCGCAAAATTTTGCTTCGACTTGCGGCCGGAGCTTCCAGTTACGAACACAAAAAGGCAGGGGGGAAAAGGCAGGAAATTCAAATTGCTAACTGTTGGTGGCGAAGAGGCTGCTTCTTTGTAGCTCTTTCGCCCCAACAGTTAGAGAGTGAGTGCAATCGGAGGAGGCTTGGGACTGCCTTGCTTCTGCTTCTGAGTGAGAGTATGTGCGTTTGCACGCAGGCTTCGGACTGCCTGGTAAGGTGCTGCTTTCTCCTTTTTAAAAACTGCCTGTTCTGGGTGGGTTTTGCAGGGTGGGTTTGGGCTGGGGGGGTTATGTTTCTGTGCTGTGTTGTTGTTTTGTTTTTTGGTGATTTTTTTTTTTGCAGCCCCAGCGCCTTCGGGGCTTGCTCCGTGGTTTATTTTTGGTTTTTGGTTGTTGTTTTTTAAAGCCCCAGCGCCTTCGGGGCTTGCTCCGTGGTTTATTTTTTGTTTTTTGTTTTAAGCCCCAGCGCATTCCTATGGGGCTTGCAGTGTTTTATTTTTATTTTATTTTTGGGTTTTTTTTTCTTCTGGAATGGATTAATCGCGTTCCAATGCATTTCAGTGGGAAATGGTGCTTCAACTTACAACCATTTCGAGTTACGTCCATCTTCTGGAACGGATTATGGTCGTAAGTCGAGGCACCACTGTTTGTCACTGTTGTAATATATGTTGCATAAGACTATTTACGTGGTTTTGCAAACTAGTTTGAACTTACCATGTCCACCTTATTCTTTTTTCCATGGCCCACATGACATGTTTTTATCAGGGGGGAAATTAATTGAATGCAAGTTGGTTGCAAACCATTTAATATTGTTTAAAGACAGAGGCTGTTCCTTCCAGAGCCTGCACAAGCTGATTGCTCCAACTGCAAACAATAAGCAAAATTGCAGGTGCACAATGTGCCAAAGAGAACTTATTACAATACATAGTTGTGCTGGACAACTGTACTGCTTAGAAATGCAATTAAAATTGAGTTTAGAATAAAATATGCTGCACCTAACAAAGTGATCCAATCAGCAAACTACAGTCCATCCTATTGTTCTCCTTCTCTCTACAGTTTTTCCCCTGATCCCACCAGTCACTCAGTATAGCATAGCTACTATATATGCTCATTGCTCACTGCACCATTGGCAGAGGTCTATAGGTCTTTTCAACTGTATGTTTTATACGCTTCTGAAAATCTTCCACTTCCCCCCAAGCATGTTAATTCCTCTGTCTTTCAGGAAGAAAAAAAAATGAGCTATCATTGCTCTTCAAGAAGTAAATGCTCCAAATTTGTATGTGCAAGCCATTTCTGTGTCAAGGGCTATATATCATCAACATGAATTCTAGAACATACATGCAATGTTCATGACTAGAGATGGGGGTATTCGTATACGAATATCCCCCCACAGGTGCAGATAACGAGGGTCCAGCCCCCTGGGGTCAGACCGACCACTCACAATTCCGCCATTGCCACGGACTACAGACTCCCTTCCTATCGCTATACAGTAGAGGCTTCTACAAATGGAAGGAAAAGGACCCTGCTAAACAGAGTGAGCTGTGGTGTGAGGAGAATAGGAGGTTCTGGGAAAGTATGAGCAATGCTCTTGTGTCTGCCACAGGAAGATTCTGAGTGCTACTGACTATGACTGAGACTATTCCAACTGTTAGGAATAAATTTCCAGGATGCTCTGAAAAGGAAACATGGCTCAGAATCTCTGCTGTCTGCATGTGAGAACTTCCTGGGTAGCATCAAGCACAATTACTGTTAGAGGGACTCCCAAAATTTGTCCATCAGGGCTATGGAGCCTAAAGGGTTCGAGGAAAGGCAGCTTATAAATAAAACTAATAAATAATAAAGAAAGATGGGCAACTGCTCCTACACCTCCATCTCCTGCTGCTGCTGTCTCCGCTGCCCGCCCGATTACCTCCTCCAGAGCGACTGCCGACTGCGGGGGCTCACCTCCAGCTCACGTTGCTGCCTTGTCCCCTGCCCTAAGGAGATCATGGGAGGAGGTGATCTGGTGGCGGCAGGAGGAAGAGGTGCCCGAGCGCACGCGAGTGCTTGTTTGCCTCCGCCTCTGCCTCCTCCTGCCTCCACCACCGGAGGGGACAAGGCGGCGACGTGAGCTGAGCCCCGTCAGTCCCACTGGAGGTGGTGATCGGGCGGGCGGGGAAGGCAGCAGCAAGAGGCGCCCGAGCGCGTGTGACTGCTCCTTCACCTCCGCCTCCTGCTGCTGCTGCCTCGGGGCCACCAGAGGGGACAAGCCGTGAGCTCTGGAAGAGGCAATTGGCCAGCGGCGGCGGCAGCAAGAGGGGCCCGAGCACGCGTGCAACTGCTTCCTTCCGTGTATAAAACGACACTCAATTTTTCCTCTAATTATTTTAGGAAAAAGTGTCGTTTTATACACGGAAAAATACGGTATATCGGGAAGTGGCGAGAGCTCCAACGCTAGAGCCATCCAAGAGAAAATTGGACAACCATCTTGTCAGTTCTGCTTTGATTTGGATTCCTACATTGAGCCAGGGGTTGGACTCAACAGCCTTATAGGCCCCTTCCCACTCAATTATTCTATGATTCGTATTTCTCTATTTAATAGCTACTCCAAATTCCAATCCACAAAATATTTAGATACTGTTTAAATGCTACAATAACATTGTGAGGTAAATCTGTTTCCAGTGTAACCTTTAAGAACTACCCTTTTTTTCTAGGAAACTGGTGTCACTTACAGGCTTCATCAACAAATGTGTTTAGTAGTATGAGGTTAATAACTTATACTTTCACATTAACATTATAATCATCACATGTTCGCTACCCTTGAGTAATTCTGGTATTTAGATACAAACTACCTACTTCTAAAATATCCAAGTGCAACATTGAAAAGGCTGCATTTCTGACTGAAGTTCCAATATATTCGAGTTTGTAAAATCCATCATTTCAAAGCAAGGCATACAATTAAAAATGAAAACCTTAAACATATGTTACATCAACAATTTGAAGTTAGAGTGCTGTACATCATTACTGTCAGAAAATAATAGCTTTCCTGTCCACTTTAAATAAAAGTAATTAACCTTGAAGTAATTAACTGGTCAGCACTGTGTTTTCCTGTGCTCTTCATTCTAAACTCTATTTTACTGCATTCCACGTTTTTGTGAGATTCCAGGGTTGTTAATAACCTTCATTAGTCCATCTCTCCAGTATATTGGCCAGTCTGCATTGACCATATGGGACTAAAAACCACAATGTAGCATGGTCTGAGGTTAATTATTCCCTCCTGCGGACCAAAGCTGAATAGCACCAGAACACCCTGTGCCCGCTGTTAGATTCCAAGTATCCAGCCACTTACAGCCTCCTTATTCTGATATATATTTTAATGCTACACATCCTGTTCCTCTTTTGGCCCCACTGTATGGCCAAAATCCTGTTGTTCAGCATAGTAAATCACACCAAAGAAGGTCCATTTAATCAACAGGGATTTGCTGAGTCAACTCCTCTGTACATTCCATTGATTCAGATGGACCCAGTCTAGTGTGATTTACTCCTCTAAGCAATAGGATTTTGGTCTTTGTCACTGAAACTGTACTGTGCTGAGGTCTTCCAAAAAGGGTGGATTAAAATCAATGATTTTCTTTTCTTTTTTAACAAAAATAGATTTAAATCACAATTTAAATCACCATTTAATTTTTAAAAATCATTTTTTAAAATTTAAATAATTTAAAATAAATCTAATTTTTAAAATTTACATTGTGATTTAGATCATGATTTAATTTGATTGATTTAAACCAAATCCACCTTGGTCTCAAAGCTTACTATTTCCAAAATATCCTCCTCTTTCTTTATCTGACTAATCTTAACTTCCCTACCTTTATCTTCTCCTCCAGGACTGTTTTGTACAAGCATACAAGGGTAAGTATGCATGTAGATGTGGATATTTAGTAATAATACTGTGATGCTCAAGACTCTAGCAAGCACAAGAGACTTTGATTCTCTCCTTCCAAAACATGTCTGATTAATGCAGGGAACAGCAAACTTGTCTTTTTTACTCATGGCATGCGTCTAATCCATCCAATCTTAATTCTTCTATCATACTACCCTGTTTCCCCGAAAATAAGACCTAACCTGAAAATAAGCCCTAGTAGGATTTTTCAGGATGCTTGTAATATAAGCCCTACCCCCAAAATAAGCCCTAGTTAAGTGAAACCCCACCCTCCACCATTGTGCAGCAACCAGAAGATGACATGACTGTAAAATAAAACATCCCCTGAAAATAAGCCCTAATGCGTTTTTTGGAGCAAAAATTAATATAAGACCCTGTCTTATTTTCGGGGAAACAGGGTATACACATGGAAAACTGAAAGCAGAAGAGTTTGGAGGGAAGAAGAGAAAAAAGGAAAAACATTGTGGCACTTTAAAAACTAATTCTTCAAACAGTGTCTAAGGAAGTGGCTTTTAAGTTGCAAAAACCCATACTGAAATAAACCTATTAGTCTTTAAAGTGCTACAATATTGCATCTATTTTTCTCTCCATTTCTTTCTTTCTTTCTTCCATCCAATTTTGCCAACATGACAAGATGGGCTAACAGCCATTTCTTTGGAAGTCACTAAACACTTTTAGGGACTCGAGCCAACTCCACTACATTCTCCACTATCCTCATTCCACCTCATGTTTCTTTTCATCCTCTCCCCACAACATTCCCCATTTCATCATTCTTGCTGAGCTCACATATGGCCATAGGTTTAGCCAAATACATACTTTTATCTTTTAGCCTTGAGAAAGGAAGACATATTTCACAAAATTATCATAAAGATTTAACTTGCCAAGATTTTGGTTCTCCAAAGTGGAGATAATTAATACTGTAGAGATCCATATCTTCCGTGTGCCACGCAAACGTTGTTTTCCACATGCCAAAATACAGATACGGAGTGTTGACTCCCTCAATGGAGATTCCACATTCTTCTTCTACAACATCTAATATAGTGTTGAGATGAGCAATATTCCATTCTTTAACATCCTGAAAGAAAGATATAGGAATACAGGTGATAAATAAATCAAACAAAAAGCAAATTCATGCCATCCACTTCTAATGAAGACATAAAACCCATGTTTCACCTTAGAGCAACATGAGCAAGTCCTGAAGTGTTTGGGAATCAAATTTAGGCCAAGGTTGCATCAGGACTAGAAATAGCCCGTCATCCATTTTTAAAAAGAAAAAGAGCAAACAAAAAGCATATGAATAGACACTTCTTAGTCATCTGAAGAGATGCAGGAGTCATCTTTATATATAACTTATATATATAACTTAAACTTAAATTTATATAAACATATAAATATATATCAATCCCAGGTAGATGGCTCAAGTTTGACTCAGCCTTTCATCCTTCTGAGGTCAGTAAAATGAGCACCCAGCTCACTAGGGGGAGGGCAATGTGTAGCCTGCGTAATTAACTTATAAACCATCCAGAGAGTGCCTTAAGCGCTATGGGGCAGTATATACACTAAAAATACTAAGCAGATAAGCAGAACATTTTTAAACTTTCTAAATGTAAATTGAAAGAAGAGTAATTTAAAAAAGATTTCAGTATTCATTATTCAGTACTATATTTCAATATTTATTATTCACTGAATTATATATTATTTAGTGTACTGCACTAAACACTATACGATTTAAAAAGCAAGAAAAATCCTTGTCCTCAGCCTTACTGTCTAATAGATATGACAAGAGATAGAAAGGAAGAGAGCTAATAAGATAACTAAGATACCAATTATTCAGTAACAGTTCCAGAATTTTGTTTCTTCTAGCAAAAGTCAAACACTTGTACCACCAGACCATGGATATGGGACAAGTGTTTGACTTTTGCTAGAAGAAACACCAGCAAAGTTAACAAGGAGTGGGCGAACCTTTCTGGGGATATTTGAAATTATGGTCTAAAAACAAGTATGCCTTTCCTTCAAACATGACAGTAAAAACTATCCCCTACCATCATGTTCTCAATGTAAAATAGCTAATCGCATCTCCTAGATGCCTTTAAAAGAGGATTGGACAGATTTCTGGAGGAAAAGTCCATTGCAGGTTACAAGCCATGATGGGGATGTATAATCTCCAGGCTTAAAAGGAAGGTACTTCAAAATGCCAGATGCAGGGGAGGAGTAGCAGGAGACAGCTATCTAGTTGTCTCGTGTGCTCCCAGAGTCATCTGGTGGGGCCACTGTGAGATACAGGAAGCTGGACTAGATGGGCCCTTGGCCTGATCCAGCAGGGCTCTCCTTAGGTTCTTATGGAATGAAACAAAATTTTGGAAGTTGATAGGGAGAGGCTTCTCTCAGAGAGCCTTTTAGATTGTCAATCCAATTTCACCAGTAGTATGGGTCTCACATTTTAGTGGCATCTTTGTGAGTGACATGCATCCACAGAATACAAACGAGATTCCACCTAGTCTCCCAGAATGGCCCCCTGTCTCTCCTGCAGAAATAGGGGGTTTGATCTTGACTCTTCATAATGGCAAGGCCCCAGGTGAGGATATGATTCCCACGGAGGTGTTCACCATTGACATTAACTGGTGGTCCCCTATTTTAGCCAATTTGTTTAGCTACATTAACTGCACAAGAAATCTTCCCCCAGGATGGCACAGCAGTATAATTGTGCTGCTTTTTAAAGAAAGGTGACCCATGAAACCCCGGTGACTATAGACCAATTTACCTCCTTGATGTGGCTTCCAAACTTTAGGTACAGTATCTTCTGAACAAGCTCCTCGAATGGGGCAGTAACCATTATGTTATATTTGAGGAACAAGCAGGTTTCAGAAAGGGTAGAAGCACAATAGATAAGGTTTTTGTCTTATACCACTTAATCATAAAATTCACTAAAGGACCAAATAAGTATATCTTTGCATGGGAGCACTAGCTCTGGACACAATATTTCTCCTAAACAACCTCCACCATTTCCACAAGTGGTAAAAATTATAAGAGAATACTTGTAATACTATGTATGCCCTTTTAGGAAGAAGCATTTTGTTTCTGTCATGGTGGGAGCCAGATTCTTTGGCAGAGTGAATGAAATGGGATGTCAAATTAAGAAGATGATGAACCACTGCTCCAAGCCTAATAAATAGTGTAGCAATTTTATACTTTTTAAAAAAAGCCAAAAATCTACATCTATGTAGTTCTTTGAACTCCAGCCATTGCATTATAACCAAGCTTGTCAGTTACATATCAAGAATTCAAGACATTTGTAAAGCATAATATTACATTACGCTGAATTACTCCCTTGGCAGGGATTTTTTCTAAAAACTGAAGTCTCATAGAATAGTAACTTTAATATATTATGGAACCTATGTTAACTCCATTAGGTTGTTTACACTACTTTTACTTACAGAAACAAATCCACATATTCTATTTATTGAATTTTGTTTCTCATGATGATGTAAGTATACCAAGCAGTTTCTCCCCTGCATTGCCTCATTCTAGTCACACCATACTTTTTCCATTCTTACTGAATACATGAAAATCCCTAATCTGAATAAGTACAAGATCTAGATTCTAAATTTAGAAGCAATTTTGCTAACAGGACACAACATACATGAAATGTATGCTTGTGCAAGGGTACCATCTGGTGGCTAGAAAAAAAAGTCACTCTATTAAAAAACAAAGCTTTCTAGGTGGTGACATTTCTCTACACTTCTACCTCCATATTTGTTTATAGATAATAGTGTTCTGTTTTCCCAATTCTATTTGGCAACCCTATATAAATGTATATGGAAATATACTGCATTCAGCTCAATGTGATACTTTCCTAAGCATGTGTAGGATTATATTCTTAGTCCAACATCACTTCCTTTTGTTTTTTAATTTTCAGATTTTACCTCACTTTTTCCTATCTAATTTCTTGCTACAATTTGATTATTCTGCCCTTTTCACTGCTCTAATATCAATAACTTCCTTATCTTTGTGAAGTCTCATGCTTTGTGTACAACATATTCATCTGGTCACTACTGACACAGGAAACACCATAGAAACTTTAAGTTGCTCCTTCAAACAAGACACAAAGACTACTGTATTTCTAGTTCCCTAGAGGCATCTGTCTCCAGAAATAAAGTAATGGCTTCAAATCATATAACGTGGATACATACACAAAAGAAATGGAAATTGGATAATACCCAAACTGTGATTCTTATTCATGATGAGAAACAAAGCAACACTGGATAATTTAGGATAAACACACATACTTCATTGTATATGCTTCCATTAATATCTGCTCCATAGATTGGTGCCACAAAATTTAAATTCTTCCAGTATTTACGCTCTAAGTCTTCATAGTCTAAATGTCTTGGAGTACAGTATCTATAGATGGAAAGAGAAAAAGATACTTTTACAAATATCCAAAATCATGATTTGTGTGTTTGATATCCCTTTCAGAACCTGTAACAATAACTGGCCAAACTTCCAAGCTAATTTTAGAAAATATATAGTATGCCATCTCAACCCAACTGCATCATTCAGTACAGCTTATAAACAATGCTTTTTTTAAATAGCACTTTTAAAACAGAAGGGAAAAAAACCTGTTCTAAACCTATGCATAAAAATAATCTGCCTGGCAAACAAATGCTTCCTGGGAAGAAGATAGTTCTGGTTCACTGGGTAAAAACCACTGGAGTATCTCTACAATGCAAGGGCAAACATAGAGAAGGCATTCTCTTGTCCTGACCACTTGTACCTCAGACACAGAGAAGGGCATGATCATACAGAAGGAAACAGTCCTTCAAGTACCTTTGACCCATTCAGGGCTCCTAGATACATGAGGAAGCTTGCAATTTTCTTTCCTCTACACTAAATATGCAGGAATACATAAATTCAAAAATATTCCAAACTCAATTGTATGAAAATAAGGTTACAATAAACATTCATCAGGCAAAAACAAAAGAAAATAAAAAATAAAGAAGACAAAAATGTTGTGGTACCTTAATAAACGTTCGGTAAACACTCCATTATGTGTCCGATTTTATATTTTAAAAATTCCCTTTGAAGCAAATGTGGGGGTTTTTTTCCCCATGCTTATCCAAAACACATACAGTCATGTGAAAAAGAAAGTACACCCTCTTTGAAGTCTATGGTTTTATGTATCAGGAAATATTAAAAATCATCTAGTCCTTAGCAGACCAGAAAATTAGGTAAATACAACCGCAGAGGAACAACAGCACATATTACACTTTGTCATTATTTATTTTACAAAAATAAAGCCAAAATGGAGAAGCCATGTGTGAAAAACTAAGTACACCTTATGATTCAATAGCTCGTAGAACCACCTTTAACAGCAATAACTTGAAGTAATGGTTTTCTGTATGACTTTATCAGTCTCTCACATCATTGCGGAGGAATTTTGGCCCACTTTTCTTGACAATGTTGCTTCAGTTCGTTGAAGTTTGTGGACATTTATTTATGCACAGCTCCCTTAAGGTCCCCACACAGCATTGCAGTCAGGTTGATGTCTGGTCTTTGACTGGGCCATTGCAACACCTGGGTTCTTTTCTTTTTCAGCCATTCTGTTGTAAATTTGCTGGTGTGCTTGGGATCATTGTCCTGTTGCATGACCCGATTTTGGCCAAGCTTTAGCTGTCAGACGTATGGCCTCACATTTAATAGAATAGAATAGAATAGAATTTACTTTATTGTCATTGTACTTCCATACAATGAAATTAAATGCCATCTCCAGTACACATGATAAAACACACAAGAACATAGCATCCATAACATGAAAACATAACACATTACACATAAAACACATCCCTCTCATTCACATCCTTCACATTCAATTTCCCATCGCACAACACATTAGTATTGCACTATACAGTGGAACTCTAGAATACTAACTCTAGAATACTTTGGTATACAGACAAGTTCATAGTTGACTCAATGACTGCAAGGTGTCCAGGTCCTATGGCTGCAAAACAAGCAAAAATCACACCTCCACCACCATGCTTGACAGTTGGTATGAGGTATTTATGCTGATAAGCTGTGTTTGGTTATCATCAAATGTGGCGCTGTGTATTATGGCCACTCATCTCCACTTTGGTCTTGTCTGTCCAAAGGACATTGTTCCAGAAGTCTTGTAGTTTGTCCAGATGCAACTTTGCAAATCTAAGCCATGCTGCCATGTTCTTTTTAGAGAGAAGAGGCAACCTTTCCAAACAAACCCTATTGGTTCAGTCTTTTTCGAATTGTACTGACATTAACTTTAACATTTAACATGATAACTGAGGCCTGAAGAGTCTTGTAACTCGATGTTGTTGTTTTTTGCAGTTTCTCTGAGCATTGTATAGTCTCACCTTGGGGTGAATTTGCTTGGACATCCACTCCTGGGAAGATTGGCAACTGAATGTTTTCCACTTGTGGATAATTTTCTTCAGTGTAGAATGATGGGCTTTAAATTGTTGGAAATGGCCTTACAACCCTTTCCAGATTGATGGGCAGCAACAATTACTTCTCTATGATCACTGCTGATGTGTTTCCTCCTTGGCATTATGTTAACACACATCTGAATGCTCCAGACCCGCAAACTGCTGAAACTTTGGCTTTTATAGAGGTGGGCACACTTGCTGATGATCAATTACGCAACGGCATCTGGTCTGTAGCACCTGGCTGCTACTTAGCCTCTCAATTCCTAGGGAAGCAGTTAAGGATCTACTTAGTTTTTTCACACATGGCTTCTTCATTTTGGCTTTATTTTTGTAAAACAAATCATGACAGTGTAATATGTCATGGGTTGTTGTACATCTGAGGTTGTATTTACCTAATTGTCAGACCTGCTAAGGACCAGATTATTTTTATTATGTCCTGATATGTAAAACCACAGACTTCAAAGAGGGTGTACTTTCTTTTTCACATGACTGTAATTATTTTTATAGGAATTAAATATCCTAGTATGACAACTTTACATGGGCTTATTTTTAATACAAGAAATGCAAAAAGTGAGATGTAGCTACGTAAACGCATCATAATCAATTAGGAACAAAGATATACTCAAAAATGGATTGAGATTATTCCAATTTCAGATGGTTTCACTCGTTTCAGCTTTGTTTTGTCTGAAAAGTTTTGTTTAGCAGTTTAGTACTTCTGAACTGTCAGAACTGGCTATAATTGATAAAATTATTACACAGTAAACTCAACTATATAAGTACCAGTAACACGCCCATGCATACCAATATTGTTCAAAATGAAACATCCAAAACAGACTGCACTATTTTGAAAAACAGGTTTTCTGTGAAATAATCTCTATATACACAAAACAAATATATAGTGTATTTTTCCCTCCTATAAACTTCATACTGGCTGAAATCCTGTTGCAGTTACACAAATGGTGTGACCTTTAGAAGAGAATTGCCGTAAGTTAAGAAATCTACGCAGCCCTTATCCATTGCATGTCAAGTCATGAAAATCAATATGTAACAGAGAATGTCTGGAAATTTCTTAATTTACTCCAATTCACTATTTGCATAATCATGCAACAGGAATTCAGCCATTAAGTTGTTTTACTGAGATGAACACACATGCAACAAAAGGCATTTTGTCCTAAACCTTCTGCCATCATAAAGTGATAATTTTACTAACTCTTCACTTGATGTACAGCAGGCTTTAGAGGTAGCATAAACGTGATCCTGTGTTAATTTGCATAACTAAATTATTTCTTTACTTAGAAATCATGAAATGTAGAACTTCAATTTAAATAATCTGAAACAAAGACTACTGAAACACCACTGGTTCACTCTACAAGAGCAGCCACATAATCTTTACTTCAGAAAAAGCACAGAATGAATATACCCACTTGTCACTGTTGGCAAGTTGTCTAAATTCCTTCACAGTCATTGGTTTTTTCTGGATGTTGTACTGAGTGAAAAGGCCTGACTGGCCAGTAACCATCTGTTGAATTGGAGCTGGAATCATCAGATTATCAATATCATCATAACTCTTCCTTGGTTTCCATTCCTTAGGAGGAATCACCTAGAAGTTTGGAGAAACAACACTTAGAAAATAAACCCTCAGAACAGCCAGAATCCTGTTGGCAACTTAGGGAATCAGCTATTGCCTGTGCCTCATAATACAAATGGTGCTTCATTAGTTAGCAGTAATTCATTGTAAGTTATGTCTTTTAATGTATTCTCGAAGGCTTTCACGGCCGGGATCCAATGGTTGTTGTGGGTTTTTCGGGCTCTTTGGCCGTGTTCTGAAGGTTGTTCTTCCTAACACTTCGCCAGTCTCTGTGGCCGGCATCTTCAGAGGACAGGAGTCAGAACTCTGTCTGTGCTCTGGTGCAGTTTGTTGGATAGTTGAGTATTTATAGCTGTGGGATCAGCTTTTGTCCTTTTCAGGAGATTGGGTGATTATGGTGATCAGCATGTTTTTTGTTGTGGGTGTATTGTTGTGATAAGGGGGACAGATGATCTGTCACTGTGATTGATGGGTGTCGTTCGCTGGTCTTTTGTGTGCAGTGATCACTGGTCCTTGTGGCTGGGTAGAGTTCGTTGACCTTTTGCAGGCTGTATTTTTCAGTGCTGGGAGCCAGGCTTTGTTGAGTTTTAGACTTTCTTCTTTTTTGTTGAAGCTCTGCTGGTGTTTGTGGATTTCAATGGCTTCCCTGTGCAGTCTAACATAATGATTGCTGGTGTTATCCAGTACTTCAGTATTTTGAAATAGAATTTCATGTCCAGCTTGTTTTAGGGCATGTTCAGCTACTGCCAATTTTTCCAGTTGTTTTAGTCTGCAGTGTCCTGAACATGCCCTAAAACAAGCTGGACATGAAATTCTATTTCAAAATACTGAAGTACTGGACAACACCAGCAATCATTATGTTAGACTGCACAGGGAAGCCATTGAAATCCACAAACACCAGCAGAGCTTCAACAAAAAAGAAGAAAGTCTAAAACTCAACAAAGCCTGGCTCCCAGCACTGAAAAATACAGCATGCAAAAGGTCAACTAACTCTACCCAGCTTTTGTCATTTAAGGAGTTTAGTGAGATTCTCTGTCATTTTATTAATTTCATGAAGTTTTCACAGGATGTATGCACACATGAAAAAGCCCAAAATATTACTAAGGAGGCAAAGAAACTATACATTTAAGGTGCTCACACTAAAATCAAATACATAAATATCAATTCTGACTTTCACGACTAATATTATACATGCCTTCCTGCTTCAAGCTAAACGGTATGAATATTTTTAAAACATTTTTAAAATGCAGATTCAATTTTGTCTATTTTTTTCAGACAACAGACAGTACATGACTTTGGAGTTAACAGAATAAATATCCAAACATTTGTGCTATAGCATATAAATGGGCTTTGATGTGATGATAAGATTTCTGAAGCAGGACTTGGGAAATCTGACTTCAAACTCCCACTTCACCATGAAATTCAGTAGATAATTTTGGACCAGTCATATGCTCTCAGCTTGACGTATCTGACAAGACTGTTCTCAGGACAACCATTTGCCAAAATCCTGTTATGGAGCTTTCCCAGAGCAACAGTTATGACAATACAGGCAGTTTCACACTAATTAAAGAGTTCCTGTTTCAGTTCTGGATTGTACATGTCATCTCACTGTGCATGAGTTGTGAGCAACCCAAAACTAAAGAATGAACTCTCCAATTAGCAACAATCTACTACTTCCAGGAATATAATTCCTACTACACCAGTGGACTTAAGCAACAGGATATTGACCATGGGAGGAAAAGTAGGATGGAAATGTAAAAAAAATAACTATAATGAAAATCTATTAAATCCGTCTCTGTCCAGACAACTTCTATTATGACAAGGTAAAATATTACATAATAAAAACTTGAGTATGAAAACAATTATAGAAGATATCATATGCATGATACAATGAGACAAGACTTTTGTCTTATACTGTCCTTTGAAGACTTCAGAGATTCCCAGTATGCATTCCTCAATTTCAAGATTTCTAGTATGTGATAAGCAAGACATGAAGGCAGGACTATATTTCTCCCAACTACTATATAATTTAAACAGCAAAGAGATGAACAGTATAATAGTACCATCACATAATAAAGGTATTAGGTGGATTCAGATGTCTTTTGCGTGTGTGCTAGCATGTCAAAGTTACAATCTGAAGAGATGGAGGCTGCTGTATCCAGGTAGCCTGTCCGTGTGAACCAGAACCCCAAGGTGAGCAACCTTCTGCCCCTGAGACCCTCAAGGAGGAGGCTGCATAGACCACATAAAACATTGAGGGGGGATTAATTGATCAGAATCAGCACCTTATTTAAATTGAACATCAATATTCCCAGAGGCTTCCACAAGCAGCTCACTACATTTTTCCACTGGGAAAACCATTTTTGGCAGCAGAAGGTTCTAAAGGGGCCAGAGGTCACAAAAATAGTCTCGGGACCCAAGTGACCCCGGGCTACATTTTGCATTCTCCTGATGTCAAGCACTGCTGCACTGATTTCTGCATCCACTAATACATTCTCATGATCCACTATCAAAACAAATTGTATATCCCTCTTGCTCACAGCTTGGAAGTGACCATAGTTACCCCAGTTGGGTCTGACACTTGTCTACTCATACACATAAATATGCCGTACAAAACTATATATTAAATAAGAATTAAATATTGGTCAGGATTATATTCCCAAGCATCTGTGAAACAGCACTGCAGCACACAAAAAAGCATGATTAAATGTTTAGCATAGCCATGACCTGCCTGTTTCAAGTAATCATGACTCTTTTCCACTCACACTATACATGATTACAATAGTACAATTCCAATACTGCAAGGAAAATGACCCGCACAGACGGCCATCTAATCTGTCAGATTAGATCACCCTTTATGCATATAATCATTTGAAATTATACTTGTTTCAGTACTTATACTTCACTTCCATTATAGGAAAATGTGTGTCCCCAAGGAGCATCTCCCACTATTTTTTTCAGCTTTGAATTAGCTGGTAGTGGCAGGAGTGGATGACAACACAGTTTGTTTCTTAGAAGGCTTATATTTGACCAATTACTGTTCTTTGCTTTTAGCTAATTACTGCACTTCTTAAATTATCTGCTTTTGCTCTTTTTTAAAATTTTATATTGTTCACTTTGTCCTTGTTTACATTTCTTTAAACCACTTTCTGCAACTTTTGATTTTAAAAAGCAGTAATGATAAAGGATAAGGTGCTGTCTCTAAAAGTCTGTGAAAAAATCTAACTGTGTCTCTGTGTCTCTTAGCAGAATCTACTCCATGACAGTCTACAAGCTCATTCCCAAATTGAGTACCTGTATTATCTATTGATTAGTAACTAACTTCAGTTGAGGTTTCTGTGAGACACAACAGAGCTCAAAATATCTTGAAAGCTCTGGACTTAAAGCCTTTTGATAGGGTAACTGACTCCAAAGGTTGCTAGAGGTTAGTGGATCTTGCCCCTTTACTCCTGTCTTCACATCTATACCTTCTATTTGCCCTTTTGCTTTACAGTTGGCTTTGATTTATGCTTTGTTCCCACAGGTTCTGAGATCATGTTGCTAGTGAGTAAGGATAAGTCATACAAAAATATTCTCGATTTTTGGCTTTCTCTTTCCCTCTTTTGTTCATGTTATATTTTGCATTGGAGCTAAACTGTCCCCTAAAAAAAAACATAGCGCAAAACAAACGCACTCTATCTGCCAAGAGATGGCAAATTCCATGACAGTCATATGTATAGAAGCACAAAGTTTAATTATGAGTAATCAAAAAATTCTGTTTACCCTCTCCAGGCCAGGGTTACTGATATTACTGAGGGACTCCAGAGGAATAAGGACAGAGCTGGGGGTAAGGTGATAAAATCAGTTGGCTCTCATGTATTCAGTTCCCTTCCATCACTTTGAAAACACTCTACTTACCTATTCAGTTTTATCGAAGGGATGAAATTGGCCATTTGCCCCAGACATTGAAGTCCTAAATTGCTTTTGTTTGAAATTGAGTGTAGTAAACTATATGCCATACAGCATTTGGTGTTGTGGTAAATTCGTTCACAAATGCCAAGTACTCCAAATTTGACTTTTATGTGACAAAGGTAGAAAAGGAACTTGATAGGAGTTCTCAAAAAGGAAGAATATGAATTCTCAGCCACCATGTTCAGGATCGGGGGGGGGGGGGGGGGGGACAAAAGCTGAGAATTTAGATGCCCTTAAATAAGAATTCCCATCCATATTAGTGACATTTTCGCTCTTTTGTGCAAGTACTGCTCTTAAAGAACAGCAAAATAAAAATGATCTATCTAAATGGATTATCCAGTTCTCTGAATAATGTTTACTCCTTTTCTTTTCTCAATAAAACTACCTCTCCATAAGTTGTTTGTGTGTGCATGAAAATGTATAATTAAGAAAAAAACGTTGATACTACCATGTTTCCCCGAAAATAAGACAGGGTCTTATATTAATTTTTGCTCCAAAAAACGCATTAGGGCTTATTTTCAGGGGATGCTTTACTTTTTTCATGTACAACCATCAACGTTTATTTAAATACAGTCATGTCATCTTCTTCTGGTTGCTGCACAATGGTGGAGGGCGGGCTTTCACTTAACTAGGGCTTATTTTTGGGGTAGGGCTTATATTACGAGCATCCTGAAAAATCATACTAGGGCTTATTTTCAGGGAAACAGAGTAATTCTAGCACTTTAATACTTAGTTCTCTACCATTGTATCTGGCTGAGGCTCTGGATGAGAACAGTTGATATTTCATCCCTGATTTCCTTAGACTCCAAAGATGGAGTCTTTAAAGTCTGAGAGTCGCGAAACACAGAATGAACTAGGCTTAAGTGATGGTGGCAATGTAACTAGCAGAATTGTTGTTAAAATCTTGGTTCATTCACCTCATTCAGAGTTTTAGTACATGATAAGATGACAGTTTGTGGAAGAACAAGATGGCAAAGCTTCTGTGAAATTGCACACATTTTGGGTTAACATTTTGTGTGATGGCGATGTGGAAACATTTTGTATATTACATAAGGCATTTTAGTTTGGCTACCCAAGGAAAAATGAATACTACAGTATGTCCAGAATTACCTAAGACCAGTGTCTTTTGCTGTGTTGGCTGTGTCAACTCTGTTAGGAGACTCTTGTCTTGCCAAACTCTTCCAAAGTAACATGGCAAGATAACAAGTGAGTTAACATTTGTGTTTGTGTGGCTACATAATCTCTAGCCAAACATGTAACAGGAATCAGTATGGCTGGATAAGTACCTAGGAGACCTAGGTTTAAATCCTCTTTGGTCATAAAATTAACTGAGCTCACATGGGAGGTTCTCTTGTCTTCTATTCAGGCAGCTCTTATTTATCTATTTGTAACAATTATATTCTACTCTTCGTCCCCTTCATTGCATAGAAGCCATAGAACAGAATGGGGAAGTTGTTAATTAACAAAAAATCTCCCCACTAGTAACAACATTCAACAGTAGCCATTTTCTGTAATTAATTATTCTTTGGCCCCACAGCTTGTAGGTGATGAAAGGGATTGCACACCCCTGACATGAAACACCCACCAGTGCTGCTTTGGTTCAGTACCAATCGTCACACATGCTGGAAACCAAAATCAAATGGAGCAACCCTACCCACACTAAAATAAAACGGTAGCCAGAGATCCAAATAGGTGTGGATAAGCATGAAAAAGGGTCAGTCCTGTTCATGATAGCTTATATGTTTTGTAATTGCTGGAAAATAAACAGAACCTAACTGTGCCAAAAGCAATCCAAAATGCAAGATAAACATCTGATTGTACCCTGAGATATGTAAGACAGGATTGTGCTAAACAGGGTTGCTTTGAGGTGCTGTATGTCATTTCGGAGGAACCTTGCATCCATATGCAAGGACCAATCACAATGCACCTCAAGCAACCCTATTTGACCCTTCCTTCCCTCTCCAGTGCTAGCCTCTAGCAGAAGACTGTCCTGTGACACTTTCCTTTGAAGTGGAAGAAAAAGAAAAGAAAAAACACCAAAAAATCCCCCTCCTTGTCTCCTCCTCTGTATTTTGCTTAAGCCGCTTCATGATCTTGGGAAACTGAAAGCTTCCTCTTACTCCCCTGTGGTGGAGGAGGAGAGAGGAAGCATTCAGTATTTTTTTAAACTGGCAAATTGCATTGGCATTGTCTTGGATCTCTAAAAAACTTTCCTTTCTTTCCACCCTACTCCATTAATTTATTTATTTATTCAATTTGCATACCATCCATCTGTCTACTAAGGCCACTCCATGGAGGAGCAAGTGAAAGCTTTCAATTTCTCAGTATTGTCAAGTGGCTTAAGCAAAGGAACAGCTTAAGTCATCTGCTTGGATTGATCCTAGTAATCACACATGCTGGAACTGAACCAAAATGGAGCCACCCTATCTGTACCACAAAAAAAAAAAAGTAGCCACCCTATCTGTACCAAAAAAAACAGTAGCCCCTAACAAGGACCCAAAAATGTATGGATAGGAATGGCTCACAATGGTCTATACATGTAGTCACCAGGAAAAGGAGCAAAACCAGCCTTCCCCAGAATGGATCAAACCAGAGGGCATAACCGCATCTGATCACACTCTCAGGGATGTCCATTTAGTAACTCAGCCAAAAGTGTTGGTAGGACAGGTTTCCCCTTTACAGTGCCCTCACTAATACCACTGTGAAATCTGTTTCAGAAAGTTGAGAAACATTTCTGGCACAGATTTTGGGGTATGGAAGAAGATGCAGGGAGAAGGAAAGTAAGAGAAAGTCCTGGTATGCCGCACTGGATGGAACCCAATCATGCAGGCCCAGTCCTGCCATTAGTCTTGGCGAGACCATTGCCTCAAACTGTGCAGTGCTAGGGTTGGCAAATCTGCCCCTTTCCCTTGTACTGGCAAATCTCTTTTCCAGTGCTGGACTCTGGTAGAAGAATGTCCTATAATACTCTCCGTCTCTGCTCCTTTTCCACTCTGTCTCCTTCCTTCCTCTTGCTGTTGCTGTCCTATCCTCCACAGTTTCAGAGGGCAAATGGGGACACTCCTACCTTCTCTGTCATGCATAGATGGGTAAGCACGTACATGACTACAAAGATACACACTTCTGCTTCTTTTGGCCAGTAGTCCAACACGCAGGGTCTGTAGCAAGGACTGTATGCTATTGCAGCTTCCTCCTTTTTTTAAAGGAGTGAGAAAAGTAGGTGCAGGCATTATCTTCTTTCTCAGGTGCAAGCCAGAGATGCAGGCAACTGTTCTGCACCTCTCATCTTTTGCCACCTTTTCTTAGGCTGGGGACATGCTCCCATTGAAAAACTCTCTAGCAAGAGCAGGGTTAGCATCTTCTCTAAAACCAATGGGAGCAGTGGAGCGTTCCCTGTTCAAGCAGTGGGAGCACTGAGACCACCCCTGTAAACATAGTTTTTAATTTCTTTCCAGCAGAAAGAGTGTAAGAGTACAACATAAAATCAAACTAGAAAGCATTGCCCCATATGGACCTGCTTTAGTTTAAGAACCTCAGTAGAAAGCATTCTTTATCCAGTCCAGCATAGAAGACATGCCTTCTAGAAGCATAAGATAAGGCCATCTCAGTGGCTGCTATTAATCTCCAAAATTTCCTGCCAAGGGAAGGTAAACTAACTCAATTTTCATTTGTCTTCAACAATGGCAAAGACAGTTTTAACAGGATATGTTAGAGATATTTAGGTTTTTGCTAAATATATTTCAACTGGGACAGTGCTGTTCATTTCTTTTATATATGTTTGTGTTTTAAATATATATTTACCTTAACATTTTAATTATATATTTTTTTTATTTTGTATTATATTTCAGTGTATATTTGAACAACCTGGAGAAATATCTGTAGTAGAATATAAATTCAGTAAGTAAATAATGGACTAAAATTATCATGAGTACAAAAGAGATTTGTAAATAATGTTTAATGGGTTGCACAAACAATGTATTTTGCATGATTTTTATACAGTATTGTGTAACATTTACATACATTGGTAGATGCATGGAAGACCACACTCAGTTAAACTGTTTGACATATGGCATAAAATAAAAATATGATTTTGTCAAATGATACTTAGCAATATGTCAAACAACACTGTGCTAATACATGTGCTTATTAGTAATGCAAATTTGAAAGAAAGTGTGGATAGGGGGCATATGTGTTAAAACTCATTGTTATGCCATCCACAGCACATTAAGACATTTACCTTTGCCAATCCAGCACGATGAGCACCTTTCGATTCCATATACGCCAAGTATTTGCTAAATTCCCTGAATTCATCCATAGTAGGGTGAAAAGTCATGATTTTACAGCTTGCATTTGGAGGAGGGTCCAACGATTGAGTGGCCATGGCTGCTCAGTGCTATACCTGGTAGTAAGCAAATATAGATTACTGGTGGTAAAATATATTTTAATGAAAAATATTTAAAATGGTTTCCAAATGTTTTATACCAAAGCAGATAAATCTAACTGGTGACCACATTGTATCTCTAAATTCTTTTTATCATATTAATTCTTTTTCTCATATTGATTGCATATTAATAAATACAGAAAGAGGCATACAGGAAATAAGACAGAGGAGAAAAAAGAATATAATAGTGTGGACAAAGCCCACAAATCTGAACACTTTCAAAGGTCATAATTGCTTCCATAGCGTCTACTAATTCAATCATATTAAATATGCTGATCAATCTGAAGCTGGAAATTTAATTTGCAGTACCCTTTGTTATTCAAATAAACTGTTACAGAGAGGAACTCAATATCATTTACGGATTATCTGGATCATGGTAACTGATTCATGTTCTGAGACATCTACATGGTGCACAATGAACTACTGCCCTTCAGTGCACATGTACACAGACCATAACAGGAAATAAAAGATCTGTGTCTCTCTCCCATATCCAGTTTAGTTCTTCCTTCAATAAAGAAAGGTGAGATCTAAGCTAGATAGGCTAGAGCAGTGGTTCCCAACCTTGGGTAACCCAAGTGTTCTTGGACTGCAACTCCCAGAAACCTTAGCCAGCAGAGCTAGTGAAGGCTTCTGGGATCTGCAGTCCAAGAACACTTGAGTTACCCAAGGTTGGGAACCACTGGGCTAGAGGAAACATGAAATTTCTTATTTCATGTAATGGCCTGCCATGATATCTATGTGCAACCCAAGCACTAACAAAGATCCCTTCATGTGTATAGAGTAAGCACCAGGTCTACAGAAGGATTGTTATGTATCTTTTGGTTTTTTTAAAAAGGAAAATGTTAAATACAATATAAAATAAGCAAAGTTAATGTTTTATAAAGTAAGAACTGAAGGCACAAATAATTTATTTGGGACTTTACAGGGCACAATTATAAACTGTAAAGGTAAATCTTTCTTTTCAGAAATGAGAACGCTAAAAAAAAATATTTAGCAGTTTCATATATACTGAAAACAAAATGAAGGAAGACCTAGAAAAGACTAAAAGTGCTATTTTTACCTGTTAAACTGGTAACTGCTTTCTGCATCAATCCAACAATCTATGTACTGGAGGTGGGGAGGAGAGAGAAAAAGAGAACAGTAATTTGTATTACTGCTTAAATAGTGTTGTTTTCATGTATTTATAACTATAGCAACACATTTTATTAATTTTGAAAACAGCAATTTCTGTATATCTATATTCATAAACTATTCTATTCTGAAAATGTTTAATATGCAAAAGGTGACTGATAGGATAAAACATGTAGCTCTGGGGAGAATAAAAACTAAGTAGTAAGAAAAACCTGAAACTGTCGGTCAAAAGATACTGCAATATGAACTATTGAGACGTGAGACGTGACAGAACGATAATTGTTAGAACGATAATCCTATTTTAAAGAATGCACCTGAGTAGAATTAATGAATTCTGGATCTAATACTAAATTATATCTTTTCCAACTTAGATAGGGATGCCTTATTGCTTATTTAGCGAGTTCCTTGGATTTTAGAGGTGCCACTCAATGTCCAGTTTGGACCATCATCAGGCCTCAGCTGCATACTTCTGCTTTTGAAAAAAAGTTGTTTGTAGCCCTTACAGGATCAGAGATAGAAGGCAAGAAATGTAGCCAGTGCTTTGACTTGCTGTTTCTACTGTGTTTCCCCGAAAATAAGACAGAGTCTTATATTAAGTTTTGCTCCAAAAAATCGCATTAGGGCTTATTTTCAGGGGATGTATTATTTTTTCCATGTACAACAATCTACATTTATTCAAATACGAGTACAGTCATGTCATCTTCTTCTGGTTGCTGCACAAAGCTGCACAATGGTGGAGGACGGGGTTTCACTTAACTGGGGCTTATTTTTGGGGTAGGGCGTATATTACGAGCATCCTGAAAAATCATGCTAGGGCTTATTTTCAGGTTAGGTCTTATTTTCGGGGGAAACAGGGTAAAAGTCAAGACTTTTTGTATGATTAACTAATGGATGAACCCATGCACATCTTCAGAGGCCTTTATACAGATATAAACAGAAGAAATGGGTAGATGTCACAATTTTGAGAACATGTTTTATTTTTGCAAATAGCTGAGATCTGTTCGCAGCTGTACTTGCACTGCTTTTATGCAAACAGTAGATAGAAAGCAATTAACCATAGCAATGAATGCTAGCTGGAGGTTTATGGGAACTGTAGTTCAAAAACTAGTTCAAGAACTTTTCAAAGCTCTGATATTTTGCTTCTTACAACACTTCCAACTTTGGCAGGGAGTTGGACTCAATGAAGCTTGTGGAAGAGTGATGACATCATCAGCAGGGGAGATTTTCATTCATTAAACACTTCCTCCTTTTGTCCTGTGGTTCATCCAATTGGTGGCAAAACTGTAAAATCTGATGGCAAAAATAGCAGCCATCACATGACATTATTAGCAGAAGCTCAATGTCTATGGCAAGATATCTTTCTTTCTATCAGCAATGTACATGCCAGCTTTACCTGTTCCCACTCTCTACATTTTATTCTGAGGACAACCATGTAAGATCAGCTTGGCAGAGAAGTACTGACTGATCCAAGGATGTTGTTATGTGCCACCAAATCAGATACAGCTTATAGCAACCCTAATAGGGATTTCAAGATATTAAAGGAGCGTTTTTAACTGTTCCATATCCCCAGTGAGCTTCCATAACTGAGTGGGGATTTGAACCCAGGCCTCCTAGTCCATCACTCTATCCACTACACCACACAAGGTTGGTGTAGGTACAGTGTTTTATGCTTCCACTCGACTTTGAATACAGAATGCAGAATTTATGGCATTTATTTTATGGCATATTACAGGTTTTATCTTGTCTCTATTGCTTTTTGAAGTGAACACAAATGCATTAAGCCAAATCATCCTGGGATCTGGTACCCATTAGTTCAGTGAGGACAATCAACAGCCAGAGAATACTATCTGTGTGTTCACAAGGTTTGTGTAACTGTCCACAACTAATTGCAGTTAACTGACAAAGTGCTGGGGGACATCTTGAACAAGCATTTGGCTGCATATGATCAGCAATTAGTCATGGCAAACCACACAAACAAAGGGTTCTAGCAGATTCTTTATTTTTTTACAGCTGCCTAAAATTTTATCAGTGAGTATTCCAACATTGATAATGAACTGGCTGAGGAGCAGGAAACAAACTGAATCCTGACAAGACAGCAATACTATTTGTCTGATTGTACAGTATTATGTGTTCAACCTCTATTGTACAGAATTGTTCTCATCCTAAAGGTCAAATATCCATAGGGGGTAGTTGCTAGTTCAACTGAGCTGCTTGAAACTGAGGTATTGCCTGCACCATTTGGCACGGAGCAACATCTACCAACTGCAGCTAATGTATCCACTTCTTCATACATGAGAATGGGACTGAATGGCAAATATGTATACAGGTAAACATGAGCCCAAAACAAAGAGACTGATTGTTCCCTGGGCACAAGTAGTTTATGATATGGCATTTTATACCTGGAAACTACCATTAAGACCCCTGTTGACATTCAGTTCCCCTTCCCGGAAGCATTGTTCAGCAGACTTAATGGTTGTTGCCTGGCGCTTTGTTCCCAAGTATTTGACCACGTTCAGTGGCAGGATGGTTTATATTTGTTTGTTTTATTTTGATGGGTTGGAGTCCACCAATATGTATTACAATATTTTATATGTATTCCAATACATTAAACACATTATATATTTAAGTGGCTGTTAGCCTGTTCTCAGATCAGTGAAACAGACTTATTATCTCATTTCTCTGTGGTTTGAAATAGAATGTTAACATGCAATATCTTATACCTTGACAGGTTTAACTACCACAAACGTTTTGTGCTTAATGAAGGTAATTCTCATGGCTCTCCTTGTTTAGAAGAAAGTCACAGCTGGCATAGCATAATTTGGACATGTGAGATTTGTTCAACTTTGGCTGAGTCTGGAGGCCTATTTTTCTCTTATAAGAGAGACAATAATGTAACATTATATTTTGCTTTGCCTTGATTGAGATAGGCATGCGGCTAAACGCAGAGCATGGCACAATTTTTCATTGCATAAACCTGTTTGACTGTTACTATACTTTTCTGGCCAGATATTTCATTTACTGTTTTTCTGTTGTTTCTGTCAGTTTTTTCCAAAGTCATGCTGCCATTTATTCAGTCAAATACAAAATGGAAAACAATAAATATACAGAAAAATATTTATAGTAGACAGGATGGTAACGCTAGAACAAAATTTGAAAGACAGTGTTAGTTTTCTAACTTTCCCATGGAGGTTGGAATTACAATCCTATACCTAAATCCCACTGATAGTCCCAACTACAACAGACTCATTGAATCTATGGAATTTTCATATGGGTTGACTTACCACTTTACACTTCTCTACACTTTACACTTTCTGGCTCTTCTCTAGCTGGAACTAGCATTGGATTTAAATTCTGGTGCTTATTTAGTATCATTTAAGTGTGGCATATAGACCATAGGTCCATGGAGGATAGTGGTCTGTGTTTGATTCAGGGTGGATTTAAATCAATTTAAGTCACGATTTAAATCATGATTTAAATTAAAAATGATTTTTTAAATTTAAATCATGATTTAAGTTGTGATTTAAATTTACTTTTTAAAAAAGATCATTAATTTTTATCTACCCTGATTGCTATTTAGAACTTTAGGATGCTACGGCAGATGCAATCACTGACATCCTGCGTAGTCATAACTATTCAATTTTTTTCCTCTAGCAAAAATTACATTCCTTCACCTTAGTCAAAAGAGAGTTAGGACTCCAGTGTTCAGTGCTCCCTTCCAATCGCTCCAGAGCTCGCTGTCAACTAGCCACTCCTGGCAGAAGGAGGGAAGACTAGTCTCCCTGCCAAGCTGACAAGTGGCTAGTCGACTGCGAGCTCCAGAGCGACTGGAAGGGAGCGCGGAGCCGGTTGCAGCAGCGGACGGGTGAGTGGCAGGGAGACTAGTCTCCCAGGGGGCCGGACCCTCGTTATGTCCACCTGTGTGGGGGTATTCATATATGAATACAAATACCCCCATCTATAGTTAGAAGTAAAGGAGGGTAACTCACAGAATTCTCGTAGAGGCCAACGATTTATTTATTGCAAATGCTTGCTTCTGACAACCTAACTGAGAATTTTATACAAAGATGCCACCAGACCACCAATATGATCCAAAAATCCAAATAGATAATATTATTGGTAGTAGGAAATGGAGAAGCTCTATTCTTTTTTTTCTTTTTCTTTTCTTTTTACAAATAAGGCTAAGAGCAGACTGTGGTACAGACCATGAACTGCTAATACAAATATTAAAATAAAGTTTGACTGACCAAGCACACATTACCTGGTGCAGTCTCTCTCACTGTTCTAAAATACACTGTATTTACACTTGAATTACAATAATTATTTCTCATTATCTGTAAAATCCAGGGATACATATTACAATAGGACCACTGTATCTGCAGGATAAGTACCTGTGGTTTCACTTATCCACTTCCTGGAAAAAATAAATAAATAAAACCCATGTTCTCAGTGTGTATTACCAGGACTGGCCACTAGATGGAACCAGAGACTGTATATACAGGTGGCTTAATGGCAATGCACTTGTGACCTAACATCTGTGAGGGAAACAGATTCCACTGAAATAGAGAAGCCACATTTGCAGGGGGGAGGCAGCAGTTGTTGGTTTCAGGGAAGCCTCCATTACAAACAGGAGGGCAGGAGACCCAGTCCTTTAGCAAGACTGGGCCAGGGCTCCCTCTCTCAACCACGCACAGACACCAAAGAAACTTGAAGTGCTTTGTTTATCTGCTATTTATGACATCGGGGTGGTTGGGGGGTTGGAACCGATTCCCCATGGATACCTCAGTACTGCTGTACAGGGATCAGTATTTTGGTAAGAAATTTATTTCCTATTTTGGGCAATGCATAGGCGACAATAATGATAAAAGACATCTTGAACACTCATAAGAAACATTTCATATGTACCAAACAGAATACAAGTAAAGGCCTGCAACCATCACTTAGCAGGAGCATGTTTCAAATAAAATTTTAAGAAGATTTCTTATTGTCATGGAGATACTTCTTATGACATACAGATCTTCATGTACTTCTGATAAGAACTATAATGTATGTTTTTTACATGCTACCTTTCTCCTTACTAAATTCCTAATTAAGTCCAGAAAAATCTGAAAGAAACAGAAGAATATTTCTTGGACTTCTAACTTACCTCACTGCATGTTTTAAGGATCCATTTAAAACATATGAGAACCCTAAACTTGTTTTTCTAATGGAAAGGAACATTACTGGATTTAGTATTCAAATGGAAATTTCCTTTGATGCATAATTCTACAATCTATAACCAGGTAGCAACTATATTAAGGCTATCCAAATATACACTAATTTGTGGTCAATCTTTGCAGACGTCTTCACTGGGCAATATACTGTTACAAAAAGCAGGAGTGGAAAAAAAAACACAGGTTCTGTGCAGTGGAGTGGACAGAAGATGATGGACTTCATTGGATATTTGCTCCCCATAAAAGAATGCTTGATGGTAGATTATTGAATTCATTCTTTGAGGCCTTCCTTCAACTATCGAGGTAGCACACTCTGAATTCTAAAGATTGTGCATGTGTGGTGGTGGCAGCATTACCTAGTGAATGACCACCATCACCTAAAATTAATCTTCTGCTTTACTAGATAAATACTGCTATGTTTTTCTTTACTTTTTCCCTCGGCCTACCAAGGACATTATGGCCTAAATCCAATTGCTAGTCCAAGCTAGAACACACCCTCTAAATCAAAGACATTTACATTCTGTAAATGCTGACTTACTATTCAGTAATTGATTCAACAGGTCTACTCTAGATGCCATTAACAATTGGTTACATGTTTTGTCTAGGTCAGAAATTAATATGAGTAATTCCTGTAGTTTGAAAAACAGAAAAATCATCATCATCATTTGTTTATTATAACAGCCCTTGATGTCACCTGAAATCTGTATGATACGTACTAGTGCTTAATCCATTTAGGTCTGGGCCATTCTCCCCTTCCATTTAACCACATTGACCAGGCAAACTTCAACACAGCGCGGGGCAGCCTCTCCTGCCAGTCAGATCAAGAACAGAAGCACCACTGATGCTTCCTGCTCTGTGCCCTTCCCACCATGCAAAACACTCACAAGGAAAAAGAAAGCAGAGAGGAAGAATGGCAGTCACAGCAACAATGCCTTCTTCTAGCAGCTGCTGCCTACCTGCCTTCATAGCTTAGTTCAGTGGTTCCCAATATTGGGTGTTCTTCGACTAAAACTCCCAAAAGCCGTCACCATGAGTGAAGACTTTTGGATTGCAACTGCAACTGCCAGGATTTCTGGCAGTTGCAGTCCAAGAATATCTGGGGACCCAATATTGGGAACCACTGGCTTCACAGCTTCTCAGTTGGTTATGTTAATAACATCTGGCTCTGAAGGTTCTTGAAGCCAAAGCATTAAGGGAATGACAGACCAAAATCACCTGTAACAGGGACACAGAGGAGTTGCCATAGTCTTCACAACTATATAACAGGTGTTTTTAAAAAATTATTTATTTTATTTATTCAATTTATATACTGCTCATATGCTACTAAGGCCACTCTGGGCTAAAATAAACCACAATAACAGAATAAACAATAGCCACAAAACATAACTACAATATAAAAATCAAATAAACATATAAATCAACTAACTAAAAAAGCAACATAAAAACAATTAATGTAAAATTAAAACATAACTTTTAAGGCCAACCCATCTCATAATGCCATGGCATCCTCATGGGTCCTCAGAACAAGATACTCTCATAGCTGGTTGAGATGCAGTCATATTATGAAGGCAGGTAGGTAGAAGCTGCTACAAGAAAGTGGCTAAGAGCAACCAGGTTAAGTGGTGGTAAGTGACTGCTGGTGGCAGCTTTTCCCACTGCACCAAGTGCTCCACCACCTTAGAGTACTGTTCCAATCTGGCCCTACTTCAGTACCACCCTTTTCTTCTCTTTTTCATACACTCTCCACACTGCTTCCCTGAAAATTTTTTCCCAATAAAAGCTTGTTTATAATTTTGTGCAAAATATATTATCTTAGAAAAGTATTGCCTGACTACAGCTGTCAGAAATTTTCTTATGGTCCTGCACCAATAACTTTATTTTCTGGTGCACAGTGAACTTTTTACTTGTACTACAGGAAAAGATGTATCTGTTACACAGTTACATGAATGTTTTGTGTAACTTACTCTCCTACAAGGACAAAGCTACACTTTCCAGAAGAAGAAAAAAAGATAGAATCTGCAGCAACTTCTGTTGTAGCAGATGACACAAGCCTTACAACCATTCAAAATGGCACTCGATCCAGGTTTTTTTTTTTTTTTTGGCTGTTTTTTTCAGAAACTCCATGCTTTCAGATGGTAAAGGACTGCCCCTTTTTTCTACCAATTGTCTGCTTGTCTCTTCTTCACTCTTCTATTCACCAACCCCTTGTTCCTCCCCTTAAGGGCTGCCATGTCTTTGATTTTTTTTTCTCCTTTGCCTTTCTCCTTAAAAAATGTACCTAAAACCATACAACACCTTTTTAAAAAAAATTAAAAGGAGGTGGGAGCAGGGCATGCCCCCATCATGTGACATTACATCCAGCTCCCAACACACACAGCAGCAGTGTACACACTCACACACACTGGATTATAAGGAAAAAAGTGCTGCAACAGAGTTGTGTCTGTTTACCACTAACCCACAGCAAATATAGTTTCCCTAGTTTATTGCAAAGGTGTAGCTGCAGCCTTGGAAGTGAAGAACAGATTTAGTCAGAATTAGGGTTTAATCCTTGTTCAAGTAGGAATTAAATATATTCACTGTAGTCTCAGTGTCCAGTCATCTGCCCATCACATTAGCTGTGATTTAATGCTTTGATCATGAACTATCCTGCAGACCATTTAACAAACTAGTTTGTTTCCCCCATTTCTGTTCTGTTTCTCTCTAACGCCTCTTATGTCCTATCTCCTCTTTCAGGCTGGTTAAGTACAGAAACAAGTCATGGACAATCCACAGTTTTGGGATTAGTTGTTAACAACAAATCATGACGTAAATAAGTCAGCGTTTATAAGCCAACAATAGATGTTGGTTTCTAATTATGATCTATACCAGGATAGCAAACTGCTGTATGATTGTGGAGATCGGCTTTTAACACAAGAATCAACACAGAATTAAACAAACCACAGTCTAACAATTTGTAAACTTTTATGTTGATTATATCATACCTGCTATTTCAATGATGTAGATTTACTAAAACATCTCCAGACAGCACATCCTGATTATACAATACTGTATAAGCTTCATTTATTGGAACTATCACTAAATAACAATCAGTTCAAACCTGCAGCTGACAAATTAGTCTATATGCCCCGCGTAGCTCTTGTTTTAATAAAAGTGTTTGTTTACGTGGTCCGGCAGGAAGTTCTTGTGTGTTTTTTTTTTAACTGACAATCTAATTGAATTCTGTATGTGGAAAACAGGGCAACTTGCCTTGCCCCAGGAAACAAAATATCTGGGCCAACATTCCTAAGCATTCTGATTATTGGGGTTCAAGTCAACAGTATGGTCATAACTGTGGTGCTTGATAGGACTCTGAAATTGGACAAACCAATTAAAGCTAAATTAAAATGGGACTGGTAATCTGAGGAAGGCAACTATTGTGTTCATTAACATCACTTAACATTTCCTGGTATGTTCATAACAGCATTTAGTATCTTTTCATCATTCTGCTTCACAGTATTGATAATGACCCTGGTCCTGCAATTCCAAATTGTCATAAAAACACTATTAATCTTTTCCACCCAGTCAAAAACCATGGTCTTCTTTGGATTTAGAATTACCATTGTGCATTCCCTGAAATCTTATGTTTGCCTGCTAGGCACTTAACAACTGGTCTTGACTCTGACATACAAAAACCTTAGCAGCTTTAGATATATGTACGCCAGAGCCTATTGAACCAACTTCCAAACTCTGAATGTAACATTCTTACTCTCTCAAAACAGATAAGGCAGGAGCAGGCCATTGGAAACCCATAAAACCAGCATCCACGTACTTCCAAACCATCACATTTTGCTGTAACATATAAGAATAAACTGTACAAATTAAAGTTGGCATGTTTCGCAGAGAGAATATTAATTCCTTTGTCCATTAAACAGCTCTAGGATAGAAATTAATCCAAGCCACTCATTTTGAGAGCTTGCTGCTCCTTATTATCATGGACTCTATTTCTTCTCTGACTAGTTATCCTTGGCTACAGTGGGTCCACAAAAACCCTGAGAAAATGAACTTAAATTCATATAAACTGTAATTTAATCTGTCATTACAAGATCTGTTGCCTGTTAACAACTGTTATGGTCCTGTATCCGTGTACTGTGGCTTTCAAGCAAATAGGGTGCAGGGGAGCAAACCTTATACATCACATCAGACAAAAATTAAGACCAAAAAAATTCCCACCTTAAGAACTTATATTTCAATGTAAGCTTTGTCACACTGGATCCACTTCCTCAGACTTGATCCACAAAAGCTTACATTGAAATACAACCGTTAAGTCTTCGCAGTACCACAAAGTTTGTTTACTTATTTCATTTTATTTTGTATTATATGCTTGCACAGACTAACAAAACAACTTATTTGAAACATCGTCTACCATAGTTTCTGTGAGAACAGCAGCAAGTCAACAAAATCAACACAGGAAATTCAGGTTAACTATCAAAAACACCTCATCACTGGAACACAAAACGTGAATTCCTAGGTATTGGAACCCAGACACGGCTAACTTGTAGTTTCAGAAAGGAAAACTAAGCAAGCACCCGGAAATAAACTTTTAACGCACCACTTAATTGGCGGCTACCTCTTAGGATGCGCGTTCTCCAGAGATTCCACACACACACTTTCAAGGGGGACCCTCTGGAAAGACACCACGGGCACCTCTCTCTGCTCCTCCACATCCTACCTGCAGGGCTGTGAAGCACCTTTAGGTCTCTGATTTTACCGAGATATCGCCCCACAATCCCCCCCCCCTCAGATAAGTTTTAAGAGACACCCCATCCCCAACGAGCCAAAAAGAAGAAGAAGAAGAAGAAGAACAGTGGAGCCCTAGCAAGGCCATCACATCCGCCCACCAAACCCAGATTTCATTTTATTGTCTGGGACTCCGGGCGCTCCGCTTCCTGGGCCGCTCCGCTCCTCCCTCCGTCTCTCCTCGGCCCCTACCTTGTCCAGCCCATCTTCCCGACAGGCCCCGCCGCGCACGGCGAACAGGACTCCCTCACCCGGGCATGCCTTGGCCGCGCCTCCACGCACCTCCCAACGTCGCCGAGAAGACTTCCGCCTTCCTCCTCCTCGTCCTCCGCCCCTGCCCTCCTTGGCGGCCAGCTGGCACCTCTCCGTCCCTGAGGGCCATCCCTTGCCCGCCCCTCTCCCGCCGCCGCCGCCGCCAGGCGACCCTCTGCAGAGTCACCTCCTCCCACCCTCCACAAATCACAGGCGGCGTCCGCTTCCACCTGTTACTCCCGCCGCCTCAGGGCACTCCTCCCTTCAGGAGGAACACCTTCTTCTCCGGGGAAAGCCACCTGTCCCTCCCCTCCCCTCCCTCCATAACTAGAGACCACGACGGCCACCGCCACCGCCGCCCTTACCTGGCCGTGGGAAGGGCAGCAACGCCACCGCCTCAGAGTCACCTGAGAGGAACCGCCGCGCTTCCGACCCTCACTCTTCGCCCGCACTCTTGCCTGCCTCCCTCCGCCTCCCTCCGCCCAGTAACGCACCGGCAGTAACTATTCACGTGCCCCTCGATTAAGTAGGACTTGTTGTTCCGTACGCGGATGACAGCTACGGCGAGCTGCGCAGGCGCGACCCATTCCGCAAAGAGCTTCCCTCGCACACCACGCCCCCTTCCCTCACCCCTCCCGGCCTCTCGCTTTTCCACAACTGCCGGCTCCGCGAGAGCTTTTGGGGAAAAGAAACCGAACGACGTCACGTGACAAGAGCCGCGGCGGCTTCCCCTTTGGAGGGAGGGACGTCACGTGGCCCCAGGAGGCGAGCCGGAGCGGCCAGGCGGACCAGCTTGAACATTGGGAAAACGGGGGTGGGGGGTGTTCGAGAGGTACAAAAGGGGGAGGCGGCGGGGGGGGGGTGCGTATGGTCGTTGTAATGTCACATGGGGCCGCCACATGTGTAGCGGCCGCTGGGGGGGGGGGGCGGGGGACTTTTTGGGTCCAAGTTGTTGATGATTAGGAACCACTGTGTTGTCTGTACTGTACTGTAGAGAGAGAAGTGACCTGTCAATCACAGGGCCTGTAACACGTGCAGGTATCCTCCCTCACCTTCCTTCCTCCTCCCCCCCCCCCCATCTCCCGGAGTGTTTGAGGACCTAGTTTAGTTTAGTGCCAGGTGCCTTTTAGGGCCATTGGGGCCTGTTCTGCGTGTGCGCGTACTTTCGTCCTTGGTTCGGTCAGTTTTTAGTGAACCGGGAGGTGGCGCTCTCGAGTCAAGAAGGCAGCCTTGTGGACGCTTTGCCTGGTTCGTAGGTGGCACACTTAGGAGCCCGGCGCTCAGCCTTCAAAAACGACCGGTAAGAGAGGCTGATGCACATCAGTAGAAAAGTGGGTGCAGCCTTTCTCTCAAAGGAACATGTGAGGCAAAGAGAAAATAAATATATCTTCCTTTTTCTTTCTATATTTGTATCAGAATGTTGCACAATTTAAAATTGTGGATGTAAATAAATTCAGTAGGGAGAATGTGTCTTTGTGCATAAATTGTAGCATTTATTTCTGGATAATCTTGGCTTGGTGGACAGCCTTTGCAGTTCTTTCTTTTATTAGCTGATCTGAGCTAAGGTGTTATGTTGCCTGAAGGGAAGGACAAAATGGAGTCACTCTCCCCGTGTACAGAAATAAAATAAACTGACAGTCTAATTTTACTTCAATACTGGCAATAGGCTAGTCTTTGTTAGCGCATCTGAACTCAGGTGAGCAGACTCATTTACCGGTACAAAATGACAAACAGAATCCCTCCGGGGGTGGGGGATTGGGGAGGTGGCTCAGGAAGAAAGGCTGAGGGGCCCCTGATGCTAGAGACAGTTACCTCATCTTGCCTAATAGTAGGGCAAACTCTTTCTATTTGGTGCTTTTCCCACACAGTCTACACCTTGTATATGAAGTAATCGCTATGTACTGTTAAGTCATATCCAATGTATGTCAAGCCTATGAATTAACAAGTTCCACAGTGCCCTGTCATAACAACCCAGTTTAAAACTTGCAAACACTGTGGCATATATTATTGAGTCAATCTGTATCATGTTAGACCTTCCTCTTTTCCTAGCTTTTTCCATTGAGTCTTCTTATGTTAAGACCAGAGTGTGACAGCCTAAGTTTAGTCATTTTAGCTTCAAATGGGAGCTCAGCCTTTATTTGGCATATGAGAACTTGCTTATTTTCCTTTCTTGCAGCCTTTGAAATAAAAAAAGCTCTATTCCAACACTAAATTTTGAATGCATTTTTCCTATCTGCTTCCTTCATTTTCCAGCTTTTGCATCCATGCCTAGTAATTGGGAGTGTTGATGATCTTGGCCTTGATCTCCAGTTGCATACCCAAGGGTGTTTCCTAGTACCATCATGTCTGCCCCCCCTCCAAATCTCAGCCATCTTCTGAGTTCTTAGCTGCAGTCTCCATTTTAAACTTAACATGATGTTTTGGTTTAATCCAACAACCTAGGGAAGAACTGAGCGTGGAATTATTACCCCAGATTTTATCTCAGTGCCAAACTAGATTCTGGACTCTAGAACTTATTTTAAAAAATGTCTGTGCTTGTAAGTATGTAATGAGTGAGTAACCATGACACTCCCTTTCACAGTAAATGAGAGCCTCCAGGGCAGAGAGTTTGTGGCAAGTGGCCCTTACCAGTGGACTTAGATAAGATCTGTCTGAAATCTTATCTGCAGATAAGAGTTGTCTGAAACATGCATAGGACTGCAATTCATGCAGCCAAGGTCTATTTTTGCTTTGTAAGAAATGTTCTGCTGTGTTCAATTGGGTGTGTGCCAAGTATATGTGTCCAATGCTGGCAGTATTAAGAGTCCCACTGATTCCAGTGACAAAATTAAGTAACTCCTAAAATATCTGTCAATGCAGTGAGGCTTGATTTTTTATTGCTTAGGCTTTGGCTGGATTTTGTCCATAATCAGTTGATAGCTATGCACTGAAAGGCATGTGTTTTTAAACTATTTGTACAGGTAGTAACCACAATACTTTTTGTTCCTTTCACAATTGAAGAATCTGCATTTGAAAGCTGTACCGTAATTTATCTTGCAAAAACTACACAGGAAAAAGAAAGATGTACATTGGAATTAATCTTCGGGTTTTCACCAAAGGTGCGTATGTCTGAGGGCTCTGTTGGGCCGAAAAGTAATCTATAAATACTTTCAATATTTACTAAATGCATGAGATGCTTATTCAGTTGTAATAAACTTAGTTAATGAAGTGCCTCTTGCAGCTATGTGTGTAAGCTTGACCTAAAGATACTCAACTAAACCTCAAACCATGTAATTGAATTACCCCTCTTCCTCAGCAATCCTTAGCCAGCACCAAGTTGTACAAAATTACTTTCGTGTTCAATTGAGATTGTGTATTTATACATAATTTCTTGATGGGCTTATATGGCCAGAACTCAGGAAATCATCTAATTTATGCTAATCTTTTTGTGAAGCAATTCTTATCAGTGGACCTTATTCCTGAAACTCATTGCACACTAGTAATGTTACTGCAATGTTAATCTTTCCCCACCCCTGCCCTGCCCAAAAGCACCAGATGCCCGTGATCAGGTAGCAAACAATGGAATGGACTTTGAAATGTCAGGCTATCATTTGTTCTTTTTGTGTTGAACCTGTGTTGATGACTACAGCTTATTTTGATGCCCAGTAGTAAGTTCTTCTTGATTCAAAAATTGTAAGGGATTTATTTGATTTATAAACAGCATCATACATGTAAACATGGACTGCAGTATAATTTTGCACACCATCATGTATGCTGCTTAGTGTTAGTTACTTTTAATGGACAAAACCTGTTTGTATTCTCCTCAGAAGTCAACTTCTAGGCTCTTCCTAACTAAGAGGTGGGAACAATTTATTCTGTCTGTGTATATCCATCATGTCTTAAGATCAGTGTCTGAAATTCTAGGATATGGTACATTTTAAACATAGTTACATAGCACCAAGGCTGAAGACTCAATGTTTGACAATCAGTAATGAACTTCAAAAATGAACCACATTTTGCAAGAGCTGATTTGCTCTGTGAATAAATTTGCTCTGTGAGTTGAACCAGTGTGGAAACAGATTTGCCAATCAGGGACTTAGACAGTTAAAGTTAAGCATGTTAATGTTTTATTAACATGCATTGCATAAATCTTTCCCACTGTAATAAATGTGACTTAAAAGTGCTCAGCTTTACCAGAATTGTTTCCTCACTTAGAAGCAAGTAGTAAGGATATAGTAAAACCATGTTCCAAGAATATATTATAAGATTGAATATTATATACTATATATTGATATTCTATTCCACATTTCTTTTTCAGTTTTCAATTTTTTTTTTCAAAAACATAATTAGTGAATTACCTGCTTTCATACAGGTTGCAATAGATTTTAGTTTGGTATATTTAACCTTTTAAACAGAGTTGTGTAGCTATCCAAGTTGGAGATGTGGTTTGAAATCCAGTAGCAGAATTTACGCTGTATAAGGTTGATGATGTCATCAGCTCTGGCATGCAATGCATGTTAATTTCCCAATTCTTCCTCCTCCCCTCCCAAAGGCCGTGAGAATCCTTTTCAGCAAGGGGAAGCGGGGGGGGGGCATGGGGGGCGGAGAAATCTTTAATTTTCAAAAATCATTTTCAGCAGCAATTTTTGGAAATGGAAGGCTCCCCCAACAGCCTTTCTCTTGATGAAAGCAATACCGAGGGAGCCTGAGGACTTTTTAGGTGGATCAGGAATATTTAATTTATGAAAAACTGCCAAGGTCATCAGCCTCATGCTGTGTCAGTTCCACTGTTGGATTTCAGCCAGAGTGTCTGCCACATCTGAGGGAAGCCATGGCCAGTGACACTGCTAGCTTTGGAGCTGATACAGACCAGAGAAATATAAAGATTTTGCTTCTGATGAAGGCCCTGACGAAACACGTTAAGCAAGAAAGTTTTTCAAGCTTTTCACCACGTAATAAAGACACTACATATTGTTACCTATCCCAGATATCCTGAGATTGTTTCTCCTTGTATCCTTCAGTGACACTGCTAGACATATCCAGTGCCATAGTCTGCTCTTAAACATGTTTCAGAAAAGCACCTCTACACTCTTATGTTCACAAGAGAGACCAACCAGAGGGCAAGGGGGATTCTTATAATTCACTCGTTTTGGATGGCTCCTACATGATTTCAGATTTTATCATCTGCAAAATTGTGCACAGGTTAGTACCAGGATATAGTAGTGCAAGCTCCAACAACAAAAGAACATTTACATTGATTTTAAAAAATGCATTTGAAAAACCAGATAACCCTAAATGACATACCTCTAGGGTCCCTTTAGTATAGATGCCAAGTTTCAGGTTCATGGGCTTTCAGCTTTGACTTTAAGAAACAGAAACATTAATTTTTTATTAATTTTATATTATTATTTTTTATTATTATATGGCCAAAATTGAACAGTGTGGGTATTATTTTCATGGATGTTATGAATATCTATCCTCTAGCATGAATCTTGAATTAATTCATTTATGCGTGGTTTGGTACAAAATATATAATCAGAAAATGACCATCTGTTCGCTATAGGGAAAAGTATCATTCTAAGATCCCCTTCATGGATTGCTGCCTTGTCGTGGCGAAGGGGCTTGAGTAATTCAGAGAAGCTATGGGCTATGCCGTGCAGGGACACCCAAGACGGACAGGTCATAGTGGAGTGTTCTGACTAAATGCGATCCACCTGGAGCAGGAACTGGCAAGCCACTCCAGTATCTTTGCCAAGAAAACTCCATGAACAGAAGGAAAGGCTAAAAGATATGACGCTGGAAGATGAGCCCCTCAGGTCGGAAGGCGTCCAACATGCTACTGAGGAAGAGCGGAGGACAAGGACAAGTAGCTCCAGAGCTAATGAAGTGGTTGGGCCAAAGCCGAAAGACGCTCAGCTGCAGATGTGCGTGGAAGTGAAAGGAAAGTCCAATGCTGCAAAGAAAAATACTGCATAGGAACCTGGAATGCGAGATCTATGAACCTTGGTAAGCTGGATGTGGTCAAACAGGAGATGGCAAGAATAAACATTGACATCCTGGGCGTCAGTGAACTAAAATGGACGGGAATGGGCGAATTCAATTCAGACAATTATATCTACTACTGTGGGCAAGAATCCCGTAGAAGAAATGGAGTAGCCCTCATAGTCAACAAAAGAGTGGGGAAAGCTGTACTGGGATACAATCTCAAAAATGATAGAATGATTTCAATACGAATCCAAGGCAGACCTTTCAACATCACAGTAATCCAAGTGTATGCACCAACCACCGATGCTGAAGAGGCTGATATTGACCAATTCTATGAAGACTTACAACACCTTCTAGAACTGACACCAAAGAAAGATGTTCTTCTCATTATAGGGGATTGGAATGCTAAAGTAGGGAGTCAAGAGATAAAAGGAACAACAGGTAAGTTTGGCCTTGGAGTTCAAAACGAAGCAGGGCAAAGGCTAATAGAGTTTTGTCAAGAGAACAAGCTGGTCATCACAAACACTCTTTTCCAACAACACAAGAGGTGACTCTACACATGGACATCACCAGATGGGCAATACCGAAATCAGATTGATTATGTTCTCTGCAGCCAAAGATGGAGAAGCTCTATACAGTCAGCAAAAACAAGACCTGGAGCTGATTGTGGCTCTGATCATCAGCTTCTTATAGCAAAACTCAAACTTAAACTGAAGAAAGTAGGAAAAAGCACTGGGCTAGTCAGGTATAATCTAAACCAAATCCCTTATGAATACACAGTGGAAGTGAAGAACAGATTTAAGGAACTAGATTTGGTGGACAGAGTGCCTGAAGAACTATGGATGGAGGCTCGGAACATTGTACAGGAGGCAGCAACAAAAACCATCCCAAAGAAAAGGAAATGCAAGAAAGCAAAGTGGCTGTCCAACGAGGCCTTACAAATAGCAGAGAAGAAACAAAATGCAAGGGAGATAGGGAAAGGTACAGAAAATGGAATGCAGACTTCCAAAGAATAGCAAGGAGAGACAAGAGAGCCTTCTTAAATGAACAGTGCAAAGAAATAGAGGAAAATAATAGGGAAAAACCAGAGATCTGTTCAAGAAAATTGGAGATATTAAAGGAACCTTTTGTGCAAAGATGAACATGATAAAGGACAAAAATGGTAGGGACCTAACAGAAGCAGAAGACATCAAGAAGAGGTGGCAAGAATACACAGAGGAATTATAACAGAAAGATCTGGATGTCCCGGACAACCCAGATAGTGTGGTTGCTGACCTTGAGCCAGACATCCTGGAGAGTGACGTCAAGTGGACCTTAGAAAGCACAGCTACCAACAAGGCCAGTGGAGGTGATGGCATTCCAGTTGAACTATTTAAAATCTTAAAAGATGACGCTGTTAAGGTGCTACATTCAATATGCCAGCGAGTTTGGAAAACTCAACAGTGGCCAGAGGACTGGAAAAAGATCAGTCTACATCCCAATCCCAAAGAAGGGCAGTGCCAAAGAATGCTCCAACTACCGTACAACTGCACTCATTTCACACGCTAGCAAGGTTATGCTCAAAATCCTACAAGGTAGGCTTCAGTAGTATGTGGACCGAGAACTCCCAGAAGTACAAGCTGGATTTCGAAGGGGCAGAGGAACTAGAGACCAAATTGCTAACATGCGCTGGATTATGGAGAAAGCCAGAGAGTTCCAGAAAAACATCTACTTCTGTTTCATTGACTACACAAAAGCCTTTGATTGTGTGGACCACAGCAAACTATGGCAAGTTCTTAAAGAAATGGGAGTGCCTGACCACCTTATCTATCTCCTGAGAAATCTATATGTGGGACAGGAAGCAACTGGATATGGAACAACTGATTGGTTCAAAATTGGGAAAGGAGTACGACATGGCTGTATATTGTCTCCCTGCTTATTTAACTTATATGCAGAATACATCATGCGAAAGGCTGGACTGGAGGAATCCCAAGCCAGAATTAAGATTGCCGGAAGAAATATCAACAACCTCAGATATGCAGATGATACCACTCTGATGGCAGAAAGTGAGGAGGAATTAAAGAACCTCTTAATGAGGGTGAAAGAGGAGAGCGCAAAAAATGGTCTGAAGCTCAACATTAAAAAAACCAAGATCATGGCCACTGGTCCCATCACCTCCTTTCAAATAGAATGGGAAGATATGGAGGCAGTGACAGATTTTACTTTCTTGGGCTCCATGATCACTGCAGATGGTGACAGCAGCCACAAAATTAAAAGACGTCTGCTTCATGGGAGGAAAGTGATGGCAAACCTAGACAGCATCTTAAAAAGCAGAGACATCACCTTGCCAAGAAAGGTCCGCATAGTCAAAGCTATGGTTTTTCCAGTAGCGATGTATGGAAGTGAGAGCTGGACCATATAGAAGGCTGACCGCCAAAGAATTGATGCTTTTGAATTGTGGTGCTGGAGGAGACTCTTGAGAGTCCCCTGGACTGCAAGGAGAACAAACGTATTCATTCTGAAGGAAATCAACCCTGAGTGCTCACTGGAAGGACACGTCCTGAAGCTGAGGCTCCAATATTTTGGCCATCTCATGAGAAGAGAAGACTCCCTGGAAAAGACCCTGATGTTGGGAAAGAGTGAAGGCAAGAGGAGAAGGGGACGACAGAGGATGAGATGGTTGGAGAGTGTCATCGAAGCTACCAACATGAATTTGACCCAACTCCGGGAGTCAGTGGAAGACAGGAGGGCCTGGTGTGCTCTGGTCCATGGGGTCACGAAGAGTCGGACATGACTTAACGACTAAACAATAACAACAATCATTCTAAGTTAATGAGTACAACTTGATTGTTCAAGCTAAAGGCACTTTCCCCTGCAATTTATTTTCCCTGAATTTATGCAGTTTTTAACGCCCACTAGGTGGCAGTCTGCATTTCATTTTGACCAGATGCTTGAATAAACACTTGCCTGGAAAATTCAGGAATCCTCTTGACTGTAGGGAGCCTGGCAGTACACACAATTTGGTTTGAAGATAGAGCGATCTTATATTGATTACAGAATAAGGACACACACAGGAAAGATGGTAATTTTTATTGAACTGGCAGTTTGAAAAAAAAGCACTTGAAGCTTGCAGCTTTGTTCAAAACTGTAGTATCTGCAAGCAGATTGGTCTCTTCCTAGAAAGAGCAGAATGATCCACGTCTACAAATGTTTTGTCCAAATCCAAACGTAGCTGTGTTGAGAACTGCTATAAAGTTCAGTAATCACTCTGCTTTCCCCTCTCATAAACTGCCTATTAATGTGCCTGTGACACATTTGTTGTGATATTAGTTCTGTGATAAAGGCCTTATTCTATATAATAAATTTCAAAATATGTTGATTAGAAGTTGTCTTCTGTTCAGTGTCTGTTCTTCTTTAAACAAAACAATCTGGGACTCCTTGGTGTGTACTATACAGTGTAGTTGATACATCTGATGTCTGCTTATATATATTGGTGGTGGATGGACACTTGGGTAAAGGTAACAGATTAAGAGAATCTTGATTAATGGAGAAATGTTTGTACAGTGTTGTACCTTAAAGAAATTGGTTATTTAGGTTTCTTTTTAATTAAATCTTTTCGGTATTGCTAAGGCATTGCTTTTTCATCAGCTAAAAGCAGAATTTAAACTGAGATTGCACACCTGCATATAACTATATTAGAACTATTGGATGGCTCAGTGGTTTAGGCATCTGACTGCAGAGCCAGAGGTTGGGAGTTTGATTCCCCACTGTGCTTCCTTGACAGGGGATGGACTTGATGATCCATAGGGTCCCTTCCAACCATGCAGTTCTAAGATGATGATGATTTAGCACAGCTTTTTTCTGTGTGCAGAATTCTCTTATGTTTACTTAGAAGTCACTCTGTTCAACAAGATTTTCATCTGTATTAACCAAATGTTTCTTCTTTGTAGAAAAAGGAAATGTATAGAAGCAATCCTGCTTAATCCTTCCAATCTAGATTTAGAAGAACAATATATGCCATTCTACTATGTACTAATACCCCTCTGTTAAAACACAGGCTTCACAATACACAAGAGAGTTTTACAAGTAACAACGTGATTTTATGCAAGAAAAAAGGGGGAATCTAACAACTTATACCCCCCCCAAAAAAAAAGGTTTAACGTATATTCCAGTAATTGAGGAGAAAATCGTAATGATGAATTACTTCAACAGGCAGGGATTCTTAACCACATTACCCCTGGGCGATGTCTGCTGTGGAAGGCAGCAGCCTAATCCAACCATTTTAGTTCCTGCTTCAAACAGGTCATTTGATCACAGTCTCCTTAGCTCAGCTGTATGCTTGGTATTTTCTTTCATTTCCTTTTATTAGCTTTCTTTTGTTTACCAAACAACAAACTTTTTGTTTCATCTTCAAGGTTGACTGATCCAGAGAAACACAGACGACTACTAGCAGAACTTGTTCAAGGAACTCTGAAGAAAGAAAATGACTCTTTGAACCAAGATGACACAGACAACTCATAATGGGGGCTGCCCCCAGAGATCTTCCAACTTGTGACCAATCACCAGGACAAACCAGCTGAGGATCTGCTTACATGTCCAGTGAACCACAATGTGAACCAGTTTTCTTCCAGATTGCAATGAGAAAAGAACTGAAGGCTTCAGTGCTCTGGCCATGGAGTGGGCCCCAGGCCTGATTCATACATTTCCTTTGCTAAGATGGGCCCAATACAAGATCAGAATGAAGAAAGTCATCCTTATGTAGCAAAGAAGGGTTTAGCTGCCCTAAATTTTTGGCACAGGCACACGCAAAATTTTAAATGCAACAAATAGAAAATGCTGCCTGTCATAGCAAGTACAGTGGACCCTCGACTTACGGAATTAATCCGTATTGTAACGGTGGCCGCAGGTCGAAAAGTCTGTAGGTCGAATATGCATTTCCCATAGGAATGCATTGAAAACCCATTAATCCATAACCGGCCGAAGAAAAAATACCCCCCCCCACCAAAAAAAAGAAAATACAGTCACTTACCAGGTACAGTAGACCGAGCCCCGCTCCTCACAGTGCCTTGGTAACCCCGGAACAGCCGGACTCTGTGTGAGCAGAGCGCCGAACAGCTGAGAGGCGGCAACCAGCAGAGAGGCGGCAGCCATTTTGAGAGGCAGCAGTCAAGTGGTCGCCTCTCAAAATGGCTGCCGCCTCTCTGCTGGTTGCCGCCTCTCAGCTGTTCGGCGCTCTGCTCACACAGAGTCCGGCTGTTCCGGGGCTACCAAGGCACTGTGAGGAGCCGGGCTCGGTCTATTGTACCTGGTAAGTGACTGTATTTTCTTTTTTTGGTGGGGGGGTATTTTTTCTTCGGCCGGTTCCCCGCCTCCCCTTTCCGGTTCGTAGGTCGATTCTCCGGCCGCAAGTCGAAGTGAAATTTTGCGGCCGGAGAAGTCCGTAACTCGAAAAGTACGCAAGTGGAGCCATCCGTAAGTCGAGGGTCCACTGTAGCGGGAACAACCCAGGATGTTCTTCCACTGCAGAAAATGAATGTATTCTAGGAAGTAGCAGTCTTCCTTTCCACACATGCATGAGGGATTTACTAGCCCCTTTCCCCTGCAGTACCTTATACCCTCAGAGTGCTTCTCCTAGAACTGTGGTTCCTAACCTTGGGTCCCCAGATGTTCTTGGACTAAAACTCCCAGAAGCCTTCATCACTAGCTGTGCTGGCCAGGATTTCTGGGAGTTGTAGTCCAAGAACACTGGGACCCAAGGTTGGGAACTACTTTCCTAGGGGACATGGAGGTCAGAATCTTGTTTGCACAGCTTGATGAAATCCTCAGTCATGTACTTTAGTTAAAAATTTCCTATCTCTGCCCCTCAGCTTCCAAGGTTTCTTCAGGATCCCTTTTAACTTGGAGAAGCCTTTGGGAGCCTTGAGACAGGGAGGAGTCTTTAATGTCTGAAAACTACCACTGCCACTGGATGGCAACTTTCAGACATTAAAGCTTCAGAAACTGAAGTGGGGGGATAGAAAAATTCTAAGGATCATCAGCATTATACACGTGAAGCTACACGAACAGGATTCTAGGCACAATGTCGAAATCAGTAACCAGTGCAGATCCAAATGATAAAACTCAACAGAAAGCAAGCTAAACTGGTGAGCTCCTTGGAGAAAAGTAGGCTCCAATCTTGAAGGAACTGTTTGTGGGAAATAGCACCCTGAAGGCCTGCTTGGAGGAAGAAATTGCCATGGGCCTGCATAAGGATGGGGGCACAGTCTATATTGAGGCTTCACAGCTTATTAATTTTCAGAAAATAGCCTGTTTGCATTGTTCTTTGTAGTTTGGTCCATGGTACAAGGGACTGCAACAAGAAATTAAAAACGCATAGAAGCACTGTATAATTACATGAATCTGAAATTTAGTTTATAAATGATTTTAACTGATGAAAGTATGATGCCCAACCACACATTGGTATTGGTAACTGCAGGTAATATTGGGGCAGCAGTAATGGCATTACAGTCTTACCAGCCCCTTCCACAGCATGCAAAACCTTGCTTAGCAGAAGGATCGTTTAAAGCTCTAGCTATACTGGGGGCACCAGGCCCCTTGACCTTGACTGGAGATCAGATGAGAGAAGGTCACAGTGTCAGTGACTCCAGATGCCAGGCCATTTTCCTCCACCCCTGTTTATTACTTTTGGCAAGCCAAGAGGATTGCAAACAATAGCAGCCTGGTGCTGATGCCAAGAAATTTTTGCTTGTTGTTAAAACTACAGTACAGGAAACATACTTGATGGCCTCCTGCATGCTCGCTTTTTGTTTACTAAATAGAAGCCACAGGGAAGCTAATCTTGATTGTGATTGCAGTGATTTTACCCTACTGCCATAGGCTTGAATATTACTGGCTTTAGTTAATATTTGGTGTTGTTTTTGTTTATCGTAGTGTGGTTTTTGACCCTTTCTAATATTGTATGCTTAGTTTTTTTAGCTTTAAATATTGTGTTTTAATGATGTGCCTTAGGTCCTTTTTAAGGAGGAAGGCCGTGTGTGTGTGTGTGTGTGTGTGTGTGTGTGTACACACACACACGGTCTTTCTCCTTAAAAAGGACCTAAGGCACATCATTAAAAGACAATATTTAAAGCTAAATAAATAAATATTAACTCAAATGGCAGCTTTATCCCCAGACTCAACAGTAGATACAGCAGAACAAATTAAGACTGGACCCAATGTTCCCTCTAAGGTGCGAGCCTGAGCAACTCTGCCCCCCTCTGTGCAGGGCTCCTCCTCCTCTGCACACACACAGCAATCGTTTTCAGCCCCTTTGGTTCCGGTCACGATGGAACCCCATGTGGGGGCAGAGTTGCACGTGCAAGGGGCAGAGCAAATGAGAGGGAACGTTGACTGGACCTGTGGTGTACCCAAAAAATTAAGATCCTCTTTGCTCAGGTTGTGGTAAGAATTAGGGGCTCTATAGTGTTGCAAGTCACATGCTTAACATAAAGTCCAGCAGTCTGTCAGGAACTCAACAGTCCCACCATGTGTAACCACAATTTCTGTGTAGTATGCTAGACAACAGGTCTATCATCACACCTTCCTCCTCCAGCTCTCAGGAGGAAAGGAGATAAAGCACCATGAGAAGAGCAGGAAGTGACATCGTTGAGGGAGCAACAGAAGCTGCCCAAGATTTCTTCCACCACTCACATTCGATCATTCTTATATCCCCTCCTTGAGCTGGGAGAGCAAAGCTAATTAGATTCTCTCCCTGTCTCTCATACGTCGTCTGCTACCCCTGCTTCTCTTCTTGATCTCCATCATCCTTGTCAGTCTGTCTCCCCCCTCCCCCCGCTTTCCTATCTCTGCCACTCCTTGTCTCTTTCTAGGGATAATGGAAGGGGGGGGGAAGAGAGTAGTGTTAATTGGTGGGAGGCTCTGTGACTCAGATAAAATTTTATGTAGTGTGGACTCATAATTGTCTCTTTTTAGGAGATCTTTCTCCCAATGACTCAAAAGTGGCTAACAGGGTTAAAAATAAAATAAAAAAAACAATAAATTATACATTAAAAAACAAGTAAACTATAATGATAATTAAAATACACTGAATGATTGAAAACATTTGGAACTTTAAAAACAAATCTACTCATCCAAAAGCCAGCATCCAGGGACATATGGTTATTAAGATTTAGATGCCTTAAAGGGGTAGGTTTTCAACTGTTGACAGAAGGATGAAAAGGAGGGGACCAGCCTAACCTTGTGAAGGAGCGTATTCCACAACCTGGCAGCAGCTAGAGAAGGCCCTGGTGTCCCCATCAAATATATCTATGATGGCAATGGGACCTAGAGGACCTCCGCTGATGATCTTAAGACCAGGAAGGCTTGTATGCGGAGATACAGCCTGAGACCAAACCATATAGGGCTTCGTAGGTAATAACCAGCACTTTGTATTGGGCCAGGAATTAGACTGGTAACCAGTGCAATTGTTGCTGGAGAGGCATTATATGCTCTTTATAACTGGCCCCAGTCAGCAGTCTGGCAGCTACAGTTTGAACCAGCTGAAGTTTCCAAACCATCTTCAAAGGCAGCCCCATGCAGAGTGTGTTACGGTTATCCAAGCAGGATGTAACTAAGGCATGTGTCACTGTAGCCAAATCAGACATCTCAAGGAACAAGTGCAGCTGGTGCATCAGTTTTAACTGTGCAAATGCACTCCTGGCCACAGCGGAAACCTGGGCATTCAGGCTCAGGGATTAATCCAGAAGTACACACTAGTTGTGGACCTGGATTTTCAGGGGGAGTGTAACCTCATCCAGCACAGGTTGCATTCCTAGTCCCTCATCTGCCTTCTGATTGACCAGAATCTCCTCAGTCTTGTCTCGATTAAGTTTCAGTTTGTTTGCCGTCAGCTACTCTGTCACTGATACCAAACACTGGTTTATCACTGAGACAGCTTGCTTGGAATTTGATAGAAAGGAGAGAGAGTTGGATGTCATCACTGGTGCATGAATTGGTTGTGCATGAATTATATTTTAAAACTGCCTACAGATTAGCACTCTGAAAATGTAGTATATATCATTGTGATTTTAAAACCATCTTAGTGGAAGGAAATTATTCTCTCAATATTTTATGGTCAGCTGACATTTTTCAAAAAGGAATTTTTACTTATATAAGAAAAAATAAAACTGCAGAGCTGTAAACTTTCAGCATTGTCCTGGCATGAAGCTACAAATTATCAAGTCTGGCCAGAAGCCGCATTTAATTGCCCAATAAGTCAAGATTGAGCAAGGATAGTCCTTGTGCTTATTACGTAGTTGCCTGCTATAGATAACAAAATCAATAGCAGGCATTGTAACAGGCAGTGCTTTTTACCAGCTGCACATTTTTCTAACCATATTTAGTATTAAAAGGTGAGTACTGTTTGATCTGATAACACAAAACACAGAGTATGCAGAGCATAACTGTGGTTTAAGTTAGCATTCTTCAAGTGTACTTTAGTAGTAATACTACCTAGCATTAATCAAAATCACTTTTGACAGGTGCACCGCCCCTGCGAGGCAGGACAAAGGGTCAAGAATCGATCCAGGGCCCTCCTCCTGGGTGGGCGGGGCTTTAGGGTGATGTAGGGGGTTGGTGAGGCTGCCGTGGGACTATAGGAGGGGTTCATAGATGCCGGGGTCCCCTGTGACCAGAGCGCGGCCTCTGCAGAAGACATATTCGTATTTACCACAAAGCCAAAGCAGAAGCCGAAAAGCACAAGAAAGCCAGCCTGCACCCTGATGTGGGGTGAAGAAAAGGATGATAAGCTTGAGTGCGATTGTGGGCAATGGTCAAAAAGAGCTTTACAGAAGCCAACCGGTGATGCCCTGAAATCAGCAGAGGACGTGGATGGCTGTGTGCTGGCGAAACCGGGCTTTGCGGGGGATGCCAACGGCCCTGAGGATCAGATGGTGGAAGAGGTTTCAGATGAAGGCTTTGAGAGTGATGCAGAGCATCAAGTCAGCCAGGTAAGAGCATTTTCTAAAAGCTATAGTTATGGGGTATGTTAGGGGTTTTAAGGTCTTTAAAAAAAACTTACTAAAGGGTTGTTTCATTCTCACCCACAGGAGAAGGCTCGGAATGATGAGGATGATGAGCTTGAATGCAATTGTGGACATGGGCCAAACAGAACTGACCTGAAATCAGCAGACGATGTTGTTTCATTCTCACCCACCAGAGAAGGCTCGGGCTGCTGAGGACGAGAAACTGCCCTGCATGAATATACAGCCAGTAAATCTATCCTGTATTGCATATGTTTCTACATATACAGCTTGTAAAGCTATTCTGTATTCCATGTGTTTCTACTACCCCTGAGGCTTAGATGTTTGCTTTACAATACCCTTGTAATATACTGTCTTTTAATAAAGAGCCTTTATTGTACCATACCTTGTTCATATTTGTGTTAACGGTTGAGATGGCTGCACAGGGGGAAATACTACACAATATCTATTATACACCCTCATCAGTGGGAAGTTTTGGCGGTCTGAAGCCTCTATTTAGGGAAGCCAAAAAGCAGATCAAAACATTGAAGGTAGGGAATGTTTCTCAATGGCTTTCTGATCAGGATGCCTATACACTGCATAGACCGGCTAGAGTTCATTTAAAAAGAAATAAGACCATTGTTTCCAAAGTAGATGCTCAATGGCAGGCAGATTTGGTTGATATGCAACAATTTGCTTGGTACAACAAGGGCTACAAGTATATCCTGGTATGCATCGACATCCTTTTTAAGCACAGCTGGGCAAAAGTTCTCAAAGGCAAAACAGGTAAAGAAGTGGCCAAAGCTTTTGATGCTATTTTCAAACAAGACGGAAGAAAACCTGACAAAATACAGACGGACCGTGGCGGTGAATTTCTAAACAGGCCTGTAAGCAGCTTATTCAAGAAATGCGGAATACAGCATTTTGTCACCAATAATGAGGTCAAAGCACGGGTGGTGGGGAGGTTTAACAGAACATTAAAAACAAAAATGTGGAAGTATTTCACGGCTAATAATACCTACAGGTATGTGGATGTATTACCACAGTTCCTTAAAAGTTATAACCACAGCATTCATAGAACTATTAAATGTAGACCTGTAGATGTGAATCATCACAATGCTCTGGCTGTCTGGAAAAGGGTCTATGGGGCCTCTGCTGAAACAAAAAAAGAGGTTCCAAAACTCAGAAAAGGTGACTGTGTGAGGGTTTCTAAAATGAAGGGGATATTTGGTAAGGGCTATGAACAGAATTTCACCACTGAAATATTTATAGTGGATCAGGTTATCAAAGGCGCAGAGAGGCCTGTATACCAGTTAATGGATTATGATGGGGAGGCCATAGCCGGGACTTTCTATCCTGAAGAACTACAGAAGATCAATGACTGGGAAGACAGATTGTACAGAATTGAAAAGATTTTGGACACAAAAGGCAGGGGCACAAGAAAGCTTCACTTAGTGAAATGGTTAGGTTGGCCTAGCAAGTTCAACAGCTGGGTGTCTGCCTCTGAAGTTTCTGAGGTCGTATAGGACAGAGAAGCAAAATGGGCGATCATGGTTTTTACATCACACTCCCCAGCAACGCCTGTAAGAAAGTCCTCAAAATACAAATGCCAGCTTTACAACAATGCTACCCCGACCCTTAGATTTGAACGGGGTTTGGGAAGTTGGCCTAGCCGAGATACAGTATCCTCGGAGCTGGTACACAATCCTTAAAAATGCCCCGTTTTCCATTTCTGAGGGTCCAAATAAATGGGCCTTTCAGTTACACAGGGGCTATTACAAGGACATTCCTGATCTTCTGAACAACATGAATGATACTATAAAACAAGCTATAGATCTGCAACAAGCGTGGCTGACCTATGACCCAGTCATGGGAAAAGTTAGATTCACAGGCCCTGAAAGTTACTTCTTTTCAGCTTGTGCTGAGTTAGCCCGCATTTTGGGGGTCCCTCCGGATGAACCCGTCAGAAAAATACCTCATGCTGCAGACCTTACCGGAGGTTTCAGCTCTTTGTACGTCTATACGGATATGATAGAGCACCAAATCATGGGAGACCACTCTGTACCTCTGTTACGCTGTATCCCCGTCAGGGGAGAAACCTACGAATGTGTTACAATTACCTACGACAAGCCACATTACGTATTGATGAGTAAGAACCACATCAACACAATCACCATTGAAATAAAGATGGATCAGAACCAAGACATGCCATTCACTTTGGGGAAAGTTGTTGTGAGGTTGCATATTCGCCCCAGAAAAGGTTGTGTGTAGGAAGAGAAAATAAGAACGTTAAAATGGTTGTGTTAAAAGACTACGGAGATGTCAATGTTTATAGGGCTTACTATAATGCACAGGCAGGTCACGGCCTCCCTGGATTTCACGGCACTGTAAACATGTATGGGGCAGGGCTGGGCGGCATTTTTCGTGGGCTGTTCCGAAAGGCCATCCCTCTCTTGAGGAGAGGTTTTGAGTTTATTAAACCCCAGATAAAGACAGCCATGCATAACATAGCTGGAGATGTCATGGGTAATATTATGAAAAAAGTGAGACCCCAAGAAGGCTCAGGACTCACGTACCTGAAAAGAAGGGGAGGAGTTAAATGAAAAGTGGATCATCAATGCTTAGGTCCTCCTAAGCGGTTAAACACAGGAGCGCCTCCTTAAAAAGTCAGAAGCTTTGGAACAGGAAGAAGAAAGCAAACCGGAAGATAAAAGGCCTGAAACGGGGCAGGGGAGACATCTTTTAAAATGGCCTTCATTCACGGAGCCTCTGAAGAATGTACCAAATCTGAATTGGATATTTTTCAACTATCACCTACACAAACCAGCGTGGAAAACAGCATGGACACTGAGGTACCACCGTTGGCCGCCCTAACACCCTACGCCCCACTCGAATTTTATATAACCGGCAACAGTGAAGATTATATTGATTTAAACAATACATTGCTCTATGTGTTGTGCAAGATCACAAAAGCAAATGGGACAGACATTGCTGCTGATGCTAAAGTAGCCTTGGTAAACTACCCCATTGCCTCGCTGTTTAGTCAACTGGATGTCACCCTTGGAGACCGACTTATCAGCCAGAGTAATAATTGTTACCCCTATAGAGCCATGATAGAGCTGCTTTTGAACTATGGCTGTGACAGCTTGAGCACCCAATTTGTGGCTGGTGGTTTTTATAAAGATGGCCATCTAACCATGGAGCAAACCGCCACAGGAGCCGGTGCCGGAAACTGGGGCTTTAGAACCAGAGCACAACACACTGGAGCCAGTCAGAAATGGTATCTGATGGGCCCATTGCACAATGAACTATTTTTTCAGGAGAAAATGTTACTGAACGGTGTAGATATGAAAATCAATCTCACCCATAGCAAGGATATATTCTGTTTGATGAGTGGTGATGCTGCGGAGAATTACAAAGTGGATATTTTAAAAGCCTCTCTGTTTGTCAAAAGGGTGAAAGTGTCCCCGGGAGTTTGTCTAGGATACGCCGAGGCCCTTCTGACCTCTAATGCGAAATACCCCGTTGAGTGCGTGGGAATGAAAGTGTTCAGTATACCGGCAGGGAGCCTTGTGTGTAATCAAGAAAACCTTTTCCTGGGTCAATTGCCTAAACAGCTTGTGATAGCTTTTGTTGACAATGAGGCTTTCAGCAGCGCATATGACAAAAATCCTTTCAATTTCCAAAACTTCAATGTTAATTTTATAGCCTTGTACGTTGATGGGGTTCAAGTTCCATCAAAACCCCTCCGGCCTGATTATGCAAACGGCCTATGGGTGCGAGAATACATGCAGCTGGTACAAGCATCAGGGAAAGCCATGAAGGACCATGACATTTTAATTAGCCATACCGAATTTGGCTATGGATATACCCTGTATGCCTTTGACTTGACACCAGATCATGGTTGATCAGAACATTATTCTCTGATCAAAACTGGAAACCTTAGAGCAGAGATCCGTTTTGCCCAGCACCTGCCTGTCACTATTAACATGATCTTATATGGGGTATTTGACAACGTGATTGAAATCAATCACAGCAGAAACGTCCTCTTTGATTACATATGAAGATGAACACAGTGCAGATATTAAGTGTATTACAACGAGACAAGACCTTTCTAGATGTCTACCCCTGTGACCTGTTACCAAGGAGCCTTATTACCAAAAGACCTACCGGAATAGTGGTGAACACACACCCCCACACGATGTCCGGGGAACACTGGCTGGCCATCTATTTGCCAACTAACGGCCCTGGAGAGTTTTTTTACTCATACGGTGTAGACACAGACACTGTCAGCTTTCTTTATTGTCAGTTCCTGTCAGCTTTCTTCATTGTCCAACTTGCACACCCATACATGGTGATTGTGAATACAAGTGTGTGGATGGTCTTGGTCTCCAGTGACACATCCTTAGATTAGATGATATTTTCTAATTCCTTCATTGCTGCCTTTCTGAGTCTTATTCTTCCTCTCATTTGTTGACAGCAGTCTCCATTTGGATTGATGATTGACCCATAGTATACAAATTCTGTCACTATTTCAATTTCTTCATTGTCAACATTAAAGTTGTGTAGTTCACCTATAGTAATGATTTTTGTCTTCTTAATGTTCAGCTGCAGTACGGCTTTGGCACTTTCTTCTTTCACTTTAAATATAAGCAAAGCAAAGCAAAGCGTGCTGCTTATATACCGCCCCATAGTGCTTCAAGCACTCTCTGGGTGGTTTACAAGTTAATTATGCAGGCTACACATTGCCCCCCCCCCAGCAAGTTGGGTACTCATTTTACCGACCTCGGAAGGATAGAAGTCTGAGTCAAGCTTGAGCCGGCTACCTGGGATTGAACCCCAGGTCATGAGCACAGTTTTGGCTGCAGTACAGCAGTTTAACCACTGCGCCACGAGGCTCTTACTGCACCACAAGGCTCCATAAGTCCTTTTTTCCCCCTTGTAACAAAACTTGAAGTGGATGCCTCACTGAGGGCACATCTCAACTACATTACACTCCATTCAAGCCATATACAGTATATCACAGAAGTGAGTACATCCCCTCACATTTCATAAATATTTTAGTATAACTTTTCATGTGACAACACTGAAGAAATGACACTTGGCTGCAATGTAAAGCAGTGAGTATACAGCTTGTAGAACAGTAATGGTGGCCACACAAAATATTGACACTTTGTGCCCAATTTGGACATTGTCACTTAAGGGTGTACTCACTTTTGTTGCCAGCGGTTTAGACATTAATGGCTGTGTGTTGCGTTATTTTGAGGGGACAGCACATTTACACTGTTCTGCAAGTTGTATACTCACTGCTTCACATCGTAGCCAAGTGTCATTTCTTTAGTGTTGTCACATGAAAAGATATACAGTGGTGCCTCGACTTACGAACTTAATCCATATTGGAATGATGTTCTTAAGTCGAAACGTTCGTAAGTCGAATCAGCATTTCCCATAGGAATGCACTGAAAACCGATTAATCCATTCCGGCTGTTTTTTGTTCTTATGTCGAGGCACGTTTTGTAAATCGAAGCATTCGTTCCCATAGGAACTAATGCAAAAGCGTTTAATCCGTCCTCTACCACTAGGGGGAGAAATTTATTTTTTTAACCTAAGATGACCTAAGGTTAAAAAAAAGGGCAGGAAAGGAGGGAGGGAGGGAACGAACAGCTTTTAAACAAAACACCTTTAAAACCAAGCAGCTTTAAACCAAACCAAGCACCTTTTAAACCAATTTTTGCATTTTAAAATTACAGTACCAGGCAGTACCGGGCAGTCCAAAGTGCATTTCCCGCTTTTTCCGCGTTTTTTTTGTTCGTAAGTCGAAGCTCCGTTCGCAAGTCGAAGCAAAATTATGTGAACGGAGCTGTTCGTAAGTCGAATTGTTCATATGTAGGGATGTTCATAAGTCGAGGCACCACTGTACTAAAATATTTATGAAATGTGAGGGGGTGTACTCACTTCTGTGATATACTGTATTACTTGTGGCATATGGTGCCTACATGATAAACTAACCTCTGTGTTGTACGTTCATGTGTTCTCTAGTGACTGTTACTACTCTATATGTAGTAGAAATCAATAGGTATGCTAACTAGCTATTGACAACTGAAAAAAAGAATTAGTATAGAAGAGGTATAAATAATTTACTTTTTATTATGTCTGGGCATATGAAGATGCTTCAACATTTCACTTATAGAAGAACAAGAAAAAACTGTTCACCTAGACCAGGGGTCTCCAACCCCCGGTCCGCAGCCCAGCACCGGTCTGTGGGCTTCCTGGAACTGGGCCGCGGAGACGGATCTCCACCCCCCGCCGGCCCGCCCGGTGGGTGTGTTGCGTTCGTGGAGGGGCGTGTTGCGCTAGTGCACGAGCGTGACACACCCTTCCATGAGCATGACATGCCCACCCATGAGCGTGACACGCCCACCCGTGAGCGTGATACACCCACCTGCGAGCGCGGGGGTGCCCCCGCCCCCCCGCGCACGGAGCCCGCACCCCCCCAAATGGTCCACAGTCCCAAAAAGGTTGGGGACTGCTGACCTAGACCAGTGGTTCCCAACCTTGGCTCCCCAAAGCCTTCACCACTAGCTATACTGTCCAGGATTTCTGGAGTTGTAGTCCAAAAACTTCTGGGAATCACTGCCCTATGTCATTTTTCAGATTTGTCAGCAGATGAAGGGTTATGGTATCCAAAGAAGGTGATTTGTACATTCAGTGCTTTTATTTAAGAAATAAATAAATAAGGCAATGTTTTTGTATTATAAAGATTGCTACAGTGGAGTTTTGTTAACCTTGAAAATAGAGTTTTGTTAACTTTTGTTAACTTTGAAAAATAAGTTTAACTTTTAAAAACAGATGGATTAATTTAAAAAGCCACCCTCTTGTGATCATTTTTTAAAAATGGAGGATAGGAAAGACTGAAGGTGCTACGACTGTCTTCAAAATATAGCAAAACTGGTCCTCAAAATTCTCAAAGAAATTGAGGTAGAGTTTTCCCCCATGGCATAGTGTGGGTTGCCAGCACCTGGGGCAAGGCAAGTATTGCAGGGTGCAGGTCACGTGCCAGCTCTGTGATGCAATGTGTGGGTGGGATGAGGTGTGAGAAGCCCCTGGGATGGTGCCATGAAGTGGCCGCGGAGCCAATTGAGGTCCACCCTGGCGGCAGTGGCAGGCCCAGCGCCCCTGGTGGCTTGGACTGAGACTTCCAGAAGGGGGAAGAGGAGCATGAGGAGTGGCTGCAGGAGCATGCCTGACAGGGCAGCCCATGCGCCCCTAAGAATTTTGCACCCAGGGCAACCACCCCTGTAGCTCTCCCCAGCACTACACCACTGGTCCCCCCCCCAAATAAAACAATCCAAAGGAGGCATGCTGTTACAGGCAGATTGCCTAGCGGCCGCAACAAAACTAATTCCCAAAAATCAAGGGGAAGAGACGAAAAGGAAAAGATCCAAAATGGCAAAGTGACAGGCAGGCAGTATAATCGAAAATGGAACACCCTAGGAGTTCACACAGTGACAGGGAACAATTGGAGCAAAGAAAAGGCACTTCTTACTGAGTTCCAACCAATCCAGGCCCTTTTACACATTCCAGAATCCACCTTCTTCCTGCTGATTGGCTGCTGACAGGAGCCCCTCTAATGCTATGAAACATTTCCAAGGTAATTTGACAGAAAAAGGATATAATTAGGGTTAAACAAAAGCAAGAAATGTGAAAAATATGAAACATTAATGTAAACCCCCCTTTTATTACTATGAATCATTAATGTTAAAGATCTTTTTTCTTTCACTTAAATATGAAAGGTCATTCCCTATTCCCAATTTCTGTGTTAACCTCAAGTATCGAAGGTCAGTAGTCAATATCTATGAACAAGGATAAGTTGGTGAGAGTCAAATAAGTTTTGAGAAACTGTATGAAATCTTTAAGGCTCATGAGAAGGAAATAGTTTATTGGTTTAAAAAAGACACAAAAGGAAATCATGTATATCTAGGCTTTGGGTTCCATTGAAGTGTTGCTGTCCACCAGTGGAAGAGGCACCACTGGCTAAACAGATTCTCTTTCCCCTCCCCACCCCTGTGCACTCTCAGAACAGTCCAACCTCCTGGACTGGGGAGTGTATGGGAGCCCTGTAGCCTGAGCAGAAATCTACTTGCACAGTGTTGTACATTGCTCTTTCCTGATTTAAAGAGCAACCAGAAACCGGAATTTTCACTTGAATAATGTTTATTCGATTTTGAAAAGCAAGTTCTCCTTTTCTATTAACAGTTGAATATGTACTATTAAAATATTATCTTACGAGAGCTAGGTTATTTGTTAAGGTATTTTTTTCCGTTTTCAAAACCAATCTGCTACAGTATTTTGCTTCTGTGCTTGTTAAACATCCTTTCCCCCTTTCCTAGACAGTATTATTTCTATTTATAGGTTAAAGGAACAGTACATTGGAGTGGAAAGAAGCTTAATGCAATAGCTCTGACCGTGTTATCTTTACATCTGTGCTGACAACATTATGGAATTATATCGACCAGCTTCCTTCAACCCGACAGCTTCCAGCTGTTGGACTAGAACTGCCATCAGCCTCAATAGGCATAGGACGTTGCCAGAGATTATAGGGATTGTACTCTGAGAGCCTTTAAGGCAGAACTGACACCTCTCTCTGCTAGTGAAAGAGGCCACTTGATGCCTTCCCAAGGGATTTGGGGTCATCCGGGTTGCCTGCTTGATATGGAGAGGAGGCGACGGGGGTACTTCCTTATTTTTTCCGGAAGGGAGCGTGTCAGAATCAGTCTTACCGCTTCTGTCGTGAGAAGAAAAGATACGTGTTTCGCTACTTCCTGCAAGGCACTGCTTTTTTAATTCTTTAGTCAATTAAAGCAGCACGGTTGGGGGGGGGGGGGACGGGACTTGTCTGTTTAACCAGAAGGAAGAAGGTTACAGAGGATTATTTGGCGGCAGATGTGATACTTTAACCTAAGGAAGGTGGGAATGGTTACTAGACGCCATGTGGTTTTAGGGTCCCTGGAAGACGAGGAAATAACCTGGGCAGGTCGGGGAGGGCAGAAAGAGAATCGCTGAGAGGGCGGGAAGAGAAACGGGACGACATGTGGCAGCCAGGCGCCCTGGCTGCGGGAGGGTGTGTGTCCCTCGTAGCCTATGAAGCGCGTGGGCGCAGCGCCAGGCGCCCCTTCCCCCCCCCTTTGCTTTTGCTTTTTACGTCGGAGACAAGGAACAGCAGCGATGCCGGGCCGGGCCCGCCCACCGTTGCTCTTTGCTCTTCCGCCCCTCATCCGTGGGGAGGGTGAGCAGAGAGGGGGCGCGGGCGCCAGCCCTCTCAGCAGGTGGCTTGGCCGGGGGGGGGGGGGGGAGAGCTGAAGCGGGGCGGGGCCAGCAGAGCCCCTCCTCCGCGGCTTCCCATTGGCGCGGGGCTATAAAGCGAGCCGGCGGTGGCGCTGGCCGAAAGACTCCTGGCTTGTGTGTGAGGGAGGCGCAGGTGCCGGCAGCGCGCGAGTCTCTTGCGTCCCCGGGGATTATGCAGTCTTACGTCCAGTGGTGGGGGCGGCTGGTGGGTCGGGGCACTCTCCCCCACGGCACCGCCTTCGGAGGCAAGCGGCCGCCGGGCCGATGGGGACGCCGCGGGCAGCAGAGGTTGGCAGGGGCCAGGACCACCGGCACCACCACCACCATTCTGGCGGGGAGCGCCGCGGCCGCCCCGCGCGCCGCCAGGCATATCGAGCGCCTCCTGCCCCGGCACGACGATTTCTCCGAGCGGCACATCGGCCCGGGGGACAAAGAGAAGCGAGAGATGCTGCAGATCCTGGGACTGTCGGTGAGCCAACCCGACGGGACTTGCCCCCGGCCCGCTTTCCCGCGGCCACACGACCCTTCCGCGGGGCCCCCTTCCTCCTCTGGGCGCCAGCCTCACGCTCCCCTCTTGCCCTGATCCGCCCCCAGAGTCGCGGTTGCTTTGTTTTGTAATTCCGCTCAGTACCCACCACAACGCCTCAGCATCCCTGTCGCGTCATTTGGCCTCCTTTCACTTTAAAGAGCTTTCTTCCCCCTCCCTGCCCAGTGTCTTGAGGAGGGGGATGTAAACCCCATGTCATCCAGCGCTCCGTTAGTTGAGCTCCCACCGTCGGGAGGCGCGGAGGTTTCCCCGCGGCGCCTCTTCTTCCGCCCTTTGTCCGAGTCCGTGCCTCGGGGGGGCGGGCGGGGGGGGGGCTGCTGAGACGGAGTGGAGTTTAAACTTGGCGAGGACCCGTGTCATGCTTTGATATATCCATTGTGTTTTCAGAGTATTGATGAGCTGATCGATAAAACCATTCCTGCTAATATTCGCTTGCAGAGACCTCTGAAGATGGATGACCATATTTGTAAGTATTTTTTTCATTCCCGATAAAATTAAAAGGCCCCCCCCCCTCTGGTTTTTCATTTAATAGGCTTTATAGGGTCCAAGAGATGTATTTGCCTGTCAATAGACTGATCAGCCACTTCTGAGTATTTTCTACCTAGAAAACTCTGAAAAGTGTCCCCAGACGTCAGAACTGAGCTGAAGGCACACAATTGTTATTATTAGGTTGTTTAATAGAGGTAATTGTTAAAACCTGCAGTACAGAATTTATATGAACATGTAAAGATAACCATGTTGATTTTTAATCTGGTCCTAATGTTAAACATCTCCAAGTCTACTGTCTGTTACTTTATTTTTTTTCAGGAGGGTTGTTGTCTGCCTTGGAATATTTGACTAGGAAGGAAGATATATAAATCATTAAATAAGAAATACGGGAACTTAAGAATTGTATTTTGGGACCTTCCATAGTATTCTAGTGTGTTCGGGGCTACAGGGTATTTAAAATTACTATGATATGTCTAAATGTTTTTTTGTCCAATCTTAACTGTAATATTTATTGCACTCTTCTATAAACCAGAAGTTATCTTTTTTTTATGCCAGTATGAAACTTTGCATATTATTACATTAATGAAACCAGTCAGGAGTTGTCAATCAGAATGTGCTGGTCGAGAAAAATTATTGATAGAGGACATCAAATACTGACAGTAGAATGTTTGTTCTCATATACCAGTTTGCAGCAGCAGTAGAATACTATATGTGAAAGTTTTTTTAAAGTAATTGTTGATACACACATGAAAAACTAAAGAGACTGTGTGTGTTATTTTTATAATCGGTTTCTCTTGCCTCTGTAAAATTGTAATGCAAACACATTTTTCTGGTGGCTTACAAAAGCCGCATTTTCAACAAAAAATAGGTGGAAGTCTTTTGTTAGGACTTAAAGCATACTGAACAATCTTTCTGTAATTATTACTCCTGTAAGAACTTCTCCAGTGGGAGGTGCAGAGACACTTTAAAATAAAACTATTAATGAAGTCTCTTTGTTTTAACACACACACACACCCATTATATAAGAAAGCTAACTAATCAAAATACTTGTCCCTGGGAGATGTGTTGATGACAGACTGTTTGATAAGATTTAACTGAACAATTACACTGAGGTGATATTTTAGATTCTAGATTCCCCAAAGACCTTTGTTCCATGTGTAGTCTTCTTTATATATATATATCTATATATGTATCTATAATGACATGACTATGTCTTTGAGAACAATTCAATATATACCACATAAAGTATTTTGATTCCTTTTACTCTCCTTTTGATGCTGCTCATTACAGTTTGAGTGTAAACTTGAGGCCCTGCAGCCTCTGTTAGGTTCCTGGCCAGTTCAATCTGGTTAGTTTGTGATGACATCACAGAACAGAAGCAGCAGCTAGAATGGAGTGACCAAGAGAATGATAAAACCTGAAAAGGAGGATTCTAGGCAGAGATAACAGATTGTGATGATGGAAAGTTTGGTTTTCTTTTTCTTTTCACATTTTATATATACAGTGTGATTTAATAAACTACCGTATTTATTTCAGTTTGGGGGTCTAACAGAATTTGAAAATAACACAAATACAGATGATATTAATCTTTAAGTGAAATAATAGACAAAATCCTGTTGTGTAACTTTGCGCCTGGCATAACCCAGATTGGGCACTGGAAACATTTAATTTACAGTAATTAAAAGCTTCCTATCCTCTTATTGACTTGATAGCACACGATGATTATATACTACTTCGCTATTTTATGTTCTGTAGGGCTCCCTTTTGTTGTTTGGGAGCCTTGGGACAGGGTGCAGGGAATCCTTTAAAAGTCAAAAATCATTGCTGTGTTGGCAGCAGTGGTCCCAATCCCAGCGGCAGCAATTTTTTGCTTTTAAGGATTTCCCCCTCCTGTCCCAAGGCTCCCAAAGGCTTCCCCATGACCCCAGGGAACCTCAGAACCTAAAACAAAGGGATAGGAAGCTTTTAATTAATTAATTCACACAAATACTTGGGGCTTATCCCAGACTATTTATGATTTTAGCAACAAATACACAATGATTAATTCTTGCTAGTTACATTTGTATTCTTCCAGGGAGCTCAAAGTAGTGTACATGATTCTCTTCTTCCCCACTTTATCTTCACAGCAGACCTGTGAGGTAGAGACACAATGAGTAGCTCCAAGACACCCAGCAAATTCCATGGCTATGTGTAGTCTTGAATCTTTATTATTCTAACTGCTGTGCCACAATGGCTCTTACGGTGGTTCCTTAAGGCCACTCAGTGGCCAGAACCCTAATGAGGATTTACCCTGCTTTAAGTATCACTTTATGAACTGCAATAGCAAATTTCTGCAAATTTCTGCTAACTGAATAAGTATCACTGCATGAATTGCAGTGGCAAATTTTCTGTTAACTGAATTTCTTGTTGTGAAAGTAGCCCATGACCACTTTCATTGATTAGCCACAATTTGTCACTTACACTAGCATAAATCCCCAAAAGAATTTTTGCCACAGTAGCTTTGATGCCTGACCATAATGCCTTGAGACAAATAAGGCAATGCATGAGAAGTGGTATACAGTGGTGCCTCGCTAGACGATGTTAATCCGTTCCACGAGGATCGCTGTCTAGCGAAAACATCGTCTAGCGAAGCACGTTTTCCCATTGGAATGCATTGAAATCGCTTCAATGCGTTCCAAGGGAAAACGCAGTCGTCTTGCGAAATTTCCCATAGGGAAACCTCGTCTAGCGAGTGAGGGTCCCCATAGGAATGCACTGACAGCTGCACTGACAGCTTTTGACCACTAGTCGGCGCACTCCTATGGGGAAACCTCATCGTCTAGCGAAATTCCCCATAGGGAAACATCGTTTTGCGAAGTGCAGTAGCGCTCGCAAAAAGGCATCGTCTAGCGATTTCCTCGTCCTGCGAGGCAATCGTCTAGCGAGGCACCACTGTATCTGGGTATTTTGATGCTTATACCTTTGAAAAGATTAATCCTTTCCCAGTTGCTCTGCATATGTTCCAAAGTGGCAGGCAGTGGAAAATACATAAATGTGCACTTTTATATCTGACATCCAGTATGCTAATGATAGTACGAAATGTCAAGAAGCAGATGTTTGCTTTAGAAGCAGCTCTGTTAAAGAAAAATAGCATTTCTACAAGTATCATTGTAAACTAACATTGAAACAATGTGATTTTCCTTCGGTCTTTAATTCATTCTTCCACTTAACTAACTAGCATCATGTTAGCAGTCACAAGGCTACACATTTATTATATTTATTTAGAATATTTTTACCCCACCTTTCACTTTAAAAGGACCCAGGGTGGCTAACATCTGCTGACTTAATCATATGACATTACTGACAACTGAACAATTGCGTGCTTGAAAATATTTTAAGGTATTTTCGATCATGACTTATAAAGTTTGAGCCTGGCCATGCTATAATACGTAGCAAAACATAGGAGCATTCATCAATTCTTGTTTTCTTTTTCTTTTCTTTTTTAAACTGGTAAATATAATCTAGGCAGCCCTTGCCGCATTTGCTTTGGTTTTTCATATTCAGGATGGTAAACCCTTCCTTTCCAGGACTGAACCACATAATCACAGCTATTTTAAAAACTCAGTAGAATTCAGCTGGCCCACTCCCTAACGAGGGCATTTTCTCATCACCTGTTGCAACGTACCGTAGCTCTCTTCCCATTCATGGGCGTACATGTTACAAAATCAGTTATTTCTGTATGATAAAAGAATGATATTAATATTCATACCATACTTTATGAAATATTATCCTTTTTTCTTTGTGTGCTTACTTGCTAACTCTTAAAATAAATCAACTCCACATCACTAGTATCAAGTAGTAATGTTCTGTTACAGATTGTCATTTGTTCAATGAACCTCTGAACATTTCCATTCATGGGCACAGTAAGCCTATATTGATATACTAATTTTCTAGTCCCTAAAAACTGCTATGGAGCAGTGCACCTCTGATGAAACAACACCTGCAGTTTTCCCAGTAACAGCTGGGCACCTCCAAACTTAAGTTGGTAAATTGAACTTTCCAAAAAAGCTAGTTTCACGGTGGTCTGGTATCTTACATCTTATTCTTATTTAATCTGTTTAGCATATGAGTAATGTTGATGCACTTACTATGTCAACACGTTTATACATCAGTTGAGTCTCTATACTTACTGGATCCTGTTACTGAACACTTTGTACTTCCAGGTTCCACTGGATCAGAATGATGAAAGTGATCGAGGGGGGCAAGCAAGTACTTTGGCCATTTTTAGAAAAGATCTGATACATGAATGAAACTGATTGTGCAGATGTATTGATGCTTGTGTGCACATCAGTTGAACATTTCAACCATTCATTGGCTTTGAAGAGAATGAGGTGGTCCAAGTGAGAGCCTGCTTGTGCACCAGCCACAACTGCATGCTGACCCCTTAAACTTTAAAATAAAGTTGAATTCTACCAATCAAATGTTCGACAGGAAAGGACAGATTTAGCCACTCAACTTTGGGCAGCTGATTGGTGGGATTCCAGCTTTCTTTAAAAGGCTGTATATGAACAACTCCAGCTGCCTTATTTAGCTGGTAGTCATACATGCAGCATGTATTTGGATTTCCCATCCAACTTCATGTGGATTTTTCCATCTGACTGATTATGAGTTTGGAAGCTTGCTTAAACACAGGATAAGCTCAAACTGGATTAGCATGTCATATGAATCAGCATAATTATAATGCATGTAATTAATTGTGAGTATACTGAAGTAGTGGTTATAAAAACATGCATGTTTGAATTTCTGTCAAACACACTTCATTTCAGATATGTAGAAGTACAGATGGGGCACCATTTTTTTTATACCAAAAAAGAAATATGCATTACATTCTTGATTTGTGCAGAATAATATTGAGACGTTGGTAATATTGGTGTTCCAATTTTCTTTTTCTTATTTTTGTTAATCATCAATTAAAATTTTAAAACCCAAACTGTTATAAGAGCTTTTGTTACTAAATTGTCAATTTAGTAAATAATCTACATTTTTTCTTAAATGTTTGATTGTATTCTGATAAGCTGTATTTGTGGTTTATGGAGCTGAATTGTGGTGCTGTGTGGCTAGAAAGCTCCATTAGGTCTGGACACAAATGGGCACTTTCCTGGGAAAAGTAGCATTTGTTCCTAAAGATTTGAGAATGCCAACATGGGAACTGTATGTGCAGTGCTCTCTTTTCCCCCTTGTCTTTCCTCAGTTATGTGATAACAGTTCCAAAAGATCAATGAACTCTGTTCTTGGTACATTAAGATCATTGCCTCTGATTATGTTATGCAATACTCTGTGCTAGGAGAAATGAACAAGGTCAGCAGGAGGCATTTATTCAGCAAAAAGAATTGCTAGCTAAAGTTCCAGTAAGATAGCTCAACTGTTTTCACGGTAGCAGGTTTGCTATGATGTACTTCATCTGATCTGCTGCCCTAGAAAACTGGAAGCATTAGCCTGAGTAGGATGGCTGATTTCCAAGTGTTTCTTAATGAGTGTTTACTGACCTCTCGTATTTCCAACTTTTCTGACTCTGAGTACATTGCTTCATAGTTTTGTCATTGAATGAAATGGAGGGGGAGAATCTCAAATTAATCAAATAGCTTTATAATCTATAGTGTGCCCATTTGACTCAGGCTTCCTCAGCCCAGCACCTTCCATAAGCATTGGGAGTACAACACCTATCATCCCCATAGAGCATGGTCATTGGACTTGCGTACTGGGGTGAGAACAGTTGTAATCCAGTAAATTTTGAGGGCACTATGCCAAGGTGAGAAGGTGGGGAAGGGTGATATAGAATACTCTGTGCTTATGCAGAGATGTCAGTGTTACTTGACACTGATAGATGTAATATGTTTACTGAAGATGATAGCAAGGATCTAAAGGACCATGAAGCAAATCCTGTGAATATAAAAAGGTAATATAAGGCATTTATTTGAACACCACTTTCCCATGTTATGGGACACAACAGTTCAAGCTGAGGAGGGTTTCAGAATTGGCTTCTGACATGAAATTGCAGTTAGTTGAGAAAAACAAAGATTCCATGGGATAAATACAAGCTTCTTAACTCAATGGATTCTGGTCACATCTCCCAGAAAAAAATAGTTTAATGCTTCTGTTGTGAGACCTAAAGTATGGATGCAACAGCAGAGTTACAAACTAAAACTGGGAATTCCAGTGTGGCCTGCTTCTCTGTATATGGGACAAGGAGGTTGGGTTCGACTTGGGTTTTCCTTTAGGCCAGTGGTCCCCAACCTTTTCTGAGTTGTGGACCGGTTGGGGGGTGGGGTCCATTTGTGGGGGGGGCACCCCCCATGCTCGTGGGTGGGCAGGGCGCGCTCGCAGAGGGGCACGCTTGTGCGCATGCATGGAGGGGAGGGGTGCACTGGCGTGCATGCGCGGAGGGGTGGGGCATGCTCATGTGCATGTGTGCAAGGGCAGAGCACACTCGTGGAGGGGAGGGGCGTGCTCGCACACATGCGCAGAGTGGCAGAATGCACTCATAGGCATGCGCGGAGGGGCAGAACGTGCTCATGCTGAGAGGGGCGGGATGAGGTTGCTGAGGGGAGGGGCACCCGTGCATGCGGGTGGCGGGCCGTGCGGGTGGGGTGGGTGGGGGGAGGGCATGCGAGGAGGGCAGGAGATCTGTCCTGCCATAGCCACGGACCGTCACCGGGCCGTGGACCGGGGTTTGGGGACCCCTGCTTTAGGCGACATCCCTTCTTAAGTAGATGCAGTTCCAAACAATCTCTGAATTTTGTGGTAGGTCATTTTGGAGTGTGTCCAGAGATTGGGATTAAATGAGAAATTATATTTTACAAATTTTTCAAACTTGAGTTTGATTGAAAACACTTTGAAGGGAAAATCTGCGTATCTTCTGTTCCTAGTGGTGCTTAGCTGTTTGATCAGACAGTTCCTGAACAAGTTCAGTGTGAATCTACATTAATTTTATTCCAGTCATAGCGTAAACAATCCCATGATGTTACTGAAATAATGTTGGATAAAAGTGCTGAAATACTTGCATGTAAGTGATGGTATCTTGCGGTGCAATCATGTAGTATAAATATCCATATTTAGAGTTACATGAAAATTGCACTGGATCACAATGTTAGATAACTGGTTGCACAACAGAAACCTCATGTCTAGGGCACACCGCATAGCACTTGCAGCAAGCCTGCCATTGGCAGCCTATGGCTGAGTCAGGGTCTCTCAGAAAGCATAACAGTTTGCATTCAGCACTACTTGTACAATTCTGTCTTGGTTACAGCCCTTCTGTGATTTCCCAGAAAGTACAAATGCACTAGCTTAAATCCCCAACAGGATTCTGGCCAAGATTTCAAAGAGCCTTGACTATCACCTGAAGGATTGGGCAGTTTTCTCCTCAATTATTATTGTTTTTTCACTCATCAGGTTATAAGAAGCAGATGCTGGTGGGATTTTTGTGAAACCTACCAGCAAAATATACGGAGATTGTTCAGTCAACAGCAATAAAATGTCCTTTGTAGATGTTGTATTGTGGCATAGCAGATGATGCCAGTGGATATCATGATGTAAAAGTTGTCTATGACTAAATCCACTAGGAGTGGGGCCCAAAACATTCTATACTCGTTATGGTATCACAGGCTACGATACCAGAGCATCTAAGACAGGGAATCATTATGTTTCAACAGATGACCTCCTTCCAAGAATTTTTAAAAATCTTGTTGGACAGAATCCTTTTTACTGAAGCAGTTGTGTAAGGGCAATCGTAATTCCCCCCACTCTCTGGCAGGCTTTCTGTTGCATGCGGTTGTTAAATTGGATAGCACAAAGAGAACCCTACATAAGGGTTGGGGGAACCACTGCACTTGCCTTACACACATGGTTTTTCGCCAGTTGCATTTGGGCCAGTGTGGTCCTGGAGGTTGTCTTATAGATCTCAGGGAATATAAAGCAATTGTGAATGATCTCTTTATTGTAACACAGCTTAATTTGCACCACGAATGTCAACATTGCTAGTCAGCAAAGTAAGAATGGGAGGGAGATAGTGGGTTAAAAAGACACATCGATGTTAGCAAGTCCTAAATATCATAATACCTGCAAAAGAAGATATGGGGCAAGAGGCTCATAATGTTTATTATTATTATTATTATTATTATTATTATTATTATTATTATTATTATTATTATTATTATTAGATCATTGTAAGAGTTCTTCTGTAACATTCTTTCTAATTAGGTGAAAATGAAATTCTTGAAACCTTACACAATATTGCCAGCAAGAACAAGATCTGGAGGTCCTATATTGGTATGGGATATTACAACTGTGCAGTCCCCCAGGCCATTGTGAGGAATCTGTTGGAGAATGCAGGATGGTAAAGTACTTTGTTTTCTCATTAAACACACACATTGCTGTGTAGTACGTATTGTTAATATATGGGAACACATAAGAGGCACCTGTTGTAGCACTCCTGGTGATTCAGGATGTTAATGATAGGAAAATGATGTCAAAATCAGATTTTATCAAAGGAATAGAAATCTTGTTTTTGTTCTCTCTCTCTCTCTCTCTCTCTGTGTGTGTATATATATATATTCATCATTAATAAGAACTGTATGCCAGTTTACTAGTTTTGGTAAAGGAACTAGATTTGTGTACAGGAACAGGTAAATGGTTTTCGATATTTACAGTCATTGCTATGACATTTTAATTCAGAAAATGAGAAACTTAACATTTATCTACTCAGTGCAAGTAGAAAATAATTTTGTGCAAGTGGCTGCAAGATGAAAGAGCTGTGTTGTGTCTCTGGCTGCTGCAGTTATAGTCGCCATTTAAGGCAAGCCATTTCAAACTAAGTGAAAAAGTGAAAAAGTAAACACTCTTCAGTTTCATTTCTGGTTAATATCATGGTGTGCATACTAGCTTAAGGCTAATATGGCTAATCCATAGAGTGGCGGCGGCTTCCTGTCTGCATCCTTTTATGTTATGTTCCTGCATTATCTAGTGGATGGAGGAATAATGAGCAACTGAAAGTATATATAATCCATGTCAATTCAGGGGTAAATCCCACTGAGTCCCGTAGAACCTATTCCCATATATTATAAAATTGTGGTTTAGTTACTTAGAAATACGCATTTGTGGAATATTCTACTTCAGTTGATAATGTACAAGGGAAGTGTTAGATTCTACACTCCTTCTGGTACCTGTCACTACTTTACAGTTGTTGGGCATACTTGAATTTAAGTATTCAAAATGATTCAGAAGCACGCTAGTAACTGCTCCTGATGTAACTATATGTATATCTTCTTTGGAGATACCAACACACTTGTCAAGTGTTCAGAGGAAGTATGGAAAAGTGTGGTCTGCAAAAGTACATCCCACTCAAGTACATATGTCTCCATTATTTTGTAAACATAGAAAATGTATATGGGTATGTAAAATTAATCTTTGGACGACAACAGAATTGAAAGATCAGGGCAAATGGTGTCAAAAGATCAAGGACTTTGTTCTTGTGTTAGTTCTGTATAATTTTTGCAAACAATTAACAGTTTTATCAAGCGAACAGCATGCAATGACAGATTTGGCAAGCAAAGGTTTAATTCATCTTTTAAGATTAGTTTTTGCAAGTTTTGTTTTATAGCAGCATATACAATGCATGAAATGGTGGTGGATAGTGGAGAATTGATTTATTAGTTGTCTACTTCACCACTCGAGTAATGCAGATCACAAACCAAATCCTCCACTTCTGTAAGATCGTTAAGGCCTTAATCCAAAATCAGGTAGTTACGCCACTTCCTTTTCTATGTCAGTTGAGACTCAACAGTCCCTAGCCATTAAATTGGTTTCTAAACGTTTTAGTTTAAACTGAGAAGCAATTTTCAAACAAATTATTTTATTTCTGGTTGTTAGTGAATTCATATGCATTCAGTTTACATGAATCTGACTTATGAAAACATGGTAGTTCTAGTCAAGCTTTTAAGAAAATACGGTTTATGTTGTTTTACTCGTATATTCAGCTAGTTGTATATGTGGCTTTCAAAGCAGATACTGGAAAACAATGGGTTTGCATGAATCTGCTCTTTATTTCCTTTCCTGTTATGTTCGGTTTTTAGAGAAAAACAAAATTGATGCCATTCAGTAGTATTATAGTGAAATCTTTTTATTAAAATAAATGAGCTAAAATACCTTGTAAAATTCCCACAGTCTGATAGTGGGTGGTAATTTGCTTGAAACAGCTAATTTTCTAAATGTGAACCAAATGTGAAATTTTCTAAATGTGAACCAAAATGGCTTTTGTACCTTTCAAGTATTTGTGACGTTTACCCCGTGGCCCCTGCTTGTTTCACCAAACCCAGAGCTCACAACACGCCTCTTGACACGCTGCCACCACCTCTTGATTTCTTTATCAACTTATATTTCTTATGAAAGACTAAGGTCCATCCAGTACTGACTTTTTAAGAGAAACAGGTTTATTGATTACACGTGGTTTCAGGAATAATTCTTAAGCACATTCTTAAAGTTCCACAAAGCTTCAATATTTTTCTTTAATCTCTTCTATATTAATTACCACAGGTCACACTCTAACTAATCACTGACTAATCACTCCTTAAACACTCTGCCTCAAAACCCCAAAACTATCCTCCTCTCTCGCTCTCTCAGACTCAGACTCTGACTCTGACTGAACTCCTCTCTCCCAGGCTCCGTCTCTTCAGCAGCCCCTTTGGCTCCGCCTCACAACCACATTACCATACAACTTATGAATAATGCATAACTTATAATGCATAACTTAGGGTGGACACCACAGTATTTAAAACTGCATTTTAAAGAGAGGCTTTTAGAATGTCTCAGAGTTTTTGTCCTTGGACAATATGGTACTTCTCTTTTTACATTCGGCATAAGTGTGTAGATCAAAATGGCTTAAAATCTAAATTGAATTGTTTGGCTCACTAACCTACAATCAGCTGTTAAATGTGTGACATTATGAGGCTATGTTAGGCTGCACACATTTTTGTGCCTATGCTTCCTGACTGTTTTCACAATGTCTGCTGTGGTGTTGCCCTAGAAACCAAGCTAATTAATTCAAATGACGTGACAGGAACATCAATGAATAGGCAGACAATAGAAAGAATGTTTGGCTTCTTGAGTGAGTTGACAATAAGTCTAGACTTAACCCACGAAATCTAGTTTGTCCTAGCAGTATTTACCTGTATGATGTTTATTTACATTTATAATAATATTACTGTAAGAGATTTCTTAAAGTGTGTGCAATGCCGTATGTTTTAGTTGCATTGGATTATGCTACACTTCTTAAAGGCAGAACAAGGGATTGCTCTCCTAACAGAGATGACGAGATAATCCTGAAATGTGAAATTTACATGTATTTAATAGAGACATTCAGTAACAATATAAATATTGAGATGGGGTGGAAGAAGAACTTACATGGATAATATTAGTGTGAGTGTAAATTTGTCATAGCTGTGGCCCAGATCCTTGCAGCAGGACTTTCTGTGACCTGCACTGTTCCTTTTCATTCAAGCTAGAAGTTGTGAAGGGTTCGCTTCTGCTTTTGAAAAACTTTTACCTTCTTTGGCTTTTTGTTTTTGCTAAAACAAGGCCCACTGGGGCTGCATGTCTTGCTTAAAGTAGAATTGCACTTTCTGGTACATTTGGGGAACTTGATTCACTTCATTTTCACAACAGCAAAAGGCCTGTTGGGCGCGAGAACACACAAAAATGGGGGTGGGCCTGTGTATTGTCCCAGAACCGGTATAGGAAGGTTAATTTTTTCTTTCACTCAAGAAAGAAAATAATTGCTTTCTCTCTAGTCCAGAAAGTAATTATGATGTTAGAAAAATGTATGATTTCAAAGATTTTATTCATCATGAATGAGTTTATTTAAAATCATGCTATTTCTTAGTGATTTCTTCATTTAAATGTATATATTCTAGCCAGCTAGCAATGCCATTGTGGTGGTTCTCATCAAGGGCAAGTAATAAATATTACTGTAAAACCAAGTAATAAAAAGGCCAAAATAGAATCAAGATGTAAAAATATTAGAATGTTAAGCTATTAGAGTGATGCCGAGAGCCAGATATAAAATCTGGGAAAAGTGTGGTCTGCAGTTAAGACTCCCCTGCCCTTAATTGCAGCCTTAACAGTGTCCTCCAGGGCTACCCAGAAGGGTTGAGACTCTTCAAGTCTCAAGTTTGCTGCCAATCGTTGATGAAAAATCATTAAATCTGTATATGAACCTTAGGAAGACACCAAGCAAGCCTTTTTGTCAGTGTGAATTTAAACAGGCCATCTTCTCTTCCCATCTTCTTTCCAAGCATTTCCACAGCATTTATTTCTTAGACCTTAACTGTTGTTTGTAGGGGAATAAGCCTTTAGTTCTTTTAAGAGCTTAAGTTTTAATTGATTAAGCAGCTTAAGTCTTGGGGATTGTTAACTATCAGAGAGTCACAGATTTACAGTTCTGTGGTTCTGTTAGATGAATGTGCCCAAAGGAATAAATTTGATTTTTACACATTGGCTGAAATCCTGTTGCAAAGTTATGCAAAAGGTATAACTTTTAGATATGATTTGTCGTACATTAATAAATTTTCTTGGGCATTATCTGTTCCACTCCAACAACACAAGAGGCGACTCTACACATGGACATCACCAGATGGGCAATACCAAAATCAGATTGATTATATTCTCTGCAGCCAAAGATGAAGAAGCTCTATACAGTCAGCAAAAACAAGACCTGGAGCTGATCATCAGTTTCTTATAGCAAAACCCAAGCTTAAACTGAAGAAAGTAGGAAAAACCACTGGGCTAGTCAGGTACAATCTAAACCAAATCCCTTTGCCTCCCAACCCCGGAATAAAGACGCGAGACAAGTAATATGGATTAAAATACGGGCCACGCTTTATTGATAATTATTCAGAAGAAATTTGCCAATCAATTGGCAAAGGGGGGCCTTCTGTAGTGCGGAAACAGATAAATCAGTAATCATATGGGCGAGTCCCCGGCCCCAGGTTCTCGCGGTCTTAAGGACAGCAGGAACCCGGCTGGCCGCTAATAAACACCCCCAGACCTCGAGCCATCTTTACTTGATGACTGTTGATCCGGAAGTGGCCCAGCGCATCTTTCCCGCCCGGGTGCTGTAATCGCTGTTAGCTTATCTGATCCGATGCGCTGTTAGCTTACCTGATCTTAAAGTGGGACTCACCGAGAAATACCTGTTTTTTCCGCACTACCCGCTACAGCATAGGGACTAGCTACGCTATGTCCCATGCCCGCCATCGAGCCGCTCGAGCTCAACACGCAGACCCCCCTGGATGTCTTCTAGGAAGACATCCAAACCCAAATCGGACAGATGGACTCCATCGTTCCGAAAAAACTCAGGCCTATCCATCCGGATCCTTTGGTGACCAATCACCGATCCAAGGCCACTGCAGATTGCTCTGCAGACCTCACGGTTAACACTCCTCCTGGCCGTGTTAACATTGAGGAAAAACCAGGCGTCTCTCCACGCCAAACGTGGCACAGTCGTGGACCACACAATTCTCATCACAGGGTACCTGGTCTTCAGCCACTTCAGGTCCCAAACAATGTCGAAAACCAGCGCCTTACCGGGATGCCGGGCTAAATCATTACCGCCGAGATGCACAACCATTATATCTGGTGGCGCCTGCCCAAAGGCCGCCAACCTACACAGTTGGATCCATTGCATGCCTCGGAGTCCTCTCCATGTGACTTGTGCGCCGGCCCCGAGGCCCAGGTCACTCCCCCATGGGGATGCAGCGGCACAATGCCCTGCCCAGTGGACATAGCTATGTCCGATAATCACAATATGTTGTCGCCTCACCGACCTAATGGGACCTGTGGAGACACAACACCAGGCCCCTGCCTATACGTTAGGCAATGCTCTCACATATTTACAATAGCTAGCCGATGACCACCTGCCTAATCTCTTGATCTCTTCCGAACTGTACCCCATAGCAGCTGCTGTGGAAGCTGCTCCAATTCTAAACGAGTGAGTGCCAAATCTCATACCCATTACTCCTACTCTATTTAATGCTAGGTCTGTTAGTTTCCAGAACTGATACTTCGTCAGAGGCGACCCATCAGTATGCTGGAAAAAATATCCTGGGCATTGCCCTCTCACCTTCAGATATGCCTGTATAGCTCTTATGGGGCAGATGTTCCTAATGCTGCATTGCCCTAATGTAATCTGAGCACCCTTGCCCCATTGATCAGCCTTGGATCGCCGAATGAGTTATTTGCACCCTTCCATCCTCCATTTTAATATCCTGCCATTGCAGGGCTATTCTGGACTTATCCTCCTTTCCAGACGCAACTACTTCGCTAATTCTAAAGGCCCCAAAGAAGGTCAGCAAAGACGCTGCCTCAAAAAGGGCCTTTTCGTAAGGATCTTTACATAAGAGTGCCCACTGATTATAGATGCGCTCCAACAGATATGGTGAAATAGGAACCCTAGAATCCTGACTCCTTCCTCTCTCCTTGGACCACCCTTCTAACATATTTCTAATGCGGTAGTCCCCTGTATGATCCCTAAAGCCATTGATCTTTGCGTAATAAGCTAATGCAGACAGCCTACCCTGAATGGTTCCCGGTGCCAGTCCTTTCCTATTCAAGTGCACCATGAATTGCTGTAAATGTTCAACCGGAGCCGGCCGTTCTGGCTCAAGGTTAAACATTTTCCTGAATTCCTGAAACTCCATACTCACGGATGCATAACCCTTCCTGGTCCTTGGAGCCAGGGCCAAACCTATCGCTCTTGATGCATCCTCTTGCCAATTTGCCAGACCTCCGGGGGCAGCACTTCGGGGAACTCCTTGGCTCCGGGGTCTAGCTCCCTGAACAGGTCCATCTGTTGGCGTGACAATGCATCAGCTATCCTGTTTTCAAGACCTGGCACGTGTCGGGCGTGCACCAACACATTAAATTGCAACGCCCGTAATGTGAATGCCCTGACCAGTGTCATGACTCATTCTGAGTGCGACGTGAGGTTGTTTATAATGTAAACCACCGCCAGATTGTCGCACCAGAAACGGACTACTGAGTTTGACCACTCTTCGGCCAAAGCCAAAGGGCGCCAACTATTGGGAAGAATTCTAAAAATGTCAAGTCCCTAGTAATGCCCCTAGTGTGCCATTCTTCGGGCCAGGTGCCCGCGCACCACCTTCCTCTAAAGTAAATGCCGAATCCCAGAGATCCGGCAGCATCTGAATGTACCTGGAAATCTGCTTTTAGCCCGATTTCCCCTCTCCAAAAGGAAATACCATTAAAATTCTCCAGAAACTTACTCCATACCCGTAAATCTTCCCTCATACCTTGGGTAACCCTGGTCCTGTGCCACGGTCGGTGAAGACCCTGCATGGCAGTGCACAGTCGCCTAAGGAATGGACGCCCCGGGGCCACAACTCTACATGCAAAATTTAAATGTCCTACTATTTGCTGAAGATCCCTCAGGGTCACCTTACTCTTCTGCAAGAGCGTTGCTATCCTATTCCTAAGATCCTCTAACTTATTATCAGGCAGCCTTGATGCCTGCTGGATTGTGTCCAGTTCAATACCTAAAAAGGTGAGTGATGTCATAGGCCCCTCAGTTTTTTCTTCAGCTAGTGGTAATCCTAACTGCTTTACTAATACCTGAAATTGCTTTAGTATGAAACTACACCTTCCTGTGTTCTGTTTCCCACAGAAAAGGTAGTCATCGAGATAATGGGCCATAGACCTACAGCCCGTCAAACTCTTGAGTTTCCATTTGATAAATGTGCTAAACTTCTCAAAAGCAGCACAAGATATCGAACAACCCGTTGGTAAGGCCCTATCTATATAAAAGGATCCCTGAAACTGGAATCCTAACAGGTTAAAGTCACTAGGGTGAACGGGTAAAAGACGAAACGCTGATTTAATGTCACATTTTGCCATTTCTGCCCCCACCCCACATCTCTTGACCATACGCACCGCCTTGTCCAAAGAAGTGTATCTTACTGAACACAACTCTGGAGGGATAGCCTCATTGACTGATGCTCCCTCTGGAAAAGAGAGGTGGTGAATAAGCCTAAACTCACCTTGTGCCTTTTTGGGCACGATGCCCAATAGTGAAATCCTCAAATTCTGGATAGTTGGCGTTGGGAAGGGGCCGAGGACCCTTCCTTCAGTCACCTCGTCTATTTTTCTCTGCACCACTACTTCCATTCCCCGCACTGAAAGGAAGTTTTGCGCAAAGTATGCACTGCGCTCTCCTAATGATGGAATATGGAAACCATATTTAAATCCTTCTAACAAATATTTGGCATCTTTCCTATTCGGATAATGCCCTAGCCAGGCTTCTAATACCTCTACTCTAATTGGGCTGGGCCCCTTTACCAGGCGTGCCCCCACCACTGTTGGGCTTTCCCCCCCCCCCCCCAGTGCCTTTATTTTGCTTCTGGGCTCCGGCTCTAAAACATGTAGCGTTGGGGTGGCGACCCCCGCATGTGTTACATTCATGTTTAAAATAACAGGGCCTTTTAGTACAAAATCCTTTTGAATTGTATTCCCAACAATACATGCGGGGTTGAACGGCCTGCCCCGCTGTAAAGCGGGGATTTTGACCAGGGACAGCTTTCTTATTTAAGTGTCCACTATCAAAGCGCTCCCCTGCGTTTGGTCTAGCCGGTGTCATATGTTGTAGCCACAATCCAGGCTGTGGCTCATCCCAACGCATGTTGGGGTGGATTGCACTTCGCATCTGGAATGCTTGGTCATAGTGAAGCCATGCCATGCCAGCAAAATCCATATACGCCCTGTATATGGTGTCCAAATATTGAAAAAGAGACTGAGCCCTCCATGGTTGGGCTTTGACTATGACTCCCGCATATATTAAAAAACCCGGGAGCCAATTAGCCCAATTGCTTTCTGGCTTCTTTCTCCTCATCCTCTCTTTTTCCTTTTTGTCCTCCTTGTCTAACTCCTTCTTTTCCACATTTCTATTAAGCAATTCGAATAAATCAACATACTTACCCTGCCATTTTTTCTCTTTAGTCGCCGGGGTGAGGTGATCCCCCAGCGGCATAGAGTAGTCCCCATATGGGAGGGCGCATAACGGTACCGTGTTGTAGCCCGTGTTGGCTACAGAAGGGTAAGGACACTCACCAGCACTGGCCGGGGTGCCCTGACTTGCTAGCGCTACATTGGGATATGACATCCCCCAGCCGCTGAATTGTGGCACGGCATAAGGCCAAGATGTGCCAGGCGGCCCCATATTCTGTGTGTTGACAGCTGTAAGTGTTGTGGGTGCAAATTGACCACCGCCGGCCCAAGGCCATGCGGGGGTCGGTGTGTAGGTGCCGGGAGAAATGTTCCACTCACCCGAGGATGTTGATGCTAAGCTAGGACCCTCCACAGCGTGTTGACTGTCAGGACAGACTTCCACTACATCCTCCTGTACTTCCTGGCACTCGATATTTGATGTAGTCGTCGCTGACAATGAGGATCTGCTGCTCCTTTCGGAACGCCTAGGTTTAGGCGTAGACGACGCACCCTCAGCCTCGGTCCTGTCGGTCTCTCCAGGTACCCGCTCGGCCTCGATAACATTAAAACGATCCATTAAGTCCTGAGCTAAGGCCTTAAGCTTAGCCCTACGATGACTTTTAGAATCCCTACTAGATCTATGAGGTTGCACCTCCCCTGGCTGAGGTGTTTGTCTAGCAATTCTCTCAGCCTGAAGGGCTGAAATTTTTTCCTGGAGTTCTTTCCAGAAAGATTCCTCGTCAGAGGAAGATTGAGGTGGGGACACCTGTGGCGCCGGCCTTTTCTTGGCTGGTTGTTTTCCTTTTTTGTTGCCCGTGCCCTTCCTTGACGCCATTACGTATAAGGTCTACTGGTCCTTAGGAACACTGTTTCAGCAGTGAATGTAGCTATTAAACCACTTAACAGAACCAAAAATTTTAAATTACTTTCTGAGTTACTAACTAATTACTTTGTGAGTTACTTAATAACAAATTAAGTAACTTTCCCAATTACTCAATAACTAATTACTTTACAATTACTTGCTAACAGCTTAGCTTACCTAGTATCAGTGCAGTTCCCTGCTATGTTAACCAAAAAACCCCTACTTTATTGCCAGAACAGTTCCCAATGCACCAGCACACTACTGAAGGAAACAAATCCTTATTTAATTAGATATGTAATTAATAATGTAAATCTATCCTATTTAATTACTATAAATTAATTAGCCAATCAACTATAAAATTCCACAGATTATTACTCACCTGTTACAATCAATTATCAATCACGTTTCAGACTATTAAATTAACTATCGATTAAATTAAATTAAATTAATTGAATAATTATCCCCCCACTCTAAATAATTGGATTCAATTAAGCCTCGTTAATACTATTAATTATTAACTATGATTAAAAGCGTATCTATAAATATCTATTTACTATAACTATTGTATATAACCACACCAATTCACAACCCAAGATAAACCAAACCGAGTCCCAATTAAATATTAAATAAATTTAAATAAATCTACCCGTGGGCGGGAAGCCAGGAATGGTGTGGGGGGGGGGGGTAATACGCAGCTTAAAACAACGGCGGGCCAACTGCTGCACTCCGCAGAACCGTGAGGCAAAACGAACGGCCAAAGGTAGGGGGTGCGTACTAACTCCGCTTACAGCCCACCCCCCTCGAGCCCAAAAAATCACTCTGTCCTATCCACACCCCGATGTCCAGTTAAACCACCCCGACTTCAAATAAAATTATACCCCACAATGATTAAACAGGACACCAATAAAACAGAGAATGCTCGCGCCTAGGCGCGCGGGCGCGATCGCGTCGCCGCTGCCGCCCGCAAACCCCCTAACACCCTTTACTAAACAAATAAGAAATAAAAAATTCCCTTCAACAAATCAATTTAAAGAAATAAAACAGAAGACCAGCGGACTCTCAACCCTGGGAGGGAGCTGAAGCTGCCCTCCCATCCTCTGAAGCAACCGATCCTTGCTGACGCAGCCAGAAAATATCGCCAAGCGGCAAAGACCTCCTTCTCACAGAATGCTTGAGAAAGAAGAGGACGGTTAGCGAGGAGAACGCCCCTTATATAGCCAGGGGTGTTCTCCCGCTCTTCAAACAATTCTCGTGAGACCCTAAAAGGCCTCACGCCATCAGTGGGAGGGGGGGGGGCAAAGCTTAGTCACACTGCCCAAAGCCTCGTTGGCTTGGCAGCGACTTCGTCATATGAATACACAGTGGAAGCGAAGAACAGATTTAAGGAACTAGATTTGGTGGACAGAGTGCCTGAAGAACTATGGATGGAGGCTCGTAACATTGTACAGGAGGCAGCAACAAAAACCATCCCAAAGAAAAGGAAATGCAAGAAAGCAAAGTGGCTGTCCAACGAGGCCTTACAAATAGCAGAGAAGAGAAGGGAAACAAAATGCAAGGGAGATAGGCAAAGTTACAGAAAAATGAATGCGGACTTCCAAAGAATAGCAAGGAGAGACAAGAGGGCCTTCTTAAATGAACAGTGCAAAGAAATAGAGGAAAAGAATAGAAAGGGGAAAACCAGAGATCTGTTCAAGAAAATTGGAGATATTAAAGGAACATTTTGTGCAAAGATGGACATGATAAAGGACAAAAATGGTAGGGATCTAACAGAAGCAGAAGACATCAAGAAGAGGTGGCAAGAATACACAGAGGAATTATACCAGAAAGATCTGGATGTCCCGGACAACCCAGAGAGTGTGGTTGCTGACCTTGAACCTCTTAATGAGGGTGAAAGAAGAGAGCGCAAAAAAAAAAGCATCCTGGAGAGTGAAGTCAAGTGGGCCTTAGAAAGCATGGCTAACAACAAGGCCAGTGGAGGTGATGGTATTCCAGTGGAACTATTTAAAATCTTAAGAGATTACGCTGTTAAGGTGCTACACTCAATATGCCAGCAAATTTGGAAAACTCAGCAGTGGCCAAAGGATTGGAAAAGATTAGTCTACATCCCAATCCCAAAGAAGGGAAGTGCTAAAGAATGCTCCAACTACCGTACAATTGCACTCATTTCACACGCTAGCAAGGTTATGCTCAAAATCCTACAAGGCAGGCTTCAGCAGTATGTGGACCGAGAACTCCCAGAAGTACAAGCTGGATTTCGAAGGGGCAGAGGAACTAGAGACCAAATTGCTAACATGCGCTGGATTATGGAGAAAGCCAGAGAGTTCCAGAAAAACATCTACTTCTGCTTCATTGACTGTGCAAAAGCCTTTGACTGTGTGGACCACAGCAAACTATGGCAAGTTCTTAAAGAAATGGGAGTGCCTGACCACCTTATCCATCTCCTGTGAAGTCTATATGTGGGACAGGAAGCAACAGTTAGAACTGGATATGGAACAGCCGATTGGTTCAAAATTGGGAAAGGAGTACGACAAGGCTGTATATTGTCTCCCTGCTTATTTAATTTATATGCAGAATACATCATGCGAAAGGCTAGACTGGAGGAATCCCAAGCCAGAATTAAGCTTGCCAGAAGAAATATCAACAACCTCAGATATGCAGATGATACCACTCTGATGGCAGAAAGTGAGGAGGAATTAAAGAACCTCTTAATGAGGGTGAAAAAGGAGATCGCCAAAAATGGTCTGAAGCTCAACATCAAAAAAACCAAGATCATGGCCACTGGTCCCATCACCTCCTGGCAGATAGAAGGGGAAGATATGGAGGCAGTGACAGATTTTACTTTCTTAGGCTCCATGATCATTGCAGATGGTGACAGCAGCCACGAAATTAAAAGATGCCTGCTTCTTGGGAGGAAAGCGATGAGAAACCTAGACAGCATCTTAAAAAGCAGAGACATCACCTTGCCGACAAAGGTCCGCATAGTCAAAGCTATGGTTTTTCCAGTAGCGATGTATGGAAGTGAGAGCTGGACCATAAAGAAGGCTGACCGCCGAATAATTTATGCTTTTGAATTGTGGTGCTGGAGGAGGCTCTTGAGAGTCCCCTGGACTGCAAGGAGAACAAATCTATCAATTCTGAAGGAAATCAACCCTGAGTGCTCACTGGAAGGACAGATCCTGAAGCTGAGGCTCCAATACTTTGGCCATGTCATGAGAAGAGAAGACTCCCTGGAAAACATCCTGATGTTGGGAAAGTGTGAAGGCAAGAGGAGAAGGGGACGACAGAGGACGAGATGGTTGGACAGTGTTATTGAAGCTACCAACATGAATTTGACCCAACTCCGGGAGGCAGTGGAAGACAGGAGGGCCTAGCGTGCTCTGGTCCATGGGGTCACGAAGAGTCGGACACGACTTAACAACTAAACAACAACAACAATCTGTTGCACGTTGATTTCATACAGGATTTTTGATATAGGATTTCAGCCAGTGAAAGGTATTAAGTCTTAAATCATAAACTTTATTTATTGAGTAGATACTGAAAAACTGTAATAACTTTTTTAAAAGTTAAGAAAGAAATTGGCTAATGAATCATTTTAGCCATGCCTTTTTCCACCTTAGCTGTTTTCACTTTGAAGTCTGGCCTCCAAGCAGCCATTCAATGTAAAAAAAATCATCCTTAGCCACACCAAGGTTGCCAGGCCCTGGCCTAAACAAAATGAATGTAATGAAATCTGAGGCCTGAAGTCTGCCAAAAGATGATAGTCTTAGCCTGGAAGGCCCCCACCAGATGACAAAATTTATATTCAGTTAGGGGATTTTCCAAACTATTTTGTGTAGCTTTGCATTCTGCTGTTCAAAGGGAGAAATTATTATTTTTAAAACCTCAAGGCATGTCAAAGCTTTTATATGTGCCTAACATAGATCTATAAATCCCAGTTAATACACTGCTAAGTGAACCAGTACAATTATTACATAACAAAGGTGAACTCCTTGCCTGTTCCTAACAGTTAACTAAAAAAATTTAAATGGCTCCTGTGACTCCTTTTTGGACGGTGAACATTACCAGCTCCATTACTAAACTGGTGTTCATAAGTTCTCTCTCAATAGACCAAAACCCCTCTGTGGCACTTAAATCAGAAAAGTTTTGATGTAGTGTTTGTTGCTGAAATTTTTCCCCCTATGTCCATGTGCAGACACTTCTTCTGAAAGCAAGCATTTGTTTCGTGTAGAAGATGCACTAAAACTAACCATACTTTGCAAATCCATTGTCTCCTGTGGCAAGCTGCTTGGGTGTTTTGGCTAACTAGAGTGAAACTTCATGTTTTGATATCACATTTATGCAGCCACAAGAGGATGCAGTAGGTTGCATTCTAGTTTATTTCAGCCAGGAATTGTGTATGTTTCTGTTCATTCAGTCAAAGTAAAAAAAAATAATCATAACAATGGGATGATACCAAGCAGAAAATCTTAAATGGATCAAATGAGTTAACCTGAACATTTTTAGCAGGAACTGCAATAGCTGTTAGGGGAAAATAGGCACGAAGGATGGCAATTATTTCTCAGGAGCAAATAGTTTCCTGTTCTTAGAGTTAAGTCACATTTATATTGCATGTTTTGCTTGTAAAATACTATGAACATAGAGCAAAGTCAAATGACATTTGCCTACCCTGCTCACAGAGCGGGATAGCAATTGCAGGGGGCTCTGGGACCAGATTAGGGTGTGTGTGTGTCAGCCATTGTTTTCAGCCATTAAAAAAAAGTAAACCGTAAATGCTTGGATTGCCACTTCCAGATTTGCTTTATCACAGCAAAACTGGGAGGTAGAGGGCCCTAGAGGAGCTCCTGAAACCCCCAGAGTGAAAGTTCAGTCTTCTGGACACATTCAGGAGCATAAATATGCTAAATAGATTTTTTTAAAAAAAATGGGGAGTTGTGGGGTAGCATTGCAGGCCGTAAGGTAAACAGCTATGACATTGTGAAATGTGTAGTTGTTTTTGCATTCTTTGGACAGGTACAACATAGATTAATGTTATTTTTAATAGGATTACTCAGTATACTCCTTACCAGCCAGAGGTCTCTCAAGGAAGGCTGGAGAGTTTACTGAATTACCAGACTATGGTCTGTGACATCACAGGAATGGATGTGTCCAATGCTTCATTGCTGGATGAAGGAACAGCTGCAGCAGAAGCTATGCAGTTATGCCACAGGTAATACACTCAAATAAAAAATAATTTGAATACTCTTTTTATTTATGAAGTAGCTCAGGAGCTAAGTGTTGTAGTTTGTGTTCAAGAAGCACTTCCCACAGACCTCTAATTTAAAAGATAACACAAAGAAAAGAAGAGTTACAGAAGAAGAAATGAATTCTGAGTTGAATAAATCATAACAGAGTGAACATAAGGAGGAGTACCTTGCTGGTTCAGACCAAGATCCGTCTAGTCCAGCACCATGTTTCTTCTTTGTGAGCTTTGTGTATGCATAGCAGTGGGCTAACTGCGCATGTGCAGTCCATCTTGGAACTTTCCAGAGCTGATCTAAGGTGTTTGGGCAGGAGCTCTGCCCTTTTCTGAGGGTGTGGCCTGCCCATTACATCCTGTTCCCCTCAGTTTCTTTTCATCCACCATGCAGTGCAGACGTTGGAGAACCTCCCTTTCCTTGGCATTGCATGGCCCTCAACCTTTTAAGAAATGTGTAACTTGTCCTGCAAAAATCATCTTATTGGATGGCTATTCCAAATGCTTAGTGTGTCTTGGAGGGAGTCACAACACTCAGAACTGTAAACATTATAAGGTCTTTACTCCTCAGGGCTGGAAACATTGGGAGGCCAGACTCTGAAAGATTCTCAGTGACAGAGCAATTTTATAATCGGATTCCCTAATCTGTCACCTGTTTCAGTCCATTCCAATTACTTTGAAAAAAAAATCAGGATGACCACCTATGGCATAAACATTGGCAACTTTGTCAAAACCTCTATAACTGGACTGAGTTCCCTTGGTACTAAACTTGGCAATGCTATCTCTATCAGCCCTTCTGAAAGAGAAGGTTATCGAGGTCTGCCATTACCATATCAGACACTTTACCGGTGCTGTTGGCCTCAGTGACTACAAGGCCGACATTGGAATCGACTGCCACTTAAGGTGCTTTTCCAATACCGGTCATGACATCAACCCACCAACTTGCCTGGTCTGCACCGGCATCAACCATTCCAGTTTCAATGTAGCAGCTCCTCCCAACAGGGCTTCCATTATTAGCACAATCCTATTTACTAGCATGCCTTGTACCCAACTGACCTGTTCAACAGATGCCAGCCTTGGTACCACCACAGCAAATGCACAGGTCATAAGGACTCCTACGATTCCAGTTCCTCTTTTGATTTGGGCATCCCATCCCAAACCTCACATGATCTGTCTTTTTGCTGACCAACTTCTATGCATGGCAGCAGTTCTTGAACTTGATGTCCAGACCCCACTGGAACAAGTCACTGACTCCATATTTCACAGAGTTCAGGCTCAGTTTGCTTGTCCAGGAGCAATACCCATACTCCCCTCTCTTCTGCACCTGACATAACAATCACAGAGGTACCTTTCGTCAGTTCCCTCTGCTTCAAAGAAACTTGAGCATCTTTATAGAGTTCAAGAGATTGGTTGTCGATTTCTTTTTAAACACCCCACACTTAATTGAATATAATTGTGGATGCCTTGCAGGAAAAATCCAGGTCAAAACCGGACTCAGCTCCATCCAATAAAGAGGGCAGAAAGCTGGATGCCATGGGACAGTAGCATTGCATCTCAGCCGCCTTATCCTTGAAGATTGCTAATTATCCTGCATGCATAGAAGCCTATCAGCAATATCTTTGGAAAAAAATAGTCTCTATTTTAGGGACACCTCCCTGATGATTACAGGGCTACAGTCCTCATGTTTTAAGCAGAGCCTCACTGTTTAGTGGGTCTGCAGATTACCACCACCAGGCACTTGGCCAAATGCTCTGAAATCCTTCACTTACCTCGGTCACTCTCCACTGACTTGCATGACTTTGTTCCTCTGGATTCTCTCCAGACATTCACTTCACTGTTGAGGACCTCCTGTTCAATGAGCTAGGGCTGTTTAGCAAAATGGCAAATGACAAGTTAGACCGTGAGAACCAGAGCAAAGAGACGCTGTATTGACCCCAAAGTAATGAATGCTCCTCATTGTCCATCTAAATCCTTCCCGCCCTACAATACTTACAGCACTTATAGACTGCTGCCTTTCAAACCCTTTTGACACTCATGCAGTCTGCCTGCATCTTCCATTAGATCCCACGCCGCATGGAACTGGCTGTCCTTCCATAAGAAAATGACCTCCAATCACACTTCCTGCTGGATCTGACTACCCAGCTTCCTTTGCAGATCACCTTGCCCACTTCTGTCACCTTTGGCTAGGCATTACTACTGACAACTGGGTTCTCACTATTGTCCACATGGTTATGCCCTGGAGTTCTGTACATTACCCCCTACAAATGCATCTTCAGTCACTCCACTACCCCCTGTCCTTCATGGAGAATTCTCCATTCTACTTACCAAGGGAGCTATCCAAAGAGTTCCTCCTCATTGTGCTGGATTAGGTTTCCACTCCCACTACATCACCGTTCCCAAATGGAATGATGTCCTGAGGCAATTACTGACCTCAGAAGCATGAACTCATACATACATACCAAGCATTTCCAAATGACCACCATCCAGCCCATTCTCTTTGCCACACTAGATCTTTAAGATACTTATTTTCATATTGCTATTCATTATCCTAGAAGCATTTTCTCCAGTTCATGATTGATCATCATACCTACCAATTCTATGTCCTTCTCTTTGGCCTTGCCATCACCCTGAGGGTTTTCACAATATGTCCATGTCTTTATGGCAGACCAAAAACTGAGGGGAATGGGATGGAATGGGTAGAGCACACCCTGAGAAGGGAGTGGGTCTGCCACCCAAACACCTCAGCTTAGCTCTGGAAGGTTCCTAGATGGACTGTGCATGCACAACTAGCCCCTTGATGTGAGTTCGCCAATGACCACTCGAAGAACCACAGCTACAGGTAAACAACCTGTTCTTCCGCTGTGACGACCAGTATGGTCTTAGGAAATCCACAGACAAAGCAACGTGGCAATAATCTACATACAGAGTGCATATAAATACTTTAATAATAGATTTAATTGCCCTGCAACAACTGGCAATCAGAGGCATAGAAAATGAATGTTCCCTTTGGTTATCTTTGGCTAATAGATCATAAACAGACCAAGAAGCTCTAATTATTTTTGCTTGCACAATGTAGACTGTAGAAACCTACTGGCTTATAATTAAAACTGTTTTCAACACATTTGAAGTAATTATGCTTTGTATGTGTGTGATTTTTCTCTTTCCAATAGACATAATAAGCGGAGGAAGTTTTATGTTGACGTCAGATGCCATCCTCAGACGATAGCGGTGGTGCAGACTAGAGCAAAGTAATGTTTTCTCTGAGATTTCCTTAATAGATTTCCACTATAGGGCAAAAAAAAAAAACCAACCCTCTACATCTGAATACTCTTTGAGGGTGAGGTGGTATACTAATAAGATTGAATGAATACTAAATTTGGCTATTGCTCACCTAGAAATAGTTCTTGTTTAAGTAAATTAAGGTAAATAACAAACACTCATTGTTGTATCTGTGGAAACAGCTTCTGTGAATGCACCCCCTCCCTCAACGATCTAGCAGCTCCCATGCACGAAGACCTGCTCCGGGGGGGGGGGGGGGGGAAGGCTTGGAAACTTTCCAAGCAGATTTTTCCCCACCAGAGAAACCAGGAGGGGGCACTGGGAATGTGACCTTCGACTTAGGCCCATGTTTTTTAATGTTCTGTCAGATAGTCCTACTTGTTTTTTTCTTTCTTCCTGAGTTCTGTTTAGAGGATTCTGGAGGGATTCTGTAGGAAATAGTTTGTTCTACTGATGCATTGAACTCTTGCTTTTCAGTTACACTGGCATTGTTGTTGAGCTGAAGTTGCCTCATGAGATGGACTTCAGTGGTAAAGACATCAGTGGAGTGTTGTTTCAGTACCCAGATACTGAGGGAAAAGTGGAAGACTTCAGTGAGCTGGTTGAACGAGCCCATCAGAATGGGGTAAAACAAGGCAACAATGATATCCCACAATATTTTATGTCCCCATCAAGTTTTAGTTATTGTAATGGCAGCTGTAGAACCCTGTTTTCCTGTTCAACAGATTCTTAGGGTATAGGAATTTCCATACATAGCTTCTCCATCCTGTTTAATTTCAGTAGAGGTAGCAAATCTGCAGACATATTCCTCTGTATAAGCATATCTGCTTGTCTGCGTTCAGTCAGCTGATTTCTCACAGTATAGGCCAGTATTCTGACTTGATATTTAAGACAAATTCCTCATGCTCTTCATATATGTTAGCTACAACATTACATTCTCTTGTTGTATATGAGCAATTGGGAACATGTTTGGTCCTATGTTCACAATGCACAATGAAAGCCAGCCATTAATGTTCTCTTGTGTTGCATGTGTTTTGTGTCTGACTTTTTATTTGAAAAATATTAGTGTGACTCTTAGATATTTTAGATCATTGTAGTTTGTATTATTGATTATATTGGCTTGTATAGACTGTTACTTGTAAAAGACATTGGCAACTACATTGTCCTCTTGTCTTATTTCAGACTCTCATCTGCTGTGCTACCGACTTGCTAGCTCTGTGCATTTTGAGACCTCCAGGAGAGTTTGGAATTGATGTTGCTCTGGGTAGCTCTCAGAGGTTTGGGGTACCTCTTTGTTATGGGGGGCCACATGCAGCATTTTTTGCTGTCAAGGAGAATCTGGTGAGGATGATGCCTGGAAGGATGGTGGGAGTTACAAGGTAAGCTAACTTTCAGCTGAAATTTTGAATCTGAGTGATTTCCAGGGAACTGAAGAATGTCTTGGCAGGTTTTGCAAAATTCCAACCTTCTAAGATAGTGTTTGCCACTCCTTGAGCTTTTCTCCGTCTTCTAAATCTTGCTGCAGAAAGTACTTTCACATAAAAGCAAGTCTGCTTTATTTTAATAGTGTACAGACTATGAATTAAGGAAGACTAGTTAAAGAGGATGGTATGTTTAGCCCCTCTCCACCATCTTGATATGATACAGTCTGAATGATGTCATTAGTGGAGGCAGTGAAAGAACCATCATCTTTGCTAGGCAGGTTTGGACTTCCCTGCTGCTCACATGACTTGACAGTCTTTGTAGGACCTGCCTTTATATCTTGTCTCACAGGAACATAATATGGAAGTGAGAAATTGCATCCAGTTCTTCCATTTTATTTCAAGTCATACTGAGAAAAGGATACCCTGACATGCAAATTTGTTTGATAATAGTTTAGAACAGCTCATAATACTTTTTATTTTGTTCAGGCTTACCGGCTTCACCATGCCTTTTTTTTTTTACCAGAAATGAGTGCCGGTTATCTTTTTATCAGAAGCAGACTGCCTCTTTGTCTTAGATTTAATAAGGGGACAATCTTTTCTTGTGTTGCTCAAGGGATGCTAATGGAAAAGAAGTGTATCGGCTTGCTTTGCAAACCCGAGAACAGCATATCAGGAGGGATAAGGCTACAAGCAACATCTGCACCGCACAGGTGAACCTTTGTACAGTGTTTTATGGGAAGGATGATTTCAAAGTGGTGATCCACGATACTAAAGTAGCTGACAGTCCTTAGAATTTATATGCCACCAGTCATAACTTTGGCAAGAAAAGACTTTATTCTGAATGCATTGGGCTACTTCAGAAACTGGTTGGATATGTTTGCGTTACCCTAAAAAGGTGAAGCCTTGTAATAAAATCCACTTATTCATCTACGATCTGAATCAAACACGTGTTATCCACACCATGTTCAGAGTGGCCAACAATGGTGCCAAGACATGTCTTGATCCTCTGCCCTTGCTGGGGAACTGGCTCATGACAGTCCTTGCCTTGTGTGCTGCATTAAGTAGGCTTCATCTTGGAGACTAGCAACCTGTGGAGGGTGGGGAGTGATTTCCCTGGTTCCACAAAATAAGCAGCTCTGGAACTGAAAAGCCACTGTGTTATCATTCTGCTTCCAGCATTCAACTAAGCCACTGGTTTTCCAGCTAGGAAGCAGTAAGTAGATCAGGGGTGGGCAAAGTGTGGTCCCGGGGCTATAAGCAACTGCTCTAAGCCCTTCTCCAGTCTCCCTGTTTTTATGGCCAAGGGAGGGAGGGGAGGAAGGAAGGAGAATTGCAGCTTCTGAAAGTTTTCAGGAATGATAACTCACCTAAAATAGGTACTGAACTTGTTAAACACCCCCTACCCCAAATACCCATTTTTCAAAACTAAAAGTGGACCCCTAGCCACTTCCAATTTCATTTTTGACAGGGGGGGCATTTTGAGCAGTTTGTACAGCTCCTGGAGGGTCCCAAGGGCAGAAAATGGGCCCCCCAGTCACACTGGAATAACCCACCCCTGCCCTGAAGGCTTGCTTGGTGCAGCCACAGTGTAGCATAGGGAAATCAAGATCCTTCTTGCTGCGAAGGTGGGCACAAGCACTTCTGACTGGGCAGATTCTGCAGTTGCTCCTCTCCTCAGGCACCAGCGCCTCCATGTCTTCCTTTCTATACTCCATTGCCAATGACAGTGTGGTTGTTCTATTATGTAACTATTTGCATTAGTAAAATATTTGGATATTTGTCCCATCATGCCAAAATGCCTCCCCTGAGGAAAAAGAAAAAAGAAAGTGGAAATGACTCAGTTCAACAGCCAGTTTTGAAAAATGGCATTTTAGGAAGTTAGAAAAAAGTGTAACCTTTTGTACATTTACTTTCGGGAGCTTTAAATGATTATATCGCTACTGTGACATTTCAGACATGTCATTATAACCTGTAGTTGTGTAGACTAATCAGGACATTCTTGAAAAGGCAATGTTCAAAGTTTTTAAAGTTCTGTTTTTAAAATCCATTTACATTAACAGATTAGCTTGCTTACTTGTTCTCCCGCCTTCATGCCTTGTAGGCCCTTCTAGCTAATATGGCTGCCATGTTTGGAATCTATCATGGTGCTCATGGATTAAAGCATATTGCGAAGCGGGTACATAATGCCACTCTAATCTTAGCTGAAGGTGAGTGTCTATTCAATGGTTGTATGAAGATGATGCTTTAGAAATTTAAATCTTCCCTGCAGAAGCTCAACTTGTATTACAGTAAATTGGGAAAGTGTTCATTGGAAGAGTCACTGCCACTCTTGGAGAATGTGAAAACAATTGGGAGCAAGGAAAATGTAGCAATGCACAAGACAGATATGGTCGCTACTGTGACCAGATGTGAACAAATTTAGGTAACTGTTATAATACCATCACTCAGTGCGGAGTAATCCTGGCATAGTTGTTAATAAAATAACAGCAACTGACAGATACATGGGCATAGAATCTGCAGAACCTTACAGAAAAGGGATCTGCCAGTGGAACAAAGAGTTCACATATTGTTTCTGCTAGGCCTGAAGAGAGCTGGTCATAAACTCCAACATGACCTGTTTTTTGATACCTTGAAAATCCAGTGTGGATGTGACACCCGAGAAGTCTTGCACAGGGCATCCCAGAGGAAGATAAACCTGCGGATTTACAGTGATGGCACAGTAAGTAGTAATTGAAGTATATCCTAGGAGATGTTCCTCCTGCTTTTGCTTAGTCTTCCAGAGCTTGGAAAGTTAAATTTTAGATGCATTTTTTTCACAAGCCCCCTCCCCTGAAACAGTGATTCATAATCACTGTTACTTGTCCATTACCTTTTTTGAGGACAAAAAGGTGAGAAAGTGGCCTAAATTTCGGGTGGGGGTGGGGGACAGACCCACAACTATCCTGGGAGACTATTTCTAGACCTCAGACGTTTAGTGAAAAAAGTGATGAGCAGATGTTGCTGGTCAGATATAAATCAGTTACGACGCCCTCAGTCACATCTTTTAATATATAGGGCCACTCTTTAATCCCTTGTTACTCTCAAAAGTTAATTGTTAAAAATGTAACCCATTATCTCCAGCTCTATCTTCTTCATGCATAAACTAGATCTGGGCACTGGAAATCATTCGCTTCAGTAAATAGGATGTTTTCTACTCCCCCATTTCCGGTCCCAAGGCTCCCTGGGGTTCCCTTTTTCCCCAGAGCAAGCCTGTGGAAGCTTCAGGACACTGTGTGTATGTGTGTGCCCTTTAATTGCCAAAAAACACTTCCAGATTGCCATCTCTGGGAATGGAACTGGTAGCAGTGATCTGATGGCAATTTCTTACTATCGCAGGCCTCCTCCCTCTGTCCCAAGGCTCCCAAAGGCTTCCCTTGGAGATAAGGGAGCTTTGGAACCCGAAAGGGGGTGAGGAAGCATTAGATTTGCATAAACTAGTGATTTCCAGTACCCAGATATGGTTTATGTGGGCATACCTACACCAGCAGAATTTTGCCCAGTGTTGCAGATTCTTCTGAGTATAATCCATAGGTGGAGTTTTACGGAATCCTGGAGAGTGGAGTGGCACCGACATCCAACTTTTCTGTCTTTTCATTGTGTGTTCATATTCACAGAGTTGATTTTCATTCAAGCTCAGACATAATATTATATGCATGCTTTGTAGAAATTATTTAGCACACAATTCTGTCAGGCCTGTTTAATGATAGGGCTATTAAATATAACTTGAGAGAATATCCCCCCCCCCCCTCAAAAAAAAGTATAGCAGTTTCCTAGCTATATGTTTTTGTTTGGTTTGAGCATAATGGATAAAAAATTATGAACTCATCCAAACAACATAGTGCACATTATGTACAACATTCAATTACTATAAATTAAGACTATGTCCATAATATAAGCTTCATTTTGAAAGTGTCTTAATGGGCAGGTATTTTACATATTGCTCTTACATTTTAGTTTGAGCTTATTGCAGGTTGTGCAGCACTTCTGTACTGATGAACCAGGGTTTTGTTTTTTTCCCTTCTTTTCTTCCAACTGTCAATAGCTTGGAGTATCTCTTGATGAAACTGTAACCGAAAAAGACCTTGATGACTTGTTGTGGATCTTTGGCTGTGAATCGTCGGCTGTAAGTCAATCAGGGATTAGTGAGATCATCACACTTCCTTCATGTGTTCAGTTAGCTTACATACACAGGGCATAATCACATCTACCCTAGCCATGGCACTCCTTTGTGAACTTTTCTCCCATTCCTTCATCACGTACAGATGTGCATGCATGCAAGGGCAGATCCAGCATGCTTACTTTCTGTAGCATTTTTTTCACCAAAAGGATCTCTGGTCCGATAGCCTCATCTGTTGAGGAGGAATTTTTAATCTGTTATAAACCAGCTTGGAAAGCATTTGATCAAAAGGTGGGATAGAAAAATCTTACCATAAATACAATTGAACTCCATATCCTTCACCTAGCTCTAGTAGTCATATGAATTTTGGCTTCCTTTTTAATTTTATTACAAACATATTTTGTCCCTTCAGCAAAAAGTATAACTGGAATTTCTTCTTTCTGTTATTATGGATTTCATGGTCTGAAAGCCTAATAGAACAGTCCTCTGGATCTGGTCTTAAATTGCTTTAAAGTTCAATCGAATAATACTTCAATCCAAAATTCTTTCAAATTTGAACCAGTCCGAAGAAATTATTGCTACGTAAATTACTGGGAGAGATAAACCAACTTTGGGAAAGACTGAACTTTACTTAACCATTCAGGCTGGAATTAATTGTCCAGTTGGAATCACTTACAGAATTTTTGGCAGCTTTTACACAACTAGACAATGGACTAGTTGTGCTGTTCCAGCTATGTAATACACTTCATCATTTTGGATAACTCCTTGCAAGATGGCTTGTAAAATTCAAATACAATAACAACAAAAATCTGCCATAATCAGTAAGAGCAATAAAGTCACAAAATAATGGCCAAAATCTTGTTGCTTAGCATACTAAATTGCACTAGAGTAGGTCCACTGAATCAGTGGGGATTAGATGAGTCAACTTATCCATAAGTTGCCTTGATTCAAATGAGCCTACTCTAACTGCAACTTGTTTTTAGCGTAGTAACTTGCTGTTAGAGCAGGCCCATTGAATCAGTGGAACTTGTGGAGGAGTTTACTCACCAAGTTGATTGTTGTGCTCTGTTTTTAAATGTGTTTTTAGTATTGTTTTTATTTACCACTTTTAATATAATACTTATTTAATTCTTTTTAATATTTATATACTTGCTGGTTTTAGCTTTTAAACATTGTATTTTAATTGTTGTAAGCTGCCTTGGGTCCTTTTGAGGAGAAAGAAGGGGTAAAAGTATCTTAAACAAAATAAATAAATAATCCCTATTGATTCAGTGGGCCTAAGGTAAAGGTAAAGGTTCCCCTTGACATTTAGTCCAGTCGTGTCCGACTCTAGGGCGCGGTGCTCATCCCCGTCTCCAAGCTGTAGAGCCAGCGTTTGTCCGTAGACAGTTTCCGTGGTCACGTGGCCAGCGCGACTAGACACGGAACGCCGTTACCTTCCCACTGAGGTGGTACCTATTTATCTACTTGCATTTGCATGCTTTCGAACTGCTAGGTTGGCAGGAGCTGGGACAAGCGACGGGAGCTCACTCTGTTGCGTGGATTCGATCTTACGACTGCTGGTCTTCTGACCTTGCAGCACAGAGGCTTCTGCAGTTTAACCCGCAGTGCCACCACGTCTCAGTGGGCCTACTCTAGTTCAATTTACTATGTTTAGTATTGTTATACCTGCAGAAGGCAAACAGTCTAACTTTCAGTTGCACGTGTTTCAGGTTAAAACGTTTCTCTTTGGATATATCTTTACAGATCTTCTTTTGGGAACATTTTGCCATATTTCTGAATTGGGAACCTTTAAAAAATAGTTTCCTATAGGTTTTGCAAAGATTAAGATAGAACTGCTGAGATAGGGAAAAAGTCTTCTGTTACTACTCAGAGCAAACTTTTTATCTGAGAAAAGAAAAAGCATACCTAAATGTCTGTGTGTCTTGTGTTTGAAAGGAACTGGTTGCAGAGGGCATGGATGAAGAAACAAGAGGGATTTTTGGCACTGCGTTTAAGAGAACTTCAGAATTCCTCACACATAAAGTATTTAACAGGTTGGTGAAATTCAATAGATTCTCTTTGCCCTTTTGACATTGCTCTCCTTGATATTGGGCAAATTTCTGTTCCTCCTGACAAAATGTAAAGTTAGGGCAGTGTAAATGTGCCAGGCATTGCTCCCAGCTACAAGGAATTGGGTACTTCAGTTGTGCAATTGGTCACACATCCCTGACACAACCAGTTGCACAATGTGCCAGCGTAAGTGCTTTGTGGATAGCACTTCTGTCTTGGCACCACTGCAGCTACTGCAGGAGCAACCTCAAGTTGCACACATTTAGTTGTGCAACAGGATTTGGGTCATTGTTTGACAAGGTTTAAAACCAGGGATTACAATAGTATGTTAAGATTGGGATTTAATGCATAGCAGCATGCTCCTGTGGTACAAGCTGTTGGGGCAAGTTAAAGATTGAGCTACCATGCTCATGTTTTTATACACTTCATTTTTACGTACAGCTTACAAAGCTAGATGCACAGACCAAGCTATGTAGCATTGCTTGCTTGCTGGCAGAGGTTAATTGATTGTAGGAGACTTAAAGGGCTCAGGGGTAGGAAGGGTTGTTGGAATTGCTAATCATCTGATAGACTATTTGGGGGACATACATCTTGTCTGATTTGTATAGTTACCTGGTTTGCTAACACAATATTTTATGTTTCCAGCTATCACTCTGAAACAAATATTGTGAGATACATGAAGAGACTAGAAAACAAAGATATTTCCCTTGTTCACAGCATGATTCCCTTGGTAGGTATGAACTTAAAAGGAAAAAAATGTACATGCTGATCTCCTTGCATAAAATCAACTGGCTGTATTTTCCCTCCCTCAGGGTTCCTGTACAATGAAGTTGAATAGTTCATCAGAACTTACGGTAAGCTTTTCTGACAATTCATTGTTTTTCTGAAACTAGAATAGAGAGCTAAGCAATGATAGTCCCTGATTCAGAGTTCCATTTGAACATCAGTAGAAGGTTGAATAAGTAAATTCTTTATAGTAATTTGCATAGCCTTTGTTAAGGAGTTGTTTGGTAAGATCTATATGGACATAGTCCTTCAGAACTGACTCAGTCATTGATGCATATACAATACTTGAACGTTACCTGTTCATAGGAATGCCCACTGGCTGAATCCTGTTGTTTGATATAGTAAATATTTATTTACGGTTGTTAACCCAATCTTACATAATACTAAAAGATATAATACAATAAAACCTTATAAAGATATATTAGTAAAAAGATACACAGTTTACATAATAAAACCATTTATAAGATAGAGCACTATGTATGGTTTGCGGAACTAAAACCTCTGGCAATCATACATCTGCGGGTGAGCATAGCAGCATTACAGAATCTGGCAACTCAATTTGTGGTCTGTAATGACCTGTCCGAAAGAAGTAGCTTCACATAGAATTCAATGGGCCTCCCCGGAAATTTGTGAATAACAGGATGAATAAATTCCTTGCGTAGTTCTTGATAGAAAGGGCAGCATAGAAGGACGTAGGTCACGGTTTCTACTTGGTTGCTTTTGCAAGGACATAAACACTCTGAAAAGGGGATATTTTGGAATTTCCCATCCAGAAGTTTGGAAGGGAGCATATTCAATCTAGCTAAGGTAAAAGCTCGTATTATCTTTGTGGACATTAGGCTAGAAAAATATGAAGACATTGTAAAAGCACTGTATGTAACTACACTGTTAGTACCCATCTGGCTCCCATGATCCTGAAATTCTATATCCCAAATCCTACATTTCACTGCTGCTTTGGCGTTGGTGTAGCCCATCGCTATAAGAGTATTGGGAGAGAAGCCAATTTGTTGTATTTCTTTGACTACAAAGGATTTCCAGTCTGACTGGAAAGCATCCAAGAGGGTCAATGGTGCCAGACCTTCTGAGAAAAATACAAGTTTTAGCCAATAGTTAATCATAAGAACTTTGACCCGTGCTCTTATGGAAACTAGACCGGCCTCCAAACGAAGGGCTACATTAGGGGTACAGGGAGGCACATGTTGTTTGATATAGGAAGTTGTACTAGAATTAGGCCCATTGAATCCATGGGATTTGGTGAGTCAACTCCTCTGTAAGTTCCACTGATTCCAGTGGGCCTACTGTAGTTGTGACTATGTTAAGGCGAGTTGCACATATGTTATTAATGCAATTTACAAAGGAACTGACTCATCAAATCCCATGGATTCACTGGGCCTACTCTAGTACGATTTATTATGCTAAGCAATAGGGCTCGAGCCATTGTGTGGTTTCCACCAGGAGATGGTTGAAAACATATCAGAAAGTGGTTTCAGAATCATCAGAAAGTGGTTTCAGAATCATAATTTGGAATAATAAATTCAAGAGCTTAGAGATTTGATTATTAATTTATTTATTTATTTAAAATATGTTTATCCTGCCTTTCTCCTCGAAAGGATCCAAGGCGGCAGTTTAAGATATTTGCTCTATGGATAGTTTATTTCTGTAAAGCTCTCCAACTGATTTTATTTTCTGAACTGTTTAGCACAAGCATTTTGTAATTAACAAAGAAAACAATGTGCACTCTTTGTCTGGATTCAATAAAATCCTTTTTCCTAGTTGACAGCCAAATTCAAAAATATTTGGTATAATGTTTGGTCTGTCTGGTGGATAAATCTTATTAAAGAATTATGACTCGCATGTAAGCATCGTATAATTAGTGTGCCTAAGCTTGTTTCCCCCCCCCCCCCAGATTTTTCATTTTCTTGTATTTTTGTCTATTTTTAAATTCTGCAGCCTATAACATGGAAGGAATTTGCCAGCATCCACCCCTTTGTACCTCTAGATCAGGCTCAAGGATATCAGCAACTTTTCAGAGAGCTAGAGAAGGATCTGTGTGAGATAACAGGTTATGACAACATTTCTTTTCAACCGAACAGGTAGGAGCACTCTTGTTTGCACCCCTTTTCCCTGGATAGTTTTTTCTTTGGGACGGCTTCCTAGAACCATTTTCTGTCCAGAAGAATCTAGGATAACCTCTTGTGTACCTAAGTCATACCTGACAGAGTCCTGTTCTGCCATGTATATACTTATACATTTAGGGTGGATTCCTTTGACTATGTGGAAAAGATAACAGGGCTGGGAAAGGGTTGTGTGCAGAAGTCCTAAAGCTACAGTTACCTGATGAAATGTGTACAAAAAGCATCTCCTTTTTACAATTTTGAGAATAAATAAAGGTTTGAGCTTAGGGTGCTGTCAGCGATGTTGTGCTTTTGATTTTGGAAAGACAGAGCTCCTGTTCCCAGGAGCAGCAATCAGATTTCTGCAGATGAAAGCACACACACAGCAGAAGAAGCTGTATTGATAGAATTCAGTAAAGGCATGGGAAGAATTCCTTGGGTCAGGAAGAGACAGCCCTACATGAACGTACCCAGTCAGTAGAACATGGTAGTGCTTTCTTCCTTTCTTGACTGCCTCATGAAAGCCGGAAGGTGTATGATCTAGCATGGCGTACTCAGAAGTAGGGATGCTGTTAATCTGCTGGCCAGAGACCTTGACTTCCAACATGGACAAAAAATTAGACTGTTCTATGTTTGTGTTCTAGCTAGCCGGCATATGTGTGCAGAGGCCTTAATAGATACATTAGTAACTCTTTTTTTCTTCATAAACCATTAAACTTGATTAATTAACTAGATTTGTAAAAGTGGATGCTTATCTGAGCTGCTCTGACATGTTTGCACTGCTACGTTTTGTTACCTTGCCAACCTTTCGGAAACTCTCTTGTAGTGGAGCTCAAGGAGAATATACTGGACTTGCTGCAATCAAGGCTTATTTGAATTCAAAAGGAGAATGTCAGAGAAGTGTAAGTGGGAAAGATAGCTCTTGTCTAAGGCCCAGTGCTGCTGATGCATAGAAATGGGGCTTATAGGTCAATCCATACAGACCAAGAATCTGGCCATATTAAATGTATAATCTGAGAAGGTTACAAGGTTAGGTCCCTTGTGTATATGTTTGCTGCATACACCCAATTATGCCTGGTGGGAGCTGTGTGAGGCAACCTTGTTCTTCCCACCCCTTCATACACCTTCTTATGAAGAGATTAATTAGCTCATTCTAAAGTCTTTCCCTCATGTGCAAAACTGCATAAGAAATTGTAGACTTGTCTTGCTCCCTTTGTACAGAAACAGATGAACCATACTTTGTACTCCACACTTGCCTGGTGATTGGCTATATGGAAAGTTTATCTGGGGTAAAGCACTCTTTATTACCCATGGAGTAAATGCAGCACTTTCCAAGGGTCTCTGAACATGCTTGCCTGGGGGCTTGCCTTGTTTCCTGCCAAGCACACTCACGAGGTCCATTCCAGACCTACATGTGGTAAACTCCTCCGGAGCTAATACTGGTTTGGGCAGGCTCTCAGAAGCTGGAAGGTGTTTATATGGCTTTCCGCTTGCTTCCACAGTGCTCTGTATCTCTGTTCTTACTTCAACAGAGCTTGCAGTGACTAAAGGAAATTCCTCCTTCGTAGGGAGAAAGCCAGGATTTTGTTATTGTGGTAATGCTTTAGTGCAGGTACTTCTGAGAGCAGAAACAACCAAAATGCAGTTTGGCCCCAATTTTGTCCTTCACGAATGCTGCCTTCCCCAGAACTCAGGGAGAATAACTGGAGAGTTACTCTAAATGTTTTGATTGTCAGCAGCAGCAGCCAGAATTCGAGGAACTCTGCCAGAAACTTCAAAACACTAACCAACGGGTGTGCCTGACCAAAACATAGGGTGCACCTAAGTATAACACAGATCTGTTGAAAATTGTTATTTTTGCTCCATTTCTCTGTGGATGGAAGTTCCCACTGGGGCACTGTCTTTTATCTGGAGGACACATTAGGAGGTTCATTGCAGAGATCCAGGAACTGACTCATTAGCAACAGTGAAGGAAAGCAGAGATTAGAAGAAAAGGTAGGCTGGGGCTGGCCAGAGCTACTACCATTTTCTCCGAGCTTCAGTGGGGCAGGCAGAAGGCTTTTGTGTAGGGATTAAAGCAGTATTATGAATTGAAATTCATGGCTAGGCTACTTTGCTGAGACAAAGTTGTCAAAATCCATGGCTGTTCTTTTAAACTAGGAATCATTATTTGGGGTTTAATGTAATATTTCCTGTTTCTTGCTTGCTGACAGTCTAGTTCACTGGATTAAAAAATAAAAATAAAAAAGCAGCTCGGTATTTATTTGTTTCCAGAGCCATTATTTCAGGTCGACAGAACCAAATGATCTTTGAATTTTTTGTTTTGATTTGTTATTTTCATTTAATGAAATAAGTGTGCAGACAGTACCTGATCAAACCTTGCTTTCAGAAAGGCATGTTTTTAGATTCTCTGTGTTATGTGCCATTAAATCACTTCTCACTTATGAAGGTCTGATGAGTTGGTGACCTGCAAAAGGTCCCATCATTAACAGCTTTGCACAAGTCACTCCCTAGCAAAAAAAAAAAAAAATACAGCCTGTACAACATTTCTTGTAGTTGTTTTTTTCCTGCCTGTTTCTGTGGTCATCCTTTGGGCTTAGGAAAGGATCTCATCAAAATGGCAGCAGCTGTCCATTCAGTGTACTGCTGCATTACAAGTCCTTTGAATCTAAGCAGTACAGCAAGAGGCAAAGGATGATGAGACATGCTGGTCAGCAACATCTGGAGGGCTTATGTTCTTTAACTCTAGTGCAGTGGTTCCCAACCTTGGGTTTCCAGATGTTTTTGGACTACCAACTCCCAGAAACCCTGGCCAGCACAGCTAGTGTTGAAGGCTTCTGGCAATTTTAGTCCAAGAATACCTGGATTACCCAAGGCTGGGGACCGCTGCTCTAGTGTAACCCATGAAACAAAGGGATTTTTTAAAAATTGCCATATCTCTAACTGCCTCCATTCCAAAATGAACAAACTTCTCTATAAATTTGCAAAGTATTATGTGCAGTTCTGTGATTTGATGGTTAGCATTTTCAGTATTTTTATATTCAGAACTTTAATCAAAGAGATATCATGTTAAAACTGTGGCTTGTGCAAAAGATGACTTGTGCAAAACTGACATTTTGTTAATTCTTTCTTACTTAAGGTTTGTCTTATTCCTAAATCTGCACATGGTACCAATCCAGCCAGTGCTCAGATGGCAGGAATGAGAATTCAGCCAATAGAGGTAGATAAAAATGGAAATATTGATTCTGCCCATCTTAAGGCAATGGTGAGTTCCTCTTGTATTTTAAACTTCAGTTAATACTTGTGAGGAAATTTTGTTTGCCCATGGGTTGCACAGAGGGGTTCCTCTCATGACTGAGTCATACTACCTTCTCTGCCTGGATGGTCAGTGTACTAATGGCTGGGAAATGCCTCCCGAGGCTCATTCCTTTCCCTAGCACATTCTGAGTCCCTTACCCTGGGTGCTCAGAGAACAAAACACACAAGCAAGTTGTTGCTCCTCATTGCAAACCAACCCTGCACAGAACTTAATATAACCCAAAATGCTTCAAAATCTCTGAGCATCCTCAGGTACTGGAAAAGTACCTTCAACCCCTTAGCAGCTGTCTGAATAAACCCACAGCTTAGGTAAAATTGTATTGATTTATTAAAGAGGAAAAAAGTAACATAGCATAGCAAAAGTTCCAATAGTTTCAGCAGTGAGTACAAAAATATCATTAGACAATATAAGCAGAACTTATAGAGCTCAAGGCATGATAAAGTTGTTCCCACAGGGGAAAAAAACCTAGCTTTCTAACTTATACTCATAGACATGTACAAAGTTCTGCATAGCAGGCGGTAAAATAGCATAGCGTGAACATGGTATGTCATGATGACTAGTCCATGATGGTGGTTCAAGATGGAGGGGTGTCTTTGTTCTGTCTAACTCTCTTAAATCCCATCATCCCACCAACCACAGGCCTGCAAACTAACCAATCTTGTAACTTCTTACAATTGGCCCTAACTGTACCATCCAAGCTGGTTAATTAGACTGACTCCAGGTGCAAGGAATGTTCAAGGTCAGGATGGTCTGAGTCCTCCCTTATTTGGAGACATAAACCATAATCCCCTCACAGTACTTGCCTGTTTTCAGTATCTATCTGGTACATAACACAAGAATATATTTATCTTTCAAAATACCTTTCACGCTAAACAATTTATCATTAATTTTAATTATGTGAAGGTGCCTCTCTCACTTAGAAATCCAGTTTTGCAGATGTGTCTCATTTTTTTCTGATTGTTTCCCACCAATCCTCTGTTGACCACTAGCAAAACATAACTGTGCGAAAGAGCAGGTGGAAAAGTTCACTGCAGCCTGCAGAATGTATAGTGGGCTAGGCAATACAGTGAGAAGTACCTCCTGTTTGTCTTAACCAGAGATTACCTGCTTTTTGTTCTGACCATGGAGGAAGGCTATGAATCTTCTGATCTCCCTCACATTTCAGTCTCCTCATTTTCCTCCATTCTGAAGGTGGATAAGCACAAGGAGAAACTCGCAGCTATCATGATTACCTACCCATCTACCAACGGTGTCTTTGAAGAGGAAATTGGGGATGTATGTGACTTAATCCACAAACATGGAGGCCAAGTTTACCTAGATGGAGCAAATATGAATGCCCAGGTAGGAAATATGACTGCCCAGGTAGGAAACAGGTTGAGGTACCTCTTGGCCTATGCAGACAACAACAAAATCAAAATGTCAAAAATTGCTGAAAATGTTTGCATTTTGTATGCCGAGGATTAAATTAGGAGTAGCCAATGGATGGCAGTATGTTGGGCTTGGACAAGGGCAAAGTTTTTTTCAGTGATTTATGTAGACCAGTTGTTTTCCTGCATTCATCCTCAACAGTTCAGTGCTCCATACTACTCATTTCTGATGGAATCCTCTGACAACATTTCTAAGTAGGTTCCTCTGTCATTTTTGTAAATAGAACATATGTTCTGCTAAGGCACAGTTCCTGGTACCAAGATGAGAGGACCGGAGCACTACCAGTCAAATGAAAGCTTGAAACATTTGGGGCAATTTAGTTTAGATAAAACTAAAGTAAGAGAGAGATGTAATAGTTGTGTTTAAAATTAAGTGTTATGTATGGAAAAAGGTAGACTTTACACTTTAAACTTTACATAACCTTTATTGGCATAAAAACATACAGCAAACAGCAGTCCTCAGATAGATGGGGGATATATACCCCATATGAAACAGACCAAAAAGCCTCAATGCAAGCAAAATAAAGCTGTACATAGTTAGTTTCATTGTCCATAATCTCTAACTTATACATAAAGGAATAATTAATTGCATCCAGTAAAATTAGACAAGTGGGTTTGCTAAAAATGGAGTTCTACGCCGCTGAATTAGTAAACTAATAAATTTGGCCGTCTGTCTGGTGTAGGTTTTATTCACACCTACCAGAAGATTGTACAAGATTGCCTCATCCGCCTGTCCGGTAAAAGTAACAAGGATTGATTCCAGGTCTGAAGAGCGAATGTCATTAGAGAAGCATATGCTCCAGGGACTCTATGGACCCGGAGTTACAAGAGCAGAGCCATGTTTCTAGAGGCTGCAAATTAAATCTACCATATAAGATGCTGGATGGAAGTACGTTACATCTGGCTAGGGTGAAGGCCCGCCATTCATGTGGGCTCTCTATGAGATGTAAACAACAGGCTGATTTATTGATGTATAATGGCAATTGTAGATTTAAAGGTGAGCATACTTTGTGGGCTGCCTCAAAGAGTTCTTGCCTTTCGATATCCAGGAGTCTCTCTTTGAGCAGTCTATAAGACTGAGCAAAAGGTAGACCGCTTTAAGATCCAAGAAACTAGCATGCAGGCACGACTTAGCATGGGCCATCTGCTTGGCTATGAGATGGGACAGTACCAAACAGTGATCTATAGTAGATTTGACCGCCCAGAATCCTGCTTGTCCAGGGCCCAGAATGTTGTTATCAGTTGTCCAGGCAATAAGCCGATTCAGCAGGTGATTGGCATAAACCTTGCCCACTGCCGACAGCAAGCTAATTGGTCTGTAGTTGTCTGGAGATTTCCTGTCACCCTTTTTATATATGGGAAGGATTATGGACTGGGTCCAGGCCTTGGGTATCAGCCCAGACCTGTCCACAGCTGTAAAAAGCTCAGCCAGGATTGGTGCCCACCAATCCACTCTCTCTTTGAGTATATCAGGGGGCAGCAGATCAGGGCCAGATGCCTTCCCGGATTTTATATTAGCTAATAATTGCTTGATTTCTGCAAGAGAAACTGGGGGCCAATCAGGAACACTTGTGAGCATATCCTTATCAAACTGGGGTTCATTTTTACAATCATCATAGTAGAGTGACAAGAAGTACTGCTCCCAAGTGAGAGAGGAGATTGGGGATATTGATGATTTTTAGTCTGAAAAAAACCCCAAAACTATTTGGAGTTCCTGAGTTTAATAGTGTTGGATAACATTTCCCAGCAGGCTGAGGTATGATGTTGTAGGTTTAATTTGATCGCCATTGCTAATTGGCGCCTAACGCTAAAGTACCTGGGAGGAAGATTGGTACAGTTTGATTTCCGAAAGGTGTCGTAAATTTGGCGCAGCTCTTGCTTCAGCTTGAAACAATCCCTGTCAATCCCCACCCACTCACCACTAGCTTGGTTAGTATGGGAACGGGTTTAGGGATGTCCAAGATAAGCTATTAAATGATCAATGAGACTCTCGTATTTACTTAGGTATGCCTGTGAGATATCATCAGTAGGGTCTGTTAAAAAGCTTGTTAACCAACCACTCTGCACACAGCGGTCAAAAAGGATTTTTGTAGCAGAGTTGTAATAAGAGATGGTGTGGTTCTGACCCAGCCAGTTCAGAGGGGTCTATTTTGGAAGGCTAGGGTACACACAAGGGGTAAATGATCACTAAGAGTCACTGACTTAACCTTAAAATTAAGCACAAAAGGGAGTAGTGGGGCAGGGATTAGGATGTAATCTATCACACTCACTAGACAAGAAGCAGCTTTTAATACTAAAACCTGGAATCATTTGCTAACGCTGAACAGCGGGAGATCTGGAACAGATAAAAGGAATTACTGTGGTTGCTACCAAAAGATGACTTTGTAGGCATTAACCAAAAGGCATTAAAATGGATTAAATGGATCGAAGGGTGACGTTCGCAATGGCTGATACCTTCCCAGATCAGGAACAGTAAGCCATTCAGTACCAGTTCCAGGTAAACAATTCTAGGAGGAAATTGATGCTGCTTGTGGGTTGATACTGCATTGGCCTCTGGTTGGCTGTGGCCACTATGGAAAACATGAGATTGGAGTTAGGCCTCTGGTGGCCTGGAAGGGCTGCTCTTGCGTTAGGGTCTTCCTGTACTTTGTTGTCATAGTGAAAAAGAATCTGACATTTGCTTTTGATCTGTAAACCAGTGATGGTAAGCAAGAGCCAAAAGCAGGCAGACTTTTCAGTGTTGTGTGGTTGCCTTGCTCTCCCTCTCTGTGCCTGACGCTGGAGCATGGGTGCACCCACAGAGATCAAAAGAGGAAACAAGTACTGCAGGGCAAGAAGGAATCCCACATCCCAAGTGCCAGGTGATCATTAGAGAGCAAGTTCCCCACCCTACCTCTGAGTCTTTTGCTTTTGCATTTGAAATGTTGTGATACTCTTTCTCCAATAGGTTGGTCTGTGTCGTCCTGGAGATTATGGATCAGATGTCTCTCATCTAAATCTTCACAAAACCTTCTGCATTCCTCATGGAGGTGGAGGACCTGGCATGGGACCTATCGGAGTGTTAGTACCTGCCTCATAGGAGAAGAGCCTATTTATTTATTTTTTCAGTCATTTATTTTAGCTCAGTCCTGAACCCATTTGCTAGAGGAGTAAAGCTTAAAGAGGAGTAAAGCTTAAAGAACACAGCAGGACTTATTTCTGAATAAACACACATGGTATTGCAAGGTAGGTGATGCAGTACTGTTGGAAAAGAGCAGTATTGATATAGTGCAAGCATTCCAGTTGAGGAACCCGCGTCTTGCAAATTCTTGGGGTAAGACAGTCTAATGGACCCTTCCAGAAAAGGCATCCGAAAGAAGTATTCACGGATTTTGCTTGCACTGCTTCTGCCCAGTATGTACAAGCATGAGACTTCTTTCCTGGAGCATTGGTTTTATCTGAGAATTTCTTTGGAGGTGAGGAGAAGACTTTGTTGCCCCTTTTAAAGGATGGTATAATGATTCCTGTTTTAGGAGTAGCCATATGGTGTTTTAGTAAGGACTATCTTGTCAAGTGCAGCATTTTTAAGTAGAACTTTGTCCTTGGCTGTTGGACCGTTACGAGGCACCTGAAAAACACTAAGGTAGTTTTAGCAGAGTGAGGATTCAGTGGGAGAGAACCTCCATCTGTAGAATCATTCATTTGCTCCCTTCTAGAAAGAAGCATTTGGCTCCCTTCCTGCCTAGCCACCCGGTTGTTGCATTGCCACATGACAAGGATTCCAGGCCCTTAGGAACCATCAGTGCTGCTCCCTGGGGATCCAGCGCTATATTGCCCATATCTTGGGCTTACATCAAGGTATGGCATTTCTGTCATTTCTACCCATATCCTCTCCCTCCTAGAACCCCCATTAATAGTTTTGAGGGTCATTCCCCCTGTTAAAAGGGGAAATCAGGTGGCCACCTGTACAGGGGTGCCCTTCCACCATCTTCCCTTCCTACTTTTAACCCTGTGAAAAGTTACTCCAAGAGGATTGCTGCTCTCAGATAGCCAAAAAATAAGTGGGGGTGGGGTGGGGAGAATCTCAGCACAGATGGAGCTCTTTTCATGCAAGATGTGCAACTTAGTTTTTGCTGAGTGCTCTGTTCCCCTGCATCATATGCCACGGTGGGTCTGTTGCCTTCAGCAGGATAGAAAAGGGAAAGGTGGGGACCAGAGGATATTTTATTTTACATTTTTCTTCATTATTATTTGCTATCCCTTCAGATGATGGGAGGAAAAGGTCTTAAGCATGCATCTGAGATTGCAATACTAAATGCTAACTATATGGCAAAGAGACTAGAGAAGCACTACAAAATCCTCTTTAGAGGAACCAGAGGCAAGTATTACTATTATCACCTTGAATTGTCTTCTGCCTAGTATGATCTTGTCCAGGCTCCCTGTGTGCATTGATGTACACCGGAAACAAGGGAGGCAACTCAACACCGTTTGATAAGCTTGCAACAGGAGCCATAGTAAAGCATTGTCAGCTCTGTTGCAAGATAACCATTGTCATTTAGGAAAGTCCAGCTGTGAAAACAGAATGAATGGATCCGGCTTCTAGAGCAATTATGTCCACATCTACATACAGACATATTGAAGGTATAATTATGAGCCATTCCCCCACCTCCATCAAGAGCTTAAAAGTAACAAATAAGGTAGTTACTTATAAGGAGTTGCATTGGGTGATAACAACGAGCAGAAAGTTAGTTACTTTATTGGCAAAATGTTTTCAGTTACTGGGAAAAAATACTTGTTAAATATAATTTTAAGACATTTTTAGAGGCATTTGTTTTCAGGTATTACATCATTCTTTCATCATAAGCTTCCTTTCCAAAAAAGTGACAAAGTATCAGAGAAGTAATTAGCAGTACTGCAGTAATTAGCAGTAATGCATTAGCTAGTTTTTCCGTGTTTTAACGATTAACAATGAACATCGTAACAAAGAACAAGGAATGAATTACTTAAACTTTCCCAAGCTCTGTCCCCACCCCAGTTGGAAAAGGGTGCTTACTCTGGTCCATCTGTCATCTTATCAGGCAAGGTTAGTCTAGCAGCACACGATCAAATAGCAGTTTGTAGTGCTATATGGCACCATCGTCATATGCCATGTGCTACATGCCTCAGTTGGGTACGACCACAAGGAAACTGAAAGTTTCATTTTGATTTCTAATTACCCAGTTCAGGTTATGACTGAACCAGACAACTAAATAGTCTTAACTCATATTGAAAAATAAAAGTCAACTTCAGACTGTAGTTTGTGATGCTGGGTTGTTTCCATAAACCATACTTAAGATTAGTTATAGTTTACAGTTCAGATAGAGCATAGAAATATCATTAACTAACATCAGAATGGAAAGTTTCTGTTCTTGTGGCCATGCTGCAAGATTAGAGGGTGGGTGCACAAGCTTCAGGCTTCTGCATGTAACAATCACAATTTATTGTTGCATCTGAACTGGACCACTGAGTCACCTTATTCCACCTCCTTTGCATTCCCACCACTCAGCAAAGTCATACTCAGATTATTGGGCTGCTAGCAAGCTAAATAGCACAAGCAGGAAGGCATTAGTGGATGGATTTATCCTCCTAAGAGGATATTCTCAAAAGATTCAAGAGCAGCTGCAAGCTTATCTGCTTTTCAGTGAAATTTGTACCCCCCCCCCCCCACTCTCTGCAAGTGAGGATGTGGTCACACAGGAACTTTTGCTATGAGCTGGTTTGGTCTAAAGAGGGTCCCTTGAGGTTGATAAAGTTGTATTTCCTTCAAACTATTGATTATGATTCCCTATAACCATTATCTCTTATTTGGGTGAATGGCCTTTGCATTTCAATAATACACAGTTCAAAAAAATCTTCCCATGTATCAACAAGCCTTTAATAGTCTCTCTTTAAATCCTATAATTGTAGAAGAGGTAGCCATTTTAGGCTGTGCAAGCATTCTAGGAGAAACAAAATAAAAATAAAAAAAACAAAAAGGCAAAAGCATAGTGGCACATTTGATGCCATGTATAAATATTTGCCATGTTACATCTTTCTCCTATTATGTCTGAGAAAGTGGATTTGTCCACGAAAACTCACATTAACATATAACACTTGATCTTTAAGTGCCACCATGTGTTTTTTTTTAAATCTCTTCTTTCATTTTTTGTTTTTACCTATACTTTTAAAATCTTACGTCACATGTCAGTTTGTCATTAATTGCTATTTCCTACACACCATTGTACCATTCAGTTATTTAAAACATGTATTTGTGTTTCCAATTTCTTGCAATCACTAATCTGGCTGCCATTATCAAATTCATAATTAACTATTTTTTAGCCCACTTCTACTGCTCTTCATAAAAAAATAGATAATAATGCAATTTTGGGGGAAACTTCTAATCTTTTATAGTTTCTTTCTGTTTCTTTAAATATCTGTTTCCAAAATTTCTATGCTGCTTCATGGTCCCAGCACATATGGAAATAAGTAACCTATATCTTGTCCACATCTCTAAAATGCTTTGTAGTATTTAGAAACCATAATATTTAATTTCACAGGTGTCAAATACCATCTCCAAATCAATTTATAAAAGTTGTCTTTCATTCTCACAGTCATGGATTTTAACATTCTTTTTTTCCATATACTAATCCATGTGTCAGTACTTATTTCCTTAGTGAAATCTGTTTCTCATAATGTTTTAAGAGCTTCTTGGTGATTTTCTACCCCTGACAATAGCTTAATATTTTTCCCCACCATCCCTTTCACTGGCTTATTCTTTTCCTTCTCTCTTTGAATTATGATTTCCTTGAACTTCATCAACTCCTGGCATTTGCCATTCTGCTTTTCCCATTTTCTTATCCAATAATCTAATTGAATCATATTAATCCATTTTATCTTCTCATCTGCTAAATTATCCTTATTTTTTTCTTTAGAATTCATTTTTCCCAACCAGTCTTTTAATCTATATATATGTTTCCTTTTGAATAAATTCTGAAAAATCCCTTTCAAATTTTCTGGAAACTCCTCTAATTCAGCTAATGGTGTTAAAAATGAAATTAACAGGAAATTACATGACTGTGTTTAATCCAGATTTGCAACATATTTTTCAAAAAGGGATTTTTCCAACTTTTTTATACAAATCTTATTTTTCCTAAAATATATTAGGAAATATATTTTGCCCATTAATTCTTCCAATTCCAAGTTAAACTAAATCAAAGTATCTAGGGAGATATAATATCTGGAACAAATCTTAATTGATTAGCTAGAGAGTTGCGCATCTATTTAAAGGAAGTAGTCTGAAGAACAGCGGTGTAAAAATTGAGAAAAGTAAAATTGATTGGAGGTCTGTGGAGATAAAGGCTACTGTTTCCAGCTGAAAGTTAGTGCATGGGATAAAGGTCAATGGGTTAGAAACCATGCACTATTAATAACCTTACCCTTGTGTTCAGATTTCATTCATCTATGGATACAAAACTGTATATAAAACTTTGCTCATATGCAGGTCATGTAGCGCATGAATTCATTTTGGACACTCGACCGTTCAAGAAAACAGCAAACATTGAAGCTGTGGATGTTGCCAAGAGGCTGCAGGATTATGGTGAGTGGTTCAGTAGACGGTTGGCAGCAAGGGCTTGTGGGGATAGCTTTTGCCAGAACTTAAGCTTGCTGGTTTTGCATGTCAGGACCCTTAAAGTGGCAGAGGTTGAGTACCATGAGTGAAAGCACAGTGTTGAACGGTGAGAGAAGACAGCTTCTGCAAAGAATAGTATGGTTGTTTTTTAGCACAATAAAAACAGTTAGTAGATTTAATCAGTAGATCATTTCATGCAATAATATATGTACAGTAGGACCACTGTATCCACGGGATCAGTATCTGGGGTTTAACTTACCTACTGCCCGAAAATATTACATAACACAACACCCCCCCCCCCCCCCCCCCCAGGAAAGATGTGTTTCCAAGGTATATTACCAGAACTGGCCATTAGAAGGAACCAGATACATTGATTGATTGATTTGACTTTTACCCCACCCATCTAGATTCTAAATGAATCTACTCTGGGCGGCTTACAGTCCGAGCAATATAAAACCAAGAATTAAAACAAACAATATCAAAACAAAAGAGAGAGATGAGCAAAGTCAAGATGGTAAAACACAAGAAATTAAGTGATGGAAAGGGGGAAGGCCTGCGTGAAGAACCAAGTCTTCAGCTTGTTCTTGAAAACTCCCAGCGAGGGTGCCAGGCGAATCTCGGGGGGCAAATGTTCCCGAGGCGAGGGACCACCGCCGAGAAGGATCGGTTTCTAGTTCTCTCCTTCCGGGCGTCTCTCGGGGTCAAGCCCCTCAGCCGCCCAGCCTGGCTAGATCGAGTGACACGAGTAGAGCTAGGTGGGAGCAGGCACTCTGCCAGGTATCCTAAACCGTTTAGGGCTTTATATGTAAGCATTAATACCTTGAAGTCAATGTGGAAATGAATGGGCAACCAGTGTAAGGCCGCCAGAGTGGGGGAAATGTGATGATATTTTTTCACCCCGGTTAATAGTCTGGTGGCCGTGTTCTGGACCATATAGGGCTTCTATACCCGCACTTTCTGGCATTTGCAGTGGGGGACTTGGAATCATTCTCCCACAGATACCGCGGTCCTACTGTCATTACATTCAAATATAATTTGTAATTTAAAAAGGCATTGTAACAATTTTTGAAGGGCCCTTGGGCCTCTTTTTTTTTGAAGAAAGATATAAAAATTAAATGGATAGATCAATAATTGGACTTTGCAGACAGTCTTACACACTGAAGATGGCTGTACATGCAAGCCCAGAAAGCACTGAGTCCTGCAAATGTGCTTCCAAAAGCTCTCAGACTTTTAAAAGAGCCAGTTGTCAGCACCCACACAGGATGTGGGACAATGTCGGGCATGCTTCTTTCAACAGCTGGTGAATTTTTTTGTTCCTTCTTCATTCCCTTAATTCAAATTCCTCTTTCCTAGGATTCCATGCTCCAACAATGTCCTGGCCAGTGGCAGGGACCCTTATGATTGAACCAACAGAGTCCGAAGACAAGGCAGAACTAGACAGATTTTGTGATGCAATGATTAACATCCGTCAAGAAATTGCTGATATAGAGGAAGGGAGAATGGACCTGAGAGTTAACCCATTAAAGGTACATTGCATGGACATTTTTAACAGTTGATCTCTATCACTATGATCAAAATAGGTGAAGTGTCCATTATGGAAGAAAGGGTGGGAAGGGTTAGGGATGGAATCCACAGACTGTGATACAGCGCCCAGCATTCTGCTGTTTCACACAGTAAAATTGGATGAAGAACCTTGAAGATTGGATGTAACACAACACCATTGTTTACAGCTGCTGCATCCAAAGTCACTATAGCCGTGATGACATCTGGGGTGGTTCTCTCAACAGGACCTTTATGACAAAAGCAAAGAAAAATCCTTTCCTTGGCCCCTCCTGTCTCCTCCTGCTTTGGCCTTTACATTTTTTTAAAGGGATGCAGTGCATATGCACTGTCCTAATACACTTTCAAAACATTTTTCCCTTCCTTGGTCCCTCCATTGGCTAATATCCTGAAGTGGCATTCCTATTAAGACACTTTACAATATTAACCCAAATAGGGTTGCTTGAGATTCATTGCCATTGGGATGGAAGGATCACACCAAATGGCATACCAGACCTCCTAACGGCCTTTTTAGCCCAACCCACTCAAAAATGGATGTGTAGACAAATCCTTTGTCATACTCAAGTATCACTGAATGCTACAGTAGGACTTAAGGTTGAAACTGTTAATTGTTTCAATTGATTTTTAAGGAGATTTAGCAATCTTTATTTTGACTGGTGCTATTTTGATTGTTTAAGCAATTGGACAAGGTGTGTTTTAAATTAATTTGAAGGGTCAACCTAGTTGAGCAGATTTAATGAGCCCAGCCATTTTGCATGTTTTAAATTTGATTTTCTTAACACAGATGTCACCGCATACCTTGACTTGCATTGCTGCTTCCAACTGGGATCGCCCTTACCCTCGAGAAGTAGCTATTTTTCCTTTAGTAAGTATTGTTGTTGTAACCTTCATTTGAACCACTACATCTAGGTTGCTACTGGGAAACATATTGTTAGACATTTTCTAGCCTTCCTCTAGATTTGGCCAGAAGACTATTTTCTTTCTACATCTGGAAATGTTTGAGGGACAATGTAGACATGATGTTAAACCTATTCCAGTGGAAGATCTCCCCAAAACAATTATCTGCTTGAATGAAGGGATCTTCTTCAGGGTTGTAATCAAAGGTTAAACACTCCCTGTTCTTACACCTGAAATGGTGTGTCTTTCGGGAAGAAAAGAGCCTGCTCTGTTTGTGCATGGTATTCAGTTTGGCCCTTGTAGAGCTGGGGGTGCTCATGGGAGTTGAAAAGTTCAAATCTCCCCACAATCTGTTTTTGAGTAGGGTAACATAAGTTAACTTAAAATAGTAGTTTCAGCAGCAAAAACTAGTTATTTAATTGTGAGCTTTCATGATTTACAGTCCACTCTGTGAATTTGTAGGAAGTGAGTTGTAAACCAAGGAAGCTCACACTAAAATAAATCTGTTGGCTTTAAACATGCTACAACACTTGTGTGTTCTTGTTGCTTGAAGTATGTTAACATGTGGCTTGTTCTGGGATGAAGCCAGTTTGGAGTGATTTGGAGAGCAAATACGCACTTTATATTTGTGAAAGCACCCTTTACATATATGTCCTCTTAAATACATGATTTGGTTCACCAGCAGCAGCAGGTTGCTGTGAATTAAGAGTTCCTTTTTTGATTTCAGGGTATGCATGTCTTTGTATATTGCATGAGTCAAAGACACTGTGCAATTGAAAAATGAACTCTTTAATTAGTGGCAGTCTACCAATGGTGGTGACATCATTCTGATTGTGCAGATGGAGCAACAGGATACTGGCCACTGTGTTTACATATAATTGGGCCTAAATAACAGTAAGACCCACGCAAAAAAAAAACCTTCACAAAATCTGGTTTTCATTTTCCAATATGTCTCAATTCCAGTGTGCACATAATGAAACTGGTTTTTCCCTATTCTGTGTGCCATAGTATGCTTGCTGTATTATTTCACATTGTGTCTGTCACTTTTTTAGAATAATTTAAATTATGTGCTGACTTTTAAAAATACTTCTCACTCCTGTTCTGTAGCCTTTTGTGAGACCTGAAAACAAGTTCTGGCCCACAGTAGCTCGAATTGATGATATCTATGGAGATCAACATCTGGTTTGTACCTGCCCACCAATGGAAGTCTATGAATCTCCTTTTGCTGAACAGAAGAGAGCATCCTCGTAGGGTCAGCCTCTGCTCACCTGCTCAAGCCACTTTCTCTTTTGAGATGACTGGACTCAGTCTCCCTTGCTACATTTCATTTTAGGACGATAAATGGATTTTTTTATGGCCCAGTGAGCAAACTTTATATACAGTGTATATTTTTATAATTTCTGTACTATTAATAAAGTCCTGTGCAAGTTACATATAAATATACTTGTACTAGGTGGAAACAAGCTGAATTGATTCAGTGCCTCAGTTGTGCCAGCAATCTATGCTGAAGTGGCCTTGATTTAGCCCTCTTGTTCTATTCAGAACTAGGGCTGCTTTCCTGGGGTCCAAAGTTTAAATGTAGAAATGCATGAACAAATCTGAAACATTTTTTTGTTTAAAAGGTGTAATGGCAACATGTCTGCTCCTCAAAATAATACTCTTAGAACCGCAGAGCTGGACGGGACCCTCTGGATCATCAAATCGAGTTCCTGTAAAGGAGGCACAGTGGGGAATCAGACCTCTGGCTCTGCAGCAAGAGGACTAAACCACTGAGCCATCCAAAATGATCCATGCATGGTACAAAGCAAACTCAAAGTATTTTTAGCAGTCTATACTCTCTTAGCCCTTGTGGGGCTGGCTCACAGTGGTGACTAAAATATAGTTAATATTCATTTGTATCAACTGAAGATACGGACAACAATCAACAGGTATGTTGAAACCTACTAAAACATTCTACAGCATGTACCTCCCTGTGTATCAAGCTGTGGCCATAAACCTTTTGGTGTTCATACTGATTAAATTTATATTACCTCTAGCACTGGTGTCTTTTTAAGTGTATCCCTCTTTTAAATACTCCAAATGTTAGCATTCCAATAAAAATTAGTTGACTCAGTAGCTTTTGAAGTTTGATTTCAAATACATAAGATTTCTGAAAGAAGGTAATATTGAGATCTATGTTTCCAAATTAATTAGAGTGGTCTGCATAGAATCATGAAGTTGGAAGGGGCCTATAAGGCCATTGAGCCTAACCCCCTGCTCAGTGCAGGAATACAGATCAAAGGATATCTGCCAAGTGGTTGTCTAAATTTCTCTTGAATGCCTCCAGTGTTGGAGCACTCACCACCTCTCGAGGTAATTGGTTCCATTGTATTCACCTCAGCAGAAGAGATAGTTGTGCGAGGGAATTCCTGATTCCCTCCCTCCATCATAGGGCCATGAGCCCCTGCAAAATTTTCTTGGGTTCCCTCAACACTCAGTAATTGTTTACTGGGGTGAGGTGGAGTATGGGGAGACAGTCCAAAATGAAGCTAAGATGTATTCTGTGTTAACACATATATATACACCTTCTAGCAGCCCACATCTCTGGTCTTCAGTGGTTCTCTCATGCACTAATCTTTCACATTAGCCTTAGCTATGTAGAAAACAAGCTCTTCTGAGCTGGACCTATTTTAATTTTGATTAACGAGCTGTCCCACCCCTTTTTTAAAAATCATAAGCTAAAAATCAGCTTCAGACACCTTCAGCTGCTAAGACGTTCTCTTTGGATTTTTAAAGTTTATTCTTTTATCATGGAAGAAAACCTGCTATTTCTTGCATTTAACAACAGTCTACTGTAGGCAGTTAGAAATAGTAGGCCAATTCTTGCTCCAGTTATGTGGAATTAAAACAGGCAACGTATACTGCCCTCAGTGGGGCAGACATGCAATTAGAATGACTCCTGCTTCCTTCAAAATTTGGCTTGTATGCTCTAAGTCTGGATTCCCTCAGAAAATAGGTCACTCATAGGAGTAACAGGAAATGCATCTCATGCAGTTTACTAGGGAAATTAATGCAAGTGCAACAAACTGAATTGGAATTTATTTGACATTAAAGGATGAGCATACATCCTTTACAGCGCACATCAGCCAACAAATCACTTTATAAAGCAACTATCTTACAATAAACAAATGTGTTAGCAATTACCAAAATGGAATTACACACTGAAGATACTGATATAGGTCTAGCCGATAGGAAAACAGTTGTGAGTGACACACCCAGCTGGCTAAAAGAGCAATAAAAAGGGGCTCCTTTAAATTTTGTTTTATAGAAATATTAGTCAACACTTAGCTTAGGATATAATGGCCAAAATGATGTTGCTTAGTGTAGTAAATTGCACTAGAGGAGACCTGTTGAATCAATAGGATTTGATGAGTCAGCTCCTCTGTAGATTCCACTTATTCAAATAGGCCTACTATAACTTCAACTTTTTTTAGCACAGGAAGTCACAATTAGAGTAGGCCCATTTGAATTAATGTAACTTATGGAGTTGACTCACAAAATCCCCATTGATTCCGTGGGCCTACTCCAGTGTGACTTACTGCACTAAACAACAGGATTTTGGCCATTATATTAAGCATAAAAATGATCATTGAAGTGATGCCTTTACACACAGAATCTGTACTGATTTTTCTGTATAGTTCTGACTCTTTCCCTCCCCACAACAAATCCACAGGTTAAATACGATGCAAACATAATAGTTTAGAGCCTGCTACATGTAGAAGGATGCACATGGAAGAGTTCCCTTGATTGAAGTCTCAGAAGAAATCTATTTGGAGGGGTGGAGACCTCTTGAAAACATGGAATTGTGTGCTAGAAGAGTTGGTCAAGATCAGGCAGAGGCCTCTTATGTGAACATAGCCACATCTATAAGGTTTCTCCATTTGGTTTTACCTGACTCCCCAATCCCAGTTTTCAAGATAGTTTCATCCAGAGAAATGTGGGAAGTGTGGGGGAAATGAGGGAGCCCCCTTCTGCTCATGTTAGTCAGGATCTAAGCAATTAAAGGGCTTCTTTGTGTAATGTGTTGTTGCTCCAACTAATATTCCAAAGCTGAAATCGTATACTCATTTACCTGAGTGTAAGCCAGGTAAATCAGGAGAATATGCTTTGAGGGGGGAATGTATTATTCTGCAGAGAGTATGCAGCACAATGGAAAAATATCTACTTTCCTATGTGAAAACTGGTCTTGCTCTTCTTCTATGAGATCCTAGTGTAGTCTTGCAAACTGATGCCTTTTGTTCTTTTTTAAAAAGAAAAATTAGATTGTGTCACTGGTCTCTTAAATGGCTAAAATGCAAAACTGCTACATCAGAGGCTACTAAACATTTTGCCTGCCAGTCATAATATTATTCATACTATTCCAATGTCCTACCTTCTTGCTATTCAAGCCAAACCATGAGCCCCTTGGCACATAACGCTAAACCACAGTTTAGTATTACTTGCACATGACTCAGGCTCATGCACCCTCTCATTCATTCAGCAGATTTCATTTTAGTTAGCTGCAGGCACTACATATTCAAATCATGATCTTGTGTTTAAGTGTTAACCATGCTATACACAGTTGGTTTCTCTAAGCCAGGGACAGACAGCTAACTCTCCAGATACTGGTGAAAGACTCCAGCTACCACAGCCAGTTGTCAGGGATTAGGAGAGTCAGTCCCCTAAATGTAATACTGGGTTAACATTGACCTAAAGGGACTATTAAAATATGTCATGTGAACTGTACGCTTTAAGCCAGTATATAAATGTTCTGAATTGTAGTAACAGTTACTTGCTGAACTACAAACAAAGGTAGATATGAAAATGTAAACTCCTAAAAACAAAGGTCTTTTAAAAATATATATAACATATCTTTCTACGGCAAAAGCAAAGATTTATTTGCCCTGTTATCAAAAATTCCAAATGAGATTCCTTCTCCTTTATAAAAGACCTCCTTTAGGAAATGATTGCCATATGAATGTAAAATACAAACAATTAACACTTTATGAATCATAAAATATTTAATAAGGTATATTCAGGGGAAGGGAATATACTGTATATAAAATTTCAGATCACAATATGAAGCAATTTGAGCCCTCTCCAAGCTAGCACTGCTCTCAATGCTGTATAAGATGTATTGCCACTGATACACGACCTACTAAAAGCATACAGTTTTACCTAATACAAAAGTGGCTTGTTTCATATGAAAGTTTTTACACAACTAGAGTGTCTGGAATACCCTCTTTAAGTGCAAAAAAACCACAAATCACTTTACATTAACAGCAACAATGCATTCATATTGTTCTCAGTCATTAGTAGTCAACTTGCATAAGATACGAGAGCACAATGACGCTCACAAAAAGTAGACTAAAAGCCTGTTCTCGCAAAAGTAGTAAGAAATACAGCATAATGGGAAGAAACACAAAAAAGGATTATGCACACCACAGAACTGGATGCTCTGTAATAAAAACAGGCTTAAGTGCCGTTTTCTTGTTGTAAAATCAAATTCCATGGACCTGGCAGAACTAATAGTCAGAAGGCAGTGTGTAGCTGAACTTCATTTGACGTGCTTGTAAAAATTCACACAAATTGTTTTCCTCCATCTGAGGTAGTTACAAAAAGAAACTGAAGCATCTGCTGTGGCTGGAGCCAAGGTTGCTTTTTCCTGTGTACAAACTAGTTGTCGTCTGTCCAAAACTACCTTCAATGCTGAAGCCAAAAATTTGAAGTTCTCACTACACAAAAAGATTGCTAAATCGGAAAGAAGGTTGAATTAGCTGCTTCACAATATGACAGTAAAGTGAATTCTCTCAAGCCAGCTGATCCACTGCTGAGTTTTCCTAGCTTCTTCTCTTTTTACAGTCTGAAAGTCATTAGGGAAGTATGCTGGGAACTGAACACGTATCATCGTCCTTTGCTGTAACCAGGGAAGAACTGGTCCAGCAGTGTCTGCAATATCTTGTTGGGAACCATGGTGTAACCTTTTCCAAGGTCGTGTCGGCAAGCGGGGCAAGTGAAGACTTCAGCTCTGAAAGAGCGTTGCAGACAGCTCTAAAGCGCAGAATGATAAGGAACATATATTTTTATGATATGATTTGAAATCAGGTTCAGAAAGAAAGATACATCAACCAGAGACAAAAAAACATCCACGTTTTCAGTTTTTTCAGAAATAAATTTCCTGAATTTTATTTTACATCTCTGAATTCAACAGAGTAGAGTCACACCCTGGACCCCTGGTTATTCATGTGATGGTGAGGGTGGTAGACCAACTGCTGTCAAAGGTAAATAACCCGAAAGCCCTTTTCTACGAGGGTAGAGAAGATATTTGCAGACTGGTGTTTGTGGGGTGGAGCTCCCACAATTCTGCCTGGAGGATTCTGGGAGTTGCAGTCCAAATACATAAAAGAGCACATCCCGACTTCTATGCTCCCTCTTTGGACTTCCTCTTTCACATATGTAAGAAGATCAGAAACATCCCCCAGCACATTTGGATTAACCACCATTCTTTGTGCTATCGAAGAAGCAGCCATGGTAGTCTGTGCAAGTATATCAGAAATTTTTAAGAAGGTATAAGTGCTATATTTCAATGTGAGCTGTTGCAGATCCAGTCCACATATAAAATGCAGCACTTAGTCCCTAAGGTGCCGCAATATTTTTTTTCTCTCTTTTGTTTTTATTTTGTCTGACACTCCTTGTGCTGTATCACCATGAGAAATGGGGTTTCGTTTAACACATATGCACATGATACTTAAAAAAAATTAATTGGGAGAGTTCTGGGAATATTTTCTGACCTGAATTCCAGAGGATGAAGGATTAGCAGTGGGTATAGGGTTACACAGGAATGCCTTGTATTTCCTGTTGAACAGGCCCAAGCTACCAACTACCAGAGTATGTCACTTCTGTTTCTTGGATTGCTGAAAAAAATTGCGCAGCACATTTTTTGGTCCCAATACATTACACTGGCTGGGACAAAAGGGTACCCCTTGGAGGGAACCAATATATTTCTGGGGACAAACCACTGCAAACATAACTAAAACACTTGAATACTTCTCTAAACTCAGTTGGGGAGGCTAAAAACTACGCTGTCACTGTTAGTTTAAAGCTCTGCCTAAAGGGACTGGGAGAAAGCACATTAGCGCAAGAGGGGAAAGGCAAGGGCCTGGTGCATGCAATCCCATGGCCCGCTCTCATTCTTCACACACGAATCATGAACTGGACCCGTTAGGTGAAAACCATAACGAAAGGAAACTGTCATTCCTTGGTAGTCTCTGTGTAGGCTCAGAAACACTTCTGTTTATTGCATGTATCCTAAAATTCAGTCCTGACTGTGAAACTGGTTTCTATGTGTGAGGTTTGTCAAGCTTTAGGAATTTCTTACAACTGCAAGATAAGACAGGACAACGAATTTAGAACAAAAAAGAGAGGGTGTGACCGTGTCCAAATCTTGTTGATGTGAATTTAAGATGTGTGAATGCACTTGAATATTCTCTCTTACAGGTTCCAAAGCATATCTTACTAGATCCTGCCTCTGAATAGAAAAGTGAAAGGAAAATTGTGCCATCAAAATGTAAAATACCCTGCTTCAATTTTAATTGCAATCTAATATGCTGCTGTAATTCCTCTCTTGTTTGATAATGATACAAACATCAGAAGAGACTGCAAAAACAAACAGTCTGGCCATTAAATACATATTTTTTTAAATATAGAGAAATAATGATTCAAACACATTCAGTGGGCAAAATCCTGTTGTGTAAAATGCCATAGAAACTGGACTGAGATGAATTGCAAGCTTTCTATCTAACCCCTTTTCAGGCTCCCAGGGCTCCGTTTTGCTCTTGGGAAGCCTCTGGGAGTCTCAGGACGGAGCGGGGTGACTTTTATTAGCCAAAAACTACTGCCAGATTGCTGCTGCTGGGGCGGGGGTTAGGAAGCTTTCAATTCATTTAAATTAAATATTGCCAACACCACATCTGATTTATACTGCATATGTTTACAACAAGAGGATTTTACCAATTATTAGAGTAGAGGGGGCTATTTCCGAGTTTAATACTGAGCCTAGCTACTGCAAAATGTATACTTACTTTACAGACATTGTGGAGGCACTCTGTGGTCACTGGTTGGTAAACCAGCTCCTGACAGCAGACACACATAAAAGATTGTTCCAGTTTTTTCAAAAAATTCTAAAATAGGAAAGAAAAGCCAGTCAATAATGAGTTCCTAATGACCTTTTTATAGAAAGGTATTCTTCTTATTAAAGTAACCCCATGCACAAATCCAATTCTTTCAAACCATAGTTGGGTAAATCAGAATGCAATTTCCAAACGATGCCATCAATTTTAATGTGTTACATATTCTTTATTTATGGTCATTCTAAGTAAGGTTAAAAATGCAAAACGTATGTAAAACGTACTGGTCCTTCCTTAAGAGAAGCTAGAACTTCATCCCACAGTTTCTGGTTTGGAGAATCTTCCCGAATCAGCCACTGCTGTTGCTGAGTTAACTGGAAAGCTTCTCCTCTTCCTCCATCTCCTAATTTCATGACTTTGGCCGTGTTTGTAGGTTCTTCTATACCTTCTAAAAAACATATCACCAAGCTATCATAATCATCATCCTGCAATGGATTCTTAGACTATGTTGATATTCCACATGGAGAGGTATACTGAAGAAATCATAAAAACTCATCCTCTTACGCATTATTCTTGCAAAAAGAATTCTTAAAAAAAATAATTTGAACAATGTGGACAGCTTAATATTCATCTTTTCTTCAGTTCCATCCCTGTCACTTTGGTACATGGCATTTTCTGGCAAAATATCCACCTTGCATCTACTAGCAAGAGGCTCCAATGGGTATCATTCAACTAGATTTATGAAGTTTGTCCTGAGAGTTCTAAGTGCATACTAGAAACAAGCATGTGAGCCATTGTATGTTCATTTAAACCACAGCAGATAAGTAGATGTCAACTTTGCAGATCAGAGGTGGGGGTCGTGCTGGAACTATGATCACATGACTTTGCCTGTGGGTTGACATTCACACTAGATTCACACTAATTGAAATCACTCACCAGACTGCTCTTTAGTTCAGACTCCGGCAAATATTTAGGCATTATAAAGCCTAGGAAACCTAAAAATACTACATTATAACCCCCTTTTCCATGAACTTATACAAGATCTTCTACACTGGCCTGCAGCTTACCTCTCTTGCTTAGGTTGGGTGGCTGCACTTAAGATTAGGATCATCCTGAAGAATTTTTTCCTCTTCTAGACTTCATCCATACCTCTCCCTCATGTCATAAAACACAGTAACTTTGAAAGTGAATTTATACACAAGGATAAAAAGTCTAAGCTGTCAATTCCAGTCCTGTATTGTGAGATCATCAGAGATACTATGATGCTTTCCAGATACTAAATTTCTTAACTCTACTGGGTGTCTTTGGAACTAATGAAGGATACCATGAGAGAGCTATTTTATTAACACTACTAATTACAAATGGGCATGAACCGCTGAACCGGTGGTTTATGCCGGTTCGTCCTTCAGCCAAACAGGTGTTCGGTGCTTCCCAGCCCCACCTCCTTCGGTGCGTGCCCATTCAGAGGCAGTGCCCCAGCTTCCCTGTCTCACCTCCTCTGAGCGCTGCCTCTGAGTGGGTGCCCACTAGAGGAGGCAGGGCTGGGAAGCGCCGAACACCTGTTCAGCTGAAGGATGTACCAGCACAAACCCACTGGTTCAGCGCTTCGTGGCCATCTCTACTGCTAATGTAACCAAAGCATCTGTCACGGTGACTGACAGTTTGGCAAAACTAGTATAATCACTTTGCACCCTCAATTTTCTCTTTTGCACACCCTTTTATTTTATCATTCCAATAAAATAGAATCCCTGTATCTGCAAATTCAATTTCCATTGTTTCAGTTATCCACGGTTTACCCTAAATTATTCATTCATTATAATGTCACATACACAGCTCCTAGTTTGAAAGCTAATTCAGGGACTCAATGCCTGCTCCTCCTCCTCTTGCTGCTACTGCTGTTTGCCGAACCTCTGCCCACCCATCCACCCTTCGATGAGCTCCTACCTTGTCAACCTGCTCTAATCCAAATACAAGGTGGTGGCACGAGGAGAGGGCGAACTGCCAATCAATCCCACTTACTACGACTGTCACTTTGTGCCTGCCATTGCTGCTGCTCTGTTCTACGGAAACAGCACTGTGGTCACAGCTGCAGCATATATACAGGGTTTGCTACTATCCATGGTTTCAGGCATCCATGGTACGTCTTGTAACATATCACCCACAGATACAGGAGGGGGGGAATGCCTGTATTTGCAATTGAGGGAATCTTTAATTCAGGACAGCAAAAGATAAATCACTTGTGCAAGCATTTGATTTAATTTTCTTTCAAGAGCCAGTGTGGTATAATGGACAGGGTAACAGATTAGGACTTAGGAGACCTGGGGTCAAATTCATGCTGTGCCAGAGAAACCCACTGGTGTTTTTTCATGGTAAAACCGCTCCTGAAATAACTCATATACAGTGGTGCCTCGCTAGACGATGTTAATCCGTTCCACGAGGATCGCTGTCTAGAGAAAACATCGTCTAGCGAAGCACGTTTTCCCATTGGAATGCATTGAAATCGCTTCAATGCATTCCAAGGGAAAACGCAGTCGTCTTGCGAAATTTCCCATAGGGAAACCTCGTCTAGCGAGTGAGGGTCCCCGTTGGAATGCACTGACAGCTTTTGACCACTAGTCGGCGCACTCCTATGGGGAAACCTCATTGTCTAGCGAAAATCGCCATAGGGAAACATCGTTTTGCGAAGCGCAGTAGCGCTCGCAAAAAGGCATCGTCTAGCGATTTCCTCGTCCTGCGAGGCAATCGTCTAGCGAGGCACCACTGTATGTTGAACAAGTGGCAAAGGTTGCCATAATTCAGAAGTAACTTGACAGCTCATAACAATAATAGTTTATTTTGATGTGCCAGAAATAAGAGTGACTAAGACAAACATCTTCCGATACGCATATAAAATAATTCCAAGAGTGTGTGTTTTTTTAAACCCCAAACTATTAAAATATATATATTTTAAAATATATATTTATTTTAATAGTTTGGGGTTTACTGTAACCTCACTCCTCTGTTTTTGTTTGTACCCGCATGGTATTGGTAGTTTCCTGGGTCTTTCTTACAGTCACTTGAACAATATTGTTGTTGTTTTTTTTAATGAAAAGAAGGGATTATAAAATTTGCATAGGACCCAAACTGGTGCTTGAGCTTAGGCTCTCCTTGTACTTTATTTTACAACAAAAATATGCTAGTAGGTAACCTTCAACAACCATACCATCATCCATTGGTCTTTTTTGATTTCCATTGCTCTGCTCTGTTGGCTCCTGTTTCATAGGTTGCTTTTTCACTTTTTCCTTCTTTTCTTTACTAGCCATGGCTTCCAGGTAGCCTTCTGGGTACTATAACAGAAGAACATCAAACCTAAGAAATACTTTAAACAACACTCACGTAAAAGTAATGAGAACTGCAAAATCAAGCCAGGAGTATTGGTTTCAAATTCCACTCCTGTTGATGTTGATTGGATTGTTCCTCCCAAACTCACTCAACAGAGGGAAGCCAGGCCATTCAGCTTCCCTGCTCCCCCATTGCCTTGTCAAGGAACAAAAGGTTTCTTACAAGCTGGGGATTGAGGTTACGCAGAAATGTGGCAAGCCTTCTACCAGAGAAGTTGGGAAACATTTAATTTACACACTAGGCGAGTTTGATTATGGAAGGTACCCTAAACAGCCAAACGAGGCACCATCTGCAACCAAGCATGGATGCAGAAAACTAAAGATAACATCTTCCTCCAACCACTATATAGTACTATTAAGTTGGCTGCAACTCGCTTACCGATGTGCAAACATAATTCTATCCCAACTCCTTTGTTAAGAGTCCTGGCACAGACATCTAGCCATGTTTTTTTAAATTTTTATGTTCTTTCTGCACCATCCTTATCTAAGCAGTGCACAGCCTGATGAAGACCAGTTTGGGCCAAAAGCTAGCTTCTGTTTGAAATGTTTTAGTGGTCTAATAAATATATCATCAACCCTTGCTTTCAGATTATGTACAACGACCACATGGCTTGTTTTCTTTTGGTTGAACAACACATTAAGTTACTCCTAAAATAATGTATTAGGATAATCAGGACACATGGTATCATATGTGAAAGAAAACTACAGCCTGAAGGGAGAACATACACCCAAGCAACAAAATGCCATTTATGCCTTGAGGTACAAGCTGAACCTTATTGCTCTGTTTCTAACCTAGCAGAGCAAATAGACTTATAGACTTGAGGGCTGTAGCTGCCCTTTCAGCTTCTGAAGCAGGGGGTTGACGGCTGTTCCTGGTTTGTCTGCATTTTGTCATGCTACCTAGGAAAATGAAATAAGTACTAGTCACTTGATCACACACTATATGAACTGAGATGTGACTTTGTCTTGGCCTTCTAAAGTATTTTTGACTAAAACTAATGAAAATATAATTGTGTTTGATGTAGTCATTCAGCAACTTCAAAGCTAATTTTAACAGAGCCTTTACTACAAGGGATTTTCAGCTGAGATCTCTAGCATAACTGTGTCAAAAGTTATGCTTCAGCACAACTTGTGAAAATAAGACCAACTTTAAGTTCCAACCTGTAAACTCAGGCCCAATTTCTTTGATCGTTCAATTCCTTCTGAAGTCCAAGGTGCAGGTTCAGCATCATCTCTTCTCAGAAGATAACGCCACACTAAGAATCCACATTTTCCAATTTCTGGCCAATATTTTACCACCTAAGATGCAAATGTTCTTGTAAGTCATGTCTTATAAATCTTGTGGTTTGGAATCCTATCCAATCACCTTCACTGAATAAATTTCACTTTTATACATACTCATTACTTCTAGATTACACTTATGCTATCGGAAAAATAGCTTAGACAAGAAATAAAGTCACTATTTTGCCTGGAAGTTCATTATACATTTCTGACAATCCTTATTATATTGTCCTGGACGCTCCTAAGCAAATGTATTATAGACATAAAATTCCCCTGGTATTTGTGAAACAGCATTTAACTTGGTGTGTTAAGTTTGCGATGTAGTTTGCAATTATGACTGCTATAGATACTACTTAATGCAGCTCGGTGACAGAAAGGGCACCCACAGCTGATGGCTGAAAAGCTAACAGCCTTCTGTATGAACCAGAGGTTCTTCCATTTCCATTTCTAACTGCACCTCCTTGCACTGCTTTTTGAGGTCATCAAACATTTAGAACCAAGTTTACAGCCAGCATGGAAATTCTAGAGAAGTACAGCCGTGGCCCTTTATATTCCATCCCATGAGTGCTTTTTAGCTGTTGGAGATGAATGATGGCTAGTGTTTCCATAAAGACATATTTACTTCTATTTTATAGTAGGAAAAAGAAAATAAAAGTGGCCCAATCCTTGTCTATTTGATGCAATATGTGATAGTCTTAGCAAAAAAACAAAAAACAGCAATTAGGATAAAAATGTGGTCACATGGTTGAATTTCTCCATTTAAAAATGATCCAACAGTGAGATTTTAGCAACTGAGTATCTACTTTAGGTTCAAAACACAGAACTTCAACTTTTTGACTACCAAGAAATGTACATATTTTCACTTTCTCCCCCAACCTCGGCCACACTTTTCCTCCCTCCCTCACCCTCTGTCTTTGCTTATTCTTTACTGTCAATTGCTACAGCAGTTAAAATAACTGATGGCCCCTTTTCCTTTCTTCAGGTTCAGAGGGAAATGCTGAAACTACAGACAATTAACTCGATAATTCATAAACACAACTCTACTGATGAGGAAAACAGTTTTCAGCAAAAGTGACATGTTAGACCCAAAGCTGTAGAACCAAAAGACGGCTTGCACAGAGGGGCTCTTCCATCTTCTCCTCCCTACTGCAACCTTCACCACCCCCCAAACAGCCTTTCCAAAGGGTTTGAGAACCCTTCGGAGTAGGCTGCTCTGCAACATACCGGGGTGGGTGGGTGCACTGTCGTGAGAGGAGGAAATTGCCAACATTCTGGCACAGGTACTTTTGCGCAAGTAGAGCCTGGCTCCTCCAGGTTGTCATGCCTTCACACCATTCTTAACTATTCTCCCACTTCTTATGGCATGAAAGGTCTTTGGGCTTTCTGGAGAAGCTTTTCCTGGGGGTGCAGCAGGGAAGAGGAGAAGGAGGTGGAAAAGACCGGTTGCATCAACAGCTTTTCACTCACCCAACTTCAGAGGCAAAATACTTTCCAGTAAAAAAAACACACACACAAAAAAACACCTTGCTATTTGCATTTTTCAGTGCAAGGAAGAGCACTGCAGAAAAAGATGCACCTTGTAAATGCCATCATATCTATTGCCTTCTTCAGGGGCATATTTGCTGATCCTTCTGCCTTTTGAGCTCCGAACCACGCGAACAGGCTTCCCAGCTCTCCAGTTTTTAGATTCAGCTCCGTTTTTATCATCCAGTGGAGCATCACAATTTAGGGCCAGTGCCCTGAAAAATAATTTTTAGAAAATATATGACAGAATGTTTGCTAAACCTGCACTTTCAGGGAGGGAGATCATGTTATGCCCTGCTAGTTCAATTCAATCTGCCACAAATAACAGAAGATGCAGCATTTCAGTCAACTCTAAAGTCACAAACTACTGGCCCAAAAGGTGGTTTGCCATAAGCAGTGTTCTATTTCGAGTTGCTTTATTTCCTGCACCTCTTCCCTCTCACACAAAACACATGCTGCATTCAGGAAAACAAATGAACGAACTATAGCTCACTACAAACTGGCTTTCTTTCAGTTTCCTTCCTCACATGTGAAGGAAAGGTGGAAGAAGGAACATGAACATAAGGGTGGCCAACACATACTCTTCTAGTGATACAGCACAGTTTGTTAACTGAGCCAGTATTTAAAACTACTGTGATCTTTTTTTAATGTCAAGAATTCTACCACAACCAAGGAAGGAAACATGGGAAATGGTTTGGTCAGTCTAGATGGTACAAGGAAAGCTGGTGTCTGGAAAAGTAACCAGCTTGAGGTAACAGTTTTCACTTCAGGGGATGTAAACTGCATTACCTTTCTCTGTCTCGATAGAAAAATGTCTTCCTCACAGTCTCCCATTAAAACAATTTCTACTTCTGTTCAACTGAATGTAAAAAGAATGTGCCACATTACTGGGGACCCTGTTCAACAAGCAGAGTAGGACTTCTGTTCATATCTCCCTAGGGATAAATGGGCAGGGCCTGGCATACAGAGGGGTACTGGGGGTGGGGCTCTCTCCCTAAATTTAGACCTCCTGCCTTTTTTAAGACATCCAAAGAACATGCCTTCTTAATTGAAAAAACACATTTACTGTTTACAGTGCTCATCCTATCCCAGTAGCCTGACTCCTATTAGGTCTGCGTAACTTGATGCAGCTAATTGCAGTAAACTGAGAAGGTGCTGCAGCACATATCAATTGTGCAGCTAGGTATGCGATCAGGCACATGACCAACATGTGCCCTGACACTCTGTCAAGTAAGTGTATTTAGTTATTGCAAGTTAACCAAACCTTTTATGCCAACTACCAAGGGCTGTAGCTTAAATTTAAGGAAGAATTTATTTTGATAACATTCCATTTGGTAGAAAGGCAATAACAGAAGACTTGGTTACTTAGTGCTACTAGGGTTCTTCACGTGGTGATCCATGTATCCACACAGAAGGGTGTGCACGCCTGCGTGAACATCATCTTGGAAAGTTCCAGAGCCTCAAAAACGAAAGTGCCTCTCGCCCATACCACACAAGTGCGGCCTCGCTCTCCTCAGTCCCAGTTGTCCACCACAAGAAAAAGAAGAAGAGTGCAACAAGAGAGGAGGTGGGCGGGATGTGTGGATACATGGGTCACCACTCAAAGAACCCTAGTTACAGTAAGTAACCAAGTTTTCTTCTTCATGGTGTCCATGTATGCACACACAAGGGGTGATTAGCGAGCTATACATTGGAGGTGGGAGTCATGCCAGGATATAAAGATAAAACAGCCCTTCCAAATGTCAATGGATGGGACCAAGTAGCAGCTCGGCAGATCTCCTGGATGTCTATGCCACGGATGAAGGCAGCAGATGAGGAGACCGCTCTTGTGGAATAACTGCGGAAGTTCCAAGGAAGAGGCTTATTCACCACTTCGTAAGTCAGAGCAATAGCCTGAGAGATCCACCTGGAGAATCACTGAGAGGAGACAGGGTGTCTTTTTGGGGCTTTGGTAGGGGATGAAAAACTTGGTTGTCTGTCTAAAATTTTTTGTCCTATCTAGGTAAAATGCCAAGTCTCACCTCACATCCAAGGAATGAAGGGTCCATTCCAGCTCATTCTTCGGAGAAGGATAGAAGGTGGGTAAGATGAGTTAAGACATGTGGAAACAGGATGTCACCTTGGGTAGGAAGGTGATGTCCGTGAGGAGAGTGACCTTACCATGGGAGAAAATGAGGTCTGGTGAATCACAGTGAAGGGCCGTAAGTTCTGCATCCCAGGGGGCTAATGTGAGGGCCGCCAGAAGTGCTACCTTGAGAGTCAATAGGCAGAGGTCCATCATGGCCAGCAGTTTGAAAGCATGCTTGGTAAGCTGTAATTGAACTAGTGAGAGAGACCATGGGTCATAAGGGGGTCTCACATCTGGGTAGGCATTCTGAAGGCCTTTGAGAAATCTTTTAATGGTTTGATGTTTAAAGAGATGTGAAGACAAGTTGTCGGTTGGTGCACTATTATGCCTGCTAACTAGACTTTAATTGAAGAAATGAAGAATCCCTTTTGTTTGAGTTTGAGGTGCAGCAAGAAGGTCAGGAGAGTGGAGAGAGAGGCTGGTGAATGCGGCAGGCTCTGTGATGTAAAACTGGAAGTGTCTCCACTTGTAAGCATATAGGAGGTTAGTGGAGGGGCGTCTTGCCTGTCTCAAGATGTTTGTGAGGAGAGGCATATCCTCCAGGCAGTGAGCTTCAGATGGGTGATGTCTGGGTGAAGGACCATGCCACGGTGACAAGAGAAAATGTCTGGATGCCGGGGCAGCTGCCACCCATCTGTTGCTGTGAGAAGGAGAGAGATAACTACTGCTGACATGGCCATCACGGGGTGATGAGAATCACATAGGAGCGGACATAGAGAATCTTCACGATTGTCCACTGGATCAATGGAAAAGGCGGGCAGGATGTGGTTGCTGAAAAGGGACCCCACGTCGGAGGTGGTGCTTGGTCGTCCACTAGCAAAGTTGTCGCCTGAGGCACAGTGAAAGAAACAGTCCTTTTGTTTCATGGGTCTCATTTGTCGTCACAAACCAGGAGGCAGAAGATTGGAGCAGTTGCATCCTCAATCTGGAGTGGGGCAGGACTGCTGTGGTTGATGCCATGAGGCCTAACATTCATTGGACTGAGTGGACCGGTGCATGCTGAGTGTGAATCAGTTTTCAGGTGGCACGGATTATGGCGTCCACCCTCAGTTGAGGCAGGTGGGCCCGCACGCTTGTGGCATTGAGAAGCACTCAATGGTTTGAGACAGGATGAAGTGAGATTTGTCTATGTTGACTCATAGCCCGAGAGCAGTTGCAGGGTGAATGCAATGTTGGTGTACAGAGTGTTTTTGTCGTGCACCACCAGAGGCCAATTGTCAATGTAGGGGAAGATGGTGATGCCTTGGGTTCTGAGAAATGCCGCCACCAATGCCATGCACTTGGTGGAAACTCTTGGGGCCATGGATAGCCCAAAGGGGAGCACACGGAAGTTGTAGGCCTGGTTGCCAATGAAGAAACTTAGGAAGCAACGGTGCTATGGGTAAATGAAAATGTGGAAGTATGCTTCGTGGAGATCTACAGACACAAACCAGTTTTCTGGTGGAGCAGGGGGAGAATGGACTCTAGTGTCACCATCTGGAAATGCTTTGGAGTGATAAATTTGTTGAGAGCTTGTAGATCCAAGATAGGGCGTAGCCAACTCCAAGCAGGAGGAGGGAGGATGAGCCTCCCTGCACAGCTGCCAAGTGGCTAGATGAACGGAAAGAGAGCAGCGCTCTGGGAGCAATTGGAAGGCTGACCGAGGCTGCCGCCACCACCGGACGCGTGAGTGGACAGGTTGGACCCTTGTTAAGTCCAGCTTATATCGAGAGCTTGTTTATTGAGATCTTGAATAGCGGGGTCAATATCGCCGTGGTGATCATGAAAATGAGCACAATCTGGACCCCTTGCTCTCCCTGTCATGGTGCCTTGGTTACGGGGACCGTCAGGTAAGGGAGAGGAATCTTAATTTCAATGTTCACCCATCCTCAGAGAGTGGAGGCAAGGACTGCTCTTGTAATGGGATCTCAGGCAATGGTGTTCTCAGTGAGGTGGCAACACTTTGCACAGAGGGTCTCAGGCATTCACCCTCTGAGACAGAGACTGTATACTGGGTGTTGGTAATAGGAACAGAGGTAGACTCTCAAATCAGTAGTTGAGGATCCAAAGTAGCCGTGCCGACCTCAGCATCAACAGATTGCTGTTTCTTTTTCTTCTTTGACACCTCAATATTGAGGGTTGCTGTGCGCTTACGGCTGCCGTGCGCCAATTTCTTCATCCATTTCAATGGTGGTTTCAAGGAAGACAAGGCAACGGACTCTGCATCCAGGGCTTTCTCTGGCAACGCTGGTTGATCCATTTGAGTGCTCGAAATCACCCTAGAAGGGGGATCTGAGGCCCAAAGGGATTGCTCCCAAAGAAAGGATTGAAGCAGAGACTGGTGATTCTTGAATGTAAGAGCGGTAAAGCCCTTGCAAATTTTACAAGACTGAACTAAATGGGTTTTCTCCTAGGTAAAATAAGCAAGTATCATGCCAGCCAGACTGAGGGATCTTTTTGCCACAGGTGGGACACTTTTTCATTAGGGCAGAGGCCATAAATTGTTGAGAAAAAAAAAGGAGCAGCAAAGCTGCGGGGAGGGCGGTCAAATACAAGTCTTCTCTAAAAGCAAACTCTTTCTAATATTATTATTATTAAATTTACACAAAAAAGGGAAAGGAACGAAGAGGAAAGAAGAAAAAGGAAAAAAAGGGCAGAGGACTTATCAAGGAAAATCACGGTATGGGCGAGAGGCACTTTCGTTTTTGAGGCTCTGGAACTTTCTGAGATAATGTTTGCACAGGCGCGCACACCCCTTCTCTGTGCAAGCATGGACACCACGAAGAACTGTATTATATCAACGTTTTCCTCTCTCTCTTCCCCCCGCCATACAGTTCAGACATGATCAATCATAGCACCCATGGAATAAGATAACAACGCATGGCCGTAAACCAAGGAATTTCCAATCCAAGTTATATATAATTCCAGGAACAATTACAGCCATTGTCAAATCAAAGTCTCAACAACGTAAGAACAATAATGTATATAAGCCTGCTATGGATTAAATCTTTTCTCTACTGAATGCTTCTTCCTTTAAATAAAACAAATTGGCAAAGATCATCAAAGCCTACCTGTTCATGTGTGTTAGAGTTTGATCAAAAGAATGTTCTCCAATCCTTTTATTGCCAGAAAGATCTCTTCCACCACTCCCTGTGTAAGTAAATTCATCTCCTCGATCCTATATGAGAAGATTGATCAAAATCTTTAATATCTCACTAAGAATTTAGGATTGTTAGAAATCATGTACAGTATATTAACAGAAATTACTAAGCCCTGTTTGCATACAAAATCAAGCCAACATTGTATCTTCTGTTACACAAAATTTTGGTTCATATATTTTGGTTCATACATATGTGTGCGCGCGTGCGCAGTATACACATGGGCATGCATATACACACATGCAAATGCTTTACTAAGAAGCTTTTCAGAATAATAGATTACACATAGAATGATCCTAAGTGAAGTTGGAGGGGAGCAAATTGGTGGATCTCCTTGTGTATCCAAAACTCTGCCGCCTCATGCCAGCCAGGGCAAAAGCCAGTGCGGGTTCACTTTGCATTCACAATCCCCACACTTGTGAGCAGGAATTATCTCTGCCATCTCCTGAGCTAGTTTAGTTTACCAGTTTAAACTGGGTTCATCTGGAGGAATGGAGGGACTCTAGATCCTTTCTCATGGAAAAGTGGGGGTCTCCACAATAGCACATCGGCCATGGTGCCGCTCTCTTTCAAAGGCCAGCACTAATTTACCAACACAGCATCATCATCAGGGTGGTTAGGGTTGTGTTGCTAATCATTAATTTATTGGAACAGAATGTAAGCAGGTACACTGGTACAACATATTCATTGCTTGTGCACCTCATCCTACTTCACACACGTTGCAAATGTGTAATTATTCTAAAACAAATTGTTCAGTGATATTTGTAATACAATTTAAAACTTTCAGCTCTCTAATCTTACATCACCACTTCTTTAAAGCAAGCAGTAAGAGAACAGAAACAATAGCATCTGTTTGTACCCTGTATTAGCCTAACCTATTTCAATGTCTCCCCCACCACATTTTGCTCACAATCATTTGGTAGTCTGCTACCTTCCTTGTTATATTTTAAATAATCTGTAATGAAAACAAACAACTTTCCAACATCTAGAACAGATGGCAAGACTTTTTTAGCCCGAGAGCCTAACCCTAACCCTTGTGATAATCTTCCATGGGCATCAGACCAGCAAAGAGCAAGACTGCTGCATTGTGCGTCTTTCACACACACACATCAATCTATCCATGTCAAGACACTATCAATCACCAAATTCCTGATGCTTATTGTAGCAATTTGCACAAGAGTAGGCCCACTGAATCAATGGAGATTTAGCAGGTCAGCTCCTCAGTAAGTTCCATTGATTGAAATGGACCTCTTCTACCTGTGACTGATTTTAGCACGCTACACTAAGCAACAGGATTTTGGCCAATATCATACGTAGAAATGGCCCCCACTTTCAGCAATCAGGCTTGGGTGGGGGGAAGCCTCCCATGGCCTCCAATTTGAGGCTTCCAGGCTTTTAGTGCAATTGATGAATTGGGGGTGGGGGACACAGCACACGCTTAATCTTTCCTAGGGACTGTGAGCCCCCTAAAGGATCCACGCACACTGCAAAAATTCTCCCACTGGCCTCAAGGCATTTCAACTGCGAAGAATGTTTCTGGCTGTTTTGTGTTTTCATCATTTTATCTGTCTCTTGTTCCATTCTGTTACTAATGTACTGCATATATTACTGGTATGATTCATCTATTTCTACAATACAGCAGAATCCACCTGGATGTAAGGTGATTTAGAAAGGTTTTAAATATATAAATATACTTAAATTACGCTGAGGGAATTTTTGAGGTGTCACAACACACACGGAGTTCCTAACTTCCCTCTCAATTGTGACTCCTCCCTTTGCTGCTAACAAATTCCACAAACACTTTCACAAGGCTCCAAAGGAAGATTTTAAAGCCTACATGCTGTAAGGGCAAGACGGCATCTTTGGGCTATTAGTTCCTCACTAATGAGCTCAGACAGAAGATTAATATACTTAGCAAATAGCATGACCACAGCCTTTTATAAAAACATGAAAACAGATTTATTGGGATGAACACACTTTATGCTAGGAAGTTACCTTTTCGCCACATTAATAGGATCCTCACTTAGGCCTAGTCACACTTGAACATACACTGGCAATAAAATATGCAATACTTCTCTTACCAGAATAAAGTAACTGCAAATGACACTAAGGAAGTAGAACAAATTGGCTACAAGAAAACCATGCACACATTCTTACTAACATCAATCACAAATGTGTTGGTAACAACCGGCCAAAGTGTGGAGGAGGGAGGTATAATGAGTTATTCATGTCTTTTTTTCTTAAGCAATGAAGGACAGCATTAAAAAGAAACTATAACTAAAAAGATTTATTAAATAAATATTAAGATGTTCTAGCTGATACCTTTTTCAAATGCAATAGACAGTAATAACCCAATCAGAGGGCTGTAGCAACTTACTGATTTATTTTCCAAAGAAAACACTGATGTATACACTGATGGATACATTTATAAAGTATACATTACTTGTAAGACTTTATGAGACACTTATTAAAATACAAAGTGCAATCAGTTATTTTAATACTATTACATAAATTGATTTTACAGCCACATTATATACACACCGTATATACTCGAGTATAAGCCGAGGCACCCAATTCTACCACAAAAACTGGGAAAACTTATTGACCCGGTATAAGCCGAGGTACTGATACGGATGATGTTGATAGTATGCTTGCCTTCGGTATGATGTTTTTTGGTATCGGTATGGTTGTTGGGGTTTTCTGCGCCTGTGCAGGACGTATTGAGGGTAAAATAGAAGATAATAGAAGAGAATACTCGCTGTTAGCTCCGTGTGTTCCTATACGTCTTTCCAACGCAGCGGAAAAAAAGGAACTGAGGGGAAGATTGGAGGGCGGAGCTTGCACTCCAAAGGGGGGATGTCTCATTGTAATTTGGACATAGACTGCTATTATCCTCCCAGCACGGTGTCTGCCTGCGGAGTCTGAAAAATGCAGTGTACTTAACCGGGGTCATCGGACCACCCACAGAGGCTGCAGGCGCCCGTAGATGAGCGGGGGAGTCCGGAGAACACCCGCACTGCAGGGGAGAACATGTAATTTTGACACTGACTCGAATATAAGCCAAGGGGAGGTGCTTTTTCATCAAAAAAAATTGTGCTGAAAACTCGGCTTATACTCAAGTATATAGGGTAATCTTTTCATCTTTCCTCAATGACTCATAATAAAATAATTTTACAGAAGTGTTTTAGAAATATCTTTTCTTATCCCTAAAATGGACAGACTAACCAAGGATAAGCCAACAGTAACTGAGGGGAAGAAACCCTATTTACACTTTAAGTAAATATGATTTAATATGTGACAGTAATAACTTCAGAATGGCTACAAATATTTTAAAAATACAAAATTAACATGGTATTAATACATGATAACAGGGTCTCTGTGCTTGCAAGATTTCCACGTTATTTACAAAGGCAGTAGCTTCTCATTGTTCAATAACAGATTAAAGCATGCCACATACAGTATAGGTGCAGTACAGAAATAACACTATTGTAGTTGTTCATGTATGTTTAAGGCTAAGGAGATTACCGAATTGATTTGACTAGACCCTTCTCTCCCACAAGCAATTTTCTTCTGACCACCTTTGTCTGGGATTATAGGTGACTGCTATTATTCTTTGTTAACATAAACTTCTAGGTACACACAGACTAATTTTAGAGCCCATGGTAGAATCACAGAATCATGAAACTGGAAGGGGCCTATAAAGCCATTGAGTCTAACCCCCTGCAGGAATGCAAATCAAAGGATATCTGCCAGGTGGTTGTCTAAATTTCTTCTGAATGCCTCAAGTGTTGGAGCACTCGCCACCTCTCGAGATAATTGGTTCCATTGCCGTATGCTCTAACTGTTAGGAAGTAGATTGGAAGAATTTGTGAATAAAGAGAGAAGCTGAGCTACAAAGAACAATGGTGATTCCACAGCATTTTCCCACAATTTAATGGCAAAGGCATGAACCATCTCAGTGTAGGTGACAGAATGCTGAATCAAAGTTTTCCTTGGAAGTAAGTTATGCTATACTTGGTCCATAATGGGATTTCCATAACCTTCCCTGATACATCTGTCTAATCTACTACTCACCTAACTAAGATGGGCCACCTGTCAAAAGATTGGCAGGAATTCTTTAACTGCTAATGTCAACAGGTTGTGTATGTAATGAAAACAGGACTGCAGCTTTGCTGCAGAAGTGTGTCTATTACAAATAAGCGCTTAGAAAACTTGATTTATAGATAGCACAAATGGACAATAAAGTGGTTCTGTAAGAAAGGGTCCAGTTTAGGTCAAAGGTCCAGCATAGAAATAATGCTTCTGTTAAAAAAAGTATTCACTGAAAGAAAAAAAAGTCAGATCACAAAAGTGGAAGCAATTTGTTACTTTGAAATCTTCCTTAACTATAGCCAGAGGTGTTGCCACTGTACAGAAACTTCACTGGCTAACCTAACAAAATGTCTTGTAGGCATCCTTCAGTCTCAAGAGACTATGGTAACGTGCTCTGAATAGAGGTCCTGGAACAGTGTCTAGCGTGGCTGAGAAGCCCAATTTGAGAGTGACAATCCCTTCCACAATGAAGACAAATACAGTCTGTCCCCTGTCCAGTTCCCTGATTTTGTTGGTTTCCAGACTGCCTCTTTGCCTCGGCCTGCTGAACAAGTGTCTCTTCAAATTGGGAGAGGCCATGATGCACCGCCTGCCTCCAGGCTGAACGCTCAGATGTCAAGGTTTCCCATCCGTTGAGGTCCATTCCTAAGGCCTTCAGATCCCACTTGCAGATATCCTTGTATCGCAGCTGTGGTCTCCCTCTGGGGCGATTTCCCTGCACTAATTCTCCATACAGGAGATCTTTTGGAATCCGACCGTCAGCCATTCTCACGACATGCTCAAGCCAATGTAGACATCGCTGTTTCAGTAATGTATATATGCTAAAAATTCCAGCTCGTTCCAGGACTACACTATTTGGAACTTTGTCCTGCCAGGTGATGCCAAAAATGTGTCAGAGACAACGCATAGGGAACGTGTTCAACTTCCTCTCCTGCCATGCACAAAGGGTCTAGGACTCACTGCAGTACAGGAGTGTACTCAGGACACAAGCTCTATAGACCTGGATTTTGGTATATGCCGTCAGCTTTTTGTTAAGCCACACTCTCTTTGTGAGTCTAGAGAACATGGTAGCTGCTTTGCCAATGCGTTTATCCAGCTCAACATCTAGAGAGAGAGTGTCAGAGATCGTTGAGCCAAGGTGCACAAAATCATGAACAACCTCCAATTCTTGTGTAGAGATGGTAATAGAGGGAGGTGAGTCCACGCCCTGGCCCATAACTTGTGTTTTCTTCAGGCTGATTGTTAATCCAAAATCTTGGCAGGCCTTGCTAAAATGATTCATAAGTTGTTGGAGGTCTTTGGCAGAATGGGCAACAACAGCTGCATCATCGGCGAAGAGGAAGTCCCGCATTCATTTCAGCTGGACTTTGGTCTTCGCTCTCAATCTAGAGAAATTAAAGAGATTCCCATCTGATCTAGTCCGGAGATAGACGCCTTCTGTTGCGGTTCCAAAAGTGTGCTTCAGCATGACAGCAAAAGAGATCCCAAACAGAGTCGGTGTGAGGACACAGGCCTGTTTCACTCCACTTCGAATGACAAAGGGATCTGATGTAGAGCCATCAAAAACTACAGTGCTCTTCATTTCCTCATGAAAGGACCTGATGATGTTAAGGAGTCGAGGTGGACATCCAATCTTGGGAAGGATTTTAAAAAGGCCATCCCTGCTAACTAAATCAAAGGCCTTTGTAAGATCTATGAAGGCCACAAAGAGTGGCTGTCATTGTTCCCTACATTTCTCCTGCAACTGTCGGAGGGAGAATACCATGTCAGTGGTGGATCTATGAGCTCAAAATCCACACTGTGATTCTGGATAGACTCTGTCTGCAAGCACCTGGAGCCTCTTCAGCACAAGACGGGCAAGCAGCTTCCCTACAACGCTGAGAAGAGAGATGCCACGGTAGTTATTGCAGTCACCTCTGTCTCCTTTGTTCTTATACAATGTGACAATGTTTGCATCCTTCATGTCCTGTGGTACTCCACCTTCCCTCCAGCAGAGACAAAAGATTTCATACAGCTCGGTGATGATCATCTCTTTACAGCACTTCAGCAGGGATGTTATCCTTCCCAGGTGCCTTGACGGAGGCGAGGGAATCCAAGGCTGCTTTTATTTCTCCTAAAGTTGATTCGCTGTCCAACTCTTCCAAGACAGGCAGGCACTCGATGTTATTTAATGCCTCTTCGGTTACTACATTCTCTCTGGAACATAGCTCAGAGTAGTGCTGCACCCAGTGTTCCATCTGCTGTGCTTGGTCCTGGATGATCACGCCTGTAGCAGACTTCAAGGGAGCAGATTCCTTCTGTATTGGACCTAAAGTCTGCTTGATACCATCATACATTCCCTCGACGTTACCTGTGTCCGCTGCCATCTGTATCTGAGAGCAGAGCTGAAGCCAATAATCGTTTGAACATCTCCTGGCAGTCTGTTGAACTTTGCTACAAGCAACTCAAAGAACCTGCAAGTTGTACTCACTAGGAGAGCTGCTAGAGCTCTCCTCTTATCCTCGATGGCTGGCATCAACTCCTCCAAATGGGCTTCGAACCAGTCTGCCATCTTTTTGGACTTCTTGCCAAATGTGGACAAGGTGGTGTTATAAACAGCATTCTTGAAATGTTCCCATCATTCAGGTGCATTTGCATTAGCCGGGCCTGGAAGAGTTTCCTCAAGCGCTTGAGCAAATTCCTCCACTTTTCTTTGATTGCAAGTCTTGCTGATGTCAATACGTGGTCTTCCTTCCTTTTTCGTATGATACAATCTCTTTATTCGCAGTTTTACTCTGCTAAACACCAGGGAGTGATCAGTATCGCCATCAGCACCCTGATAACTGTGTGTGATCGTAATACTAGGAAGGCTAGAGCGTCTAGTGAGAATCAGATCGAGCTGAGGCCAATGCTTCGATCTTGGATGTCTCCAAGAGACTCTGTGTTGAAGCTTCGTATTAAAGAACGTGTTGCTGACACAAAGATCATAATAACATCAAAACTCCAGCAAGCGTTGACCATTTTTGTTCATCTTCCCAATGCCAAACCAGCCTAGACAAGTGGGCCAAGAATTGTGATCAGCACCAACTCTAGCGTTAAAATCTCCGAGAATGAACAGCGGCTCTTTCTCGGGGATTTTCTTGATAGTAGCTGCCAGATCGTCATAGAATTTGTCTTTGACTTCTGCTGTAGATGAGTGTTGGTGCATATGCACTAATGAGGGTGACCGGTCCTGCTGAGGAGTGGAGCTGCAGAGACAGGATTTTTTCACTCCCCGCAGTAGGTGGAACAATGGATCTCAGCAGAGTATTTCTAACCGCAAAGCCAACACCATATTCCCTGGTCTCATTCAATGGTTTTCCCTGCCAGAAGAATGAGAATTTTTTTTTCCTTTGACAGAGCCTGAGTCTGGCAATCTCGTCTCTTGCAGGGCAACAATGTCCATCTGCAGCCTCCTCAGTTCCATGTCAATGACAGCTGTCTTGCGCGGATCATCTATTTCCTGCAGGTTGTCAGAAAAGCCAGGGGTCATTGTCCGGACATTCCAGGTGCCCAACATTAGGGCAGAAGTTTTCTTATAATTATTGCATGGTGCAGGGTTATCGATCTGCTTGTCAGCTTTCACCCTAAACCCCACGCACCCCGTGAGGTTAACAGACTGTGGCAAGGCAGCACCTTACTGGCTGGGGGCTGCCCAGCTTGAGGCGGGCAGTAGCTACCTAGTGAGGTGCAATGACCTCTCCCACCGTCGGAAGTAGCCTCTGGCGTCACGCTCTACGACAATCAAGCAAAGACTTATAATTGATAACTGCTACTTCCCATGTTATTTCGACGCTGTATGTGAAGCTGGAGTGTCCTCTCCAGAGCACGAGGCCTGGGTAAAATAATATGGAGGACAGACTGTTACCCAAGCAGCAAATCCCCCCTCTCCACATCACTGAAATAGTCCAATGGAAAGGCAATACAACTGGTTCCAGCAATGTTGCAGGAGTTGCCAGAGCGTCACGAACTGCCTCTGGGACTTCTGCTCCGGATTTTGCCTCGAGGTTTACTCCTGAAGCCTTTTCCATCGACGGATAGAGCCACAAGGCAGTGGAGGTTTGAAATCGGAGTTTTCCTTCTCCTAGATGGGCTGCCTTCCAAGGCTAACGAGCCCCATCTACCGGGCGGATGGCAAATAGTGGCTTTGGGATATAGAGTGGTGCCTCGCAAGACGATTGCCTCGCAGGACGAGGAATCCGCAAGACGATGGGTTTTTGCGATCGCTGTGGCGCTTCGCAAGACGGTTTTCCCTATGGAGGAATTTCGCTAGACGATGTTGGGTCTATGCTTCGCAAGACGTTTTTTTTTTTTTTGACAGCTGCTTCGCAAGACGATTTTTTCTGCAGGGTTTTTTTTTTTTTTTTTTTTGTTCAAATTTCAACCGCTAATACCCAGGATGCATTGTGCCTTGTGCCAGGAAGGTTTAAAAACCCTCCCCAATGCAGCCTGGGTTCACTTTTCCACGTGGAGTTCCAGGAGCAACTGTGGTCTGTGCTGTGGGGCATCCTGTCTTTGAAGAAGTTGCAGTGATCTTTGGTGAAGTTGAAGTTTTCAAGAACTTTTTGGCCAGCAAAAGGTAGGTCTGCATTTGTTCTCCTGTGTGGGTGGGTGGGGGTTTCATGCCAAGTGTTTTTTTTTTTACTGTACTGTATTTCTTTGGTAACTTGCACAGGGAAGTTAGGGGGTTAGCTTCTGCTAGGTAGTGGGGGGTTTTTAATGCCAATTTTTTTTTCTTTGTGGGGACAGTTCTGTGTGCCTCCAGTTTCCTGAATTGAAACACTGGTCCTGGTGGTTTAGAGCCTCACTTGTTCACTTTAAAATGTGAAATGTAAAAAGTTTCTGTACTGTTGGTTTCTGTGTGTTTATGCACTTTGTGAAGAGTTTCTGTATGTTTATGCACTTTGTGAAGAGTTTCTGTATGTTTATGCACTTTCTGAAGAGTTTCTGTGTGTTTATGCACTTTCTGAAGAGTTTCTGTATGTTTATGCACTTTGTGAAGAGTTTCTGTATGTTTATGCACTTTGTGAAGAGTTTCTGTATGTTTATGCAATTTGTGAAGAGTTTTGCACAATCCAATGACTGTTAGTGACTGTTTCTGTTCAGTTTCAATGAAGGCAGATGTTCCTGCCTCATGTTTGTTGATTTTTAAATGTTTTTCTATGATATTTATAAAGTTAAAGTTTATTGATTGAAATTTTTGAAATCACCTGTACAGTATTTATGATGTTAAAGAGCACTTAATAAACCCTTTGTAAACCAAATTTGACTTTGTTCTGTCTTTTTCCCCCCATAGGAACGCATTAAATAGATCTCAATGCATTCCTATGGGAAACCGCGTTTCGCAAGACAGTTTTTTCCGCAAGACGACGATGTTTTTTCCCCATTGGAACGCATTAAATAGATTTCAATGCATTCCAATGGGGAACCGCGTTTCGCAAGACGATGTTTTCGCAAGACAGCGATTTTCGCGGAACGGATTAAAACCGTCTTGCGAGGCACCACTGTACATGTCTGTGTGTCTCTCTGTGCTTTTAATCAGGGAAATGCCAAGGGGATGGGGTGGTGGGGGAATCAACCTTTCCTCTCCTATAATCACAATCCCCATCAAAATCCCACCCACCCCATCCCAGGATGGCTGTTCATCCCTCTTTCGGATGGGAGCCATTCTGTCCATGGCTCTGAGGCCGCAGTGCCATCTCAAGGACCCAAAACAGGAGGTAAAAACCCCTGGACTGAGGGGGCCTCCATCCAATCGTTTAAGTCCTTGAAAGGTGGCCTTTCAGGAGCACCAGCTGCAGAATCTCCTCAACCCGAAAGATTCTGGAAGTGGTAGAGAAATATAGTCACGCTTCCAAGTTGGGAATCCCATGTGTGCAGGAGTCGTCGTCTCATCGAAACACACCAGCGAGCACATGGAAGCATCTGCTGTGTGTGTCTTTTGCTAACCCTAACCGACCAATCAATCAGCCAGTCACTCAATTGTTCTTTTCATTAATCAATTGTTTTCCCTCTTCTTGATGTGCTATCCTTTCCCGTAACCTTTATCTGGTTCAACTTCTTTCTGTTGTGTTTGCCACCAAGAGGCACAGATGCTGGGAAGGGAGGAGACCAAGGAGGGAGCTTTGAAATTGCTTATCAGTGTTTTGCATTCACTTCCTGGGCTCCGCTTCCTCCAATACTGGGACGTTTCCTTTTCTCCCTTAAAGGCATTCTTGGGTTATGTTCCCCCATCCTGGAATCTGATCTGGACTTCCTGAACTGCTGAAACCAAACACTGGAGCTTGCATGGTGGGGAAGCCAGCGCTTCCCGCTCTGGGCCTTGTGCTGCTGGGCAGTCTCTTCCACCACCCACCCACATGGCACAGCATGCTTGAGAGGCAGATGTTGCAACTATGTTGTGCCAAATGTTGCTGGGAGCCGACCCAAACCTCAAGCCAACAGCCCTGGCCCACAAATGCAATGCAGCTTCAGGGCACATGATCTCAAGGCAGGGCAGCTTCTCCTCGCTCCCCAAGAATAACAGAGAGGAGAAGGCACCGATCGGTCACCTTGCGAGAGGAGGAAAGCCCCACAAAGTGCTCTCGGTCCAAAATGCCACTGGTACAATAAAATTCAACTCAACTCTCAACTAGCTGGTTATGTCTACTTTTGGTACTTCTTTTCCAGGACTATAGTAATATTTCAGCATCAAGTACATTCTTGTGAGATTTCTCCAACAAAAAGACATCAGTGTCTTTAGAGATAAACTCCCACACTGAAAAATATGAGTAAGCATTGTTGGAAAAGAATACCTTATTGTGAGGCTATTGAGAAAGTTGGAATCACTATCCTTACTAATGGATCTTAACAACAACTCTAAACAAATTGCTTACTGCTTTATCGTTCACCTGAAGCATGCTTCAGAATTCCTCCTGATGGTACAGAGCTGGAGAAGAGGGTGTAAACATTACTGATTGTAGAAAACCGCTTATGCCTAAACAAACCATGGCTAGATTCATGAAATGAGAAAGACACAAAGATTGATTCATCACATAGCAGAACAGCTTGCTCCTCTATTTATGTCAGAAATGTTTCTCAATATCTGCTACTAGGTGACAGACATTGAGATCAGGCTAAGAAAATCTGGCACAAACAGTGATACCTACAGAAAAATAGCAGAGTATTCCCCAGTCTTATGTTTCAAGCTTTTAATTGACACTCAATTGAGACCTAACTCTATGCAAGGAGGTATATCTGTGTCTGACTTGTAATATTTTGAACTGTGGATGAAGGCTCATATGATTGCTTCTCCATACAACAAATCCTCCATACAGAAAACTAGTCACCCCAATTGATACACAAGTTTTCTACTTGCAGGGATGGAAGATATTAAATCATTTAAGCTCCATCCTGGAGACTGAAGGGGATATCACCTCAGTGAACTTTATGCCTAACACAAAAGACTCTACCAGGTCTTAGGATACATTCACATGGCAGTCACCCTGCTGAAACTAAGATAGTCTGTTATGCCAAATACTTAAATGACAGGTTGCATGCAAACACCATGAGCCACATTTTCAGTTCCATTATAGAAGAAAGGCAGAGCATAAAGAAAACAAATATATTAAATAATACTTAGGGGAAAATAGGAGTACTGCCATGCCAAGTATGAAATTATAATAACCAGTGGATTATGTGCACTGCTAAAGGAAAGGGAATTCCCTCTCCCTCCAAAAATACCCAAACCCTAATTCATAGATGTCTCTGTTGGATGAGAAAGATCTTCATCAACTAAGGTAATACATGCATAACCTGCTCTCTAAGTGCAGGCACCACTGTGCCTCAATGTGAGCAACTGTTTTTAAGATCTGCTGCTACTTATTAGAAACAATTCTTTGCAAAGCAAAGCAAAGAACCTCACTCTGAAGATTCTAAAGAGGTTTGTGTCTATGTGTGTCTTTTTGGTTTAAGGCACTATGCAAAAAACCTCAAGCAGAGACGGTGGCTGAAATCCAGCCGTATGTGGCAATTAAAGTAGGCCCACTGGAATCATGGGGACTTTGTGAGTCAGGTAAAGGTAAAGGTTCCCCTTGACATTTAGTCCAGTCGTGTCCGACTCTAGGGGACGGTGCTCATCCCCGTTTCCAAGCTGTAGAGCCAGCGTTTGTCCGTAGACAGTTTCCGTGGTCACGTGGCCAACGTGACTAGACACGGAACGCCGTTACCTTCCCACCGAGGTGGTACCTATTTATCTACTCACGTTTGCGTGCTTTCGAACTGCTAGGTTGGCAGGAGCTGGGACAAGCGACGGGAGCTCACTCCGTCGCGTGGATTTGATCTTACGACTGCTGGTCTTCCGACCTTGCAGCACAGAGGCTTCTGCGGTTTAACCCGCAGCGCCACCACATCCCACTTTTTGTGAGTCAACACTAATGCAAATTCTATTGGCTTAATGAGCCTACTCTAGTTGTAATTTACAATTGGATTTTATTCAGTATGTGCTATTTCAAACCATCATTTTAAGGCACCAATGGACACTGCTTCTCAGATGACTGTGATGTCTTACTGCACAAAGAGATAAACCAATTTCAGTAAATGCACAAAAAATAATTAGCTTTTCTGTGCAAGTTAAATTTTCTACTTCAGAAATATCCGATGCAACTATGGGTCTCCTTTCCCTCAAACCTGCAGAAAGGCAGAGGAATGGCACTAAAGAAGGCAGAAAATACGTTGCTTGTTTCCACAATTCCCAAACACTGGCTGCCAATAAATGCTAAGCCCCCATCCTTAGGGAGAAATATTTGGGATTTCCTCAGCTTCCACTCATTCCAAGGGGACCCCAAAGCTTGGGGTCCCCTTGGACACTAAAGCATTGTCTCTGAAGCCAGCTCTTTATCTTTTCCTCCATCATTTCTGATACTTCAAAGGGAAACAAAGGATTCAGTTTTCACTCATTTAGGACAACTATTCATGGGAAAGATGTGAAGTCTTTTCTTTAGCTGAAATGTCTTTAGTTAACAAACACACATCCTCCTCCTCTGTCAGGACTATCCTCCAGTGGTGGTATGCATGCACCACCAAAGCTCAGCAGAGGAAGATAACACAGATGGGGGGGGGGGGGTGTCCTTCTGAGTGCCTTAACACTTCCCTGCAAGGGCTGGAGATCTTTTTCTTCCCATTATAATCTCAATCTGGACTTCCACCATATCCATATGCTGGGACCCTGGCAACATAAATTATGACTTGACTTGTACAGTCTTGACTAACAGAACAAAGTAAGGCAAAGAAATTTACTCTCAGCACAGAAATTTAGCTTGCCGGTGAAACTTACTACTTCATCTTCAAATCCTCCAGCCAGCACAAGAGAGTAAGCTCCATCATTACTACGTCCATGAATTCCACCAACGTGAGGTCTGTGAACACCTGCTTCACTCACCTTGGAGATTAATCAAATGGAGAGTAAGTCCTAATAGTGATTAACAGTATTAAGTTACATTTTTTTAAACATGAAATTCCACAACATATAGTTTCAAATATTTTTTCGCATAGTTCATGGAGCTGCAATTCAAGAAAGGTGATTTCAGCAATGAGTGCAAAGAACTAAGTAAACTGATATTTCAATTCTGGCAAGCACAAAAGAGAGAAGGATTATCTAGATTTTTAAAAATGCAGCTCTAGGTTATAGAAAGTTCAATTGTATTAGTCTCTGACTTAATAGACCCGCCACCAGATCCAACAAATAGGGGAACATTCAGAAATGGCTCCAACATTGCTGTACTGAGCAATGGGACTTTTGGACCATAACTGATGACAACGCAAAAACCCAGACTGGTATACGCTTTAAGAATAAGAAAAAAAAATCTCACTAAAGCTACAACACAGAGAAAATGGGTAAGAAAAAAAGTTCAGACCATGAATAAAATACCTGTACTCTGAATTTCCAGGTTGCTCCAACAGGAACTCCAGGTATAGGTCCATAGTGGTTAGAGGGAACAATAGTGCATTCTTTAGTACGACCGACACAGGCCATACCCTATGGACACAAAGAAGATATTAAGTAATCAATGAAAATCGTTGTAAAGCTTTATGAAGAGATGTACATTTTAGCAATTTTAGTTCTAGAGTCCTAGTGTGACACTGGCAAAAAACCAGTAGTAAGTTGCAACTACAGCAGTCAATGGAACTTATGGAGAAGGTGACTCACCAAATCCCAACAGATTCAATGGGTGTACTCCAGCTGCAACTTACTACTGGATTTCTGCCACAGTATTTACTACATCACACTGGCTCACCCATATATATGTCACAATTGGTTTCATCTGAAATTCTGCATTCCCTTCTATGAAACTGAGAGGGCTGTGCCTTTTCTAAGAGTGCAGCTGTCAAATATACTTTTGATAACTACATCGTTTTTAATACAGGATTCCCAATGTACCAGGGATGAATTTCAAGTCAGTTGAACCAGATTTTGAAATAATTTATTTTAGTCAAGTAAAGGTGAAAGTGCTAATAAAATAATGAGCAGAAAGGCAAAAAGTAAAATATTGGGAAAATGTCACCTAAAAGCTAAAGGGGTTGGCACAGCTGAGTCTCTATGAGAAGAGTGCTCCATAAAGGGCCACCTAGCAATAAGCCTCTCTCTGGACTGTCCTAGGTCACCAGCTCCCTGAACATTAAAGATGGTGGCATCTAGAGGACTTCATGATGAAGAAAGACATCAGCTACCGATGAAGATCTTAAATTATAGGCAAGTCCACAGGGGAACAAAGCAAATTCTTTAAGTAACTTGGTTCTATGCTCTATAGGGCTTTCTAGTTCTATTAAATGGTACAATGAAACTGGCAGTCTGTGAAGATGTTTTCGGTACCAGACAGATATGTTCTATTGCCCAGTTCCAATCAATAACCTAGTTGCTGGATTTTCAATCAAGTGAGAAGTTTGCAAGAAGATTTCAACAGCATTCATGTACAATGTACTGTAGTAAACAAGTTGACTTAGTTTTACAAGGGCATGAACAATGGACAAACATCATAAGACCACCTCTGCTACAGGAACTACATTTCAACATACCCTGTTTTCCCCCAAAATAAGACCTAGCCTGAAAATAAGCCCTAATAGGATTTTTCAGGATGCTCATAATATAAGCCCTACCCAAAAATAAGCCCCAGTTAAGTGAAACGCCGCCCTCCACCCTTGTGCAGCAACCAGAAGAAGATGACATGACTGTATTTGAATAAATGTAGATTGTTGTACATGAAAAAAATAAAACATCCCCTGAAAATAAGCCCTAATGCATTTTTGGAGCAAAAATTAATATAAGACCCTGTCTTATTTTCGGGGAAACACGGTAGCACTTTAGCCTACAATTATAAGAAGTATTTTGTGCCACAGATAATACTTGAAATACTAGAATGAGGGATGGATCTAATGTCACTCCAGTGTAGGAAAAGTTTTCCCTCTCCTGTAGTACAGGGTTAGAAGTTTACAATTACAGTGGTGCCTCGCTAGACGATTGCCTCGTTAAACGACGAATCCGCTAGACGATGAGGTTTTGCGATCGCTGTTGTGCTTCGCAAAACGATTTCCTATGGGCGCTTTTCGCTGGACGATGTTTGGGGGCCTCTCCCGTGACCCCCACCCCACCCCTTTCAGAAGCCTCCTGGGGCGCAGGGGAAAAGCGGAATTTTTTTATTTCCAGCTTTTCCCCCTGAATTTTCAGGGCAGAGAAAGCCTCTTTTTAGCCCGCCCATCAGCTGTTCGTCGGGAGAGGGGAGGGGGAAGGAGCGGAGAAGAGGACAAAATGGCTGCCGGGGCTTCTTCAGCAGGTAAACATGCAGTGGAAATGCACCCGGCAAGCCTCTGAAAGCAGCGCTTTGCAGTGGGGGTGGTGTGGGGGGGTGGCAGGCCTGCCCCTCCCACCCCCACCCCACCCCACCCACTCACCCCTTGGCAAAGCGCCGCTTTCAGAAGCCTCTGGGGTGCTTTTCTACTGCCTGTTTCCCTGCTGGGAAAGCCCGCAGAAGCCTCAGAAACCCTGCTCCTATCAGCTGTTGGTTGGGAGAGGGGAGGGGGAAGGAGCGGAGAAGAGCACAAAATGGCTGCCGGCTGCCTGCTGCCTGCCGGCTTTTAGCTGTTTGGTGCTCTTTTCTGGATGTTCCGCTGCTACCAGGCACTATGAGAAGCCGGGCTCAGTCTACAGTACCTGGTAAGTGACTTTCTTTTAATTTTTTTTAAGTTTCTGTGCTTTTCTTTCCCATCGGAACGCATTAATTAAATTCCAATGCATTCCTATGGGAAATTTGGTTTCGCAAGACGATGTTTTCGCATGACAGCGATTTGTCTGGAACGGATTAACATCGTCTTGCGAGGCACCACTGTATATTCTTAAAAGTTTACTAATATGGTCTTGGCTCAGTATCCTATCCATCTTCCACTGAGCTGAAAGCCCCTTTAGAGTAATAATGCAAGATCATGCCACTTGCATTGTCACTGCACAAGTGGTGATCTTTATGAATAAACCCTGCCCTCTGCTACACTTGCTCAAGTAGTGCAATCCTATGTTACATGTATGTTGAAGGAGGGACTTCCTGTTGACCAGAACCTCAACAGAATACTGACCATGCAATACAATATATTTTTTAAAAAAATATGCTTTACCTTGCCCCAATCACGTTGGCTATCTGTGCAAGCGGATGGCATCTTTGCCTTCTTTTTACTTTGCTTGAGCTTTTCTCCAGCTTTTACAACTTCATCCGAATCATTTTTACAGGACGGGCAGTACCTTTAAAAAATGGTATATTTTTAAATGAACAATGAAAAAGCAAGGCAGAACAGCACTGAGGAAAGCCCTTGAACAATCTGCATCTGTAGCACAGCCTGTTGAGTGGATCTTGTCTTGTAGTTTCCCTTGCTGCTTCCTTGTTCCCTCTTTGCCTACTCAAAAATAAGTACAGAAGTAGCAGATTGTCCATTGTTCAAGACAGGATTAGTAGACTGTCCTTGACAGTTGAACAAAAACGTCTTGTTGACCAGGCCATACCCCTCTCTGAAGTGATGGAGTCTTGTACCTAACCTCACAATGTGTCTCTCAAACACCCAATACAAGGTTCACTTTGATCTTCTGTTCCTCTCTTTAGCTCTAGGCTTGGGGTTGGTGATGTTGGTGAGGGATTCTCTGGGCAATACAATGCAATGCAGTACAAATCAAAACCAAACCAAACCAAATCAAACATGAAACCCTCCACCACTACCTCCAACTTTAAGATTGGGATAAAGTGGAGGCTTATTTTGTCTTTGCACTTGCTGGGAACTCAGTACCCCCAGCAAGCGTTGAAGTTGGTGAAACATATCATTCTGCTTCTGTGCCTGCCACGTGCTCCAAGGCTGAGTGCACTGTAGATTTCCCTCCCAGGACAGAGCCAGAGAAAGGATGCAGAAGCAGTAATTTGGGGTAGACTCTGCTTCTGCCCAACAAGCATGGTGCCAAAACAGACCTTGCATCGGGCTCAACATGTTCACCCGGAGCTGATTAAGCCATTCTCATAACAACTGTGATGAGCAAGTCTGCTGAGCATTAATTCTAAGAAAGCATTACTTAATAATTTATACTGGTGAGAGAGGAGGGCTTCTTTGCCCAGGGGCACCTAGTCACGTTCCACAACTATGGGAACAGCATATTCCATGAATTGCCAAATCCACACAAAACTCCATCCTCTATGCCAGTATATATGTTTCTACTTTTTAAAGATGTTTTGGAGGTGCATTAAAAGTTAAAAGCATTAAAACACAGGAGCTCATAAAGGCAGAAGATACGTGTCTAGAACACTTTGAGTTTGCAACCTTGGGTAACCCAGGTGTTCCTGGACTGCAACTCCTAGAGCTATGATCACCATGAGCTATGCTGATCAAGGTTTCTGGGAGTTGCATTGCAAGAACACCTGGGTTACCCAAGGTTGGGAACGACAGGTTACTCAGCTGTAATTGTAGTTCGAGTGGACCTCTGTGATTCACACCCTGGGTAATCCGCGCCTGCGCGGAGCCTCATCGGAAGATCCTAGAGCTTCTGCGGTAGCAAAAAAACACATTAGTGTAGACCCCTCCCCCTCCGTATATGTACCTTGGCGCCAAGACTCTCCCTTCAGTTAGGTCAACCGCCGCAAATTAGAGCTGCATGGTGTGACAGTGGGGAGGTTGGGTTGGGACGTGTGAATCACAGAGGTCCACTCGAAGAACTACAATTACAGGTGAGTAACCTGTCGTTCTTCGTGGCCTCTGTGAATCACACCCTGGGTGACTAACAAGCTGTCTTACCCGGAGGAGGGTGTCATGCCAAGGTAGAGGCTAGCACAGCACGTCCAAAGGCCGCATCAGATTTTTGCCGAACATCCAATCTATCGTGGTTGATGAATGTGGACAGCTGTGACCATGTGGCAGAGGCGCAGATGTCTGGAAGAGGAACGCCGCAAAGAAATGCCGTGGAAGCTGCCACTGTCCTAGTGGAGTGAGGGCGAATCACCTGAGGAGCTGGCCTTCGAGCAAGCTGGTATGCCAGGTGGATGGTAGAAGCAACCCACTTGGAGATTCTTTGTGATGTCACTTGGAAACCCTTCGTAGGGAGTTGGTAGCTGACGAAAAGTCGAGCTGAACATTGGGGGTTGTGTACGGGCTAAATAAAATGCTAGGGCCCGTCTGACATCCAGAGTATGGAGGATTCTTTCTTGAGCAGTAGACGGAGATGGGAAGAAAAATGGGAGAACCAGCGGTTGGGACATATGAAACTGGGAAACAACCTTGGGGAGAAAGGAAATATCTACAAACAACTTGATATTATCCAGATAAAACTGGAGATAAGGATAATCATAACGCAAAGCTGCTAGTTCACTGGCACGACGAGCGGATGTGATAGCAATGAGAAATGCTGTCTTAAAGGTAAGTAGTCTAAAGGCTTCAACTGAAGGCTCAAATGGGGCCTTGGTGAGTTGCTGCAGGACTACTGTTAAAGACCACTGAGGAGAAGGTGGGCGTACATCTGGATACATGTGCGATAAGCCCTTCAGGAAACGCTTCAGAGTAGGGTGTCTGAAGAACTGAGCTGCTGGGGAAGTTGGTGGTTGATAGGAAACGATTGCAGCAAGATAAACCCTCAAGGAAGAAAAAGAGAGACCCTTGGTTTTAAGATGAAGCAGAAAACGAAGGATGGTGGAGAGAGAGGGATTGGCTGAAGGTAGTGTAGAGGCTTCAGTAAAGGACTGAAATTTCTTCCATTTATACAGATAAGTTCTCCTAGTTGAGGGTTTCTTTGCCTGATGGAGGACATTCATCAGGGAGGCAGAATCCTCCACGCTGCCAGGTGCAGAGTAGGGAGGTCCGGGTGAAGAATTTGAGCCTTGTTCTGCGTGAGCAGGTGAGGCAGACGGGGCAGGTGATGGATGTCTGATGACAGATTGTGGAGAACTGGGAACCAAGGCTGTTGCGGCCACCATGGAGCTATCAAGGTAGCATTGGGTTTGTCTTGTTGGAGCCGGAGTACTATGTGGAGGAGCGGAAATGGTGGAAACAGGTAAGTAAGGGTCCTGGGCCAACGGCCTACAAATGCGTCTCCACATGAGTGCTTGCTGACTCCTGCGCGGGAGCAGTAATGTTTGCAGTTCCGATCTGTCCGGGAGGCAAAGAGGTTGATGGTAGGTGTGCCCCAGCGTTTGCAGAGGAGAAAGACAGACTGGTCTAGTTTCCATTCGTGAGCTTGGGATTCCTTGCGACTGAGGAGATCTGCCAGATTGTTGTCTTGGCCGGCTATGTGTATTGCTGTGAGGCAGATATGATGTGACAGACACCATTCCCAGAGGTCGACTGCGAGATACAGTAGGCTTGGAGAATGAGTGCCGCCTTGTTTGAGAATATAATACATTGCTGTAGTGTTGTCGGTGGCGATTTGCACCATCTTGCCTGCAAGATGGTCTCTGAAAGCCTTGCATGCTTTTATCACTGCTAAGAGCTCTAGTTCGTTGATGTGGAGCAATTTCTCTCTTTCTGACCATTGGGCATGAATTTTTAGGGATTTGCAGTGAGCACCCCAGCCTGTGAGACTGGCGTCAGTAGTGACTTGTATTTGAGGACGTGGTTGCTGGAAGGGTCATCCCATTGTAACGTTTTGGGTAGAGCACCACCAAGAAAGTTGGGTGGCGAGTTCTGGAGTGACCTGTAATAGGGTGTGAGGAGGGTCCATTAATGGGTTGAAGAGGGCAAGGAACCATGCCTGGAGTGATCTCATCTTGAGGTGTACATGTTGTACTACAGACGTCATGGATGCCATCGTGCCTAGAACACGTTGAACTGTTAGTGCGGGTATAAGTGCATGAAGGTGCGCAGCAGGGACATCAAGTTGTATCGCTTGTCTGCTGAAAGGAATGCTCGGGTATGAGTAGAGTCTATGAGTGCCCCTATGTACTGAACAGCCCTTGTGGACTGTAACCTGGACTTTTGTATGTTTACAGTAAGGCCGAGATCGTGGAGAAGAGACAGTGTAAAGTGGATATCTTGTTGTGCCTTGTGACGGGAGCGAGCTACAAGGAGCCAGTCGTCGATGCACGGAAAGATGTGGATCTTGTGAAGTCTGAGGTAAGCTGCCACAGGGGCCATGCATTTGGTGAAGACTCTGGGAGCTGTTGCGAGTCCGAAGGGGAGTCTTTTGAACTGGTAGTTTGAGTTCCGAGTTGGAAGCGGAGGTAAGGCCTGTGAGAGGGGTGGATGCATAGAAGTTAGTGTCGGTTAAATCTACGACTGCGAACCAGTCGTTCTTCTGGAGAAGGGGAAAGACGGACTCAAGGGTCACCATACGGAATTTGGTGGTAATGATATAGCAATTTAGCTCTCTGAGGTCGAGGATGGGACGGAGACCTTCGTCCTTTTTGGGGACAGTGAAATAACAAGAGAGAAAACCTCTGTCCATTTGCTATACTGGTTCTATGAAGTGCCTGTATTTCGTCTTGCAGGGTTTGCAATGGAGGTGTGACAGTGTGCGATGGCGGAGGGAGCTGATGGAACTGAATGCGGTACCCACTTCGGACGATGGAGAGGACCCAAGCATCCGTGATGATGGCTTCCCATGTAGGTAATTGTTTCCAGAAGGCAGGGGGAGAGATACTATGATGCATTGCGATCTCGGCCGGCTGGACATCAAACATAATGCTTAGTCTTGCGATCACTGTGCCTAGTCTCAGTTTGTTGACGTGGTTTGGCCCTGTAAGGTTGTTGTTTGAAGCAGGGTGTATAAGAAGTTTGCCTCTGAGGTTCCTGATGAAACTTCTGGTAGGAGTTGTAGGGGCGTAGCCATTGACTGCACTGGGGACATTGCTGGTATGAGGGGTAGACTCCCCAATGTCTAGCGGCTGATCTCTTTTTCTAGACGTTTTCCAAAATGTCATCTGTCTCCGCATTAAAGAGACCTGTCCCATCAAAGGGGAGGTCTTCAATGCATGCTCTCGCATCTTCAGCGAGGCCAGCTGTTCTCAACCAGGAAAAACGCCGAAGGGCAACGGAGGTAGCCATGGATTTAGCTGTGGCGTCAACAGTATAGTATGTCTGGCCGACAGCATTTGTTGTCTGGCAACTGAAAGTCGTCCTTGCTGGAACGTTTGAGCTAGAACCTTTTTGTCCTCGGGAAGTGCCTCAATGAAGGTGGACATATTGTCCCAGAGGAAGCACTGGTAGGCGCCCATGGTTCCCTGGTAGTTAGCAACTCTCATGACGAAGGCAGCTGAAGAATAAAGCCATCTACCCATTGAGTCAATTCTCCTGCTGTCTTTATTGGGCGGTATGAGGATTTGACGATGTCGAGATCGAGATTGGGAAGCTTCGACAAAGATCAAGTTCAGGGCTGGTTGTTTTTGGAGAAAAAATGCTCCCGGATCAGGGACCCAATAAAGGTTGCCGATGCGCTTCGACATCCGAGTGGGATGAAGCTGGTTTTGTCCAGGAACATTGCGCAGTGCTAAGTAGGGACGGCAACATGGAAATGTGGACTGGAGTAGTTGTGTCTTTGGAGATCGGATCGTAGAGATGATCTGCAGGCTCAGTTGTCAGTCTATGTATTTGAAGATCCAGGGACTTGGCCATACGGACCATCAATTGTGCGTAAGTTTGAAAATCCTCCGCTGGAGACGGCGGGTTGGCATCTGCTCAGGCAAAGTCATCAAGATAGATGGCGTTTGCGGTCTGGAGCCTTGTTCAGAATGGTCGACATCGTGTCTAGACTCTGTGGATTGAAAATTGACATCGATGTCGAGGGGTTGCGCCTCAAAATATTGGTGTCGACGTCGAGATGTCGATGTCGAAGGCGCGTCCATGGGCAACGGTGTCGATGGAACGTCCATGGGCAAAGGTTGATATCAGGGATCATCGATATCAGAGCCGGTATCTCGGTGGTGACGAAATGGAGGCTTGATCAATGGTCGATATCGAGGATCGTCGATATCGAAGCCAGTATCTTGGTGGTGATGAAATGGACGTTGTTGTCGAGGTGGTAAATGTGTCGACGGACCACATTGGATGACTGTGGAGTAAATAGATGCCAGTGATGCCGAGCAGGATGATCAATCCCAATCCTCTTGAACCGGGAAATACCGGCCTACTGGAGCTGCAAACGCACTCTGAGCCAAAGAATATTGATCAGCTGTTCTGGATCTTTTAGGTCTCAGCTGATAGGCCCCTGACAATCTTGATGGTGAGATCGTTTCGACACCGAGGGCTGCCGAGAGTGAGGCTTCTGATATGGCACTGCTGTCGAACCGGGGAGAGTAACCGGTTGATAATGCTTGGCAGGCTTTCCGGTTGAGCACTGATCGGGGCAAATGGCTACCCGATAATGGTGCTGGGCGTTTTTTATATAAAAAATAAACGATTAGGCAACCCTCTTGTTAGTCACTTTATAGAAAAGGACCATATATTAGAAGATCTTGTATTTTGGGCTACTGAAAGAGTTACTGTCAACCAAGACAGGTTCCTATTGAGAAAAGAGATTGATTGGATTTTAAGATTGAACACACTAGTACCACGAGGGTTAAATGAAGAGATTTTTTTCCCCTGCTGTAAATACACCAATTAAAATGTCGACTTTGACTCAGCTGAGAATAAAACGCCTCCCTGCTCAGCGTCAACATTCCTGATTAGCTTCGGAGCTGATACAGACCAGAGAAATATAAAGATTTTGGTATGTGTTGACTATTTCGCTTATTGAGGTCATTTATAAGGCTTTAACATTTTTAATAATTGTTTTTTAAGTGTATAAAATATAGGTCCTCAGCCATACATATATATGTGTTTATTGTCCTATTTGCTTGATTTTTATAAGTTTTGTAATGAGTTAATAAGGTTTTAAGCCACATAATGTTTTATAGGAATATACCTGGTATGTATACATTTATAATTTTGAAATTTTGTTTACTTTTAAGCTTCTGATGAAGGCCCTGCCGAAACGCATTAAGCAAGAAAGTTTTTTAAGATTTTCACCACTTAATAAAGACACAACATATTGTTATTTACCACAGACATCCTGAGATTGTTTCTCCCTGCATCTTTTGGTTGCCCTTGGTGATGCGCCGAAGGCCGAGGTGGTAGGCCTGCTGGGACGGAGTAGGGCACGGTATCAGGTTCCATTTATACCCCTTGCATATCAGATGAATCAACCAAAGAGGGCTAGCTAGGGGAGCCAGATTGCTGAGGGCTGGCGGGACAGGATGTAAGTTGATCCACCCGCTCTTCCCATTCTGGCGATTGTGAAGAATATGGTTGATGGGGTGGGAGCCCTTCTTCCTCTGAGGGTGAACCCACACAAATCAAATCTCGGGACTCCGAGGGTTGCAGAGAAGTAATCCCCGGGGATTTTGCCTTCGAGGATTTGGACTTTTTCAGTGGCGAGGGATCCGGAGCCGAAGAGGCGTCGGTGGACGGCTTTCTTTTTGTGGTCGTTTTCGATGTCGAAGACTTCGACATCGACTGTTTAGTTTTGTGCCCCTTCACCTGTTTGGATGATGTCGAGGGGGCATCGGAGTGCGATAGTGTGGCCGAAGGGCATTGTTTTGCCATCTCTGAGATGGCTTTTTCCATGGCCTTAGCTTGTAAGATGGTTTGACAAGCAGGCTGAGCCATAGTTTTTGCAGGTTGAAGGGCTTGTTTCCAAAGTCGAAGCTTCAGTCTAGAGAGGCGAGTGCGGAGAACTCCGTGCTTAAAGTTCTTACAGTGAGGGCACAAGGTTTGGTGAGCCTCACCATGACAAAAAAGACATTTAGCGTGGCCGTCCGAAAGCGGGATCTTATTGTCACAGACCACGCAATGTTTAAATGGGCACAAGGGGGCCATGAAATACGGATAAAATGAGAAAAGAAATGGGGGGGGGGGTGTTCAGCCGTTAACGTAAAGAAATCCCCCTTTCTTTCTTCTTCTTTTTGTGTGTGAAAGAAGTAAACAATAAGGGTTAAAATAAATTAAAAGGAATCAAGATTAAACTCTCTTTCGCTTTTAAACTCTCACAGAAGCAACAATACCAGGCTCTCAACACGGCCGTTGAAAGAAAACTGAAGGGAGAGTCTTGGCGCCAAGGTACATATACGGAGGGGGAGGGGTCTACACTAATGTGTTTTTTAGCTACTGCAGAAGCTCTAGAATCTTCCAACGAGGCTCCGCGCAGGCGCAGATTACCCAGGGTGTGATTCACAGAGGCCACGAAGAAGAACCTGCTCTACACAATTTGCAGTCTTCAGAACTCACTTTCTTTTGCCAAAAATAATAATAATAATAAGTTGGCATGGAACAAAAAACTAGATCAAAGTATCTATCCATGGAAGGGAGTGAATTCTTTCCACCCCATTCTTTGCCAGCTAACCCTCAGAATATCAAAAAAGATGCCTCTGTCCTATTTTCTCTCATTTCTCCTTTCCTCTCACCATCCCTAGAACAATCAATCTGTTCAAGGTGCCGTATTGAACTAACAGAAGTAGAGAGAGGGAAAAGTCAGCTTTTGCTCACAATTCTCCACAAATGTCTTATCTGGATCAAACCTATTGTTTCAGCATACCTACCAATACAGCTTTTGAGCACAGCAACAAACATGACATAAAAGACACTAAATGTGCTCTTTTAAACAGCATGCTGGCAACCTTATTCAAATGTACTGACAGGTAGGAGAACCAGATGTTTCAAGCAACAAATGTAGTTTTTTTTCATGATTCAGACATGTATAACATACTTGTCTGCAGACAGACCTGAAAGTAAGTAAAGAGGTTTTCAGCCTACAAATCCTATCAATCCCAGCCAGCAGACCCCATGGTGATAAGATTATGGGAACTGCATTCTAACTACATCTAAAGTTGCTCTCTTCTGTTCAAAACGGGGGAAAAGGGGGAAAAAACAACGCAATGACAGAGGCCTCAAGATACATATTATCACATGTGGCTTATGGTCCAAACAAGGCAGAAAACCTTCACCCCCAAAGCTGGGGATGGGGGACCCATCCCACTGTACAGGCTATGATCCAGCCTGAATACTACAGATACATAACATCTGGAATTGCTGATGTATATGCTTTACATCAAATATGGTAATAACATAATCTTTGACAAACTTTATGAGAAAGGGTAAACTACATCTTTCATATCTCTCCCAGATACTGAAGGTTGATGCACAATACTTGATTTATGGTGTCAAGCAACTTTCCCTCTAATTTTCAGCCCCACAACCGGAACCAAAGGGGCTGGAAACAATCGCTGTGGCTGCACGGAGGAGGAGGACCCTGCACAGAGAGGGGGTGGAGTCGCACACGCTTGCGCAGCTGTGCACCTTAGAGGGTACCATGGTGATACACCATAAACTTGTGGTATATACACAAGGTTAAATCCAAGTATTTCTGTGTGTCTATGCCCACAAGTGGGTCTCGTGAATGAAGTAGTCTCATTTCATTTACAAACATGCATTGACACAAGAAAGAAAATTAACCTCCTTTCCACTGTTTAAGGACTAATGCAATTAGGTGTAACTAACTGCATTAAATGACCATTACAGTACCAGCAGCATTTCAGAATTAATTATTCTTTGAGTAAAATAATAACAAACTCAAATTTCCTTCTTTCATCAAATACAGATGGACCCCAGCTCTTTATTCAATGAAAGGCTCACTTGTCTTCAAGAAACTCAGCTTTTTAATGTTCAGTTGGAATATCTCAAACACAGTAAAACTGGAATATTGTATTATCCCTACTATATTCTACAGAACAAACGTTATAAATCTGTCTTGGGTTATTTACCAGTCCTCATCTTCTGGTATCTTGCTTAAAGGTGGATTCAAGCAGTAGATGTGGTAGGCCATGTTACATTCATCGCAGAGAAGTTGCATGTGGGCATCCTGTTTTCCTCCACACAAATAACAAGAACAAAATCGACATTCTTTATCTGGATCAGCTCTGCAATGCTTGCATTCAGGGCCACTCTTTCCTGCAAATAAAAATAACATACATACTGATCTTTCTTATTAAAGAGAATGCTTAAAATAAGACGGAGTAAACAAACAAAGAAATAGAAATACACTCACTATCAAGTCCCACTTGACATAATATTTAATTTGCAAGTTCTGCTCTTTTGTAGACTGCAGAAGAATATAGTACACTTCAAAAATAAGAAGTGTTTGTGAGTGCAGGTGAAAAATTTATTTCACAAAGGCAGACACAAAAATCAAAACTTGTTTGAATTCAGGGTGGGAATATTTACATGTGTCTCTTCTGCAGAAAACAGAAATAGTAGTATACAGTGGTGCCTCGCTAGACGATTGCCTCGCAGGACGAGGAAATCGCTAGACGATGCCTTTTTTGCGATCGCTACTGCGCTTCGCAAAACGATGTCTCTCTATGGGGAATTTTCGCTAGACGATGAGGTTTCCCCATAGGAATGCGCCGACTAGTGGTGAAAAGCTGTCAGTGCAGCTGTCAGTGCATTCCGACGGGGACCCGCACTCGCTAGACGAGGTTTCCCTATGGGAGATTTCGCAAGACGACGAGTTTTCCCTTTGGAACGCATTGAAGAGATTTCAATGCCTTCTAATGGGAAAACGTGCTTCGCTAGACGATGTTTTCGCTAGACAGCGATCTTCGTGGAATGGATTAACATCGTCTAGCGAGGCACCACTGTGCTATTAAGCAGGGATTTGAAGCCAGACCCCCATGTCCCAGTCCATCACTCTATTCACTATCTGGGATTCTATGTCATTTTACATTACACAGCTATAAAGTAGCCTCCCCTAGCCTGGTGCCTCCCAGATGCTTTGCTTACAACTCCTAACATTCCTGACCACTGGTCATGCTTCTTAGGCCTTATGGGAGCTGTAATCCAAAATGTCATGAGGACACAAGATTGTGGAAGTTTGCTCAATAAACGGGAAAAAATGTTGCTCTCTAGATTTCTCTACAAAAATTTGTATACAGATTTCATTTTTAAAATATATGCCACTGCAATAAAACACTACTTCTATTAACTATATACTTAACCTGAAAAATTGTTCCTATACTATCATTAAATAACAAGATCTATCTAGTTCACATAATATTAATGGAAACTGTATTATTTCCAAATTTTGACCACTTTCATCCATAAAGGAAAGATTTAAAATTACTTCTGGAAACTATCATGAAAACACCAAATACCTACTTCTGAATTCTCCATCTGCAAATGTTAGTGGATATGCTCCTGGCTTTTCAATCTTGTATATTTCTTCTATAAAAAGTAGCTTGCAATCATTTATGGCATCTTCTGCGCCTCTGAAAGTCAACACATAGAATACTTTAGTTTAGTTTCTCTAATTCAAATTATAATGGGACCAATGGGACAGAAATAAAGGTTATCTTGAACTACAGGTGCTGGTTTTAACTTTATAAATAGATCATAGAAAATAGTAAAATTAGTTCAAACTGAACAAAAAGCGTAACTCAGGCTGCAGTTCTTAAATTATTCAATACCACTCAGAAAAATAATAAACATTTAGAGTAAAACAAATCATAAATCCATCTGAAAACCATACAACAGATATATTTGGAAATATTTTTAAATTCCCGATTAAGATACAATATTTCCTTCCCAAATGCACTGCCCATGGTCATCCCTGCTGAATTAATAGTATCATAAATTCACTAGATAAAAAACCAGTAAACCAAAAGTCTGACCTAATAGGAGCAAAAAAAAAAAAAAAAAAAAAAAAAGTAAGTATAATCAAACTAAAGCTCCTCCCTCTGTGAGTTCAGTCTCGTTAACATATACAAAAATGTAATAATACATAAAATACACAGAGTCAAACAATATTATTACTTCCGTACTGGCAAACCTAGGCAATAAATGGCAACAGAAATGGAGTCAAAATAGGGTCACTGAGTCACAAGAGTTAAAAAGTCAGTTGTTTAACAAAAATATTTAAAAGAACCTGTATTGAGGCAAGAGGAGAAACAAAAGCAACAGAAAAATGATGCAGAATATTCAATAACCATGGAAAATCAAAAAACTGGGTATCCGTTGCAATGTTTTATTACAGATCCCAATTACGTCTCACGGTCTTCAAGGGTCTAGTTAAAGCACTTGTATATCATTCACAGTGAAATCAACTGAAGTGTTAAAGTATTTTGGCTGTCAGGACCTGTGTGGTATATATTCAGAAATGTGAACATGAAAAAATCCTAATACTGGACAGAATGTTTTGCAGACAAAATACTGAGACCTATAAATATTTAACAGTATCTGTAACAGTGAGCAGCAGAGGAGACACACACTACTCCCCTCACACGTGTAGCAAGAGCTTCACACAGAGGAGCACATACATAATGGCCTAATCTTTCCAATGCCTCCTGTCCCAAAACTGGGTACTTTACAGTGCAATGTTTCTGAAAATAAAGGATTGGCCAGCTGCACACCATTGTTAAGGAAATGCATGAGTGCACTTGCAATGTTTTTCCACTCTTCGGGGAGGCTCATTCTATGTCTAGGCTCTAGCTGGACATCTACTTGGATACAAGACAAATTTTCTGTGAATTAGAGAAATTCAATCAATGCAGCACTTACAAGCATGCAATTTATGCCCCATCACATGTACAAAAGAAGATCTAGCAAATAGCTGAGACCACCTTGGGTACTTAAAAGGAAAAAGACGGGGTTAAACTAAACTAAACTAAACTAAACTAATAACGCTATTGAAGTAGCCTGCTTCTGGTCACAAATAGTCTAATTATCTTAATATTTTAATTTGTTTTAAAGTTACCTATATTTCATATACAGTACATCCATAATTTTAAATTGGGCAACACTCTGATACAAATAAAGAGAAAGAAAAGCTGCAATGCCAGCTCAGTAAGTTTCTGAACCAAGCTGTTTTTAATATACTGTTATCAGTTAATCCCGAAAGTAACCTAATACCAACAGGACTCTACTGTAACAATTTATTTAAACAGCACTATTAAGAACGTCCATTTATATTAGAAAGTGGATCCTATGCATGGTTCTTCCTAACAATTAAAGAAACAGAAGCAGCAGCATCCACATCCTTTGTGATCAGTAGCACCAATCTGAGCTTACAACATGTAAAACAAAAAATTAGCAGCTAAAACCAAAATTCCACTGCAAGAAGCTACTTCCCTTCCACTTCCCACTGCAGCCCCCCTACAATGCCTAAAACCCAGCTTTGGCAGGTTTTCCAGGGAACTGCCCACCCTCCGCCTGTTCCACTGAATTCACCGTTGGAAGTCCACTACTGGATCCCAGCAAAAAATTGAAAGTAGGAAAAACAAAGGTTGGCTGGTATTTTGATCTGGGTCTAGCAATCAGAGAGTCTCTCAACCATCTAAAAAATCACAAGATATCTGGAATGAGGAAACAGGGAGAAAGATGGGTGATTCATGCATTCCCTCTCTTCTAGTTACCTTCTGCACTCAGCTCCCCAAAAGCCACTTATCTCCCAGCTACAATAAACACACATAAAAACAACAACAGTAAGTCAAAAAGTGACCAATGCCATGTATAAAGCTTTACAATACGTCCAAAGTTTGGTTGTTTCCAGATTTCCTTCAGTTTCACTAGGGTTTGAACATATGGACACATTTCCAAGGACAAAAAGCTTTCCCAGTGAAGACTCCAGAAAGAAATCTGGAAAATAACTAAATCTTTTTTCTACTGCATTTGAAGATATTCTCTTCAAGTCTGCCAGCAAAAGAGATTCTAAGATTTTGCCAACGTGGCTTTTCAGGTGTTGTTAGTTTTCTGTCAAAGTATTCATCACTCTTCTTTCTGTATAGCTGGTTCCTTGATTTTCAATCACCAGGATTCATCTGAGTTTCCTTGGCCACCACAGTGAGAATGGGAAAGCTGCCAAAATATTTCATACCACAGGATTATGAGCACTGCTGAAACAAGCAGAGTGGGGGGAAAGGACAGCCAAGGAAATAATGACTTGATTCGTTTCTCTGGAAAGTCTTATTGCAGGGAAAATAAGACATTCAAGTGGTGATAGGAAGAGGCGGAGAGGCAAATACTAATGCCTAACAATTCCCCACCTACCCTGAACAGAACACACTGCATATTCCATAATTCAGCTACCTCAGATAATGCTTCTGTGATTCAGCAGGATATCTAATTTGATGTCAATCCAGTCTAGTTCAATCTGGACACCTAAACCAGTTTTCACGCTTGGAAGTGAAACATGCTCAACAAAAAGAAAATGGCATCCACTTGGGGAAAAAACATTTAGAAATTGAAAAGGACTTTCTGCACTCTCTATCTTTGAAAAGTCACTCACAAATGGAACATTAAGAATTCTACATATGACTAATTACACCCTTGAAAAGTAGAAACTGGAAACTAGAGATCTATTATACAATAATAATGTATTTCACACATATACATATTTATCTTTCATTTAATATTATTTTTATTGTTTCCCTCATTTCATAATGTAAGTGTACATTTTATTTTTACATTGATTCACTTTAGTCTCTTGAAACAAAGAATAGACAATGTCACTAAATTAAATCAATGAAGAGAGTATATGCCCAATTACCTGGGAGTAAGCCCCAAAGAACTTACCAACACTTACTTCTGTGCAAATATGCATAGGATATCACTGCAGGTATTCTAAGTAGTAATTAGCAAAAAGAGGCATTTTGAATCTCAGACACCCAACAGGACTTCAGTTTTAAACCCTCTGGCAAGAGATCCCCAGTTAGATTATTGCTCACCACAAGCAATTAATTAGATAAGCAGTTGTCACAGTCACTGTCAAAGGGCCCCCTCAAGGTCAGCAAGAAAGTATCTGAGACCAGAAAACTGAAGATTTGAAAACAAAAGTTTGAAATAGAGGAAATGTAAGGTTTGTCTCTGGGGGTGGATGATACTATTTAGCAAATCGGTAACAGAAATGTAAGAAAATGCTATCCTTTTGCAGCTACCGTATTTTTCTATGTATAAGATGCTCCCATGTATAAGACGCCCCCCCCCCCCACTTTTCTAACCCAAAATTTCTTTCATTGCAAGAAAGTGGAGGGGGAAGGCAGGGATCAAAGTGCTTTGATTCCTGCTTTCCCCCTCCACTTTCTTGCGAGGAAAGTGCTTTCCCCCTCCACTTTCTTTGCAAAAAGCTGCTTTCCCCGTACACTTTTTGCAATGAAAATGTAGGGGGAAAGCAGGAATCGCTTTTCCCCTCCACTTTTGTTGCAAAAAGTAGAGGGGAAAAGCAGCTTTTTGCAAACAAAGTGTAGAGGGAAAGCAGGAATCGCTTTTCTCCTCCACTATCTTTGCAAAACATGGAGGGGGAAAGCAGGGATCAAAGCGCTTTGATCCCTCCCCCTCCTTACTTCCGTGTATAAAACTACCCTCAATTTTTCCTCTAATTATTTTAGGAAAAAGCGTCGTTTTATAAACAGAAAAATATGGCATTGTACTCTTATCAGCTAAAAAACACTTATCACAGTCCTCTTAATTCAAGACAGAACTAAGCAGAAGTACACCAATTCCTGTTTCTCATGTGTTGCATGTTGAATACCAGACTGCTCCTTAGTCAAGAAGCAGAGACATTTTTCAGAAACAAAATAAACTGCTTTGAGTAGTTTTCTACTCCTTGGAGCAGAATTCTGAGACATATGGAGTCTATAGCAAGAGGGGAGATCCTGTCCCTCCTATCTGGTTAAAGAAAACAATTGCCATCTGTACAGGCACCCCTGGACAATGTATTCTACTGAACTGCCTGCACATGCTATGTCTGCACATAGTCTGAACTCTTGACATTTTTATCCACGAGGTAAATGCTTTGTTTCCTATGTTTGCATTCCAGTCACCTATAAATATAAACATGTCTTATCTTGGTACTGGAGGATACCCTGGGCTCCCAGAAAAACGAACACAAGTGGGTCCTAGAGGAAATCAAGTCTTAACTATCTCTGGAGGCAAAAATATTAACACTGAAGCTGTCCTACTCTGGGCATATCACGAGAACACAGGATTCTCTGGAAAAGACAATAATGCTAGGGAAAGCTGAAGGCAGCAGGAAAAGAGGAAGACCAAATATGAGATGGATTTACCCCATAAAGGAACCACAGCCCTGAGTTTAAAAGAGCCGAGCAGGGCTGTTAAAGATAAGACATTTGGAGGTCACTCACTCATAGCGTCGTCATAAGTTGGAGACAACTTGATGGCACATAACAACAACCCAGAGTGGCCTGGGTTGCCAGATGGGTGGTATACAAATCAAATAAATAAATAAAATAAACAAATGCAAAAATATGTATAACTCAAGTAATATTATTTAAGTATATCCTGAAAAATACAGACCTTGCTAATATTAGATCCTACTGTTTACAGAATTGGGCAAGACTGTTTACCTCTACATTTCCTAATGAAAAACATACTCTGTTGTGTACTTTGAACAGTCCCATTAATAATCATGTGCAGTTATGTTTGCCATTTCACCACTACATTTCTCACTCAGGAAACTGAAGATGAAGATTGGCAATTTTATCAAATTCAAGATATTTGACAATTAAATCATTTTCAATTGTTGACACATCTTGTGATGTCATTCAACAGTACTGAATAGCCTACAGTGTACTTACCTTTATGATATGAAATCAAGAGCCCAAAAAACAACAACAACAAATCGCGGGACTCATAGGATTGCATCTTTTTTACTTTTAGCCAGAGTTAACTTTTTCCTCAAATAATAACTTCAACCTTTCAATTTATAGTAACACTTTGAACAAATGTTGTTTCTAGCAACGTTCAAGAAAAATCAGTTACAATTTCTAGTGGGTTACTACTTGAAACACATTCATTGCCAGTTCCCTACTGAAGAAAATGTAGAAAAAATAACAATATAATACTTTGAATAAATGCAATGTAATATTTTGAATAAGGCTCCACTTTCTTTTTGTTTGACCTACCATTAAGATTAAGCCATTTATGGTCATAGTTCAACAAGGATACACACATCAACAACCTGATCCTTCTCGCAGTCTTTCATTGAGTAAAGCTAGTTTGAGCTTGGCTTATTCTAAAACTGGTAAACACAGTTTCCACATTCAGAATTGTATAAAATTATGATTAAGTGAAGACAAGAGCCCTATTCAGCCATTGCTGAACCTGCTTTATCCATCATGAGGGCTCTGAGCCCCCAAGAACTCATTCATCTATTGCTGATTTCTTTACATGTCAAGCAACACATCTGCAGATGAATTTTTTTTTGTTCATCTGGAGGCTCTCCATGTAAGCCGCCATATGAACAGGAACTCTAAAGACTCATATGAAGAAAGTGACAATGGAGGTCAGGGCAAGGCACCCTTCAACTCCTATTTTAGCACAAAACAGATTGTGTTGTGCCTGAATAGAGCTTTTCTGGTTTTATCATGACACAGTAAGAAAAAAGGACGGCTAAACAAATGTGCATAAATCATAATGCTTACTGAACCTAAATGTTCTTGAATCTTGCCACAAGTTAGTGAGGACTTTCTTCCCCCAGCCCATATTAATACCTAATGTTCCCTCTAGGATGTGCCTGTGCAACACTGGATCAGGGCCGTGCAGCCGAGCCAGTGCTGACACCCATTTGCTTCTGGTTACGGTCAGAAGCCCTCCACCCAGAGCTGGGGAAAATTAGAGAAAACATTGGCAACACCCTTTAGATGTCAGACCACAACTGCCATAATTCCTCTTCATTGGTTATGATGGCTAGGACTCAATGAGAACTGCAGTCGAACAACATATGGAAAATCACAGTTGCCCATTTTTGCTCTGAAGTACCCAGTCTTGCTCTGAGCAAGGATCCAAGGCTGACAGTTTTCTGTTCTCAGATTTAGAGTCTTGGAATGGTTTGAAAGGAAGCCCACTAGGGACAGAGACACACAGTAATAATGTAATCCATGAGCCAATCAAATACAAACTATGTCAAAACTCTAAAAATAATCTTTTAATAGAAATGAAGATTATCAATTCTAGCCAAGGATGGTACTTTCATATTTAATGGAATCCCCTAAGACAAATTATGGAAATGCAAGCCTCCAAAAGCAGGAGGCAGAATAACCCTTCTACCTCTATTCAATTCCCAGTTATTCTTTCATCAAGTGGGGAGAAAAGCACCCACTGAGCTCTGGGAATTACAAGATTCCCTGAGACCTGCAATGGTGCCAGGGAGAGCGAGTTCTGACAGAGGCTGCCTCCTCTCATGATCCTCAGAATTCAGTTGGGTGCTTTTCTCTGCACTTGCCAGAGGAACAGCTGGCAACCAGAGGTAGAGTGGCTATTCTATCTTTTGCGGCTTTGCAGTTTGCATTCCCACAATCTGGTTTGTGAAATCCCCACCAATTTATGGGGATGAGAGTCCATTAAATATGAAAGTACCATCCCTAATTCTAGCATCCAAAATCTGTAGGAAAGAGAAACCAAATTGCCTGTACAATCTGCTAAGATTTCACAGCCGAAACTCTTTTTGTTCCTGGTGTTTTGTAGACGGACTGCAAAAGTGATAAATAAAATTCTTACCCAAGCATAATTTTGGCATAAACTTCTTTGTTAGTCCTTGAAATTTCCCTCAGAGCGGTAATTTCTGCATCAAACCAAAAGCCTCTCTCTTCGGGACTCTCTACGTTGTAGTTAACCATCACCACATCACCCACATGTAGCTCACTCCATTTCAAAAGAGTTCTTGCTCGTGGTCGTAGATTACGGCCAGTCATTTCTACTATGCCACTCTCTGGGTATCTTGAAAGACAAATGAAGAAAAAGTTATGGTGGCATCCAACATATTACAAAAAAGATTAAAGCAAATGCAGTATTTTTACTTTGACTATGGGTAAGCATAAATTTTAAATTCACAATTAGCATCTTTTTTAAAAAATAAAACAAACCCAAATCCTGGGTGAGTAATTTTTATGGACTTCTTTTATAAATGAGTTATGGTCTTTCTCACAATGCATCTGACCAACAACTTTGTAAGTCTCATATGAGTCTCATTAATTCCTTTAATTAAAACTACTATCTGCAAAAGATCACTCTAATTCCAAACACATTTACTTGGGAATAAGCCCTAGCAGTAACCATTAAACCTTTACATGGATGCTACACAACACTGACACAGAGATAGGAACAAAACCCAGATACTAGTTCTGCCCGCACATTTATTCTGGCAATATGTTTACTGGAGCTAACAATGTCACACACAATATCAATATTCTATGTATTTCTCTACCAATGTTATTTATGCCATCTTTCGCCAATAACGCCCATCTGACACTCTACATAGTACAAAAAGAATTAATAGACACAAATCAGATATCTGTAAAAGGCCAGTCTCCTCAGTATAATTAACATTCACGTTATTCTACCATTGTTATTCATGACAGAGGTTCTTGCATCCTTTACAGCACATGCTTCAACGGAATACACCTGTATATCAAAGAGGCTATCACCCCACTATTAAGTATCCATTGAATTTCTTACAAACCAACCACGATCTCTGTATTTTGAGGCCATGTATAAATATTTGCCATGTTATCTCTCTCTTATTATGTCTGAGAAAGTGGACTTGTCCACGAAAGCTCACATTAAAATAATTAGTCTTTAAGGTGACACCATGTTTTTATCTTTTTTGTTCTTTCATTTTTATTTTATTTTTACCTAAAATACTTGTACAGATTGTAAATGCAGTTATAATTACAAACTAAGAATGTCAGTTCCATGTGACATCTATCTATCTATCTATCTATCTATCTATCTATCTATCTATCTATCTATCTATCTATCTATCTATCTATCTATCTATCTATCTATCTATCTATCGCCAGTGGAAGGACTCAAAAGTGAAAATTACAATTAAAGTTTTAAACAAATTTTGCGGGGGGATATACCTAAGCGTTTGCATATGATCAGTGTGGTTTTTTAAAACATAAATCCATGCCATAATCAGAAAAACCTTCAGAAACTCTTATACTTTGAAAGTCAATATGACACAGAAGGCGGCTTCTTCAAATCCCAAGCCCTCAGGTACATGGACCTGGTTGCATATTTCTTTAGATTTTGCCCATATTTTTCAATTTTGAATAATCTCTGATTGAGAACAGAGTAAACTGACTTTTGAAAATCCAATGATACTTTAGTAAGAAAAAATAAATGAAAATTGTCATTCAGAAGGAAGGAATGGTCTCTCTGTACACCACACCCTATGCCCAGATGTCGTATAGTTATTCCTTAAGAATACACCAGCTCTACTTATTATAAGCTATAAAGGCTATAAAAAGTAACCACAATAAAAGCTACTAAGAATTGAGGTTTGCCACTTAATCCTAAATATTTCATATAACAGGAGAAAATTCAGAGATTGTATATGGGATTCAGTAAAACAAGCATTCCTTATGGACTAGCACGTTTTAGCAGTGACTGCAATTCTGTAGAGATGTGCTTTCTAACCAATTAGGTACCACATTTTATGTCATTATAATCACAGTTAATGAGATATTTAAAATGAAATTAGGTTAATCTAATTACTTCAGTCTTGTTTATCCTCAAAACCAAGTCAAGCTGCAAGATGAGATGCAAGCATTTATATAAGGAGCTCCAAGTGCTCGCAAGTAACTTCAGAAGTACAAAATCTTAGTAACATCTAAGTTAAGCTTTAATGGCCAAAAGCTGTAGTACAGGTACAGTATGAAATTTCACCTCTGAAATTCTTTGTATTAGGAAATACTATTCTACATGGGTAATAATATGAAAGCAGTATCCCCAGGATTCATGAGGACAAAAGCAGGGAGACTGGAATGAACAATTTGCTGTTCATTCCTGTCTCCCTGCTGTGGTTCTTTAAATGGTCATCTGTAAAATTGCACATGTGGGTGTTTCTGCATCTATGTGAAACTTGTTGGAACATTTTAGAGCTTAAAGAAAGAACTGTTAAAACAGTCTCCCCACTGTACATGTCCCTGTGCCTAACGATTGTCCCTCAAGTTTCCCCCATCTTCTGATGTGTGAATTCACATCTGACCACTCGGAAGAACCAGTTACAGGTAAGTAACCTGTTTTTCTTTGTGGTCTCTGTGAATCACACATATGTGCGACTGATACGTTCACTTACTGGCTGGTGAGATGTCATGCTAATGTGGATGAAATTATTGTTCTCCCAAATGCAACATCAAGTTTTGCCCTAATGTCAAAACTGTAATATTGGATGACTGTCAAGGGCTGAGACTTCGTTGATGCCTTATGTATCTTAGTTGGATCCCTTTGAGAAAGGCTGTTGAGGCCTTCAGAGATTTACGGACTGTTTTCTTTGCCAGCTGGTAAGATGGTGTGATTGTATTTATAAGTCACTTTGATAGACATCGGGGCGTAATCTGACCACCCATTTTGGAGCCCTGATAGCTAACAAATAGTCTGTTAGCTTTCCAGAGGTGCTTAATTCTTGAGATATAAAAAGCTAGGGCTCGGTGAACATCCAATGTGTGAAAGGCTTTTCCAGCTGTGTAGGTGATGTAAACAAGTTTAGGAGTACAAAAGGTTGGTTGAGGTGAAAGTCAGAAATCACTTTGGGCGAAAAAGACATACCAGGAAAGATGATAACCATGTCCTTATAGAATTTGAAGGGGGGGAAAAGGGGGGGGGTCATGCAGAGGATGCACAATTCATTTGCTTTTTGCATTGATGTAATAGGTAGTAGAAATACAGTTTTATATATAAGTATTATCAGTTCCACTGTAGCCATTGGTTCAAAAGCTGGTTTCATTAGTTAGTTGAGAACCATTGAAAGTGATCATTGCAGAGGTGGAGTCTACACATCAAAAATGTTCTGCAAACCTCAAAGGAGCTTCTTCCGACTTGGATTCTTGAAATATTGGGTTGCTTTGAAGCCTAGAGGGGGCTGTTTTGCCACTATAACAGATATACAGTAGGACCCCCATATCTGTGGGGGATTGGTTCCAAGCCCCCCCATGCAGATGCTGAAAACCATGGATTATAGCTAATAGTTTGTTGGACCCAGGACTCCCCTGTACCTGTAATTTTATCTCGATGGGGCCTCTAAGTAAGAACCAGGTTGAAATCTTCTCTCATTTCTCAATGTGCTGAAGACTGAAATGACAGTCTTTCTCTCTCTCTCACACACACACACACACACACGGGGGGGGGGGGGCTGGCTGGAAGGCAGGAAGTGGGAAACCTCTCCCAGGTGGAAGTTTGGCATAGGTTAGTGCCCCTCCTGCTTCATCAGCCAACCCAGCTCTGAGTTTTACAAAGATGGTGCCCTGGAACGTAGAATAAGCCGCCTTCAGCTGCCCGGAGACTAAGTGAAATGGTGGCAGCTTACCTATATAGCAAGCACAGTATCATTTTCCCTCTTGTGGCCAGTTCTGATAATTACATATTGAAAATCCATACCGTTTTTCTATTTTTTTCATGTAATATTTTTAATACTTGTATTTTCAAACTGTGAACATGTGAATCAGTGGATATTGATCCCACAGATAAGGGGGTCCTAATGCACTCTTATGAAAGAATGGAACAGTCTGTTCTCCATAAGGTGTAAGAGAAAACACAACACCGTATGCAGTGAGAGTGGAAAATCAGATTTTCTGATTGAATGGACGAAAGAAAAATCCTTTGCCATTTATATTCGTAGCTCTGTCTGGTGGAAGGTTTTCTAGATTCATGCATGATCCTCATTAAGCGTTGTAAAATTCTCCACACTGTCAACCACTGGCTACGTCTGGATGGTGAACAGTCCTTTTGTTCTAGGAGAGTAAATGAGGGATTAGAAGCAGCTGGTAAAAGTCTTGTGCCATTAGTTTCAATGTCACAAACCAGGCCTGGCATGGCCACCATGGAGCTACTCACTGAAGGTGTGTCTGTCTCCTATTTGGGATCCTGAGCCACCTGTCTGCTCATGTTGTCAGCTAATTGGTTGTCTTCTCCCACTACATGGATGACCATTGGGAAGATGCAACACAGAAGGCACCATTCCCAGAAGTGCACTGTGACGAGCAAAAGAAATGAAGTGTGCTGCAGCTCGATTGTTTATATAATACATTGTGGTATTGGTGGTGGCCACCTGAACTACCTTGCTCACAATTTTTGTTTCAAATGCCTTGAAGTTCTTCATTACTGCAAATAGCTCCAGTTTATCTGCATGCTTCTTTCTTTCTTGGACCACAGCATGGAGCTGGTAATCCAGGCAGTGGGTGCCCAGCCCGTAAGACTTGCATTGGTTGTCATCTAATTTTTGGTCTGAGATTTTTGAATGGCCTTCCCATGTTAAGTTAGGTACTCTGGCCCACTATCAGAGTTCTAGTCCTAATTTGGGAGTCACAACCAAGATATTAGAGTTGATCTCTGTGAATGTATTAAAGGAGGCCAGATATCAAACCTGGAGGCATCTCACCTTCATCCATGCATGTGGGATTACGGACATTGTTGATGCCATCAGTCCAAGAGGCCTCTGAGACATGTATGCTGTAACTCTTGCATTTGGTTTGAATACCTTTATCAAGGGTAGCAGTTTTTGCATCTTGTCTTGAGATAAGTAGGTCCTTGCAGTTCTGGAGTTCAGATGTAATGTAATGAACTTTCTGATGTGATTTTAAAATCAATCTTTTAGGTTCACTCAAAAACCAAGATCTGCCAGTAGAAGCTGAGTAAAAAAGATGTTTTATTCCGTTTTGACTCTGGAGTTGGCAATAATCAACCAGTCATCTATTTACAGAAACACTGTTATGTCACAGAGTCTGAGCTAAGCAGCAACTGGAGCCATACACCTCATGAAGACTCTAGGTGTTGTAGAAAGACTACAAGAGAATGCCTTGAAGTGCTAGATATTGTTGCCCAATGAAAAACACAGGAAACTGTGATGATTGGAACAGATAATAGGGAAATAAGTGTTCTTGAGATCTATTACAGCAAACTAGTCTCCTCTTTTAATAAGTGGTAGTATCATTTCTAGCATGATCATACTGAACGTTTTGGTGTCTATGTAAGAGTTTATATCTCTTAGGTCCAAAACAGGTCAGTGAGGAATGGTACTAAGAATGGTACAGTGTATTCAAGAAAAAGGGTCATTGGCTTGAGGATCTCAGTCTGTACGCAGTTAAACGTGCTGCTTTGACTTCTTTTCATGCTGTTAGATGGTAGTTGGTTGTTTTTAACTGTGGAGTTGAGACTGTGGCCTGTAATAGTGTGAAGATGATGAGAGTGGGGGCTTTTGTCAATCAGACAGAAATTTTTGAGAAGTATGGATATGGCTCCGTCCAGCAAGGTCTGTACTGTTGTTGGTGGTGTTGGGGATAAAAGCCGATCCTTTTAGTTGTGTTTATCTTTTTATGTGAATTGTCCATTATGTCATCTATTTTTTTATTAAAGAGTCTTTCTCTGTTGAAGGGCGTCTTCTATTCTGGCCCTTGAAACCTCACAGAGGCCAGCTGAGCAAAGCCAGGCATATTGTCTTAGGGCCACTGCTGCAAACATACTTTTTGCAGCACAATCAGTTGTGTGGTGTGCTGAATGCATTTGTTGCGTGGCAAGGGGTCATGGCTTCATGTTGGGATTGAGAGAGTTTCCCAAAGCATGTGCCATAGTGCCCACCACCCCTTGCGTTGCCCCACAGCTCTCTGGTGCACTGCCAAACCAGCCAGGAGCAGTGCCCAAGCTTTCCAAAGTGGGCACCATAGTGCGCACTGCCCTTCAGCTCTCTTGTGCGCCACCAAAATAGCCAGGAGAAACACAGAAGTTTTTCTTTGTTTTTCTGGCTGGCTCCAGCTCCTTCCTGTTTGTTTCCTGCTCCACACAGTTTCCCTTACTGCTCTTCCTGCTGTGACTGCTTAGGGGAGCCATGAGTGGAAAAACCTGGGAACCACTGGATTAAGAGATATAACTTTTTTATCCTCTGGCAGACTGTCCAATAATAGCTGGGTTTTGTCCCAAAAGAAATGTTGGTATGCCCCCACAGCTCCTTGGTAACGCCCAAGACCACAGCATAATATATCCCCTTCCTTACATGTCCATTTTACAGCCACCTGTTATTCACATGATATTGTGATGCCCCTTAGCCCTCGTCTAAGAGGCCATGACGACTGAATTTGGAGACCAGTGTGAACGGTGCTTGGACATATTTTGGTCTTGAGTGGTGTCCCTGTGAGCGATAGCCTGTTTTGTCAGGCCAAGATTTTGAGGGTCCTTGGTCAACTTCAATGGACATGACCGCTGATGGGCTTTTTTTTAGTAGAGAGTGCTTTTCTCACATACTTTTGAGACGGACACCAGGGATGTCTCATGGGATTGATCTCGACCTGTGAGGGAGTCATTAGGTTGTGGGCTTTTCTGTAGTGGAGAAAGCTTACTCAGTGTTCATTGAGTAAGCTGTCTGCACTCTGTAGACTAACTAAATGCTAAAGAAGATATTTGAATATGGGGCGTCTCCTCCAAAGCCAATCCCAGGCATCCCAAATCTTCTTGCTCCTTATCTATAGACAGATCTGGTTGACAGTGACTCCTTGGATGTTTTTGTAGTCATGGGCTGTTTTTTAGATAGCTTTGTTTATGTTTCTACTTTTATTTCTTTGCAGAGGTTGCACCTGAGTCAAGGGTTTTTTTCTTTTCTTAGAAACCAATGCCAGTGCCTCTCTCAAAGAGTTAGATTTTGGAGCTGATAGTGCCCTTCAGGCCAATGGTGTGCCATTGGTATCAACAGATTGTAATTATGCCATCTCGGACTCTGGTCATCTTAGGTCTTGGTGGTGGGTCCTGACTGGAGAGTCTCCATGATAGTTTCCTTGTAGGGTGTCTTTCAGACACTGCTGGAACCCAAGAAGCTTGTTGGGATAACAATCCAAGCACGTGCAGCAATTTCTCCAACAGGTGAAATTTGAGACAAGATTGTTGCTTTTTAATTGCAACCTTTGTAAACTTGCAGCAATGCTGACAGATGTATGTCTAGTGCCCCTCACCCAGGCAAGAAGTGTTTAGAATATACGTCAGTGAGGAGTATTTTGTTGCTGCATGAAACACACTTTTTAAAAGGGCCTGCCGAAGCCATAAAAGGTGGGAAGGCCTCACAATGGCAAACACTATTTCATTCATTCATTTATTCATTTCTGGCCACTCACAGACAAGGGGAGGAAGACGACAATGAGGGAGAGACTATGATAAAGAAAGTAAGATTTTCGATAGAAGCCAGAAAATAGCTCTTAGTGAACATTTTGAGGAGTTTCCTCAGTGGTGGCTAAAGGCATCTGAGGAATGACCACTAGGCACAGGGTACAGTGCATGGGGCCGTTCTAACAGTTCTTTAAGCTCTAGAACAGGGGTCTCAAACTCAATTTACCAGGGGGCCGCTGGAGGCAGAGTCTGGGTGAGGCTGGGCCGCATCAGATTTTCCGGCAAGCGGAGCAAGAGCCCAAGGAAGCCGCCCAGGAGTTTCCTTAGCCCGGCTGGGGCTCCGAGGAGGAGGAGGAGGAGGGGGCGCGAGCCCTCATCGCCGGCCACGACCCCCTCCGGCTCCTTCTTCACTACCACCACCACCACCACCACCACCAGCAGGACGAAGAAGCGGAGAAGGGAGGGAGCGCCGGCGACCGCCTAGCCAGGGGGAGGAGGGCACGACATAAAATTTAAAAAAAAAAAACCCTCACAGAATTCGCCTTGCCAAAGGAGAAAAGCCCCCACCGGTACCCGCGAAATTAAACAGAACGGGGTGGGGGCCCCCACAGGTGCGCGTACGCACGCACACAAACACACACACACGGAGGTCCGGCAACGTTGCTCTGAGGGGCCCCCCTCAAAAAAAGGCGCACTCAGCAGCAGCAGCTACCCCCACAACGACAGAGGAGCAAACTTTGCGAGGCGAGCCCAGGCAGCCTCCAGAGCCGAGGCGGCTGAAGCAGGACGAAGAGGAGGAGGAGGAGGAAGCACCGCCGGGCGCTGAGGCGGCCACTGGCCGGGCTGGTGGTGCCGTGAGAGAAAGAGAGCCAGAGAGCTGCTTCCCTGGAAGAGGCGGTGGCGGCGGCAGCTGCTGTTGGCGGCTTGGAGGTGCTCTTCGAGAACGGGCCGGGAGCGAGCTCCGCTCTCAGGCATCGCTTGGCGGCGGCTCGGGAGCTCGGGGAAAAGGGCCGGCGGCGCGCCTCGCTCGCTGGCTCTCCCCCAAGACAGCGCCTCTTGCACCCTCCATCCGGAACTGCAGCCTGCCAGCCGGCAGACAGGCGGGCGGGCTGGCAGGCTGCAGTTCCGGATGGAGGGTGCAAGAGGCGCTGTCTTGGGAGAGAGCTGGCGAGCGAGGCGAGGCTTTTTTTTACTCTTGATAGCAGAGGATGCGTGGGCGCTTCGGGGGGGGAGGCAAGGCGGGGGCCACAAACTATCATTAAGCGGGCCGCAAATGGCCCGCGGGCCGCGTGTTTGAGACCCCTGCTCTAGAATATTCCAATAAATATCACACAAGCACAGAAACATCCATATGTGTGATCTACAGAGACCACAAAGAAGCAGCTTTTATTACCACATTTCATATCAAGATGTAACTCCTGGAAGTACCAACCAGTTTTAAGTAATTTGAGGAGCAGAGTCCAGTTTTCTAATCCTGTGAATTGTTTTAAAGTTTATATAAAAAATGAACTGTACTACTGAAAGAAAGTTAATTCAGGAATGTATGTAAAATGCTATGTATAATGACTCCTGCGTCTCAGTTACAGCTTTGTTTGTTATTGTTAATCAAGATAATAATAAAAATCAACAACATCAGAAGAGGGGAAAGAATGTTTGTTCTGCAAAGAAGCATTTCAATCTTATCCACGCAATCACTATGGTGGAAGATGCAACATAACATTATTCACACAGGAGTAACTTATATATCAAATTATCCTTCAGAAAATGTTTAGAAATGCTTAAATTATGAATGTATGGCTGCAGAGTACAACATATGTAGCAGCGTGCACACACACAGACAATTTATATTGGAAGAAACACCTGAAATAGACCTGATTTGGAAAATATTCTCCCACCACAGTGGAACAGTGAGGATGAGAATGCATCAAGAGCATGGCAATCCCAATTCTAAGACCCAAAGACCTCCATACGTGGACATATGGTATATCCTGGTAAAAATTTGACACAGACCTAGAGCAGGTGTGGATAATTTTGACAGGCCTCAAGGGTCAAATTTTCACCCACCAAAGGCTGCATCTGACATGGAAATGTCCCAAAATTTGAGGGGTTACAATCAAATCAGAATGGACTAGACATCTACTCTGGGGTTCAGAGTGGGCTGTGGCAAGTCAGTACAAAAATGCTTATCCTAAAAGCTTCCAGGTGGAGAAAACACTTATTTCCTCTCAAAATCCTTTTTTGGTGCAGGAGAGACTAGGACCCAAAAATGTGCGGGCCCAAAAATAGTTTTAGGGGACACATAATACCTGCCAGCTGCACTTTGCCTACTCATGGTCCAAATAGTACAATTAATTCCAATATTATATCTGGGATACTGACTTTTTTAGAAACTGTTGACTATTTTATTTTTTATTACATCTATTTTATTTTTTGTCAATTTTCTTTTTACTTCAACTGCCCACTAAAAAAGAATATTTAAGGCAGCCAACAGACAAAACTAAAAAACAAGCATAGCAATAAACTAATTAAAACCATCTCAATAATCAATAAATATCAAAAAGGTTTAAAGATGAAACTGGAAAAATGAGCTTTCACAGGAGAGGTTTTTTTCAACAGAGCCTATACATGTTGGATTTTACACAAACCTTATTCAGACTTCATTCCAGGAATAGGAATCTCCAGATATTTTTGGCCTGGAACTCCCATTACCCTTCAGCATTGTATATATGAGCTAGGAATTGCAGGACTTGTAGGTCAAAGACATTTGGAAGGCCACAGGTGTTCGCCCTTGTTTTATACTCATTTTGGATATCAGCTGGCCTTGGAGACCAGTTATGGACACTGTGAGCAGGAAACATGTGAGTATACCATGATGTGAATATTAAACTTTTGGCAGCTTAACAGTTTAGAAAAACTGAAGTGACAAAATTCAGTAGATTTGCTGCTTATAACAAATATTATCTATGATTCAATACTCTATCATTCATATAGTCAGGAAATACATACGTTACACAAAACACTGATATTCTGAACATACAAAAGTCACTGCCAGCTCTTCATTGCAAAGCTAGAACTGCATTACACACTTGCAATTACAAAGATTTTAAAAATATTTGTACATCGCATTCTATGTTTCTTACATTTACAGTTTAATCATATATCTCTACATGGAGGATTTAAACCTCAGTACTCAGTAGTGCAATGCAGCATTCATCAGTGCAGCAATGCAGAACATGAAATACTGGAAAATCAGACAAAGAAACAAAAGATTCTCTTTTCATTTTCAAAAAAACAAGAGAAACCAATTAAGCTAAAAATGAGAGGAAAAAGGAAGCACCTCCATTGCTCTCTATTTTAGTATGTTGCTCTTAGTCAGCATAAGCACTGCAACCTTAGTTCAATACTAAAAATGAACTCAGTTACATTCAAATTGTATGTCCATACACACACTAGATCTACCTGGTTAAATTAAGTAATGGATGCAATTCATATCCTCTTAAAATAAAGAACTTCCCATTTATTTTAATGGATCGTAGTTTGAAACATTTTAAATAACAACCTGGATTGATTAATAGCTTTTAGCAGTCAAAAAGGGTTATGCAATAATAATAATATAGAAAAGTATCTGACAAAGAGTTAAGTTTTAATATATTCAATATATTTTTAAAATAATTGTCAGAACAAGACTTGGAAAAATATATATTGCATAAAAGAAGCTGAATTCTGTGAAAGCTTAACCCTGCTTCTAATTTTAAATATTAATGCTAACATAGCAGGACTCTCACATGATCTTCCATCTCTATGGAAACCTTTCTTAGCAATTGGTTGCCCACGAAGAAAGACTCCCATATTTCCTTGACCACAGGCTCTGTTTGTACATTCCTTGAATGTGATTCACACACAAACGTTAACCCTACAGTAGGATATGACAAATGTATTCAGAGCTCAAGGCTTTTTAGAAAATCATTATTATCCTCCAGTTACAACCTAAGCGAGAGAAAAAACATTAAAATTCACTCAACAGATCCAAAACAAATACAATACATTGATCAGATTCAATTTATTTCCTTTCCCTCAATCTATATATTTAGGGCAAAAATAGAAAATACAGGCAGCCTAAGCAAGTGAGCATAAAGCAGCAAGGGTAATTTGTGCTCAGAAACAGGCTTGCAGGCACAAGCTGCCCTTCTGGATGTGGTCCTATACAGACAAAGGATGTTAAGGCAAGCCCGCATCCAATACACTGGTATGTATAAGGCCCATCCCATGAAAAGGTGGTTGGTGCAATCAATTCTAACAGTGAAGATGATCTGTCAGGGAAGAACGATTAATTTGTAGCACAATCTCCCATGGTCACACACCAAACAGCTGAGCAGCCATGTCAAAGCTGACCATGTTGGGGGAGGGGACCCTTGTGCAGGGAAATGTATGAACATCACTGTTGTATATATATATATATATATATATATATATATATATATATATATATATATATAATGAAAGAGAAATTGAAGAGTTGTAGTAGTTAAAGACGAATAGATATACTTGAGCTTCCTCAGACACATGAAGCATTAGTAGTTAGGTCACAAGTTTATATTCACAGAGGACATGGCAGTGGCCTGGAATGCAAGTAAGATAGGAAAAAGAGGCAGAATATTATAATTTAGTATTTTTCGAATTGCAGAGCTGGAAGGGACCCTATGGATCATCAAGTCCAGCCCCTGGCAAGGAGGAGCAGTGGGGAATTGAACTCCCAACCTCAGGCTCCGCAATCAGATGCCTAAACCACTGAGCTATCCAGCAGTTCCTTACATTACATTGATAACAGGCTTTCAAAATGACAGTGGCACTGTTAATACCAACAATGATCAGTCAAAGTGCTGATTACACAGACATCCTGTTATCACCAATGAGAGTACTGAAGTTACAATTATGGAAAAGGAAAGCACTGTTTATGTCTATGGATGAATCAGGACTATTAATACATATAATGAGCTAAGAATCCTTGGTTTTTATTTAATTCTTCTGATGTACACTGGAGTGTATGAATACAGCACATCAGCAAGCTTTCTTTCAAATCTTCCTTTGTAATTCCTCTTCTCCACAGCAATTATCTTGAGACCTCTAAGAGGTTGTTGGTAAGGCAAAAATGTGTTCCAAAACTGCCTTTTGCTTGCTGCCGCACACGACACGTCACACACAACACAGGTATGGTGATAGAAACAAAACCTTGCTAGAGATTTTGAGAGAGGGACAGCAGATGTGAGCTATATCCAGATTCCAGTGTATATCAATAAATAAATAAATAAAATAAACAAGGGCCAAGGATTCTTAGCACACTAGGTATTAATATATAATTAATATTGTGAACTTATCCAGTTACACAGAAAAAGTTATTACAAAGAAAAAGTTTCCCACTTGCACTGCTCAGCTAGAATGCTCCAAACAATCCCATTTTTGTGATTCACGAAGACCACACAGAAGTAATTTTCAATAACAAAACTCTAACCTCAGTAAACTTTCTGAAATCAATGTAACTGCTGATACTAAGAAGACTCTATAAACAGCACTTTGACTGATCATTACAGGTGTTAACAATGCCAGTGTCACCAAAGCAACTATCATTCTCTTTTTCCCATCTCATCTAATCTGCACCCCACTACTATGTCTTCCATGTGTACAAAACAATGCCCTGTTATACTCTGTGTGTCTGAGGAAGCAGTCTGCAATCCACAAAAGCTCACACTGAAATATATACTACTCTTTAAGGTGCCACAAATCGTTTTTTTATTATTATTATAAACACTGAAGCACATTAACATGGTTATCTCTTTGAAAACTGCCATACAGAAGAATCTTTTTCCAAAAGCTAATGCCTCCACATCAACACATAAAAACATTAAGATTACCGTATTTGCCGGCGTATAAGACGACTGCGCGTATAAGACGACCCCCCAACATTTCCACTCAAAATATAGAGTTTGTTATATACTCGCCGTATAAGACTACCCCCTCTTATGTGACCGGCCCGTTCTGCTCGGCAGGAAGCAGCAGCCTCCGCCCCGCCCCTGCATCTCCCTGTGACCGGCACTAGTGTGCAAGTGCGCATGTGTGAGCTCTGCGTAGACAAGGGGCGGGGCGGAGCGCCGCTGCTTCCCACCGAGCAGAACGGGCCGGTCACGCCAAAAAGGCTGGCACCCGTCTCGCTGCTGATGCTCGCCGTGGCCGCGCTGGATACCGCGCGATACTGGACGTATACTGCACCCGGCGTATAAGATGACCCCCCCCCCCCACTTGGAGGCATGTTTTTCAGGGCAAAAAAGTCGTTTTATACGCCGGCAAATACGGTAATAATATTTCAGTACATTTTTAAAACAATGTCCAAATTCCTCTTACGCAACCTTACACTACACAAGTAGGATGATGTCAGCAACAGCAATATTTAATTGAGAATTTCCTATCCTCTCTGCTCAGTTTTGAGGCTCCCCTAAGGCCCCCTTTTGCCCTGGGGATGCCTTTGGGAGCCTCAGAATGGGAGGGGAGGACTTTAATAGTCAAAGAAATTGCAATCAAACTGCCAACTACAGTGGCAGCAATTTTTGATTATTAAAGGCTGCCTTCCGATCCCGGGGTTGCCAAAGGCTTGCCAGGTCAAAAGGGAGCCCTAGGGACCCTCAGAACCTGAAATGGGGTCCAGAAGCTTTAAAATAATTTGAATTAAATATTCCCATCATGCAATGATGACATCATCATACTTGTGCAGTACAAGCTATGTCAAAAGGATTCCAGCCACCATTTGTACTCCCATTTCTTGCTATGAGTGAAGACTGTGGTTTGGCACTAAGGACAGCCAGTGGAAATGCTAATGGGCATGTAATTACCATATTTTTCCATGTATAAAATGACACTTTTTCCTAAAATCATTAGAGGAAAAATTGAGGGTCGTCTTATACACGGAAGATGGTGGAGGCGAAGGAGCAGCCGCGCTTGGCTGCCTCTTGCGGCTGCCCATTTGACTGCTGCCGCCACCGCCGGATCGCCTCCTCCAGTGCCACTCGCGGGCTCCCTTTGGGCAGGGTACTAGACGGCGGCGTGAGCTGGAGGTGAGCCCTGCGAGTGGTGCTGGAGGAGGCAATCCGGCGGCAGAGGTCAATGGGCAGCCGCAAGAGGCGGCCGAGCGCGGTTGCTCCTTCGCCTCCTGCTGCCACCTGATCGCCTCCTCCAGCACCACTTGCGGGATCACCTCCAGCTCACGCTGCTGCCTTATCCCCTGCCCGAAGGGAGCCCCGTGAGTGGCACTGGAGGAGGCAATCCAGCGGCGGCGGCAGGAGGCGGAGGAGCAGCTGCACTTGGCCACCCCTTGCGACTGCCCATTGACTGCTGCTGCCACCGCTCGATCACCTCCTCCAGCGCCACTCGCGGGACTCACCTCCAGCTCAAGCTGCCTCCTTGGGAGTGAAGGGAGCCCGCCAGTAGCGCTGGAGGAGGTGATTGTGTGGCGGCGGCAGCAGCAGCAGTCAATGGGGAGCCACAAGGGGTGGCCGAGCACAGCTGCTCCTTTGCCTCTGGAAAAGGGTCAAAATCAGGTGTCGTCTTATACATTGGGGTGTTATACACGGAAAAATACAGCATAACCATGGTTAGAAGCATTGGTTAGTATTACAACTGCATCACTCCACCGTCTGCTTCTGGACCCCATTTCAGGTTCTGAGGGTTTCCTTTTGACCTGGAAAAGCCTTTGGCAACCCTGGGATGGGAGTGCAGCCTTTAATAGTAAAAAAAAACTGTATAACTCTCGCCCTGCCACCTGAAATTTTATTATAGATTTTATTAAAAGTAATCAACTTCAACATCTTTACAAAAATTGTCAGCATAATGATACCTGCATATGTGCAAATATCTTGATAAGACACCGGTTATACTTCTCTCCCAGAATTAAAGTGACTGTAATATTACTACAGTCTGGTCATACTACACATTTCCTACTAAAAGAAATATTGTACTTTCTTCACAGTGAGATTATGCTAGAATAGTTGTAATGCACTTAGTGTAATGTGAAGGTTGAAAGCGTAAGTCAGTACTAAAAAGGAATCAGTCCTTCTGGCAAAGTGGAGAATCGGTGTACCCTTTGGATAGATAGATGAAACAGATTAAAAAAACTTGTTGAGAAGTTATATCTCTTGGGATAATAGCAATCTTGCATGCACTAAACCTGGATATCAGTGGGAGGAGGCTTTACAGCCTAATCTGATTGTCTGTTGTCACTAACTTATTGGCAAAGTTCTTTTCCCGCCTCTAGCATTTGAAGCAAGCCCTTGTCCCCTCTTCCTGCTTTTTTTTTTTGCTTCTATTGTTTTTGTTGATAGTCTTCTTCCCTCTCTGACCTTCCTCCAAGCAACAAGCATGGAGAGTCTTCCACATGGTGGAGACTTAATTTTTCCCTTTTTTGTCTCCTGACTGTAACTACAGATGGTAATTGTAAGTAAAGATACCTTTGGTTGTTGTAGGTTTTTCAGGCTGTTTGGCCGTGTTCCGAAGGTTTTTCTTCCTAACGTTTCGCGAGTCTCTGTGGCTGGCATCTTCAGAGGACAGGAGTTAGAACTCTGTCTCAGGAGTTAGAACTCTCAGGAGTTCTAACTCCTGTCCTCTGAAGATGCCAGCCACAGAGACTGGCGAAACGTTAGGAAGAAAAACCTTTGGAACACAGCCAAACAGCCCAAAAAAACTACAACAACCATCGGATCCTGGCCGTGAAAGCCTTCGAGAATACAAAGATACCTTTTTTAATTTTAAATGTTTTAGAGTCATTTTATCATACAAACTGCTGGTTTATGTGCAAAAGAAGCCAAGGTGGGTGGGTGGCCAATGAGACTGAGCTGATTTCTCCATGTTTCTGTTGTTTTTTCTACCTCATACTCTGCTAACTAAAAGGAATATCCAAAATTCCTCAATAATACCTGCAATGGAGTTGACGTACAATGTCTTCGGTTTTTCCTATAAAGATGTTGCTGCCTGAAGAATCATGGATCTAGTTATGCCTTCTCTTCTTCTGCAGTAGGATACTAGACCAAGAATAAGTGTCCTGATAAATCTGCTAAATTGCTCTCTTGATGTCTTCTATTTTGAATACTTCCCAGAAAGGTAACTTTACAGGTGATAGTGATGGACAAAGGACAGGGGGAGCCTGTGGTCCATCAGGGGGATCTCACTCTCAAATGGAGAAGATCCTGTACAAAAAGGTTGAACAGCACAACGAGGGGGGAAAAAGAGAAAACAAGAATTTTGTCCAGTTGTCTTTGGCCTAGTCAAGGATTTTATCTTAGAAAAAAAAACATCAACAATTATATTGCAGTGCTTATGTACAGAATTTCTTGGAAGCACATTCACCAATGAGAGATCTAGAATTAGACTTTGGCAGAAAAAGAAATACCATGAACAGCGTTTAGATGAATGAGTAATCTCAAGAAACCAAACTGTAATTATGGTCTTCTTGAGTTTTTCTAATCTTTCAGCAAAACACAGCTTTTAATATTGTGAGTGAAATGTTTTATCCTAGTCCTGGTCTTTGGGTACAGTGAGGTTAGGTGGAACTCGGCATGTTGATAAAAGGTGACAAGATTCGCTATATCCTTTAAACCATAATCAGCATTATTGCATGTTATTTGTTGCTTAGCTAAGTGAAGAGTTTTAGCCTGAAAACACACACCAGCTGTTTCTTACCATCTAGAGGGCAATCAAGAAAAATCATAACCTTATTTTATGACATCCTTGGTGATACTGAGAATACTTATCAGCATCAGCTCAGAACCAATGAACTGCTACAGATAAAAACTACCATAAAACTAATTAAAGCTGGTAAAATTTCTGATGCTAAATTGTTGTCAGAACCAGCTGTTCAAATGGAATTCTATGTGCTAATGCTGATATCAGAACCAGCTAACCGGAGGCTGGGAGAAGCAGTGGCTGATGTATGAGAGCAGTGGAATCTAAACAAAACTTGGGAGATGAAGAGACAACAATTATACTCCCTGAGCCTATGAAAGTGATAGCACAGAGAATAGAAAGTCCCAAGAACAAAAATAATTATCTTTAAAAATAAATTGATTTGGAAACAGAATTGGCTTAAGACCCAGCCAGTCATGCCTTTAAGAACCTGGGAAGTGGCTACCCACAGCAATGGACAGGCAATCCAAGAAGACCCAACAGTATCTTTTAGTCCAACCTCAAAGATGTGTTTTTTCGAGCACTACTTCCTTTCCTTTTCCGCTTATGTCATGGCAGGTTCTAATCAAAGGGCTGAGAAAGCTATTCCTGTACTCTGACTGAAGCTACAGCGTATACAAGAAGGTGATGTCACAACATCAGACCCAAAAACGTTCAGTTCACTATTTCAAGTCAGGTTAAATTAATGCAGGCCCACTTACATTAGAATAAAGAAAGAAAATGGAAGCTATATATACAAAGAAGGCAAAATATATTATTCAATTGACTGTAGAAAATATTTCTTTGAAATTGCTGCTGCGATCATTCCTCTTCAGATGGCCATGAAAAGAAACTGAACAGGAATGTGTTCACCCTCAAGACATCTCTAGGCATGCACAGATAGTTTAAAAAACCCTCTCAGGGGCTTCCTAGCTAATTGATGATGATGATGATTGCCTCAAGATGCTCGAATCAAAGGGAAGAAATTTGAAAAGATTGCCAAACACAAAGACTTCTAAAATGAGATTGAGCAATTATGTGGGGGGGGGGGACCCTAACATTGTTCCAGTTGTAACTGCAGCATTAGGTACAATATCAATGATGTAGAAAACCAACTTTGTACTCTAGAAGTAAATGAGATCACAACACTCCAACTGTAGAATGCTGTTGTACTTGGAACAGCATATATTTCAAGGCTATACCTATTAATACCTTAGGTATTTCCTTGGGAAATATCCTTGGGAATGACCTGACATTCAAGAAGTAAATCCAGCTATCATTTGATGAACTAAATATAATAATAATAATAATAATAATAATAATAATAATAATAATAATAATAATAATAATAATAATAATAATAATAATAATAATAGCAGAAATGGGAAGAAAAAAGTGAGTAGGAAATCCAAGTATAAATTAATTAGAAATCATATAGAAAAATAAGAACTGATTACTTCTGCTAAATACATGCAAGTAATTAAGTAAGATAACGAAAAGACTCAGACTGTCAAGCAGTTGTTTGGACTGCCTTTATAAATGGCTAGAAAACAGTTTTTAATAATTTTTATAATATCAAACAAAACTATACAGTCAATAAAAGTATTAAATAATAAACTACGCAAAACAGACCAGATCCAGGGTCACTTTTCCATGAATATAAGGGTTCTTTCTATTCACAGAAGCGACTGAGAGTCAGCAGGCTCCTGCTAGAGGAAGCACGTTTTTTTTAACAATTCCCTCTTCCCTCCAAAACCTACTACTACCATCTGATTATATTCAAGATCTCCCACCACCACAAAGAGCAGGTTTTCAGAGATCAGATTCCCACAGAGAAAAAGAGTAATCAGTGAAAACTGTCTTGTCACTGGAATCTGAGCCATTAAAACAAATATGAGAAACCTTTCTCTCTTCATATGTTGCACTACAACTCCCGTAATCTCTGAGCAATGGTCATGTTGGATAAGACACATGGCAGCTGGAGTCCAAAAATGTCTTGAGGAACACATTCCCCACCTCTGTCTTAAACTTTTGGCCAGTCTTAGATATTATTTCTATAATCCTATCCCATTTAATGCTTGAATCTGGTATTCATAAAATCACAGTGTGAATACATAACTGAAACACAATTAACTGACTTGCTAAACTAATGAGAACATTCACAGAACTCCGTTTCCAAACCATGCCAACCGCTGTCTTAGACGGCAGGTATATGAATGTCCCTAAACATCTAAGGCTATGTATTTGCGGAGCAGGTGAGATAGAGGATGTTGTCCACTATTTACTCTACTGTCAGCTCTATCAAAACCCCAGAGAAAAGTTCTTGGGTAACATTTTGGCTACTCTACAGGAGGAAAGCCCTCAGATAAAGGTGGTCAGGTTACTTTTGGACTGTGACCCTTATGTTACATACAGAACAGCGCTGTTTGCAAAAGCGGCCAGAAATATTCGAGCTAATTTCCTGAAAGCCATCGCGATCAATTGTGCAGGGGACTCCCAGATATGAAGTGTCTTTTATTGTTTTATATGTCTGTGATTTTATCATGATTTTATTTGATCTGATTTGTATTTTAAACAATTGTGACGGCTTTTAGCTAATACAATAAACTTGAACTTGGAACTTGGAACTAATGAGAACATTTTAAAATCTTAGGGTTTACATCTGCCTGTGTCTATCTGAACAGAATTCTCTCATACTATATTACAAATACATTGTCAAACTTTTCTTGGTTGAAAAATGGTTGGCAATGTCAGCTGCAGTTTAGCAAATATATTGAAAACCATATTGGCAATCAAACCTAGTCATACAGATTGGTGGCTCGTGACCCATTTTGTTTGAACCTGGCAAAAACTATCTTCCAGTTAAGTACTATGTGAATACTGGAAGAAAAGGGGCTGAGATGGGCATGTCACTTACCTGTAACTGTGTTTCTCAAGTGCCCAACTGTGAATTCACGCATAAGATTATGTGTGTATTCACAGTGATCATAAGAACCATTCAATTGTATCCCATTTGTTTCTAAGGTCCTATAGTCTTCATGATTACAACTCCAATCCCATAGGTAGTCACTTAAATGATTTCCAGGATGAAAATTGATTTTTTTAAAGAAGTGAAGATAGGACATAATGCCACCCACAGTGTTACAGTGTAGTTCCTTCTGGACACAGGAATCAATCATTACAATTGCTAGAACCAGATGTTATTCTGTATCTCATCAGAATAATTCACCAAATTCACCTGGGTAATACTGTACTCTCATATTCTGCCTAAGCTTTGCAATGCAGTCTTTCCCCACATCAAGAGTACTTACAGTTTTGCCATCCAATACCAGACATAATTACTTTCCATCTCCTGTGATAATAATGTTCTGTCCAGAAGTACAAACCTTTGCTTATGGAAAGTTCTGAAAATTTCCAGAGCAATGCACACCATATACAGAAGTTACCAGCAAAGTTACTTATGGCTAAACAATTATGCTTAGGATGGAACATTTACTTTTCAAGTAAGAGATCTTGCTCAGTGCTTCCTGCACATTTACAAAGAAAACTAAAGAAAAGCCCATTAATGTCACAGAAAACCCCACTTCATTATAGTTCTACAGTGAAAGAAACATCTGCGCTACATAATCATAACAATGATTCTGAAATATGCTCCAGCTACTGTAGTATAAAAGTTCTACTAGTCCAAAGCCAGTATTTTAACATTTGATACAGAGCAATTAGCATGCACACCTGCGAAGAAGGACATGTATGAGTTTCAAGTGGGAAACATTCATTTTTATTGCTGTCGTTTTAGTGATTTAATTGCCTTGACTTAACGTAATCTCCCCCTTCACGGATTGCTGCCTTGTCGTGGCGAAGGGGCTTGAGTAATTCAGAGAAGCTATGGGCTATGCCGTGCAGGGACACCCAAGACGGACAGGTCATAGTGGAGAGTTCTGACTAAACGCGATCCACCTGGAGCAGGAACTGGCAAGCCACTCCAGTATCTTTGCCAAGAAAACCCCATGAACAGAAACAAAAGGCTAAAAGATATGACGCTGGAAGATGGGCCCCTCAGGTCGGAAGGCGTCCAACATGCTACTGAGGAAGAACGGAGGACAAGTACAAGTAGCTCCAGAGCTAATGAAGCGGTTGGGCCAAAGCCAAAAGGACGCTCAGCTGCGGACGCGCCTGGAAGTGAAAGGAAAGTCCGATGCTGCAAAGAAGAATACTGCATAGGAACCTGGAATGTAAGATCTATGAACCTTGGTAAGTTGGATGTGGTCAAACAGGAGATGGCAAGAATAAACATTGACATCCTGGGCGTCAGTGAACTAAAATGGACGGGAATGGGCGAATTCAATTCAGATGATTACCATATCTACTATTGTGGGCAAGAATCCCGTAGAAGAAATGGAATAGCCCTCATAGTCAACAAAAGAGTGGGGAAAGCTGTACTGGGATACAATCTCAAAAATGATACAATGATTTCAATACAAATCCAAGGCAGACCTCTCAACATCACAGTAATCCAAGTTTATGCACCAACCACCGATGCTGAAGAGGCTGAAATTGACCAATTCTATGAAGACTTACAACACCTTCTAGAACTGACACCAAAGAAAGATGTTCTTCTCATTCTAGGGGACTGGAATGCTAAATTAGGGAGTCAAGAGATAAAAGGAACAACAGGTAAGTTTGGCCTTGAGGTTCAGAACGAAGCAGGGCAAAGGCTAATAGAGTTCTGTCAAGAGAACAAGCTGGTCATCACAAACACTCTTTTTCAACAACACAAGAGGCGACTCTACACATGGACATCACCAAATGGGCAATACCGAAATCAGATTGATTATATTCTCTGCAGCCAAAGATGGAGAAGCTCTATACAGTCAGCAAAAACAAGACCTGGAGCTGATTGTGGCTCTGACCATCAGCTTCTTATAGCAAAATTCAAGCTTAAACTGAAGAAAGTAGGAAAAACCACTGGGCTAGTCAGGTATAATCTAAACCAAATCCCTTATGAGTACACAGTGGAAGTGAAGAACAGATTTAAGGAACTAGATTGGGTGGACAGAGTGCCTGAAGAACTATGGATGGAGGCTCGTAACATTGTACAGGAGGCAGCAACAAAAACCATCCCAAAGAAAAGGAAATGCAAGAAAGCAAAGTGGCTGTCCAACGAGGCCTTACAAATAGCAGAGAAGAGAAGGGAAACAAAATGCAAGGGAGATAGGGAAAGTTACAGAAAATTGAATGCAGACTTCCAAAGAATAGCAAGGAGAGACAAGAGGGCCTTCTTAAATGAACAATGCAAAGATATAGAGGAAAACAATAGAAAGGGAAAAACCAGAGATCTGTTCAAGAAAATTGGAGCCATTAAAGAAACATTTTGTGCAAAGATGGACATGATAAAGGACAAAAATGGTAGGGACCTTACAGAAGCAGAAGACATCAAGAAGAGGTGGCAAGAATACACAGAGGAATTATAACAGAAAGATCTGGATGTCCCGGACAACCCAGATAGTGTGGTTGCTGACCTTGAGCCAGACATCCTGGAGAGCGAAGTCAAGTGGGCCTTAGAAAGCATGGCTAACAACAAGGCCAGTGGAGGAGATGGCATTCCAGTCGAACTCTTTAAAATCTTAAAAGATGATGCTGTTAAGGTGCTACACACAATATGCCAGCAAGTTTGGAAAACTCAGCAGTGGCCAGAGGATTGGAAAAGATCAGTCTACATCCCAATCCCAAAGAAGGGAAGTGCTAAAGAATGCTCCAACTACCGTACAATTGCACTCATTTCACACGCTAGCAAGGTTATGCTCAAAATCCTACAAGGCAGGCTTCAGCAGTATGTGGACCGAGAACTCCCAGAAGTACAAGCTGGATTTCGAAGGGGCAGAGGAACTAGAGACCAAATTGCTAACATGCGCTGGATTCTGGAGAAAGCCAGAGAGTTCCAGAAAAACATCTACTTCTGCTTCATTGACTATGCAAAAGCCTTTGACTGTGTGGACCACAGCAAACTATGGCAAGTCCTTAAAGAAATGGGAGTGCCTGACCACCTTATCCATCTCCTGAGAAATCTATATGTGGGACAGGAAGCAACAGTTAGAACTGGATCTGGAACAACTGATTGGTTCAAAATTGGGAAAGGAGTACGACAAGGCTGTATATTGTCTCCCTGCTTATTTAACTTATATGCAGAATACATCATGCGGAAGGCTGGACTGGAGGAATCCCAAGCCGGAATTAAGATTGCCGGAAGAAATATCAACAACCTCAGATATGCAGATGATACCACTCTGATGGCAGAAAGTGAGGAGGAATTAAAGAACCTCTTAATGAGAGTGAAAGAGGAGAGCGCAAAAAAATGGTCTGAAGCTCAACATCAAAAAAACTAAGATCATGGCCACGGGCCCCATCACCTCCTGGCAAATAGAAGGGGAAGATATGGAGGCAGTGACAGAGTTTACCTTCCTGGGCTCCACGATCACTGCAGATGGTGACAGCAGCCACGAAATTAAAAGACGCCTGCTTCTTGGGAGGAAAGCGATGAGAAACCTAGACAGCATCTTAAAAAGCAGAGACATCACCTTGCCGACAAAGGTCCGCATAGTCAAAGCGATGGTTTTTCCAGTAGTGATGTATGGAAGTGAGAGCTGGACCATAAAGAAGGCTGACCGCTGAAGAATTGATGCTTTTGAATTGTGGTGCTGGAGGAGACTCTTGAGAGTCCCCTGGACTGCAAGGAGAACAAACCTATCCATTTTGAAGGAAATCAACCCTGAGTGTTCACTGGAAGGACAGATCCTGAAGCTGAGGCTCCAATACTTTGGCCATCTCATGAGAAGAGAAGACTCCCTGGAAAAGACCCTGATGTTGGGAAAGTGTGAAGGCAAGAGGAGAAGGGGACGACAGAGGATGAGATGGTTGGACAGTGTCATCGAAGCAACCAACATGAATTTGACCCAACTTCGGGAGGCAGTGGAAGACAGGAGGGCCTGGCGTGCTCTGGTCCATGGGGTCACGAAGAGTCGGACATGACTAAACGACTAAACAACAACAACGTAATCTCATCTGACCTCAGCAGGACACACTCTTCTCTCCCAAATGGTTATCTTTACTCCCAAAATCTATTACATTTTCCCACTCACAGTGAGCTTTGGAATCCACAACAGTCATGAAATTGACCAGATTGCTGCACAAGTATGGAAGAGGAAAGGCACTTTCAACATAACCCTTTGCCAATCTACTCTGAAGAAAGCCCCACTGTTTCCTTCCAGGTAATTAACTGTATTTTTGCAATGCTGACAAAGAGTTCCATATTATTTTAAATTTTTTCCCTCCTTCTTGAAACTAGACCCATGCAATCTGTTAATACACACTTTCACTTAAAATTGTTAAGAAAGCAGAAACTGATTATGATATGATGGCATCCCACCAATCTAAGTGAATCAGTCACTCCTTTAGTTAAAGTATTGTCTGGGACATAGACAGAAACACAACCAAGACTACCATAATGAAAACATTATGATATTTTTTTTAAAAGAAAGTGAAATCTACTCCTACATGCCCATGGATCCCACCTAAAATAAGCAATTCCTATTGCCTATCCAGAGTCAAATTGAGTGCATGTCCATATATACATACATGCATTCCCCAACACACCATTCTCCATTTCCTTCTTGGTGAGGCCCACTGTAGGAGACAGATTCTGCATGCACATATAACACTGACTGGCATTTCTGATATTGAGTTTTCCAATGCAGGAGGCTCATGCGTCATGCAGTGGAAAGTTCTCTACCTGCTTAGCCTGTAAGTCACTTATATCAAGGAAAGAATCACAGTGACACAGTGACTCTGTCATTCCAAAATCCTTTTTACCATAAATATACAGTAAAGCAAATAATACACTAACATGTTGGTCTTCCTAGACCATTTTTGCCTACCCAATATCAATTGTTTGGACCTAATATCAGTTGTTTGAAAATTTCCACATATTATTTTTTAAAATATTAGGTACCAATGGCACTCCATAAATATCTTCTGGGGGAAAAAAACTACAGTCAGATTAATTTATGGTTTCATCATATTCGGTTGGAAGGCCAAATTTCTTAAAGGAAATAACAAAAGCAAATATTCCATTGAAACTCCGAAAAGAAATTAATTCATGCCTAAAAAACAAACTGAAACATTTTATAGTTTTCAAATACTATTTCCTTTATACCTGAAATGAGAACTTGCCTTCTTAAGGATTCCATTTTCGTAAAAATGCTTAGCTTATACCAACCGTATAAATTCACATGGTGGCCTCATAATAATATCAGCAGCACTTACTCATCATACTTGATATGATATATATTATCTTCATCATTGTCCATATAATCTGAATAAGACGTAGAAGGTGCATTGTCCAAATTATTCGTATTTTCTCTAGAATGATCTTGGCTTAAACTTCCATTAGTCCTTTTGTAATTACTGCCACCCTTTCCTTGAGCTTTTCCATTTTTATGTCCTTTTGTTGTTCGAGTTACATTTTCTATATGGGCTTCAAACCAGGATCCTATAGTGACATCTCGGGCATCCACCAATTCATTTATCTAAAAATAAATATAACATTTAGTTAATGTTAAGCTGAAAAAGTGAACCAATAATTTAATGAGGTGCATTCTAAACCAACTGTAATTAGCTGCATTACTTTAGGTATTTTTTTGTCTTTACCTTTCAGAAATGTAATAGAACCTTGTACAGTCTGTCAAAAATGATTTTTAAAGTGCATTTTTAAAGAGTACAAAAACTACAGATTTAATGTAAAAACAACTCCTTTTTTGTATCTGCTGTTCTCTCTTTCACGGCATTGTTCACAATCACCAGCATTTAATGGATGTTGATGTTTTCTAACAATGCTTCCTGTCTCCTGATTTCAATCTGCAGAATTTCTAGCATGTTTTTAACCTCCCCACACATGTTGATTTTCCCAGAGAGTACTGAAATTCTTTAGCCCAGAAAACATCTTCCAACACAGCACTTAGCACTGATGAGGGAAACTGATGTTCACTTTGTTACATATAATCTGTCTACATGAATATTATATAGGGAGAATTAAGGAGAAAAGCAGGATAAAAATATTTTAAATAAATAACTTAATAATCTAGACCAGAGGTGTCATACTCAATTTCATCTTGGGCCGCATTGGCATTATGGCTGCCCTCAAAGGGCCGGTTGTATCTGTAAGACTATATAAATGTATCTACTCTTTATCATATTAAATATAATCCTCCTCATTCGATTATTACTGGTTTTAGTAATAACGTAAGTAATAACTAGCTCTGAAAGTAAATGTCTATGATCAAAGTCTAGAAATAATGGCAAGCAGATATTCAAGTGTACAACTATCGTACAATTTATTGAAAAGTGAGTTTTAGTAACACCCGTTGACGCCCACTCCACAGCCCCACTCGTGTTTGTTTGTTTTGTTAATTATTCACAGAAGTCTCCCACCTTTCCCTCGTGCTTGCCACAGCCCTTGGCCCTTGTTATCACCTGCTCATCACTCGCTTCCATAGCAGATGCGGGAGAGGAGGCAGAGATGGCCGCTGCTAGGCAACACCATCAAACGGTCCTCGCCAGGAGCCATAAGAACAGGAGTGGGCAATAGCAAGGACTACATTTCCCAAGGTGCTGTACGCCACCCAAGTGGCTGCACTTTCTGACTCTTTGGTGCTTGGAATGCTGGGATTAGAAGTCCCGGTGGGCTGATTCCCAGCATCTTTGAGGAGCATTATGGGTGACTGAGTAAGCAAGCGCCTGCATACTATATGCTGCACAGTAGCAGGCAACACTGCGAGGGCCATATGAAATGGCCCGGCGGGCCGGATTCACCCCGTGGGCCTTGAGTTTGACATATGTGATCTAGACATTCCTGAGTGTTACATTTTACACAACAGCTGAAATTCCATTTGAGTTGGCATGATGTAAAGTAATTCCTGCAGAAGTGTGTTACACATGATGTCTAGGCAGGCAGCATTGTGCAATTTGACTGTACAATCAACCACATGGTTTATGTCATGCTGTTGCATGTCACACTGGTGGAAGTACTTCGTGGATATTCCTTCTGCCCTGCTGCAATGTCTTCTACCACTTCCACAGCTTCACAGTACATGTAGCTATGCAGCAGGATTCCAGCCAATAAACGCAGTTACTAATTTGTTGCACAGAATCCAAATGTCTTCGCCCACAGAAACATTTCTGGAGACTGGAAATTACATATTCCTAGTACATAAAATGTAATATTTTGCTACTTGGACCTGTACTTTCAGTTGGCACTGTTACTACAACAGTTGAAGCAGTTAGGACTCTGTTCACACGGGATTATTAGTCAGTCCCAGTGTCATAATTTGTAATATGCAGAACAACTCCCTCTCTCCATGCCCATATTGTTTTGTGATTTAAAAGAAAAACATGCATGCATTATATATATATTTATGATACACAAACATACATTGCTGTTCATTTTTAATAGATAAAATATAGTTTTGCACGTGCCTAGTCCTTGTGGTGGACTTTTAAACACCCACTTGTGCTAAATGAGAACTTCCTCCAGGCAACAAGACAGTGTAATTTAGCTGACTGTCATTTTTTAGACCACAAACTACTTCCACAAGTAGGCAAGTGGCCCTCAGGGTCTGACTGATTGTTGTATTTGCATTTGGGAAGACATTATCTCAAATTGGACTGGCTTGGAATATACTTCCTTCCTCTGCAGCAAATGACTTCATTTGTTTGCACATACCATTTTGAGTTTTCTAACCTGAAAATGTCTGAGGAAAGACTGATGTAACTGAAACCCATGAAAAGAAAGTGTTGAAGAAATAAAGTTATCTATGCAGCCATGTAAAAAAGAAGTTGACAGTCTAAAGAACTGTGGACCTTGGAGCTCAGAAGGCTTCAAAAGCATGATAGCATTGCATCAGAATATACCTGTTGATTGGAACCTCCTGAGGAAATACTTGGCTGTATGTAGCAAGACTGTATTTCATGACTTCTAATTATGTGCTTTTATGGCTCAGTTCCAGAACCTCAAGACTGTATTGTTCCTCTATCCTGTTCTTCTGACCTTTACTGTAGATTATCTGGAACCCATTTCCCTTAGCTACACTGTGGCAATGACAGAGGAACATGCAAAGGAGTGAATCAGATGGAATGATGTCAAGGGGTGGATATGCCCCATAAGGCATCAAATAATAATAATGTATTAAATCACAAAATTCGAATAGTATGATTTCAACATAAGACTCAAATCTATGGCCTTAGGTGAGTTACTACGCAGAAGTTGTAAGCCTTGGTAATATCCTTTTAAGAAATGAACTATTAACAATGCCTGAATTCCAGCTCTAGGACTATGTAGTACAGTATCAGCAAATTTCTATGGTAACTGAATTTTAAATGAAGCATGTGAAAAGGCTTCTACATTTTGAGCCAAATCAAATCAGCAAGCACGCTCACTTGAAACAGTCTGTAAAATCATGTAAGAAACCTGAATTTCCATTATTGTGAAATTGAAAAAAAACATGCAAAACAATCTATTACCAAATATAAGTTGGCATCTTATTAGACAAAGTATGCTTTATCACATAAAGCAGATTTCACTTATTTTTCATTCATTCTAGTAAAGTCCATAGAAAAAGAAAAATACATTTTAGGTGTGTCATGTCACATGTTACTAACAGACATATACTGTACTCCAGTTAACACCATCTAGTATTAAAACAAGAAGATATTAACAATGGAGAAAACATGAACCCAATCCAAACAAGCAATTCTCTATTAGTTATCTTTGTAACAATACAAATAGGGATGCCAGCAGAATGGTAAAGTTTTCAATTACAGAAAAGCAACCAAAGTGAAAACTTCTCATTAACCAGAAAATAAAAGATCACACAAACATTGATTCCAGTATGACCAGTTAAGAATAAATAATTAATTATTGTAATTCTCTTCTAATTGAAGTTTGTTATCATCACCACCACAGGAATATCCCTGCTTTCTCACATAAATTTCTCTGCGTCTTCTATCCTACTAAAATGAGTTAGAATGACCTACAGACACCATTATTCCAAAGGAAAAGCCAAAGGCTTTAGTTTTAGTTTAGTCACACCAAATTTAGTTTTACAGTCTTATTCTTTATACCAAAATGATAACAGGGAATGGAACAAAACAAGCTTTATTGTTTAAAACCATAGGTCACCACAATATCAACAGCAACACGAAACTGCACTGACCCCATATATCTATACATAACACTGGGAATTAAAAGAGCAACTCAGATAAAAGCACAATAGCCAATCTTCTTAATGTCAATTACTTGAGAACTAGAGCTAAGATTAAAGCTTCCCTCACCAAACCCTTCAGATATCACAACTCTGATGTCAGTACTCACTGTTTTTTTCTCTATTCTTATACTTGCCTCAGATAAGGTAAGCTTTGTTTTAATATCAACTGCATTTTGTATTTTATGTTGTTCTTCACACACAATTTGCAGTAGCATTTAACATAGTCATGTGAAAAAGAAAGTACACCCTCTTTTTTTACCTATCAGGACATAATAAAAATCATATGGTCCTTAGCAGGTCTGCAAATTAGGTAAATACAAACTCAGATGAAAAACAACACATGACATATTATACTGTGTCATAATTTATTTACCAAAAACATAGCCGAAATGGAGATGCCATGTGTGAAAAACTAAGTACACCTTTACTGCTTCCATAGGAATTAAGAGGCTAGGTTGCAGCCAGGTGTTGCTAGCCAAATGACCTTGAGTAACAGCAAGTGTGACCACCTCTATAAAAGCTGAGGTTTTTAGCAGTTTGCTGGTCTGGAGCATTCAGGTGTGTGTTAACATAACGCCAAAGAGGAAACACATCAGCAATGATCATAGAGAAGCAAGTGTTGCTGCCCATCAACCTGGGAAGAGTTAGACACCATTTCCAATTTAAAATCCATCATTCTACAGTGAGGAAGATCATTCACAAGTGGAAAACAATGAAAATAGTTGCCAGTCTTCCCAGGAGTGGACGTCCAAGCAAATTCACCCCAAGGTCAGATTGTGCAATGCTCAGAGAAATTGCAAAAAACCCAAGAGTTACATCTCAGACTCTACAAGCCTCACTTAGCACGTTGAACGTTAAAGTTCATGACAGTACAATTAGAAAAAGACTGAACCAGTATGGTTTGTTTGGAAGGGCTGTCAGGGGAAAGGCTCTTCTCTCTAAAAAGAACATGGCAGTATGGCTTAAGTTTGCAAAGTTGCATCTGGACAAACCACAAGACTTCTGGAACAATGTCTTTTGGACAGAAGAGACCAAAGTGGAGATGTGAATATCAAAATGGCATAGCACCATGTTTAGTGAAAACCAAACACAGTATATCAGCACAAACACCTCATACCAACTGTCAAGCATGGTGGTGGAGGAGTAATGATTTGGGCTTGTTTTGCAGCCACAGGATCTCGGCACCTTGCAGTCATTGAGTTGACCATGAACTCCTCTGTATACCAAAGTATTCTAGAGTCAAATGTGAGGCCATCTGTCCAACAGTTAAAGCTTGGTTGAAACTGGGTCATGCCACAAGACAATGGTCCCAAAGACACCGGCAAATCTACAACAGAATGGCTAAAAAGGAAAAAAATCAAGGTGAGGCAGTGGCCCAACTTGGTTGCAATGCTGTGGTGGGACCTTAAGAACGCTGCGCATAAACAAATGCTTACAAACCTCAATAAACTGAAGCAATGTTGTAAATTTTGTTGTGCCAAAATTCCTGCACAACAATGTGAGAGACTGATAAAGTCATACAGAAAACACTTACTTCAAATTATTGCTTGTAAAGGTGGTTCTACAGGCTATTTAATCATAAGGTTTACTTAGCTTTTCACAAATCTCCATTTTGGCTTTATTTTTGTTAAATAAATCATGACATGGTGTAATATGTCATGTTTTGTTGTTCATCTGAGGTTGTATTTACCTAATTTTCAGGCCTGCTAAGGACCGGATTATTTTTATTATGTCCCGATACGTAAAACCATAGAATTATTTTTCACATCACTAATCCTTTCAAAGACTTATTTTTATCACTTTCTACATCTTTAAGTCTTTTTTCTCAGATGTAAATCATAGAATAATGGAGCTGTAAGGGGCCTATAAGGCTATCAACCAGCTGCTCAAGGCAGGAATCTAAGTAAAGGTATATATATGACATATGGTTGTGTAATTTTTTCTTGAATGCCTCCAGCATTGGAGCACTTACTCCACCCCACGAGATAATTGGTTTCATTGCCATACTGCTCTAACAGTTAGGAAGTTTTTCCTGATATTCAACCAAAATCTGGCTTCCTGTAACTTGAGACCATTATTACATATCCCATGCTTTTCCAACTTGGTATCCATTTCATCCATTTCCTCAAACATTTCATTAAATCTAGGCTGAAATGATTTAAAATTTGTATCCATATTCTTTGCTTCAGGTAGTACTACCCTCTAAAAATTCATCTAATGCTGACTGTAAATTCTCTATAGTAACTGAGGTTTTTCTTTTAATTTGCACTGTCTTCATATTTATTCATCAAAACTACATTTCACTTTATTGGTCTGAAAAGAGCTAATAACTACTCTGATCTTGATCTAGAAATTAAACCTAGTCAGTAATTTTACAATCAATGTTATTGCACATTTTTGCTTAACACATTCAGTATTGTGGAACAAACAAAACAATCACAGATTTAATCAGATAGAAATGAGAAGGAGTTTTGTACTGTCTCCTGGAGTGTTTACTTTCTCAGTGAGGCATTAAGTGACTATAAAAAGAGCAGGGGGAGATCTTAAGTGGAAAGATCAGTACTATTTTATTTCTTTTGAAAATTCTATTTTTGACTTCCTGTAGGTGTAACAAACAGAATAGTCTGCTTATCTAAGAGATCTGTACTTAATGAGTGTTGGCCTTGACACATGAAGACCCCTCTAGCTCTAGAACGATATGATTCTATAACCATATAGTCTTGGACTGATCTTAGCAACATAGCCAAACTGCAATTACATCTTTCTCTCCTTTCAAAGCTTTGTTGAAGTTACATGAGCAGGATTAAGAGGGAGGGTTGATCAGAAAGAGATAGGTCAGGAAAAGAGTATGCTACCAGCCACAGCAAGGACAGTCAAGTTCTGGAAAGGTGCCAGTAAGAGAAGCTTCAAACCAGGACTGTGCGCTCAGAACTGTGGGTTCAATCAAGTGACCACATAAATGAAAGCTGGAATTTCTAAGCCAACTTCAAATCCTCATTTCAAAGTGGCAAAAACAAATCACAGGTAATGTTCCACAGTAGGCACAGACACAGAAACAAACTTACAATATATTTAAATAAGGAATGGCTTAGTCCTTTTCATAAAAAATGGCTGGGAGATTGTTGTGTCCATTGTAGGGGACCACTAAAATGGCAAGAAAGCTTAGTGTGGTACACAGCAATATTCATCTTTGTGCCCATAACAGGTTACTAAAGGTTACCTGGGGAAGACCTCAACTGCTCAAAACTGGCAGAAAGGTGATTGGGGTGGCTCAAGAAGGTACCAGGTTCTACAGAGAGAAGTTTGAAAAGCAATAAGGCATACCCAAGGTCAGACAATTCTAAAAGAAATTATGCTTTGATGTCTGACTACAAACTTCTGATGTCTGGTTTTGTTTTCACTCTGCTGATTAATTTAATATAAACATTCAAGAAATTGGCTGACAGAAATGTGCTGAATGACCAGGTGCATGATCTGAAAACGTATTACAAGGGCTGGGATTCTGACCATCACTGAGTCTCAGTGTAGACTAGACCCCAGAGAGTGATGCACAACTAATTTCCAGATGTCATTCACTTCTGTTTTTTAGGGCTCCCGACATGCAGAAGGCATGTGAGGTTTTTCTCTCTGCTTTATTCTTTCACAGTTTGTACTTTCTGCTTTGCTGTCTCTCACCTCTTTAATAAAGTTTTGTACCTTTCTTCCATAATGGAACTGTTATCTTACTTGACATTTGACTTCATAATGTTCATGGGACAACAGACAATTATATTAAATTAGCAACCCAAGGTTACAAAAAGCCATAAATACCTTGTATTGTCCAATGCCAGGATCAATGAGAAATGAGCGGGCAGATGTAGATGGCAGATTAGATGTTCCACTGTTTGCTCCTTGCTTGACTTTGTTCTTACAATTGGCAACTGCACAGGGACTGGGTTTTCCATCTTGATTAGTCAGTGGAGTACTAGGAGCATCAGAATCTGAGCGTATCAAAAGTTGAACTATATCATTGAGTCCAACATTGTAATCAAATAAGGTATGTCCATCTTCAAGCTATCCAAAATAAAATCCAACAAAGAAGCAATCAGAAAATGCCATTTACACCAACTGTATTTTAAAAATATGAAGATCTACACCAGCATATCATTAAAAGTTTTTCAGACATGCTAAATTCAGCCATAAAGAAACCTTCACCAGGTGCAGCTGAAAGTAATAACAAACAAGTAAAAATAATTCCATTCTTCAACAAGTTGATTTTTAACTCTTCTGTGAAAAGGTCAAGGTCATGCTCACCAAGTAGCCTCATGTTTCACTGGCTAAAATCCTGTTGCACAGCTACACATTTGCAATGCAACCTTCTTGGCAGTGCCACTGAGATTATGGAATCACTCCCAGAGAAGCTATGCCTGGCCCCCTCCTTGTACTCATTTAGGAGGCAGTTAAAAACATTACTTTTCAGGGAGGCATTTCATGTTGACCCCGGTTGAATGCCTCGCCTCCAGTCTGAAAATTGGTTTGCACCATTGGCTGTTAGCAAGGTTCCCGCTAAGCTGGGTGTGCGCACACACATACACAACTCTGTTTCCCTCCATGTGGCTGTCTTCCTCCTCCACACAGCAATCACGTTAGGTTCCAGTCACGATGGAACCCAGCGGGGGGGGGGGGGGGCTGAGTTGTGCACGCATGCAGGGGCGAAGCTGCAAGAGAGAGAGAGGCGGAGCCCCACCCAGCAGGGCGGAAAATTAGAGGGTATGTTGGCTTTTAGGTTTTTTTAGACTATGCTTTTGGAATTTGTGTTGTATCTACTGTTTATTGCTGTGTAGCTTGTTCTAACTGTTTGTAAACTGTCTAGAACAGTGCTTTGGCACTAATGGGGCTGTATATAAATCAAAGTAATAAATAAATAATGCTACACACATTTACTTGTTTCATAACAAATAAAATAGGGCATTCCTTCATATCTACCTTAATCAATGCAAAGCTACATTAGCAGTAGGGATTCATCAGAATATATGGAACTAAGGCCAACAGACTCTCCAACTTTTTTGATGTCAGTATTGGAGATACAGATATAGATATAGATAGAAGAGATTTTAAATACAGTTTTATCATTCGTTTTTCTTAAGTTTTACATTTAAAACAGAAAATAAATGGGGAGGGGTTAACAGATTAGAACCTGTGTTCATTGCAAAACTGTAAAGGTTCCTTTTGCTTGCTGATGGGACTCTAATCCAGTGGGGATACAAAGGGAAAGATACTGTGGAAATTTTTTAAAAATTTAAAATGTGATTTTTTAAAATTTAAATTTGATTTTTTTATATTTTAATTAAATATGGGCATGAATACAAAAACGAACCAGGAAGTTCATCAAAAAATCTCATTGATTTGTGTCGGTTCCAAACTGGAGAGCCCAAGCTTTCCTGAAACAATGAACTTTTTCCTAATTTAACTTCCTGGTTCATTTCCCCCACAGGAAGCCTGTCCCCCACCCCCTTCCCACTGCCCCTGTTGTCTCCCTACCTTGTCTTGCCACTGCTGCCTCCTCCTCCACCATCTAGATAGACAGCGGCCCAGCTTCTCTTGCCAGAGCTGGGCCTGCCATCTCTGCCTCTCTCTTTATATACAGGCAGCCGACCTGTCAGCCAGCCAAATAGCCTCTGCACATGACCCCGCCTCTCTGCCATCGAGCTATGTAAAAAAAAAAGAAAAATTCCCAAACAACCGACACCCCAATTCGTGGTATGTTTGGGGGAAAATTGTAAATTCGAACAGCCATTTTGGAGGATCGTGCACATTTATAATTTTAATCAAATGCTTTTGGAGGAAAAATCTATCTAAAAAATATTTATTTTAATTAAAAATATTTCTATCCCACCTTTCTCCCCAAAAGGACCCAAGGGAGCTTACATCATTAAAACAGTATTTAAAAGCTAAAAACAGTAAGTATACAAATATTTAAAAAGAATTAAACAAATATATTAAAATGGTAACTAAGTTCAATGCTAAAACACATTTAAAACAGAGAACAATCCATTTAAAACCCATCTCAGACCACCAGTCATTAAGCCTGCCTGAAGAGAAAGGTCTTTGCCTGCTTACAGAAGGACAGCAATTATGGGGCCAGCCTAGTTTTCCATGGGAGGGAGTTCCAGAGTCTGGCAGCAGCAACAGGGAAGGCCCTCTCCCATAGCCCCACCAAGTGTACCTGTGAAGGTGGTGGGACTGAGAGAAAGGTCTCCCCTGATGATCTTAATGCCCAGGCAGGCTTATACTCGTAGAGGGAGATGCGGTCTTTTAGATAGCTTGGACTCAAGCCATTTAGGACTGTACTGTATAGGTTAAAACCAGCAGTTTGAATTATACCCAGAAACAGATTGGCAGCCAGCGGAGCTGCTCTAACAGGGGAGTTATATGTTCCCTGTAACCAGCCCCAATTAACAATCTGGCTGTGGCATTTTGGACCCTTTGAAGTTTCCGAACACTTTCCAAAGACAGCCCCACATAGAGTGTGTTACAGCAATCCAATCAAGATGTAACTAGGGCATGTGTCACTGTGGAAAGATCAGACCTCTCAAGAAACAGGTGCAGCTCACACACTAGTTTTAACTGTGCAAAGGCACTCATGGCCACCGCTGAAACCTGGGCATCCAGGTTCAGAGATGAATCCAGGAACACCCCCAAAGATGCATATATGTGTTTTCAGAGGGAGTGTAAACCCATCCAGCATAGGCTGCAATCCTATTCCTCAATCTAGTTTTTTACTGACCACTTCTGTCTTGTCTAGATTAAGTTTCAGTTTATTTGCCCTCATCCAGTTCATTACTGACACCAGACACTGATTTAGAATCAAGACAGCTTCCTTGGGTTTAGATGGAAAGGAGAGACAGAGTTGGGTGTCATCAGCATACTGCTGAAACCAAACCCCAAAACTCCGGACAACATCTCCCAATGGTTTCATGTAGATGTTAAATAGCACAGGGGTCAAAACAGAACGCTGAAGGACGCCACAGGCCAACAGCCAGGGTGTCAAACAAGAGTCCATTCAAGATTCATTACAGTTCAAAGGTTATTCAGCATGAAATAAGAGCATGAGGCTGTATATTCACCCAATATTCACATTTTTCGTAAACAAATTCAATTAATTCAAATTATCCAAGCTGAGATAACATTCACTTTTCCACAGTAAAAATAGTATAAAATAAACAAAGTTCAGGAAAAGACCTTAATCCCGTTGTTGTTCTGCAAATCTATGTACAAACAATGAACACATTACCTTAAATGCTAGGTTTGAAGATTGTTTGGAGTGAAATACATCCATACCAGGCTCTAATTGTGAGGAGGGTGGGGCAAGCAGTAAAAATGAAAGTGAAATCTTCTCAGCAGGTTACAAACCTTGGGATCTTTGTGCACATAGCTTGAAGTTCTTTATTCCCTCCCTTGAGGAGCAAAATGGCAGTAGACCGTAAAAGAGACCCAGTGTGGGAAAATTTTAATGAAGTTCCTCTACTTATTGGGAAAGCAGGTATGTGTGCAAAATGCATGCAATGCAACAAAGAAATGCAATGCCTGGTGGCCCAAATGAAACAATATCAGTCGAAGTGCTCTGATGAAAGGAACATGTCTGAAGAGACAGGCACTTCAGATTCGTAAACTATATGTATTTCACCATATTTTTTTAAAAGACGGCCGTGAGTTATTGTCATGCTGGAGCAATAATATATATTCATTATTGTTACTGCATGGCACTGCATTTTTACACAGTTGATAAAAAGAAATAATGAGTTAAAATAAGCAATTATTCCTTTTTAGGCAATACTGAGTGAATACAATGGGAAACACATAATATGCATGAATAGCTTAAATGATAAAGTAACAGCATTGATTTTTGTTTTGTTTTGTTCAGGTGAATCCACCATCAGCATAAAAAATTCTGGAAACTATCCACCTTCTAAATCACCATCCTCTTGTTCTACAGTTTCAGATCTGTCCAGGATAGCGCATCAGTCACATCAATCACACATACCCACAATATATCACTTAAAAGAAAGAAACAATCTGGAACCACCATAGATAAATTTATGATAAAAACCAGCAGATTAGAAAAAGAGTTAATTGATGAAAAAAATGCTCAGTTGTTTATGCTACAAATTCTTCTTTCCGTCTGCCTGAAAGCCCACACTTTATTAATATGATTCAGTCACTGAGACCAGGATACAGCCCACTAAGTAGAGCAGATGTTGAGATAACTTCTGGATAAAGTATATTATAGAGATATCGAGCAATGTGCAACAAATCTAGAAGGTAAAATTGTTAATCTATTTTGATGGGTGGAGTAATGTCCACAATGATCCTATTGTGTGTGCTTGTATAATAACAGAAGGGAATGGATTCCTTGCAGAAACAACTGTACGTCAGGAAATGCACACATAGCAGCATATTTAGAAGAAGTAGCAGCAAGTTATAATAACGTGGGGAAAACATTCAAATGTCTAGTACACAGTTTGGTCACAATGCTGCAAGTGTGTCCCAAATTAGAAGAAATTTAGAAGAACATGAAGAGACTACCAAGCTAATAACATATGGTTGCAGTGCTCATTTGATGCACCTCCTAGCCAGATTTCTGTGTTCCAGAAATATAGAATAATGTTGTTGAAGTTGTGAAATACTTCTGTAACAATCATTTTGCAGCAGCAGCTCTGAAAGGGTGGAACCAAGCTAACGCTTCCACAAGATGTTACATGTAACTCTGTAGTGGACTGTTTTGAACAATATATCAAGAACTGGCCTATTCTGATGACAGTGAGCAAATTCAAGAAAAAATAAATGCCATTGTCACAGCCAAAATCCTCAACATTTGGCTTAAGAGAAATGTTGAAACCCATTTCTGAAGCTTTAAACAATATATAGAAAAATAGCTGTTTCATTGTTGATGCTGTTGAAATTTGGAAGGAACTGAGTGAGCACTTAAAAACAGAACTACACACTTACAGAATGAATTTACAAGATTTAAAAAAATGTATGGGACAAGCACTGTCTCCAGCTCACTTTCTTGCAAATATTGTCAATATCCGGTACCAGGGTCAAACCTCAAGTGCTGAAGAAGAGGAGTTATCCAGGACATGGGTATCCAGCAATCATCCATCTGTAATGTTAACTACAAGTAAACTTCAGAGCTAAGAGGAAACCATTCAAGAAATATATGTTTAGTGATGATGTTTTAAAGAAAGTCACACCAGTGAACTGGGAGAAGTCACTTAAGCACTTTGATTCAGAAACTGTTGAAGTAATGACTTCACATTTAACAGCAGTGGCCTCTTCAGCTGGTGTCCAAAGAATATTCACTTCTTTTGGACTTGTTCATTCTAAATTGAGAAATCAGTTGGGACCTGATGAAGTAGGAAAGCTTGTTTTTCTTTCCCAGATTATGAGCGAACAAGAGAATGAAGATGTGAGCTGCAGAAGACAGTGTTTTAAGTTTTTCATGTGGATCCAGCTGATGTTTAAGTTTTTTTAAAAGATATTTTGTTTAACCACTTCAGTTAATAAGCACTGACATTTAAGTACATCATATATATAATGTCATTGTCTTAGTTAAATAAAACAATGTAAGTATGTGAGGGTTCAAACTTTGCCTCCTCAGGTTTTAACAGAGACAATGGAGACGTCCACTTGTGAAAATCAGAAGTAGGTTTTATTGTAGCATGGGACAACAGGTCCCACGTGATCAATCTCTGTTTCAACATTATCACTTGCGGCCAACAGGTCCCACGAGGGCATCCAAACGTCCTTTTCAAACGGATTATAATTCAAATTAGTCCAAGGTCCCTTCACGAAGGGGTTACTGTCCTCTAAGTCACCCGGTTCAGTCTCAGTCTCTAATAACGGGGTGGTCTCCTCGTCTCTCCCCTCGAGTCCAAAGGGGTTCTCCTCTCCTCAGTTGGGAGCCCACGGTCCATCCAGAATCCCCTCCTCCGGGTTTCTTCTAGACGCCATAGTCGCCTTTCTCTCTCCTCCCTTTCCACTGCTTCCTTTTCTTCCCGGAGCTTCCTACGCCACTCTCGGGCTTCGGTTTCTCCCCAATATGAAGGGCGAGGAGGTAGACCCCGTCTTCTCCGGTAATCCGCCTCTTCCCTAGGGACTTGCACCTTTTCCCACTTCCCTGTCCATGGGTCTTCCACCCAAATCAACTCCCCACCCCCCGGTATCACATTTGCCTCCCCTTTTATATCTCCCATTCCCGCCTCCGCGATGGACCTCCCTCTTTCTTCTCTTCCCGCCAGTTCCTTCCCCGTCTGAGTGGCTACCGTCATCCTTGACAGTTCCCGCTCTAACTCTCGGGTGTCAACTCCCCGTTGCACGGTCTGGATGGGTGGGGTAGGTGGGTCAGTCTGTACCTCTTCCTCCTTCTTGAGGGAGGACGGCACTCCGGCGAGAGCTTCTACTCTCTCGCCTCTAGTCTCACAAAGTAGTTCTCCAAATATGAGTGATTTACCTATTAAACTAAAATCAGTTCTAATATAGCTGTTTTACTAATCTGACAGGTTATTATTCTAAATATGAAATCTTCATCTGGTAGCAAATACTGAAGATTGTAACTACCAACAAGAATGAGTCTTCACATTTAAAAATCATGATTTAAATCTGGTCTTATTGACTAGTGATTTAAATCAAGATTTAAATAAAACCGATCCTGCTTTCCTTGTCCAGACCAGTGGCTTTTTATTCTCAATATGTATGCTAATCATCCAATTCATGGCTAGTACCACTAACACTTACCTGCATTTTAGAATAATTGTTACAGCATTTTTTTCTACTTACAGTTTTGCACATTGTTGTTTCCCATCAGTCTGTGGGATTTTATTTCTGTACAAATATGTATGCTTTTTCTATCCTTAGATGTACCTTTTAGCCACCTATGACCTCACCAGGTTTCTGTCCGCCAACCTCCCTGTTAACAATCATTAAGGACCACTGGTAAAACTATCAGCCAGTGACTTTTTTCCTTTACACCTTACATTGCCTAAGTGACAGTCTACTAAGGAACTACTCAATCTGCAGAAGTGAGGTAAGTCTACAAAAGCTTTTGCCATATAAAACGTGGTAGTCTTTAAGATCCACAAGACTTTCTGTCATTATTTAGCTCTTCTCAGTAGTAAGAAAAACACGCTTCATTATGTCAATGTTTAGGAAATCTACAAAGGACTAACTGCTAGATAGGATAATTTCTAAAAATGCAAGATTCTATCCTCTGGAGCAGTGGGTCCCAACCTTGGGTAACCCAGGTGTTCTTGGACTGCAATTCCCAGAAACCCCAGCCAGCACAGCTGGTGGTGATGGCTTTTGGGAATTGCAGTCCAAGAACACCTGGCCTACCTAACGAGAACCAGTGCTCTGGAGGGATGTACTCCAAATCCATTCTGCACCAGGGAAAACAAACTATGCCAATAAGAGAAGATGGGCAAACAGGAATGCATCCTACCTTACCAGAACCTACTGCCAACTCCCAGCAGAAAAAAAAAAACAGATAGGTACCAACATGAGATGGGAATTAAACTTGGTCTGCAAGATAGCTTGTCTCAAGTCTGTTGAGACGTAAGGCTCCCAGTGCACACATGCTTCAAACTGCACCAGAAATTAAGCACTATCAATCTGTAGTAAGTGGGGGCTGCACTTTTCCATATGAATAGCTAAATGCCTACCATTTAAGTTATTGGAAAATAGGAAGAACTATCAGTTCCCCCAGCACCACCTCCATCTTCAAATAGCTAGTCATCAAAACTGTGTGGGTCAGGATTCCACAACAGCTAAACGTAACCCTGAGATGAAACCAGGGCATGTTGTTTTTTCGACTTATATACCACCCCATAATGCTAAAGCCACTTCCTCTGAGTGGGTTACATCAGAATTATACAAACAACATTAGGCAGACGTGCTTCCCCCTCTTTCCATGCCTGCTTGAAACAGAAGCTGTTACACTAAAGCAGGAGTGGGAAACGTTCTTGGAACTGGAGGTCATTTTTCAGCTTGACCACCTGCTTTGAGGCCATGCTCTTGTAAAGGGCATATCTGAAGTGAAAATGAGTGGGTTTCTGTTGCTTTTATTTATGCAAAATCTATTAAATATATTAATGTAAAATATATTTAATTCATTGTATCAAATCTATTCTCATTAATCTTACTTTGATAAACTTAACTTATCAGGGCAGCAGAGTCTCAGCCACTGAAATTAGCAGCAGAAGGAATAGGAGCAGCAGTAATTCCAACAGTCTCCAATAGAGTGCATCAAAGGTTGCTGCGGTACTAGTGGTACCTAGTATGATACAGACATAGAGAATGCAGGACAAAACATTAACCAACTGCAACAAGGAAGAAACCCAGGTAGGTACACAAACAAACAAGACATGATCAGACATGTTGGAGGATATTTTAAAAATCACATCACAGAGGAAGCCATTAAAGAATAGGAAATCTTTCTTTTATGGAGCACAATTATCATGCCTGAGGGTTTGTTGCTAATTTTTAACAGCAGATTACATCACTCAGAAGCAAATAATTCTAATTCAATTTATTCTTGAAGGCTTGGAGGCTACAAGAGAGGATAGGGTGGCGGGGGGGAATCTCACATGGCCCACAAGTTAAATTTTGCACCTCAACTTAATAAAGAGATAAAGAAACCTGTAGGTGACAGCATATTGCATCTGGAGAACAGGTTTATCAGCAATGCTCAGCCAAAGCTTTTGTTATTGCTCCCTTTCAGTCCTTCCTCACACATGCACAACAGCAGGCAGAAGTGAGCAATGAGTCTACTGTTAAGATGAATCTTGGTCCCCAACCACCATATTACCCTCCTCCAGTGACTACAGAAGAGCACAGAAAGAGAGAAATAGGCAGTTGACTAATGCAGCACACAGTGTAAACAAGCAGGTTACTCCAGAACACTGAAGAGACACACCATCCCTGTTCTGGTCAGAAACAATCTATGGCAGCAGGAAAGGTGCCTTATGCCAAAAAACAAACAAACAAAAAACAAAACAAAAAAACCTGGGTTTTTCTTTTTCACTCAGCAGATACAAGCAGGACCTGATGAGGCAGCAGGTAACCATTTTTGAGTATTTAGCAGATACTGCATATGCAAGCAGTAAGCCAGAGCAGGTAGCAGGACCTCCTGCTAAACAGGGCTCAGTAGAATACTGGACTTTCTTCCTAGACAGTTTAAAATTCTGCACGTATTAAGAAGAATGAGTGTACATGTGCATGACAGGCCACCATCCCAGTTCACTAATTTCACTATTTCTAGTCCAGAAATATTCTGCCTTAGATAAGCCAGTATATGATACGTGGATAAATTAGTACAGAATATAAGGTATGCTGCAATGGCCTGATCTTAGATACAGCAAATCACACAGATACAATGCACAGCTTAGTGCACTAGAATACCAGGGACCAGGAGTTTGAATCCCCAATGTGTCTTCCAGAACAAGGGCCAGCTGAGATCACCCTGAATGTCCGTAGCCAAAGAGATATGTGCCCTGCCAGCTGTGTAGCCTTGGGCACACTGCACAGCTACAGAGTTCCACTGGAAGGTGGGGACTGGTAAGTCACTTACTGTATGCATATTTTATATCTAGGAAGCACTGGAAAGGTTGCCCTAAACCAGAACTGACTTGACAGCATGTAATGCTTAAATAAGTTATACAATATTGCATAGGGGTTGCTTCCATATAAGCAAATGTGCTCAGTATTGCAGCATTCTTCTTTTACTCCCACTCCTTTGCTATTATACTCATATAGCTTTCTTTCCCATCTTTGCCTTTCCTTTTGCCCTCTGGGAATTATGATTATAGTTCCCTGAGAACCGATACTAAACTGATGATTCTAAAATAACTTAAATCCTGCTCTCACCACCACAACATACTAGAGGGAAAGGTTTCTGAGAATGATCTTGTAAAAACACATAGAAATAATATTCCTCATTTACTGTTTCAGCATCTTCTTAAGGTTTCTGAGGAAAGGGCTGTTCAATGCCTTTTCTGTCACCATATATTATATTACATTCAACTTCATCTACCATTAGTTCCACCTATTACTTCTGGCTTCACTTACTATTAGCTGTCCCAACTTCTACTCCAAACACACTGGGAACCTATTACCACTACCTTTGAAAGAAACTACAGGGGAGGGCCATGCTTATTTAATAGCTTACCTTTAAAAGGCAGCAAAAGCAGGAATCTAGCCTTCCCACTAAAACCATGTTCAAGTGTGCATTGCCTAACTTGGCATTCCTCAATTTCCAAGTCCTACAAAGGTAATAAGGAATGGTCCTATTGTCCTAAACCAGAAGGTCAGTTTGGGCAACAGGGAAAGACAATACTCTTCCACCCAAATAAGCCAAGATTATGTCTTCTGTACAGCAGAGGAAGCATTAGAAACACAGTGAACAGTGATATCCCTCTACACAGCACTTCACTCTTCTACATAGAAATTAAGAGTACCCATATACGAGGGTACAGGTATTTATAAAAAAATTAAAACATGCATTCAGAAACTACAGCAGGGACTTAACTGTCCTGTGATGGTGATTTCACTCTGTGATTTGAGAGTCAGATTTTGTCTTCTCTCAGCTATACATTCCAGACTATATCATATATACTTTGCTCATAATTGTTCAACAGCTTAAATCCTTTTCATGCATTTAAAATCTTATACTAACACGAAAGCAAGAAAGGGAGAATGTCTATGCTGGCTCCACATCCTTCCATCATTACATTCATCACCTCATCTTCTGGGTGAACCTCTTGGATTAGGGAAACATTTGTAACACAATCTCTTCTCTCATAATATAAAAATCCTGGAATATCAGGGTTCAACAAAGATACTACAGTAATTTAAAGTCTTCCTCTGAACAAAACTCTCCCAAAATAACATTCACATTGGTTCTACATATCTGTGAGGATCTGTACCAATGTAAAAACAGAATCTATAATGCCAATGGCAATAAGACATGCAGGATTATGGCTAGTTTGTGCAGCAAAAATTATTTCATAAGAAAGAACTGATGAATGCTAAACCAATGTCTAGCTTGACAACTTTAAGCAACAATGCCAGGGAGGTAGTTTTTCAGCCTGCTCATTCACATTTTAAGGTTTTTTTATGCGCAATAAATCTTTATGTACAGAGAACTTTTACGTGAGATCCACCCACCAACAGTAGCTCAAGCAAGATATAAATGTATAACTTTACTGATGATCATACTAGTAAATATCATGTCCCCACTGGATGACTACACTTCAGAAGATCTAAGATCTAAGATCTGTTGCACCCCCAGCAACAGGTAAACCCAAAAACACCCAAGAACTATGGTCTAAGTCAGGGGTAATAGCTGTCCATCCAATCACTCCATGTCAGTGGGGCAGAATCATCTCAAGCCCCACTGGGACATCACTACCGTGTTTTCCCGAAAATAAGACAGGGTCTTATATTAATTTTTGCTCAAAAAAAAACATTAGGGCTTATTTTCAGGGGATGTTTTATTTTTTCATGTACAACAATCTACACTTATTCAAATATAGTCATGTCATCTTCTGGTTGCTGCACAATGGTGGAGGGCGGGGTTTCACTTAACTAGGGCTTATTTTCAGGGTAGGTCTTATTTTTGGGGAAACAGGGTAGGTAAAGAGGCATGTTCGAACTCTCATGCATGAAGTGTCTATCTGCAGCAAAGGACTGCTTGAGGAGTAAAGTACTCCTTATGTGTAGGGATCTCCTCACATGAAAGCTCTAAGGTGCTAGAAGCTTCTAATGCACTACAGCTGAACTGTGGGTAGGGCTTTGGCAGCTCCTATTTATAAGCCTCATTTCCAAAGTAGAGAAGCTGCTGGAAATATGTTTTTAAACCACCTATGGATTCTGTATCTAAATCTTACTTTCCTGGCTGACTCCCTGACGGAAGTCCTGCATGTCCTCTTGAACTCCCTCTCGTTGTTGTTTTTTTGTTTTGCCTGCTCCTTGACTAATACTGCACCCTGAAATCATGTAAGTGACCTTGGTAAGACTGGCTTGTCTGCTCTTTGTACCGTACTCTGAGCACTTCAATAGCTCTGATTCTGGGTCAGCTTGATCTTCCTATTCAGCTGCTCTCTTACTGGTTTACTCTATAGTACCAGCTTGTCTCTTAATTGATGCCTACCATTCTTGATGAACAAGCAATTCAAACCACCTAAGAAACAAATACAGTGGACCCTCAACTTACGGAATTAATCCATATTGGAATGGTGGCTGCAGGTCGAAAAGTCTGTAGGTCGAGGCTCCATTGACCTACAATGCATTGAAAACCGATTAATCCGTAACCGGCCCTTTTTGGTCCATTTTGTTTGATTTTCCAGTCTGTAGGTCGATTCTCCGGCCGCAAGCCGAACCTAAATTTTGCGGCCAGAGAAGTCTGTAACTCGAAAAGTCTGCAGGTCGAGCCGTCTGTAAGTCGAGGGTCCACTGTATAATATAGGTAAAAGTCTATCAGTTCTGACAGAACAAATAGAGAATGCCATTCATTCTTCACCCACCTTGTTTTCTTATATAACATTAAAGCTATAAAACCCTATAGAGCCACAGAAAAGTAAGCCCGGCTCTGGGTTCAGATTTTATGATGGAAAATCAGAAACCTGTATTACTTTTGCAAGATCTTTGAGGAATAAGAAAGGATAGGCCTTCATTTAGCCTCAAATAAGATTACTGAAGACAATACTCCACCTATTTGCAGAATTTAATGTGAGTTTTTATTTCTATCTTAGTTCTCACTGCTTCAAATTCTATAAAGCAACAAGACTTCTAGAGAAAATTATTTTTGTATAGAAATTAAACAATTAAGGAAACTCTCTCCCCCAGACTCCTAAAATACACATTCCAATCTTCCATTTAATAGTGCAATTACTCCTTGACCATCTCAGATAATATTCTCAAGTGCTGAGACAACCATTTCCTAACTGAACAGTTTTCTGGAGGTTTATACAAGAAATTAAGTTCAGCTTTCCTCACAGACAATCACACTTTTTTTGGCAAGGGCTACAAATCAGTTGGAGAACACATACTTTAGAAGAAAAAAGTCTTAAATTCAATTCTAGGCATCTCTAGACAGAATTAAGAAGGATGTTCTGAAATACTGTAGAATTGCTGCCAGCCAGTGTTGAAAATATGACCTGGTTGTTGTCTACCAGTTGTCTCATTTAATGTACAGTAGCTTCCTGTGTTTTTATTTTACCACAATGCTAAGTCATATTAACAGAAAGATAGGAGTACTGCATTTTGGCACTAGAATTAATGTTTCACATGTTTATTAGCAGGTACGAGGGGGTGCTGATAAGTATTGAGCCTTTCCCAGAAAAAAATTGCACTAGGAAGCTATAAATTGCAGGGTGTATTGGCCAATTTGTCTATATTAAGGTGCAAAAATCAACTACCTATGATTTTAACTTAACTTTCATTTTCCGGTCCAAAGTGAACATGGTGGCACCTCCAGAAAAGTTCAATGTGGAAGAGCATAGGACCATAATCAAGTTCCTGTTTCTCCAAGGGAAAGGTGCAAAGCAGATCCATGATGAAATGTCACAAACTATGGGTGACAGTGGCCCTTCATATGCAACAGTTAAACGTTCGGTTGTCAATTTTTAAACTGGCCATTTCGGTGTTGAAAGTGAGAAACCCAGTGGAAGGCCTGTTTCTGTCTCTGTGCCTGCAAATGTGAAAGCCATCCATGACATGATCATGGAGGACCGCCAAATATCAGCCAAAAGTATTGCTATATATCTATCACGTGAGAGAGTTGGTGCCATTATCCACAACGACTTGGAAATGAGAAAGCTGGCAGCAAAGTGGATCCCCAAACTTTGGACAACCGAACAAAAGAGGAAACGTGTGGAGTCATCGGTGGCTGTTTTGGAACATTTTGCAAGAAATGAGTCAGATTTCCTGGGCAAACTGGTAACTGGTGATGAGACATGGATCTACTGTTATGATCCTGAGACAAAGGAACAGTCTACGGAATGGAGGCACAGTGGTTCCCCCAGGCCAAAGAAGTTCCGAGTGCAAAGGTCGGTGCAGAAGCAAATGGCAACAGTTTTTTGGGATAAGAAGGGAGTTCTGCTGGTGGACTACCTCCAACAGGGTTCAACCATCAATGCAAAATATTACTGTGCTTTATTGACAAAGTTGAGGCAAAACATCAAGGAAAAACGTCGAGGAAAGCTCTCCAAAGGTGTCATCCTGTTGCATGACAACGCCTCGTCACACACTGCAGGTGAAACAATGGCAAAACTGACGTCCCTAGGCTTTCAAGTGATGCCCCATCCACCCTATTCTCCCGACCTGGCTCTTTCTGACTATTATCTGTTCCCCAAACTCAAAAAACACCTAAAGAGACAACAATTTGGGAGTGTTCTGGAGGCAACTAATGCTGCAAATGAGTGGTTACACCAGCAGTCGGAAGAATTTTATTTGCAGGGACTTAAGAAGCTGCAGGATAGATGTCGCAAGTGCATTGACTTCCTGGGGGAATATGTAGAATAGTGTGGCAGTTACAGCTTCCTAGCTCAATTTTTTCTGGGAAAGGCTCAATACTTATCAGCACCCCCTCGTACAACACTCCAGGTGAACCAAATTCACCTTTAAGTTATTAAGTAAGTTTTTTCTGCTTGCATTTATTTTTGGTTATGGTTCCTCTCTTAAAGATAACCTTGCAGACAGGCTTATAGTACACAGTTCATAGTCGATTCTTACCATGTCTCCAGCAAGGCTGGAGTGCAGCCCAGAACATGTTCAAATTAATATAGTGTAAAGCCAAAGTTCAAGAGTCTCCTTTTCTTGCAAGCATAATGGCCTCCACTGAACCCACCTCCTCTACTTCCACTACATGACAACTAGAAGGGTGGTGGTCAGATCAGAATTGAAGTTATCTGGGTATCAATAGTTATGAAGGAATTGACAATTATCTTTCAATATAAGGAAAATATGTTAGAATGCAACAATCCTGCTATGCTGTTTAACATAACAAAAGAACAGGCAAATGATGACTCACAAACAATGTTCCCTCTAATTTTCCACTGGGGGGGGGTTTCCTGCTGCAACTGGAAGCAAATGGGCAGCAACTCTTGCTCAGTTGCATGACCCCAATCCAGTGCTGCAAAACTTAGAAGGAACATTGCTCACAAAATAAAGCCAGTCATAGCAATGAACACTTATAATTTACTGTAGGATTGGCACAGAGATCCTCCTGGAAAAGTATGATTTCAGTAATGAGGCTTGGCAGTTATTTATATTTTGGAATATGCATCTTAAACACCAGCTTTTACTTTGACATTAGTAAACAGGAGAGAATTACTCCCTATAACACATTTTATGAGACCAGCTCAGAAAATCATTGTTACAATGTAATATTTTTGAACTGTTGATTTGACATATTTGACAAATAAATAACTCTAAAACACAAGCATAAAAATACTAGGTTTCTTTGTAAGCTCATATGATCAAATCTCTGTTTCTGCCATATCTAGCTGCATGGAAACAGACCACTGCAATTAACATATATTGTAACAAGAGTTTTGTGGGGCAGAAATAGCAGCTGTTTTGGATAGCTGTGTTCCTCTGGATGCTTCTCAGGACATGAATGTTATGAGAATAAATCTTTTTATATGTTACAGAAAACAAAAGCTTTAAAAAACAAAGTACATTAGATCTTACAACATTAATGTAGAATGTAGAACTCTTCTACATCAATGTTTACATGGAGGATGAACAACTGTAAAATTTAGCAGCCTAAACATTTAGACAGATTTTGCCACACTAAGCAATTAGTTTGCTCCAAAATGAAAGGCATAAAATAAAGGTGTGCAGTAGACCATTTAAGGACAGTACTGGCATGAAATCTTGGTTACACAGCTTCATACAAAGGCATGGATATCAGGCTTATACTTACGCTCTAAGACAGAAATCAAAACCACTGAAAAATCAGTAATTCTGCTGATGTAGTTTGTGTTTAACCTGACCCACAGGTAGCTGTACCAAATATAAGCTATTTTTCACATTATGCAGCTGTACACACCAGTGATTTATATTCAGGAATAAAAGGTGATTGTTCATGTACAGCTAACAACAAAGTATGTATGGAAGGAGTGTATATCAAATGGGAATGTGCAGAAACAACTTTATGTTGGCAGGTATACACAAAGAGCTGTCTTCATAGTTTGGATCTCGATGTCAATCACATCATTCTATTCCATGACCTGATCTGCGTAAACATTTGTCATGTAAATTATCTTTCTCACCAGGGCCAGCTATGTCATCACACAATGTGAGACAGCCACCTCAGATAGCAAATCTGGGGTTTCACAAAAGGGCATCCAGTTATCAGATGTTCATGATTACTGTATTTCAATGGCAGGAATGGAATTTTCTTCCTCATTTGCAAAAAACAAAACAAAAACTTCCCTGCCTTTAGGCAATATGGTCAGAGGTGCCTATCTTAAACAGACTCCATTTGCTCACATTCAATCTTCATAGTTATTTATGTGCTGTCAAAGTCAGGATTAGCTTAGAGAGACCTTAATAAAGTTTTTAAGGTAAATAAGATATTTAACTAGTGGTTTTAATAGCTCCACACTCTGTCATGTTTCCGTGGCTAAGCAGGGATCTGAACACCGCTTTCCTGAGCCCTAGTCTCAGTTTTTATAACCTGAGCTTACAGTTCCAATATTTTTACTGTTTTTTTCAAAACTTAAATTCAGAATACAGTGGTGCCTCGATTTACGACCATAATCCGTTCCAGAAGATGGACGTAACTCGAAATGGTCGTAAGTCGAAGCACCATTTCCCATAGGAATGCATTGAAATGCGATTAATCCGTTCCGGCCGAAGAAAAAAATCACCAAAAAAAAATCACTGCAAGACTCATTGGAAACGCGATTAATCCCTTCTGGCCAAAGGGGAAGAAAAGAAAAGAAAAGAAAAGCAATCAAGTGTGCAAGACCCATCGGAAATGCACAGAAAACAAACGGCGCAGATCGGAAATGCACAGAGAACAAAGGGACCAGGTCGGAAATGCAAAAAAAAAACAAAGGAAAAAGCAAGGGAAGCATGCAAGACCCATCGGAAATGGGGAAAAAAAAACCCCAAAAGCAACCAAGCCCCCCAAGACCCATCGGAAATGGGAAAAAAACACTCCAAAAAGCAACCAAACCCCCCAAGACCCATCGGAAATGGGGGGGGGAAAACCCAAAAAACAAACAAACCCCCCAAGACCCATCACAGCACAGAAACATAACCCCCCCGGCCCAAAACCACGCTGCAAAAACACCCAGAACAGTTTTTAAAAAGCAGAAAACAGCACCTTACCTTACCAGGCAGCCCAAAGCCTCCCTGCAAACACACACACACACGCTCACTCAGAAGCAGAAGCGAGGCAGTCCCAAGCCTCCTCCCATGCACACTCTCTAACTGCTGGGGCGAAAGAGCTACAAAGAAGCAGCCTCGTCGCCACCTACAGTTAGAAATTTGAATTTCCCACCTTTTTCCCTGCCTTTTTCTGTTCGTAAGTGGAAGCTCCGGTCGCAAGTAGAAGCAAAATTTTGCGGCCAGAGCTGGTCGTAACTTGAAATGGTTGTAAGTAGGGACGTTCGTAAGTCGAGGCACCACTGTATAATGTTGAATGCCCTTGATATTTTTGCCATTGTATTGCTCCTTTATATATTTATAAGAGAAATTAACCTTTCTCTACACTCTGAATACCTGAAGCTCACAGCAGGCACAAGGTTATAACAACAAATCATATTCTCAGCTTCCCCAAAAGCATATAGGGCCCTCTAAGGAGGAAGCTCCCTCACTACCTATCTAGGATACACTGTGATGCTAAAACAAAAAATCATGCAATACTGCAAATTCACAAACATCAGTTTTAAGAATCTGCATTACCACCTGAAATACAGCACGTGTTATTAGCAGTGCTCTTGCCAGAGGTTTTAAAACTTATTGGTGTTGCTGCCAACCATTAGACTAAGATGTTTCATCCAAGGTTGGTATAAACTGAAAGATGTTCAGCAGTTCTTATCAGCCTGCAGAAACAGGACTACACAGGCATTTTGCATAACACACTCAAGAATGCACAATAATATGTTTTAGTACCATTCACAACAATGCATCACAGATGTTACATACAATAGCTGATAGGGTACACCCAACAGCCATAAGAAGCCTTGAATAGCTGACCATGTTTCAACCACTGAGGTCAACTGTTGAGCAGAAAAGACAAACAAAACATTTTCAATCCTGCCCAAATATCAAAAGCATCTTCTATAACAACCCTAATTGTGACTGTTAATCAAGCATCCACGGTACTCCTGCATGTTATATTCCTACTACCTGCTTTGATTCTCTTCAGGCAGCACCCTTTACATGCCTGGTCTCATTTTTCAATACTTCACAAGATCAATTAGCATGATCCCAAAAAGATGGAGGCACAAAGCCATCTAGCCATAGCTAGAAAATACGAGACGGTGGTCAAAAAGCCACAGTGAATGAACTATGTGAAACAAATGGAAAGGGTTAAAGGAAAACAGAAAACATGCACTGTTATAAGACTGACACCACAGCCTTGTGGCACCTTAAAGGATACCAAATATGCTATGGCACAAATTTCATTGTTCATTATCCACAACATCTTACCTCATAACAAAGGTTAGCCATTAAAGCACCACAAACTTCTTTCTTATTTTTGCCTTAAGATGCTAACATGGCAAGTTCTCCAAAATAATTTCTGTACCTGGATTAACTATGCCTTACACTGTGAAGTTCACACTGTTTACTCACAGTAAATTAACAAACAGCACAGGTCCTTCACAATCACCTCCAGCAGCTCACCTCCAAATTAATGGAGCACATCCTGTTCTAATCCCAAATTGCATGTCATCCACCTGATCTTGTAATGCCCATGGGAATTTTAGCCATGGTGGTTAGTATGCTGTGTGTTTAAATGGTGCATTAATCTCTCTAACAGTGGGTTCAAGTACCTTCTTACTGCCATTTAGGAAAATCTGCTCAGTGAAAACCAGGATAAGTAGCTGGCCAAAAGAGTTACATTTTCAGTGAGCTTCAGGAAAGGCTCCCTTTCATATCTGAAAAACTAGTGGCCCTCAAAACAAGCCGGGCAGAAAGAACAGGGAAGGAAGATAAAGGAAAATGGTGGGGAAAAGAGGCATACAGTCGACACTAAGAAGCACTTTCCTTGGCCAAATGCCACTTCCCTGGGCGGGAGGGCAGGCAGCTGAGAGGCGCAAACGTGGAGTACCAAAAGTTATTGGAGACCGTTGAACCACCGGAAGTGGCGCGAGGCACAGGAGAGCGCGAGAGGCGGCCCCGCATTCATCTCTCCCATCCCGTCCTCCCCCTCCCCCTCCCGGGGACAAGCCGCGGTGCGCGGCCACTGCGCGCACCCAAGAGCCTCCCCCGGCCTAGGAAACCGCTACCGGGCGGGAGAAAGAAAAGCAGCCGAGGCAATGCAAACCGCCAGAAGGGGCGGGGGGGGGGGGAGAAGAGAGGCTGAAACTGCACCACCGCCGCCACCGTCTCTTCCCCTCGGCACAAAAGGCATCCTCTGCCCGTTTCCGTCTCTCTCTCCACAGGTAAGGGAGGAGTTAAACAAAAGCCGAAAGGAAGACGCGGGAGACGATGCGGAGGAGCAGGTGGAAGCTGAGCAAGTGTGCCCTGGCGAGAGGGGAGTGTCACGGCCGGCTCACCTGCTTGCCCCGGTAGAAAAGGCGCTGCCGGTCGGGGCTCACGCGGAAGCTCTCCTGGATCTTCTCGCGCAGACTCTCGATCTTGGTGAGGCGGCTTAGGTCGTCGATGGTCTGGGTTTGGGCGCCGTCGATGGTGCGGACTTGGATCCACATGGCGCGCTCCCAGCTCCCGGGAGAGGAGAGAAGGGGTGGGAGAGGCGCTGCCCGCCTCGGTTTTCTGCAGCTTATTACGGTGGGGGGAATAGGAGGAGATGGAAGGGGAGACTCTTTCCTTAACCCCGAGGGCCACCGCAAGGCTCCTCAACGGCCGGCTGGCCTCCCTCCTCTTCCTCCCTCCCTCCACCACTGCTCCACCAGCCAGCGAACCAGCCACTTCGGTTCCACCTCCGCCCGTTCCCTCCTTCCCGGCCGACCAAACCTCGTCAATGGCTCGATATAGCTTACTTCAAATGGCGGCAAACCCTATCCGGGCTGTCCGGCAAAGCGAATCTAACGGGTGCCGGCGGGAGCCATGTCCTAACCCTGAGGACTGTTTACCAGCCGCTGCTACTCTCACATGGAGGTCACGGCGCCAACGCTGATCTCGCGAGACAAACACAGAAACAAACCCCCCCCCCCGCGCGCGCGCGCGCGCCGACCACAACAACCGCTGCGCTCCCCGCACGTCCCCTCACCCCCGTCGCCACGGCCTGAAAGAAACAACAACAGAGAGTGAGGCCGCGGGGGGGGGGGGGGCGGGGAGGGGCCTGACGTGCTCGATCCATATGCGCGCCTCTCTAAAGTAGCCTTGGTTTCAGGCCACGCCCTCGCTCGCCTCCCTCCCTCGAGGCGCCAGATCAGAGGTGCGTGGTTTTTGTTGATTTGGTTTGGCTGGCGGAGCGGGAGGTCTTGGAAGTCCGGCCCCTTCTCTCTGCCAGAATGGTCCGTTCCGTGGGCCACTGCAGTCGAGCTTCTTGGCTGCTGGATCCTAAACATCTTTGCACAATCCTATGGATTTCCATGGAGCTTCTGGAGATTAGGAGGGATAGCCAAGCACCGGTGGACCGAAGTAAGCAGGGTTCACTCCAGCCCCAAGTAGGTGTGCGCACCTGGCTAATTCTACATATATTTACTTGGGAGAAAGTCTTTTACAATAATGGGACGTAACCTCCATTAAAACCTAATTTGATCCTGGAGAATTATAATTTTTCCCAGGAATCACAGCTACTACCAAATCGGATCATATGTGCGCCAATGGACTATACACAGTAAAAACATGGATTTCTCCCTTGCCATTGCTGCCATGGCATGACACTAAAAAAAAAAAACCCTCACAGATCCTTTAATTTCTATGCTGGATATCACTACCATTTTAATCACACAGATCATGTCTGAGTCTACCTATCTGCATATAGCACTGTAAAAATTTGCAGCAGAGTGCATCTCAAGAATGAATATTCTGGATTTTGTAACAGATAGCTCCTGAAATCCACAGTCAGATCACTTCATCTTTCTGCTGCATTATAAAAAAGCAGGTTTAATCATTTTGAATTTTCTGAAATCCACTGGCAATTCACAGCTGGAATCCATCTCCACAGCACCAATTTGATCAGATCCTGGAGATGCCATGTTCCAAAGACATAGATCTTCTGTCTTTTATTTGTACTTCTGAGTTCTTAAAGACATTATGCTGCAAAAATATGCATACAAGGAATGAACCTTCACTTTGAATGTACAAAGATCTGAAGAGTTGCCCACTTGCACAAAAACATTGGAATAAAGTCTGTGTTTATCCCCTATCCCTTCCATTTTAAGGTTTCACATGAACAAGTGGACACTAGAAAAGGGCAGGCTTTATTTTCTATTCTGTGAGAGATATTAAACTAAGGACTAAAAAGACAGGATTGAACATGGATAGTTATGCAAACATCTCTTGGCAATGTTTCAGTAGCATTCAACCAATAGGCAAAAATATGAGATTGAGCAACAGCAGTTCCACAAATGTCTTTTTGCGATGCTTGAGCAACATGTTAAAGATTTTCTATCCTCCACCATCTCTATTTCTGTGATGCTTATCTTAGAATGTATTTTAAGTTCTGATAGAACGGAATGAATTTGTTTCTAGAGAGCAGAAAGGGGGGCAAATAAACTTACGTTTCTTCAGCAGTGGCTCTCTATGTTATCCTACCCCTTTCTGGTTAGTCCTATCACCCCTACTCTCCTGTTTTGACTTGATTATTGTTTGAGTATAATGCACATAACTATTTTTTATAGGAACCCTGGTTATTAAATTTAATTATATTTAAATTAGCTTGCTGGATAGTTCATTGAGTTGGGTACTTGGCTGTGGAGCCAGAGGTTCCCCGCTGTGTCCTGTAAGAGAGGAGCCAGCCTGCTTAGCCTTGGGCAAGCTGCACTATCCCAGAGTGTCCCCAGAAGAAAGGAATGATAAACCACTTCCGAGTACTGTGTACCTAGAAAACCCTGGAAGGGGCTGTCTTAAGCTGGAATTGAACAAATGGCATGTAATTATTATTATTACGTTAAAATACATGAATCTTGTATTTTCTAATTCACAGAATTGTCCCTCCTACATGCTTCAAGATAACATTGCCTTTAAGCACTTCAGAAGTGAAGGCAAGGGTCAAATCAAACACTAAGGGATACAGTATATGCATTTCATGCTATTTTACATTTTTCCTCCAGATACGCAGTTCCCTCAAAGTACCGTGTCTGAACGGACTTGCCAATTAACCTTGTGACCAATCACAAAACAAAAGACTCCACAATTTGTAAAATGTGGAGTCAGTCAGGCATCCCTAGTGTGATGTAGTGGAAAGAGTGATGAACTGGGACTCAGCAGGCCTGGGTTTGAATCCCTGATCAGCCATGGAAACTAACTAGGAGTCTGGAACTGGTAAAACCAGGGCTTCCCAAAGTGCATGCCCTGGTGCGCCATGGACTCCCCCTCACCAACCTCCCTTCTTTCTCTCACTCCCCACCTTTTCCCCCGTTTAGTTCCTAACAATTATTTGAGATTTGTGTCCCTTCTTTCCTGCCTTCGCTTCTAAGCTCAGCTAAGGCTTTGGGCCTGGTTTGGGCCCACAGGGGTTGTGTGGGGGCTCCAGATGCCCTGCTCGATCTCCTTATTCAGGCACCCAATCAGAAGAGGACGTGGGGCAGGGAAGCTCATGGTGCTGCTTCTGATTGGGCAACTGGAAGGAGGCAAGATGGGACATCCAGAGCACCCACACAATGCTTGGGCACTAAATGGGGAAAAGGTAGGGGGAGGATGGAAAAATAAGGGAGGGTAGCAAGGGGGGGGTCAGTACTTATTTCTCTTTTTCATTCCCCTTTTGGAGGATTCTGCATCACACCAGCATCCAACCCAGGTCCCACCGATCCCTTTGCCTCAGCACCTATGGGGCACCGAAGGAGCTTGTTGGCCAAGCAGCAGAGGGGAGGGCCACCCCGAGGAGATTCCCCTCCCTCCCAGCCATTGTGAAAGTTTACTATAGGGCAGGAGAGAGGAGAGGATACTCCTGCAGGTCCCCTTCTCCCCCCACCCACAGCCTGTATCATGTACTCATCCTTCCATGTTCTACCCTCTTTGGTGGTACCCCAGCCAAAGCCGGTTGGAGGGGGTGAGCATGAAGGCTCCCATGGGCCCAGAAGGGGGGGTGGTATGAGGCCTGGGTTTCTACAAGGAGGGGGATCCCATCCTCTCACCAGTTGAGGGGGGCAGGGCAGGGTAACTCCCCAGGATCCGTGGCCCTGCCTTCACCCTGGCCTCAGTTTCTCTTGATGCCTGACTGTATTCCTCCCTCTGCTTGTCTTCCCTTCCCTTCTTCTCCCTCCTTTAGATGTCTTTTATCTTTCCTTCCTTCTTCGCTTCCCTTAAATAAATGGTTCCTAAACATTTTTGACTTTTTTCGCTTCCCCCTTCCTTCTCTCCCGATCACCCAAACTATTAGGAGAGCCACAGCCAGTGGCCACGAGTCAAAAAAAGTTTGGGAACCACTGTGTAAAACCATTCATTAGATAACTCATCTTGGAAGCCCTATTAAGGTGACATAAAGTATGCTAGTTTCAACTTGACAGCACATAACAACAATAAAGAGATAAATAAATTTATGCTTAGACAATCAGACTTCCTTTATCACTTCAGGGGAATCCATCTCTAATGATAGACAAACTAAACTGTTATCCGGTTTCCCCAGGTAGGAAGCTCCCAAAATGAGAGACTGAGGCACGAAGGCTTCTTGTGAGGTTATTTTATTGCAAAGGAAAACGCCTGCTGCAGAAAGCGGGGAGAAAAACAATTCACCACGCGGGGCAAAGGCCTTTCTCCAAAGAACAAAGGGAATGGTAATCTCTTATAGCCTGTCCCTTCCGGGCGATTTGGGGTGGGCGCACAATCTCCTAAAAAGGTCAGAAAGTTAGCTGGCGAAAATTCATTGGATTAGTAAAAACACCTTTCAAACATGCGCAGAACAGGTAAACGGATCTTCTTCTCTCCCTGGGCCCCTGCATTCCATTCTTATCTCTAATACAAGCATGTTGTTTCTATCTACTACCAGCGTTGTTTCTCAGTAAACGGATCCTTTGTCTTTCAAGAAACATTAGTCCTTGAGTCAAGAAGAAAAGCAAAAGGAAGGGAGGGGTCGGGCCCGCTTTTACGGGGCCAGTTCTTTTCTCTCTGAATAAGTCAAACACAATTATCCTAACAAATCCCTCCTTTTCTTTTTTCTACACATTTTGACTTATTCACAATTATAAATTTCATCCTGGGCTGGGATGATTTTGTAGCTTATTTCAGTTTCTCTTACAGTCATCTGCGTTTTTGGCATTGCCGCCTGAACTGCTAAATTAATCATGCTTCTAAGAAGAGGTATAATACAGGGTAACAACATTAGTCCAGTTGTTGAAAACCCCTCCTAACCACCCAGTGTCATCCATAATTCCAGCCCATTTTTGAATAGGAACATGAGCCAATTTCCGCATTCGACAATTGGAATCTCCCAATTTAACAGGGCGCTTTATTATGTCGGGAGTACGCTGGATACAAAACATTCCTAAAAGATTATTAGACAATTCCCACCTGGTTTTGATAGTGTGCTCGGGTATCCCTGAGAGATTGTACGGTACAGTATGACTCCACTCAAGTACCTCCCAAGGCCACTGATCTCCCTTAAGAGTACCGCCACAAATGTAGCAATTTGAAACATTCATAGTGGTAGCTATTGTTTGTGCCAGTTCAACAAACAGATTAGTTGTCCTGGGAGTCAAAGATTGTTCCCAAGGATCCGTTTCCATCTCTCTCTCCAGAAGGTCTGGTATCTCCTCAAATCTTCCCCTATTTTATATTCCTTAGTCTGGACAATTTTAAGGAACGCTTTAGGATTGCTTCCTTTTCCCTCTATAAGTATACTGAACGTCTGATCCCACATGGAAGTTCCCCATTTGTTCTTCTCATCCCACATCTTTGGTTGTAATATGGTAAAGTTAACAAAGTTACAGGTACCCCAAGTGCAGCCAGGTTTTGCAGGTATTGATTTCAAGGTTGCAGTTTTATCTGCAGTGGACCAGGTAGCCCATACTATGCAAGTTGGATTAGTGTGGAATCCAAATCCATGATCCCCCATGGGGCTGCATGATCTAGTGGATCCCATGTATTTGTGCTGTGCCTTATAGTATTTTACCCATTCCATTCCCCCACACTTAGTGTCGTTGAAGGGTTGCCAGGGTGTAGATCTCCACCCAGATCCTTTCAGGATCTTCCTTAGGATCAAAACAAACTGGCTCCTGACTCCCTTTACTGCAGACAGTATATTCTACATTGTTAAATCGACATACAGAGGTATTGCCCATGCATTTATAGACGGACTTGTAGAGCAATGTTTGATGTTCCTGATTCCCTTTCCTGGTAGTTATCACACAAGGACAAGTAGACCCTGTCGCTTGCAGAATAAGGCTCAGAAAGATCCCTAATACTGTAATCACTTTGCCGTCTACCCTTGGTCTACCAATAAGCATCTGCCTGATGTTTTTCCAAGACATCAGAGGGGTAGGCTTTACCGCCACTGGCAGTGGGAGTTCCATTCCTCGTCCTCTAAGTCTGGGCTGGGCACGGACCAAGGGCTTTCGCTCCTGCACTTCCAACACGTCTCGTGGTGTACCGAAGATGCGTAGCGGAGCCATCCCTTAGGAATGGCTTTTGCCTGCGTCGAGCTATCGGGTCGAACCCTCCACTGATAGCTTGCAACTGGTGTTTCCACAGCCCACAGACTTTAGGTCCACAACCTCTCGGAATATCCCACCTTCAGCACATACCACCTCAATGTCGGGCTTTCGTCAAATTTGGTTATTCTGGCACACCAATGGTGAGGGCAAAAGTGGCAATATAGTAGACAATGGGGCTCAAAGGGATCTATCCCTAGCAAGGGATCTTTTAAGTTCCGGATATCGCCTGGTATACCATCAACTGGTTGCCCCAGGCCAACCCCTCGTATTCAGTGTCCCAATAGGAAGTAGTTTGTATTCGCACTATCCACGCCTCTACCTCTCCCTTTGGTGTTCGACTGATTGAACAGGAAAACCAGGGGCAAACACTACCTGTTATATGGGGAACTATGGACATTACTCTACAATATCCGTCCAAACAATGAAATTCGGCAATCCTCATCTAACTCTTCGTCATCAGATAATGAAATCACACACTCCTCCTCTGATTCTCCTTCAGAACTACTCTCAGTATCGGTAATTTCACACAGTTCCTGATTCTTCGTAATAGGGCAGACCTTACAGTACTGATTGTGCCACCACTGAGAATCCCACAATTCTGTAAAAACCCCGTTAAAAATTCTTCTTTCCTCCTCCCTATCGATTGTCTCCTCGTCTTCCAATACTACTTGATCTCCAATTGAATACCCTTTAAAGAAATAGAACCCCCACCGACTCCTGCTAATTTTTAAGGATACCTTCCAAGTTTGAACCAGATTATTGACCTTCCTTGCTTCCAGGAACACACTAAAGAAGGGGCAATACTTATGCGCCAATTGCCTGCTGGACATTACTTTTGTCGCCTAAAAATAGTCTTTAGTCCGTCCTCAGACACATGCACAGCTTCCCACCGTCCTTCAGGATTAGTTGAGTGTTTGGCGCGAGTGTGGTGAGTCCAGCCTAGTTCTTTGGTCCTGACGGCAGTTTCTGTTGTCAACAAGATCTGGAACGGGCCAAGCCACCTTGGGGCGAGCGGTTCACTCTTCCATGCCTTGATGTAAGCCCAATCCCCGGGGTGGAAGGAATGCACTACTACCTCCAATGGCGTTCGCTGCACCGCGATGCCTCGCTCCCTATTATCGGAGAGAATAGAGAACAGGGCCAGCAGATATTTTCTTATAAAGGCATCTTTGAAAAGTTCTAGGTTGGGGCTAATTCTCTGTGTGCTAACATCCCAAATTCCCATTCCATATAGACTCTCAAAGGGCGAGAGTCCTGTAGTGCTATGCGGCTTGGTCCTTATAGCATATAAGGATTCCTAATTTGGCCATTAAATCTCGACCTAGTAGGTTCACTCCTGAATTTGGGGTCCACACGAAATCATGCCACAGCTTTTCATGTGACCCAGGTTTTAGCACCTCTAGGGGTTTTAGAACAGGAACCCGTTGCGTTAGGTTTTCTATTCCTACTATGTCACAATGTCCCCCAGAAAGAGGAAGTTGTCCTTCCCAGGTAGGTTGGCTCAGGCTAGATCTCGTGGCTCCTGAGTCTACCAAAAATTCGATTTCCTTTCCCTCTTTGCCCACCTGCAAAGTTAACAAGGGCTCTGCGCAGGCAGGACTTTTTACCAGGCAGCCCCTCACCTGCCCTTGTCCCTCTTCATTCTTTCTACCTTCCACAAGCTTTCCTCTACCTCCCTGGTTACTATACACTCCTCTCTCACGGCCCCGTCCACGAGTCCCGACCCATGGAGGGTTATTTCCTTTTATTTTCCATCATCTGTGCCATCAATTTCAACTTTCTCTTTTCCTTCTCCTCTTCCCTCCTTACCACTACCTTCTGAGCTTCCGTTAACAAATCTCCTATAGGTTTAGTTGTCAAGTCATCAATTTTCTGTAGTTTGAACTTTATGTCCGGGTAACACCCCGACACAAACTCCAACCTCAGAATATTTGCATTTGCTTGATCCTCTGGGTCTAGTCCGGTATACCGTCGCATATTTCGTTTTAGCCTTTCTAAATACTCGACTGGACTCTCATCTTTTCCTTGGGGCTGTCCAAAGGCTAATTTCATGCTAACGGTTTTAGGGACTGTTGCTTCTAGTCCCTTTAATAAGAAATCTTTCATTTCCCCACACTGCTCCCTAATATTATTAGCCTGAAAATCCCAGTTCCCCGGGGTTATCTCAGGGAATCTCTCCCTAGCCATCTGTTCTGTTCGGGCGCCATCCTGCGCCTGCCAAAGCCTTCTAGCATGACCCAACGCTTGGTTGGTATACGTTACTCCTGCTAATTGTTTGCAAATATGTAACAATTCAGTGGGCTTATAAACCATAGTCCCTAGAGCGTCCCTGAGTCCTGTCACGAACCCAATGGGGTCTTCTGGAAGATTAGGCAGTTGTTGTTTAATTACCCGAATATCGGAGTTAGTTAAAGGGACCTCTACATATCCAACCCTAGTTCCCATTGGGACTTCCCTTAATGGGTACTGGGCTAATGCGCCGGGGCATTCATCTGTTACTTCAGCTGCCTCTGTTGCCCGTGTCCTAGACCTGGTGTTTGGTCGAGATGGGGTCTGCCCCATCTGTTCTACGGTCTTCTGTAGTTTATTAATTTGTTCTCTAAGTGGATCTAAAGGGGGGGAATACTCTATGGTGGAGGCAGCGCTTAAGGGACTGGCCTGGGTTGGGCCTGAATTGCTACTCTCCCGCCCTGCCTCTTCGTAAGAAGGAGGTGCTGCTAACTGCTTAGCAGCCTCAGGTGGTGCTGTTGGCGGTGCTATGGGCTGCTGATAGTTAACAAACTCTAAGGGGTCAAATTTAGACATTTCCTCACCCTTCAGCTTGGTATCTAATAGGGTTCTGCTTACTGCCAATTTAACTCCTGGCCCAAATTTTATAATGTACCACATCCAGGAGTCGACATAGGCAGTACGGGGCGGATGAGCAACATAGAAGTTGTCCACCCTTTTAATATCATCGAAATTATTGGATCCGAGTTTTGGCCATCTTGGACTGATTTCTAGATTGGTCCAGACCTCTGTGCACATACGGACCATTTCCTGCTCTGACTGAAACTCCTGTACTTTCACCGATTCCCAATGTAGCAACAGCTTCCCCAATGGGCTGTTGCTAGGAATTCCTAGCTCCTCTCCGCCTCTCGGAGTTGGTGCCGGGGCGTCCCCCTCGAAATTCCTCCTTGTCTTGTGGTCCCCGCTGGACCTCTTTTCCTTCCTAGACACCTGGTTTCCCATCCCGCGGGAGACAAATACAAAAGGAAAAGGGGTTTTGCGACAAGAGTAAGGGGTCTCTTGAACGCAGACACAATAGGATTGCAACAACCACTCTCTCGACCTGACCCAGGGTACCGGATCACACAACGGCTACCGTAGGGAACTGCAGGCCCACTCAATCCTTCACTCATCCAACAACAACCAACCCATTCGGAGTTTCCCCACCTTAACTTACCAATGTCCGTTGGCCGGCCGGCTTGGAGGACCTCTTGCGTTCGTGCCTCTTTCCGAGTTCTTGATGCCGAGCAGCCGAAGTGTCGGGAAGGAAGCGGCTGCCTAAAAGGAGACAGGGGTACCCTCCGGTTCGCTTCACCGCCGCCCTCGTTCTGCCCGGCCTCAACTGGGCTGTGGCCCAGCCCCAACCGGGGCTGTTAGGAAATCCCGGACGAGCCCCCAAAACTGTTATCCGGTTTCCCCAGGTAGGAAGCTCCCAAAATGAGAGACTGAGGCACGAAGGCTTCTTGTGAGGTTATTTTATTGCAAAGGAAAACGCCTGCTGCAGAAAGCGGGGAGAAAAACAATTCACCACGCGGGGCAAAGGCCTTTCTCCAAAGAACAAAGGGAATGGTAATCTCTTATAGCCTGTCCCTTCCGGGCGATTTGGGGTGGGCGCACAATCTCCTAAAAAGGTCAGAAAGTTAGCTGGCGAAAATTCATTGGATTAGTAAAAACACCTTTCAAACATGCGCAGAACAGGTAAACGGATCTTCTTCTCTCCCTGGGCCCCTGCATTCCATTCTTATCTCTAATACAAGCATGTTGTTTCTATCTACTACCAGCGTTGTTTCTCAGTAAACGGATCCTTTGTCTTTCAAGAAACATTAGTCCTTGAGTCAAGAAGAAAAGCAAAAGGAAGGGAGGGGTCGGGCCCGCTTTTACGGGGCCAGTTCTTTTCTCTCTGAATAAGTCAAACACAATTATCCTAACAATATCATGTTTAGGTTTCAATGAAAGCAGTTGCTGGATGTTCATTATATCCAAAAAGGACCAAATGCAATGAGAAGTTGCAGCAAAATGGTCTCCAAAATCACACAAGACCAGGCTAGTTTTATGGACCTTGGGAACTGCTGAACAGAAATAGCCAAAGCAGTAACAAACTCAACTTAAATATGCATAGATCTTTGCATTAAAAAAAAAAAAATCCCATGGTCAGTGATATAGCTGTCTACAATTAAACTCTTACAGTGATGGTGAGAAACAAATTTAGTGCCACTTCTGCCAATACAGTGTCACTCAACTTGTTAGTAAGCATATTTAGGGTATTTTCCTGCTCCCTTAGATTGAGTCACTGGAAATTGCCTATGTAAAGCTAAAATCAAATCCTTCATTAGTTTTGCTGGAACACTGCAACCAAATCCTAAATTAAGTTGAAGGTGATAGTAATCTTCCATTAGTTTCAGCTGAGAATTAGTATTACATCTGTATCAAGATTTGGTAGAAAAGTTCATTTAAAATCAGCGGAGCATTTCCAAGGCATCCGACTTGACTAGGGATTTGATAAAAATCCTTCTTTGAAAGCATTGGAGCATTTCGTTTGAACCTTCAGATGCAATAAATCTACAGGTCATCTCTTTTCACTTCCACAGTTGGCTTGTTACTCCAGAGTCTTGCATTTCGTTTTATTATTTGTCCAGTCAAGCATACAACCTCTTATGAATTAACTTTTTCTCTGCAAGTTTTTCAGTTTTTTTCCAGTAACCTGTTGGCTGATTCTGCAGATGAAAGTTAATTCATAGTTCAGCACACTGGAAATGAGCAGCAGCAAACAGCAGTGAGTCTTGGGCACATGTACATGAAGCAGCAAGACCAAATCTCTATCCAGGTGAGCAAAATGGAGAGGTCTGTAGGTGTGGGTCTGTGACCTGAACCTCCCAGGATTCTTTAGGAGAATTCTGGGAACTGGAGTCCAGCAAATCCAAATGCCTGGTGGCAAGATTGAGAGGCAGAATTGTAGCATTTGTGAATGACAGCTATAATAACAATGCTGCCAAAAGAGGAAGCTTCTGAGCAACTGCTCCTTCTAGCCATGTTGGAGAAGAGGGAAGTACAAAGTCTGAGTACAAAGATCACCACTTGCAGTTTGTTTATGTTTCTTCACATCCCATTAAATGATGGTTTAGCATGATGTGCTAATGCTACCGTTGTGCCTTAAGGAAGTTCTTATCCTGACAAATATATTATTATCTGATAGAAACTCAGATTTCACCTTACTAGAGCTAGTAGGCAGGGAAGAAGATAGGATACAGAAAGATAATTGTTTTGTTTTCACCCATGACTTGGGTATCTGGCTGTGGAGCAAGAGGAGTTCAGTTCCCCTCTGTGCATCCCAGAAGAGCCAGCCTGCTTGATCTTGGGCAAGCTGCACAGTCAATGAACTCCCAGAAGAAGGGAATGGTAAACCACTTCTGAGTACTCTCTACCTAGAAGATCCTGAAAAGAGTTGCCGTAAGTGAGAATGGCACATGATTATTACTTGGATAAGGATTAGTTTATGGCCACATTTTTATTTTATTTTATCATTGTTACTGGTCTTAAGTGCCATTCTTTGGTAAAAGGATGAAGTAAAATTTATAAATTAAAGACATTAATAAAAGAAGCCACCCCTACAGAATAACCAGCCTTGGGTTTGGGTACGTGTAGAAACCTTGAGTTCTTGTAATTCTTCTAGAAATAAAGAACATTCACAAAGCCAAGGAACATTACATACACCTCCAATAAATATTCCATTTATGTTTGTGAAATAATGCTCCCTTCTACTCTTAAAAATGATAAAAGGAAATAACTAATGTTTATCGATATCGTAGAAGTCCACTTCTTTGTTTTATATCTCACACTGTGTTCTGCACTGTACAAATCAATTTCCCAGAAATATCACCACCTCCATTCTACCCAAACACACACAAGCCATAGTAACACATGCTCTATGGCAGTGGTCCCCGGTCCACGGCCCGATGCCGGTCCGTGGCCTTGGCCAGACCGGACTGTGGACACAGATCTTCCACATGGGCGCAAGTGCGCACATGAACAAGCCCCACGCACAGACCCTGCCCCCCCCCAACCAGTCCGCGGTATCAGAAGGGTTGGGGACCACTGCTCTATGGTATTTTTATACAGAAACATTTACTATGGCTACGGTATTACCCTCTCCCTGCTTCAGACAATTCTTGTACCTTCTGCAGCTACATAAGAGACAAGCATTCTCCAGAACAGGTCAAAGCAGGCAAAAACAAACTCAAAACAAAATCCTATAAGAAACAGAACCTGATGCTATTTTCATTCCTCAAATTCACCCATCCTGACTTTAAAAACAATTCCAAATGAAGACTCAGGCTCATGTTGAGGCTATCACATGAAATGCTTGGTTGTAAGAAACAACTGGTCTGGACTAGGGGCTTTCTTGGGATTAGGAAGTCCTCTTGGGGAAAGTAAAAATCAAGAAAAGTCCATGTGGTCCCCAACACAATACAGACACAGGAACAGGTGATAATTTTATTGGACCACTAAAAAAAATTAAACAAAAAACCAACAGCGAGCTTTCAATGATAATTCATCTTCCTCAGGCTGTACACCAAGTTTTCGTGGGTAGCTCCAAAATTATATGTTTATATTAAAGTCCCAAAGTCTCATGGCCGCTGCTGGGGCCAGGTGTAGCTTCTTAGATGGAGATAACTGTACTCTGCAGTGTACAAGACACCTGTGGGGGGAGGGTGTGACTTCAGTCCCCTCTGCAGCCAGTGTTTTGGAATTTATGACCCATCTCTCTAAAAGAAGGTGGCCAAGCATTCTGACCCTCCCTTTCCCCCTTTGAGCCTTCGTTTGAAACACACAGTTTCTGTTTGACTAGGGAAAATAAGCCGGGTAGCCAAAAGCATGGCAAGCCTCCATCAAAGTTAGGATAAAAAATTTAGTTAAACCATTAGGAACAGCCAATTTCAGCCAAATTAAAGCCAAATCAGTAGTTTTACCTGGTGGATGCTTTCCTCAGCACACAATACAGCTTGTCTGGTGTCAGGAGTCCATGATGTTCAACAAGTCACATTTGTTCCCCGACCAGCCATTCTGCGATACCTTACACAGTTCAGTAAAAATCAGGAAAAGGCTGTGTGGTCCTCAAAACAATACAAAGGCAGGAAGAGATGATACCTTTATGTCTCTTGGGGAAAGTGTATTGTCCCCAGGGACAAAAGTTGCTGAAATGAACTCTGGCTGGAGCCCAGGAAGTTTAGCAATATAAATATCAGTTCTAGAAGAGCAAGATTGTTGGGGAAAGTGTTAGTTCACAGATCATGCTGCTGGTCCTTGGCTCTTATTGTGACAGATCTGCCAGTGCCCCTGACTGATTTTTGATCTGCTGGAAACATAACTGGTTTCATACCTTAATCTGCTATTGCATTTTAGAGCTGGATCTTCTGTACTTTATTTGTTGGCTCACTGTGACCGCTGCTTTGCCTTCCTGCTCCACTCTTAGTTGTGTCCTCTGGAAAGGGACTGTTGAAATTAACATTTTTAACAACAACAAAAAACCCTGTCGTTAATAAGTTGTTGTTAGTTAGTTAGTTATGCCACCTTTTCACCAGCAAAACTGCTCAAGATGGCTTACAAATTTGTTTAAAAAATGAAAATAGGTAAAACAAGATTGACTTAAAAATCATAAAATCAAGCAAACCAACCCTGCTGACCAAATATTATTTTTAGAACATTAAATCTGAACAGCCTTTTTCTGGTGTTGGTCCAAAAACATAAGAAGATTAATATTAATGCATTAATTCTAATGCATAATTCCCACATTCTGTTTTTGTAGCATTTTAACTATTGGTTGAAATCCTACTGGATTTTACGATCACAACTAGAGAATGTTTATTTAATCTGTGAAGATTTGGTAAATTAATTCCTCCATAAATTTCACTGATTCAGTGGGCCTATGGTAGTTGCGGCTTGCTACTGTATTTCAGCCACTGTGTTTCATGTAGTCTGGTACAACCCTGTTTGGCACCTAGAATTTCCTCAGAGAGGAAGTAAGACCCTTACTAAACAACAATATGATCAATAACCCTGAAGATTCACTAGTCTTGCAGAGTTTTCAGAGTCCAACAATCCAGCTGGAGAAGCAGAAGTCTCCACCGCAACTGTTTGGATTCCCATTTGGTTCTCAGTCTTCCACAGAGTCACAGATGCAGATCTTACTGCAGGAAGGCAGAACCTTCAGATTGCCACTGAAGTGCCCAGGTGATCACATGCAGCTATTCTTATGAAAATACTTGGAAGGACGGGGAAAGTTCAGATAGGCTCCCCCAATCACTAAAAGAAAGGAAAGGACAAAGCTTGTATGGGAATATAAACTCTGAGACGGATAATTGTTGAAGCAACAATTTTTATGGAGACTCTCTTCCACAATCCTGTGTATGGCCAATCAGCTTTCCAATTTCTACCTGAGAGCCTTTCTAGAACCTCAGCACTTCTGAAAAGGTAGCCATGTTTTAATCTGTTTAAGCAAAAGGGGCAAAAATATAGAAATTTGGAGGCACTATCCTAAGCTAAATCTGTATTTGCTGGAACATTTCTGGAGTTGCCAGAAGTTCTCTGCAGCAGTGGCAATGTACCATCACAGGGGCACCTGACACCCTGTAACATTAGGGATAATCTAGTGTCATCTAATTGCAGGGTATCCCACCACTAGCAAACATCTGCTGGACAACCAGGGATTTATGAATGGAGTGATGTTACTCTAAATCAGTGGTCCACAACCTTTTCTGAGCCATGGACCGGTTGGGGAGGTGGGGTCCATGCACGAGGGGGCCCGTTCACGGAGGGGTGGAGCGCGAAGGTGTGGAGTGTGCTCGCAGAGCGGGGCGTGCATGTGTGAAGGGGCAGCATGCGCTCGCGTGCATGTGTGAAGGGGCGGAGCGCACTCGCAGAGGGGTGGGGCACGCTCGCGGGTGGGAGGGGCACCCGTGCGTGTGGGTGGCGGGCTGTGGGTGGGGTGGGTGGGTAGAGTGCGTGGGGCGGGCGGGAGATCTGTCTCCGCCTCCTGGTCCTGCCATGGCCATGGACTGGCACCAGGCCGTGGACCAGGGGTTGGGGACCCCTGCTCTAAATCACAAAGTCTGTTTAGCCAGAACCCAGATGATAGAGATAGCCCATAAACAGAGTTGCAGCTTGCATGACTAGTTCTTTGGACTGGTATCTGGTGTGAGGGTTTGACTTTTGGCTCTGTATTTGGTTCAAATAAATCAGTCGATTTTCGCTGCTTTGAAACAGGTGAAAGATTTATTGGTGTATTTAACAATAAACAAGTGTCTGGAACATGATTATGAGTCTTTTCTTCTTCTGCCAACGGGTCCGGAAGGGGCTTCCAATCTTCAAACAGGAACGGGTTTCCAAAACTATAGTTCCATGGTCCCGGTAAATCAGCGGGAACCCAGTCTTTTACAGTCTGCCCCGGTGGGCCGTCCATCGGGGTCTCGACTCTCCCAGGATCCTCCCTGTAATTCCTGCTCTTCATCTCCCTTACCCTCCATTCCAATCTTTCTCTCCTTTCTCTCTCTACTTGTTCTTTCTCCTCTCTCAGTCTCCTCCTCCACTCTCTCGCCTCGGCCTCTCCCCAGTAAGAGGGTCTAGGTGGAATCTCCGCTCTCCTTCTATAATCTGCTTCCTCCTTGGGAACTCTTAATCTCTCCCATAATCCAGTCCAGGGATCCTGCATCCACACCTGTTCCCAACCGGGTGGCAACTGCCCTTCCTTCTTCCCTATCTCCCCTGTTCCTGCTTCAAACTCCACCCTCTTTTTTCTCTCTCTTCACACCTTTTCTCCCTGAACCTCCTCCCTCATCACTTTCTGCACGTCCTCCATCAATTCCTCTATCTTTGCCTCCTGCTGAGGTTTCTCTGTAGGCTCTGGTGCGGGTTTGGGGTCCACTTCCTTAGCTTTGCTGTTGAGGAGGGGCGGCTCTCCAGTGAGTGGGGTATCCCTCTCGCCCTCTGTCTCACATCTGGGCAATCACAAATGCCACATAATGTCATATCTTCCTGCCTCTTACTGTGGTCAGTTGATTACAGAGCTGCTCTGTGGCACATAACAAGGCAGGTTCATTGCTTGTCGTTCCCCACCCCCCCATCCCTGACATGACTCAGTTATGCAAAATGTATGTTTGACCTTATTTCTCCCTTTCCCATGCTAGGGCTTTGTGATTCTGTGCAGAACCCTTTTCTCCGTCAGACACGTCTCAGCATAAGGATGACTCAGGAGCATCATGAATTTCTAACAAAACATCTTTATTTGTCAACAGCTTGTCAATTTCAACATTAACAACCGATTCCGTCTCTTGCTTCAGGGACGGGCCATCACCTCTCTTCTCCTCAAACCATAACAAATCCCCTTTTAACAGTAAGGGTGAAGAACTTAAATATAACGCCACCTCTGTGGAACGCCCGTGATTAACGCCATTGGGGAGGGTGGAAAGCCCAGCCCACCTGTGGCTCCCATATTTTCTTGCCCGGGTTTTGCCTCAGTCTCGACCGGAATGGACTTGCTCCACGGGGTTTCCCAGGACGGTCTGTACATGCTCTCTGTTCTTGTCTCTGGGCCTCCCATTGCTGCCACTCTCTGAACTTTTTCCGTCTTTCTCCTCCGTCTTGCCCCAATAGGGTGGCTTTCTGTAGATCTTTCTATTCCATTCCCTTTCCGCGTATTCTCTAGGGACCTTAAACTCCGTCTGCTCCCCTGTCCAGGGTCCTCTTGTACTATTTCCACCCAGTCCTTCTTTCTTTCATCCTCCTCCTCCTGCACCCAACAAGCTTCCTCCTCCTCTATTTCCAACTGTTCTTTTTTCCCTGTCACCTCTCCTTTTTTCTCTTCACCCTTTCCCGCCAGAATAGCACCCTCTAGTCTAGTGAATCCTTCTCCTCTTTTCAAATATAGTTTGAATAGCTCTTCCAAATATAGTCCCTTTAGGTCTTCTCCCAGGGTGGACATTTGTCTCTCGGTGTCCTTGATCGAAGAGAGGGACGGTATACTCTGAGGAGTGCCTCTTGAGGTACTCACAGGCTTGAGCTCTCATTGCCATTGTTTTTTTCCTTATTTATTATTTATTTATTTCATTTATTTATTTATTTATTTAAAATATTTCTATCCCGCCTTTCTCCCCAAAAGGACCCAAGGCGGCTTCTCAGTGCTCTACTAAGTGAGCCACCAGGATTCCAATTGTCTTGGCTCCTGCTTCTTTTTTTATTTTAGTTTTTTATTTCGATTGTTCATTTCTTTGTATCTCTGGCTGGGGGGGGGGTCAAAACAGAGCTATTTTGTTTGTTGGAAGGAACAGCAGAAAAATAAGCTTACTTCTAGGAGCAACCAACATGTGTCAAGATGTTATCCACCATTCTGTTATGTCAGCAATTTGAAAATGTTTGTGACAGCAAGAAAACATAGCTTACAACAAAAACGAATCCTTCTGTGTGTTCTGATTTCAATAAGAACTAAAACTCATTTTACTTTTGATCTTACAAAACAGCTTTAGATTTTACAGAATCTGCTTATTTTCATGTGATCAAATGGATCAATATGTTTTCAAGCATATTGACCCAAATCCTGTTAGCTGTGCCTGCTGGCTTAATGCAGTTGGCATAAGTCTTAGTGGCAAACTGCCACAAGAAGTTGGACTTGGCATTTGTTGTTGTGCACTGAGTTGTGCAATGTAGCATGCAACAGCAAATGCCTATGCTAACTTCTTACCTTGTGGTAATTCACTGCCAAGATTTACAAGATACAGTAGTTTAAAAACATAATGGGACTTGGGCCATTTATTATTTTTGAGGCAAGTGCTTCCTAATTGGAATGGCAAAACTAATGAATGCTGACCTGTAATTGGGAGTCAGCTGAGAGAGGCTGAGCCTGCTAATGCAAATCACCTGAAGGGATCTGGGGAGCAGACAGAGCAGGATGCCAGGGGGATAAAAAGAACAGTGGCACGTGAAGTGTGGAAGTTGAGGGCCCAGGGAGAGTACACTAAAGAGGGGGAGGAGTGGCTGCAGATATGGCTAACGATTGTGCCATATTATTCAAAGGGGCAGGAGGTCTACTGCACTCACACTAACCTCTCCCAGTACACATTTACCCTCACCAGCCTGCAGCCTTGGGGGACTGCAAGTCATGGCCAACACCAACTCAGAAATGGCACTGGAAGCATGGCAACTGTGCCAGCTGACGGACATGTTCCTGGCTTTGGAGACAAGTCTAATTCCCACATATGTGTCAGCTTTATGGTATTTTTCAGTGGCATAAAATGCCAAAGGATGGATTGGCTCTTCTATACTAGACAGGAAAAGGCTGATGGTGTTTAAGTAACATGTTACTCACAGTGTGAAAAGCTAGCCTTATGGGGATGGAGGGCTTCCTTCTCATTCCGTTGAGTGGAACGCACACATCCTACCCTAATGGCACCAATATATCAGAAAAATAAACATTGTCCAATATTCTATTGTCAATTTACACCAGCCTAAGTATAACTGCATAAATTGCAGCAGCAAATTGCCACTAACTAACCAGTTGCTGCTTGCAGTGCTGGTTGTGCACCAAGTCACACAACTAGCATGACACTAGGGATGTGAGTTGCAACTCATTAATTAGTGGCAATTTGCCATCACAGTTTATACAACTACAGTACACTTAAGCTGCTGTAAATTTCCAATAGGATTTATGTGTTAGCAGCCAGAATGTCATATTTTCTTTAAAAGATTAGCAAATGCAGTTGATGACAGCCTTAAGTTTTTCCAGTGCTAGATTCTGAAGCTATTTCTCTCTCAGATTTTCACTCCTCCTTCATCTATATTTAATCTATCTTTTCGTATTATATGTTCTGTATATAGATTGAACAGATAGATAAAATACACCCTTACCTGTCGTCTTTCCAACTGGAAACATTCTGTTTCTCCATATTCTGTCCTAATAATCGCTTCTTGTCTACAATATGTGATACACATAAAGGCTATGAAATGTTGGGGAATGCCCATTTCTTTTTGAATAATCCACAACTTCTCATAATCCATTGTCAAATGCATAGCTGTACAGCACTGGCTGATATTCTGAAATTCCATGGTTTGCTCCAGCATCTGATATGTACTTGTATTACAATCTCTACTGGCTCTTACTTTTCTGAATCCAGCTTGAACATTAGGCATTTCCTGTTCCGTGTAGAATAAAAGTCTTTGTTGCAACACCTAGAGCATCAGTTTGATAGCATGGGAAATTAAGAAGCATGGGAAATTAAGGCAATGATCATATAGTTACTGCACTCCTTCTCATCTCCTTGGAAACAGATGTTCAGTCTGACAGCCATTATTTTTGTTTTCCATATTTGTTGGAATATTCTTGTAAGGATTTTACAGATTCAGTCTCTGGAGCTTGAAATATTTCTATCAGTAACCCATCTATTTATGATGATTTATTTCTTCCAAGTGATTTGAAAGCAGCTTTTACTTCACTTAATAAAATTGCAAAAAAAAAAAAAAAAGGATGAAAACTCCCATCAGCCCTGACATTAGGTCATACTGCTTCACATTTATGACAGTCAATCCCAGAATATCTGAAGGGCCAAAGTTCTTCAGCAGTGGTGACACTGAAACAGACTTTTGTTAGTGCTATGCAGAAAGTGGCACTGATGAACTACTACTGAATTTTCCATACCATGGAAACCCTACGAGACAATCCAAAATGAAACAAGAGATAGTGCTGAAAGATGAGACGTCCAGATTGGAAAACACTCAATCAGTTATTGGAGAAGAGCAAAGGATAAGTACAAATAGTGCTGTCACTAATGACAATTAGGTTAGATCCAGAAGAATGTCTAGTGGATCATGTGCACAGAAGTGAAGGAAAAGTCTGATGCTGTGCAACATACAATTGGAACATGAGAAGAATGAATCAAGGTAAACTGGAAACTGTAAAGCAAGAAACAGAATTATAAACATTGCAGTGCTTGGTGTAAGTGGATGAAAGTGGAACAGGATATTTTCAGTTAGACAACTACAAAGTGTTCTACTCTGGAAATGACAAACTCGGAAGAAATGGGGTGGCTCTAATGCTGAGGCAAGGTGCAGCACAGGCAGTTAAGGGCTATAATGCAAGGTCTGACCAAATAATATCAAGTCTGTGCTCTGACTACCAATGCTGAAGAAGATGAAATGGAAAGCTTTTATGGAAGCATCCAGGAGGAAATTGATCACACATTAAAACAAGACATACTTATAATCATAGGCAGAGGTAGGAAACAAAGCAGAACCAAATGTTGTTGGAAAATTGGACCTACAAGTAAAAAAATGAAGCAGGGGAATGACTCATAGAGTTCTCTGAAGCCAACAACCTTTATTGCAAATACATGCTTTAAGCAACCAAACATGTACACGTGGATGTCACTAGATGGCCAATATACAAAATCAAATAGACTACGTAATTGGAAGCATGAGAAGCTGTATTCTCTCTCCCAAACAAAACTAGGAGCAAATTGTGGTACTGATAATTAACTGTTAATATCAAACATCAGAGTAAAGCTGAAAAAGAACACTAAAAGAATCTTAGTGCCAAAATATAATTTAAACAACATTCCTGATTAATGTGAAGTCTTCATAAGGGACAGATTTACATTACTAAACTCAACTGAACATGAACCAGAATAACTGTGGATTGAAACCAGAGATATTTTAGGAAAGAATGTAAAAAGACAATTCCTGTAGTAAAAAGAACAAAATCTAGATAGATAATAGAGGAAACACTTACAATTGTAAAGGCCTGGCAAGAAGGAAAAGTAAACGGTGACAGAAATAATTCAGACACCTGAATGCAGCTTTTCATCAACTGTCACATAGAGACAAAGAGAATCATTACAATCACCAGTGCAAAGAAATAGAGGATAACAGAAAGGGAAAACAAGAAATCTCTCTCAGAAGATCCAAGAAATCAAAGGGAAATTTAAGCTTAGTTTAAGAATGCTGAAAAACCAACAAGGAAGCACGCTATCTAACCATGATAAAATAAAGAGCAGGTTATAAAAACCAGTACAGTATACTGAAACCTATACAGAAGAGACAGAGAAATAACAGATTCTTTCAAAGAAGAATCCTTTCATGAAGAACTTACAGTTCTAGAAAGTGATATGAAAGCTGCTTTGAAAGCACTGGGAGGAAATAAATCACCAGGGATAGATGGGATATCAATAGAACTATTTCAAGACACAAAGACTGAATCAGTCAGAAGCCTAACAAGAATGTGCCAACAAATACAGAAAACAATGGCCCACAGATGACAACATTCAAATATACATTGCTCTAATTTCCCATGCAAGCAAAGTGATGCTCAAGGATTGCAACAAAGACTTTTCCCTTATATGGAGGTAATGTTCAAACTGGATTTCAAAAGGAAGAGGCACACAAAAACATACTGCAAATATCCACTGGCTACTGGAAAGCACTAAAGAATTTCAGAAGAGCATCAAGTCTATGCTTTATAGACTACAGCAAAACCTTTGACTATGTGGATCATGAGAAACTATGGAATGTTCTGAAAGAAATCGGTGTGCCTCAGGATTTGATTGTCCTGATGTGTAATCTGTATTGTAGGCAAGAAGTTACTGTTAAGACAGAATATAGAGAGACAAAATGGTTTCCTATAGGCAAAGGTATATTTTATCCCCTTATCTGTCAGAAGACTGAGACTTGGATAGGCAGCAATGAAGGAATTAGAAAAGATCATGTCTCACTGGAGACCAAGACCAAAATCATTCACACTCTTGTATTCCTGATCACCATGTATGGATGTGAAAGCTGGACAGTAAAGAAAGCTGACAGGAAAAAAATTGATTCATTTGAAATACTGTACAGTGCTGAAGGAGAGCTTTACAGACACCCTGAACTGCAAGAAAGATAAGCAAGTTCTAGAGCAAATCAAGCCTGAATGATCTCTGGAGGCAAAAATAATGAAACAGAGGCTGTCTTACTTTGAGCACATTATGAGAAGGCAAGATTCTCTGGAAAAGACAGAAATGCTGGGAAAAGTTAAAGGCAACAGGGAAAAAAAAGATCAAATATGAGATGCATCGACTTCCTAAAGGAAGCCACAGCCTTGAGTTTATAAGAGCTGAGCAGGACTGCTGAGAACAAGATATTTTGGAGGTTGCTCATTCAACTTGCCATACGTCAGAGGCAACTCAACAGTGGGTAACAACCAAAGATCCTTCAACCTATGTTCTAATGGAAAAGATAGCCTCTCATGGAGAGCATTTCCCTGGATTGCACCTTTGTCCACTAGATGGCAAAAGAGAATAGTAATCTGAACACCCAGAATCCAACTTCCTACTACAGAATTTGTTACCATTTGTTGTTAAATCAAATTATATGTTGTAGGTAATAGTATTTGCCCTGCGCTGAGGATATGAGAAGTTAAAGTATGTGCCTTTCAGTCCAATGTCTTGATTTGACCTGGACTCCATAAAAATTAATTAAACTGCAACACACTTGTAATGTTGAGCAACAGACATAGGTGAACACTGGATCTTCCATTTGCAACTTTAGTCTTGAAAGTCTGAAGCAGGTAACAACTTACTGAAGAAAATGAAAATGATATAAAATATCTCACTTAAATCCTTTTATATCTATAAACGTTGGTCATGGCAGTTTAGTTGTTAGTTGCACAAGCACAAATACAGCTGTTCTTTTGACTCCCTAGGCCAGCGACGGCGAACCTATGGCACGTGTGCCACAGCTGGCACATGGAGCCCTTTCTGCCGGCACGCGAACCATAAGTCGCCAGATCGCTACTCTGCCCCCCCCCCCCCCCGTGCAGCCAAACCTGAGAAGGCGGCTGCAGCCGCGGTGCTGGCGCTTCGGCAGGCAGATCCAGAGCAGCTGGTGCTGGCAGCGGATCCGGAGTGGGGTCTCGAGGCACCTCCATGCCGGGATTCCCCCTTCCGCCACCACTTCCGGTTCCGCCACCGCCGCGGCACAGCACCCGCTGTTTCTGTTTTCCCAGTTTGGGCACGTGAGCCCAAAAAGGTTTGCCACCACTGCCCTAGGCACACTGCTTTTTGTGCAGCCAGTTGCACAAACAGAAACTCTATTGGGGTTCCCCACTGCATATAGTCTGGGACACAGGGCTCATGATTACATTGTTATCTCCATAAGTGCAGTAACGCCAGTAAATATTGCCCAAGAACTACTATGTGCCTACAAATTAGTACTCAGCTCACCTCGCTAATCAGGAAAATTGATGCAGCAGAGTTCCTGGCTACTTTCACAAGGAAATGTACAACTAGCCAACTAGGCCTGAAATACTGTTGCAAGTGACAACAGGGAAATACAGAAGTCATTACCAATTATTTCTTCACTATTCAGTAGTGAAGAAGGCATTCATAGTTCCCATATGTGTCAGCTGTGTCTGTTTCTTTGCACTCACAGGCCAATAAAGATTTAATGGAGGCACACTTACTCCTTGATTCAGTCATAAGTGAGTAGAACCTTACTACTACACTTGCATACTGTCTTTCCAAAGCTCAAAGAGGTTTTATGAAAAGCAGTAAATTGTAAATCCGAAATTAAGCATAAGACATAACCATAATTGATATTTGGCAGAAAGTTGTAATCTCTTATAACTCTCTTACAACAAATTTACAATTTGTGGTTTTGGCTGTGTGGTTTCATGTGACTGTTAGCTGCCCTGAAATCTAATGAACAAGGATAGGAAATAAATCTAATCAATAGTAGTCATATTAATAACCGATTAAATTCATCAGGATTATGAAAAATGAGTAACAGTGACATTTCTGACTTCTAAATGGTTGTCCTCAGAAATTATAGTAAACGGTTTGCTCCCAACTGTTACAGAATGTCTAATTTTTGTAAAGAAAAACAGAACATGTACTGATTCTAGAATCATAGTATGGCTACTCATAAAGGGAGATGTAGTCTCTAAGATTTATTGGTCCCAGGTCTTTCAGGGTGTTAGCAGACAGTGGCAGGTGACAAGGAGATTTTTCAGCTTTAAAAAATACTTTTTACATATTTGAATTGCAGGATGAATATTTAGGCCAAGAACGGTCATCAAAATATTGGACATTTTCTCACCTGATATGTGCAATCACAAGCCTGAATCTTAAGGCAGTCTGACAGAGCTAAACTGGACGTTACAGATAATCTGTCATGTGTAGAGATGGTCACAAATTAAAAGATGAATTGCAAAATTTGTCTAAAATTACTAATTTGTCAAAACTTTGTCTCTTCATATTTGTCAGATGCAACTACGCCGATGAATACAAAGCGATGAATTTTTAGCGATTTTCGATTTGTTGCTTCGTTTACCCTTTTTTATTACCCATTTTTGTGCCATTTTTGCCCCCTCCCATGCCATCTGCAGCCTGCTCCTGTCAATCAGGAGTCTCTAGGTCCATGGGAGGGAGCTAGAGACTCCTGGATTGGCAAGTCAGGCAGCCAAACAGGTGGCTCAAAGGGCTCTGAGGGAGCCATTTTACACTTCTGCTTAGAGTTTTCCTATGAGTGGTTGCTCGTGTGTGTGTGTGTGTGCGCTCTCTCTCTCTCTCTCTCTCTCATTGAGTAGGCAGGCAGCAGTTAATAGTTGCAGTGTGTAAAGGACAATCCACAATTCAAGAAGGAAGATGGACATCTGAAGACAGCCCTTAAGGCCTGTGGATATCTAAAATGGGCCTTTAACAAGGCAATGTCCCGACCCAGGAGGACAATGGAACTGAGACGCAGAGCCAATGGAAGAACCTGGTCATTCCTTACGTGGTGGGTGTGTCTGAAAAGCTCAAAAGGATTTTTGGTAAACACCACATACCCATGCACTTCAAACCCACAAACACCCAAAAGACCGGACCTCAAAACACAACAGGAGCAATATAGTATATGCAGTCCAATGCAAAGAGAAGTGTTCGGAGCTCTACATTGGAGGAACCAAACAGCCACTAAACAGGAGAATGGCCCAGCACAGGAGGGGCAACGGCTCAGGACCACAATCAGCAGTGTTCCTGCATTTGAAAGACAAAGGACACTCATTTGGTGACCAAGATGTACTTATTTTGGACCGAGAAGATAGGTGGTTTGACCGATATCCTCACAGAGGGGTCAGGGAGGCCATACACGTACATATAGAAAATCCCTCACTCAACAGGGGTGGAGGCCTTAGATACAATCTGTCTCCTATTTATCATGACAATGGGTGGAGGAGGACTGCAGAAGTGGGATTTTCACTCACCCCCAGTCCGTTGCCCATCTAAGGAGCCTATTCAGACCAGGGGGAAGTGAAACCAACATGGAGGATGTATCAGGAATCTCCTGCCAACTCTCCTCAGACTGAAGAAGCTACTTGGATGAGTAGTAAAACATTTCAACCTAATAAGAAAGAAGTCCAGTTGCCATGACTCAGCTTCCAGATATGTGTGTGTTCGTTTATTCTGTAGGTTATTTTACCCTGTCCTTCCCCCCACTTCCCCCAGCCTCAGTGGCTTACCTTTCCTTATTTTTCTTAATTCAGTTTCAAGTTTAGTCAGTGATTTTGAAGCAGTGTGTGTGTGGTTTGGGGGGTATTTTTCCTGCTCCCTCCCCCATCTTTTAAAAAAACCACTTATTTTTTCCTCCCCAAAATGTACCTATTAGGTTGACTCCTGTTCTGGGTTAGAGTGGGTGGTTTGGGATATTTTTTTCAACTCCTTCCTCACTGTCCTGTTTTTCCACTCTGAGGACTTGTCAAGTCCTTTACAAATACTTTTCAAATTACAACCCTCTCTTGCATCTGCCCATTTATTTTTTTCCTTTTAATTGTGAGCAAGGTCTCTCTCTCCCTTCCCCTCCCTTTCATATGTGCATCCAAGTGTTCCTTGCTTTAGGGGTAGGCTTTAGTGCACCTGAAAATGAGTGGCAGTGGGGGCTCAAAGGGGAAGAAACCCATCGGCAGATCAGGCCGCACCATTCCTCTAGTAGAATCTGGTGGTCCTCTCCCTCCAGTGGGCTTTCCGGTGGAGGTGGAAGCACAGCTTCCTCAAGTAGCTGAAAAAGAGTGGCTGCTCTTCCTTGAGGCATCGGAGGAGTTACTGGTTTCAGAGGATCTGCAACTCTCCCAACCTTCCGAATTGGAATTGACAGGGCATGTTTCCCCACCACCAACTACCCTGTCCCCAGACCCTTCTCCTTGCAGAATGCCCCAATTGTCCCGGACCAGCACCACACAATCTTCCCAGGCCAGCAGCAGACAGGGGCAGTCAGTGGGTCATCATAGTTCAAAACATGGCAGAGGCTCCCTATGGGAGCATTTCACCACTGTCAACAATGACCCATGTAGGGAGTGCTGCAATGTCTGCCTTGTTGTGGTCTGCAGGGGCTCCAACCCCAGACACATTTCCTCCACAGCCCTCTGCACACATCTGGAGAGCACCACCCAAGGCTGCTATTGGCGGAATGGTGCTGTCTGGGGGGAGGAAGTAGGGAGCAACAGGGAGAGAAGTGGGGAGGGAGAAGGAGCCATCAGTGATGAAAAGGAAAGCCATGATTGCCCTGCTTGGGCTTCCATTGTCAACCATGGAAACCCTGGCCTTCTGCTATTTGCTCCATTTTTTTGCCCTCGGGTACGCCCCCCTGGAAAACCATCAGCTGGAGACTCTTGCCCTCCATCTATGACTCCATGCTGGAGGTGGTCAGTGCCCAGCTGTCATGGGCACAGGAGTGTAAGGTCCACTTTATGGCCAACATGTGGAGCAGAGGTCACCATGGGTACCAGCCCACTGGTGGCAGCCAGAGGAATTGAACGGTGGCAGGGCTTCGCTGACAGGGATGCAGGGGTAGGTACTTGTCCTGCCACCAGGCTACAGGGCCATTCTGCTGCAGGCATGGCCCATGGAGGCTCAGGCAATGGGGAAGAACATTGCCAATGAGTTTTTGGCTGTGCTACATGAGTGGGCACCAGAGGATGATGACATGGTCACAGATGCTGAGCAAATCATGTTGGCAGTGTTGAATGCAGCAGGCTTTGAGGGCATTGTTTGCATGGCACACAAATTACACCTTGTGTGTGATGCCACTGGCCTGGGGAGCAATATAAAGCCTGGTTGAGAATCAGGCAACTGAGAGACCTAGGCACTCCTGGAGAACTGCCACCACCTGGAAAGCCATTTCTCACACAGCTTGAAAGCTGCCTGCCAGCTGTGTGACAGGCAGGAGGAATTGGGCCAGGAGGAACATGTTCTCCTGCAGGACCTACCAACCAGGTGGAACTCCACCTATATGATCATCTCATGTCTGTTGGAGCAGAATACTGTCTTGGAGGACATCATGGCCTACGTGCCCATTCTACCCAGGGGAAGAGAGGTGGGGATCAGTGCCACAGATTAGTTTCGTCCCTTCAGCGCTGTCTGGAGGCCGTATTGAAATGGATGCAGGTGAATGGTCTGAGGCTGGACCCGGACAAGACAGTGGTCCTGAGGGTGGGTGGCCCCGACATTGGTGGTTTGGGAAACTCCCTCTCTTTTGGCGGGGTGACTCTCATCACGAAGAGTGAGGTTCGCAGCTTGGGGGTCCAGAATTTGACCCAACTCCGGGAGGCAGTGGAAGACAGGAGGGCCTGGTGTGCTCTGGTCCATGGGGTCACGAAGAGTCGGACACGACTTAACAACTAAACAACAACAACAAACCCTTATTCCCAGGAAGTGGGTACAGGACTACAGCCTAAGGAATAATTAGCTCCTGGTACTATAAGAGTATACCGAAGCCCGACTAAACTCTGATCACCACCTACTGGACAAGAGGTTAATCACATTTCTAAAAACATACCCTGTTTCCCCGAAAATAAGCTTATATTAATTTTTGCTCCAAAAAACACATTAGGGCCTATTTTCAGGGGATGTTTTATTTTTGTCATGTACAACCATCTACATTTATTCAAATGCAGTCATGTCATCTTCTGGTTGCTGCACAATGGTGGAGGGCGGGGTTTCACTTAACTAGGGCTTATTTTTGGAGTAGGACTTATATTACGAGCATCCTGAAAACTCATACTAGGGCTTATTTTCAGGTTAGGTCTTATTTTAGGGGAAACAGGGTAGTTCTAAATAATTCAGCATATATTTTGAATCCCCAAAATTTAACACTGTAATTCCGTTTTATTCCTTCGATTCCCACAGGATACTTTTCACAGAAATATTTAATTTCTTTTTTATTTTTTATATAATAAATATCTTCTCTAATAATATCTACAGTGTACTATATTTGAAGCCAACTTCAAGTTGAATACCAATCACAATCATCCAAATTGCAGGTAGTCGTGTTACACCACCAGCAATAACATCGAATAGTAGTAAAATACCTGTAGGAAGACCTTTATACCTTATCATAAAAACGGGTACAGTATTCTATTTAGAATTAAGATTCCAGTCTGTCTTCGCAACCCCATCCTCTTACGTTGTTCATGTCCGACATGCGCAGTGACTCTGTACCGCTACCTCCCTTTCTCCCTTTTCGTCGCGCATTGATGACGAGCGCTCCAGCTGGCGTCCAAAACAAAGTGCGCGGCCAACGCAAGTGCCCCAGGCCGCGACTACTACGCATGCGCAGTTGGTGGAAGAAGGCGCTCTTTCCTCCCCCCCACCCATTCTCCCTGTCTCTTGTCTGAGGGGGGAGGGGACAGCTAAGGTCTAGCAGGGCTCTCCCTAATTGACAGCGCGACCGGCTTCGGCCGCGTCTCCTCGGCAAACACAGCGGGTTAGAAAGGGAGGGACGGAGGGAGGGACGGAGGGAGAGGGAACTTTTGCCAGGCCCGGTGGTGTGAACAAGGAGAAGAAGGAACGAAGGAGCGCAGGCCTCGCTGCCAGCTGCTTGTGGCAGAAGTGCTGAGGGAAGAAATGTGACAGGGACCCGAGGGGCAGGTCCCACACGCAGGCGGGCACGAAGGGCAGGGATAGGGATAGGGCTGGCGGTGTCGGCGGTTTCTCGTCCCGTCCTCCTCCCCGTCGCTTGAGAAGGGAGAGACCGCGGGCAGCCCTCGCTGAGGCACCCTGCGCTCCCCTTGAAGCGGCTGACGGGGAAGGCGAGTTCTCGGGGACGCTTCCCACCTGTCGCCACCGGTTCCCGCCCCCCTTCCCGTCGACCAGAGGCCTCCCGTCCTGCCGCCGCCACCTCCCCAGGTGCCGAGCGGACCAGCGTTGCGGCTGGAGCAGCCCGTCGGCCTATCGAGAGGAGCAGGCTCCGAGCCCTAGGCCGGCGCAAGGGAGGACGGTGGGCTCAAGTCCTCGGGTGCCGATGGAGCCTCCCTCCGGCTCCGTCCGCTGCAGGGCATGAACCTGGCGCAGCCCGAGGGGGCGGAGGGCGACGGTGGCGAGGAAGGAGGAGAGGAGGAGGAGGAGGAGGAGGAGGAAGACGGCATGGAGCTGCCGACGGAGAGCGCAGCTGCCGGCGCCGGCGAGCGGGGAAGGGAGCCCGCGGGAGTTGGGTGCCTGCCGAAAGAAGAGGAGGACGATGCTGGCGGCCACCGCAGTTGGGAGCAGAAACTGAGCCCGGAACTGCAACAGGGATATCGGATCTTGAGCGAGTTTCTGCTGGAAAAGCACCGGCCCCTGACTGCCCCTTTCCTAAGACCCTTTGGAGGCCGAGAAGCTGAGGATGGGCAAAGTGGAGGAGCCGCCGCCTCTAAGGAAAGTAGCGGGCATCAGCCTTCGCGAGAAACTCAGCCGCCGCCTGGGATGTGGCTGCTTAAAATGAAAGAGAAGTTTTCCACCAGGCAGTACAGGGCAATCGCGGATTTCGTCGCCGATTTCCGGCTGATGTTGGAGACGTGCTATCGGCTGCACGGAGTAGATCACTGGGTCTCCAAGCAGGCCCAGAAACTGGAGATGATGCTTGAGCAAAAACTGGCATTGCTCTCTCGGTAAGTGTAATCGTTACGGTAATGGATGCTCCTTCTGTTGATAGCAAGGAGGAAAGTTGTCATAAAGTGGAGTGAGTTGTACATTCTGCAAAATGTTACATGGGATGGGATGGGTTTCGCACCCACCTGTTTTTCTAGGTTTCTTGATGGGGTGCGTACAAACCATGTTGCTAAAGCTATATAGAAACAGTCATTTGGGAGTGAACTGAGTTGCGCTGACTTCTAAATAAAGATGTTTAAGACTGTATTGAAAATGTGTTTATGTACTCTGAAGCAAATTTTGTGAATTTCAACCAAGTTTCCAGTCTAGGCTGCACTCTTATTCATGCCTGATACTAAATCCCAGGGGGCACATGATGACATACTTCTGTATAAACTTATGGACTTCTGTGATGTTCATGTGTAGTATTGGACACATTGTTTCATTCATAGCTGCATGTTGCGTTAAAGATTCTCCAGAAGAAATCATAATTTTTGAAGACCTCATATCTATTTGCTGCCAAAATGTTAAAATTAGAAGAGCTTGGATTTAAGAGCAGGTTCCTCAAATATGTATGTCCTGCTCTGAAAGCACCTTTTCTTAATGTAGAGAAACTGATTGACTTGATTTTGAAAACTCTGCTGGAGGTGGGCAGAACCTTTCTCTTTAGCGTAATACCTACATCTATTTGAGATACTGTAGTAGCTATTATGTGCGATTAAGTTAATTCTAAATTATGGCAACCCTCCCAGAACTTTTATGTATAAACTGCTCAAAAGTGTTTTACTAGTCTGATGGTGTTTTGGTGCTGTGATGCTTGCCCAAGACTGCACAGGTTGAAGAGCACATAACCCCACCAACCACATTTGGTGCAGTTATCTCAGTTGGCCTTTTCCCCCAGGAGGTTCAGTGGGGGAGGGGATTGGAATTCCAGGTCCCAGGTTCCACAATCAGCCATTCCAATCCACTGAGTTATGCTAGTTTACTTGCGGCAGTAAGTCTTTGTTTTTTTAAATATTGAATTGTAATTTTTTTCTTTAAGAAAAAATTGAGATGTTAAAGTGTAAAGCCACATCTCATATGAGATTAGGGCTGCATATCTATGCACAGCTTGTTTAGGATGGCACTATAAAGTGAATTTATATGATCTGTAAATAGAACAACATTTCTATTCTTACATCCTGAGATAGGCAATAATTAATTGTGATTGTGGAGCAAGAGCTTAGAAATTACACCCAGTGAAAGGGGTGTGATTCTCTGTGTATGGTATAATAGAAGATCATGTGCATTTTTGATGTTCATTACAGTGTTGAACTACATAATTGATTTACCACCCCCTGTTGTCATGTTATGAAAGTAAATGTTCCAAGAAACATTTTCCTGTGGGAGCCCCCAGGCCACAATGGGATAACCCTGTGATACAAATAAGCAGGAAACTGTAATTGTACTTGTTCAATACTAATAAATGGCTTAAGGTTTAATCTCAATAATTTGTGAGTATACTTATAATGTATTAAGGTGTGCAGTCAGTAATGCATACTTTTTACAATTACATACAGTTCTTGAATTGCAAATTCAGTAATTGTATGTAATTGAAAAAGTAGACTCTACCATGGGAAGAACACCTTGTGTTGAAAAAGACTTCTACTAATGTGTAATTGACAATATCTTATTTCGTATTTTTAAATGTCATGTATTTCTATATTTATATGTTTGCTATTGTACACATAGACACTATTCATATACTATTGGTCTTTGTATTTTTGGAGTTGATTGCTGTAGGGAGGCTTCACTGTGTGTACATTTTATTCTTGTTGGTTAATCTCTGATCATTGTTTTATGTGAGAGAAAGTGCATTGCATGTCCTTCTGTGAAATTTACAAACTCCCTGTGAAGGTGAATTTAAGGACACTAGTAATCAAACTGATAGCATATTACGGAGTCCTTAGGGCTGGTCAGTGTGGGTCATCTACTTGTAATTCCTATATTTATTGATCATTTGTTTAGCTGTTTCAAAACATGCGCCACAAACATTATTACCTCATCTAAATTTTGAATAAATTAATCTGTAAAATTTTGGTCTTCTACATCAGGGCAGGCAGAAGGTAGATTTTTATCTACTAGGAGATGTCTGAATGATTTGCTGTAGATGAGCAGTTTTTTCTGACTCCCAGCTAACTAAAAAGAGAAGCAGATTTAAAGACCCCTCACTCCAATTGTGATTTCTCAAAACATGGACAGGGTGGGAAATCAAGATTGGATTTGTGTCTGAGGTGCCCCTGTCTCTTAGTTTTGTATGTCCAGCCTCCAGGGCAACTATATTCCACCAAGGTTTAGTTAGTGGATCTTGTGCTTGTTAATAATAATAAGATAGACTCCACCAAACTATATTCTTTGTTTTTCTGCTTTAAATTATTGTACCTGCATTGTGTCTACCCAGTTCTCTTCATGAAATCTAGCCCAGTTCTCTGCTGAAAAGTGTATGATCATTAGGGAGAATAAATACCCAGGTATGTTGCACACACCTCTGTGTCTCCAGTACCTCAAGTTTTTTTTTAAAGGGAAAAGACCTCTCACTTCTGTGGGGAGCAGTTCCCCCCCCCCTCTTTGGTGCCCCAGCCTGTTTTAAGCCCGGGAGGGTCTTTTTTTAAAAAAAAAATCAAGGTAACCACAAATACATCCTGTTGATTCAATAGGTCTGCTGTAATTGGGACTAGCAATTGGATTTAGCCCACATATTTTTTCAGTGATCAGAAGCCACAAGGGTTGCACCTTGTAATACTTCATAGGAATATGTGTCTTTCTTGTGTGTTTGGAGATCATAGTTAGATCCAGGGTGGATAAAAATCAATGTTTTTAAAAAAATCAAATTGATTTAAATCACAGTATAAATTAATTGTGTTTTTTTATTTAAATAAAAAAATCAATTAAAAAAATTAAATTGTGATTTAAATCAAATCCATCCTGGTTAGACCTGACCATAAATATTATATTTGCTTTAAAAACATCTATGAATGCTGCATTCACTTGTTAATAGAACTCAGTGTATAACTGAGTTCTATTAACATGCAAATATATTCACGTGCAGGCTTTGACATTTTAACTCCTCGTGGCATTATTTTGCTGCTGTCTGTGAATCAAGATAAGTAACTAGTGTTCTTCCAAACTGTGCAGTTTGTAGGGGTAGGTGAAAACTGTCCTTGTGCTTATGTGCCTCTCCCCTTTTCCTGCTCCAGCAGAAGCTTCCTGAGCTGCTATTCTGTGACACTCTCACTCCTGGAATATATATCATCAGCCAAGCTAGCACACTTCAGAAAGCATTCAGCAGAAATGATCTAAGTTGCTCCACCAATCATTGGCCAAAGCCAGAGCTCCTCCCATCTACTAAAACTGGCAGATCTACATTTACATATCAATTAGTGATACTGTGGTAAAATGACTACAGTACTTTATATACAATGTTGTGGTGAGATTTAATTGCTATTAGCAGTAATTATAATATCAACAAAAAGTTCCCTGTAAGATATTTTGGAAAAAATAAGGGATTGTTATTGTAAGAAGCTATCATCTAGTCTCCTTGTTTCAGGCAAGTGTAATAAGAGTGTTTGAAGTCTGTCTTTACAGAGAAGTGGAGCTGAAAGGCAGAATATAAATGTTTTAGATGGATAAAAGTTTAAAAGTGTTACTTTTCAGGATTTTAGCAGCAAATATTGCCTTGGATTCAGGGCTTGCATATTGCAAATTGAAAGGCTCTTTCTGTTAGTGAAAGGCTTTTGATCCAGCAGAGCATTCCTGGTACAGAAAGGGAAACATGAGAGTTTTGCCCATTTTGTTGCATCTCCCTAGTATACTCTGGATGTTTGGGGTTTCTCCTGAGCAGAAAGAAAGGCAGTGTTGAAGGCTGTGGGGCAAAGAAGACCAATAACAAAACAGATCCTCTCCTTCTTGCTGGCTGCAGCATTCTGAATAGTATTCCACTCAGTGGGAGCAAACTATGGATCCAATCCAGTTACTCTCACATTACGTATAAACCATATTCCTGTGTCATTTGTTTTTAAATGGATTTAATTACTTCATTTTTTATTTCCTTCATTCAACTACTATAAATATGTACTGTGATCTATAAAATCTCTCTTATAAAAGTATAAATTTGAGGCCTTACACATTTACCATTGATGGATGTTCAATTTGCCTTGTCAAATAGGCTAGGACTGTGTGTATGCCAGCAATGAGCATAATTAAAATCAAATTGGATAAGTGAAATTTATACCATATTATTTAAAACAAAATTAAAATGTAGTTAGACTTTTCAGATGACCACCCTTAGGAAGCAAAAACTCAGGCATATAATTGTTCAAGCACATGCTAAGGGGATGTATGAAGTATTCAGCTTTCCATTCTCCCACCCTAATCTCTAAATAATACAAGGGAACTGTTTAGTTGTCATCACCTAAAATAAGTATTCCAATTTTTTTAAACAATCAATCAATTAATTTAAATTTGATTGAAAATAATAAACTACACTTCATAATTTATTTAATTTTTTCTCTGACTAAACTGCTTTTGGCCGTTAGAAAAACAATTCACATAATTATAAAGTGCCATCAAATAAATTCATTCTTATAATGACCCTTTCTAGGATTTTCTAGGTATAGAGTACTCCGGGGTGGTTTATCATTTCTTGTTCTGGGAGCATTCTAGGGCTATGCAGTTTGCCCAAGGCTTCACATGCTGACAGTACCCTGAGTGGTGAATCAAACTCCCAACCTCTGGCTCCACAACCAGATATGTAACTCACTGAGCTATTCAGCCATCATAGCACATAGTTACATTACTTTTAACATTAATATACATTTGCTGTGTAGTTTTACTGCTGTTCCCATTGAATTCAGTGGGGCTTACATCCAAGGTTACATTGTCTAGGATTGCAGCCTCAGTAGACAAAATTGAAAAGTGTAAGACAAACATGCTAGATTGGAGCTTCAACTGTTTTAGAGCAACAAATTCTCCCTTCCCCAGTTTTCCATTTAAAAACTTTTCATTAAACCCTGATTGCTGTTGACAGCCTATCTGGTGTGTCTTGAAAGACAAACCCATCCCTAGTGGATGAGCAATATTATTAAAACTGATGGCAGCAACCAATGCTCCTCATATACAAGCATGTATGGATATACATCGTAAATCTCTGTGAATTAGGGTCAGTGACTACACAGAATTAAGTCTTGTTGCTGCATATTTGTGCTTAGTTATGAGTAATGTAACGTTCCTGGATTACATATGCTCATTTGAAACTGTGCAAGACTGAACACTGACATGAGAATAAGGACCTTAACTTCAGGGAAATGTGAGTGATTTGTTCAGTGATAGGTAGCTTGACTGTTTTAAATGTTAACTTCTTGACAGCTATGGTGCTAGTTCAAAGTCAGAAGAGATTCTCAGACTTTGAAATAGCCCATGGACTGCCCACACTTGAACCTTAGTGTAATTTCTGACCTCAGTGTGTCTTGCTAGAATAGATATTTTACATGAAAACCATTAGCAAGTGAAGGCATCTATATTGTTACTCAATAGCTTTCATCTTCAAGTGTGCTTGTGATGGGAAAGCCTATTATTAGTCCTTCATGCATAGGTACAAGTATCACCAGTGTATTTGGGGCGCGTGTAGCATTCACCCTGCTCATTAATATTTATGTGGAGATTTGCATGCACCAATAGGAGTTGGTGAGGGGCGAAGTTAAGTGGGTGAAGAAAAGGAGGGAGGGAGAGAAAGAGAGTAGGTGGCTGAGAGTGGAGGAAGAAGGTTGTTTAGTTGAGAGTTGACATTGACTGGACTGTTATCACCTGTAACAATAAACAATTTCTACTTGGTTCTTAAATGATACGTTGCCCAGACCTCTGTCATTAATAGTGAATAAAGTTGATGTAATCAACTGGTGGCAGCTGAACGACACGTAGCTTGTGCCTTTGATTGGTGAAACAACCAAGGGACAGGCGGGAATGTGACAGCGCGCACGCATGCGTGCACACACACTTACTATATATAGTAAGCTAAACAACTTAGAATAGAATCATAGAAAAGTGAAGTTGGAAGGGGCCTACAAGGCCATCAAGTCCAACCCCCTGCTCAGTGCAGGAATACAATCAAAGCATATCTGCCAGGTGATTATCTAAGTTTTTCTTGAATGCCTCCAATAACTCCCGAGGTAACTGGTTCCACTATCGTACAGCTCTAACAATTAGGAAATTTTTCCTAATTCAGCCGAAATCTGACTTCCTTTAACTTGACCCATTGTTGCTTGTCCTGCACTCTGGGATGATCGAGAACATATCCTGCCCCTCCTCTGTATGACAGCCTTTCAAATATTTGAAAAGCTCTATCATATCACCCCTCAGTCTTCTTTTCTCAAGGCTAAACATGCCCAATCTTTCAGTCTTTCCTCATAAGGCTTGGTTTCCAGCCCCCTGATCATCCTTGTTGCCCTCCTCTGAACTTGGTCCAATTTGTTAGCATCCTTCTTGAAGTGTGGTGTCCAGAACTGGACACAGTACTCAAGGTGAGGCCTAACCAGTGCTGAATAGAGGGGGACTAGCACCTCGTGGGATTTGGAAACTATACTTCTCTTAATGCAGCCTAAAATAGCATTTGTCTTTTTTGTAGCCACATCACACTGTCGGCTCATATTTAGCTTGTGATCCACGACAATTCTAAGATCCTTCTCGCTCATAGTTTTGTTGAGTCAGGTATCCCCCATCTTATAATTGCACAATTGGTTTCTTTTTCCTAGGTGCAGTACTTTGCACTTATCCCTGTTGAATTTCATTCTGTTGTTTTCGGCCCAGTGCTCCATCCTATCAAGGTCATTTTGAATTTTGTTTCTGTCTTCTAGGGTATTAGCTATTCCGCCCAATTTGGTATCATCTGCAAATTTGACAAGCATTCCCTGCACTCCCTCATCCAAATCATTAATAAAAATATTGAAGAGCAACGGGCCTAGGACTGAGCCTTGGGGTGCCCCACTTGTTACCTCCTCCCAGTTAGAGAAGGACCCATTAATCATCACCCTCTGAGTATGATTCTGTAGCCAGTTGTGTATCCACCTGGCACTTGATCTATCCAGCCCACACCTAGTTAGCTTGCTAATCAGGATACCATGGGGCACTTTGTCAAAAGCTTTGCTGAAGTCAAGATATACTACGTCTACAGCATTCCTTCTGTCTATCAGGGAGGTGACCTGATCAAAAATTGAGATCAAATTAGTTTGGCAGGATTTGTTCTTGACAAATTCATGTTGGCTTCTAGTTATTACTGCATTGGTTTCTAGGTGCTTTACGATCTGTTCCAGAATTTTGCCTGGGATTGATGTCAGGCTGACTGGCCTGTAGTTCCCAGGTTCCTCTTTTTTGCCCTTTTTGAAGATAGGGACAACATTAGTCCTCCTCCAATTGTCTGGCACCTCACCCGTTTCCCATTATTTCAAGAAAATAATGGATAGTGGTTCTGAGAGTTCTTCAGCCAGTTCCTTCAGTACTCTCGGATGCAGTTCATCCAGCCCTGGAGATTTGAACTCGTTCAAGGTGGTAAGGTATTCCTTGACTAGTTGTTTATCAATCTCCAGCTGCAATCCTGTCCCGCCCACTTGCACTTCCAATTTGTTTGGAAGTTCATAGTCTGTCTTATGGGAAAAGACGGAACTAAAATAGGAATTGAGCACGTCTGCCTTTTCTTTGTCCTCTGTTATCATTTTTCCATCTCCATTGCGGAGCGGTGCCACTATGTCTTTTGTTTGTTTTTTGCTACTCACATACCTGAATAATGCTTTTTTATTGCTTTTAGTTTCTCTAGCTAACCTCAGCTCATTCTCAGCTTTTGCCCTCCTAATGCCATCCCTGCATTTCCTTGCTAGTCTGTACTCCTCCTTGGTGACCTGGCCTTCTTTCCACTTCCTGTACATGTCTTTTTTAGTTTTTAGGTCCTCCCTGAGCTTTTTGTGAAGCCACACTGGCCTTTTTTGCCGCCTCCCACCTTTTTTTCTTGTTGGAATTGTTTGTAGTTGTGCCTTTAGAATTTATTTTTTTAGAAGCTCCCACCCTTCTTGGACTCCTTTTCTTGTTAGGATCTCGTGCCATGGGACCTTACTTATCCTTGTTCTGAGAATATTAAAATTGGTTTTTTTTAAAATCCAGCAGAATTGTGTGGCTACACTCTGCTTTCTTTTCCTTTTAAATCAAGAATTCTAGAAGGATATTGTCACTCTCGCCTAGAGTTCCCCTTACTGCCACTTCCCCCACCAAGTCATCTCTGTTGGTCAGAAGCAAGTCAAGGATAGCAAGTCCTCTTGTTTCTTTCTCCACTTTTTGTAGGAGAAAATTATCAGCCACACAAGCCAGGAATTTCTTGGAAGGGCCATAATTGGCAGAATTTGCCTCCCAACATATATTGGATAATTGAAATCTCCCATCACTACTACATCGTATCTCTTTGAAAACCCTGCAATTTGTTTTCCAAAAGTTTCGTCTGCTTCCTCTCTTTGATTGGGCAGTCGGTAGTAGACTCCAACTACCAAGTTCCTTTTGTTTTTTGCCCCAACTAGATTGATCCAGATGCTGTCGATGAGACAGCCTATCTCCTCTTCCTGTATTTCTGTGCAGGAATGTGTATTTTTGACATATACTGCAACTCCACCTCCCTTTTTATTCTCTCTGTTCTTTTTGATCAGTTTACAAGTATATCCCTCAATTGCTGTATTCCAGTCATGGGAGTCATCCCACCAAGTTTCAGTTATTCCTATCAAGTCATACTTACCCTCCTGAATTAAAATTTTCAGTTCTTCTTGTTTGTTTCCCATGCTCCTGGCATTCGTATACAGACACCGGAGGTTGTGTGATTTGTGGCCTGTTTGTCTTTGTACATTTTAATGAATATTATTATGATTATTGTTATGATTATTGTTATGATTATTATTGTTAATGTTATTATTGTTGCCCTTTTGATCAGTTTGGTCCATTCCTCTTATTGTGTGTAAGGCTTCATCTACCCTTAACTATGTGCTTGCGTCTCTCTTCCCCTTCCAACTTCAGTTTAAAGCCCTCCTGATGAAGTTCATGCTGTGGGCAAACACATTCTTCCTAGTCTGTGTTAGATGCAAGCCGTCTCTTGCTAGCAGTCCTTCTTGCAGGAAGCTTAGCCCATGGTCCCAAAAACCAAATCCCTATCGACACCACCTTCGTAGCCAGTCATTCACCCAAAGGATCTTCCTTTCTCTTTCAATTCCTCTTTCAAGCACCGGTAGGATGGATGAAAAAACTATCTGGGCCCCAAAGTCCTTGAGTTTCCTTCCCAGAGCTTCAAAGTCAGACATGATTTCTCGGTAGCTCCTCTTGGCTGTGTCATTTGTTCCCACGTAGACAAGAAGAAAGGGATATGTATCTGTAGGTTTTATGAGTGATGGCAATCCTTCCATCACATTGTTTATCTGTCCTCCAGGGAGACAGCATACCTGGCAAGTCAATGGATCTTCTCGGCATATTTCGATCTCAATTCCACGTAGTAGGGAGTCCCCTACTACAACTACTCTCCTCTTCTTCTTTTTGTAGGGTGTGGGTTCAGCGACTGTATTCTGCTGCGCTTCAGCTCTACTCATATCCTCCTGTGGGGTCTCCTCTGCATGCTGTCCAACAGACTCTTTTCAAGTAACTGAAAGCGGTTTTGTAGTTCCACCGGGAAAGAGTGTCGTCTCCTTCTTTTGCTCCTAACTCTGATTCTTTTCCATGGTGGTTCCTCCACTATGTTTGTTGCCTCTATAGCATTTTTCTCCACTGCAATGTTTTGGTTTTCTTCTATCAGCAGTGCCCCTCTGACAGCTGCTGCTGCTCAAGAGTTCTATCAATGTAGGCTTCATCTTCCCTTATAGCCTTGAGTGTGGCTACTCGCTGCTCCAGGTCTCTGACTTTCTCTTCTAACAGTGCCACAAGTTTACACTTGTTACATGTGTACAGCATTTTACACTCAGGAACAAAGACAAACATAGCATAAACTTTGCAGGTAACCACAACTGAATTGTCTCCACCCTCTATAATCCCATCTAGCTTTTTTACTTTCAACTGTTTGTTTAGGATACCTGTCCCTCTTGTTTTGTTAGTTTAAATGTAGTTGTATGTCTATGCAAAGGAACCAAAAAAATTTGTTAGGGGCCTCCCCCTGCAAACTCCCACAGCAAACTCTTTGTTTGCTATCCTAGTCGCGAGCTCTGGTCACAAGCTCCCTGAGTCTGCCTTTAGCTTTATCAAAAGGCCCTTCCAGAAATCACAGCTGCTACATATAGCCCTCAGCAGTAATCAGGACACTCCCCTTTCTGTTAGACCAATCACACAACTCTTCCTGTTAAGGACACACCCCTCCCTGTTCTTTAAGTAGAGCACGTGGTGCTTCTGTCTGGGCAATTCCTAGGGGTTACTTCAGGTCCTTTCCTGGTGTTGCTCTAGAGAAAATCCACTTACCTCTCTGTCTTTGTCTCCTTGGTTTCCTTCCTATCTCTCCCACGGCAAACTCCCTGTTTGCTATCCTGTTTGCGAGCTCTGGTTGCAAGCTCCCTGGGTCTGCCTTTAGCTTTATTTGTCAGCTGTGCTCTGCCCAGCGTCAGGAATCAAAAATGCATCAATGCATTTGTAAAAATGACTTTTTCTTAAATCAAAACTAATAAAAGCATAAATAATTCTTTCTAACCATCACATTCCTCATTCTAAAATAGTGTTGTTGTGGAATACAGCCAAAATCCAATTGAATAATTATGCCATCATAAATACATTGGCATAAAAATCAGTGGGGAATTGTCACTTGTTAAACCTTTGCAGCATTTTGCAGCTGAGATTTATGCTGATGCACTTATGTTGGCAGACATAAGGAAAGTCTTGCATTTTGGAAAAACGTAGGAGAGTAACTGAAGTCTGACTGCTTCTGTCCTTTTTGGTAATGTTATATGCCATACACAGGTAATTAGCTTGTCTGTCTTTAGTGGGCAGTAGTATAGTGGCTTAGAAGTATAGGTGTATATCACTATTGGGAAGTACCTGGCTGTGCTGAGACAAGAGTTGGAAAGCTAATTTTTCCCTAAGCACATCATAGTACAGAAAGCCAACTTTTAGATATAGCTATACTATGCACATAGATCGAGATGTAAAAAGTCCTTGTCAGTATCTGAAAAGGATTTATAGACCTCCAGGCAAAGAATAGATTTCTATGATTCATCATAGCTGACATTATCCTAGTAAAGGATTCATCCCAGAATGAAACCAATCAGTGACAAGCATTTCCAAACTCATCTGGATATCTCATTATAAGTCTTTCCTTTGTTGTAAAATTCCAGGCAATTCCAAAACCTGTCTATTACTACAAGTTTAATTTATTTACATTATTTTAGGTTCCATACTTAAATATAGCAAATCAAAAAAATATCAAAGACAGTCTTATAGTTATGAGGAACAAACTGTAGGCACATATGCTTAAAAATCTATAAAAACTGAACTTAAGATTTGGACAAGTACTTAAGTCAGAATACACATCTCAATCATAAGCTTGCAGCTACACAGAGTCCAGACAAGAACTTTAGTCATGTTTGAATAAAAAAAAAGGAGTTTATATAAGGACACATTTAAAAAGCACATTAAAAAGAATACCACTCTGTAACACTTCATTTAAAAGTAAAAAACAATATAACTCCAAAAGCTTTAAAAGTTATTAAAAATACAAGAACATCAGAGTTCTTATAATAAGAAAATATAAAATGAAAAGTATTATTGAGCCTCTAAGCATATCTGCACACACACAAAGTTATTTCTAAAAAGAGAAGAGCCCACCCAGCCTTGGCCAGTTAGAATCTATTACTATGTGATATCCATAGTCTGGTGCACTGTTGTTATCTCTTTGCTGATCTAAGGACATCTGCCTGGCATAAATTCCATTTTCTGTTTAACATTCTCATGCCCTCTTTGGATAAGATGTCTCTCCATTCTGTAATGGTGTGTGTCTCCCATCGTGTTTTCATGACACATTGCTATGAAAGCAACCAGGTGGGATACCTCATTGCTGTGGGAGCATTCCGGTGGGATAGATCATCAGTAAACCTGCCAAAGGCATATGTAGCTTATCAGTACCCTAGCAAAGTGCAGGGGTACCAGTCTGCTAGTAATGCCAATAGATGGTGTTACAGGATAACATATAATTTTATAACCATTTTTCAAAACAATTTTTATTAATTATGAGGCTAAAGCCTTATAAAACAAATGACACATTTTTTATCTTCTTGCTTATCATTAAACAAACAGCTTAAAATAACATTCATCTTTTTCTCCTTTTATAATATTTTGTAAAAGCTTCTATTGTACAATATATTGTTATTCCCAGTAGTTTAACACAGGTTTCCACATCTGTTTTGTGGCATCTATTTGTTAATCAACATTATAGGTAAAATACAACACAAGTGGCATTTTAAGATGCATTTCACTTTTTTCTCTTTTCTCTCTGTTTCATATGACATCATCCTTCTGTTATTTGCTCTTTCTTGTGTTAACTGGCACAAAACTGAATGAGTTACTTCTGCCTTGTTATCGGTAGCTTTGTATCAAAACAAGCGAGGTGTTTTGATTCTGTCATATAAACCAGTGGTTCTTAACCTTTGTTACTCAGGTGTTTTTGAACTGCAACTCCCAGAAACCCCAGCCAGCACAGCTGGTGGTGAAGGCTTCTGGGAGTTGCAGTCCAAAAACACCTGAGTAACAAAGGTTAAGAACCACTTCACAGAGCACTTTTCTAATTGTACTTTAACTTTTCTCAGCAACCTCCAAGGCACGTTTTAAAAGAAATTTTCAGTTTTAGGGCAACACCTAAAGAAACTCAGTTTTTTTGAATTATTGACATCTCTCCTTGGCAGCTTTGGCATGAAAGTAATCTTATCTATAAATCTTCCTTGTTGATAAAAGGTCTGTCAGCTGATCTCAGGTGCTGGAGTTGAACTAGTTAGCTATAATTTGTCTGTGAGGTCTTGCATCTTTCTTGTTTCTGTTGCTCTGCGCAGTCATCTGTATTGATCTGCTTGGCTCTGTGAAGATCTGTTGCCTTACTGAAGATCTGAATCTCTTTCATTGTAGCTCTAACCTGAAAAGGAGTAGAGAAAAACAAAACTAAAAACTGCTCTTCTAGTAAGCGAGAGGAAAGTATGTGTCATGTTTAGGTTTATTACAAAATTAATAATTGTACTGATTTGGATGAGACTTTTAAAACTGATAAATCAAAAATTCAAAAATTAAATCATGAGCCCCTTAAATTGTTTCTTCCAAAATGAATTGCTGTATCCATAGAAAAGTTGTATTACCTTCTTTATTTCCTATATGTGTTGTTTCCATTCACCTGAGGATGGAAAAGAATTGAAAGAGTATACCTGATTCTCCACATGACAGCGAATGCTTGCATCATCTCATTTGCAGAAGACAGGCCATTGTCAAAGTGAAGACTCTGATAAGGAAGCATACAGTTAATTTGTTGGAGGGCATTTATCATAGCCTCTGCCATGATTCTCCTTTGTGGGAATGCATATCCAGTTGCAGTGTCTATAGCCACTAATAAATATTTATATCCATGTGAACCAGGTAAAGATCTCCTATTGTCAATGAGTAAAATTTCCAAAGGTATGTCTGACGATTGGTTTCCTTCAGAATTCATAGTATGTAAATCTGAACAAACACTGGAATTTATGAAGGCAACTCATTTCAGCTGTCTCCTTCGCTAATCTTCATTTGTAGTTCCTCACCCACTCTCTCCACAGTGGCCACTTTGAGATCAGTAAGAGAGTGTCATAAGCGGTGAAAATGTTCTGACAGGAGACCAGGGTTTGAATGCACACTTGGCTGTGGAAACTCACTGGGGGAGTGGAACTGATAAAACCATTCGTTAAATATCTCACTTACCTTGAAAGCCCTTTTAGAGTTGTTATAAGTCCGTTCCGACTTATACTAACTATACTTATACTATACTATACTAATTAAGAACTACCTAACTTGTTTTTAAGTTTGTATCTACTGTATGTTTTGTTGCATATTAAACTCCATAAGCATTTAAAATTTTGGTCCGGCTATCTGTAAGTAAGCACAGGCATCTTATCTAAAGCAGAATGGGCTTTAGCACATTGATGATAAGTGTGAGTAGTCAAATTTGGTAACAATCAGTTGTGTTGTTTTCTCTTTTGGCACTCTCTTGCAGTAGTTTGTTCCTGGACACATGTCTTGCTGTACCATTTTGGGTTTCTTTTCATCTCATTGAGAAGGAACCATAGTTTAAGAAATAATAACAGTTGTATGCCACCAAATCAGTTCCAACTTATGGTGACCATTTCCAGGGTTTTCTAGGTAGAGAATACACAGAAGTAGTTTACCGTTCCCTCCTTCTGAGGAAACTGTGCAGCTTGCCCATGACTACATAGAAAGGCTATTCTTGCAGGAGGCATCATGAGGAATTGAACTCCCAACCTTTTGCTCCCTAGTCAGATACCTAAACCACTGAGCTATCCAGACAGCTAGTTTTAAGAAATATCTGCTGTAAATCTGAGTTCCGAATCTGTGTCTTTTGGATCTGAGCAGATGTGGTTGTATTTCAGAGGAATGGGTATAGATAGTATGTTCTGTGGAGCGTTCTGAGTAGACATTGGGGGCATGAAAGTATATGTAGTGATCAGTGAGTAAAGATGTAACATGATTCCATTGTGCAGCTACACAGGGATATCCAGAAAGTGTGTGTGTTATGCAAAAAGGTCTAGGTCCAAATGAGTGGTTGGGTTGCAGTTATTGAAGTTCTAATAGAACTTCTCAGTTGTTCCTCTCCATAGGTCCAAATATTAAATACGTTATCAGTGTAATTCACAGGAAAAGCTCTTCTGTATTCCATTATATTTGGTTCCCATAGCCATTGAGTCTGTGTAAATCTATATCCTAAATATTGTACTGCATGTATCTTAGGAAGTAGTTTGTAATTTGTGAAAACTCATACTGTGCTAAATTTGTTAGTCTTAAAGGTGTCACAATAGTTTAGTTTTCATTTTGTTTTTGTTTTGTTGAAACAGACTAATGTAACGACATATCTGAAGTCACCAATATAATAGTTACACAATCCAGATAAATAATCAAATCTGTCTGCTCTGTTAGCTTACTGTCTCATGGCATCTTGTCTTAAAATTTCCTGCCATAGTATTATAAATAAGTGTCCAACTTAATAATTCAAATTCATTTTGTCTGTATCAAAGATCATCACATAACGTAAGCTTTTGGATAAAACTACATAAACATATAGGACTAAATGTTCATCCCAATTTTTGAGAACTTTCTGTTGTTCTATGTTTGCTAATTCAAACTTCTCTGTACTTTAAATCTAAAAGGACCCTACTACTTGCAACTGTAGTTGGTATAAAATAAAAATAAATCTCACTTGTTTATTGCTAATGGAGGTCTAGTTCCAGCATGAAGTCTTTGGCAGTATTGAGACTTTTGGTTCTTTCCCATCCAGCCTGTAGCCCTCTTCAGCACCAAAGGCAGGTTTTCTAGCCATTTGGATAAGGTTCTTATGGGCTCAGATGGTTGCAACAGGTTCAGCCCTTGGTTTGTTTTAAGTGACGTACTACAGGGGTTATTCTACCATTCTAGCTATGACATCTTCTCACCTTTACTAATAGGTACACTGAAGTTGCTATCTTCCCCTACCCATTGTAAATAATAATTCAAAACATACTGTTTTGGACTTTTAAAAGTAATCACAGGAACTATCACTTCAGTCATACACTTGGAGGAATTTAAGTGTTTTCATTAAACTTTTAGGCTTGGATCAATGAAGGATGTTAAACTGCCTGTTCTTCTAAGCATTACAAACCTCAGTTTGGAGGTTCATGCTGATTTGTATGCATAGCACCACATGTGCTAGGCATTTCCTTTGCCTGCTTTTCCAGCCAATGATCCTCTCACCAGTTGGAGCACACTCCTCTCCTCCTCCTCTTTGACTGTTAGACCAGTTCCCTGCAGGGGCACAGGTTTGCCTGTCCTGCCTCCTTGTCTGAGTGGGCAGTCTGCCAATGAGGCAGGGCAGAGAAGCCTGTGCTCCTGCCAGAGACTGGTCAAACAGTCGAAGAGGAGAAGAAGAGGAGCATGCCCTGGCTGGTGTAGAGATGATTCAGCTGAAGAGGTGGGGGAAGGAAATGCATGGCACCTGTGGTACCATGCATATGAACTGGCATGAACCTACAAACCGAGGTTCATGCTCATCTCTATCTGGAATTCAAGCTTCACGGTTAATGAGGCTCTGTAGTGGAGACTACTCTTGATATCTCTTGAATATCCAACAGCATGTACCTAAGAGAATCTTATGATGTAAAGGCATAATAGTGTATTTAGGGGATAATGGCTTCTAATCTTGCAGGAGAGCTGATTATGCTTCCAGTGACCAGAAGTTTATTCTAGTAGGATTCATCTCTTTAAGACAGACAGTTTTGAAATGAAATAGAATCATGTTGGCAAAAGTTCTACACCTTATAACATGCTTACTGGTTTTTTTAGCTAGTCAGATACCTAAACCACTGAGCTATCCAGACAGCTAGTTTTAAGCCACTCCAGGAGAAAAACTGCTAATTGAATTGTCTTATGTACAGATATAGAGCTGATTCTCTGCATGTGATTCCTTATGTAATGAAAATGTCCACATCAACAGATTTGGAGGATGCCAGGATTTGCATACATACCAAGAAAACAAACAGACAGAAATCCTTTAGAGAAAATAAATCCTAAATCAAAGAAATCTTCAAAACAGTTCCAAGACTGAGCCTACACTGTGGTAGGTTACCAACTCCATTTCATCACAAATTGAGTAGTCTGGAAAAGGTTGACTGAACCAAACACAACATCGCTTTGCTTCTTTCTGTTTATAGCAGAAATCATTGCTATTCACTGGCCTTTGGTGACATTAAATTGGAAAAATCTATCCAAAATCTAGAATTTGTTTTTCAACTTAGACATGATTTGCTCACATTAGCATCTTCATCATCATTCTTCAGTCGCTCTTCTTTTCATATTGGTTCTTGAATTTCTTGGGATTCAATGGCAATGCAGCTTGATATAGAGAATTTCTTCTTAGTGTCTGCCTCCACCTTCAAATCTAAACTTGATATTCAGATCAAGCACTGCAGGAAACCCAGAATGACAATAATTTATTGAAATATATAAATTCTCTAATCATGGTTATAATTATTATTCCAGAATTGCACATAGGAAGTTTTACAAGTCAGCTAAAAAGTGAACACTTATTTGCCAGTACCTACTGAAAAGAGGAAATCTCCCTTCCCACATGTTTTTTCTCATACTCTCTGCACAGTTGAACATAAGATGCCTGATATTTTTAAACGCTTGCCAAAATTTCATTTGAACCAAGCCACTTAAGTGCATCTTATGTGTCTTTACGTCAATTTGCATGTTTTCTTGATATTTTAAAAAACAATTGGTTGGCAAAAAGTTGTCCATAAACTGAATGGAAACTCTGAAAACCTCTTGGAACATACTTTAGCCTTTCTCTGTTGAGCACAGTTAAAGTTCCATGACAAATGAAAGTATGCGTTTAACACTATAGAAAACTGAAATTTGTTCACAATTTGGAAAATGGATTTCTTACTCAGCTACATAAAAAAACAAGCATTCCTCTCCTCCAGTAGTTGTTCTTCCGAATAGCAGTGCTCATAGAAGGATCTTGGAAGTACAAATAATAGAAGTGTAAATTCAGTAGTCATTGTAAAGGTCTATGGCCAGAAACAATAAAGTTTATATGTATGACTATTAAATTCAGTAATGGCTAGAATCCTATTGAGGTTTGTGTAAGGTTTGTGTAAGTTGCTGTAGCTGATTGATGAGATACATGAAATAGACTCTAATGAAAGTGTTTAGAATTGCAGCTTCATTTCTTTCTGTACTGGTTATCCTGAAAGTATGATATATGCACACCAGTCTTGTTAAAAGGAAAACATTACAATTAAAAATAAATTTGAGTGCAGAATGAGATTACTTGACTTATACAAACTATGGAAAATGTAATAAATAAAATAACTAGAGTAATCAGCAATATCTTCGTTTTGTATATCCTGTCTTTCATATAACATTCTTTGAAGAATGTTGTTTTCTGTAAAGGTATTTTGGTATGTTTTTAAACTACATCTACATATTTGTATTATATCTATATATTTATTATTTTCAGAAAATGTTTGGCAGTGTCTGTAAGACTTTTATTTTATTTTATTTTTAATTTTCAATTTTTCTCAATATTACTTGAATAATGGTGTTCGAAAAAGGAGAATTGTGTCAGTGGTTGCACCAAACAATGTTGAATGATGATGAAACAAAGTTTTGTTTTAATTGCCTTAAATTGTTGAGATTATATATAGTCAGGTGAGAAGATAAATACGTATTTGTTTCATGTTACTTTAGTACTGCAAAAGTATAGCAGGAAAAAAAATAAGCCATTTTCAATACTTTCTTTTTCTTACTATATAACAATTTTAAATTGCAACATGTTTTATAGGGTGACATTACAAAGACTAATGTAACTTTTGCTCAAATGAAACACTGCAATGATATAGTCAAAGGTACTAGCAGTTAAATATACAAATAGAGATATGCTTACAGATACAGCACTATGCATGTTCATTTGGAAGTCCTACTGAGTTCAGTGAAGTGAACATGCATAGATGAGACTATAGTTCCAAATTTTGCTTTAGAGCATTTGGTAATTACTGTTAAAATCTGGCAAATGTGGTCAAGTGGTATTGCATTGAGTTTGCAACATTTTTGTGCATCAGAGTATTTTGTATATTTTTTTGAGGTGTATATTTTATTCATGTTCAGAAGACATAAATGAAAACTGGCTTTAGATATGTAAATTACCTCTTCAGAAGACAATTGTTCTATTGTAAAGAAAGAATCTCATTTGAAATATCAAATATGGCATAACCCCCAGACTTTCTTTAATTGAGAAGCATATTGTGCTATGAAGAAAACATGCAGCAGTACCACTTGAAGACTAGCCTTGTACGTTTCTGAAAAGTGTAGCTACTAGATTACTGCTGGTCAGGAAAATATTCTCGTGCATTGATTTGATTTTTCTTTCAAGGCATTTGAGAGAGAAGACAGCAATAGCAGTAACATCTAAAGGGTTCTATGGGCTGGAAGATGAGAAGGGAACAGCTTGTACTTCAACAAGGCGTCGCTCTACACCACGCAGTTTAGCAGGCTTGACCACAGGCGTGTTTGAATCCGTAATGGTTCAGGTTCTGAGACAGGAAGAGCAACTGAGAGCAAAAGAAGAAAAGAGGTAAAAGGCAAAAGTGGACTGTTTTTAGCTATTCTTTTTTTCCTTACATCAACCCCCCCAAACTTTGCTCAGCTGGGACATCAAACATGTCATTTGCCATCATTTCAGGTTGAACACTTTTCAGCTTAGATGTTCTATGTAGTTAAACACACTTTTAGGTAGTCTAGTATTTATGCAGTGGTACCAAATGCACAGCTGTTACCAAATTTATTTTTCAGTGGAAAATGTTTAAAGCAATGAAAGAAATGACGTGTATTAAGACTAATGCTTGTGTATACCATTGCTCATCTAACGTAAAAAGGTCTAATGGGTAAGTTCTATGTGTGTGCATTAATGTTTTATATTATATTTCACTGTCACAGTTGCATATAGTTTTGTAACATACCTGTCTTGTTTTATTAACTGAAATCGCAGTTGTACTACAAAGCATTTCATACTGGCTGTGAGAGTGTTTTACTCCTTAGTTTCATTTGAACTTGAACATTGTTAGTCCAAGTATCAGTACATAGCTAAAATCTTTTTTCTTCCTCTTAATGTGGTGAGTGTCTATCCTGTTACATTTAAGATACTACTGATATACAGGGGAAAACACAACAGTGGAAGTTAGATGAGAAAGAAAAGGCGAAGCCTAAAGTAGAGGGGAAACTACTGACTGACTTGTTTTGGCAGTGGAAAGTCTCCATCATCATGAAATCTGGAAGCAAAAGAAAAGTGTATCTCTGGGCTATACACCTGACTAAAAAGCTCCCATTCATATATTTTCTTCCAGTTACAATAATGTTAGTTCAAAAGTAAATTGTGCTGGAATTTTGAAAAGGGAGAGAAGTTCAAATAATAAATTACTGAGAGTGGGTAAACATTTTACAGTGCTGCTAAATCTTGGTGTCAGGACTGTGAAGTAACAGATTATTTATGCTTTAGCATAGTTTGTAGAAGTAGTTGTTTCTTCTGTGGTGGACTGGTCTATGCTTTTAGTTTATTTAAAAAACATAAATTATTCCCATCTTGGTATCGATTTAATTTAATTGTTTAAAATTATGATGTTTTAATGATTTTTTTAATATTTATTGTATAATGATGTTTTTATAATATTTGTAAGCCGCCCCGAGTAGACTTTGTCTAGGGGGGTGGGGTAAAAATCCAATAAATAAATAAAATAAATAAATAAATATATTAATAGTCAGACTATTTGTGCACTGAAGCAGGTGGGTGCTTATTGTGTCTTCAAACCAGATTATTTTTTACTCTGCTTGGCTGGAATTGTACATGTGTAGCAGGGCAGATTTTATTTAAATCATGATTTAAGTCACTAATCAGTAAGACGAGATTTAAATCATGATTTTCTATATAAAGAAAGATTCATTCTTGCTAATATAATCTTAATATTTACAACTAGATGGTTTCATTTTTAGAATAACAACTTTTCAGATTAGTTTTACAGTTATATAAAAATACTGATTTGGTTATACTATTAGAAACACATCATAGAAAGAAAATGATGAAATTATTGTGAGGCGAACTATCTCTAGTTTAATAAAGTTTATCACTCATATTTGGACAACTTTTCTGCTGTACTTTATTAGAAGGAGAAAAATAATTATTACCTTAATTATAACAATTTAAATAGTTTTATTTAACTAAAATAATAACATTATAGCATACGTATTCTTGTATTTGCTTAAACATCTATGTTTGTTAACTGATGTGGTTAAACAAAATATTTTTTTTTAAAAACCTGAATTATCAGCCTGGTCCAAACCTGAAAAGCTTAAGATACTGTCTTCTGTAGTTCACTCATTTTAATCTTGTTTGTTCATAATCTGGAAAAGAAAACAAGCTTTTATTGGGTCCCAAATTTCTCAATTTAGAATGAATGAGTCCAAAGGAAGAGAATATTCTTTCTATGCCAGCAGAAGAAGCTACTGCTGTTAAAAGTTAAATCATTATTTCAACAGTCTAATCCAAGTGCTTAAGTGACTTCTGCCAGTTCACTGGTGTGATTTCTTTAAAACATTATCAGCAAACATGTATTTCTCGAACAGTTCCCCCTTAGCTCTTAAGTTTATTATAGTTGCCATTACAGATGGATGATTGCTGGATACTCATGTCATGGCTAACTCCTCTTCCACAGAGGTTTGACCCTGGTATTGGATATTGACAATATTTGCAAGAAAATGACAGTGCTTGTCCCATTCATTTTTTTAATGCTTGTAATTTAATTCTGTTAGTGTGTAGTTCTGTTTTTAAAATGCTCACTCAGTTCCTTCCAAATTTTGACAGCATCAGCGATAAAACAGCTCTTTTTTTGGTACTTTGTTTAAAGCTTCAGAAATGGGTTTCAGGTTGCTCAGCATATGTTGAAAATTTCTCTTAAGTAAAATGTTGAGGATTTTGGCCATGACAGTGACATCTATTTTCTCTTGACTTTGTTCACAAACTGTCATCAGTATATCAGTTCTTGATATACTGCTCAAAACAGTCCACTACAGAGTGTCATCTAACTTGTTGGAGCGTTAGGTTGGTTCTACCCATTCTTTTCAGAGCTGCTGTTGCAAACTGATGGTTGAAGTATTTAGTAATTTCAACAACATTAGTCTTTATTTCTGGAACACTGAAGTCTTTGTCTAGGAAGATTTTACGGCTGAATTCCAGGCTAAATAAAGCTGGGGAGAGGGAAAACCCAGTGGCACCTTTTAACACCAACCCCAAAGATCTTTTCTCTTTTAACTTTGTCAGTAGAAACACTGCCACCATCCTCTGTTATTCACAGTAATGGAGCTCTATACATGCCCCAAAGATACAACACCTTGGTAGTCTGGGCCAAGAGCAGTGAGAAACTTTGGACTTAGATTTGAACCAAAAGTAGCTCTGCATTCCACACCACAAGTGGACAGTTTAAAAGGAATTAATTTATTAAAGCCAAACAGGAAAGACATTGTCTAAGAAGCCAATCAGTAAAAATTACACAGACTGCTTCCCCATCTCTTAGGCAAAGCACAAGCTTGGTAAAAGGCAATCTACAAATGCATCTATCCAAACATTGAGTTTCCTATCTGCCTCTTCTTGGCTATAAGCCTACTTACATAAAGTATGGATTCACCGTCTCCTGAGACTACATTTCTCCCTGGCCTTGTGGAAGACAGAAGATGACCAACTACCCCTGCAGTCTTTGGCTGCAGTACTTAAGCTTTTTCAGCCCTTTGTGTATTCCTAGGATTTCCTGGCCAAATGCCACTTCAAAAGGGGCTGTTGCTCTGGGCAGTTAACTGAGCTGCCTCTACAGGTAGAGCTGGGTAGAACTGCATATCACGGGATAACGGGCAGCAAATGCTGTCCTAACTTCCTTGCCCCAAATGTGATTTTTCACAAGTCCCTCTTCAAAGAGCACTTTGAAATTCATATTCACCGTCTGGCAGAAAGCTTCTCAGAAAAGTGTAAATTTGATAATTTTATTTATTTATTTATTTAAAATATTTTTATCCCATCTTTCTCCTTGAAAAGGACCCAAGGCAGCTTACAACAATGAAAGACAGTATTTAAAGTTGAAAACAATGAGTATACAACAGTGGTTAACATAATTAAAAGACAATATTTAAAACTACAAACAATTAATAAAGATGCATCTTACATCATTAATATTGCCTATTAATTAAGGCAAAGATCAATTAGTATACTTTTTTTAAGTCACTCTGAGAACTTTGTAACTTTATTATACCTCTGGCACCCTATCCATGGATATCTCTACACAACCATATGTTATTATCTTTGTATTTATTTTCTGCTCTTCTAAATTTCTTCTCATCTTGGACACATTTGCAGCATTGTCTGTGACCAAACTACATACTAGACATTTCAGTTTTTGTTCACATGATGTTGTTATAGCTTTTGCTGTCACTTCTTGTAAGTATTCTGCTCTGTGTGTGTTTCCTGATGTATCAATTGTTTCTGTAAGGAACATACCCTTCTTCTGTTATTATACAAGCACATAAAACAGGATCCTTGTGGACATTACTACTCCCATCAAGACAGTCTGACAATTTTACCGTCTATATTGTTGCACATTTGTTCCATTTCTCTGTCATGTACTTCATCAAGCAGTTTCCCTGCAGCATCTGCTTTGCTGGCTGGACTGTGTCCTGCTCTCAGTGACTGAACCATTTTCATTAAGTATGGGTTTTCAATCAGACAGAAATAAGAGTTTGTTGCGTAAACAAACTGAGCATACTTCCATCAATTCCTTTTTTTAATGTTTTGGTTTTTATCACAAATCTATCTATGCTAGTTCCTGAATGGTTGGTTTTTTCCTTTGTTTTGGGTGATATACTGTGGATTTGTGATGTATGTGAATAAAACACTATCCTGGACAGATAACTCTGAAACTGTAGAACAGAATGATCTTGAAGGTGTATAGTTTCCAGAATATTTTATGTTGATAATGGATTCCCCTAAACAAAAAAATCAGTGCTTGCTGATATTTTATTATTTATACCATTTCTGCTCATTTAGTATTACTCATTGTATTCACTGCTACTCAGTTGTTGTTGTTGTTTAGTTGCTAAGTCGTGTCCGACTCTTCGTGACCCCATGGACCTGAGCACGCCAGGCCCTCCTGTCTTCCACTGCCTCCCGGAGTTCGGTCAAATTCATGTTGGTAGCTTCGATGACACTGTCCAACCATCTCGTCCTCTGTCGTCCCCTTCTCCTCTTGTCTTCACTCTTTCCCAACATCAGGGTCTTTTCCAGGGAGAATTCTCTTCTCATGAGATGGCCAAAGTATTGGAGCCTCAGCTTCAGGATCTGTCCTTCCAGTGAGCACTCAGGGTTGATTTCCTTCAGAATGGATGGGTTTGATCTCCTTGCAGTCCAGGGGACTCTCAAGAGTCTCCTCCAGCACCACAATTCAAAATTGTACAGCTACTCAGTACTGCCCCAAAAAGGAAAATTTGCTTCTTTCAACTCTTTATTTCTTAGTAACAAGAAGAAATAAAGATGACAGTAACATATGGTAATAATAATAACAAACATAATTTTGTTCAAATATGACAGTTGCTCAAGGCAGTCTTTAAGAAATAAGATGAAATCTAAACATTTACCAACCTGAAGATTCTGCTTATTCAAACATGTTCTTTTTGTCGTCTTAATCACTTGCATTTCTTTGCTGCAGTGTTTTTGCACACATGCCTGCCTTACCCATAAGTAGAGGAACTTCATTTAAATATTCTTAAATTGGATCTCTTTTATAGCCTGCTGCCATTATAGGTTTTCTCCTCCAGTGACAGAATAATGTGATAAACCTCAGGCTGTACACAAAAAGATCCAAAGACTTGTGGAGTATTCTGCTCAAAAGATTTAACTTTCATATTGACTACTTGCCCCTCCCTCCTCACACTTAGCTTCTTATGCAGATCTATTCCACTCTCAACAATCTTCTTCTGTTTATTGATATATATATTTTTGAAACTTGACACTTAAGAGGTAAGGAGTTGATTCTGTGTACATAGATTTCCAAAGGAATAATGGGATTAAAGTTTTTTTCTCTCAACTCTATGTTTATTTTATAACATTTTTGCTCTGAAGAAGAGCCATGTGATCTCTGCAGACACAAATTCACAGTTCTGAAAACTGTAAAACCAAGTATCTGTGATAATATCTTCTAGATAGATAGAAAGATTGCCCAGTAATCTTACAGAAATCTCTGGAAGAACATGAAATTGTGAATGAGTTAATGGAATTTAACAAAAAAAAAAATTAAACATTGCATATATAGAGAGCCTTATGCTATATAATTAAAAACTAATCCTTACTTCATGATGAATAACCTTTGGACTATAATGTATCTTAAATAGAAATCTATCTTTAGATAGATTTTCCCTCAAAAAGCATTTTATTAAAAACATCAATTTTGAATAAAAGCAATCCTATTTAAATAAGAAAATTTGATTTTTTTAATCATTTATTTTTATCCACCCTGCTGTGTACAGAGAACTCATGTTGTACAAGCATAGGTATTTCATTGCCATGCCATGAAAGAATGTATCCATTGCAATTGTACTGAATTTTGGTGAAGTGTGTTATTTCAACACCCTGATACTATTCACTGAAGTTGAATATCATATGTTGAAAGTGGCATAGTGGTAGAAAAACATTAATAATAGAGTGTTTCTGTGCACCAGTGTGCTCTTTACTTCAGTGATATATTGAAGAGCAACAAAGAATCTCAATATCTGCATTCACACAGAGCTAAATGATAGTTTAACATTCTATAGATAAACCTAAATAAAGGCTCGGGCTCATGCACTCTGCTTTTTTCCTCATGTAGACAAGAACAAGATTTCACCATGTTTCAGTTTCAATGATTCCTAGCTTGTGATTGTCTTGAACCATGAATAATTTAGTGACTAAACAAACCAGTGTTAAACTGTGGACCATTTATCTGGCTTGTTTAACAGTTAGTGGTTCATGTATGAGAAGAAGGAAGCTCAATTCTGGTTATTTCTTCTCCACTGCATTAGAGATAAAGGGATGCATGAGTTAGAGGCTTTGCTTGGGTTTTCAGAGGCTTTTAAATGTTGCCTGAAATCATATTTTAGCATTAGTTAAAAACCTAGGCTATACGATAAACAGTCAGATTTTCATTTGGATGCAGATTTTATAAAATAGTGCATAGCTAGCGCCTTGATTACATAAGCAACCATGTGTGAGTTAAGCATCTGAAGTACTAAAATTCTGATACATATCTTGAAATGTAAAAGTAATATTTGACACATCAATATCTGAAATTAATACTCAGTTTTCACCAAATGTTATTGTTATATACCAGCTTTATTATACCGTGCCTTTTCATTCCTGTGGAATTAGTTAACCTTATCAAAAAGCATTCAGTGCTCTGCCATGAAGCCTGCATTTGTCTTGCATATTGATTGATACATATGTGACAAGTGATGATCTTGCAGTATCTTACAGCATTGTAAGATATGATTTAAACTTTGGTTGTTAAGGACAGTATCAAGGGGTATGTGTTAAGGATTCTAGTGTCAAATCTTTTCTATCTAGAAAATGTTCTTAGACTGGTATACTATTGAGTTTTTGTTGAGCAGCAAGTCCGAGCAACATAATAACAAGATTGTGCCATTTGTGCAAGCACTAAGGTTGCACAAATAGAGGCCAAGTTTTCTTTGTGAAGATGACCACTTGCACAGGCAATGCATCTTAGGTTAATTACACTAGCAGGATGTTTTGCTCAGCAGCAGCTCAACAGGACATTGGCCCCAGAGACTAAATCCACTTCCAAGTCCTAACTAGAGTAGGTCCATTGAATCATGAAATTTGTACAAGTATTGACCTAGTATTCAGCGAGGTCTGCGTCAACTCTTGTTAGGATGAGAAATTGGTTTGGCTGGAGGTGATAGGAAATACAGTCCCAAGACATCAGGAGGACCCCACCCAAGTTGTGGAAGACTGGATTAACCTAAAGATTAGTCTACCATGCCTACACTGTATCTTGTAGACTTCTGTACAAGATATACGGAAAGCTCTCTTTTGGTGTCTCATTGTACACTTACCCGTAAAACAACAGCCTTGAGAAGATGCTTGGGACTGATTTTTTTAATGTGATCATGCAGATTGCTGTATGGTGATGAATTGGTCTTGTAAATACAAATTTAGAATGTAAAGTTCGCTGAGATCCAAAGGGTTGGACATTAACTTCTGCTTCAATGTTCTCCCCCTGCCCCTACTTTCTAGTCCTTGCCAAACTGCTAATGAAACCTGCAGGAGCTAACTTTGGCACAACTCAAATTACTATGGTCAGAAAAGAAGGCCAGTCCAGACATGTATGTAGAAGTGATTATCCTAACATTTCACTTGTAATTTTTGCACTGTAAGAAATATGTAGGTCTTGTAAAAGGTTTGCAAACATATTAATTATATGTGATGTGACTATTGCCTGAAACAGAGACAATTACTTCAGTTTTGCAAATGTTTCTTTGTTTGGTAGTCCAAAGATAATTCATACTCTACACAGGTGACCAATTATAGAATCTGGTAGGACCATAATTAAGGCATTTTCCTCTCCATTGAAGAAAAGATAATATCTCAATAAAGAAAAACTCATCTTATTGGAAAGTAAGTCTTTCAGATTTCTAGGTTTGAGTATTATTTGATCTGTGTAGAAATCTTACTACATGTTGGATAGAAAAATGAAGCTGTAGAAAAGATAAGATACTATGGGCTGTTTTGTATTTTCTCACTTGATCATATGTAACAGCATACTTTTAGTTACTCCTCATAGGACAGAACGTAGCAATGGCTATAATTTAAACAATAATTATGCCTACAATCTTTTAACTCTATAATAGGAAGGGACATAATACACATTTTCCAGAAAAAAAGTAACATTGAAAACTTCACTATGCTTTTAATCAATTGGGACTGAATTTAGTCTTTTTTTCTGGATTTAGTAAATAAAACTAAACTAATGTGTTACAGTAATTATATGTGATATATTTGTGGTCTGGTTCGAATATAGCACTGAACCATATTTTAGTGTTGTGGAAATAAGCCTCCTTGAACGTGAGACTTGAATATTCAATTCTACCATACACTCTCTGTGCCACGTACTAGGGAAGTGATTGGACATGTAGTTTAAACTGCAGTCATTTAAAACTGTGGATTATTTATTTATTGAAACAAATCAGCTGTAAAACTATGGTTTGATATTGATTTGTTTTATTATACTATAGTTTAAACCAGAAAAACTATAGTTTGCTAGGACTGTAAGTCATAGGCACAGAGGAAGACCCTTCTGTGAGGTTGATTGACTCAATAAAGGAGTTACAACCATTAGCTTGCAAGATCTGAGGAAGGCTGTTAATGATAGCACTTTTGGAGATTATTAATCCATAGAGTTGGTGTGAATCAGAAGTAACATGACAGAATGTAACAACAGTAGTTTAAACAAGCCATAGTTTTCCCAGTAACACAGTTTAGCTTATTCATAGTGCTAAACTATGGAAGGGTGTTGTATCTGTTAATGAGTCAAAATCATAAATGCACATAACATCTGCTATAATAGAGACAGTTGATGTAAGGAATTTGAGCAGAAGATGGGAAGAAACACTTAAGCACTAAGTCATTATTGCCATTTTTTAAAAAAATTGATAACAGCAGATCTTAAATTCAGCAGTGTGAAAGCATTCAAAGAAAAATTACAGTGGTGCCTCGCTAGACGATTGCCTCGCAGGACGAGGAATTCGCTAGACGATGGCTTTTTGCGATCGCTAATGCGCTTCGCAAAACGATGTTTCCCTATGGGCGATTTTCGCTAGACGACGAGTTTTCCCCATTGGAATGCATTGACTAGCGGTCAATAGCTGTCAGTGCATTCCAACAGGGACCCGCGCTCGCTAGACGATGTTTCCCTATGGACGATCTTCGCAAGACGACGACTTTTCCGTTGGAACGCATTGAAGAGATTTCAGTGCATTCCAATGGGGAAACGTGCTTCGCTAGATGATGTTTTCGCAAGACAGCAATTTTCGCGGAACGGATTAACATCGTCTAGCGAGGCACCACTGTAATTTCAATGCCAGGTACTTAAAATTTAAATGGTTGGGGGAAACTTCTGGGTGTCTGCCATGTAAGCAGGAGATTTCACCCTCCGGTGCCTCAGAATAATTTTCTTCAAATTGCACCCATTAAAAAGCTACAAGGACTAAGTAATAAAGATGAACTGTTGAAAATACCCCCATCCTGATAAGACCTAAAAAGTATGAAGATTTATGCTTGTTTACCTCACTGAGCGCTGTGTTTGGAAGAGAGCAGAGTGGCTGAAAGGGAGGGGTTGATTTATGGTTTTAGGTGAAGAAAGGCTGCAGCTGGCCTCCATCAGCTAATATGTTGCTCTGATTGTTGTGGAAGCAGTGCTTGATTGAAGCTGATTTAAGCCTGGAAATTTATGTTCCTTATCTCCTACGTGCATTTGAGTTGTAGAAAGTGAAACTGGCTTTTGGAAGGCTATGAATGGAGAGGTGAATTACGCTATAATATTTGGCTGAATTGAATCTTGTTAGACTGTGTCTGCCAAAGTTTTTAAGACTATCTGAGGACTGTTTACTTTACCGGAGATTGCAGTTTGATAAGCTTCCAGGAAGTGAATCTTTGAATTCTGACGTGTGAGACTGTGCCACTGACAAAGAACTAGAGTTTATTTTTTTTATTGTGAAAGGAATTAAACTGTTTGCTTCCCCCTGATGGCTGGAATGAAGAATATGGCTGTATGCCTCGGCGACAATTGAAAAGAAAGAAAAGGTGGTTTAGGAACGGAAATATTCTTCACATGGGAGTTTGAGCAGATTGGAGAGGACAAAGCCTTTTGAAGAGCAAACACTAGATAATTTTGAGAAGACTTGAAAAGGTCAACAGGCATGTGGGTGAACCAGTGGATATTGTCTATCTGGATTTTCAGAAGGTGTTTGACGCGGTCCCTCACCAAAGGCTGCTGAGAAAACCCCACAGTCAGGGGGGGCAGGTCCTCTTATGGATTGAGAATTGGTTGAGAACCAGGAAACAGAGAGTAGGTGTCAATGGGCAGTTTTCACAATGGAGAGAGGTGACAAGCGGTGTACCCCAGGGATCTGTCCTGGAACCAGTGCTTTTCAACCTGTTCATAAATGACCTGGAGACAGGGATAAGCAGTGAGGTGGCCAAGTTTGCAGATGACATTAAACTTTTCCGGGTGGTGAAGACCAGAAGGGATTGTGAAGAGCTCCAGAAGGATCTCTCCAAACTGGGAGAATGGGTGGCAAAATGGCAAAGGCATTTCAGTATAAGAAAATGTAAAGTAATGCACATTGGGGCAAAAAAATCAAAACTTTATTTATCAGCTAATGGGTTCTGAGCTGTCCATGACAGATCAGGAAAGAGATCTTGGTGTGCTGGTGGACAGCTCGATGAAAGTGTCAAGAAGGCCAATTCCATTCTAGGTATCATTAAAAAAGGGATTGAAAATAAAACAGTCAACATTATAATGCCATTGTACAGAATCCTGGTAAGGCTGCATCTGGAGTATTGCGTACAGTTCTGGTCTCTGCACCTCAAAAAAGACAGTGGAACTGGAAAAGGTGCAGAAGAGAGCAACTAAAATGATGACGGGGATGGGGCACCTCCCTTATGAAGAAAGGGTACAACATTTGGGGCTCTAGTCTAGAGGAAAGGTGCCTGAGGGGGGAAAATGACTGAGACTTATAAAATTATGCAGGGGTTGGATAAAGTGGATAGAGGGAAGCTCTTTTCCCTCTCATACAATACCAGAACTAGGGGACATCTACTCAAATTGAGTGTTGGGAAAGTGAGAACAGACCAAATAAAATATTTCTTTACCCAGTGTGTTGTTAGTCTGTGGAACTCCTTGCCACAGGATGTGGTGATGGCATGTGGCCTAGATGCCTTTAAAAGGGGATTGGACAGATTCCTGGAGGAACAGTCAATCGCAGGTTACAAGCCATGATGGGGATGTATAATCTCCAGGCTTAAAAGGAAGGTACCTCCAAATGCCAGATGCAGGGAAAGGGTATCAGGAGGCAGGTATCTAGTTGTCTCGTGAGCATCCAGAGGCATCTGGTGGGGCCACTGTGAGATACAGGAAGCTGGACTAGATGGGCCCTTGGCCTGATCCAGCAGGGCTCTTCTTATGTTCTTATGAAGTAGTGAAGAAGAACAAGGAGAAATGGCAAAAGAAGAAAAAATGATGAATGGACTTAAGAAACTTATGATAACAGCTGTTAAAGAAATGAAAGCTGATAATAAGAAAACTACCAGAGAAATGAAGAGGGACGTGGTGGCGCTGTGGGTTAAACCGCAGAAGCCTCTGTGCTGCAAGGTCAGAAGACCAGCAGTCGTAAGATCGAATCCACGCAACGGAGTGAGCTCCCGTCGCTTGTCCCAGCTCCTGCCAACCTATCAGTTCGAAAGCATGCAAATGCAAGTAGATAAATAGGTACCACCACGGTGGGAAGGTAACGGCGTTCCATGTCTAGTCGCACTGGCCACGTGACCACGAAAACTGTCTACGGACAAACACTGGCTCTACGGCTTGGAAACGGGGATGAGCACCGCGCCCTAGAGTCGGACACGACTGCACTAAATGTCAAGGGGAACCTTTACCTTTACCTATCAGAGAAATGAAGGCAGATAATGAAAAAAAAAACTCTCACAGAGTTGTGGCACAGTTAAAGAAAGAGATGGAGAAAACCACAGAAGAGCTTAAGAAAGATTTTAAACCATTGTGGTTAAGAGTTCAAAAGACTGAAAAGTTAGCGAAAATAAATGTAATACTGATCCATCAGCAGAAAGAAAGACTAGATCAAATTAATAAGAAAATTATTGACATCAGATACAGAAATTGTGGGAGGAAATTGAGAATTTGCAGATTCCCAGAGGGAACAGATTCAGGAGTACAGGAGAAGAACTTTCGAGGTGTAATTTTTGAATGGCTGAAAACAACAGTTCCAGAAGTATAATTGTGCCAGGAGGATATAGATAGAGTGCATCATACAGGGTGACATTCTGGCATATTCTCGAGGGATATTATGCCTGAGACTCACAAATATTTATAAAAATAATTGTTCATGAATTCATTGAAAAGAAAGTCTGGACAGTTAAAGTATAAAGAGGAAGCTATTCAAATCTACCAAGATCTCTGCCCTGAAACTGTACAATGGAGATGTGAAATGGCCCCCGTGAAGGTAGTGCTCATCAAGAATAGTATAAAATACTGTACAACTGTCTACATGAAGGTATTCTATAAAGGGAAGCACCATATAATAACTTCGGTGGAGCAAGGTGTGGATTTGTTGCGTCAGTGGGGCTTGCTAGATGACATCCAAACAGAGCAAGAAGCTATAAAGACAGATGGAAAGAAAGAATCAGCTACAAGTTTGGAGCAAGAAGAGGAAAAAGAAGGATGAGGAGCAGGAGGGAGCTGTTGGTGGAATGTTAGTGGAGGATGTGATCAGAGTGGTGGAGGAGAGTCCAAGGGGTCAAGCAGTTAACAAGAAGAAGAAATGAAGAGGCAGAACAGGAAGGAGGAGGAGGAGGAGGAACTAATGTATCATTTAATGTTTGATTTAGGTTGGGGGAATATTATAGATTGGTATAGTGGCAATTTTGTAACGTGTACTTTAAATAGATTTTGCAAATTAAGATGTAGGGGTGCAAAGGATATGGAGTTGAGGCATGGAGAATCAGGAAGTATAATGCTTGAAATGGTGAGTGGTTTCTCCCCCCCCCCCCCCGCAATCATGTAAGCGAGCAGTGGTCAGGGTGGTAGGACTTTGGCAGGAAGAGGGAGGAAATATAATTAAATGTGTGGGGGGGTGTCTATGTGTTAGGTTTAGATTTAGGAAAATAGTTAAAGTTTGGGGATTTGTTATTATTAATTTTTGTTTTATTGGGGTAGGTTATCACACTATGGGACCAAAAGGAGATATGATGCTGAACTGGAAAGGTTAAGAACTTGAGTGTATTAATTTTGAATGTCAAACGCCTGGGGAGTGTTTTAAAAAGGAAAAGAATTGAAGCTTTGATAAATAAAGACAAAGCAGATATTGTTTTCCTACAGGAAACACATTAAAAAAAGGAGGAGTAAATGAATTAAAATTGTCCTGGGCTGGATTTTATGAAAAATCATGTGGAAATTCAAGGTCAAGTGGGGTGGCAGCCATTATTTATAAGAAATGTGAATTTAAGTTGATTAAATTAAAGAAAGATGATAAAGAAAGATTGTTGATGTTACAAGGACAATTGAGAGGAGAAGATAATACTCTAGTTAATATATATGCACTGAATGACAATTGTTTGAATTTTTTTAATAGAGGTTTTTAAGGAATTCGAAAGCATAAGGAAAGGATATGTAATAATGGGAGGAGATTTTAATATGGTAATGGATAAATAGAAAGATAAATTAAACCCTACTAAGGATGAAAGAGAGAATAATATTACAATGTTAAATAAACAGATAAGCAAAACTGATATGAAAGATGTTTGGAGAGAATTGAAAGGAGATGAAGAGAAATTTACTTTTTATTTATCAGTGTATAAAAGTTATTCTAGGATAAATTATATATTTATATCTAATTATTTATTATCCAGAGTTTGTGAGACATATGTAGGGTTAATAAAAGTAAATAGATCATGCATTGATGAATATGGAATTTAAGGTTTCATGTGATTATAAAGAAGCTAGGAGATGGAGGATAGATACAGGTGTTTTACAACATATAGTACAGAAAATGGAGAAGGAATTGATGGAAATATGGAGCATAAATGATAGAGGGAAGTAGTAAGGAAAGCCTGATTTGGGATACCATGAAGTGCGTGGTCCAGGGTTTGAGTATTAAAGAATCTTGTAATTTAAAAAGGCAAAAAGAAAAACAAATGGTAAAGCTGGAGGCTGAAATAAGAGGGTTGGAGCTGAATTTTATAAAAGACAGATATTAAAATTTTATCAGAAATACAAGCTAAGAAAAAAAGAACTACAGGATATTGAAACAAATATTTCAGAGGAATTTAATATATATGAATTTATTACTATATTACTATGAATTTATTACTATATTATTCATATATATATTTATGTAATATATATGAATGTATTACTAAATTCAAAATATTCTCTAATTTAAATTTAGTAATAGAAATTCTAGAATGTTGGCCAGAGCAGTGCAAACAAAAAAAGCGCAGGGTGTAATTGGAATAGTTAGAGATTAAAATTGTATAAAAAAAATTAATGAAACAAAAATTGGAAGTATTTCATACATTGGTTGTTGTGGGTTTTTTGGGCTCTTTGGCCATGTTCTGAAGGTTGTTCTTCCTAACGTTTCTCCAGTCTCTGTGGCCAGCATCTACGAAACGTTAGGAAGAACAACCTTCAGAACACGGCCAAAGAGCCCGAAAAACCCACAACAACCATTAGATCCCAGCCGTGAAAGCCTTCGCGAATATATTTCATACATTCTTAATAAACTTTATAAAAGTCGTAAGCCATCAATTTAGCATATTAAAACATACATAGAAAAAAAATGAGAAATAAACTCCAAGAGAGTAAGAGAGATTTAATGGAGCAGTTAGTGGAAGAAGAAGGAATAGAAGATATTATTAATAACTTAATTATTATTAATAATAATAATAGCGAGATTTTATACTATACTATGTATTTATTTTATGTATTTTATCTTTGTATAATTGGGTCTATGACCACATAATAAAAGTTTACTTTACTTACTATTAATAACTTAAAGATAGCGAAGACACTAGGCATGGATGGATTGGAACTGGAATATTATTAAAAAATTTAAAAGGTGTTGCGATTTCTCAATACCAAAGTTGAGATTGCTATTTTATAAGATTATGAAAGGAGAAGAAATTCCAGAGTCTTGGAAGCATTCATTGATTTTATTAATTCCTAAATCTAATAAGGATTTGTCTAATCCAAGTGCTTATAGGCCTATTTCCTTAATAAACCAAGATTCCAAAGTATTTACAGCATTATTAGCGAGGAGAATTAATAATTTTATTGGTAAATATATAAAAGAGGATCAGAGTGGCTTTATGGTAGAAGACAAATGGCAGATTTCACTAGAAGAGTATTAAATATAATACATATTATTGAACGACAAAAAGTGAAGGCAGGAGTTGGATATATATATATTGGATATGTTTGATTGTGTAGAATGGCTAGCATTAAAATGTTGATAGATATATTAGGACTTGGGAATTGTTTTTAAAATGTGATAGATCAACTTTATTCCGAGAATACTGTTACAGTACTAGTAAATGATGGACTAACAGACAAAATATACCTAGGCTGAGGTACTAGACAGGGATGTCCACTTTTGCCAATATTATTTGCATTAGTTATAGAGATATTGGCAAACACTGTTAGAGAAGATAGAGCAATAAAAGGTATAGGTAGCGAAGACAAAATTAAGATTACTTTATTTGTGGATGACACATTATTAACAATACAAGACCCATTGAGGGTTATGGATCCGGTTAAACTACATCTGAAAGAATTTGAGGTGACAGGACTACAGATAAATTGGCAAAAGTCAGAGATGATGTTGTTTAATTATGTTAAAGATGAGGAAGAAAGAATTAGAAGGAAATTTGAGATTAAAATATGTAAGAGTATAAAGTACTTAGGTATAAATATTACAAAAAATTATTATATATTTTTAAAAATTTTTGATAAAGCAAGAAGTTAAAGATAAATTAAAGGAGTTAAGAAGAATAGAATTATCATGGTTTGGAAGGATAGCAATATGCAAACTGAAAATACTACCCAAAATTAATTTTTTATTCAGGATGTTATCAATAAAGCTGTTAGAGGAAGATTTGAAACATTGGCAAAATAAAATTAAGAAGTTTTGTAATGGTGATAAAAAAGCAAGGATTAATAAAAAGTACCAGTATAAACATTAAAAACTTGGAGGATTAGGTTTACGTAATATAAAATTATATTACATAGCTAATCAAATAAGAAACATGGTGGATATTTTAACACAATCTAATAAATTAATATGGTCAAGATTGGAATTTCAAGTGGTTGAAATTTTTTTTTCAACAAAATAATATTGAAAATATTTTTTTCAACAAAATAATATTGTAAAGAAGATTGAAAATCCCATTTTTAAAAACATGATACAAATCTGGAATAGACATAGAAAACTATTTATCCCATCAATTTCCCCACTACACCCTGTAACGGAGTTAGAGAAATTCCCAGGGAATTTGAAAGGAAGTTTAGAAAATATATTAAGGAGCGAGCAAACAGGTTATTAGAATAAAAGACTGGATGGCGAGGATGGGTACTAAAGAGCAAATAACAGAAGTGGTAGGAAGGGAAGAGTTGTTATGGCTTAATGTAATCCAATTCGAGTGTTGGACTAGATAATGGGTAAGAAGAAATGGTAAATGCAGGGAGCTTACAAAATTTGAAGAAATTGTATTACAGATTGAAAAGGATGTAAAAGAATGAGGGGGATGCTAAGTACAATTTATAAAATATTAACAGAAGTAGAGGATCAAGATGGGGCTTTAAACGTGCTATGGGAAACAGATTTTGGAGAGGAAATATGTACTGAGAAGTGGAAGAATTTATGGAATAAAATAATTTTAAAATGTATGTCTGTAAGAATAAAAAAATTATAAATTGGTTTGGAGATGGTACTTAACACCCGCGAAATTGAATTATATGGATAAAAAAATACTCCAAAATATTTTGGAGATGTAAGCAAGAAGTGGGAACCTACTTCAATATGTAGTGTGAATGAGAATATATAATTAAAATTTCGAAGTTGGTTTTCAAAGAAATAAGTGAACTATTAGATTTAAATCTAACAATATGTCAAAAAAATAGCACTTTTACTGATATTTGAGAGGGAACAATGGAAGTCGACAAAGAAAGAACTGATTATAAATTTAATAACAGCAGCTAAATTAATAATAGCAAAGAATTGGAAGGTTAAGTGTGATCTCCAACAAAATGAACGGTATAAAGAAGTGTGGAATATAGCTATTAATGATAAATTAACATATGAAATTAGAGTAAGAAAAGGAATGTTAATTAAGAATGAGTTTGGTTATATATGGGAAGAATTTATCAATTTTGTATGAACAAAGGGGAAGGATTGTGTACCTTCAAAATAGTCAATGTGTTTTTGGAAGGGGAATGGGGCTCCATAAGAATAGATTATCTCCATTGGTCCCAGTGAAGGGGAGCACAATAAGTGTATATGTAGATTTTGTTGTTGTTTTATTTTTTATGTTTATTAATAAATATATATATTTAAAAAATTAAATGACTGTAAATGTCTTCTTATATCCAGTTGCTGATCCACTGGATTGGATAAGGAAATATGTCTTTGGATCTTGGCATTTTGACTAGCTTATTTATCTGGAAATTTTTCCTGACAATGGAAAAAATATTTCAGTACACTAATAATTACAGTGAAAGAGATCCAGATAAACACTTTTGTGTGCTGCACAGCTTTCCTGTCCTCTTCCCACTGCAGACTGCTCACGACCACCCTATTTTGTGAAAAGCTGCCCTTGAGTCAGGGGAACATCTGGAATAGCACTGATATTGCACTAAATAATGCAGCAGAAGAACAAAACCAGAAGACCATCTTGTACAAGTGACAGTGCCCCCCACCCATACAGAATACTTTGGGATCAAAACAAGTTTTCTAATTTTCCATGTGGTGAATACCTAAAAACTATATCACATTTAATTCAGTCAGGCTACAGGGCACTTAACAGACTTTAAAACATAAATTATTATTCTATTTAAACAAAAACATTTATTAGAAGCTTAGAAAATAATATGGGAAGCAAGTAGCACTGTTAGTCTATTGCATAGAACAGTCTTGTGGCAACTATGTCAAATACATTTGATAGATTACCTTGTAGTACATGACGGCTGATTCCAAATAGAACATAGTAGACTTGAAAATAAAATAAAAATTACTTTGAGAGGTTATTTGTATTAGCAGACGAAAAGGGAATTATGGGCATATTTTCTATTTGTGTGCATAAATGTCAAACAATTTTTTTAATGCTTTACCACTGGTGAAGTACTCTACTTCACAGTACAATAAGTATTCTGATGCATTTTGGAGACATAAATTTGAAATTTGATATTATAAGTATAATTAAAGAATCAAATATTCTCATGCAAATATCCAAAAGTACAAGAATTTGGCCATTCTTTCTTCTTACTATAGCTCTTCAATTTGCTTCTCATGCTGCTGTGCAGAGGCCTTTGCTCTTTGTCAGTGGTTCTTTCTAGAGGGGAGTGGCACTTCTACTGCAGTCTTCGACCTGAAGATATTAGAGTCTAGAATCTTTTGGATGCAAAACATGTGCTCTATCTTTGAGCCTAAGTCCTTCCCCAATCCCTCTCATTACATATTAGTAATAATTTTCCCAGTTACACAAAATTACTGAATTGTATCACTGCTAGGCCCATAGTTAACACAGGATATCTTTGGACAAGTGCTGGGACCATGATCAGGCTGTCAGCTGGTGCCTCTGTGCAGCTATTGCTGCTCCTGTAAGCTAGCCACAAACTTCTGAGCTCAAGAGGCAAGTACGGTAGCAGGGACTCTGCCATGTGACCTAGTAGTGGCAATGAACATGAACTACATATGTGAGAATAAGTATTCAAATTGCCAGTACAGCAAACTTGGTAGTCTGCTCTATGGCACCACAACCTGCTTGCCTATGACAATGAAGGCAGAGAGAGCACCAGGTTTAGAAGCCAGGATTTGCTGTTGATGCTTCTCAGATGCACAGTGGCAGAGCTAGTGTACTAAAATTTGTGGCGGGGGGGGGGGGGTCAGGTTTTTTTTAGACAGCGTCTGGCTGTCTAACCCCCCCACGAATTGACGAATAAATTCGTGCTTTGTCGGTTCATGGGGGGAGCTTCGTGCTTCGTCAACTTTGACGGATTACGAAGCAGGACGATTCGCCAAAATGATGAGTCGTCCCCATCTCTACTCCTCATGCTTAGTCACACTGCTGGTGCTGTGAGCTTTTGGCAATCTGGTGGCCTAGTCACTGGCTACCATGTTGGTATGAAGCTATCAGCTGGGGCCAGCATATACCCCTGGATAGGAGGGCAGTGACTCCAAAAGACTAACTTTCTTGTTCATTCTACCCCTGTCTAAAGCTGGGCTTCTGATACAGCTTGCTGCTGATAGGTTATTAAAGAAAGAAAAAAGGCAAATTTATGAATTAATAGGAAATATATTAAGACTTCCTGACAAATATTGTATGTGGTTATTGTCTGTGTTAATGATTGTTCTAATAAAATGTTTGATTTCATGAAAAGTATTGTATTTTTTATATTACCACAAGCTCACAAGGATGTGTGTTTAAGATTGATAGGTACATTTTTCTAAGCACTGGAATGTTGTATTAAACATCTGTACTGTGTCTGTTTCAGTGTTATATCCATTGGTATTTTTGTACATTTCATTTTAAACAGCATATTTCAGGGTGATGCAAGTTCCTTCTCTCTTTTCCATTCCATTTTTACACTTTGCTTGATGAATTTTCCAGTTTTTGGAACAATCAGGTTTCAGGATATGTCAGCCTAATTCTCCCTTACAGTTGCCAGTTAGCAGAATTTGAAAAGTCATGCATGTTTTGTGGCCACATCTGCCCTTCTTTTCTTTGCCTGAAGAGGGAGAAGTAATTTAAATCTTGTTGTAGTTTTAAAAGAGGTAGTTGCTTTAGCCTGTGCAAGCATTACAACCAAAAACAAAATAAAAAATAAAAGAACAAATAAAAAGGACAAAAATGTTGTGACAGCTTAAAGACTGTTATATTTTAAGGTGAACTTCTGTGGACAAGTCCACTTCCTCAGACATAAGAGAGAGATATACTATAACATGGCAGATCTTTATACATGTATGCATGTCATCAAAATACAGAGACTGTGGTTGGTTTAAAAACTTGCAAAATGTGCAAGTTAACACTGAGGAGTTAGCTTCTGTTGATATTCAGATGCATTCAGTTGCTCACCTCTAACCAACCACAGTATTTTGATGACATGTATATATGTATAAATATCTGCCATGTTACCGTGTTTCCCCGAAAATAATACAGGGTCTTATATTAATTTTTGCTCCAAAAAATGCATTAGGGCTTATTTTCAGGGGATGTTTTATTTTTTTAATGTACAACAATCTACATTTATTCAAATACAGTCATATTATCTTCTTCTGGTTGCTGCACAATGGTGGGGTTTCACCTAACTGGGACTTATTTTTGGGATAGGGCTTATATTACGAGCATCCTGAAAAATCATACGTACTAGGGCTTATTTTCAGGTTAGGTCTTATTTTCAGGGAAACAGGGTATATCTCTCTTTTATGAGCGAGGAAGTAGATTGGTTCATGAAAGCTCACATTAAAATATAACAGTATTTATGATGTTTTTGTCATTTTTATTTGTTTGTTTATCCTTAAATCTATTTTTTATCTTCAAAGAAAAATAGCTGGACTTTTTAAAACCAGTATTCTCCCTTTGCCTATGTATCACAAATGGCTATTGATCTGAGTAGCTCTGGTGTGGAACCTGGGTAACAATTGTTGCCAGGACTGTGACCAAAATAAAGTGATTGAAGGAAAAAAAGAGGCACCATCATGTTGAAAGAACTGTAAGATTTGCAGAAATACAAGAAAGAAACTTGAGGGGACACTCTTCCCCATCCCCAGCATAGGGTTAGGGTTGTGTCAGTTGGAAAATATGGGTAGAGTCTGTCAGGATTTGTTCCTAATAAGTGAACAATGGGTTAAATTTAATATTGTAGAGTAAATGTAAATCCATCTTGAATTTATAGTGCATGTTTATTAGTTTAACTGTTTTTAAATTTCTAATGCCGCCCAGAATAGACCTTTGGTCTAGATGGGTGAGGTAGAAATCCAATAAAATAAATAAATAACTAAATAAAATGACAGCATCTTAAAAAGCAGAGACATCACCTTGCCGACAAAAGTCCGCATAGTCAAAGCTATGGTTTTTCCAGTAGCGATGTATGGAAGTGAGAGCTGGACCATAAAGAAGGCTGACCACCGAAGAATTGATGCTTTTGAATTGTGGTGCTGGAGGAGACTCTTGAGAGTCCCCTGGACTTCAAGAAGAACAAACCTATCCGTTCTGAAGGAAATCAAGCCTGAGTGCTCACTGGAAGGACAGATCCTGAAGCTGAGGCTCCAATACTTTGTCCATCTCATGAGAAGAGAAGACTCCCTGGAAAAGACCCTGATGTTGGGAAAGTGTGAAGGCAAGAGGAGAAGGGGACGACAGAGGACGAGATGGGTGGACAGTGTCATCGAAGCTACCAACATGAATTTGACCGAACTCCAGGAGGCAGTGGAAGACAGGATGGCCTGGCGTGCTCTGGTCCATGGGGTCACGAAGAGTCGGACACGACTTAACGACTAAACAACAACAAATGTAAAATGGATGACAAATGCAAAGTCATGCCTGTAAAAGTCAATGTAAAATGGATGACTGATGGCATGCAGCTGGAACAAGCTTTGGTAGTGCTGGTTAACCACGTTTAGCTGCTTTGTCTATAGTGATAGGCTGCTCTTACTATATAAGTAGAAGAGTAGGAACAGCACATTGCCACACAGTACTGAGTCTGGTGGTCTTTACTTTACTTCTTTAAATGTCTATGTTGCTCTAAGAGATTTATGCACAAGCTATGTATATAATGCCATGTATATATGTCTGATCTATGCTGATATATGAAGTCTGAATATATTATGTCATAAGTTCTTATCAAACTCTCTCGGTGTTTTTCCTAAACCCTCTGCGTCTTTATTCTGCTTATTAGAAGGGAGGATTTGAAGCTGCCTAATAAGGGACTCTGTTTAACCTGTTACCTAGGGCTCCAAGGTTTGTTTTCACCAACAGAGTGCTCTTGGAGTTTCAATATCCAAATATTCAATATCCAAATGCTGACTCCAGGCTTCTGGAGAGGCAAACGCCACATCTGTTGTTGGAGCCAACAGAGTCTTATATTCTGCTTGAAGACAGCAGCTAGCACACAGCATTCCTATTAGGAAGGATACACTGCAGCGTTTTCTTCCAGGTTTCGTTTGTTGGTTAATGCTGTTCATGTGAACAAACTGGAATTGAAAATGAATTCTGCAGCTCCTATATCAGATGAGCATGGGTGGGAATTTCAACACTGTGTATCTTACGCAGCCTGATAAATAAGACAAGGAATGAAGTGTCAAAGCATTTGCATCTGGTTAGGATTTTTAACATTTGGCCAGTGGGCACGTTCTTTTAATATTGAGAAAGCATAGATACTGTGCTTTAATTGCAGTTAAAGTGGGTATAATCAGTCACAGAATACCTAGCTCACAATACTACAAACTAGTAGGCAGAAAATAAACCTGCATAGAAACCCTCCACAAGTCACCTACAACACAGAGAGTTTGGAGACACACAGGTAGAATGCCTGCTCACTACCCTTCCAGGCTATGTGCTGGAGTTCTCTCAGTCTCTGCCCTTTCTACTATGTGCTGAATCCCACCACTCCAGCTCACTCAACCACCACCTTGATTTCCAGGTAGAAGTACTATTTTCCCTTTTTTGGTGGGGAGATGTATCTGCCATAGCCATCCACCATGTTCCCTGAGCATAACATTGTGCCCAGAAGCACTTATTGGAGCTGAAGACAACAATAGTTGCAAGCTCTAACTATGATTTGAAACAACCCCAGCTGCCAGGAAAACATAGATTTCCTTCCTTTAGGTAAAAAGAAATCAGGCACCAGTGGAAATATTTTGGGAGGGGGTCATTGTCAATTCTTTGTTACAGTTGATGGGTAGCTGTCTATATTACCCAATAAAAAGGATGACATATATGTTAATTTCCACTGTTTTGCTATTACTTATTTGATCTCCGTATTTCAGTACAGTACTGCTAATTTATATCTTTGATACAATTATGTATTCTACAGTTATACATTATCTTCTGCCTTTAGATACATTTTATTTAATTCATTTTTTCTTGCTGCTTTTAATACTAAACTTGAATAATACCAAATCTTCAACCTGTATTTGTTTCTATTTTATTAGGCTTCGAGAACAGGAAAGGAAAGAGTCAGAAGAAGCTAGTCAAAAAGAAATTGAAGAATGGGAGAGATCCCTCCTATCTCAAGCAGCACCTACACGGATGGAAAACATGTGGGAAATTCCAGCAATTGGCCATTTCCTTTGTTTAGCACAAAATATTTTAAACTTGCCTGAAATAGTTTTTTATGAGTTGGAGCGCTGCCTTTTGATGCCCCAATGTAGTGCTTTTTTGTCTAAAATAATGACTTCTTTGTTAAGCCCTCCTCATCGAAGGTCTACCTTACATCGAAGGCCAACTCTCCCTTACAGAACTTGGGAAGCAGCACTTAGACAAAAAGTACAACAGTGGTATACAGCTGTAGGGCAAACTGACAATCCTGATAGTTGTGCAGAAAAGCTTGGTCTTTGTCCTCAGTTTTTTAAAGTGCTTGGAGAAGCTAATCCTTTGGAGGAAAAACCCTTTCATGAGCTCCCATTTTGTCAAAAGGTATGGTTGCTAAAAGGCCTCTGTGACTTTGTATATGAGACCCAAAAGGATGTACAAGATGCCGTACTTGGCCAGCCGATCCATGAATGCAGGGAAGTGATTCTAGGTTATGATTACTTAGAGCATGCCTATGTTCATTTCCCACAATTCTGTGGTGCAGATGTACGGATTTACAAACAAAAGCCTTTTCATGCTCCTGATTTTCCAGTTCCTCTCATTAGGGTAAAAAGAGTACCAAGGATTAAATTAGAGAAAGTGAAATGTGAATATGTCACCAAAAGCAACGGTGGTAGTGCTAAAGATGACTTTGCATCTCAAACAAGGGTAGAACCTGGAAAACTTGGCTCAGCAAGAATCCAGTCTGAGCTCTTGAATGTTGTGGCAGAAAAAGAAATGAAATCCAGCTGTGAAGAAAAAATTCATAAGGACTGTGACTTTATAACAGACTGCTGTAAAGAAAACCTAGATAAGGCAATTGTTCCAGAAGAGCATAATGGTTTGGGGGAGCCTCTTAGCCCAGGAGAAATTCGGATTGTGGAAAATGGAGAAAAATGTGTTGAATCTTCAACAGTGAAAACAGAGACCACCCCTTTAAAGGAGAACACTCTTAAAATGTGTCTGATGAATGTGAATGGGAATCACAGTGACAGTCCAGATGTGAATTGCCACAGAGTTCCTAAAGAGGTGACCTCAGAGCATTCTATAGGAAAAAAAACACTAAAGTTTAGTAAATTGCGAGCAAAGAAGAAGAAGAAGAAGAAGAAGCTGAAAGAAATTTTGAATGAAAATCTTCAGAGAAAGCGTGAGATTCACCTCCACTCATTGAAATCTTACAAACCTGAGATACAAAATAAGTTGCTCATGATGAAAAAGAAAGCCAAACACAAGAAGCACAAATCTGGTAAGGTGATTTTAGTGGGAAATTAGTCTGAACAATTCATGTATTTATTTGCAGATCTGGTTGCCACGTACTTAAACAGCTTGTTTATTTATTTATTAATTACATTTGTGAATCTCCTTTATTTTCAGGCTGAGAGACTGGCTGGCCCAAGGTCACCCAGTGAGTTTCACAGCTCAGTCAGGACTAAAATGTGAATCTCCAGTCCAACAATGTGTCATAACTGCTACATCATATATTTGATGGTGGATTATTTAAAAGCTATTTCTGGAGCTTATGTATTTGAATTTTTCTAGCCCTGATTATATGTTGTAGCAATAGCCATTGCAAAAAGATTGGACTGCTTATAGAAGGGGGGAAAAACTGGTAGTCCTCAAGATCTGACAGTAGACTGTTACTGTGGAAGTCTTAACTTCAGATTGCACAGTGTTACTTATGGGAATCTCTGATTTCCCTACCAGGCAAATAGTATCATAGAGAAATGTGTGTTGTTTAGACTGGGAACTAATGCAGAAAGAAGATGTCAATTTAAAATGCTTGTGGATCTAGTCCACAAGCATTTTAGATTCAAAACAACACTAATACTACAGGAGATTAGCCATCTAACATACTTGGCCCTTAAAAACAAATAGTGTGCTAGATACTATATAGGACATTAATTTTTCCTCATCTTTCTCTGTTGTAGATTTCTCTTTGTCTCAGAGCCTTTGATGTGTTAAATAAACTCAGCCCATCTTGCTAAATGTAAGCATAGCTCAGCTCTTACTATTTTCCTCTGGTACCTTTTGCCTGAAGGTCTGCATGCAGCTTTAACCACCCTTGCATTTCTCTTGGTACTTTGGGGAGTACACGTTATTTTAACATAGTCTGGGCTAAATCCAACATTAGTGCTACTCAGAGTAGATCTATTGAAATCAGTAGGTGTGTAAGTTAGTTTTGATGATACATTCCATTTATTTCATTGTGCTGTCAGCAAATAGGCCTAGTATTATTTTTAGCCCTTTATCTCATTTAATTGCTTGTTTTTATGGACATCAATCTTAAATAAGGGCTTGTTTACATGGGCTCATTGAAGTGGGTTAAATAGGGTGTCTAGAGATTGAGATCCTCACATCCAAATGGCATGCTGGAACCCAAGCAACTCTTTTTGGTCCTGCTCCTTCCACTGTCAATTTCCCATATTGTGATGTAAGAAAAGAGCTACCGCATTTTCCCCTAAAATCGATAGAATAAAAATTGAGGGTCGTCTTATACACGGAAGTAAGCTGAGGCGAGAACAAAACGGCCCATACCTTGCCTCTGCAAACAGGCATCCTTCAATCATGAGGCTTAGCTGCCTCCACTCAGGAGACTTAGCTTCGTACAGTCAGGAGACTTAGCTTTGTCCAATCATGAGCCTTATGTAACTGACGTCAGCTGATGCTGAACAAACCAATTGCAACAGTGCTCAGATGCAACAGGGACTCCTAATGTCTGAGCGTTCTGAGCCCAGAGGCTAAATACAGTTAAAGTGTGATGCATAATATGACAGTACTGGTATGTAAATGTTACCTAATTACTAAATAAAAATGTGTTCTGTTCTGCATTTAAAATATTGATTTCATAATTTTGGGTTAGAAAAGTAGGGGTGTCTTATACATGGGGCATCTTATACAGTGGTGCCTCGACTTACGAACGTCCCGACTTACAACCATTTCGAGTTACGACCAGCTCCAGCCGCAAAATTTTGCTTCGACTTGCGGCCGGAGCTTCCAGTTACGATAAAAAAAGGCAGGGAAAAAGGGCGGGAAATTCAAATTGCTAACCGTTGGTAGGCGAAGAGGCTGCTTCTTTGTAGCTCTTTCACCCCAACAGTTAGAGTGATTGCGATCAGAGGAGGCTTGGGACTGCCTGGTAAGGTAAGGTGCTGCTTTTTGCTTTTTAAAAACTGTTCTGGGTGGGTTTTGCAGGGTGGGTTTGGGCTGGGAGGGTTATGTTTCTGTGCTGTGTTGTTGTTTTGTTTTTTGGTGATTTTTTTTTGCAGCCCCAGCGTGGGGCTTGCTCCGTTGTTTATTTTTGGTTTGTTTTTGTTTTTAAGCCCCAGCGCCTTCGGGGCTTGCTCCGTTGTTTATTTTTTGTTTTTGTTTTTTTGCAGCCCCAGCACCTTCCGATGGGGCTTGCTCCGTTGTTTATTTTTGGGTTTTGTTTTTGTTTTTTTAAAGCCCCAGCACCTTCGGGCTTGCTCCGTTTATTTTTGGGTTGTTTTTTTTTGTTTGTTTGTTTTTTTGTTTGTTTGTTGTTGTTTTTTGCAGCCCCAGCTCTTTCCTATGGGGCTTGCAGTGTTTTATTTTTAGGGGTTGTTTTTTTTTGCAGCCGGAACGGGTTAATCGCATTCCAATGCATCTCAATGGGAAATGGTGCTTCGACTTACAACCATTTCGAGTTACGTCCATCTTCTGGAACGGATTATGGTCGTAAGTCGAGGCACCACTGTACATGGAAAAATATGGCACTTCACAATATTGGCAAATTAAAAACTCTGCTCTGTGGAGGGACAGAAGAAGTTTTTTTTAAAAAAAAACTAGGCTGTATTAGGTAAAGGTAAAGGTTCCCCTTGACAATTTGTCCAGTCGTCTCTGACTCTAGGGAGTGGTGCTCATCCCCGTTTCCAAGCCATAGAGCCAGCGTTTGTCCGAATACAGTTTCCGTGGTCACGTGGCCAGTGCGACTAGACACGGAACGCCCTTACCTTCCCACTGTAGTGGTACCTATTTATCTACTTGCATTTTACATGCTTTCAAACTGCTAGGTTGGCAGGAGGCTGTATTAGAGCAGTACTAATGCAATGTGTCTTTTACTTTAAAAATTTAAAATAGAAAATGTTATCCCAGAAGTGGGAGAAGATAGGAGGGGCAACAGTGGTGGATTCAGCTGCAGGCTGACCCTTAAAACATGTCTTAGAGGGGGAAAAAAAACCTGCATTGCCACCTCCTGTCTCTTTCCACTTATGGGAGGAAATTTTCTTTTTTCTTTTTCTTTTTTAAATAATGCAGTGCATCAGTGCTGCCCTGATATAGTTCTCTGCCCCTCCAAAAAGCAGAGAAAAGAAGAGACAAGAAGAATAAGAGAGCCTAGTAAATATTCTACTTCAGAAGAGCTCCAGAAATGTTTTATGTAGAGATGGGTACTTCATATTCATAGATGAATACGAAGCCTGCCAGCACAGATGGCTGGCCCGATTACCTCCCACCTCCAGAACCTGTGCGTAGCCAGCATCATTGTCAGTGTGTCAATCACAGCAGTAGCCCGGCTGCCACGGCCACGGCTGCCTGCTCATCCGGCCACTCTGTCAAGGGGGTCAGGATGAGTCTCCCATCTCAGCCGCAGATTGGCAGGACAAACAGGGAGATGGGGCTGCAGCAGCCAGGCTACTGCTCCAATTGCCCCACTGACGATGACACTGGCCATGTGCAACGCACTGTAAGTGGACTGGCAGGCTCTGGGGGCGGGAGGTAATCGAGCTGGCCACCTGTACCAGTGGGCGTTGTATTCACCTATAAATATGAAGCACTCATCTCTGTTTAAATGTTTGTTTGTTTTTGTACCTGTTCTGTGTTTAGGAATAACGTTTAATTATTACACAGCCAGCCTTACAGTATTTAAATATTTTGTGACATTTCTCTCACACGTTGATAAAAGCCCCAAAACTAAGTCACAGCAGAATAAAGTAATGAGAATCATTTAATTTCCATTGTACTTAAAATAAGGATAGTGGCAGATATCAAGGAGAATGTATCATCATGATAATTTGTTTCCTTAAAAATATTAGCTGTATCAGTTATCTTGACATCCTTCAAACTCATATGCTGTGAGTCAGCAACACAGATTCATTTGTTAAAGTATTCTTTCCTGATATACCTATACATAATCAGTCTCTGAAAATTGAGATTCTGCACTTTCATGACACTCTAATTAATAAAATGTTTAATTTGGGATAACCTTCTGTGTACTGTGCTGCTTGGGCTAAAATCCATGAAGATCTATACTGAATAAAGATCTTGACCTAAATCCAACTTGATACTCCTGAAAGCTTGGAAATTTGGATCCCTCACTGCATCTCTTTTGGGCTGCTGAAAACATGCTCTTGAGGGTTTCCACCTCTCAGAGCAAGCTTTTGGGGTATTTGAGGTGATACAATGGACATAGGAGAACATGCCCCTACAATGCTAGATATTCCAGCACTGTATGCAACTCTTAGTCTTTAAGACACTAAAAACAAACAAACAAGAAAAACCTATTGTTTTTGCTGCAAAAAACTAACAAAGCTATCCTGGAAATTTCTTAAATCTACAGTGTTTCCAAGTTTGATTTCCTAGTTTGCATGATTTCTGTAGTACCCATTTCTATCTAAACCACTGGATAGTGTATATAATTTGTGGCGACAAAATTTTTAGATGTTCAAAATAAATTTAAGGCAGATGTGTGGGTGTATGAGTGTATGTGTGTGTTCACTTAAACATTAAAAAATTCTACTTGGGAAAAATCCTGAAATTACTTATACATTGATAACTCATGTTCCCAAAATAGCCGAAGGGGGGGGGGGGTATGATACCTTTGTTTGAAGGATGATTGTTCAGAAGATTGGTTACACTGACCTCTACTACTTTCAGCACGCACAATTTTATTCATCATTCTCTGTTGGTCAGTGACAGTAATAAAGATCAATCAATCAATCAAATCAATCAATTCATTGTTCCATTTATGGTGTAGCAGTTCTTAAATAGGACAGAGTTATAATACAGTGGCCAAAATCTTGTTGAGTGGAGTCCACCTGTAGAGTGGGAATGACTTCATTGGTAGTGGCAAATTGTCTCTGATTAAAGGCTTTGTTGTTTTTTATATTTCAGGGTACATTGTGTACTTTGTTGCATTGTGTACCAGCTATGTGTCCCCCAGAATTGCAAAAGGGGGCATTTAATCAGCAGCAGTCTGCCCGACTCATGATGTCTTTCCTATTGTGCTGACAGAGCTGTACAATAGGATTTTAGGCAGTATTCTCAATTACGAGTAATGTGTAGTGTTAAGAAATCTTTTTCCTATTTATTGAAACTGATATACTGGAATATCTTCCATCCATTTTAAATCTTAGTATATCATTTTCCTCTTATGTGTAGTAATGAAAATATAGGAATATACATGCCTTTTTGGTCATTCATTTCCTCTCTCCACTCCCACCACCAAAACAGTTGACATGTTAAGGCTAGAACAGAGTCCTTTACTGAGCTGTTTCCATTCAGAGAGTTATAAAGACGTTATTTTGTACTGCTGCAACATGTGGAGATTTCTCTGAAGTCTGTTAATACCTCTCTTTTGTATGTGAATGGGGTCTTTCTGATTACATAAGGATCAGCATGTGGGAAGTTTCCTATTAGTATATGTGTAAGAATATTTTATAATTTTGTGGGATGGGAGACTTCTGATAGGTGATCTGCATGTAGAACCTGCAAATGGCTCAGGTTTGCATGCATGTATTGTGTTACAGCAACTTTGTGGGGTGAGGTGAGGATACATGGCCGATAGAGAGAAAAGACTGTGGCAGAGCAAGAGAAGGGGTGGGCTCACTTACTTTTGGTTCTGGCTCCCACCCACAATTCAGCCCATGACAGAGAAGAGGGTAGCCAGCCTGTAGTTGAAAAGATTATGCAGGTGCCTGACCTTATCTGTAGCTGTATCCAACTGTTGATATCTTGGGTTGCAGTTCACCCTTGATCACATTGTGCTCCCCACCTGCAGAAAGGCTTTTGCATTTGTAGAGGCTCCAGTTTTGGTTTAAGCTCATATGCTATTCACAGATTTCTTCTTTCATATAGTCTACTTTGTCTGATCCCTGAGGAGATTTATGGTGGCATCCAACAATGAGAACTGAAGTACATTCTGCCTCTGTATTTAAATTTATATTGGATATAATTTTGAATATAATAAGCTGAGCAATATAGGATGGAGGAGGTTGGTATGGTACCTACTGTCACTGTACATCTGTATGGTTGGTTGCTTTTATTGAATGCTTCTTAGTTGCTCTTTTAAACCTTGATCAATCAAAGTAGGTGATTGCTTTTTGAGTAAATAAGGATTTTCCACTCCTATCAGTTGCACAAATGCAGGGGACTGGGACTATTTATCATCTTTAAAGCTTTGGGCATGGACTGCTGACAAGTAGATTGTCACAGCAGCTAGAACAAATATAGCCCACAAAGATGCTCTTCTAATATGTATGTATATATAATATTTTTAGAAAAAAATATTATTATGAGGGTTTTCACAGTTGACATTACCAACAATCTGCCATGTATGTAGCAGTTTGGTGGACTGTTGCAAATGTAGGGCATCTAGAAGAAGGATTGCTTTCATTTTTTTCTGTGGGTGTGAATAAAGGGGTATATACAAATACTACAGTAAATTGTGGGCCAAATTTTACACAAATACATGAATACTACGACTGGGTTATTCGCCTGAAGTTGCCAAAAAGATACTTAGTTACTGTGGTTTTGAAACACTTTATTATTTGCATATCTTAGTATTTCTGTTTAGATATATGCATTTTTATTCCCTTCAAGGAAAGAAATCCATTTCTAAAAAAGCAATTACCAAGAAAAGGAAATCTGCTATAAAGCCTACTGTCCCAGAATTTCAGGTAAACACCTATTTAGTTCCAATTTGCTTAATCCTAAATGATTCAATAACTATTACCTCATGCAATACTGAGCTGAAAACCACAAAAATGAGGAGAATGTCTTGGATTCCCCACATACACACACATATGACCAATGAATAGCTATAAGATTGCCGCATATTGACTTTGTGAACAGTGTCAGCAGTAAAGCATGTGAGGATTTGTTCTGGCATAATAATGAAAAGAATCAGAGAACCATGTAATATGTTTATGAACTAGCATTTTTCTGGTATTTACTTTCTCCCTGAAAGTAATATTTAAATGAAATAATAATAATCATGTTCCATTAAGTCAGTTCTGACTAATGGAGACCCTTTTCAGGTTTTCCACGTAGACTCAGAAGTGGTTTGCCATTGTCTTCTTTTGGGTGTGCCTTGGGACTGTGCAGCTTGCCCATGACTACACAAGTTGTCTTCTTTTGGGATGCACAGTGGGGAATCAAACTCCCAACCTCTGGCTTTGCAGCCAGATTACTAAACCACAGAGTTATCTAGCCAGCCACCTTTGAATTCTGAGGAAAATCTAACAGAGATTGAAATTTGAAAAGAGGAATGCTACAAAAGCAACACTTTCTCACTGAAATTAGCAAATCAAATTCCAAATCTTTTCCCCTGTCATTTTTACCTATTTATTGACCAAAAGTAATAGCACATAACTTCCTTAATATGTCAATAGTGGGTTTGGAGTATCTGAAGATACATTAGAATTCTGGATGAAATATGCATGAGAGTAACCAGTTTCTATAGTTAAGTGTTAAAGATTGTTGCCAAATGTTGTAATAAATATATTTTTAGGATTAAAGGGCTGAGACAATATGTGTTAGGCTGATTTAGAATTCTATATTTTCTCTTTCTCTCTTTCTTATTAGCTTATTTGCACTAATCTTGATGAACTCAGGGAATTAATTGGAAAAATTGAAAATGAACTCAAAGATGTGGAGAACATTAAAAAGAAATCGGTATGTGTTTTAAATTTTATTTTGCTTTTGTTTAATGTAAACAAAAAGTTCTACAACAGTTTTGCAACTGTCTGTCACTGGTATTATCTGTCTTATGAGTAGCAGTATGAATTCTGAAAACATCTAAAAAATTCCCCATGACCTTCCTCCTTCTTGACCTTCAGTTATTAACTTCTAAGATGGAAATCACTTGTGTATCAGTGTTTGGGCATTACCTCTATGGCTTTTTCAGGGAAATTGAACTTAATGTGTGACTAACATCATAAACAAGCATACAATTTGTCCTTTCCATTCCATTTTCATTGCCTTTTGTGTGTGTCCCTTTCTTCCATGATTTATCAAATCCATTGAATTTAAACTGTAAACCTACTGGACAGGGATCTTACTACTTCTATACTGTGTCTCACACACTGTAGATACTCTGATGGAGCTTTTCCTCAAGTAAATATGCACAGAATTGCAGTCCATCTGTAGCATAATATTTTTTTAAGTAGTTGGACATCTAGTCATATAGCATCTGTTTTCTCTTTATGGAAAAATATTAGGCTGGCTTATTCCATTAAATATTTGCTGATAAAAGCCCTATATTTTCCATCCTTAATCATTCATATAAGCTTCAATCCTTGTTTTTCTTGTTTTATTGCTGTAGATCTGGTAGTTCTGGTCATTTCGACTTTATTAGTTTTCTGCAGGGGTTAATTTTTTTTAGAAATTTAGGGGGAGAAATGAAAATTAACTAGGCTGCAGTCTTGTACTGACTTAAGTAGGTTAAGCCATACTGAATTCATACAACCTTATTTCCTAGTGGACGTGTATATAGGATCATGCTGTTAAATATTTAATTTACTATTTAAACCTACATGTAGGTTAAGGCCATATAGGCTATTCCCACATGCAGCCCTGTAATGACATATTTGGGGTGGTGATGTGTTAGCAGCTTTAAAGGTATCAATAGACCAGAAATAAGTGTACAAAACATATTCAGTATATAGAACATATTCCATGAAGGGTAACAAAAATAGAGAAAAACTGGTTCAAATGTGAATGCTTATAAATTAATACTAATATATATACTGTATATGAATATCTCCTTAAAAGTAAATATAGAGAGAAGAACACAATTCAAAATGATTGATTCTGAAGTCATAAATAGTTGGATAAATTATACCATTTAAAATATATAATGTAAAAAAATCAGGCTACCAAAGCAACAACAACAACAACAAAAACACCTCAACAATTGGTCAGTTGCTTCATACATGGTACTGAATTCTATGAGATTCTCTCCTACATGAGGCTAGGTTGACCCTTCTGGCAGGTCAGGCCAAAACCTTCCTTTTTAAACTTGCAGGGCATGAGTTTTTAGTAAGGAATGCAGCATATTTTTTTACTGTGTGTTTTCGTTTATTTTAACCTTGTTAAACTGTATTTTAACTGTATTTTAACATTAATATTTTAATTTATTATTATTGTAAACATGTAATTTTTTTAGGTGCTGTAGGTAGCTTTGAACCTCTTCACTGGGAAAAAGGCATAAAATAAAATAAAAATCCCTTCCTGCTAAATTCTGTATACTATTACATATTTGGATTCATTCCAAGTTTCCATTGCTGTTTTTTCCTCTATTTCATTCCATTTTTGTTGTAAGAAACTTTTACGAAAAACTTCCTTTGTTTTCGCAGTGCCTTGTGATCTTGAATTTTTGTTTAGGTCTTCCAGCTCTTTGGAGATTTGGAGGGAGTGGGGAGAATCTCTGATTTTAAAAGAATCTGGTAGTCCTTATATGTGACACTCTTCACTCAAGAAGCTATTTCTTGTATGAAATCTATAGACTGCTTGGCAGGTTTCATGACCACCATAAACTCTTCTGTGAAAAAGATAAGTCTCCTCCTGGGCAAAAACAATATCTCTAGAAAATATAATAGTATTGCTTTCAGGTGCTTATTTGGGACAGCAGCCATCTCTAAATCACCCAGTGAATGGATCTTTTAGGGATGCTTTTTAAAAAAAAGTTGTTGTCTAAATCCCTGCAGCTTTCAGTTTTGTACTTCATCCTGCCTTTTTTCAGTGTCATAAACACTCTTCACAACTTGCAATAATTTAATAATTGTGTTCTTATTTGGGAAAAGAGGAATAAGCCCATTCAATAAACATTGTTTCTGCAGTTGAAACGCTCCCAGAATCATTTCACGTGGTACAAATCCAGGTGGGCATTTGCTGGTTGGCTTGCTTACTCCTTTATCTCTTTTGTAGCTTAGCCAATAAAATAAGAAGGGAGTATAATTTGTGGAAAAAATAACAACATTATGTAAGAAACAATAGATATTATCATTATTATAACTATTAACATTATGGTTATTGTGTTTTATTTTTTAAATTGATATTGGGAGCCCTATGAGAACTGCATTTAAATGAATAACTCAACACCCCTGTGGGGAAAGGGAAGGGAGTCTGCATGGTGGACAATCTGCCATTTCAAAACTCTACTGGAAACTGAGCAGAGTGAAGGATGGTAGGTCAAAGTAAAGAGTAACGCTCCAGGGCTCTACCTATTTGGAGTTATATTACAAAATGTTGCTGAATTGTTTGTATCCAAAGCCTTCCTCGGTTTGCCCTGAATATCTCAGTATTCCCCAGTGGCAAAACCTGTAGACAGTGGCATAGCATTGGTGTGTGTGTGTAGAGGGGTGGTTGCCCCAGGGCACAACCTTGTTAGGGGCACAACCTCTGCCCTTTCACGCCCCCACACTCCTTCTTGCGCTGGGCTTGCCCAAATAGCTCTGTCCCTCCATCCTCTCTCTCTCTCTCTCTCTCTCTCTCCCACCGCTGCCCCCCCACCTCCCTGCCTGCCAAGGCTGTCTGGCAAGCAGGGTGAACCAGCCAGCCCAGCATAAGTACAGCGCAGGGCAATGATGGGGAGTAGACCACCCCTATCAAGGAGAGTATGCTGGTAGCCTCTGTCCGACCAGGGCTGGTGTAGGGGGTGTGGCTGCTGCTGCTGCTGGGCAGCTGGAGCCATGCAGGCCGGGCTGGGGGCACCAGGGGTCCAGGCACCACTGTGCCTCTTCCTGGCCACCATTGGGCTTCTGTCAGTACTGAGCCTGGCCAGCAGCATCTTCCTGCTGGGCTAGTGGCAAGAGCAGAGCACGGCCATGCGGATGCTGCAGGAAGCTGCAGTGTAGCAGCAAGAGCTGAAGGCATAGTGGGCCCCCTCTGGCTGAGTCCAGTGTGAGGTAGGCGAGGAGGAGCTGGGGAAGAGGGAGGAAGAAGAAATGATGATGGATGAGGAAGAGGGTGCCTTGGGGGCACTCCTATCAGGAATGGAGGGAGGAGGAGAGGATGCGGGTCCATGGGTTAGGGGCGTAATACTTTCCCGGGTGCTAGCAAGCCATGCTACGCCACTGCCTGTAGAAATACATGTGCAAGAGGATGGCTTTTAAGTGTAAAAAAAGTGTCAGTAATTGTCTTGGGGTACAATGCTGTGTCTGCAGCCTTCAGTCCTCTTGAAGCTGCTTTCTAAGTAAGTCATTAGACCTATACAGAGCCTAAAAGACTACTTTGTCCAAGGTAGATCCACTCATAATTAATGTTAATTGACCATTTCTCAGGTCTTTTTTCTTCACAAGCTATTTAAAATTATTTTTACATATGCTTTATATGCCTGAAGTTGTAACCTTTCATATATATTTATGCATGGGTAACGTGGTTAGTCCAGTGTGACTGAATGCAGAACTTAAGTTTACAGGTAGGAAAGTTAAGCACTCTGCTTTAGCTGAAAAGATGAGTTACTCCAATAACTTTTTCTTCCATTTTAATTTTCAGCATAAAGATTGATTAATGTGAAACCTCAGACTAGGTGTTTCCCTGAAAGAAAATTAATTAGTTAAAGTATTAATAAATGTGGCATTTTTATATTTACAGGGAAGGTGGTATCAGCGAAAACAAGCTGTAAAAGAACTACACTGTACACTAATACGACTGCTAAACGAATTGTTACCATGGGAACCAAAACTATTGAAGGCTTTTCAAAGAAACAGGTAATTAGCTGGATTCTTCTGAATAATGTGAAATATAAGAACTCAGCACTAGTTATTTTACTTTGTAGTTGCTAATCTGGTAGGGATGAAAAGCCTGACTTTCCACAAGTTTATAGTGAATGCTGTAAATTTGTGATTAGATCTCCCTTCTAGTAAGAATTACTCATTATTACTGATTACAATTCTTACTTCTGATGTTCTGTTGAAGGTCTCGATTAAAAAAAGACTATGATGACTTCAAAAGGCAACCGGATCATGATAAATTTACTAGAGAACAGTGGACTAATGAGGATAGTGAAATACATACTGGCAAAGAGGTTTCCAGTTCATTAGCCAGTGAACCTTCAGAGCACACAGAATTTCTGAAAAGGGATTGCACAAACTCGGGTAGGTGCTTTTAGGAGTCATTGTGAATTCCTAGAATTGTTACATCAGTTCTATGTGTGGTTTTTTAGTTCAGTCACCTCAGAAGTTTGAATAGCAAAAGCTTTAGTGTAATTATTGCCACTTTAGGGATGGTCATTTGTTTTGCATGATCTCAGCCATTTCTCTTGTTCCTACATGTCATGGAAAGGATAGCAGTACATAGACACGATAAAAGGTGTATACACTTGTGCTTAGTGTTGAGAAGGTGCACATGAAGGAGGTTTTCTCCTTCTTCCAGAATATCAGAAGGGTTCTTCTATATAGCCTTGATGATGGGAAACCAAGAATAGAAATAGGATTTCCAGATTTCTAGGACTTCTAGTTTCAGAATTCATTTAACATCTCCCAGGCAGAATCCTGGGACTGGGAAGAGAGAAACCAGAAGACAAAAGAGATGCCTCCCTACCTCAGTTTTCTGCTTCACTTCATATATTTCAACTGGGAAGATGAAGGGAATGCCCACTGAATCTCACTGCTTCCTGGGAGTTACCCCAGTGATCAATGGGAAGAGTAGTTCAGTAAGAAGCTCCCACTATAGAATCTAATGGGTAGGGAGGCCTCTTTTGCCATGGAGCACTGTGATGACTTCTAGGAGGGAAGCAGAAAATATAGGGAAGCATCTCTTTTGCCTTCTAGTTTCTCCTCTCTCAGTTCCAGAATTCTGCCTGGGGGATTTTGGATGAATTTGGGGTCTGGAAGTCCAGAATAGAGAAAATCCAGAATAGAGAAAAGGAAATGATTTTTTTTCCACAAAGCAAACAGTTAAAACTGTGAAATTTGCTGCCACAATATATAATGATGTCCACTGACTTCGGCAGATCTGAAAAGGGTATAGGATATATTTGTGAACATTGGGAGTGTCTTTGGCTATCAATCATGACAGATAGCATGCTCCCTCTAGTATTAGGCTCTAGAATGGTCTAATAAATTTATTAAAATGTTTAAATTTTTCTTGTTGAAACATTTTTCTTTGCTTTGTTTCCCTAGAGGACATGAAATTATCAGAAATGGATCTTGCTGCAGGAAAATCCAGACCACTAAGAAAAGAACTGAATTGTAAAGAAATTCAAAAGACAGTGCCTAGATCTCTTAAACGCCAGTTGAAGCAAGACAGTCACCTGGATGACAGCACAAATGACTTTTCACCAAGAAAAAAGCTGAGATTAAGCACAAGTGATTCTCTAATCCATGGTACAGACAATGACCTGTCAATTGATGGTTGCTTGGATAAGAAAATAGAATCCTCACTTTCAGAACCATTGGATATGACAGACTCTCCAACATCAACATCAAATTTAGTAAAAGGGACCAAACCCATCCAGGCCTTGCTTGCTAAGAATACTGGGAACAAAGTGACCTTAACAAGTCAGCTGTCACCCACTGCAGGTAAAAACATTTTGACATCTGAAAAGCTGATAATGTCAACTATGGGCACATCCCCAGTCAAACCTATGTTGCCCAGCCAGACCAGCTCAAAGAGTCCTTTACAAGTATTATATAAAATTCCAGGTGGCCACTGTGTGCCAATAGACCTGCATAACAATTCAGTGAAGATTCAGATGCAGCCTATGACTGACTGTAAATTCTCAGAGAAAAACATTGGAGAAAAGATCATGCAGCAAGTCCTTATTTTGCCTAAAAATTTTCTTATTCATCACAAAGAGAATAAAAGTGCAGCAAAAGAAACACCACTGTTGCAGCAAAAAACTACTGAACAGCATTGCATCTCGCTGCCACAGCCAACAGCTTTCGACACTACTCTAACACCTGCTCTTCCAATTTCAACTGCAAATGCTGCTACTGCATTTTTGCCTGGCCCAAACTTTAGAAAGAATAATACACATTTGCCACAAGGAGCTAATGTAGTGAACAGATTTTCAGCATTGCCCTCTATAACCTCCACAAGTAATGTGCTGACATCAGTCGTGAAAACAAGCGAAAGTGAGACCACTAAAACTAAGACAGTAGTTTTGGCTGCATCTTCTCCCGTTGCTTCACCCACTTTTTCCTCAACTGTTCAGACTTTGACAACAACACTACCACAGAGTGTTTCTGCATGCACCAGCAGTTCGTCCCTAAGACTAGCATCTCCACAAAAAAGTATTGATATGGGTGAAGCTAAGCAAGAACTGAAAACCATCTGTATCAGAGATTCACAGTCTATTCTTGTTACAACGCGAGGTGGGAACACAGGAATTGTTAAGGTGCAGACAAATGCAGACCAGGTTTCCCCTTGTAGCTTGTCTCCAAGTTCTGTTTTTACATATGCACCTCAGCTTCAGGCATTTTTAGTGCCCAAATCCACACCACTGTCAACCTCTACTGTTTCAACTGTAACAACCACCATACCTTGTTCCCCAACACTTATCCAATCCTCTTCCACAACCTCTGCTTCCATTTCAACTGTTCCTCCTTGTATAAATCAAACAGCAGGGAAAAATATGACACTTGCATTTGGACAGCAGATGTCACACATTGGTAGTAACATGGGTCATGGAGTGCAAAAAAATGTACATGTGTCCTCCCCTACCTTCCTGTCTCCCGTAGCCTCCAACATTGTCATGCCACCATCAAACAGCTCTGGTAATGCAATTAGCATTTCTTCAGGAACCGTTGGGCAGAATACAACATGTACTACACACAGTTCTTTTACTAATCAGCAGATCAGTATAAGTAGTACAAAATGTCCTGCTTCACAACCTGAATCCATGCCTATAACCACTGGAAGTGTGATGAGTGGTGCACAGATTCAAAAACTTATGTTGGTCACAAATCCCCCCCTTCTTCCTGCCTGTGGAACTACAGGAGTCAACCTAATCCCTGCTCCAGCATCCACTGGCACTACTGCACAGAAACTGGTTTTCATTAATACTCCGCTTGGCAGTATTCAAACAAACACTAATTTAACTGCAGAATCATTTAAACAGACTTTCCCTCCTGTGGGTAAAGCGTATATTAAAAGCACAGAGCAGCCTCAGTTAGTCCTCATTCCATCTACTGTGGGAGCATCCATTAAAGTAAATACATCACCAACTGTTTCTCAAATAAAAGATGTAAAAATAGGACTTAACATTGGTCAGGCCATTATAAATAGCACAGGTAATGCTCAGAGTGTTCCACCAATTAACATTATGCAGTCTACATCTTCAAAAGATACAGAAGATAAAAATAGCCAGGATTTATTTGTGCCATTGTCAACAAGTGGTGCTTTGGTTCCTGTTTGTTCAAGTTTGTCCTGTCAGAGTACTGCACCTGACAAAGAATCTCCATATGTTGTAACAAGAGCATTAAATATATCTACAGTACCAGCAAACACACATTTAGATTCTACTTCTGTGCCATTAAGTGGGAGTACTACTGGAACAAGGCCTACCACCTTGAGTGGTGGAATAGATACATCAGCAAAAATAGCGCCCATTTTAACAACTCGATTGCGCACTTCTAGTGTTGGAAATACTGTGGCTATATCAACTGTGAAAACCGGGCATCTTGCCTCATCAGTTCTGATTTCAACTACTCAACCAGCAGTTTGTCATCCGAGTTTCTCATCTAGTTTCCAGCTACCAGTTACAGTTGCCTTGCCTGGGCTGTTGAATGGTGCACCTAAAATGGTACACACAGTCCCTCAGTTGCCAGCAGTTTCACCTCCTGCACAATGTATGGCCCTTTCAAAAGGTCAGCAACCTACACTTGTCCAATTTCAGTCACCAGGAATTCCAGCTGCAGTACCAATAAATGGAAGTGCTCAAAAACCTCAAACAGTGTTGCCCCCTAATGCTCCAAATACAGGCAAAGTAATTGGTTTTCCTAATATAGTTCCCCTGCCTTGCCAACTTCTGCCTCCTAATTTTGTAAAGCCTGTTCCTGTTTTCACTTGTACTCCTGGTGCTTCTACCACTCAAACTGCCCCGGCTTCGTCACCAGTAGCTGGTAATATAGGAGGACAATTGAATGAGCCTTGTATTCAACAGAAAATAATTATTAACACTTGTTCGCCTTTGGCACCTGGAACTCAGATAATGATCAGTGGAACCCGTTTCATTGTTCCACCTCAGGGCCTTGGAGCTGGCAGCCATATTCTTCTCATCTCAACCAATCCCAAAGCTGGACCTGTTTTAACTGTTAGTAATGGAAATGGGTTTCAAGGTTTATCCCATGCTTCTTCCTCTCCCCAGAAGACCACAGAAGTGTTGAGTAATGTGTCAAGTTGGCAACCATCAAAACAACCTTTGAAAAGCTTTACCAAAATTGTAAACTCCCTTGGCACTGCAAACCCTCTGCCTATTGTACATGCAACACCACAGATAATGAACAATGCTGCAAAACCAAGCACTCCATCTTTTGCAACAACACTGTCTACATCTTTGGTAAAAGTCACCCCATCAACTAGTGTAGCTAAAACATCTTTGGCTGATACAACTCATGCTAGTGACTCGCAGCTACAAAACAATACCTCTGTATTGCAGCTAGATACTTCTATCAAAAAATTGATGGTCAGCCCAGAAGGAGCTATTTTGAATGCTATAAAGACTTCATCATCAAAATCTTCCTCTATGCCTTCATCCTTCTCTCCAGACATAATTTCTACAACCAGAAATCCTGCTGTTGTCTTCCCTAGTTTTCTAAATTCCAGCATAGGTGTACCTGACACAGCTGCCTCTTGAATTTAAAGTAAATGAGCTGTTAAAATGTTGGAACATTATTTCATACATGGAAGTAATTTATAATTGTTATAAAAATTAGTGTGCTATTTGCAAATACACATGGGGCTGAGGTACATGAATCCAAGATACATGGTAACCATTTGGAGCAGGTGGAAGTCGCCAGGCAAAGGTCAGCGCTGTTTTGCGTACTGCTGGGAACTCATGGGTTGAATGGAGACAGGATTCTGCATATCACTTGGCTGGTTTGCTGTTACCTGGAAGCTTCTACATGTTAAAATTTCAAAACATCTATCATATGCCCATGGTTGGGGGCTTTGGTGTGTGAATAAGGTTATAGTTGACCTTTTAAAAAAAGCTTCCTATTAGATTGCAGGAGTTTTCAGGTTTCCCTTTTTTTTAATTGTAGAGAAAAAAACTCTTAAAATAATTTTCAGAGCTGTGCATTCAAGTTTTTTTTTTAAATTTAAATGGTCATAGAAGGCCACCTGTTGAGACATGTTGTACAAAACAATGTTGATTCTTGGTTAGCACATTTACAAGAAAATGCTTTTCACAATTTAAATACTTTCCCCATCTCATTTATAAACGGTACAGTACACTTTTGTTTTGCAAATTTAGCTTTGTTTCTGTTTTTTTAAAAGAACACAACATATTTATGCATTGTAAAAATGCAGTCTGCTATGTAAAAATGTACATATCCCTGATTCCCTAACCATATGTACTAAAATATGTGTAAAAAGAACTACTCTGTCTTATTTATGATTTGTTTACATAATGTATAGTTTTTTAAGTATTTTAGTAATTTTGGACAAGTGTACTGTTTAGCAATAATGCAGAAGAATCTGCATGTAATAATAAACAAAGTTGATGTATTTTTGCTTGATGATAGTGTCACTGTGGAAAATGATACTTGATATCATAAGGTTATGTATGTATGTGCATTAAGAAATTTAAGGTGTTGGGGTTTTCAGAATTGTTGTAAGCCCAAACACACTTACTGCAACACAAATTTCATTAAAACTAGTGGGATTTACTGTCAAGTAAATGTGCCTACAGTTATAATTTTCCCAGCCTTTAGTTTTTCTCTCTGCAGTTTTCCTTTGCATCATTTTTAACTTCTACCGTCACTGCCAAAGTTTATATTATTGTGGCTCTCAGAGTTAGATATTTTGTCCTTTTTCACAATTTTGAGGGCCTGCACTTCATAGCATGAGGAAACGCAAGGAAAAGAATTGGGTTATCAAATGGCTATGTTATAATGGAGAAAATGTTGTGCCTAAATTCAACAATCTTAATATAAGGTCTGGTTAAGCAGCAGGCATAGGAACTTTTCTCCATAAATATTCAATTTAAAATACGGATTTATTTTCACTGTGAACCTGGGTTAATACAATTGACTTAAAACAATTTAGAAAGATAAAAACCCAAGTAATTATTACTCATGCTTCACTTAATAATACAATTTGGGCAGGCTTTTAAAAAATCTTTGCAGGGTAAATTATCCTTGGCAAAATTTAACCGGGAGTTTCATCTAGAGCAGTGGCTCCCAACCTTGGATAACTCAAGTGTTGTTGAATTGCAGCTCCCAGAAACCCTGGCCAGCACAGCTAGTGGTGGAGGTTTCTAAGACTTACAGTCCAAGAACTCCTGGGTTATCAAAGATTGGGAACCACTGAACTAGAGCATTCTAAACTGTTTTAGTCGATTAACTCTCCAATGCTATATTAAACAATGGACAGTAGCCAGAATTTCTTTTGGGGATTCTTGTTATAGTAGGTGATTGTCAGTAAATGTTTCCTGTTGTTGAACTTTATTAAAGATGACAAATTCTGGAGAATATTTAGGATTTTATAGTGTGTTTTCCCCAGAAAAGTCGTGTGACAGAAATACTTAAATGGTTTCATTTTGGGGTGGGATGTTGAGAATTGGAGCTGCTACTAAGAGGGAAATGTGAGCTCAAATCTAGGAGAATTTCCTGGATACGCTTCTGACTACTACTCTCAACTCTCTCAGTTGCTGGAGAACAAACAAAGTACTGTCTCTCTTTTCTTGAAATAAGAGATAAAAACGATACAATATTCACATAACTCTGGCTTCTTGGAAAACTTGGAAATCAGTACCTTTCTCTTAACTGTAGTATAGTGGCAACAGAACTGGATGTCCACAACCAAAGAGCTATTAACTATTCCTACATCATTCTATAGTGAGTTTCCTTTTTAAAAGAAAGTGGCTATTTAGTAGGTGAAATAATTTGTTAGAAAATCCTTACCAAATTAATGTTTCAAATTTCTTCTCCGAGCTGTTTACTGTGTATTCCCATCTGCTGCTGCTTCAGCGCTTTTGCTTCTTAAAAACTCAGGATATTTTAGCAGGGTGACTCACTGTGCCATGAGGTCTATTATGTTTGCCTGACGGGCACACACTTTGGATTTGGGTGATTCTACAACCAAATTGTGCTCATTTAGACAGATTCAGGAGATGTTCAAATCAAAGTGGAACTTTGTAGCTGGTTGAATCTGAAGATTTGTTAGCAATTTATGTTCAGAGAAAGACAGTGCATCTTCAAAAAGTATAATTCATTTCTCCTTAAGTTCTCCATATAAGTTGAGGCAGGGGAACATAGAGGCCTCCAAATCTTGTTGGACAGTAACGCAGGACATCTTTGGCTTGATGGCCGTGGACGTATGAGGGTTGTAGTCCAAGAGCGTTTGAACAACCATGTATTCCCATCAAGGAAAACATTGGGGTGGCGGGATATGTAGTTTTGTGACCAGTAAGTAAGGTAAAGGTAAAGGTAAAGGTTCCCCTTGACATTTAGTCCAGTCGTGTCCGACTCTAGGGGGCAGTGCTCATCCCCGTTTCCAGGCCGTAGAGCCAGCGTTTGTCCATAGACAGTTTCCGTGGTCACGTGGCCAGCGCGACTAGACACGGAACACCGTTGCCTTCCCACCGTGGTGGTACCTATTTATCTACTCGCATTTTTACATGCTTTTGAACTGCTAGGTTGGCAGAAGCTGGGACAAGCGATGGGAGCTCACTCTGTTGCGTGGATTCAATCTTACGACTGCTGGTCTTCCGACCTTGCAGCACAGAGGCTTCTGCAGTTTAACCTGCAGCGCCACCAGCTCAAGCTTATAATTACATACAGTGGTGCCTCGCTAGACGATGTTAATCCGTTCCACGAGGATCGCTGTCTAGCAAAAACATCGTCTAGCGAAGCACGTTTTCCCATTGGAATGCATTGAAATCGCTTCAATGCGTTCCAAGGGAAAACGCAGTCGTCTAGCGAAAATTTCCCATAGGGAAACATCGTCTAGCGAGTGCGGGTCCCCATACGAATGCACTGACAGCTGCACTGACAGCTTTTCACCACTAGTCGGCGCACTCCTATGGGGAAACCTCATTGTCTAGTGAAAATCGCCATAGGGAAACATCGTTTTGCGAAGCGCAGTAGCGCTCGCAAAAAGGCATCGTCTAGCGATTTCCTCGTCCTGCGAGGCAATCGTCTAGCGAGGCACCACTGTATAGACATTTTTCCAGTGTATGTCAATCCCAAAATCTTGGGGGAAGGATGTTCAAATCATATATCACAGAACTAACACAGGATTCAATGTTTTTTGCAGTTCTCCTTCCAAAAAGCATAAATATTTTGACAATCTGTGGAACCTGAAAGGGTGTAGAATTTACTGCCTGCCTGGAAAATGCTTGATGTGTAAATCTTCTCTCTGTTACTGTGCTCCCTGTCAATCCTGGTCCTATGGTATATTCTGCAATTACAACGATGAGTGTAAAACAGAGCAAAACAAAGTCTTCAGCTATTTTTCTTTCATCAGAACTCTCAAACCTCCACACTTCTTGTTTTGAAATTTTTCAGGGTTCTTTTCTAGCCATGTCGACTTGGCAGCCATTTTTATCCAAACTGCCCCCACGGTCAGGGAGGGGAATAAGAGTATGGAAACGATTTCCCCCAGATTTAAAACGTCTACACTGAACTGTGCAATTACCTTTATGAAATTCATTATTCCATTCGATATGTCATTTTCATGAAAAATGTCCCCCCAAAAAACAAGGAAGAAAAGGGCATTCTTTTTTTAAACCCTCGAACTATAAAGGCTGCTCTTGGTCAAAACTCCTTACAGGAAGAAACTTGCTTTATTTTGACATTTGGCTTTCTTTCCTTTGAACAATCTCTACAAATTTCATTCTATTAAGAAACAAAGTTATTGATAGTCTTTTCTTTTTAAAAAGCCTCACAAATTTCAAGAAGATTGATTATTGTTCTTCAGTATTTATTATTCTTAGCAGGTTCCTTGTGTATAATTTCTCATAATCTATTTCATGCAGAATGAATTCTAAAAAACTACATCAAAGATACAAAAAGCTGTGATATAAACATTTGAATACATCTCATGCGATAGGGATTTTCTTTAAAGAACAGTGGTTTCTGGAACCATTTATAATAGCGTGATCCTTCTCCCACATACATACACACATTACTGCTAGAAATTAAAGACAGTGCATGTAATTAAGTCACACTTGATATTCTTATTTCATGGTGCATAAGGGGGTGGCAGTGGGTTGGTGGAGATCTTTTCATAGGCTGGTGGAGCCTCAGGTACCTGGATTAATGAAAGTTGAATGAGAGGGAAATCAATCACTTGCATGAAAACCATAATAAGCTTTGTAGCTACCTATGCTAATACATACGATTTTTATAATCGCACATTATGTTTAAAAGCAACATTACATTCAACGGGATTCTCCCAGGCCAGAAACAAATAAAATTTCAACTTTACAATTAAACTGACATAAAAAGTAAAGAATATTTGATTAATCTATGACATTGACTAGAATCCTATTAGTGTCTGCATGAGTTTTCCGTAACTTCCTGTGGCTAATGGACGAGGTGCTGGGGCATAGCTTGTTTGTGCAACTGGGCACACATGATTGAGATGCACCCATGCACATTGTCAATCAGCTACAACAAGTTATGTCCCCAACTTTATGCAGACAGCATTACAATTCTGGTCATTGTATTTCCTTCAGTATTATACAGCTACTGTTGGGCAGAACCAATTGATGAGCATTTACAGTCAACCCTCGACTTACGAACGGCCCTAGTTACGAACATTTCGACTTACAAACCGCTCTGATAGAAAAATATAGCCTCGACTTGCGAACTTTGCTTCGAGTTACGAACCGGGAAAAAAACGCGCGGGAGGCAGGGAAAGTGCGAAATTTGAACTTTCAAGGTGTTCTGTTGAAAAGGTGTCTGTTCCCTCCTTCCCTCCCTCTTTTCTTTCCTTTTTTTTAACCTAAGTCATCTTAGGTTAAAATGAAAAAAATTCTGCCCCTAGTGGTAGGAACGGATTAACCGGCTTTGCATTAGTTCCTATGGGAACTAATGCTTCGACTTACAAACCGCCCCTCGACCTAAGAACCAAAAACAGCCGGAACGGATTAATTGGTTTTCAATGCATTCCTATGGGAAATGCTGATTCGACTTACGAACTTTTCGACTTAAGAACGTCCTTCCGGAACGGATTAAGTTCGTAAGTCGAGGGTTGACTGTATAGCTTTGAGACACCTTAATATTTTTGGTGTGTATTACATTAATAAAAGGGTAGCATACCAACGAAATAACTTCATGTTAAAACATGCTGGGACATAGAATATGCTGATGTGGAATGTGCAAAGGGTAATGTGCATATCACAAATATGTATAGTGACACATCCAACAGTATGTCATACACAAATATAGTGCAGCAGCAACTCTACTTCCCCTTTCTTATAAAAGAGTAGTCCGTGATCTGAGCAGGGCTGCGCCTCACCCCAGAATGGTGGGGTGAGGCACCTTCTGCTAAGACCACAAGCTGCCAGTGCTTATAATGCATACTGCAAGCTGCTCACTTACTCCAGCATCAGTCACTTCTCATTTTGGGTGCAGAGCACAGATCCCATGGAGGCTTCAGTCTGCCAAGACTTCAGATATGCTTCGCACCCTCTCTTAAAATGACAGGTTTTAAACTGGGAACTTTGAAATATCACAACTTTGGAAATGCTTAACAGATGTTTTGATTTTCAGCACATTTAAAAGCCCTCCTTGAATTATTAGTGATTTTGCTGAACATAATCCAAACTGACTCAATATTAACATATATTCCAGAAAAGCATGAAAACATAATTTGTCCTGCAAAGCAAACTTTGAAAACAGTTTAATTCAGGTGTCTTATCTGAGTGTTTTCTGGAATTTGATCACACGATAGATCTATATGCTGAATTTCTTACAGAAGAAAACAAATTATCTTAGCTGTTTTATAACGAATGAAATGTCCAGGCGTTACAGTATCATGGTTATATTTTTCGAACTACTCTTACAGCTCTGTTGGCCATCAGAAGTGCATTCTTCAGCAGAAGTGCACTCTCTAGCAATTGTGGAAAGGTGTGCTACATGTAACAAGGAGTCATCTTCTTACCACAGGGTGACAGTTGCTGTTATCCTCCTGCAAGGGAAATCTGGAGCCCAGTAAAGCACTCTTGCCTTCTGCGGTCTTCATAGTAACCATTCCAAAGTTCTTACTCTACAGAATTGTGAGAACAGGTAGGGAAAAAAGAGGGATGAGACATCTGAATACAATTTGCTGCAGTCATTAATGTGGCCCCCATGTTTTTGAAGTTCATGAGTGTTTTGAAGTGGATGGCCAAAAAAGGGCTGCAGGGTTGAAAGATACACCTGAACTGCATGCTAACAAACTCGGGCACACAATCAAGCTGTTGCATGACTGCAGAATGTGTGGGCATGATAATAATATAATATTTATTTATATTGTGCTCTAGACCTCTCTCTCTCTGTGTGTGTGTGTGTGTGTGTGCCTAGGGGCTGGTGCTCATCCCCGTTTGTAAGCCGAAGAGCCAGAATTTGTCCATGGACGCTTTCTGTGGTCACATGGCCAATATAACTAGACATGGAATGCCATTATCTTCCTACTGAAGTGGTACCTATTCATCTACTCGCCTTTACATGCTTTCGAACTGCTAGTTTGCCAGGAGCTGGGACAAGCAATGGGAGCTCACCTTGTAGCATGGATTCGAACTGCTGACCTTTCAATCAACAGCCCAGTGGTTTAACCTGCAGAGCCACCCATGTCCTTTTATCTTCAAATTATGCAGTGATCAAAAAGAATTAACCAACTGCTCTAAACCAGCTAAAAAACAACACCACTCTCTCTATACCCAGCAATTGTGGCTCAAAGTTGAGTTCAAACCTCATCTAAACTTGTCCAATGTTCCTTACAACGGTGCTGGGGGAGAGAATTTCACAGCTTTGGAGTCAAGTGGGGAAATGCCTGACACTGGAATTTGCTACCTTAGTCCAAGGAACTGACAAAAGTCTGGAATCTGCAGACCAAGCCCTCTTAAGGGAAATATGCCATGACACCAGCTCTACTAAATAATCAGAACAGGAAAAATGTAGAGCTTTAAAAGGATTTCAAAATACGTCCTTGACCTTTGCATTCCTTACATCCTTCACCTCATCATGAAGGATGCTCTTGGGGGCAATGAGATGTTGTCTAGCCCCTCCAATGCCCTCAGAAATCTTTTGGAAAGGTTCAAGGAAGTATATCAAATAAAACAAAGAAACAATAAAAGCCAAGAGACTAAATCTGACATGCTTGCACAGAATAATTCAGGTACTTCTTAAAAAAACTGTAAGTCAGGAAGGTCTCAGGCACTTTCACCACAATGTCATGGCCATCATACTGCTGTGAATGAAGCAGGTCCACTTCAGGCTGTCGCAACACAGACTAGGGCAGATTGTGTCAACACACTGAAACTCCACCTGTGAGATGCAGGAGAACACGATGGAGCAGCAGTGTCCTGTCCAAGCACTGTCCCAGTTTCCCTGACCAAGCAACAGTGAGAGGCCATTTTCCCGTGGGTGGTGGCCCTCGCGCCTTTTCTTTGTGCAATTAGACACTGAGCAGCAACACAGACATTGTCAGCCAGGTGATCCTCATGCTCAGGCATTTTCAGAGGAGGACAGTTGAATTTTTAACTGCCAGGCATTTCTAGGCAGATAAACCTTTCCTGCATGATGGCAAGCAAGTGGTACGGAGGCTGAGGGACAGCTCCAAGTCTCTAGGGCATTTCTCGTGTCAGGACAAAATGTACATTCTGGCCACCATGTGTGATCCTCTCATCAAGGGTACTTTCTCCACAGAGGGATAAAGCTCCAACAAGGAGTTCTAGTCCAAACAGTGTGAGATGCTCATGCTAAGAAAAGAAAGCATCAGGAGAGAGCGCTCACTGCCACTTCTTCCCAGAGTGGTCACCTGCAGCAGCACTGGCAGCCAGGCAAAGGGTGCTCAGTAAGACCACTGAACTCCCCTTGCACCCAGAATCCATGCCAGGGTGGGCACAAGTCATGAATGCCCAGCTCCCATCAAAGGAGTGACAGAGCATGGCCTTGGCAGCAATTTTCTTTGCAGAGGATCCAATGGCAAGTGCTAATCAGGCCCTCATGTCAGGAGAGGCAGTGGGTTTCCTTGCACGGGATTCATGTAAGGCGGTGTGTGCATTCTTTAGAGGAGATGGTACCTGTGACGTTTACCCCGTGGCCCCTGCTTGTTTCATCAAACACAGAGCTCACAAAGGTATCCCAACACGCCCTTTAACACGCTGCCACCAGTTGATCTCTTTATCAACCTATATTTCCTATGAAAGACTGAGGTCCTTTCAGTACTGAACTTTTAAACAGAAACAGGTTTATTGATTACAAGTTGTTTTAGGACTAGTTCTTAAGCACATTCTTAAAGTTACACAAGGCTTCAGTATTTTACTTTAACCTCTTCTATCTTAATTAATACAGGTCACAACTCTGACTAATCACTCCTTAAACACTCTCTGCCTCAAACCCTTAAACTCTTTCTCCCAACTCTGTCTCTGACTGAACTAACTAGACTAACTAGACTCTGACTCACCCCTCCCTTCTAGCTTCTCTGACTCCGCCTCCCGACAGCTCTCATTGGTACATGCAAATACACTGCTGAATATTCATGCCAGGGGTGATCGCTACAGTACCCTCAGGAGGGCCTCTGCTGAAATTCCAGAAAAGTTCATATTATGCACATTGTTTAACAAGTGTAAATTCAAGGCTTAAGTTTATGCCAAGGCTCAGCTCCAGTAAGATTGTCATGTCCAAGTGTAACCGTAGACCATACAACTTAAGAAAACATAAAGTGTTTCTCAGCAGCTGCAGAGGTCATTTGCTTCACACATGATTAACAACTGAATGTTCTGACAGATCAGGTATTAAGAGAAAGGACCTCTCGATTAGAAAATATCAGTTCTAGCAGTTAGTGAACCTGAGGACGCTCTTCTAGAAACGAAGCCTCATTCAAGGTCTTGTAGGTCTGAGTAATGAATGTAATCATGAACTGTGTGGCAGGAAGCTGGTTTATCCTTACCATAATGCTTTTATAGCCGCTTCGTTTTTTGTAATACCACCAGCCAATGATCACTAAAATTGCAAGAACCACAACAAGAATTCCAATACCTGCAGCCCTGTTAAAAAAAAAAAAGATTTATAGGTAAACAAAAACATAAAACAACAGTTCCCATTTTTAAACACATAGGAAGAAAAGGTGACTTAATCATGACCTGTATAAAATACAATTCTGACACAGAGGACAGAATCTTCTTACTTGAACCTGCCCATATAAGTACACTGGTATAAATCTCAGCAATTAACTGCTACTAATTGAAAAGTCAGCATTTGCATTCGGTGTCACATACTAGTTGTATGACTTGGCACTTGACAATAAACGCTGACTTCTTAACGAGCTATAATTTGCCACTGAGATTTATGCTGATGGGTTTACATCACCATAATTCTTCTGTTGGATTCCAGCCAGTAAAAAGATGCTGCAATTTATGCCTACATGTTTTGTAGGAAATGCATTGGGAATGTTTAATCAGTTCAGCAGAACTCTATATATTCAGGACCAACATTGTAAAGTGTGAAGGAAGCACTTAATGAACGAGTTACATAGTAACAGATTTTTTTAAAATAACAAAACTTTATTTTAGACAATCAATCACATTACAAACAGATAATACGATTAACGATTCATCTTACTTACTAAATATTTTAACCTTCTAAACATCAGCTATTCACACCATTTAACAAAATAACAGTTAATCTCAAATCCCCATTCCATCCTAGAAAATTACTGACCAATAATCTGAGCAATCTAGATTATTTCCTAAATCTTATTTTATTTATTTATTTATTTCATTTATACCCCGCCTATCTGGTCTTGCAACCACTCTAGGTGGCTAAATCATGTGACTTCTCATTCAGTTAATTGGTGTATTTTAATGAAGGTTTCCAAGTTTTGAAAAATTGACTGTGCTTTATTTCTCCTCTGTATATTTCTGATCTGATTGGTCAATTTCCTCATCAAGAGTGTTTGAAGAATGTATTTCTTCATCAGAACTACAGGTTGATATTGAAAAATGTCTGTTCGGTATAATTAAAAAACATAAAATAATCGAAATCAATAACCCCTTTTTTAAAACTATAAAAATATTATTTTCATCTAACTCTCCATTAGGATTAGTGAGTGAAATCGATAATTTCCCTGCCAATATGAAAGTTTATTTAGAATTATTTAAGGAAAAAAAGTGATTAGATTAAAAGATTGGTTGGATAAAGTGAGATCGAAAGATCAAATGAAACAAATTCTTCAAAATAAGAATATATCATGGTTGAATTATATGCAATTAGAAAGATGGACTAATGAATGGGTAAAGAAGTACCATAAAGGTAGAGAATGTACAAAGTATGAACAATTTCTATTGTCATATGAAGATATTCAGATGAATAAGTCAGTGAAGGGTGTAGTAAGTAAAATTTCTAGACTTCTGCTAGATTTAGAAGAAGAAGAGGTTGAGAATGAAGGATTGAAGCTAGTGTGGGAACAAGACTTAGGAAAAAGAATAAATGGTGAAGAATGGATGAAGATATGGAAAATGAGGGTTTTACGATTTATGTCGGTGAGAATACAAGGAAAAAAATTAAACTAAGTTTAAGATGGTATCTGACACCGATAAAATAGAATAAAATTAACTCTAATTATCTGAATGTCTGTTGGAAATGTGAGAAGGAAATTGGTACATACTTTCATATGTGGTCGGAATGTGAAAAAGTACAAAGATTTTGGAAACTAATATTTAAGGAATTAACTGATATATGTGAAAAAGATATAGAATGTAATCCTGAGATAGCTTTGTTATCAATATTCGTAAATGTGGAATATGATATGATGACTAGAGAGTTGATTACCAATTTATTAACAGGAGCCAGATTAATAATAGCTAGGAATTGGAAATCAAAACTTGAATTTCAAATGGAAGAATGGTACAATTAAATATGGAATATTGCTATAAATGATAAATTAACTTGTAATTTAAAGGTTAAGAAAGGAGAGATAAAAAATTTTTTTATGATATATGGGGCAGATTTATTGAATATGTGCTAACAAAAGGGAAAGTTCCAAATCAGGAATCAATGCAGTTCTGGAGAAGAGGACAATAAAGGAAGAAGAATAAAGACAATGGAAGAAGAAGATTACTGCAAGAGGTCCCAACTAGGGTGGTGGGGAACACAATTGATTTGTATTTTGGTTTATGTATTTTATGTTGTAGTTTATAAACAAACAAACAAAAACATGAGCTATGCACACCATTTAACAAAAATGCAGGCAATCTCAAATCCCCATTCCATCCTAGAAAGTTACCAAACAACAATCTGAGCAATCTAGATTATTTCCTAAATCATGTGACTTCTCATTCAGTTAATTGGTGTATTTTAATAAAGGTTTCCAAGTTTTGAAAAATTGACTGTGCTTTATTTCTCCTCTGTATATTTCTGATCTTATTGGTCAATTTCTTCATCAAGAACGTTTGCCATATCCTATTAAAAAACGTCTGTAATGAAAGATCTTGGGCGTTTTTCCAGCTTTTAGCAATCTCACACCTTGCCGTCCCTATAATATTTGCAATAAAGTCTTTATTAAGTAGCTTATAATTTCCTCCTGTAAATGCTGAAGATAATACTAATGTTTCATTTGCGATTATTTTTTTGATTAGTCAGTATTTCTGTTCAATTGATTACGTCATGCCAAAATGCTTCTACTTTGGGGCAAAAAATCCACATGTGTTCCAAAGTTCCCTTTCGTCCACATTTTCTCCAACACTTATCTGATATATCCCTGTTGATTTTATGTAGCTTTGGAGGGTATAGATGCCATCTGTGAACAACTTTCAGAAACGTTTCTTTTGTTTTAGCTGATACTGATTTATATGGATATTTATTCCATATTCCTGTCCAAACCTCTTCAGGTATATTAATATTGAAATTTGTTTCCCAGGATGCTTTGGTTCCTCCGCCTTTACCATTTTCTTTCTCAATAATACATTTATATATACTGAGGTCAATTCTATCCTTTTATTTTTATCTTTTTGTATACAGTTTTGTTCAAATTTGGGGATGAGCACCGCCCCCTAGAGTCGGACACGACTGGACATTTGTCAAGGGGAACCTTTACCTTAACCTAGGGCAAGATTTTTTATATAATTGTATTGCAAAGCTCCTTATTTATTTTATTTGTAGCCAACTGATTCTTATTTGCTTTGTTTTCTCTTCTGTTTCTCTAACAACAATTGGTTCCCCTGATTCAAATAAATCCTTAATTCTATATATTCCAATTTCTTTCCAATGTTTAAATGGCACATATTTCTCATGAGATTTAAAGTTTGGGTGATCCAAAGGAGGATATAAGGGGGATATTGGGGGAACAAAAGTTTTCATAGGTTTTCGTCATATCCTTAATGTTTTAAAAATAAAAGGATTCTGTATTTGTTCTCTCTTTCTAAATAATTTTGCTGTGTAAATATACATATTTACAATATCCATTTTTTTCCACAACCCTCCATTTCAACCCAATCAGGGATTTCTTGAATTTCTTCTGTCTGTATCAATTTAGTAATTTGATTTATTTATAAAGCTTCATAATATTTTTGCAAATGTGGTATCTCTAATCCTCCTTTTGCCCCTTGTCCATATTTAACACCATTAAAAAATCTTATCTTGTTTCCCTTTCCCACAATAAACCTTTCTAAATTTCCTTGCCATTATTATTTTGTTAAATCCGGTTGTAGAGGTATGCTTTGGAATAAAAATTAAAATGTTGGTAATATTCAAGTTTTAACTAAGGCTATTCTCCCTAACATTGACAAATTCAAACTAGCCCACTTTACAATTTTTTCTTTTGTCCATTTGAATAGGATTTTATAATTTCTATAAATTAATTGATTTAATTTTTATCTTTTTTTTCTTTTTTAATAAATATTTTTATTGTGTTTTTTCTACTTTTCTATCCGTTGCAACCAGAGTGATTTATTACAATATGTTCCATTCATTTCATCTTGTCTTATACTCTCTAACATAATATTAATCTAATCCATTCTACTTAAATCGGTGTAGATTTTATCCAGGTATAAAGAGGTTCCCATTTATTATTATCCAGTCTATCATTTAGTGTATCTGTCAAAATATCAATTTCTGCTAGTTCTAATATCTTCTCAATAAATTCCTTCTTTGAATGGAGCAAGCTGCAATTATCTCTGATGGGAAGAATTTCAATGATAAAAATGATGATATTACCAAAACGTTTATTTCTTTTTCAAAATCTGCCAATACTATTAAATTTTATATACTTCAAGGATTTGGATCACCTGACAGCGAATTTTGTTTGGAAGACTAAGAAACCAAGACTAAAACTCAGGCTATTACAGGACTTGAAAGAAAGAGGGGGTTCAGGTCTACCGAACTGGCTATTATACTATAAGGCCTGTGCTATGACGTGGATAATAGAATGGGTAATTCTTGTAAATCAAAGATTATTGAAATTGGAGGGACATGATTTAAGAATGAGTTGGCATGCATATGTGTGGTATGGGAAATATAAGGAGCAATCACATTTTATGGAACACATTGTGAGAAAGGCACTATGCCTAGTGTGGCAAAAATTTCAAACACAAACTTATAAGAAAATCCCAACATGGGTAGCGCCTATAGAAGCATTTACTTTGAAAGTGTTGAATCAGAAAGGGGCGCTACTAACATATAAAGAATTACTTAACAAAGAACAAAACATAAAAATAAGCAAGAGCTAGAGGAACTAGGGGTGGCAACAGATTGGTGGTCAATGAACAAATTAGAATCGAGTTTTTGTATCGAGATACAAAATTTTTGTATCGAGATACAAAAAAGATAAAATTGTGGGCTTCTTTGAGGGTGAAGTCCAGGTGGATAAACTGTGGATCTATACTGATGAGAAAATAATTTAAAAAAATGTATACACACCTATTGGAATATGATATGGAGGATGAGAGGGTAAAGGAGATGATGATAAAATGGGCAAGTAACTTTGGTTACAATATCCATATTGATGATTGGACAATGATGTGGAAAGAATGTCATAAAATGATTTAAGCCGGTAAATTTAAGAGAAAATATCCTCAAAATGTTCTATAGATGGCACTATACCCCTGTAAGGTTGGCAAAAATGTCAGAGGGCAATAGCAATGTTTGTTGGAAGTGTAAAAAAAGTGCAGGAACTTATTATCATATGTGGTGGACATGCGAAAAAGTCAAGAGATATTGGACACAGGTGTGGGAAATAATAAAAGAAATCATTCAACAGAAATTAAATTTTAAACCTGAAATAGCAGTATTAAATATTATGTTGGAAATTACTGATAAGAAAATTAAATACTGTCTAATGTATATACTCGTAGCTGCTAGGTTACTCTGGGCCCAAAAATGGAAAAGTGAAGAAATACCTACGATGGAGGAGTTCCTAAAGAAACTGTTGGATATTGCAGAATTAGATGCACTTTCAGAAGCACTACGAGAACAACCAAGAGACTATGTAAAACAAAGTTGGAACTTAATATATGTTTGGGCCCAGAAAAAGACAAAAGTTTAGGGCAAAATGTGTTATGTCTATTACTTTTTTCAAGGCTCACCGGAAACCTGGGGAATCTGGGATCCAAAGGAGGTTGGAATCTTTGTCCTCTGAAGGGGGGAGGGGTGGGTCTATTTTGGGTGATTTTTTCTTTTTTCTTATTTTGTATTTTGTTGTAGTTTGTTTTAAAAATAAAAATTAAAAAAAAAATTAAAAAATTCCTTCTTTGTCGGCACCTTTGTAGTCTTCCACTTACTGGCATATACAATTCTAGCTGCAGTTATCAGGTGTAAGGTCAAGTAAGTTTTGTTTTTTTCGAGTGTAGCTGGTAATATATTCAATAAGAAAATTTCTGGTGTCAAAGCAATTTTAACCCCTAAACTTTTCTCTATCATTTCATGAATCATTTTCCAAAAGTCCTTGGCCCTACTGCACATCCACCACATAGGATAGAATACTTTCTTTTCACATTTCCAACACTTATTAGAAACATTTTATACATTTTTGTTAATTTCTCTGGTGTTACATATCATCTGTAAAACATTTTGTATATATTTTCTTTTAGATTTATTGATTTAATTTTTTTTGTTACCCAGATTCCTAAATATTTAAAAGTCGAATAACAGAGACACTTTTTAATAACTTGGATTTTTTAAAATTAATTTTCAAATCTGTATAATGGCTATATTCTTTTAGTATTTGCTTCAAAGATTCTATTCTTTCTAGTAGATCTTCCAAAAACAGAAGCATGTTGTCAGCATAAAGATTTATTTTGAGAATTGCTATTTTCCATTTTTCTTTGTTGGCCATATATATAACATTCAGAACTCTGCGAATAGCACCACACATTTGTCTTCCTGGCATAAAACCATACTGATCTGTATGTGACAAAGCTGCTTAATATTTGTGCCAATACTGATGAAAAAATCTTTTGATCCTGATTTTGCAACGTTATTGGTCTGTAAGACGAAGGGAGCATTGGATCTTTTTCTGATGTTAATATAGTCATTATCCTGGCTGTTTGCCATGACTCTGGTATTTCTCCCCCTTCCAAGGTTGAATTGAATAACTCTAGAAGATGTTTTATGACATATTCTTCCCAAATTTTATAAAACTCAGCTGTGAATGTCACAGACTGGTGATTTTCCTTTTTAAAGCTTTTTAATAATGTGAGGTGTGAGGTGTGCTACCCAGCACCTCACATTCATCCCCACTATCCCCAAATTGTTTGGGTTTTTGTTTGTTTGTTTGTTTTTGTAATGCTTGAATTGTTGGGGGCCTCAAACCTTTGCCTTTTGTAACAACACTACTGCTGGTAAGATTGAGGAGCAAAGGTAGGTGGCTATAATCAGCGAGTGTTTGAGAGTGAGCTTATAGTTTTGTATAGCACTCCACAATATTTCTCCCTTCCCCCATAATTTATGCACTGGATTTTTGTTCCTACTTTCCTTGCTTGTACTTTAAAAATTAAGCCAGTTTCTGTATTTATATTCCTTAGCTCTAACCATATGGCAGGATGTGTGTGTCATATACCCATAGTTCAACTATCAAAATTTTTATGAGTTATATTTTGAGCTCCCTTCAAGAAATGCTGTACTAAACGAGTTTAAAGCTGACAATATTCCAATGGTCACTAAGAGAAAGCTAGTCAAGAAAACTTCTATCCAGTCTTCCCAACCAGCACATTGGCTGAAATCCTGTTGGACTGGTATGCAAAAGGTGTAACTTTTGGAGGCAAATGGCCTCAAGTTAAGAAATTTCTATAGATGTTATCCACTGCATACCAAGTCACACAACTTGGTATGCAACAGAAAATACAGAGATTTCTTTACTTGAGGAGACTTACTTCCAAAATGTACACTTTTTGCATAGCAATGTAACAGGCTTTTAGCCACTGAGTTTCAGGGCCAAAGCTACCACTAGGTGAACTAGGCGACCACCTAGAGCGCAGACCTGAGGTGGGCGCAAAACTGACCTCAGAGGGTCGCAGAACTGACCTGAGGGGCGCAGAACTGAACTCAGAGGAGCGCAGAACTGACCTGAGAGAGGCATAGTTTTATACAGACTAGTTTCTTGAAAAAAATGCAACTGAAAATTTATTTATTTTAAAATAAATACCACAACGGTGCTATGGAATATAATTATTTATAAAGTCTTATAAATTTTTTCTATATACTGCAAACCCGGGGTCATTTCATAGAAAAAGGGCTGCTGGTACTCTAATTAGCATAACTCATTTGCATATATCACCCCTGGCATCAATGGAAGTAAGCAAAAAAAAACTGAGTAAGTAAAAATAAATAAATAAGCACTTTCAGAGTTGCCAGTACTGCATACCCTTGAGTCTCCCCCCGAGGTGACCCCTGCTGCAACCCCTATTTCTTACAAATGTCCCATTGACACCAGCCACTGTGATCTACTTCCTGGGGTTATAAGTCATCAAACAGGGCTAATGGACAGGCAGAAGTGGGGGAGAAAATTTTGGTGAAGATCCTGCAGCTTCCCTCTCTCACTTAGCTTTTGGTCTCTTTTAAACTACATTCCCCCAGTTATAACTGGAGACAGACTTCTAGTTTGGAAGGGGCTCCACCAATGCTCCCTCTAAGCCAAGTCAGTTTGTGAGCAGAAATTCTACCTTGTGATCTCTGATCTGGCAGATCTACTAATCTCATGCTTATGCCTCTTCTTAAAAAATCCCAAGGTCTGTGTGCCGGACCAACACCCCCTAGTGCAAGTTAGAGGGAACTATGGTTTCACTTTCAATGTGTCAACTCTTACACTGCAACTACAAGGTCTCTATTCAGCTGAACGTACTTGCTTGGATGGTGTTCCCAATGATATTTGGGGAAAAGTGAGTTTCTATCTTCTTTTACTCCATTTTACTTTTCAGTTACTTATGTTATCATTACATTGTATTTGGGAAATGGAACACTGGGGGAGAGTAACGCCTTCCTTATTGAAATAGCTTTGTTTGCCTGCTTGCTGAAGTTGTTGCACTTTGCTGGGTATAGGATGTGTCTATATACCTATATAAGAGGGTATAGTCATGTTCTACACCACTGTGTGGCCACTGTGTGACAGAGAGTGTTGGACTAAATGGGTCATTGGCCTGATCCAACATGGCTTCTTTTATTTTCTTATGAGGACACTTCCTACAATGGCGACCTGGTAGTCATTCCCCATAAATTTAATTATGTGATTTTTAATAATAATTTGTTCTGAATGTGTTTTTAAGTTAGAGTTTTTAAGCAGTCTTCTTTGGAGTCATGGCCATGGGCTCTGTTCTGAATTTCCTGAAAATGTGCTTGTACTCACTTATAGAATATCATCCAGGCGGGCTGCTACTCTGAAATCTGTACATTGCTCAGAAATCGAGTACTCCACCCTAAACCCAGCTTTCTCCTGGTCTTGCTTGGTTTGGACTAAGTGGGTATTGCTAACTACAATTCTGGCTTATCCCTGGACTGATCTTAAACATAAAATATTATCTTCATCCTAGGGAGAGCTATGACTGATAAAAAAAACGACCATCTGGAGCTCAGTTCCACAAACAAAAGGCAAAAAGAGCCAAGGAGCAAGCAAAGCAAGAGGGGTTCTTCCAGAAAGACCTTTGCACACAGAAAGCAGTCAAATAACTTGTTGCAACTACTACTGAGGAAGCTGTACACGGTGCTCCTTCTACAAGTGATATAAACTCTAAGAATGAACTTTCACAATTTGTAGGCATTTCAGTAAAACATACAGAAGAAAAAGAGGATTTCAAGGAAAGTGAGAGTACTGCAATGACTGCAAAAGAAGATAATGTTGTGCCCAGCTTGGATTACACTGATCCTGCTAACTGGCCTAACTACAGCAGTGATAATTTGTATAAAGGAAAAACAGTTGATGATGTTAACCAGCAGAAAATCAGGCAAGAAGAACAATATTGGCAACAAATCTTGGAACGCTTGATTGGCTGGGTCAGACTTCTTGGCATGCAAAACTTGGCATTCCGTTTAGCCCTTTTTGATCCTATCATGAATGAACATTTGTGCAGAATTAAAAATGAAGAAACAATGGTTCACTACTTAGGAAAAGATATTCAAAATGAACTTATACAATGTGATCGGGTTCGTTTGAAATTTGAGGCAGTTCCTCGCTTTTGGCGGGAAATAACGACAGAGGCTTGTCAGTCATATTTTCAACTTCGATTTTATTAACTCTTGATTTCTCAACAATTATTTCTACTGGATCAAAACATGATATGTCTGGTAACGGGCCATAATTAGGTGAGGCCAACTCTCTGGAAAAGTCCAGGTAACTCATTGGGGTGCTGGGCCAAAACGCTCGCTGTTGGTGGGTTTCCGTAGAGGGGAGCTCCTCACCGCACAGATGGTGCCGCAGCATGGGTGTCTTGCCCAGTCTCCTTATTTAGGTAATCTGTTGAATGTAGAATCAGGTCTTATTACTTTCTTGCCTCGTCCCGGGCCCCGTGGAAAGACGACGACGGTCCACTCCTGAGTCTCATACTCTGTCTCTCCTTCTCTCTTTGGCTCTGGGTCCGGCAATAAACCTCTGACCTTCAGGTTCAGAAAGTCCTTTAAGAGTCCCCGTGCTTTCTCATAATCCGTCTCCGGTTTAACTCTCCCTTCCTTCCTCTGTATTCCCTCATCTTCCAACCAGCTAACGAACCTCCTCTCCCCTTGGACATTTATACTCTCCTCCCAAACTGACAGCTTTTGCTCCTCCCCTTTGCCTTTCCTTCCTCCACTAGGCAGACTTCTACCTTCCCTTTCATCTCTTCTATTGGGGTTTCCTTTTCCATTGGCGCCTCTGCTCTACAGCTCCCTTTTTCCTCTTTAACTACTTTGACTGTTGAGGATGGCTCACTGTGCTTCAACTCTCCTTCACATACAACTTCTAGCAGGTGCTATAAAGCAGAAAATTTTAGCAGATATAAAGTCAGCCAAATACTATTCAATTATTCTGGATTGCACACCTAATGTTAGTCATACTGAACAAATGACAATGATTGTACGTTTTGTCAATGTAATCAAACCATCAGATACTGAGATGTCCAAACCTGAGGTTATGATAAAAGAACATTTCTTGGGATTTGTTCCACTAAAGGACACTACAGGTGCCTTTATGACAGAAACTCTTCTTGGACAGCTTGAGCAAATGGGATTACCAATTGAGGATCTGCATGGTCAAGGTTATGATAATGGGAGTAACATGAAAGGCAAAGAAAATGGTGTACAAAAGAGAGCCCTAGACATAAATCCACGTGCCTTTTTTGTGCTCTGCAATGCACACTCTTCAAACTTGGTAGTCAATGATGCCGCTAAATGTTGTCTGGAGTCAACAAGTTTCTTCAGTTTGATTCAACAGATCTATAATTATTTATCTGCATCAATTTGGCGTTGGCAAATTCTAACTAGCCATGTATCAAGCATAACTGTTAAGCCACTGAGTCAAACGAGATGGGAAAGTCGGATCGATGCTTTAAAACCCCTAAGATATCATCTTGGTAGTATATATGATGCTTTAATAGAGATCTTTGATGACACAAGCCTAAAGAATTTATCTGGAAATACTTCTCGAATTGAAGCTAAGGCCCTTGCTGGTGCAATTTGTAAGTTCAAATTTGTGGTATCCCTTGTTACATGGTACAACATTATTTTTGAAATTAATCCTACAAGCAAGCTGTTACAAAATAAGGAAAATTATTTAAATTCAACTACAAGCCAATTGCAAGTGACTAAGAATTACCTTGTGGGCTGTAGGTGTGATGCGGGTTTTCAACAAGTTTTGATGGATGCTACTGAGATTACAAAGGAGCTAGAAATACTACCAAACTTTGAGACAGAACAAGTTAGAAAAAGGAGAACAAAAAAGCAGTTTGAGTACGAAGCACAAAAGGAGGCACTACAAGATCCAAAGCAGAAATTCAAAATAAGTTTCTATTATGCTGTCTTAGACATGGCCATACAATCTGTTGAAGAGAGCTTCCAACAGCTACAACAATATAATTCCTTGTTTGGCTTCCTGTATGACATATACAAGATCAACAAAAAATGTACTGAAGATGTACTTAAGGCCTGCAAGAATTTGGAAAATTATTGATGCACAATGGAAACAAAGATATTGATGCTGAAGATCTGTGCTGTGAACTTATAGCAATAGCTCGAAGACTTCCAAAGTCTATGCCACCACAAGGAGTACTTATCTTCAGAGTGCAACAAAAACTCCTGGATAGTGTGCCTAATGTTTCTGCTGCTCTAAGGCTCCTTCTCACACTTCCAGTGTCAGTGGCTAGTGGTAAATGCAGTTTCTCAAAGCTCAAGCTTATAGAAACATATTTACGCTCAACAATGCTGCAAAGTAGACTAGTTGGTTTGGCAACTATATTAATTGAACATGCCGAAGCATCAGCCATTGACCTGAAGGAATCAGTGACAGAATTTGCAAAAGAAAAGGCACACAAAATGAGATTTTGATGTGGCAAAAATAGAAACATTTAAGAGACATTACAGTTCATAGGATTATTCAAAATGATTTGTGAGCTAAAACTGTTTTGTATTTGAGAAAGAAAACTGAAGACCGTTCTATTACTTGTTCTCTTCGTTTTTAAAAATAAAATTTTCACAATTTCAACTTTTGTACTTTCTGTTTTTCCAACAATTTGTCTGTTTTTGAAAATTGGTTGGGGGGGGGGGGGGCACACGTAGTTAGTCTTGTCTAGGGCGCAAAAAAGCCTGGCCCCAGCCCTGAGTTTACCGAACACTGATGAGACCTGGAGGCAGGTCTTTATGGGGACTTTGGTTCCCAACATTTAGACATATTTAGTACTGCTTTAGTACTTTAAAAAGTACCATGGTGTTTAGTATGTATCTCTCTCACACACACACACACCTCGCCTAAGACTTGGCCAGTGCACAAGCTGACCCTGCAGTTTCTCTGGTCTACTGCAAGTCACTGAGGAATCAGCATGGATTAAAATTAAGAAAAGCATTTTTGCAGCCTCTCTCACAAGTAAAAACATATGTTTGAAACTGAATTTGAATCTTTTGTCCTGAAACTTGATGCTTTGCTTACTCTTCTGCAGAAAGAGAGCTGTATCTCTTCCCTCCACCAAAGTTGCCATCGAAGTTATGATCCCCTCTGGGCATCTTATTTGAATCAGGTGACACCTAGAAAATGAACAAAGTCATGTAATGCTTTCCTGTAAGATTTTTCATACACAAGGCTTGCTTGTTAGCAACACATTCCATTAGTGAAAAGTATGGCCCTTTGTCAGGTTCCCACAGTTGCAAGTGACAACTCAGCTGATGTCTTTGGTGATGCCAATTTAGCCGAGCAGAAGCTGTTTTGCTACTACAGTAGGGCCCCTGTATCCACTGGACCAATACCCACAGTTTCACTTAACCTTGGCTGACTGATCAACTCTCATGGTACTACAGCTCCATTCCTTGGATCCAGGCCATGTTTTCAGAATGCCTGGATCAGGAGAAAAGTGGGGAAGAACTCCTCAACCTCCAGCTACGCCCAGCAGGGGACAAGATCCTACTTGTTCCTTCCCTAGATGGCGGTTGATGGCTAAAACACATGGTCTTCAGTTTCCAAATTCTGTTGTAGTACTCCAGCATTCCAAACACACTGTTTTAACACATTTGTCAGATTTTACTGTATTTTAAAGTTGTGTTTGCAAATTGTCTCATGCTGTGGGTAAGGGTAGATTGAGAAGCTTCAAAAAGAGTGAGAAAATATGTTGTGAGGATTTGATCTAAAAAGTAATCCTTCTAAATAAAGGGCAATAAGCAACTACTAGAGACTAACTCCTTTAAGATAAGTGTTCATGTTGACCTCTGAAAGGAAATATCAATAAATGAATGGACCCTCTTTCTATTTTATTTTATTTTATTTCATTTCACTTTTCAGTTTCAGGTATTTTTAAGTCTGTGTGAAGAACGTAGGTCACAGAAACCACAACATTCACTCACACATTTATTTTTGTTTTGTTTCTTGTTCTGTAGCTTGAGAAGAACCGCTATTTAACAACTAGTTTCAGCAGCAGAATCTATAGTTTATATTCATGCTAAGTTTAGTAAATGTAATGGTAAAGCATATGCTTTGTGTACAGAAGGTACCACTCCTTTCCTTTGTTCCCTTAGAAGCTCACGAGAAACTCCTGAGCAGCAAAAACAAAAATTTTAAGTAGCATGAGGAAGTTCAATTATCTTGGCGGACTGGATAGCAACAACAAATTTTGCAACTGCTACAGAGAAATAATGATTTTTATCTTCTAATAGTACAGGGACAAGGTCTTCAGAGAATGTTATTTCTAACACATCAAATAAAAATTTAATAAAATGCCCTCTTGCAATTGCATAACAAGGGCAAGAACACAGAATATGTGAAAAAGTATCTAGCCTAGTGCTGTCACATGAGCAAACTCAGAATAAGAATGTCCTCACGATCTTCCTTGCATCTCCCTTGAAAGGACAATGTTCAATCTCACATATAAAAAGGCTCTGCAGTAACGTGGAAATGTTAGACAAAAAAAATATGACAGGCCTAACTTGGGAACTTGAGGAAAGCGATGACAAACCTAGACAGCATCTTAAAAAGCAGAGACATCACCTTGCCGACAAAGGTCCACATAGTCAAAGCTATGGTTTTTCCATAGCGATGTATGGAAGTGAGAGCTGGACTATAAAGAAGGCTGACCACCAAAGAATTGATGCTTTTGAATTGTGGTGCTGGAGGAGACTCTTGAGAGTCCCCTGGACTGCAAGGAGAACAAACCTATCCACTCTGAAGGAAATCAACCCTGAGTGCTCACTGGGAGGACAGATCCTGAAGCTGAGGCTCCAATACTTTGGCCATCTCATGAGAAGAGAAGACTCCCTGGAAAAGACCCTGATGTTGGGAAAGTGTGAAGGCAAGAGGAGAAGGGGACAACAGAGGACGAGATGGTTGGACAGTGTCATCGAAGCTACCAACATGAATTTCACCCAACTCTGGGAGGCAGTGGAAGACAGGAGGGCCTGGTGTGCTCTGGTCCATGGGGTCATGAAGAGTCGGACATGACTTAACGACTAAACAACAACAAATTTGGGAACAGGGATATCAACAAAGGAGGGAGAACATACTCGTTGAGCTCTCATTTGGGTACTAGACAGATTTATTTTGTGGATCTACTTCCTTATATATAACCTTGATTCTCTTTCACCAATGTTCCTCATTAATTATTGTGATAAACAGAAGATATCACTTCAACCTATGGTGTCTCTAAAACCTGAGACCCCAGAGGGTTGCTGCTAGTGAGACGGTGCAGATGGACAGTTATTAAATAGAACAAATACTGTAATGTAGCAGAAAGAACACTGGTGGTCATTAGGCAGTTCTGCCTAAGAAATTTCACAAGCAACTACAAATCAAATTTTAAACAAGATGCAGAGGTTTTTATAGAACTTAACATTCCACCAGCAGGCTGCCTAATAACAGACACCACACCATCTGTTGGAGGGAATTGACTACTACAACTTTATTTGGTTACAGCTGAAGACAGCTTTGAACCAAGCATGGGTACAGGGTTCAGATTTGAACATAACCTGACCTGACTGCCAGCCAGCCCACTGCCTTCAAACCTCTTGCTGATGGAAAACCCTGAAATGATAGGACTGTAGGGAAACCAATGGATTTGTCCCTATACTGACTCACCACCAACGTTGTAAGAAGAATTGTTTATAAGCAATAATACCAGAAAAATAAGTTACAATCCGTACTAACACAGAAGAATGACATATTATCCCTTTCCTCCGGCAATCAACTGTACCTTTAATTCTGTTAACTGAGGAAGGGTGGGTGGGCAAAAGCCAAGCCTGAACTGGCTGTTTCAGCAGGGCAGCGGCTGAATGTATACATCTCAGGTGGACCTGAGAGAAAACTGGAGCTCTTAGGTCAGCCTGGCCATCTCTTGCCCATGTGTGAGGGAGAAGAAGTTAATGCTACATCTTAGCCTTAGATTTCAAAAAGCTAAGCTTGGGGACACATACCCTGGTGCTTTCAGACGGGCAACTCTTAGCAATACCAACCACAAGGTATTGTGCTGTGTTTCCCTGCTTAACAAGATTTTTACGTATGGAAAGGGGGGGGGGGGAGAGATGAAATAAGGGATGGGAAAACATGAGTGGACTTCTAATGGAGGATAACATATGGATCCTCCCAAGGGAAATCCATGTTTGAGGCAGGGTGATTAAGCAATGAAAGCCTCATCTGGAAGCACACTCCAGGACGGAGGTACTCTTACAGATTGGGCTATAGGTTGTCAGGCCATTGTACTGCAAAGTAAAATATACATATGAACAGTTTAAAATTCCTGGCTTATTCCCAGAAAACAAAGTGGCTCCCAAATATAAAAGAAGAAAAAGGAAACATTGCAATATACTATGTTTTATTCCCCTTAATTTTTCTTGTAAATGTAGTAAGTTTAGCTCTGCAAATAGGGTACATTACTACCTTTTATAATCTGTATATTCTGAATTCCTGCTGCTTTATAAGTGCCCATGCTTCCCCAATCACATGATCAAAACTTTCTAATGGATTTGTCTAGTTGCCATTTGTATAAATATCCAAGGAAAATTAACCATCCATGTCAAATCAAGCTGAATGGCTTGCCCTGATTCGTATGACTCTGTATAAAAATACAGATAAACATTTTGGCTGCAATGTTATCTAGTTACACCATTTAAATCTGATTAAATGCTATGGGATTTAAACAGCCTAACACAGAACAGGATCATAGCCTTTGATTTCAGCTAACCAGCAAAGTGCTAAATTCTGTTGTGAACCAAAATAAAACACAAAGCACTTTCAGTTCAGAAATACAAACCCCATTTTAAAGACACCGCCATTTAAGCAAAGTATTTCTCATTCAGATACATTTTTCAGAATTAAGAAAAGTAAAGTGCAACTTAGTGTGAAAATCAAGGTTAAAGAATTCATGACTTACCTTCTTACACTAACCCAGACTCTGTCTAAGTGGTAAGAGCTTAATGAGATTTAAAAAAAACACTTCTTTCCTCTTTTCCTATTTCCTTGTTAGCCCCAGATAGCTCTCATGATGATCACGAGTTTGAATTCCTGGCAGTCCAGTCTTTGATCATTTCACTTACAGTGAAAGTCTAAAACTTTAAAAAAAAAAGCTTCTGCTCTTTCTATTTCCACCACTTCACTCCCACTACTTAACCCTGCTTTCCCCAGTTGCTTGTGCAACTTAATGTTGTGTTTGTAGTTGATCTTGGAGAAAACGTAGGCATAAAAACCTGGGCCCTCTATGTAGTATACAGCGGATGTTGTTCAATTATTGGGCATTCATAGAAACCAAGGAAGTAGCCTTATAGTGGGACAGATCGTTGATCCTTCGAACCCTGCAATGTCAGCACTGACTTGTAGCAGCTCTGCAGGGTATCAGGCAAGATTCTTTCCCAGTACTACCTGGAGGTCCATGGTGGACTCCCCACCAAATTCTAACCAGGCCTAATCCTGTTTATTTGTCAACATCAGACAAGATCAATATAATTTCTCAATAGTACTGGAGCTCTTACACTATTCCTCTGCAGAACAAGTTTCCTTGATTTTTGCTATTGATGGGAAAAATGCAATTTCTCTACACACAGCCTAGCCTAGTGCATTAACTGAAACTTAAGGCTCTATCCTCATTCAGTGCAAGGGGATTGGTAACACCCTTGATGACATCCTATTTTAAAAACCCAGCATGGTATAGCGAATAGAGTGATGGACTAGGACTCAGGAGTCCTGCGCTTGAATCCCCACACTCAGCCACAGAAACTCACTGGGAGTGTGGAAGTGGTAAAACCACTTCTTAAATATCTCACTTACCTTCAAAACCATAGTAGAGTCACTCTAAGTCAGTTCCAACTTGACAGCACATAACAACAATGTCATGACATCACTAGTTTAAAAAACAACAATATCCCTCTTCTCCTCCATGGCTATGTCATTTTTTGCACCTTAAGAAAAGTTGAATGTAATTCACCTCTTGGTATTCAGAGCTGAAGTGCTCCCTGCTATAACACTTAGGCATGGAAAAAGCTCATCTATAGGCCTTCAAAGGGGGAAATCCACTCTGCTTTCCCTCATTTATTTGTAATCATTTTGGGAATCTTCCTCTGAATGTTTCCCAAAAGACTCCCAGTCCTCTGTGATCTAAATTACATCTCCCCTAAATATCTACAAATACAGGCAAACTGAGGGCCACATTAGACATGATGTTAAATTCATGAATACAATTAACATGCCTAGCTTTTATACTAAATTGCTGCTAGGAAGTAATCGGGATTTGGATATGGCATGCAGGGAGAGGCTAACACTTTCCACCTTTGGGGTCCTATTGAAAATCTCAGAAGCAAGAATTAACTGTGGGGATGGAAGCTTCCATGTAGCCATTTTTGAAGGGAAACAATTTTTCTCCAAAATTATTTATGAGTTGAATGGAAGGGGGTCCCAATGGCAATTATTTAAGACAAAAAGGATCAGAGAGGATAAATGCATTCACACATTTAATGTCACATCTAGTTTGGCTGTCAAAAAATAAAGGCAAAACAAGGATGGTTGCCCCTTGAGAAATTTTGAAAACAGCATTTGCCACTTTGGTGAGATTGACAAACATATACAGTTCCCCGTGTAACCCATCCATGTTAGATATAGAAGTATGAGAATTTGCCTCAGGGTCGCACAGAGAAAATATGTGCTTGAGACATAGTTCTCAAGAGTTTGCAGATAAACCAATAACAACTTTATATTGCAGTTCTGTCCTCATCCACATTCATGACTTGTGCTAATAAGGTGTGCAATTGACTTTTTTCAAAATTCAGAGGAGTGCATGTACTGTGCTGAGAGAGAAAGAGAGAAGAAAACAACGTAATTACTTATATGGCAATGTCCTATCCCTTTCTTATGACTATAATGTTTCTGCTGATTGTCAAATTGCAAGCTTACTCTTCCCCTACAACTTCATGTGTTAAAAGAATTCCTGTCACACACAGCTTGCTAAGGTGGGATGACTCATATTATGTAGTGATATTTGCACACTAGATATAAACAATCATATGGCTTTTCAGATAACGTTGTTTGTCAGTTGTATGGGTTGTCAGAGAAACATGTTGAGGATTGGCTCGCATGTGACCACTGACTAGATAGTGGCCTCATGCAAGACAAACTTATGTTTGCTGACATTTACTACCAATAGAATCTGAGCCTTTGGCCTGGTTAACAGAAGACAGTGAATCTCACAAGGTAACATGAAATTCTTTTAGGAAATAAGGAGCACAGAAATATTTTTCTGTCCATCTCTTCTGCCAGCCTTCACCAACCTGGCATCCTTCAAATGTGTGGTACCACTACTTTAGTCATTCTAGCTGGTGAAATAGGACTTATAGTCTAGCACATTAGAGGGTACTGGGTTGGGGAAGGCATGATGATATGCTTATGCACATCATCTTCTGAGATCCTTCTTTAATCCACAGGCTCTTTCTTTTGTGACATAGTGAGTTCTTCTCCACATCCCAGATCTGACATCAGCTGGATCAATGGAAGTACCTCTTTTTCTCTTCCTCTGGTCTAAACTAGAAACTCCTGTGCCATTTTATTCTTTTCTGTCCCATGCTACTAGGTTCCTTTGTGCTGGTTTAAGGCTACAGTCCTAAGCAGACTTACTAGAAATTAAGTTCTGTTGTTCGCAGTGGGACTAAAACTTTACTCAAGTATGAAACATTAAATCATATATGGCATAAAAGGTATTGGGAACAGGAACATAAACATAATCCATGCCCCTCATGTCCTCACCGGACGTGGATGTCACACAGACCTTTGCATATTTAGTGTGAAGGCACTGTGGGCATGTCAGCTGGATTTGCTTTAAGAGTTTCTGTGATCAGCAGCCCTTCCTTACCAAGACTGCTGATCATGGAAACACTGCAAGGGCCTACGCAGGTCTTCACTTTGAACACACAAAGGCCTGTGTTACGTCTGGATGGGGAGGAGCTAAGGAGAACACATGGCTTGGATGTATGTCTCTATCACCACAACCTCTTGAGCCTGAGTTAGGCTGCCTGTCTTCTTGTACCATCTTTCTTTTTATTTGCTTTACTGGACCTTTTGGTTTTCCTGCACATTTTCTTCAAATTGGCCACATTCCAGCTATTTCAGGCATGCTTAAGAGTGTGCACACATACACTTTTAAATAGAGTTTAGGATGTGGCACAAAAGAAAAGGAGCTCGTGAATTAAATATACCTATATATTTAATCCACAGGCTCCCTCTTTTATTTTGTGCTATATCCTAAACTCAATTCAAAAGCTCCCTTATCAGAGGGAGTATTAACTAGCTGTATTGGCATGCAGGGCTTCACTGGCCTATTGATTATGCTTGAGTTGTGTGAGATTGCCATAAGTATGACAATCCAACACCAGGGCAGACTGGGCAGGCAGGGGGGGAGTTGCCATTGTTTATAAGGACATATTTGAGGCTGCTAGGCTCTCTGCGGTGGCAAGCCTGGGTCTAGAGGCTGTTCACGTGTCGTTTGGGGCCAGGGGTGGCTTTGTGATTGTGCTGGCATACCGCGCTCCCCATGATCCAGCGCAGTCCCTGCCGGAGCTGGCAGATTTAGTCTCTGCGGCGCTGTTGAGGTCCCCCAGATTATTGGTTCTGGGGGACTTTAACATTCACGTGGAGGCTGAGGTTTCCGGCCCAGCTCATGAGTTCCTGGAAACCATGGCTTCCTTGGACTTGACCCAGCAAATCAACGGTTCTTCCCATGTGGGCGGCCATATGCTGGATCTGGTCTTTGGTGCCAAGCAGAGAGAGTGTGCTCCAATGGTGTCCGACTAGGTATTGGCCCCCTTGTCATGGTCGGATCACCACCTAATTAAATGCATCCTCTCAGTGGCACTTCCCTCCCGTGGGGAGCTTGGACCCATTAAGATGGTCCGCCCCTGCAGGTTACTGGATCCTGATGGATTCCAAGATATTATGCGGGGGATTCTGTCTGACTTGTTTGGCACTCCTGTCAATGCTCTGGTGGATGGCTGGTATACCGCCGCCACCAGGGCGGTCAAAATGATCGCACCTAAACGCCCTCTCTGCCGCCGAGCCCAATGAGCCCCCTGGTTTAACCAGCACCTGAGGGCCATGAACAGTAATCGGAGAAGGCTAGAGAGCATTTGGAGAAGAGCCCCGATGGAAATTAATCTAAAAGCCGCCAGGATGGCGTCTAACCTTTACCTAGCTAGGGTAAAGATTGCTAGAAGAGCATTCTTCGCTGACTGGATAAGCGAAGCTCACAACCAGTAGGTTGAACTTTTCCATATAGTACGTGATCTATCCGGAGTTGGTCACAGTGATAGGCCTCCCTCTAGTATTTCCTGTGACCAATTTTTTAAATCTAAAGTGGAGGCCATCCGCCAGGACCTTGATCCCTTTTTTACAGACAGTAGATCGAGCTGAGATGTCCAGTGCATCGTCTTGTCTGGTGAGGTTAACTTGCTTTCAACCTGTGACGTCCAATGAGGTGGACAGGATGCTTGCGCGCTGTCGTGCCACCACCTCCTCTTTAGACCCTTGTCCGGCCTGGCTCATCAAAGCAGCCAGGACGGTAACAGCAGAATGGGCCACTGCAATAATTAATGGGTATCTCCAGGAGGGCATGGTTCCCCTTGCCCTCAAGGAGACACTCATTAGGCCCATTAGAAAGAAACCTAATTTGGCGGTGGATGAAATTGGGAATTATAGGCCCGTCGCGAATGTTTCTTTCTTGAGTAAAGTGGTCGAGAGGGTGGTGGCCGATCAGCTCCAGGCACTCTTGGACGAAACTGATGCCCTTGATCCATTCCAGTCGGGCTTCAGGTCACGGCATGGTACAGAAACAGCATTGGTTGCCCTGCAGGATGACTTCCTGAGGGAGGCCGACAGGGGCAATATGTCCTTGTTGGTCCTCCTTGATATCTCAGTGGCCTTTGATACTGTCGACCACTGTATCCTCCTGGGGAGACTCTCCGAGTTGGGGATCGGTGGCCTCGCTTTGGTGTGGCTCTGTTCCTTCTTGGAGGACCGTCCCCAGAGAGTGCAGCTTGGCGAGATGACCTCCACCCCGTGGATCCTCAATTGTGGGGTTCCGCAGGAGTTGATCATCTCGCCAATGCTATTTAATATCTATATGAGGCCGCTGGGTGAGGTCATCTGGAGTTGTGGGGCCCGGTGCCATCAGTACACTGAGGACACCCAACTCTACCTCTCCTTTTTTCCAACTGCAGTGGATGCTGTTCCGACCCTTGAACGCTGCTTGGGGACCATTCTGGGGTGGATGAGGGCAAATGGACTGAGGTAGAATCCAGACAAGACGGAAATCTTGCGCGTGGGCGGCCCTGGTGTCAGTGGGTTGGGAAACTCCCTCTCCTTCGGGGGAGTGACTCTTCCCATGAAGAATGAGGTTCACAGCTTGGGCATCTGCCTGGACTCGGATCTCACCTGGAAACTCAGGTGACATCTGTAGTCCGGGCAGCCCATTTCCATCTTCGGAGGATTGCCCAGCTGCGTCCCTATCTAGACGCAGGGGCACTCACAACACTGATTCATGCACTCGTAATCTCAAGAATAGACTACTGCAGTGCTCTCTACGTGGGGCTACCCTTGAGGTTGATGCGGAGACTTCAACTGGTCCAAAATTCGGCAGCCAGATTAATAACTTGGGTGAAGAAATTCCAGCACATCTCCCTCACTCTGGCCGCCCTTCATTGGTTACCAGTTTGTTTCCACATCAACTTCAAGGTTATGATGATAACATTCAAAGCCCTAAATGGTTTAGGACCTCGGTACCTATCAGAACACCTGCTCCCAGCCAGATCTGTCTGTAATACCCGTTTTTCACAGGCAGGGCGGTTGAGGGCCTTGGCCCCGAAGGAGACCTGGATAGAAAGAACAAGAAACCGGGCCTTCTCGGCGGTCGCCCCCCCCCCCCCCCCCCCGCCTGTGGAACAACCTTCCGATTGAGATCTGCCTGGCACCCTTGCTGGATGGGTTCAAATGAGCACTGAAGACCTGGCTCGTCTGCCAGGCTTTCCCTAAGCATTAAGTTTCTGAGATCTCGGCCTCCCTTTTACCATCCTTTTTGCCATCCTTTTCATCATCCTTTTTACCACCTTCATTGCCATCTGTTTTAATTTATCCTGCTGTTATTATATTTGTTTGAATGTATGTATTATTTTATTTTTTATCATGTTTTCATATTGTGCTGTTTCTTGTTGTTAGCCGCCCAGAGTGGCCTGGTTGCCAGATGGTGCGGGGTATAAATAAATAAATAAATAAATAAATAAATAAGTAAGTAAGTAAGTAAGTAAGTAAGTAAGTAAGTGGGGAGAGGATGGAGGGATGAGGAGGACTATGTGGATCTTCACATGCAACAACCCCACTGTGTGTGGCTGTTTTGTGTGTCCTTCTGTCCAGAGCTCAAGGCAGGCAGGTCCATGCCCTTCTGGTGGCAAGTACCAGGGAGAAAGGTTATGTCCTTCATGCTACAAATTTTAGCATCCTGGGTCAAAACCTTGATTGTCCTGCTCTAGTTACAGCTCTACCCATCAGTTGCAAAAGTGGCAGAATGGCAGCTGTGTTTCCCTGTGTGCTCAGCCAAGAAGGGTGAGCATGGAGGGAAAACAATCATTCCTGAAAATCAAGGTAGGCCTGCAACTCAAAGACAAAACACACATGCCATGCAGACACAGGGCACACCAACACTTGCAGCTTGAGTTAGCAACATTTTCACCATGCCGCCAACCCATCAAACATAGAGAAATGAGCAGCCATCACAGGAACAGTTTATTCAGCCTTGGGGTACTGCCCTTTGAAAGGAAACAAACACACGTAGGAATATGTGAGCTCAAATATCAACTCTCTCCTTCCCTCCCACTCACAAATTAAGAAAAATGCATAGCCAGAGAGCAATAATATGGTGGCAGAGGTGGGCAGTCTGTGTGGTAACTGGCTGTCTGCTCTTTCCCTTCTCTTCCTCTATCTCACTTTCGTTCATCAGTCCAAAACCTTCCACAGGTACAGCTCATCCAGGAAAGTCTTATCCCTGTAAGTAAGTGATATGTTGTTAATGATATGCTCTGGTAGCAGAATGTACATGAGTGGTTCCCAACCTTGAGTAACCCAGATGTTCATGGACTGCAACTCCCAGAAGCCTTCACTATGAACTATGATGGCCAGGGTTTATGGGAGATGCAGTTCAAAAATACCCAGGTTACCCAAGGTGGGAAACCACTGTTCTATAGTATTAACCTGTATAGTCTGCTCTGTAATGGACTATCATTACAGCCTTTTTAGCTGGGCTCTAAAGATTCACCTGTTTACTTTATAACTGAATTCTCCAGTGGGATTGCAGAAAATAATGGTGTTATTTTGTTCTAATGCTGGAGAACAACAATAAATAAAATAATAAATGTTATTGTAAAACAAATATATAAACCAATACATTAAAACATTACAATGTTAAGAGCCAGCAATAAAATGTAAATGGTACAAGTTAAATCCTGGCTTTTTACCCAGGGCCTTTATAAGCCTCACCCCTTTGTAATATTATTACAAATAAGAGGTTTTTGTTTTTATATGTTCATTATTTTAATTCTGTTTATATATTCATGTTATTTTTTGGATGCAGCCCAGAGTAGTGGCTTGTCCAGTAAATAGGCAGAGTATACATCTAAATAAATCAAATAAATAAAAAAAGTAAAGGAAAAAATTAACATTACTCATTTATGTAATAGTTACAAAACAAGTTGTTATGCATGTGCTTTAAGCTGTAACCCTATGCCTGTTTTCCTCAGAATAAGCTGTATTAGAAAAGATCACCAAGTGTAAGGATGTCTCACTGGAGACCTCAAAGACCAAGATTATCCACACTCTTAAATTCCCAATCACTATGTATAGGTTTGAAAGCTGGACAGGAAAAAAAGCTGACAGCAAAACATTGATTCATTTGAAATACGGTGCTGGAAGACAGCTTTGCAAATATCCTAGACTGCCAGAAAGACAAACAAGTGGGTCCTAGAACAAATCGGCAGACATGTTGAAACTGAGGCTGCCCTACTTTGGGCACAACATGAGAATGCAAGATTCCCTGGAAAAAAAAAGCCACAATTCTGGCTTGAGTTTACAAGAGCGGAGCAGGACTGTTGGGGACAGGACATGTTGGAAATCTCTCATTCATAGGGTCACCACAAGTCAGAGGCAACTTGATGGTGTGTATCAATAACAACAAGCTGTATTAGTGGGGCTCACTTTTGAGAATATCTGTTTGGTATTGCATGGGTAGGTTGGAGTTTAATGAGAACTTTAAAAGTGCATAGGTTCTTCATCGTGGCCTCTGTGAATGCACACAATAGGGTTTTATCAGCGCCTGTGCCGGTCTCTCGGAATCTTCTAGAGCTTTTGAATAAAAGTAACAAAGTTTAAGTTGCCCCTATCGCGCATGCTCCACCCGCCTCAGCCTTCAGTTCCATTTTACCGCCTTCGCGCACTGGAACCTCTCGGTTAGAGCTCTATTCTTACAAATATTCTACTGAAAAATCGGCTTTGAAAATCGGACTGCCTACTGACTTTGAACTTACTCTGTTGCCCCTTGATCATCGGACTGTATTGACTACTCTTTGGACTTTGAATCGGCTGTGTTTTTCCCGTGCTTTCTGCGGCCGCGCGCCTTGATTGCCGCCTTCCGCTCTGGCGGACTGCCGTTCCGTTCTTCTAATCATCTCTTCCTAATTCAATTATCTCCGGAAATCATCTATATTCCTCGCTGTGAGTCTTTTTCCCTTTATTCCCTGCTTTATGTCCCGATCAGGACCATTCAGCAGATGCAAGTCGTGCTCCCGCAAGTTACCATTCTCCGACGGTCACGACTATTGCCTTTTCTGCTTGGGAGAATCTCATCGTCCCCACTCTTGCAAACATTGTAAAAGCTTCACTAAAGCTGCCCTTAAGGCTCGTGAACAACGTTTGAAGCTATTCCTCTGGGACAAAACGTTGTCAGCATCCAGACCCTCCGACATGGAAACCACTTCTAATGCATCCGCGACCCCTCGTTCTGAGGTTCGCATTGCCTCACCAACCCCAGCACCCCCATCTAAAGCTGTGGAAAAACCTCCTAAAAAGACAGCAAAAAAACTTACCTCCGCGTCGAAACTTTCGTCGACGTCGTCTTCAAAAGACCCTACAAAGCAAACGAAATCATCAAACAAGAAAGATAAAACCAAAGACCTTCGAAAACATCTCCCTCCGATCTCGACGTCGTTACCCTCCCCGATTCTGGAGGACTCGTCTAGGGATAGAGAATCCCTTTCGGAGGTCGCCGACTCCCTTCCATCTCGGCAGGCACTTGCCTCCCCTGTCGCTTCCGAGCGAACTTGTCGATCACCGACACCGAGCCGGCTAGTCCACACCGTAACTAGCCAGGCTATTGCCCCTCTAAGCCCTGTTTCGACCGGGCGGGTTTCTCCGGCACCTTCGACGCCGGTGTCTTCTTTATCGAGGGAACCTTCTCCACCCCGTAAGAAGACTTCTAAAACTAAACACGTCTTGCCTGATCGACGCAGAAAAGCTCGACAAGAGGTGATAGTCCTGCCTCGATCTTCTCGACGTCGACATAGGTCAAAATACGACGAACGAGACTATGTCGACATTGAGCATGGAAGATCTCGACGCCGACGTCGAAGGGAAGATTCGGATTCCGACTCGACGTCGAGCGGAGGCGACTATATCAGAAGGAAGAAGGTTAAATATGTATATGTTACCTCTTCTTCTTCCTCCTCCTCATCCCCTCCTCGACGTCGACACCGAAAACATGTCGACGTCGATACGGTTCGCGTTTCCAAACGTTCAGGGAAGGTCAAGGAGAAGGCTGACAAGCCTTCACGTTCGACGTCGAAGACTGCACATACAAGATCCCATTCAGCGTCGATGCCTCCCAACTCTGAATCTGAAAGCAGAAAGCGCAAAGCCGATGCACACCTACTTTCTACTGATGACGATGAGTATGTTTCCTCAGACGACTCGTACCAAGGACATGAGGCTCCCTCTGATGCATCGGGGAGAACACCTGTGGGAGGAGACCCATTAGACTCAGATGCTGGGGATCCACATCCATCCTCACCTTCTGAAGATTTCTCCTCATATGTGCAAATGATCTCGAGAATGGCAAAAACTTTGAAAATACAAACACTTGAAACACCCCCTCCATCAGATGACCTCATCTTTGGGGATATTAATCAGGAGAGGACCCCTCCACTCAGCTTGGGATTCATTTCAGCTATCATGGACATTATTAAAGAGTGCTGGGACAAACCATCTACCTCTGCTCCAGTATCCCGCAGAACAGAGAATTTGTACCGCATACATGGCGATGACACGACTTTCCTGACTAAACATCCTATACCAAATTCTTTGATTGTAGAATCTAGTTCCTCGAGACCCTCTACAAGATCACACGTCACGCCCACCAACAGAGAGGGACGTAAACTGGATGTGTTAGGAAGAAAGATCTATTCCCTCACGACCTTTTTGCTCCGTGTCACCAATTATCAAACGGCAATGGGGGCTTATCAAAGACAGCTCTGGACAAGAATACTTCCTGCACTTCAGGCAGCCCCAGATGACACCAGACAGGGCTTCTTGAACACCTATGCAGAGGCTTTGACAGTCTCTAAACACCAACGTTTGGCTGCCCGTCACTCAGCAGATGCTGCTGCTAGGACACTGATGTCTGCCGTTTCGTTGAGGCGACATGCCTGGCTTCGGTTTTCAGGGATCATAGAAGACGTGAAAACCCGTGTGGAAGACCTACCTTTTGACGCCAAGGGTCTGTTCAACGAAAAAACGGACGATAACCTTGAGAATCTGCATAAAATAAAGAAGACAGCAAAGTCATATACCATTCAACAACAACCAAAAAACAAATATCAGTGGCGTAAGCAATACCCACAACAATACCACCAACAATATCAACAACATGCTACACAATCGTACCGTCCATTCAAGAACCAGAATCAGACCAGATCCTTCCAGGCCTCTTCCTCTACTTCCACATTCCGACCACAGTCTACATCACAGCGTCGCCAGTCATACAAACCACCGACAAAGAAATCCAAACAGTACCTTTGACTTGCACCCTCCAGATCACGGCTCCATCACTCGACTCTCCCCATATCTTCACAACTGGTTAGAAATCACAAAAGATGCTTGGGTCTTAAACATTATTCAATTCGGCTACCGTCTGGAATTTACAGAATTTCCTCCTCTAGGACAAGTCAAGCTTACATCCTTCGATCCTATTCTAGAGGAAGAGATTCTCACCCTTCTACGAAAACATGCCATTCAAACAGTGCCTTTGCGGGACTTAGCAAGAGGATTCTATTCCCGATATTTCGCTGTGCCAAAAAAGGATGGTGGTATAAGGCCCATTTTAGACCTCAGGGAACTAAACAAGTACCTTCATCCTCGACGCTTCCGGATGGTCACATTGGAGACCATTCTGCACCTGCTAAAGAAAAGGGACTGGTTTGTGGTTATAGACCTCAAAGACGCTTACTTTCATGTCACCATCCACCCACAGCACAGAAAGTATCTCAGATTTGTGTTTCAAAACACCATATTCCAATTCCGTGCCCTTCCCTTCGGGCTATCAACGGCTCCGAGAACATTCACAAAGTGCATGGCACCTGTGGCAGCCTACCTTCGGCTACACAATATACAGATATTTCCTTACATAGACAACTGGCTGATAGTGTCTCCGTCAGAGCAAAGAGCTCTCCAAGACACCGAGTTCGTTCTTCACACACTGAATTGTCTGGGACTAGCGGTCAACCACAAGAAGTCCCACCTTCGACCATCGCAGGTAGTCGAATACATAGGAGGCAGGATAAATTCTCTCAAGGCAAGAATATTCCTACCCCCAGACCGTATAAGGAAAATCAAAATGGCGGTTCAATGGTTTCGACCACACTGCACCGTATCAGCAAGGCATGCCCAACATCTTTTGGGCCTGATGGCCTCTACGACATCGGCATTGGCGCATGCCCGCCTGAAAATGAGATCTCTCCAGGCATGGTTTCTGTCTCTTTTCGACCCCATTCAAGATGCTCCTCGAAAGCGCTTGTTGGTTACAGCGGAGCTGGTGAAGCAACTGCGGTGGTGAACATTCATCCCAAATCTCCTGCTAGGCAGACCTTTTCGTCCACTACAATTGACTGTTCAGGTTACCACGGACGCGAACCCCACAGGTTGGGGAGCTCACTGCGGGTCCCACCAGATTCATGCCCGGTGGTCCACTCGGGAAACACATCTACACATCAACCATCTGGAGATGCTTGCTGTGATAAAGGCGTTCAAGGCGTTCCTTCCCCTAGTGCAGGGTCGTGGTGTACAAGTGATAACGGACAACACCACGACCATGTACTACATCAACAAGCAGGGAGGGACACGCTCCATGTCCCTACCTTTTCTCTCGATACACCTATGGGAATGGTGTTACCAACACCATGTGTACCCAATTGCACTACATGTCTCCACCACAGACAACCAGCTGGCAGACAGATTGAGCCACCTTGCGACGCACACCCACGAATGGGAGCTGGACAACAAGATCTTTCATCTCCTATGCAGCAGATGGGGCACTCCGGTCATAGACATGTTTGCCTCCGAAACCAACAAGAAATGCACGACATACGCCTCCCATGCGGGGAGAGGCGCACACTCCTTGGGAGATGCTTTCATGATACCATGGGAGCAGGATCTACTCTACCTGTTCCCGCCGATACCACTCATCCAGAGGACTCTGGTCAGGGCTCGACAGATGAAGTCCAGCGCAATTTTCATTGCACCGTGGTGGCCTTGTCAGCCTTGGTTTTCAACCCTCAGGATGATGACAGTAGATGTCATGAAGCTCCCGAGCGTCCCTCATCTCCTAACCCAGGACTCAGGACAAGTCTTACATCCAGACCTCGAGTCACTACACTTGACAGCCTGGATGATAACCCATCAATCAAGGAGATTTTAGATAAGGCAAGAAAACCATCTACCAATCTCCTCTACAAGTATAAATGGAGGAATTTTCTCAAATTTGCAAAATCGAATCACTTACAGACTTGCCCTGTATCGTTATCCACCTTACTTCAATACCTTCGTTACCTGTTTGACTCTGGTTTGGCACTATCCACCCTCAAAGTTTACATTTCCGCAATCGTGTCTTTCCAACCTCGTGATTCGGACTCTGCAAGATTTTTCTCCCATCCTACCCTCAAATCTTTTCTGAGAGGTCTTTCCAACATTAGACCACCTACAAAACCTCCGATACCTCAGTGGTCTCTTCAAGTGGTCCTCCATGCGCTTACGCGCCACCCATTTGAGCCTATGGCCTCTTGTGACATTCGTCTGCTGTCATTCAAGACGTTGTTCTTAGTTGCCATTACATCGGCCAGAAGAGCAAGCGAATTAGCTGCCCTACGATCTGATCCGCCTTATCTTCAATTTTTCAAAGATAAAGTCACCTTATACCCGGACATATCTTTCCTACCTAAAGTTGTCTCTGAATTCCACCTTAATCAACCCCTTATATTGCCTACCCTGTTTACGGATCCTACATCGGATGTTGAACGCATGCTCCACTCGTTGGATGTACAAAGAGCCTTGTCATATTATGTGTCACGGACTAAAGATTTTCGTGCGGCTCGAAGACTGTTCTTATGTTTTCATGGACAATACAAAGGCTCTCCTGCTTCTTCGTCTACCCTCTCCAGATGGCTTGTCTCCACTATCTCCCTTGCCTATGAACTGCAGGGCAAAACACCTCCTGAAGGTCTCAAAGCACACTCCACCAGAGCTGTGGCAACATCTACGGCCCTGCTGCGTGGTGTCGATGTCCCAGACATCTGTAGAGCAGCTACCTGGTCCAATGTGTCTACATTTGTAACACATTACAGACTGGACCTTAGGGCTAAGAAGGAGACGAGCTTCGGGAGAGCGGTGTTGACGTCCATTCTTCAGTGACGGCCCTCCTTCCGGTAAGTGAGCTTGCTAGTCACCCTATTGTGTGCATTCACAGAGGCCACGATGAAGAAAGACAGGTTACTTACCTGTAACCATGGTTCTTCAAGTGGACCTCTGTGAATTCACACATCCTGCCCAGCCTCCCCTCTGTCCGTCACTGACTCTGTCTATGATGAGCTCAGGCTATTGTGGCGGATAAATGGAACTGAAGGCTGAGGCGGGTGGAGCATGCGCGATAGGGGCAACTTAAACTTTGTTACTTTTATTCAAAAGCTCTAGAAGATTCCGAGAGACCAGCGCAGGCGCTGATAAAACCCTATTGTGTGAATTCACAGAGGTCCACTTGAAGAACCATGGTTACAGGTAAGTAACCTGTCTATTTCATTTTTAATCCCATGTTAGCTGGCATAGAATCACACATAATTCCACCACACTGTTTCATTAAAAAATATACCAATTGAAATTTGTAGCACATAAATGCAAAGTAGAGAAAGCTTAGAGCATTTTTCTTTATACTGGAAATTAAGTGCTTGCATTATATAAAGGGAAAACATAGCAAGCACCCAGGTCAGTAGGAAGCTTTTCTGTAATTTTAGATCTAAAAACAATTCATATGTACAGTTGTAATCAAAATTATTCAACCCCCATTGCAAATCAGGTTTATTGTCAAAATTTACAGACTTTCAGCAGTTTGCAGTGAACAAATCAAACAAAACAAAATAAATAAATAGCTTAACATAACAACTGCTTCAAGTGGTTTCCCCAAATTCAACTGAAAATGCAACTTTTAATGAATTTTGCAGTCTCAGAATTATTAGTCTGTAAATTTTGACAATAAACCTGATCTGCAGTGGGAGTTGAATAATTTTGATTACAACCATATTTTCTTCCATCACAGAAAAGAATGCATAATAGCTGGAAGAAAGACAGTGCTATATAAATGAATTCTTTGTTACAGGGAATGGACTAACAGTCACATATAACCCATGTGATGTACATGCATTTTGCCATCGGCTGATTTTACTTTCATATTTCTTTAAGACTAGATGTCAAAGGTCTGTTGTTCTTGTGATTGATGAAGAAGTAATTGTCAGCAGTAACAAATGCCTTCAGAGAAGCCTGCTGCCAAAAAGAAAGATAAATAAGTGAGCAACGTGGATTTGATCCTGATCTTGCTTATACAAGACAAAGGATTGTGACTGAGAGATTGGTTACACTATGAAAATGAATAGATAGCTGGATAGGGGTTTTTGAAATTGGGTCAAAGTCATGTGATAGTCACATGGTATTTGGGTTAGTGTGTGTGTGTCCTCTTGGGAAACTTTTAATCAGTTTTTAAGCTATGTTGTATATCAGTTGAGAGGGGTACATGGACTTTTCAATTGTTGCAATTAAAGCTTTGTCTTGCAGAAGGCTGTCTACTCTCGCACTGGGCACTTGATGTTGCTGCTGTGATGTTATTTTTAATATATTTCTTATTTCTTTCAGACTGGCTTATTGCTATATCAGTATTACAGATTGAATATTTAAAAAACAGTATCCAGCGGAAGGGGAAAAGTTTTCCTTTGCAAGCCTAGAAGCTGCTGGTCTTTGTCAATGTCTTTGGTCGATTTCTCTTGTCTTCCCTCTTGCCAGATCCTTTGCTGGTTCCCCTTGCCTCCTTCCCCCCTCCTCTCCCCCTCTCCCCCAGCAGCCAGGGCTATCATGAGGGAAGGCACCAGAAATTGACCAGAGACATTGACAAAGACCAGCCATTTGTAGGCTTGTGAATGGGGGAGCACTTTCCCCTTCATTTTGGCTGCCTTTTAAAAATGTCTTTCAAACTGGAGCGAAGATCAGAATAAATGGAGAACTTACACAGTATATAAAAATACAAAAAGGAACAAGACAAGGATGCCCATTGTCTCCTTTACTGTTTGTACTCTTTATTGAAACATTATTACAACAAATTAGACAGAACACAGATATAAAAGGACTCAAAATAAGAGGGGAAGAATATAAAATATAGACGTTTGCGGATGACATGGTCTTTATTTTAGAGGATCTGATAAATTCAATTAGGACATTAAAAGAAACAATAAATGTTTTTGAGAAGTATCTGGACTAAAAGTAAATAAACAAAAAGCACAGGTTTTGACCAAAAATATGAAGAAAGAGGAGATTCAAAATTTAGTACAAATGACAGGTTTTAAAGAGGAAAAAAAAGTCAAATACCTAGGAATTCATATTACCAAAAAACAAACAAAAACCCCCAAGTACTTCGATAAAAGATAGCTATGTCAAACTAATTGGTATGATTGAAAAAGATCTGGAAAAATTGACAAAATTTCAATTATAATTTATGGGGGGAATTGCAGCTGTGAAGATGAATGTATTACCTAAAATGATATTTCTTTTTCAGACAATACCAGTTCTTACAAAACAATTAATACTTCAAGAATTTACAAAAAAAAATTGTCTGGCAAGGGAAAAAAACTAGAATAAAAATCAAAAGACTTCAAGTCACAAAACAAAGAGCAGGCTTTGGGCTTCCAGATTGGTTTTTATATTATAAAGCCTGTGCTCTAGTTTGGATAAAGGAATGGATAGTTTTAGAAAATGACAGAATACTAAAATTAGAAGGACATGATTTAAACCTAGGATGGCACGCCTTCCTATGGTATCGAAAAGCAAAGGATAATAAACAATTCAAGAACCACTTGATAAGGAAAGCTTTGAACTGGGTATGGACCAAGATCCGAGAAGAAAATTACCAAAAAGTACCAGAATGGGTCTCGCCAATGGAAGCATTCACTCAACCAACATTAATGGAAAAGAAGAAATTTTTGAGGTATAGAGATTTGTTAAAAGAAGACTTAAGTATGAAATCAAGGAAAGAATTAGAAGAACAAGGTATAATACTTGATTGGTGGACAAAAACACAAATAGACTCAAGATATACAAGAGATAAAACAATAGGCTTTTGTAAGGAACAGACGCCATTAGATAAGGTACTTCTGAATGTAAAGGAAAAACTGATCAAAATGTTGTATAAATATCTACTAGAACTAAAAATGCAAGATGAAATACGGTAGTTAAAGAATATATGATAAAATGGGCCCAAAATGTGGGTCACAATATTAACTTAAAGTCCTGGTCACAAATATGGGAAGACAATATTGAATTTAAAAAAGCAATTAATTATAAAGTTAATATGTATAAGATGTTCTATAGATGGTATATGACACCTGAAAAATTATCAAAAATATATCGAAGTACCTCTAACAAATGTTGGAAATGCAAATTAAAAGAAAGTAGTTTTTATCATATGTGGTGGGCCTGTAGGGAAGCTAAGAGCTTTTGGAAACTAGTCCATGAGTTTTTACAAAAAAATGTTATCCTCTATAATTCCGTATGAACCTGAACGGTTTTTGTTGAATATAATACCAGATTCGATAGAAAAAGAAAAAAGATACTTGATTATACATGTAACTACAACAGCAAGAATTTTATATGCCAAATACTGGAAAAAAGAGGAGACTCTAACAACCCAGGAGTTAATAGAAATTTTTTTCGAAGCAGCAGAGATGGATATTTTAACTGAAGTATTAAAAGACAAAGAAATTGTTGAGGCTAGAAAAAAGTGGCAACTTCTATACAGTTGGATGAGAGACGAGAACACGAATGGGTTAAAGTTATGAGAAAGAAGATATAAGATATTATTGTAGATTTTAAAGGCTTAGAAAAGAATGGCAAGATAAGTGCGAAGTAAGCTTAGTAAGAAAACATATTGGCAAAAGTAATAATGATATATATTGTTCTCTATCACACTCTGTGTTTTTTATTTATCCCAGTACCCTGTTCCAAATCCCCTTCCCTATGATTTTCCCTTACCCAATGGAAAATGAAATAGAAATTTATTTTAAAAAAATGTCTTTCAAACTGGCACATCATTATGTTCATATTACAGATGGAAAAAAAATTAAAACAGATCAGACTGCAATGTTTCCTGCAGCCTGAAACCTGTGGTCCTGGCACTCACTACATGACAAACTCAACAGACAAAATTTATTCCGACAGAGGCATTCACATATGCCAAAACGATTTTAAAGGAATTGAGTTCATATTCTAGTGAAAATAAACAAGTCCCTGCTGGCTGTTTATTTTTCCTTGCATCAGAACATAAAAACATGCTTCCCAGCCAAAAAAATGTGCGCTGAGCTGTACGTTGTGTAAACGGATATTTTTAAAATTGATTCCAAACCTGCTTAACCTGATTCAATTACTGTTTTTACTGTCAATACTTAACTTTTACTTTTTACCTTAGCTTTTTCTTCACATTGCCCATCTTGAACAATACTAATACCATTGACTCAAATTGTTTTAACTGTTTTATGATATGTTTTATTGTAAGCCGCCCTGAGTAGACATTGTCTAGAAGGGTGGGATATAAATCTAATAAATAAATAAATAAATTTTTCGATGTGTAACCTCACCTTGACTTGCATATACACATTTAAAATTTGCTCCTCTTATGTTCTATTTCAAACTCTTAACTTGGCAATTCCCATCTGTTTATGGAACTATTTTATGCTCTTTCTTTTTGCTTTTAAATCAAATGATGTACTAGTTGTTGACTTCTGACAGCTTCCTATGTACAAGGGCCTATTTGTGATGTGGGTTGTTTTGTGCATCGTGTATCATGTATCCATCCTACCTCAGAAGCAGAGGTGTCAGTGTCTTCCATCTGTAACCTTAAGGGAAAGTTTTCCCACCACTTCTGGGTTTTGTTTTGTTTTTTTCTAAACCAGAAAAATATTCCCTAATGAACTCAAGGGCACTCGCTAGATTTTTATATTACATTATATTTTCCTGCCATTGGTGCTCAGGATGAAAAATCCCTGCACCTTAACTTCTTCTAGCCTTCTAGTAACCTAAATCCCAGCCTAAGTCAACACTCTTCCTTCCTAGTACAGTATATTAGCCCACAAACATCCCCACACTGGTGCATGCAGACGTTTGATCTTGTGGCATCTGGGTTAACAGCTGCATCCTAGCCCCAGGTGGATCTAAATGCAGTTCTTAATAAATACTTTGAAATGTTATACCATCCCTATCTGGCCATTCCTTTCAATTTGAATTTTGATTTGTGTGATATTTTCCTGCTTGTTTTTTTCATTAGCCTATGAGGGAATCCATATTTTTCCCTTAGTCCAGTCCTTGTGAGTACAGTGGTGCCTCAACTTATGAACGTCCCTACGTACGACCATTTCGAGTTACGACCAGCTCCAGCCGCAAAATTTTGCTTCTACTTGCGACCGGAGCTTCCACTTACGAACAGAAAAAGGCAGGGGAAAAAGGCGGGAAATTCAAATTTCTAACTGTAGGTGGCGACGAGGCTGCTTCTTTATAGCTCTTTCGCCCCAGCAGTTAGAGAGTGTGCGTCGGAGGAGGCTTGGGACTGCCTCGCTTCTGCTTCTGAGTGAGCGTGTGTGTTTTCAGGGAGGCTTCGGGCTGCCTGGTAAGGTAAGGTGATGTTTTCTGCTTTTTAAAAACTGTTCTGGGTGTTTTTGCAGCGTGGTTTTGGGCTGGGGGGAGTTATGTTTCTGTGCTGTGATGGGTCTTGGGGGGTTTGTTTGTTTTTTGGCTTCCCCCCCATTTCCGATGGGTCTTGGGGGGGTTGGTTGCTTTTTGGGGTTTTTCCCCCATTTCCGATGGGTCCTGCATGCTTCCCTTGCTTTTTCCTTTGTTTTTCTTTGCATTTCCGACCTGCTCCCTTTGTTCTCTGTGCATTTCCGATCTGCTCCATTTGTTTTCTGTGCATTTCCAATGTGTCTTGCACACCTGATTGCTTTTCTTCCCCCCTCCCCTTCAGCTGGAAGGGATTAATCACGTTTCCAATGAGTCTTGCAGTGATTTTTTTTTTTTTTTTTTTTTTTGGTGATTTCTTTCTTCGGCCGGAACAGATTAATTGCATTTCAATGCATTCCTATGGGAAAGGGTGCTTCGACTTACGACCATTTCGAGTTACGTCCATCTTCTGGAACGGATTATGGTCGTAAGTCGAGGCACCACTGTATTCTTGTTGCACGAATCTTGACACCACTAGGAGAGGGCCTGGGGGATAAAAATTCCTGCAGTAGTGGTAGGTGTTTTTTTGTTTGTTTTTGTTTTTTTGCTTTTGCTTTAGTGAGCCCTCAATGAGCCCCAGTAGGGCCTGGAAAATCTCACCACTTTTCATGTGTGCTCTAAACTAAAGCTGTGTAGGATGCAGGCCTTCATAGGAATGGCAGCAATCACTGTAGCAGATAGGCACATTTTGCACCTGCATGGCCACCAAAATTGAATCCCCCCCCCCCCCAACTCTGGATTGCTATCTTATCTGGCTAGCTGGGTTTTACTAAGATTCCCATCATGACTGTTTCCAAAACCAGCCAGCCTGGAAGCAGTTCTGGAACTCTGTCCAACCCACCTTGTGACATTACAACAACCCAACTCTGCAATATTGCAAGGGTCCACCCCCTTATTTTAGGTTTTGGCCCTGAAATTTCACAAAACAGGGTGTTACTGACTGGCAACCCTGTTCTACAATCAAGTGTTCTCCAGATGTTTTAGACTATAACTCCCATAATTCCATGTTGTCAGGGGCTTATGGAAGTTACAGTACAAAACATCTGGATGACACCATAGTGAAGAAGGCTACACTGAACTATGATTATCATTATCTATAAGCCAGATCTATGTATTTGTTCTGTTTCCTATTAATTCTTTCATTTCCTCACTGTTTTTCCATACTTGAGTGTGAGCTTAATGACAGGGTCCATCTCCTGTCAACTATTATAATTTGCTTAGTTTTAAAGTGAGACATAAATACTATTATTCCTTATACTCTCTAGATGGAGCTCCAGTAACATACTACTCTACTATTGTTGCTATGTGCTGTTAAGTCAGTTAAGTCAACCCTAATAGTGTTTTTAAGGTATGTGAGATATTCAAGAAGTGTTTGGAACACAAAAATAGTAAGCAAAGCAGAATCAAGTGTTGTTGCAGATTTGGTTTAGGGGTCAGAGATAAAGCAGGAGAACAATTAATCAAATTATGTGAAGCCAATAATCTGTTTATTGCAAATATATGCTTCAGGCAACCGAATAGATGACTATATATGTCATCTATACAGATGATCAATACAGAAATTAAATGGACTACATAAGTGGAAATGGAAGATGGAGAAGCTGTATTCTCTTGCCAAAAGAAGACCAGGAGCAGTTTGTGGTACTGACCTTGAATTGTTAATGTCAAACATCAGAGTAAAGCTGAAAAAGAACACTAACCAAATCTTAGTGCCAAAATATAATTTCAATATTATTTCTGATTAATATCCACATAATGAACAATGTTCGATTACTAAAACTCAGTTGACAGAAGAACTGTGAGTTGAAACCAGAGATATAATTAGGGAAGAATGCAAACAGACTATTGCTGTAGCCATTATTATAGTTTTTCCTTTGCTTTCAAAGATGACCATCTCTATAAAATTTAGGGAAAAAATAAAAGAAGCAACCGGTTAATGCTGAGCAGTGGCACATTTATGGACACGCAGCTAGCTAACTAACCCAAGAGCCGAGACAATACAGAAACAGTGGAGGCAAGATAACTGACTCTGTGTTTGTTGGGCTGTTGAGAAGCTACATTCTTTTTGTTTCAAATTATTTAGCCCCTTGTTTGACAGTGTTTCACCCTGCACTTCGGTTTTGAGTGAGAACTTGCAAATAGGCATGGTCAATATTTAAATATTGTCTTCAGTATATCCTTGAATAGTTCGTTTCATCCACCATGCATTTGAGCACCTCCAACAAGCCTTCTATACAAGATAAGTTTTGGGAGGCAGTGGTCCATCACTGTTCTATGAAAAAAACCCACTACAAAATGAGACTTGAAAGAGAAACAGCTGAGATGAGCTATATATAGATGCTGGAGACCCACTTAAAAGGACTGAATATCAATCAAAGGTTTTCAAGCATTACCAAGTGTGAAACGCTCCACTGATTCATGTAGTTTGCCACTTGTTTCAACTATGCCATTGTTACCTTGTAAACTGATAACTGACATTATTCATAGCCTACTCCTTTACTAACAAAGCATTGGTACTGTACTTTGTCTATTATCTGTATCCTCAACCTGGTCAAGGGGTCATGTATAAATATGACAGTCCTGTTGTTTCAGTCTTATGTCTGGGGAAGAAGACTTGATCCACAAAAATTCACATCAAATTATAGCAGTACCACAACATTCCTCTCTCTCTCTCTCTCTCTCCCTCTCTCTCTCTCTCTCTCTCTCTCTCTCTTTTTGGTCTGACATGCTTGCACAGACTAAAACAGCTACTCCTTCAAAAACATCAATACTTTATGATATGCAGATGACCCCATATTACTGAAAGAAAGCTGCAAAGACTTTTAAAAAATCTGATGAAAGGGAAAGAAGAAAGTGCAAAATCAGGACTATAGTTGAATATTAAGATGACAACAATAATGACCACAGAAGAACTATACAACTTTAATGTTGACAATAAGAAACTGAAATTGTTAAAGATTTTGTATACCTCAGTTCAATCATCAGTCAAAATGGAGACTGTAACCAAGAAACCAGAAAACTAAAACACAGACGGGCAGCAATAAAGAAACTAGAAAAGATAATCAAGTGTGATGATGTATCACTGGAGACCAAGGCCAATTGTATTCCCAATTACTATGTACATATATGAAAGCTGGACAGTGAAGAAAACTGACAGGAAGAAAATGGATTTGCTTCAAATATGGTGATGGAAGGGAGCTTTGTGGATACCATGTGGGGCTGCTTTATTCAGAGGGCAAAGTGGACATTTGCTCAGGGCCCACTGTTTGTAGGGGCCCACATGAAGATGAGGGGATTTTTTTGTTTTGTTTTGTTTTCTGTTTGTTTTGCCCTCCATGATGGTGCTGCACTGCCCACTGCTTGCTGGGCCTTTGAAGTCTTATGTGCACTGAGGTCATGTGATGACAGCATGATGCACGACCTCACACTGTTTGAGCATCGGTGGCACACGCAGCCTTTTCTCCTGCCTCCCACGTAATTGAGTACCCTGGCGCGGTAGAGCTGACAGTGGCAGGCACAGCATTGAGAGGCTGTTTTAGGGGCTAAGATGGCAGAGAGGAGATCTTAGGGGGCTAAAATGATACAAAGATGCTGTTTGGGGGCTAAGGTGGCACAGGCAGGCTGTTTGGAGGCACAGAGGGCACTGGCATTATATACAAGGTTTCTGCTCATTGGCATGATATACCAAGTCTATGCATTACCGAGTTGACCACTCAGTAGCTTGCTGTGAAAAATTTGCACAGCACTTTGCAGGCAAAATCGCTTGGATTCGCTCTGACTTCAATACTGTAGTTAATACAGAACCTGTAGATGTAATTATGACACCTGCTTGTCCAGTATTGATGGATATGTTTCAGTTTTTACAGCCTGATGATGTAGACAGGACCCCTGGAGAGGTGAAGGCTACCACTTGTCTCCTGGACCCTTGCCCTTCCTGGCTCACAAAAGCTGCCAGAGAGGAACTGGGCAAGTGAGTCCAAGGGGTAGTGAATGCCTCCTTGCAGCAGGGTAGCATCCCAGTGTGCTTGAAGGAGACAGTAATAAGACCATTATTGAAAAAGCACAGGCACCCACAGTACTAGATAATTACTGGCTAGTCTCTAATATTTCATTCTTGGGAAAGGTGCTGGAGCAGGTTTTGGCTTCTCAGTTCCAGGGAACTGGATTATCTAGATTCATTTCAATCTGGCTTCAGGCCTGGTTATGGGACAGAGACTGCTTTGGTCACCTTGGTGGATGGCCTACGTCGGAAACTGGATAGGGGGAGTGTGTCCATGTTGGTTCTGCTGGACCTCTCAGTGGCTTTCAGTAAGATCAACCATGGTATCCTTCTGGGCTGTATCTCTGGGGTGAGACTTGGAGGCATTGTTTTATAGTTGCTCCAGTCCTTCCTGGAGGGGAGAACCCAGAGTGGTGGTGGGGGACTCCTGTTTGATATCCTGGCCTTTGGCCTGTGGTGTCCCTCAGGGATCTGTTTTGTTTCCTATGCTATTTAACATCTACATGAAACCACTGGGAGAGGTTGTCCAGAGTTTTAGGGTTTGGTGCCACCAGTATGCTAATAACACCCAACTCTATCTCTCCTTCTCATCTAAATCCAAGGAAGCTGTTTCAGTTATAAATCAGTGTCTGGTGTCAGTAATAGACTGGAAGAGGGCGAATCCAATAAACTGAAATTTAATCCAGACAAGACAGAGGTGCTCCTGGTCAGTCAAAAAGCAGATAAGGGAATAAGGTTACAGCCTATGCTGGATGAGGTTACACTCCGTCTGAAAACACCGGTGCGCAGCTCAGGGGTGCTCCTGGATTAATCTCTGAGCCTGGGTGCCCAGGTTTTGGCAGTGTCCAGGAGTGCCTTTGCACAGTTAAAACTAGTGCTCCCGCTGTGCCTGTTTCTTGAGAGGTCTGAGCTGGTCACAGTGACACATGTCCTAGTTATATCTGGATTACTGTAATATGCTTTATATGGGGCTGCCTTTGGAAAGTATTCGGAAACTCCAGAGGGTCCAAAATGTAGCAGCCGGACTGCTGACTGGGAATGGTTACAGAGATAATGTGACCCCTCTGTTACAGCAGTTCCACTGGCTGCTGATCTGTTTCTGGGAGCAATTCAAAGTGCTGGTCTTAACCTATAAAGCCATAAACAGCTTGGGTCTAAGCTATCTAAAAGACTGGCTCTCTCTCTATCAGCCTGCCTGGGCTTTAAGATCATCAGGAAAGGCCTTTCTCTGAGTCCTGCCACCTTCACAGGTGCACTTGGTGGGGACACGGGAGAGGGCCTTCCCTGTTGCTGCTGCCAGACTCTGGAACTCCCTCCCATGGAAAACTAGGCTGGCCCCATTGTTGCTGCCCTTCCGCAAGCAGGCAAAGACCTTTCTGTTCAGGCAGGCTTTCCCTTAATAACTGGTGGGCTGAGAGGGTTTTTTTAAATGAATGGTTGTGTTCTGTTGTTTTAAATGTGTTTAGTATTGATTTTATTACTATTTTTAAATGTAATACTGTACTTGTTTAATTCTTTTTAAATATTTGTATACCTACTGTTTTTAGCTTCTACACATTTTTTTAATGATGTAAGCTGCCTTTGGTTCTTTTTAAGGAGAAAGGCAGGATAAAAATATTTTAAACAAACAAATTGTGTATTTGTAAAATTCTCCTTTTGTCAGAGGAGGACATCTTACCTGCCAATATTGATTAATTCTTGGAGCTAGAACTGTGAATGTTGTTCTCTCTTTTTTCCCCTTTTTTGCTTCTTATGCTGAAATTTTGCACTCAGTGGACTCCATTGAATAGCATGAGTTAATTTACCTCATTGAATATTATAGACTGTAATAGAAAATTTGGAGTTAAAAACCAGTGATGTGATAAGTCACACCACTGAATTAAGTCCATTGTGTGATACTCATTTTGCGGACAAGACTGACTGCATTATTGTAAGGAGGATATTTTGTGTTTAGTATTAAAATCCTCTTTCTTGTATCTTTTACACATTCTAATTCAGGGCTTGGCAGATCCAGGGAGCTGGGGCTCGTAAATTTTCTGCTGCTTGATCCTAATATTTTTTACTCTTTTACACAGAATTCTATGGAAGGACTATTTCTTTGGCTCTTAAAATCAACCAGGCTGGCTCCTGAATTAGTCTGTGTGACTCCAAAAGTTTACAAATATTTGTCAAGCCCTGTATGAAGCAATATATCTACAAACTAAATCATAGTAACTCTTATATAATGCTTTCTATATAGAATCTTTCTTGTATATGTTTACTATATATAGATAGAAATATGGCACCACCTTCAAAAAAATGTAAGTCTGGATGTCTTAAAAGGAAAGAAAGGTGTAAGAAGGAACAGGAAAAGTAGGGCAGGCTATCCAGTTTTGGGCAAAATTTAAAAGTTAACCTGTGCCATCATCCTACGATGGGGATCGTGATATACCTGTGGGATGTTTAGATCTTATTTCAGAGAAAAGAGAAGATGATCCTAAAGAGATTATTGTGAACAGCACTAACACAGATGAAGAAGATAATAATATTCCTGAATGTAAAGAAGATTTGATACTTTGTGAATGTGAGGCAGCAGAAGGTGAGTGGATTCAGGAGAATAACACAACAGTAGCTGAAGATGACATTATCGGTGTTGTACAAGATAAGGAAGATGTCAGTATATCATCTACTGATCCTGCCTTATGGCCTAAACGACAGAGGTTGTTGTGGGAATACTGTTGTCCATGGGGTCCTACTCTGTGCCAGAATTTGACAGGAAATTATAGTGCTTCTGAAAGGTATAATACTGCTGGTACTACACATTCTCTTACAAAATACAGTGGTGCCTCGCTAGACGATTGCCTCGCAGGACGAGGAAATCGCTAGACGATGCCTTTTTGCGATCGCTACTGCGCTTCGCAAAACGATGGTCTCCTATGGGGAATTTTCGCTAGACGATGAGGTTTCCCCATAGGAATGCGCCGACTAGTGGTCAAAAGCTGTCAGTGCATTCCGACGGGGACCCGCACTCGCTAGACGAGGTTTCCCTATGGGAGATTTTCGCTAGACGACTGAGTTTTCCCTTGGAACACATTGAAGAGATTTCAATGCATTCCAATGGGAAAACGTGCTTCGCTAGACGATGTTTTCGCTAGACAGCGATCTTCGCGGAACGGATTAACATCGTCTAGCGAGGCACCACTGTATATGTTGGAACGTACCATGCAGTATGGACAGACTGTTAAAAGAGATTATATCATATATTCTCCTTCACGGCATTAACACAGTGCAGAACATCAACAAAGTGTAAAAGACTACACAAAGGTGTCTTATTCAAGGGCGCATTGACACCAGTTTAGAATAAAACATAAGGAATTGTGAGAAATACTGGACAAAGGTTTTTAAATGGCTTGTATCTGTCATTAGATTTATTTCTGAATGTGGTCTTGCATTCCGCAGAATAGTAGAGAGATTTGGATCACCAAACAATGTAAACTATCTGGGATTGCTTGCGTTGATTGCAAAATTTGATCCTTTTTTATATACACACATCGATAGGTATGGTAACAAAGATAAGTCATCCTTCTTACCTGTCATTGTATGTCTGTGAAGAATTTATTAATTTGGTGGGCATGAAAGTTCAAAATGCAGTTGTGAAGGAGGTAAAATTGGCCAAGTATTATTTAATATGTGTGGATTCCACTCCTGATGTACGTCACTTGGACCAGTTAATATTTACATTGCGTTCTGTTGATGGTGAACCATTTGAAAGATTTCTGCAATTTGTCCCCATATTTTCACATACAGGACAGTCATTAGCTGATAAAATTTGTAAGACCCTTCGAGACCACAATATAGATATTAAAGGCTGTCATGGTCAGGCATATGACAATGCGAGTAATATCTCTGGAAAATATAAAGGAGTGCAGACACACATTCAGAACATCAATCCACTGGCAGAATATGTACCATGTACTGCTCATTCTTTGAATCTGATTAGACAATTAGCTGTTAGTGTCTGTTCATGTGCTGGGAAAAAAAAATTTATACGGTTCAGACAATAATTTATTTTTTCTTCTTCTTTGACCCATAATTGGTCTTTGCTTCTAGAGCATCTAAAACCAAATGAAAAAGGATGGGTACTTTTCTTAAGGCAGCTAGGAGATGCCCGTTGGTCTAGCCATGTTAATGCTGTTGAAGCTTTGCAGCTGAACTACTGCAACATTACTGAATGTCTTCAAAATATGGGTAATGATCCAGATGAAAATTATGACACACAGTGTCAAGTGATATTGCTTTCTAAAAAACCTAAGAAATTGGAAAATATCTTCATGTGCATCATACACAGCAGGATTGTAAATGAGTTTCATAAAACAAGTGTCTGTTTGCAATCAAGTAAGCTGCACTTGGGCACTGCAACCAACATGCTTGAGTCACTTGTGAAATATGTTCAGTTTCAGAAATTAGTTTCAAGTCATGGAAAAAACAGCTAAGACTGTCCTGCCTGATACTGAGTATGAAAGCTCTAATAGAAAGGCAAAACTTTTTTTTATGAGGCCAGGACTGAAGATGTTGTTCTAGAATGAAGCAGAAAGTTTCAGGTTCAAACTTATTATGTAATTATTGACACACACTTGTCAATTGTCGGCATGACAGAGGAGAATGATATTCTTCAATAAACAGAAAATTTGGCTTTTTGGATGACTTGGCTTTCATATCAGTTCAACAATTAAGAAAACATACATTTACTGTACAACAAGCTTATCAGGATGATTTGGAAAACACATTTACAGATGAAGTTGTTGCTTTCCAGTTTACTACAATGCTGCCTTCCCAACATCAGCAACAGCAAAGAGGACAAAGATTATCCAAATAGTGCATACTGTAGTAAATTATTGTGGGAAAGAAACATCATCTCAGTCTACCCAAATGTCGATATAGCCTTTTGTCTCTACCTGACATTACATGTCTCTGTGGCTGAAGAAGAGCGTTCCTTTTCAAAACGAAAGCTTATAAAATCAGTGTTACGCTCTTCAATGAAAGAACGCCTTAAGAGATTAACAATAATGTCAATTGAGAGTGACATTTTGAAGCCAATTGGTTTTGAAGACATCATTAGTGAATTTGCAAAACAGAAAGCAAGAAAAAAAATGTAAAAGTTATTTTCTATTTGAAACCTCATAATACCCCCTTTAATCTATTTGTTGTAAGACCTGTCCTACCAAAAGCAATCCTCCCTGCACTTGTGCAGTGCACCTATGTGATTTGTCCAGATTGCCTCTTGGATCCCCAATTACATTTTGAGCAGCAAATTGACATATCCAAAGTGTTTATTTTGGTACTGTAATAGGAGGTAGCACTTTAGCTCCTTAGCACCAAGACTTTTATTTTTATTGCAGGTTTTCTTTGGATACACTTGTTTGTTTTCTAGTACTGAAGGTTTGCTTAGGGTCATAAGCTAGATGTTATTTTCATTGTTATGTTGCTTATTTGTTTACCTAAGCATTGTTCCCTTATTTACTGCTACCACGATTACCTTATCGAGTCAGTCTTATTTATGTTATATTACATTGTTCATGTTGTGTGACCTATTAAGGTGGGAGGTAAGGGAGAGGGAGGGAGGAGGAAGGGGGGCACTATTATAATTTTTCCCCAGGACCCACCAGACCCCTGAATTGGTCCTGATACCACATACCACCAGAAAGATAAATACATGGATTGTAGATCATACCAAGCCTGAACTTTTTCTGGAGGCAAAAATAACAAACTGAGGCTGTCATACTTTGTGCAAATTTAAAAAAAAACAAGACTCACTTGAGAAGACAGTAATAATAGGAAAAGTAGAAGGCAAGCAAGAAAAGAGTAAGACCAGATGTGAGACAGATTGACTCCACAAGAGAAGCCACAGCCTTGAACTTCCAGAAGCTGAGTGGGGTTGTTGAGGACAGGACATTTTGGAGGTCACTCATTCATAGGGTCATCTAAGTCAGAAGTGACTTGAAGACATGAACAATAACAGCTCCTGGACGATATTCCTAACACCCATCTAAATTCCTGCTTCAGAGTACATGTAGATATGCCACAAGTACAACCAAACCAAAGTTACAACAAAACCCTTTTAAAATAAGGCAGAGGTGGAGAAATTTAAAACACTGTGTGTGTGTGTGTGTGTGTGTGTGTGTGTGTTGGGAGGAGGTATTAGAAAAGAGAACATGAAACCTTCTACCTCTTCACATGTTTCTCCCTACATGTTCTTCTCTTGACAAATATTATTTCCAGTAACAGAGCCTCAATAGCAGAGATTTATTTACTGTTTCCCCTTTGTTCCAATTTAGGAACACAAGATGATACACAGAATGTTCAAAAAGCAGAAACACCATAAGCTGTAATATTAAAACATAATATTGGGAAATATTAGGAAGAAACATTTCAGGGTCATGGAAAGCATGAGCAAAAGTTCCACTCCTGCTATACTTTAGCCCTCCTCCACTTTGGAAAGAATTCATGCTGAACATCTTCTGGAACCTGGAGCAAGAGTTTTGGCTTGCCATGCAAGGTTGTGGGGGAAATATCAGTCTGTTCCTTTTCTTTTATCCAGTAACAGACTGATATTGCAAGGCAGAAAAAAATATATTTCTTAAGACACTACCTTTGAAATCAGGGTGTGAATTTTAAATGTTTTGCAAGATAATCACAGACACTGGGATCACATTGTCTGCAATATTTCTGCTCCTGTAATTATGTGTAATTATGAAATTATGCAGATACTTTGGACTGCAAGAAGAAAACAAGCATGTCCTAGAGCAAATCAAGCCTGAACTCTTTCAGGAGGCAAAAGTTTTGAAACTGAAGCTGTTCTACTTTAGACACATCATGAGAAGACAGGCTTCTCTGGAAAAGACAACAATGCTGGGAAAGTCTGAAGGCAGCAGGAAAAAAATAAAACCCAATACGAGATGGATTGACTCAATAAAGGAAGCCACAGGCTTCAGTTTACAAGAGCTGAGTAGGACTGTTGAGGACAGTACATTTTGGAGGTCACTCATTCATAGGGTCACCATAAGTAGGAGGCAAAATGATGGCACATAACAAGAACAAGGATTATGTGTTTGACATGTACTAAAAGAAGTTTCATAAACCCATCACATTTTTTATCAGGGGACTTGTTTTTGGTCACTTTCAGTTTGATCCTTTCTGTGATTTGGAAAGTTCATGAATTTTAAAAAGCTTAGATAAAATACCAGAACAATTAGTACATTTATTCTGCTAGTAAAACCTATATTTTGATAGTGAATAGAAGAAATTACCTACGTGCAGTCCTGAAGCTCAGTCTGGTATGTGACCTAACTAAAGTACTTAATTGAAATTAATGGAACAGACAGTAAGTTAAAAAAAACAATCAAAAAATGGCACAGTTTGAACCAGCACTCCCTCCTTGAACCAGGTTTAAGGATCTTCTGATGTAATCACTGGGCTAATTACGACAATAAAATTTTTAATTAGTATTATTATAAAGTACATAGGATACGGTGGAGAGTGTGTCTTGTGGCATAAATAGTAAAACTACATTGAATATGAACAAACTTTTATATTATTCCAGAAAGTTGCAAACAAGTTTTACTGAATGTAGTTTTTGACTAGGTGTTTTGTATATGCTAATAAAGGTTTTGATTGATTGATTTATACTGATTGCGGACAATTAAACTTTCATTTATTTTTTTAAAAATGCCACGATAAATGTATGAATGTGGGCATAGCAAATGCAAGTGTATCAAAACACTGATATTGTCTTGCAGTAAAGCTGGCTAGGTATTGTCTTTAAAAGCACATCCAGACAAAACAAAACCAAAATTAAATACAAAATACAAAAACATGTTGTTGTTCTTTAGTCGTTAAGTCGTGTCCGACTCTTCGTGACCCCATGGACCGGAGCACGCCAGGCCCTCCTGTCTTCCACTGCCTCCCGGAGTTGGGTCAAATTCATGCTGGTAGCTTCGGTGACATTGTCCAACCATCTCGTCCTCTGTCGTCCCCTTCTCCTCTTGCCTTCACACTTTCCCAACATCAGGGTCTTTTCCAGGGAGTCTTCTCTTCTCACGAGATGGCCAAAGTAATGGAGCCTCAGCTTCAGGATCTGTCCTTCCAGTGAGCACTCAGGGTTGATTTCCTTCAAAATGGATAGGTTTGTTCTCTTTGCAGTCCAGGGGACTCTCAAGAGTCTCCCTCCAGCACCACAATTCAAAAGCATCAATTCTTCGGCGGTCAGCCTTCTTTATGGTCCAGCTCTCACTTCCATACATCGCTACTGGAAAAACCATAGCTTTGACTATGCGGACCTTTGTCGGTAAGGTGATGTCTCTGCTTTTTCAGATGCTGTCTAGGTTTGTCATCGCTTTCCTCCCAAGAAGCAGGCGTCTTTTAATTTTGTGGCTGCTGTCCCCATCTGCAGTGATCATGGAGCCCAAGAAAGTAAAATCTGTCACTGCCTCCATATCTTCCCCTTCTATTTGCCAGGAGGTGATGGGACCAGTGGCCATGATCTTAGTTTTTTTGATGTTGCTCTTCAGACCATTTTTGGCGCTCTCCTCTTTCACCCTCATTAAGAGGTTCTTTAATTCCTCCTCACTTTCTGCTATCAGTGGTATTATCTGCATATCTGAGGTTGTTGATATTTCTTCCGGCAATCTTAATTCCGGCTTGGGATTCATCCAGTCCTGCCTTTCGCATGATGTATTCTGCATATAAGTTAAATAAGCAGGGAGACAATATACAGCCTTGTCGTACTCCTTTCCCAATTCTGAACTAATCAGTTGTTCCATATCCAGTTCTAACAGTTGCTTCCTGTCCCACATATAGATTTCTCAGAAGGTAGATAAGGTGGTCAGGCACTCCCATTTCTTTAAGAACTTGCCATAGTTTGTTGTGGTCGACACAGTCAAAGGCTTTTGTGCAGTCAATGAAGCAGAAGTAGATGTTTTTCTGGAACTCTCTGGCTTTCTCCATAATCCAGCGCATGTTAGCAATAGATGAACTTCTATATCCCAGTGTGATCTTCTGTGGATAAATCTGCTTCATCAGGTATATTAGAGAAAAATAAAATAAAAGTATATGGATATACAGGGCAGGCACAGATAGGTAATAATTGCATTAATGACACAAGTAATTGATTGTAAGAATGTTGATAGTATACGCATCTTGGATTGTTTCAAACTTGCTGTGTGATGGGAAGGCAGAGTTGTGGCACTTTCAAAACTGTTAAAGGCATGTGTCTGAAGAAGTGGATGTTTTCACAAAAGCTCACATTGAAATATAACAGTTCAATGTTAAATGTTTTTGTATGATTTTTGGTTTTATTTTTTTCTAGATATGCTTGGACAGACTAACATGGCTACTTGTTTGAAAACTTCTTTTGAAACTATCCTGATTTGACTGTCCTGTCCAAGCCTGATTTAAAGAGCCACAAGAAACACAAACAGTGATTTTAAAAATATTATCTGTCCAGCTTCCAAGCTGATTAAAAATTGGCAGCTAATTTTGAAACACTTTTTGCACAGAACTAATAAAAACACCTGGTTTAATTCAAGTGATATTCAATGAATAAATTCTGTACCACATATACTGCCTTCAGATGTCAAGGTAGCCTGCAAATACAACAAACGACAAAACTACGATTAAAAGAAAGCAACTTAAAACAGGACAGGTAAAATTGCAGGTTTAGAGACCATCAGTAGTTTGGTGCGGGTGGGTATGGAAACACCATTTAATCTCGCCCAGTTGGGAATCCTGTGTGCAGAGAAAGAGTGGTAGTGAGACCTGGATTCAAATCCTCACTGAGCTATTAGACTCATTAGGTGCCCTTGGGCCAGCCAGTGGGACCGACCTCACTGGAGTGTTATGAGATAAAAGGAGAACCATGTACGCAGCCTTGAACTTAAGAGGAAAGGCACGATATAGATAAATAATAACGTTTATTTGGTACCAGTGGGGAGAACAGCATTCCATACATGCCCAGATTTGAGTTTGTTTGTTTGTTTGTTTGTGTTTTGGGGTCCACCAATTCCAGAATTTATTTCTGAAGTTTGAAAACAGAGCCGGGGAGACTCTCCTGGAGAAGATTCGGCTGCCCGGCGAGCTCCCCCCGCCCGGCCATTTCCACAGCGCAGACCAGCCCGGCCCCTCCCCAGGCGCGGTTACCCTGGTGATTGGCGGGAAAAGAGGAGGCGGAGCGTCTGACATTTTCTCCTCACGTGACCTTGCGAGAAGAACTCCGGCTGCTGCCTCGTTCTCCTTCGCGAGGGAAACCTTGGCCGGTCCCGGGTTTTGGCCCTCCGTCCGCCCCGTACCTCGCAACCTGCTGCGGCACCGGCATTGCCTTTGGGTGCTCGGGGTTTCATGGAGCGGAGTTCGGCTGCGGTCGGTGCCGTGAGGCGCCTTCGGACACAACCGCCGCAGCATCAGTCGCAGCAGCTGCAGAAGCCGCGCCGGCGGCGGCCGCAGAAGGAAGAAGATGGATGGGACTGGAAAAAGGTTGGAGGCGGGAGCAGCGCGAGGCTGCTGCTCCTGCCGGAGTCGCGCGCGGTGCTTGTCCTCCTGCTTTATTTGCTCGGGCTCCGCGGGCTCGTGCACGTCTCCTTCCAGCAGCTGGTGCAGCCGGCGCGCGACCCTAAGGAGTTCAATGCCCCTCGCGCCAGGTAATGGACGGCTGGCGGACCCCCGCCCGGTGCTCGTAGTTTCCCCCTGGCGCTGAGGGGGTAAAACTGGCTTCGCCCTGTCGTTTCTTCCTGACTCTCTCTTCTAGGGGCCCATGTACAGGACAGTGAATTGTATGTTTGCTTCACAGGTCCAGGAGGACAATTTTCCAGTGTCTGTACTCTTAGTAAAAGACAGAGATTTGGACGATGGAGTGAGAAGAACAACCCGGGCTCCCCTTCTCTTGTGCACCTCTTACATGAGCTCCTTTATGCAGCTTGGTCTCTCCTTTTATTAGCTTACACCCACCTCATATTTACAGTAGAAAAAAGAGCTCCCTCCCCTTCTGGTACACTACCTTTATGGGAATTAAGGGTACTGCTCCTTTGCCTTAGTGATTGTGAGTTTAACACAGGAGAATAGTAGTTATTCCAGATCATAAGAGAGCAAGGGTGTCCTTGGTGTAGATGACAATATCTCCACATTTTTATTTTCCCTTCAGAGTTTTGGAAAAAGAAGCAAGCCAGGACTAGACTTGCTTGTTTCAAAACAGGGCAGATTTCAGGCTGCTCTTTCTTCAGTTGATCTCTGTCAGATTAAGCTTGGCAGAGCCAGTACTTTTCAAACCCTGCAATTAAAAATACTCCCGGCAGTCCATGTCATTCTGCAGTCTCTGCATAGCTTATACTACCTCATCCTGAACTATGGTGCTTCCTGTCATTTCCAAATCAGCAGTGTTTCATATGCTGTGCTTTTGTTAAGTTCCTTGGAAAAGTTGGATCCTAGTTCATATCAGGCTTATGCACCTATATTTTTTTTATTTGCACACCTGTCAATTCTCCTCAAGAATGCTTCAGCACAAGGGCTGTTACTTTTTCTTGGAGATAAGCATGATTATTTCTGTGTGAACATTGCTTAGTCATGGCAGTGTGTCACTAGGTGTGGATGTACAAAATGACTTGCTTGAAGTCATATATTTACTTGCAGCTGAGCATTGCTGGGGCTCGGTCTGTGCTGGGGCTGAGCCACCGAATCCGTTTCTGACATGACCTGTGAAAGTCCTAGAGAACTGCATGCAGCACTAGCTAGTTTTACTTATCATGGATCTACACAGGTTGGTTTGGTACATTAGATAGCCATTATTTGGCATCTCATTCCCAAGTCTGCTGCATGTGCCTGAGGGTTTGCAGAAAAGAGATGTCTGTCTTGCTTAGTATTTTTTGCAGAAGGCACAAACTGCAAGAGTTTTCTTCATGCAAAGGATCTGGGGTGGTAGCAAGGTATTTTCTGTTAACCTTGAGAACAGAGAAGAATCAGTGCAAGTCCCTGCCATCCTGTCAGTGGAAAGATGGAGGCATCCTTCTTCCAGGGTCTCCATGCCTTCCTAGGCTTAGAGAAGAACAGGCAAATATGTGTCAGACAAGGTTGGCTTGTGATCATAGTGGTGTGTATCTCATCTTTTCAGCATTCCTCACACACATGGACTGTGAGCCATCTATGATGCCAAGCCATGCAGCACCAATTTCTGTGTGTGTTACGTGCCATCAAGTTGCAGCTCACTTATGTTAACCCCAATAGGCTTTCTCAGGTATATGAGATTTTTAAGGAGTGATTTTGCCATTGCTGCCCTTCAGTCAGTTCACGTGACTGAGTGGGGATTTGAACCCAGGTCTCTCATGTATTAGTCTGTCTTTCTGTCACTACACTGACTCTTACCAGAAAAGTTAAGCCAGAGTGATAAGCATTTTGCTTTTGTCCCACCTAAAGTGGTGGTGGCTGATGCATGAAGGCAAAAGGAGCACAGTTGCCTCTCAGGTGCAGCTAATCCAGTTTAACCTGCCTCATTACCAGAGGGCCTCTGTGTTTATATGTGAATGCTTTTCTTCCTGCCTCTGTGTGTCTTCCTGTGTATGAATAACCAAAATTTCACCTGGTTCTACCAACCATTGTTTGCTGCACCTTCCACCACACCAGTTACCACTGACATAACATTTATTTTTCCACGTATCAATGTGTATGCTGTGCCATTTCATTTTAAATGAAAGTTTAAATGAAATGAAAGCTACAGTTGTGCAGACTTCTCTTTTCACAGTGATTAATTATTAGCAGAGCCAAGCAAATGCCCAGGGAAAACTTTACAATTTGAGTATAGTGATATATTTTATTACATTTTTATGTGGGGCCCATGACAATGTTTTGTAGAGTGGAAAACAAGGGTACATTCCCATTCCTTCTATATACCTTCTTTGTGTCTCAGACACTTCCATTCTCCCATTCCAGTTCAGGAGGTCCATGTACTGCTTCACACCACATATAGATGCTGGTATCAGTGTTCTTGCACCCGTCCTACACTCAGATATATGAAAAAATATTCCAGAGTATTAGATTTAGGATCATGGTTCTTAAAAAAATTTTTTGAAGACCTGACTGTGTTAACTGTCAACATGAGTAAAAGTCAAGTGAAACTAATCAAGTGCTTTTTTAAATAAAATATACAATGAGTGATAGGAGTCACTGTCTTTTTCCTTCAATGTTTAGGTAATATGGGTATTTTTGGCTCTAGCTGTTATTTTCCCACCTTCCCCTCATTTGAAGTTAGCTCTTTTGGCAACTCCCTCTCCTTTTTCAGTTCTGTACAGTGTGGAGATATTAGTGCCATACATTTAGATAAGTAGTAGATCAGTAGATAAATAGTCCAGTGGAGCTGTGTAACAGATCAAACAAGGAAGAGATTTGATATCTACCATGAATTTATTTTATTTATTTATTTTTATTTATTTATTTCATTTATATCCCGCCTATCTGGTCAATTATGACCACTCTAGAATTAATGCCCCTGAAGGAGGCCATAAACTGTTTGGGTTGAAACATTGGGCAGTTTTCAAATTGTAATAAAGCTGTGGTTTTTTGGACATCCTGGGACTTCGATCTCTCATAATTAGATCTATTGGATGTTATCACTTCCTTTTGTTTTTATTATTCCATGTTAAACAATCCTATCTAGACAGACTCAGATTATTTTGACACTACCATTTGCTTTGTGGATTCCTTTGAGTAAAACACACCTGATCTGTTACTTCCAAGATATACACAATATGCAAAGTGATGTCCGTAGAAATTTGGGATTAAGTGGATTTAGCTCTCTATAAACCAGAGGTCATTTTGTGTCTGTCATGTCAGAGAATGTTTCCAGAGATCTCATTTGTACCTGAAAGTCTTGTCATTGCATGTTCACTTAGCTGCTGGACTTTTTCAATGGGATTTACATTTTTCAGGATGTGATTCTAATAACACTTAAGAAGATGGCTACTTATAGCATATCTTTTCTTTTTTTAATGTTTTTTTTAAAACAATGCTATATTGTTGTATGCATTGCCATGTGGGGTCTTTGAGATTTCTACTTTTAACTTGTAAACCATCCAGAATAGTGCATGCACTAGTGGGACGGTATATACATTCAAATCAATAAAATTAGCCTTGATAGTTGCCTAAAATTTCTGTCTCTGTTGCACCTTAAGGCTGGTGGAGATGTACCTGTGAACTAGGAATGAAGTCATATTAATTTCAGTATATGTTATCCTGTGGGCAGATGTATAGAAACACAGCTGTTGGCAGCTGTGATTCTCATGCTGCCACAGTGTGACTTATTTTCAAGCAGATGGATGGAAGATTGCAGCTTACTTTACAAAAAAGAAGTAGCAGGTTAAATATTTTGCTGCATGTCAGTCTATAAATATTGTTGGCAACAGAACATTATATGCATTTGCAGGCCAACAGATATTTGCAGCATTTAACAGATAGTGTATAAAGGAGACATCTGTGAAAGTAAAATGTGAATTATTTATTGTACATTCTGTATTTTTCCATACTGAAACTCTAGTGGCATGCATGAGATCCCCAGATGTAGTCCCATCCTGTCATTGAACATAGTGAACCCTGCTTTGCTGCAGCAGAGTTGCTGTATCATGTGTTTTTGGACCATGTTTTGGATCCTGAATTGGGATGGCACCCTTCAGATATGGTTGGACCACAATTCGTATGAGCCCAAGGTAGCAAAGTGGTAAGGAATAGTGGAATTTGCAGTTGAGTCACATCTGGAGGACTGGATTTTGTTCAACCTTGCTATTACTGAAAATACATTTACCTTCATGTACATTATGTGCAGGAAGATGTGGTGTATGTGTTCAGGAGTGGAGAACCTGTCATCCTTCAGAAATTGCTGAACTCTAGCTGCTGTCAGGCCAAGCTGTCACGGCTGGTCCTCAGAGGAGTTGGGAGCTGTTTGGAAGACTACTGGACTGCCTGGCCTATAATAAGGTATTAGACCTTGTTATATGGCCATCTCTTGAGTGGCCTTGGGCAAGTCCAGAGGAGAACTGTTGTGAGAATAAATAGAATAACCTTGAGTGTGCTGTCCTTAACCCAAATGAAGGAAAGTGTAGATTTCTATGATAGTGTTACAGGAAAGGATGCTTGATGTTTTTGAATTTCTAGACATTTCCGTTGCAAGAACTGTTTGTTTTGTTTTGTTTTGTTTGCAGTAACATGCACTCAGCTGTGTGGACAATAGATTGCTCTACAGATGTCTTATTTTGTAATATTTTCTCTTGCTTCTGGTAATCAGTGGAATGTTAAGTAGTGGACCTTTGCCTCATGACCTGAATACCAGAAAGAATGTTATTAGAATTATATCATTGTGCACACCAGCAGATTTAATCTTCGCCCCTTGGTTGTGAATTTATTTGGAAATGCTGCACATTGTATTAAAATGTGCATATCATGTGGAAATGATACACTTCTAATACTTATTATTGTCTTCTACAGAGCGTATTTAGAAAATATTACCGCAATTGGTCCAAGAGCTGTTGGAAGTCCAGAAAATGAAATCTTCACAGTAAACTACCTCCTGGAGCAAATCAGAGCTATAGAACTAGAAAGCAGCCATGCCCACAAAATCTCTGTAGATATACAGAGGCCAACGGGCACCTTCAGTATTGACTTTCTTGGAGGCTTCACAAGTTACTACGACAATATTACCAATGTTGTGGTTAAACTGGAACCAAGAAGTGGAGCTGAGCATGCAGTGTTGTCCAACTGCCACTTTGATTCTGTACCAAATACTATAGGTAGGTAAATAAGATAATTATACATAATGGAGGGAGGGAGCAATTGTGAAGTTAAAGGAAATGTGTGTGTTTGCTTATCAGTTTAGGAGATGAATTTTAACCAAGCCCTAAGAGCTAAAAACAACCTAAGAGCTAAAAACGGTAATATTTCTCTTTGAGCTCTTGGTGGTCTATGTCTAAGAGTAGTTGTTCATTAGTGCAATTTCCTCTCTCTCTGTCTCTCTCTCTCTCTCGAAAGACAAAATGGTCACAATTTAAAATATAATACAATATTAAAAACAATTACACTTATTACATATAGGTTTATTGAATAAAAACTGTTTAAAACTATTTAAAAGCACAGTTTAAAAGCTGAAAATATAGCACCCCACATTTAAAACCCTTTCATTTATAGCCAGTGACTTCCTAAAAGTCTGCCTCCATAACCTGGGAGCAGCCACTGCAAAGGCTCTTCTATCTCATGTTCTTACCAGCCACATGTACGAGAGTAGCAGGACTGAAAGAAAGGCTTTCCTCAAAGATCTTAAAACCTGGGGAGGCTCACACAGGGAGAAGTGTAAAATGATTGTAACTGTTGCAAGTTGGACCACAAAACAATAAAATTCCATCTACTCAACAGTACAGAGCACAAACATATTATTTAAATCAGGAGTAGGCAACTGTTCATGATGGGAGATAGTCTAACAACATTTGGAGATTCACAGTTGCCCACTTTTGGTTTAAACATAACTTACAACCTTGGGGATGAGATCAGTCTTTGTCATTCAGGAAGAACAGCAGAAAGACCAAAAATAATCTGTAAGCTAGATGTAAAGGAATTTTTTTTTACATCTGGGATTTAAAACTTTACCGTGTATTGTGATGTTTTAAAAATGATTTTAATTGTTTTATGATTGTTTGTTTTGCTTGTTTATTTTTATTCTGTTTCATGGTGCTTGTAAGCCAACCTAAGCATTATTTCACAGTCAAAAGACGGTATAGAAATGTAATAAATTTTGTTTTCATTCATGTTGTGTGCCATCAAGTCAAAATCAACTTATAATAACTGTAATAGTGGCTTCAAGATAAGTGAAATATTTAAGGAGTGGCTTGATCATGGCCACCACCTCTGCCTCATGAGTTACCATGACCAAACAGGGATTCAGACCCAGATCTCCTGAGTCCTAGAATATCAAACAGTCCTCTATATCTCACTGGGTACCACTATTTCAGCTTATGTTAAATGGCTTGCTCTGTTCTTTGTGGATTACATAAATAAATATTACAAAATGCACACTTATTTACACCTAATCAGCCTTTTCTCTAGTGAATCTGTGTTTGAAACATTCAGTCCTAGATCCATCTAAAGCAGACTATAGATTATCGCTTTAACTATCATGGATCCATTATGTCTATATGTAAAGCCTGAACATATGCAGGGCTATAATCATGGTGGGGGACAAGGGTACATATATAAGCCCCATCCAGAAGTAAAGTGGACCTTTGTGTGTTCACTGTGGAGGTCTGCAGAGGCACTTGTAAGTGCCTTCAGTTGAAAGCTCTTCCAGGTGACTGCAGACCTTTGGTGTGGACACAGGGAAGTCCATCTTACTTTTGAATGAGGTGGGGATGAAGGGGGCCAGGCTTACTTGCCTCCCAACTTCACCACCATGATTGCAGCTTTAATGCTTAATGCCTGAATAGAGCTCCAGTTTGGTTACAGTTTGGTGAAATGTGTAGAATAATTTACTTGTGAGTTCTAATGCAGTCACTGGAGAATAGCACTAGACTATTGTAGCAGAGAATTCTCTGTAGCTCACCAAATTTTGTATCCTAGGATTCTGTAGAATGGAGTAATAGCAGCAAAAGTTGATTTGAAATATCTATAGGGATGTACATGGTGAAAACATTCATGTTTGCTTTGTTTTGGGTACTTTCAAGGAGGTTGCCTTTTTTTTGTTTTCATAGCTTTTGTATACTGGTCCTTGAGTTGAACATGTAAGGGGCCAGGGTTACATAAGAACATAAGAAGAGCCCTGCTGGATCAGGGCAAGGGCCCATCTAGTCCAGCTTCCTGTTTCTCACAGTGGCCCCACCAGATGCCTCTGGGAGCACACGAGACAACTAGATACCTGTCTCCTGATACCCCTCCCCTGCATCTGGCATTTTGAGTGGGGGGAAATGAAATGAGTTCTTTCATTTCATTTCCCCCCACTTTTATTCTATCTGGCATTAATCCAAAATCCCTAAAGAACCCTTAAAAATTACTCCAGAGAAGCAGGGGCAAGGCAGGCAACAGAGAATCCATTAAAAAACCTTAAAGAACTATTAAAAACTACTGCAAAAAACCAGAAAGGCAAGGCAACAGAGAAGAATCATTCTACTCCTAGGCAATTTCCATGGTAATTTGACAGACATAGGGAGAAAGAAAGGGTAAACAAAAGAGGAAAACATGAAACTTTCATGTACTCCTCTTTTGTTGAAATGAATTATTTGTGTTTAAGAGGCTCTTTTTCAGAAATCAATGAAAGAACACGAAAACAAAAAAAGCCCTCTTTCGTGTTTTTTTAATTTCATGGTTGCACAAAAGTCTCATCCCTATTTGTTAACTAGTGATGATACAAATAGGGACAAATTCATTGCCTGGCGTGTGTACCCTATGAGATTTTTTACTTTAACAGTAGACCATACCTTCTGTCAAATCATAGACTGTTTGGAAACAACGCAGTACTTCAAAAATAGCTTCCTGTCTGTTGGGGGATAAATCTTGCTTGAGAAATACAAATCTGATTTAAACATGCACACGTAGGACTCTTGGTTTTGAACATTCTTAGTCTAGAATATCTGAAAGCAAAACCCAGGCATTTTGAACAAACACACTTTTGGACAACAGTAGTTAGGAATGGGGTGTCAGACAAAAATCCAGCAGCCCTACGTAAGGAAATGTTACATTATTATCTATCAAATGGCTCTGTTTCTAGATAAAATATCTCTCCAGTTTCCTTGTTGGCTAGTGATATTCATTTATGTCACTTGTTAACAGTGACACATAAAACAATTGTTTTTCACTGACTGCCATAACTGAAAGTTGGTGAAAACAATGATTCCTCAGTAATAAAATTCATTTCTTGTCTTGCTTACAATATCTGTACAGTGTACTTTAAAGTCTACCCCAATTTACTGGTTGATTAAAAACATTTTAACACACTCCCTGCAACCTAAATGCTATGGCAATCATTGTTGACCAACAAGCCTCATCTATCTGTAAAGGCTCATTCAAAAAACAAATTTGAATCTTTATTATGCCTGACAGATGTTGCTATGGTAATGTAACCAAAATTCAGTGTTAATCCTACCTGGAGTAGACCCATTAAAATAAACTGAATTTAGGTTATTAGTGATTATTGAATCCTGTACACTTCTGTGGGTCTGTTCTAAGTATTACCTGAGTTGTATCTTTATTTTCCAATTGCTTCTTGAAATATTAGGTGAGAGTAGTGGAACAGACTTTATTCCAAATGCTTTTAAATATTCAATCTCGGCTAGGAAAAAAGGAAATTCTTCTTTCTGTAATAAATATTTCCATAACACTATTTGATATTTAATGTAACAATACAGGTTTGAAAGAAAATCCTTTTTTTATATATATGTGCTTTACCAAATGGATAATTGACTTTAAAAAATTGTTATAAAAGAGCAATTGTGTTTTAAGACACAGGGTTCATTGTGCTAAGTATTTTGTAATTTTAAGGTGCCAGTGATGATGCTGTCAGCTGTTCTGTGATGCTTGAGATACTGCATACGCTTTCAAAGTCATCTGAACCCTTGCAGCATGCAGTCATATTTCTGTTCAATGGTGCTGAAGAAAGTCTTTTGCAGGTAAGAATATAGTTGATAGATTTATAAAACCTTTTGCACAATCTAAATTTTAGATCAGAAACCAAAGAACTATTTTATTTTGTTCATTTGTAAGTTAGTTTATATGCTGCATCTTCGTCTCTAAAATGGTTAATGAGATATATAAAAACAATGAGATTTGTCTGCAATGCTGTGTTAGGGGTACTAGTCAGTGTACCACTGAGATTTGGATCTCCCTAATGATTGCAGTCTGTAAGAATGATTTATGAAGGTGGAAATGGTCTTTCAGATAGCATGCCTCCAATGTTCCCTCTAAGCTGTGCGGCTCCGCAGGTGCACAACGCTGTGCCCCCCTCCATGCGGTGTTCCTCCTCGGCACACCCATAGCAAGTGTTTCCAGCCCCTTTGGTTCCAGTTGTGATGGAACCCCGTAGGGGACAGAGTCTTGCGTGTGAGTGGTGGCTGAAAATTGGAGAGAACATTGCACGCCTCAGACTTTTGTGATTTTAAATGTGATAATAATCCTGGCCACTTTTTGAATGCACGCCTTCATGTGGTGAGGGGGTTTGAGTGTGTAAGAAAAACTGAGAGCAATACTGTCAGGAGGCTAGAGTGCTGTTTTGAGCCTGAACTCCTAGCAGGGTCACCAAAGGCAGGACGTTCACAGCTGAGGCACCAGACTAAGACACATCCAACCTTTTCAGGAGTAATGACCATATCAGCAGAAGAAAATGGATAGTTCTAATAGTGATATGGGGGGAGCAGAGAAACTCCTGGAGGGCAGCTGCAGGGTAGCAGCAAAAGCTGAAGGTGATGCCGGTGGAGGAACTTTCACAAACAAGAGCAGTGACACACAAGCTAACTTTTATTAGTTCTGCACAGAAGGAAGCAGTGGTAAACAACTGCTGAACATTTATTACTTTGAAAACCCTATGATGAGACAGTCCAAAATAAAACAAGAGATAATGCTGGAAGATGAGACTCCCAGGCTGAAAAGCACTCAGTCAGCTACTGGGGAAGATCAAAGGACGAGTACAAATAGTGCTGTCACTAATGATGCAGTTAGATTAAAATGGAAAGGACGTATAGTAACTGATGTGCACAGAGGTGAAAGGAAAGTCTGATGCTGTGCAATATACACAATTAAAACATGGAACATGAGAAGTATGAATCAATGTAACTTGGAAACCATAAAACAAGAAATAGGGTGTTTAAACATTGCATTGCGTGGTATGAGCGAAATCATCATCATCATCATCAGACATAGTAGTAATAGAACTAAGAAATGTCTGGACAATTGATATTGCAATTCCAGGAGATGCCAGAGTTGAAGATAAAGAATTGGAAAAAATTAACAAAATACAGAGATCTGACAATAAAAACATCTCGCTTGTGGATGAAACACACTTCAGTGGTCCCCATCGTCATTGGGGCTTTGGGAACAATACCACGGAATTTCACACAGCCGCAGATTTGAGAAATAACACCATCTGAGCTAAAAAAAGATGGTAGTATTAGGAGCAGTATACATACTGTGCCAATATTTGACAGATATTTAGGTTTTTGGTTAAAAATTGTATCATATAATATCAGTCAATGTTTTTATAATTTTGATTGACTGTGCCTGATATTTTTTTAATAACAACAACAACAACATGCTATCAAGTCAGTTCTGACTTATTGCAACCCCTTCCAGACTTTTCTTGATAGAGAGTACTCAGAAATGGTTTACCATTCCCTTCTTCTAGGGGCGACCTGGGATTGTGCAGTTTGCCTATGACTACACAGGCTGGCTTTTCTCCCAGGAGACACAGTGAAGAATCAAACTCCCAATCTTTGGCTCTGCATCTGAACCACAGAGCTATCCAGCCAGCTTCAGTGGACTGAAGTGCATTGGAATGAGACGTTTTCAGTTAGACAACTACCAAGTGTTCTATTTGGAAATGAAAAACTCAGAAGAAATGGAGTTGCTCTAGTACTGAGGCAAGATGTAGCATAGGCTGTAACTCAAGGTCTGATTGAATAATATCCATAAAACTTCTAGGAAAACCTATCAGCATAACCATCATTCAGGTATATACTCCAACTACAGATGCTGAAAAAGATGAAATTGAAAGCTTTCATGCAAGCATACAGGAGAGAATTGATCACACACCAAAAGAAGACACACTTATAATCACAGGTGACTGCAACACAGGAGTAGGTTATAAAGCAGAACCAAATATTGTTGGAAAATTTGTCCTAGAGTCAGAAGCAAAGCAGGAGAATGACTTGTACAGTTCTATGAAGCCAACAATCTTATTTATTGCAGATATACACTTCAAGCACTGAACAGATTACTGTACATGTGGACATCAGCAGATGTCCAAATTAGAAATCCAATTGATTATGTAAGTGGAAGCAGGAGATAGAGAAGCTGTATTCTCTCTACCAAAACAAGAACAGGAGCAGATCGTGTCACTGATCATAAACTGTTAATATCAAACATTAGAGTAAAGCTGAAGAGGAGAGCAAGAAGTATCCTTTTGTCAAAATACAGTGGTGCCTCGACTTACGACCATAATCCGTTCCAGAAGATGGACGTAACTTGAAATGGTCGTAAGTCGAAGCACCATTTCCCATAGGAATGCATGGGAATGCGATTAATCCGTTCCAGCCAAAAAAAAACAAACCCAAAAATAAAATAAAAATGAAACACTGCAAGCCCCATAGGAACGCGCTTGGGCTGAGAAAAAACAACAACCCAAAAATAAACAGAGCAAGCCCCGAAGGCGCTGGGGCTGCAAAAAACAAAACAAAACCCAAAAATAAACATTGGAGCAAGCCCCACACTGGGACTGCAAAAAAAAAAAAAAAAAAAAAAAAAAAAAAAAATCACCAAAAAACAAAACAACACAGCAGAGAAACATAACCCCCCCAGCCCAAACCCACCCTGCAAAACCCACCCAGAACAGTTTTTTAAAAGCAAGCTGAGCCCCAGCCAGAAAAAGGAAAAAAACAAGCCCACTGGCGGAGGCCTGGCACCTGGGGCTGCAGGGCCAAAGGCGATGGGCAGGGCCTGCTGTCCCTTCCACCCCAGGGCTCCCGCAGGTCTCTGGCAATTCCCTGATGAAGACTTTGCAATTTTAGAAAGTGAAATGAAAGCTGTTTTCAGTCCACTTGGAAGAAATAAATCACATGGGGTAGGTGCAGTACCTATATGATTATTTCAAGCTACAGAGACTGAATCTATCAAAATCCTAATAAGGTTATGCAAACAAATATGGAAAACAAAACAATGGCCCAAAGATTGGAAACATTCAGTATATATTCCAGTCCCCAAGAAGGGAAATTCCAAATAGTACAGTAATTGTAGAACCACTGCATGAATTTCCCATGCAAGCAAAGTGATGCTCAAGGTTTTGGAACAAAGGTTTTTACCATATGTGGAGTGAGAAATGACTGTTGTTCAAGCTAGATTCTGGAAAAGAAGAGGCACTCAAGTTCATATTGCAAATATCCACTGGCTATTGGAGCACAGTAAAGAATTTCAGAAGAAGATCAATCAATGCTTTAACAACAACAACAACAACAACAACGTGTGCCCTCAGGTCAATTCCAATATATGGCGACCCTTTCCAGGATTTTCTAGGAAGACAGTACACAGAAATGTTCCTTTCTTCTGGGGGCACCCTGGGACTGTGCATGACTGCAGAGGCTGGATCTTCTCCCAGGAAGCACAGTAGGGAATTGAACTTCCAGCCTCTGTCTTCTCATGATCTACATAGTCAGTGGCTTTGCTATCCTTAATAGACTGTAGCAGACCCTTTGACTATGTGAATCATTAGAACCTATGAATTGTTCTTAATGAAATGTGTGTGCTCCAGCTCTTGATTTTCCTGATGCATAATCTGTATTGTGGATAAGAAGCAACTGTTAGGACAGAATATGGAGAGACAGAATGGTTTCCTATAGGCAAAGGTATCAGACAAGGGTGCATTTTATCTCCTATCTGTTTAATCTATACACAGAACATATATGGAAAGCTGGGCTAGATTCTGAAGGAGTAGTGAAAATTGGTGCAAGAAGCATCAATATTTTAAGATATGCAGATGACACCATCGTACTGGCAGAAAGCAGCGATGACTTTAAACAACTTGTGAAAGTGAAAGAATTAGCATGATCTTTATTGTTGATTTAATCGCTTTGGTCATTCAGCCACCACTATCATTACAATTAAACCATCACTGCAAATAGAAATATGTACACTTGTGGAGTGTTAGCTCAACAACATAAAGGTAGCAAATTAATAAGTAGAAATACGAATACATATATTCACAAGGCACTGAATTATAAACAAATTAAAATGCACATACAATTTCAAAAAAAGAAGTCCTTTCATTTAACCATCTGAGTCTTTACATAATTTTCCCTCAGTGTTTGGGCAGCTACTGCAACTGTTACTACTCTGTTTGTCAGCACTTTATTAACATCAGAGAGCAGATAGATGATTTCATTTTGGTCACTTTTATGTGACATATCCTCTAGCAGATTTAATAGAAACTTTGCTCTAGGGTCAGAATATGAACAGCAATGCATTAAGCATATAGCAACAACAATAACCGTGTTTCCCCGAAAATAAGATAGGGTCTTATGTTAATTTTTGCTCCAAAAACCGCATTAGGGCTTATGTTCAGGGGATGTTTTATTTTTTTCATGTACAACAATCTACATTTATTCAAATACAGTCTTGTCATCTTCTTCTGGTTGCTGCACAATGGTGGAGGGCGGGGTTTCACTGAACTGGGGTTTATTTTTGGGGTAGGGCTTATTTATTTATTTATTTATTGGATTTCTATCCCGCCCATCTGGACCAAAGGTCTACTCTGGGCGGTTATATTACAAGCATCCTGAAAAATCATACTAGGGCTTATTTTCAGGTTAGGTCTTATTTTGGGGGAACAGGGAATCTTGGACCACTGGGATATGTCCCATTTATAGTTAAAGCTTGACCAGGTAAACATCATGATAAAAGTCCCAAACAATCCCATTTGGGTAACAGCCTCCATCCTGGAAAAATATCATCAGATATATGAATATGAAAAATGGCAATAATGTGGTTTTGAAGCTGCCTAGGAGCATGAATTTAATTATCATAATCTTGATTTGACTGTAAACAAGAGGGGAGATAGATGGAAAAATTATATTTGAAACTTAATTTCTGAATAAAAGCATGATGCATTTCTTTTGTTTGTCTCATCATAGTAACTAGGTCTTTCCAAGGGGCGTTGCAGGGTTTATTACACAGCCAGGCCATTGCATTATCTGTTGGGAGTTAATAGTTCAGCTCAGGAACTTGGACTGATAGTGACAGTGACAGAAACATAAAAGGGCAATGAAGATAATAGATGAATATACTTTGGGAAAAGGCTTGGCCTATTTTACTATTGCTTCTTATAAACTAACGCTGAGTGAGGGTGCACTGTATCACTTCAGCCTGCAACTGGGACTCATATAGTGGAATATGTCCTCTTCACCCCACTCTGTTATATTTGTACACACAGATGTGTGAAGGAGAAGGCTAGGCTAGAACCCGTCTTCCTGCCATGCTAGTTTCCTGTGAGGGTAAGAGCAACAATCATGCGATATGTTCTTCATAACATTTAGTCTGGATAAGGAGTAGAGATGGGCACAAACCACAGTTCAGCTCCCTGAGCACATAGAAGTTGTGCGGGCATGGCAAACTCCCCTCTCCTGTCTCCTCTGTGCACTTGCCCATTTCCACTCAAAGGCAGCACTGCAGGCTTCCCTGCCCCTTCTCCTTCTCTGAATAGGCAAGTGACGGAGGATGCGGAGGAGGGAAGTGAGTGCTACGAACAGCGAGTGGGCAGTTGAGCTGGGGAGGTGAGGAGGCAGGAGAGGGAGTGCGCTGCGCCTGTGCAACACCTGTGTGGGCACAGATCCGAACTGAGCCGAACCACTGAACTCTGTGATTCTTGCCCAGCTTTAATAGGGAGTCTAACACATCATAGACCACTACCCCCTGCCAGTCTCCTTATACGAGGGAAACAGAAAGGCTGAAGTGATACAGCCCAGACTCAAGTTTGTTGTTGCTGTGTTCTACATTCTGTAATCATTCTGTGATAGACCTTCACTGAACATAGTCAAAATTATTCTCTTCACTCTCTGCATTATATTATGTAGTTTACTTTATTATCTCAGGTTGTGAGCCCTGTAGTGCTCTCTATTAACATTTAGTCAAACCCAGAATGATTATTTTGTACTGAGATGCCCACTAAAAGGTGCTGTTGTTTTTTACATCTATTATCTTTGCTTCTCATCAAGGCTAGCCATGGTTTCATTACACAACACCGTTGGGCTAAATCAGTTAGAGCATTTATTAATCTGGAAGCTGCTGGAGTAGGAGGGAAAGAGCTTGTTTTTCAAACAGGTAAGACACTTCACACCCCTCACGTATCCCAATTATGGTTTTCTTTGTTAACAAGTGAAATTCCATTTGAACACTACTTTAGAATGGAATGTTGCAGATAAGGATAGATCTTCTTACTTGATAACAAGATCTCTGTGTATTATTATGTATCTTTAGCACTCTATAGTACAGATCTCATTATTTGCCAGAGAGAAGCTACTGTGAGTCACAGTTTGTCTTTTGCAGGCATACCTACCCAATAGAAGTAGGACCTGAATAGATCCGCGAAGATTCTCAGTCATCCAGGTGGGGTTATCTGGAAGCTGAGTCATGGCAAATGGACTTCTTTCTTGTTAGGTTGAAATGTTTTGCTACTCATCTTCAGTCTGAGGAGATTTGGCATGAGACCCCTGATATATCCTCCATGAGTCTATTCAGACCATGAAGAAGTGAAACCAACCTGGAGGATATATCGGGGATCTCCTACCAACTCTCCTCAGACTGAAGAAGCTACTTGGATGAGTAGCGAAACATTTCAACCTAACAAGAAAGAATTCCAGTTGCCATGACTCAACTTCCAGACAGTAGGGCCTAAAGTTTAAAGTCATTGAAATCCATTAAATAGCTTATGGCAACAAAATGTATAAAGATTAAAAACTATATTTTAATCCTTAGACTTTTATCTGATACTTCATTATGGTTGGTTGAGGCCCCGCGTATTAGTGGTTTCACATTATCTGAGACAGTACAAAGTTGGTATCTAACACTAGCTTTATTGAATAACCTCTTGTATAATCTCAGTGTGGCTGCAGTAGCTAAAGTTTTCACTCTGGTAATGTTACTGGCTGGATAGCTCAGTGGTTTGTAGAACCAAAGGTTGGACGTTTGATTCCCCACTGTGCCTCCTGCGAGAAGAGCCATTCTGTGTAGTCATGGGCAAGCTGCACAGTCCCAGGGCACCTCCAGAAGAAGGAAATCGTAAACTACTCCTGAGTGTTCTTTATCTGGAAAACCCTGAAAAGGGTTGCCATAAGTCAGAAATTACTAGATGGCCTATGATTAATAATAATTGGATGTAAGACTTAAACATTGAGACACTACAATAAAGGAAAAAAGTATTACTTATTGAACCATGAACCTTTCAAAATCAGCTGTTCTCATTCCTGTTCAAATGGATTCATCTTACCTTTTCCATGTTTTACATGAAAAACCTAAGTCATTTTGCTTACAGCCACTAAATACTACATATGAATATACCCTCTTGGAGGAAGAAGATGTATTTGGTTCACACATCTGCATGGGCAGCATTAAATGTCCTTGTTTGGTTGTAGACAACATTCCCTCTAAGCTTGCCCAAACCTCCATTGGGGTTGTGCACAGGCAGCCGGCAGCTGGTTTGTTTACTGCCCATTTCAAATGAAGCCCTGCCCACCCCCATGTGCACAGAGTGAGGCTCCCACACAGCAGGACAGAAAATTAGAGGGAACGTTGGTTGTATATATTAGAGATGGGGGCTTCGTGCTTTGTACGAAGCATGAAGTGCCACTGCCCAGGTGTTCCTAATTCCTCTTGTCCCACCCCCCCCAGCCACTCAGTCCACAGGCAGCTGGGGTCTTTCTGCATTGGTGGCACACCGATCAATTCTGGAGCCTGAGCGGCCCATCCCCACCTTCCCAGACTGCTGACCACTCTGGCAGGGAGGCAGGAGGGAGAGTGGAACCTGGTAAGTGGACCAGGTGGCTGGGGGGATGGATGAAAGGAATTAGGCAGTGGCGCTTCGTGCTTCATATGAAACGCGAAGCCCCCATCTCTAGTAGATATTACTCTGGTCAGCTGTTCAGGGTATTATGAATGGTTCAAGAGGACTATAGCAAAGCAAGAACATTAATGTCATCCAAACAGGATTACAAACTGAGAATAACAATTTACTCCAACCCCCAGGTAATACTTTAAATCTGGCTATAATTGCCTTACCTAGGTCAGAATCCTGTTGGTGGAGCCCCACATGTGTAAGACTAATGACATCATGAGCTGCAGGACTGGCAGTGGAAATTTGTGGACATTAAAGGCTCCCCCCCCCCCAATTTCATTCCCCCCAGAGGTTTCCCCAGGTCAAAAGAGATCCCTAGGCAGCCTTGAACTCTGGGAAGGGGTGGGAAACTTGCAATAAAAGATGAAAGGCTGTGGTTGATTACATCATCAGGCCTGTAAATGTGTGGAGCTGTTTCAACAGGTTACCTGCCTGTATGTGAACTAAGTTTTGTCCCAGCTTTTCTGATATGGGAGTTGCACATTTCTCTGTGTCGTTGTTCCTAGCCAAGAAGGAACAGTGTTTTTCTATACTGTGTAAGGCATTGCATGTAGTGGTGGGAGGGACCTGAGTGACTGGTAGCTCTTTTTGTCTAATAAGATTGGGAAGGATGTCTCATCTGCATCCTCAAAGGTGAAAACTGAAACCTGCTACCTCTGAACTGGTCTTGCAACCCCCATTTTGGAACTTACTTTAAACAGGTCTTCACACTTATCTCTAGCCATGATTTTTGAAAAGTTTGTTTCTCCCCTATCACCCCCTGCCCAACTCTGTAATGCCCAGCCTGATGAAGACTTCTGCAGTAGTTTCTGTTTGTGATATTTTAGTGGTCTAATAAAGGTATCATCCACTTTTCATTCATTCCTTTTTGTGTTATTAACAGGGTACCTTATTTATTACCAGAAAAATACAGGGTGCCCTCCACCCTTGCTTCCCTCTAGTGTCCAATTCTGATATTATACCTTGGAAATATAAAGTTAGAAAATGAAACAAAAATCTCTGGCTCCACAGCCAGATACCTAAACCACTGAGCTATATAGGAGCAAAATTATCTAACATCTGTCCTACCTCTTCATATAAATCGATAGCAAGATAAGATTATCCAGACTGCACAGCCAGCAGATTCTGTTGTAGGTTATCTTATAAGAGCTTCATTCTGTTGCCTTCGTTATTCCAGAATATAGTAGGGAACAGTCTAGATGTTGCCAATGCAAAACAGCAACAGCAAAAATAAAACACCTTTAGAATGGTACAAAACTTTTAAAAATTATTTCAAAATGCCATTTAAAATGCCTTTAAAAAGTAAGTTTTAAAAGTAATTGGAAAACATTGCTTATAAAAATAACTTCGTTGTTGCATGCTACATAATATAGCCTGAATTATAGCTTAGTTACACATGTTATACAAGTACCTATTTTTATGTAACTGCATTGAATGGTGACTGCATTGAATTGTGACTGATTACTTCCAAGCACAGGTTTTGGCATTATGTTTTGTCCCCAGACAGATCTTTATTGTGCAGGTAGCCTTAATTTAAAAATGACAATAGGTTTTGTGGCAGTAATTGGTGTTATACCACTTAATCAAAGAGTGACAGCCATGGAATGCTCAAATTCTCTTTTCATTGTTGCAGATACTTTGTTTTAGTGCCTGTGTATCAGACTGGGACACATATTGCGCAGTCTCGTGTGAAAAAATAATAATTACCAAGGAGTGTTGCAAATACAACCATACATCTGAATGATGTGAATTACAAGGCTGGCAGCTTTCCACCAGAGGAGAAGATTGCTTATAATTAATTAATTAAATTGAAGTTTAAAAGATTGCTTAAACAGGCTGTCATGTTCCCGCCTGCCCCTTGGTTGTTTCACCAAACAAAGGCACAAGCCACGTGTCCTGTCGCTGCCACCAGTTGATTACATCAACATTGTTTATTATTAATGATAGAGGTCCAGGCAATGTGTCATTTTAAAAAGAACCAAATAGAAGTTGTTTATTATTACAGGTGATGAAGGTGCAGTCGATGTCATTAACTCTTAACAAAACATCCTCCTTCATCCACCCTGAACCGCCAACCCTCTCTCTCTTCTCCCCAAACTCCAAATTCACAAATCCTCCTCTTTCTCCCCCTCCTGCAGAGACTCTTATATCTGGTGACTCCGTCTCTCCAGCACTCTCATTGGTACATGCAGATAGCTCATTAATATTCATGACCTGGGCGGACGCCACAGAGGCCATAGCTGTATCAGCAAGACAGAATGCCTGTGTTAATGAGAACATATTTAAAGAAAGAAGAGAAACTAATCAATTTCTGCAGAAGTCTTTGTAGGATGGATACTACTTATTGATGTGGTTGGTTTGAGGTTTTGTCCGATAACATTATTCTGCAGCTGTTTTCTTGTAGAGTGTCTGTTTCCACTTCCTCAGACTCCCCCTCTATGACAAACTGCAGCCAAAGTGTGAGATGGCTTAGAAGAGAGGGGCAAGGAATGATTTCAGCCTGATGGTGGAGCAGTGCTCTCAGTTCTTCATTGCTTTGCAGAACTACAGTTAGGATGATTTTATTGCTTCAAGAATAGCTTGAGAAGCTCAAGATTTAAGAGCAGCCCCATAGTCTTTGTTCATAACTAAGGTCCAAATAAGCCACTTAAGTATATACACAAGAACACTGGCAGAATCGCCCTTCCATTCTGTGTTGCTCTGTTATTTTTTAAAAACAGTTTTTATTGCTTTTCTGCCCACAAGAGCTCCAAAAGTGATAAAAATACTTTTTTAAAAGCAGACCAAGAGACAGTTTCTAAAAACCCATTTTAAAAGCCAATATCATTTAAAACCAGTCAAAAACCAACGCTAAATGTCAGATTTAAAATCTGTTCTGAATAAGAACTGTATACAAACATGTCCACAGTTTGGAAGTAACAAGTCAGGATCAACACAGTTATTTGTAATGAGTTACCCTAAGTGGGCGGGGTGTTGTAATGAGGATATAATACTTCTGAATACCCTATACCTAGAGAACCATGGAAAGGGTCACTTTAAGTCAGAATTGACTTGATAGCACATAAATTTTACTATTGATGAAATTATCTTTCAAAAGAAACCAAATGAGGGAACAAAGCCAAATTATTTCAATACTGAACAATGTTTTTCTGTTTACCTTTCATATTTACTTTTAAAGGGAGCTTTTAGGGGCATTTTGATATAAAATTTCAAGTCTTTTGCCAGTGGCTTATCATTGGGAGGCACTTTTTAAAAAAGTGACAAAAAGTCCAAGAAATGGCAACAAGTAACACAAGTTTCTTTTACAACATTGCAATGGTTGTTTTCCAAACCCCCCTACTGGGTAAAAGAGCATTAGAGATCCAGTGTAGTGTAGTGGGTAGAGGCTGAGACTAGGATTCAGGAGACATGGTTGCAAACTATCCATGCAACTTCCTGGGATGGTACAGGTAGGGATGAAGATTCTATACAACTTAAAAACCTTGTTAGGCTCTCCATAATTTGGAAGGAGCTTGATAGCACATACCCATAATTGTCGGTAACATAATGAATTACTTTTAAAAAGGAACTTTTTAAGCTCTGTACTGTGATTTTTTAGGGTCTAGAAAAATGCTAACAAATGAAGAAAACCCTTCTAACATTGCTTGTTGTACACATTGCTCTGAAAAATCTCCTTATAATGGTTACAGGTATAACAGGAATCTAATCCTATGTAGCTCATAAGCCTGTTTTTCTTGGTTAGGACTTTCTTTAATTGTACGCTATTGACTTGGGGCAATTGGAAGAAGATGTACCATTTGAGAAACGAGTTCTTCATTGCTGATAAGTAATCTTTGACTTATCAGAGTATGTCTTTTTTGGAAGAACAAGGGGAGGGGCTTTCTTCTGCAGCACCCTAGCTTTCCCCTAGAAAGCTTTCTCAGGGACAACTTTGTTATCGTTTAGGTACTAGATTAAAATGTTCTTATTCTTGCAGACATTTGAGTGTACTGAATTATAAAGAACTGAACAAGTGTTCTGAAGCAGACATTCTCAACCTTACTTTGGCTACAGCCCTTTTAGGATCTCTTTTCAGGCTCCAGGACCCCCTGTTAAACAAGAACAGAACACAAACAGATGAATAGAAACTCCCCTTCTCACATTTTTCAGTCTGTGGCCCCTTTCTAATGTGTCAGGGACCCTTAGGGTTCAAATGGCCCCCTGTTGAGAATGGCTATTCTAAAGTTTCCGAAGAACTTTGTTTTGACTTACTCTGCTGTTCAGTCATTTCAGATTGATTTAATTGCTTATGTTAATCACTGCTTGCTTTGTTTATTTAATTTTACTCTGTATAATTAATTAGTATCATTATTTCAACTCAATTTGCTATTCTGGCATAGATACAGCCAAATGCAGCATCAGGGCAAAAGGAGAACTTTCGAAATTAACTTTTCCACCTTGTATGGGCATGTTTCACCATTGGTTTTGATGCAGTTTGAATGGTTATAACCAGCAAAGTCCTTTTATGAAACAAAAAAAACCCCCCACGCTTTCTGTTGACGTAAGATGCTGCAATCTAGTGCAGGTTTCCATGAAGATTCCTGTGCCACTCCCACACTTTTCCCAAGGGCCCTCTTAAAGCAGATTTTTGGGAAATACAAGGAGTTACAAAAGAAATGAAGAGTTGTGAGGGGAAATGCCCTCCTTCTCCCTTCCAGTTGCCTCCTGCAATTCAGATTTCAGTGGTACAGTCGTTAGCCTTAAACAGTATTGGAACAGAAAACATTGATATCACTTAACACATTTTCTTGCTTTGTATAATTTCTGTTCTCCACTACATGGCTTGGAGCCTACAGAAATGTAGTTCGTAGGAGTTCAGGACAGCAGCGTCTCCTATCTTTATGCCTCCATACCATCCTGAATACATCTGATCTCATCTGATTTTGTAAGCGAAATAGGTTCTTGAATAGGGGAATACCTGGCATCTCCATTTAGGGTTAGAAGAAAATACCGCCCAAAGTTCTGGAGGGCTGCTATCAGTCCTGGGATAGATGGATCAATGGTTTGACTCAGCACAAGGCAGCTTTCTGTGTTCCTCCATTTCCTCCCCTGTGTGGCCCAGCTGTATCCACTGAGAAGCCTCTTGTGGAAGGTTGAGAAGGGGTGCAAGGGGCTGTGTCAGGGAGGGTGGAACAGGGAATATCATCTATGAAATTCCTTATGTTATCTTGTCCTATGACAATTTGGAAGAGTTGCTTTTGGGGGGCTACAATTTACATAATCCCCCCCCCCATAATGTCCCAAAAAATGAACATTTCCAAACTCTGTTTAATAGCCAACCTAATGTCTTTGGGATAGGTGAAACCCTAAATTAGATATCTAAAACTAATGTAAAGTAGAATGGGTTTATGATTTTTCCCCCTCCTCTTAATTATTGCAGGGCCTGAAAACCCCTGGTTGGTGCAAGCATATATCTCTGCTGCTAAGCACCCTTTTGGTTGTATTGTGGCCCAAGAAGTGTTTCAGAGTGGTGTTATTCCTGCAGAAACAGATTTCCGTATTTACCGAGACTTTGGTAATGTTCCAGGTATGTTGTTCGTTAACTACTCTGCTTGCCAGAATATCCATGTGATCAACACTTTGGAAGTTCATTGCCTGTACCTGTTTTCACTTGGAAAGTTTGTTACCTGTATCTCTATCCAATTTCATCTGTCACCCCTTGATGTATATAAACCTGTGGCCTAAATATTTTATTCCATGTATTTAAGAAAATCGATTGCAATTTTGCAAAAGATCTCAGTGAAATCTGTTATGTTTATAGATGTCACTATACTTCTCTACATGCTAAAATATTCTATTATGAGCCATCTCTTTCAAAATCATTATAATGCAATTTGAAAATATTATGATTATATGCAGCTGATTACCATTGAAAGCTCAGAGTTCAGTATAAGTTGTAACCTCTGTCAAAATAATATGCAAGTTACGAAACAGAAAACAGTTTCAGGTTCCACCATAGTACTGTTTAATTGTCTGAAATAAAGGAGTGTTTGATTTCCCTCATAAGGATGGAATATTCAGAATTTTTGGATTCCAATTCCCAGACTTTTCCAAGAATTCTCCAGGCAGAGTTCTGGGAATTTCAGGTACTGGTACCTACAGACATGTACAATTTGCTCATCTGAAGTAGAGCCTGTCTCCAAGGCTGTATGGGCTAGCTAGCCCTGGTCTTCTTCTGTGTGTTAAGATCAAAAAGAAGAGAGGAAGCTGCTGTGGTCTTCCCTGGGAATCATCATTTTTTGGGAGGTGCACTCTGTAGAGCCTAAAGGTCAGCAAGGCTGCAACTCCCTCAAAGGGACTGCAGCAGCTTCCTTTTTTGTACAGGAAGGAGGCCTGAGATAGCCATGCAGCTTCCAAGACTCGGCCCTGGTCCAGGTGAACAAAATGTAGGTATGGGTCTGTGACTTGCAACTCCAGGAATTCTGCTTGAGGAATTCTTGGATAATTCTGAGCTTTGGAGTTCAAAAATATCCAAATAACACATCCTTATTCCTTCATTAATATTCTCATTGTTACTTTTAACACCTGGACCACCTCCAGGCATACATTGGAACATTATGAGGAAAGCATGCATGAAGAAGACTTACTTTCCTAGTTTGTTAATTAACATTAAAGGTTAAGACTAAGTTCCATGACATTCCTTTAGGAGGAGGTGTAATGAGGAATTCTGGCTTAACACAAGGCAGGATCTCTGCGCCCAAACTAACATGACAGAGGTGGGCAAGAAACAGTGACAAGGGTGCCCATGGCCAAAGTTTATAATGCTGAGGGCTGGTATCCAGGTGGGGCTATTTAGTAGGTGAATGTGTCATAAATAATATTTAACTAATATTATTGTCGTTAACATTGTTTAAAAGTAAATTTGTTTAATGAATGACATTTTGAATAATTGTAATTGTATAACATAATTTAATTGTATTGACAGGTATAGACTTAGCTTTCATTGAAAATGGTTACATCTATCATACAAAATATGATACAGCAGACCGAATTCTGACAGATTCTATTCAGAGGGCAGGTTGGTATTCAGAATTTCTTTAACAACAAGTTAAGCCTCAAATTATACTTTTCCTGTTGGTTGTTATGGTCACTCAAAACCACAACACTATATCTTAATTGTGTGACATAATTAAGAAGATAGAGTCATGGAAAGAAATCCAGACACCACGGAAAAGTCAAATTAATCAGCTCTTATGTTTTTTTCATGTGGGTGTGGCAAAACTAATTAATTTTATGTGGGCTGGGTAAAATTTCCTTAATGTTAATGTTTACGCATTTCATAGATTTGACATCTTGATAGTTTATACTTCAGTCCAGTTTTCTAATGATAAATGCTTTTCTGTCTTCATTATCACTCTTTGACACTGCAGTGTGTTGTAGTGGATAGTTATGGACTAGGACTCTGGAAAGTCATGGTTTGAATCCCCACTTGGTCATGGAAACCCACTGGGGGAGGTGGAATTGGTAAAGCTACTCCTGAAATATCTCACTTACCTTGAAAGCCCCATTAGGGTCACTATAAGTGGGTTCTGACTTGATGGCACATATCTGTCTGTCTGTCATTCTTGCACAGGGACTGATGTAAAAATACATCATTATTTTTCTTTAAAATTTTAGTTTTCTATAACTATTTTAGAGGTAACATATTTTTATTGTGTAAGATTTTATTTTGTAATGATTTTGCAATATAAAGAATATAGGCATTAGGTCCACTTATTATTTTGTTACCTTTGTAATTTTTTTGACAAATAAATCCAAATTTCCAACCAGTCATTTTGCAGTTTCATCAGTTTTTAAGAATAATGCATGAAAAGATTGGGGAAAAGACAGATGCTAAATATATGTTTATATTTTCCCAAAGGTGATAACATTTTAGGTGTGCTGAAATACCTAGCAAAGTCAGATAAACTGGCCAGATCTCATGAATATCAACATGGAAATATTGTCTTCTTTGATGTCTTTGGCGTGTTCGTTCTGGCTTACCCAGCTCGTGTTGGTACCATTATGAACTATGTCATCACAGCAGTTGCTGTTCTGTATCTAGGAAGAAAAACATTGCAGCCAAGTAAAAGAGGTAAGTCCATTTCCATATACGGCTGTGTGGTAAAGCAGTTTAAATTGGGGTGCATCCTATATTCATGCATTGGTAGAAAAGACTCTTGGGCAATCCAGACTACGGCTTCATTTTTTATTTTTATTTTTTTTGCTGGTGCACCTCTTTACAGCCTACAGAGAAATCACTGCTTTGTTTTAAACTATGGAAAAAAGGGAGAAAGAACTGAAGAGAGAACACAGTGTTTGGCAGTAGCTAAACGAAGGAGACCAGGACACTTGAACTGACATTCAAAGAATCCCACGAATTGACTGTTTTACTTTGTTGTGTTAATTTCCTGAGCCAGTGCAGTGCTTGCATTGCATCTTAGCTGCCTTGAAGGGTCCCCTGCGGGAGGAGTCCTAGCACTGGGGACAAAATACTTTTTAAATTTAATAATGCACTTTATCTCTGTGAATATGCTAGCCAAGAAGTTATTTACTGCTGAATAAGCTGACCACGTGTGAATGTAAGAGCTTATAATACTTATACTATATTATCTCTAACACTTGAAGTTAGTATCCTTAGTTATGTGGTTAAAGGGAACGAGGGTGAGATAATATATATGGAAGCTGACACATCTTCAGTTACACAATTCTTTAAAAGTGTCTTTTCTAGTCAGGCACCTGAAGTCATTGGTCAGTTCTTTGGGATACTAAGTATATGTGTTAGAAAACAAGTCCCAATGTTTTTACTGGGGGTTGGTTCTAGGGAAGGAGACCTGTGGTCTCACACGGGAGTGCACCTCACCATGAAGGTGTCAGGGTGAGTACTGTTACCCCAAATGGGTTACTGTTCTTTATGTCCTGGGGAAGGGACCATGAGAGGAGAGAGAGCCCATCCAGACTACTGACAAGAAGACCTTACACCAATAATTTTGGGTTAAGCACTATTCATGTAACATTTATTGATGAGACATAAGACATAGGATATAAGACAAAAGGTACCAAGAGGCCTCTCTTTCATACTTCCCATTCACACAAGATACTCACTCATCCAGATGACCCTTCTCTGGGGGTGATCAGTCCTCAGAAAGGGTGATGGGGGTCGTTCCAGCGCTGTTCCGAAGCCCACTTGTCTCTTCCTGGGTCATCCTTCTTGTAGGTCTTTTCCTTGTGGGCTGTGTTAATGGGCTAAACCTGGGCTGGCACAAGCACACGGGGGCAGACCCTGGCTTCCTGGAGAGATACAATCCGTTGTCATGCAGGAATGCTTCCTTTCACGTGTACAGTTTGTTCCATCTGCCACAGACTTGGCTTCAGCTAGCCTGCTTCCTCTTTCTTAAACCTACTTTCTCCAGTTTTAGTTATATTTGGACTTCTTGCTCCAGTTCACTTCCCTCTTGTCTGGGCACAACAACTGCAAAAATCCAAACCTTTGCCCACACAGCAGTCTCTTATTAATAACGAAACTGTCTCTATCTGCAACTTGCATCTTCTTTTGAAGCTCTGTATTAGGCACCCTATCCCATCTTCCCTTGCGATTTCTCCATCTTCTTCTCAGGTCTGAGGTGCTGGTCTTTCTGGAACCCACACACACTCTGTCACACTCTGTCGCTCATAACAGTACCTTCCTCAGACCACAGGCCACCAGTATTTCCAAGCAAGTAGATATAATGTTTTGCCTTGAAATGGTAGTTAATGCACTTTGGAACATGCTTTTTTAAAAAATGGGACTTTGGAAATAGGCAAAATGTGCTTCTGCGTTCCCAACCGTCATCATAAGACCACCACTGACAAGAACAGTGGGTCTGCTTGAGAGATGCTGCAGTCATTGTGGCATCAGTTGGACATTGCTTGTCCTGTATATTGTCAGAATGCTTGGAGAGGCTCATACTTTGCTTTTAATGTCCCAGCACGTGTACCTCTTGGCTTCTGTGCTGAAGCCTCCTTGTCCTGGCCTTGTGCTGCTAGAGAGCAGATGCAGTGATTAGATGGGCTATAAGTGGTGTTTCACTAGCAGAAAAATTACAAGAGTTGTGTCACTACTAGCAGAACTACTGTGATATAAGTTTGAGTGAAGTTGTAATGCCTTATGTAGATGAAATCAAGATATTTGATTTTGATACTTGTATAGGAATGAAAACAGAATGTGTAAGAAGTAAACTTTGAGCTAGCGCAGAAGTAGCGGGCAGAGCAAAGCCTCTGCAGAATATTTTACCTGTCAGAATGATTCAAGAGACCTTCCACACCTAAACGAGTGCAGATTAAAAGAGTCCCATCTTCTATGTCATCCACCAGCAGCTTGGCAACATTCTGAACACCCATCCTTTCCGAAACCAAAACAAAACAGACCACCTTAGAGCCCACTGCAGAAATCCAGTTTAGATGAATGCAGTGCATCTCTGATAGTGCTCGCATGTCTTCAAAGGGCTGCTGACACACTAGAAGAAGTTGTGCAAATGTACTCCTGGTCATGTTTTTTAAGCTCTTAGTTCAGCTGAAGTTAAGAATATTATTTAATTTAATGGGGTGTGAGACTACAGTTGATGTCATCAGTATGCAAATGGTTATTTAAATAATTTATAAAATGTGCAAACTGAAAGTATAAACCCTCCCCCAACACACATTTCTTGTGCCTTTATGACAATTTAAAATATGTGGGTGTTTGAGAATACATAGCAGGAAGGTGAGGCATGGCACACACCCCAGTCCTGGAAAGGTAGAGCTCAGTCCTGGAAAGAGGAATTTTGTTTTTCTTAGACACATTGTTCATTTGTACTCTGTCTCATTACTAGCTTCAGCTACAAGAAGAATTTTAATAGAAGTATACTAAACTGAACTTTTAATGTGCTTTTCCCCCTCTTTCAGCAGTCATTTATCTGAAGGAACTGGCCATTGCCTTTGGCTTCACGGTCCTCAGTTGGTTTGCCACATTGGTTGGCATCCTTATTGTGGCAGTGTTTATTTCTCTCATTGGTCGCTCTCTTTCCTGGTATACCCATTTCTATGTGTCCATCTTTCTGTATGGAAGTGCAGCATTGGCCAAACTAATTTTTGTACATACGTTAGCCAAGACATTCTATTATAAAGTAAGTGCTCTTATCCTTAATTATGTTTAACACTTTTCACTGTATTTAAGTTTTTTTTCCATTTCTCATTGTAAATATGTGAGGCTGCCTCAAGGTACCATTGTAAAAATCGATAGGCTTAAACTAAGTCAGCCTGTTAGTCTGCTTAGCCTAGTGTTGTTTAATGATGGCCAGTTTTTTTCTGGGATCTGTCCTATCGCTTGTTACCTGATACTTTTAATTTAACATGCTGGTAATTAAATCTGGGGTCTTATGCAAGCACAGCATGAAGCACCATTGAGCAATGGCTTCCCTCCTAAGTTGTTTAGTGATGCAGAAGTCATAGTTGTATGTCATTGATTGTCCATGAGAGCTCTTCTGTGCTTCATTTGTTCAGCAGACAAGGATGAGGGGCAGGTTTTCTTTTGCATTCCCTTTACATACTTGCATCCACTGAGCTGATCGGGGTTGCCTAAAAAATCCAGACTGGCTGGCCTCCTTCCTGTTTTGAGGGAGAGATGTTGGAGTGACAGAAACCACAGGGAAGCTGTTATCAGTGTATGAGCTTCAAAATACCCTTTTGTTAAAAATGCTAACAGCAGAGATGCATCTTTTTTTAATGAAAGGTAACAATAGCAATTTGAATTGCAGCAAACTGGCCTTTGATTCTTCGTTTGATTTGTTGAGACATTTCTTCTAAAATCCATGCAAAACCTTCTGCAACTTAAGCCCATTCAGTATAGCCTTGAGCTAGTTTAAAATTAATTTGCTCTAACATTGCCACTGTAAATTGGTGTGCTTGGAGTCCCCAGAAAAATCGAAGGGAGGGAGGGAGGGAGGGAGGGAGGGAGGAAGGAGCATGTAACATGGCTAAAGCACCACTACTGTATATACTTGCATAACAGTAAATGCTTTTGAACCCAGTGGAATTTCCTTTCAGTAGATATGCATGAGATTGACTTCACAGTCTACCCTTGAAAGCAAATGGATTATATTTTGTTTTGATTTTCCCAGCATGTAGACCAGCAGTTCCTTGGAGAGGTCTTCTTTGATGTACCATTGGTTTTCTGGTCAATAACATTGGCTTTACTTACTTACATGGGAGTTTCCTCAGCATTTGTCAGTGCAATATGGGTAGCATTTCCACTGCTCACAAAATTATTCACCTATAAGGAATTGAAAGAAAAAGGTATGTTTCTGAAGAACATTGGGTTGTTGTGTGTGTGCGCATGCATGCATGCTCTTCAATATTTTTGTTAATGGCTTGGATGAGGGAGTGCAGGGAATGCTTGTCAGATTTGCAGATGATACAAAATTGGGCAGAATAGCTAGTACCCCAGAAGACAGAAACATAATTCAAAATGACCTTGATAGGATGGAGCACTGGGCCGAAAACAACAGAATGAAATTCAACAGGGAGAAGTGCAAAGTACTGGACTTCGGAAAAAGAAACCAAACACACAATTACAAGATGGGGGATACCTGGCGCAACAAAACTACGAGCGAGAAGGATCTTGGAATTGTCGTAGATCACAAGCTAAATATGAGCCAACAGTGTGATGTGGCTACAAAAAAGACAAATGCTATTTTAGGCTGCATTAATAGAAGTATAGTTTCCAAGTCCCACGAGGTGCTAGTTCCCCTCCATTCAGCACTGGTTAGGCCTCACCTTGAGTACTGTGTCCAGTTCTGGACACCACACTTCAAGAAGGATGCTAACAAATTGGAATAAGTTCAGAGGAAGGCAACAAGGATGATCAGGGGGCTGGAAGCCAAGCCTTATGAGGAGAGGCTGAAAGAATTGGGCATGTTTAGCCTTGAGAAAAGAAGACTGAGGGGTGATATGATAGCACTTTTCAAATATTTGAAAGGCTGTCATACAGAGGAGGGGCAGGATATGTTCTCGATCATCCCACGCAACAATGGGTCAAGTTAAAGGAAGCCAGATTTCAGTTGAATATCAGGAAAAACTTCCTAATTGTTAGAGCTGTACGACAGTGGACCCAGTTACCTCGGGAGTTGGTGAGTGCTCCAACACTGGAGGCATTCAGGAAAAACGTAGATAATCACCTGGCAGATTATGCTTTGATGGTATTCCTGCACTGAACAGGGGGATGGCCTTGTAGGCCCCTTCGAACTTCACTTTTCTATGATTCTACTCAAAATATCAGTAGAACCACAAGTGCTGCAAATGCTGGCAACCCTGTTGTCTCCATCCTAGTCTTTTTCTGTTTTTTCCTTTCCCTTTCATACTCCTTTTCTTTCTTGCTGGCCTCCCTTTTTCTTCATTTGGTGCCCATTTAGTTTTTCCGTCTCCTCACTCTCTTTTCCTCCACTTACTTTCCCTTTCCCCGAGCTATCCAGCTACCTGCTTGCATGAATAGGTATTTTTTTAAAAACTGAAAACAATTCTAAAACTGCTACGGTAGTTCCATTGCCAGGAAATCTTCTACCTGCTTTTTGTCTAGTGCTATGATAACTCTCCTGAAATTGTAGCTAGAGGCCCTTGTGCGCTCTTGCAGCTCTTATCAGATAATGTTACTGGTGTTATAGTGTTACCAAAATGTATAATTTGTGCAATGAAGGCTGCTTATTTCTCTGTCTCTCTTCCCCTGTCTCTGTCTTTTAGGTGCCACAATGAAATTCATTTCAATTTACCTCCTAGGAATGTTTATTCCACACCTCTATTTACTATACCTCAACTGGATTATATTTGAAATGTTCGTTCCCATCATGGGACGCAGTGGTTCAGAAATTCCACCTGACATAGTAATGGCAGCTTTTATTGTTGTAGTTTGTATACTTCTGTCTTCGTATTTGGTAAGAACACTGTTTCTGAAAAAAACAAAACTTTGTAATCTGCAAATTAAGCTGACTTAATAACTTTTAAACAGTATGTTTAGCAAATGCCATTGTTTGCCACGAGGGAGTGTTGTGGCCTGAGAGTGAGTGTTGTCACTCACAGTCCTTTTTTTACCTTGTGCATTTTGCTGTGTTTGTTCTGCACAGTGGGTAGGACATGGACACGTATGCAGGCTCGTCTGCTCCTCTTTCCCCCTCCATCATGATTGCTTGCATATCCTAGGTTCTGCCTCTTTGAAATGACCTTACTTTTAAATAAACTGATACAGTTGGTCTGGAAGGTCTTGCCAATTTTACCTGCAAACAGCCAACAAGGTGATTTCCCATCACCACCACTGAATGCTATGATATAGTAAGGCATGCTCTGGAGGAGAGATTTGAACCCAGAACCATCTCTGCTAATGTTCAGCTCCAGCTGTTGTTTTGTTTTCCCCATGGCCTTCTTTTCGTGACATTATGAAGTTGCTGCTTGCTTTCTGAAATGCTGAAGCCCAGTTAGGAAAAAAAAAGATCATTTTTTGCTGCCAAAAAATGTGTGCTTCAGTAAAAATGTACCATTTCAGCATTAGTGGTTATTTGTGCTACTCCATCATAGGATAATTCTATTTATCCCAGTTTTTAAAATGTTGAACCTGTGGCACAGGGCTTGAGGATGGCTGCTAGATTCCTTTTATACAAACAGCTACAAAACTGGCCCAGCTTCCACTTATTTCTCCTGAGAATGCCTGATTTCTAATCTAGCCAACTTCACTCAGATCTTATGAAACAAACTTGAGTTACACAAGACAGGTCTAGTCAGTTCTCAGGGTAGCTAGAAAATGTGCCTCTTTGATTTCTCCCTGCACGTTAGTCTGCTCTGTGAGTTCTGTGTTAATGGAAAGCCTGCACCTGCACTTTCAGGTGGAGTAATAACCACTAATCCACCCCAGTGTTTCCATTTCACTAGATCAGAATTGCACAAATATATAATCAATTAAAAAAAGAATACAGGGATGGTGAAGGGTTGATGGAAGTTGTAGTTCAATATGTTGGGAAGGTATCAGATGAATTGTACAAGTACACAAAAGAAAGGGAGGATGACATAGTTTATTCCACTTTTAGTTTTGAGGAATGGTAAAGAGTTCTGCAGAAACTCTACATGGAGCTCTCTTGCCACCCAGATGTCTTTCTCAAGTTCTTCTTTTAATATTCACAGAAGCTGAAGTCCTGAGAATGCCACCTTGTGAGTTCAGTAGCAAACATTGTGCTCCCCCTCTCAGTCCAGATCTTACAAAAGTCCAATGTGAACAGCCCACATTCAGATCTCTCGGGGACAATTAAGACTTCAAGTCGCCCTGGGGAAATCCACAGACCAGTATTAGGAAAAACACATCCTTGGAGCATAGAGGAGCAAGGTAGATCCAGGAGGAGCAAGGTAGATTCTCTGGACCGTGTGAGGCCACCCAGAGACCGAAATGCATCCCCCAGCATCCCAGGGGGCTCCAGCTCCCCCACATTCAAAATTAATTTTTAAAAAACAAAGCCTTTTTTTTACTAAGAAGTCCTGTCATGCACTTTAAAAGGCATAGAGGACAGATTTGCCAGTGTTTCGCCTCCTACCACCCCTGGGCCCTCCCTTGAGTTGTATCTCCCCCCCCCTCCCAATTGGGTCATAGATAACATGAGGTGGCCTTTTCAGAATATATAGGTATTTTAGAAACCTTTTTAAAAGAAAGAAAAATACTTTAGGGTGGGCAGGGCACATGTGCAGCACGGCAAACCTTGCATTTATTCAAATGTAAACTGAAGCTACATTTTTGAAAACGAGCATACAAATGTACCAGGTGATTTTTTGTATGTGTTTCTATAAATGGAATATTCTTATCATTGCTCCTTGTTTCCTGTTCCTTAGCTTAAGTTTGTCTACCTTGCCAGAAGCACAACAACGACAATAATAACTTTAACCACCATTTCTGCAATCACCTTCATCCTTGTTTGTGGTGGAATCTTTTTCCCTTACAGTTCAGATTTTGCAAACCCAAGGCCTAAGAGAGTGTTTCTTCAGGTAAGAAGTTCGGAATTGTGGTGCTGAGACATTAGATAATATTTGGTTTTGGCCATCTGGTTTATAGCACAAACTTTAAGAAGGGATTGATTGCTCTGCCTCTCATGGTGCCCGCTCTGATGTACCAGGTGGTTGGGTGGTCAGCAGAGCTGCTCCTATGTTGTATTTTGTAAGGACCACACATCTCTCTTTGATTTTTTTTTCTAATTTAGTACTGTACGGTTCTTTTCAGAGTTGAGAAAAGTTACTTTTCTGGACTGCGGCTCCCAGAATATTACATTGCAGATTTCTACATAGCAAAATAGCTGCCTGGTTGACAGCACTTAATATTAATGGATTGTCTTAATATGTCTTCTGAATTGGAAGCAAAATCAATTTCATTTTCAAGTCATTTTTTTACACTTTTCCCAGCACTTAAGCAGACGATTTCACAGCCTGGATGGGCACTTGGAAAAAAGTGATTCTGGAATATGGATTAATGGGCTTGATTATGGTGGAATGCATTATGTTACTCCTCACATACCTGAACTCAATGACTCTATTAGAACAAAATGTGAGGAAGAATCGCCTCTCTGTGGCTTACCTTGGATCCTCCCTGTGGACTATTTATTCAGGTTAGTGCTCTCAAGACAGAAGTGTTCTCTTTCTTTAACCTTGCTGTGCCTTTTCCTCAACCCTAGTATCCTGGAAAATGGGTGACTGTTGGAGTTGAAGCAGGCTGTCTCTATTCAGTGGCCTAAATTCAACGTAACACTAGTGGAATGAAAATACCCACTGGTGCAGTTCTGTTGGGTTATGTCAGTGGCTCTGGGAAATTAATGTCTTGAGTCCACGGCTGGGGGAATCTTCCAGATTTCACTAGATTCCAGTTCCTTTGATATGTTTCTTTTTCAGTTTCCACTGTGATTTCATTTGTGCTAGGTAAGAATCAGCAGAACACACGTACACATACACATCAGTCCTGGTAGGTTGCCGGAGCAGAAGCGGCAACATCATATCTGCCCCAGGTCCCATAAACCTTCTGGATCGTTCTGTAAAACTTACCAGGGGGCAGGCACTGGGTCACCCATGTCACTGTTGATTGTTTTGGCTGGCCCTTACTATGGCCATTTATATTGCACAAAGCCTTTTTGACTGCTACAAATAACCTGAAACAGTAAATTCAGGTATTTTAGAATACTCTTTTGGAAATCATCGTGATTATTCTTTTTTTAAAAAAAAAATCACAATCCTTTTGTTGTAGAAAGAATTGGTATCTTCCTGCACCAGCAGTTACTCCCAAACAACCTGTTCGCTTTCAGCTTCTCTCCAAAGAGCAAATGCCCTGGGATTCTACAAGGTTAACTTTTGAAGTATCAGGTGAGTTGTGACAGCTGTGGTTATTTTGAATGCTGACTTTTCAGTGTGGGATACGTTGGCTTTTACTGCTGGCAATGCTATGCCTGACACAGGGGTAGGCAAAATGTAGTCTGCAGAACACATGCACCCTTCATCTGTTTTTCTGTAGCCTCCCATCATTGCTGCCAGAAGTAAACGAAGGGCCTGGAGAAAAGGGGAACTGTACAGAAATTTCCAGGAAATGTGTAATGCAAGGCCCACTGTCCCTGTGAACCTTGTTTGCAGTGAAAACAATCCTTTCTGAAAGCTGGACATTGTCTTCTAGCTATTACTGGTTTCAGTGGAAGGAGTAGCATCTCTTGTGGTGAGTCCTGGGTAGAGATGAGATATTCATATTCATCTCCTGGGGAAGTGACCAGGCCCTTTGGACCCACCTCCCAGAACCAGCTGATCCATTTACCACTTGCGGGGGCTGCATGTAGCCGTCGTCATTTACACCACGCCAGTCGCAGAAGGAGCCCAACCAGCGCTTCCCCACCTCCTTGTGCTGCTGACCACTCCAGCGAGGAGGTGGGATGATAAGTACGAATATGGAGAAGAATACGAATAGCCCATCTCTAGTCCTGGGTCTTGCATGGAAAATGATTCGGAATCTACTAACGCTGCCTAAGGTGCAGTAGAGGAAATCCAGGGTCATTTTCTCCAGGTTCCTGGGTTGCAGGAGATAAACATAACTGCAGTGAAAATGTGCACAAAGTGTTTCTGGAATAGGCTGTTGACTATGAAATTCTATGCGGCAATAAACCTGTTAATTTTTCAGGTACTGTAAGACTTTCTTGTCTGTGTAGCACATTACTCTACCCGTTGTAATATGCTTTCAAGGCCTCCAGGTGGAAGAAAAGGGCTGTAGATTTACAGTCACAAGACTAGAAATAACTTGACATCCAAAAAGAAACAGAAACAAACAGACAAACTCAACAGGCAGCATTTCTAGATAAACTGGAGGATTATACTCTTTTATAAAAGTGCACTTTCTAGAGAGAGTTAAACAGCATGGCATTCTTTTGCTGTTGAACTGTTTTGCTGTTCAGGTTCCACTGTCAGCTACTTAGTTAGTATCTGCACTCTCAGCTTAAACCTATTTCAGATGATTTATTGAGGTTGCAACTTTTGACAAGGAAATCTGGGAATTACAGTTTTCAAGACGCTGCGGAGAATTGCCTAGTAGAAAAACCAGGTTTTCTTGCAAAACAATAGTTTTTATTATATATTATTTATTAATTATTTATTTTTTCATTTATCAGCACTTATACACCATCTCTAGAGTGATTACAATTAGTATCATAACCCCTCCTATTGGAATTACAATTTAAATTTACAATACCATGCATAAGGTATGGGGTAAAAAATTAAGCTTACAGTGGATTTGCTGAATAGGTGAAAAGTGAGGGAGATCCAAAAGCAGCTGTTTTCCCAGCAGAAGTGTTGAAGTAGTCACCTCTTCTAGTTGTCTTTGGTATAAATCAGTGGTTTCCAGCCTTGGGTAACCCAGATGTTCTTGGACTGCAGTTCCCAGAAGCCTTTACCACCAGCTGTGCTGGCCGGAGTTTCTGTGAGTTACAGTCCAAGAACCCCTGGGTTACCTAAGGCTGGGAGCCACTGGTATAAACAAATGAGTCAGTTTATAGCATGGAGATTTGGTTGGTTCCATTCTGAAATCTTTGGCTATGTTCTTGTACACACTGAGCTGGGATGGAGGTCTATGAGAACGATTTTGAGTTCTGATTTTGAGGAGAAATGTGCAGGGTTGCACTGTTGGTCTCCTTTTTAGTGAGTAACAGACATTGTGAAAAGATTTAAATGGGCATCTGGGGCACGAGAAGGTTTCCAGCTGAAAATAAATATATGGCGGCCCTCAAAGGCTTCTTATTTCTGAAAGTTCAACATTAATGTAGGAATCTTTGTCTGCTTGGTGCTACAGGTCCAAGCCATATGTCGCTATACCTTCGACCTCATCCAGGTGCAACACTCTCCAAATGGTCACTGGGACATGGAACCCCTGTTGTGAATGCCATAGATGGGGATTACTTTGTATATTATTCACACGGGCTCAAAGCCTTACCATGGCACTTCTGGATAGAGCTGAAGGTGAGACTACATCATAAATCCTGAAATCTGTTTCTTGAAATATTGAAATGGTTTATCCTTTGAGAACAGAGTGATCAGTGGAATTGGTTGATAATTATTTGGCCTGTATCCAGTGAAGTCCTTGTGCCGGCACAAGGCCTGGGCTAGCATAAGGCATAAGCAGTTATGCCATTTCAAGACTTAGCACAAGGGTGATACCCAGTACTGATTTTGCTGCACAAGAGGTTGTGCAGGCTTACAAATGTTACACAACTGTATTCACAGGGATTTTCACTCTGCTGCCATTACGTTGTGTGTAAGACTTTGTCATATGGTGGCAATATAGGGTTGTGGGGCTTTTCGCACTTTTTCAAAGCTAAAAACTCTTCCTGGTTGTGCTGTCCCTTAAAAACAAACCACACCCTTGAAGTCCCACACCTCATGGAAAAACACACCTGCAGTGGAATCTTGAATATGACAAGCTCCATTGAATTCAGTGGGACATAATTCTGAATAGAGCTGAACAGGCTTGCCCTGTAAGCGGCCTGTGCGTTTGTCAAGTTGGTTGCCATGCAAGAGAGGAGCTTTGCCACAAATGCTGTTCTTGTTTATTGTCAGAAAGAGGGTTTTTGTTTGTTTGTTTGTTTGTTTATCTTATTCATTCAGATTCTCAGTTGCCCAGGCTTCCCAAGGCAGTTTGCAGCATAAAAACAGCAACAGTCAACAAACATATAAATCAAATCAAATTAAATGTAAACAATTTTAAACTGTACTGTTGCAGTACAATTCTTCCTGCTCAGTTAGAAAGAATGCATGTTAACCATTTCACTTTTTGGGGGTGAATTAGATGTGGTATGTTCATCTGCACCCCTCGAGCGAGGCATGTCCCTTTCCTTTTCTTGTGCCTTGTTTCTCTACCCCCTTCCCATAAAAAATGATGTTGGTACATCGCTATGTCAGCAAAACGCCCTTGCTGACAATGTACTGATCTGGGCCATTTTTTTCCTATTTCCATGCATCGTTACCCTATGTGGAGGAGAATCCACAGTCCAATGCAGTGGTGGTCAAAACACAGTAGGGGAACTGATGCTCCGTATGTGACAGAAGTATACCAATGTGTTGGCATTCCTGTTTGAAAATTAATTTTAAAAAAATTAAGGGAGTTGAACGAGAGCGGATGAGGGAGGTGGGACCACATGCCAGATGCATAGGAAATGAATCTGTTTTGGAGTACACATTCAATGGGATGTTGGTTGTACTGTGCAATGAAACACGGAACAGATATATTAGTAACCTCCCAGCTCTCTGAATTTGATGTGGAGACAGCACACAGGGGGAACAGAAGAATTGATAACGGCCTTGTGTTGTCTGAACCCTCCAAAAAGGGTCAAAATTCATGAGGAGTAACTCAAAAATATTTTGCTGGTGTGACTGCAGCCTCAGTCTCCTCAACATAAGAGGAAATCGGGGATGTCATGTCTGCTCTGGACCTTGTGGTAAAATCTCAACTTCTGCCTTTTTTGCAAGGGCGGTTTTCTGCTTGTACTTACACAACCTCTCTAGGCATATTTGACGCAGATCTGGAAATTTTCAGATAAGCTTCCTGAGATATTCAGTAATAAGAAAATGCTTTTCTTCCGCATTTTCCTATTATATGTAATTCAATCTCTTTCTTTATTCTAATATCTTTTTTCACCTATCAGCAAGAATAAAAAAATGCACATCTGGTGTGCATCTGTTTTTATGCATGGGAACTCCAAACAGTTCTAAAATAAGTATGAGAGTGCAAGTCTATGCTTTCTTACTGCCTGTTTAGACCATATCCAATATATGTCCCTAATCAGTTATAGCATATGCTAAATGCTTTTTGTTATAACTTTGATCTGTGCCATGTCTGCTTCTACAATTATTGCCTGTTTTCTTCTATGTCTTGAACTTACCTGTAAAGCATAGTCTGGATAAATACTTGTTGATTCAAAAGCCAGTATTTTGAATTGTACATTTTATTATTATTATTATTATTATTATTATTATTATTATTACTTTTATTTATATGCCGCATTTCTCCCGACAAGGACCCATGTTCCTTGCCCTTAACCTTAGAACACTTGCCAGCTGTTAACATTCATTTAAGTAGCATAATCTCTCAGGATAAATTTGTTGTCATCTCTTTTTGAATCACTTCCAACTTAATATTGATGGTCTTTATAGGATTTTGAGGTATGTGATTGGTTCAAGGAGTGGTTTACCAAGGCCAACCCCCATGGATTGCTGTGGCCCAGCAAGGATTTGAACCCAGGTCTGGTGACTTCTAATCTGACACTCTCCCCACAACACCACACTGGTTTTCCAAGGGAAATCTAGGTGGCCATTATGTTACCCAAAACTGGAGATGGAGCCTGCCTGCCTGAGATAATGAAGCAGTCTGTACTTTTCTTTCTACTGTCCTTTTGCAGAGATGTTAGGGTGTTATAATTTGCAGCCCACCCTATGCTAGTGTGGTCTCAGTTCTCTTGAGTACTGGCATCCGCTAGATCAGCTATATAGTCAAGGGTAGACCATTTTTCACCTTTGGGTATTTTGGACTGCAACCCACATAACTATTGAGCCTTGGCCATGCTTCCTGGAACTGTTAGGAGTTGTGGTGTAAAACCTGGATGGCATCAGGTTCTTTATCTCTGATATAAGACAACAAGAACAAGAGAAAAGGAGAAACCAATAGGATTTCTGCTTTTTAAAAGAACCACTGGAAAAATGTTGCCTTGCCTTGATTTAGAACTGAAACTATCAGCAAGCAGCCTACCTCCTGCTTGTAGTGCAGAGGAGTGAGCTTCTCTCCTTGTAGCCTGCCAGTCAGACTCTTACAGAGCAGTTTTCTTCAGACTCCAGTTAGCTTAAGGCTAGAAGTCCAGTCAGTTCTTTTACTTCTGCAGTCTCCAACAAGTTTAAACCACAGATTCTTTTGGAAATATATTGTCAGCCTAATTTCCCTGTCCTTCTTTCCATGTCCATGAAATAGCTGAGAACTCTGATTTCTTTGATTATGGATTACTCCTTCTCTTTTTCAGTTGCTGAATGGAGTTGTCCTTTAGCTCAGTTTAGCCCGCTTGCCACAACACAAGTGCATTTCGACACTTCTCATTGTTGTCATATGGGCCTCTGTGCTGTCTGCTAGATCCCACATGCTTCTGTTTGATTTCTGTGCCGGGCCCTGTGCTTGCAGTCCTCAAATCTGCTGAACTTGCCTTTAACGGTAACACAGTGTTGAGTGTCTTGTAACCAACATAGAAGCATTATTACATTTGATCTCGAAATGGGGAAGAATATTCTGATTGTCTCGTTATCTATCTAATCTTCTTTTTATTTTTCTACCTTTTAGGCCTCAGAAGAGTCCCCTAAAAGAATGATCACTCTTGCTATAGGTACCCATTATTTCTTTGGGGAAGATCAGACGTCACCTCAGTTACATGCCTTAATTGACAGATTCCCCAACTGGACATTTCCCTCAGCCTGGGTCTCCACTTATGACCAATATATCTTTTAACCCAGAAATAATATGAAGATCAACTGTTTTCCTTACATGGTTGGATGCAACGTTTCTCCATAGGGAGTTTGGGCAAGCTGGAAGAGATAGTGTTATTAACAAAATTACTATGAAAACCATTTAGCCACAAGTGTATTTCTATGGCAGTGGGAATCTATGAAAAATTGAAGCCACTGTACTTCCTGTTTGGGGGGGAAAGAGGTGGTTTCTGTGTCTTTTATGCAAAATACCACTTCCTTCTCCCACTTGAATGGCCCCCCATTCCATTCACCTGCTGTTGGCTCTGTGTGAAAACTGCCTTTTGGGACAAGGTATTAGAACAGCCCTCCTGAGCCTTTTTGCAATAATAGGGGCTTTGTTCAGGAATGCCAAGCACAATATAAAATGCTTCATAGGCTTTAAATAATACAACTGCTGCAATTCCTTAATACTTTAACAAGGTCTGCTCTGAGCAATTAGAATAAGGCTTTTTGAAAAGAAACTTTTATGAGACTGTTCATTGTGGAGGATAAATAAGAAGATACGATGACCATACTCCTGCAGTATTGGTGCCCATTTCAGACACACTTCTTTGCCCAGAATTCTTCAAACTGTAGTGCCAGAGAACTTGGTGATCATTCTCTTGGGATTCCAATTTTTGTCTGTCCTAGCCTTACTGGGTTTCCCCCACTCCCTTTCTGGACATTGTCTTTCTCCTGGACCCTTGTACTACTGCTCAACTGCAACATCCTTTACATAGAAGTTGGATCAGATCTATCTTCTGTTCACTCCTCTGTGGAATCCAAGCAACATGAAGACACACATAGCTCTGCAAAGTGAGCACATAGCGTTGTTTTGTATATGTAGAAGCACTGAACCACCATCCTGGTCTTCCGTATGCTTATGTGCGCATTTTGTGACTTTGTTCTTGATTGGTGACTGTTGCATTAGTGATAACAAACCTTTGTGTTACTTATTTGATTTCCTAAGAGTTTTTCAAAATCTAATGGAAGCTGAGAGAGCTGTCCTATGAAAAAACTCATGGGAAAACTGAACTGTGTTAGTACTCTGGTTCCATGTCTAGAATTTCTTTGTTTTAGTCAAAGATGTTTGAGTGAGCTTCTCTTGAGTTAGAGATTTAGAACATGATATGAAAATTGAGTAACTGAGTTGCTACTCCCCTCCCTGATTTGCAAAGGCTGTGATCTTATGATTCCTAGAAGGGTATCCCAGGTGCTACAGATTACAGTGGATCTCCCTCTCTAAACTCCAAAAGAGATCCTTCCAATTTTCTCTAGAGAAACCTTTCCTGCCCTTGCTACTGCATTGTCCAAGCCCACAAGGTAAGAATGTGTTAGAAGGGTGTTGCATCACACTGAGAAAAATCTTGAACCTGCAGGACCTATAACCCTCTTATTTTCCTAAAATAAGCAACCCCCACCCACCTGCCCCATATACCTTATATACCTTATTTCTGAACTGGAAGAAGTGGAGAAATGGAACCAAAGGAAGAAAAAAAAAGGGTAAAAAGTTGCATCCCCCTCCTTAATTCTGCTTTGGGGGGCTCCATCCTTTGTGCCGTAATATTGGTTTCTAATTACTTGAAGTGTAAAGCCCAAAGATTTCAGTGCATGGGGAAATGTTGCAGATCAGACCATTTGTGAAGAGTCCGTTATGATTAATCTAGGACAAACAAATTGTGTAAAAGCACACAATGTATTTAAAATCATTTACGGGCTGGCTACATGCAATGATAAATTAGAGCAGATGTTTCAGATCCTCTCAAGATCCTTTCTTGGATCTTCAGGGAAACCCTTTAACTGAAAACAGAAAATACCTGAAACTGCAAGCTGCCCACTTTTGGCACTTTTTATGTTCATTGCACACAGCACTACATAGTTTCTGTGTCTTAGTAGCAAGGTCATCAGTGTAATATAGGCATAACTATCCCTCTGCTGTGAAAGGTAGAGGGGCCAATGCTTGCCAAAGTGTTTATACACATATTCATTCTTATTCTATGTATATAAGTTACAGTAAAGAAGCTGCACTAACTGTAGCTCCAAAGGTGCAAGAGAAGAAAGGCAGTGCTGGCAGACAGCTTTGTTACCTTGGTCATGTTCTCTTAAGAGTATAATCTTATGTTGCCCCTCTGCTAGCTCATAGAGACTGGGATGTGAAGCATTGCACTAATTGCCTCTCTCTCTCTCTCTCTCTCTGTGTGTGTGTACATATGGGTAAGGGCATTCAGAGAGAGAACATCAAATACAGAAAGGAGTATGTAAGAATGCATGTGTGCACTGCAGTGTTCTGCACATTTACTAAGAAGCTAATTCCATTGATATGCCTTGAAAGTAAAAGTGATTAAAACGGCATTATTTCAGCACTCTAGTATTCCAGTTTGATATTGAAATGTGCTATGTTCTTCCATTTAGGTAACTTTTCAAGGTAAGGATTTGACTGGACTCTTTAAAAAAGAAATGTCTGTAATTTTGAATGTCATCATTCATTCTCTTGGAAAATGTTGCATAACCCTAAATCTAAAATAAGTGTATATAAATGAAAACCTAGGCAAGTAAACTAATTGCAACAGTACCTCCCCCTGCCCCCAGTAGCTGAGCATTTAGCTTTTCTTACATACTGCGGTGTTATAGTCTGTATTTAATTGCCTCTGTTCCCTCTCCTTGGGTGCTCTGAACAAGGAAATGCAGACTTTCCCCGCGAACAGGACACAGTCACGTTTTACCAGGCATTACAGAGTGGGGACACAAATCTAGATCTGCTATGGTGGCACTTGCATATTTAAGTGCAATATATGATTTAGCCTTAAGTAACAGCATTGCTATATATGTTGAACTCAGACATTTTGAGCAAAGCTTATTAAATGGAGCCTGCGTTAGCATATGCATGAACCTAAAGAAACTGCTTTTGAATGCCGTATTCTCCCCTTCAGTTTGTTTGCTTTTTCAATTCCTAGGGGAAAGCACCATATTCTAGATGTAGCTCATTGCTCTTGTAGTGTGTATGTTCACGCCTCTGTACAGCTTGTGCTCTCCAGGAAATCCAAAGTGGAGACTTTCTCAATCTGTACAGGAGAAATCCACAAAGCCTTTCCCAAACTGATATACATTGTGCCTCTAAACTTCTGTAATATTTTTTAAATGATTCTGCATGAGGTATATATGGAGCAGTGAAAAATACCCCACATGTCTCAGAGCATGCTCAACACATCAGGGCAAGTAATAAGTTTTGTTCCTTAGGGGGAAAATGCCTAACTCAGGATACATCTTCTGTTAAGTAGCAAAATGCAATATAGGATGGATGCCTTTATTGTGAACTCCTGCCTTTGAAGAAATACTTCATTGTCGAGCACATACATTTATTTATTGACAATTGTCTTGTCTTCCTTCCTTTTAATACTGTACTGAAAACCCTAGTATAGCTTTTCAGCATAAAGTGTTGCATAACAGAATGAGTGTATGAACAAAAATCCTGAGCTTATTGTATAACCAAACCGCACACTTTGGGCTAGCTTAACTGTGAGCTTGATTTTTATGAATATAACACAAGTTGGTATATCTGTGTTCTGACTGTACCATTTCAGACTGCACATAGAGGCTCACATGATTGTCCTTCCATACAAGAACCCTGGTTAATCTTTGTTTTCTCTCAAGCTGTGCTAATCCTATGTGCAAGATATCATTTTCTTATGGGAAATTCCAAATGTAAGCCTTCAGAGGCTGTTTAAAGTGTTCTTTTAGTAATGCAACCTTGACCCAGAATTAAATCCCATTGAGTTTAACATGTCTTAGTCCCAAGTTAATGTGTATAAGATTACAGCTAGGGAATACAGGTTTCCTGACTCATCTTCTGTTTCAAGAACTGCGCCATAGGTTACAGGCGTGTCTTGAAACAGCCATGAAAGAAACACACTAGAGGCTAAAAGGAAAATAGAATATATATAAAAGGTAATTGATGCAAAGTAAAATGATTTTATGAAATTTTGTTTTGTATTCAAGTGTTCTGATTAGTTCACTTTACCAAGTTGAAAATCAAACAAGGGAAACACAATTGAATTTTTCTTACATTGTGGAACATGCCTTAAGTAGCACTTCTACTAAACCTGTTCTGAATGTGTTGTCATTGGAGCTGGGTTTTTGCTTTTTTTTTTTAAAGACATAGGAATTCTGCTCACTAGGCATTTTCATAAAGTTAGGGGGTAGGCTGCAGGCTGAATGTACCTCAAAAGGCCCATATTTGGTTCCCCATCACTGCTGCCCCCACCCCCATTCTTTTTAAAAAATATTTTAAAAAAACATTGCTGCTAGAGAGCACAAGGAAGATTTTTCAGTTAAAAATATGTTTGAAGATACGTATTTTGGGGAGGTGGGAGTGGAGGTGGTCCTCTAAGCTTCAGGGGGATGTCTACAATGTTATATAGTTTGGCAACTTGGTATAGGCTGTACACCAAATGTTCAAGTTACTGTACCATACAGCACTTGATACAAGGAGAGGGAGAGAGGTGAGGAAGAAAGGCTGCAGATGAATGTAGTAGGTTAGCTGTGGAAATGCATTTGCAGCAGTGAGACAGTCTCCAGATGGATGTGGGGTGTCTTAGTGAATTTAAGAAACATGGAACTACACTACCACCATCCTTTCACTAATAGCTTCCATTCAAGTTTCATTGAACAGTGTCACAGGTTATAAATAAAAATACCAGTTTGGGCAGTACTTGCAGCCATGTTTTACCAGCAGGAAGATGTTACTTGATTTATAGCACGTCCGAGTTTTAAGTGTTATTATTAATCTAGTTTCAAAATCTATGAACTGGAAAATCAGCTGGAATGAAAATGCTTCTAATTGGCATAGATGTGCTACTTCCTTACTGAAACAGCTGGGGGAATGCATCTACACAGTCAGATAATGGTATTCTTCTCCATGGATTATTCAAGTAGACATGCATCAGAAACATCCCTCACTGGGGCAAAGGATGCTACAGAACAAGCCTGCTTGCCTCCATTATCAGGCAAACAGATTCTTTCCCTTCTTTGCTGACTCCTTAACTAATGTGGACAAGATGTGTGGATAAGTGAAGGCAAAGAAGGAACACTGTTGTTGCCTACTAGCAAGAGAAGGGAAAACAATTAACTAGACTATATGAAGCTTGGTCGCTTTGATACATGTAAGGTGATAACTTTAAGTTGCAGGGTGAGGCGTTTGTATGAAAATAGTCACCCATGAGTCCTATGCAATCAAGCCGGTGTCCTGTCCAAATTAATTCCATCGTTCAGTGGAGTGAAACAGGGCTGCGTTTTAGCTGTTCAATTTTTACATCAATGCTATAGTTGAAAATCTAACAAATCCTGATTTTCACTCTCCTAGATTGTCTACCTGCTCTTTTATATGCCGACAATGTAGTATTGTTGTCTTTAACTTGTGTTGGCTTAAGACGACTTTTAAGGGCTCTCCTTATTGTAACAAAAAGCAGCTAACTATTAACTACTCAAAAACTAAGGTGTTGGTTGTTAGCAGAAGGGGAATCAAGCACAAATGGTCCATCAATGGGAACCCCATAGAGCAGGTGTCAAGTTATAAATATTTAGGTACAGTCTTTCATTCCTCTGGATCCTGGCTCTCCCACATAAAGCACGTAGCAATGAATGCACAGAAAAGTGCTACTGCATTAATTAGATTTTTTTTACAATAAAGGGGGGGCAACACATTCCATCAGTGATCCAAGTGTTTAAGGCTAAAGTAATTGCACAAATGCTCTATGGTTCCCAATTATTTGCATATTCCAAATTGCACCCTCTTGAGTTTGTCCAGTCCAAATTTCTGAGAGCTATATTGGCAGTGCCTCGTGTCCCTAACACAGCTCTACTCCTAGAGGCAGATTTAGTCTCCATCAGAGCGTGTGCCAAGGTTCAATCACTGGCTAAAGCTTATCTTCCCACAAGGTTTGGCACCATTGACTCTTTCCAATACCTTCCAATCGAAATGGAAGTGTCACCTGACAAATAAAGCTCTGCTAATTGGTCTTTCCCCAAATACCCTTATAGCAATGGGTTATGCCAGTGCCAAATCAGCTGTCAAGCAAAGGATCTGGGACATAGAACTTAAAGAACATTTATGTTCACCGGAAAATCCAGTGTTGTAAAAAACGCCTTTATACTTCCCACCTATATGACCACTATAACACCACCTAAATCTAGAAGAGCTTTTACTTTAGCTAGATTTAATGTGCTGCCTTCTAATCTCCTGGAAGGGAGATTTCAAGGCATACCCTATTCTGATCATTTCTGTCCTTGCGATGGTGGTGAAGTAGAAACAGTGGGGTATGTCCTCTTATACTGTCATTTCTATCGAGATCTCCACAAAGATCTCTCTCCTATTTTTCAAAAATTTCTGGGGAGATTCGATGAATTTTATATTCTTTTGCTGCTCTCTGATAAGGTTTCTTACATTACTAGCAAAGTGGCCAAATGCTGCGCTGCCGCAGTCTCCTGATCACAGGGTCTTCGAGTGCCCCTGCCTTTGTTAGAGATGTCTTGTTTAACTTACTTTCTAGGAGAGTTGGGTGGCATACTGATGGTTGTATGTGTCTCCTAATTTCATCCAGTATCATATCACTGCTGTGATGTTTTAAAAGCTTTCATATCCTTCAATGCTGCTGGATAACTCAGAACTTCTTTTTAACTTTAATGTTGATGGTGTTATGTCTTGACCAATGTCTCTGATATTATGTGATTTTATCTAAAAAATGTATTATCTTCCTGGTCACTGACCGTAATAAATTATTATTATTATTATAGTTGCAGGGTGGAGACTTCCTACTAGAAAGAAGAAAATTAATATAGCCATGCCACAAGCAAAAGAAGTAAATCACTCATGCACAGCTTTCAGCAGTTAAGGAGAATCCTATCACTGCTCTTAAGACTGAATGATGGGAGGTAGCCCTAGTTCCCTATTGTTTGCTTTAACTACACTTTTAAGCTTTTTTTCTGTTCTTCCACACAGTGTTTGGTTGTACAGTAAGACCTCCTTATCCACGGGAATGGTTCCAAGCCCCCCCCCCCCGGATATTGAAAAGCACATATTATAGATAAGTCTCTTGGACCCAGGACTCTGTATCTGTAATTTTTATCTCAATGCGGCCTTTATGAGTAAGAGTCGAGTTGAAATCTTCTCTAATTTCTGTGCTGAATACTTTCTGTCTCAATGGCTCTGCGGGTTTTCTTCAAAAATAATTAAGAATCAATTTCTTTGTTAGCCCAGGAGTATTGAGGAAGGTGCTGGCTGGAAGACAGGAAGGATGGGAGGTGGGAAACCTCTCCAAGTAGGCAATTTGGCTTATGTTAGCACCCCTCCTGCCTTGCCAGCCAATTCAGCTCTGAGTTTTACAACACTGCTCTAGAAGCAAGCTGCGTCAAGCTGCTGGAACTAGGCAAAATGGCAGTGGCTTACCTATATAACATAGTGTTTGGTTCCCTCTGTTGGCCAGTCTGATAACTACATATTGAAAATCCATATTTGTAGGTATTTTCATTTAATATTTTCAGACCATGGATAAGTGAATCAGCAGATAGTGATCCAGCAGATATGGGGGTCCTACTGTACTTATATTTATGGTGGAGTTCTTGGTATTATGATTTTACTTTTATTCTTTTATGGCATTTGTAAGCTGCCTTTAGTGCTATTTTCTAGTGGAAAGGCAAGGTATGAATGTAATATATATATTTAAACATCTCAACAAAATATAACTAGTCAGTTCTGAAGTACTGCTTTCAATAAAACTAAACTTGTACAGGCCTGAAAAGGGTTGAAAAGTCATGAGCAGTGTGTGTAAAAAACAAACCAACCCATGGCTATAATCCTATTACATGTTTACACCAGCAAAATTCCATAACCTGATATACTTCACTACAGAAATGTATGGTGAAGTCATTGTAAGCATCTGTTAGCACACATTAAGTCAAGTTAACTTGCAGGTTTTTTTTCTCTCTCTTGGCATGGTACTATGTTAGAAATTCTTGGAAGGCCCTATTAAAATCTCCAGGATTCTTCCTTCTGCAACGTTGCATAGACAAAAAAGCCTTTACCATTTTAAGACATCGGAGGTGTCACTAAGTATGAGATAGCTGGAGGTGGAGCTAAGCAGGGCATGCAGATTTTTAAAAATATACGTTAAGGTTATAGCAAGAGAAAGAGAATGTCCAGGGCTGGGCAGAATATCAAATAATTAAATCCAGTAGAAATATTGCTTTAAATCAAATTCACCTTGGTTATGATTTAGCAGAGAGCAAATGGAAACCACAAGTAGTTTCAGACATCTAGATATGAAACATAGTGTAAAATTAATTAAATATTTAATGTGTATCCTTAAAGCAAGAAAATGGATACATGGGCCCCTCCTGTAACAGCATACCAAACTGACAAGAAGTATCGAGTGCTAGGTTGTTTCCACCCTTTGTCACTTTATTTGAAATTTATTGCACATGTACCAGTACTAATGGTTTTACCAATGGTAAGGGCTAAGCCATAGCAGTAAAACTTATGTAGTTACATTTATCCATTAGAAGACAGTTTAACGTTGCCCTCTAGAAAAATATACAAAGTTATAACCAGCAATTTTAAACTTCTTTTGAATGTTCAGAACGCATTATCGGTTTAGATTTCATACAGAAAATTGCATGAACAAATTGAGAAAACCACACAGGGGCTGTGGTAGACAGGGAAGTTCATTCTCCTATTCAATAAATAATTTTGGTCCATGTCACTATTCATTTTATCCACACTACAAAAATATGTATTAGCTTTTGTATAAAAGTAGAAGTGTTGAATTTCCCCCCAACTGGACAATACAAACCAACAAATGTCTAAATTTTAATACTGTTACAGGTATTTAATATTACATATCTTCAAAACAGCAGAGGAAAAAAATAAGTACCTCAAAGCAATCCATGAGATTCTGCTGCAGCCAGCTTTTCATAACGTTGTATGAAAGTTAAAATAAACATTTTTAATTAGTTACAAGTATAAGCATTATAAAATATTTGCAAGGTGGTGGTCTATGTATATACACTGTACACTGTCACTATGAAGCATTAAAAGCAGTATATAATGTGGGCCTATTTACATAAAAACTAGGTTCCACTGAAGAATTTACAAATGAAATAAATAAGAACCTTCAGTTATTTGATTAACTTCTTTTTCTTTAGGAATACACCTGAATAGGCCAACAACAAGCTGAAATCCCAAACAACTGATAGCACTCTCTTGAAGAGTCAAAGTCTATTGCACTCTTACGGAAATGCAACTTTGCCTTTAGTTTTTCTGGAGTAGAAAGTACAAACATGCAAGACAGAGAGGGCTACCCTCACTGTAGTACAAGCACCAAAAGCATAAACAGTAACCTTGAGAATATACAAGAGTATTCACAAAACATACAATGTATTTTACAATTATTTAATACAAAAGTTTAGTGATATCAAACAACATAATCTCTAGAACAGACACAGCCTAGCTCAATCATGCCATAATTTCCTCTAAGCAATCAAGCTAGGCAGAATATACCAAATGTTCATCTTAACTAGCTTAATTGTCAAAATTTTCAAATGTGGGTTCAAAAACCAGGCAATCTGAAAATTAAACATACTCCTAAGTATTGCCTTATTTTCCAGGCAGAATGATTAATTAGAATCTTTTTCCAATATCAGGATGCAGTTTGTATTCTAGGAACCCAACAGTCATCTTGTACAATACAATAAATGTCGTTCCGCATGATCAAGTTAAGTACCAAAAACAAAAATCTGAGGAACAAAGAGAAAAACCTTAAGTCTTCAAAATAAAATACTTTTCTATGCAAATTATAATATTGTTGCTTTCCACATGACAATTTTATAAATGAATGAGCAAGCCTGCTTATTGGGAAGCATTCACAGATTTATGAAAGTTCTTTAGTCAATGTGTAAAAAAAGATATTAAAGTAAAAAAAAGAATTTAGCATTCTTGAAGGCTTTGATTACTTTTCTCCAAAAGCAATTATTCTTAGAGATCATTATTGTGAAGTTGTGCTCTTATTAATATGATCAGCCAACAGTTTCAAAGCTATTAGGACACAGTGCAGTCATAACCACTTTCCTGGAGTAAATCTTCCTCTTCCTCCAATCCAAGCATGTCCTCATCATGTCGAGTTGTGCTGCTACTGCCAGCATCACTTTGAGGACTGGCACTGTGACCAGCTGAACCTCTGTTTTCTTCTGCCCTTGGACTGGCTTGTTCGGTCACCCTTGACAAGTTCATAGGCTGAAAGGCTTCTGGTTGCACTTGTTCCTCTGCTATCTCACTCAGCTTCTGAAGTTGTGGTTTGATGACGGTTAAAAATGGCTTATACCCAGGACTACAGGACACCAAGCGAGAAGAAAAGCAATTTAGTTCATTATCTTGAAACTCCAATTCAGGCTTTAAATGCTTCCTGGTCATTCAAACCCAGGGCTTGATGTACTACGCACTAAGCAAACCCTCATACTGCGCACATAAAATTAAGGGCTGTGGAAAGTCTTTGAGTAACAAATACCCTTAATTTTTCCCTTATAGCTATGAAGGTTGGGCAGTATAAAGATAATTTGGAAACCTGAACCTCAACGTGTATTTTGAAACAGTAACAGTACATGAATCACACTGACAATTCTGCACATCAGTAGTTCCCAACCTTGGGTAACCCAGAGATTCTTGGACCAAAATTCCCAAAAGCCTTCACCACCAGCTGTGCTGGTTGGGGTTTCTGGGAGTTGCAGTCCAAGGATGGGAACCACTGCTATACATAAATATTGGCCAAACTCTTGTTCTGTAAATTACACCTGCATAATGGTAATGTCACCAGCAGGATGAGATTTTTGTTAATTAAAAAAATCCTGCTTGTGAGTCATACTGTACGTAATGAGTCTCATTGTGTGTGAGCAACACAAGCCACAGAATACAAACAGAACTCCTTAATTACTGTCAATTTCCCCTTGCTAGTGCCATCATCACCTTGATGCAGTTATAATTCACAAAACAAGATCTTGGCCATTTTATTGTTTTCATGATCCTATACACTTTCTAAAAAGGATAGGTAACTTACCTGTAACGGTGGTTCTTTAAGTGGTCATCTATGCATCCACACTACTGGGGTTCTGTACCTGTGCAAACATTGCTAACATGCGCTGGATTATGGAGAAAGCCAGAGAGTTCCAGAAAAACATCTACTTCTGCTTCATTGACTACACAAAAGCCTTTGACTGTGTCGACCACAACGAACTATGAAAAGTTCTTAAAGAAATGGGAGTGCCTGACCACCTTATCTATCTCCTGAGAAAACTATATGTGGGACAGGAAGCAACAGTTAGAATTGGATATGGAACAACTGATTGGTTCAAAATTGGGAAAGGAGTACGACAAGGCTGTATATTGTCTCCCTGCTTATTTAACTTATATGCAGAATACATCATGTGAAAGGCTGGACTGGCTGAATCCCAAGCCGGAATTAAGACTGCCGGAAGAAATATCAACAACCTCAGATATGCAGATGATACCACTCTGATGGCAGAAAGTGAGGAGGAATTAAGGAACCTCTTAATGAGGGTGAAAGAGGAGATCGCCAAAAATGGTCTGAAGCTCAACATCAAAAAAACTAAGATCATGGCCACTGGTCCCATCACCTCCTGGCAAATAGAAGGGGAAGATATGGAGGCAGTGACAGTTTTTACTTTCTTGGGCTCCCTGATCACTGCAGATGGTGACAGCAGCCACGAAATTAAAAGACTCCTGCTTCTTGGCAGGAAAGCAATGACAAACCTAGACAGCATCTTAAAAAGCAGAGACATCACCTTGCCGACAAAGGTCCGCATAGTCAAAGCTGTGGTTTTTCCAGTAGCGATGTATGGAAGTGAGAGCTGGACCATAAAGAAGGCTGACCACCGAAGAATTGATGCTTTTGAATTGTGGTGCTGGAGGAGACTCTTGAGAGTCCCCTGGACTGCAAAGAGAACAAACCTATCCATTTTGAAGGAAATCAACCCAGAGTGCTCACTGGAAGGACAGATCCTGAAACTGAGGCTCCAATACTTTGGCCATCTCATGAGAAGAGAAGACTCCCTGGAAAAGACCCTGATGCTGGGGAAGTGTGAAGGCAAGAGGAGAAGGGGACGACAGAGGACGAGATGGTTGGACAGTGTCATCGAAGCGACCAACATGAATTTGACCCAACTCCGGGAGGCAGTGGAAGACAGGAGGGCCTGGCGTGCTCTGGTCCATGGGGTCACGAAGAGTCGGACACGACTTAACGACTAAACAACAACAATACAAACAATCATAAATATACTACTCAGAATGCTTAAGGAACACATTTAAGTCTGCACTGGGCTAGGAGGGGCATATCTGAGTAAACTGAAACTATTCATGATGTGTGAATTCTTCACATATTTGAACATTCATATTTAGCCATGGGGTCACGAAGAGTTGGACACGACTTAACGACTAAACAACAACAACCTGTGCAAACAATCACAGAAGCTCCCAAAGCTCTAGCTTTGCATCTTCTTCTCCCTTGCTCTTTATTGCACCTGCATTACTCAGTTCCATTTTGTCTGCCGCAAAAATGGCAAGTTATTAAATTATTATTGGAGAGACAAACTGAAGAAGTAGGCAGGTTGTGTGAATAAATAAATGACCACTCAAAGAACCAGTTACAGGTGAGTTACCTGTCCTTTGTTGTGGTCTCTATGATTCACACAATTGGGTTACTAGCAAGCTCAGTTCTTGGAGGTAGGGTGTCACACCAGAACTGAAGACAGGATTGCTCTACCAAAGGACACATCTCTTTGAGCTCTTAGGTCAAGTCTATAATGAGTTGCAAAGGTCTGCAGCCGCCTTACAGATGTTTTGAATACCAGTTCCTCTCAAGAATGCTGCTAAAGATGCCATCAACCTAATCACATGACTTGATATGTGACATCAATTTAACATTCATTTATATCATAGGCCAATTTTATTCTATGAACTACCCATTTTGAGATGTGCTGTGAAATTAATGGGGAGCCTTTCCTAGGGCCTTGTTAAGAAATAGTCATGACATTTTTCTGAACTCTTTAGTTCTTGATAAATAGAAGGCTAATGCCCTCTTCATATCTAAGGTATGCAATGTTCTTTCTAAATCAGTTTGTGGTGATGGATAAAAGGTTTTTAATTTTAGTGTTTGTGACTAGAGATGGGGGTATTCGTATACGAATATGAATATCCCCCCACAGGTGCAGATAACGAGGGTCCGCCTCCCTGGGACCAGACCGACCACTCACCATTCCATCGCTGCCGCAGGCTCCGCACTCCCTTCCTATTGCTCCGGAGCTCATGATAGATTAGCCACTCCTGGCAGAAGGAGTGTTTAAATAACTACGACGAAGGATGATTCTCAGGTTGATGTGCTTCTATCACCGCTAAGTAGACTTTTAAAGATGAAATTGATAATCCAATCTCTTTTAAATACAACAGAAATTTAAGGATAGTCTGCAGTGATGCTTGCCTACTACTTTCATTAACTTTATTTGTATCAGGGCATTGTAAAATTTAAAATTATGGATACATATGAAATATAGGTAAAAATTAAAAACAAATTAAAATGTTAGATATTATTGTCATTTGTAGTCCTAAGAGGTCATTTTGCTCATCAACATGTTTGCAGTGCAACACAGAAGGAGCCACCTTGAACAGTGGAAAGTTTTGCAAATACACTTGGGCATCTCTTGGGCAACAGCGTACAGCCAGCCAATCCTTCAAATCCAGAAGTGTTGCACTTACATTAACTGATAACACATATTCCATGTATCTGTTCCATTTATGGGCATATAATCTTTTAGTGGACAGTTTTCTAGCTTGTTGCAGAAAATGCTGTATTGGTGAGCTATCATCTAGGCAGTCAATTTGATCTGCTATATATCCAGATGTATTAATTCTTGTAACATGTTATGAGGTTGCGACAAATTGGTAATTTTAACCTCTCTCTTGACAGCAGCAAAAGTCATGAACCATAGCTGGTGAGGACAACATGGAGTTACTAGGATTAGACCTAATTTGTCCTGTTGGATCTTGACTATTGTATGTTAGATTAACGAGAATGGGAGAAACATATACATTAGGTAACCTATCCACGGAATCAGGAATATTTTTTCTCAGAGAATGTTTCCCTTTGGTCACCCACTAACTATACATTTTGCATGTTATGTTCTCCTAAGAAGTGAACACATCTTTCTCTGGCTTTTTGCACTTTTTGTTAGTTTTGTAAAACTTTGGTGAGTGAGTTCCCATTTGTGAGTCTGTGTCAGTGTCCTGCTCAAAACGTCTGCTTTCCAATTGTCTTCCCCATAGCATGAATTCCTATAAGAAAAATGTGCTTTACAACATACCATTCCCATAGAAGGACTGACAGATAAAGAAAGCTCACTGATTTTGTTTTCCCCTTGTCCGTTGACATAATGCATAATAAAAAAATAATTGCCAAACACATATGGCTAAAAGGATAAAACATTTGGATTCTTCTGCAATTGACTGGCATCTGTTTATTATTTATATGAATGAACAGATAATAAGGAACTCCCCGATGCACACAGGATTTATTAGTCTTTATCTTATACTTGGAATATAATTTTCCCAGGAAAGCCTCATAAGAATGTGGATATGACTCTCTTGTGGGGAATGGAAAAGGAAGGGTGGGAGGGAAGGCGAGAGAGAGAGAGAGAATATAGATATATATTCCCAGTGTAGTGTAGTGAATAGTGTGACGGACTAGGACTCTGGAGAACACTTGGCCAAGGAAGCTCACTGAGGGTGTGGAAATGGTAAAGCCACTCCTCAAATATCTCACCTTGAAAGTCCTATTTGGGTTGCTGTAAGTCAGTTCTGACTTGACAGCACAGAACACACACACACTCGGATATTAAAATATATTTTTTTAATTTTTAAAGAAAAATAGATCCATATGCTATTGTGAGTCCACAGATGGAGATCGTGAGTGACTATACTCTCTATATTGTGGTGTCCGTCTGTGCAATATTGACCTCGACCATGATTTCGATCTGCAATCTCTTAGTCAAGGAAGGGGATGACAAGTCTCATGTCGAAGACCATGACTGTGATCTCAACTTTGAGCCCATCCTGCTTGTTGTCTGATGTTGGAGATGGTGACTAGTGAAGCCCTTGGAGCTGAACACTTTGGAGGACACGGGGGAATGCTCTGTATTGGTGGACTACACAATTCCTCATTTGAGATGGAACCAACATTTTGGCTCTCATCCTGATGATCTGTAAATTCTTCACTGTACCTGCGGTGCCACAGGCTTATTCTTTTTCTTGGCCTTTTTCAGTTTGTATGGCTCAATAGCTGAAGATCTCTTTCTTTTATTATTTGAGTCAGACTTTGATGTGAGTTTGTTCCATTCTGAAGGCACTTTCAAAGTCATGGGTTCAATATCATACTTTGCAATGGCTGTTTGTTCTTTAGTTGGCAAATCCTTCAACACAGATTCCATTGTCTTTGGGGCCTTGTTGATTTCTTGTCTGTAGTGGTCTTGATGAGAGAATCAGTTGCTTTCAAAGACTTCTCCACTAGTTATGATTTTAAGCACATTTTTTAGAGTTAGTGTTGTAAAACCTTTACAGATCATACAAGATTTTACTAAGTGAGTCTCTCCTAAGCAGCATAAGCACTGATCATGGCCATCTGCTTGAGGCATTTTCACTCCATATCTGGAACAAAATTTCATTAAGGCCAAAGAGGCCACAAACCGCCAAAATGCATAGTTAGAATTTTGAAGAAAAAAGGGGAAAGGGAAAATGGGAGAGGAAAACTACTAACTACAATGTATTTTCTTTTTAAGATAATGAATAACTAACAAAGGGAAAGATAAATAAAGGTATGTTTTTAAAAGCTATTTACAAAAGGGTCAGTTTTGAGCTCTGGAGCAATTGAAGGACTGATGTCATTGCCATGGCAGGCAAAAAAGACTGAGGAGGGTGGGCAGAACGTGCAAGGGAAAAGATAAAAGGATCGAGCTCTGGAAGCTTCCATGACGATTGCTCGCACAGGCACAGAACCCAATTGTGTGAATCATAGAGACCCTGACAAAGAATGAAAAGTTTTACCAACAAAAGTGCCATCTCCTGAAACTTAGGAAAAACCTAACTATAGAAGATTGTTAAGGAAGAGTTCCAAAAGATAGCATGTCCAACATTAGCTTATTATTCCAGGCACTGTATTCAAGAGATTTCCTGCCCCTGAAGAGGTTTAGCATTAAATGCTTAGTGTCTAATAACTAGTGAAGAATCCTGTACACAAACACAGTGGTAATCAATATATAGATTTTGATGGCAGAAAATCTGAATGTATAGTGAAGGTTCAAAAAACCTACCAGTCTGTTGAAGCCCATTTATCTACTGCCTGCAACCCTGTTTTAATATTCTGCAACATCTCTCCATCAACCTCTGAAGACTGCATCAGGCTGAAGACTTGACTGATGATTGAAGATTCTCTGAGAATAAGGCCTATAATAATGCACCAGTCCAGACATCCTGCTTCCATAAAAATATGAAGCAAATACCTAAGGAAAACCAAGTGAGATCTTTAATACAAGAGAAAGCCTTGATTAAACCATGGCAATGCTGTGTCCTTTGTTCCCATCTATTAAGAATGTTTCAATCAGGTATCTTCTCTACTAATCCACTGAACAGAAACTCCAAACTAACTTACCGCAGCTGAACCTGTGATTTGTGTGGCCCTTTGCTGGCCAGCTCCAAAGAGATATGTTCCAACTCAGACTGTGTTAAACTCAGAGTGGAGAAGTTTTCATCCACCATCGTCCAGTCTCCATCCACTATAGAGCTAGTTTCTGTCAAGTCTGTGGCTGAACCAATACTGCATTCATCACCTGTCAAAATACATTCAAGTGAATAAAGTGTGGGGAAAAAATAGTCTGGGTCCTACTGGCACAGCAAACCCAACAGAACAAAGTCCTCTTGGTAGCTGGTTTTCAAACTGTTTTCCAGGTTTCTTTCAATTAGATGAGATCAATTATGGCTGCCAGTTTTCCTTGAAGGGAGGGTAGGAGTGCTGCTTGAGAGAATGTCAAGAGTCACCGTGCAGCAAAGCCTGCAGAGCCACAGGTTCTTCAGGGGATAGAGGGGGACAGAGAAGCCTAGGTCACCTATCGAATGCTCCAAGTAAACAGAACACCCTAGTTCCCTAGAATATGCCCAGGAATCCACCCTCCTGAGCACGGAGACAGAGACAGGAGGATGTGAAGTAAGCTGGAAGCACTTGTTTTAAAACCAAGGTCACCAGAGCAGCAGCACTGGATCCTACTCTGCATTCAGTGATAGCTGCAATACTACCCTGCTGATGACCACACGTCCCATGTAGACCCTTCTAACTTCAAAGCACTGAATTCAAATGGCTCTTGGTTTTAAGGTTTGTTCTTTTTCTTTTCTTTCTAGTTTTTTGTTTTAAATGATAAAAAATAGTCCTCTAGATCTTTCACCCTTTAGGATTGGATTGGGGGAAAAACAAAATAGAAGTAGTAAGACATGGGAGACAGGCTATTTCCTTCTTAATGGAACATTCTCATAAGTCTGTTTTCTGAACATTTGAAATAGTACACAACATGAGATTAACATTTTTATGTAATTTTCAAGGGATCCACATCTTACGTGCCAGCAGCATGATTCTCATGCTTAAGTTGCTGCCTACAAAGTTTTTATTCTAAATTCATCCTACTTCTATCAATATATTACCTGTACTGTTTTCATCCAACATTTAATCCTTTTCTTTTTTACTTTATTATGAGTTCTCAAGACAAAAAAGCAGACAGCAACAAAAAGATATACAAAGTATTTCTCTCTTTTAGATGTAATATAAAATATAGCTGCATATTCAGAGGACGACTCGGACAAAAACCAAATACAGGAATGAACACACGCACCTTTATTCAACAAAGGCGAAAGAAATGCCTCCTGCATGTGAGGCCCATGGGATGATGCTACATCCATCTCTCTTTGGGAGGAACTAAGGGAGCCAAGCCAGCTATGACTTCTTGGCATGTTTGCAACACTGGTGTCCACTTCCATGTTCAAAAAGCTATCAGCAGACTGTGACTTCAAGAGTTGCTCACCTAGCACTAGAAGACAAAGCATATGAAGAATCTACCAATTCAATATCCAGGAAACAACATGTCCCATCCATACTCAAATCCTAGACAACAGTGAATTAAACTGTATTATTTCTGGATGCATATCCTTTTATTTGTTTATTATGTCACCTTTCTCCCAGAACTAGGACCCACTGCAGCTTATAATACAGTTAAACAGTAGAAAATTAAATAAGAAAAATACATTCATTGTTATTGAAAATACAAACAAAATACTTTAAAATCTCTTAAGTAAAAACTCTCATTAGTCTACATTGCCTTTAAAAATAAAAAATCAGCATATCAGCTAAAATACTGAGATTTGATGCTCTTAATGACTAAAGGCCTGCCTACGTTAAAAGGTTTTAACCTGCTAACAGAAGGATGGAAGGGAGGTGAAAAACCTAGGCTCTTTGACATATGTTACATATATTATAATGTATTCATGCTATGATGTATTCCAGTTTTAATACTGAAACCTTCTGCTTCCTTCCTACAGCTTTTCCAACTCTCCACCGCATGGAAGCTGTGCGGGTCATGGGATATAAGGAGGAAAACCTTAATTATTGAAAATTGCCACTGCTGTACATTAGTGGCAGAGGGAGATTTTGGTAATTAAAGACTTCCTCCTTCCACCTTGCAGCTCCCATGGCTTCCATATGACAAAAGGCGTTCCATGAGAGTTGGAAAAGCCAAAAAGCACCTTCTGCTGGCAACATCATCACCCCTCCACAGTTGTAAGTTACACAAAAGGTTTCAGCCAAAAATTGCACTATAAAAGTAAATTGTGACTGTTTCCTATGATGAAACAGATAATTCCTCTTCTTCCCTATATTACATATTTGTGAAACATTAATCACCAATGTATTATTATCCCAGTTTATTCACTACATTTAAAGTAGCTGTCTTGCATTAAAAAACCTTTTAATGAGTATAAAATTATAGGACAGTTTCAAACATCCACCATACCAATTACATATTTTTAAACTATCTGCAATGCAATTTATATGGAAACTGGCCTCTAAAGGAATCTGGACAGTGATATCCCCTTCAGGTTTAAAACAATGCAAAGGCAGCAAAAGTGTAGCCAACTTGGAGATGCAAAGAAATAAAATGTGTGAGTCAGCTGCATATCTGTTCCTTCTCTGTTTGTGTCAGGCCTACAGCTATGTTCACTTCTTGGTAATTAAAGCACTGATGATATAGTACCTGTTCTATATTTTCCATTCTTGAGCGGCGAATTAATGGAACAAACTGGATTAATTGGAAATGGCCAAAGGAAGTCATGATGCAGTTTCTTCAAAGCAATGACAAAATCCTCTACACGGGCAGCCCTGGTGCGCTCCTTACACAACCAGCCGATGAGTTCAAAGCCCAGCTGGGCAGCAAAGCAACCTAGGTCCTTCAGTCTAATCTCTTCAAGAAGGCGCCGAGCATGTCGCCAGAGCATCATATCAATGTACATATTCTCTGCACAATCGCTATCTTTACTCCACCTGTGACAGAAAGCAAAGTGGGATAGGTGGTTAAAACCAAAGTAATATAAGACCAATCTCTGCTGACTTTCTTCCAAGAAGAGTGTTGAATTTCTGTGAGATTCTGACTGCAAATATAAGTATGAACTCTGCTGGAAAATATAACTAGACTCTACTGAAACTTGATCAGGAAGGAACTCTTTTCTTCCCCCTGCAGGTACAGAGAACATGATTCCAGCACCACATAGTGACAAACTATAGAATTAAGTTACCTTTTGCCAGATGGGCCAGATGGCATGCTCAAGGTTTTCTGCAGGTTAAATTTGCCAGCTGGAAGGCTGTCTCCAGACTGGGACAAACTAATGCTGCGATGCCTGAAGAACTCAAAGCCACCACTTGAACTAGGTTCCTACATGAAAGAAAAGTGCCAAGAAGTTTATTCAGGACCTGCAGGAGGAAATGGTTGTCTGAAAGCTAGGCAAGCAGATACCATTTTTAAAATAAAGATGAACATTTACTGTTTTAATCGATCTATTTTCTCTAGTCACTTGTTAGATATGGGAGATTACATGAATGAATCAGTATGCAGATAGTCACTGGAAAAGTTAACAGTCTGGACTACTTTGATAAATGATCTTAAAAACAAACAGGGTATTGTTCGCCCAGTTATTTGCCATGTACACATGTTATGGTTCTATTTAATGCTCATGAACAATAGGAACTGCTACAGAGAAATGTAATTCAATCCTTTTGCTTTTCAACTCACCCAAAAGCTTTCAGAATAAAATCCTCTTTCAGATAAAAAGAGGCAAGTTAAGACTCTCACAAATTTTCTCTTTCACTTTAAGTCAAAATTCCTGTTTCCTCTGTCTAAATAAGACAGAATTAGGGATGATAATTTTCTTCACAGATATTGTCACTGTCATTTCCTAAACTAATACAGGGAATGGAATGTGGTACCCTTCAAGGTATTCCTGTTAATTCTGCAATGTAGTTCTGAGTTCTAAAATATGTACACAAAGTGTATCTTAAGGGGAAGTCTGTACTGTGCATTTTTAAAGCAGAAAAAAGAGATGTAACAGCGTTATCACTCAACATGAGCAAAACTGACAGACCATAACAAATTGATCTGTCCCATCCTAGTTACACAGTAATTCTACAGTCTCACATACAGTGCTCACTTACAGCTTATTTATAGTTTTTAGACACTGCCTTTCAGCTAGAATCCCACTGCAAAATACTAACATACATAAAGGAAATCTGCAAGTGGCTTTCAGTATTTTTTTGGTCATCTGTCACTCACTCAATACGTCGTTTGTCAGTGTTAGCAGTAAAGCATTCGGACTCTTAAATGTGGAGACATAACTAAATGCAGCATCAACCAGAAGGAAAGAGGCTAAGACAACATGTGGGAGCATCAGGTGCAAACTATCTCTGAGCAAAATATGAGACTATACAACTGTAAGCAGTGAAGAGTTTTCTACAAATTTATTACTTTCTTTTTTTACTTTCATGTACCTTGTCAGTTCTGAGGTAACCAACTCATACCGTTTATTCTCCTTAATGAACAGGCAATATTCTTTTGCTTTGTTCTAAGCACATTTTTAATTGCAACCATACATAAAATTAGTTCTTTATCATGACAGATCAATTAGGCTCTTTACAAACCTGAGTAGTAGGTGTAGGAGGAGGTGTATCCGATTCTCCAGAGCCAATGGCTTTGAGAAACCTGATCATGTGCCGACAAAGATCCCACTTTCCCTGCTCTAAAGCAGTATTGAACAACAAAGTTGCATGCTGCCTGCTAACTGCTGGAACTTCCATGTTCTAGAATCAAGATAGAATACTTTTAGAGCGAAGCTACTGATATATTACAGTTCAGTAGTTCCAAGCCTTGGGTAACCCTGGTGCTCTTGGACTGCAATTCCCACAAGCCTTCACCACCAGCTGAGCTCGCTGGTGTTTCTGGGAGTTGCAGTCCAAGAACACCTGGGTTACCCATGGTTGGGAAACACTGTTATAGTTGACATATTACTTGAACATAGCAGGAGAAAATATACAACTCACTGGAAGAAGCCTCAAAAATCCTGAACTGCAGATATTAAATGCACTTCTGATTGCATGGTTTTCTCTTCTCAGTGTAGGAGCCTAATGACCACACCTCCATTTACACACTCCATGGATAACTGAATTGCCAATGGTAATACACAAGGCCACCAATGCCCTGGTGAACCAATTGGGATGGCCTGGAGGCACCTACTGTCTGAACTATTGCACCTACACAGGGATTCCCTGTGGAGATTACATGAGAGCTACTCATGAATCAGGAGGAGGATAGTGAAGAAATGTAAGTGGTAAATGATGAAAGGACAGGAGATTAAAGCAATTCTGGGCAAAAAGAAAGGGAAAGAAATGAGCAGAAAAATGAATTAATAGCATCAAGCCCACACAGACAGATGTCCAGATCACACAATCCCTGTTTTTACAGGATGCCATCTCAATCCAAATCAAGGAAGATACTGATATAAGAAAGTTTCCTAGCTTTCAAAAATCTTGAGCATAATCTTTCTGTAACAATACTTTCTGTCCTTTTTCATATAACATATTTATTAGATTGAGCCCCCTTTGGAACAGAATAAGTGAACACAATTACCTGCAGAATGATAAGGTAAGAAGCGGCCGTATCTAAGTCCTGGGCCATTAAACACTCTTCAAACAAGTCTTTTGGATTTCCAACAGCAGCAAAGAGATAATTCCACAGGGCATATTCTGTCTTCCTAGCACAATGAACAACTGTCTGGAGGAAGAGGGGGAATTCTGTAATGAATTTAGCCACAGTGGGAAGTAGAGGGTCGGGAATGGGATCCCGCGAGGTAGCTTCTTCTTCCAGCACTTCATGAAGCATCAGTTCTAGCACATGAGGAAAATATGGTAACGTGGCACAGGAGTGAGCCAAAAGCAAGGCTTGTTCGCCCAGGTTCCTCACCAGAAGCTGACGTAAAATGTGATGGAGGTAGATCTGAGATGTTCTCTCAACAATACAGAAAGGGAAAAGGACCTCTAAGTGTTCTACAGCACTGCTGTGAGTATATAAACAGTCATAGGGCACAGTGTCATTGACAGCACCAAGAACCAAGGCATCTTCAAACAGAACAGCCAAGGGGTATATGTTAATGTGGAACGGCAACATGATCCGTCTTGACAGAAAGGAATGTGGCTTGCGGTGGTCCCTGGGAAACAAAGGAAGCCAGACTTTCATACCTGATCCACCACAGCTGAGCCAAAGAGCCTCCAATAAATGCCGTTTCTGTTTATTAGAACGGCATGTGGTCCAAACATTTTCAACTGATTGGGCAAGTACAACTGGAGTACAAAATGGCAACTAAAAGAAAAAATACAAACATCATTAACCTTGATCAACATGTCTTCCTTTCTCCTCTATACATACAGCCAAGTGTTGGATTATGAAATTTATCTAGTTTTCCAAGAACCCCCATAACATTCTTCAAGTCTATTATCCCTTATTTATTTTTCCATACAACTGTTTTACAAAAAAAATTAAAAAATCACAGCTCATTCTCTATTATTCTTAACACCACTATGATACATTAGTTACATAAGAAGAGGGATGAAATATTAGAGTTGGTAAAGATCTCCAAAGCTGACATCAACAAGTATCTGGAATGAATTGTAAAGGCCCATTTCTGATCTCCATTTACAAAGATACTGCCAGGGTTCACAGAATTAGTTGTTTCTTTGTAACAAAGGTATTTGTTATTGAATCACTTTGTAAATTAATTGGTTACTTTTAGGTAATTCATTCAAGGGACTTTTAAGTGCCTGCAACACGTGGGCACACACTATCTAAAACCAGTAATTTTTATACATGGTAATGGGAGCCTCAGCCTAAAGCAACTACAGAATATTGGCTTGTTAGTAATTCAATAATTCATCAAGAAGGATTCCCACTGACTTTCACTACAAGGTGCACACAATATTAAAATGATTACTTATTCATTACACATTACTTCTGCCATCTTAAAATATACTGTTATATTCTCATATTAACTTACAAGTTTCCTTTGGTTTGGAGTACTCTCCTTTTCTCGTATTTGCGGGCCAGATCGATCCCTTTGTAACATAATTAATTGTCCTGCTAAGTTTAACATAATGCTTTCTGCTTCACAGGCCTGACAGAAGAAAAAGCCATATTAAGTTTTTCATGATCAGCAAAGTATACCATGTTCAGAACGAAGTGCAAATGCATCAAGACCACAGCAATACTTATAAAAGCATTTCAGAGAACACTTGTTCACTCATGTTTGTCCAGATCACCACCAACCAGAGACATGAGTTGAAGTCCTCATTGCCTCATCAACATGTGATGAAAATGAGAAACAGAGTTGCATGTCATCACGGAGCCAACTGATGAGACTGAGGTCTCCTGCTTGTTAACCTCTTGAACATCATGGAAGACAAAAATTACACAACACAGAATGTGTATATGTGTATATGTTTCTAATGTGTTTGCTAGAACCACATAGTTGCATTTGCATAACATACAATTCTAACCAATCAGAATGTGTCACATGTACCTCAGACAGGATTAAAGGTGTAACTGACTAAAATATGTAATAGAGCCAGTTAGGGCTTACTAATGTAAATGTACAATGATAAGAAAGTTATTTACCAGAGAAAATATGTCTGTCATATCAAATGTCTAAGCACTATATAAGTTATATTTTATTTTATAGATGTTTATAAATAGGAAATGTTATTTTATGTTTTAATCAAGGCACAAGTGATTATTTTAATATCAATTGCTGGCATAAACACAAACATGGGAGAACATATAATTTTACTCTGTACAACAGTGGTTTTTAATCTAAAGGTTTTCAGCTGCTATATGCAAATTCTGCTTAGTTATAGGCTATAATTTATTATAACCAAAAGTCAACATAAATGAATCTCAAGGAACCTCACAAGATAATCTTCGAGCATGACATTGTAGATCCCCAAGAAGGAAAAGGAACCCTAAAACAATGCTCTTCCATCTCCCATCTCTGAAAGCTAGGACTAAAACAACTGAAACGGAACCAGAAAAATCAGTGATACAGGAAAGACATCCAAAACTGCCTGGAACTTACCAACCATTTACTTCTCCAGCACCTTACCCCAGAAAGGCAGACTAGAAAGGAGTTTCTGAAAGTTTGCATGCTTGTGCATGACTGTTTTTCTGGCAAAAAAGGGTACCAAAACAAGCCCCCTAGAATATGCCCCTGCATCAAAGATGCATTAAACACCTTACTGACTTGGCTTATCAGGACACTGAAGACATTCAGCACAGAAGGAAATCCCCTGCTAGTGAATTCATACATTTCCACATGTGATTAAAAACCCCCACCAAATTTGCCCAGCTAGCAGTTTTTAGTCTGTACACCTACTTTTCATTCCCATCTTGCATAAATGGCTTCTCTGACTTCTGGGACATCCATAAGCAATTAGTGTTTGTTAATCAGTTCTCTGAAGGTATAAAAACACTATGTCTCCTGTACATACCTGTGGTGGCATTTTCAAGCTAATTCCTGTCTCTGTTCTCACAGAGGTCAAAGTAACAGACACAACAAGGAAAGGATGAGGAATGTAACGTGACATTGAAACCTCCTGAAGAACCTGAATACTGGCAGTTGGGTTAGGACTAAAAGGCAAAGACAAAAAAAATTAGTAAACTGTTAGGAACACAGCCACAATGGTCACCTGTTAAACATAAGAGGTCCTCTATAAACTTAATTCACCATCTAATCTTCAAACAGGATTGTAAGTAATAAAACATTCTTCTGCATACCACCACCACTACCAATGCTGTAAACGTTTTAGGCAATTATTTCCTGACAGAGAAAAGAACTGAACAGTAGGTTGCAATGTAATCAATAGTGAACATTTTATTTTGACATTTCTGTCTGAACAGAAGGAAAGAAGGAAAAACAAAGCCCTATCTGGAAGGTCTGAGTCCTTGAGACCCCTCAGTTAAGAAACTACACACCTATGTGTGGGACATAATGATAGAAACTGTAGCGTACAGACACCAAGTACAGTCGTCTCCAAGTGTGATCATTTGTTGGTGGAATAAACACTGCTGTTTTAACATGTTTTCCAGCCTCATCTGCCATCACATGCCTCTCAAAATGCTACCCAGGGTTGGGGAAACTCTAGAATCAGATCAGAGAGCATGGGGGATGCAGGAGAGAGGAGAAGAAACAGAGTTCACACTGGACACCTGCAGGAGTATTACTGGCTGTCACCCATGGCATCCAAATAATCTTATAAAAATTGTCTGTTCTCCAGATTGTTGCAGAAAAGGTGCCACATTTTAAACTCACTCTTCCCTCTAAAATATAGACACAAATTGCAACTTGCGAAGAAGAAAGGTTATAAAGTAACAGGTTCATACTATACTCACCCATCAGATTTTCTTTTAATACTATAAAGGCAAATAGAACAGTCTGCTCTGAACAAAATTACGATGTCCCGAAAGACACTGAGTAACAATGTTTCTGCCTGCACTTTGGTGATATGGGCAAATGCGTTGTCTAGATTTGCTGTTCTCAAATAGACCCTTAACTGGAAAGAAGATCAAATATAGAAACAATAATATTAGTAACTGAATATAACTGACCATAAATCTGTAATAAAAATAGATGGAAAAAAAATCAAATCAAAAGAAATTTGCTAAACAACCTAATCTATAGTCTTGTCAGTAGTGCCTGGGGTCTTCTCAAACTCTACATGCCCAAGCAACTATAATCTGGAATTTTTGTCACTGTTCCATTTTTCATCTACTGAAGATTTTAACAGAAATTTATGTTTCTCTTCCCTACTCCAGTTTTTAATATTTTGTCTCTTTTACTTCATGGGCTGGATAAATTAAACTCTGCTTTCCATAATTTTCTGCACACAGTTTTCTGAGAAAGTGATTGGGTCCCTTCCTATGACTCATCTTTGTTTGCAACTGTCTTTTACTAAATACACATTGGCTGAAATCTCGTTGCTTACTGTGGTAAGTCACAACTAGAATAGATCCACTGAACCAGTGGGCATCAGGAGAGTCAACACCTATGTAAGTTCCACTGATTCAGGGCTTACTCTAGTTGCAACTTAATACTGGATTTCAGCCATCAAGTTTTTAAATCTTCCTCATTCTACACTCTATTAAAACCTAGTGTACAAATGTTTTAAGAACTTGTTTATACCTTCAGTTAATACATTTTTAATAGCATAACATAATGGAATCCTTAAGACTATCTCTGGGGATACAAGTCAATTTCTGGATGGGGCATCAATATAGCCTTCTCAAATGTGCACAAACAATCTGAAGCTTGTTCTCAGTGTGGATTTGGGCACAAGCCTGTGGCACACACAGTAGCTCCCTGTCAATTTCCCACTCTGCTGGTTGCCATTATTTACCTGCAACAGTTGTTTCTAGAGCAGCAGTCCCCAACCTTTTTAGCCCCGCGGACCGGCTGGGGAAGGCGGGGCACCCCCCTGTGCTCATGCGAAGGGCGGCACAGCACTTGTGCGGGCGTTTGCACGCTCGTGCGCATGCGCAAAGGGCGGCGCAGTGCTCGTGCAGGCGCGCAATCATTCGCGCGCAGGCACAAACGGGCTGTGCAGGGGGGAGTGCATGCGGGGGTGGGGGGTCTCTCTCCATGGCCCGGTCCGGCTCAGGCCACGGACCGGCACCGGGCCGCGGACCGGGGGTTGGGGACCTCTGTTCTAGAGAGTAAAGTGTTCACAGAACTCTCCATGTATCATTCTACTTCTATGGTCAATGGACATTTGAAGGGAGAAACTCTTCCCTCAATCTCATAGGTCACTGACTGATAATGGAGAAGACTTTTTAACATTGCATGTTAGGAGCTCCTGCCATGTGGTCAGCCTGATTGACCAACAATATAGAGAACTAAACTTCTAGTCATGAGTAAGGATTTCAGAAGGCAAACTACAACAATTTGTAATCCATATATGCTACTGACAGAATAACATTTTTTCTTTGAAAAAAAGGAGACTAGACATTATGAGCATGGTATTATCCATATTCTTCAACCATTTCTTCAGAACAGAAGAGAAAGTCCACAGCCATTTAAACTGCTTGCAGACGTTGGTTAGATTCCTTAAGTCTTCCTGAAAATATCAGACAGGGCCCATTGTTTGTATAATCAGATGTGATTGATTAAAGCGTTAAATTCTTCCATTCAATAAGATATGGGAGTATGTAAGATTATGGAGAAAGGCTTGCTTGAATCATATTATACACACCAGCTGTCATACAGGCTTCCAGTGCATACAGTCTAGCCCAAATTAGCTTCCTTGTGCACGTGTTATGTGACCATTCACAAAGCTGTACAGAAATATGCAATGGGTGATTGACAAATAACAATCTCAAGGAACAGAAAGTTAACAGAAAGTGTTTCTGTGGAAGTGTCAGAATATTATTTTTTATCTTTCTCAAGTTAAAGGGCATAAGGGATTGCTCCTAGCATACTTTTCTAATGACAATGAAAAAGAACTGCTCAGCTTACCTCTTCTTGACGATCACTTAAGTTATAACAAGCAATGACTATGAAATCATTCCACCATGCTAAGCCACCTGTCACAGTCATATTTTGTTCCTAGAAGCAAAAAAGGGGCAAGGTTAAATCTGCTTCTGAATAAATCCAGTAGCTTGTGCATAAACATTAAACAGAGTATGTAATACCTGGAAACGTATTTGTAAACTATCGGTAATTACAGTATTTCTGTTTACCATCTGGAAAGCTGTAACACAAGTGCAATATGTACAATATTAGGGAGATAACCATTAGGGGAATCACTTTGCTGTTTCTTTCACAATTCAACTTCATGCAGATGTTCATACCATGACAAAACAAGGAAATGAAGTGGAGAGTTCTCATCTCAGTCTAACAGAGTTTATATACTATTGGCTCTGTCATTGACTGAGTAGGCTTTCAGTCCCACCACATCCACAGTAAATAGAGAGTGTGATGTTGCCCAGCTGAAAGCTCAATCGGATGCTTCTCTTTGGCTATGAAGCAAGATTGACTGAGTACTTCATTTTTTAAAACACTAAATGAAGCAGGTTAAGGAGGAGAGAAAAAGTACACTCCCTAGGGAAAAGAGCTTAAAGCAGCAATGTGGCACAGTGAAGTGGGAGAGGGGGACACCGCTTTCCCTGCATTCTCTGTTTAGCCTTGAAAGTTTACCCAACCACCCCCACCAGTTCATGGCCAAAGGGGCAACTGTGTCCGTAATAAACATATCTTCTTCTGGTTTTGTTCTTGTTTAAAATATAAAACTGCAAATCCCACTTCCGCTAGCCATATCCCTGTTCTCCTTCTGTCCTAAGATAAAGCATACCAAGACATAAGCTTTTGACAACAAGCTCAGGATTGGACCTTTTAACTTGTGAGTGCTGAATTGTGTTTTAGTATTACAGTTTTGTTTTAATACTGGTTAATTTTGTTTTAATGTTTTAATTTATTGAGGGTATTTTTGTATCTATTTTTAATCTCAGTGTGAGCAGCTAAGTGAGAAATGTGGAATATAAATCAAATAAATTAATGAAATCCTTGCAGCTAGCCCCAAACCTCTGATACAAAGCAACTAATATCTTTTGTCATTTTTGCACAATTTTAAGCGCCCCAAACTTGAACAAACCCAATTACATACAAGAGACTGCAATTATCTTCAGTATAAACATTATCTTCAGTATACACATCAGTAAAAATATTATTCAAATGTTACTCTATTTCTTCTCTTACAAAGTAGAAGTACTCACCTGGGTTATGTTTCCAAACAGTTTCCATTTTTTAGAAAGCAAAGAGTAATGTGCAAAACCAAACTTGCCAACCACAGCTACATTCTGCCCCATCTTATCAATGGCCGAGTACTGCTCATGAGAGGGGAAAAAAACAAGTGCAATGTGTCAGAATGCCTTACAAGAATGACACATCTGTGTAGTTTCTACTATGCTTAATTAATACAAATGATATTTCCAAAAGCTGAAGCTTCCTAATTTACTCCAGTCTGAGCCCAGAATGTAAAATTTAATGTTTACATGTAGATATAGCCTGAAGTTGGAAAAAACAAATAAAAAGCAACTCACCCTTATAGGCCAATTGATCTCTAAATAGATGCTGTGTATCTATAAAAATAAGAAGGCATTCAATTATTAAAAATTACATGATTTAAAATGTAAACTTTCATTTCCAACAATGTTACATAGACATCAACAGGAATCCTCACGTAAGAGACGTGCTTCATTACTACTTATTTTATTACCTCCTATTTCTGACTTACCAAAGTCTGTAATGCAGGTACAGTGGAGATTTTTTTAAGCCCAGATTTTTACCTTTGAAAGTTTGTAAAAATGCTTTGTCTGAGAAGCATGTAGCTAAACCCTTGGTCCACTTGTTAACTGCTATGGCACCTTGTGTAATTCCCTTTCCAAGGAGGGTGAGCTATTTCTTGCATGACATTCAAAAGGCCCTTCCTCTCAACAGAAAAGGAGGATTCAACACTCATACACAAGTCAGTGCATTTATTTGGTAGTTAATATAGATGCCCAACTGAGTTTAATGATGTTAGCCAATCTGGTTTGGAATTAAGTATCACTGCTCTATTTGATTCATGAAATTCCATTTTTAGTTGAAACACTTCATGCCTTTGTTTGTATCTGAATGGGGAGAGACTGATGGCTTCAAACGGGCAATTGGCTCCTATGACACACTTGCAACAATGGCAATAGTTTACACAGTTATAAACAACAAATATAGACCACAAAGTCCTTAACAAAATACGATTTACAAGAAAATTCTTCTTCTTAAAGTGACAGAGGAGCTCATTTTCAACTAGGAAGTTGCTACACAGTCTAAAGGTTCTAATGATTCTTGATTCCTAGGAAATACCAGATATTGCTGGACAGAGGATTACATTCTGATATGGGGGGACCAAAGTTCAAAGCTTAAGCTCAGCTAAGAAGTGGGTCTTGAGAAATAGGTTTTGTCTGGCTCTCCTTTTAGAAATGGGATGAGATTAAAGAAATATTCAATTGTTAAAAAGAAATAGTACCTGTATAACATGCCAATGTCTGTGCCCTAATAAAGTGCTTAAACCCTGAGAATCTAAGCTTCCATCTGAGTACTGGCTTCTGACAGCCTTATGTTCAGAGTGTGCTGATAAACTTCTAGGATTCTGCGCTTGGACGGCATCTCCACAGTTCAAGTACAAGCGATCTTCTCCCTGAAGGAGAACCTGCTCCTGGTTGCTCTGGAAACAAATCAGCAGATAAATTTAGCAAACTGTGACCAGTAACAAATATAAATACAGTTTCAATTAAAATGGAGGAAACCAAATTCAACTGCTGAAGTAGTATGTTTCAATTCTGACCCTTAAGATGGTGAGCTTGCACAACAGTGTTTTTATTTACTTTTAAAAATTATTTTTGTAATCATGGGGGGGTAGGCCAAACATACACTGAAAATGCATTAACGCCAAGATACAACTATAACATATTAAACATGCAGATTCAGGAATACTTACTATGCAAGGATTAACCGTGAGTGCACTCTTGATGAACTGAAACTGCAAAATCCCAGCATGCTGGGATTTATTTTCACACTTCCCTTTTGTCACTGAATTAGCATCAATCACCCACAAATGATAACCTTCTGATCCCCAACTCTAGGAAAAACAATTGAAACTGTTTTTTATCAAAAAAGTATAGGAAAAGATTACAGGAGAAACATTTTGTAGCAAATGTTAATAAATACACGTGTAAATTATAACATTGTCAGAAATGTGCTGTCCGAATGTGCAAATGGCAGGATGCCTTTCTCCTTCCTTACTGTCCATTCCAGCATCAGAAGAGCATTCAAGAATGTAAGAGGACAAGTGATTTTAGCTTCACTGGAGTTACTAGGAAGGCCTTAAGAAACTGCTCATTCACCTCTCAAAACAATGTATCTTGCTAAAAGTACCAAAATAAAGAAACTGAAAATGCTCAATAGTACATAAGAATGTTAAAACACAAATAAATTGTTAATATACATGGTTCTATTAGAAAAAATGCAAGCAGCTTCAAAAGAATTATGCAAAATCAGTATCCAAAAATAATTGGCCAAATAGCCTGAATGATATGAAAGGAACATTTTTGATTGTAAAGCCCTATTCATTTGGGTCAACAAGCTAAATAATAAAAACATGCAAGACTGCAATTTTCAGGGTCAAAACTGTACTTAAAATTAATAAATCCCCAAAATTGTACAAGGTAGAAATGTGAACAAAGGAAATTGCATGAAGTAGAAACATCAATAAACTTAAGAGACAACCGCTGACATACAGGATTAATCAGAAAATATTGAGTAAGCAATTGTTTTTGTAGAATTATAATTCAAAATTAATTATATGCAGCCTGAAAGTGTTTTTGATTTGTTTTAATTTAGTTAGGAGTTTGTAACCATGAAATAATTAAGACTGCAAGCCTGATTTACTGGACAGTAAATAAAGTAATCTCTACATAGAAGTTTTGTGAATCTATTCTGATTTTGCTTCTTTTGGAATGAGCTAGCTTCCCATCTAACCAGGCTTGATTAGCTGTCACCTGAACAGCCTATACAGAACTAAATAAGAAACCTGATAGTTAAATAAAAGCTGCCCGCTTAAGGGATTAAGACTTGAGGACTTCAACAAGAAGATATATTTGAGAAATATTATTTCTTGTTACACTTCCGGGATCTTAAAATCTGAAGCAATGTTCTTTTTCATAAGAAATGCTTTTCTTATTTTGACGCTATGTTGTATTGGAAAATCTGTATTTTTAAATATAAATAAAACTTGATCCAAACATTTTCCCCTTACTAATTCTTGCTAGTTCAAAGCCACAAACTGGATGCCTCCAAGAATTTAACTTTGGCTGAAATGTTCTAATCACTATAGATTGCTATCTGGCAGCCTAAGTATTCCTAAGTGTTGGAACTACAGATTGATAACAATAAGAGCAATAATAAATACATTAACACTATTTTGCAGTTTCTCTGCTGACCCATTAGTCTACTCCCAACAATCATATAACCTTATCTTCTTCTTTTTTAGCTAGAGGAATCATTTTCAAGGCAGTGCCAAGCTGGCCATTTCCCAGGATTTCTTCCCAGCCCACAAATACACTTAACATGCCATTCTCTGATGAAATTAAGTGCTAAAAATTTATCTGAAAATTGAAATGTACCATAAATAACAGAATTGTTAAAACTGAGATTAATTACATGGACTGTCCTTAAATCAAAAAATTAGATGCTCTGTGTGTGTGTGTGTGTGAGAGAGAGAGAGGGAGGGAGGGAGGGAGGGAGGGAGGGAGGGAGGGAGACTCAAGAGTACTTACCATAGAGTTGATCTTTAAAGGGTCTTTTTTGGTACCATTCGATCGATAACTAAAATAAAAACAAGACACAACGCATCAGATGCTCAGTATTAACAAGGGCTGGATCCAACCCTGGAATCTGCTGGACAAATTGTGGAACTCAGCAAAACTAGGAGGGTGACAATCTCTCTCTCCCCCCCCCCCCCGCTGTTATTGCTTGTGTGCCCCCATAGCCATTCTGTAGAGCTACAAATCTTTCTAGAGTGATTTTGAGGATATGCTGAGAAATAAAGGAATAATAAAAGGATGCTGTGGAGAAAAACTCCATCATAAACAGCAGAGCAACTGTTTGTTGGGGAAGGCCTGATACTTCTACAGCTGAAATGGATGCTAATGACAAGGAAACATTTTACCCTCTATTTCCAAATCTTTCCTTTAGACCAAGATATAAACAGGAGGCAAAGGTCTGCCTTTGAAAAAAAAATGTACTTCTTAATCTCTTTTCAGGATACGCAACTAAGTGTGCAACTGTACCCCTTGCCCTAAGAACACAACTCTGGTGAGCTTTTGCAACAAGAAATTTCTTTGGATCAATCAGGATTTTAGAAGGATGATTATTATATGCAGAACATTATTTTCCCAAATGCAATCAAAGTATTGGGTGTGTGGCCACAACGAAGCATCCCTGTAACTACTGATACAGCTCTCTTCTAAACCCAGAAAGTAGAAGCAGCAAATAAAAGCCCAGGAGATCTACATTTTTCAAACATAGATGGGAGATTATCCCTTTCAGAAGCCTGACACAGTCAAGCAGAGACAGATAGGGATACTTTTAAAATGGGCAAATGCCTGAAACAACAAGAATACAAGATGTTCCAGGAAGGGGAGTGAAAGGGGTGCATCAGAACACAAGGAACAGGAAGAGTATCAGGATTCAGAGGAAACCAGTTTTTGTAGTTGTGTTTTATAATAAATTTCATTCTTAAAATGTTGGAAAAATGTGCATGAGTTTTTTTAAAGGAACAAATACGTCTTAACATAGTGCAATGAGCATTTTTCTAGTGAAGTAAAAAAGGGTGTTTTTTTTTTGTTAAACTCTGAGTAACATATGAGCCTGCAGAAACCATTCCAATATTCCAAGCATACATAAACAGTTGAAGAGGAGATGTGCCATTCTGTTAAGTTTCTTAGTCACAGCATTTGCTAAGAAATACTTACGCAAAGTCTCCTCCCAGGGTACAGATAAGCTGGGCACCAAATACGCTCCATAAGGAAAGACCACCATATTCCCAGGTCACCATCACAACACAATTATCAGGAGACCATCTGATTAGTTTAACAGCTCCTGTTTTGTTCCAAATATCTATTGAATAGCCAAGATAAAAAAATCAGCAACAACACACAAACATTAGGTAAGCGGATTGAACAATCACACGCTAATTCTTTAATGATTTTAAAGATGGGCATTATTCTTGTTTGATTGTTAATACTCAAAAGCACAATTGCAGTCCATTGCCGAGGCAGTAAAGATATGGAATCCTTCTTTCAGCTCAGCAGAAGCTGATCCCCTTCTTCCATGTATACGGATGGCTGCATACAGGCAGTGCGAGGAGTCATCAGGCCAATTTGGAGATGCAGGTCTCTCAGATCGCTGTACTGTCACCCCCTCCTGCCTAACTATTAGCGATTCATTCTCTACAACATGAAGTAGCTTCACTGAGCCTTAGGGCTAGGGAGATATACAGGGTCCACAAACAGGCCTCCCTGCTTCCTGCCAAAAGGCCTCCAGGCTGCCTGTGCAGGCCCATCCCTTAAGCCAGGGATGACAGAACACAGCCAATGAAAAACCTCAGTGCTTTAGACCAGCATCAATATTGGACTGAATTGTGTATGGCATATTCAGTATCAAATATCAATGGTTTGGCTATTATAGCTTAAAAAAAAATGCTGGAATGCAGCAGTAAATGTACAACTAATCTGCAAGAATTCTGGTTTTGTAAAATATTTTCTGTTTCAATTACGCCTTAGAAATCAAGACAGTAACAATTTGCAAGAAGTATTGGGGAGGCAGATGCTGAGCAAGAGCAGAAGAATGTTACCAAAAGAACAAAGGGAGAAAAGAGACCCCCAAATAATGCTTTGGGGCTTGTTTCATGTTTCACAATCCTCCTCAGAGAGAAATTGCTTTTGAAAGGGAGATTTTTTAAAAAGCAATTGTAATGGTGCATGGGGGTCTGCTCTTCAAAAGATAGAAGAAATCTTATTACAAGATACCAGCAGGCTCTTGGCTCAGTTCAAGTACAGTTTTGGATCTATGCCACAATTCCTTTCAGGTTAGTAAGTGATCTTGGAACAGCATGAGCATAGTTTACAGCTGCCCCCCCGCCCCCAAGCAGCTTTGATTTATGTGATCAGTCTTTAGTTACCACACTGCCCTGGAGAGCATAATGAGACTGGCCACTTCACATTATATGCTTGATCTAAAAACAATTATGTTAGGCACAGTTTTCTCTTCCAGCAATCAGCCACTCCATGTACATTTTTAAAAAGAAACAAACTCATTGTGTATTCATGTTGTATAAACAGTAAAAGGAAATGATTTGAGCATGTTGAACGACTAGTTTTTTTTAAAGTGAGAGTTTTTAAATATTTCTATCATTTGCAAGGTTCCGCTGTACTGATTTTGAGTAGCAATGAATTTGTGCACATAGCTAAGGAAGCAAAGAAAATGTACATATATTCTACAATCAAATAACTTCAGAATAATCTCTTAGTAATTTTTGAATTTACTAAGTAAAATAAAGATATTAGATGAAACCCAGTTGGCACAAATTTATACTGGGAAAGCTAGATGATGTCATCATCTGAAGATATCTTTAATTTAATTCTAAAAGCCCCATTCCCCTTTCAGGTAAATTAACACCAACGGGATTTCGGCCACTGGAAGGAACTCATGCAATTGCAACATGTAATCACAACAAATACTGTTGTTCTACTTGGTTGCTGGATGGCTCTATACTTCTATATACCTTTGCAGGGTGGGTGGTGGATCAAATGTTTTCAGTGGTTCATTTGGAAAGTAACAAAATGCACAACTGACTGAAGAACAAGAAGAGCAAGAGGCCCACCTTTTTATGTCAATCAAACTTTGTACATAAAAAGCCACCAAAAAAAGATTAAAAACAAATGGCACTACATAGCATTTGATGACAAATCTCTGCCTATGAGCCTCACTTAGCACCAACGCTACTTTATGTGCCAGACCAAAAAAATATTAATTCTGACAAATACTTTAATACATTTCGTGGATTTAAATGGGCACCTGTTCATTTGTTATGAAGCTTTTTTTCTTTTATGTTTTATTTTGGGGTTTTTTGAATGTCTTCTATGCTTTAGGATAAAGCATAGTATGATAATGTTTTCAAGAATATGGCTTAGTGTTTCCTTTTTAGATAGTTTAGCATATTTTAAAGTCCTGCTGTTTTTTAGAAGTAAACCTTGTACTAGAAAGGGAGGTCTATTTAAAATGTGGAGAACAAGTGTGGTGTAGTGGACAGAGTAATAGTCTAGGAAACATGGATTCAAATCCCTGCTTGGCCATGGAAATTCACTGGGAGATGGGCACTAGTAATACCACTCTTCAAATAGCTCAGACTTTTAAAATACTACTAGGATCCCCGTAAGACAGCATATAATACAAATTTAAAATGTATCTATTTTCTAATTTGAGACATTTAAAAAAAAGGGGGTGAGAGGGGAAAAAGACAAGACTACAGCGACCATAGGCAAAAGGATTTGTTCCATGTACAACAGGTTCTCAGGACTTACCAGGATATTGTTTGGGTGTTAGCTCCAGTTTGTGAGAGAGCTGCATGGCTCCTGTAGAACTGTCAATTGTATAAACTTGCACCGAGCCACTGAAAAGATCAGAGTTTACTAATGTTTAGAAATTGGTACTTCCTGAGTCAAAACAAGTAAGTAAACTCCTAAAAATCGAATCTTTCCCATTAATAATGTTAGTTTGGCAGTCTTTCAGGAGGAAAGTAAAAATAGTTTGCCAGTTCCATCAACTCATTCAATAAGTATTTTGTGTACTGTTTTGCTGTTTTCGTTCACTTCTGTATGATCACTTTTTCTATGCTATCAGGAGAAATTCAAGAAAGTTTGTATGGCCTAATTTCCATCCTTATATTGTTTTCCTTGGAGATACTGCATGACATTGTTGTCATACATGTTAAATATTACAATTATTTTCAAACACAACAGAATCCGGACTGCTGCATTCTCAAAAAACAAACAAAACATTAACAAGATATGTTTCGTCTGTAGGCAGTCTTCTCCAAACAGGTGCTCTCTGGATGTTTTAGACATCAATTGCTATGAGCCCTGACCACTGATCATGTTAGGTGCGGCTACTGCAAGTTGGAGCACAAACCATCTGGAGAGCACCAAGTCAGGAAAACTGCCTTTAGGAATGAAACTTCTATACATCATAGCTGAGTACTAACCAAATGCCTTGATGTTCAAGAGGTAACATCTCAGCTTTCTAAAACAGAGCTCAATTTCACACGTCCATTTCAAATAACTAACACTATATTCATCACATTCCTGTTCTGGCATATCAACCACACAACAGTATAAATAATAAAACACTCAGGAACTCTTTGATCTGTTATAGTAGCCAGAATCATATTCATTAGTATAAAGTAACCGCTCCACAGTGGGAGTGCGCCATCTTTCTTAAGCGATCTTCAGGTTGCAGTCCCATAAGCTGAAGATCATCCTGCCAGACACGACAGGGCTTATGCTCGCACAGGAAGCTACTGAATAGCTCTTGGAGCACTTGGCACACTTCAGCAATCATGCGCACAGCAGAGCCTCTGTACACAAGAAAAGAGCAACAGGATACCAGCCAATGCAAGTTCGTGATTAAAGTGCTGGACTAGGACTCAGGAGGACTCAAATCCCCACTTAGCTACAAAACTCACTGAGCGGGGGCCGGTCCCACACTCTCAGTCTGATGTACCTCACAAGGTATCAAAGGGATAAAGTGTGGAGAAAGATACCCATGAGTTCACTGGAGGAAAAGTAGGATATAAGTGTAACGAAGAAACATTATCTGTAATACTTAATGAAAAATGACATATGGCATATCCTTCTGGGAGACAAATTTTTAAAAAATTAAAATAAAACAAACCAACCAAAAGACCCATGAAGAAGTACACCAGAAAGAACAACTTCCTGATTTTCCCATTCTCAGTCCCTCTATATAAATGTGAAGCACCATTCAACCAATGTTGAGGCATTCAAGAGAAAATTGGACAACCATCTGTCAGATCTGCCTTGATTTGGATTCCTGCATTGAGCAGGAGGTTGGACTCGATGGCCTTATAGCCCCCTTCTGAGTCAATTATTCTATGATTCTACTTTGTCTTTCTGAGGAATTCAGGGTACTGAACTATCAATCTATAACACTGTTGCCAGATCCTCTAACTCTACTACAGTATCCCACACCAATGTGTTGCTGCTGGTATACTCAATGTAAAGCCATTTACTTACTAACATAGATTCAGAACTTTCAGCACAGATTTAAGGACATTTCTATTCCTAAGCAGATACAAAGTTTATTCCCTTCATATTCCACCTTAAGATGCAGAAATTACCTTGCACATCCAAATGCCATCAACCTGTATTTGTTGTTTACAGCCACACACATTCCATCAGAAACATCCTGTGCCCAAACTCCATGGAGTTTCTGCAAGACATATCACAAAGAAACTTATCTAGGGTACTGTCACAGTGAAAAAGCTGTGCAACAGTGGGTATTCATGCACAGTGTACTATACTTAAGTTTAGCAACAATGAAAAATAACTGAGATGCAGCTCACAAGGTCCTTTTCTAAAACACACTCATAAAAATGAAACCTCTATTCCTTGTCTACAATGGCAGTTATTTTTAAGTACATTGAAATACATACTTGAATTATACATATTGTGGTGTAAGTGAAATCTCCCCTCCTCCCTGTGGCAGCCCAGTCCAACAATTCACAGAAGATTAGAGTACCCATTAAACTGGATGGGCTGTGGTACAGAGGGAGTGAGGAACCCAGAAATCAGGTGGAGCAGGCTCAGATTTCCACTTCTGCCAGTTTCATTGGGCATGTCCAAATCTGGATCCAAATCAAGTACACCTGTACATTCACAAGTACATCCAGTACACGTGAAATACTTCATCAACACACTGAGCTGTTACTTGGAATTTCATTACATCGTATTTCACACTACTGACTTTTTGGAGAAGAAATTGTTTCTGTTTAGGAAAAGTATGATGCACAAGGCAGTTTTTAATACCATCAGAAAACTGTCAACTTTATCCCTCAGAGCAATAACACTTAGAGTGACATAAATCTAAAAAAGGATTCTGGCCAGTGTTAGAATTAAGAAGATGGAAAAGGAATATTACAATCTGAATTGTATTTCAGAAAGTATTATATAGATGCAGTTTTCTTGTCTTGGAAAATATGCTATTTAATTATTTCAGTACCTTAACAGAGACAGTAGACCCACAAAAGTGAGAATAACAAAGAGTGAGGGAACTAGCTTTGTTATGGATGCTTTTCAAAAATAATTCTGCCCTCCCTAAACTGGCTTAATTGTATTAAGTTTCACAATTCCCCAAACATAGCTAGTTAACAGTCATCTATAGCAGGGGTAGAGATGTTCAATTATAGCTTGGAAGCTGCAAACAAACAAGTGATGAAGTGTTATCTTACCTCTGCTGTAAATCCACATGACATTGGTGTAATAAAACCAACTCTGCCATCATTAAACACAACAGCAAACCCATCAAGAGTAGCACAGTATTCCATATCTCTTATGTGTACATCTTCAAATCCAAGGAATGAACCTAGTAATAAACAGGGTTAATATTTAAAAGCTGCCACTGTCACACTGGAATCTTTTTTTTACAATTATTATTTCCATTGGCTCAAAACGAAACAGTACAAGAAGTGGAAATAGCCACATGTACAGAAAAGGAAAACATGCTCTTGTCAACTATAGAGCCTTGTGGCACAGTGGTCAAATTGCAGTGCTGCAGTCAAGATTCTGCTCACAACCTGAGTTCAATCCTAATGGTCTCAGATAGATGGCTCAAGATCAACTCAGGCTTCCAACCTTATGAGGTCAGTAAATTGAGTATCTAGTTTGCGGGGGGGGGGGGGGGGGAGGAATATGTAGCTTACATAATTATGTTGTAAACCACCAGAGAGTGTTTTAAGTGCTATGGGGTGATATATAAACAGCACATAAGGATAGGAAAAGGTAGGCTGTCCTTTGGACAACACAGAAATGAAACAAGGTATACCTCTAGAAGAATGCAGGTCCACAGAAAATGGTACTGTACAGAGGTTAATAGCCTTCCTTCCATTTGTCATGCCATCCCAGTGAATAAGATGAAGAAGGCCATCAGCTGTAGCAACAAGTAGGTCTTCTAGCATAGACTGCAAACTACAAGAAAGTCACATTACTCTCCAGAAACTGAAGACAAACAGAGAGATTAATTTACTCAACATACAAACATCACATTTTCTTTGCTCTTCATCCCTGCAACAGCCCCCCACCCCCAAATCTGATCCAGAGTGTCCTCTTAACTCTCTGAATGTACTCATGGATGTGCACCCAGCATTTTTTCCTTCCCCAAATGAAGGCAGCTGTTTGTTCATTACTGCACATGTATTTATAAATTAGCAAGCACACTGACGTTTTAAATTTTTTTGCCCCTGAAGCCTGTTGTTATTGTTTTGTGTATACTCTCTGTTCTCCTAAAGATATGAAGAAAATACAGTGGTGCCTCGCTAGACGATGTTAATCCATTCCACGAGGATCGCTGTCTAGCGAAAACATCATCTAGCGAAGCACGTTTTCCCATTGGAATGCATTGAAATCGCTTCAATGCGTTCCAAGGGAAAACGCAGTCGTCTTGCGAAATTTCCCATAGGGAAACATCGTCTAGCGAGTGAGGGTCCCCATAGGAATGCACTGACAGCTGCACTGACAGCTTTTGACCACTAGTCGGCGCACTCCTATGGGGAAACCTCATCGTCTAGCGAAAATCGCCATAGGGAAACATCATTTTGCGAAGCGCAGTAGCGCTCGCAAAAAGGCATCGTCTAGCGATTTCCTCGTCCTGCGAGGCAATCGTCTAGCAAGGCACCACTGTATACTGAAATAAATCAGTGGGAAAACTGTTTCAAGTTTTAAACAATTGGGGAGACCGGTATCAACGTTTAAAACCCAATCCTTAGATATTTTCTTTTGTCTGGAAGAATTTCATTACTTTTCCTCTGTGGACAAACTTTCCTTTAGCACAACTGAGAGCAGGTAGTTTTCTCTGGCTTCTCTTTCCTTTATCATCACCATCACCTTAGAACTATACAGCTAGAAGAGACCCTATGGATGACAGAGTCCAGCCTCGGTCCTTAAAACCTTATGATTAATATTACATAAAATGAAACTATCCAGGATTCACACACAGCTTATGAAGTGCACATACAATTATAGTGCTTAAGGGATATTTTAAAATGCACTGTGACAGTAAACAGCATCATAAAACCTATTATAGTATGCTTACAGAATTTGAGTGCATAGCAGAAAAGGTCATAATAAGCAGGTGCTCCTGTTTGTGCTCTCAGTACAGACTTAAATAAAGCTCACAAACAAGAGCATGCTTCTGGCACCAATGCTAGACTAACTGAAAATCCATGATTATTTCCAGGAGAATTAGACAGCAGATGATGGGAAAGACCTTTGCCTGACCTTGGGGAGTACATGGCCAACTAGTCTAACTTTGTATAAGACAATTTCCTAAATTATTGATCAACATGACCACAAAACCCCATGTCTTAATGTCTCAAGTATTGCATTGCATCAGATATTTCCTTACTGCTACCACGTGTACTGCATTGGCACTGAAAGCAATTATATGAATTGCCATTAGCCATACCTTGTTACAGATGCTTGTAAATCCAGTATGTGCTTCTTCTCTAGATTTAATGATGGGGCACACTGTTCTTCCTTATAGTGTGGTGTTCCCTTCACATGGGGACTTCCTCTTTAAAGAGAGAAATTCAGGATAGAAAAATATATTTAAATGCTAAAACACTGCCAAGCTACTTTAGTCTGTTCTTGAAATAAAACTGCAAATCCTAATCTGAAAAAAATAAATGCAATTTTAACTGCAGTTCCAACAGAATTCCAGAGCAGGGTTGAAGAAAGTAGTATCTCAGTCTAACCCCCACTATAGCACTAGATTTCCATGCTGATTGCTAGAAAGAAAGGTGTACCAGTAAAGTGAGTTCAGGGACACTAAAAACACTCTTGCATTTCTAATATAATCATATACACATGTCTTTCCAAAAAGTATCTTTGTGAAACATGACTGTTCCATTTTTTAAAAAAAACAGTTTCTAGCAAAACAATCCCTCTTCCAGTGAGGGGTCCCATAAAATTCTTAAATTTATGCTAAGAAAGGTAGCATCATGTAACCAATAACAGTCATATGCTATCTTCAAGAGCCTGAATTTTTATTAAGATGCTGACAGACAAGAAAACTGTTCGGAATACTAACTGGAAAATAGAAAAGCTCCATATTCCAGTTGTCTGATGTCCACTCTTTTCAGAATGTTCAAGGGATTTCTTTCTCCAAATACAGAATGTATTATATAGTTGGAGTGTGAGTGTGTGTGTAAGAGATGTTGCTTTGTAACTAAACTATACATCTATAAATTCACATTTTACGTCTTAATACTTAATGGTGTTCATCTTACAATATGGCAAATGAATATGTAAAACGGTATTCCGATTACAGCACAGCTTGTTATCCACAGCTTTACTGGGAATTTTAAGGCAGAGTTTTGCACTTTGCCACTGTGATGCTAAAAATCTTTCTCCAAGTACTATAAATTACAGACAACTCTTAATTTATAAATACTGAACTTCAATGACATAACTCACAGTTCTGTCAAGAAATACTTGAATCAAGACAGCTTGAATGATAGTAGCTACAATAATTTAAACTATTCTATTGTGTATAGCACTGAAATTCGGCAGTCTTCAGAGTACAATTATTTCTCAAATTCTTATTCCCTTGAATCATCTTGCAGCTTTTATTTGAACATATTTCAGTAGAACAGTGTCAGTGATGAACTACAGCCACTTTTGCTCCATAGATCATTTGCCAGTTAACTGAAAGAACAAATCACTTTACATTTTACTCTAAGCACTAATTTAAGGCCAAATGACACAAGGTGAATTTGAAAAAGAGTGCAATCATACGCTAAACAGATACCTCTCCTTCTTATGCTTGACCACTCCTTCTTATGTGTGCTCTTTCAGCAAAGTTTGGAAAACACAGGAAGGACCTTCTAGGTAGAAAGCCTCTTCTAACATCCCCCACCCCTAAGCAGCACCTTCTCTGAACATAATTTCTTCTGAGGGTGACAAGAAGGGTGCAAGAAAGAAAGCAGTGGCTGCTCCTATCTTGTCTCTTTTTCACTCTTCCTGGTCATGATGTCAGGGAAATCTGGGCCCAGAAAGCTGCCTAGAGAAAGCATGGCAGCCACCCCTGCTGCCGAAAGCTCCATCAACAGAACAACACACAGAGTGGGAAAGCCTGGGCTCAACTAGCTAATCCACAAAGCAAGCAAGTGACCTAAAAGGTACCAAGAAGAATTAAAACTATTAAATTCAGAACACCAGCAACTTAGACCTTGTCTCTACTGAGTCCCATAGAAGTACAGACATTCTTTGCTGCCCTGCTCTTAACCCATCCCTATCCCTCCAGCCAAAAAACCCATTCCAATTTCTTTATAAGATGTTCCCAACATTTGGAAACATTCTTCAGTTAAAACACAGAAGATGCCCCACGACTAATAGCAATGTCTGATGCTCTGCTCTAGCCCCTGCCCCAAAGCAGGCATTTTTTTCTGAATGTTTTGAGTAGGAGGGAAGCATGCCAGGATTCAGCATGAGGCAATGGCAGCTCTGGAGTACATGGACAGGAAAGAGAATCCTCAGTCTTCCCCGTTCCCTGGAAGCAATGAGTGAGAGAAAGCATATAGCATATTAGAAAGTGATCACAATTCAAAATGCTCACATGCAGCACACATCACTATCAGCTGGTTCCTGTATTTCAATTGCTTTGACCTTTAAAACTCTGACTGTATGCTGATGATGGAAGCAGGAAGCGGTCCTTTATCTGTGTTGCCACATCAGCAGCTGCCACACTTCTGTCCAAATTCTAAGTTATTGCAGCCATTCCTCAAAGGTGTCCTAACGTGTGTGTGAAGTCCTGTTCATAAAATACAAGAGCCTATAGCATGCTAAAATGTCTGTACTGTTTATACGAACAAGGTTCCACATATGTATAGCTGTACCCCCGCAGATCTTTTCTGAATAAAATATATTTTTAAAGCCTGACTATTCCTATTATGCATTTGTTTACACATACTGGACCCAACTGTTCTTACCTAAAATGAGCTTTAGATCAAATGGACATCTACGTCCTGGCTGCTTACATATTTTTAAGCCTTTAAAACTAGTTTCTAATGCTATTTTTACTTGGCTTCATTTAGTGTACTTTAATGGGTTTTCCACCACCACACTAAAACTTGTGCTGAAGACTGAACTGTGCTCTTTATGCACACACTTGGGAACAACATCCCAGAATATGAGTTTGAGGCCAACACTGGCAACATGCCAAGTTCCACTGTGAAATGGAAGACAGACTGAGCAGCTGGAGCAGTGCCACCTATCGTCCTGGCTCCACTGAAATGCCGATTGCCATTTATTTTTGGATTCTACTCCAATGAATTGAGCAGAACAATCTATCTGAAGACGTCAACAAACCTTTAAAGCCCAACACTGAGACTGCCAGCAAGAAGCCTTTCATAACAGTCTAGGAAATCAATTTCTACATTGTCTGAGGGCCTTTCCAAACAATCAGCAAAAGCATCCCACAAATGGATATGTTTGTTTTTGTACAATGTCTCTGCATTTCAATGAGAACTGAGTATCAGCTCATCTTTATACAACAGATACGGATGCAGCTTTTGCTGCTCTTCCCGTCTTAAAAAATAGAATATATATATTTTGTGTGTGTGTGTTTGTGTGTGTAAAAGTACACTTCAGAGGAGGAAACAAGGAAACGAGCAGCTTAAGGTATAATCACTGTTAGCAAACGACTGAGCAATATATTCTCCAAATGGCAGGAGACAGAAAAATGAGAAGGAAATATCTTAGTGCAGTGGTTCCCAAACGTTTTGGGCCATGAGGCACTATGGCGCACACTTTGGGAACCTCTGTCTTATGTCTACTACATTTCCATGTTACTCTTGTACTCTGAAACACTGGGCCCCTCCTTTCAAATTAAAACACTTTGAACATGACTGCAACGATAGACTAATATGATGTAGTACTCTTCAATAATCTAATTGCAACTCAAAGGTAGAGATAGCCATGATGGCACAAAACAAATTCCAAAATCTGTACTGGGGTGACATCTTCATTAGGCTAATCAACTGTCCAAGATGCAGGCTCAGAGGTTTCTGCATTTCTAGATCTTAGTCTATGGGCTAGTCCAGGTAAAATCTAAAATCACTTAGCATTCTTCCTACGTTAATTCCTAAAACACAAAGACAACAAGGATTGAAGATCTAGCTTAAACCAGCTTAATATATTCAACACTATGAAGCCACTCTAATATACAATACAACAATAGTAATGGTTCTGTATCCATGATTCAAAGTACCAAGAAATGGTGTGATAATGCTGCACAATATCATGCCAGGTTGCCAGCAGGAAAAAGGATGCCAAGCTTCACACAGCAAAGGGCAGCCTGAATGTTGACAATACCAGTGGCAGCAGTCAAGATGGTCTATAGCTGAGCTTCCCAAAATGTGTGCCATAGCACCACTCACAGCGCCCCACAGCTCCCTAGTGTGCCGTCAAGCCTGCCAAGAACAACAGAGAAACTTATATATATATATTGCCAAGCCAGTGGCAGCGCTGCTGCTGCTCTTCCAGCTCTGGCTCCTTTGTGCTTCTTTGCTTCCTGCTCCACTCCACACCTCTTGCTGCTCTGCCACCACAGAACCACTGGTCTACAGGATACCTTCTTGTACTCACTACCATTCACAAAGTGATACCACACAAGGGAAAATCTCAGAAGCAAGACTCCTTTTTTCATCAATTAATCACTTCTTGCCCAAACTCAAAGCAACTGTCAGCACTGTTTTTTGACAAGTTTTGAAAGACCCCTTTTGAGGGGATATTTCAGTTCCTGTAGTCTGTATTCATTCCAAGTTTTTAAAAAAAGCAAGTCAGGCCAACCATTCTCTTTCAAGATAAGCACGACTGGTCATTTCAATTTATGAGCTATTTAAATCCGGAGACATTTAAAGTCACATATTTCTGAATGGGGGGAGAGGAACAGGTCACAATTTTACTTTTAATAAATCATAATTTGAAACCCCATTGTCCAAAGTTCCCCAAATTTAGCAGAGCAAGAGCAAATTGTCTGCTACACCTGGGCCAAATTTGGTGCAGTACAGGTATATTTCTGAATATGCCTTGTAAATGGATGTCTCATAAATGAAAGGAGTCAAACCTAAGCATTGACACGGGAAGACCAGCAGCTAACAAATCTTCAACACACAGAAAACTTAGCATAAGGTAAGTATCTTCAAAACCCTGGGAAAATAAAGGAATTTCTACTTGTCACTTAGAAGTTAACTAAGGCTTCACAATTTTGTCATAGAAGGGTGTTGCAAAATCTGAGTGCCACCACACACAAAAACCACCATTATGTCTATAGCTGCTCATAGAATCAGAGAACAATGGAGTTGAAAGGGGCCTACAAGACCACCAAATCCAACCCTCTGCTCAATGCAGGACCTCCTGCTTGATGCAAATTACTAGAGAAAGGATAGAAAACAGGTAGGGTTTTGTTTTGTTACTTCTTCAAAGTTCTTCCAACATTTCTCAAGAGTTGGTTGATTAGCAATGGTATGGAATTCCTGCCTTTGAAAGGGAGGGGGCTGGAAAACTGAACCTCTACAAAAAGTATGTACTGCTAGAAGCACAAAACTATTTTAATACTATGAGTCTGTTTAAATGGGAGTAACACCCACTAGGGCACACTCTCACCTATTGGCTTAGCCAGGGCAATTTCGAAGTACATGTCTATATGTGGGCTAAAAGGCTTCTCAATAAAGCTCTGACACATTTGACTCCTGTAGCAAAGCACATACATAACTTCATTGCATGAAGTAAAAGGTACCTGAATAGCATGAGGAGGTTCTACACAAGATACACTGTAACCAAGAATGACTCCTCTAATTTAATGTTTTGCCTCACTAAATTGTTTTGAGAACACCTGAATCTGTTCTGTAGACCAGCAGTCCCCAAACCTTTTTGGGGCCGCAGACCGGCTGGGGGGAGCGAGCTCCATGCGCGGGGGCCCACCCCCGCGCGAGCGCAACACCCCCCCATGCAAACGCGACATCCCCCCGCGAGTGTGACACGTCCACCGCACGTGCGTGCGGGGGGGGCGGAGATCTCTATCCGCGGCCCAGTTCCGGCAAGCCCACGGACCGGTACCGGGCCGTGGACCGGGGGTTGACGACCCCTGCTGTAGACTATATAATGAAAAGAAGAATTTATGGAAAGACTTACTTCGGATAAACTGGCTCATAAAGATATTTGTCTCTTGCAGATGAAAGACTGAAAAACAAGATGTATCCATTTGCAGTCTGAAAAAAATATACAAAATCAAAGTTGTACATGGATAAACATTTCCATATAATTCTAATGTAGAACTAGTTCAAAGCATTCTATATTTAAAACACATGAAATATGTCAAGCAACACAAAGTCAACATTTTTTTTCTGATCAAGCATTACCAGAAGGACTAGTAAAAAAAATTTAAGGGACACATGCACATACAGATAGACACAATCGTGCAGTCTTTTAATACCTCAATAATACACAATGTACCTAAACCCAGAAACACATGGGTTTCCATCACGGTTTATACAGACTAATGTTTTGAAAAATTGAACTTCTGAGCTCACACAACAGGGAACTGTATTTTATTTAAAATCAGAATCAAAAGATTCCAATTTCCACCTCTGGTGGAGAAAGCAGAAAAAGGAGGGGGAGTCCAACTGATCATGGTTTGCTCATGCAGTAGGAAATATTGTTCTTCCCATTTAATTTCAACTGCACCGTACACTTTTAAGCTTCATAAATATGTTACACAGTACAATGTTCTAAATTATAAATAATGTATGTTCTTACAGTAATCAAGTTAAGTTGGATGAGTACCATTACATGTACTTTCACTTTCTCCAAATAGAAACATGTATTTTCTCCATGATTTATATAACATTTTACATCTCTGGATGGGCAGATATACCAAGAAAAGGCTTGAAATTAGAAAATGAGAAATGCTGAGTAAGGCAAAGCTCAAAAATAAATGAAACAGATCAATAAGGAACTTTTTGATCTGTTGACAATGCCTCTTGGTGCAGTGGTTAAACTGCAGTACTGCAGTACTCTTCACAATCTGAGTTTGATCCCTTTAAGCACTACTGTATGGAGTGTTATATAAGCAAGCACTTTTTTGCTTTTATACAAGCTCCATTAATGTGTCCACTCTGCCCTTTTTCTTTTATGAATTTCAGTTTTCCTAGATGAACCCCATGTCTAAGGATTTGAAGTGGAACCTAAACCAAGAGTAGCTTCTTAATTGAAAAAAAAAATCATTTTAAAGGGATCTGTTCCACTCAAGTCTTTCAATACTGGTTGAATACATCTCCCAAAGCAGCAAGACTGAATGGGAAAAAAAAGTTTCGGATTTCTTTCCAGGAACAGTTTCCTGTTTTTCAGTTAAGGATACAGAAGAAGGAAGACATGTACTTGTCAAGTCTCTTTCACTATTGTTCCCCTAGCAACATCTTTCTACATGATTTCAGAAGCAAAAGGATTAAATGTCCAAGACAAATAAATTCCTCTATATTAAAGCAGTAATAAACTGTATATTCCAATATGGGCTTGTTTTCTATTTCAGGTCAAAGTCAGTTGAAAGAAAAAGTGCTATTTCCACTAGCATGCTAAACTAACCTTTATTGTTTAGCTACCTTTAAATAATTTACACTTTCTTACCTTCTGCCAGCAGGAAGAGTAAGACAGCACTATACAAAATTACTACCCTGACATTAGCATACACAAGGAGTTCTTGAATTCCACCTCCCATGCAGGCCAATAATTTCACAACACTCAATTCAGCCTTCAAAAAAGCCTAAACTACACAGATAGCTTACATTTGGCCACAATAAGCAAGGCTCAAACTCTTTCTTATTTTACACAACTTGCACGGTCAAGCCGCCTCTAAACATACTGATAATGCCTATTATGGCATACTAGCATCACAACAAAATAACTGTCTTCTTCTCCCTTCTGGGCAATGACCTTGCCATTGCCCAAACACTCATTTCCCCAAGTTTTCAGAAGTTTTTAGGATGCATGGATGGCAGGTATTTACAATGCATGGAGGGAACATCACCCATGACACAAACAATTTTGTCAGACAGAACTGCCTGTCACAGGGAGGGCAATAACCTCTCACCACATCCTAAATACCTGCCGTCCACTGGATATAAGCTTCTGGAATTTGAGTCAAAAGCCTAACTTCCAGAACTGGCAAAGCCAGTTCAAACCATGTCTTTCAGCTAAATGTATTCCAAAGGCAGGGATGCTGGTCTTGTAGGGCCCCAGCAAAGGCTTCTTCTCCACCGCAGCCAGGTGGCAAGCATCATTCCAGGCCACCCAGGCTCCAGACAGCTGCTTCATGACTTCAGAGGAGAGGTGAAAGGGTTAATGAAAACTGAATCCAGACTCTGCTTTGCTATCATCTATTGCTGTTATAGGCCTGTACATAGGTGGAAAGTGGGCATTCTGGAAGACCCTTAAAACCTCATTCCTGCCCCACTGTGATACGACATCCCTTGTGCCACATCAGCACCAACTAAGTGCTCAAAGTTTGCAGGTGCCTCCCTTTCCATGGCCAGGACCATGAGGGTCCCCATGTAGGCCTCAAGTCTCCTGGATAATGAATTAGACAAGATGCAAGGAGGCTCAGGGCAGCTATGGGATAAACCTTCACAACTAACGAACCTCGGAGAGAAAATAAGGCAGACCCAGTAAGCCTTTATGCTACTGCTTTTAATAAAGGCTGTCACAGCATTTCATTCAATAGCAGTGGCTGCCTCTTCAGTGTATCTGCAGTCAAAGGTAGAGACTGAAACACTTGCATCCTGCTGCACATTCCTGAGATAACAGAACATCGCCTCTGCTTTGCAAATGTCTTTTCTCCTGAGCCAAACCAAAGCATAATTTTGCATTGCCTTGACATTTTCCAAGAAAAATTCAGCATGCGTTTGCGGGCACAGTCACAACCACCACCATAACAGCCCTCCAAAGAAGTAGATTTAAGTAGAAGTAGTCTGTCTTAGCATGTTGACAAAATTAAAGAGGAAAAAGAGGGAGAAGGAGAGGGGAAAGGTAAACTGTGGTGCTTTAAAGAGAACGGATTTTTTCAATGTGAGCTTTTGTGGATGAAAATCCACTTCTTCAGACACAAGGATTGCAAATACTATGTCCTCTTACACTTATGCATATCTCCATGGTGACTGGCTTCATGACCAAGAGAGGATACAGATAACAAACAAGGTAATAATAGTTGATGCATGGTTAATGGTTTATTATTCCTATGTAAATGGACCACTGTTGAAAGGAGATAGTTTTAACATTTTCAAGACAACCAAGCTTGAACAGTGCGCAGTTTAAAAGTAACTTTGTCACACTCCACTGCAATCTTTCATGCCTTATGTTGTATTCCATCAATGAATTGAGGACTATCTTGGTCCCTGGCTCCAGATTCTGTCACTTACTACCAAGGTGGAGTTGATTTAAATCAAATCAATTTAAATCTCAATTTAAATTTAAAAAAAAGGATTTTTCAATTTAAATCATGATTTAAACCGACCATTTTAAAAAATAAAATCATTGATTTTTATCCACCCTGCTTACTACTGACTGGAACTGTTACATCCCTAAATGTACATTTGTAAAGCACAAGGGACACTTCCCCCCCCCTCAAAAGCTATTAAAATTTAAATATTTCGGGCTCAGGTTTACTGGATTTCGTATATCAGGGAACACCTGATACCATCTGTTATTTTCCATCTTAAGAAGAACACTAGCCACAGGCCAAGTAGCTAAGAACTCAGACATTCATTTAATCATCAACACACAATGTTGACAATCAAAAGGCTGGAGAAAAAAAACCCTAGCCTAAATTTCTCCATCTGAAAAGTTATTAGAAAATACAAGTACCAAGGCAATTCAAATGTCAAATTCATTTCCAGATGGAAGGAAAGGTAATGCAAATAAGCCAACCGCTTTGGCTTGGTTTCATTAACTAACTTGCTTGCCTGACATTTATATCCCTTTGTGGTACATGCAGAATACTGGTTAAAACCTGAATGGTTCACTATGTTCTGATGTGCATTTAGCTATTATTGGGACAAAAACCATTTCAGACTTGAAAAAGGATACCCATTACCACTTGTTTCAACAGCTAAGTGGATACATTGTTTTGGAACATAATCTACAAAAAGATACAGTGGTGCCTCGACTTACGACCATAATCCGTTCCAGAAGATGGGCGTAACTCGAAATGGTCGTAAGTCGAAGCACCATTTCCCATAGGAATGCATTGAAACCCCATTAATCCGTTCTGGCTGAAAAAAATAATCGCAAAAACAAAAAAACAAAAAACCACTCCAAGCCCCATCGGAAGGCGATGGGGCTGGGGAAAAAAAATCAAAAACACCCCCCACACACTCACAGTCAGCTCCATCAGAAGGCGATGAGGCTGGGGGAAAAAATCAAAAACACCCCCCCCCCCACACACACAGCCAGCTCCATCAGAAGGCGATGGGGCTGGGGAAAAAAAAAATAAAAAAAACACCCCCCCCCCACACACACACAGCCAGCCCCAGTGGAACGCTATGGGGCTGGGGAAAAACACTCAAACCCCCCCCCCACACACACAGCCAGCCCCATCGGAACGCCATGGGGCTGGGAAAAAAATCAAAAACACACCCACCCACCCACAGCCAGCCCCATCGTAACGCGATGGGGCTGGGAAAAACACACACCAAAAAACAAAAACAAAATCACAGCATAGAAACATAACTCCCCCAAACCCAAACCCACCCTGCAAAACCCTGTAAATGTACTCACTCAGAAGCAGAAAGCAGCACCAGGCAGTCCGAAGCCTCTCTGCAAACGCGCGCACACTAACCGTTGGGGCGAAAGAGCTACAAAGAAGCTCTTCGCCGACCAACGGTTAGCCCTCTAATTTGAATTCCCTGCCTTTTTCCCCTGCCTCTTTTGTTTGCAACTCGAAGCTCCGGCCGCAAGTCGAAGCAAAATTTTGCGGCCAGAGCTGGTCGCAACTCGAAATGGTCGTATGTTGGGACGTTCGTAAGTCGAGGCACCACTGTAACTGAAAGTTAACTTTGGTGTTCAATAAAGAAAACCTATGAAGTTCCTAAATGCTAGTTTTCTTCTTTACCTCCTTTGCTTCCTTGACTTAAATTTGATTTCCCCCATTTCCTGAAATTAACATAGGCCAATGCAAAGTGAAAGGAAAGTCCGATGCTGCAAAGAAAAATACTGCATAGGAACCTGGAATGTAAGATCTATGAACCTTGGTAAGCTGGATGTGGTCAAACAGGAGATGGCAAGAATAAACATTGACATCCTGGGCGTCAGTGAACTAAAATGGACGGGAATGGGTGAATTCAATTCAGATGATTATCATATCTACTATTGTGGGCAAGAATCCCGTAGAAGAAATGGAGTAGGCCTCATAGTCAACAAAAGAGTGGGAAAAGCTGTACTGGGATACAATCTCAAAAATGATAGAATGATCTCAATACGAATCCAAGGCAGACCTTTCAACATCACAGTCATCCAAGTTTATGCACCAACTACCGATGCTGAAGAGGCTGAAATTGACCAATTCTATGAAGACCTACAACACCTTCTAGAACTGACACCAAAGAAAGATGTTCTTCTCATTATAGGGGACTGGAATGCTAAAGGAGGGAGTCAAGAGATAAAAGGAACAACAGGTAAGTTTGGCCTTGGAGTTCAAAATGAAGCAGGGCAAAGGCTAATAGAGTTTTGTCAAGAGAACAAACTAGTCATCACAAACGCTCTTTTCCAACAACACAAGAGGCGACTCTACACATGGACATCACCAGATGGGCAATACCAAAATCAGATTGATTATGTTCTCTGCAGCCAAAGATGGAGAAGCTCTATACAGTCAGCAAAAACAAGACCTGGAGCTGACTGTGGCTCTGATCATCAGCTTCTTATAGCAAAATTCAAGCTTAAACTGAAGAAAGTAGGAAACACCACTGGGCTAGTCAGGTATAATCTAAACCAAATCCCTTATGAATACACAGTGGAAGTGAAGAACAGATTTAAGGAACTAGATTTGGTGGACAGAGTGCCTGAAGAACTATGGATGGAGGCTTGTAACACTGTACAGGAGGCAGCAACAAAAACCATCCCAAAAAAAAGGAAATGCAAGAAAGCAAAGTGGCTGTCCAACGAGGCCTTACAAATAGCAGAGAAGAGAAGGGAAACAAAATGCAAGGGAGATAGGGAAAGTTACAGAAAATTGAATGCAGACTTCCAAAGATAGCAAGGAGAGACAAGAGGGCCTTCTTAAATGAACAGTGCAAAGAAATAGAGGAAAAGAATAGAAAGGGAAAAACTAGAGATCTGTTCAAGAAAATTGGAGATATTAAAGGAACATTTTGTGCAAAGATGGACATGATAAAGGACAAAAATGGTAGGGACCTCACAGAAGCAGAAGACATCAAGAAGAGATGGCAAGAATACACAGAGGAATTATACCAGAAAGATCTGGATGTCCCGGACAACCCAGAGAGTGTGGTTGCTGATCTTGAGCCAGACATCTTGGAGAGTGAAGTCAAGTGGGCCTTAGAAAGCATGGCTAACAACAAGGCCAGTGGAGGTGATGGCATTCCAGTTGAACTATTTAAAATCTTAAAAGATGACGCTGTTAAGGTGCTACACTCAATATGCCAGCGAGTTTGGAAAACTCAGCAGTGGCCAGAGGGTTGGAAAAGATCAGTCTACATCCCAATCCCAAAGAAGGGCAGTGTCAAAGAATGCTCCAACTACTGTACAATTGCACTCATTTCACACGCTAGCAAGGTTATGCTCAAAATCCTACAAGGTAGGCTTCAGCAGTATGTGGACCAAATTGCTAACATGCGCTGGATTATGGAGAAAGCCAGAGAGTTCCAGAAAAACATCTACTTCTGCTTCATTGACTATGCAAAAGCCTTTGACTGTGTCGACCACAACAAACTATGACAAGTTCTTAAAGAAATGGGAGTGCCTGACCACCTTATCTATCTCCTGAGAAATCTATACGTGGGACAGGAAGCAACAGTTAGAACTGGATATGGAACAACTGATTAGTTCAAAATTGGGAAAGGAGTACGACAAGGCTGTATATTGTCCACCTGCTTATTTAACTTATATGCAGAATACATCATGCGAAAGGCTGGACTGGATGAATCCCAAACCGGAATTAAGATTGCCGGAAGAAATATCAACAACCTCAGATATGCAGATGATACCACTCTGATGGCAGAAAGTGAGGAGGAATTAAGGAACCTCTTAATGAGGGTGAGAGAGCGCCAAAAATGGTCTGAAGCTCAACATCAAAAAAACTAAGATCATGGCCACTGGTCCCATCACCTCCTGGCAAATAGAAGGGGAAGATATGGAGGCAGTGACAGATTTTACTTTCTTGGGCTCCATGATCCCTGCAGATGGTGACAGCAGCCACGAAATTAAAAGACTCCTGCTTCTTGGCAGGAAAGCAATGACAAACCTAGACAGCATCTTAAAAAGCAGAGACATCACCTTGCCGACAAAGGTCCGCATAGTCAAAGCTATGGTTTTTCCAGTAGCGATGTATGGAAGTGAGAGCTGGACCATAAAGAAGGCTGACCGCCGAAGAATTGATGCTTTTGAATTGTGGTGCTGGAGGAGACTCTTGAGAGTCCCCTGGACTGCAAAGAGAACAAACCTATCCATTTTGAAGGAAATCAACCCAGAGTGCTCACTGGAAGGACAGATCCTGAAACTGAGGCTCCAATACTTTGGCCATCTCATGAGAAGAGAAGACTCCCTGGAAAAGACCCTGATGTTGGGAAAGTGTGAAGGCAAGAGGAGAAGGGGACGACAGAGGACGAGATGGTTGGACAGTGTCATCGAAGCGACCAACATGAATTTGACCCAACTCCGGGAGGCAGTGGAAAACAGGAGGGCCTGGCGTGCTCTGGTCCATGGGGTCACGAAGAGTCGGACACGACTTAACGACTAAACAACAACAATACAAACAATCATAAATATACTACTCAGAATGCTTAAGGAACACATTTAAGTCTGCACTGGGCTAGGAGGGGCATATCTGAGTAAACTGAAACTATTCATGATGTGTGAATTCTTCACATATTTGAACATTCATATTTAGTCAAATCTTCAGAAACACAAAAGCAGCTGGCTGAATGAGACTTGTCATGAGACTAACTTTGTTTTTTTCTGCTGAACTAAAACTTCCACAACTGAAACAATGTACAGGAAGTGTGCTGTTCCTGGTAACGGCCACCATGAATGCAAAAAAGGTGCGTTAACAAAAACAGGAGACAAAAAAAGGATATGCATTTATCTGATAATTCAGAACTAGTCAACAATGTATTTTCCAAGGCACCTCTGTACATCTCCTAAGTTCTTAGAAGAGTTGCTGATAGGGATTCTTAATTATTAGATCAGAAATGCTTCACACAGATAATAAGAATGTGCCATCAAATCAATTCAGACTTATGGTGACCCCTTCCAGGATTTTTTAGGGAGAGAGTACTCAGAAGTGGTTTACCATGCCCTTCTTCTGGAGGTCCTGAGATGGTGCAGCTTGCCCAAGGTTACATAGGCTGGTTCTCTCCCCTGCTAGGTACAGTGGGGAACCAAATACTCAGCCTCTGCAGCCAGATATCTAATTCACTGAGCCAGCTTTCTAACTCATATCTTAACAGTAAATTGCGGAAAAATCTGAGTGTGATGTTGGTATGCTCCTAAAGGCACAGGACATAAGGAAAACAACTTTACATTATGGATTGTTTAGATTAACTGAACTGTAATGAAAGGCAGATTTTTTATCTTAAGCAGACTTAGCACCACCAGCCAACAGGCTGAAATTTAAACTGAAAAGAGCAAAATTTTTCTATCAAGTTTATTATCAGAATTTCTTTACAGTATAATTTTAAAAAACCCTGGATGCACTTCCCAAGAGAACAGTTCCCAAGCTGTTCTCTTCAGCTGCTCCCAACAGCAATCAACTAGACAAGGCAATGTGCAATCTCATGAGGGCACTCAAAGGCCACAAAATTCACAGGTTGCTCAGATGTTCTTTAAAATGTACATGCATATTTTCTCCGTATTTCACCCATGCCTTATGAATCTCTGAAGATTTACTTAAAGACTTCCTGGGCAGCAATGAGTTTTATATTTAAGAATCACACCTTATATAGCTCTTCTCTAATTATATTTGTAACAAACAACTTTAAATAGTCCAAAATACATGTCTTCTTAACATAAAAGATTTCAGCTGCAATACTCATTAATGCAAGTGTCAGAGGCTGTGTGGATAGACATTTGCTTTCATGCTCACATCTAACTAGTCATTACAGATTCATGCTTTTTTGCTCATTCTCTATATTATATTAGAGATGGGCATGAACCACTGAACCAGCAGTTTGTGCTGGTTCATACATTGTCTGAACAGGTATTTGGCACTTCCCAACCCCACCTCCTGAGACAGGCACCCATTCAGAGACAGCGCCCAGAGGAGGCTGGGCAGGGAAGCCAGGATGCTGCCTCTGAGTGGGCACCCATCAGAGGAGTCAGGGCTGCGAAGCACTGAACACTTGTTTGGATGAAGCATGAACCGACACAAACCACCGGTTGAGTAGTTTGTGCCCATCTTTAGATTACATCATTTTTCTAAAATGCATTTTAAATTCATAAATTAGGAAAAGCAATGAGAGTAGCATTTTATAACTTCTCTTTTCTTATATTAATTCCTGTACAATTCCATAATGCAAAGAGAAACTACATCTAATGTGCTACTTTCAGAAAGAAGTTACATACTAGTTTTCTTGTAAACATCTTCTCATTATATAGAATGCTAGATAATTTCCACAACTTTAATCACTATTCTGACATCATATAATTATTATCATTAATTATTAAGTGCTGTACACATATTAAGAATCAGACAGTCCCTACCCACAAGCTTAAAAATCTAAATGGCATGACACAAAAGGAAAATAGATATGAAAGGAAGAAGAAAACAAGCAAGCACGGAGACTAGTTGTTAAAAGTCTTATAAGAACTAGCCTAAATGGAGAGGTGCCAAATGGAGCTGAGGGGGAGGGCCTTGCATTTAACCCATCTGTATATGGCTGTATTAGCTGCACGATGACAGTCTGAGAAACAAGAAACCAAATGCAATTGAACTCTTAACCTGGCTAACCGAGCATGTCATGCTGAGTCATTTCTCTGTCTGCTGCAGATGACAGTAGTAAATACTTGTTTTTTTTTTTGACCATTCAAAACCTGAACCTTTGCTTCAGTGATATTCACAACAAGTCTATAAGGTAAATCAGATTTATTATTAACTGAAGTGTGCAATAATAATAATAATAATCCTCAAACTGCAGAGATGGAAAGGATCCTATGGGTCATCAAGTCCAGCCCGTCAAGCAGGCCCACTGGGAAATCATACTCCCAACTTCTGGCTCGACAGCCAGAGACCTAAACCCCCGAGTAGAGATGGGCATGAAGCACTTCATTACAAGTCATCCTAAGTCGTCGGCACAGCACCATAGGTGCCGCCTGTTCCCTGACCCATCCCCCTCGCCGGCATGTGTTGCTCTTTCCCTTCCCCTCACACAATCTTCCAGTCCCAGCAGGAGCACGAACTTTCCCTTCTCCTCCAGCAGCTGCCCACTCAGACAGGCAAAGAAGGGAAACCCCTGCTCCTGCTGAGACATGAAGATCATGCAATGGAGAGGGAAGGAGCAAAGCGCGCCAACTGGTGAGTGGAGGTGCCAGCAAGGGGGATAGGAGCAGGGAATGTGTGCCACGCCAATGACTTAGGATGACTTGGCACGAAGTGCTTCATGCTCATCTCTACCTGAGCTATCTGGCAGTTCAGTGTATCTACATAGCATCATAAAAATGCTGTCACAAAAGCTTCTTTACTCACCGAAATAGCTATCATGGTGCTGTCAGGCTTCCATTTGGATTGGGCATAGTGTCCAAATTGCAATGCTGCTTTTTGTGATTCTTTATAGCTTACAATTAAGACACTGGGCTAGGAAGAAGAAAAGAAGAATACACAATTAAATTCCGTTGTTTGTGCAAAAACATTAAGTCAACTGGATACTATTTCCACAGTTACAACACTCTAAGGCGGTTACAAAAACCTGTGTGATACAAGAATGTAGTATGCTTTCAAAAAAGGAATTTATTCATCTTCCAAAGATGGGCATATCATAATTATCTTCTTACATATATATAAGAAGGGATATATATATCCTTACCTTACTTCATTCAGAAATTCTTTTTGCAAACCAAAATAAAGCAGATATGTCTTCCCATGGAATTGTGTACCCACCTTACCCCCCCCCCCACTGCTGTATTACTACAAAACTGCTCTCTTCTACTTATCTACACAGATTAATCGTAAGAGTAAAACAGGGCCCTCCTGCTGTTTTACAGTACAGCTTCCAAATCACTTACCACTGGCCATGCTGGGTGGGATTTGTAGGGGCTGTAAGCAGGGTGGATTAAAATCAATGATTTGTTTAAATTTTAAAAAAATCAGATTTTTTTATTTAAATCATATTTTTATTTAAATCAGATTTATTTTAATGAAATGCTTTTGGAGGAAAAATCTATCTATAGATTTCTATTTAAGATACATTATAGTTCAAAGGTTATTCAGCATGAAATAGAGCTTAGTTATGTAGCATGAGGATTATATTCATGCAATATTTATATTTTTGGTAAACTAATTCAATTAATCCAAGTTACCCAAGCTGAGATAACATGCTCGTTTTCACAATAAAAATGGAATAAAATAAACAAAGTTCAGGAAAAGACCTTAATCCCATTGTTGTTCTGCAAATCTATGTACAAACAATGAACACATTACAGTGGCCCCATGGTATCCATGGGGGATCAGTTCCAAGCCTCCTTGCGGACGCTAAAAAACGCATATGTAGTGAACACTATACATTGCATGGTCTCTGGATCCTCTAGTGGCCTGTTCTGGTAAATACACCTTGGAAATACATATAAATACATATTTGGGGGGGGGGGGGGGGCTCACTGGAAGGACAGATCCTGAAGCTGAGGCTTCAATACTTTGGCCATCTCATGAGAAGAGAAGACTCCCTGGAAAAGACCCTGATGCTAGGAAAGTGTGAAGGCAAGAGGAGAAGGGGACGATAGAGGACGAGATGGTTGGACAGTGTCATCGAAGCTACCAACATGAATTTGACCCAACTCCCGGAGGCAGTGGAAGACAGGAGGGCTTGGCGTGCTCTGGTCCATGAGGTCACGAAGAGTTGTACACAACTTAACGACTAAACAACAACAACAACAAAAGGAACCTCATGGCGCAGTGGTTAAATTGCTGTACTGCTGCCAAAACTGTGCTCACAACCTGGGGTTCAATCCCAGGTAGCTGGCTCAAGCTTGATTCAGCCTTCTATCCTTCCGAGGTCAGCAAAATGAGTACCCAGCGTGCTGGGGGGGGGGGGCAATGTGTAGCCTGCATAATTAACTTGTAAACTGCCCAAAGAGTACTTTAAGTGCTATGGGGGGTGGTATATAAGCAGTACTCTTTGCTTTGCTTTTTCAGGCAGCGGATAAGTGAATCAGCAGATTCTGATCCTGTGGACAGGGGAGTTCCTTAAATGCTAAGGTTTGAAAATTGTTGGGAAGATAGTTTGCTTTTTCAAATATATTTTGTTTAACTACTTCAGTTAATAAAACATTGATCATTAAGCAAATACAAGAATGTGTATGCTATATAATGCTATAATTTTAGTTCAATAAAACAATTTAAATAGTTCTCCAAATACGAGTGATTAACCTATTAAACTAAAATCAATGTATTCTTGAAAGCTTTCACAGCCAGAATCCGACGATTGTTGTAGGTTTTTCGGGCTGCTTGGCTCTGTTCTGAAGGTTTTTCTTCCTAACGTTTCGCCAGTCTCTGTGGCTGGCATCTTCAAAGGACAGCAGTTAGAACTCTGTCTGTGTTCTGGTGTAGTGTAGTTGAGTATTTGTAGCTGTGGGATCAGCTCTTTGTCCTTTTCAGGAGATTGGGTGATTATGGTGATCAGGGTGTTTTTTGTTATGGGTGTTGTGATAAGGGAGGGAGATGATCTGTCACTGTGATTGATGGGTGTCGTTAGCTAGTCTTTTGTGTGCAGTGATCACCGGTTCCTGTGGCTGGGTAGAGCTCGTTGACCTTTTGCAGGCTGTATTTTTCAGTGCTGGGAGCCAGGATTTGACGTAGTATCCCTATTCATCAAGGTACCGATAAAGGGACACTAAGACACTCATCCAGCAGATCTTTCCAGAAGACATAGAGGCCCTTTTCCAACACTGCTTAATGACCAGCTACTTTCAGTGGGATAATGATTTCTATGAACAGACAGATGGAGTGGCCAGGGGGAGGCCCCTCAGCCCAGTTATAGCAAACTTCTACATGGAACATTTCGAAAAACAGGCCCTGGCTTTGGCACCCTTCGCACCCACAGTCTGGTTCCGATATGTGGATGACACCTTCGCAATTTGGAACCACGGTGAAGAAAAACTGGAAGAATTTCTAAACCATCTCAATAGCATCCACCCAAATATACAATTCACCATGGAAAAAGAAATAGAGGGCCAACTCCCTTTCTTAGATGTCATGGTCATATGCAAACCTGACCTCCTATTGGGACACAAGGTCTACAGAAAACCCACCCACACAGACCAGTATCTACACAAAAATTCCAACCACCACCCACAACAAAACAGAGGCACAATCAAAACACTGGTAGACTGTGCTAATCGGAAGTGTGAAGCTCAATTTCTCAGCACCAAACTCAACCATCTGAATTGGGCCCTACAAGCAAATGGCTATTCCAAGAATGAAATCACAAGAGCCATCAAACTGAGAAAACAACACTGAACTGAAGAAGAAAAACAGCCACCCACAAATAAAGTATTTCTGCTGTACATCCAAGGGGTCACGGACTGCATGGGGAAACTTTTGGAAAAACACAATCTACAAACAGTATTCAGGCCCACCACAAAAATACAACACATGTTACGGTCAGCAAAGGACAAAAGGGACCCCCTCACCACTGCAGGAGTATACCGGATACCTTGCAGTTGTGGCCAGGTATATTGGGACCACAAAACGCAGCATCCAAACCAGAATCAAAGAACATGAGAGACACTGCAGACTAAAACAACCGGGAAAATCATCAGTAGCTGAACATGCCCTGAAACAAGCTGGACATGAAATTCTATTTCAAAACACAGAAGTACTGGACAAAGCCAGCAATCATTATGTTAGACTACACAGGGAAGCCACTGAAATCCACAAACACCAGCAGAGCTTCAACAAAAAAGAAAGTCTAAAATTCAACAAAGCCTGGCTCCCAGCACTGAAAAATACAGCCTGCAAAAGGTCAATGAACTCTACCCAACCACAAGGACCGGTGATCACTGCACACAAAAGACTAGCTAACGACACCCATTAAATCAAAGTGACAGATCATCTGTCAACAATACACCCATAACAAAAAACACCCTGATCACCATAATCACCCAATCTCCTGAAAAGGACAAAGAGCTGATCCCACAGCTACAAATACTCAACTACACTACACCAGAACACAGACAGAGTTCTAACTGCTGTCCTTTGAAGATGGCAGCCACAGAGACTGGCAAAACGTTAGGAAGAAAAACCTTCAGAACATGGTCAAACAACCCGAAAAACCTGCAACAACCAAACTAAAATCAGTTCTGATATAGCTGCTTTACTAATCTGACAGATTATTATTCTAAATATGAAATCTTCATCTAGTTGCAGATATTAAAGGTTATAACTACCAGCAACAACGAGTCTTTACATTTAAAAATCATGATTTAAATCGAGTTTTACTGACAAGTGATTTAAATCAACTTGATTTAAATCAAACCCACTCTGGTTGTAAGCCAAACATCTGGAGGGTGAAAGGTTCCAAACTCTTGTTTTAATTTAATATTTTGTTTCAGGCTTACAACCAATTTCTACAAAGAATTTGTGTTTAGAAATTCAGAAGTCAAATCCAATTCAAATCATGATTAAAAGTAAGAATTCAGTTCAAAACAAACAAAGCATATATACATTATGTATATTGCAAAATGATGACCTCGATAGAGGCTCTTTCTTCCATGCCAAGTGTTATGGAGAAGTTAGTGAAGGCCTGCAGAACTCTTTGATGAATCATGCAGATCACATTGTCCCACAATACTATGAGACTCTAAGCCAAGAACAGGCTGACACTATCCCATCTGCCTCTGACAGGCACATCTGGAATCATGGCAATTTATCAAGCTTTACTATGATGTTATCCCACAATACAGCATATCAAACTGTATAACTCTTGTCTAGAAATGAGTTATTATTTACTTAAAATATTTTTACCCGACCTTTCTCCTTAAAAGGAACCAAGGTGGGTTACACATGCACCTGGTATAGGAAAAACACACATTTTTAAAGCACATGCTTTCGCCAGATATTTAAAGTACCAGAAATCTGCTGCAAACGTATGAATAGTTAACTGAGATAAAGCTGTACTGACTTCATCAGGATTGTACTACTGGTGTCAATTATCTCTTGATTGTATTCTGTACAATGGGACACAATAACATGTGTTGCAACTATATGAAAAGGGGCAAGCAGGGAAAGATATCTAAGTCAAGAGTAGGGCTAAGAGAAGTATTCCAAATGAGAGAAACGTCTTTTGTGTGTTTCCTTACACAGGAAGTTGAAATCTTCTGTTATAACTTTTAATGGAGCCTCAAGAGCAAGTTTCTATCTGAAAATGAAGCTGCACTCCATAAAACCATGGAAGAAATCTATTTTATATTGCCATTACTACATTGTGATCATATCATTTCAGGACATCCTTCCTTTGTAAATGTTTCTGTATTATTTCATCCATTTTTCTATGTTTATTGTATTTGCCCATGGCTGCCATCTTGTGCTATTTGCAAGTTGCTTGTTTAATATTATTGGAGTGTGGGTGGAGGAATGGATGTTTTCTTTATGCTTATGCTTTCGTTTCAAACTGCCCAGAGTAATGGCATGAGACTAGATGGTGAGATAAACAAATTTAATAAATGAATGAATGAATACCAGAATTGCTCTCATTGTTTAATGCACTTTTTATTTACTCATGTGCATGTCTGCCTACCACAGCATACATGCTTTCAAAGTTATATCTGTTCTACTCATGCAATAGCAGCAGTACAAAAACAGCACTAACAAAATAGTCCACCTCAGCGCTGGTATGTTAATAATCTGCAGCAAAAAGAAGAGACTCATTACACTTTAAAAACAGATTGATATCAATAACATAAGCTTTCATGGACTATCATCCCATGCAATGGTTGTAGCCAACAACACCTATATTGTAACAAACCTGCTCCTCTTTAAGGTGGCACAGACTGTTTTCCTTACTATATCTACTACATTCTTTTTAACTCTCAAGCAATCCACATACTTCCACATCACTCTAGCAGTTTTACAAATGAACTAGAGCAAATTAATAACATTTGGTGAAGGTACAAAACTATCCCAAAATATCTACAAAAGAAAACTTAAAATCATGCTTCATATTACATTGAAAACCACTGTAACTGAAATTTGGTAAACTCCAGTTTAGGGGAGAAAGACATTCTGGTACTAAGAATGAACACAAACATGAACCCGTTTCTATGCAATGAACCTTTAACAAGTTATATCCAATATGCCAATTTCTTCTTGCGGTTTATGCAAGAGATTGCTTACAAAATCTTTGCTCCAATATTTTCTACACTTGAAAGCCAACACAGTATGCTATACCCACTAGGGATGGGACTTTCATCTTTTTTAAGACTTCCAGTCCCAGAATTCACCCAGAATCCCACCCCAGGCTGAATTCTGAGAGTAAAAGCCTCAAAATGAAATCGGGTTAGACCAGCCCTTCCCACCTTCTGCTCTGAACTGCAAGACCACCCACTGCACTGTGGGGATCCCAAGACTCTGTAAGACTTGTAAAGGTGCATAGGAGGCCAAGTCCTGATGCCCATTAGACTGTATAGAGGCAGTCTCCAATGGAACTACCTCTCCCATGTACCTTCATTAGTTGCACAGAAACCTTGACACTCCCACAGCGCGGGGATGGTGGTGGTTCTGGTGGTTTGAAGAAGATGTTGATGTTTGTGCAACACAGATTGTATGTTTATGTGCATATGAATATTTAAGATGTGCTAGCCAAGAGCAGAATGTGGTATCTGCATAGAATGTGTTTAACCAGTCAGACTGTATCTATGGTAGTCAGGCTGCCATAAAAGGCAGTGTTAGTCAGGTGTCAGTTAGGGACCCATACGATATATAGAATGATAGTAATAGGGACTGATAGGGCTGACAATATGTACCTCAGACACTTGGACTGAAATATAGATGTAGCAGGATAATATATACCAGGGCTAAATAATATTACGAATATAACAATATTACAAAGTGATAACTATTTACCAGTGAATGTCTGTCATACTACATTATTTATAATATCTATAAATAAAATTTATTATAACCAAAACCCAACAGAAGTAGCACAGGGAAATCATGGAAGAATTCTGCCTGGGGGGTTCTGGGTGAATTCAGCAACTAGAAGTCCTAAAAATACAAAAGAACTACCCTAATGCTAGCTGAAGCCCTTTCAGATTTCCTGAATATTGAACTCATGCACTAATTTGATCTTACCTTCTAACACTCAGAGGTTAGATAAACACAACCCTGATCTGCCAAAACTTGTTGTAAGCTTTGCCAAAAGCATTTAAAACTTGTAAAATAATTTCTTTAAGAGAAGAGCCAGAAAATAAACACATTTGTTTGAAGTCATCATGTTTCATAAAACCAGGCTCTGAAGTTAGCATTCTATGAAGAACAGTGAAATTCAAGCAGCTGTACGAGCAACATTCTAAAGAATCCACATGTGCACAACAACTGACATTATTTTCTGAAAAGTTGTTAGCAAGAATGCAAGGTAGAAATCAGTTCCACACTTGCCCACTAATCCCCCACCCCACGTTGACAACACTGTGGCACAAACCAATAGGGCACCAACATTTTTCTGTCTTGCACAAAACATCAGTGAGAATGCTGGGCCGGCACACAACCCCATATACTTGAAGGTTATCCCAGTGATCCCAAACTGGGCACCTCAGTTCAACTCACAGAGTTAACCAGTTTCTCAAGGTTTGAAAGAAAAGGACAGCTGAGCTGTAAGGTTCGGTTCCTTTTGCCCAACACAAGATGCTGTTTTATCTGCAATATCCCTGTTGGGTGGTTGCTGCACATAAAGTGAACCCTGGAGAGCAGACAGCAAGCTTCCCCATTCTGAGCCATCTTCTATGTCACTAATTGTATAGCAAATTAAATATACATTATTAATGAGTGGAAAAGTTGAGTTGCTAAATACACAGTGGTAGCAGCAAAACTGTAACAGGCTTATCAGCAATTACTGTCTACCTATAAAATTGTGTGATGACGTAAGCTAATCACATTCTTAGCAAGTGCCAACTAAGAGAATTTAAGTGCACACCAGAAATGCTGAAGTCATGTCTCACCCACAAACTTATAAGATCTTGCATGCAATCAGGAAGCCACATTATACCTACTTGGCTGCTACTGTCACTGTAACATCATCATCTTTTCTCTTCTCATTAGACCCAGATGCACAAATGGAGAAATTCAGGGGGGGGGGGGCACTCTAGACAAAATTGATTTTTAAATTAAAATTTGTGACTCCTGTATTAATTTTGTCCTCATTCTCAGATAGGAAAAGAGAAATGTGCATAGATAATAGCTGCAGCTGTCTGCAGCTTTCTGTTTAACAGAAGATGTATTCACAATTTCATTTTTTACCAATTTAAGTCTTTCACATTTTTATCTTATGTACATGTCAAGCTGCATAATTTTATGTGCTACCCAAGTTACAAGATATTTCATGTTGACGAAGCAGCAAAACAAGTTTACATTTATACAAAAATGCACGTATTTCTATCCACCATGTATGTTTCTTTCTTTCTTTTTGAAGGAAATAGAAAAGAAATGACTTCTTTCGTGAGACTTCAAATCTTCCAAAAGTTTTACATTTGTGCTCACTAGACTGCATTGTTTGTTCCAATAATCAAGACAGGACATTCCACTCTTTAACAAACTGGAGGATAGTATGAAGACATGAAGAACTACAGTATTTAGGCAATGTGTATAGACAGACGCTCAAGAATTGGTAGACTTTACATATTATAATAGAAATGGGTTGAAATCTTAAACTAGATTATATGTATGAAGATTTGCTTGCATGAGGCATGCACACTCTTTTGGTCTGGTGGAGTCTTCAAAGAAAGGAAGATTATTTCAATAACTTCCCATCTCAAACAGCTTTCCAATCCTCCAGGGCTTATTTAGGAGGGCTGCAGGGGATTTGCAAAGGGGAAGGGAAATTACAATAAATCACTTCCTTCCTTGTTTCCCTGGACCAAAGAACTTTCCATCACTGAAATGACACCAAGTGGGTACAACTCAAGGTGTGCACAAAATTACTGCTACTGCTTTTGCGTCATGGCCATATAGCTAACTAATCTCAGTTTAAAAGACAGTGGCTTCCCAGGACCTATAGAAGTTCTTCCTGTCCTGGTTCTTGGAAGTTTCAAAACTGGAGAGCTGACAATTAAATTGTGAACTGCAAGAATTCAACACTTGCCTTCTGACACTGAACTACAGTTTCCTTCATACTATACCCTGCTGCGTGAGGTTCTACTGAAAATATCTTGCACGTAGGTCTTTGAGAAATTTAAGATATTAGATTGCTAATATAATGAATCGCTATGTGATCCATTCGCAGGATGGAAGTCCAAGATTGGGCAATACAATTATGGGTCGAATCAAAGTTACAAATAAAATGAGCTTTTAAGCTCTTTGGAGGTCTGTATCAGGCAAACCTGGTATAAACCTTGGGCTTAAGGTAAACAGTGAAAAATAGGGCTGGAAGTAATACCCTTAACTCAGGTAGGATGCCAACAAAGCAAAATGGAATTAAGATTCAAAATGCTACAACTTCGTAACTCTTTGTCATGCCTGCATAAAGCCTTTCCCCCCAAAAAACACCCTAAACCTGCTTCTCTAGCAAGAAAAGTACTTAAGAGCCTCCTGGCACAGTGGTTAAAACTGCTGTACTGCAGCCAAACTCTGTTCACAACCTGGGGTTCAGTCCCAGGTAACTGGCTCAAGGGTAACTCAGCCTTCCATCCTTCCAAAGTCAGTAAAATGAGTACCCAGCTCATGGGGGCGGGGGGCAATGTGTAGCCTGCATAATTAACTTGTAAACCACCTAGGGAGTGCTTTAAGCACTATGGGGCAATATATAAGTAGCTTTTGCTTTTAACCAACTCCATATTTTGCATCTTCCTTGGATTTCTTTCATTCTTTCTTCCTCTCTGGGTAATACGAAGCAACTAAAGCCATTTTAAATACACTCACTTCATAGGGATAATGCTACTGGAAATGATCGGCATTAAGTTGCTGTTCATAAATTTATTTAAAGTCAGAGATCTGAAATGGGACAGCATAACAGAGAGAAGGAGATTCATCCAGGTCTACATTTCAAAGGCTGGCAAACATTCAACTAGTACTGCAAGTCACAGCGTGTCCCTGTAAACTTACATCTCAAGACTCTGAAGTTGAGCTTGCTTTCCTGCTCTTTTCAAAAAGAAATATGTTTCAACAATAAAATTAGATGCACTGGATACTAGAACACAATACAAATTGGTAGGAGATAGGCTAACCTTTAACACTATAATTAAAAAAAACCTCTATTGCACTGTAGCATTTTAAACCACACCAGCTGCTGTATTAGGCCATGAATCCCAGAAGGTGAAACTGGTAACTACTGATAACCGAACTGTCCATTATTTAACTGTGGTTAAAACCCAGTCTTCTTGTGTAAAATTCTTACAGACTCTGTTTCTTTCAGACTAATAAATGCTATTCAGTTGCTCCTAAATATAACTGTGCATGACATCTCCCTCTCCTGTTTGCCTAAGTGGATTCAAGTATCCACAAATTACAGCATCAGGAATGTATGGAACTACATTAATGGAAGCTTCAGGTGTTTGGCCTAAATGATTCATGATTTCCTCACCTCCCCAAAGTCAATATTCATGAAAAGCATCTGTCCTTTTGCCAAGTTAATGGCTGATCAACTTTTGGGGAGGAAGGTTAGGGAGAAAAACAATATATTGTTGCTTCTGTTAAACAGATAGTTGGAAATAGTCAGTTGCAAGTCAGGGTAGAAGACAGAATGGAAAAAGAAGATCAGAAATGCCAATATTTTCGACTAAAAGAAAACAGAAAAGAAATAGACAAATGGATTTCAGCTTCAGAAACTGTTTAGACTACCAGAGGATGAAACAAAAAACATCGTGAAAATCCTGCAGGGCAGTGTCCATTTAAATAACCATCACTTTATATTCTCGGAGCTACTTATGTAAGTGAGGAACACCTCAAAACCAGTCTGACTCTGGGAAGCCTGAAGTGATCATGATGCCACTTAAGGAACTGTTGACAAGCTGCCCTCCTTTCAAAGGGAACTCTCCCAACAATTCGGAACCGAGGTCTTACAGCCCCTCCGAAACACACTCTTTCGCCATCAGAGGGGCTTCGGGGCATTCTGCTTCTCCAGGCTTCCTGAGCGAAGGGCTGCAGTCCGTCCCTTAACCCACGGGGGCTATTCATCCAAAAAGTCCCTCCGCCAGGTAGGCCAACTCTTCCCAGTTGGGTTGTTGGGAAGCGAAAGGAGAAAAGTGAGAACGGAAGAAGGTGGCCTTAAATCAACCACGGAAGCCACGACCCGAAGCGGGACTCGAAGTCAGCCTTCGAGACCGGGGTCGAACCCGCTAAACGACGAGCCTCTAACCTCGCCGATCCCAATTAGGTCAAATGAAAGGATATCCTCACCAAAAAAAAAAAAAAGGGGGGGGCATTATCTCAAAAGAGATCCGAGCCATAAAGAAAGGGGGGGGGAGGAGGGGAGGTGCGTCCCCGCGAGGGAGCCCTACTCACCCTGTTGTACCAGATGGCGAGCTGAGACGGGGACAACACGGCGAACAAAGTCCGGTGCGGGTCCGCCTCAATTCGGAGCGGGGGCTCCTGAGCCTCCACGGGGCAGAGCAGCCTCTTGGGCCACCCGCTCAGGAAATACATGGCTGAGCTCCGCGGAGGAGCACCGGCGGCGGCGGCGGCGGCGGCGGCAACCCACACAGTCCCTCCCTCCGTCCCGGCCTCTCGCCCGGCGCCGTCCTAGGAGGCAGAAGCGGCAGCGCCCGGAGCCCAAAAGATTGCCAGCTCCATCAGCCGGGAAAGGCGGCGGCGGCGCTCTCGGCGCTCGGGAGAGGGACGGAGGGAGCCGGCATAGTCACACCAGAACAAGGACAACCGCCAGAAGTTTGCCTTCGTTGAGCTGGCCGGGAGGGGGAGGGGGAGGGGGAGGGGGGAGGGCTCCGAGAAAGGGGAGGGGGGGGAGTCAGGCTCCCTTTCCGTCGCGTTGAGGCTGCGGAAGGAGAAGACGACGGTTCGTTAGAGCTCGAGACGGCCCCCTCGCAGCGACGCCAACGCCTCCCGCCGCCGCTGCTCTTCAGCCTTCCGGGCGTCTCGCCTTCCTCTCCCCGCGATTGCGGCTTCCCTCGCGGCCATCCCTTCTCCTCTCCGGTGTGGGCGCCCGGAGACTGGTAGACGGGGAAGGGAGGGGGGAGAGGAGGAGGAGAGAAGCGCGCGCACACACACACACACCAAGAGAGGATCGCCTTCGTAGGGCAACTCGGCACTGGTGGACAAGGGGGCGGAGACAAGGGAGAGGAGGAGCTGCTGGAACAAAGGAGGCCGCGATTCGCTGAGCTGTCAAGGGGGAATTCGGAAGTGACGTTGCATGGCCGCCGGAGGATCAGAGAGAGAGACTGCCGGAGAGAGACAAAGACTGTCCTCTCTAGCTTCCTGTTTGCAGAAGAGTTGCTACACGTGGTGGTGGTGCAGCCAATTGAAGCGGGGAGTAGGAAAAATTGATAGGAGGCGGGCGTAATTTGTTTAGATGAACCTTGTTGCTTGCTGTCAATTCGCCTCCGATTTATGTCGACTTTATGAATGAATCACATCCAAAATGTTCTGTCCTGGACAGCCTTGCTCGGCTCTTGCAAACTCAAGGCTGTAATTTCCTTCATTGAGTCGATCCGTCTCGTAGTTGGTCTTTCTCTTTTCCTGCTGTTTTCAGCTTTTCTTAGCATTACTGTCTTTTCCAGCTACAATTGTCTTCTCATGATGGGCCCCAAAGAAGGACAGCCTGGGTTTAGTTCAGGGTTGATTTGATCTAAGCCCCACTTGTTTGCCTTTCTGTTGGTCCAAGGTATCCTTAAAGCTGTCCTCCAGCAGCACATTTCAAACACCACATTTCCTTTCTGCTTTCTTAACTGTCCAGCTTTCACACTCATGCATGGTGATTGGAAATACAAGAGCATCGATGATCTTATTTATTTACTTATTTAAAATATTTATATCTGGCTTTTCTCCTTAAAAAGATCCAAGGCAGCATACATCATTAAAAGGCAGTTTATAAAGCTAACAATGGTGAATATACAAATACAAAAAGGGTCAAACAAATAACATACTAAAAACACAAGCAACACCAAATCCCACTCAAAGCAGTAAGGTACAACAATTCATTTAAAACGCATGCAGGTAGAGAAAGGTCTTTTCCTGCTTGCAGAAGGACAGTAAAGATGGGGCCAGTTTAGATTCCTCTGGGAGGGCGTTCCAGAGTCTGAGAGCCCTCTCCCATGTACCCACCATGCACACCTGTGAAGGTAGTGGGACTGAGAGAAAAAGCTCCTGATGATTCTATCACTGGAGCAGGCTCATAAAAGGAGATGTCGTCCTTGAGATAGCTGTGGCCCAAACCATTCAAGGCTTTATAGGCTAGAACCAGTACTTTGGTCTTGGTCTCCAGTGACACAGTCTTTCACTTTATGATCTTTTCTAATTCTTTCATGGCTGCCCTTCCTAGTCTCAGTCTAGCTGTTCTGTAACTATTGTTTTTGTCTTCTTAATGTCCAACTTAAGGAGAAATGTCAACAAAAGAGTGGGAAAAGCTGTACTGGGATACCATCTCAAAAATGACAGAATGATTTCAATACGAGTCCAAGGCAGACCTTTCAACATCACAGTAATCCAAGCTTATGCACCAACCACCAATGCGGAAGAGGCTGAAATTGACCAATTCTATGAAGACTTACAACACCTTCTAGAACTGACACCAAAGAAAGATGTTCTTCTCATTATAGGGGACTGGAATGCTAAAGGAGGGAGTCAAGAGATAAAAGGAACAACAGGTAAGTTTGGCCTTGGAGTTCAAAATGAAGCAGGGCAAAGGCTAATAGAGTTTTGTCAAGAGAACAAGCTGGTCATCACAAACGCTCTTTTCCAACAACACAAGAGGCGACTCTACACATGGACATCACCAGATGGGCAATACCGAAATCAGATTAATTATGTTCTCTGCAGCCAAAGATGGAGAAGCTCTATACAGTCAGCAAAAACAAGACCTGGAGCTGATTGTGGCTCTGATCATCAGCTTCTTATAGCAAAATTCAAGCTTAAACTGAAGAAAGTAGGAAACACCACTGGGCTAGTCAGGTATAATCTAAATCAAATCCCTTATGAATACACAGTGGAAGTGAAGAACAGATTTAAAGAACTAGATTTGGTGGACAGAGTGCCTGAAGAACTATGGATGGAGGCTCGTAACATTGTACAGGAGGCAGCAACAAAAACCATCCCAAAGAAAAGGAAATGCAAGAAAGCAAAGTGGCTGTCCAACGAGGCCTTACAAATAGCAGAGAAGAGAAGGGAAACAAAATGCAAGGGAGATAGGGAAAGTTACAGAAAATGGAATGCTGACTTCCAAAGAATAGCAAGGAGAGACAAGAGGGCCTTCTTAAATGAACAGTGCAAAGATATACAGGAAAATAATAGAAAGGGAAAAAACAGAGATCTGTTCAAGAAAATTGGAGATATTAAAGGAACATTTTGTGCAAAGATGGACATGATAAAGGACAAAAATGGTAGGGACCTCACAGAAGCAGAAGACATCAAGAAGAGGTGGCAAGAATACACAGAGGAATTATACCAGAAAGATTTGGATGTCCCGGACAACCCAGATAGTGTGGTTGCTGACCTTGAGCCAGACATCCTGGAGAGCGAAGTCAAGTGGGCCTTAGAAAGCATGACTAACAACAAGGCCAGTGGAGGTGATGGCATTCCAGTTGAACTATTTAAAATCTTAAAAGATGACACTGTTGAGGTGCTACACTCAATATGCCAGTGAGTTTGGAAAACTCAGCAGTGGCCAGAGGATTGGAAAAGATCAATCTACATCCCAATCCCAAAGAAGGGCAGTGCCAAAGAATGCTCCAACTACCGTACAATTGCACTCATTTCACATGCTAGCATGGTTATGCTCAAAATCCTACAAGGTAGGCTTCAGCAGTATGTGGACCGAGAACTCCCAGAAGTACAAGCTGGATTTCGAAGGGGCAGAGGAACTAGAAACCAAATTGCTAACATGCGCTGGATTCTGGAGAAAGCCAGAGAGTTCCAGAAAAACATCTACTTCTGCTTCATTAACTACGCAAAAGCCTTTGACTGTGTGGACCACAACAAACTATGGCAAGTCCTTAAAGAAATGGGAGTGCCTGACCACCTTATCTATCTCCGGAGAAATCTATATGTGGGACAGGAAGCAACAGTTAGAACTGGATATGGAACAACTGATTGGTTCAAAATTGGGAAAGGAGTATGACAAGGCTCTATATTGTCTCCCTGCTTATTTAACTTATATGCAGAATACATCATGCGAAAGGCTGGACAGCATGAATCGGGCTGAAGAGAAAAAAAGTGGGTAAGGTTGGAGGAGCAGTATTTGCCCAACCACTCAGGGAAGCCCAAATGGGCTGTAGATCACTGACGATGCCTAGGAGAGGTCCCAGTTAGGTGCTGTAGGTGGCAGTCAATGGTAATCTGTTATGTTCCCTTTTGGGTCGGTCTAATAATAAGTTGTTTCTGAATATCCATCTTGCCACATTGGGTGGGTATTGTGGTTTCCGAAATGCCTGCAGTAAATTATGAGCTTTTATGTCTCTTGTCTTGTGGATCTGAGGAGATGTGATTATGATTGGTGGTCACCTACAGCATCCAACTAAAACTACGCATACACGTCAATGATGTTCTACAGCCCTTTCTAGGCAATAATGCTTGCTGGGAGTTCAGCAAGTGCCAAGGCCACTTCCTTTTCTAACAGGCACCTAGTAGCCTATCCTGGGCCATGAAGCCTTTCAGCTCAGCCTTCCACCAGGTGAGCACACTGCAGGTGTGGATCTGGCAGGTGGAACTCCCAGAATGAAGAAATCTGGTATTTAGATTTTTTTTAAAAAGCCAACAAGTGACACATCCCTAGTAGTTGTATATGGCTTTTGGACCTCTGGAGGTTGCTCATCCTTGCCTTAAACAGATAGGCTTGTGGCCTGAAATATAAACAGTAAAATTATACAAGAATTAAAACAACACATAAAACCAGTAAAATGCTCTCAGAAGGTATACATAAAGAGATTGGTGGTGGGAGGCATCTCCTCTTGTGTTAAACAGGTTTGAATGTACACATCCAAGCAAACATTTTTGGTTATGGAGAACCATAACTAGAAAGCAATTGCCAGTTGCCACATCCTCCCCTCTGTAGGCAGGGGTGCCCAAAGATGACCTCATACTCGTATGATTTTTTTAAAAATTCTTAATGGTCGATTAAAGGTGTCACCTGCTCCTGCATTCGTATTGTTTCCATGACCATGTGGCCTTTTCCTGATTTTTCATCTGAAATGTGTGTTTCTTAGTGTATCTTGTCTCCATACTGTATACAGCTTTACAGGGTAAACACCATTGCTTTGACCTATGCTCAGAAATGGACTGGTAACCACAAAGGTCTACACAAAGGTCTCGTTGTTGAGGACTTCTGAATTTGCTGGAACAAAGGCAGTTGCATGTACAGTCTTTGTACAGGTTTACTCCAGGGCTTCTCAGAGGATGGTTAAGAATAGCCATGTATGTCCAGGAGATTAGCAGTTGGCACACCTACCTCAACCACACATACGAGTTGATTGCCCTTGGGCAGGGTGGACCGATGAACACAGCCAGACCTGGTTGTTTATAGCAGTGGTCCCCAACCTTTTCCGAAACCGCGGACCAGTTGGGGGGGGGTGGGGTCCGTGCGTGGGGGCGGGGCACCCCCGCACTCACAGGTGGGCGGGTGCACTCACAGGGGGCGGAGTGTGCTCGCGCACATGTGTGGATGGGCAGGGCGCGCTCACGGGGGGCATGCTCATGTGCATGTTCAGATGGGCAGGGCATGCTCGTGGGTGGACGGGGCGTGCTTGCGCACATGCATGGGTGGGCACCCACCCCGTGCGGGTGGGCAGGGCGTGCGTGCGGGTGGGCATGCATGGGGGAAGTGTGTGCAGGGAGTGGGAGATCTGTCTCTGCGGCCCAGTCCTGCCAAGGCCACAGACCGGCACTGGGCCGCGGACCGGGGGTTGGGGACCCCTGGTTTATTGGGAAAGCAGCCCTGGCCAGAACAAACTGATTGTCATCTGCCATCCTAGAGAAATCACTGTTCTGGATTCAGTTTCAATTTATAAGCCTGGATCCAGTTCACTGTCAATTTTAGACTGTTTAGCACATGCACTGTATCATCTAACTCAGATGATAATCTAATTACAATGGAGAGGGAGGGGTGATGGGGGGTCTCTTTGACTATACTCTTTTATTATTTTTATTTTGTTTCACATTCTTTAAATTGCTTTCTTTTTGCACAATTCTATATGAGTTATAGTGTTAATTGTTTAATTTGTTTATGTATATTGTTATTGATGTCTGATTAATCTGGATTTTATTGCATTTATTATGTTACGGTTTGTTTTGTTTGATCATTTATTTGATTTGATTGTTAATCTTGTTACTAATTATCAGTCATTCTTTAGTTGTTAAATCTTTTGGTTTCTTTTTTCCTTCCTGGTTGGCATGGAGTGGAAGGCTTGCCCCCCCCTCCCCAAGAGGGGGTCTTTTTAACATCAGAGTGATTTCTGGCAGAGGGAGATATGGTGTAGATGCAGTTGGCATTTGTTCAGAAGTATGGTGAACAGATGCTTGAAATTGGTTCACTGTTCTGGCACTGCGACCTCCTGCCTGACTTGAGGTAGTCAATTCAGCCGGTCCTCCACTCTAAACCTGGTGTTGTTGAATGCCAGATCTGTATCAAATAAATCCCAGATTATACAAGATCTGATTCTGGAGGAGGATGTAGATCTGGCATGCATAACTGAAACATGGATGGGCAGGGAAGGGGGTGTTCCCCTGACTCTTGCCTGCCCTCCCGGTTATGCAGTCCAACACCAGGGTAGACTGGAGGGGCAGGGGGAAGTAGCCATTGTCTACAAAAACACCCTTGAGGTTGCCAGGCGCTCTGCTCTGGCGACGCCGGGTCTAGAGGTCCTCCACATGTCGATTGGGACCAGGGATGGTATAGGGATCTTGCTGGGTTACCGCGCTCCCCGCGACGCAGCCATTTCCTTACCAGAGCTGGCGGACTTCGTCTCCGCAGCACTGTTGGGGTCCCCGAGGCTTCTGGTCTTGGGTGACTTCAACATACATGCAGAGGCAGAGGTTTCTGGTCTGGCTCTTGAGTTCTAGGAGACCATGGCCTCCTTGGACATGTCCCAACATGTCAACGGCCCCACCCACGTGGGTGGCCACACACTGGACCTGGTGTTCTCCACCGAGCAGAGTGAGTGTGCTCTGATGGTGACTGACCTAGTCTGTCCTCTTGTCATGGTCGGATCACCACCTGATTAAATGCAACCTTACTGTGGCTCTCCCTTTCTTCGGGGAGCAAGGACCTGTTTTAATGGTTCGCCCTTGAAGGTTATTGGATCCTATAGGATTCCAGGATACCATGAGAGGGATTCCGGCTGATTTGACTGGCGCTCTTGTCGAGGCCCTGGTTGATAGCTGGCTTGCCGCCACTGTTGACACGATCGCACCTAAACGCCCTCTCCGGTGCAGAGATCGCCCTTTGCCCTGGTTTAACCCGGAGCTGCGATCAATGAAGCAAAATAGGAGAAGGCTAGAGCACATATGGAGGCGGAACCTGATGGAAAATGATCAAATAGCTGTCAGGATCGCAACTACCTTTACCAATCTAAGGTGAAGGCTGCTAGTCGATCTTATTTCGCTGTCCGGATAAGTGAAGCCTCCAACTAGCAGGTGGAACTTTTCCGTATAGTCCGTGATCTATCCGGAGTTGGTCATAGTGACCGGCCTCCCACTAGCATCTCACCTGACCAATTTGCAGCTTTTTAAAAATCAAAAGTGGAGGCCATCCGCCGGGATCTCACCCCCTATTTGAAAACAGTGGATCGAGCAGAGACATCCAGTGCTCCATCTTGCCCGATGAGACTTAACTACTTTCAGCCTGTGATGTCAGATATGGTGGACAGAGTGCTTGACTGCTGTCATGCCACCACCTCCTCCCTTGATCCTTGCCTGGCCTGGCTAATCAAAGCAGTCGGGCCTATAACATCTGAATGGGCTACGGCAATAATTAATGGGTCTCTCCAGGAGGAGACACTCATTAGGCCCATTAGGAAGAAACCGAGCTTGGCGGCAGACGATATTGGTAATTATAGGCCCATCGCCAATGTTTCTTTCCTTAGTAAAGTGGTAGAGAGGGCGGTGGCCGATCAGTTGCAGGCTCTTCTGGATGAAACCAATGTCCTGGATCCATTCCAGTCGGGCTTCAGGCCGCGCCATGGCATGGAAACGGCATTGGTCGCCCTGTTTGATGACCTATTGAGGGAGGCCGACAGGGGCAAAATGTCTCTGCTGGTCCTCCTCAATATCTCAGCCGCCTTTGATACCATCGACCATGGTATCCTCCTGGGGAGACTCCCTGAGTTGGGAATTGGTGGCCTGGCTTTTGCCTGGCTCTGTTCCTTTTTGGAGGACCGTCCCCAGAGAGTGCAGATTGGAGAGAGTTTCTTGGCCCCGTGGAGCCTCAATTGTGGGGTTCCGCAGGGCTTGATTATCTCTCCAATGCTATTTAACATCTATATGAGGCTGCTGGGAGGGGTCATCAGGGGATGTGGGGCTTCGTGTCATCAGTACACTGATGATACTCAGCTCTACATCTCCTTTTTTCCAACAACAGTGAATGCTGTTTCATCCCTTGAGCGCTGCCTGGAGGCTGTTCAGCAATGGATGCAGCAGAATGGACTGAGGCTGAATCCGGGCAAGACGGAGGTCCTTCGGGTGGATGTCCCAGACATCAGTTGTTTGGGAAACTCCCTCTCTTTGGGGGGGGGGGGCTGACTCTTACCACCAAGAGTGAGGTTCGCAGTTTGGGCGTACATCTGGACCCGGCAGTCACCATGGAGACCCAGGTGTCATCAGTGGTCTGTTCCGCACATTTCCACCTTCGGCGGATTGCCCAGCTGCATCCCTATCTTGATGTGGGGGCCCTCACCACTTTGGTCCATGCGCTCGTAGTCTCGAGATTAGACTACTGTAATGTGCTCTACATGGGGCTACCTTTGAGACTGATGCAGAAACTTCAGATGGTGCAGAATGCGACGGCCAGACTTCTTACTGGGGTGAAAAAGTACCACCATATTTCCCCCACTCTGGCCGCCTTGCATTGGCTGCCCATTCGTTTCTGCGTTGATTTCAAAGTTCTTACGATTACATATAAAGCCCTAAATGGTTTAGAATCTCAATACTGTATCTGGCAGAGCACCTTCTCCCACCCAGTTCTGCCAGAGTCACTCATTCCAGCCAGGCCGGGCGGCTGAGGGGCCTAACACCGAGGGAGGTCTGGAAGGAAAGAATGAGGAACCGGGCCTTCTCGGCAGTGGCCCCTCACCTTTGGAACAACTTGCCAGTGGAGATCCGTCTGGCTCCCTCTCTGGGTGTTTTCAGGAACAAACTTAAAACCTGGCTATTTGAGCAGGCTTTTCCTCCTGCCGTATCTTAATTTCTTATACTTTTGCCATCTTGGATTTATAATATATGCTTATTGGTTTTATTGTTTTTCAATTTGTAAACTGCCCAGAGTAGACCTTTGGTCTAGACGGGCAGGATAGAAATCTAATAAATAAATAAATATGAATAATGAGGATCAAGCCATATTCAGATGTCTTGGGTAGAGGGCAGAGGGACCTTGCCACATATGGCTGTATGGCTGGATATCTCAACGGTTTGGGCCATTTTTCTTAATAGCATATCTTCTATTATGTTTATCCTATGTTTTTGCCACTGATTCATTTCTTCCCAGGCCTTTCCATTTTTATTACTGAGTCAAAAGAGCACAATCTCATTTTAACTTTTATGTTGTGCAATATATTTCATATTCTCCTAGTACTGAGGTGCAGAACATTTTATGATGATATATGGCTCTGGGTAGGATTCTTGTCAGACAGTATCTCTTAGGGGGCAGTGACGTATTTAAAGCTCAGAGTATTGCATATCCCAGTGAAAGCGGTTTGTATATTTCTTGTGCAGGGACAGCCAAAGCTTTGCTTGCCTGTATCATTGTTACAAATCTCATTACTTCTGATCTCTTCGCAGTGGGAACTACAGAAGTGGAGCAGCAAGCTAAGCTCCAGTTCAACATGCATCCCTCTCCCTTGACATGCCTCTTCTTTTGATATAATTAATAATTATGTGCTATCAAGTAAACGCTAACTTATGGTGACCCTTTCCTAGGTATAGAGTATTCTTAAGTGATTTATGATTTCTTTCTTCTGGGGGCACCCTGAGACTGTGCAGCTTGCCCGAGGCCACACGGGCTGGCTGTTTTCTTGGGAGGCACAGTGGGGAATCAAACTTCCAACTCACTGAGCTATCTAGACAGCTTTCTTCAGATATCTCGCAGTTAATGTTAACATTCAAGACCATTTCACTTAGACTTCTTGCTCTCTTTCCCTCTGATTGAATTTTAATACAGCAAGTGATGGTTGGATGTGCTGGACAAAATTGCAGGGATTTTTTTCCATGAGAGAGCTCTTAACACAATGTTTCTGGGGATTAAAATATACATTAGAGATATCTTATTATTCATAGTAGAAGGGGTAGCCATGTTAGTCTATGCAAGCCTTATAGGTAAAATCAAAATAGAAAGAAAAAGTTAAAAAAGTCAAAAATGTGGTGGCACCTTCAAGATTAACTTTTATATTTTTGAATGTGAGCTTTCGTGGAGAAGTCCACTTCCTCAGACTTGTCCACAAAAGCTCACATTAAAAGAAAATATAAAAGTTAGTCTTTAAGATGCCACCATGTTTTTTGTCTTTTTTATCTTAAAATTTATCTTTTTTTATCTTATTACTAGAAGGTGGAATTCCCCAAGTCCTGATTCTGTGTGACTGTCAGAACAGGAGCTTTTCTCATCACCTGTAATTTGCAGATTTGCTTGCTTTGTTTGTGTCATTGATATTCAGGCCCTAAATTCACTCCTTTGTGAGTCTGATTTCTGAGAAGTCAAAGGCTGACTCGGTCACATCTCTTGACCATTAATGTGATTTCAGCTCCAGTTATGAACTCCCTGTAACATTTCATTTGGCCTTCAGATGGCTGACTGCAAAGTGAAATAACATCGAATAAATACATGCTGCAACAATGTATACTTTCTACAGCTTGTATCAGACTTAAATCTTATGGCATGTGTTGTTTAACAGAAAACACAAGGGGGAGCTTCAGAGTACGTATTATTTCTCTGAGAGCAAACTGGTTCAAAGCAACCACTGCAGCTGCATTTGAAATGTGATTTATTTTTTTGTTTTAAGGGGTTTTTGTTTTGTTTTGTTTTGTTTTATATTCTAGCTACATTTCAAGAGTCAAAATTTACATCAATTGCTGAAACATGACAAGCTTGTAGTTAGCTCATTAGCAAATCTAAAGAAGTGTTTTCTGAAACACGTTCTGTATTCGGGAGTGGAAACGCCTTGAATATGAGATTGCTACAAAATTTAGAAGTTAAATATCTCCTATTGATTACAGAATCTGCACGCGGGCAGTAATTTTACCAGGAATCAGCCAAAATGTCACATAGTAAGCAAGTTAACATCAACTTCTTCAGAGTTTTTTTTTTAATCAGTCCAGATGTTTGCCAGACAAAGATATTAACTATTTCGCACCCACTAATTAGGTACTAAATGAACACACCGGAGAAGCAAACAGTTATGAGACATCAAATTTAAAGCAATACATCTATCTTCCCTTGTCTTTACTTGTGCTTTGCAACTTATTTTTTGTTCCCTCCTGTGGTGGGTGACATATTTTATCAAGGACCAAAACTACATGATCTGGAAAAATCAAATCAAATGTGCAGTGACTTCTTGCATATCACATGACGTCAAGCCCTACTGCAGTTCAAAATAGCACCCAATCTGATTATTTTCTGCTCCAGTTTTTACAGATACCCCACAGTCCTGGGTAGTACAGGACCACCCCCTGCCCCCCTGCTTGTCTACCCACACCTTCCCCACCTTTGGCACCTCCCTTGAGCACTATTGTTTCTTTAGGATTTTTCCTCCTTTGCACCTCTATTTGCATATACAGATGTGTGATTCTTTTTTCTTTAATCTGTAACTAAAATTGCACATCTGAAAATGTCCATAAACCTTTTTTTTAAGAATAAAAAAGGCAGTGGGAGTGGGATTTGGCTTTCACATCATGTGATGTTGTGCCCATGCCCCAACACATCCACAGCAAAAGTGTGTACACCAGATTGAAACAAAAAAGTGCTGCAATTTGTGCATATGTTACAAGCAGGGTCACACCTGTTTGCAGCTAACTGGCAGCAAACATACTTTGTCTGGTTTATCACAAATGGACTATTAATGATAGGACGTTTTAGAGGTTGCCGTAACTTAGGGAAAACAACAACAATAATAACCTTAGAGCTGCAGAGCTGGAAGGGACCTGATGGATCATCAAGTTCAGCCCCTATCAAGAAGGTACAGTAGGGAATTGAACTCTCAACCTCTGGCTCCGAAGCCAGATATATAAACCACTGTGCTATAATTGCATATAACAACCATTTTTGATCAAGGATGTTCAGATTCGAGTAACTGAAAGAAAAGTATGATTGCCAAGTATAGTGTGTGAATCAAGTGGCAGTCTTCAGTCTCAGAGTAGCTGCACTTACATGTTTATGCATGTAGATACTTTTCTTTATATCAGACAATTTTGCTTGAATAAAAATACAGTAGGACCACCATATGGGGATTAATTCCAAGCTCCCCCCACAGATACGGAAATCCGTGGATAATAGTGAACATGCTATATATAGCATAGCATGGTAAAAGGGAAAAAAAACCAGAAAAATATTTTCACATGCATTACAAGAACTGGCCACTAGAAGGTGCCAGTGACTGTGCTATGTATTATTCACTAACAAGTATTCATAGCATGGTCTCTGCCTCCCCCCCTCCCCCGCTAGTAGCTGGTTCTGGTAATACATGTGAAAATAGTTTTTTCTGGATTTTTTTTTTCTTTTAATGTTTTTAATATTTCCAGACCGTGGATAAGTGAAACCACAGATGCTGATCCTGCAGATACGGGGGTCCTACTGTAATAATTTCCTGATGACATTTCATCTGAAAATCTAACCCGGAGAAGCTAGAAAGGAAGAGTTTTCTTGTCAGAAAACTCTTAAGTGACATAGAAACGACAGGTTACTCACCTATAATTGTAGTTCTTTGAGTGGACCTTTGTGATTCACACCCTGGGTAATCTGCGCCTGCGCGGAGCCTCATCGGAAGATTCTAGAGCTTCTGTGGTAGCAAAAAAACACACATTAGTGCAGACCCCTCCCCCTTCGTATATGTACCTTGGCACCAAGACTCTCCCTTCAGTTAGGTCAACCACCGCATAGAATAGCTGCATGGCATGACAGAGGGGAGGTCGGGTCGGGATGTGTGAATCACAGAGGTCCACTCGAAGGACTACAATTACAGGTGAGTAACCTGTCATTTCTATGTCACTTAAGAGTTTTCTGACAACAAAACTCTTCCTTTCTAGCTTCCTTTCAACCTTTCAGGTTGTGTCGCTTGTCCATTGGAAGAAATGCTCGGGCATGAGTAGAGTCTATGAGTGCCCCTATGTACTGAACAGTTCTTGTGGGCTGCAACTTGGATTTTTGTATGTTTACAGCGAGGCTGAGATTGTGGAGAAGGGATAGTGTAAACTGGATGTCCTGTTGTGCTTTGCGACGGGAACAAGCTACAAGGAGCCAGTCGTCAATGTATGGAAAAATGTGGATCTTGTGAAGTCTGAGGTAGGCTGCTACAGGGGCCATGCATTTGGTGAAGACTCTGGGAGCTGTTGCAAGTCCGAAAGGGAGTCTTTTGAATTGGTAAGCTTGGGTTCTAAGTTGGAAGTGGAGGTAAGGTCTGTGAGGGGGTGAATAGACACATGGAAATAGGTGTCCTTTAGGTCTATGACTGTGAACCAGTCATTTTTTCTGAGCAGGGGAAGGACAGACTCAAGGGTAACCATGTAGAATTTGGTGGTAATGATGTAGCGATTTAGTTCTTTGAGGTCGAGGATGGAGCGGAGGCCTCCGTCCTTTTTGGGGACAGTGAAATAACGAGAGAAAAAACCTCTGCCTGTTTGGTATACTGGTTCTATGTCATCTTTGAGAAGTAAGGCCTGTATTTCATCTTGCAGGGTTTGTGATGGAGGTGTGACGGTATGCGATAGTGGAGGGAGCTGATGGAATTGAATGCTGTACCCGCTTCAGACGATGGAAAGGACCCAAGCATCCCATGTGATGATCTCCCATGCAGGTAAGTGTTTCCAGAGGGCAGGAGAGGGAATATGATGTATTGAGATCTCGACCTGCTGGACGTCAAACATGACGTTTAGTCTTGCAATCATTGCGCCTGGTTGTAGTTTGTTGGCGTGGCTTGGCCTGGTAAGGTTGTTGTTTGAAGTAAGGTGTGTAAGAAGTTTGCCTCTGAGGTTCCTGATGGAATTTCTGGTAGGAATTGTAGGGGCACCACCATTGAGTGCGCTGGGGACATTGTTGATAAGTAGGGTAGACTCCCCAACATCTAGCAGCTGTTCTTTTCTTTTGAACGTTCTCAAGAATGTCATCTGTCTCCGCGTTAAAAAGACCTGTCCCGTCAAAGGGGAGGTCTTCAATGCATGCTCTTGCATCTTCAGCGAGGCCAGCTGTTCTTAACCAGGAAAAACTATGAAGGGCTACGGAGGTAGCCATGGATTTAGCTGTGGCATCAACAGTATGTCTGGCTGACAGCATTTGCTGTTTGGCAACTGAAAGCCCTTCCTGTTGGAAGGTTTGAGCCAAAACCTTTTTGTCCTTGGGAAGTGCTTCAATGAAGGTGGACATATTGTCCCAGAGGAAACGCTGGTAGGCACCCATGGCTCCCTGGTAGTTAGCAACTCTCATGGTGAACGCAGTGGAGGAATAAAGCCATCTGCCCATGGAGTCGATCCTCCTGCTGTCCTTATTAGGCAGTATGAGGATTTGGCGATGTCTAGATCGAGATTGGGAGGCCTCCACAAAGATCGAGTTTGAGGCTGGTTGTTTCTGGAGAAAAACCGCTCCTGGATCATGAACTCTATAAAGATTGTCGATGGGCTTCAACATTGAGTGGGATGAAGCTGGTTTTGTCCATGAACTCTGGGCAGTGCTGAGTAGAGACGGTAACATGGAGAAGTGAACCAGAGTTGTTGTGTCCTTGGAGATCGGATCGTAGGGATAATCTGCCGGTTCAGTCGTGGATCTATGTATTTGAAGATCCAGGGACTTAGCCATGCACACCATCAATTGTGCGTAAGTTTGAAAATCCTCCACTGGGGATGGGGGGTCGGCATCTGCTAAGTAAGTCAGAGTCAGGCAAAGTTAGTAGGATAGATGGTGTTTGCAGTCTGGAGCCTTGTTCAGAATGGTCAGCTCCATGTCGAGAATCCATGGATTGACAATCGACATCGATGTCGAGGGGTTGCACCTTGAAATGTTGATGCTGACGTCTAGAAGTCGATGTCAAAGGCATGTCCATGGACATAGGTCAGTATGGGGGATTGTCCATCGGCAGCAATGTCGATGGAACATCCATGGACAACGGTCGATATCGATGGTCATCGATATCGGAGCCAGCATCTCGATGGTGATGAAAAGGAGGCTTGGACAGTGGTCAATATCGAGGATCGTCGATATCGGAGCCAGAATCTTGGTGGTGACGAAATGGAGGTTGTTGCCGAGGTGGTAAATGCGTCAATGGACCACATTGGATGGCTGTGGAGTAGATGGATGATGGTGATGCTGAGCGGGATGATCGATCCCGATCCTCCTGGCGGGCTGGAAAATAACGGCTTACCGGAGCTGCAAATGCATCCTGAGTCGAAGGGTATTGATTGGCTGTTCTGGGTTTTTTAGGTGCCAGCTGATAGGCAATATGTAGCCCTTGACGATCCTGATGGTGAGATCACTTCGACACCAAGGGCTGCTGTGAAGGAGGCTTCTGATATGGCACTGCCGCCAAACCGGGGAGAACAACTGGTTGATAATGCTTGGCAGGCTTTCCAGTTGAGCACTGATTGGGGCAAATGGCTACCTGATGATAGTGCTGAGCGTGGGTTGACGCCTCACATGGAGGCAGGTTGCCGGTTTCGCATGGTTGATGTCCTTGATGACGTGTCGGAGGCCGAGGCGGTAGGCCTGTTGGGACGCAATAGGGCACGGTATCAGTTTGCATTTCTGCTCCTTGTATATCAGGCGAAGCAACCAAGGAAGGCTCGCTGGGAGAGCCAGATTGCTGGGGGCTAGCAGGGGAGGATGTGAGCTGGTCCACCCGCTCTACCCATTCTGGTGATTGTGATGGATACAGTTGATGAGATTGGAGCCCTTCTTCATCTGAGGGTGAGCCCATGCAAATTAAATCCCCGGACTCTGGGAGCTGTGGAGAAGTGATCCTTGGGGATTTCGTCTTTGAAGACTTGGATTTTTTTGGTGGCGAGGGTTCTGGAGCTGAAGAGGCGTCGGTGGACGGTTTTTGTTTTGTGTTTGTTTTTGATGTTGAAGACTTCAACATTGAATGTTTGGTTCTGAGCCCCTTTGCAGTTTTGGACGATGTCGAGGGGGCATTGGAGCGCGATGGCGTGGCCAAAGGGCGCTGTTTTGCCGTCTCTGAAATGGCCTTGTCCATGGCCTTAGCTTGCGAGGTGGATTTACAAGCAGGCTGAGCCATAGATTATGCGGGCTGAAGGGATTGTTCCCAAAGCTGAAGCTTAAGCCTAGAGAGGCAGCTGTGGAGAACTCCGTGCTTAAAGTTTTTACAGTGAGGGCACGAGGAGGTTTGATGGGCCTCACCAAGACAAAAAAGACATTTAGCGCGTCCGTCCGAAAGCGGAATCTTATTCTCGCAGACTACGCAATGCTTAAATGGGCCTAAGGAGGCCATGAAATATGGAAAAGGAATAAAACGAAGGAGATGGGGTGAGGGAGCTTCGGCCCTAAGGCTGGAGCAAGAAAGAAAATCTTTTTTTTAAAAAAATAAGATCTTAAGTATTTTAAAAGGAATCAAGAGTAAACTCTCTTTCGCTTTAGGAAAAAAGTCACAGAAGCAACGATACGAGGCTCTCAACGTGGCAGTTGAAAAGAAACTGAAGGGAGAGTCTTGGCGTCAAGCTACATATACGGAGGGGTCTGCGCTAATGTGGTTTTTTTTGCTACCACAGAAGCTCTAGAATCTTCTGATGAGGCTCTGCGCAGGCGCGGATTACCCAGGGTGTGATTCACGGAGGCCACGAAGAAGAAGAATGGTGCCATTTAGCTCTCTTCATATAAACTCCAAGACATTGAGGGCCTTAATCCATGGGAATTAAAGGGACTTCCAAGAAATCATGTGCAGGATTGGGTTCCAAACATCTAGATTTCATTTCTCTTGTAGGTGCTGCAGAATGGCCTTTGGGGACCATAGGCAACCCATGTGACACAGCATTCTCACTTGTTTAGGAGGTTAGCAATCAGAGAATGCAGAACAAAACTATTTCTAGACCAGTGTACAGTACATCCTGATCTATGTGACTCTTCCATTTATTTTGAAGTCTTGGAAACATGAAATCCCATTCTTTGGACTTTGATTTTTCTTCCATGGGAAAGACTTCAACAACTGCAGGCCAGTCACCACCTACACATTTCCCCCCTCCGTGTGTGTGTACATGCATTCACACATATAGAAAGGGTACACAGGAGGAAATTGTGATTGATTTGCTGTAAATAGAGCAAATGTGGAAGAGAAGGCATTTCTCTAGTTCTGCCTTTGTGGGAGTTGTGGTGCTTGAAAATTATATCCCCCTTAGGCTAGAAACATCTCCCCAAAGTGTCTGATGTGTTCCAAGAAATTTTTGTTTAAGTAAGGAAGGGTCTATGTACTCACCATGTGTTAATTTTGTCTTTGGATTCTAGAGTAAAAATTTTAAAAATACTAATCTTTGCATTTTTGAGGGAAACTTCTTCAAAATAGTTCCCTCTTAAAACAGAAAGGGGGTTTTGTTGAAGGAACACTGTGTTTATTTTACGTGATTACAGAACACAGAAAATGCTTTCCCATGTAAAGGAAATAACCAGGGATGGGGGTTTAATACTGTAATGTGACTGAAGTCAGCAATTATGTTAGCAGCAGAATATGGCTAAATTCATAGGAAATTGCCCGGCATTAACATTGATAGGCCTGGTGTTGGCTGCCTGGTATTACAGCTGGCTATACAAGAGTTTATCCTGCTGTGTAGCCCCCTCCTGGAACGGTTGGGATTGTTCTAGAAAACATTGACTACACAGCATTCTTGTTAGAGTGTTCCAACCCCTCCTTAATGGGGACCAATTCATTCCAGATTGGTCTAGAATTGTATTGTTTATTTAGAATGATTCGTATTGGTCCAAACAAACTGCTGGATAGCTTAGTGGTTTAAGGCAGTGGTTCTTAACCTTTGTTACTCAGGTGTTTTTGGACTGCAACTCCCAGAAGCCTTCACCACCAGCTGTGCTGGCTGGGGCTTCTGGGAGTTGCAGTTCAAAAACACCTGAGTAACAAAGGTTAAGAACCACTGGTTTAAGGCATCTATCTATGGAGCCAGAGGTTGGGAGTTCAGTTCCCCACTGTGCTTCCTTGACAAGGGCTGGACTCAATGATCTATAGCAGTGGTCCCCAACCTTGGGCCTCTAGATGTTCTTGGACTACAACTCCCAGAAGCCTTCACCACCACCTCTGCTGGCCAGGATTTGCTGGCCAGGAGTTGAAGTCCAAGAACATCTGGAGGCCCAAGGTTGGAGACCACTGATCTATAGGGTCCCTTCCAGGCCTGCCGTTCTAAGATGATGATGGTTTTCTTGCTGTGTGATCGCCTAGATTGCTTCAGTGAGGAGCTGGAGTGTGTGTGTTCTTCCTGCAGGTCATTGGTGATTTGTAGAGGTGACTGTTGTCTTACCATGACTGCAGATGAAACTCTCCATTTTATTTTGAAATGAAAAAAGGCATTGTTTTAATTTTAATTAAAAAAATACTTTCCCACTATTGCAGTGCATCACTTAAGCACTATAAAGTATAGGTCTGAAGATGATATCCTGGCTGTGCAGCTTTCCCTTTACAGAAATTTATTTTCTGTGAGTTTTGCAAAGTTGCTCAACAACTGTCAATGAAAATTATATAGCACAATAAGTACAACAGGCAGTAATTTTTTGAAGATGGAAATATATTTCGGAACAATGGAACAATGCAACGCTATGCCACTTAAGTGTTACAACAGGCAGTAATTTTTTGAAGATGGAAATATATTTCGGAACAATGGAACAATGCAGCGCTATGCCACTTAAGTGTTAAACAAATGAGAAAAGGAGAAATATGGGGCTGAAACATTGCACTCTGTATCCGCCCCCCCCCCCTTGTGTGCATTAAAAAAAATATCCAGCATTGATTCCCATCAACAAGGAAATGGAAGCTGGCTGTTTCCCAATCAGCTGACAGCTATTGCAAAAGAGAAGGCGGGAGATGGAGACTGAGAAAGGGAGGGGCACCAAAATGGATCAATCTAATGCCAACATGTGGTTGAGTAGATCAAAGCTCCAGGGGCTGCAGGAGCGATTTCTATGTGAATGGAGAGAGGGAGTAATCTAACCAAGTTCTACTATTCCAAAGCATTCCAAAGTGCCCTAGACTAGATCGCTCCACTGACTTTGCTTGGTTTCAGGCAGGAGTTTTTTCTGCTCTCCTTGGAGTGACCAGATGTTCATTGCATTAATTTCTGCATGCATGAACTTTATCACTGCATTACTGTTCCACTTCTAAATTCACTTCAGGACAGTCAGTCTGGAGCCTAAGGAAATCTTTCTACAGTGCCTAAAAAAGTTCAGAAGAAATAATAATAATAAAAAAGCTCTAATACTAAGCTTATGAGGGGTAATAATACTGCTGCTGCATTCTTTTTCAGAACAGTCTTCATGTGAACAACAAGATTTATCATGTAAAGTAGATTCAAAACTGTATTGACTTCCTAGTATAAATATATAGCAAGGTTTCAGGTTCCATAATTTTTTATTTAGAGGCACTTTACTTGCCAAGGGAGTCAAACTCACTCTATCCACCTCTTAACAGAATGGTGTCAAACAAATGTTATTATTATTATTTGTTTTATTTGTATGCCACATTTCTCCCAACAAGGGACCCAAAGCAGCTCACAACATTAAAATTCACACATTTAAAACCATAATAAGTTAAATATTAAAAGACAAATTAAATAATATATGATTTAAAATAAAATTAAAAGATTAAAACATGAAAACATGGAAAGATTAAAATTATCTGCTAAAATGGGGTTCCAGGATTCATTTGTAATTGTTAAAAGCTTGCCTGAAGAGATGGGTCTTTAGCTTTTTTCAGAAGGATAAAAGGGAAGGGGCCATCCTGATCTCCCAAGGGAGAGCGTTCCATAGCCTGGGAGCTGCCACCGAGAAGGCCCTCTCCCGTGTCCCCATCAGCTGTGCTTGTGCTGGCAATGGGACTGAGAGGAGGGCCTCCTCTGCTGATCTTATTTGCCAAGAAGGGGCATATAGGGAGATACAGTCCTTCAGGTAGCCTGGACTCAAACTGTATAGGGCTTTATAGCCAATGACCAGCACTTTGAATTGGACCCAGAAATGGACTGGTAGCCAGTGCAGTTCTTGTAACAGGTGCGTTATATGCTCCCTGTAGCTGGCCCCAGTCAGTAGTCTGGCTGCAGAGTTTTGCACCAGCTGAAGTTTCCAAACCATCTTCAAAGGCAGCCCCACATAGAGCGTGTTACAGTAATCCAAAAGGGATGTAACTAAGGTGTGTGTCACTGTAGCCAAATCCGACATCTCAAGGAAAGGGCGCAGCTGGAGCACCAGCTTTAGCTGTGCAAATGCACTCCTGGCCACTGCCGAGACCTGGGCATCCAGGTTTAGGGATGAATCCAGGAGTTCACCCAAGCTACAGACCTGGGTTTTCAGGGGGAGTGTAACCCCATCCAGCACAGGTGGTATCCCTATTCCTGCATCTGTCTTCTGACTAACCAGGAGCACCTCTGTCTTGTATGGATTAAGTTTCAGTTTGTTTGCCCTCATCCAGCCCATTACTGATGCCAAGCACTGGTTTAGAGTCAAGACAGCTTCTCTGGAATTAGGTGGAAAGGAGAGATAGCGTTGGGTGTCATCCGCATACTGGTGACACCGAACCCCAAAACTCTGGACAACCTCTCCCAGCGGTTTCATGTAGATGTTGCCATTTATTTACCTGTGTTCTTGACACAAAATAGGTGACATCTGAGCATTCAGCCTGGAGGCAGGCAGTGCAGCATGGCCTCTCCCAATTTGAAGAGACACTTGTTCAGCAGGCCGAGGCAAAGAGGCAGTCCCGAAACCAGCAAAATCAGGGAGCTGAACAGGAGGCAGACTGTATTTGTCTTCAGTGTGGAAGGGATTGTCACTATCGAATTGGCCTTCTCAGCCACACTAGACACTGTTCCATGACCTCTATTCAGAGCACGTTACCATAGTCTCTTGAGACTGAAGGATGCCTACTAACTTGCATATGAACCTGACTTATTCTGAGGCTAGGGATGGTCAGTTTTGGCTTGACCTATAATGAGCATGGGAAATAAACAAACCTGGCAGGTTCAGTTTCTCTAGAGGTTTTAATCTTTTAAATCTGAACTTTGAGAATATTTTAAAGTCAGCATTAAAAATGTATGCATGTTTGTGAAAAAATCCCTTAATACATTTTTGTACATTTGTACCTAAAATACACATATTTTTAAAGCAGCAAAATCTTCAGAAATGCAAATTTTAAATGAAAACTGGAGTTGGCTCACATATTGGTACAAAAATGCTATATTAGTAAGTTCGTATTAAATACAAACTAAACAAATTTCCCATCCCTAATTAAGCCAGTGCACTAGTGATTCAAAACCAGTAATTTCTCTGTCAACTGGCAGCAGTTCTTCCAGATCAAGGAAGAGCTCTGTAAAATGTGCCCATGGAACCTAAACCCAGTCTCTTCATGGTGACTACAAATCAATGCATCAAGGGGACAGCAATTTCCATATATCCAGGGGCTTCCCATGTCACTCCTGGATTCCTGGACTTTGGGTGGTGGTGGTTCCAGAACCCCCACTGCTATTTTAAAAAACCATAATGGTTCTTAAAAAAAAAAAAAAAAACCCTGAAAAATCTCCCTTCTGCCCTCTTCTGACCTAAATGTTTTTCATTTAATTTCTGGAAAGAGGGATTGGGCACCGCTCAAGAGATGGCAAAATTGCCCTGACACTCACTAGAAAGCACTAGATATATTTTGAGCCATTTCCTCTGGTGTTTAATATTTTTGAATGGGGGGCTGGGGCCCGCGGGGCTGTTGTAGAGCCAGATTTTGGCCACGGGTGAACACATACAGCCCGGGAAACATGTGTTGCCCACTTTGGCTCTAGCTGCACCTCAAGAAAGACGTGCAGCCCCTTTCCCTTTTGGAAATAAATCCCTTTATTTATGTGATTGAAATGGAAAGGTATTTAGGGGTAGAACGGGAACCCTATAGCAACCTAGTTAGACTAAGTGTTCACTCAGTTGCATTGTTGCAAATACTGAGGTGAGGGTGGACTGCTTTCAGAGAAGAATTAATAAAGCAATGCATATTTATTCCTTCCATGCAATCACCCCACATGACCATTTCCTCCCAAGCAGGATTTGCTTCTGGTTTCAGTGCCAGCGAGAACTGTTCATCTGTGGATGGGGTCATAGTTCAAGAGAGGAAACGAAAGCTAGGAATTCCCCCACAACTCATCTCCTTGACTCTTTACTGGAATTGCTTTTCCATCTGTTTTTCTCACAATATGTACGTAGTTCTAGCCTAAGAAAAACCTCTCAGGTCTTATGTGCAGTGGGGTGCTAAACATATGCCATGGCTGTCCTACCTCAGACTGCAGGTAGACTTTTTGACAGGCCTTCGTACAAACTAAACAGGTCCCTCTGTGTAGACATCTCCATATCAGAGCCCATTGTTCTCACTTGGATTCCACCCTGGTGTGACAGTTTTCTATCTCATAAGGATCTTGCCCTTTTCTTGTTTTTGTTTTTAATGGAGGAGGATCTTCCAATTAATCTGCAGTCTGAGATTTCCCAGTGCCAAAAGATGCATCATGGCAGTGAGAACTAGGAAACCCCCCCCCCCAACGTTAATTTAAGTACCTCTTGCATCGTTTCATCTGTGTTGTCTGGGAGAGGAAATATTTTTCTCCAGAGTATCAGCTTGGCGTGAAATTAGGTGAAGCAGAGAAGTACTGACGCTCATACTGACGCTCTGGTATCTGGAGAAGACCAAGCAATCACATGGGAACGCCAGAGTATTTAAAACAAGAGAGGAGGACAGACAGGTGGAGGGACTCCAGGGGCTGAAATATGAGAGTGCTTCACTCTGCTTTGGGAATTGCCGCTTCTATTTTATGGGTGTGTAGAGTTTCCAAATGGATGCAAAGGGCTAATTGGAGTTTAATAGATGCACCAGGGAGGGAATAGGAGAGCTATCCAATCTCTCATTCTGACACCACTGATGGCCAGACTCTTGGTGTTTGCATAAGGTTTGGGTAGCTTTCTGTGGCTAATTGCACCCAGTGCACACCTGGCACATGCCCAGCAGCTCATCAATTAGCTGCATCAATTTCTGCAATTCCTCCTGCCTCTGTATATATATCCAATAGCATTCCAGCCTTTAAGGATTAAGAGGAAGGGTTTCTCAGCTAAGATATTTGTTATCCGCACCAGAACCAAGCTCCCAAGTCCTTTTACACACATTCCACTCCTGGTTTTCTTCCAATCATTCTTTTTCAGCAAAGCAATACAGGGAAGAAACAACTTTTTATTTACTGCAGTTGTTAGACAACAAGGAGTCAGAAATCCTTGCTGTATATGGCACACTGACAGCCAGAGTGGTGTAGTGACCTAAGTGTTGGATTAGTGGACCTGGGTTCAAATCTCCATTTTTAGCCATGGGAACTCACTTACGGGGAGCAACAATAGGGAAACCATGTCTGAAATATCTTACATACCTTGAAAATTAGGGTTGTCATAGATTAGATGAGGCATATAATCTAGGCATATAATTAGATGAGCTCAATTTACCCTCCGCCCAACCTGACCAATGTGATTCCCTATCTTTCCAACATGACTTCTAAGCTAATTTACTCACCAGCCAAAATCCTATTGGTTATTTTCAACAGTTTGCATAATTTGACATGGCTAATTGCTGCTAATTGACAAAGCACTAGACTACATCTCAGTTGCACAATTGAGCATGTAACCAGGCATGTGATGAGATACACCCTGGGCAAATTCGTATTGAATATTTACACACAAGCAGGACGAATTGAAGAAGTTGTTGCAACTAATTGACAGGGTGCCAGGCAAATGACAGGTGTGCACTGGGTGTAATGAAAAAAGAGGTTACTTACCTGTAACTCTTGTTCTTCGAGTGGTCATCTGTGAATTCACACTAATGGGGTCTAGTGCACCTGCGCAGAGAAACCTTGGAATATTCTAGAGCTTAAGCACATGATGCCAGGACCTCCTACATGCTGCCCTTAACCCTGCCCTGGCACTGAGTGCCTCAGTTCCGTAGAACAGCCCGCCGCTGCCCAGCATGCAAAAGGCATATGTGACGGACAGAGGGGAGGATGGGTGGGAAGGGTGATGCTCAAGTCTCCCTAAGGAGCGTATGGGCAGGGAGTTCCACAGGCCACAAATCTACCACTTTGTACTGAGGTAAGTCCTCAAGCCTCAGCAGTGCATAGCATATGTGCCTTGAACAAGCCTGACCCTTAAAGAACACTTTACTCAGTACTTTGCAAGTACTTCAACATGGGCTTTGTGATTCCTTAGAACTCACAACAGCTCATTTAAATAGGACTTCTCTATGGTAGCTAATCAATGACCTTTTCCACTCTTCTGGATTTAGCCAAACCTTGCTGGTCCAAGAGACTAGTCCTCAGTTAGGATTTTTATAATTATTTTTTATTAAGAAAATATAGTTTCATAGAAACAGTTTGTTTGCTTAAGCATAGCATAAAAACATGTTCAAAGAGCTGCATTAGTTAAATAAAACAGCTATTTCCCATTAAAATAAGAAACACTACAAAGCTGAACTAAGGTGGGCTAGCCCCATCTCCTTCTTTCTTACCATGCTACATTCTGTACCATTCAAACCATCATGAACTTATCTTAGGAAAAAAGTTCTCTTTCACCTAGCCCATCGTCCATTTTTCTACATTCCTCGGGCCTCCTTCATGGCTATAAACCAATTAACTCAAAGAGACGTAACTGCTCACTCTGCCTACAATTCTCATGGAGATGCAGGTGTGTTATCTCCATTCCAATTAGACGGGAATTTGTTGGGTCTTCGCACTGGGCCTCTTCGACCTTGCACTCTTATCAGGATTCACTCTGTACCAGCCTGGCTGTAAATTAGGAAAAACAGCCTCTCAGCCTTTACCATATTCCCATGTCTTCAACTGCTTTCACTTTGAAACCTAACTGACTCCATTTTCTCTTATTCTCAGTGACTACAAGTCCCACTCTCCTTCAATATCATCACAGGAAGTATGAATTCACAAATGACCACTTGAAGAACCAGAGTTACAGGTAAGTAACTGTGGTGTTCGCCCAGGTCACGAATATTCATATGCTATTTGCATAGACCAATGGGAGTGCTGGAGGGGCGGAGTCACGAGGTATAAGAGACTCAGCAGGAGGAAGAGGAGACAGATAGACATAGATAAGGTTCAGATAGGGTTTTGAGATGGAGAATTAGAGTATTAGAGAGTTGAGAGAGTTTTGGAGTTCGGGCGGGAGAATGGTGGTTGAGGGTGGATAAAGAAGAATGTTTGTTTAAGAGTTAACAACATTGCTTGTTCTGTCAACACCTGTATATTTCTATTTGGTTCTTTTAAAATGACATATGGCCTGGACATCTATCATTAATAATAATGAAATCAACTGGTGGCAGCTGAGGGGCACATAGCATGAGCTCTTTGGTTGGTGAAACAATCAGGGGCCACGTGGAATCATGACAGTAACCTCTTTTTCTTCTTCGTGGTCTCTGTGAATGCACACTAATGGGTGACTAGCAAGCTGACTTACCCGGAGGAGGGATGTCATGAGAGTACAGAGGCCAGAACAGCATGGCCAACGGCAGCTTCAGCCTTGGCCCAGACGTCCAGTCGATAATGGGTTTCAAAGGTAGATGGCATAGCCCATGTGGCTGCCTTACAGATGTCAGAGAGGTTCATACCTCTGCGGAACGCCGTGGAGGAAGCCACAGACCTGGTCAAATGGGCCTTCACGGTGTGTGGCAGAGGCGTCTGGGCAAGCTCATACGCCAGTCGGATAGTTGAAACAATCCACCTACAGATCATCTGGGATGTGACTGATACTCCCCTGGAATGACCTTGATAGCTGACAAACAGCCTATTTGAATTGCGGAAGGATGAGGAACGAGACACGTAGTAGGACAGGGCTCACTTGACATCCTAGGAGTGTAGAGAACGTTCAAGAAGTGAAGTTGGTGCAGGAAAAAATGTAGGGAGCACAATAGGCTGGCTTAAATGAAAATAGGTGGCCACCTTGGGCACAAAGGAAAGGTCCGAGTAGAGTGTCACCGTGTCCGGGTGGAACTGAAGGAAAGGAGGGTCCACTCGAAGAGCAGCCAGCTCCCCAGCCCTACGAGCCAAAGTAACGGCCAGGAGGAAGGCAGTCTTCAGAGTGAGCAGCCGTTCAGATGCCATAGCCAGGGGTTCAAACAGAAGCCTCATGAGGCGGTTAAGTACAAGCTGAAGGGACCACTGTGGGGTAGGAGGCTTGTTTGCCAGGTGCATGTTCCTCAAGCCACGTAAGAACTGCTTGAGAGTAGGATGGCGGAACAAAGCTGCTGCTTCTGAAGAGTGCGGTTGATGAGCCACTATTGCTGCCATATAAACTTTCAGTGTAGAATGTGAAAGGCCCCGTTGGAAGAGATGGAGGAGGAACTGGAGGACCGCATCGAGGGAAGTTGGCTGCACAGGTAAGTGATGTGAGGATGCGAATGTCTGAAAAACTTTCCACTTGTAGGAGTACGTCCGTGTAGTAGAGCACTTCCGCGCATGGCTTAAGACGTTGGCTATAGTGGGAGTAGCCTCCACACCATTAGGTGAAGAGAGTCTAAGTCCGAATGGAATGTCCTATCATGATGCAAGGTCAGTAAGTGGGGAATTGCCGGGAGACGGAGATGCTCCACTGCCCTGTGCTACACGGCAGAGAACCATGGCTGGCGGGGCCACCACGGGGTGATCATGATGGTGTCCGCATTGTCCCGGTGGACCTTGATGATAGACTTCTGGATGAGTGGAATCGGTGGAAACATGTACAGAAGGCTGGTGGACCAGCTGGTCATGAAGCCCCCCCCCCCCCGGGAACAACGACCAACCCCTGCTCGGGAGCAGTAACGACTGCACTTCTTGTTGTCTGCAGAGGCAAACACATCCACCTGCGGTCTGCCCCAACGACAGAGAGAAGACGAAATATCTTGTTGTTGAATGTTGACTCGTGGCTGCCAGACTGGAGTCTGCTGAGATGGTCTGCTAGGGTATTCCCCTCCGATGCCACATGAACTGCCACAGGGTAAATGTGGTGGACATAACACTATTCCCAGAGTTGGACGACCAGATAAAGAAGGGGGAGGGAATGAGTGCCCCCTTGCTTGTTGATATAGAAGACAGCTGTCATGTTGTCCGAAGCCACCTGAACCGCACGGCCTGCAATTAGCCATTCGAATGCTCGAAAAGCCTTGACAACTGCAAGCAGCTCCAGGAGATTGATGTGAAGTCAAACCTCACTCTGAGACCATAGGCCATAAACAGTCATGTCTCCACAGTGCATGTTCCAGCCTGTCGGGCTGGCATCCGTGGTCAGTTGGATTGACAGAGCCAGAGGGCCGAACGACCTTCCCACCAATAGGTTCGAAGGATGACCCCACCAGGTCAACTGGGATGCCAGCTCGACAGTGACCTCTAACAGCTTGGATGGAGGATCAAGTAGTGCGTTGAAGAGGGAGAGGTACCACGCCTGTAGGGATCTCATTTTCAGGTGGGCGTGCTGGACCACAGCTGTGGTAGATGCCATGAGGCACAATAGACACTGAGCCTGGTGGGCTGATACCATAGCTCCCGGGAGGAAAGACTAACGTGAGCTGGATCTTTGCTATCCTGTCCTCTGGCAGGTAAGCTCGGCCCAGTGTGGAGTCGAGGACCGCTCCAATGTAAGTCACGTTGAGTAGGTTGTAAGGTGGACTTCTCCAGATTGACTCAGAGACCTAGGACCGATAGAAGAGAGAGAGTCATTGCCGTGTCCTGCTCGGCCCAGGCTCGAGATGGCGCCACCAGCAGCCAGTCGTCCAGGTAAGGGAAAATAGTGATGCCTTGAAGGCAAAGATGTGCTGCCACAGGGGCCAAACATTTCATGAACACCCGTGGGGCGGTTGACAGCCCAAATGGAAGGGCCTTGAATTCGTAAGTCACTCCTTTGATAGAGAATCTGAGAAAGCGGCGATGGTCCGGGCGGATGCTGATGTGAAAATAGATGTCTTTGAGGTCTATGACCATAAACCAATCATTTTGTCTGAGCATCTGGATGGTACCCTTGAAGGAAATCATATGGAATCGACAAGGAGTGATATAAGGTGAGGTGACGGAGGTCCAAGATGGGGTGAAGTCCTCTGTCCTTCTTCGGAATTGTTAAGTAATAAGAATAAAAGCCGAGTGTCACATCTGGGTGGTGTACCTGCACAATGGCATCCTTCTGAAGCAAAAAGCATACTTCGTCTTCTAGAGGAGGAGAGGGATTGGTGGTCTTGAGCAACCCCGTCACAGGAAGAGCGTCGAACTCGATGGCATAGCCCCTGGCTATGATGGTGAGGACCCAGGAGTTTGTGGTGATGCTTTGCCAAACTGTGAAAAAGGGGGCTAGGCGAATAGAGGGGTCAGTGGCTTCTGGTGGATGGAGCAAGTCAAAGATTCTGCCGGGGTTTGTGGTCAGGGTGGCGCGCCTGCTGCCAAGGGCGCTGTCTGCCGGCCTGCTGGCAAAAGGGTGTAGATGGAAGACCCGAGGCCTGAGGTCTTACCGTCCAAGAGTGTTATCTTGTTCAGGCAGGTCTTGCACTGCTTGAAAAGGCCCGAAGCAGCCATAAACCAAAATACTTAATGTGGTGAAACAAAGAAATATAGTCCATTTTTTTGCTTTTCGTTGAACTCACAGGCGAAACTCAGTGTCGACAGTCCGAGTCTGAAGTCCAGGAGGTCCAAAGGTAAGTTTGTTTTTCTTTTTGAATGAAATAAGTTAAGCTCCTAAGCTGAGGTGCTGCTGCAGCGGCAGCAAAAACAGAACTGAGGCACTTGGTGCCGGGGCAGGGTTAAGGGCAGTGTGCGGGAGGTCCCAGCACCATGTGCTTAAGCTCTAGAATATTCCAAGGTTTCTCTGCGCAGGCGCACTAAACCCATTAGTATGCATTCACAGAGACCACTCGAAGAACCTTATGTGAACATAAGTAGAATTCTGATCATCAGTATTTGCAAGGTGGTGGGTGCATGCCAGGTGTGTGCTGGGTCCATGACTGACAACACAATAAGGCATATGATGGACATCTGACTTGACACCTCCTGCTGTCCCTCTTGCACATCAGTAAATATCAGTAGGATTCTGCCTGCCTGTATGTCTGAGTTCCATCTGCTGAAACTCAGACTTCCATTAAAAACCAAAGTAGATCCTGAAAGCCTAAAATCTGCACAGCTCTAAAGAAAGCTGTGTTGAGAGGGCAGGATACCATGCCTATTGCAAGCCATTTTGCTTCCTGAGGCGTAAGGGTCAAGATGGTCCCTTCCCCTTTCCACATACAGACATCATGGTGGCAGTGGATTGTTACTTTAATCTTATTTCTACAATGGTCACAAGTGAGCATCCTCCACTACCCTGAGGAGGGCTAGGAGGCCAGGCCATGTGCAGAGGGGAACACTGATGGGCAGAAGTGGAACAGCCAAGGACCTCCTCTACCTAACAATACAGCTGGTCCTGTGGCTTTTTCTCAACTACTGAACAGGAAGTGCTCATAAAAATGAAAGATCCTTCTAGAAAGTACCCGCTGCTGGTTGTTGGCAAATAGGTGAAGTTCACAAGGGGTTTGTGTGAAAGTGGCAGTAAGAAAAAAGCACACACAAAGGGAGGCCTGTTTGTGATCTTATAAGCAAACCACACAGGCAGGGATGTAGCAGACTCGACTATTAAGTACAGCAAAGCTCGGGATGTTCAAGACAAACAACATTTTGAGCAATAGGAACCATGATTTCATCTCTCAGTATCCCCTTCCCTATTTCCTCAAGTAATGGGGGTGGGTGGGTGGGAATCAACACAGTTACTTCTGTTTTTGGATTCCCCTTGTGGCACTGAGCGTTATTAAGGACAAGAGCTGACCAGCACCTGGCAAAGCACAATGCAGATGGTTGTGTTCAGCTTGGGGGTTCACACATGTTGTATACTTTTGACGCACATGAGCAAACAGACCCTTAGGGAACTGGATAAAATCTTTTGAACCAGAAGGTATTTCTAACACCCAGACTAGCTACCACGAGGAAGATCTAGATAGATGTTGGTGGCCTTCAGCCATTTTTGGTGGCCCTAGATCTCCCCACCCTATATTAAACAGAGAAGAACGGAGAATCGTTGTCCTTGAAGCTTCCACAAAGAGTCGGGACGTGGGGAAATAGATTGCAATTTGGCCCCCTTGTGGAGCAGTCCAGTGAAATCTATCACCTGGCGATTACATGACACACAAGGAAATCTGTTCCTGCCCAATTCTGGATCTGTGCTCAAGCTGGACCTTTTTTGTTCAGCTCTAGGGCTTCTACTTCTGGGGACTGGGCTGGAGCAATTTCCCAGCAAATGTAAGGATTGCTTTGAGGGAGATCACTCCCGTTAAAGCAGGCTTTCCAGTGTAATCATGTGCATGCTTTTGTAGCTCTCTGGTCACATCCTTATTTATTTTTTAATACACTTTTTACTCCCCATGAGTTTTAAAGCAAAGGGGAGGGTGGAAATTGGCAAAGGGCTTCCAGTCACTTCTGGTTTTGTGAAGAGAGAGAGATGCAGCCCATGTTGCCCCCTCCCTGGACCCTCCCAAGATGCCCATCCTTGGTTTGAATGCAAGTATGTGTGAAGGTATAGCACAGCTGTGTGGGCTCCCACATTTGCTAGCCATACCTCCCAGCAGCTACAGATGGGTGGAATGTAAAAAAGGACCAGCACATGTAGCAATGTACACACAAAGTATGCATACAGGATCACTTCTGTGCGTGGAGTATTTCTAAACATATGTGTCCCTTTCTCAAGCCCATATATATGGTTAAAGGATGATAGAGCGAGTCTTAATTGGCCCCACCATTCCTGCCCTTCCTTTTCTCTCAGGAGGAAGTTCACCTGCCCCCACACACCCTGACGGTAACAATAATCCTTTTGAAATCATGTGGCTAGGATTGCAGCTGTAATCATCTGCATGATGGTAGTAAATGTCATACTCAGTGGGGACATGTGATTCCTTTAAAAAGTCCCAAGGTTTAGCAATTATTTCTTTCAACTTTCATTTTTGTATTGTGAAATGAAAAGAAGCATCCAACAGACTGCTGGAAAGGATTCTGGCAAGTTGAATTATTATTGGCTATGATTTGTAGCACATTTCTTCAGCTATCCTTCTGTCTGCTGGGAAGAAGCACATAAAGCATCTGTATTGCTGATGACTCAGCCATGACTCTATTCCTTCATTAGACAGATGCAACCAACCAGAACTTTGCCTTCACCATCACCTTTACATTTCTGGCTGGAACTTTCTTGGGAGATGGGAGCATAAAACTCTGTAATCTGTCACCATAGCATGCCCATGCTTTGTTCCTGCCTGGGAGATCACACATCCTGTGACAAGATTCTCTTTGAACATTTTCTTGTGAAGCTCATCACATTCAAGATGGAGCTTGCCCACATAATTTGCCTTCAAAGCTGACACAGGAAAACTTTGCCTGCAGCCACATTATGTGTAGAATGTGATATTTGTGCTTAAAAATATCCTGTGAGTATACTGTTGTTTCAACAGTAATTCTCACTCTCAAGTGAATTTAGTATCTAGGTTCAGAATAGCAATATGGACCTTGCAGGCTCAGATGTTCAGCTACTATTGACTTCAAAGGGATTTAATTCATCTGGTTTTGTGCAAAAATAGTTCCCCAGGCTTGCTCCGTAAGAACGGTCACGAGGAAATCTGATTAAGTACAAATAATAATGGTTGCAAATGTATGAATAATCCTTCACTTTTATTTAGATCAGTTCTAGTGTTCAAAGTACTTACATGACTAATTTCCAGTACCTGAAGTGCCACCACCCCAAGTAATGCTGACAACAGTTGTCCATGGTAGACCAATGTTACTGTTCTCATAATGGAGAATAAGAAGTGGCTGAGACTGAGAGATTGTAGCTTGCATCTCATACAGAGTTTGTGGCTAGAGAAAATTTTGAAATGAGAAAATTTCTGGTTTGCAGCTCATGGTGGCAGCCCACACGCAAGCGTCTTTCAGTTATTTTCTTCTTGGAAGTGCTCAGAAACAGAGCTAAAAAGAGTTTCTTTTTTGGACAACATCCACCATCCCACAGCATGTCTAGGTTCAAATCACCACTTGGTCATGAAACTCAGTGAGTCACTGGCTTGTGTCACATTCTCTAGGCCTTACTTCCCTCCCTCCAGGGTTCCTGTGAGGCGGAGGAGTTTTGTACACTGCCTTGCATTCATTGGAAGATAGGTGCAATATAAAAGGAATAAATAAATAAGTTTTCTGAATTCTACTCATGAGCAGGATTGGTCCAAGATCTTCCGCTGCCTGAGTGAAAGGACTTGTCATGTACAGAAGGCAATGAGAATGGCAATTGAATCTTACTTCATTGCTAGCGATGGGACATCATCATCCACCCACCAAAGGACAGTGAGCCAGCAAACAGAGTGCATGTCTCCATGTACATGTATGCCAACATCTCATCAATGTCGCACAGCAAGAGTTGCCTCCTCATTGCTGCTGGTCGAACCAGCTGCCAATAAGAACACCTTACTGGCAGAAATGTTAACTCCAGCTATAAACAGCTCATGTTTAATACATAAAACTGATGTATATACCTATGAAGACACAGATTTCTTAGAAATGAAGGCAGCCTTCCAAACAGTTCTGTAAAAGATATGGAAAGTACTTCAATAACCCCTTAAACTGCTGAGCAGGGACACTTTTTCTGAAGCGTGGGTGTGGCGAAGCTGAATGCATGAAGAAGAACATGCTGCAGCACTGGTGAAAAGCAGAAGCACCATCAGCATTATTTCCTTCCAAAGTGCTGTTACTTCCCTTATACAGTTCCGAAAGGGAGCTGAGTAGAAAGTGCAAATCTGCAGGCAATACACAGAAGAAAAAAATCCTGTGTTTGCTAATACTCTTCAGTCAGTAATAGGCATCATCTTTAATTCCTTGTCCTGAAGATCCAAATTTCCTTCAAAGAGAGATAGCAAATGATAAATTGGCATGTGTTTAAAAACATCTGTCTCATTTGATGAAAAGAATATACAAGCCCTCAGGGATCTCAAGATCCAGGTTTCCAATGATTCAGAAACTGACACACAGAAACCCACCCCACCCCCATTTTCCAAAATAAAGAACCATCAGTAATTTCCAAAGTACATCTGTTGTTCTCAAGCTTAAAATACAGGAAAAGTTGCTCTGAAAAGGTTATCAGGGCAGGGTACTGAAAACAACTTAAAACAACACTGTATCATAAAAACAATATGAAATCTTAATCTCAACAGCAGAACTGAGAGGCATGTAACTGGTTCAATCATCTAAAATGATACAAATATGAAGTCTTAAGATAAAAGAGAGGTTTGATACAAGAACTATCCTGCTCCCCAGCAGCAAAAGGTTCCCTCCAGGTGTACTTCTCAAGGCTGGTAGTTCGATTATTGGATCACAAAGAAAGCCCTTCTCTATTGTAGATTATGCATGTTTTATGTTTCAGTAGCGTACATGAATCATTTAACTAATTCAACAGGTCTTTGAAGACAGCATTAAAATGCTAATGCAATATTTCTAAATATTTAGTAGTTTCTTTTATCTGTAACTTGGAAAAGTTAGTTTTCTGGTTGTTATGTGCCATCAAGTTGCTTCCAACTCATGGTAACTCTAGTAAGGTTTTCAAGGAATGTGAAAAGGTCAGGCAGGGGTTTATCTGGCCCAGCAGGGGCTTTAACCCAGGTCTCCCTAGCCGAGCACTGCAACCATTTCACACCACATTGGTGCTCATATAAAGACAGGAACATAACAAATATACTCCTAAACAGATAGTTAGGCATCCTTCAGTCTCGAGAGACTATGGTAACGTGCTCTGAATACAGGACTTGGAACAGCGTCTACTGTGGCTGAGAAGGCCAATTCGAGAGTGACAATCCCTTCCACACTGAAGACAAATACAGTCTGTCCCCTGTCCAGCTCCCTGATTTTGCTGGTTTCGGGACTGCCTCTTTGCCTCAGCCTGCTGGACAAGTGTCTCTTCAAAATGAGAGAGGCCATGATGCACCGCCTGCTTCCAGGCTGAACGCTGAGATGTCAAGGTTTCCCATCTGTTGAGGTCCATTCCTAAGGCCTTCAGATCCCGCTTGCAGATATCCTTGTATCGCAGCTGTGGTCTCCCTCTGGGGCGATTTCCCTGCACTAATTCTCCATAAAGGAGATCTTTTGGAATCCAACCATCAGCCATTCTCACGACATGCCCGAGCCAACGTAGACGTCGCTGTTTCAGTAATGTATACATGCTAAAAATTCCAGCTCGTTCTAGGACTACTCTATTTGGAACTTTGTCCTGCCAGGTGATACCAAAAATGCGTTGGAGACAACACATATGGAACATGTTAGGCTTCCTCTCCTGCCATGCAGAAAGGGTCCAGGACTCACTGCAGTACAGGAGTGTACTCAGGACACAGGCTCTATAGACCTGGATCTTGGTATATGCCGTCAGCTTCTTAAGCCATACTCTCTTTGTGAGTCTAGAGAACATGGTAGCTGCTTTGCCAATGTGTTTATCCAGCTCGACATCTAAGGAGAGAGTGTCAGAGATTGTTGAACCAAGGTACACAAAGTCATGAACAACCTCCAATTCTTGTGTGGAGATGGTAATAGAGGGAGGTGAGTCCACACCCTGGCCCATGACTTGTGTTTTCTTCAGGCTGATTGTTAATCCAAAGTCTTGGCAGGTCTTGCTAAAACGATTCATGAGTTGTTGGAGGTCTTCAGCAGAGTGGGCAACAACAGCTGCATCATCGGCGAAGAGGAAGTCCCACATTCATTTCAGCTGGACTTTGGTCTTCGCTCTCAATCTAGAGAGATTAAAGAGCTTTCCATCTGATCTAGTCCAGAGATAGACACCTTCTGTTGCAGTTCCAAAGGCGTGCTTCAGCATGACAGCAAACAGGGTCGGGGCGAGGACACAGCCCTGTTTCACTTCACTTCGAATGTCAAAGGGATCTGCTGTTGAGCCATCAAAAACTACAGTGCCCTTCATTTCCTCATGAAAGGACCTGATGATGTTAAGGAGTCGAGGTGGACATCGAACCTTGGGAAGTATTTTAAAAAGGCCGTCCCTGCTAACCAAATCAAAGGCCTTTGTAAGATCTATGAAGGCCACAAAGAGTGGCTATCGTTGTTCCCCACATTTCTCCTGCCACTGTCTGAGGGAAAATACCATGTCAGTGGTGGATCTATGAGCTCGAAATCCACACTGTGATTCTTGATAGACTCTGTCTGCCAGCACCTGGAGTCTCTTCAGCACAACACGGGCAAGCAGCTTCCCTACAACACTGAGAAGAGAGATGCCACGGTAGTTATTGCAGTCGCTCCTGTCTCCTTTGTTTTTATACAATGTGACGATGTTTGCATCCTTCATGTCCTGTGGTACTCCACCTTCCCTCCAGCAAAGACAAAAGATTTCATACAGCTCGGTGGTGATGATCTCTTTACAGCACTTCAGCACTTCAGCAGGGATGTTATCCTTCCCAGGTGCCTTGCCAGAGGCAAGGGAATCCAAGGCCACTTTTATTTCTGCTAAAGTTGGTTCGCTGTCCAACTCTTCCAAGACAGGCAGGCACTCAATGTTATTTAATGCCTCTTCGGTTACTATATTCTCTCTGGAATTTAGCTCAGAGTAGTGCTGCACCCAGCACTCCATCTGCTGTGCTCGGTCCTGGATGATCACGCCTGTAGCAGACTTCAAAGGAGCAGATTTCTTCTGTATTGGACCTAAAGTATGACCTTGATACCGTCATACTTCCCTTGATGTTACCTGTGTCCACTGCTATCTGTATCTGAGAGCAGAGCTAAACAGATAGGTCCCAAATAAAATCTTCAACAGAGCAAGCAATGATTCTGTGTCCAGGACAGTGTACATTTCTTTTAAAATTATGGAGAGGCAACAGATTATTTAAACATCAGGGACTCCTGAAAGATAGCAGGATAAGCGTATGTACTAGAGCAGGAGTAGGCAACCTGGGCCCCTTCAAGAACTTTCAGAACCCCAGACCACAGCCTGTCATGTCTGGGCTGATGGGAAGTGTAGTTCAAACACATTTAGAGGGCATTCTATTGTGCTAGAGGTTTCCCAGATCACTGTATCTCGTTTGGGCTTCAGTTATGCCTAGTACCCTTTTCACATGGACACACTGAGCAGAGAGAATGCTGTCAGAAGACTCAGAATAATCACTGAGATATCGAGGAACCAGCAATAGCATGTAAGGGAAATGGCTGGAAGCAACAAGTCCATGGTAGAAAGGAGAACAAGCAAAATTACAGTGCCAGTTCCTAGATTCTATAGGTCCAGTTCCATTCAGTGTAAGTACCAAGGGGATGGTTTGCAGCTATAATCCTTCCTTATGCACTGCCAGGGCTTCTGCTATTTCCCAAAACACATTTTAAAATAATGTAATGAAAAAGTATAGCAAAATTGTGTTACTTACTCCTTGTTAATGTGCCTGGTTTTCTTCTTTTGCCTGGCAGGGAAAACAAAGAACATGTTGATAACAGTCTTCCTGGAAATATATAGATATTTCACATTTGTACAGCAGAGTCTCAAACATCTTTCCGTACATTTATTTAGCAATATCACTTTTTATAACCTTCACTAAAAGGAAGAACGAAAAGAGAGGTTACTTACCTGTAACTCTGGTTCTTCGAGTGGTCATCTGTCAATTCACACTATAGGGTTTATTCTGTGCTTGTGCAGAGGTTTCTGGAATATTCTAGAGCTTTAGCACACGTTCACCAGGACTGCCCCCCTAGTACAAGTGGTCCACCCATCTTGGCGATTGCCTCAGTTCCTAAGAACAGTCCGCCACTGTACAGAACCAGAGTTACAGGTAAGTAACCTCTCTTTCTTCTTCGTGGTCTCTGCGAATGTACACTATAGGGTGATTAGCAAGCTGACTTACCAGAGGAAGGACGTCAGGGAAGTACAGATGACAAAATGGCTCTGCCAAAGGTAGCATCCACTCTGGCCCTGACATCAAGGCGGTAGTGAGTAGCAAATGTAGTTGGAGTAGACCATGTTGCAGCTTTGCAAATATCTGGAATGCCAATACCTTTCAAAAAAGCTGTGGAAGCAGCAACAGCTCTGGTGGAATAAGCTGTGAGAGAGGATGGTAACGGCTTGTGAGTGAGGCTGTAAGCGAGCCATATTGTCATGACGATCCAGCAGGAAACAGTTTGTGATGAAATAGGGATCCTCTATTGGGCCGATGGGGAGTGACAAAGAGTCTTTTAGATTTGCGAAAGGAGGAGGTTCTGGAGACATAGAACAGCAGAGCCCACAAACATCAAGGAAATGTAAAGAATGTTCTATGTCATGAGATGGCGAGGGAAAGAAGATAGGTAAAATGATGGGTTGTTTGACGTGAAATTCAGAGACAACTTTAGGTAAGAAGGAGACATCCGGATAGAGAGTGACCTTCTGAGGATGAAACCGGAGAAAGGGTGGATTGACACGGAGTGCGGCAAGCTCGCTAGCTTGGCAGGCTGAGGTAATGGCAATGAGAAAGATGACCTTGAGGGAAAATAGACTCTTAGAAGTTGCTGCCAGTGGCTCAAAGGAAGGTAGAGTGAGGCGTTCTAGGACAGTGTGTAGGGACCATTACGGATGAAACGGCAGGCATGATGGTTGAACGTTGGCGAGACCTTTGAGGAATTGCTTGAGAGTGGGATGATGGAATAGTGCGGCAGCATCAGAGTCTTGCAGTTAGTGTGAAATTATGGCAGCTATGTAGACCTTGAGAGTGGACAAGGAAAGGTTACGATGGCAAAGATGAAGCAAAAACACTAACAGCGCATCAAGAGTTCTTGGCACAGTAGGTAGGTTATGTTTGAGTGTGAACTTACAGAAAGTGGTCCATTTGTAAGTATGAAGACAGGTGGTAGACGGTTTCCGAGCATGAGCAAGAATGTGGGCTACTGAGGGTGGATTCTCCACGCTGTTACAGTCATGACCAAAAATATTGGCACCCTTGCAATTCTGTCAGAAAATGCAACCCTTCTCTCAGAAAATTGTTGCAGTTGCAAATGTTTTGGTACTCACATGTTCATTTCTTTGGTTTGCGTTGGAACAACACACACACAAAAAAAAAAAAACAGAAGAAAAGTCAAATCTGATACAATCCCACACAGAAACCCAAAAATCCACTGGCCAAAATTATTGGCACCCTGTCTAAATTGTAAGAAATAATTGCGTTTCAAGCATGTGATGCTCCTTTAATTTGTATTTAGACACACCTGTCACAAGTAAGAGGTGTGGGCAATATAGTAATCACACTTGCAACCAGTTAAGATGGAGAAAAGTTGACTCAACCTTTGTGTTGTGTGTCATACTGAGCATGGAGAAAAGAATGAAGTGTAAAGAGTTGTCTGTGGATTTGAGAGAAAAAATTGTGGAAAAATGTCGACAATCTCAAGGCTACAAGTCCATCTCCAGAGATCTTAATATTCCTGTGTCTACTGTGCGCAATATCATCAAGAGATTTACAGCCCATGGCACTGTAGCTAACCTCCCTGGACGTGGACGGAAGAGCAAAATTACTGAAAAATTACAACGAAGGGTTGTTCGAATGGTGGATACAGAACCCAGATTAACTTCCCAACAAATTCAAGCTGATCTGCAGACGCAGGGTACAACAGTGTCAGCTCGCACTATCCGTCACCATCTGAATGAAAAGGGGCGCTGTGAAAGGAGACCCAGGAGGACACCACTGCTGACACAAAGGCATAAGAAAGCAAGACTGGAGTATGCCAAAACTTATGTGACAAAACCACAGTCCTTCTGGGAGAACGTACTGTGGACAGATGAGACAAAAGTAGAGCTTTTTGGTAAAAGACGTCATGGCACTGTTTACAGAAAAAGGAATGAGGCATTCAAAGAAAAGAACACAGTCCCTACAGCCAAACATGGTGGACGTTCAAAGATGTTTTGGGGTTGCTTTGCTGCTTCTGGTATTGGATGGCTGGACTGTCTGAACGATATCATGAAATCTGATGATTATCAAAGAATTTTGGGGTGCAACGTAGTGGCCAGTGTCAGAAAGCTGCGTCTCCACCAGAGGTCATGGGTCTTCGAGCAGGACAATGACCCGAAACACACTTCCAGAAGCACTCAGAAATGGTTACAAACAAAGCACTGGAGAGTTCTGAAATGGCCAGCAATGAGTCCAGATCTGAATCCCATAGAACACCTGTGGAGAGATCTCAAAACAGCAGTTGGGAGAAGGCATCTTAAAATCTGAAGGCCCTGGAGCAGTTTGCAAAAGAAGAGTGGTCCAAAATTCCAGTAGAGAGGTGTAAGAAACTCATTCATGGTTACAGGAAGCGATTGATTTCAGTTATTTTTTCCAAAGGGGGTGCTACCAAATATTAAGTTAAGGGTGCCAATAATTTTGGCCAGTGGATTTTTGGGTTTCTGTGTGGGATTGTATCAGATTTGACTTTTCATCTCTCTTTTTTTGTGTTGTTCCAACGCAAACCAAAGAAATGAACATGTGAGTACCAAAACATTTGCAACTGCAACAATTTTCTGAGAGAGGGGTTGCATTTTCTGACAGAATTGCAAGGGTGCCAATATTTTTGGTCATGACTGTAGGTGGAGTGTGTGGAGATCGAGGTGGAAGGTCTTGCCATTATTCTGTGTGAGGAGGTGAGGAAAGAAGGGAAGTCGGAGGAAGTCGGTGGACACATGTCAGAGGGTGGTGAACCATGGTTGTCTGGGCCACCACAGGGTTATGGCATTCAAGTGGTCTTGCCGGATCTTGATGATGGTTCGTAGAAGGAGAGGTATCAGGGGAAAGAGGTAAAGGAGGCTGGGAGCCCAAGTCATCATGAAGGCATCGCCTAGGGATCCAGGGCCGATTCCTGCTCTGGAACAGTAGCGAGTGCATTTGGCATTGTGTGAGGTGGCAAAGACATCTATGAGAGGGTGACCCCAAAGCCTGCAGAGGCAGAGGAACACTGAGTCATCGAGAGTCCATTTGTGTGTTTGAGTGCAGAGCCTGCTCAGCGTGTCTGCTAAGTCACTAAGTCATTGTCTTGTGTAGAAATGTGGATGGCTATTGGATAAATGTGGCATTCGAAGTACCATTCCCATAGTTGAATGGTAAGGTAAAGGAGGGAGAAGGAGTGGGTGCCTCCTTGTTTGTTGATAGAGAACAGAGATGTGGTGTTGTCTGTGGTGACTTGTACGCTTCGTCCTGTAATCAGGGGCTTGAAAGCACAGAAAGCGTTGATTATGGCGAGCAATTCGAGATGGTTGATGTGAAGTTGTTGTTCTGAGTGTGACCATGGGGCATGTATCTGAAGGTTGTTGCAATGCGCACCCCACCTGGTGGGGCTGGCATCTGTAGTGACTTGAATCATTAGCTGGAGGGACTTGAAAGGCCTGCCGATGAAAAGCTCGGCTGGTGTATCCCACCTAACAAGTTGGGCGGCGAGTTCTGGTGTGGCTCTGAGGAGTTTGGTGGGGCGATCGGACAGAGGGTTGAAAAGAGTCAGGTACCAAGCCTGAAGTGACCTCATTTTTAGTCGAGCCTGTTGTATGACGGAGGTCATGGAGGCCATCAGTCCTAGGAGGGGTTGGGTTTGATGGGCTGTGACAGTAGTATGAGGTTGGAAAAGGAGCAGAATCGTGTGGACCTCGGTTGCTCATTCTTGTGGAAGGAAGGCATGAGTTTGTCGTGTATCTAGGACGGCTCCTATGTAAGTCACTATTTGAGAGGGTTGTAGTATAGATTTGTCCATGTTGACTCAGATCTGCCAAGAGGGACAGAGTGAGGTGTATATCGTGTAGGGCCTTTGAACAAGAGGGGGAGACCAGCAACCCATTGTCAATGTACGGGAATAGGGTGACTCCAGATACACGGAGATGTGCGGCCACAGGGGCCATGCATTTTGTGAAAACTTGTGGAGCAGTGGAGAGGCTGAATGGAAGGGCCTTGAATTTGTATGTAGAGTCTCTGAGGGAGAATCTGAGGAATTTGCAATGATCTGGTCGAATGGTGATATGGAAGTAGGCATCGCTTAGGTTTATGACTGCAAACCAGTTGCCTTTTTGAAGGAGGAGAAGTATGCATTCTAATGTGTTGGCTTTGGTATCGGAGGGTGAGGAGATAAGCTGTCATCAGAAGATATTTCGTAAAGGGGCTCACTCCTTGTATGGTACCGAGGAGGGGACAGCAATTTCAATGATTCAGATTGGTAGTAGTAGGCATACCAATGGTGTTTAGACTCGGTATAGAATGCAGGATCATGTTGCCAGTGTCGGTTGAAGTGGTCTTGGTATTGCTTAGGTGGAAGCTCGTAATAAGTTGGAGGCTCATATAGAGTAACTCGCTTAGGGTAGCGGTATCAAGCTCGAGTGTCATACAATGTCATTAACCCCGGTATTGGGGGAGCTTGTGCATGCTCGGCATCGGGTCGCAAGTCTCTGGTGTATAATGAGTCTTCCGAGGTTGCTTACGAGGAGGTGCTGGATCAGCTAGAGTAGATGCTGAATCTGACTCTAGAGCGGAGACAGAGCAACCCATAGACTTGGGGCTCGAGTATGCCAATTGCCGTGACCTCAGCCAAGGTATTTCCCTATTCAGGCGATTGACTAAAGATGGGGGGCGGTAGTTGGTCCGATGGTGGGAGATTGCATTCATTGTCCCCCGAAGGAGAGTCAAGGCAGACGGTTGTTTGGTCTAGTATGGAGGGTGGCGGAGCAGCCTTGTTGGGTGCAGGTTGAGAGGAAGGACGCTTGGATTAATTGGTAGGTGAGTCTTGTGATGACTTTTTCTTCTTTTTAGATGACTTAGAGTGGTCGGATGCCGAGGCAGGTTTGGAAGTCGATACTGACTTCAATGTTGATCCAGAAGGCTTGGAGGTCGACTTAGATTTGGATTTAGATGGTATCAGTCTCAATGCAAGAGAAGTAGATGGCATGTCGGTTGATAGGGTTGGGATGGAGGAATGTGTGGGATCCCTCTGAGGTGGTTGAGGTTGGAGGGAGTATTCCCAGAGGAAGGATCGGAGATGCTGTTGCCTAAGTTTAAGTGCCTGCTTAGTGAGGTTTTTACAGGCCTGGCACAAAGAAGACTGATGGGATTCCCCAAGGCAGAAGAGACACGAGTTGTGTCCATCAGAAAGGGGAATCTTATTGGGGCAAGAGTTGCACCATTTGAAAGGCCCTGTTGGGGCCATAAAATGCAGGAAGGGAAAAAGCCCCCCCCCCCTTCTTTGTGGTCTGGGAAGAAGAGGGAAGTAAGTCGTAATTTTCTTACTCTTTTCTCCCTTTCTTTTTCTTTTCTTTTTTAAACTCACAAAGAGAAGAAAGAACAACAGAGTGCTTCTTGTCGAGAAATGAAACCTCAGTGGTGCCAAAAAGGAACTGAGGGAATCGCCAGAACGGACGGATACCACGTGTACTAGGGAGGCGGTCCTGGCGAACGCGTGCTAAAGCTCTAGAATATTCCAGAAACCTTTTCGCAAGCGCAGAATAAACCCGATAGTGTGCATTTACAGAGACCATGAAGAAGAACCAGCCTTAGCTGCCTTATAACAATGTTCCTCCATTAACAGTATTCTTAGAGCTGACTGTCTTCTGTAATTGCACTGCAAAACCAGGGAGATTTCAGATATTGCATTCTGCATGAAGTTCAGCTACATATTAAGGGAAAGATAAGATGCAGTAGGAAAGCTATCATAATATCAGAAGCAACAATGTAGCTCTGGACCCTTAAACTGAATATCTACTCTTAAGTACCTCCCATTCTGTTACTGCTAGAGAAACATGGAAAGCGAAGCAGTGAAACAACAATACCCATCAAGTAGTCTTAACACTTTTGTTTACTAGAAAAACTTCATTGTGGTTTAGTTCCACTTTGTACAAAATCAGTTTGAGTTAGTCATTGCTAATTAGTATGATCCATCTCCTAGAGCAGAATTTTCTCAAGATAAAGAGGTTGATATGAGAAAAAGAATATTATTTATTTATTTAATCCTTAATTGAAAGTACAGTGGGGCAGGGAGGCACATGGATCAAGATGAGGGGGTGTTATACCTCTCAGTTTTCGGGGAAGATGACCTTCCCCACCTTGCACTGGGGGTGAACTTCCATCAAGCTATGGAATGGATGTTTACATGTGAATGAAAACTTGTAAATGAAACTTTCTTTTCAGCTAGTATGTACACTGAACCACACCCATAAAGATGTTAATATTAAACATCTTCCAGAAGAAAAAGCATTCAAGTTATCAAATGACAAATGGATTGCTAAATAAGGGAAATAGAGCCATACTGATCTCTTACCTTTTCGGATACATCTATCTGTGAATCGTTTTCGCTTTACAGTTCTGAAGATGAGTATCATTAGAAAACATAAGGCCAACAAACAAATCGGTAGGATAAATGAGATTAAATATTTTTCCTCAGTTTCTGGTTCATTTGTAGTAACTGTAAATGAGAACACCCATCTCAATTATTTATTTATTTAGGTACAAAATCGGATTCACTGCCAAGTTGCACCAAAGAACTCAATGATTATGGGAATATCAGTTGTTTTTCCTACTGATCGTGAGCCAGTGCCATCAAGAGTAAAGGTTGTATGGGAGGGCAGTTATGGTGCACCCAACACCTACTGTGTAAGTGCTCAAGTCATCTTTGAAAAAATTCCCCATGACAGCTGGTTGCAGAGAATCAGCACAAGCCAAGTTCTGTATAGACTTTCACTCCTTATGCCTGAACAACATCCTAACACAGTAGTTGTCCTTGTTGGAATGAAAGCTGTCAGGAACAATTTCCCATGTACAATAAGGCATAACTCTAGATGTCTACCTAGAAACCAGAGCCAGTGGATGGATGCTTACCTGTTCCTTTTTCCTTCAACTAATCTCTGATTATTCAGATGTTTACATTACCTACAACACTAGAGGGCAGTTATGACCCTTCAAATGTTTAGGCCTACAGCTCCCACCAACCCTCACCAGCATAGCAAACATTAAAGGGTGATAGGGATTTGTAGTCCGAAAACACCAGGAGAACTACAGCTGCCCACCCTTAATCTCTAAGAACTGGTCAAAACAAAGGAAAGAGAGAAATAAAATAGATGGTAACCAAATATTGCTTGGGGGGGGGGCAGGTGCTGTATAATCCTTTTGGGTGATACAAAACTGGTAAGAAAAACATAATTTTAATCAATATGTCCCTTTTGTTACATTCTCGAGCTTCTGCAGTGCTAATGAAAAATCAACATTTTGTTTTCTGTCAGCTATGTAAAAGAACAAGGGACAAGGACCAATAGAAAACGCAAATAAGCAGAAGGTGGAGAATGTAGTAGTTTACACCAGTGGTCCCCAACCTTGGGCCTCCAGATGTTCTTGGACTACAACTCCCAGAAGCCTTCACCACCACTTCTGCTGGCCAGGATTTCTGGGAGTTGAAGTCCAAGAACATCTGGAGGCCCAAGGTTGGGGACCACTGGTTTACACCTCTCTTCATGCTGATCTGCAGTCTCTGTTTTGCAAGTCATTTGGCCTGCAGAGACAATGGCCCCTACTTCCTTCCAGATTTTTGGACTTCTTCCATCATCTCCAGTCCCCCAAAATTTATTCTACCTGATCCTGAAGCTGAGTTCCAGAAAACTTAAAAGCTTGCCACATTTGTGCCATTTTAGTAGCCCAATCATAATATTACTCAACCTGGAATTTTCTTTTACTCATGTGTTTACCTTTTGTTTTTCACTTTGTATGTGTGTGTGTGTGACTCATTTTTAAGGTGACCATTTTGGGACTTCCCTTGCCAGTCATTGATATCAGGTAGAAAGCAGGATTTTCAAACCCAGAGGCTGCTCAGCAGATAAGGCAATACATTGAATCCAAGCCTTCTGAGTTTCACATAGGAGCTCTTGGGTCAAAATGTAGTCAACTATTACAAAGTGAAGCAAGGAAAATTCTTGCATTGTGCCTAGTGTCTTTCTTTGATACCTTTCTGCAAGCCACAAATCACTTTATAGGTCTAATAGGTGTCTGCTGACCTCTTACCCTCCACATTCCTGGCAAGCAGAGACATAAGAATAGAAGAGGAACCAATGAATTCAAGAAACCAGTAAATGAGGGAATGGACCCAGGAGGGCACATTTTAAGAGTTTTATTTACATAGAGCACCTAAATTTCTGGCTTGAAAGTGTCACTGCTTTGGATGGCGACTCCCAGAAATCCACATGAACAAGCACTGTGTTGGTTGAAGGATTCTGTGGGTTGCCACCTAAAAAAAGTGACTTTCTAAGCTTTGGTGGACCCTTTAAATCCATTGCAACTGGTGCGCAATAGCAAAGAAGTACAGCAGCAATACCTTGGGCTTACTGGCGCTAATAATCCATGCCATTTTTTTCCAGAGAGAAGAAAGTGGCATGGCGGTGCCATCATTGCTGGTGATGCATATGGTTTTTCCCCACTCAGCTGTTGACTCTACTCAAACAGGATTTTGGAGAATCTGTTTGGCTGGTGATTAAAAGAAATATCTATGCATCATAACCAAGAAGGATGAGGATGATTCACATAACTAAAACCACATTTCTCACTGTATAGCCCCAGGAGACTCTCCAGGAAGATTAGCAAAAAGGAATATAGTGTTTATTTCAGATCTGTACCATGAAGAATACTATCGGGAAGGGAAACATTATGGTTTCCATGTGGTTCCTGGATGACTCAGGCAGAATTTCCTGCCCTCACCTTAGTATCCCCCCACATGACTTTTCATGCAACAACTTCTGCTCAGCTTCTGCTGAGAATTTGAGAGGCAAAAGAATAGGACTGAGCATCTGGAATTCCTCAACCATTCACGTGAGCAAGCCTTTCTTACTAGCAGGGCACCATTGCTGTATGTCAAGGGTGATTTCAGACATAAGGACTGCCATATGTTCCTGTTCTATGCAAAGCCTGAAGTGGAATAGCCACCCCATTTCCAAATCTCTGAAGCCCAAGTGAGATCAGACAACTCCTTTTCCCTTCTCCTTTCCCTGCCCCAGATTTTGGCTGGGGTGGGTATTATCTCAAGTCCACAACAACTGGGGAAGCAAAGGAAGCTACCTCTCAGTAACACTTTCTTTCTTTTATAGATTGAGACATTTGCAAAAACAAAAACTGGAAAACAACAATTAATGTAATAAGCAATTTATTGAATTGCCTGCCTGCCCATCTGTAGTGCAATAGTGACAGTAAAATATTACCCTGTGCAAAGGCATACTTTAAAAAGTAACTTTCTGTGCTCTAAGACATTCATGAGCCTGTTTCAAATAAACGAATAGACATTTCCATCTAAATAGCCTGACCACAACTGGTAAGACCATTAAATCCAGAGCCTTCACTGACCTAGCTGCACCACTGAGAGCATTTTATACAAGCCACAGTTAGCTGGGTTCTAAAAAAAAAAAAGTTACTGGTTTACTGAGGTGTTGCACAATAGCTTATATGCATTGGGGAAACAGAAAATCTGTTCCATTGTGTTAAAAAAATGCCATATTCTATGCTGGGGGAGACAGGAACAGAATCTACAGTGGAAAAACATGGGGAAAAGATATTTTGCCATGTTATCATGCAGACACATGCAGTCATGATAGATGTGTTATGAAAAGACATAAACACAGTTAAACACATAAACACAATACAGAAGGGGTTACAAATGATGCTTGATGTCCAGAGACCTTTCTGAGGCAGAATTATTGTAGGGTAAAAGCTGCGTCGGGAAGTATCCTGAGCCACAGGAAGAGGCAAGACTCCACCACAGTAGTGGAGGTAGAAAATGATTAGTTTTGCTCTTCTAAGAAAGAAAGCTCAGATCCCCAGGAATCCAGAATCTCTTAAATATATATATATATATTGCATGCTAAAGACATGAGTTTTCAGTTAGGGTCCAATGGCAGCCTCTGTCACTCCAAGAGAGGGAAGCAAAGGCTGGGCAAGTCTCCTTGTGGCGTCTGCCTCAGCAGGTAAGGTAACGTTGCCTCATCACCTTGCCCACCCGTATTTTCCTCAGACCTCTGTCCCTTCATCTTATGTTTTAGTCCACTGCCTGCTACGCTCCTTTCCTTCTGCTCGCCTGTGGCTTTGTGCTTCTAGCCTATTTCCTATGATATCTTCCCTCTTTATATTTCCAGTCCTCAATTTCCAGTCTGCATATGTAGCCCATTCTATCCTTAGGGCTTTTCAGAGGTCATAACCTAAACCAACTAGATCTTTCACTTTCCTCACCAAAGATGAATAGTTTGGTAACATTCTTATCTTGGGATTTTCATTTATTGGGTTTTCAGGACATTAGTTTTAATCATTATAAGTCAGTTACCCGTGAGAGGTGTTACCACTGCAAAATTCCATGTATGATAATGCAGATTCTACATATGGATATATGTAGATATCCCCATGTATATTGCTCCTATATAATCAAATCCCAAAAGATTAATTTGAAGTTACAGGTAAATGTTTACCTAATCCAGATACTGATGCATGGGCTGATGTTTTTTCCTTCAGTTCCTTATTCCAGAACACACAGGTGTAATTTCCAGGAATGTTTGATTTGACTCTCAGCGTGCTGGTTATGTTGAAAACTCCATCCGTTGTCAGTTTTTGTGTAGTGACTGCAAACATGCTGACATTCTGATTGTTCTCATTGTACCAAGAAACTTCAGCGAGTGGGTACCCTTCTGATTGACAGGTAAGGACCAAATTGTTGTCTTCTCTTTGTTCCTGGAGATCTATTTTCTTGTATGGTGCTGGATAGGAAAAAGTGGGGTACAATGAAAATTTTGTTGTTTTCCCAATATTTGGGTAGCATGGTTTCATTTTCTCTTTCTTGGGCTGGTTTACCCCATAACTATATTAGCAAATGCACCATGTGCTGAATCTGGGCCAAACTAGGCACAATCATAAACTAATCTTTGCCTTTGACAAGTACATATTTTACACATCAAAAGAATAGGACCTTTCCCTCCCAATACGACAGACTGAGGCAAAGAACAGGGTACTCTTCCTGTCCTATTCCAGTTTGTGGGGGAAGGAAGAGCCAGTAGAGCTGGTAGTTAAAGCACTAGCAGTGGTGGCTCATCCATTACCACTGAGCTGGGTGGTGCCTCACCTCAGGCTCACAATACATGGAGCCATTCCACTCTTCTTTGCCTCCTTATGGGAGGAAGAGCAACAGACCTCTGGAAGTATGTACATGTGAATGTTTGCCCCCCCCCTCTCTCTCTCTCTCTGTGTGTGTGTGTGTGAGAGAGAGAGAGAGAGAGAGAGAGAGAGAAAGAGAGAAAGAAACGAACCCACTATTGCCTTTAGTCTGCCCACCAACCACAAGGGGCATCCACTACCACAGAACACCAAGAGGCAGGAAGCTAGCTTGGGAGATGCCAGGCAAGCTATACAGGTATTTCCTCCAACAACTCCTCAAATCTGTTTCTGGAACCAATTCAAAGTGTTGCTTATGACCTAGAAAAATGTAGGTAGCTTGGGTCCAGGCTATTTGAGGGAATATGTCTCTCCATATAATAGTCTCCAGTCTTTGGGATCTTTTTGTTTTTTTAGATGCTGGCCCCAGTGGCATAGCATGGGGGGGCTACAGGGGTGGTCACCCTGGGTGCAAAATTCTTAGGGGTGCGTGGGCCACCTTGCCTGCCACACTCCCACAGCCCCCCCCCCTTCCCAGCAGTCTGAGTCTGAGCTGTCAACCATCAGCACAAACCTCCAGTGGCTCCAGGGCTGCTTCACAGCCCCACCCCAGAGGCTTCTCCTGCCCCCACCCTCATATTGCACCACAGAGCCAGCAGGTGCCCAGTGCCCCGCAATACTTGCCTTGACCCGGGTGCTGGCAACCCACGCTATACCACTGGCTGGCCCCAAAAGGGTGTGAGGGGGCTTTTTCAGACTCCTGTCTTTTTTTAAAAGAAAAACCTTTGGAAGGCAGGGGCCACAGGAGCAAGTACCCAGGATCCTGGGATTGGTATGGCCCTCCAGACCTTAAAGGGACACATCCTTGTCAAATGCAAATAAGTCTTCACCATCAGGTCTAATTCCCCCCTCCCCTCCCCCCATTTTTGGTCATGAGAACTGTTTTGCAGAGTGATTTCCTGTGTACTAAGATTGCAACACAGGGCCTGTTGGCGTAAAATTCCTCTAGCACATGGTGACTTAAGAAAGAAACTCATGAGGTACAGTTTTCATGAGACCCTCTGTCAAAGACAAATGTAAATTTATAGGCATGTTTTAGGAAAATGAATACTACCCAGTCAAGATTAAACTACCCAGTCAAAAACCTTCAGCAAACGCCATAATTCCACTGAAGTCTTTGCTGTGGTTTCTTTCTTTGTACCTTACAATGCATAGGCCAGTAAACTACCGCTTGTCCCAACTAAAAGTAAGCCCTTTGAATCAACTGCTGTAGGATAGATCAACACTTGCATAGATCCCATTGAGTAAATGGGTCTCCTCTAGTTGGTCATGTTATATATGAATTGGGAAATGCAGCTGCTGACCTCAAAGACAAAATGGGAATTGCCCATGGCCGCTACATGGGGGTTGAAGAGGGAAAGGGATTCAGCCAAGGCAAGAGACAGATTTGTGAGTTGCAGAGAGTCTTTATGTTTTCGTAAATGGAGAACAGACTTTTTTTTCTTTGTCCCCCAGATACATAGTAGGTGAAGCCCTATGTGTAGCAGAAATTTAATTCAGTGTACAAGCTCCATCTTGGGACTGAGTTTAACTGTGGACCTCATTGGCTGCACAACACCTGGGCTAATTCTTGGATCCCCATCCCAATAACTAGGCAAATGAAGTCAGGAGATGGGAAAATTTGGCCTTCTACGCATTCATCTGGTGATCTGAAAGAGGCCCCTCCATGTGGAGCAAATAACAAAGTTCATGCACGTCCAATGTATGTCCGAATTAGAACTCAGGTGCAGAATCTGAATGGAGTGGTGGATGGATGCCACCTCCTGATGGCCCTCTGCAGGGTGGAAACCTCAGTGGGCTAGGAAGAGAATCTTTACAGGCTAGATTAAGCACATGGCCTGAGAGCTCCCCTCTCCTGATGTACAAAGTGTGGCACCAATTATTCCAAAGATGCAAGCCTTGTCTGGGAATTCTAATCAGCCAATCAATTAGAAACACATATTGTAGAAGGGATGGGTTTGTGAGCTTTGCCCCATCTGCTGTTGTCCTGTTGCCCCCTCCATTGCTCTCCCAGTTCCACAATGGTATTGGGTTGCAAACCACATGGAGAGCCCTCCGTGTCTAGAGCAAACTGCAGGAGTTTGTCCACAACTAGTGAAAGGCAACAGAGACGGCAGCCCAGGTAGCAATGTGAGAATAGCAGTCACATAACTGCAAATAAATAGGTAAAGGAAGTGACTCCCCCAGTCTCCTTCCTGCAGTTCTTTCCACAGGGGTGATTGGCAGGACACTCAAAGAGGGCTTCTGCCTTTTTGTTCTCCAGAAGAAACAAAGGCTTGAAAACATGCACTGAAATCCCCACTGTCTAGGAAAGGGAGACGAGACGTGATCTTTGACTACTAACCTTGAACTTCCAAAGTAATGTACTTGTAGTCCGCATCTTTCTCATACTGAATAAGACAAATATACATCCCTGCATCTGTGATCTTTACGTTGGTGATATGTAGCATAGAATGTCCCCTTTCTAATCCTTCAAGCAGCATCACCGCTCTCCCTTGATAATCTCTGTGCTGCCGGACGAGATCTTCTTTGCCCCTGCTGAGCAGGTAGACTTCTTTTGTCTCTGGTGGCCTTAATGTCTTTTTTTGCCATAAGACATTTAAAGCCATCAAATGGAACGGGTCTGCTATGGGAAAGCGACATCCCATGGTCACATTGTCCCCACGCTTTGCAGAATAATGTGGCTGAAGAACATCCACTGTGAGTGAAGCTGAAGACACAGAAGCAAAGCATGAATAGCCATCAAATGAACTACGTATTGGCATTTGGATGGGAGGGAGAGTGAAGGAGTTCAACAAAGAGTCGGATCACACACAAAGACAAATGCCTATATAGTCCTTTTATAACATTATCCCTCCAGGCATTCATTTCTTTCATTTCTTTCAGGACTACGTCTGCTATTGGCACGTCACGAACTACAGCGGCTGCATGCGCTGCTTGGCGAGTTGTAAGTGGACTGGCTGGTTCTAGGGGGAGGATCGAAATGGCCCAGGTGCCAATATTCGTATTTGTCTCCTGTGGGAGATGAATACATATATCCCATGTCTACTCTGTTAATACAGAGTAGACATGGGATATATGTATTCATCTCCCACAGGAGACAAATAAGAATAATTTCTAGGTGTGGAAACCTAGGTATAGGCTGTGTGTGGTCAATGGGCCTCGTATGAGGGCTCTTAGCAGCCCAAAGTCCCTAGCACTGACAAAGTGGCTCAAAATGTCCCCAAAGGGCAATGTTCTCATGATTTGAGGGCACTTCAGCATCCCTTGTGTCCCCATACTCTCCATTTTTAAGAATTGCCCACTAGAGAGCATAAGCGAGCATGTTCAGTTTTTCTGAAAGTTTCAAGTTCTAAGATAATGATGGTGATGATTCTGTAAGGGGGAAATTAATGTGATGTTATGGGGAGTAAGAAGCTCAGTGTTATGGCCCTGCTGGACAAGTCTTCCGATGAAGATGAGCTTCTTATTCACCATGACAATCTCATAGGAGCATGGGACAGGGAGTTCTTTGAGAGGCTCCTTCTATAGAGCCTTATACACTATTAGACTACCTGTCCCATGCTCCCTTGAGACTCTCATGAATCCTTGCTTCTCCCAGGCACTAGCAGGAGCAGTTTCTTTTTTCTTGAAAGGCCAATATAATGGCAGCTATGGAATGCAGGAACTTGTAAACTCTCCAAGCCTTCTAGATAGCTTTGCAATTCTTGAGTGAATCCCAGTTAAACTAATATGCAACTCTGAAAAGTATATGAAAAATGATCCAAGTAAAAGCTCTCACCTGCTAGGAAATTAAGCTGGACTTCTAGAAGCACAGCTGTCAGGAACCTGAACATATTTCATAGGTATATCTAAAATACAATATTAATATAATTAATATTCACAAATATTTGAGCAGGCTAAGACATGCAAAGGTGCAGAGCAGTTGCCAGTAGCAGAAGGCATTGTCTAAACTTCAAAGAATAGATTTGCTAGCAAAAAATGCATCCTTACTCCTGTTTCAAAATAACTTCTTGACTGAGTCCAGGGAGTATGACATGCTATGCCTTCTACTGGCAAAGCATTCTTTCCACCCAGAATAATGGCAAGAGGGGTTGAACTACATATCCCATAATCCCTTACCATTGGCCATGTTGGCTGGAGCTGGTGAGAACTGTAACCTGAAAGAACTGAACATGTTTAGTCTTGAGAAAAGAAGGCCGAGGGGAGATATGATAGCACTTTTCAAATACTTGAAAGGTAGTGATACAGAGGAGGAGCAGGATCTATTCTCAATCATCCCAGAGTGCAGGATTCGTAACAATGGGCTCAAGCTACAGGAAGCCAGATTTAGGCTGAATATCAGGAAAAACGTTTTAACTGTTAGAGCAGTATGACAATGGAACTAATTACTTTGGGAGGTAGGGAGAGCTCCAAGGCTGAAGACATTCAAGAGAAAATTGGGCAACCATCTGTCAGATCTGCTTTTATTTCTATTCCTGCACTGGACCTGAAGGTCTTATAGGCCCCTTCCCACTCAATTATTGTATAATTCTATGACATTTGGAGGGCCAAAGGCTCTTGTACTTCAGGTATTATTAAAGTACAAAGGCGAAATATCATTTTCTCTCTCCGTTTTCCATCTCTATAAAATTGGCTCCAAGATGGCATCTGTGTCATAATGCATGTAGGTTTCCAAAAGCAGCTTTACCAGGAACAGTTCTGAACACAGATGGGTGTATTCATGTCTGGCCAAGGCCTTACCAAAAGCCTGTATGCCCCAATGCATGAAAAAGCAAAAAGTGCATAAACAGGGTCTTTGCATTTTCTCTGCTGTAAGCAAATAATTCAGCACTGTCATGTTACTTTCTGTTCCAGTCATGGGCATGCCTGATGCTGGGGGGACACAAAAGACAAAGCACATGACAATCTGGGCTAAGAGCCAGATGGCTAAGCAATGTATTCTACATTACATCATGAGTTATGCTTACTTGAAAAAAAGCATATCTTTATACTTTTCCAATTGGTCTTTTATTTGTTTATTTTTTGCATAAAAGCCTGCCTGTAAGTTATAATTTTGGACAGTCCAGCTCTGTGAACTGCTCTGTAGAGTAAATGACTACTTGACTGCTGCAGGATGGATAGCCCCCATGCCACATTTTAAAAAAGGCAATAAAACACAGGACTATCCGTTCAGCAGAAATTCCCTGCAGATATTTCGCCTCTTTTCTTCTTAAATAAAAAAAAGACCCAATCTCAAGGTTTATTATTTATATATTTATCTGAAGTATTTTAAACCTGCTTTTCAACTTAAAATTCTCCCCAAATAGCCTACAGACCAATTTTAAAAGCTAAGAGAGCCCCATCCCCTCAGACTTAGGAACTGAAGGATACAAGCAATACAAAAGGAAAAAAGGTGGGGATGGGAGAGGATTACAAGCTAATGCTGGTAATGAATGTTAGAAAGTTCTTACAACAACAGCTGAGATGGAAACAGTTCAGAGGGAGGAGAAGCTGAAGCCCTCTAGTCCACACACAATGTTTTTACTCCATTGCTTTTCAGTTGTAGTAGAGTCCACAACCTCCTGCATGAAACTCTTTTTTCTTTCAGTAGATGGACAGGGGAGCTACCTTGTTCCCCATCTTTTCCTCCATTGCAGTTTGATGGAACAATTGTTATGGGGTGACACTTCAAGGTGGTAGGAATTAGATGGAGCTCTTTTGAAGAAGGAGACAAACATGTTCTCCTGTGCAGCATAATAACACATACATCTGGCCTGTATCCAAACATACAAGGCAGTTAAAAAGTTCTTGCCAGAGAAGATCACAGCACTATGTTGTTGTTTAGTCGTTAAGTCGTGTCCAACTCTTCGTGACCCCATGGACCAGCGCACGCCAGGCCCTCCTGTCTTCCACTGCCTCCCGGAGTTGGGTCAAATTCATGTTGGTAGCTTTGTTGACACTGTCCAACCATCTCGTCCTCTGTCGTCCCCTTCTCCTCTTGCCTTCACACTTTCCCAAATCAGGGTCTTTTCCAGGGAGTCTTCTCTTCTCATGAGATGGCCAAAGTATTGGAGCCTCAGCTTCAGGATCTGTCCTTCCAGTGAGCACTCAGGGTTGATTTCCTTCAGAACGGATAGGTTTGTTCTCCTTGCAGTCCAGGGGACTCTCAAGAGTCTCCTCCAGCACCACAATTCAAAAGCATCAATTCCTCAGCGGTCAGCCTTCTTTATGGTCCAGCTCTCACCAAACCATAGCTTTGACTATGCGGACCTTTGTCGGCAAGCTGATGTCTCTGCTTTTTAAGATGCTGTCTAGGTTTGTCATCGCTTTCCTCCCAAGAAGCAGGTGTCTTTTAATTTCGTGGCTGCTGTCCCCATCTGCAGTGATCATGGAGCCCAAGAAAGTAAAATCTTTCACTGCCTCCATATCTTCCCCTTCTATTTGCCAGGAGGTGATGGGACGGAAGACAATCATTCCCATTGCTCTCATGTCTGGAGAAGTGGACTTCTCCACAAAAGCTCACATTAAAATATAGCAATTAAGTCTTTAAGGTGTCACAACATTTTTGTCCTCTTTATATTTTATTTTTTTATTTTGCCTGACATGCCAGCACAGACTAACATGGCTACCTCTTCTAAAATTCCTATTGCTCTAACCGTAGGCGGGGGACTCATAGAACAGGAATGTCTATCCCTTGAAAACAGTCCATCAGAATTAAGATTGCTGCACACCTGAAGGAAATCAGCTTCCATGCCAGTGCGGCTGTAGATAGACACCATAACTCTTAAGGAGGCTGCAGGCATCACCGTACAGGTGAAGGGCAGTACAGCTGCACACACCTACACCCAAAATTCTTGATGCCTTTACATGGGGGGGGGGGTTCTTGTCCCACCACCAGGATTGCTAATTCTCCAAGTAAGATTCAGCTGCTGGTCTGCTCGGCTTCTGTAGGTGGGTCAGCCTCGCAGGTCGGCTTCTGAGAGAAACTCAGTAGCAAAGTGTCTTATTCAGACCCACTGGGGCAGCCTATAAACAACATAAATACATAAGTCCTCATATTTGAAACCAGGGATGGGCCTGCCAGATGTTTTGCATGGCCACTCTCATGGTCCCTTACCATTGGTTAGGCAATAGATTTTGGAAACTGAAGCTCAAAACATCTGGAGGGCCAATGTTGCTTCACCCCTGTTATTGAACCCAGAGGCCCTTGTCTTTCAGTTTGCCTACTACTAGCTGCACTCATTTGCCAGTTCCCATTCATCTCCTGACAGAGAGAGAAATTTTATTGAGCAGGAAAAAAATAAAACCACTGGTTGCAAAACACAAGAGAAGTACTTGTGTAACTATATCAGAATTATATTCACCTGTGAAGCTAAGTCAGCTCTTCTCCACCCGTGGAGTTGTTTTTCCAGATTCCCCCAGGCTTTTCTTGATAGATGTGCCTCGAGACAGAGAGGAACAAACTGAATGCTGCTTCAACAGCAGCTCCTTGTTTAAAATCACTTTCTCTTAAGCAGCCTCCTTTGTGGGGAAATTATGATAATCAAGCTGGTAGTTTTACTTTCATTTTAAGTATGAACATTATTAACCTTTTGAACACTGACTAACTTTTTAGTTACTGTCTCAAGGACTCCAAATTGAGTTAGTTATGCTATAGGTACCATTATTAAAAGAGACTCATTGCTTACTATTAGAAAGGATAAAAAAAATCATTAGTTTTATTTATTTATTTATTTTAATCAGAATCCTACAAGCCACAGGTTTGTGGTAGAAAACATAACTGCAGCTACATGGTCAAATACTGCGGGATTTGCTCTACGTATAAAACAGGGGAATTCAAAATTTCTATACTGACCACATGACACAAAGGTTGATCGAATGGTCCGGCCCTTTTTGCTCCTAAAGCACCTTTCCCCCCCCCTCTCCCACTGGGGGGCTTTACTTTTTCAAGCGAGAACAATTTGTGTGGGCTTTTTCCTATGTGGTTAGTTGTGACACATTCTTGTAAAGATGGAGTATGTGTCTGTAGGTGGTGTTTCAGTGATTCTTGTAAAGATGGAGTATGTGTCTGTAGGTGGTGTTTCAGTGATATAGAAAGTTGGGGTATGATGGTTAGGCCTGGGAGAAACCCCACCCTCCATATTCTTTCCTCTCCCCCAATCATCCTTCAATTTTTTAAAAAATTAAAATTTCTTACACATATAAGCTTAGCGCTAGATTACCCTATCACTTTATCAACGGGGTCATTGTTATCTTTATTTCCCATATTTTCACCACTGTCAGTTCTCCATCAGATTGGCAGAGATGGGACCAGAGGAAGGAAGGAAAGAAAGGGCTGAGATGTGACTCACATTGAATTCAATATGAATGATGAACTCCCAAATCAATCTGCAGCCCCTGTGTGAGCACTGATTGAGATTTCAAATGTAATACAGATTCTGAATCAAATCACAGCAAAGCTGAATTATAGCTTTCCAGTGTAGTTGCACCCTAAGTACTTAGACAATACATCCCTTTAGCTATGAAAATTACTAAAACAATTATAGTTACACCATGACTGCCACTTGTAGCCTTAGAGTTGTAATGTAATTTAGGCAGATCTCCAGTGCAGGAATAAACTGGCAGACCTGTGGATTCGGGCTGAAGTCATGTGGATTTTAGCCTGAATACAAAAGTTTCGTGTCAGTATGTGTATCTGCACACACCACCACTATCTGTCAAAAAAAGAAAAGTAAGTCACAGGTGGTGGGTGGGAGGGTGATTAGGGGGCAATTGGGCAGGCAATGGGGTGGAGATCGGGCTTGTGATGGGGCATTCAGCTGGCGGGGAGGATCGGACAGGTGATGGGGGACACTGGGCAGGCAATGAGGGGCAATTCGAAGGTGGGAGAGTGAATCAGGAGGGGGGCAACCAGGCATGTAATGAGGGTTATGTGGCTGGTGGGGGGCTATCATAGGGGCGATCAGGCTGGCAATGGGGGGTCCGGCTGACAGGGGGTTTCAATTGGGCAGGCAATGGGTGTGTGTGAAGCAGTTGGCAGGGGTGATCAAGTAAACCATAGGAGAGCAATCTGGCTGGGGGTGCAATCAGGCAGGCGATCAGGAAGAGGAGTAAGTTATTCCGTTGGCAGGTGGGCAATTGGGTGGGTGAGAAGGAGGGAAGCATGGTGCTTTAATTGTTTTAAAAATTCCTGCTATCTGGTATAGCACTGTATCAGGTAACAGGAATATTTTTAAAAAGAACAGCAGGGGGCATACATACATGTGGAAGCAATTCCAATTAATCAATTCCATATATGTCTCAAAATAAACGGACCTCCGTCAGAGAAGCAGGTGTCCTGTGTGTATGCTAAAATCTAAATTGGGTTGTTTTCAGCCCAACCTGATACAAAATAGGAATTTTTTTCAGTGGGATTGAGCCCTTAGTTGTGCCCTTCTAACTACAAAATAAATTACTTGCAAATGGTTCTTTGTAACTATTTACTTCTAACCTCTGCCATGTCCATGCAAAAAGAAATGTATGTTCCTAATTGTATCTCTTTTCCTCTGCTTCCACCCCAAGAGGTCACAACAGAATATTTATTTGGGGCCCTTGTAGATACATAAGATCACAGTTTATGGGCAAAGGAAAATGATCTCAAACCACTTGACAAAGGCCTATGAGTTTCCAATGTATTCAGAATTTTTAGATATCAATTTGGAGACAGGGGAGGCAGGAAGCTGAATAGGGAGATAAAAAAATCAAGAATAAGCCTGCTTGTGGTTATTATACCTTGTAACAAGTTACTAGGTTAGCACTATGTCAGATGAGTAATGCAGTGGTAATTCAGAAGTGGCCCTGTCTCATAAATTCAGTGCTATGTCACTGTGGATCGCTATAGGGAGAAAGGTGGCATAACACAAACAAACAAACAAACAAACATGCTGGAGTATGAGAGTCAGGAAGACATGTGCCATGAAGTTACAGAAGCAGGAGTTCTATAGAAACAGGAAGGACTAGGGTAAATCTCTTTACCACAGGGCTTTTTATTTTGCTCTGCAAAAAAGGAGTTCACTTTTAATGGATCTGCAGTTAAATTTTCTATCTGATCATCATTCCCTTGAACTGCTAAAGGAAATGGTAATCACATTTAAAAATCCCACAAGACAAGCATCAATTCGCATGACTGACTTGCTCAGCCCCAGAGAGCTTTCAGTCTGTGCCAGAGGAAAGTACTAAATCTGTTTACTTAAGTCCCGGTGTGTTCTGTGAAGAAATAGATACTACTAGGTAAATGTTTATTCAAAAGATACAAATTTCACAGTAGCATCTTAAAGGAATCCCTTGCTAAGCCATTCATCATCTTGCGCTTAAGGAAAGAGCAGTGAGATAGGAGTATACAGTACACGTAACTAGCCTCTTTTCCTCAATTCAGGTAGAATGTCAAAAGAAGACAAACATAATCTCTGTGGCTGTAATTCACTGATGATACCATGCAAAAGGTTGATGATGTCATCACCAGTGGCATTTATCTTTAATTAAAAGTTTCCTATTCCCCCCCCCCCCCGATTCTGAGACTCCCTAGGGACTCCCTTTCCAGCTGGGGAAGCTTTTAGGGGCCTTGGGATGGGAGGGGAACTGCTGGGACTGGGACAGTGGTGATTTTTAGACATTACAGGCTTCCTCCCCTGTCTCCTGAGGCCTCCAAAGTTTTCTCCAGGTCAAAAAGGAGACCTGGAGAAAGTTGGCATCTTGCAGGGGGGGGATAGGAAACTTTTAATTAAAGATAAAAGGCCATGACTAATGACACCATTAGCCTTATGCTCATGGAGCTGTGCCAGCAGGATTCCAGCCACTATTTGTAATGGTTATGCACTCTTACACTGTATAGCACATCAGAATGCAATTGCAATATTTGTTAAATTCTCTTCTGTCTATAGCTTTTAGTTTGGCTCTTAGAGTACATTTTAGGACTCTTCCAGATGACACATTTGTCCCCCTACATCAGTGGTTCCCAACCTTGGATCACCCAGGTGTTCTGGGGCAGCAACTCCCAGAAGCTTTCATTACTAGCTGTGCTGGCTGGGGTTTCTGGGAGTCGCAGCCAAAGAACACGAAGGTGTTAACGAAGGTTGGAAACCACTGCCCTAGATGTATCCAACTGCCACTGGTGACAGTGAATTTTTTCTCACCATTCAAGTGATACATGCCTTAAACTGGTATCAGCACTGACAAGAAGTGACAAAATGGCTTTCCATTTTGTCTTTGTTTTTCCCCCACCCCCAAACCATTTCCTATAGGTGAGTTTTGTTTGTTTGCCTTACTTTGTCCTGGGGCAATGTTCAGGAGGCAACAGATTCTCAGGTTGGAAGCTTCGAATTCACCAGTAATCTACTAAAACAACAACAGCTAAGAAAGAAAAATAAAATTAGAACCAATCCAGTGGAGCAGGTTATTTCTAAGGACTTATTGTGAAAAGAGAGTGGATTTCCAAAGTGGTTTAGCAGCAGATTGAGCTTCCACTGCAAAGGGCTCAGATCATAAACCTTCCTTTACATTTTAAAAGAGTTTTTTTTGAAACACAGCTGATTTTCAAAGTGGATTAGCAGTGGATTCCCACTGCAAAGGACTCAGACTGAAAGTTTCAGCACCAATTTAATTTTTTGAAAAAATCCAACAGAGAAGATTACTTTTAAAGGCCTCTTCCAGACTGCAACTATCTCCATCTAAGAAGCTAAGCTTGGCCCCAGCATCAGCCATGAGACTTTGGGACTTTACTAAAAGCATATAATTTTGGAACTACCCACGAAAACTTGGTGCACAGCCTGAGGAAGATGAATTATCATTGAAAGCTTGCTGTTTGATTTTTGTTTTGTTTTGTTTTTCAGTGGTCCAATTAAAGGTATCACCTGTTGCTGCATTTATATACCTTTAAAGTGTTTCTTCAAGCTTTTTGAAATTTTTTTAAAAGTTTCTTTAATACATGCAGATTTCTTAAAGAGAAGAGGGACTTTAGGAGTAAGTGTGACCAGAAACTCTGGTAAGATCTGTGCTCATTCTGCAACAAGCAGTGCAAAAGAATTTATGTTATATAAAAATTATATTTTTACAAACAGGAAGAGAAGTAGTTGTCGTATTTTCTGCATCCTGTACAGAAATGTCTTGGCTGCCGCTCTGAGAACTTAGTTATCATAACAGGGAATCTAAAGACCAAAATGATTGTCTATGGTCTAATTCACAATTATACAAAGTTTTAAACCAAGAAAAAACAACAGATGGAAGCTACTTGAACCATAAAAAAGAACTTTGTCTATGATACTGCACAGAGAATAATCAAATGAGCAGGAAGGCACTACCCAGCCCTTTGAGGATGCATTTTATAAGATATGGGCAGTAAAGTGCCCACTTTACTAGAGCTGGGTCAAGTGTCTGTTTACTCGAGCTGTAGACAATGAAGGAGTTAACAACTTAAATGAAAGGAAGTGGTATTTGTTACACTCTAACACTTGACAGAGGTCAGGTGCCTTTTTTCATGATGTGCCACACATCCCAAGGGAGCTTGGCTAATCAACCAAGGGTTGTTTTTCTTTTCGTGTTATATTCAGAAATGTAATGAAATTTACCTTAGGGGTTGAAAATGATAATGAGATTGGGGCCAATGCACTCATCAAGCGACCAACACGGAGAGCAGGAAGGTAGCACTGGCGAGTGATGGAGCACTCTTTGAATGGCACAAGATCTAGGAGAAGGATCAGAACTTACCAACAATCAATTCCACAGTTGATCCTTTCTCACACAGGGAAATGTTACAAAGTGCAGTTGATCGTTTATCAACCAGAGTCTCACCCAGACTCCCCTGCAGTGGCTCCTCTCTACCAACACTTCTAAAGGTAGTGAGTGACACGTACTGTTCGGAAGCGGGTTTCAGCTGCTGAGGAGTCTCAGTTTGCCAATGAAGAGCCTTAACTGGAGGATGCTGTTGCAGATAAAGTCTACAAAATCATTGACTAGTAGTGAGCCCAATACTATGTGTAATGGTTCTGGTATAGCTGGATCTGTTAAAGTGAAAGCAGCCTCTACAGAGATACTGTGCACTCTGCAGGCAGGCCCATTATTAAATAAATGCAAGGTAGCAGTGCAGAACAAACCACTGAAGCAGTGTCTCTTGAGAAACCACAATCCACCTCCTTAAATACTTTCTCTCGGAGGGGAACTCTCCAGTAGAAATTCTTTGAGCCAATGTTGGCACTAATCCACAAGGGGGATCTCACCCAATGAGAGAGGAGCAGTCGAACGGCGACAACTGGTGCTACCCAAGGATCATTTTCTGCAGACGTTCCCTTCTGCGATTATACAAGTGCCCTGCAGGTGCTTGAAGTCAGGGATACTGAAGAACAAACCAAAGAAAAAACCAACGTGCAAAATAGAGTGGATATAGGAGGAAAGGAAGGGAGAATAAATAAGCAAGGGTATCTCGCTTCTTTTATTAGTATCTAGTGAAAGATATTCCCTGATGTTTTTGCTCTGGTGAGCAGAAAGGAAATGAAGGGGAGGGTGATGAGCTTGCATTCAATAGTATGAGATCAGTGGTGGGAGTGAAGTGTTGCCCAGAGTCTGGGAAAGTTACTCTTTTGAATTGTAGCTCCCAGAATCTCCCAACCAGCATGGCCACTGCCTGTAAGATTCTGGGCATTCCCGCCCACAGAAGTAACTTGTCTGAACTCTAGTATGCCAAAACTTTAACCTATCCTATAAAAGCATCTTAAAATAGGTTCTCTGCGAACACAAAGCCCATTTGCAGAACTGCAAAGAGACTATGAAGAATATTATGTACCATTAGTTACTCACAGAAAACAGGATCTCGTATTTTGGAGTAGGGCCTTGCCTCAGGAAAGTGAGAAAGACTCTTCATAATTTATTTATTAACCCAATTTTAAGTTGGACCAAGCGCATCATATGGTTATGCAGGAATATTTAGAATCAGTGGGAAGTTCTGCTTAATGGTGGTGGTGGTGGTGGTGGTGGTTGCATGCCATCAAGTCAATCCCAACTTTTGGCAACCCTCTCCAGGGTTTTCCAGACATATTCAGAAGTGGTTTGCCATTGCCTTCTTCTGGGGGCATCCTAAGACTGTGCAGCTGACCCAAGGCTACACAGGTTGGCTGTACTCACAAGAGGCACAGTGGGGGATTGAACTCCCAACCTCCAGCTCCACAACCAGATATCTAACTCACTGAGCTGTCCAGTCAGCTGCTAATTGTGATAACTGCTCAGGTAAAAACCATGTTCTACATGGCAAGAAAAATCTTTGTAATTATCTGTCTCAGTGCATGCATTTAATCTCAGGTATTATTTGAATGGGAAGTGGAAGTGAAGAACAGATTTAAGGAACTAGATTTGGTGGACAGAGTGCCTGAAGAACTATGGATGGAGGCTCGTAACATTGTACAGGAGGCAGCAACAAAAACCATCCCAAAGAAAAGGAAATGCAAGAAAGCAAAGTGGGTGTCCAATGGGGCCTTACAAATAGCAGAGAAGAGAAGGGAAACAAAATGCAAGGGAGATAGGGAAAGTTACAGAAAATGGAATGCTGACTTCCAAAGAATAGCAAGGAGAGACAAGAGGGCCTTCTTAAATGAACACTGCAAAGATATACAGGAAAATAATAGAAAGGGAAAAAACAGAGATCTGTTCAAGAAAATTGGAGATATTAAAGGAACATTTTGTGCAAAGATGGACATGATAAAGGACAAAAATGGTAGGGACCTCACAGAAGCAGAAGACATCAAGAAGAGGTGGCAAGAATACACAGAGGAATTATACCAGAAAGATTTGGATGTCCCGGACAACCCAGATAGTGTGGTTGCTGACCTTGAGCCAGACATCCTGGAGAGTGAAGTCAAGTGGGCCTTAGAAAGCATGGCTAACAACAAGGCCAGTGGAGGTGATGACATTCCAGTTGAACTATTTAAAATCTTAAAAGATGATGCTCTTAAGGTGCTACACTCAATATGCCAGCAAGTTTGGAAAACTCAGCAGTGGCCAGAGGATTGGAAAAGATCAGTCTACATCCCAATCCCAAAAAAGGGCAGTGCCAAAGAATGCTCCACCTACCGTACAATTGCACTAAGTTCACATGCTAGCAAGGTCATGCTCAAAATCCTACAAGGTACGCTTCAGCAGTATGTGGACCGAGAACTCTCAGAAGCACAAGCTGGATTTCGAAGGGGCAGAGGAACTAGAGACCAAATTGCTAACATGCGCTGAATTATGGAGAAAGCCAGAGAGTTCCGGAAAAACATCTACTTCTGCTTCATTGACTATGCAAATGCCTTTGACTGTGTGGACCACAGCAAACTATGGCAAGTCCTTAAAGAAATTGGAGTGCCTGACCACCTTATCTATCTCCTGAGAAATCTATATGTGGGACAGAAAGCAACAGTTAGAACTGGATATGGAACAACTGATTGGTTCAAAATTGGGAAAGGAGTACGACAAGGCTGTATATTGTCTCCCTGCTTATTTAACTTATATGCAGAATACATCATGCGAAAGGCTGGACAGCATGAATCCCAAGCCGGAATTAAGATTGCCGGAAGAAATGTCAACAACCTCAGATATGCAGATGATACCACTCTGATGGCAGAAAGTGAGGAGGAATTAAAGAACCTCTTAATGAGGGTGAAAGAGGAGAGCGCCAAAAATGGTCTGAAGCTCAACATCCAAAAAACTAAGATCATGGCCACTGGTCCCATCACCTCCTGGCAAATAGAAGGGGAAGATATGGAGGCAGTGACAGATTTTACTTTCTTGGGCTCCATGATCACTGCAGATGGGGACAGCAGCCACGAAATTAAAAGACGCCTGCTTCTTGGGAGGAAAGCGATGACAAACCTACACAGCATCTTAAAAAGCAGAGACATCACCTTGCCGACAAAGGTCCGCATAGTCAAAGCTATGGTTTTTCCTGTAGCGATGTATGGAAGTGAGAGCTGGACCATAAAGAAGGCTGACCGCCGAAGAATTGATGCTTTTGAATTGTGGTGCTGGAGGAGACTCTTGAGAGTCCCCTGGACTGCAAGGAGAACAAACCTATCCATTCTGAAGGAAATCAACCCCGAGTGCTCACTGGAAGGACAGATCCTGAAGTTGAGGCTCCAATACTTTGGCCATCTCATGAGAAGACTCCCTGGAAAAGACCCTGATGTTGGGAAAGTGTGAAGGCAAGAGGAGAAGGGGACGACAGAGGATGAGATGGTTGGACAGTGTCACCGAAGCTACCAACATGAATTTGACCCAACTCCAGGAGGCAGTGGAAGACAGGAGGGCCTGGCGTGCTCTGGTCCATGGGGTCACGAAGAGTCGGACACGACTTAACGACTAAACAACAACAAAAGTAGTCGAATTGCAAGTTACTTTGGCAGAGCAAGTCATGGTTGGACTAAGCCTATTAGAATCAATGGAATTGATGGAGGAGTTGACTCATTAAATGGGCCTACTCTAGTCTGACTTACTATGCTGAGCAACAGGATTTTGGCCAATGTGTAATTATTACTTTGCACTTTAGCCAGACATTTAAAAATAAAAATGATATGTTCCACAACCTCATGGTTTTCACACTGGTTGGTCGGGAACAGATCCTCTTAATTACCATTGTTTTGCCATTTCAGAACTTCAGCTCCAGGATGGTTTTCATATCTGCTGTTCTGGAAACCTCCTTCCCTCAGAGGTTCACCATGGATATTTCAGAGGAACAACATTGGGCTTCATTTCATTGGGCTTCATTTGAATGGCTGGGGTTCAATTATGGAGTCTGAGTGTGGTATTGGTTTTCCAGTATGTATTGCCACTGGTCCTCTGTCTGTAGTTTTTTAAATTGGCTATTTGTGCATTTTTATGTGAGTAGACCAGGCTGTCTGTTTAAGAAAGATGTAAATATTAGCAATAAAACAAAGAAAAAAGGGCAAAAGTAGGTCACTTCCCTCTAGTTTTTTCAGTGTTGTTATATCAATGAAAGCTTGGAGGTGATGCCTGACCAGGCTTGGTAAGGGGATGGAGACATGTGTCAAAGACAGTGTGAATTTTAAAGATAATGAAACAACAACAACAACAAAAGAATAGTGTGGATTGCCTAAAGCATCTTTGAATTTGATTTTTGCTCCCTCTGGGGACCTTATGCTGGATTTGTGTCCCTGCAGTCTGTTGAATTCCCTGTGCCTGCCCTGTGCCCTGATTCTATGCACACAATCAAAGCAAAAAATAGCTGAAATCCTATTATTCCCACCAACATAACACAGAAGTAGTGCAAAGTGTCTCTTTGGAGTAAAATGAGCCAGGAAGAAAGTCTCAGATATCTTTGGCACCCAAAACTGTAGAGCTCCAGGTGTACAGTTTTTAAAGCCCCCAAATAAAATACAAATATATAATATCACCACATGGATTCACCCTTCCTGTGCCTTCCTGCATAAACGTATGGAAATTATGCTACCTAAACCAAGGGAGTCATGGGGATAACATCAACTGCACTCTCCAGCTCTCCCTCTTTCTCTCTCATCTGAGATTTTGAATCATTTCCCCTTCATAAGATTTCCCCACCCACTGACCTGAACCAAATAGTCCATAGGGATTGCAGGAATATAATTGTTGTTGATGGTGTACATCTGCTTTGTCTCTGAATGAACAGCAACGAAAGAAGGTGAGCCAACTTGGTTTCTTGTTAATCTTCAAACTGGAAACACACATGAAAAAAGGTAAGGGGTTGGCTGGAGAACTGTAACTTCTCCAACATCATTACAGTCATGTTTGATCTTCCTTTAATTAAGTGGGTCAAATTGTTGAGCATGCCCGTCTTCTGATTCAGCCATTAGCTTCCCCAACAGCTTTTTGCTGTTTACATGTACTGGAAACTAGCTTGGTTTCAGTTGTAACTTATGACCAGTTCTGGTAATGTGAAAGTGGCTAAGAAAATGGGAAAACAATTAGTTGTTGACATCGTTTGTGTCAAGCTATTGTGTCAGTTGGGAAATGCCTTCTTTGCAGGATCCATGGATTTCCTATTTTAGGCAAACCCCAAGCATGTCTCAATTCTTACCCAAAATGTAACTGAATCTGGAAGTCAGGAGATGGGAAGAATTCTTTCTTCTCATCATATCTCGGTTTCCAGTGGGCTTTTGGCTGGAGGAAGAAAGTGGACTTCCAATGCTCCCAAGGACCTGATCTGCTTCCCATTTCTGGTCCAGCTCTGTTTTTATTTGCATAGGGCACTTCCAGCCAAGGAGACGGTTGCTGTGCTGTCACACTATCTCATTCAGGGAATTTTAACAGGAAGTCCAGATTAGCATGTTTTTAAAACATTCAGCCATTTTGTGTGTCCCAACCACCTCTCCCATCTTTCCATGTATCAAGAAAAAAACATTAATGGAAAAAGAAGGAAGAGCTGCACGATGAGTATTAGCGGGAAGATCCCTCCATCTATAAGAATCTTAACATCTGATAACAGCAACTAAATGATAAAAGTATTACACAGTTTGCCATGAATATACATAATGAATTGCATCCAGACTTAGTCACACCCATTGTTAAAATCAGTAGGGTTTACAATTAGTCATGACTACAAATATGAGGGGCTGGGAAATCACTGGGAAAGACGATTATCCCCCATCCCACCAAATTGGGGAAGAAGGTCTCCCCACCACATTTATCCCTCAACTTGGTATGGTCCTCAATATAAGAACACACAGTACATATCACAGGTATACCAAGGTCCATATTGAAGCCAACAGGAAAAGAGGTTTTATAAATTTGTGGAAGTTTTCAATGCAGGAGACTGAAATGCTATTTTGCTAAAGAAATGAAGCCATATATTTGAGATTAAATGTAAACATTCTTTGGGGGAATATTTGCACAATTAATTGAAAATCAACAATGATCTGAATTACACCTGGAGGATGAATAAGTTTCATTTGACCTAAGGTATCATGAACTAAAATCCATTTCGTTAGCTCCCCTAGGATTATTTAAATATGTAGCCTTAATGATTTTGAGGAGAATTTATAGGTATCACATTCTTTCTCTATGTACACCAATTTCAAAGTAATTTATATATAATTCATAATTATAAATGATAAAAGTCGTATAGAAATACATGAAATAATTAACAATTGTCAAGACATCATTTTCTAAAATGTAAATTGTTACTCTCCACTTCTCATTATAGTGAAAAGTTTTGGGGACTAGACTACAGGATTTAAATTCCTTCAGATGAGAGATTCTGGCAAGTAATGGTGTCTTTATACGCTATAATAAAATTATTTGTTATTTATTGGCCAGAATCCTTTTGAGTTTCTATGCCAGTGCAACACAATTGACATAAATCTCATTGGCCACTCTTGCCACAAGTTATGAAGTTAAGGTAGGCATCTGCTGTTGCGTGCTGAGTCACACGGGCTCAGTGCTTAACACCAAATGCCTATGCTGACTTCTTAGTGTGTAGGAATTTGCCAATGAGATTTATGGCAACATTTTTTTGTTACAAGCAACAGTGAATGGATTAGTGCATATTTTGTAGCATCCAGTTTAGGTTTTTTATTATTACTGTCATTGTTCTTTTATTTTATGTTTTTAAAATCATATCTCTGTAATGTTCATTGTGTTTGTAACACTCAGTACTATACAGTACTATACTAGCCCCAGATAAACCAAAGAGTGGTACACTCCCTTGTCATTTTTTTTAAATCCTTTTTTTAAAAAAATCATTTTTAAAAATCCTTCCAGAGGAATTATTCTGGTGGGTGCAAATCTGCATAACAGAGTCTTAACATAAACTGCATATACATAGTGTATACTAGTACAACATACTGTCTGAAATCCTGTTGGTGGCTGTGGCAATTTTTTGACTCTAAAGATTGCCTCTCCATCCTGATGCCCCTGACAGCTTCTTCAGGAGGAAGAGGATCCCTAGGGAGCCTCAAAACTTAAAAGGGGGAGAACTATAAACTTTTAATTACTGAAAAAAGGCTGCAGCTGATAATGTCATAAATATTGCACACATGGAGCTATGCCAACAGGATTTCAGCTCCTGTGTCCACCTGTGTACATTAAAACAATAAATAAATAAGAGGATTCAGGGAGACCCCACCCCTTGCCCACTTTACAGACAACCATCTCTTGTGGGAGGTTCTTCATTGCCACAACTTGTAAATTAGCAGGCTTTAGTTTGGTTACTAGTCGTCAGGAGATCAGCGTGGTTTTCATTTGCACAGTGGTTGTGGAGATATGGTACCATTGAAGGATTACATCTTTGGAGGGAAAACATGTTATCACCTTGTGATTGAAAAGCCAGCACCTCATCTAGGTAGGTCCCCATTTCAGGTGGTGAGCTCTCAGTTGCTAAGTCAAAAACTCTGGCAGCCGCTCAAGAGCTTGGTGATAATTCAGTCTTTTCACACACCTGCGTCTCCTTTTGACTTTGGACAGAGCTAGACTCCTGCTGCTGAAAAGTTTTAAAATGATTGATGACATCAAAAGTTAGTACCCTACTCAAGGAGCACACATTGTTTTCTCAATCTCTCATTCTGCTTCGTTTTCATTTGTAGGCAATTATCTCTCATTCCATCTAAATTCTGAAATCTTCTGAAATACAGTTGCTGTGTTACCAGAGCTTTAAAAAGATAAAATCTGACCACAGCAGATCAAGCAGCTATACTTTATTTCCTTTCATAATTATCCAAGCTAGAGATAATTTTCAGGACAATGAGTAGAGAAAAAAACACAAAGGGCAGACTCTCTCCACTGTTTGGAAGTCAAGCAGCAGAAAAACAGTCCAGTGGTGAATATAGATGTGTACTTTGGATTGCCTGTTACTAAACACGTTTATGCAGAGGTAAATCTGATTCAAAATGTTTGACTCAAATACATGCGCATGAGATTGCTTAGTACACCTTAAACATGCCTTAAAGTTCCTTGGTTTTCAATTCATCATGCTACTTTCTGTTGAATTTGAAGGAAGAACAGAAGTAATTTCACAAGAAGGAGACATCCAGGAAGTTGCTCTGGGGAAACTTAATGCACACAATGTGAACTGTTTACTGGCAACATCAGACAGAAACTGACAGAAAAGATCTTGACTATGCAAAATTATACTTCCCTTGAAATAACTGTTTTGATTCTGCTACCTAACAAGAAGAATGAAGCAGAAAATGCAATTGGCTAATTAGTTCAACTCCATGCATGAAATTCAGCCCATATGGACTATACCTCCTCCTTTTTCTTTAAGTTTAAGTTTGTTTATCAAAACATACCTGACTTTCAGAATAAAATACATTCAAGAGAGCTTACAATAAATAAAAGTGTGTGTCTGTGTGTGTGTTCTGTGCCATCAAGTTCCACACCCCCAGTAAGTTGCCAAGGCTGGGTGGGGTGGGGTTGGAACCCTGTTCTCCAGAGTCCTAGTCTGTCAATAAATCTACTACACCACACTGAGAATCCCAAATAAACAAATGGCCCTTATTAAAACACAATTAAACACAAAATAAAGCAGAATCAGAACTCATATTTTCAGAGGCATTCTCTCTCTATCCATCCCAGCAATCCTGCTGAACTTCACTGGTGGGAAGAATTGAAGTCTTCCTCTTTCAAAACAATCTGCACCAGCCTCTGAATTGTGTGACAAGGCAAAATGAGGTGAAAACTGTCTTTCTCTATTGCAGCAACACTGCTAAAACTTTCCTGTTACTACCAGTGCCTCTCCCGCACCAACATTGCTAGTTACAACTCTGTACATCCCATCTATCTTCACCCATTACCTGTTCGTCCTCATGAAGCTCAAAATGGCTCTCAAGCATTGGTTCAGAATTGTCATGGCCTCCCCATGGAAAGCATGGCTATATTTTGAACGCCTCTTATTCGCTCATTTCCATACAGGTTTATGCAACATGTGTCCCAGTCTGTCTGCCACCACTGAAAGATTAAAATAGAATTTGGACCTTCCTGACTTCATTCTAACAGTCAGTCCTTTCCATCTAATTAAGCAGACAGATTTCATAGCAGCTCACATGAATAGGATCAGGTTCTTGTAACCTTACACATGCTTATTTAGAAATAAAATTAGTTTTGAGGAAGCAAGTTTCAAATTGAATCAGAATGATTCCTTTATGAGGCACATAAAGACTGTGTTGCTAGAGGGTAGATACAGTCCTTAGTGATTGGTTGCTTGCATTCAACAAGGGGCAGGATCTATTCTCAGTCATTCCGGAGTGCAGGACACTTAATAATGGGCTCAAGCTACAGGAAACCAGATTTAGGCTGAATATCGGGAAAAATGTCTTAACTGTTAAGATCCGTATGACAATGGAACCAATTACCTCAGGAGGTGGTGAGCACTCTTAATGCTGGAGGCATTTAAGTGAAAATTGGACAACCACCTGTCAGATCTGCTTTGATCTGGATTCCTGCACTGACCAGGGGGGTTGGACTTGATGGCCTTATAGATCTCTTCCAACTCAATTATTGTATGATTCTGTGATTCATCATGCACAGATCTACTTGGGAATGTCCTATTTTTTCATGGACTCAGAGGTACCATCCTGTCCCTTAGCATGACAGGTAGAAATCAAGGCAGGAAGACATGACAACAGGAAAGGATGCACTATGCCTAACCAGAACCAAGCTAATAATCATTGGGTCATAGATTTATTTGATACAAAGTACAGCAGAGGGAAACTCGATACGTTTTACATCTGTTCCAGTAACAGTTATAAATAAGAAGCAGTGTACATACTGACTAAACCAGCACCGTGCATGCATTTCAGCTGTCTAGTAAACACGCTTGCACGGTGCAGGATTCCAGAAAGAAATACTGCCACCTGGTGTCCAGTAACTCCCATGCCATCAATAAATCCCTTGAAGCAAGCCATTTCTTGCTGTATTGGAGGGGCGAAGAACATTTTAATCTATTCAAGAATGTCTTCTTGCAGGATTAATTTGACAGGAGGCACATTCATTCATTTATTCATTTATTTTATTTGTATACTGCCCATCTAGCCAGGCTACTCTGGGTGGTTCACAACACAGTCAAACAGAAAACATAAGTACAAGTATAAATTAAATTCCACATTTTAAAAAATCATAAAACATAAGAACAGTTAAGCTATAACATATTAAAACATTAGATATTTAAATATTTAAAATGGTGATATGGTTATCTTAAAGCTGATAATTTCAACAGGTTTCCATTAATGGAAATGCCTGTCCAGTTTTTTGAAGTTTTTAAAATGTTAATAGCGAGGGGGCCAGGTGGATGTCCAGAGATAGTTGATTCCATAATTTGAGTGTGACCACAGAGAAGGTCCAGCTCCTAGTCCTCTCCCTCCAGGCCTCTCTTCGGGTCAGCACCCTCAGATGACCAGCCTGGGATGAACGTGTAGGACACAGGCAACCTAATGATTGTTAGAGGCAAAAGTGGGTGGGACCATAATTTCTGACGAGCAGGGCCTCACCTAACAGTGGATGCATAAGTGCCATGGACTGTATGTATTTTTAAAAATTACACACCATTCTTTATATTAAAATATTTATACCCTTCTTCCCACACAATGAAAGACACCTCATCTGAGCTTTTTGTCTGGGGGCCATCCCACCACCCCTCTTTCTTTCTTTTCATGGATAATAGATGTTTTTCCATTTTTGTACATTTGTTACAACCATAGTTCCTTGGTTAGGAAAGGAAAAACATTAGCACACAGGGAATCTTTCCTTGTGTGCATGGCTTCTTTGCCAATAAACTCTGAATTCAGTGTAAAGGAACTTGTAAAGTCTGGTGTCATGTATTATCAAGTTGTAACCAACTTATAATGACTCTAATAATGTTTTCAAGGTATATGAGATATTTAAGAAGAGCATTTACTTGTCACACATTGCCATGAGTTTCTATGACCAAATAGGAATTTAAACCCATGTCTCCTGAGTAGAGATCATGTAATGAACCACAAAGCAAAAACCCTCACAAATCTGGCCATTTTGTGGTTAATTTCAGGGCACTTCAGGGAACCACGCCTGCCCAGAATGAAATGCAATGCTGAACTATTATCAGCATTGGAGAGTCCTACACTTTGTGGTTCATATGATTTGGGACTTCTAAGAACAATGTAACAGCTCCCGAGCAAGTTAAAGATGCCAGACTCACAGCAAGTCTTCAGCTGACCCTCCTCACCATCCCTTCCAATTTTGGTGAAGACTGGATATGAGATATCTGAGTTATACACCCCCCCCCCAAAGCAGGTCCCGCTGGCTGGTTAAAGAGCACTTTTCTTGGGATCTCTAATTCGTGCAGGGATCCTACCACTCCCAGAAGTCCTGTATTGCTCAAACCACAAAACGGATAATTTTGTCTTAAAGTTTGTGGTTCGTGAATAGCGATGGACCACAAACCATCATGAACCGCCATTTTTCTGATTCGTGCCCATCTCTGCTCCTGAGTCATAGTCTCTCTCTCTATTCACTACATCACACTGGGTACTTTTAAAGCAAGATATATGTGTTATGTACTGTCAAGTCATATCTGACTTTATTTATTAATTTGAAAAATTTATAGATAGTGCTATACCATTAAATGTCAGGGTGGGTTATAGAGCTATATAAACCATTTAAAAACATAGTTTTAAAAAACAATTGGCCAAGATCCTCAACTCCCAAAGGCTCTAATAAATAAGTATATTTTGACTTGGTAACAAAGTGATGACAATGTTGGCGCCAATCAGACTTCCAAGGGGAAGGCATCCCACAGTGTGGTGCTACAGTGGAGAAAGCCCTCTCACATGGTTTCATATAATCAACAGTTCTCAATGGCAGGACATGGAGGAGGGCCTCCCTAGCAGGTCTTAGGAATTCACCAGGTTTATATATGATTTGACATATAAAGCCCTAAACGGCTTGGGCCCTGGATACCTGAAGGACCGCCTCCTTCCATATGAGCCTACCCGGCAGTTAAGATCTAGCCAGGGGGCCCTTTTGAAAGAGCCGTCCCTCAAGGAGGTAAGAGGGATGGCTTGTAGAGAAAGGGCCTTTTCGGCAGCTGCCCCCAGACTATGGAATGCCCTCCTGACTGAGATTCGTCTGGCGCCGACGCTGATGACATTTTGGTGCCAGGTCAAAACCTTCCTGTTCCAGAAGGCTTTTAATTGAAATAATATCAACTGTGGGTCCTGATGGCAATTTTTAGAGTATCTATTTTAATTGTATTTTAATTGTTTTATCTTTTTATTGTATTTTTATTGTATTTTAATTGTTGTAAGCCGCTGTGAGACTCCAGGCGAGAGGGTAGAAGCTCTCGCCGGAGTGTCGTCCTCCCTCAGGAAAGAACAGGAGGTGCAGACAGATCCACCTACGCCACCCGTCGAGACTGTACAGCGGGGAGTGGATACCCGGGAATTAGAAAGGAAACTGGCAAAGGTGTCAGTAGCCAACCAGACCGGGGTAGATTTGGCGGGAAAAGAGAAAGGGGGAAGGTCCCTGGTGGAGGCGGGAATAGGGGATATAAAAAGACCGGAGGATACAATACCGGGGGGTTGGGAGATGATATGGGTAGAGGACCCATGGACTGGTCGGTGTGAGAGAGTACGAGTCCCTAGAGAAGAGGCGGATTATCGGAGGAGAAGGGGTCTACCTCCAAGGCCGTCCTACTGGGGTGAGTCGGAAGCCCGGGAGTGGCGCAGACGACTCCGGGAAGAAAAGGAGGCGGTAGAAAGAGAGGAAAGAGAACGCCGATTATGGCGTCTGGAGGAGGTCCAGAGGAGGGGATACCTAATGGACCGTGGATTCCTTTCCGAGGAGAGGAGAATCTCCGGGGAGCAGAAGGGGGAGATGAAGAGACCACCCCGTTACTAGACCCGGAGACGGAAACAGTGGACATAGAGGACAGTAACCCATTTTTGAAGGGTCCTTGGGACAATTTGGATTATAACCCCTTTGATAAGGATGTGTGGATGCCCTCGTGGGACCCGTTGGCCGTGAGAGAAGGAAGAGACGTTGATGTTGAAGAAAGGGACCTGTTGTCCCGGGTTCAAATAAAGCATAGTTTTGATTTTCTACAAAATACGAATCCTGAGTCTTTATTAAAACCGGAGGAGGCCATACCCATACCCTCACAATTTGGCGCCCAACGGGGAGGGCCTCCGCAGGTGGACAATGCAACGACGACTTGGATTCGCCGCATAACAGAAGGGCAAGAAACGCTTATTCGACAACTGGCGGAACAACAAAAATTAATAATAGAACAACTACAACATACCAAGCTCAACTCAAACACCAACCTAGACAACGGCGGACCTAAGTACCCAGTGGCGAATCGCCCCCCCCCATCAAACTACAGAAGATGGGCCCACAAGACGACCCAGCGGCATTCCTGAACACGTTCGAGAGGGTCGCAATGTCGGCCCAATGGCCAACAGACCAGTGGGCTTTGATCATCACTCCATACCTGACGGGTTTGCCACAAGAAATAGTGGACACGTTGGACCCGGAGGAAGCGGCCAGTTATCAGGCGGTTAAAACCGCTATCCTGAATACATTGAACCTAAATGAGGAAGCATACAGGCGGCGTTTTAGAGATCTCCGGATGAAGCCGGGGTTACACCCCAGGACATTAGCACAAAAAATGAAGGTCAACGCAACACGATGGATTAAGCCGAAGGGCAAAACAGTGGAACAGATAATGGACACAATTATAATGGAGCAGTTGATATCCACGTTAAACTCTGGACCCAGGAATTGGGTAATGAAACACAAACCCGCCAATCTAGAGGGCGCTGTGGTTTTGTTAGAGGATTATATGGAAGCAGACGAGATGTGGCAAGGCAAGTCCACATCACAGACAGAACGTTCGAGAAGCAGAGAGAAGATGGCGGAGACTCCAGCTCACGCAGCAGCTCGAAGCCCGATGATACAAGGGTACAAAAGGACCCGTCCAGACCGGGTGGATTTCGTCAATCCGTCAGGAACCAGAGTGCCTAGGCCGTTGATAACATCGGACCCAGCCCCAAACAAACAAACAACGACATGGCATACGAACAAGGAAAAGATGACGGCGTGCTTCGGGTGTGGCCAGTACGGACATGTAAAAAAATATTGCCCAGCCGAAGAATGCGCTTGGACCGACATCTACGCTTTTACAGCCAAGGTGGGTGACGACGACCACCCCGGGTGGGCGGTGAAAGCCAAAGTTAATGGACAATGGAAGAGAGCCCTCATAGACACGGGGTGTAGCAAAACCCTAGTGAAAAAACTACAAGGGACACGCCTGCCCGAGCGCATGATTATCAAATGTGTGCATGGCGATGCAAAAGAATATGAAACGGCCCAGGCAGAAATAGAAATAGGAAATCAAACAAGGACTATAGAAGTAGGAATAGTACCGGGCCTAGGAAGGGACATGCTCCTGGGAAGAGACTGGCCGGGAGTGGAAGAGCTAACCCATACAATAGCAGAAGTATGCAATGGGGAGGTAGAGGACTTTATATACGAATCAGAAATAACAAATTTATCTAGAGACCAAGTGAGAAATTGGCAGCAAGACGATATGGGGCTGGAAGAATGCCGCTTGCAGGCGGTTCCGGAGGGAACCACTGAGGAAGGAAACACAAGCTTCGAGGTCAGACAGGGGCTGTTGTATCGAGTGCATAAAGATGGCCTAAAGGAAGAAACGCAGCTGGTGGTCCCTAACAAACTGCGAGGCTGGGTGATGCACTTCGCCCACACCATTCCATTAGCAGGACACCTAGCTACGCAAAAGACTTTGGCTAGGATTCGACAGAGGTTCTTCTGGCCAGGGATGGCGAAGGAAATAGAAGAATTTTGCCGTTCCTGCCCCGAATGTCAGTTGACTCAGCCAAAACCGGGACCAGGGGGAGAAATGGTTCCTATGCCCCTGGTCGATCGCCCCTTTGATCGAATAGCCATGGACATAGTAGGACCCCTAGCCAAATCAACAGGGGGTCACCAATACGTCCTAGTGGTCATCGACTATGCCACTAGATATCCAGAGACAATACCCTTAAGAACAACTTCAGCGAAAGTATTGGCTAAAGAACTGTTGGGTATATTTGCAAGGGTAGGGTTCCCAAAAGAGGTCCTAACAGACCAAGGATCTAACTTCATGAGTTTGACTTTCAAGCAAATGTGGGAGATGCTAGGAGTGAAACCCCTTAAGACATCCATTTATCATCCCCAGACAAACGGGCTGGTAGAACGATTTAATAGAACTTTAAAAGGGATGTTAAGGAAATTGGTGATAGAGAAACCCAAGTCTTGGAATACCTATCTGGCACCATTGATGTTTGCTGTGAGAGAAGCCCCCCAATCCTCTACGGGTTTCTCACCTTTTGAACTGCTCTATGGAAGAAATCCTAGAGGGGTATTAGATTTAATCAGAGAAAAATGGGAGGAGGGAGAAGATCATTCACAAAATGCCTTACAGCAAATTGTGGACATGAGAAATAGTTTGAATATAGCGTGGGACATAGCTAAAGAAAATCTGGGACGGGCTCAGGAGGGGCAAAAAGCCAGATATGATAAGAAAGTGAAGCCAAGGGAATTTGAACCAGGACAAAAGGTACTGGTGTTACTACCTACGGAAACGTCCAAGTTGTTTGCCAAATGGTATGGACCCTATGAGGTGTTAAGAAGGGTAGGAGAGATGGATTATGAAGTTGAGACCCCTGATAGGAAAAAGAAGAAACAGATCTTGCACGTCAATCTGCTAAAAGGGTGGATTGACAGGGAATGCTTATACGGGGCAGAGGTGGAGGAAGAGCTGGGACCTGAGAGTGAAGACTTAAGGGAGACCTCTACCTTGGTCATAGACGAACAGGTTAACCCACAGCAGCGTAAACAAGTACTAGCAATGCAAGAAGAGTTCCCAGATGTCTTTTCTAGAACACCGGGGTGTACCCCTTTGGTAGAACATGGCATTGAAACACCACCGGGAGTGGTGGTAAGGTCTACTGACAGAACATGGCCTAGACAATTGGCACATGTGATAGAAGAAGAGGTAGAAGAAATGATTCAGTTAGGGGTAATAGAACCCGCTAAGGGGCCTTGGCGGAGCTACCCAGTGATGGTGCCCAAACCAGATGGGTCGGTACGTTTTTGTATAGACTTTAGGAAGGTAAATGCAGTCTCTAAATTTGACGCGTACCCAATGCCCAAAGTGGGTGACCTTCTAGATAAACTAGGGGGCGCTAAATACCTTTCATCTATAGACCTTACGAAGGGTTACTGGCAGATTCCCCTGAGGCCCCAAGATAAAGAGAAAACTGCTTTCTGCACCCCGAAGGGACTGTATCAATTTGTAAAAATGCCTTTCGGGTTACATGGCGCGGCAGCAACATTCTAACGCCTTATGGACAAGGTCTTAGCCCCAGTCCAAGATTGCACCGCTGCCTATATAGATGACATTATAGTGTATAGTGGTACTTGGGAAGAACATCTGTATCATCTAAAGAAGGTTTTGAAAGAACTTCGGAGGGCTGGCTTAACAGTAAATCCAAAAAAATGTAAGATAGCTTTACCAAAAGTGGAATACCTAGGGTTTAAAGTCGGAAAGGGGGAGATTCAACCCCAGCAAGAGAAAGTTACCAAAATATCACAGTGGTACCGTCCTCAAACCAAAAAGGAGGTGCAGCAGTTCCTGGGGTTGGTAGGTTATTATAGACAATTTATTCCCCAATTCTCAACTATAGCAGCCCCTTTAACGGATTTAACCAGAAAGAAAGCTCCCAAGAAAGTAAACTGGGGTGGTAAGGAAGAAGAGTCCTTTCAGACCCTTAAGACCATCATTTGTGAGATACCCACCCACTTTGCACCGGATTTCAACTTCCCATTTACACTGTTTACAGATGCCTCCGATAGGGGTTTGGGGGCGATACTATCGCAGATGAGGAATGCGATAGAATACCCAGTTCTGTATCTGAGTCGTAAATTGTGCCCTAGAGAACAGAAGTATGCAGTTATAGAAAAAGAGGCTCTAGCAATCAAATGGGCCACGCATGCGTTAAGATATTATTTACAAGGGGCACCTTTTACTTTGGTAACAGACCACGCCCCCTTGCAGTGGTTGGTGCAAATGAAAGAAACTAATCCCAGACTCACCCGATGGTATCTTGCTTTACAACCCTTTGCCTTCACTGTCCAATATCGCAAGGGAGCCGAACATGCTAATGTAGATTATTTTTCTCGGCAGGGACCCTGGGCCAAGAGTTAAGAGGAGAGGACGACCCTCTTGGATGGGGGTGTGTGTGAGACTCCAGGCGAGAGGGTAGAAGCTCTCGCCGAAGTGTCGTCCTCCCTCAGGAAAGAACAGGAGGTGCAGACAGATCCACCTACGCCACCCGTCGAGACTGTACAGCGGGGAGTGGATACCCGGGAATTAGAAAGGAAACTGGCAAAGGTGTCAGTAGCCAACCAGACCGGGGTAGATTTGGCGGGAAAAGAGAAAGGGGGAAGGTCCCTGGTGGAGGCGGGAATAGGGGATATAAAAAGACCGGAGGATACAATACCGGGGGGTTGGGAGATGATATGGGTAGAGGACCCATGGACTGGTCGGTGTGAGAGAGTACGAGTCCCTAGAGAAGAGGCGGATTATCGGAGGAGAAGGGGTCTACCTCCGAGGCCGTCCTACTGGGGTGAGTCGGAAGCCCGGGAGTGGCGCAGACGACTCCGGGAAGAAAAGGAGGCGGTAGAAAGAGAGGAAAGAGAACGCCGATTATGGCGTCTGGAGGAGGTCCAGAGGAGGGGATACCTAATGGACCGTGGATTCCTTTCCGGGGAGAGGAGAATCTCCGGGGAGCAGAAGGGGGAGATGAAGAGACCACCCCGTTACTAGACCCGGAGACGGAAACAGTGGACATAGAGGACAGTAACCCATTTTTGAAGGGTCCTTGGGACAATTTGGATTATAACCCCTTTGATAAGGATGTGTGGATGCCCTCGTGGGACCCGTTGGCCGTGAGAGAAGGAAGAGACGTTGATGTTGAAGAAAGGGACCTGTTGTCCCGGGTTCAAATAAAGCATAGTTTTGATTTTCTACAAAATACGAATCCTGAGTCTTTATTAAAACCGGAGGAGGCCATACCCATACCCTCACAGCCGCCCAGAGACCTTTGGGTAGAGTGGGCGGCATATAAGTTAAATAAATAAAATAATAAATAAATAAATATAGGGAGATGTGTTCCTTTAAATATCCAGATCCCAGTGAGTTAGGTATCTGGCTGTGGTGCCAGGGGCTGGGAGTTCAATTCTCACTGTGCATACCAGAAAAGCTAGTCTGCGTGGCCTTTGACAAGCTATGCCAGTGATGGCGAACCTATGGCACGCGTGCCACAGCTGGCACGCGGAGAGCTCTCCATGGGCACGCAAGCGAAAAGTCACCAGAGCGCTACCCCCCACTCCCAGCCCCCGCAGCCGAACCTCAAACTGCACGATTGTAAGCCACCTATCCCTGCTACCTTCCTTGGTTGCAGCACTTGTAAATCAGTTCTTTTAGAGATTGGAGATAAGGCTGCTTTATTGATTACTGCTGTAGAACAGCCCGGGGCAGTCAATCCGGCTTGTGAATTACTACTTCCGCCGGACGTGACTGCAAGCAGGAGGGAAAGCTCCAATTAAGGCGGGAAGGAAGGTGCGAGAGAGGGACGGGTGGATTCATCAAGCTTGTTTAAATGTAATGAGAGGAAATGGACATACTGAACTGAAGCAACTGATTGTTGAAAATTGAGGGAGGGTTTGTGTGTGTGTGTGTGAGAGAGAGAGAGAGAGAGAGAGACAGAGACAGAGAGACTTGACTCTTTCATAAAACCATGAAAAAAGGAACCTTCCAAAGTTAATCTCTACTGCATTTAGCTCTGCAGTTTCTGCTGAGAACAGCAGAAGTCTGAAGTGTGTAGCAATCGCGTTTCTCTCTCATCCCCAAAGCAGGCAAGAGTATCATAGTTTATTCCCAAAATCTGAATCCCAGTCTTTCTGCTCCTGGTCCTACTTTGACTGTAACACCAAACAAAAGACTGTGGGTTTCTTTATTGAGTCAATCCATCTCATGTGCAGTCTTCCTCTTTTCCTACTGCATTGCACTTTTTCTTGCATTGCTGCCTTTTCCAGTCAGCTTGTTTTCTTATGATGCCACTGTAGTACAGTACCCTTTGTTTGGTTATTTTAGCTTCTAGTGAAAGTCCACACTTAATTTGCTTTACTTATCTTTCTGACAAGTCATGATATCTTTAAAACTCATTTCCAACACTAAATTTCAAATAAGTTAAATGTGTGTATACACTTTATGTAGTGTATAAAATGTAGGTATACACTTTAAAAGTTTGCACTCCTGTATATAGCTGCTTTTCTGAGGGTGGCTTACTTTGGAGGAAACAAGTCCAGGATTTCAATGTACTTAATAAGCTTTATAAATAGGGTGCATTTAATTCAGTGTAGCATTTTGCACTTGACTTTTTTCTAAAAGAGCTGTCAGTTGGAAGAATTCAATAAAGAACCAGACAGACAAAATGTGTAAATGTGACGATAATATTTTTGGTAGGGATAGATTTGTATTGGGTGCTTCATCCACCTTTTTTAAAATATGAATTTTGTTTTTTTGTAGACTCCAAATCTTGAACACGAAAGAAATGAGTACAACAAAAAAAGCAAAACTGAAAACAGATAGTGGGAGATCATTCCAAGAGGCCTGGACAGAGTCATTTGGAATGATTGAACGCAGTGGGAAAGTGTTATGTATTCTGTGTGGTGAAAGGTTGTGTCTCGCATATCAAGTGTCAGACATCACTTTGAAACCAACCACAAAAGAGTTGCTGAACTTGGTGAAGCTGAAAGGAAAGAGTTTCTTGAAGGGAAATTGAGGAAATATCGCTCCCAGCATCTTAGTTTTTGCAACTATCTTTCTAAAACAAATAATCTGACAGCTGACAGCTTTCAAATTTCACTCTGCATAGCAAAACATGGTAAGCCCCTCTCCGATGGGGATTTTATCAAAACGGCCATGTTGACTGGGAGTAATTCTCTTTTTCATGATTTCCCAAAGAAGGATAAAATTATGCAACACATCTCTGAGATGCCACTTAGCAGAAATACTGTTAAAAATCGAGTCCTGAGTATGGCAAGTGATGTTAGTCAGCAGCTCACCACTGACTTACAACAGGCAGCCTGTTACTCCATGTGCTTGGATGAAAGCACAGATATAAATAATCATGCAAGGCTAGCAGTAATTTTGCGTTATGCTGTTGGTGACATCATGAGAGAAGAGCTGGTGAAACTGTTGTCTTTGCCTGGAAGAACACAAGGGAGAGATATCTACAATGCTGTGATGGAAGCTTTTTTGTCACAAGACATAAGAGCAGAAAAAGTGGTTTCAGTTACTGGTGACGGGGCACCTTGCATGGTGGGGGTAACATCTGGTTTCATACAGTTCTTTGTTAAAGAAGCAAAACATCTGATCATTCATTTTCATTGTATTATACATCAAGAAGCTCTTTGTGCCAGGGAAAGCAGCAAAAAATTAGACGAGATCCTCAGAGATGTCACAAAAATGGTGAATTACATCATGGCTCATGCTCTTAATTTTTGGCAGTTTCAAGCACTTCTCGATGAGGTTCAGGCACAGTACAATACTTTATTTATGTACAATAATGTCCGGTGGCTGAGCAGAGGACGGGTCCTGGAGAGATTTGTAGCCTGCTTGGATGAAATTAGGCTGTTTATGACTGAAAAGGAACAAGAATATCCACAGCTCACTGATATGGCCTGGCTTACCAACCTCGTGTGTTTTTTACGGATTTTACAGCACACTTCAATGTACTGAACGAAAAACTGCAAGGTTTAGGGAAAACAGCAGAAAGGATGTTTTGTGACATCAGAACATTTGAGAGAAAACTGCAGGTTTTTGAGAGAGACCTTGAAAGTGGGCAGCTGAAATATTTTCCAAATGTAAAAATGCATTTGGAAAATTCTACAACATTTACGGACAATCCTACAAGCCATCAGGAAATCTACAAGGAATTTTCTAGCATTGTAGCAGCTGCAAAGGAGAATTTTAGGAACAGATTTTTACAGTTCCGTAAGATGGAGACAACTCTATGTTTTCTTACTTCTCCAGATAAAGGCAAATTTGAAGAACTTGATCTTTCCTGCTTACAGTGGTTAGATTTTGGAAATCTGGAAATGGAGCTATTGGAATTTCAAGAAAACTCTATCTGGAAAAATAAATTCTATGACCTGCGTGCAACACTGGAGAAGATAGAGTGCAAAGGGACGACAAAGGACAGAACAGTTGGTAGTTCTGAAAATGAAATCCTTAAAGTGTGGAATTCTCTGCCAAATAATTTTAAGTCAATGAAAGCACTTCGGATTGCTCTTCTTACTTTGTTTGGGTCATCTTATGCTTGTGAGCAGCTGTTTTCAGCTTTGAATTATATCTGTCATGATCATGAATATGTGGTTTAAAACATGTAATGTGGATGGTTTATGTAGTCATGAGAAAATGTAATATGGATTCTAAATGGTTCTGTGTGAAGCTGATTTTGTACGATGGGAATATTTTCTGAAGAGACGGTGAGAAAGTTTCTTCTGCCCGGCACGGCAAGGACAAGATAAGGAGTGAAGTCATAACATACCATCTTAATTGGGACCAAGATTAGAGGAGAAAAACAGCACCTGGATTCCCCTGGGAACGGAAGGTGGGAGGAGATCAGACAGCCCTAAATCACGATCGGTCGACACCTCAAAAGATGAAGAAGAAGGGTGTGACTTAGTTAGTAGAAAAATGGAGATTTTGCCATGTGGAATGTTCCTTAGTCCTTAGAGAGGCTTTGGATCCTTTTTTGCCTTTTCTCTTATCTTGGAGTAAGAGATTGGGTATGTAGGGAACAGGAGAAAGAAAGAGGGGGGCTTCATGCCTTTACCTACCCTGAAGAAAGCTTTTCTAGAAGTTTAGTTATTTTTTAACTTAGCTGGAACTTGTTATTCATTTAACTGCAATATTCTTTGGAGATGTAATCCATGCTTTGCTTATGCAACAAACTGAATATCTATAAAGACTTTATTTTTCAATAAGAAATTATTCTTAAAAATCCTTAAGAATGTTCTTTTGAACAGCAAGTCTGCTGAGCCTGCTTTCAGGGGGGTAGCAAGGCCACAATTTTGATAATACCAGAGTCCTATCTTTCTGAGCTTTATTGAGTCCTCAGAGACTACAAAGCCCAGGTGCCTGTACTTGTTAAGTGTAATTAAATACAGGGGGGAATCTTTAGGCCAGACTTGCGGGAAAGGGTCTGGGATACGCCCTGGCTGGTGTTGCCAGGACTCAGCCCAGCCGGAAAGGGGTACCCAGACGCCTGGACGCTCTCTGGCCAACGAACAGCGCTCTCTAGAGGGAGGCTGATTAGCGACAATATCAAATCTGATACCTGAAACAGACTGACAGATGACATGAGTGCTGCATGTGTTGCTCTCAAACTAACGGCGTAAGAACCAAGGTTTGACAAATTATCAGCATGCATACAACATCAAAAATCACATTAATTGTGCAAAAGCATGCCAAGTTGAGTATCCCTTATCAAAAAATACATGCATATAATTATTTTAAAAGTTTGTATAAATTACCTGGCTTCAGGCTATGTGTACAATGTATTACTTTAATATTTTTTCCATTTACTAGAGTTAATGGTTATTTTTCAATAAAAAAGTGTTTGTGTCATTGCAAGTTCTGTTACTGTGTTTTTAAGACAAAAGATGTTGATTAGTTCAGACAACTGTATGAGTTGTTTTTTCTAAACTAAAACCTCAATATTCAGGTTTAATTACAGAGTTGGCACTTTGAAATAAATAATTTGGTTTTATGTTGCCATTTGGGCACTCGGGCTCAAAAAGGCTCGCCATCACTGAGCTATACAGTCCCAGAGCACCCCTAGAAGGGAATGGTAAACCACTTTTGAATATTCTTTACCTGGAAAACCCTGAAAAGGGTCACCATGAATCTGAATTGACTTGGCAGCACACGATTATTATTATCAACCCTAAAATAATTTTCAAGGTGGGATATTTACAGCACAAGGGGCATCTTAGTCCTAAATAATTTTCATTCACTTACTTCCAAACAGATACACTGTGGCTGGAGGTGTACGGTTGCAATGCTTCTCAACACTAGAGGTGTGCACATCTTTTTTTGAAGTAAAACTCCCAGAATTCCCCAGGGAGCCACAGTGAAATATGTTGCCTGGGAAATTCTGGGAGTTGTACTCCAAAAACACAACACAACAAGATGCAGCATACAACATTCCTTCATAATGGATTCTGTATCCAATGGGTGTCCATAGATTTGCCCCTTAAAATGTATAGGTTTTGCTGCCCCTATCAAGCCAGTGATGAAATGAGAAGCAACAGGAGGCTGCCCAAATGCTATTAGACTACAAGGCCTATCAGCCCTAGATAGCGACAAAGGTTCCTGTGAGTTGCAGTCCAAGGATATCTGTAGGGTCTTCGGCCCTTACCAAATTCGATACACACCTGAACGACACGACACCTTTTTTTAAGGAGAAAAGGGAGTAAACCTCGCGAATTCCAATTACAGGCACGACAGGGAGGCGTGCTGACTGATGGGAGTTGTAGTCCAAAATCTCCCAGATATAATCCCCACTTCCAGGACGTAGCCCTTCCTTCGTGCACTCCTCCCCCAAAATGACTCTCCCAACGGAATGCTATCCCAGGACAGCCGCTCGTCCTTCTAGCGGCCTCCCGCGTTCGCTTGAATTCATGTAGTTGCTTATTATGCCAGGGTAGAAACTCAGGGAAAGGCGCTTCTCGGCCGCTTGGAGGACGTCTTGGCCGGAAACGTAGGCTGTCGTGCTCGGGTCCCTTGGCCGACCGACGGCTTTCCCGAACCGGAGGAAGAGGCTGACCGCACCTGGGCGAGAGTAAGGGAACCGGTGGGAGCGCGTAGCATAAGGAGGCAGAAGAGCGAAGTGGTCGGGCAGGAGGGCATTAAGGGGGGGCGGGGGCGGCGGTGTTCGAGCCCGGGTTGCAGGGCGGGGCGGAAGTCCGGGCGGAAGAGGCCCCTGCTCGGCTACCGTAAGTGCAGAGGAGCCCTTCGCCTGCTAGTCAAGCCGAGGCGACTGCAGGCCACGTGCAGTGGGCACGGGCGCGCGCGGGGGGGGGGGGAGCTATTGTTTGTAAAACCGTTTGACGGGGCTTGATAACATTCAAGGGCAGGTTGCAGAGGGTTCCGCAGGAACGCAAAGGGACGGAGGAGGAAGCGGGGGAAAGAAGGGTGTCGGGGGAAGCGCTTGCTCGGCAGGTCGGTTGAGATTGCCCTCGAGACGGCGTGTGCATGCTTTTGGGGTGCCTGCGGGGACTCTCGGCTCTCTAGTCCCGGAGGTGAATAACCGGCCGAGAGAGCTGAACAGATCTAGATGCACAGATAGTATTCATCATTATATTCTCGGGTGGGAACTTCGAGCCTTCTGTGCTCCGGTGACACAGCCAGTGTATCTCTTTGCTTTTGCTGTCGACGTGCTGCTGAACGGCGCCTATTTAATTGACAGCCATCATAGACTGAAACAGATAGAAAGGGAAAGTCGTAAAGGGTTCAACAGCAGTCCTATCTCTGGACAAGGCAAGGTTTTCCTCCCTTAATCTACTGGAGAAAGGAACTGCCGCGGACGTCTTGGAGCATCTTCGTTCCTCTTCTGTTAGGAATGGGCTCTATTGTCTTCCACAAATGCTTTCACAGATTCCTTTTTCCCTGCAGACTGTCTGTTCACAAGACTATTTGGTGAAACAGAATCGTAGGTTGTGGAGTTCTTTGGATTATGTATTAATTAAATGATTAATTAAATGATTATAAATGGTTTAAATTGTCTTAGGTTTTAATTTGATTAACTTATTAAAAAGTTGTGTATGATTTGAACTATTTAAATCTGTTGATATTATTTTTGTTTAATTCGTGAGATCTCATGATATATGGCAGGATATAAATATTTTGATTCCCAGTGTGGTGTGTAGTGGATAGAGTGATGGACCAGGACTCTGGAGAACTGGATTTGAATCCTTGCTCAGGCATGGAAACTGATTGGGGGAATGGAACTGGTAAAAACACTCCTTAAATATCCTTGAAAGCCCTTTTAGGATCGCTGTAAGTCAGTTCTGACTTGATGGCACAGAAGATACACACACACACACAAATGTCTTAATTGAATAAGATTTTTGTAAATTCCTTTTCTGTTTTTTTCTCTTCTGTTACATTGACAGATGCCATGAGGCTTAGCAGTTGTTAGACTCTGTGGTGGGATGAATCTCTGTGACAACCAATACATCTCTTCCTAATTCTGCCTATAAAAACATCATTGTGTGATATTCTTAGAAAATAATTTCTTTTTGAAAACAACTATCACCACCAAAATAATATGCCTTTTTCATGGAGTTTGAACTCCTAACCACTTCTGAATACTTTCTACTGTACTTGAAAAACCCTGAAAAGGGTCACCATAATTCAGAATTGACTTGATAGCACAGGATTATTATTTTGAGTACTGTTTTAGGCTTTACAACTTCTGTCTTTCTTTGTCAAGGTTAGAAGTATGATACTTGAATAATGATCTTGGAGCACAATAAAACTTATAGCACCCCTTGGTAGTCTGAGTATGAAAATTCATATGGGTATCAAGATATAAATAGCATCATTGTTGAAATGATTCCAGGCAACGCTGGCTTGCCTATTTTTACAAGCTTTATTAATCTACATTGCCTCTGTGTTCCATATGGACAAAATGAAATGCAAAAGTTTTAAAAGCATGTACTTTTTAGAAGTCACGGGCATATTACTTTTAAAAAATAATTCTTACAGCTATGAGAAAGAGCTGTAAGTACAAATGTGTAAAAGTATATGAAGACTAAACATAAGTTACAGGCAGATACTAAAGTCAGAAAAATAGATTTCAGTTGTAAGCTTTTGGCTATAAAAATTAGATACAATTAAGAATTGCACTAGCACCAACATTCAGATTTTGAATTTAGATTTGGAATTCTGAACTACAGTCCTTACAGATTCAGAATGTGAACATTTAAAAATCTGGAATTTCTAGATATCCACAACTCTGTTACAGTCAATATGCATATTATATATTCATTATTCTTCCCTTTCAAAAAACACAAACAGGCAAAACATTTTTAAAGGATTTCCCTGTGTCCTATGACACCTTCCTAGTGATTGGGCCAAACCAAAAGAGTGCACATCAATAGCCAGCCATTGCAATGACTGTAATGGGCATACTGACTGAACTCTGAACAGTGAGAATGCCAGCAGGAAATACCAGCAGCATTGGGGAGGCAGAGGAGGAAGTCACGCTGGGGAGTGGGCAGATTCCCTGGGCAGCACTGGCAGGCAGATTGGAGTAGCAGATAGCCTGTGTGGGTGTGGACTGTGCAAATAGCATGGGGCACAGCATAGCTGAGTGAGTGAGCACTATCTTGGAGAAGCAGTTGGAAGAATTAAAAGAGGCAGCAAGAAGGCAGCATGGCACGCCGAGTACTGTGAGCAAAGTGTGGTGTTCTCTCTTACTTAAAGGGAACTTCAGGGAAGCCCAGCAATGGTAGGTTGACCTTAAGGAAAATAAGTTTTTCTACAGTTCCAGGTTCCAGGCATGAGTGGTGTGGACTGACACTAGTTGGTGGGCAAGACGGCAGCCCCACTGCCACTTTGGCCAGACCTCTCCAAACAGACTCCTTTAGGCTTGTAGGGCTCCTGTATGTACACCCCTGCCTCCGCCATGTACTTCCTCTGGAGCAGTGTCTTTGAGGGACAGGCCCCTGCCATGCGTGTCAAGACGGTGTCCCAGAAGGCTGGCCCTGTTGTTGCAGGGGGGAGGTATTTGGGTTCTGTAATACAACTGCTGGTACTGCTGTTTGGGGTGCTGTGGACATTGCTAGTTCTTCCTGCTGTGTGTGACCCCTCAGTGCTAGCCAGATCTTCGTCACTAGCTGCTACTGCATGTGATGGAAAGTTGGCTGGTATTGCCTCCCCTCTTGCTGCTGTTTAATATTTCTTTTAAATATTTTTACCCCACCTTTCTCCTTAGAAAGGACCCAAGGTGGTTTACATCATTAAAAGAAAGTATATAAAGCTAACAATAGTGAGTATACAATACTGAAAGGACCAAGCAAATGTCACACTAAAAATAATAAATAAAAGCAACACCAAAACGCATTCAAAGTGGTAAAATACAGCAGTACATTTAAGAAACCCCACTCAGGCAGCCAGTCACTAAGGGAAAGCTTGCCTGGAGAGAAAGGTCTTTTCCTGCTTGTGGAAGGACAGCAGAAATGGGGCCAGCCTGGCCTCCTGTGGGAGGGAGTTCCAGAGTCTGGGAGCAACAACAGAGAAGGCTCTCTCCTGTGTCCCCACCAAACACACCTGTGAAGAAAAGCCTCTCCTGGTGATCTTAACACTGGAGCAGGCTCATAAAAGGAGAGGCAGTCCTTGAGATAGCTTGGGCCCAAGCCTTTTAGAGTTTTGTAGGTTAGAACCAGCACTTTGAACTGGATCGGCAGCCAGTAGAGCTGCTGTAACAAGGGGGTTATGTGATCCCTGTGACCAGGCCCAGTTAGCCATCTGGCTGCGGCATTTTGGACCCACTGACATTTCCAAACACTTTCTAGAGGCATCCCCACATACAGTGTATAACTGTAATCCAGTCGGGATGTAACTAGGACATGTGCCACTGTTACCAGATCGGGCCTCTCAAGAAAGAGGCACACTCCTGGCCACTGCTGAAACGTGGTCATCCAGACTCGAGAGACGAATCCAAAGGCACCCCCAAGACACACGTCTGTGTTTTCAGAGGGAGTGTCACCCCATCCAGCATGGGCTGCAACCCTGTTCCTTGATCTCCCTTTCTGCTGACCAGGAGAACCTCTGTCTTGTCTGGATTAAGTTTCAGTTTATTCACCCTCAACCAGTCCATTAATGACACCAGACACTGATTTAGAACCGAAACAGCTTCCTCAGAATTAGAAACATCTCCCAGCTGTTTCATGTAAGTAAGTAAGTAAGTAAAACATAAAAGTCAAAACAGAACCCTGAGAGATCCCCACAGGCCAGGAGCCTGGGTGTCAAACAAGAGTACCCCAGCACCACTTTCTGAGCTCTCTCCTCCAGGAAGGACTTGCGCCACTGTAAAACAATGCCTCCAAGTCCCATCCCAGAGAGACGGGCTAGAGGTCTCTGGTCAAGGGTATCAAAAGCTGCTGAGAGGTCCAGCAGAACCAGAAGGGATACACTCCCCTTGTCCAGTTCCCAGTGTAGGTCATCCACCAATTTGACCAGAGCAGTCTCCATCCCCTAACCAGGCCTGAAACCTGGTGGAAATGGATCTAGATAATCCATCTCATCCAGGAGCCCCTGGAGCTGAGAAGCCATGACTCACTCCAGCACCTTGCCCAAGAATGGAATATTTGAAACATTGTTAATTATTGAGTATTGTGGTATCCAAGGAGGGCTTTTTCAACAATGGTCTTACTGTTGCCTCCTTTAAGCATGCTGAGATCCTACCCTGTTGCAAGGAATCATTCACCACTCTTCCCACCCAATTGACCAGTCCTTTTCTGGCAGCTTTTATAAGCCAGGAAGGGCAAGGGTGTAGCAGACATCCATTGCCCACTGTTTATTTGGGGGTGGGGGGTGGGGGAGTTTTCCAAGAGAATTGCTAGAACATACTTTTAAAATACTGTACATTATTCCAGAAGAAGGGGCCTGGAGTTCTTGAAATATTACAATTATTTTTGTGGCTTTTTGATTATCTAGTGGAGCTAATATTACAATACAGATTTTAGAATTTGCCTTAGGGCCAACATGAATACCCTTGCTTTGTAAAATTATTGTTGCTAAAATTTGCTTTATCCTTTTAGGTCAAAATGGGATTCGTCTTTTCAAAGTCCAGGAATGATATGATCAAGAATCAACAGGAATTCATGCTTATGAACTCTCGACTTCAGGTTGGTTTTAATGTAGTAGAAAATCGAGCAGTATGATGTTAGAAATGTTTAGTCAATACTTAATAAAATAGTGGAGCTGGCTGGTGATGCAATTCTGTTTCATTTACATTTTAAGAATGTGTATACTGTCAGCCACTCATGGTTCAAGCAGGTAAATTGAATGTCCTTTTCCTTTGTTCTGATCATGGGCCACTGCTGGTGTGGTTATCTATTGAAATGTCACCTCTCCTTTGGCCTCAAGAGAATAATCAAACATGTTTCTAAAATATGAAATACAAACCAGATTAAAATCTTAGTTAACTGCACCTTCAGTAAGCTTTCACAAGCGAAAATGATCATACCCATTTTGTGAGAGTGCTGTGATAAAAGGCTGCCACAGCTGCTCCATGGAAGCAAATTAATGAGATGACTCTGAAACACAACCCCACCCCCCATTTGTTTATGTTTAAACAGTTGGAGACCATGGTTGTTGTAGGTTTTCTGGGCTGTTTGGCCATGTTCTGGAGGTTTTTCTTCCTAATGTTTCACCAGTCTTTGTGGCCAGCATCTTCAGAGGACAGGAGTTAGAACTCTGTGTGTGTTCTGGTGTTCTGTCTGTGTTCTACACCAGAACACAGACAGAGTTTTAACTCCTGTCCTCTGAAGATGCCGGCCACAGAGATTGGTGAAACATTAGGAAGAAAAACCTCCAGAACACGGCCAAACAGCCCGAAAAACCTACAACAACCATCGGATCCCGGCCATGAAAGCCTTCAAGAATACAAGTTGGAGACCATCGTTGTGCAGTTTTCAAGCTAAAGATTATAGACCTTCCTGTTAAGTTCAGCACAGGAGAAGAAGAAAGGTGTTAGATTCAGAGCTTAGATTGACTGTTGGATGAAGTTTGGCTGCACAGAGATAGATGTGCAGTGAAGGTAGGACTGAGATTAAATTTGTGTACAGAGGTTTTTAATTTTTTTATTAAGCACACAATGCTTTTCACTTGCACTATGGTTAAATACAGCCATAATCCTTCTGCAAGTAGGATAGAAGGCATGTATTTATTAGTAGTTTCCTGTTTCCTGGCCATCTGAGCCGTGCAGTAGTAATTACATATGTTTCACACATCACTGTTAGCTTTGTTTGACATTAGAAAATGACACTGTGATAATTTCTAATAGTTGGGAATGGTGCTTTTAACATAAAGGAGTGTGTGCCCAGTGAAATACAAAACGTCTTCCCTGAGGAAACAGGAGTATTAAATTTTATGTTAGTACCATAGTGTCTTATAACTCACTGGCTTGTAAATTTAGATAAAAATGTGATCTTATTGCTTGTCTTCCTACCCTGAACCTGCGAGAGGTGCAGATTTTCTTTTCCTTCTCCCCTGCAGCCTCCTGCATGGCCTTAAAATGAGAGCAGGCAACTTTGAAATCTCCAGGGGCTAAATTTCCTATACCTAGGGCCCATTGAGAGCTGCACCAGCCACCCCCAAATGAACAAAACCCGTGAAAAATCATAAACAAATATTGCCAAAAGTCAGCTTCTTGTTTCCCATTTGCGAGTTCGGGTTGTGGGGGACCGACACCAAATTTATTGCAAAACCACCACTCCTGGACAGAAGAGCCTTTTTTTTTTGCAGGGCTTTAAAAAAAAACATGCAGAGATCCGTGAGCTACAAAAACTACTGGGGGAAGGCATTTGTAGCCTCAGACATCCAACTTGTCTAACCCTGTCTTATTAAAACCTGCTCTTTGGGATTGGGGAGTCCTCCAGAATATATATTTTTGGGTGGACTGGAGGGCTACCATGGAGAGGGGAAGAAAGTCCCATTATACTGCGCAAAGTTGGATTCAGATCCATGTCAGTTTCTGCTACATTTAATCCCTTAGTATTCCATCATTAGATGTCATGCCTGCTGATCCCATATGAGACTAGACTATTTGTGTTGACCTTCATAGCCTTTTTTTGGTGGTGATGGTGGTGGGAATATTTTGTATTAAACTTTCAATATCCCTTCTATAGTTTTGTTTTAATTCTGCAAGCTATTTTATAATTTACCTGTTCTGATTTAAGAACCAGGAATTAGCTCCTGGAATTCAAGAGCATGCTCCTCAACGCAGATAGGATATGGCACAACAGAAGTGGAGGGGAAAAAATTCTGTCAGGGTCCACATTCCCTTGAGTGTAATCCACATGATGGTGCTGGATAAGGCTGAGGTCTAAAGTGGGAAAAGGTGGAGCCAAAAGTAGGTGTCCACAGAAATCACACCACAAAGTATGGTGGAAACATTCTGTGGAAACAAAGCATTAATCATTTGTCAGACTGGTTTTGGCTTAGGATGAAGGCTGAAGTGCAAAGTGCACTGAAAACTTGCATAACAAGCAAGATGTTAAACAGGTATCTATACCAGAAGCAATGAAAGAGGCACTGTTCAGCTTGGTTTACTTTAAGGGTGGAACTTATGAAAAGACCTCTACTTATTCCACCTATTACTTGTACTGTTCAATAATCCCATCAATACATTTAAGATTAGAATTTAGTTAGTTAGTTAGTTAAGTACAACTGAAAGGGAATTGGAGACCATGTAAGTCTTACTCAGTGCAGAATCTATATTGCAGAGAGAAACTACGCATCCATTATTGATGGCCATCTAGTGTTTCCTTGAGCAAAACAAGGCTTATTTCCTACCAAGACAGTCTACTCCATTGTCAAACAATCATCTCCCCAATGCTATTCAACATTTATATGAGGCCGCTGGGGGAGGTCATCAGGAGTTTTGGAGCTTCGTGTCATCAATATGCAGATGACACCCAGCTCTATCTCTCCTTCCATCCTTCTGCAGAGGATGCTGTCTCTGGACGCCGTGCTGGGTTGGATAATAGACTGAGGCTGAACCTGGACAAGACAGAAATCCTGCGAGTGGGGGCCCCTAGTGTCTGCGGTCTGGGTGCCTCCCTCTCCTTCGAGGGGGCTACTCTTTCCGTGAAGGATGAGGTGCACAGCTTGGGCATGCTCCTGGACCCAGCGCTGTCTATGGAATCCCAGATAGCATCAGTGGTTCGCTCTGCCTATTTCCATCTAAGGCGGATTGCCCAGCTGCAGCCCTACCTTGACACCGGGCCCCTCACCACACTAGTTCATGCATTGGTAGAGTACTGGAATGCTCTCTATGTGGGGCTGCCCTTGGGGCTGTTATGGAGACTTTAACGGTTTAGGACCTCGATACCTGGCAGGGTGTCTCCTTCCGATTAGATCTGCCCATCCAGTAAGATTGTTGCAGGCAGGGCGGTTGAGTGTTCTGATCCCGAGAGAGGCCGGAAAAGTGAATAACAGAAACCGGGCCTTTTCGGCGGTTGCCCCACAACTATGGAACAGTCTCCCTCCCGAAATCCACCTGGCCCCCTCATTGGGAACTTTTAAAAAGCTATTAAAAACCTGGCTATTCAGACAGGCCTTTTCGGATCTTATAACAACATGATACAATAGTACCTTAATACTTAAACATCCAACCTACCACCATGTTTTTATTTTTATTCTATTTTATCTTCATTTTATTTTATTTTATGATGTTTTATGGTGTTCCTTATTGTTATTTGTTGTGTATTTCTTACATTTTATTTGGTAGCTGTTCTATATCTTGTTATTCTGACATTGTTGTTGTTTATATTGTTGTAAAGTGCCCAGAGTGGCCTTGGCTGCCAGATGGGCAATATAAAAATCAAACAAATAAATAAAATAAAATAAACGAACTCATACCATTAAGAAGTTTCTTAAATTGTTCAGCTGAAATTTGTTACCCTGCAACTTCTATTTGTTGATTTCAGCCTTGCTGTTTAGAGCAACAGAACACAAGTGTGTTCTCTTTTCTGCAAGACAGTCTTATCAGGTCTCTCCCAATCTTCTCTTCTCCAGACTAAACATACCCAGCTTTTTTTCCAAATGTTCCTCCTAAAAACTGGCTTCCAGACTACCTTATTATCCTTGACAGCCTCTTCTAGGTATATCTCAGTTTGCCAATGCTTTTATTAAAATGAGGTATGCAAAAGTGGCACTCTGCGTTATAATCAGGCCAATGGAGTTGATCTGTTTGTTGCTTCTTGTGTTCCAGAACTGATGCTTCTGTTAGCGCAGCAAAGAATTTTTCTAACTTTTAAAAAGCTACCTCTGAATATTACACATCACAGTATCACTTCCAGGCATGAGGACAAACCTACTTAGTATTTGTTCTTTAAAAATGGTATGTGGGGATTCAGAATTACCTGATAAAATTGGCCAGAGTAAATCTGGACAGTTGGTAATTGCAGAAGGCCCAGAAGTGTTGCTTATTGTAAAGACCTCCTGGTGCACTTCATTTTTCATTTTAAGCTATCTTTTTGCCTGTGAAAAAACATGCCTTTTCCCAAATATTTGTAGGTGATAAATATTGTAGCCTTTAATAATACTCTGTCAAGTACTGAAATGCATATAAACACATCATCTAATATGGAAAACGTACGAATAGCTCTGTCCTGCAGCATTATTGTACCATAGCTCGTGGAGATAAATAGTTTCTAATTATAATAGTATAAAAACGCTTACACTGGAAATACCCTGTTTCCCCGAAAATAAGACCTAACCTGAAAATTATCCCTAGTATGATTTTTCAGGATGCTCGTAATATAAGCCCTACCCCAAAAATAAGCCCCAGTTAAGTGAAACCCCACCCTCCACCATTGTGCAGCAATCAGAAGAAGATGACATGGCTGTATTTGAATAAATGTAGATTGTTGTACATGAAAAAAATAATACATCCCCTGAAAATAAGCCCTAATGCGTTTTTTGGAGCAACAATTAATATAAGACCCTGTCTTATTTTCGGGGGAAACATGGTATGTCTTGAAAAATTGATTAGGAATGGGAGATTAAGGTTTGAATCTTGTTAAAATTCTGCTTTAGCTAATTTTTTCCCTTAGCTTTAGGGGAAACTTTACTTTGTATCTTCTATCAAAGTTTTTTTTAACAAGCTTGTGTTAAGAGCCATATATGAAAGGTAGCATATGATTCCCCTCCCTATTATAATAGCAAAGATTGTCTTTTGAACCTTCAAGTTATCAGTGTGTCGCCTTGCTGCAGTTGCAGACTCAATCATTCTACTAATAATTTTGCATCGCTGGAAAATAGAATTACAACAGATGAGAGCTAGCATTCTTAGAGCAGAGCATAAGAGAACAAACATTAACTCCACAGATATAGCAGTTTCTCAAAATTCCCCATGATATTCAATACCGTTGATTAAAAAAACTGAAACTGAAAAAAGAAGAATATTCTTCTGTCAACAGTCCCCTTGAAAAAACTACAAAACTATTACAGTTTAACACTATAAGCAAAATTAACCATTTTTGTTGCTTAAGTAAGCAAACTTGATCTATTTTGTTAATTTTGACACTTTGTTAAGACCAGCAGATACAAAACAATTTAATAACATTGTCATTCAGGAAGGATTTCTGGGGGGAGTATAAAATGAAGTCAGTCAACACTTACTACAGTAAGTATATGAATTAACTGGGCAAAAAACTAGCTAATTTAAAGCAAGCATCAGTTGAGATGCCTTTCCCCACCCCCCACCCCCTATCCACTGTGTGCTGCAACATCCTGACCGATGGGAAAACCAATATGTATCTCCACTACACATTCAGTCCATAATTTCCAGTATGGCTTAATTGCAAGGAAAAATGCACATCTCCCTGACTGACTGCACATGCCCTGCTGCAGGTGTGCTAGGGAGAGGAAGAAGGAAAAAGGCCTCTTCTCTCCGCCTCAGGGTAGACTGTGCCTTTAATTCGTGATCCTGACCTGGAGCAAGCCGTTAGCGCATTCAGTAACTTTGCTGGATAGGTTGGTAGAACATTTTGTGAAAAAAATGTAGCCGATCTCTAGCAGTCCTGTGGAGAGATACTATGTAGAAATCACATTGCTACATAATCCCTTCAACCGAATATTCAGTATAAACGCTGAGCCATTGGAGCAGTTGCCAGAGAGGTATCTTTGCTCCTCTGTTTCAGCAGCAACCTAAGCAACCCAAAACGAAAGTACAGTGGCACCTTGAAGATTAATGCATTGATTTCAGCATGAAATGTTGTGGATACAATCTACTTCCTCAGACACATGAATGAATACATGTCAGAGGGGTGGATTATGTCCGTGAAAGCTTGCGTTGTAGTAAATTTGTTGTGCTGCTGCTGTAATTGTTTTGGTTCTGCTGTTGTTAATCACTGCTGGTTTATGGTCCCAAGTGAGGGGATCCTCTGTCAGATTTGGGAGTGAGGCAGCCAGTCTACTCAGGTCACGTGTTATTCATATCTACAAATGAAATGTTCTTGTTTTTTTGCTTACATTCAGCTAGAGAGGCAAATCCTAATGCAGAACCAGATGCGAGAAAGGACGATGGCTATGAAGATTGCTTGGACCCGGGAATTTCTAAAGTATTTTGGAACATTTACTGGCCTTGCAACTGTGGGTCTAACCATTGGGTATGCAAATATTATCATCATTTTCTAAATAATTAAAATAAAGGTCTGTTTTATTGTGCCACCTCTATGGCATTATCTGACAAACTCTACAATATGCAAATGCAAAGTATGCAGATCATACAATCCAGAAGTGTGAAGCAGAAATATTCAGCCTATAGAGAAACTGAAGATGATGATACAGTAAATAAAATCCAACAGTGTAATCCAGGACAGGCAACTGTGGCTGTCCATAGGCTGCTGGAATTCAACTCTATGCCTGTTAAGATTGATGGGAGTTAATGTGTAACAGCTTTGTTAATTCCACAGTTGCCCATCCCTGGTTTAATCAGTAACAAAATAATGTTGCATTCTCTGTGTTGTGCCACTTTGCACGAGTGATGACTACATTACTATCATACACCTCATGTTATACATTATCATACATCCTGTTACACACTTGCATTTTACACAATACCACATCTAAATTTATACAATGTTTTGGGCTGAGTGGGTGATGCTTTGCATTTCCCCACTGAAAAAGTGATGGGGTTTGGGTTTTTTGCAGAGAACATAATGATTTCAGATCAGTATAATTTTCAGTTAGGATTTCTAGGTCTTTTGAAACAAATGAGTAACAGAATCATACTCGTGGTAAAAAACTGAATATCTGGAAATATCTTATAATTCACAGTTTAATTAGAATTGGATATAGAATTCATTATATTTCCTGATCAGTGTGATGACAGCGACAGCATAGTTTGGTACATGCCCACTTGGCAGCTAAGCCGAGTGAGTTTAGTGGGACTTACTTCCAGGTAAGTGGGGATATGACAACCTTAATGTAATTTTAAACTTCGACATATAAGAGTACAGTAGGACTCTCATATAAGTGGGATTAGTATCCACGTTTTCACTTATCCATGGTCTCAATATATTAAAAATGTTAAAAGAAAATATCCAGAAAAAAAATCACGTGTATTACCAGAACCGACTGCTAGAGGGAGCCAGAGACCATGTTATGAATACTTGTTAGTGAACAAGACATAGCATGATCCCTGTGCCCTCTAGTGGCCAGTTCTGTTAATGCATGTGAAAATATTTTTTCTGTTTTTTCCCTTTTACCATTCTTTTTCTTTCTTTCTTTCTTTCTTTCTTTCTTTCTTTCTTTCTTTCTTTCTTTATCTATCTATCTATCTATCTATCTATCTATCTATCTATCTATTTCACTATTATACGTGGTTTTCAGTATCTATTTATTTTTTTTATTATTAACATAAGGGATGACAGAAAGGAAAAAGGGAATTGGAATTGATGAGGAAGAGAAGAGACAATAACATACTAATATCCATTCTATACATATTGCCATATCAAGATTTTAGGTTATTCTGTTTACTCTTTTCTGCCTTCTAGATTAAGTTCTCATTTCAATATGTACTATTCATATACTGCCTGTTAATTCAGTCCACTTGTTGAATAGATCCCATCTTTCTGTTACCTTTTGCAAGGGATAGTCCTTCATGACTTCTGATAGGATATCTATTTCAGCTATTTCCCGTATCTTTTCAATAAGATCTTCTTGTTTCGGTACCGTTGGGCTTTTCCAATTTTTAGCATATAGAATTCTGGCTGCCGTAACAATATATATAACTATATATTCCTTTGACTTATCTATATTATCAGGTATCATACTCAATAAAAACAGTTCTGGGGTTAATGGCACCTTACAGAACAGTATTTGTTGTAACATAGCATGTACTCTTTTCCAATATTGTTTCGCTTTTCCACATGACCACCACATATGATAATAACTTCCCACTTGTATTTCACATTTCCAACACTTATTTGATACATCTGTATACATCTTTGACAATTTTTCTGGTGTCATGTGCCACCTGTAAAACATCTTATATATATTCTCTTTAAAGTTCACCGATCTTGTGAGCTTTATATTATTTTGCCATATTTTCAGCCATTGATCAATATCAATATTATGCCCTATATTTTGCGCCCACTTAATCATACATTCCTTAACCATTTCATCTTGCATTTTAATTTCCAGCATATAATTATACATTTTCTTAACAATTTGTTCTTTTGAGCCTAGCAAGAGTTTATCAAAAACCGTTTGCTCTAGATAGAAACCTTCTGTTTTATCTTTTATATATCTAGATTCTAACTGTACTCTAGGCCACCAATCCATATAAACATTCTGTGACTCTAGCTCTTCTTTAGACTTTAATTTACCATCCTTATTTAATAAATCTTGATATCTTAAAAAATTTACTTTTGTCATGAGGTTAGGTTGAGTGAAGGCCTCTATCGGTGACACCCATACAGGTATTTTGTAATAAATTTGTTGTATAATCTTTCTCCACATTCCCAGTAAAGCTCTTCTTATCATATGTGAATTGAAATTTTTTTGTTCTTTATCTTTTTTGTACCATATATAGGCATGCCACCCTAATTGCAGGTCATGTCCTTCCAGGTTGAGTATTCTATCGTTTTCTAGAGTTATCCATTCTTTTATCCAATCTAAAATACAAGCTCTATAATACAAAACCCAATCTGGAAGACCAAAACCACCCCTCTGCTTAGCATCCTGCATTGCCTTAATTTTAATTCTTGGTTTTTTGCCTTGCCATATAAATCTCATAATTATCTTATTGAATTCTTTGAAAAAGGACTGTTTTAATATGATAGGAATTGACTGAAATAAAAATAAAATTTTCGGCAAAATATTCATTTTGATCGTCGCAATTCTTCCCAGCAACGATAGTTGTAATTTGTCCCATTTCTCCAAATTGTTCTGTATCTCCTTCATTAGTTTCATGTAGTTATCTTTAAATAGTGTACTTGTCTTCTTTGTGATTTGTATCCCTAGATATCTGATTTTCTTTTCCTCTTGGAAATTCGTCTTCTCTATTAGCTCCTGTCGTTTTGGTTCTCTCATGTTTTTAGTAAGTATTTTAGTCTTCTTTTGATTTATTCTCATTCCTGCCATGTCACCAAAGTTTTTTAATGTTACCATCAAGTCTTCTATTGAATTTAGTGGATCTTCCAGTATAATAACTAAATCATCCGCAAAGGCCTGTAATTTATAGACTTGGTCTTTTACTTTTAATCCTTTCAATTCCTTTTTCCCTCTAATTTGTTCATTTAATATTTCTAAAGTCAAGATAAATAAAAGTGGGGACAGTGGACATCCCTGTCTAGTGCCTTTCTGTATTTGGATTTCTTTTGATAGTTCGCCATTAATTCTCACTTTTGCCTTTTGTTCAGTATATATTGCTTTAATTAGTTTCATAAATCTTTCTCCAACCTGCAGTGTTTCCAACGTATATATCAAAAAATTCCAGTCAAGATTATCGAAGGCTTTCTCCGCATCCAAGAATATCATGGCCATCTGTTTCTCCGGGTGTGCTTCATAATATTCCAAGGAGTTTAGGACTATCCTTATATTATTCTTCATCTGCCTTTTTGGAAGAAACCCAGACTGATCTTGATGTATCAAATAGATTAAGATTCTTTTCATTCTAGTTGCTAGGATGGTCGCATATATTTTGTAATCCACATTCAACAATGAGATCGGCCTATAATTTTGTATTTCTTTGCCTTCCGTGTTTTCCTTATGTATTAGAGAAATTATCGCTTCAGTCCATGTTGCTGGTATTTTTCCTTCTTTTTCGACACATTCTAGTAACTTCTTAAATGGTTGGAGTAGCACCTCTTCCAGTTCTTTGTAATATTCCGCTGATAGCCCATCCGGGCCTGGTGCTTTCCCATTTTTTTGTTTTTTAAAGGCTTCTATAATTTCTGCATGTGTTATAGGCTCATTTAAGGACTGAATTTGTTCTTTAGTCAATTTCATTTTGTTATGCTTTAATATATATTCTTCCTGGGTTCCTCTATCCACTTCTTTTTTCTTGTATAGTTTCCGATAGAAATCTTCAGCAATTTTTTTTATTTCTTCCTGTTTGAATTTGTCTGTTCCCTTTTCATCTTTCAAAGTTCGGATTATTGTCTTCTCCTTCTCTTTCCTTAATTTATATGCTAACCATCTTCCCGGTTTATTTGCATTCTCAAAAAAATTTTGCTTGGCATATTTGAACTTCTTTGCGATTTCTTCGGTGAGCAATATATTTATCTGGTGTTGTGTAGATTTTATCTTCTCTATCAATTCTTTATTTGTTGGATTTTGTTTCAACTGTCTCTCCTCTGAAGCTAGTCTGTTTTCCAGAATTTCATATTTTTTTTGTCTTTCTCTTTTTTGTTTTGCTGCAAATTTTATGGCTATTCCTCTAAAAAAAGCCTTACTTGCCTCCCAAACCATAAACATTGAGATGTCTGGTCTCATATTCTGTTTAAAGAAAAAATCCATTTCTTCCTTTGCTTGTTTCTTAAATTCTTCATTTTTTTCAGTATCCACTGGTGTGTGTGTTTAGAACCAATCCCCAGCAGTCATGGGGGTCCTACTATGCTTCATAACCAGTACTTTTAAAATATATATACTGGAAGCCATGAAGCCACGTCACATACATACTTATCCCAATCTGGACTAAAACTAAATATCATTATTTTGGAGCAAAAATATATAGAAATATATTATTCATATTACTGTGTGCATAAGAGTCATTGGGAAAGCTGCTCCCATGATGCAGAGACATTTGGTCTCACATCCACTCACTTGCCTCTTCTCACAACTGGTTAAATGATCAGGCACATAACTGGAGCTTTCAGGATTGTGACAGCCTTCTGTTCTTATGTCTGGAGTAATTTGAACAGAGTACTGACACATAATCCAGCTCATGCTTACTAATAGAAAATATTAAAGTATCTAAAGTACAGTGTTATAGAACGATGCTTAGAAAACTGGTCTTTTTAAATAAACAGGGCAGTTAAAAAGAAGAAGCCTGGACTCTTCCTTCCCTTGGTTCCTTTGAGCTTTATACTTGTCTATCAGTATGACATGGGTTATGGATCACTCCTTCAAAGAATTAAAAGTAAGTATTTTTATATACCTTAAGCCTAGAGTCAGCCACATAGATGCCAGTATTCCTCAACAGCTATGTGGCATCTCTGGAGGCTCCCAACCAGCTTCAAATCTGGATTTACTTCAGAGAGAGGTTGTGTCCTGTGTCTGTGTCTGTGAATGGAAGGGAGGAGGTACATATGTCTGTAAGAAAGTACTGAGAATGATACAGAGAAATATGTATTTGAAAAGGGCTGAGATTTTGTGTGTACGTGTGTGGTATTCTGTGTTGAGAGGGAATGATTGTCAGTTTATTTCTTACTCACTTGAAGGGAAGTAATTTTAGATTATCGAACACTGGGGATTCCCAGTGTGGTGTAGTGGATAGGGTGATGGACTAAGGTTCTGGAGAACAGGGTTCAAATCCCCACTTGGTCATGGAAACTCACTGGAGGGGTGGAACTGGTAAAACCACTCCTTAAATATCTCATTTAACTTATAAGCCCCATTAAGATCGCTATAAGTTGGTTTCAACTTGACAGCACAGAACACATGCACAATTTTAGAGAAATGCATTTAGAGGCAACTCTGAAAAATTGGCTTGCCTGTCTATGAATGGAGAATTTTTATTAGCACAGAAATCCTTTTGGGGCTCAGACCTCTGCCCCTCCATATACAGAGTTGATGTCAGCTTGTGATTATTGCTGCTACAGTACTGATGCAAACGTGTTTTATACATGTGCCCATTTTTCTTCAAGGTGAAGCAGAGAACATACTTGATGCTGAATGCTCGATGCTAGAAATGCCAAAAGGACCCATCACTTTTGACGACATTGAAAAAGCCAGAAGAGCACAGAGCAAATTTGTTATTGAAAAGTAGTTTACTGACAAATCAGTACATCAGTGACAAAGATGTGCATTTGTAATCATGTTGCTGACTTCAGTACTCTGATCCAACAGTGTGTGCATAGCGCTTTTTCAGTATGCCTAAAACATTATCAGCCATTCAGCTGTTTGGCAGGAAAAAGGAAAAAAGAAACCTGGGCTAGATATGCAGTACCTCTTATAACATCAGTGAAGAAAACTATGTCCACAGCACCCTAACTGGATTGGGGCAAAATATCTTCAAAAATATTGTTGGAATGTAATGTGATTTATGAAATAAAACTGATTTAATACAATATTTGTTGAGATAGCCTTTTTCTATTTTTGCAATGCAGCAGTATTCTTGTCCATTCAGAAACAAGCCCATTGAGCTGTAGTGGACTTGCCTACTATTATTTATCACCAGGTAATGTAGTTATAAGAACTGGTATAGTGGATAGATGTACTAGGACTCAGAAGACCTGAGTTTGAATTCCTAATCAGCCATGGAAAATCATGGGAGGCGGTGGTAAAATTACTCCTTAAATATCTCACATAGCTTAACTCTAATAGGGTTTTCTCAATACTATAAATTGGATATAAGCGCAAAACTTTAAAAGAGCTGAAACTTTAAACTAAGCAAGTCTGAACATTCCTTATAGGGTAGTTGCTTGAGCCCATTGATCATTTGGGCCTCCCTTTTATATACCTTTTCTACCTCTGCAGAATCTTTGTTGGGGTTACAGTGATCAAAATTGTACACAGTACGTACTCTTAATTGTGCACCATACTTTTATATAAAGGCACTACGATAGCAGCAGTTTTATTTCTGATTCGTTTCCAAACTATTCCCAACATAAGAGTTTGCCTTTTTCACAGCAGCTATTTACTGGTCAGCATTTTCATCCAGCTATCCATCTCAATGCTCTTTGGTTGGTCACTGTCGGGTCAGATCCCATCAGTGTTTATGTGAAACCGTCGTCGTCGTCATCTTAGACCTGCAGAGCTGGAAGAGACCCTATGGATCCTCAAGTCCAGGCCCTGTCAAAGAGACACATTAATATTTGCCATTTTAATGCCGGTTTCTTAATCGTGGAGATATACTGTACTTCAAAAGTTGTTTGCAATCTGTTTTTATTCTAATTACTTTACATATTTGGTATTGTCAGCAAACATGGCCAGCTCATTGTTCACCCTAACTCAAGGTCATTTATAAGTAAGTTCAACAGCCCCAGCCCCAATACAGATCCTTGGGGAACCTCATTGTTTACATTATTTCAGAGAACAAATGGATTACTTACTCTCAGCTTTCTGTTCCTAAACCAGTTGCTCTGCCATAACAAGAAGTTCTCCACCTTTCCTTTGGATTCTAAGTCTGTTTAAAGAATCTTTGGTGAGAGAAAAGGGAAAAATGCTGTGTGGTCACTGTAATCTGAAGGCAAGGGTGGGTGATAGCTTTATCTGACCACTAAAAAACCCCAACACAGAGATATACACTAGACTTTCAATCCCCACATGTGTTTTTGTCACAGACTTGGAGGTGGGGCAGGAGAAACATAAAAGTTCCAGTAAACATGGTCAGAATGTCCAGACCAGGCTTTTTTTTTTAAAGCAAAGTTTCAAAATGGAAGCTGCAGGCCCCGGTCAGAGGTACAGAATTCAGATTACACTTCTGGTGGTATGGAATAGTATGTTGTTCAAAGCAACATTCTGTCATTTGGTAAAGAATTTTGGAAAGCCAATTAAACAGTGGCCCAGATCCTTTTACCTAGTTACATTGGGATAGCACAAATGGCATAATTTTTAGAGGTGAAATGCCCTCAGTTAAAAAAAAATCATGGACATTATCTGTTGCATGCTGAGTCACACTACTTAATAAGCAACAGATAAAGGTTATGGAGATTTCTTAACAGCAATTTGCTTCCAAAATACATTATTCCAAAATGCAACATTATTTGCATTATGGCAACGTAACTGAGGATTTTGGCTACCAAATAATAAGATTCAGCATGCAACTGATAAAGTCTATGATGGTTTCTTAACTTGGGGCAACTTTCTTCCAAAAGTTCTATTTGCATAGCTATGCAAGAAGATTTTCACCAATGTCTACCAGATCACTTTGTCCATATATTGGCACCCTTGAAGAACTCTGAAATAGCAGCAAAACTGGACTTAGCTTTGCAGAAGCCATCTCTATTCTTTTTTCAGCAGGGCTTACTCTTGTCTGCGCTTGACAATGTTATGTTTAATAGCAACTTTCCAGTTATTTACTTGAAATATGTGTTAAAGTAACTGGCGTGTAATTACTCTTTTTTTTTAAATGGGTATTACATTGGCCACTTTCCAGTGGTATCAAAGCCAGTCTTTGATGTGTGCTACATACTTTTCTTCAAATACCCACTTAGTTCACTGGATGAACTGAGGCCAGTCACTATTTCTCAGTTTAATTCATCTACTTCACAGGGTTGTCAGGATAAAATGAGGTGGAGAAAATTCCTATGATGTCCTAGCTCCTAGGAGGAAAGGCAAGATAGAATAACAAGTTTATTTTTTGTGCTGGGGGAAAATTATTATTGAGCCTATTCAAAACCTGTATTTTAAACATGTGAGTCCCATTTTAATGCTATGTTATTTTGGTTAACCAAAGAACATTAGTGTCAAAGGTAGTTGCTATATGCCCCTCAGTTATGCTTGAGGAAATAACTGTTCTTAAAGATCATCTCTTATAACCAGTTTATATTCAGACATTGCTGCAAGTGATTTTCCTATACAAAATTGTTTTTCCTCTAAAAACAGGATGAATCTCACATGCTAGAGCACAAAGTGTAACAAAACAAACACTTTTCACCGTATATTTAGGAAAGATTACTCAGTTGTCACATGTGATGAACTGCATGCAGTTTTCGTGCATTTCCCACATAAGTAGTAATATGAAAATAGACAAAACAACTTCAAAAGCAACTGTTAAAAGACACTTGTGGGCAGCCGGTAGGCTAAATAGAGCAAGGTTTCAGTGAAGCCCACAGTGGGGGGCCTATGCCTGCTGCCAAATTTTTGCACCTCCTTGCTCCCTTTCCTTCTACATAAGTTGGAAGAAAGAAACAATTTCTTCCTGACCCAGCATGAGAAGGAGCTGTCTGAGTGGAGGTAGGTGAAAGGGTTCATCCATATGTCTTGTTTTAGAATATGACAGCTTCCTCTTTGTTCCTCAGCCTTCATTGGTAGGAAAGGGTATCCGAGTCTTCGAGCAGAAGTGGGAAAGGTTTTTATGACTACTACTTAAAACAGTGGCTTTTCTTATCTCTTCCCCAGAGTTACATTTTGTTGCTGAACACATCTTCTGAATACATTCTTTCCAAGAAAGATTTCTGTTTAAGAATACTTAATCCTGATGCAGATCGCTTGTATGCATATTAATCATGAGAACCTGATTTCAAATATTTAATGCAAAACTCTACTTCCTTTTTATTACTAGCAGTAAGGATCAGATCCAGCAAACACTGAACTGTGCTCTTAGGCTTCTGCTGTAAACACAGCATTGCATTCTTGGGGAGAACTGCCTCTGTAAGAAGAAACATGATAGGAATGGTGACTTGATTGGCAGCACAGGGTGACTCTACTCTCACTATCCCAATGAATAAGTCTCTGATAAAATGCAACACATATTTGTTCACTATGATCAACAATTGCTGTATTTCCTCAATATTTCCTTTCTGCATGACTAACATCATATGATGAAACTAAGAAAGATTATATTCAATGCAAATGTTATGACCATCCAAGTTCACTGTACAGACACCGAAAATTTAGTCTTTGCATTAACTCTTCCTATCAGTGTATGGCATTTTCATGTTGTTTCCAGGATTTTCAAACCAATGGGTTAAATTCTGCTCTTTTTAATGAAGAATTTAATGGTGATGAATTTGCAAGCTCTAGGTGGAGGGAGAAAGAGAGCAATAGACTATGGGACTAATGGTCCTTTGTTTATAACTACTGTCACCTTCCTCTAGAATTCTAGCTCTCCTTCCCCAACATGCTTTCCACCATGTCCCTGTAGCCAGTTGCTAATGAACAGCTCCAGTTTTAATGAGCATTTTGTGTCTGGACTGCTTCTCTGGATTTGTGTGGCTGAGCAATATCCTAACATGAATTCCGAGACTCTCGGTGTGCAGCACCCAACATGTGACAGAAGCAGGGTTGTCCAACTTCAATAACATGGTCATTAGTGGCAACTTTGGCATTTAGTGGGTTGATTTGGTGACAGAAAAGAACATATTGCAACGAGAGAAGTAAAGTAAGCAAAATGAAGGGAAAAACAGCAACCCTGTCATTAAAAAGAAATAGCTCATCTTTGGAAGTCAGCTAGACTGTAAGATGGAGTTACCTGTATATAGGATTCCTTCCGGTTTCCTTGCAGTGTTTTCAAAGAAAGGTTTAGGTGGCTGTAAAACTTATGTTTAAATTTCCTTTGCAGTCACTTGGGCAAAGGACAGTCATTCAAACAATGTTCTGATACCAATGTACTGACCTTGTTTTTTTGCCTTGGAACATGTTTTGACTCCTTTTACTGTGGTCTTGACATTAAGAAGAGATAAGAGATAAAAACATGCCTCAGTTGTGCCTACAGGTGGATTTTTTTTCATGCTCTGTCCCATGGGTACCCAAGCTCCCCATTTCCTTTCTGTAATAAAATGGAGGATTAAATAATAATCATATTTAATTTCTATGGACAGCCACTCATTTTTATAACTTGGTATGCTTTCATAACTTAGCATATTTGATAGGTTGGCTGCAGGGGAGCATGAATTTACCAGATTTGGTATTTCTATGTCCATACCGGTGGCAATTGACTTGGCTATCAGTGTGTTACAGTGACTTCCAAAAGTCTCTATAGGGGCAGGGTGAGATGATCTGTGCATGCTGAATGTTGTCTTTTATGGTAGTAGGCATTGACTACAATGTTTGCAAAGGAATCATGCATAGAATGTGGACTAATGTTGCCACACCTGTCCTTATTCCTACATGTTATTTTACACTGATGCAAGGTTATCTTCCCAGTTCCTGAAAAAGTTACATTTTAGACTGCAACTTCCAGAATGCTCTAGCCATCATGGCCAGGGGGACTTGTAGTCCAAAAGAACTGCAAACTCTGTGTCTACCTTATCCTGCTCACTTTGGCATGAGTAACAGAGGACGGGATTAATTATTACATTGCTCATAGCTGCAGATGATTCTACTAATGCTCACAGGTGTACTGTTCTAGTCCAATTCTTGTCATACATTTGAAAGGGAATGTTTTCTGTTATTTTAGATTTCTAATATGCAATATAAACATATGGATGATTTCTTCTTTTTCATATCTTCTCTATCTTCCACAAACTGCTTTATTGTGATGAACGATTAATATATGTTAGTTGTCAGGAAAAAATATGTAGTGGAGGATAATTAGGAAACTGGCAGTGATTATTTCTTATGAGAATGTAATCTGCACAAGCAGGGTGCCTAACTGCACATTATTCACACTTTCAAAATAATTGTATTAAAGTTATCTGATAGCAAGCTGTGGAATAAACCTGAATTATATTTGTAATATTTTCCTGCTCGAGACTGCTGTTTTCCATTCATGTCCAACTGTCCACATATTTTACTGTGATTACGTATGTTTTTTTAAATCAGCATTTGGCTCATTTGGAGCATCAGAAATTTCACATTTTGCAGTTATAGACCAAAATTAATTAAACAAATAACAGCATCCCACTTGGGGTAATTCTGCAGAAGGGGCGGGGGCTCCGAGCACTACCAGTCACTATTCTGCCATTTCGTCCTTAGTGGATTTTCCCCCTGGAAATATAGCTGGGAAAAGGTGGGGAAATGATGGTGGGTGAGATTCAGGAAAGTTATAAGATGAAGAGAATGTCGTGTGGACCACCCATAAAATTCTCTGCATGAGGCAGGGAGATCACTTGGTATTAGCCACATCTGTAAGTAATGTTAGAGGGCATAATGGTTTTAATCCACGGCACACTTTTTTAGTAATAAGCTTATTGTTCACATCGCCATTTGTTGGGTAAAATGCAATAGGATTTGCCAGATGTCAACCTTTTGCTGAGTTAGATGCCAATCCTGTTTAGTTCATTTTGCACGATCAAATCTAGAGATAAAGTGTTGGCCTTGTATCTGCACAAATAAGATACTAGGCTCGGCCAAAATATGTAAGCAATGATACATCTCCTTTGGTGGAGCAGAAAGCTGGGCTACTGCAGTCCCCGAGACTGAAGTATGGATGTTGCTGCTGTCTGTAGCTTACTAGGTGACCTTTGGCAAGCCTATCTCTGTCTCTCTCAGCTTCAAGATTCCATCTGCAAAAAGAGAATTACGACACTACATATAGCATAGTTATAAGGATTACAATAAGCTAATATATGTGAAGCATTTTACCATGTTCCAAGAACTACATAAATGTTAAGTATTTTCATAGTGTGCTATGCCTACATACAGGAGTTGTTGCTGTGGTCTTATTTTGTTTAGTGTCTGGTTTGGGGAGTAATGTTCCCAAATATTTGGCTATAGAGAGTTTGTGTAACTGTTATGTCTGTAAGTACTTTGCGTGTCTTCATATTTGACATGGATTCCCAGGAGAGACATAGACCTGACGGTTTATTTTACCAAGACAACCAAGGTTGTATTTTTAGGGGGGGGATTTTTAGTGGGTGGGGAGTGTTTGGGGATTTTTTATGTGTGTGCATGTGGGTCTGGTCTCTGGGTGTCTGTGTGAATTTCGTTGTATGTGTATACTATGTATAGACTTACAATGACAATAAATTTATTTGAATTTGAAGGTGTCTGGATATGGCATAGTTCTCCTATACCTACTTGGCAAACACTGAGAAGACAAAAATGATTGGGATGAGGGGCAATTTCTTAAAAAAGCACTTTTACTCAGCTCTTCAAGCAGAATATCTCCCACACCAGCTCACAAAGAATCGTTTGAAATGGGGAAAAAAAAGCAGGCCCTAATCTGACACTGGTAGAGTCTAAAACACAAAGACACAAAAGGTGGGAAGGAAGAAATAATTAAAGCTGCCCATGACTTCACAGATCAATACTAGTAATCACAGGGGCATAAGAGCCAAGGGCCATCTGGCAAGGGCTTCTGTAGGTCCCAGCAAATTAAAAAAAGAAGGCAGGTGGTGGGTGAGAAACTAGAGGAAGGAAATGAGAGGCACAAAAGGTGTGGGTTATGTGTGAGAGGCAGTACAAGGCCACTCAGCGGGGTCGGGCAGCGAGGGGGATGAGTCAGACCGGAGGGGCTTCTCGGGCTATATAAAGGGAGGCAAGGGGTGGCCGGAGCTCAGCGCCCGCCTGCCCGCCACAGGAGCTAGGCGCCAAGGGCCCTTTAGTAAACGTCTCCGCCATGGGGCTGAAGGAGCTGCTCTTGCTACTGCTGGCGACGACGCTGCCGGCAGAGCGGAACTGCCAGGGCGCCCCGGAGAGGGTGGAAGCCGCCGCGGGCCTGGAGAGTCCGGGCCGGGCCGAGTACGGAGTGCAACTCTGCGGCCGCGAGTTCATCCGCGCAGTTATCTTCACTTGCGGAGGGTCCCGCTGGAAGAGGATCTCCGCGCCATCGCCGGGGGAGGCGCCGGCGCCGCGGGCAGGTGAGTAGAGAGCAGCGCAAGCTGGGCAATGGGCGGGAACAAGGCAAGGTGGCGGCCGGCGCGCCCCCCTTTTTGCTTCTTGGCGGGAAATTCTCGTGAATTCCAAATGACTGGCAGGGTTTGCGCTTTCTTGCTACTAAAATGTTCGCCGGTGCGTTTCATGCTCCATGTTGCTGCCATAGGACGCAAAACTGGATCAAACTGGCATATGCTCTCTTTTTTTTTAAAAGAATACATTTCACAGAAATTAAATCCAGCCTGTATATTTATCACCCAAATAATTTCAAATTCTTTAATTTCCATCACCCCCAAATCAGTAGTTCCCTCTTCCATATCAATAAACATGCAATAGTGTGAAAAAAATGCTAAAAACAGATTTTTGCTGACCACTCCTATGTAAAAGTTGTGTTATTTTCTGTACCAGATAAAGTTTTAGACAAGAGTGCTCAACCAAAGCAAGCCACGGAAAACCAGAAGGTCTCCCCCAGTTTCCCAAGCTTTGGCCCCATCCTACCCAGATTAACCAATTTCTCTCTGGCAAATTGTCCTGTTAATTAGCAATAAATACCTCCATAAACTGCATTTAAAATATAATGGTACACAGTTCTTTTGGTGGATGGCTGAAAATGCTGCTTATCTGTTGGGAAGGCTTAAGAGTGGGTAGAGGAGGTAGAGAACAGGGGTTAAAAGGATTAGAAAAGAGAGCAGTGAAACGCAACCAAGACCATACATCACAGAAGAAACAAGTGTGGGAAGACCCACACTTAAGTACCACCAAGGCTGAAACCAGGGCAGGACAGCTGGGGCTTTGTCCTAGAGCAGTGGTTCCCAACTTTGGATCACCAGATGTTCTTGGACTGAAACTCCCAGGAGCCTTCACCAAGAGCTGTCCTGGCCAGGATTTCTGGGAGTTGTAGTCCAAAACTACAAGGTTGGGAATCACTGTCCTAGGGCATCAATATTTAGAGGACACCAAAATCTAGAGGTGAATCTTTTGGCGAATGATAGGGAAATAAATGGCAATTTCTCTCACCCCGTTCACTTCCCTTTGTTTGAGAGGAAACTATCTTTCTGGGGGCAGGGGGAGCACACCATGTTCTGCTCTTTTTTTTCTTGGTGAGCCCCATGTCTCATGGTTGAGTGAGTGAGAGATGGAACAGGCACTACAGTTAAGTCTTCCCACACTTGGTCCCTCTTGGTGTCTTGCACTACAGTATCTCTGTTACTTCAGTTGGCTACATTGGAGGATAGCAATCTGGGGAATGCTGCTGAAGTTACATTAACAGAAAGGCAAAGAGAATTGTATTTTGGGTTTGCTTGGTTTATGTACATGTAATTAGGCTAATTCAGACTCTTATTATGAAACCATTGAGGAAAATGGAGATTCATGAGGAAATGATAATATGATCTGAAATTGGGGTGGAGGGCAATCACCTTTCTAAACAGCAGTGCTGCTGCATGTTCAGTATTGCAACTAGAAGCCACTTTTACACATTTCTAACAAAATTTTAATATTTTGTGCTTGTTTTGCCTTCACCTCTACCCTGCTTCTTGATTGATTAGCAATATCAGACTTTTGCTGTTACTTTTGACTTGATACCATTCTTCAAATAAACTCCAAAGCTTTAGGACATGCAACAGTTGTATTTGCTCAGAGGTCTTGCTCAGACCTCTGAGCAAATACAACTATTTTTGTATTTAAAAGTGTTTATTAGTGAAAAACCCAATTATTTAGTAGTGGGAAAATGTATTTGATGTATGGGACATCTTGGAGGATAGAATTGTTTGCTAAGAATTGCAGTTCAGGTGATGCATTATGTTTCTACAGCAAAATTACACAGGTGTGTATAGTAATTCTGAAAGAAACTGACATGCAGGTATATTAGCTGACATTTTTCACTGGGTACACTTCTGATGGTTTCCTTTCTGTCTTAACAGAGTTTGTTCAAACTGGCAACGATAATGAACTGGAGAACATTAAGTTGCAGTCTGTTTTGGATCCGAAACTGGACCAGCTACAAACTATCAGTCAATCAGCTCAGCAGCAAACACTGAAAAACATGTTTAATTTATATAATGATAATGAATATGTCCCTACTTCTGATAGCTTCAGTGAATACATTAATCAAGCAAAAGATGTGCCGAAAAGCAGAGATGAAACAAGGCTGGCTAATTCCATGGGTTCAAATTACTTTCCTTGGGGAAAATACCCTCGAAAAAAGCGTGATTCTTCTCTTGGGGTGGCTGGATTGTGCTGTAAATGGGGCTGTACCAAAACTGAGATTAGTACACTATGCTGAGAATACAAACATTTAATGGTTCAATAACCGGAACTCACTGTTAAGTAGCACTGTAACTACCTGAATACTTTACTTAGAGGAAAGGATGGTTGATTGTTATTTAATGTCTCCGAATATCTGATCTTGTCTTTGTGTTCCTGTTACTATTCCAAACACTCATCACACACAGTCACTCAAAATGTGTTTTGTGTTTATTATATTTTTTCAAATTTTCTAGAAGTATAGTTTTCCCACTTCTCGTGATTCTAAACTTATGCTGATATTTGCACCAGAACATTATATGGAGAAACTCAAAGTGTTACGTGGTATTGGAAGTCTGTGTATATCAAATTAATCTGATCAAGGTCAACAGTGCAAGCTAGCATGATCAGTGGCTCTCCAGAAGTCTGAGACAACATCCTTGGACTATGGGGGAGGGGGGCACATCTTCTCCCATTGCCCCCATCCTCCTAAATGTTCTTACATGAAGTATGGCTTTTAAAAAGTGAAACATCCTGGGGGGGGGGGGGGCTAGGGATGCTAGGCCCTCTGAAAATATGGCTAAATTGTCTTTTTGCTTTCCCTTTAGACGGTGAAAAAAGAGACTTAAGCCCTTTTCCCAAAATATTTTTTTTAAAATTGGGGTGTGTGGAGTATGCTGGAGGCCACAGGCAACACATTCCAAAGCATCGTGGCCACCACCAAAAAGGCCTTGTTCCTGGTGTTTTCCCCCCAGTCTTTCTTTGGGGTGGCCACCCCAACAGTGCTACCTGGGAAGAATGGGTCGCCCAGCTAGATGATCTTAAGGAGAAATGCTACAACAGGTAACAAGGTCCCAAACCATTAAGAAAGAAAGCCTCTTTTGGTTTCTGATTCAGGTTTCTGGAGTCTGGAAAAAAATAAATCCTTTAAAACCACTCCAAAAAAAAAGCAGAGACACAACACAACAACCAGTCTACCCCAAAAGCCAAATAATGAATAAATACACAAGTAAATAGCAAAATAGAAACACAAATTCACACAGTGCTTGTCCAAAAACATGAAAAGCAACCAAGAAAGTACAGTAAATGAAGGCAAAAAAACACAATCAACGCTCCCTCTAACAGCTTCCCCCTAAAGGTCTTCTTGTCTTCTCTTCTTTGAGTCCAGAAGGCAGTTGCAAAAATAATCCAAAAAAAGGAAAGGGAACAAACAAAAGCAAGCACAGGACAGCTGCTTGTCAGCAGTAAAAATTAATCCAAAGAAACAGTAGTGGGGCAGGGAGTGTCTTAAAAAAATATCAGGAAAAAAGGCCAAACAGGAGGAAAGAATCCAAGGTGGAAGCACAACCAAGCATAGAATAGGCCTTCAAGTTCACAATCAGTGTTTTTCTGGTGGATGCCCATGGTCAGCTGACATCTGTAGAGTTTTTCAACCAGAAAAAATTATGCAACATTTTAGATCCTGCTACACTATGGCGGTGTTAGATCATGGGGCAGAGAGCATTATAACAATATGTAAAAATTAGATGCAGCTGCGAGATGTCTGAAAATATTTAAGACTCTGATATATGTTGGTACAGCAGTATATATTGAGTGCCTAAGAAACTTTGTAAGGGTTTCTGTAATAAAATACGAACTCAAGAACATCTCTTAGCTCCCCGCTTCTATTGTTCAGGTTGCAGCTTTACAAACACTTGCCATCTTTTGCTTAGCTCATCTGTGTTATGTTGAACATATGAAAAGTAATTTCAAAATTTAACATAATGGGCCATCAACTAGTTAAAACTGACATTTAAAGAAACCACAGAAACTTATTTCAGATGTATTTTATGATATACACCCTATAGAAATGATGCAGACACTGAAAAAAACTGAAAAGCAGAAGCTGTGATTTTGAAAATAACTTTAATCAACAGCAGCAATCCTTTAGGCATGCAATTCTTCCATTGCAACTCACAGCAGTATTTGGTACCACGATAAATTAAATGATGTGAAAAAGTGAATGGCAACTGCGAGGGGAAAAAGGCATAGTTCAGAGTATTACGTCCAGTATTATCATCACAGAATTATATATGGGTTCTTTCTGAAGGGCACTGATTTCAAAAGAGCACTATAGTTGACTTTATTGCTTCTTTTGAAACATGTACAATTAACATGGATAGTTCTAATTAACAATTACGAAATGACAGTTGAAATTAAGGTCCCTCCCCGAGCAAGCCCAAAGGGACATGTGAGGGTGTCTGCAAGGACATGAAAATTTAGAGTGGGCCCGTCTATGGGAGCTTTTGCACCCTTTCAAAGGTGCTTCTGAAGATAAGAGTATCTCTTCTGTAGCAGCATGTGATGTGGGGCTAAGACGTTTGTAGCATGAAAGACACCTTAGGAAGATCTTAATGCAGAACTGGGAACATTTTGGCCAAATTCACAAGGCTGAGTGCCAAATTTTCAAATCTCTTATTTTAAAATTTAAAGTACCCCACATTAACACACTGATCTTATTTTCATTTTTCAAACTCTGAATCAATCACAAGGCTTGACTGTGAGTGTGAGATTCCAAATAACAAGTTTCTAATATATTCTGTATCAGTCCAGAGACAAAAATCCAAAGAGAGAGAATGGAGTTTCACTTGCAGAACGGAGATTTCCCATCTATTCCTTTCCATGGCAGCTCCTTATGGATGGAGACCCCCAGAACAGCATATGTATGACACAGATGGCTGAATATCAGAAAAGTGAAGCTGGGTCATACTACAGGCCTCTGGGATGTCCAATGTCGATAAATGAATGCAGTCCCACCATGTTGCTTTTTGTTCCTCAGCAACAGATATATCACGTTAGAGGCAATATAGAGTAGGACCCTGTATCCACGGGATCAGTATCCGCTGATTCACTTATTCATGGTCTGAAAATATTAAAAATATTGGAAGAAAAATCCTAGAAATATATATATATTTAAAGATGAAGTTACCAGAATTGGCCACAAGAGGGAGTGAGAGAACATGCTAGGTATAGTGGTCACTATTAAAATAGCATTCACTATCATTGCATTTTCCAGCATCTGCGGAGGGGGGGGGGTGGGCGGGCGTGGAACCAATACCCCACAGATAGGAGGGTCCTACTGTATAGCTATCATGGTGAATCACTATTGATAGTCTTACCTGCTTAGAATTTGTCTAACCTCTTTTATTTAATCCTTTTTGTCTAAACCCGTTTAAAGTACTTCAAGCTTGTGGCCATCCCTACTTCTTGTGGTAGTGAATCATCCACTTCCAATTATGTACTATGTGCCATACGTTAAAGAGCTCCATGATGTTCCTCTTGGTGTTTTTTCCCCATCAGATATTGCCCAAAATTTGTTGCTCGGTGTAGTAAATTGCACTAGCATAGATCCACTGAATCAATGAGAGTTTATTGCTTCAACTCCTCCATAAGTTTCACTGATTCAAATGGGCTTACCCTAACTGTGACTTGCAATGCCAAAGTGAGTCGTAGTTAGAATAGATCCATTTGAATTAATAGAACCTCATGAAATTCCCATTGATTCAATGACCCCACTCTAGTGCAATTTGCTACATTAAGAAACAGGATTTTGACTAATGTAACTTTTCTTTCTAGGGCACTTACTCCTTCCCCTTGATCATTTGCTTGCCCTTTTCTGCACTGTCCCAAGCACTATGATATCCTCTCTTAGACACAGTGACCAGAAATATACATAGTGTTCTAGTGAAAGTCTTCCAACACTTTTTCATGCACTAAAACCCACTTCATCTGATATAATTGCATGTAACGGAGTGGACTGCAGTCTGTGAAAGCTTACATGCCAGCTTATTAGTCTTCATGCTGTTTTATTTTGCAATAGACTAGCATGGCTATCATCTCTCCGGGAAAATACTGAAATGGGATTGCAACACAGATTTGTACACAGTCTAACAATACTGACAATTTTATTTTTGATTTTTTGTTTAATTGTGTTCTACATGGAATCTCGCTTTTTGGGAGCAGCTGTACAAAGGATCAACATTGGCATTAAGTAGCACACCATATGCCCAACATGTCTTATGTGGTCAGCCACTCAGTGTAGAGGGGGAAATGAACAGACGTGAATTAATGGATGTGCCTTTTCACTTGTGTGACTGCTTAACTGAATCAAAGTCAAATGCTTTAACAGGTTTTACATAGAGTCTGCCTGAATTTCCAGATAGACCTCTGAGCTAAGGAACCTTGCTGTGAACTAACAACATGGAAAAATATTAACTGCAACAAAGCATCTCTCTTGGTAGAGCACAGTCCTACACAAAATTAACTTACCTAGAAATGAGCCCACTGAGCTTTGACAGACATTACTTCCCAAGCAATTGTTCAGAGGGCTGCATCCTCAGAGGTCCAAAATGAAGTAAGTTAAAAAAAAAGTTTAAATTTATCTTCTGGGAAATTAGAATGTAAGTCAATTGTATTATACCATTATCAAGCAAAGACACGTTTATTCAACTTGAAAAAGATACCACCACTATGGAAGATCTCATCATTGGATTACACAACATTCCCTGAGTTTCCCCCCCACCTTTCTATGGAACATGATATCCTTGATCAGAATGACAAATTTTGACTCCTGTTAGGCTGCTGCATTTATGTATCTTGACGTCTCATATTGCTTCAAAACAGGGGTGGGCAGGTATGGCTCTCGAGACGTTTTGTGCCTCCAACTCACATCAATCCAAGCCAGCACAGCCATTGGTAAGAAATGATGAGAGATGGAATCCAAAAACATCTGGAGGACCACATTTGCCACCCTGATTTAAAACAGGAACCTAAACCAAACATATAACCTACAAAAGACAATTCCTGTACAACACATTTTAAAATCAGCATCAAAGCAATAGACAAATGTACAACTCATCTGACCAAAGTGATTTAAAAATACACAATGTGAACCTGTCTCAAAAATGCTAACAATTTGAAACTTTTTTACTGAAGTGTGACATACTACTATAAAATACAACTACCTACATGTGCAACCCAAGTTCTGTTCCCCAGGTTGTTTGGCATAATTATCTGGTATTAAAAACAAAAGAAAAGGGTTTGCCTGAGGAAAGTCTGCAAGATACTGGGATCCTTCCCATGCAGGGCTTCCTATCCACTCTTACAAACAGAATCACTTTGCCTAGATACGGATTTCCCAAAGTGCATGTGAAACACACTCCTGCTTGTAAGACAGAATGAGGAAGTTCTTAACATGTGTGGAAGGAGTGCTTCACATGTACATTAAGACCACTAGATCTGCTCTGATGCATATGCTACAGCCCACAGTGGCACAAAACAGACTGGCGCTCACAGGGTAAACATTTGCTACATTTTGAGGTACTTTTAATCCTATACAAAACTCAAATCACGGCACCCTCCATATCTGAGGTAGATGGGTAAAACTGACAAGGGGTTAATGGTACAGTGCCATCTAAGCCACATTCTGCCAAACACTAAATTATATTTTCAAGTTTTCATTAAGTCTCCATAAAAGGCCTGTCACCAAATTTAGTCTTTTGTTTTTAGACAGTGAGCACCTCACTTGACCAAAAATTTGCTTTTTGGGAACCCCTAGACTCTAAGCCCCTGAAAAAAGGCTTATTGGGCAAGCAACAGAACAGGTGAAATATCCAGTGCATTTCACTTCCATTTCAGCTACTACAACTAACTCTGAAGCTGACAGCCAAATCGATCAAGAGAAGATCCTTTGATGTTTCTACTGCTCACCGCTACCCAACCTCTTCTATTGACAAACATGAATTTGTGCCACTAAGTCTGCTATGAAATAAGTTGCAGTGACTTTTACATTTATTTCAGAATTTAGATTGGAAAAAAAAGCAAGCAAGCAATATCACATGGTAGCAGTTTCACATAGTCCAATTACCCAGAAACTTAAAAGATAAAAGCAGATGAGCCATGGCTGTTCTTAGGGACATAAGAGACTTGTTCTTTGTTTGTACTTGAATAGCCCACCCTGTCAAAATTAAGATAACTGCAGCATCTAGGGGTGGCAAGGATAAGAAAAATTAGCATTTGGAACGTCTCAAGCTACTTTGAAATTATTTCAAAGACTTGTACTTCAAAAGACAAGGACAATGCTTAACACATGCAGAATACACATGTAGGAAAATAGTCTACTATATAATTGTTCATTTAAAAACACAATTTTCAGTAGGTGTTTTAAAAAAATATACATACATATACTTATTTGTTCCCTTTTTGTCAAAATATTTACAGTACATCACACTCCCTCAACAGGCACCTCTGCTTCTATTGCTGGCCAGTAACCGGCTCAGGCAGGCACATCAAAAGTCTACCAGATATTTAGAAATGCATTTGACTTGTTCTACCCTGTTTCCCCGAAAATAAGACAGGGTCTTATATTAAGTTTTGCTCCAAAAATGCATTAGGGCTTATTTTTAGGGGATGTTTCATCTTTTTCAAGTACAAGAATCTACATTTATTCAAATACAGTCATGTCATCTTCTGGTTGCTGCACAATGGTGGAGGTGGGGGTTTCACTTAACTAGGGCTTATTTTTGGGGTAGGGCTTATATTACGAGCATCCTGAAAAATCATACTAGGGCTTATTTTCAGGTTGGGTCTTATTTTCGGGGAAACAGGGTACTATCAAGCCAGTATGCCTTGACAATATAAAAATCACAAAAACCCATTCAAAAAACACAAGCCCTTGTGCAAAAATGCCAAGCTGATCTTCATTCACTGCAGAACAGGCTAACATATATTCTAAGGATTCTTTATGCTGCTGTTAACTGCTGCTCAAGCTTGCTCTGTGATGGGTTGGCAGAGCTTGACCGCTACTGCATTGCATCCTCTGCGTTGAATGGCTGCTGTGTTTTAAACAATCCCTATGCTGGCACCACAGTGAAGGATTCCCCATGACATAAAGGTCATCTCCAGCATCAGTCAATGTTGTTTCCTCCTCTCACCATGACTGTTAGCTGTTTTGCATCTCTGCTATATTTGGCTTACCTTTCTCTTAAAAAAACAAAAAAAACTGTCCGAGAATAGCATAGCCACAAACAGCTAAGAAATGTACAGTTAACAAAAACGAACACATCTCTAAACTGGTGTAAATCTGCCTTATCCTTGTACATGGGGGGGCAAGAGGATGAACCCATGCACAGTGTTTAGGATGGTGACTGGTACAGGATGAATCTGGGCATCCCATCTCCACTGTTAAGATTTCAGTGCATTAACACTTGCTCCTCTTCAAAATGCTACAACTGGGAATGTGAAGTAACATCTCAGATGTTTTAAATTGTCTATTAATTCTATAGGTCAGCTTCTGCTTCAGAAGACAATCCTATCCATGACTACTCAGAAGAAAGTCCCACGGAGATCAACAAGGCTTACATACTGGTTAAGTAGGTACAGGTATGTAGGTACAATCCAAATAATTTTCAACTCAGTGATGATCCAAATCCTGCTCATCATTCAGTCTTCTCACTCTTCTACTGTGAAAGGTTGGCAGTAGTTTTTTGGTTGTTTTCTTTTTGCAACTGCCCTATTACATAAATGATGGTGATGATGACTGAATGTATTTTACACTCTTTTGCTTAAAAAAAAAGCAACCCACAATTCCTCCTACTATCAAAGTGCTTTTCATTGGTGCATCATGGCATCATTCCCAATGAAAAAATAATCAGAGCTCTCCACTATCACACGGAAGTTATAGTGTGATGATTTCTTTCCTCCAGTCCCCGTCCTCAAAGATGAATGTGCATGGGGAAGCCAATCTGCAATCGCCAAGGAACCAACCACATTTGCTAGGTAGGTCAATGTGTCCCTCTGGATTAATTTCAGTATGTTCAACTACCCATGCTTTCTCTTATGACATCCACTCTCACAGCAAGATCTCGAAAGGAGGGTCGCAGGCTTGGATTATTGTTCCAGCACTCTGTCATGATGGCATAAACCTTGGCAAGAGAGAAGAAAGCAATATGAGAAAAGCAGAAATAACCAAGAGTTCAGCATCATAAGCAATTCTTACACTAGTTGAGGCCAGCAGAGGCTTTGGCATCAAATACTATATAATACTTCCATGCATTCTGTGTATCATAAGAAGCACACCCTGGTCCTCACCTTTTTACCATATAGAATGGTTACTTACCTGTAACTATGGTTCTTCTAGTGGTCCTCTGTGAATCCACACAACTGGGTATAAACTGCGCTTGCGCTGGATCCTCGGAATATTCTAGAGCTGAAATATAGAAACATAGTAGTACGTTGCCCCTAATGCGCATGCTCCACCCGCCTACAGCCTCAGTTCCACATGCCCGCCGTCGTAACGCTCTAGAGCGAACATAAGAGTGACGGACAGTGGGGAGGCCGGGCGGGATGTGTGGATTCACAGAGGACCACTAGAAGAACCATAGTTACAGGTAAGTAACCATTCTTTCTTCTACGTGGCCTCTGTGAATCCACACAACTGGGTGACTGACAAGCTCACTTACCGGAAGGTGGGCCGTCACTCCAGTACGGAAGTAAGGACAGCTCTTCCAAATTTAGCGTCCTTTTTGGCTCTAAGGTCCAGACGATAATGAGTCACAAACGTGGAAGGAGTAGACCACGTAGCAGTTCTGCAAATGTCGGAGACATCAATACCTCTAAGTAGTGCCGTAGAGGTTGCCACAGATCTAGTGGAATGTGCCTTAAGAGCGCTTGGTGGGGTCTTGCCCAATAGTTCATACGCTAAGGCAATAGTGGAGGTGATCCAACGTGAAATAGTTTGTGAAGTCACAGCAGAACCTCTGTTAGGACCATAGAAACACAAAAACAGTCTGGACGATTTACGGAAGTCCTTAGTCTGTGATGTATAAAAAGCTAATGCACGCCGAACATCTAACGAATGGAGCATGCGCTCAACATCTGAAGAAGGGTTAGGGAACAACGCTGGAAGAACTAACGGTTGATTAACATGAAACGACGAAACCACTTTAGGAAGGAACGAGACATCCGGGTATAGAATCACTTTATCCGGATAAAACTGGAGGTAAGGGGTGTCAACTCGAAGAGCCGCGAGCTCACTGGCTCTTCTAGCAGAAGTGATTGCGACCAGAAATAAAGTCTTGAATGATAGAAGTTTAGGATCAGTCGAAGCCATAGGTTCGAATGGTGGTCGCGAGAGGGCGTGCAATACAGTATTCAACGACCATTGAGGAGGCGGAGGACGATTGGGCGGGCGAATATGATGTAAACCTTTCAGAAACATCTTTAAAGTGGGATGCGAGAATAAGCGAGAGGCATCTGAGCCTAAAGGCTGGTAAGAAACAATAGCCGAAATGTAGACCTTGAGGGTAGAGAATGCCAGTTTCTTGTCAAAGAGGTAACGTAAATATGACAGAAGTGTGTCGATAGTCACGGGCATAGGGCATAAGTCTCGCGATGTGGTAAATTTTAGAAAATTATTCCATTTATATTTGTATAGCAGCTTTGTGGATGGTTTTCTTGCACTATCCAATACTTCTTTGATCATGGCAGAATCCGCCACGCTGCTAGGTGCAGGGAGTCCACATCTGGGTGACAAATTCTGTCTGCATCTTGTGTCAAGAGATTTGGAATTTTCGGAAGCTTGAAGAAATCTGATGCCATTAATTTGAGAGTGGCAAACCACGGTTGACGTGGCCACCATGGTGCGATTAGGATGACATCTGCGTGGATCTGACGGACTTTGATTAGAGTCCTTTGTATCAGGGGAATTGGTGGAAACAGGTAAAGGAGAGAATCCATCCACCTCACCATGAATGCATCTCCTATCGAGGCTTTGTCTCGTCCTGCTCGAGAGCAGAATTTGTCGCATTTGGAGTTGGTCCGGGTGGCGAACATGTCCACTTCCGGAAACCCCCACCTCTCGCAGATATCCTTGAAGACAGCATCGTCTAACTGCCATTCGTGAGTCTGAACATTCAGTCGGCTGAGTGTGTCTGCTATCACATTGTCGCTCGTGGAGATATGGATGGCCACAGGAAAGACGTGATGAACATAGCACCATTCCCGCAAGTAGAGGGCGAAAAGCTCGGAACGCCTTGATGACTGCCCACATTTCCAAGTGGTTGATATGTAGTAGTCTTTCTTTTTTTGACCATAAGGCATGAACCTTGTGGGGACCGCAGTGAGCCCCCCATCCTGTCGGGCTCGCGTCTGTTGTTACTTGTATTGTGAGCTGCAGAGGATGGAAGGGGCGTCCCATTAGCAGATTTGTGTCGGCCGTCCACCATTTTAACTGCTCCGCCAGTTCGGGTGTGACTCGGAGACGCTTGGACGGTCGATCTGTCATGGCATCGAAGTGGTAGAGGTACCAGGCCTGAAGGGCCCGCATCTTTAGTCTGGCATGAATCAGAGCAGACGTTGTAGAAGCCATCAAGCCTAGGAGATGTTGAGTGTGATGAGCAGATATTCGTCTGTATGGCCGAAAGGGACACACCGCATTCCTTATTTTCTTGATGCGTTCTGGGTGAAGAAAGACTCTTGCTCTGATTGAGTCTAGACGCGCCCCTATATAGTCTATGACCTGAGTTGGTTGCAAGTGGGATTTTTCCATGTTGATCTTTAAACCGAGAGCTGTCAGTGTTTTGATAACGAACTCGGTGTCCATGAGGGCTTTGTGGTGGGAGGGGGCTACTATCAGCCAATCGTCGATGTAAGGAAAAATGACGATGTCGTGAAGCCGTAGATAGGCGGCTACGGGGGCCATACATTTGGTAAATGTTCTTGGAGCCGTGGTCAAGCCGAAGGGAAGGGCGCAGAATTGATAGGACGTATTTTCGAAGAAAAAACGAAGGTATTTTTGATAACGTGGGTGAATGGAGATATGAAAGTAAGCGTCTTTTAGGTCTATGACAACGAACCAATCTTTTCTCTTCAGGAGGTGAATGATGGACTCTAGAGTGACCATCCGGAAGCGTCTTGAGTGAACGTAAGTATTCAGCAGCCTGAGATCGAGAATGGGTCTGAGGCCACCGTCCTTTTTGGGTACTACGAAGTAACGGGAGTAAAAACCGTTCAGTATGTCGTGGGAAGGCACTTGCTGAATTGCCTGCTTTTCCAATAGAGATAAAATTTCTTCCTGTAGCGTTTCTGTGAATGGTGTAACCTCTATTTGACCTACAGGAGGAAGGTCTATGAATTCTATACGGTAGCCGAACTGGATTATGGATAGTACCCATGCATCTTTGGTGATGATTTTCCAGTTGTTCAGGTAAGGTGCTAATCTGGGATGAGGATGAGTGGAATTTCCAGTGTGAGGGAATGAAAACCTTTTTAACTCTGTAGTGTGATTGGATGTGAAGTCAAAGATATTGTTTTCCCTTTTTCATAGGCTGACGAAAAGACTGACGACGTTGAGATGTAGCCGGCGCCCGGAAAGATGGATTCGTAGTGGAAGAGTGAGGCGGTCTTCCTTGAGTAAGAGGCCGATAAGAACGGTAAGGCTGATGATATTGTTGTTGATATTGGTACTGATTTTGTCCAAACTGTCTCCGTCCTTGAAACTCTTGAAATTTGGGCTGTTGCTGGATAGTATAAGACCTAGCCGTCTTCTTTATTTTGTGAAATGTTTCCATAATGTCATCTGTTTTTTCATTAAATAGGCCGTTTCCATCAAAGGGCAATTCTTCTATGCGGGATTTGGCATCCTCAGCAATTCCAGAAGATCTCAGCCAGGCATGTCGTCTTAGTAGTATTGCAGATGTTAAAGACTTGGACGCAACTTCAGCGGCGTGACGAGCAGCCAGAGTTTGGTGTTTAGCAACGTTCAGCGCCTCGGTATGAGCATTGATCAAGGAGGATTTTGTTTCATCTGGAACCAGTTGTAGGGTGGGTAAAACCTTGGCCCAGAGTTGCCTTTGGTAGGCTCCTAGTGCAGCCTGATAGTTTGACACTCTCAAGAGAAAGGATGCAAAGGAGTACATTCGTCTTCCCATGACGTCAAGTTTCCTCCCTTCACGATTAGTAGGTGTCACTTTGGCCTTAGAACCAGTTTTGGATATGTTTGTCTGAACAGTAATAGAATTGGGTGCCGGGTGTTTAGAGAGGAAAAGGGTGTCGCTGCCGTGCGCTCTGTAATGTCCCTCCATCCTTCTGGAAATTTGCATAGCATTAGGAGGTAGTCCCCAGGAGTCCTTGATGATTTCCATGATAACAGGGATAAACGCAAGGCTGAGAGGGTGAGATTTGCCTTGCTTAATGTCACCGAACACTAGATCTTGAGTGGGAGGTGGTGGTTGTTCCACATCAAGCTGGAGTGACTTGGCCATGCGAGTGATCATTTGTGAATAGGAGGTAAAGTCCTGAGACGGGGAGGGCGGTCGCAGGTCTCCCACATCGGAATCTGGCGTATTGATGTTCGGAGGGGCTTCTTCTTCAGAAGCGTCCGACACAGGTTCTTCATCCTGGTAAGAGTAAACGGACCCTGAAGATTCATCTACAGGAGAGATATATGGCGAGGGAGACAAGCGACGCTTTTTCGAAGACCCAGCTGTTTCCTTTAAAGAATGTAGAGTTTGAGTTTGAGAGGAACTCGTCCGGCGTCGAACCGTTGGTGTCGACGCTTTCTCTTTAGCTGCCCGTTTGTCTGGCACTGCACAGATTTCTGTAGCTTGGGGTCGATCAGCAGCTCGATGTCGAGAGACCTTCGGTATCGAAGGATCTTCGACGTCGTAAGCTCGTCGACGTCGACGCCTCGGTGGTGACGGTGACGAAGACGGTGACGGTCGACGCCTCGGTGGTGACGGTACCTCACTTTCCTACTACACACTTGCTCAGTGTCGGAGTTGTCACGGCTCCGACCGCGTCGAGATTTTCTCTCGACCTCGATATAAATAGGCTCATCTTCGTCAGAGGAGGCTCAGTGTCGAGACCTCCTAGGTAGGATGAGAACCTCTCGGCGTGCTGTGCGATGTCAAGGGGAAGAAGTGTGCTTCCTTTTTGCTGTCTTCTTTCTGGGGGAGGCATGACGTATGGAGTCCTCTGAGTCCGAGTGCCTCAGAATGATCGCCCGCCCGGTTGAGACAGGGCTTGAATGGGCAGAATCATGGCTGGAAACAACAACAGCCTGAAAGCGATCAGGAGACTGGGGCAGGCTCGGAATCGATGCCGAAGCCTGAGTCGTACGGCGCCGAATGGGGAGTTCTCCCTCGGAGACATAGCCATGGCCAGGCGAGTCCCCAGACGGTTCCTCCAGAATGGGGGAAGGCAGAGACGCTGAAACTGGAGGAATATCTCGGGGTCTATCCTTAGAAGGCTTGCCTTTTTGGGGCTTGTTGGATTTCTCCGTTGAACTTTTCTTTTTCAGGTTGGCAGTTGAAGAGTGCTTCGAAGAAGAAGAAGCATTTGTAGGCTTTTTTACATTCTTTTTTGAGGACTTCGCCGGAGGGGAGCTTGGAGGTAAGGAAGGTAAGGACGGCGTGCCAGAATCAGTATGAGCAGCGGGAGTTAGTGAGGGGTTCTGCTCAGTAGACATTTCGGGGGGCGAAAGGGACTTACTCCAAAGAAAAGCTTTTAAGCGTTGTTCTCTGGATTTCAAGGCTGGCTTGGACAGATTCTTACAATGAGGGCAGGCGTGGGGTTGATGTTGTTCCCCCAAACAATACAGACAGCGCTCGTGCCCGTCAGTGAAGGGAATTTTAGCTTTGCAAGAAATACACCTCTTAAATGGTCCAGACGAGGCCATAAACGAGAGGCTTCAAAATAAGAAGGGGGAACGAAAACAAAAAGAAAACTCACGGTCCGAGATCTGCAGGAGAGGAGTTAGGCAGAGGGGAAAAAAGGGCGGGAAGCCAGCAACGGTTGTAAGAGGAACAGGCAGTCCGATGTGAGACAGTCCAAGGTCAAACCAAGTATAGCGAAGAAGTCCGGAGCAACGTACAAAATCAGTAAGAGTAATCGAAGTCAAACAGTCCAAAATCAAGCCAAGATATTTAGTTTAATAACGAAATTAGCGAGCTCTAGCTAGGAGGTTCCAAACGCGACGGCGGCAAAAATGGAACTGAGGCTGTAGGCGGGTGGAGCATGCGCATTAGGGGCAACGTACTACTATGTTTCTATATTTCAGCTCTAGAATATTCCGAGGATCCAGCGCAAGCGCAGTTTATACCCAGTTGTGTGGATTCACAGAGGCCACGTAGAAGAAACACCTCTTTTACAGGAATAAAACTATTCCTTTCACCAACTAAAACTAAGAATGAGCGAAAGCTATCAATCTTCCCCACAGTGGCAACTCAGAGTGACACAACTGCACTATTATTGACTTTCCCTCAGACTTCCCAATAAGCTTCCTGATATTTGACATAAGTGTTTGGTTAACTCAACTGTGTTCATTTTAGTAACTTTACTGCTACAGGTGTTTTTGTTGTAATAGGCTGAACCTATAACATTCATGACTTCACAGACAAAGAACAAGGGTTAGTAGAGAGCTATCAACATTTACTGTGGAAGGGCCAGGCAATGGTCATTTTCCCAAGCACTGATCTTTATACATTTGTCTTGTAAGCTACTGCAGGGAAGAAACACATCAGGTGTTTTTTACTCAAGAATGAGTCACTCACTAAAATGAATTTAGTACAGGTTTGTCAATACCTTAATGCTGTTTTAAATAAAGAAGATTTATTTATTTTTCATTTTAGTTCTTTCAACATGTACTTTTTTTGTTTTGTTTTGCATAGTGTTCTTGAAGGGATTCTTACTGTTACTAAATACTAGAACTATTCCTTTGCTCTGCTACTATCATATGGCACAACCAAAAGACATGAAAGATAAGCGGGTTATCTGGGGATTTAACAGAATATTCACTGTATTTCCAACACTTAACATGAACAGAACACCGGAATTACTGTGAGATATTTCTTTTGTATTTTGGAGAATTAAACTAAGTTCCGTAGACAGGACTTATGCAAATCAAGTTTGAAGGTACTATCTTATATGAGAGCCTCCTCCCAAATTCCAGACATAACACAGGATTTGGAAGATACTTATAACTCCAAATTGACACAACTCTACACTTAACATCTCTCTTAAAGATGGAAGAGCTACGTAATAGGACATATTATACCTGTGAAATATAGTGAATTTCTGAGGTACAAAGTACTAGCTTGGAGAGGTTACAACAGTAAAGGAAAATGAAGGTCTTTTCCAGGGCTGCTTGGATTGTTTACTTGTTTAAGCAAACAGTGAAGATAAGTTAAAAAGTTTTAAGAGAAAAAACGTTAACAGAAAAAGGTAAGTTGAGAAATATAGTGAAGGCACAGAATAAAGCATAGGGGGAAAGAAAATGAAAGTATAACTCTTTCCCAGACAAAGGTATGAATAATACCTGGGTGGAGTCTGCAACACCAGGCTTACAAAGGCAAAACTCTAAGTCACAAGATGCCCACTTTCCTGGACAACAGGAAAAGTTAACCCTTTATTGGATGTCTTCTCTCATGAAAATGGGAACAAATGGCTTCAAATCAGCCACTACCCTGAAGAATGCCATCAACCTTGTGATAACAGTATGTGAAACTGAGCTGCAACCACCTCCTGATAAAACTGCCTGGACTGGTATAAAAGACTGCAATGGAATCTAGTTCACATGACTAAGGTAGATGTTATGTGACCTTAAACCTGCCTTACATGCCTCTGATGCTATTTCATCCCCAGACAGAGTACATGAGAATCTGCCTCCACTGACCAACTTTAGCCAACACTAAAGCTTAGTGTGAAGCAGACTTATCCTCTAATAATGCCTAGGTTCTCCATCAATGGGGAGACAGTCATATCACTTCCCTAAATTCTGTTGTTTGGGTACTGGGCCTGCAGGGGACCACAAGCCCATATGACAGCTGCTTCTACTTCCTCTCACAAAGGTCCTCTAAGAGTGCAGTGATAGTGTTGGGTATTTCTTGGCTGGATGAAGAACACTGCAATCACAAGTCTGCTCTGGTATCTCCTTAATTTTTTCCATTATTCTCTTTCCAAAGTTTTGGAAGTAAGAAGCATGGCAAAGATTAGGTCATGATCAACATTCCCTCTAATTTTCATCCCTTCTGCACAGGAGCCTCTCCCATCTGCATGTGGAGGGTGGGGTTTCATCTGAAACCTGGAAGTAAACAGGCATCATCAACACCGGCTGCCGCTGTGTGGCACCAATGGAACCCGGCATGTGCATGCACCTTAAAGGGAATGTTGGTCATGATCTATTGTCTGGGTTCTCTCCCAAATAAAGTGCACCATTTTGATTTCATAAGCCCTGCATTTTGGAGGGAATGAGAAGACCAGCTCATTCGAAGCAACACTCCTGAAACAAAACACCTGGTTTATAAAGGATTTAAGTGCTAGAATTCCAAACCAGAACCATCTTAACAGCAATATTACTGTTTACAAGTAGCTGTTCGCCAGCATCCTTTGTAGATTAAAAGGAGCCAGCGGATTCCAGAAGAAAATAACAGATCAGTAAACTTCTAGGCTGCCTTTAAGGCTGTAGTAAAATGCTACAATCTTAAAGGTAGTTATAGGAATTAAGCACCATTTTGGCTTTATAACAAATACACTAGATTTAAACAGAAACATCTTTTATAAAAAGAATTAACAGTCTCTTATCACAAGAGCAATTATTGGGTGCACCCATAAGTGAGGGTATTTCAAGAAAACTCTACATTTCAGTACCTCATCAGGGCATCCATCTGGTCTCAATAGCCTTCCATTATTCTTCAAAAGTTCTATTAAATGGAACACAATCTGGTTTTGCTTGTCATTACCAATCATGCGCATGAATTCCTAAAACAGAAATTCAAAATTGAATGTATATGTTTGTTAAAAGTTCACCAATAACAAAAGATGAACAGCACCCAAAAATTTCAAAACCTCTATAGTAACAAAAGATAATAATAGAAAATTGCTCTTCTTCAAACACCCCTCCATGGGAGGAAGGCAGCTGAAATAGGTTATATCCACAAATTCCAGGGTACATCTAAAGGTTTAAATAAAGACCAAGGCTTCTTAGCTCTTGACATATATTTCTAAACATTACAATGTTGTGTATAGGCAAAAATATTTACTCTGGCCTCAAACTCCAAGTTGATTTAGACAAAAAGACGCCACTTCACAAATCTGTTATCTTCGTAGAAATCTATGTTTATCCGTAGACAGTTATTACTCTGGCTATGGCCAGGACATTTATGTTATCAACACTCTCAAAATTCAATACTAGGGTTAATAATGCTACTGTCATTCGTTCCGCCATACTAACTACAACTACACAATTGTATGTAAAGTTGTCTGAGAACTCTTTTATCACTCCCAGAAACGGGACATGTTTTGTTCTGCAGAGGGATAATAGAAAACAGGGCCACATCTCTGTTTCTGATTTAAAAAATAGCCCTATTTGCCTTATGCATAGTCTGAAATGTTTCCACCAAAGCTGGGAATTGCAAGTATTTTACAACTTTAAAAGCTATTAGCCAGAAATCTATTGGTGATTAGGCATGCATAAGTCAAAACTGCGTTTGTTGCTGGCAAACTGCTGTTAGCTAATGAAGTGCTAGTTGCATGATGATTTATGTCCCAGACTGTACAACAAGGATGTGCCTAGTAATGACTTAACTTATGCACATGTAAACCAGCAACAAAATACTGGCTGATGCTTGCAATTGCTTGGTTTCCTCTTCATGATCCATACCCTTTGTATTGTCTTTTAGATTATAAGCCTAGAGGACATAGATGATCTCATTTGTTACTGAGAGCCTTTTTAGTAGGAGCTTAAAGAAAATAAACAAGCATATACTGAGTCCGGATTTATTCACATCATTTTCCACAGTGCATCCCAGGCACATTTTCCTCTACATGATGCTCTTATAAGTTCCATGCAACCCTGGAATCTCTTCTTATAATTTAAAATATAAACAGATAGGGGATACAGGGTAGGATAACATGCTGGCTCAGTATCTGCCATGCACAGGCAAAAGTATATCCATCTACTAACCGCTGGGGGACTTTTGTTCTTGTCTATGTATGTGAAAAGTTCATACAGGACCACACCGAAGCTCCACATGTCTGAGGCCACAGAAAACTTGTTGTCCATCAGTGATTCTGGAGCGTACCTGTAACACAAGGGAGGAGGAACTCTAGTCTGTAAAATGAGTACATTTTAAATGCCATTTAGATTATGCTCTTAACTATTTATTATTTATTTATTTAAAATACTTTTACCCTGCCTTTCTCCTTGAAAAGGACCCAAGGCGGCTTACAACAAAGAAATACAACATTTAAAGTTGAAAACAATGAGTATATAATGGTGGTTAACATCATTAAAAAGCGATATTTAAAAATTATGAACAATGAATAAGGAGGCATCTTACATCAATTAACAAGCAATATTACGGCAAAGATCAATAAGTATACAAAAATTTAAAAAAATGTCACTCTGCGAGGAAAACACTAGTACTAACAATCCAGTCAAAGCAGGAATGCATAACAATCTATCTAAAAATTACACACAGTTAGCTGGTTACTGAGGGAAGGCTTGCTTGAAGAGAAAGGTCTTTGCCTGCTTGCGTAAGGACAGCAAAGATGGGGCCAGCCTGGCCTCCTGTGGGAGGGAGTTCCAAAGTCTGAGAGCAACAACAGAGAAGGTTCTCTTCCGTGTCCCCATCAGACGCACCTGTGAAGGTGATGGGACCGAGAGAAAGCCCTCTCCTGATTATCTTAACATGCGAGCCGGCTCATAATGGGAGATACAGTCTTTGAGACAGCTTGGAGCCAGATCGTTTAGGGCTTTATAGGTTAAAACCAGCACTTTAAATTATGCCTGATAACTGACTGGCAGCCAGTAGAGCTGCTGTAACAGGGGAGTTATGTGATCCTTGTAACCAGCCCCAGTCAGCAATCTGGCTGCTGCATTTCAGACCCGCTGAAGTTCCTGACACTTTCCATCAGCAGCCCCACACAGAGCGCATTACAGTAAACCTGCCAGAATGTAACTAGGGTATGTATCACAGTGGCCAGATCAGATATCTCAGGAAACGGATGTAGCTGGCAGAGAAGTTTTAATTGTGCAAATTCACCTCTGGCCACCACTAAGACCTGGGTATCCAGGTTCAGGGATGAATCCAGGAGCATCCCAAGCTGCACACATGGTTTTTTTTAATGGGAATGCAATCTCATCCAGTACAGGCTCCATCCCTATTCCTTGATCTGCCTTTCGAATAACCAAGAGCACTTACGTCGTATCTGGATTAAGTTTCAGTTTATCCACCCTCATTCAGTCCATTACTGATAATAGACACTGTTCTAGAGCCGATTTTTCACAATTATACCCAAACTGACAAAGCTTTCCTGCAACAATGGTATTTTTATAATTTGGATGGAGGCAGGAAACAGGAACATACCAAAATATAGGACTCTCCCCTGGTTCCTTTACTTTGTAGTATTCTTTATCCTGAGGCAAGACTTTAGTCAAGCCGAAGTCTCCAATTTTAATTCTGTTTTCATTCTCCACCAAAATATTTCGAGTTGCTAGATCTCTATGAACATATCTCTTTGATCCAAGATACTCCATGCCCTGAAATTTTCAAACAAAATTATGAAAGATAAGTTGACTGTTAAAAGTTAAAAGAGACCATGTGGAAGATTTTTTGAGCCATGCAAACGTTTGAGTGTCACAAATCTCCTTTTTCCTTCCCTTCTCAAAATCTAATGAACCAGCTTATGAATAAGACAATTAGTAACACTTCTCATAGAAAGGACAATCCTATGCAACTACAACAAAATAAATAAATGACAGGAAGTGATATGCCCATCTCAAGGAAGAGTGCTCCTTAAACTGGCCATATTATCCACTAGATGTCACCACTTTGATTACCGCTAAGTGAAAAGACCGTCTAAGCAGACAAACACTGTAGTGCTTAACCACACTTCATGGAGAACTGATGTTATAGATCCTCAGCTACCATTTTGACAGAGAATGTCATATTTTCTAATCATCAGTGGCAGATTGAGTCCTAGAAAGTTTAATTTTTTTGTTACTGAAGTTATTATTTTTAAATGTTGTTTACTCAACTCCTTTGTTTTCAATTAGTGGAAAATTAATGTTACCAGTTCTAAATATTAAATTTCCTATTGTATGTTTCAGATATAAGCAGCAGGAGCTAAACCTATGAAAGAGTTCCTCCTTCTATGATTTATCTCAACAGACACACCACTCTAATATATATACTGTATTACAATTCCAGAGGGCATGTGATAGTGCACCATTAAGAAAGTTAAGCTAGCAAGGGAGTGAGTGGTCTCTGGAATAAAAGAGACTTTTAGGAGTCTTATTGATGCCCAATAACTAAAACGAGAGAGTTCTCTCTTTAAGAATTACAATTATATCCGTCCTTTTTACAGGCATAAATTGTGAAATTCAACTGCTATGTTGAAAGTAACTGAAAGTAATTACAGCTGACTATCTTATGTCTATTTATAGCAGGTGACCACTGCACAACAGATGGAGGGGGAGGAGATAAAACTCTTCCCTCTCTTTGCCCTCTTCTCCTACCATCTGTGCAAACTTTCTTCCACTAGTATGTCCATCTGCCTGTGGCATGCTCTGTAGCCAGGGAGAAGCCTGCCATTAACACAAATGGAGATTTGCCCAATCACACCAAGCAGTTTACTGCTGGTGTCATTATGTGAGAGACACCTTCCCGCTTTCCAAACTTCAAGCTGCACACCTTACTGCATGGAAAGAAAGGTTCCTGCTACTGCCGCAGCAGCCATTTGTATTCGGCTACCTCAGGACTGATTTCGCATCCCCAAATGCATTCTGCCACTGTAGCTTTCAGAATCTGGCCCAGGCATTTTGTTAGCTGGAGGAGAAAATCATCCTTCCTGCAGCTATTGAGTCAAATTTTTTTTAGAAAAATCCTGTATGCTACCCGTGTGCCAATTTTTCTGGTCCTTGGATTATTCCCCAACCTCCACAAAATGGGGGATCAATAAAGAGAGAACAGCTTCTCCTGGATGTTTGCAGAAGCACCCGTTCTTTTCTGAAACAATGGGTATAGCCTTGCTTTAGTAAAAACAAATAAATAATGATTTTAAGTGGCTGCCTCTTTTAAAACTGGAACTGAACTTTCAGTCAGGTCTGTTTTTTAAAAAAATGTTAAGTAAGTATTTCCTGAGGGGGTATTGTTTATGACAAGTCTAGGGAAGGCAAAATTGCCCACTCCCAATCCAATATTCTTAAAAGCAGCCTATCTGAGACACCAAGAAAAGAATCAAAAAGGTTGGAAAGACATGAATAAAAGCAGTGAAGAGACAAAAGGAGTAATATGGCAACCAAGAAGAAAATACTGCATGATTGGGAGCAGATCAATTGGGGAAATGGAAATTGCTGGGGGGGGGGGATATTTTCTAAATAATTGTCACCAAATAAATGAGTGGTGTTTATTTCTGATCACTGAAATCTTGCATGTTGGTATGGGCTTTATTTTGGGCAAAGAAATGCCCCATGTGATGACCAGCTCATGTACATGACAATGTACACAGGTCTGAAATGCAGCTCATGGGGACAGCATGACAATATTCTCTGTGTCAATTCTCTGCTGTCTCTGCATCATTTGCCAGTTAAGAAAAAGCAGGCAGATCCTGTTTCCAGGCTGGAAGTATACAGTATGTGACAAAGCGAGGCACTTCTCTTCCACCCCCTCCTATTCCCTAGACTCAGGATTATGCTCCCTCTACCTCATTCCTTCAGAATGATGGAAACTGTGATTCAACACAGCTGGAGGAAAGCTGATTTAGAGTTTAAGACAAACTGTTAAGACTGCAGGTATAAATGACAGTAGTACAGTATATTACCTTACATATTTGACAAGCATATTGCAGGAGTTTCTTATGATCTAGTCTGTCTTTGTGTTTCTGGACATAGTCTCTCAAACTCCCATAAGGCAAGTATTCCATTATCAACTTCAAATTTCTCCGGCCTTTCCAAACAAATAACAAATGAAAATAGTTAAAATTATGATCTGAAGAAGTTTAGGTTTGATATTCAACTTTATGGCTAAACCTGATATGATTTACAAGCAGAATGCCCAGACCATGGCAAGCATATACGTAGTGAAGCATTCCACGTTTCTGGCCAAATGTACAGTGTTCTATTTTCCTAGAGCACATACAACATCATAATTATGACCTGAACTAAGTGAAATAACAAATATCATAAATAGCATACGACTGCTGGGTAGTAAATCTAAGAATATGTTAATAACCAGATAAATTTGGCAACATTAACAGGTAAATGTCTACATACTAGCAGCCCAAATGACTGCACTAGCAAATATATACTTCAGATAAGATTATGACAATTATTATACCTTTATAATGTCCCAATATTCTGTCTTGTACCAGAACTGTGAATCACCAGCAATTCTTTAAACTCTTCTATCATAGTGGATAGGAAATGTGTGGGCTTCCAGATGGTTTGGGGAAGCAATGCCTATCATCCCCCACTATGTGGCTATGAAGTGAGGGCTGATGGGAGTTACAGTCGAACATCTGAAGCACCACACATTTGATGAAATCCTGTTGCTTAACATAAGTCAAATCGTAAGTTTTGGTTCATTCCTTCCCAATAAATAAAGTGTCCCTGCCTAAGAACGGGAAATGGCTATGAATGAAGTGCACCGCATACCAGCACTGTAGCACACTCCTTTGTACTTGACAATGTTTTCATGCTGCAGAGATTTGAGAATTTCAATTTCTCTTTCAAAATCTCGCAGGTGCTCTTCTGTACTGTGCTGCAGTTTTTTGACAGCCACTACCTCCCCTGTGTTATCCTGCAGTGGATCATACCGGCACATCTCCACACTGCCAAAATTACCCTACAAGACAAATAAAGAGAAACAAAAATACTGGTTGTGGGGTGCGTGCAGAGATATTACAGGCTGTTCTTCTAGTGCCAATGTGGCCTACATATCCCTGAAACAAGCTATTCGTATTTCTCACCTTGCCAAGTTGTTGTAAGAACTTGAGGTGCCTTTCTTCAAAGTAAGTGGGATCCCTGTCCTCAAAAGCCTCAGAAAACCCAAGAACACCAGCTCTCATATTTGGTAGCATGTCATTTTCAGTCAATAATTCATAATCTTGAAAAACAAAGAAAGAAAAATATCATTTAGCCAGACTCTCCATAGCATCTGAACAGAAACAGAAGACCATGAACTATTTGTTATTAAGTAGGCAAATAAGAGAAACAATCTAATCCTCAGTGCAGAGGACGGGAACCTCCAGCCTACAAGTCTTCATCTGGCCTACAGAGGGTCCCCACTCATGCTGCCCCTCTGAGAAGCCCCTCTCTTCCCCAGGTAACTTGAGAGAGGAACAAGCCCCTACTACCTCTGGATGGCTTTTCATCTCAAAACACTTTGCCACACAAAAAAGCACACCCTAATTGAAAAATCAGAGAACAGGCTACATCTCCAATCAAAACCAGTCACGATTACTCTGTTTAACATACCTGGAGTGAACAAACTGTTAAGATCACGTATAACTGCTCTAAAAGAAGGCCTGAAGTCTGGTTCATAATCCATGCAGCTGTTTATAAGATTTGCCAGTTCTGTCCAATTGGGAGCAGGAAGTTGATGCCTATCTTCATAAAACTGTAGCTTCTATAATTCAAGACATTCCAAGCATTATTATAGTAGTTTAAGAGCAATTCTAAGAGATATTGAAAAAAACTGGCTACTTTCAGTAGCAACTGAGATTTTCTGCCTATACATCATCAACTAGCATAAAACAGCAGCAATAGTCTTTTAGGGAAACAATCTCAACTGATTACATCAGGAGATTTTTAAGGAGGTATTTTAAAAAAATACCAATTTTGTCCCCACAAAGGTTGTTCTATAAACTTGTAAGATCCAGTAATTCACTGTCATGGGACACGTTATGCATGTCACCTGTTGCTACTCAGTGAGCCATTGATAATCACTTTGCTGTTTAAACAGCACTATTTCTCTGATGGCTCCTCTTCTAAAAGCCAGCAACTGGGGGGGGGGGGGGGAGCAGGAATTTGATGACGGGGAGACTCACTGGAAATGAACTGGTTACTACATGGTAGCTTCTGTTACAGGGAGAAAGATAAAGGAAATGGCATGTGTCACCTGTAACATGTTATTTCAGCTACAGAATTCTTTCCTAATTATTAAAGATAGTATGGGATAGAAATGCATGATGAAATTGTATCCAGATGCCTGAAGGAAATTATACCTCAGTAATGCTGATTGTAAAGACAGAAAGACAAACACTCCAAGCTCCAGGTAGTACTCACTCGCTGAGAATCCAGTGCTCCAAGAGGCTTATCACCTCCACTGCAGATTTCCCACAGAGTGGTCCCAAAACTCCACTTATCTGTTGCCAAACTCAGTTGCTTGGGATTTTCAATGCATTCAGGTGGCACCCATGGTATTCTCTCAATAAGAACTAGATTAACATAAAAAAGCAGGATAGTTTCTTACTAGTATGCAATTAAGAAGCTAGAAATATTTTTGTGATGTTTTAAACTGGTGTCCCATCTGTCACACAAACCTTTTTGAGACAATCTGTTGATACATAGTCTATAAATATTCTAAAGAAATATGCAAAATGAAATTATCTCATGCTTTAAAGAGCCAGCCCATGTAGCCTTAGGCAAGCTGTACAGTCTCAAAGTGTCCCCCAAAGAAGGAAATGATAAACCACTTTATCACTGAGTACTCTAGATCTAGAAAACCCTGGCTTGTCATAACTTGGAACTGACTTGATGGCACACTATTACTATTACTGTTGTTAATGATGCAAAAATTGAAGATCCATGTCTCTGATCTGCATAAGGTATTTTGACATGTTCACTCAGATTGCAAATTAAAGGTCCAAATACATGAACATTCTTGTATTATGAAAAACACTCTGCAGACATACAGAGTTAAGGCATAATCAAAATATTCTTTGTCTCATAAAAGAGGCCAAGGAATCTCCTGTGCATAAATATCTTGGAACCACTGGATTAGGGAAATCGTGCATAGACTGCTCTTAAATTACTACCTGTACTTTGTAATAACTACAAAATGCTGACAGTTGCAGCCAACATTTGATGTTTCACTCATGTGACAAGTGTACTTGTTAGCATATAAACGAACATCTATACTTTTAGGTAGCAAAATATGTTCCCTACCAATTTTTCAAAAAGAAAGGGAGGGAGGGAGAGGGGGAGAGAGAAAGAGAGAAAGAGAAAGAAAGAAAGAAACTGAATGGTGGAATAAACATTCAACACAAAGAGAGAAATGAAAGAAACTTATTAACATTTTCATGGTAGTATGCTAACTACTGAAATTAATAAAGAGACTTACTGTCTTTTGGCAAAACGGTAATACCAAGACCAGGATCACTAAGCTTGATAAAAGGAAGGCTCCCGGACTTCCTATCTTCTTCTCTGATAAGCAAGATATTTTTTGCACATACATTCCCGTGAATAAGGTTTTTATCTTCCTGATAAAGACAAAGACTGTGGCTTAATTTCTCCCACAAACAGAGATTAAACTGTAACTGCATTTCTCATGAGGACACTTCTACAAAAACAATTACACATTTAGAACATGGAACATGGGAGCATTAGACTCTCCCTCACTACTCTATGAAAATGGATTCCCATATCGTCCTGTTTCATAGATGTGAACAAAACCTCCATAGCTAGTCCAATTCCATGGACCTACCAATGGTAGTGGATTCTGCCCTATGGGCTTCAGTATCTAGCAAAGCTCTGTATAATCCACAGCAATATTTTTGGTCAAAATCACACAAGAGGAAAATACAGTCTTCTGTTTCCATGGGGCAATTCTTTGCTTCTGCACTGGAATTAATAACCTATAACTTAATACATTGGTATTTTAGGTCATATACAAATCAGATTTGAACAATGACCATAGCAAGAGTGCAGCTGGATCTGACTTTGTCCCCCACCCCATAGTTTTATTAAACCAAGCAGATTCATCACTCTATGTAATTCAGATGTGATCCTCTTAAAGCTGTGCACAAATAATGATTCTATAGTCAACAAACTGAAGAACACAGGATGTTTCTGGTATTATTTTGGTGGTAGCATCCGAAAAACAGTAATAAGGGTTACATAAGATTATCTGCAGACGGAGGTGCCTGGGAATCCCATATGCCCCCAGTGGACAGGCTAGGATTCTTTTGTTATCATGCAGTCTGTAATCAATCAGTTTCTATTTAGCCCATACGTAGCCAAATTCTTCAGTACTGGAGCTAACAGAACCAGAGCCTATTTCAAATACAGCTCAGTGCAGTTGCTGTTGCCCTCATTTCCCATCTTTCCTGCTGTGGACAGAAGGTAGTTGAGATCAGACTTCACATGCTGAATTTGCAGAGTGCACTGGCAAGGAGAGAGGCTGGCTTGAAGCTACAGGCAGTGGTCCTATGTATTAGGAAGTGTAGTGAAGAGGAAAATTAAATAACATAGGGACCCGGATGTTGTGAGGCAACTCCACACACACTTAACAAGCCTCACAGAAAGAAAAAAACTACCTACAACAGATCACGACAGCTGCTTTTCAGAAAAGAGTACTACTATGGTCTTCCCTATATTAAGTGTCATTGTTATTCCCCTCAACCCATGAAAAAGGAATATTCTTTTATGTGTTTAAGAGCAGCATTGAGACTACGTTGTTTAGGAATATGGCCTTGGTGCTACAATCAGAACACGTGAATCACCTATGAATGACCATGTAAAATCCTTGAGAAGGGAAAACAACACAAAGCCCCTTGGGTTTTGAGATTAAATCAATGACAAATGCAGACTACTTACTAGAAAATGCATTGCCATTGCCAGTTGCTTTGCCACTTCCAATTTCCACAAAATATTGATAGAGCTCTTATTCTTCTTCAAGTATGTATCCAACGATCCAAATTTTACATACTCCTGTACCAAAATATCTGAATGGAAATACAGATATTAATAAATGGGCAATATTAATAAAAACAAATAACAGAATCCAAAACAAACAATATATCATAGTTAACAATCATTATGTTATCCTACCTGAAAAATGTTTGTTTTCCCCCGTCAACGTACAAAGGAAATTTTAGAAACAATTCTCATTTTTGCAACCTAGTTAATGCTGAGAAGTTCTTGGGAATCTGACTACAAATTACAAAAATGTAAAAGTGTTTTGTAGTCCCCACAAATATATATTCTGAAGTCTCTAAAAGGCTAGCTAATGTTGCATGGTCAGATGAGGAAGGAGAAAAACATATTGAGATATTGCTTCAAATCCTCCTAGAAGTATGGTTTATGGAATTTTTTATGAAAACATCAATATATGTATCCTTTCTAAGCAATTTTACGAGGTTTAAGGTTTCTAGTGCTGGTTTGGAAGGGGGAGTGAGATTTGAATGGTGGAAAGTCATGCACATGCAATCCAAGTGAATTAATTCTGATCAGTCACAGTTCTCAAATTACAGGGAAATTGTTTTTTTAAAGTGAGGGGGAAATGGTTGACAAAACTAAGGCAGAAAGGCTTTCAAATATATCAAGGAAGCGTTATTCTCAGGGCTTGAAAATTTTTAGAATGTCTCACCAGTCAGTCAAAAATTTCACCAGTCAGCATGACCAGACTACAGCCTTGCAATTTCTGTTAACAAATTTAAACTAGGCACTTGTTCACTTTTATTTCTATGTAACAATGCATACAAACCCAAAATAAATATACCCTCAGACTTGGGTTGCTTTATTACCTGCGTGCCTGTGGGGTCATGAAGCTTGTATTTTGAATGACTTTCTTTTGAATGTCTCCAGCAAAAATAAAACTGAAAGCAAAAGCGCCCGGCCTCGTAAGGAGCCACGGTTCCCCCCCACCCCAGGATGTGTCCTCGTTCAGTTGAAATTGAGAGCAGGGAATCTCCATATTCTCCAGCATGGGACTACTCTACATTCTCCTGCAGAGCTATATATCTATGTGCCGCTCGAACTCTCTTCTTGCAAGAAGAGGGCAGTTTTCCTTTTGCAATGAGAGGGGGGAGGGGAGGACTGCAGGATCATTGAGAGAGAGAGAGACAGGCGGAGCGTAAGGAGGCAGGGAGGGAGGGAGGGAGCTGTGGCTCGTCAAGCAGCGTTTTTTCACTCGTCACAGACAAGTGGACGAGTGCATTTTTCAAGCCCTGATTATTCTACAGAGAAGGCACATAGTATAAATCTTTCACATGATGTGTGGGTATTAATACTCCCTAGATGTTCTTCAGTTTCAGTTGCCACGATACCCCACCTGCTGGCTATATATTTGAGGCTGCTATGTCACACTCCAACAAAAAGATACAGAGCCACAGTTTCCCACCCCCGACTTTTACATCAATCCAGTCTCTAATTGTTTCATGACAATGTAGTGTATTTTTCCGTTTATAAGACGCCCCTATGTATAACACCCCGCCCCAATTTTGACTCTTTTGAGCCCGAGTGCCCAAATCAGCGAGCACCCTCCGGGCCGGCGCATCCTCCGGAGGGAGACCAGGGGACACCTTTTCCCCCTCCCCAAATATAGGCAGGGCCTTCACCTGGGCTTTCTGTGCTGCGCCCCACTCACTCGCTTTCCTGCAGCGCCAGAGTCGCAGTCAATGGGCAGCAGCAATTTCGCACTGAGGGGCGGCCAGGCGCAGCTTCTCCTTCACCTCCTGCTGCTGTCACCGCCTGATCACCGCCTCCAGCGCCACTCGCGGGCTCCCTTCAGGCGGGGGACAAGGCAACGGCATGAGCTCTGCACCGGGCTGGCATGGGCAGCAGCATTGACATGGCTCGCATGCCCACAGAGAGAGCTCTGCGTGCCAGCTGTGACACATAGGTTCGGCTTACTTCCATGTATAAGATGACCCTCAATTTTTACTCTTAACTATTTTAGGAAAAAGTAGCATCTTATATATGGAAAAATACGGTATATACTTCCTTAGCAGACAATCTATATATGATCAGGATGCAAATAAATCCCAAAATAGCTATTAACATACTCAAAGGTAAGAACTGAACTCTAATAATTATACTATACAAAATAATTAACTGGTTTTACTCACTTTCCTCTCCATAGACACAAACTCCATAATTTAATACCAAGTGCTTGTAAGAGAGCTGGCTCATCATGCTGGCAGCTTCAAAGAATGACTGAACGAGAAAGGAAACAACAATTAACAGAGTGAATCCTAGTAGGAATTAACTGAAATTAACTCTAATTAAAAACACGCACATTTTTTCACATAGTCTCATCTCTACTATCTTCTGCAACAATACTGCACAATTATTTATGTACCACTGGTTTCTGCAGGCTTATCTTTAAAAATAATTATTCTCTGCATAATGCACAGCTCTCTTATAACAACCACAAGGACAACATGCCAATTTAATGGTATGAGGAAAATTTCTAATGAGAACACAAGAACACTTTATATGGTAAGAACTAGCAAATAAACAACTGGTCAACTGCTCTTGAATTCTGAGCTACGGAACTGGCAAGTCAACTCCTCCGTAAGTCCCAATGATTCAAACAGGCCTATTCTAATTGCAGCTTACTATGCTAAATTAAGTTATAAGTAGAATAGGACCGTTTGAATCAATTGAGTTTATGGAGAGTTGACTCACAAAATCCCCACTGATTAAATGGGCCTATTCTAGTGCAACTTACTAAGGGACAGGATTTCAGCCACTATGTTTATGCCACTGAGGTCACTGATCAGCTGAATCCTTTTTCTCTGGCTACTAAGTATCTCACTGTCTTCCTTCGGAACCTAAAATTTATCCAGGCCTCGTTTGTTTGCTTTCAACAAAGGAAAAACACAACAGAACCCAAGTAGAAACGATCATTGAAAATGCCATTTTCAATGATCGTTTAATTTACATCTAATTTACATCTAATTTAACATCTTATTCACAGAATTCAGAAATTCCAGTGTAGTGTACCAACATCTCTTTATCAAGGGAAAAATACAGTAGATATGTCTGTAACTGTATCATCCTCAGTACATCTGGCATACACTTCTGACTTTGATATCCCTCCCTTTTTTATATAGAGAGCAATATTGTCCTTTTATCTCAGTCTATACACTTTCAACCTTTTTCACAGTAACTTCAAAAATTACTTTTTCCAACTACAACTTGTCAAATCCCAGATGTTACCGGCCATGCCTGCTTGGGCATTCTGAAAGCTGCTGTTTGAAAAATTAAGCTTCGCAGCTGTAAGAATAAGAAAATCAAAGTCTAAAAACGTGTGGAGATCCTAAACGACTGAAATTGGCACTTATGTGCCTGACACCAGCACTGCATGTAACAGCAGCTTATTATCCAAGGAGCACTTGTGAGACGAGGGGCGAGAGTAGTAGCCCTCTCACTGGAGTGCCGTCCCTCCCCATGACAACTGAGAGAGAGACTCAGACTCTGCCCGTCTCAGCTCTCAAGAAAACAGAACAGCGGGGGACAGATACGCGAGAATTAGAGGAAGAATTACGAAAGCTAATGGTTGAGGGGGCTCAGGAGAAAACGGCAGGAGTAGAGCGGAAGAAGAGGGTGGAGATAGAGGCAGGGACAGCAGATATAAAAAGAAAGGAGGAAGGTTTACCGCTAGGCTGGGAGTGGGTCTGGATGGAGGACCCCTGGACCGGCGTGTGGGAAAGACTGAGAGTCCCGAAGGAAGGAGCAGATTACAGGCGGAGAAGACAAATCCCCCCCAAGACCCTCTTATTGGGGAGAGGCTGAAGCCAGGGAGTGGCGGAGAAAACTAAGACAGGAAAAGGAGAAAGTTGAAAGAGAAAGGAGAGAGAGAATAGAATGGAGGGTGAGTGAAATGAGGAGGAAGGGATACAGGGAGGACCCTGGGTGACCCCAACACCGGTCGAACACTCCGGCTGGATGGACGACCGGGACGATGACACCGTTCCCCTACTGGATGGAGAAGCAGGACAGTGACCCTGAACACATCCATAGACTGGCCAGGTCCGTGGAACGCGGGTGACGGGAACCCGTTCCTAGCTGAAGGATGTAAACCCCTGACTGACCCGTTCTTGGCAGGAGAGAAGCGATGGAACGACTTCGTTGATACCAGTTGTTTGTTGAATACCCCAATAAACCTCACCCCTGTTTCAAAATTACAAAAATCTCCTGATTTATTTGACCGAAGGAAGGAGCCTAAAGTTGAACCCTCACAGCACTCTCATTCATTTCTTCTACTTATATATCATCCCATTACTGCACAGCACTATTCTGGGTGGTTTACATTAAACCAGCAAAATAAGAAAACATCAAATATAACATAAACAACAAACCTCAGAGTAGTTCCTGTGCACTTTATCCAAGACCTTCAGCAGGACTTCTGTCTGATACAGCTTTCCATAGTCTCCCACTTCTTTCCTCACACCTTTGAAAATCTTAGTGAAGGTGCCCTGCCCAAGACTTTCATTCTAAGAAAACCAAATCCAGAATATGGGGGAGGGGAAAGAGGAGCAGATCAACGGGAAAACTTTTTTGTGCTAATTTAAAAACAAAAACAATCACAAAAGGCTTTAAATCTATTAAAATAGCAGCATCAGTTAAAAACAATTAAGATGTAAAATAATGGAACCCAAAAACTGTTTATATTAAATTACTAGAGGCAAACAGAGAAACTGCTAGATGGATCTGTAGTGTTCACCCTTATTATGTTAAGTAGTCATGCATATTCATGTTGCAGGCTAATGTTGCTGAGAGGCGGAGCCGAGAGATATGTAATAAAGAGGCGGAGTCAGAGAGTGAGAGGGCAGTCCATCAGAGTGAGATAGTCAGGAGGGAGATGAGAGTGGAGAGTGTGGTATTTGGGAGATCTGAGGTGTGATTAGTGAGAAGAGTGAGTAAATACTGTTATAACAAATAGAAGGTTGAGACTGATGATAAATAAACCTGTAGAAGTTACTTATGATTAATTATCAAACATCTGTAATCAATAAACTTGTTTTATTTAAAAGACAGTGAGGTTTGGACCTTCATCTTCATCCTTCCATAAGTAAAGTATGATGATTTAGTGATCAACTGGTGGCAGCGGGTGAAAAGGAGTATTGGTTTGCCTTCATGTGCTCTTGTGTTTGGGGAGTCAGGCAGGGGCCTCGAGGTGCGAACGCCACAGGATCGTTTGCATATTTACTGAAAGGTTAAGTTCCACTGAATTTCTTTCCGTTTAACCACATAGGATCACAATCTTACAGTCATGGCCAAAAATATTGGCACCCTTGCAATTCTGTCAGAAAATGCAACCCTTCTCTCAGAAAATTGTTGCAGTTTCAAATATTTTGGTACTCACATGTTCATTTCTTTGGTTTGTGTTGGAACAACACAAAAAAACAGAGAAGAAAAGTCAAATCTGATACAATCCCACACAGAAACCCAAAAATCCACTGGCCAAAATTATTGGCACCCTTAACTTAATATTTGGTAGCACCCCCTTTGGAAAAAATAACTGAAATCAATCGCTTCCTGTAACCATGAATGAGTTTCTTACACCTCTCTACTGGAATTTTGGACCATTCTTCTTTTGCAAACTGCTCCAGGGCCTTCAGATTTGAAGGATGCTTTCTCCCAACTGCTGTTTTGAGATCTCTCCACAGGTGTTCTATGGCAGCGGACCCCAACCTTTTTCGGAACGCGGACCGGCTGAGTCTCTAAGGAAGACGGGGGCCCCCCCACAGGTGCGCGTGGAATGCGTGCGCGCTCTCGGGCGCATGCGCAAAGCGGTGGGGAAGCGGGGTGGGCGGTGTGCAGGTGCCCCTGTGTATTTTTGAAGGGGTGGGGGAGCGCTCACGCTGGTGGGCAGGCGGGCGCTCCCGCGCGGATGGGTGTGCAGGCGCCCCTGCGCATGCGCGAAGGGGTGGGGGAGCACTCACGTCAGCGCTGGCACGTGCGCAAAGCAGCTCTGGGGAGGGGAGTGTGTGCGGGGGAGGGGGGGCGAGAGGTCTGTCTTCGCAGCCCAGTCCAGCTCAGGCCACGGACCGGCACCGGGCCGCGGACCGGGGGTTGATGACCCCTGTTCTATGGGATTCAGATCTGGACTCATTGCTGGCCATTTCAGAACTCTCCAGCGCTTTGTTTGTAACAATTTCTGAGTGCTTTTGGAAGTGTGTTTCGTGTCATTGTCCTGCTGGAAGACTCATGACCTCTGGTGGAGACGCAGCTTTCTGACACTGGCCACTATGTTGCACCCCAAAATTCTTTGGGAATCATCAGATTTCATGATACCGTTCACACAGTCAAGACATCCAGTGCCAGAAGCAGCAAAGCAACCCCAAAACATCTTTGAACCTCCACCATTTTTGACTGTAGGGACTGTGTTCTTTTCTTTGAATGCCTCATTTCTTTTTCTGTAAACAGTGCCATGATGTCTTTTACCAAAAAGCTCTACTTTTGTCTCATCTGTCCACAGTACGTTCTCCCAGAAGGACTGTGGTTTTGTCACATAAGTTTTGGCATACTCCAGTCTTGCTTTCTTATGCCTTTGTGTCAACAGTGGTGTCCTCCTGGGTCTCCTTCCATAGCGTCCCTTTTCATTCAGATGGTGACGGATAGTGCGAGCTGACACTGTTGTACCCTGCGTCTGCAGATCAGCTTGAATTTGTTGGGAAGTTAATCTGGGTTTGTATCCACCATTCGAACAACGCTTCATTGTAATTTTTCAGTAATTTTGCTCTTCCGTCCATGTAGGTTAGCTACAGTGCCATGGGCTGTAAACCTCTTGATGATATTGCGCACAGTGGACACAGGAACATTAAGATCTCTGGAGACAGACAACTCTTTACACTTCATTCTTTTCTCCATGCTCAGTGTCACACACAACACAAAGGTTGAGTCAACTTTTCTCCATCTTAACTGGTTGCAAGTGTGATTACTATATTGCTCACACCTCTTACTTGCGACAGGTGAGTCAAAATATAAATTAAAGGAGCATCACATGCTTGAAAAGCAATTATTTCTTACAATTTAGACAGGGTGCCAATAATTTTGGCCAGTGGATTTTTGGGTTTCTGTGTGGGATTGTATCAGATTTGACTTTTCTTCTCTGTTTTTTTTTGTGTTGTTCCAATGCAAACCAAAGAAATGAACATGTGAGTACCAAAACATTTGCAACTGCAACAATTTTCTGAGAGAAGGGTTGCATTTTCTGACAGAATTGGAAGGGTGCCAATATTTTTGGCCGTGACTGTACTTGTCCACCATTATAAGAGTTTAAGAGCAGCCCTCCTGGATCAGACGAAAAAGCCAATTTGGTCTAGAACTCTTTTCTAGTAGAGGTTAATGAGATTCCTAAAGGAAGACTCAGAGGAGGACCTGAATTCAACAGCACACACCTACCTATATTCTCAAACAACGAGAAGACATATTGCCTATGGCAGTTAAAATAAGCATCTAGTCATCATGACTAACAGCCATTGACAGTCCCATCTTTCATGAATCTCTTCAAGCTCCTTTAAAGCTGTCCAACCTGGTCTGCATCACAACATCTTACAGGGACAAATTGCACAGTACAACCATGTATTGTGCAAAGAACCACATCCTTTCATCTGTTCCGAATCATCCACCATTCAGATTCAGTGTATGACTCTGGGTTTTAGTATTACAAGAAAAGGACAAAAACAACTCTCTATCCACTTGTTTCTCATAATGACGTTCTATGTTTCTATCACGTTTCCCTTTCTCTATGTTTTATTCCCCTTTAAGTTAAAAAGCTTCAAAAGTTGTAATCTTGTTGTTGCTCTAACTCATGGTACATTTTGATTTTCATTTTATATGCCTACAATGAAATGCAATGACAAGAACTGTATGCAGTAGCCCAAAAGCAACAGCACAAATGTGTGACAAGGCCCAATGATATTGGCAACTTTATTTTCAAGTTCTTTGCTAATTCTGCCAAACATGGAATCCAGGAGCCAAACACTAGGATTGCCATATCAAATGAGCTATTTACCACACCCCCAAGATCCCTTTATTTTGAGTTATCAGAAGCTTAGAACTCACCAATGTATATCTGAAATTACAGTTTTTACTGCAGTATCCATTACTTTTCTCTTGCTTCCTAAACGACTGTACATCTGCCATCTAGAGCTCATTTCCCCAGTTTTGAAAGGCCCTTTTGGAGTGCTTCACAGTCCGCTTTTTGTTTCAGTCACCCTTAATAATCTGGTCCTATCAGCAAACATGGATTCCCTACTGCTCCTCCCAAGAAATATGAATTACTTATTGGGCAAAATCCTCTTGTGCAAATATATGCCAGCTAGATGATGTCATCATCCAGGCTGGTAAAATCTAATTAAACTTAACTGAAAGCTTCTTATCTTCCCATTTCAGCTTCCAAGGTTCCCTAGGACTCTCTTATGCCCTGAGATTGGAACTGCCAGTGAAAATTCTGGGCTATTAAATGCTCTTCCCCAGCCTGAGGCTCCCAGGACAAACCTGAAAAAGGAGGCAGGATAACAAACTTTCAGTTAATTTAAGTTAAATTTTACCAGCCCAGATGATGATGTCCACCGGTGTCATTTGTGCACATTTATGCTAATAGGACTTTGGCCATTTTATTATTTGATCAACATATACCTCTTCCTATATCTCTGAAAAACAAAGTATCTTAAAATATTTTGTGGAATTCCTTTGGAAAAACCTTTTGTGGATTTCAGCCCAATTCAGCTGCAAGTGTGTTGTAGGCCAAGACTACTTACAGCAAGAAAAACCTACTCATTTTTAAGATGCAACAAGACTGTTTCTTATTTTTGCTGCAACAGACTAACACTGGCTATCCTCTGGAACCTACATTTAACAGTAGCTCAAAGCAGTGTAGCAAAAAGTTAGAAGGCAGTGATCCTAGTACAGATCCTTGAGGAATTCCCTTGTGTGATCTGACTTTAAGGAAATACTGGGAGAGCTAATGAGGAGCAAGATGCGTATATGAAAATTAGGACATCATATGAATTATACTCCTGTATTTCTTTTAACAGGGATAAAACATAAAAATAAAATTATAAATACATCAGCATCAGCAATGATTTAGTCACAGAGTGAATGGATATCCCCTCTCAAATATATAATTAAGTCAACATTTACATTCTGTGTACCTTGTGCATTTATCACAATATCCACTTTTCTGTGCAAATAATTTCCAGTAAGGCACATCATGGAGAAACAGCTCCAGTGAGATTGAACTAATGGGACTCAATACACAGAGTAATTTTATTTAGAAGCAGAATGCTATAGGGCACATGCCTGTTGAACTTACAAAGATCAGGTCTTCATTCCGGATTTTGTGGAAGACCATCTGGTTGATATTTTTATGCCTCTGTAAGGTGGGTGAAGTTGGCACATCAGAATTTCCATTGCTCCTGAAGACCAGAAGGTTGGATTTATCTGTGAGAAGCCAAGAGAACACTGGTTCAAACACACATGGCCTGCAAATGTTGACTCTCAGCCCAACATGTAAATTCAAGTATTATTTGAGCTGATATGGAATACTGAGAAGGCTCTATCTCCAGTGGCTCATTCACACAAGCACATTTTTAAAAGAGATAATTATTAGAGATGGGCACAAAATGAACCACGAACCGAAAACCCCGACGAACCAAGCTGATTTGTGGTTTGTTTCATGACCCAGTTCATGGGTCATGAAGCAAAACAAAATGCCCAAGTTTTTTCCCTTTGGCATTATCATTTGCAAAAGGGGATGCCCACCCATCCACTTCTCACTGCCCCATCACTTCCTGCTCCTACCACTGCTGCAACTATGGGTGCCATGCTCAGAGGCAGTGGGTCCAGCTTCCCTGCCAGGAGTGGCTGCTGCCTCTGAGCATGCACCCATCTATCAGCTGGGTGGCGTTCACAAGCTCAGAGAGAGGGGCTGGCTCCAGAAAGCTGGACTGCTGCTTCTGAGCATGCACCCACTGCCCAGATGATAAGTGGGTGCATGCTCAGAGGCAGTGGGCCTGGCTTCCCTGCAAGGGCCTGTCACTACCGGCGGAGGAAGCAGGAACAGATAGCACCCACCAGCATGAACCAGAAAAACAAACCACAGATCAGTTTGGGGTTTTTTTGAGGGTTCATGGTGGTTCAGTTTTCTGGTTCGTGCCCATCTCTAATCATTATGCATATGACTAGTATGCCTGCACTTGCCCCAGGCTCTTGAACAAAAGTAGACTTTTCTACATTTGACAATAGCAAAATAAAGTAAAATAAAGTAAAGCAAAACAAAAACACAAAACACAAAATTCTCTGCTCAACCATTAAGCCTTTTAACAGTATAACTGTGCCTCTCAGCTATTTCACAGGGCTTTTGGGCAAATAAAATAGGAGAGGAGAGGAGAAGCCATGTGAGCCTCCAGAAGCTTCAGGAAAGAAGGGAAGGAGAAAGGGATAGGACAAAATGCCGGAAAGTGGGTGTATCTGCATTTAACAGAACATACATAATATTATAAAGGATCTCTCAGAACAATACAGAAATTGTGGAGTGTTAAAATAAAGTACATGTGTACATGCAAGTGATATCTATGCCACATGTTTCAACTTCATTTTGAAATTGACTTCTATCCAATGTTTTTTTTTGGGGGGGGAAACAAGTCCAAAGGCTCCCTAGAAATGTGATCCACCTGTATGGTTCTTTGGAAAACTCAGGAGACTATCCTTCACATCTATTCTTTCAATTCAGGCAGCTCCATTTCAGACACAAATGCAACATGTCAGGCACTTGTATTTTCTCCTGACATGCATGTACTAGCCATAACCTACACCGGTACAGCTAAAACCAAGGGGTGATACTTTTTAAAAGGATAGAGTCCCACCTCTCCAGCTAGCTTCCCACCTTCCTTGGTCTTCAATCTCATGGCAGTTTCCAAACCTTGTCTATGGCAGAAAAAGTGAACAAAACTGTGCTGAAGGAGATCAGAAAACCTGCCTCTAACAGAAAAGCCAGAAGTGAATCAAAGTGGCCAGAAACCTCAATGCTGAAAGCCATGTCTCCGCTATTATTGTGCATGAGAGCATTTACTGTGAATTATTTCTGAGGCAATGGATAACTCAGCTCTCTGAGTTGCTGTGCTTTTGGAGTTATGTTGGAATCTGGCCATTCATTAACACTGGACAAACTGCTGAATTTTTTCAAGTGCATGTGTGTCAGGTTTGAGCAGGGGAATAAACAGAAAAGAAGAGGAAACATCCAAACTATCAGTTTCCTTCTTGGTTATATAGTTCCCTCACTATCTGAGCAACAGTCCCAGTGCGCCACAAACCAACTGTGTTTGTTTTACTTTTGCCAAGTGTTCTGGAGGCCGAGAAGAACAGACAGCATTTGCTATGTAAAACAGACTCTATATTTTATATTCTACTGTTAGCTTCCAGACATGAATGCATGTACATGTATAGGCTATTAATGTATTCTCTAGAGATGGGACTTCTGTGGGGGGGAAAGAACTCCCAGTCTCACAATTTGGTTGAACCCCGCCCCCAGGCCAAATTATGGGACTGGGAGCCATCAAACAGCAGCAGGTAGAACAGCCTATGTAGGGGCTTGTTTCCCCATGCACCCTTGCAAGTTGCAGGGAATCCTCATGATCTACAAAGCTTACATTAAAATAGAACAGTCTTTAAGGTGTCACATGTCTTTTTTTGTTTTGTTTCATTTTGTGTTTTGCCAAAGGTGGACCAAGACACCCTTCAGAGGGACAAAGAAACGGTGCAGGAATGGCATGAAGGTAAAAGGGCCATTCTACCCCCTGCTGTTTGATAGTTCCCAGTCCTGGAATTCGGCCTGCAGGGTTCCTGACCGGGAATTATTTTTTCCCACAACTGTCCTGTCTAGACATATTTCATTAATCAATCCAGAACATTAAAGGAAAAATTCTGCTCTGCAGAGGTTTGACTCCGGTTCTGCTACTTTAGTATTTTAATTATATGTTTCTGTGTTCCTTTAATTTGTGATAGGTTTTAGTGACAGCAGTTCTTACCTCAGGTGTATTTTATTACAAAAAATGAAGTACAAGAACAACAACATTCAAGAAGTTATCAACCCTTTACCTTTTGGCTTTGGAGGGCAACATCTGGTAAACTGAAAAATCATACTATCTGAACGGACAGTTTCTGTCCGGTAACAATTCAACAGATCCACGAGGTTTGTAAAACTTCTTCTAGTTCCCGTCAGATTATACTCTCCATTCTCATTTTTTGTTATCAAGCAATGCTTATAATCAATGGTGCTGTCTTGCTGTAGAATTCAGAGGAGGAGAAGAAACATGTTGTTTTAAATTAACATTTTTGTTTGAACTCTGTTTAAATTTAATCAAGACTTTTAGTTATTAACAGCACTCATTTTCATAGTACTGATCTCTCTATAGCTAAAAGGGACCACTTTCACATAAAGAGAGGCATCAACAGGCTTAGAGACACCCCAAATATTATAGAAGTAGGGGGAAAAACTCTTGGGGAAAAGAATCATTAAAAGGAGGACCCCACTCTCCAGTTGAATGAGAAGTATGTCCTGTAGTCACAGAACATTCAGTGTCTATTGAGGAAGGGAAACTGAAAACTACCAAGGGGAACAAATATCCTGGAAAAGGATGTGGCCAGCTGGTTGAAAACCAAAGGGAAGCCTCTGCATGCTATACATTTTATTGCATTCTACCTAATGAAGATTCGGATCTCCATCACATATAACTGTATGCTTTGATCAACAGAAAAAAAATCTGCTTTTGAAATTCTCTTTGGAAACCACGACCACCCCGAAAACTGACAGAGACTGTGTGAAATCAAAAGTCCTGGTAGCCTTCACAGGCTCTTCAGCACTCATCCAATGCAACTCTTGCACCCCTGGTATTCACTGCCTAAATCAATATATTTCTTTAGAGCAGTCATTCTTCACTTTGGGTCTCCAGATGTTCTTGGACTAAAACTCCCAGAAGTCTTCAACACTAGCTGTCCTGGCCAGGACATCTGGGGACCCAAGGCTGGGACCACTGCTTTAGGGCTAGCAGACTAAGTGGCAAACTAGCTTTTTATCACATTTATGCTTCAAATTGCTAAAGGACAGAAAAATAAATCCTGCTAGCAACATCTGCTACTGAAAACCTCTTCAGTAAAAAGTGACAAGGGGTAAAAATAATATTAAAAATTGCAGCTTCAAACAGACTACAAATCAGACCGAAAAACAAACACATCAAAACCCTTCCTACCGACATTCTGTCTACTTTTCAGCCCCGCTAGGTGGGGCTCTGCCCCTTTCGCATGTGACACTGTCCCCCCACGACTCCACACACACATCCCCTGTGGGGTTCTGTTGCAACTGGAATCAAAGGAGCTGGAAACGCTCACTGTGGGTGTGCAGAGAAGGAGGAAAGCTGCCGGGGTGGTGGTGGTGGTGGAGTTGCACGCACTCATGCAGCAGTGCACCTTAAAGGGAACCTGGCTTCCTACATTTTAAATATTGAAAATTAAACTATTCTCCTTTGTTGGTACAGTCTGAAGTAGATGTCTCATGATCCATGTGCAAAACTTGGATCATGAGACATAAACTGTTGCCTGATAAACTGTGCAGATATGTAAATATTAGTAAGGGGTTTCATTCTAACAGTTAAATATCCATTATTTGGCACTTGAACTACTACATCATAATAGAAAAGCAAATACTGTAATTCTTCATTGTTTCCCATGTTTTGTAGATTCTCAGAAATATAAATATCATAAATCATAAAAACAATCATAAATATATATGTCATTCATGAAGCACAGAGATTATACTGAAAACTAGCCAGCATACCCACAATCAAAGAAATTCTGGATCTCCCACTTATTACTCACCATCAGAACCATTGAGAGTTCTGATTCTCAATACTAACCTGCACTGCAAAGGTAAGGAAGTACTTATTAAACTCTTTTGGACTGCAACGAAGAACGTAATAGCCAGTCTGATTGCCAGCTTTCTTCAGTTTACTGATTGCAAAGTCCATGCTGTTTTTTAAAATAAAAAGGGGAGAAAAATGTTAAAAAGACCTAAGACGTTCTGAACTACAGACCACTCCTAAGGACTACCAGACTTTAATCCCATATAAAGAATTTTTGAGCTTGAATACATTACAGCTATCACGCAAATCATACTGTGAAACACCACAAGCATCAGAGCACAAGTGTTTTTTTTTTTGCATTTTGCCACTTGTCCGTCCCATAGCTGGTATCCGTACTGACTGCACAAGTGGAGGGCAACTGGGCATCCAACAATACCTCTTGCCCCCTTGCACAACTGCTCTTATGCACTCATGTAATGCAACAAGATTCTGGAGTATGTATTCATGAGTGCTTGTAGATTACAGCAACTATGCTACGCACTTGCTCTACCCTTCTTTTGAAAGAGTTCTAGTAACTGTTACTTTACAAAGAAACACCCCACATATTTGCGGTTTTTTTAAAAAAAGGGAATTTTGACTTACCATACATGCTTGTTTTCAAAAAAAGGCTAGAGAACAGTCTTTGTGGGTAAGTAATGTCTCTTAATGGAAGACAGAACTGAATTCTGACTCGTCTAGATAAAAGGTATTGACTGCTCTCTCACTAAGAGTCTGAAGGAGAAGAAGCTTCTTGATCTGTGGTACTACTAGCCAGTCACTGAAACCCATATACCAATAATCCATGTGGAAAAAGACACACAACTACCCATCTACCTTCTAATGTTCCTAATGGAGTACTGCCAAGGTCACACATCCACTTGCATAGATAAAATATTTATCTAAGGGTGCCTAGAGAATGCAAATGACCACATTTCAGAATATCTCCCTTCTTTTCCAGAAGACACAAGGATTTCTCCACGTTAGGAATATTTGAAAACTATGTCATACTGTAAAAGGAACCCTCTACAGTTAACCACTTTGATAACACTCGAAGTATCTGTGTTTCAGATACAGCTTTTGCAGAAGGGAAAAGTTGTAATGGCAAGGTTCAGATACCCAGAAGCCTTTCCCCCCACTGTTTCTGCAAATGGACAGAGTGTGTAGTTCAGATGTTGTCCGATTTGTACCACATTAGATACAGAAGCCCTGATTTTCTGGAACTGTGGCGCTTGCTGTCCAAAAGAGAACAGGGGCGTTCTCATGAGGCTGAATAACTCACCCAGGACTGCATCTGCTGGCATCTCTCTTAGTAAGGAAGGGACAATCCAGCAATACATGTTTAAAGCTGTTCATCAATTCATGGCCTCCCTAGACCCAGGTGGGATGAGAAAAGCCATAGCCTGTTTGTGGATTTTTTCCTTTTCTCATAATAGAAGAACCCATGAAGATAAGGCTACTACTCATTATGATTCAAATACATTCCAGTACCAGATGGAGGCTGCCTATGTGCAGGTTGCTGGGAAACGTGACCAGGAAGATGGTATTGCTAATGTCTTGCACTCATCAATTTGGTTCCTGTAAGAACAAAATGTGTATGGATAGGCCTTTGGTCCAACTCAGCAGAACTCCTTCCTACATTTCTTTTCCTTTCTACCCTGGAGATGGGATTTGTTTGGTTCAAAATGTCTGACATCAACAGAGGTTAGGAGACGAAAAGTGTATCTGTGTAACCAAGAGGAAAAGTACTGATCAAAAGTGACATAAGAAAGCCACTTCTTGCCAATCCACTTCCACATGCCTTTCATAACAGAGGAGCACCAACAGGATTCTTTCTTTTCCTACCCCTGTTGTTTAGTACTTAAATTGGGGGGGGGGGGGGAATAGCACTTTGGGGGAGGGGTCAAGACCAAGTAACATAAATTAATAACATAAATTAGAAAACAGAGCACAGAGGAACTCAAAAGCCAGGCTTGGCTTTGCGGTGTCAATGTAGAGATCCCTGTTGCAATGAAGTCAGAAACAAATTCTGTCTTCCACCAAGAGGAGATGTTTTCCTAAAGAAAAAGACTGCCCTCTGGCATTTTCTCAAAGAAAGCCATCTAAAATTCTTTCCCATGAAATTCACTTCATTTTGCTACTCATGGCTTCCTTCACTGAAGCGCACAACACACTTAGCTCTTCAGAACAAGGAAATACTATTCAAAGGTACTGGGAAAACCTCCACAACCTGAAATCATCCCTTCCACCACATCTTTACAAAAATGTTAAAAAGAAACATTTGTACCAAAAGCAATTTCCTCTGCTAGCAATTTTCTATTTCCCCATAATCATTCAAGAAACTGATAGCTGAATTGCCTTTGCTTTCTTCAAAGCTTTAATTCTAATTTTGCCAGAATGTACAGTGAACACATTAAGGTACCCTCTGCTTATGACATCATACACCAACACCATGGTTAAGATCGGGAGCCCTTACATTCATTATTATCCATTTACTACCTTACTGACTCAGAGCTGAACTGAGAATGAAAGAAAACATTTTTAAATTTGCATTAAGTTTTGCAGTTGAATCAAACAAAAATCTATTACAGAAAAGATTTTCACATATATTATATCAAAGATCTAGATAATTACCAGATAAATAAAGAGGATAAAGCATTATATATTAGAAATCTAATTAACTTAGGCAATAGCTCCATACAAAAACCAACAACTCAGGATGGGAATGAGCAGTAATGCCCATCGAGACAGTTCAAAATGGAGTCCAAATGCCATTCAAACAGAAAACACATCCAGGTACAAATCTGGACTGGCTACATACGTTAAAGATTGCTTTCTGAATACCAGTTCCTCTTACTTAAGCAAAGACACTGCCCTCGCAAAAGCTGCACATGGTACAAAGAAAAATCTCTCTCAAAGGCTCATAAAATGTCAGGACAAAGTGTCACTCACGAAATTGGACCATGACAATTGCTCTGGATATTTTCAAGAACTGAGGGAGGTGCTACTTCTTTACAGAGATAATGGTGAGCATCTGCAGTTAATCTGTAATATCCATCAATTAATGAAACAAAAGAAAGGGCATCTCTTAATGAATGAAATTCAGCTTCCTGCAAAAAGAATAGGAGAAGACAGGAAAAGATGGTGAGACATATTATACTTTAATGATACAATATGCATGAATAGCATATGCATCCAGTGACTGACCCTCTTATCCTTTTTATTTGCATTAAGATCTTCTAAGATCTCTCTATCACTAAAATGGGTAATCAGTGGATTTCCTTAACAATTATATTTGAAGAGGGAATTAAGCTATTCTATTTCAAAAAAGCACTATGATGCTTACATGGTAGGATACTAAGATTTTGGAAAGGCTTCATATACAGTGAATGCAAGCCTTTGTCTATGTTTCTAAATTTCACTGAACAAAAGAGTGATCTGGGCCAAAATCCAGGTCAAACTTCAAATAAATAACTCTACAGATCAGTGTCAAACTGAGCATTACAAAGATATAGACATTTGAACAACCAGCTATAGAATCATAAAAGTGTTCATGATCTTATAATATTTGTTAAAAGAATACATTTAAGAAAGTTCAGGACAGAACACATCTGAAATCTACACAAAAATATGTATAATAATCATAGTTTTATATTAAAATCTACTCACAAAACAAGATAAAATAAGATGAAAATGAATGCAGAGAAAGTGGGTTGCATATAACCCAGGCTAGGTGTTGAAGTCCCTGATACCACCACAATAATTTGGCCATAACAACTGGAATCTGCCTTTTAAAAAAGGTATGCAATGCACACATTGTTTATGAGATGCTTAATGCTCCCAGAAGGCTGGTGAAAGCACTGAACATCTTGACAGGATTGGTGGAAGCCAAAGTCCATCAACACCAGTGGAATGACAGTGGAATGGAATCACTGGCTAGGATATGGGAGAGCTGTTGCCAGTAAGGGTAGCCATGTTTGGGCTTGGTGGCCAAACCTCGTAACAAAAAGCTAGATGCACTTCAGGAACAAGGCCCTATTCAGATACCACCCCGCATCAGAATTCTGCAGCCATACCAAAGCACATGTAATTAATGAGCTTTACAGTTCTCTTCAGGCATCGGAACTATGCAAATTATTAATACTGAAATCTGAATAACTCCTGCATCTGTGATTGAAATATTTCTGAATTAAATATAATTTGTACTCTACTGTTTAATTGTACTAGCTCAATATATGGGGTTTATAGATATAAAATTCTCTAAGTTGTACACTGGACTTCTAGTAAAAGTTTAGAAGAAAATTGGAGGGAAAATACTGTGTTTCATCAAATTCAAAAAGTGCGCCATCCTATGGGGAAAGAGGCACAACCATGGATCTCAGACATTTAACAATACCTGTTCAAACAGAACTATTTTGACTCACCAAACAGCAATGTAAAGAGCTATTGGACTGAATGTTCCCCTGATATGCATCAACACGGATAGAAAACAGTGACTGCACGGGGAGACAGAGTTCAAATGTATGTGGGATCTCAAAAAGATGTTATTACCTTATTTTGAAAGGAGGGGCACCCAATGGAGTACGTGAGCTCAATAGGCCACCCAATCTGAGCATGTGCAAAAACAGCAGCTCAGCTGGCCATGGTTGCTAATTAACATCACACTCTCAATGAGAATTAAGGATCAGAGATGTTTTCTATCCTCATGGTTAGAATTTTCTGTAAAACCTAAACATGTACAGTATATTTACCCTAGTTTAATGATTCACTATATGAATTTTGCAGGAGAAAAGCATTATGATGTGGCATATACACGTGTACACACAACTGTTGCTGGAGTCTATTAAACCCCCAAGATGTTCCAAATGATTGCCCAATGCTGCAGACACAATACATACCAAATAATGGAAACACCACAAAATACCCAATCCAATTTCTTTAGTGAAGAAATATATACAAACAAATAGTAACCAAAAAAGTGAGCCACTATACCAGATTCTTGCTATCTTGTCTGTGAATGGTTACAATCCTGCTTTCACCGGAACCTTCCTGGCTGGCTTGCTTAATACTGACATCAATAATTTCAGGAAAATCACAGTAGGTCTGTATGTCCTGCAGAAATATGTTGATTTGTTAAGAGACCCATTTAGGTTTCAACATTTAAGCTGGGTTTCAGAAGTCATTGACTGAATGAAGCAAATTTTAATGTTATATTAAACACTTATTGACTGGATTCTGTTGATTAGGTAAAGGTAAAGGTTCCCCTTGACAAATGTCCAGTTGTGTCCGACTCTAGGGCACGGTGCTCATCCCCGTTTCCAAGCTGTAGAGCCAGCGTTTGTCCAAAGACAGTTTCTGTGGTCACGTGGCCAGTGCGACTAGACACGGAACGCTGTTACCTTCCCACCGTGGTGGTACCTATTTATCTACTTGCATTTGCATGCTTTCGAACTGCTAGGTTGGCAGGAGCTGGGACAAGCGACGGGAGCTCACTCTGTCGCGTGGATTCGATCTTACGACTGCTGGTCTTCTGACCTTGCAGCACAGAGGCTTCTGCGGTTTAACCTGCAGCGCCATCACGTCCCATTCTGTTGATTACTTGGGTGTAAATGGAAATGATTTCATCATCCATGATCCCACTCCTATTCCCCTTCCCCTACAGCTTGAGGCTCTCTGGGGATCCCTTTTGATCTTGGAAAGTCTTTGGGAGCCTGAGGAAGTGGGAGGGAGCCTTTAATATTGGAAAATCACTGCTGGATCATTGCCCCTGGGATTGGGACCTCTGGCAACAATCTGGTGATGATTTTCTAATATTAAAGCCCCTGGTCCTAGTCCCAGTCCCAAAGATTTCCTCAAAAGGTATCCTTAAGGATTTTCAGAACTTGAAACATGTGGGGGAGGGGGATAAGAAGCTTAAATTAAATAAAATAGTAACATTATGGCTTGACATCAGCAGCAGTTACAGTGGATTTCAGCCAATGTTACTGTAACACTACATTTTGAGAAAATTATATATATACTAAAACAGTAATACCATGAACAGAAAAAATGACCAACACATTTTTAAAAAATCAATTATTTAACAACCAAAATATTTAAGGCCAGTATCCCAAACTGTCAGTGCATTTGTAGAACCAATTTTCGCACAGATACCCGGCAGGAGTGCAGTGCTGCCTTTTCCTGTGGCTCCTCTTCTGCGCCAATCTTAAAAACCTGCTCCAAAGAACTCCAGAGCTTTGTAGTGCTGTAATGGGCTGTCAGCTGAGGAAGAAAGGCTAAAATCTGGAAGCTACCATGAATACTAAGTTAGATCTAGGCCCTTATATTTATATTTGGAAACTAAATTCTTGGTTACATTATTTTAAAAATCGACGGGAAGCTGCCAAACTCAGAATACAACAGAACAGAATGCAGGCAGAGTTTCCAAACAAATACAGCCGGACAAGACGGCCTACTCCATATGCCTTGAAGTTTCAGAAGAAACTGTTGACTTCCACTTATTTGTGAGTAACTGCAGAGACTACGGTGAACCACAGCAGACTTTGAGCCTGTTTCAAGCCATCTGGAATTACTAAAGTCTTTTTTGCTTCTATGAGACAAGGAGCTTTCCAGGCATTAAATAATGCTACTATCATTAACAAATACAATTTAAAATTATGGATTAATTTAAATATCAGCACTAGCCAGCATAATCAAAATAGTTAGACCCATCCTAGAAATTACCTGCTCTGGCAGTGTTTCACTGCCTTTAAGTCTCCCTCTGGAGCACTGAATTCCACCGTTTCCACTTATAACAATGGTTGCAAAGCAGTTTTCGCCTGAAGATTCTCTGCCAGGTTCCTTCACTTCAAATACTTCTGAGTAGAAGGCAGACTGGAGAGTTTCCAAATTTATGAGATACTTCAGTTTCAAGTTTCTAGCAGTTGCTTTGCACTGGCCAAACTGCTGAATAAACTTGCGGAACCTGTATCTTATTCTCTTTCGTGTCAGAATGTGATAATCTTGGATTTTTTCTCTGATACACTTGGGCAAAAACATTTTGTAGCTGTAAAAAGAAAAAAAAATCAAGTAAGTGGCAATATATTGACACAAGTCACAAAAACGATGTTATTTCCAGCAGAATATGCAGGAACCACCACCAAAACACTTCCAGATTCTTAAATAATTTAAGTGAAAGCCAAGCTGAATAAAAATATCTGGAACAACATAGTGTCTGCCATAGGAGGTTGCAAAAGGAATTGCCCAAAATGCTTTTTGTTCAAGCAACTACAGCTTCGGATAACACAGTAAAGAATCTCAGCTATCTGCAAAGGACAGCTGAGAGGTTGAGATTTGATTTCTTTTCTAACTCTTGTCCATGTTTAACCCTAAAGACTGTGGAAAACACCTAATACACTTTGGGTAGAAGAGTCTGGGTAAGAAACAAATGGGAATTATACAACTTTGAGTCCCTCCCATATCTCACCATCTCTATTATGGGATTTTACTATCTTTAGATGCCCTAGTATCCTCCTTTGGCATCAATGTCTACATGCCAGCTGCAATCTAGGTCGAAATGATTAAGACAGTTTGACCCCCAAAACAATATTCCCATAGATAGATAGATAGATAGATAGATAGATAGATAGATAGATAGATAGATAGATAGATAGATAGATAGATAGATAGATAGATAGATAGATAGATAGATAGATAGATAGATAGATAGATAGATAGATAGATAGATAGATAGACAGACAGACAGACAGACAGACAGACAATTCTGTTACAACCACCACCACTACCAATTACCTCACAGAATTGTAGATGGCTAATGGAGTTTGGTCCTTTTCTTTGGCCATTCTCATTATGTCAAGAACAGCCATCCCAAGACATTCTTCTTGTGTCTCATGAGTAACAGCCATCTTTACCCACCCATGGACAAAATCTTCTCGCCACTGGAAGCAAAAAGAAGCCAGAGAAGCCAAGTTGAATGTTTGTGATTTGCCTTTTTCATTTATTTTTATAATTATAATTTGGAACAGTTTTAACTAGATCTACTAAACCATACAGTAAACGGATGTCTGGGAGGCCAAGAATCACCCGAGATCTCACTGTGCATGAACATTTTGGTGCTGTCCTCAAGCATCTTGTGTTTTTTTGTTTTTTTCCATTTCATCTGATGATAGCCTAGTATTCCTGTCAAATTGTTCAGTGTGGTAAAATAATGAAGAAAGGCAGACATCTAGACACAAATAATAAAATCATTACATTTTACCTGAGCAAACAAATAAGACATGATGATATCATCAAGGACAGGACTCTCAGCACCTCGGGAAACACCGTACCGGTATGCTCGCATGGTGCCATTACAGTACCAGTGTGGGAAATAAAACCTGTTAGGAAACATTGTCATGTTATCTGTGTTTTCATACAAAAGGCCACTATTCCTAGAACAATGATATTACTACAATTAAGTCTCTTTGTAAACAAAACTGGGACTAAAAGCACATTCCTTTTGCCATTGAATTCACAGATTTCTTCTATATAGGTTCAAGACAGTAGAATTCATGAGGCAGAATGAACAATATAGAATGAAAGACAATCAAACCACAAAAACATTAGACCAGCTCAGATTCAGTGTTCACTGAAGTCAAGCAGTAACTTGATTTAAGGTGCGACTACACAGCAAGAAAAATGTGAACTGAAGTTGCACCAGGGAATCTGGGTTTCTCTAGATGAATTCACTTTAGCGGATCACATATGAATCAGCAGAGGGAGCAAATTGCCAATTTGAACTTCTTAGCAGCTAGCTATGGTGCCTATCCAGACTTGTAGTAGGCACAGCTATCATACAGTTACCTCAGTGGTTCCCAACCTTGGGTCTCCAGCTGTTCTTGGACTACAACTCCCAGAAATCCTGGCCAGCATAGCTAGTGGTAAAGGCTTCTGGGAGTTTTAGTCCAAGAACACCTAAGGATCCAACGTTGCCTTAACAAGCTGCAAACAAGGTCTGCCTGTCAATTTCCTCCTCTCTGGCGATCTTCTCACTTGCTAGTTTCTTCCTTTTATCTCTAGGTGATCATACAAGCAGCAGAACCAAGCGGGGGCGGGGGCTTGGACAATTTGAAGACAAAATGGTGCTTGATTGAGAGGAACTGGTATCCCCATAAGCCCCCCTTTGCTTCTTCTCTCTCTCCCCACCTTAAACTAGGAACCTGGAAGGGCCAGCTTCTGGTTGCCCATTGCATCAGCTCAAGCAATCACATCACCTGTACCAACATGAATGCATTTGATTCTAAAATTTTTTTTTACTAGACTCAGCATTTAGGCAGTTGAATGGCAAACAGCAGAACTCATATTATCTATTAATCGTTCATTTAATAATTTGTCCATCAGTCTTCACCAAATGCACTCATTATAGCCATCACTACCACCAACTGGAATTGTGCTAATAAAAAAAAACAGTCTAGAACAGCGGTCCCCAACCTTTTTGGGACCGCGGACAGGCTGGGGGGTGCGGGCTCCGTGCGCGGGTGGCACCCCCACGCTCGCAGAGGGGTGTGCCGCACTGCGCTTGCGGGCATGCGCGCAAGCGCGACACGCCCACCCGCGAGCGTAACATCCCCCTCCGTGAGCGCAACACTCCCACTGCGCGTGCGGGGGGGGGGAGAGCCGTGTCCGCGGCCCAGTTCAAGGAAGCCCACGGACTGGCACCAGGCCGCGGACCGGGGATTGGGGACCTCTGGTCTAGAAGACTCAAGAATTTGGTCCTCTAGAACAGCGGTCCCCAACCTTTTTGGGACCACGGACCGGTTGAGGTGGTGGGCTCCGTGCGCGGGGGGCACCCCCCCGCGAGCGCAACACACCCACTGTGCATGTGGGCGGGGGGGGGGGGTGGCGGAGATCCATCTCCATGGCCCAATTCCGGCAAGCCCATGGACCAGCACCGGGCCGCGGACTGGGGGTTGGGGACACCTGCTCTAGAAGATTTGCAGAAATACTATGCCAGATGACACAGAGGCTCCTCATGTCCGTAGCAGCACCTCTAGAAGAACAGACTCTATTTAGGGCACCCTACTGCGTACAGTAGCCTCGGGACGTGGTGGCGCTGCGGGTTAAACCGCAGCAGTAGTACAATGTCTGAGACAGCATTTGCTTCATGTTTTCTCCTAAAGCCTGTGTTCAGAAATCCTTGGCTTGAATGGGAGAACAAAAGGTAAGAGGTCTTTGGAGACATATACTGGGCATGATGCTTATGTTCATGAATGAGAAGTGTACCTGGATGTGACCTGGACTGAAGAAAAAGTATCATGAATAAAGGACAGTTTTGTTCCCACAGAAGCAACCGACAAAACTATGAAAGAATCTGCTTTATGCTGATGGTACAAGTTGGATCACAGAAGTGTAACTTTTTTTAGCCTGGAGCAACTGCAAGCATAAATTTGCATCTATTTTACATTCTAATACATCTGCAAGGTAGTTACATTATATAGACAAAGAGAGATGGCTTGGTTGCTAGGAAACTGGTTCTGCAACAACAGAAATTCAAGTTTTCAGCTCTATGCCATTCATGGACTGAAGAACTGAACTGTCTACTGGGGTAGCAACATAAGCCAATGATAGTTATCAAATCTCATTTATTTCTGAGTCCATAATACACATCAAAAATGTAAAGAAAAAAAATCTCAAATGATTTACTATAACATTATATTCCATTTCAGTATTAGCAGGTACAACACATACTCCTCTTTCTCTCATTTTAGTGTGGCTCTATTATTTTTGTTCCATTACATGAGTTATGTAAATATTTTATTTAATTTAATATTTAAGGGACAATGACAATGAAATGAGGTCAACAGCATTATTCCAATTACAAACATCTCTAAAAATTAAATGAAAACAAAAACTATACAATATTAAAGATCTTGAATTACCATATGCCCATTTAGATATATATATATTTTAAAAAATACATTTACCTTAATCGGTAAAGTACAGTGAGAGTGGTTGATCCATCTATTTGGAAGGTGTGATTTGGAGGATAAAAGAATCTGTCTGTCTGATTCATTAGTGCAAACATGTTGTGGTACACTGGCAAGATACCTGGTAAAGAACAGCAGAAAATGTTTTAGCTGGAAAATGTTTTATCATTCAAACCTTCTTTTAAAAAGAAACAGCTGCAATGTGGAACCTGCAGTACTTGAAAGGATTTAATATTTCCACATGTTAGATCTGAAAAGGCTGCCATGGGAAAATTTAAGAAAGCAAACATCTACTTCAAATAAAGCAACAGATACAGACTTTGTTTAATTTTCATACTGGTGCAATAAAGACAGCTAAACATTACACAGAAGGTGTAATGTAGTAACCTACAGTAGTAGCTATTCCATTAAATGCTTTTGTTGTTAGTGTCAACTTCACAAGTCAGATATATTTTCACACCTCCAAAACCAACAAAAAGGAAGAACGAACAACCAAATGAACTATGGGGTTAATTACTGTTTCTCCATCCAAGCTGGAAAAAGATGCCTCCTGGAACTATAACCCCCACATATCAAATCAAAGCACATCTAGTATCCAAAGCTGGCCAAATCAAATCCCAGAAGTGCCGCTCTTTCTTCTTGGCAATAAAAATTCAATCATAATAAATAAAACAAACTAATAATTTGTGATGATCTTTTATTATCAGAAATGTGCGGCCTGTTGTCATCCAATCTTCAGTTGTAGAATTCTGAAGTAAGTGATTAAACTGCACTGCTATACATTGATGGAGACTTGTTAAATGCTTTAACCAAAATCCATGCAGCTCATCTGGACTGGGTGTACTCCAATTTTTCATAGCCTTTACTTGCCTCTTAATCATTTCAGTTGTTATTACAATATCATCCATTTGTTCTCCTTGAGTTTCTTTACAAACGTCTTTAATCCATGAGGTGCTTGTGTTATGTCTTGTTGGGCTTTCCCACATGTCCTTCCAAAATTTTAGAGCATCATCTCTACATGGGCCTAATTTCTTTTGCTTTTCTCGTAGTGATGTATAGAATAACTGTTGGTTATTTTGAAATTTTGAAAATTTTGAAATTGCATGTTTTCTCTATATTGTTTCAAGCGTCCATCATATCTTTCAATTTTCTTTGCTGTAGCTGTTACTCACTGTTTTAATTCTTCCATTGTTTCAACTATTATTTTCCTTTCTAGGTCATATATTCTGCACAGGCTGGCTTTTACTTTTTCATTTTTAAGTTTCGAATCTTTCAAGTGTTTTAAGTTGCTAATGTCTACACGTAAGTGTTTATTTTTCTTTTCAGCCAAATTTTTTTTCATTTTGGAGTGCCAGGAGTTTTCTGTTTTTTTTTTTGTTTGTTTTTTTGCAGCTTGTAACCAAGTTCCATTGTTATTATGGTAGCTGTGCTATAAATGAGCTGGTTTGTTTTCTTTTGTGTGTTGGTTGGGATTGTTCTGATGACTACATTTGTATCATTCAGTAGAACTTTTACTGGTTTACTTTGTAATTGGTGCAAATTGGGGATCCTTTGTCTTTCTGTGTTCTGGCTAATACGGGTTACTATTTTTTCCCTCAGTGATGTTTGCCGTTCTGTCAACTCATAATTTCTGGGTTGTTCCACTATTGATACGTTTTCTTCCACTACTGCATCTACTTCTACCTCTATTTGTCTTCCATACTATGGTCATTGTTCTGTGTTGATTTTTCTTCTGCCACCTTTTCTAGTTCTTGTAATTCCAGTTCTGAAAACACTTTACTTCGGACGAGTAAAGTGGCTCATTAATCGTTGTTCAGTTATGTCACTACTTGGGTGTTTCCTTTTCTAAATTTCCATCATTCTTTTTTTAATACCATGAGCTTTTGGGGTTTCCTCGTAACAACATTTCATCATTCCTCAATTTTCGGTGAGAGTCTAAGTTTTGCGTTTATGTTGTTCCAGTAGCTTTGCAGCAGCCTGTCCTGGTTCCTCAACAAGGTCTGCTGAGCCCTGTGGCCCATTTGTCACCAGATGCCCAGGGGCTATAGCATCTTATGCGGTCCTGGTTAACCCAGGCGATGACCGATCCGGTATGAATTTCTGTTTATTTCCCCTCATCATACTTTATGGCTGGTGGACACAGTTGGTTTGGCTTCTCAGCTGAGACCTATCTGGCTTGGAAGACCCTTCAGCATAGCTCTCAACTTCACTAAAGCGTGCAAGCCCCTTCACCTCAACAAAACTGTCTCAATGGCCCATGGTGAAGAAACTGGGGAAGTATGCATCAAAAGAGGAATGTTTCAGGGGGATTCTTTGTAACCACTGCTGTTTAACATCTCACTAATCCCCATGTCAATAATTTTCAATAAAACTGGATTGGGCTACCAACAAGCAGGAAAAATCAATAATCTGTTATACATGGATGACCTAAAACTATATGCAAAAAGTTCCACAGAAATTTTATGACAATATTATAAAATCACTACCAAGTGATGAAAATTATAAATACCTTGGAATACTAGAAGCAGATAACATTGTGCACACAAAAGTTAAAGAACTGACAGAAAGGGAATATATCAAAAGACTGTGGAAAATCTTAAAATCAAAATTAAATGGTAGAAAAACAATCAAAGCCATGGGCCGTTCCAGTAATTAGATACCCAGCTGGAATAATAGATTGGACTCAAAATGAATTAGAAGAATTAGATCTAAAAACACAGTGACTAATGAACATGCATCACACACTACATCCAAAAAGTGATGTGGACAGATTATATTTACAATGAAAAATCAGAGGTCGTGGATTACTGCAAATACAGCAGGTAGTAGAGGAGAAAAAGAGAAGCCTAAATGATTATATCAGTACAAGCAGAGAAAAATTACCTAAGGCAGTGAAAGTGGAGAATATTTTGAAAACAACAGAAACAAAGGCTCAATATAGGAAACAACAATTTGAAAATAAATTAAACAGATAGAAAAATAAACCACTATGTGGACAACACCTAAGAAATATTGATGGAAAGCATGATCATAATTCAACATGGGCATGGCTAAAACTGGGGACCCTTAAGAAAGAAACCGAAGGCTTGATTTTTGCTGCACAAGAACAAGCACTCCAAACCTATGTGATGAAAGCCAAGATTGAATTAGTGCTAACAGCAAATGTCGACTCTGCCAAGAAAAAGATGAAACTGTGTCACACTTCATCTGAGAAAGCCCAAAGACTGCACAAACAGATTACAAAGTTAGACATTATAAGAGTGGCAAAATTAGTGCACTGGTCATTATGCAAAAAATATAACTTGCCGGACTCCAAAAACCCATGGAAACATCAGGTAGAGGTCAGAAAAGGAGGAAGTCAAGATCTTGTGGGATTTCCAGATCCAAACTGATAGACACCTTGAACATAACACACCAGGCATAGTAGTAATAGAACAAAGAAAGGTCTGGATCACTGACATTGCAATTCCAGAGGATTCCAGAGTTGAAAATAAAGAATCAGAAAAACTAACAAATTACAGAGACCTGGCCATCAAAACATCTTGCCTCTGGAAGAAACACACTTCAATGGTCCCTGTAGTCATTGGGGCTTTGGGAACAATATCAAGAACACACAGTACTATATGCAGTTGCAGATGTCAGAAATCACACCATCAGAGCTACAAAAAACGGCAATATTAGGAACAGCATACATACTGCGCCGATATTTAACAGATACTTAGGTTTTTGGTTAAAACATGTATCTGTTATAGAATACCAGTCAATGTTTTTATAATGTTGACTGTGCCTGATGTTTCTGAATAATAATAATAATTTGCTCCAAGGAGAGTTCCATGGAAACCAGCATCTTACATGTATGCTGACTTCTAAAACTATGGACAATCTCTTTTGCATGTGGTCTTCATATGTCAGTATGCAGCAGCCTATAGGGACTCCTGTGCCAGTTACAAGAGCTGTATGCAATATGGCATTCTCCCAATGCATTTTGGACACCAATTCTTTATCAGTCCCAAACAGCAGGACCCATCATTAGGGAATGATAGCAATTGTAATCCCAAACAACAGGGCAACATGTTGACATATGCAATGGGCTTGCACAGCAGCTAGTGCTTCTCATACAACCTGGTACAAACTTTACAATACTGGGCAGAGGCAAAATGGCAGAACTACACTTATGTGTCCTGAACAACCACAACCATTTCAGATATACATAGTACAAGCCCTATTATTTTCCAAATGGTCAAAAATCAATTTCACTTTCACATCTTCTTTAGTCTGAAATTGCACTTGGACACAAGCAATGAACTTAAAAGCTTGAATGCAAATGCTGGCTTGAAACACAAGGAAGCTTTTGTCGTTCTCTGTACATGAAGTTCAAATCCTGAACTCGTCTCCAGCTCTGTGTTTAACATGAATATTTCAACTACAAAAAAGAAAGTTTTCCACAAGAAAAACATTAACTTTCTCCAACAAACTGCAGAATTTTTTAATCCTCAGCCTAAGAAACGAACTTGTGTTCCTTTATTTTCTGTGTCAGAATAATGGAGCAGTTCAAATAAATGGCTTCCCTTACAATACTATATTTAGGAACAGCTTTAAGAGCTTGAATACTTAGGCAACAAATATTCTTTCTATCTGTATTGAATGGAGGGACTACTCAAGTCCAGTAGTGTCCAGAGTAGGGAAAAACAGGGGCCTGGTAAAAAAAATAAAAACAAAATCTAGAATAGCAATCTTTCTGTAAAAGCTGGTAATTTTTATTCAGCATGATGTTTAAAGTAGGGAGACTAGTGTATCTTCTATTACATTTTGGCTTTGTGTTGAGTAGCACACTGTTTATTTCAAGGACATACACAAGCTAAGTATCAAAGTGAAACATTTGCAGCTAGCTTTAACGTAAGCAGGCAGGAAACTAAACCAAAGACAAACAAGGCAGACAGTGAAGTACGTACAGATTTTAACTGCCATCTGTGCTTCTACAGATGTTTTACATTAGCAAGCAGGGCAGCTAGACATAATATCCTCAAGAATAATTAGTTTACTGCAGTTAAATTTGGAATTTGTTAAAGGCTATCAGGAATGTCTCAAGCTGTGAACAAACAACTGTACAGAAGGAAGGATTAAGGAAAATAACTGTAGAACAGAGCTGTGCACACACAGGCTTTCAAAATTATCTGTCCTTTTTACAGGAAAAGAAATGCGGGCGAGACAATTTTACTACATTTCTTCTCCAGGAAAGGAGAATTTTGTCAATAATTTCTCAAGACAGAGCTCATCACTAGCACTACTTGTGGCGATAGCTTTGTTCTTTCCTGCCTCAAAGATTTTTGCTTTTCTTGCACTGCCTCCACAACAGGCAATAACAAGTAACTGTTGTATTCCATTTTGTTTCCTGTCCAGTGCATTCTTATTAGGGGCATTCTAGCAGCCAGTCTCACAGGGGGCCATATGGGTCCCTGGGGGGCTCTGGCTCATTTAAAGGCGGCCACAGACAGGGAAAAAATTATTCACATGCTATCTTATAAGTTTCATTATGCAACTTATACTATCCTGATTCAGCCTACATTTCTTTCACATTCTGTTCATGGCCAAAAACAGGATGGGAATGGCTGTTTCTAAGGCATTATGATGGTGATGTGGAAAAGCAGCTATAAAAACCTTCTGCATGCCTTATCGTCAAGATTCAGCAGTTTCACAGCTCTTCTAAAATCCTGCATTTTGAAAGAATCATTGTAGTTAACATTGTTAACTACATTGTTATAACACAACTCCTTCCCTGTAATACCTGCAGCCAGTAGAAGCAAGGGAAGTGCTGTGTCCAGCTCCATGGAAAGGATAACGCTAATATTTTCACTTACCTTCCAACTTCCCAGCTGTTTTATTTCCCTGTGCAATGGGTTTCCGTTTTTCAAGCTCATTCTAAGGGCCCTTTAGAATTTCTTCTAACCTTTGAGTTTATCATGACACTGCAAGTGGAAGATTGCCGTAATGTTCTTTGTACTACACATCTCATTATCCCTCTATAGTTTCCCTGGTTGCTTACACCTCCTAACCATGAAAAAAACTGTGAAAGGAACTACTTCATGACATCTTCCCTTGGGCTTTCATCCAAGCATGGGACCTGAGGTATGCCCCAGCTGCCCCAGAGGTGATTCTACAGTGAAATACAGTACACAAACACTTCTCGGCCACCTAATATCTGAGATAAACACAGAAATCCTGAACGTCACCCATGAGGAGATCTCCAAAATCTCTCCTCTTTTGAAATTCTTTCTGAAGGATTTTTTTCTCCTGTCATACTGGCTGAGACTGGTTGAAATGATCACGAGATAAATTTTCTGCACAGCATTACTGGAGAATTTGTATTTTCTGTCTATCAGGGGAAAGATACATATTTCCATTTTTGCCAGCCACTCAATAGTTACATGGAACATATGCTCTGCTCCAAAAAGGGTGGTTACACTAATGGTTCACTAAAGAACCTTATGTTTTAAGGGATTATCAACTGAATTCAACTTTGCATAACAGTGACCACTAAAAGACACTGCACAAAGCCAATAAACTAGAACATGTACTTTGCAGAAGGTTTAAAATGTAACAGAGTATCAGTCCACAGAGCAGAAAAGCATTCTGGTGCTAAGATTATCCATCTGGAATGACAACCAAGTCAGCCAGAGGATTAAGCCCTGTCTGTGACCTCTAGCATTCTTGCCATCTTTTCCCACAGCCATGTAGTTTCACTTACAGTTTTCCACAACAATTGCCAGAGCTAGCAAATCCTGTTTCACTGCAAGAGCTGCTATCTGGGTTACTCTCTTCTGCCAAAACAGACCTTAGCCCAGGGGTGGGCAATTAATTTCTATAGGGGGCCACATGAAAAATCTGAACTCTGTTCGGGGGCCGAACCAACTTTACTTAAAAATAAAATGAAACAGTGATGTTATGATTGTTTTTATTTTAAACTTGTTAATCTTCACAAATACTAAAGAGGTTTTTTGCGGTATGTTAAAGATAAGCAACTGGCAGCGGGCCGGACAGGAGCGGCCCGCGGGCCGTATGTGGCCCGCGGGCCGCACTTAGCCTGTAACATCCCCTTTATTTTTATTTTTCTTAATGGTTCTATTCTTGCTTTAAACATTCAAATTACAGATACAGTGGTGCCTCGACTTACGACCATAATCCGTTCCAGAAGATGGCGTTACTCGAAATGGTCGTAAATTGAAGCACCATTTCCCATAGGAATACATTGAAACCCCATTAATCCGTTCCGGCCGGAAAAAAACACACCAAAAAAATAAAAAATAAAAATAAAACACTGCCAGCCCCAGCGGAACGTGCTGGGGCCGAAAAACAAACACACCAAAACAAAACAAAAAACACAGCCAGCCCCAGCGGAACGCTATGGGGCTGGGGAAAAACACTCAAACCCCCCACACACACACAGCCAGCCCCAGCAGAATGACATGGGGCTGGGGGGGGAACACAACCCCCCCACAGCCAGCCCCAGCGGAACGCCATGGGGCTGGGGAAGAACACTCAAAAAACCCCACACACACAGCCAGCCAAGGCGGAACGCTATGGGGCTGGGGAAAAACACTAAAAAAAAAAACCCCACACAGCCAGCCCCAGCGGAACGCCATGGGGCTGGGAAAAGAACACTCAAAAACCCCCCCCCACACACAGCCAGCCCTGGCGGAACGCTATGGGGCTGGGGAAAAACACTCAAAAAAACCTCTCACACACAGCCAGCCCCAGCGGAACACCCTGGGGCTGGGAAAAAAAACACAAACCCCCCCCCCCACACACACACAGCCAGCCCCAGCGGAACACCATGGGGCTGGGGGGAAAAACACACCAAAACACAAAAAACATCACAGCACAGAAACATAACCCCCCCAAAAAAAAAACCGAAACCCACCCTGCAAAACAAAGTAAATGTACTTACTCAGGAGCAGAAAGCGGCTCCAGACAGTCCCAAAGCCTCCTCCGACGCACTCACTCTAACTGTTGGGGTGAAAGAGCTACAAAGAAGCAGCCTCTTCGCCTACCAACGGTTAGCAAATTTGAATTCCCCGCCTTTTCCCCCTGCCTTTTTCCTGTCGCAACTCGAAGCTCCAGCCACAAGTCAATGCAAAATTTTGCAGCTGGAGCTGGTCGCAACTCGAAATGGTCGTAAGTCGGGACGTTCATAAGTCGAGGCACCACTGTACAATTTATCCTGAAATTTCTGTAATGTGAGTTCATTGTAGGCCTAATACTTATCAGCTTCACAACAGAAAATACTCAAAGAACTGGGGAAAGGATGATACAGTGCTCAATGTTAGGCATAGTCCAACAGTCAGTCTCTGGTAAAGGACAGCTTTTACTGAACCTCAAGACTCCATGAAAGTGAGTTTACTGACTCTCTACTGGGTTCCTCATAATATTTAGGCACAAGTTTCAGAATTTATGGACTACAGCCCCCAGAAGGAATCCTCTCCCCCCCCCCCCGACTTCTGGGGACATTAACCAAGAAATCAAGTGTTAATAACTCTTGTGTGCCATCGTCAGTTCTAAGCTCTGTGGGCGCTAAAGGGATTATGGACCTGGTTGGGGTTTTGAGAGACTTTCTGTGCAGGGCTGAATGGCCAGAGATCATCACATCACACCCATAATCCCTTGCAACTCCCATAGAGCTGAGCCTCACCCATCCATTTCCCTTATCTTCTCCATAGGACAAAAAATGGCTGCTGGAGTCTGAATTCACTAGCTGTCAGGACTTTGATTTCTTGATTAAATCTCTAAGAAATCTGTTTTTGAGAATTCCTGTATATTACATACCAAGATGTTATCTCCCAAACCATTCTCTTTGCAAAGAACTCAGAATACTATCTGAAAACCAAGACTGTACTCAAGTTGGTAATATGTAGCTAGCTAAGATAGACTGACTTCATTGATTGTTTTCTAAATATTGCACGGGTGATTGTTGTCTTCTCTTCCCTCCCTCATTTTTTTTATATTTGGATATTTGACTGTGCTGTTTTAAAAGCCAACTACACGCTAAAAACTTTCCCCACGTGAAGGACTTTCCTGTTGGAAAGTTGCCACTTGTCTTCTTACAATTTTATAAGGTTCTGTTTCGTGCTTCTAGACTGTGGGCATGAAAACTAACATACAATTCTTTTTTCTTTCTTCTTTTACCTCAGTTGACGGGACAGAGCTCAGAAAGTCTACAAACAAACTACGCTATGTACCTAATGTACCCTCTAATTTTCAGCCCCACTGGGCAGGGCTCCGCGTCTCTCTCTCTCTCTCTCGACTTCACCCCTGCACACGTGCATGCACCGCACCGCCACCCCCCTCATCCTCAGGGTTCCATCATGACTGGAATCAAATGCAATCACTGCACAGAGGAGGAAGAGAGCTGTGCAGAGGGAGGCGGAGTCGCGCGCACGAGGCTTAAAGGGAACCTTGGACATACCTCATCCCTAGTGGGAGCCTACCAGTATTTGGGGATGGAGTCTTGTTAAGAATGGATTTATCCATTTAGGAAGTCAGTCTTCTTTCCCAGATCTACATCTCACCTGAGAGTACTACCACCTAGTCTATCTTTTGTTTCTAGTTACTATACATTACTGTTAAACAACGAGAGAGATAAAATTAACTTGACAAAAATGTATTCTTGACAAATCAATAGCTTCCACTCGTCACTCCACTGCTTTCAAAAAGATGTATGGACTGAATGCTTTGCCACCTGCTCAAGTATCTTGTTTGATACCAAAAACAGAATGGCCACACTGCACTTTCCTGGACTTTCCCTTTTCTCCTTTTGGAAAATTGAAAAGATAAACTCATAGAACTGGAAGGTACCCAAAGGGCCATCAAGGCCAATCCCCTGCCAAAACAGGAAATCCACAACTTTTTTTTGAAGGAGAAAGGCAGGATAACAATATTTGAAAGAAAGAAAGAAAGAAAGAAAGAAAGAAAGAAAGAAAGAAAGAAAGAAAGAAAGAAAGAAAGAAAGAAAGAAAGAAAGAAAGAAAGAAAGAAAGAAAGAAAGAAAGAAAAGAAAAGAATTCTTGACAAGCGGCAATCTCACCTTTCTTTAAAAACCTCTAACAAAGGAGGCTTGGCTGAAGCAGTATGTGCCTGGCTCAAGTCTTACAGAACCTCATCTGTTCTCCAGGATGACAAGAGTTTCTAGCAGTAACTCTGAAAATTCCTTCAGTACCTTAGGATGCAAATTCATGAGTCCCTGTAATTGTCTTCCCAGTAATATTTAAAGTTGGAGAGCTCCAGTCTCATCAATAAATTTTGTTATCTGTCTTTTCAGTAAAAACGTAACTTGGCAAAGTTAAATAAGAAACAGCTATGCAGGAACTGAAACCAGAAAGTATGCAGCAGCAGAAAACAATAAAATTCTAGCAGTGAGCCAACTGAGATCTTTATGGTGTTTCAGGGAAGAAGGTTTTTTTGTTTTGTTTTTGCTTTTACATTTGGAACTAAATATTTTTTAATTCTACAAAATGGAGTTATTTCCTTAGGTAACTGTGGGATTTCTCTTGGATGCAGTTTTCCTCCCCAAGAGAGAGAAAATGTGCAATCTCTAGCCTTTCTTCACACTTTCCCACTGGCACATGAATGTGAATTCTCCTTTAGCCACTTGACAGTTTGTTCTGAGGAGAAGCAGAAAATTTACTGTCATCTCATCTGTCTAACATCAGAGTTGTGCAACTCCTCTGAAAACATGTTCTACTATCTATTTGGCCCACCAACAGCTTCCTTTACTTAACTAGAGAAGCTGACCTGCTGCTAGAGAAAATGAGGAACTGATGTTTTCAAAAGGTCACAATTTCTGAGAAACAGGGGTTTGTCCAGACTCCTTCTTTCTCCAAGGGGATAGACAAACGCTGTGCTTACGTGAAGAAGAATTAGTCTACTAGCCCTCTAATTATAAGTAGTCTTATCTACTGTTTATTGAAACAAGCCAACATTAAATCAAGGTTCAAAAAGCTAGCTTGTTTCAGACACTGTAGATAAAACTGTTAGGCCCCAAACTTCAAATGCAGTGAACTGGCAAGAGTAGTGAAAGCTTTTCTCCTGGCTGTTCCCAAAGGAGAGGGAAAAGCAACCTGAGGCTATTGCCTGAAACACTCAGCCTTGGTTTAGTATTGGACTAAATGAGGCCAGAAAGATGGGTTGGCAGTTAGCATTGCATATTAGCAGAAAGATGCTTCAACTAAACAGGAGGAATAGGACGCTCCTCTATTCAATCCCTGAAAAGCATGAACTGAGCCATCTGTGTTTCTTGTCAAGATCCAAACAAAAAAGTTTAAGAGAACTGGTTATGATCTTACCACAAGCCTTACAAGCAGCAACACAGATCTCTTCTGCAACATACTGTCCAGCTGGAAAGTGTAGATAATCGCCTTCAGCCTTTTCTGGGGAATGATAAAGGTAAACCCGAAACAATGGCTCTGTCTGTCTAGGAAGAGTTGAATTCCCAACAACGCTGCCATTCTGATGTATGGTGGATGATGCAGTCCCTTCCATCTCTGTCATTGTAAGGCAGGCCATAACGTCTCTACGTATTGTTCAAAGCATTTGTCTGAAATAAATTCAAAAAGAAGCTATTAAAGATACATTAAAATTCAGTATAGTAGATCTAGAACATTTTGCATTAATTTATAATAGCAGAGAAGATATAATTCAATACTATTGAATTCAGACTGCAGAGGTGATAGCTTTAAAGCTTGTTTAACATTTAACATGTTGATTTAAGGCTCTCATGGGAACTCATGTAACATGCTGCATGATGAAAATGTGCTGTTTACAAGCATAGAAAAGAGATTAAAAATGAAAATAATTCTTATGAAACGTAGATTCAGTGCCATGAAAAAGCTATTAACAGTTTGATAGCTCAATGGCTTCTAAAATGTAAGATCTCAGTTAGAGATCTTGAAAATCACTTTCAGTTGCTGAACTCAACATGAAGGGGGGGGGGGAAACCCTACTGGGGCCAATAGTCAACACTCTGCTACTGGTGTTATCCTGTCCTTCTTAAGTGCTTTTATGTAACCTCCTTGTGGAAAAGTTTGTTTTGATTTCAGTTTTGCCATCTTATTGGCTTTCCACTGGAAAGCAACTTCAGAAAGTGTCACCTCACAGTGGGGGAATGATGCTGTGGATTATTTGTAAGACCAATGTTCTTCATTATACTGTTGCACTGTACAGTATGTGTGTGAGGGAAAAATAATAATCTAAAAACGCAGTAGTTAAAGCTTTGTGGTTTTTAAATACTCAGTCTTCTTTTCCAGAACATGTAAACTCAATGTAATAAAATCTTCAGACCTACATCAAAAAGCAGCTATAGCAAGAACAATGAGGGTTGCTACTGAAATTTTATTTTTCATTTCCCTGACTTTCCCTGATCAACATTTGTCAATTTGTCAATTTCCCTGACCACCATTCAAATATAAACACAAGTTAAAAAATGGATAAGTCGTGTTGCATTAATGCAAGTCTTAGTGAAATGTTCCACTCTACAACTACACAAGTCTCAACTGCAAAAATATTTGTCAAAGTAAGAGATTTACCCGAATAAATTTACCTAGATCTACCTGAATCAATCGTTCTAGCCAGGATGGGTGGCTGAGGGGCCTAACACCGAGGGAGGCCCGGAGAGAAAGAACAAGAAACCGGGCCTTCTCAGCAGTGGCCCCTCGCCTCTGGAATAGTCTGCCCGCAGAGATCTGCCTGGCTCCCGCGCTGGGTGTTTTTAAGAGCAAACTAAAGACCTGGCTCTTTAGGCAGACTTTCCCTCCTGTCATCACCTAATGACTTTCCCATTTTGAATTATATTGTCACTGTTGTTAATTATATTGCTTTTGCTTTTATGTCTTATTGTTAGCCGCCCAGAGTAGACTTAGGTCTAGATGGGCAGGGTATAAATAAAATAAAATAAAATAAATAACTGCAGCAACATCTCTTTTGCAATTGCACCAAAATTACACCAAGATACAAACTTCAATTCAAGTAAACTCTGAATGCTAACCAATGACATCACATTTTCGTTATTGTTTTAAAGATATGCTAAAAATTATATAAACGTTCTATCTGAAATGGCTTCTCTGAAGCCACATTACGAAACTTACAGTTTTGAAATTGCAGTAATAATAAAGTTAGAAATTAGAATACAAGTAATCTGTTTTTAAAGAATAAAGATATAAAACTATCACTTCTACAGTTTTCTCTTTTTAATTTGTAACTCTTAGTTTTCCATCAATTGTTTCCTCTTCCATTTTGGCTTCTTCTCTCTGTCTTTTTTAGTATTTTCAAGATGTTTAATTTGTCCCTCAAGTTTCTTCTTTTCTTCTGTCTTCTGAATTTCTTCTTGTTGCTTATGGTGTTTAGCCTCCAAGTGCTCTGTGTAGCACACATGAGCATGCTTGACTGACTGCAACAGATTCATGTCAATTACAACAGATGCAAGTCCCTCCACAGTTCAAGACAACAGCCCCTATTCTGGTGATTCCAAGATTTGGCCTGTATAAAATGATAGTAGGATCTAATGCTGATAGGCCACGCGCCATCTTGAACTTCAAAGGACATCTCTCAATCAACTTTTCAACAACAGCTACTACCATGTTTCGACACCCTAGGCAAAACTAGGCCACTTGACATTCACTCAGTTTAGTTTCTTTGAACAGCTTCTTTGCTGCATAGCCCTTGCTTCTGTCAATCAAGTTCTTAGACAATTTCATGTCAATTGTTAACAACTAGGAACCTGAAGATACGTTTTGCAGCTTTTCCAATTTTATGCAACGACTCATTATCTTCTTGATTAGCTTACAAAGTTCTTCATACAAAAAAGGTGCCAATGGTTTTTGGTTTTGAAACCTTTGTAGAAACAGCTCACACTCTCCAGCAATCGTTTTCATCAAAGCCATTTTGCACTTCATGAGTGGATCTTGCAGCGCAGCTTTTATACAAATTGCAGGTTTACTGTGGGGGAGTTTTGCTTCTTCCACACACTTCTTGATGTTGTCAAAAACAGCCATAGCTCTATCAAGGCACTTAACATTCTCCAACCACCTAGTGGAGCAAAACGTAAGGGGAAATAGTGTGCTTCCAGTCATAGCAGTGTATGATGCCCTCCTAGCTGGGGAATCTTTGAACAGATAATATATGTTGCGCACAACTGAATTCAGGTCCCATTTCACTGTTTGCAATCCTGTTTTAAAAGACCCATGTACAACATGAAGGGTACAAGTTCCAAAGTCAATCAATTATTTTCCTTCTCCTTTACAGTCAAGGTTGGTTTTAATTTCTTCTTTTAGTTTTCTCAGAACAGGTGATTTACATTTGGCCCATCCATAGATACTTGTAATCATTTTGCAACTGACAAAGGAGACATGCCTTCTTGAAACTTCTAAAGAAGGTCTTCAGCAGTAGCAGTTTGAAGAAAAACACTGGTTAGATAACTTGTGGAAACTTTATGCCAGTAATCATCCCAAAAATGAACCACTAAGTCCATCTGTCACTTTTGAACCACCTTATTCAAAGCTTCATCAAAACAGGTAACAAATGTTTGGCATTGTTTCAGTTATTTCAGGAAAAAATCAGAGAAATATGGTGCCAAGCCAAAAGCAACAACATACATTGCTTTTGTTTTTCCAAGATGAAACTGTTGAGCTATCTGGCTATCTGAGAACATTCGCTTGAATAACTCACTGATGTTGTTACAAGAGTTCAATGACATCTTCGTCACGTTGCAAAGCCCACAGGCACTCTGCTGTCCTAACACAGTCCTTGATTATATAGGCAGCCATACTAGTTTGTGTGGTGGGTAATTCTGGGCCATTTTCATCACTCTGATAATGTTTTCCAGTTTTCGCAGGGGCTGTCTCTTCACCCTCTCTGCTTTTACAATCTGAACTTATACTTGGCTTTGAACCTAAATATATTGCGATGGACTGTTGACATGATTTAATTTTCAAGTTCTTCTGATGTAATGGTCCTTGTGCATGAGACTCCACAGCTCTAATTCCCATATTACTTAGTTCAAAGGTTTTGTAGCACACTTTACAATAACCTTTGCATTTGTCTCCAGCAACTGGTGATAGCCATGGATAGGATAACTTTATTATGGTCAAGGACCAGCAAGATCAGAACAATATAAAATAAATACATACAACTGAAATTTCATAAAACTAAGCAGAATTATACATTCTTCCATTAAAAACATGATAAATCAACCCCTTCTTTCAAATTCAGAACATCATAATCAGCTAAGCTGACTCTATATCTTTAAAATGAGTGAAACCTCGGCCAGTGTTATGTTATAAAAGCATTATATTGTCCATCTTAGATTGCAACCCGAACATCCAGCTGCGAATAACTATTGCTGCAGCGCAGAATTTGGCCACTTGTCTTGTAATATAAGGGGTATTGTCAGAGAGTAGCAACTGTACATAATACTCCTCTGATCTCCCAGGAGATTTACAGATAATAGGAAGTAAACGCTCCATACATAAATCCCAATAGCAAGTACAATATAAGAGAACATGCCCAACTGTTTCGACTTTGTCACTATTACAAGGGCAGATACAATCTGATGGAGGCAAACCTCGAAATCTTCCCTCCAGAAGCTTAGATGCTAATACTTGAAGTCTAGTTAGTGTAAAAGCCCTTGTGGCTTTAGATGAGATAGTACTGGCTAAATACAAGGAGGTGATAAAATCAGATTTCTTAAGAAAGTTAGATTTCCCCAGCTGGCCAACATGGTCCTGTAATTCTATATCCCAGACCCTTAACTTCACCGCCTTGATGGCGTCCGTAAGACCCATTGCTATAAGTGTACTGGGAGAAAAGCCAATTTTCAATATCTCTTCAGTTATATGCTTCTTCCACTCCGACTGAAAAGTATCTAGTAGCATCAGTGGGGCCAAGCCTTCCAATGAAAAAATAAGTTTAAGCCAGTACTTTATCATAAGGAGTTTGGCCCACGGTGATAGCCATGGAACCAAGTCAGGATGAAGTTTGAAATCCAGCCACTGCATATTAAAAACTGTCCTCTTAGAAGCCATCTTCAAAATGTGGATTCAGATACAGCTATACACAGAACCACCTGCCTGACACCAATATTTTGTTTGTTTTCTGGCAAGTAGGAACTTTCCAAAGCTGGGAAAGTTTCACTTTCACATTCCAGAAAGTGTAATAAGCAGATCAGCAGCAAGGAAGGAGGTGGAGTTTAAATGCTTGCAGATCATTTCTAAAGTCTAGAGAAGCAGACAACCCTTATTTGCAACCTTTATGCATAGGAGAAGTCAGGGAAGAGGGTGAGAGTGCTGGTACTCTGTAAACACCAGCAGGAACAAGCAATCTCATTTGAAATTTTTACTTTGCATGGTGCAAAGTAGAAAGTGCTAGTTGACTGTGAAATCCAACAGCAGCAAAACTCATTTGCAACTCTGTGCTGGGTTTAGCAGGAGACAAAATGCCCATTTCATATACAAGCATGACCCCAAAACATGCTTATCTTTATATGAAAGTTCAATGCAATACTAGCAGGTAGGGATAAAAACAGTTAGATGTTTAAAGTTTGTATCTTGCTAAACGTTTAAACTAGCCTTGCTTTGCAAATGCTACAGGCAGGCCTTGGAAATCATGCAGGGACAGAGCTCAACAAACACATTAGGCTGGTTGCTGGGGGTGGAGCTGAGAAAAAGGTGGAGCTGGGAAAGGGCATCATTAAGTTTTACTTGTATTCTGCTACTTCTCTATTCCAGTTGCCACAAGAACAGATCATGCTCTTGCAGCAGCAGGTCAAAAATCCACTGCTTGAATATATTTTAATCACAATTTCCCTGACTTTCCCTGACTTCAGACCAATTTCCCTGACTTTCTCTGACCAACTTCCATTTCCCTGACTTTCCAGAAAGTGGCAACCAACATGTTTAGATCCTGTTTGGCAGAACTTCCTCAAATTAAAGTCATCACTACTGATAAAAAAGAAGAAAAAACAGTAACAGCTAGCAAAGTTTTAACTAACATAAGTCTCATAACATCCATGACACGTGTTCTACATACAAAAGAGAACAGCCCTCCAGAAGATACTGAACTACAAATCCCAGCAACTCTCTTCATCCATGTTGGCTATGGAATTCTCACAAAGTTAAACATTTTATTATGGGGTTCCCACTGTCCTGTTCTCAAAAGCTGAAGAGCCTGATTTGCAGTGCTTAGAAAAGTTACTCTTAGGAGCTACAATGCCCAAAAGATGTAACTGTTTTCCACTTCAGACAAAACTTCTATGTCACAGGGCTGTGACATATCATAATTGACATGCAGGTTCCAACATTAATTTCTGCCTCTAAGTATTTTCCTGCTACACATTCAACAACACACTCCAAAAAAGGCCATAAGGAAAAGCAGAAGTGGGCAGTTTATGGTTTGCCAGCTGCTAATGGATTGCAAATCCATCATCTAGCACCACTGGTTGTGTTGGCGAAGTGATGGAAACTGCTGTCCAGCAACACACTGGGGGGGCAGACAGCTCCTACCTCTGATTTAGGGCATGTCCTCCCTATCCCGTTCCAATTTGTTAAATGTCAATTCACATGATATAAGTTGTTACTTGCACATACCGTTTGCAAACGCATTTCACAATGGATTCAAAACAGGAAGGAAAGTATGGGTGAGGTTTCTTCAGACATTTTATGAAGCAGATTTTAAGTTTTACCCCACAAGAAGTCGGAATCCCAAAACAATTCCAATGCCTAATACAACCTTTTTCCTCAAAGGCTTAGGATCTCACTGAAAAAAAAAAAAGACCTTGTCTTTATTGGCTGAGACTCAGTGAAACATGGGCTGCATATGAAACACAGCAGTCCACTCCACATTTAAATAAAATTCCCCTCAGTAAGGAATAAAACTTCTACCTATTTATTCTGGATTTGTGCTAGAAGCCAGGAGAAATTAAGGAAAATATTTCTCTCTGGAAACGTTACTCAAAAACAAACTACTTGTGAAATGATATAGTAATTTTCTCTTGTTTAATGTCTCCAAGGTTTCCCAATTAAGTATAGTTGGAAAAAAAAACTTGAGATTTTTAACAGCTGCTGGTCTAACAAATAAAAAGTGACATGTTGCCTTTTTTTGTTTTGCTGTGTTGTGTTCTCAATAAAAACCACACATATATAATATGTAGAAGACAGAGAACCACAGAGCCTCCACATACTACTGGACTATAAATCCCATGTTCCCTGGTCATTAAGAATGCTATCCTTGACCAATGTAGTCAAACACTGGAAGGACCACTGGTTCCATGTGCATGGTGCAAGAACTCAATAAACTGTAATGTAGGCTAGAAAGGAATACATACAGTTAAGACTTATCCACACATTATAATTATAAACAAATATTTCAGCACATTAACTCTGTTTTTCTGCTGTTCCTACTCCTGCTGTTCTCCCCATGGGGAGAAAGATTTCCAAAACATGACACATGGAGGTACTCCCCATGTTTCAAAACTCTGGAAAATCAAGGAACTGCTAAATACTGGTACACACAGAACTTCACTGTTCACATGAGAAGAGAGAGATGAATGCTGGAATGAGGATGGATGTAATGCATCCCCATGTATTTATCATAATCAGTTTGGGAATACTTGAGGAGAGTTTTAATACTGTGTAATTTTCACAAAGTAGGAAAGATTCTTTCAAATAGCCACAGTTCTCTAACAGAATGTCCCATATTGTCCAGAATCCTGATCCGTAGCTATGCTGGCACAATGGGAGTGATGTCAGCACCACGCTGCTATTTGAAGAGTTCCTCCTTCTGATTTTGGGTTGCACATCATGTTATCTCACTGCGGTTGAGCCATATGTAATCCAAAATCAAAAGAAGACTTCTTTATCAGTAATTTGCTGCTTCTAAGCTGCTTTGTGGCACAGTGCTTAAACTGCAGTACTGCAGTCAAGACTCTGCTCACGACTTGAGTTCAATTCCGACTGGCTCAGGTAACCAGCTCAAGTTTGACCCATCCTTCTGAGGTTGGTAAATATAAGCCCCAACTTGCGGGGGGGGGGGGCACAATGTGTAGCTGCATAATTAAATTGTAAACCACCCAGAGATTTCTTTAAGCGCTATGAAGCAGTATATAAGTATATCACTTAGCTTTACTTTGGTTCTGGTAACATCACTCCTGCTACAAGAGTGGAGCTAGGGAACAGGATACTGGGTACAGAAGACAAAAAAGTCCCAAGCAAGCTTAGAGTGTGTATGTGTGTGTTTTAAATACAGTGTCTCTTCCAAAGAGGGTGGGGCTGGAGCTAAACTAATGATTCCTCTAACAATTCCACCAACTAAACCTCTGGGACGACTACATTAACAGCATGAGTACAAAAGCATCCTACCCACCCTGGACATGGATGTTTCTATTTAGCTATCACAGCTATTTAGCTGTCGGAAGGACAGATCCTGAAGCTGAGGCTCCAATACTTTGGCCATCTCATGAGAAGAGAAGACTCCCTGGAAAAGACCCTGATGTTGGGAAAGTGTGAAGGCAAGAGGAGAAGAGGACGACAGAGGACGAGATGGTTGGACAGTGTCATTGAAGCGACCAACATGAATTTGACCAAACTCCGGGAGGCAGTGGAAGACAGGAGGGCCTGGCGTGCTCTGGTCCATGGGGTCACGAAGAGTCGGACACGACTAAACGACTAAACAACAACAACAAATCACAGTTGCTATGAATGTTGGTAGTTGATTTTATTGTCAGAGCTGAAACTGAGCCTCAACTGTGAGAGCAGAGAGAAGGTGTAGTGGAAGTGGCTTAGCAGGGGAATCTACAGCAGCCCCACATTTTGCCACTGCTTCCAAACATGTGAAGACGCAACACCGAGGAAAAACATGTCTTCTGTACAAAACTGATAAGAAACTATATCAAATCAGAGTTCTCTTTAAATAAAGCTCTTTCAGGTCCATTTCAAATCATAGATTTCCATGTATTCTTTTCTTCCCTTTTCTAATAATGTGACAAAAAGAAACTGCCATAAGAAGCATATTCACTCATCACCTCCAGAATGTCATGATAAAGCATACTGTTGCAAATTTTAGTTTTTTGTTAAATCACTACAACAGCGAATCCAGGAAAAAAAAAGAGATCTACCATGAAAGGCATAAAATATTGAATGCAAAGGTGGCAAATATGTAAAACATGATGATTTCACGGCAATTCATATTATACATTGTTTTCTCTGAGAAGACCCAAGACTTGCTTCTTATCTTAAAAAGCAGACAGCCGGTAATTCAGATATAAGACAACTTGCATAGTGAGGACCACTGTTATCTCTACAAACACAGCTTGACAGAAAATGGTAAACCACAAAAACAACTCTGGCCTCTGGAAGTAAACACAACTTGAAGAGGGCGGAGAAAGGAGTGTTTGCTACTAGTGTAAACACTGGGTTTATTTTAAGATTAACACCACGGTCTGTGCTTCATTAAATGCAAAACATTTTAGTAAGTAAGATTTTCTTATTCTGTGTCCTTTGCCCCCTGCCAAATCTCACGGCAATGCAATGGGAGTTTCATATATACCCTTAAAGGAATACAGTTGATGTAAACCTATTCCATTCCTCAAAATCAGATACAACATTCTAATAACAATGTGGCATTTATACTTATAATTCCACTTTGAAAAACACTTCCCATTTCCACATTTGAACATTTCCCAAAGGAAAAATATTTAAATATTTTAAAGAACAAATTCAGAATCTAAGCATAGAATGTCTAAACCATCTTCATACATCTATCTGTACTAAATGTTCAATGCATGAAATGGCATGAAATTAAACAACCTCAATCCATTTGATTCAGTGTATGCCTAACAAGGGGCCCACAAACATACAACTAGATTGGGGTTATCTTTGCATTTGCTTTTGCAATTACGCACCAAGGAAACCCAAACCCAAACAGAATTTTACACTCTGATCTTCCACACATCCACTTCTTGCCTACAAATGGATTATCAGGCAACAGCTTATGACAGCACTAAGGAATATGAGAAAAGCTTTGTTCTAGCCATGTCGCTGCACATCACTACAAGCAGGCTAGTCTCACATAGCATGGGCTTGCAGCAAAGCAGCTGAAAGATATACTGCACACCATTTTTGATACACAGCATTCCCAAAAGACTAAAGTTTCCAATAATAATTGCATGCCGTCAAGTCAATTCTGAGTTATGGCAACCCTTTCCAGGTTTTTCTAGACACAGAAAACTCACAAGTGATTTACTATTTCCTGCTGCTGGGGCCACACTGGGACTGTGCAGCTTGCACAAGGCCATGCAGGCAGGCTTTTGTTCCAGGAGGCACACTGGGGGATCAAACTCCCAATCTCTGGCTCCACAGCCAGATACCTAAACCAGTGGTTCTCAACCTTGGGTCCCCGTATATTCTTGGAATGCAACTCCCAGAAGCCCTTGTCAGCATAGCTACTGGTGAAGGCTTCTGGGAGTTGCAGTCCAAGAACATGTGGGAACTCAAGTTTGAGAACCTAAACCATTGAGCTATCCAGGAGCAAAATCATCTAACACATTTGTCCTACCTCTTTTTACAAATTCGTTAGATTATCCAGATTTTACAGGCAGCAGATTCTGTTGTAGGTTATTTTACAAGAGCTTCATTCTTTTGCCTTCATTATTCCAGAGGAGAGTGGGGGACAGTCAAGATGTTGCTGGACTGTAAATCCTATTACAGGGACAGCATGGCCATCATATGGTGAGGGATGATGCAGGTTGCAGTATTCACCCGTGGCCTAGAACTACCTCACATTTTATAGAGATTTGAAACAGGGAGGGATAGCCCTCTAATTTTCCAAAAGCAGTCTTATGACTGCAGCTGCCACCCCAAGAGTCATGTACCAAAGGCCTTTTAAAGAGAATTTAAATATGTTCACTCACAAAGACTTTGGTCAGTGGTATAAAAGAAAGTCCAACCATTTTCAGATCCAAAACAAACATCCATCTATTTATTCATTTATCATCAGATTATGATTTCACTAGAGTTTATTTGGTCAAAGCAAATATAACATTAAAATACAGTTACTGGCTGTTCTTGGTACTTCTAGTAAATAAACAACACAGTACATTCACTCAGCTGGAAAAATACTAATTTGAGTGTTTTTCTTCTAGAAGTTCTAAAGTACCTTTGTAACCTTGTATATGCTGCTTTATCAAGGCAAAGGTAGTAATGTACCATATATTCACTCAGACCAAATTACTGGGCCAGTAATGGTCTAAGAAGACTTCAATAGTATCAGAATTCAGTTCTCTTTGGATACCATGAAGAGCCTGCATGTCACCACGATAGAAGATGTATGAATTTTCCCTCTCATTGCTATGGACAGAAACCAAAAATCTAAGAAAGCACACCCAAATGTCTCTGGACACTCAAATGTGCCTCCCCACTCCATGATCTCCTTCTATGACTGCAACAACTTGAGATGGCAATGAACCATCTCTCTTTGCCAAACCATTTGGAGCTACTCTGCAGGTGACATGGAACAGCTGCATGGGAGTGAGCAGAATGTAAAGCTCCAGTATGTACATAGATAATTCTCACTTATTTGGGGATGTGCTATGAATGTATGTCAACCAATACAAACAGAGTAACATTACCAATGCACCAGACATACTGCTACTGATTTAGCATTTATCATGATTACTATAACAAGCAGTATGCCAAGTATAATGATCATTCAGAGATGAGTGAAACTAAGACTGATAACCTAAATGCCCCCTCCAGACACTGTGAGGAAGAGTAGGATATAATAACAAAAAACAACAACACCCAAAACAAAACAAAACCCTTTCTTTTGTTGTAAGCTTGTCACCCCAACATCTAACTTATCAGTTTATCTATCAAGCCTGCAGGCCTACTACAGTTCAAACTTTGAGGAAGGAAAAGAATATAGACACCTATGGCCGAGATTCAGGTTGGAAGAAAATTCACAACTGAGAAGTGGACAGAATACGTAATCACTGCAGTCAGATACAGTACCCAGTGCGGTTTAATGGACAGAGTGACAGACTAGGATTCTGGAGACCAAGGTTTGAATCCCTACTTGGCCACAGAAACTCACTGGAGTGGAACTGGTAAAAACACTCATTAAATATCTCACTTATCTTGAAAGCCATGTTAGGTTAGCTATAAGTTGGTTGTGACATGACGGCACATAACCAACATTCCCTCTAATTTTCTGTCCTGCCGTGCGGGAGCCTTGCTCCATGTGCACGTGGATGGACAGGGCTTAATATGAAACAGGAAGTAAACAAACCGGCTGCTTGGCTGCCCGTGCACAGCCCCCATGGAGCTTTGGGCGAGCGCGTGAACACACATAGCTTAGAGGGAACACTGCACCTAACTAACACTCAGATACAGATTTACTGTCAATAAGTTAACAGCAACAACACATTGTACTGTAAACAAGCAACTGAAAACAAAGTCCATCTCTTCAGAAGAACAGCATAAGAAGACCACTTAGAAGAAACTGTACAATTTCTTTGATCACAGATGTCCAAGATTGTCATGGAAAGCCACATGCTACATTGAATTTGGTATTTAATTATTCTTGCCCAACCTTTGTGGCCTTGTTGTGCAAGCTGGATCTCTTTCAGCCCTGTTACAAAAATTGCAATAGCAGAACCACAAGGACCAGTTTCTGCAGTTCTCTGAACAATAATGTTTCTATCACACACAGCTATTTAATCACAAGAGAATTTTTCTAAAGAAACAGCTTCAGATTACATTTAACTTTCAAAAAACAAACGAATAAACACTGTATTTCCAGAAAGGAGCAAACTGAACACTGATATATAAAATCACCCCATCTATACTTGCCCTTTTGGTTAACAGTGATACACAATCATTATACATAACAGGTGACTGGTAGATTTTCAAATGATCAGTAGCAGATCAGCAATGGTTTCCATCTCAATGTTTCAGCAATAATGACAACAAAAAGCCCACCCGTCCCCCTCCTAAATTAGGTTGTTAAAATTACGAATGCCTTAGATTTTTTATTTTATTTTATTCTTGAAAGGGCTTACTGTATCTCCAAACTCCAGTTCCAGTACTAAAGACAAATTCATGGCTTACACAATTACTAAGAGAAACCTGTTGCACAAACCTATGTCTCCCTTCTTGAATCACTAGTAAGCATGTGCCTCTGTTTGGTTGACCATGGAGACCTAGCAGAAATTAAAGTACACCCTCCAAAACTTGAATGTCTCTTGTGACTTTGTGATTGCACCTGCTGTCAGAATGTTCTGGGGTAGTACCTTTTGTAAATATTCAAAGCTAGAACTGCTATGTGGCATTAAATGGTTGTTGCAGATATCTCCCTCAACCATCTCTCAGCAAGAGACAGTACCTCTTTCAAGGAACAAAAAAAGAAGGATCCATACACGTGGGCCCTAGCGGCTACCAAAACTCATCCTGGCTACACCTGCCCAAATCAGCTCATTTTATATAAGGTTATAAGATCATGAATTTTAACTGTCTGCCTTCCATTTGTGAAGGAAGAAGATAACAATATTGACCCACACATTGCTTCTGCAGTTGCCAGCACTAGCAAGAGAGAAGGTAAAACAAGGATGAGGTACAGCACCCTATTGAAACGGATGCAGCAGCTACTGTGTCAGGATTGTGACATGTGCTTCCAGAGCAAGGCTAACTTGGCTTAGAAGTCAGACAAGAGTAAACATAGGCTCAGACAACACAGATCAACAGACTGTTGCTCTATCTTAGAAAGAAAGGACATTGAACTCATTTGGACTATCTTTACAAAGAAGATACCTTATTTACATTACGAAAGAAATGGCGTCTAGAACATCATGATGGAAATGGCCTTTAGAAGCTCTAGAACCCTATGCGCAACTATTCAGAGGAGAAACAACAGCGTTGGCATGGTTCCAAGTATTGCTAGGATAGGGTTGTACACCTTGTGCCTAAACTTTACATATAAGACAGCATCAGAAACACCTATAATATGAACAAAGAAATCCCACATTGAATTATTTACTGCAGGGGACTGCAAGGGCTATATCGCATGGTTTTTGGATACAGAAGCAAGGGGGAAAACTTCAAAACAATTTGTTTTAAATGAGATCTTTTTTTATAGACTATCTTCTTCATAATTTGTCTGAATAATTGAAAATATGAATAAACGTGATAGAAGACAAATGTAAAATCTCAGTAGTATTGTTTTCCAGCTGACCATTCTTAGCAAACATACATACATTAAACACACACACAAGTGCACACAATTCTATACAAATATACACAAACACAAACATATATATACGTATACACGTACACATATATATGCATGCAGCTTCTCAGGCATTCTAAATTTAGTATGACAATAGTTTTCTATATCTTACCCCCTCTTTTTAAAACTAAAAAAAATGTATGCTTGGATATACTGTCACTTTTTACACACATTTAAAACAGAACCATACTAAGATTATTTGTTCAGGATGCCATGTGCAACTTTACTCAACTATGCCATCTTCTAGGTAAATTATAGCATACTATTTTACCATAAATAAGAAAACAATATTATAGCACAGTTTGTATGCTCATCCACAGACCTATCCCCATGGATTTAAATATTCTTCAAAGAACGAACATATGTGTCCTGAAACTATTGCCAACAAATTCATGCAGATGGGCCAAGCACTACTTAGCAGGTGAAAAAGAGAATACTGTATAAGTTTTCACCTATTCATTCATAAAGTCGTTTCACAAATATACATCTTAACTTGTGGTGTGTACCACAAGGGCTCTTCAGCCAGTTCACAAAAAAAGGAAAACCAACAAGAAAATGCAACATTAAATAATCAAAGCAGAAATTATGTGGAAAGAATGAACTTAACATCATTCTAGCCCAAACTGGGCTGTGATCCTGCATACCAGGTGGGGGAAGCCTTGGGTCCAGGGGGGAATCCCTCCTCTATGGCAGAGGTCGTCAACCCCCGGTCCGCGGCCCGGTGCTGGTCCGTGGCCTGAGCCGGACAGGGCCACGAAGACAGACCTCCCCCCCCCCGCACGCACTCTCCTCCACACAGCTGCTTTGCACACGTGCACGCGTGCCAGAGCCGGCATGAGCGCTCCTCCACCCCTTTGCGCATGCGCAGGGGCGCCTGCACGCCCGTGCTCCCCCACCCCTTCACGCATGCGCCCGAGTGCCCGAGCACCCGCACAAAGGGGTGCGCAGGCGGGCCTGCAGGCACCCCTGCGCATGCGTGAAGGGGTGGGGAGCGCTCACGCCGGCGCTGGCGGGCGCTCCCCCCACCGCTTCACGCATGTGCCCGAGAGCGCGCGCACACACACCTGCGGCGGCCCCCCCGCCTTCCTTAGAGGCTCAGCTGGTCCGCGGTCCCAAAAACGTTGGGGACCGCTGCTCTATGGTATCCCCCTCCTGACATACACCATTTCAAAGTAGGCCAAGAACCTCTTAATCACAACCACATGTTGTTTCAAATCGAAAAACATTTAATACTGTTCTTCCATGTTTTATTCTTCTGGCGCACTTATCTTCTTCAGCTTTTTTGCTGTTCATTGCCTTCACCTCCTAACATCAGCTGCTTTCCCCTAACTACTGTCTTTGAGCACTGTAGACTGTTTTGAGTTGATGCTGGTAGCAGAGATGGCTCTTGATCAGCTTCTGTTCAAATTAACCATCCTAACATGGCATAACATTCTCAAATATATGAGCTGATACAAATATGAGGCACAGCCAAAATTCATGCTGCAGCATCATTTATTCTTTGGAAGCCAGAATTACAGAAGGACTGTTCTGTACCCTTCCAGTCACACAGTGGACATCTGGAAGACATCCAGTTTGTATTGGCTGATCTCATCTCCCTGTTGTCATTTAATGAGCACAAATTCATAAATTCCTTTGTTCTATAAAGATCACAGCAGTAGGACTGTTAAAGTTACAAAAACAATTTGAAACACTTGTGTAAGATCACTATTCAGTATTGCCTAACCATAGCACTAGAACAGCATGTCTTACTCTACAGGAAAAAGAACCCATCCTAACATGTTTTCACGGTATTGAAAGGAAATAAACTGGCTTTCATTACTAATGTTGACTTATGATTCACACTAATTAGACTATGACAAGGCATTTTATCATTGTTGTTGTTTAGTCGTTTAGTCGTGTCCGACTCTTCGTGACCCCATGGACCAGAGCACGCCAGGCCCTCCTGTCTTCCACTGCCTCCCGGAGTTGGGTCAAATTCATTTTATCATTCATTGTCTAAAAAAAGACATAACATATACCTATTATCAAACATCCATGTTCCTCCATGAAAGATACTGAAACTTGGCTACAGTTAACAACTGGTGAAGTGCCAAAGCAAGGGAATAACGGTTACAAATACCTTTATCTGCCAACTTTGCAAATAAACACACTGGAAGGACTATACTCCCTCCACTGGCAAACTGTTTTTGGACTTTAAATTGCACTGCTGGCAATTTACATTTACACTGCTAGCAGTGCTTTAAAAGAGGAATCATGCTTAACAATTTGACATCACACACTCACTTAAATAAGAACATTTTCCCAAATTAAAATCAAGGGAAGTGGGTCCATTAGGATATTGTGTGCAGGAATAGGTAGAATTTTTTAAAAAGCACAGCTCTGTCTTAAGAACATTCAGCAGAAAATATGAAAGACCTCACACATCCATCATCACCTGCACATAGATGCCACACCAAGAGATGTCCTTCACATGACAGAAAGGTCAACAAAGACATAGCAATTACCACACTACCTCAAAAATATTTATACCATTGTAGACACAGACAGTTAAGAAAATGATCTGCAAAACCAAGGGCTTCTCTTTGCTGAAACCAGCAGACCTCTTGTGACACTCCCTCAGAAGGGACCTGATTAAAACTTCCCATAGAAACAAACCAGTTTGTTTTCTGGAGAATTATTCTGAGATCACAATACTTGATCTCTTAACTAGTACTCAGGATTGCTCTTTTAATTACCTGTGAACGAAATACAATATTTAATATAACATTTTTATATTTTTAATATAATTCTCACCATTTTCAAATATTTCCCTTTATGTACTAACTAGCCCCTCTCTCTTATACTATTCATCAGATTCCTACAAAGGGCTATATCTAACTGTTAGTCTCAACTACCACAGGCATGCTATATTACTAGAAAAACTATACAATTGAGTCATAAAATACTAATTTGGTCCAAGTGGATATGCTATAGAAACAAAAGTTGCAACTGTTCCTGTTAGCAAAGCAAACTGCATGGATGGGTTATAGAGTTACATCAGACAGCAAAAATCTCACTTATGAAGTTGCAACTGTGCTAAAGAGAAGGAATAAAGAAGTAATCAAGCCCTTCAAAGGAACAACAACAAAAACAAATGTAAGAGGTTTCATACCATATGAAATAGGCAGGTGCTCCCACACATATTGGCAATATGGAGCCAAAATCTTCGCCATGGCAACAGCCAAATAAAGACCCCATTAAATTTTACATGGCATGAAAATTGCCAGCTTAAAATCATAAGGCAGAAGAGTTATTTTTTAAAGGTTGAAGTCATTAAACCTTATTGCTTAGGTTTAAGATGTTGACTTGCTTAGCTTTCAAGCCCACTCATAAAGTTCTTTTCTAAAAATCAGGTTTCTTTTAACAGACATCAAGTTTGCACAAACATCAGCTTCCAGCTGTAACAAAACAAATAAAGCAGCATATAACAATTCCCAGGGCTTGAAAATTTTTAGAATGTCTCACCAGTCAACATGACCAGACTATTTGTTGTTGTTTAGTCGTTAAGTCGTGTCCAACTCTTCGTGACCCCATGGACCAGAGCACGCCAGGCCCTCCTGTCTTCCACTGCCTCCCGGAGTTGGGTCAAATTCATCTTGGTCGCTTCGATGACACTGTCCAACCATCTTGTCCTCTGACGTCCCCTTCTCCTCTTGCCTTCACACTTTCCTAACATCAGGGTCTTTTCCAGGGAGTCTTCTCTTCTCATGAGATGGCCAAAGTATTGGAGCCTCAGCTTCAGGATCTGTCCTTCCAGTGACCGGACTATAGCCTTGCAATTTATGTTAACAAATTTAAACTAGGCACTTGTTCACTTTTATTTCTACGTAACAATGCATACAAACCCAAAATAAATTGTATTATGTACATGGTATTCGTCTATGTCTTCTTAGTAGAAAATGCACCACTGTCAGAGGTGTTGCACTTGTGTCCTTGGACATGCCTGGTAGTTTTAGCACTGAAGTACCATTTATCGATGGCTTTAGTAGGGTTAAACTGTGCTAGTGGAGGTCCATTTAGATTCATCATCATAAGGACATCTAAGCTTTCATTCTCTAAACATGATCTGAATTTATTTTTGATCAGATTCATCTGGCTGAAACCCCTTTCACAGCTAACTGTAGAAACTGATAGAACAGAGGCAATTTTAAGGAGCTTCAGAAGAACAGGAAACCTACCCCCATGGTGGTTCATTGCCTTTCCCAGTAAATCCACTGATGGATTTTGAATTCATACCATTCATCCAGGGCTTTCTGAATTATGTCTTCTTTGCCCTTGTGTTGCAAAAGGTCTTTGTAATGAGATACAAGTACGGTTACTTCCTTTTTACCAAAACTTTCCAAGGACGTTTCTGGCCATGTGAAAGTATCAAATATTGACATAGATGTCAATATGCCATCTGTAGCAGTGTTCAAAAAGCACATCTTTATGTCAGCCATTCCCATCTCAATAATTTTTCTATCACATTCAAACTTTTTTTGTCCATTTGTAATTTCATCAAGCTGGATTTCATTGTACATCCCAGTCACTGAAGTAATATTTATAAATTCATTCTCCATAGGTCCTGGAGTTTTTTTCAGTTCTTCAAGAATGGCTATTGTTTTCTTGATAGGAATCTGCACTTGATTTATTAGCAGATCAGGCTTCTGAAAAATCAAAGTTTTTTCAAAGGCAACAAAAATCATGGAGAAAATGCAAGGTTCTTAAGAATCTGTACTTTTTAAGGGTCTTCAGAATGCCTTTAGCTTTGTTGCTGTCGCTCTCCTTCCCACAGCTCACATTTTCAAGGTGTGTCACAAGAGATCTCCAGTCTTGAATGATAGCTTTGATGGTCCCCACTTTGCTGGCTACCCAACATACTGTATACAATTTCTGCAATTTCAGCGGTTTTGTTGACAGAACTTCTACTGTTTCTGACAACTGCTTTTGCTTTTTACTGGACCTGTTGTAGAATTTGTACACAGAAATTAGGCAATGGTCAATTTCATCAATATAAGAAACTCCTTTAAGTGACTTCAGCACACTTAACTGAAGTTTGTGTGCAACACAATGAACAGTTGTGATATGATTTGCACAATTGGTAATTTTAGTTGCCAAACCATTAACACCCCCTATCATCGAAGGTGCTCCATCAGTTGCCAGGCCAACTAAACATTTTCCATGTCTCCAATCCCAAGTTCACTCTTTGGAGTTCCTTGTCTATGGTGTCTAGGTAGCCTGAAGCAGTGCTATTTGCTAAGGGAGCAATAGCTAAATACGATTCCTTGACACCACTAGCATTTATATACCTAACATAAATGATACATTCCTCCACGTCAGATCTACCAGTGGAACCATCTAGTAACACAGAAACAAATTCTGAGGCTTTTATGTCAGCCACAACATCTTCTTTCACACTTTGTGCAATGTAATGTATAAACTCCTTACACTGTTTATTATTGGTATATTCTTCTAGCACTTCCACATTAAGTTTACCAACAAGCTCAGCAAGACCTCTAATGTCAGTAAATGCCTTTTTGTTTTTGGCAATATAAAAACTTATATTAAATAATACTTCTAAATGAAAGAACATTTTTTCATCCATACCTTTTAGACACTTTGCCAAGGAAGAATTTTCTGGGTGTTTTTGAACATCTAATGCTTCCATGCACCTCATGTGTGGAGCTGACAAACTGTGAAACTTGAAAGTCTCGTGACGAAATGGTTGTTTGAGTCCATTAACCACACGTGAAGATGAATCGCACAATCTTTTGAACTGTGGACATACTGAACATCTTGCAACACCACTCTCAACATTATACTCTAGCCATTTAAACTCTTACTTCCACTTTAGCAAACATTTTCTTTTTCCACTTTTTTGACTCTCAACTGCAGACCCAGCACTAGAAACACATGGTAATTGCGGGGCACCTTGTACTGTACATTTTTCATTGTTCTTCGATCTTGACATAGATTGTTTTTGAAAAAAAATAAACAGATTTTTTTTGCACCTTTTCTTTACCCCTCACACACGAGCAAACAATTGACAGGATTCACCAGGCCGGGAGTTTCTACTTAGGACAGAGTAATTTTGGAAGCTTTGTGTTCCCTGTTTTACTTTTTGAATGTCTCCAGCAAAAATAAAACTGAAAGCAAAAGCGCCCAGCCTCTTAAGGAGCCACGGTTCCCTCCCACCCCAGGATGTGTCCTCGTTTGGTTGAAATTGGGAACAGGGAATCTCCATATTCTCCAGCATATTCTCCAGCATGGGACTACTCTACATTCTCCTGCAGAGCTATATATCTATGTGCTGCTCAAACTCTCTTCTCGAGAGAAGAGGGCTGTTTTCCTTTTGCAATGGGAGGGGGGAGGGGAGGACTGCAGGATTAGAGAGAGAGAGAGAGATGGGCAGAGGGTAAGGAGGCAGGGAGCTGTGGCTCATCAAGCAGCATTTTTCACTCGTCACAGATGAGTGCATTTTTCAAGCCCTGACAATTTCACTTGCACTGTGTTCTCTAAATTCATTTGTGAATTACCTTATGTTATAGAGTTCAACGCCCCAGTTTGTCAATCAAGAGGCAGCCATGAACAGTCTGACCGGATACCATGGTCTCTCATCCTTTCATAAATACAGCCCAGCTCCTTAGATCCACAGTGTACAATCTTTAAGCTATATGTTTATATGTACACAGTTTCTGGTTATATATGCACAGAACCACTCTATTGTTTTTGCTGCAACAGATTAACATAGCTACCTCCTTGAAAATATTAAACAAGAAATCCAAGGGCAAAGAGTGAGGCCTAACTTATTACTTTATACTCAGATTTACCTTGCATCTGATTGTATTAGACTAAAACAACAAATTAATTTAGATGCCCTGACAATTTCTTGCACATAATGCCCCAACTTTCTATTCTACCATAAGACCTGAAAGATCACATAAGAATTGTTAGGTGATCTTTCAGGCCTTATGGTAGAATGGAAAGTTGGGGCTTTTTCTCTCTCTCTCTCTCTTTTTTTTTTTTTTTTTGCAAGAAGGTGTCAGGGTATCTAAATTAATTTGTAGATTATAGTTTACAGTTCTGGTTTCAATATTACTTAATCTATGGAAACATCCTGTTGTTTCAGATTCCCTCTTGTAAGATTTGCACGTAAAAATACGCAACTGGATAAACATATAATTTATTAAATTATCTTTTTGACACAAATTATCACTTAAAAAACTTACAAGCCTTAAAAAAGGAAAATGCATTGGGAAAAAAGATAACAGCACACAACAAGGAAAACTCTTTCAACATAAACACAACTTATACAAGACTTCTTTAAATAAAAGCCATCTTTGTCTAACAACAGCAGGACAAGAAAGGAGGAGCCAAGCTAGCTTCTCTTGACAGGGAGTTCCAGAACAACTAAGTTTGGGGGATGAATCCAGGAGTACATCCAAGCTATAATCTTCAAGGGAACTGTAACCAAACCAAAGATATATTAAATTCCTATACCTTGATCTACCCCTCAACTCACAAGGAGTACTGTCCTGTCTAGATTAAGCTTCCCTGCTTATTGATTTGATTACTATCCCACTTGTCTTTTAAACTGGGAACCAAGGCAGCTCACAACAACTTTTAGAAGATGTAGATAAAAACATTACACATTAATAAACAAATCAAATGACAACATTAACACAAAACTAAATTAAAAGCACTTTAAGAGCACATCAAATAAAGTGCTTACCCATTAGAAGTAAACTTATTGTCAAAACTCCACCTGAATTTAAAAAAAAAGTATTTCTCTGCTGGTGCAAAAAATTAGGAGGAGGAAACCAGACTAATTTCTTCTGGGATAATAACAATCTTACATGCGATTACCACTGGGTGTTGGTGGAAGAGTTATCATAAGCTAACATGACTGCCTCTTTTTGCCACTAACCAATCACCAGAGTCCTTTTCCCCACCTCTAGCATCTAAGACAAGCCCCTTCAGACCCTTCTCTTCTTGTCTGTCCTGCTTGCATTTATTTGCTTGCTCGCTCGCTCCTTAGACCTTTCTGACCATGCAGTCACGGAGGCAGTTTCTCCTGCATGTGGAGACTGCAACGTTCCTTTTATTCTTCTGTTTGTAACTACTGATCACAGCTGTAATATGCTTTTTTTCTTTTTCCTACTCAAAATACTTCTAAAGTGATTTTAACAAATAACTTACAATCTTCAAAAAAGAACAGGAAGAAGGAAAAAATTTAATTTCATCAGGAAATCATAAAAGCAAATAAAAACCATGTTACAAAAACCATTAAAATCAATTAAATATACTAAAACCATTATCAATTAGGTGTTCAGTTAAAAAACTTGGTAGGTTAAACTTTGTGTGCCAGTTTTAAAATATGTGTGTTTACAATCTACTTAAAAGCAGTCACAGTGGAAAGTAATCACAATTCTGAAGAGTGTGCACACCATAGTCTGGGAGTCTCCATCATAGCTGTAAAGCAGACCTCTAAAACAGTATTCTTAAGAGAGCCTCTCCTGAAAATCTTAATATTCAAACACGCTCATAACAAGACAGGTAATCCCTTAGTCAGGGGCCAAGCCATTTAATGTGTTAAAGGTGAAAATCAACATATTGAATTGGGCCTGGTGAGCAACTCAAAATCAGCAGAGATCTTTCAGTATCAGGGTCAAATGTTCATGATACCATGTACCTCTTAGCAGTGTTGCTGCTATGTTACACCAACTAAGATCCCAGGTACCTTCACTTACACTAACTGAAGATCCCAGACCCTCTTCAAAGGTAGCCCCACATACAGCGAATTGCAGACATCATGTAACTAAGGTTCCCAATCTTGGATAACTCAGGTATTCTTGTACTGCTGCTCCCAGAAGTTTTCACCACTAGCTGGGCTGGCCAGAGTTTCTGGGAGTTGCAGTCCAAGATCACCCAAGGTTAAGAACCACTGAACTAGGGCATGGATACTGTTGTGAAGTCACATCAGGTTAAGAAAGCTGGTGCACTAAGCAAAGTTGTGCAAAGGTACTCCTCATCACTGCTGCCACTTGAGAATCCAAGGACAGAACCTGACCTACTAGGGATGTGCAGCTCCTTCTACAACAGGTTGAATCCAAATGCTCAAATCTGATTTACTACTGACCAGCAGCACATCTGTCTTGTCAGGATTTAACTTCAGCTCATTCAGCCCATTACTGAGCTCAGATACCATTCAAGGATCCTGACTGCTTCCTAAGTGCTCTGTGACAAGGAGGAATAGAGCTGGGTGTTATCAGCATATCGATAGTTTTAGAAGAGGTAGCCATGTTAGCATGTTAGGGAAAAACAAAACAAAAATGAAAAAATAAAGAAGACAAAACCATTGTGGTACCTTGAAGACTAACTGCTATATTTTAATGTGAGCTTTTGTGGACAAGCCCACTTCTTTGGAGCATGGTGACATCATATTGAGGCCCTGAAAGACAAAAGCCATGGCATTGAAGAGTACTCCTTCTCATGCACATTATTTTGAATACCTATTGTATCTCCCAATAGGAAAGAAATCAGGGCTATCATAATACAGGCAATCTGATTGGATTCAAATGCCACCAGGAACTCCAGAAAAATTAATAAAGTTGTACTCTGCCTATCCAGCCCCAACGGTTCATCTACCAAGGTGATCAGAGCAGTCTTAGTCCCATATCATAGCAGAAAGCCTGAATTAAATAGATCCAGATAATCAGTATCATCTGGACATGAGGAACTGCATAATTCACCACAGTGAGTAACAGTACAGCTCACCACAGCAAATTATCACTAAGAAGATGCCAATTGTGTTAGAAGGCACATGCCTGACTGTGTAAGCAATTTATTATTTAGTAGCAATTTGGCATGGTGAACTAAGCAATTTAATGTATGCACCTGCACATCAATAATAGGAGTCTGGTCGATATAACCTAGGGTTGCATCTAATGAAGTGGGCTGCAATCCATGAAAGCTTTTGGCAAATGAAACTGGTTAGTTTTTAACATCCCATAGAACTCACTGGTTTTGTTACAAAAAAACCAACTCTCTGAAAATTTCTGTAATAAAACCAATTTCCTCAACTGCCAAATCGTACTCTGAATTGAACCAGTATATTGTTTAGAGAGGCAACATACTGTATTTATTTTGCCCACAGCCTGAGTATGTTTCTCAAGTATGCTAGAGATCTACATTGTTTAGTGAGAGCATAAAGGATGCTGATAGATAGGCATTTTAGCAGCATGCATAACACCACTGCCAACAACATGAGTGCACATAAGTCATGTTTTACTTCACACTGGCAATAAAATTCTTCAGTTCTACAATTTTATTACATCTGTCAGCTTGTATAGCCAAACAAGCCCTTCCACCCACCCACTCAAAAAAGATAACTTGGCACAGTTTTATCAGCTGCAGCTCACTCTGAAAATGTGACTAAGCCACAGCAAGTTATTTAGAAACAGGAGAATGATTGCCCTTTTCTTCCTTGGCAAGCCTGCTCCATCGTTAGCAACTGCTTGAACAGCAGGTGCAGAGTGATCATATAGTAGTGTATATGTATCATCATTAGTATATGATCATATAGATCATATACTAATTTTTCTCTTTATACTTCAATCCAAACGAAGGTAAATTAAAACTAAAAGAAGTAAATTTCAGTTCCTTGCTTTCAACAGCTAGATATTTTATCATACAAACTACAACGTATTAAAATTCAAAGTCGCTTAATCCAATTGTGGAAGCACACTATCAGTTCCATAAAATATGAACCCCAGTTGCCAAACGGCAGTGCTGTGTTTCATAAAGTATCATTTTAGTAATCAGGGCTAAAAAGTAAAACGTTCATGAGGAGAAGGTGCTTTCCCTAATGCAAGGAGCAGCCCCAGCTGGGGAAGCACCTCTCTAGATCCTAGTCCAGGCCTTTTAAGATGCACTGAGTTTAACAGCACATCAAAGCACTAAATGCACTTACAACTTGGAATCCATATGCAAAACATTGCCATTTCTCCTTTATACGTATTTGTAAAAAATCTGTTCCACTTGCAATCAAAACAACATTTAACTCCAAAAGGCTAGCCATGTTGTTGTCATCTTTTTCTTGATAATTTGATAATTTCAAGAAAAATCTCCATTACACTCTTAAAGACTAATTTAAATCAACTGATGCACAAATCATTATACTCATTTGACAGACTATACATTATAAACAATTTAATGCTAGAGGTTTCTTTTGTAGCCAATTGTTGGTGAATGCACCCTTTTTAAGATTACAGAACTGCTTGTCAGGGAGGACGGAGAGGTGTTACCATTTTGTGCTGTACCCACATGTACCTGTGGCAGCAGCACAATCAAGCTCTCCCTCTTTGGTGGCCATTTTTTATTTTTCTGGGCTCCTATGTCCTTATATATTTCCTGATTCAGAGCACCAGAGAGGTGCTCATAGAATAAAAGAAAATCACCAGAGGATATAGGCTGTGTGTGTTTTCCAGGTTTTGGTAGTAGCATTTAGAAATTCACAGTTCTTAAACCAAATAAGACTTAAGTAGGAATTAACATAACAATACAGTATTTTATTGGCAAGGCTGGAACAAGATAGTAGGTTAGACTGAATCAGATGTTGATAGTACTTTAAGTGACTTACATCTGTATCTGCTTAAATTTTCCCTGAACTCTCCACTTTCCCACCATCCTCAAGTCCCTCAAGCATCCTTCTCTTTTTCAACTTTTGAACTTTAAAAGTGACCCTCTTTGATTTCAGACAACATTTGATCTGATCTTTCATGCTGCCTCTCCACTCCTCAGTTCCTCCCTTCACAGCATTCCATATGTTGTGACTGGCTGAGCCAAAGAGGGGGCACAACCACCTGTAAAGTCTCTAGGTTTGTTTGTTTTTTACAAGTAAATATAGTTCAATTCACTTCTGTTATCTTGATCTCAATATAATAAGATAAGCTTTTTAAAAAACAGACATCATATTTGTTTTAAAGTTGCATTCAGTCTATTTCGTAAGCACTACGAACATTCAGGAGTCCTGGCTACGAGACACCGCACTGCAGCAATTTACTCTTTCTTCCTCTCCTTCCATACCCTTCCCTGAGGAGAAAGAAAATGTAACTGCCATAGCACTGTTGTGTTTCTCCAGGTCAGAAAAAAACATAATGAAACACTAGCTGCTCCCACATCAGTTTTGAAGAAAAAATACATTTCCCCAGCCTAGGAACGCAAGTCAGTGCTAAAGCCAGAAGTTGGCAGGTATGCTGGCACAATAACCCAGCTTGTCCTCAGGGCAGTTCTACTGTTCTGATTTCCCAGTTTCTGATTTATGATGTTATATAATGGTTCTCCATGCCCATAACAATAACATACTCATGCACCCCATCTGATCACTCCCACTGCAACTAGGAAAAGCTAAGCAAGACACAGACTTTCTGACTACAGTTGGTTTAGTATGGCATGCAAACCAGCAACTCTTTTGTGCCTCTCCCCTAACAAACTACTGAATGTGTTTGGACATCATGCTAAAGCAGGATTCTTTGGGAACTCTGGTTTACCAAGATAAGCTAGCATTCTGCCTCCTGAAGCCCAATCATTACTGATGCAAGTGAGAGTGATCAGGCTGCATCTATCACCATTGTGCTCATATAAGGCACTCTATGTATCTGCAGAAGGCTGGCTCATCATGACATGCAAACCAGTCCAGAACAAACCATGATTTATTACTGTCTCATAAAGGGCAAGATAACGAAGGAACACACATTTTGCTAAACTCATTATGGACAGGAATCCCACAGTAATTTCAGCAAAGTCCACTGTGTGTCACTTACACAAGAGATGGATGCTACATGGAAGCAACCAAGCAGCATGCATAGCATAATAACTTTCTCTGTAAATTGTCATCTGATATTGTTTTTATTCTGCGTTTTGTGAGCCGCCCTGAGTAGACTATGTCTAAATGGGCAGCATATAAGCTCAATAAATAAATAAATAAATAATGATTTATTTACATTACTCCAGAATTCCCATAATATCTAAATGCACTAGATACGTTTATAGTACTAAAAATCAGAAATTATTACTTTAAAATAAAAAACTGGAATTCTTAATCCAACTTCAGCTCTTTTTTCAAAGAAAAGCACAGGTATAATTGTGAACTCACTACTAATATTTACATGCATTTACACAGAACATCTATTAACTTTAAAAAAACACAGATTGGTAACAACACAAGTTAGAAACCATTTTCATAGGCACTGCAGCAATTCTAAAAATACATTACTACAGCTATATTACACCCCCACACACCCCCACACACTGTGTGATACACAGGATTGCTGTCATCACTTTAAGTTTGGTCAAAGCAATTAATTTAATGTAACAACACTTCTGTGTTAGCAAAAACAACTAATTACGCTGCGCTATACTTTCCACATGCATATTAGTTTATGCAATTTTTTCCAACTTGGTAGTACAGTTCTTCACACACACATCATCATCACTTTATTTCTTTGTTACATTTATATTCCTTTCTTCAATGGGTTCGACTGTGGCATGCATGTTCCCTCTTTTCCCCACTTTCTCTGTGCAAAAACCTTGTGAGGTATATCAGGCTGAGAGAGTATGATGGCCTTAGGGCAACAGTGGGTTTTCATAGCTCAGTCAGAATTTGAATCAATATTCTAACTACTAGAGCACAATGGCTCTCTTACCCATTCTCTGCTTCCCCATTTAACTGTGAGATTATTCAGTTTTCACATTTCCCAACATACAAACGAAACCACAGGACTAAATCCACTGCAGACCATTCTAAGATCACTATTTATTACAGAGAATTACCCACCACAGAAAGGTTTTTCCCCTCTACATATCTTATTTTCAGTCACCTTCTCTCATCTCTCGATAAGAGACATTTCTCTGACAATCTGTACAATTTGGAAAAAAAATTATGAAGAAATACACAGTCTTGGTTATAGCAGTATTATCTGATTCGTAGGCATTATTTCAAAACTTACAAGAACACCATATAAATATAATTAGATGTATGCATCATTCATCAGCCTAAATTAAACAGAGTTGAATGGGAACAGAGAAATAAATGTTTAACTATTAGACTCCGTGGTCTAGCCAGCACTAAGTCGTGGAGTCAGTACCACATAGTGTGACTTGGACCACAGAGAGGAAGGAAAACAAAATGAAGTAAGTAATAAAGACATGACAAACAAATCTGCTGCGTCTTGAAAGAGGTCTCTGCTGAAAGCAGAATGTCTTCTGTGGTGAAGACTGGCTGATGAAGCAACCTTTGATGAAGCTCTTTTTAAACAGGTATACTCAAGAGGCTGTTTGGAGATCTACAAAAGGCAACTGGTATCGTTGTGCATGTGCATGCATACCCAAACACGATTCTGTAGATTACTTTGTAATGTAACTAACGCTACAGAAAGCAACTTTGCTGCAAATAAAGCAGCAAGGTATAAAACTAATTATATAGATAAATAATGAATCTGAAATCTGAAATCCAAAACAGCTTGGCTTGGACATGGTGTGCAAAATTTCTTATTGCCAAAGAGGCTGCTTTTTAAAAGGACCAGATGCTTGCTTCTTTGGGAGCAAGAACTGCCGCAGCAAAACCAAAATAAGGTCTGGCAGAATACATTATCCTCTGAGCATCTCTTGCCTTGCAGCCAAAAGATCAGTTCCCTGTGATAAACAGGGGGATCTACAAATAGCACAGATTTGCTGGTTACTGACTACTGAACAAGACAGCTTGAGATGTCCAATGGCATTTGGAATTTGCTGGAGAAGAGCAGATCTTTTAATAAAGGCAAAACCTTCAACCCTGAGAGAGGAAGTGACTAACAGTGCCAGAAGGTAATAAAATCACCCAGCAACTGAAGTTATGAAACAGTGTGCCAGGTCAGTGCAGTCATCGTATTGAGCTCTCATGCTTCTCTGTTAAACTTAAAATGGAAAAGAAGCTAAGTAATAAGCCAATACTAGGTGGCCAAGTAAACATGGAACTTTTTATTTGACTCCAGTTCCCTATTAAACCTACTATGGCAAACTTGTTAACCTGTGCTCTTCCTTGTCCCCAAACAAAGACTTGTTTAGTTATTGTCATGTTGTTAGCTACCACAGACAGTGGCAAAGCCATTATTTCTTCCAAGATAAAATTCTGGTCCTTTGTTGTGGTTTCCTGTGTCATAAGGAATAAGATGCAAGTATTGCTTCATATGCCTAAAAGGTGTTTTAACTACTCAGAAATCAGTCACTATGGTAAAAAAGCATTGTTTAAATGAGTTGGGACAGTTCTTACTAGTGATAAATCTCTCAACTCAGTATGAAAATCAACAAATTTAGCCACAAAATGACAGGCAACTGAAATTGAGAGAAAGCTGTGAAATATATGTCTGCCAATACTTAAAAGTTAACAGCTAAAAATGAACATTTATTAAATAAATGGAACAATTTTTACATATTACCAAAAGATTGTAAGACTGTGTGCCAATGAAATTTCCAGTTAGAATGAAGGTGTTTGCAAAAGCCCCTTTCCAAATAATTATTTTTCTGTCATCAATCGTTTGCACCTCTTTTCTTTGCAGCCATTTCAAATCAACTTAATTTTTTCTTCTTATAATGCTGACTCATTGCGCTTCCCATCTATTACATTTTCTTGTCAGGGAAATGTTCCCCTGTCCATAGTATATGATTCTCATGAGTCCAACAGACAATTAAGTTGTCATCTCCCTTTACGCCTTTCGTGTCATTTACTGAAAGCAACAGCATGACACACACTAGTTTACACTTTGCGGGTGGCAAGATAATTGCTGAAGTATGCTAAAGGGATGTAGATTGTACTCCCATTAATTATGGTAAGCAAATGAATCTGTAATGGTGCACTGCTCAGATCATACCAAACCAGTCCCTGGAACCAGGCAAAAGTCATCATAGTGTCAGTTGCAAGAGAACACCTAGGGCAGTGATGGCTAAACTTTTTGAGCCCGAGTGCCCAAACTGGGGGGAAAAAAATATATCCAGCGGGCGATGGGCGCAGAAGTGGTGGCAGAAGGGGGAATCCCAGGCACGGAGGTGCCTCCAGACCCTGCTCAGGATCCGCCTCCAATCGTGCCCAACCCCCACCAGCACCAGCTGCTCCGGATCCTGGCCTGCCACCTGTCAGGGCGCTAGGTTTGGCTGCCGGGGGTAGCGATCCGTCGACTTATGGCTCGCTTGCCCGCAGAGAGGGCTCTGCGTGCCAGCTGTGGCACACATACCATAGGTTCGCCATCGCAAGTCTCTTATGGAATAAGGAGGAAACAAAGAAACCTGTGACACCATACATACTAATACTTTCATGGACTGAAGTCTGCCTATAAAAGCTTACACCATAGTAATTCTTGCTATTCTTCTTAGCTACTCTATCATACTACAAGCATACTGGGTTACATCTAGTCTTAGATAAGACCCACCAAAATTATGAGACAAATTAGTTACATCTAAATGAGGTCCTACTGTTTTCCCGGAGTCAGTCTATGCATTACTATATCCAAAGCCAGACAAGTGCTATTAGTTCAATAACATACATGAAAAGCATTGAAGACCACAAGCCAAAGAGGTACCAAATACTTACACAGGACCTAAGGCAATGTTCAAATATTGACTAGGTAGCAAGTTACATGATGAAGCATCAGTCACTATCATCAAATGTTCATAAGGGAGAGAGAAAAGCAATCCAGTAAGTGGGGAAACCCCTAGTAATGAACATGGGCAATACTGACAGCACTTCTCCGAGGCATGTGATGTGGGCATGTCCAATGGTAGCCCCTTTTTGCATTTGTGATTAACATGGTATTAGAAAAATATTTTACATCTGTAAATATGTATGATTTTAAATCATGCTCCTGAAGCCTGGAACTTAACCGATGGCTGGTGCTGCTGAATTTTACAAACTCTTAGTACCATCAGAAGATTTACACTTCAAGGGTGGAAATATAAAAACACACTACTCATCATTCAATGGTCAGATCTCACTACTTTAGCTATGCATCAATGTCTGTTCTTCTAATGCAAACTCTGAATGATATCTTCTTTCGTCACATAATTAGTTTCTAATAATGTATATGTCTAGCCAATGATCACCTGTTGAATATTTCCCCCTTTCCCCTCCTTACCTTAGTTCTTGTTTGAATAAATAGAAGTTAGTAAAATTTAAAACTTTTAAAGGGAGTAGAGGTGCTGTGTTTGGACTCTTGGGATAGCACAACTTTATTGCAGTGATATTAGGAAATTCTCTCTGGCATGTTCTAGCATGTCCAGTAAATGGTGCGGTGGCTGACACACTGGACATAAAACCCAGGACCCAGGAACAAATCTCCACCCAGCCACAATGCCTAGTGGGTTATCTTGGCCCCTTTACAGTCTCTTTGCCTAACTTGTTTTACAAGGTTCTGGTATAGATAAAAGAAAAGATTAAAATTATAATTGTTTCTCTGTCTTACTGAGTCCTGCGAAACAGAGTCGATCACAGCAATCTCGAGAGGCAGCTAAGGATGCAAACATTGAGAAGTGATTCTGACAAACATATCCTTGCAAGACACACCATCTCCAGGTGCTCCTTCCATTATCTCTTCCTATCACGATGACAGGCATTTTGCCAGTGCTACTTTACACAGAGATGTAAAAGCTAGAGGTGTAATTGCCTGGGGGTGGGGTGGGAATATTTATCCCAATGTTATATCTCTATGTGAAATATTACTCTACAAACCTCTCATTTATCTTCATACAGCCCTATGAAGTAAGCAACTATTATTCCCATCTTACAGATATGGAACTGAGGCTGGCCACCTAATGAGCACATGAAAGATCTGTAACTGATGTATTTTAATTTACAATACATCCACTCAGCTACAGTGGCATTATTCTGAATAGGGGAAAGCACATTTCTCAGATAAAAGCATTGGCTAAGAAACAAAAGTAAAATAAAGTAAAATAAAATACCATCCATTCTTGACTTTCCAAAAGAAGACGAAGCATGAATGGATCGGAGATCAAAGGCTTAATACAACATGATAGTTTGATGCAGTATATTCCACACATAAGATCAAAAGGTTTTTGTGATAATACAGTCAAACTGTGGTGTTAGTAATATTAGAGTATCAGAATTCTAGTGCTGCTAGAATCAATACTGCTACCCAAAGGAATACATAGTACAACTTTTTTGTTCTAAATCAATTGGTGGCTGAAATCCAGTACTAAGCTGCAACTAGAGTAAGCCCCACTGAATCAGTGGAACTTACCAAATCCCCACTGATTCAATGGGCCTACTCTAATTGCAATTTACTCCTCAATTTCAGCCAATGCCACTTATTGAATCATAACTATATTAGTAACCCTTTCTAGTTACTTCTGAAGGACATTTTTAGCACTTTCTTTTAAAGCTTTATGCCAATCCTAAAGTTTTCTTTCACAGTAACAAAAAATCAAGAAATAACATAAAGCCGAAATCCTTTTGATGTAAATTTATGCATGTTAATATCCTTATCCAGCAACAGAAATTAATTTTACTTAAATGAAGAAATTTCCTATCCCCCCCCCCCCCCCAGGATGTGCCAGAGCCTTTAATAACAGAAGTTGAAGATTGTGTAATCAGATTTTTTTTATTTCTTAAAGAATATGTGTAGCAGTGTCAGGTTGTAATCCACAGGGGACCTGCCACTTCTTCAAAGCTTTGCAGACATCATTTAACACTTAATACAGCTGTAATCACATTAAGGGATTTTCTCAAACCAGAACCAGACAGTGGTTAATGGAATCATCAGGCTACTCCGTTTAGCTTCTCTGATAAACCAACAAGGACTTCAAAGGATAGTTTGCTATAGTTTTACTGAAACTACTGTACTGAGAAGGTTACTAAGAAACTGCTAATCCACCTAACGCAAAGTAAGATGTCTTCTTATGAAATGTCAAGTGAAGAACAACTGGAAGTATTTATGGATGTATGATTTCAGAATCTGGAAATGTAAATAAGTTTGAAGTAATAACTATATTAAAGGGAAAGTGCACAAAGATGTAAATAAGGTCCACAATCAATTGTAGTTAGCTGATCTACAGATTAACTTTAAAAGTTTACTTTAATTGCTCGAGAATGAAAGATTTTGTTTATCAGATAATGGCCAATAATGAATTACATATATATACTGTATAAAGTATGAACATACAACTACTACTATACATATGTTTAGTTATTTTGTATACTTAGATTTAAGTAGAAAATACTGAGTTCTTTTCTCAAAACCATGGTTCAGAATTAATTTAATTTGCCTAAAAGATGCATGGTTTAAATTATGAGGCACTTAATACTGGGTTAAATCCAACATTAGTTCCAACTAAAAGCACTGAAATGAATATAAATTGTTACTCACAAATAATACAAGTTCTACTCATTTCAATTAATTTTTTTAATTGCAATTAACATTATCAATTAACAGGTATTTTTCTAATGAATTATTACTTTAAGCCCACGTTCATGGAACAGTACCAAATTATTACCAATTAAATATTACAGTTCAAACTGTAAAAATACATTCTGATATTATGGGCATGTTAACGTCTTAATCATTTTGACAGTAATCAATTCTATGTTTCACCCAGCCAATTCAGAGCTGGTTAAGAAACTTAATAGTTAGTACAAAGATCTGAGTGTTCCCCCCATTAAGATCCTGAAACATTAAATTTTTTTACTGTTAAGCATCTGCTGTTATTGTTAAGATCATCAGGTGAGGCATTTCTCTCGGTCCCACCCACCTTCACTGGTGCATTTGGTGGCGACACAGGAGACGGCCTTTTCCGCTGCTGCTCTCAGACTAGAACTCCCTCCCATAGGAGGCCAGGCTGGCTCCATCTTTGCTGTATTTCTGCAAGCAGACAAATACTTTTCTCTTCAGCAGGCCTTCCCTTAACGACTGGCTGTCTGAGAGGCGCTTTTAAATGGATTGTTGTGCCTCATTGCTTTTAAATGTATTTTTAGTATTGATTTTATATACTGTTTTTAATATAATATTTAATTGTTTTTAAGTATTTGTTGCAGTTATACTAGGACATACTCTCTGGCATATTCTAGCATGTCTAGTAAATGGTACGATGCCTGACGCATTGGACATAAAACCCAGGATCCAGCAACAAATCTCTACCCAGCCACAATGCAAGACACACCATCGCCAGGTGCTCCTTCCATTATCTCTTCCTATCACAATGACAGGGATTTTTAGCTTTTAAATATTGTCTTTTAATGATGCAAGCTGACTTGGATCCTTTTTAAGGAGAAAAGCAAGGTAAAAATATTTTAAATAAAATAAACAATACTGTTTCAACTAGAGATACAGAAGCTAGAGCACCTACAAAATGCACCAGGCAAGTTGGTTTTGGGAGCTCTGAAATACCATCATGTCTCCTCGATCCTGGTTTGGGACATTGTTATCTGCCAGACTGTCTCTCCTTGAGATCATCTAGATCAGTGGCGGCGAACCTTTTTGGGCCCGAGTGCCCAAACTGAAAAATAAACAAAAGCCCAGTGGGTGGCGGGCTGCGGCGGAAGGGGGAATCCCAGGCACGGAGGTGTCGCGACACCCCACTCCGGATCCGCCACCAGCGCCAGCTGCTCCGGATCCTGGCCCACTGCCTATCGAAGCTCCAGCACCATGGCTGCAACCGCCTCCTGAGGTTTGGCTGCGGGGGGGGGGGGGGGAGTAGCGATCCAGCGACTTACGGCTCGCGTGCCTGCAGAAAGGGTTCTGCGTGCCAGCTGTGGTATGCATACCATAGGTTTGCCATCGCTGATCTAGATGGACCACCTGGTCTTCCCAAGCATCACGACTGGCCACCCAAAGGAGGCCCGGAAAAAGACCACCAACAACCAGGCCTTTTCCTTGGTGGCCAAAGTGCTGTGGAATGCACTGCCTGTGGATGTATGCCAGGTACCCATCTTCCTGTCCTTTAGGAAGTTTTAAACCGTGCTTTTTAAAGAAGCCTTTAAGAACTTCCTCTCTTTATGACTCACCCATTTTTAGAATTTTCTTGATGTTGTCACCTCTGGGTGGGGTCTCTTTTTGTGGCCATGGTTACTATACTTTGCTTATTGTTACTTTATTTGTTTGCTTACATGATGGGTGGACTGGTTTTAATTGTTGAAAACTGCCCATAGTGGTTTGCCACTACATGGGTGGTATATACAGGTAAGTGCATTCATTCAATTAATCAATCAATCCTCTTCTTCCCTGTTACAAAAGGCAAGCCATAACCCTGCATCACATGAAGTCCTTGGGCCAAAAAGATTGTTTATACCCAGCTTAGTTAATTAAAAAATACAATTCATACTGCTAGGAAGATGCTCCACTTTTTGTATATCATTTGTTCTTTTGGACTACATTATGTCCTCAATCCAAAGAACAGTCATTAAAAATACACAATAAAATAATTACAAATGTAAATTGATCCCTGAGCAATGAAAAATACAATTTTTCATTACCAAACACTAACAACATCAAACATCACTAACATCTAGGAAAAACTTTCAAAGTTGCCATTCTAAGGTTATAGCAGCTACCATGTCATTGATTACCCCAAATATTTAACTGTGGCAGAGATCCTAGAGTAAGGAAACATCAAATAAGCGAAAAATTCATTCACATATTAGCATGAGAGTTTGACACTCCCATCCCTAAATGTGACAACTACTGGTTTGAAAGAGTGCTCATTTTCTAAAACTTACCTTCAGTGCAGAAGTTACAAAGGTTTAAAATTAAACTGTTCACTACCTTTGAACTTTCATAACAGCTGTGATATCAGCTTACAGTTATACATGTGCTTTTAAAAAATAACTTGTTTCTTCTTTGGTATCTCTCTATAACCCATTTGTTTATTACTCATAAATTCTAAGGGCTGTATTCTCAGAAATCTAAACCAATGAGTCAGTTATTCCCCACTAATTTTCAACAGAGCTGCAGCAAATAAATGTATTTCCTCACCAAAAGGCAACTGGTTGCCAGATGCTCAAAACAGGAGACTGCAGATTTCCAAAATGCCACCCAGTATCGCACCCCTGTCAATATGTCAATGGTGTCTTTGTACTGTCTACTATCATTAGTGCATAAAATTGCATGACTGGTGCCAATGCCAGAAAAGATCTGATAACGTAATCTGCAAGAATGCCAAGGTCATGTAGTTGTCAAGACATGGTGGCCAAATTTGCATTAAAAAATGCCAGGCTTACCATCTTGTATGAATGCAGCCCCCATACACAAGATTTTTGTCCAGATGTAAGCTCAAGCATGCTACTCAATCATTCCTACCTATCTCCTCTAAGTGGGCGCAAATAAACTAACCAGAACCTTACAAGATACAAAAGCTTCATGTTATAGCCAAACCCAGACCCTTACACATCCCTTCTCTAATAAGTCTAGATTCAGAAACCAGCTTCAATATCTGGCTTGCTAGAGGAGTGACAAGTCCAGAAACATAGATTGAAAGCAACAATATTTTTCACCTTAGTAACTTGCTGGTTGGTTTAGCCACTCCCACTTGAAGGAGGAGTCAAGCAAAGGTGACTGAAAACAATAATGGTAAGTGCTTGCTTATGAACAATAAACCAAGATTCTCAAGAATTCTGACTTAGCATGTGGTGTGAACACAGTATTCTTACAGATGACATTCTTGTAGATGGCATTATCAGATGTTTTCTGGCATAGGCACCAGTCATGCAATTTTATGTTTATGGATAAGTGGCACTCACTACAATGGAAGCAGATATAAAAACATTTGCAAAATAAGCTCTGAACTGCTACAGTTATTAGTAATAAGCTAACTCCTTATTCTTCTTCCACTTTACATTGCTGATCCATCCTGCTGCTAATTGGGTTCATCACTTTTTCCTTTTGTCTTGCGAAGATCTGCAGTAAGTTTACAAGCATGGATAAGATCAGCACAGAAATTAGGATAAAAATGTAATTTCAAACAATGGGATGAAACATCACACCAGTATCCCCAAATGTGTTTTATGTGCCACATACAGGGATATATAGTAAGAAAAAAAATAGTAGTATCTCAATGTTTAAAATGAGGAGGATATATCAGTTTAGCCTGAATTAACACTGGACAACGTTTTGTGACAAATTAAACTTGTAACAAAGACCTAGTCTCACTAATGTCAAGATTCACCAGGATTTTATCCATATTGAAAAGCCTGATTAAACTGTGTTAAAATACGTGTACCCATGCAAGGTTGAATTAAAAACAGAATAACAAAGATCAGAAAATGTAAGTATTCATGGTAGTACAACATACAGAAGAGAAAATAGCAAGTAAATAAAATGCAAAATGTTTATGTTGTTTATACTCACATATGCATACATATATAATATGGTTAAGTAGCACACACTTTTTCAGGTAATCATGTATTAATCTGAAAGCTGTTGTTTTAGATCATGTAAGTCTGCAACCAACCATTTAAGTGGATGATTCTGTATCTTTTTTAGTTTGACTTTTATAGACGGTTTGGACTTCAATTCTCAGAACCTCCAGCCAGTATAGCTAAGCAATTATAAGACCTACATGTCAAAATATCAGGAAGGTCAAAAGTATCCCACCTCATCTTCCTAGATTCCACTGATAAAATTTTCCCCTTCCCAATATAGCAAGAACCAAATAACTTGTAGTTTTCTTTCTTTCGATCCTTATTTTTTATACTCTGAGAAAATAGAAGACAATGGAGCCTATTTTTCTACAAAGTCAATATTTGTAGAAGTCAATATTCCAACCCATCTTTGTTTAAAAAGTCATCTCTTCAACACACAAGGCCAAAGAAATTCACTATTTTCTAATCCTCAAATTCTACCAATGAGTTAGGTTCTTATATTACTTACAGTATGTATCTGTACTTTTCAGTGATTTAAATACTGTTGGGTACACTGAGAGAGTGGAAAATTCTACTCTGGCATCAGTTAGGCATTAGACATTGAAGAAACAGAATATATTTGACATATGTCTGAGAGCAATGAATGGCCCAATATTTCATGGAACAGTGTTTCACTCTGGGAAGAACCACATCACACATTAAATAAAATGAGTCAAATGCATATTTGACAAAAAATAAAGCCTTGCAGAACTTCATATCCTTATTTATTCTGGCAAAAAATGTATAATGTTAAAAAAGTGTAACTGCAGTTGCATAATACCACTGCTCTACTACTGGATGCTCCACAGAAGTAGAACTGTGTTGCTTTTGGATATTCTATACACAAGAAATGAACCCTTCAAAAAAGGCAATAATCAACACACGAAACCATTTTCACAAATTTGTTGATTTGCTTTCTGTGAACACAATTAAATTACATTCAAGTAATTTCTGCTTTCCACATCTGAATTATCTTCATCCCACAAAATCTAAAACAGACTTTTAATGAAATTATTTTAAAAATATGTTGTCAATTGGAAAATACACTAGGGCCAATATAATAACTCTACAATAAAAAAAATGTAATCATTATGTAATCAGCTGTCACTGAACAAGGGTAAAAATAACATTGCATACTATTACTCAAGAGCCTGTAGTGTCCTTTAGATTTTTTGTATTTGCATTTTTTTTTATAACTGAGCACATTTTGATGCCATAAGTTTTACAAAGATTTCTGTCCATTATCATATTTCAACTCCGTTATTAATATAGCAATTCTTCAGCAGCAAGTATGCTATTTCATCCTATACTACAGCAAACCCTGCTTAGTGCTCAGGAAGTGTTAAAAAAGAGAAAGTGCTAATCAAACCAGTATTCAATTGAGTCATTTTAAGATTACATTCCATGTCAGGAGTTTGGGAGACCCAGTCTACCTTCCAGCATGGAGCAAGCACACCAGGCCCCAGGCCTATCAAGTACCACAAAATTGCCACCCAAGTATGCATGCTATAGTGCAGAGGTCGTCAACCCCTGGTCCGTGGCCCGGTCCGTGGCCTGAGCCGGACCGGGCCGCGGAGACAGACCTCCCGGGGCCCCCTGCACGCACTCCCCTCCCCACAGTTGCTTTGTGCACACGCGTGCCAGCGCCGGGCATGAGCGCTCCCCCCACCGCTTCGCACATGCGCCTGAGAGCGCCCCCCCCCACCAGCGCCCATGCGCGCACGGGGGGTGCCCCGCCTTCCTCAGAGGCTCAGCTGGTCCGCGGTCCCGAAAAGGTTGGGGACCGCTGCTATAGTGAATCTCTGCTACATGGGGGCCACATTATGTGCAGTACTACTCTATTTTTGTTTTCCATTTGAACAGAACCACTTCTCCCTGATAAGCTCTTTAAAAGTTTACTGTCCCAGCTTCATACAAAGACATTCTCTTAGCTTCACACAACAGTCATGCTTGCCACATGAGAAACCCATGTACTTTGGTGTTCTCCCCATCCCATCAATCCCAGGAAGTGTTCATAAGAAGTGTACATCGTCAAAAATGTGTGTACATGAAGCTTGGACCAAGGCAAAACTCTTGTACATAGTTTGTTGCAGATATGCAGCTGCATTCATACCTTAACATGTTACTGGAAGGATAACACCAGTCAAAACAGCAACAGCAGCAGAGATTATCAACCAATCTGTGAAGCCACTCAGAACCCTGCATTTCAGAGAAGAAAAAAAGATGACCAGAAGTACACCTACAGCTTTTTGCCCATTCCTTTCCTCAGGTAAGCTTTAGCTTGTGACACACTTCACAACACTAGCAACTGTCTAAAGACAGGTGGCTAAACAAATTCTTCCCTTTGAAGCCTCGATCAAATCTTCACTGGAGCAGAAAGTGGATGAAGCATTCCAACTACATAATATTCTTTATTCGGTATTGTATAATGTCAATTAGAGGGTTAAAAATGAGTTGGGAAGATGACCTAGAGATTAGCACTGATAATTATACCTGGGAGTCAATGTGGAAGAAACCAATGCTTCAGAACATATAAATCAAATAAAAGAATCAATTTCAAATTAATACCGTGTTTCCCCGAAAATAAGACAGGGTCTTATATTCATTTTTGCTTCAAAAAACGCATTAGGACTTATTTTCAGGGGATTTATTTTCCCCATGTACAACAATCTACATTTATTCAAATACAGTCATGTCATCTTCTTCTGGTTGCTGCACAATGCAGCACAATGGTGGAGGGCAGGGTTTCACTTAACTGGGGCTAATTTTTGAGGTAGGGCAATCCTGAAAAATCATAGTAGGGGCTTATTTCAAGTTAGGTCTTATTTTCGGGGAAACAGGGTATACACGTGATATCTGACACAAAAAAAGATCAATGATGAATAGTACAATTAGTCCTAAGCATTTGAGAGGCTGTCCAAATAATTTTAAAAAGTAAAATAAAATTAAATTTATCTTCAATTTATACTAGAATTTTTATTTATTTTAATCGTTTTATTTTAAAACTATGCACTTTATTGTAGCAAGCGGTAGCCATGTTATTCTATGCTAGCATGTCAGGCAAAAAATGGCAGGGGGGGGGGGGGGGGAGACAAAAATATTATGGCACCTTAAAGACTAACTGATATATTCTGATGCAAGCTTTCCAAGACAAGTCTACTTCTTCAGATCTAGTCTGAAACAGTGGACTGGGCCACAAAAGCTCACCTTAAACTGTAGCAGTTAGTATTTAAGATGTCACAACGTTTTTCTCTTTTTTTATTTTTGTTTTGTTGTTGCCTGACACTTTATTAAAAACATGCACTTACACACTTTTCTCAGTTAAAAGACCCAAGACATTTTTCAAAGTACAGTAACACTACACTCCCTCCATCCTATCACAGTACAGTATCATTAATCACCATCATTTGCAGAGAGCAAGATGAACTGCTTTATTTGCCTTGGTAGCAACTTTTTTGCTGCCAGTAACACAAACCTGCCCCAAAGGAAATGACACAAAGGAGGTAGCAGTTTATCAAGCAATAATCATACCATGCATGTCAAGAAGATTAAGTAGATAAGGAAGCCAAAACCTTATCCTCCGAGAGCAATGCTTTCCTCACTTTCTTGTGCATACGGTGTTTATGTAGTGTATACCTTTTCCTTAAAATAAGCAGTATAGCAGTTTGCACAACACGGAGCAAATACAAAAGTAGCTACAACACTGCATCAAACACTGAGGAGGAAGAAGCGGAACCCCTTCTACCCAGATGATATCCATCACATTGGAAATCATAAACACAAAGCTGCAGTTATTAGAAGCTGAGGGTGGGGGAATCTAATTCAGTAGCCACCCATCCACAATTGCTTTTTTCTTGTTTTTGTTTAAAGGGGAAGATGTTGGAAGAGCACCTCAATGAGGATTTCCCTCATCAAATCCAGTTTGCCCATATTAACATTTGAGAATTTAGAGTTCAACTTAGAGGAAAAGTTTACTGGGGAGGGGGGAATCTAAAAGCTAAAAAATAATCTATGAAATTGCACACTATATTTCCTATTTGCTTTTTTTAAATTCCCTTTAAACGCATTTTGTTTTGAACATAAAATCAGTAGTTTCAAGAAGCAGCCCTTCCAGAAATTGAAAGGGAAAACAAGTCAAAGAAAATGCTACAATACTGTCTCCAAGATTCATGTGGAAACTACGTATTTTATTTCTTGCCCCCAGCCACTCCTCTGAACAAGTGAGTCATGGCACATCCACTTCAACACTGTACACCACTTTTCCTTTTTTTAAAAATATATCAGCAGTTATAAAATAAGCTAAATATTGTAGGAGAGAGGCAGAAGGGAGACATAATGCAACTAACCTGTAGTAGCAGACTACACTTTGCCAGGACGATATAAAAGAAGGAAGCAGATCTAAGTTCTTACAACAGCAGAAACAGTCGCTATATTTTAGAGCTGCACCCAGACATTATGCATCCGACACCCAATACTTCGTCCCTCTCAAAGCAGAGATAAAATAAAATTACCCACCTTGGGGAAGATGTAAGAGAGGCCTCTTTTGTCCATGGAGAAACTGTTCACATCTCCCTGCTCAAGACTGCTGTTACTACCTGAAAAAGAGAATCCTCGTTTTAATACGAGTTTTTAAACTGACAAATCAACCACAAGAGAAGCCAATGACAGCCCTCGGACTCTCTGAAGCTTAATATTTGGTCTCTTCTCTGCCAAGTGTAGCAAGATCCTAATTCGGTTTCGTCTGCTTTCGAGACAAACCGAATCTGGAAGGGTTTTTCGGGGCAGGGCGGAGGCGGCAGATCGGCGACAAACCCGCCGCCCGAAGTTCACTGCTAGCACGGAAAGAAAATGTGTGAACCTCATCATCTTCCTCCCTCTCCACCGCCTCTCCCCCCCCCCTTCGAAGACATCGCCTGTCTGACCGCGAAGCGGAATCCCGGCCATTTCCATTTCCATCCCCTCCCCCCACCCCAAAACAACCTTGCCCGCCGCCCTGGGGAAGGAGCGGGCGGCAACTTCGGCCGGCTTGTGACACGCCCCATGCCTGCAAAACGCGTTGCGTGGAAATAGGCACACCGATAAACGAAGAAGCAAAATACGAAGACTTTACTGCTCCCTCACCCACAATAATGGTGGCGGCGGCGGCCGCTGCTACTGGTGGCTTTCCGGAGGTCTTCCTCTTATCTCTGCGCAGCGCTCAGGACCGGGTGGAGGAACCGCGCCTCCCTCTGCCCGTTATTCCTCGGGCACTAAAAATGATCCGGGTCGGGCCTTCGGCGGCGGCGGCCCTCCTCCTTCGCTTCTCGCCTTCGCGGGACGGGTGGGGAAGGGGGACACAGCGGCCGCCTCCGCCGCCCAACAGCACACCCGAGCGAGGCCCTCCGCAGGGCCGGGTTTCGGAGACGGAGCGTCCGCCCTCAGCTGCGTCACCGCGCAAGGGCCGAGAACTGGCGAAGGAGCGCCGCGGGAGGGACCGAGGGCGGCCAGCCTGCCTACGGGGAGGAGCCGTGGGCCCGCTCGCTCGCTCCTCCTCAGCCCGCCGGGTGGGCGAAGGGCGGCCTCCCGTGCCAGAAAAAAGAGGGCTTGTCTGGCGCTTTAAACTAGGAAGGGTAGGGGGTCTGACGTCAAAATACAGCAGTTAGTCTTTAAAACACCAGCTTACGCTAAAATTAAATAGTTTGTCTTTAAGGTGCCACTACTCGTCTTTTTCAGTTTTTTATTTTCATTTGTATTTCGTTCTGGCCTGATAGCCTGTCCCTCCCCAGGTCCTTTGGATTACAACTCCCATGATCCCCTGGCTCTTCGTCCTAGTGGTTGCGATTCTTTGGAAGGGAGGGTCAGAACATTTGGCGGGGCCAAAATGACCCCATAGCTTTCTTAAACACTTAACAGCCTGATGGCGAGATATGAAAATTTGCTTTTTCGATGTCTGGCATCGAACGGAAGCGGTTTCTGTTAGTCCCGGATCACATGTTGCCCCGTTCCGTTTGTGAGCGGTTTAACACTGAGGGACAGCTGGGTTATATCAGTTGCCACAAAAAAAAAAAAAAAACCTAGTGTGGCAATTTTTAAAAAAAGGGAGACTGATTGGGGCAGACATTTTCAAGGGCGAGAGCCCACTTTATTAGATAAGGGATAGCCCAAGGCATTTTGCTGCCTGAAGCGAGGGGCAAGAAGCCTCCTCACTGCTCCACGTGCTGCAGCCTGTTGGATGAACAACCAACTTCATCGCACCCGAGGCAGCCGAAGAACTTGCGGCGGGGCGACGCACAGATCAGGCCTTATGGCACACCTGGCAGCAGAGAATACAGTATTGGGGTTTCAGGTGGAGTGCTGCCTCCGTCAACCCCTGTCAATATCGACAGGGAGCTCTTTCTTCCTAAAAGTAGGACCAGCCCAGTCAGTTATTCTCCCTAGTTGACAGGTGTGTACACCTATGTCCATGGCAGGTTATAACCAAAAAAAAGAAAAAAAATGACACGCTGTAATGAAAGTGCATGACCTCATGTATAAAACTGCATGGGAATATTCAGTATTGCATGGGAATATTCAGTATGGAGCTATAAGGACAGCATATTAAAAGATACTTAAAGTACACTTTAAGAAGATATAAGAAATGGGATAATTATCTGGATATCTTTTGTGTCTTCTGTGGTAAATGATAGAAGACAATATGTGAAAGCAGGAAAAGAGCTTTATGTTTGTGACTATAATGTCAGTCAGCAATCTAAAGCAAAGTGATGAAAGAGGCACATAAACCAAATTCTGGACTGAGTGTGTAATAAAACCATTGTTCATGAAGTGTCTCTCTTTATAAAGCAATGATTGAACAATGAGATAAAATCTGGAGTAAGTATGAAGACTACGCAAAGGCCATTGAATGAATAGGGGAAAATATGTGACATCAGTAACGACTTAAAACACCTAGATGTTTAAGCTTGGTTTTGAAAGTTATTAATGACTTGAAGTATGTTGCATGTGGGTTTGACATGAAGTATATAGGTGACAACCAGCCTTTCCAATTAGGCTTTTTTTTTTCAAAATACTGCTGGAAATCAAGCTATTGTTTAATGCTGTGCAGCTTAATTCTATACAATTGTTTATGTTTTGCTGTACTAAAAATTATATCCAAAGCCCGCCATATATGGATATCTCAAGGCATTAGTCTAACTACTGCTCATAACATCTAGGAATACCTGGAGTAGTTTGTTGTTGTTGTTTTTTGGACTCCTGGGATTTTTAAAGTCTAGAGTCTAGACTTTCCTTTCCACATTCTGGCATTTGCTTTACTAGGGCAGGACTTTTGAAAAAGTGCTTAGCTTCATTTACAGATCATATTTTATTAAGATGCATGAAACTGAACATTATCAATCTGGAGCTATAACTGGAAAACCTGGCTGATAATGTTTTATATGAATGTGTCAACTTCTCACATCTCTGAATTCCTTGCAGCAACATCATTAACTCCTTAAAAAGAAAGAGACAGAACCCAGGATAATACATGATTAAACTCAGCGTTAGGGAAACCGTGCCTCTGTTAAAATTAGACAAAAAGAGCAAGAAAGCTGAGTCTGATTGACAAGAAAGCAGTGCAAACAGGGATAGATACAGCAATACTATAGATGGTGAGTGGATTTTTGCATTAGATTTTAAAATATCCAAAAACTGAGCAAAGAAATATAGTGCCTCTTTTACTCCACTCAAAACTCATGGAGATTAAGTTATCGGTAAATGTTATTTTGTTATACAAGAGTAGATTTAAGTCATCCTGTTCTTAATTCTCTTTTTAAAGGGATCAGAGAGAAATGCATTTTCCTTATGCAGTTTTAAGGGTCGCAGTACTTGGAAATAGTTTTCATACCATACCAATGTAGGGGGAAATGCATGAAATATACCCTAATACATACATGCTAAAGCTTTTAGTAGCCACAGTGCATAGTGATGTTTCAACATCTGTGAATCAGCCTATAGAGTGAGGATTACCTCCAGATAGAAAAATTCCCCTCCACATACAATATATTGTGGTATCCCTGGTTCACAAAGGTATGCTTTGTTTTCACTTGGAACAGAATGAAAAGGCACTTGAACATATTCTGCTTGTCCTCTGTGTACAAAACCCAGGCTTTGCTTTGCTACAGGGAGAACAAGATGTTCTGTGCAGATTGATAGCTTAAAGGAAGTAAGAAGTTGAGCTTTCATTCTGGATTAAATCAAACACACCTGATTATTAGAAAGAAACATCACTATCACATATCTCTACTACCAGGAAAACTTAACATACTTTGCTAATAGGGTTCAAAGGCATGTTCTTTATTAGAGACCTTTTTGACAGATGTTTTGAAAATAGAGATTAAGGAATAGTACACATAATGAGAGAGAACAGAGATATGTTAATAGGATGTAGCTATTTAATAATAAGAGTCATTCTGTAACAAGCTATTATTTTCCATATTGTGGGGGGTGCCATTTTATAAAGGTAGCCTGCTTTCCTTTTTCTTTTTCCCTTCCTTCTTAATTTGTTTTGTTTGTAGAGTGGAACTAAACTAAAACTAAAGTGCATGATACTTACCCATATTAAGTGCTCGGTAAAATGAACTAATGAATAAATGGTATGCCATAATCTGAAATATCTGGTTTCCCTTATGTAGGACAAAAAAAAAAAAGCTCCAAAAGTAAGGAAAATCTAAGAATTATCAGAATTTGAGGTTTCTCAACCCCTTTTAAAGACAGTTTCCCATCTTCTGTTTCTTTTTGAGATAAGTCTATTGCTTTTATGACTTGGGGGGAGCAAAAAATATGCAAGTCATTAACAGAACAAAATGTTCATTGATTAAAGTTAAATCATGGCTAGGGAATGGACATTAAAATGTTTCCAATTGTGCAAATGGGGGTAGAATGAATGTAGGCCATGAATGTAGATGTCAATGTTATTCAATCAACAGGAAATAGTGACCTTGGTATTATCACATTTAACCTATCAGGGAGAGGTGGGAAACTGATGTTCTCTAAATGTCAAGGGACACTGTAGCTCCCATCAGCCATATTGGTTGATAGGAGATAGGGCCCAACAGCATCGGAAAGATTTTCTGCTCCAGTGTAGGTGGGAAAATATTAGAGAACTCCACCTGTGTTATATATTAGACTTCTCAGTCTAAAACAAGAAAAGAAATATAAGATTACAAGAGGGTTGATTATCTCCAAAATGCCCAAATCCACTAAAACAGAGACTTGGGTAAAATGTATGCACAGATTGGGAAAGCCAGTAAAAAGTCTGAGTGGTCCCCAAGCTGAGCTGTGCAGGGTGAGTTGGAAAGAATTAACCCTTACCAGGATATAAAGACTTCCTCAGTGCATGAAACAACACTCCTTTGTCATCTCTAATGTTATTCCAAAAATCTTTATAGGGCAGCTGTGCTGCCTGTGAAGCTCTGAGAAACTGAAAGAATGGAGAAGACTAATGTCACATGTGTAGAATGTTGTACTGTCTCAAAAGGGTCTAAGAAATTGAAAGGATAGAGAAGAAATGATTTCTTCATGCAGGATAACCAAATCAGTGTCTTCTATTATGATGTTTTTAAATAGCCTTAAAGAATCAATCCAAGAGCTCTGAAAGCCAAATTATGTGTGCACACAGTTCTAGACTTAAATATGACTGCAATCCTCCATACACTTAATGTGGGAGGTAAGGTTAACTAAAAGCCATGATAATTACTTTTTATTAACCATGTACATAATTTGCTCTGTAGATTTCATCCACCAAGTATGACACATTTGGTACAATGTGTACCTTGCTCTGCAGGCAACTATTTTATGTTTGAATGAGACCATATTTTCTGATGCCTTTAAACTTCTTTTTCCTGGTTTGGAGAATAAACAAACCTTCTGATGTAGAATATTTGACACAGAATATTTATAAATGTGGCTGACTGATATTTTCTTTTCTTCCTGTGAAGTCAGGGTGGCCTCAGGTCTTTTTTAATACACACGCCAGAAAAATTTTTTACATGTACTTCTCAACTGTACACAAACTGAAGCTCTTGGGTCATGTGGTTGTCCTGTACTCTTCCTGCTCCTCAGCACAATCATCTCAGAACCTTGCTACATGGCCATAACCATCTGTGAAATCCCCATCTCTAACTCAGTCACTGACATCTCAAAAAGCCCTGGATCTGAAACACGCTCCTTCCTTCCATACATCCTATCCCACAAAATCTTCACTTAATTTGTTTGTTGTTGTTTTTTAGTTCTCACTTGGACTATTTGCACAGTTTGATTGCTTCTGCCAGACTCCATATTTGACTCAGAGATCCTTAATTTCAACAAGGAAAGCTGATGGAGTTCTTGGTAAACAAATGTCTTCATTCAAGAGAGATTCATTTGATTGTCAACCTCTACTGGCAAAAAAAAACAAAAAACAAAAAGCTACAGTGAAAGTTGAAGATCAGACGCCAGATGATACAAAGGTAAGAAAGTACAGGCTACCATAGAACTGATAGAGGCATTTGAAATGTGGGTTTATCACAGGATGCTAAGAATTTCTAGGACTGTGCAGGTGATCATGAAGAAGTAGTAAGATTAATGAATAAAGACCAAGAAATCAGAAATCATATAAAATGCAAAAAGCTAGAAAACATCAGTCACATAATTAGAAACAAAAAGTACAGGTTATTACCACTGATAATTCAAGGAAAAATAAAGGTGAAATGAAGTGTAGAAAACATTTTGGCTAAAAAGTCTTGGAGATATGTTTGGATGCAGTAAAACAACATTGTTTAGAGCTACCACATCCAAACTCAGAAGAGCCATGATGCTGTCCAGTTTCCAGGAGAAGAGGAACTAATAAGTTCCTTGTTCTGTGATTCTTAGCCAAACTTTCCCTTTCATCAAGGCAGTCCTCAACATATTTTGAAAATACTTCTTGCTATGTTTGCTAAAAATTCAGTGCATTCAAAAAATGTCCATAGGTTCCACCTCACATGGATGAGCTCATGTGTAACCATGTAGCCCACTGAGCAGAATGTTGAACTAGTTGACATTGCAGCTCTATGATATCCCATTGACTTCTTCAGAGAGGAGAAATGTGTGGCTAGCATATTTTACAGGTGTGGAGAGGGCAGTCGATTGTTTGGCATCATCTCTCTTCATTCTCACCATTTTGTGAGCATGTCAGGGACACAGTGTTAACCTCCCTTACTTAATTTTATGTCAACCAAAAAGCCTCTTTCAGTGTCCCTAACATTGTGCTGCTCACAGATACCATGTTATTCTTCGTTAAGCCACAGAGGGATGAATGTACACTTTTGAATTAAGCATAGCTATCCTTTTTTGTTAACAGTGCCTACTGGTGCACGGGGAGAAAAGTGAGTCTTCAGTTAGATAGCATTAATAACTCTGGGCTTGGGAAGGTTATATTTTGGGTTACTTTTGGGACTGTAGCCATTATGGCCACTGAGTCCTTCCACTTGTCCACAAAAGCTCACATTCAAGTATAGCAGTTAGTCTTTAAGAAGCCACAATGTTTTTGTCTTCTGTATGTTTTATTTTTCTTTTGTTTTTGCCCGATATGATTGCTTCCAGGAGATTCTGGGAATCTCCAAAAAGGAAACTTTTCCAAAAAGGAAACTGTTCCATGCTCTAGGTAGCATCAATGGGGAAATCCTCCCCTAACTCAGGAGACATGCAAGACCACACAATTGTAAGAAATACCAATAAATTAAGTCACATATGATTGTCTGTTTTGGAAGATGGTGACAGGTGTGGATAGACTGGCAAATTTATTGTCAGAATCTGTTAAAATTATAGGGCCAAACCAAATAAGAAGTAGAGGTTTAATGGATGCATCACTGTCTCCTTCAAATAAAAACAAAAATCCAGGAGTGGCCATGTTGTTGCTCTTGGTGGGATTATGTATGGACAACCTGGATCACAGCTATAGTACAGGTAAAGTCTTATGAAAATCCTTTCTTTCCATCATAGCTTTCTTGCTGTCAAGATGATGGCTAGGAAAGTGAGGCCTATACAAACCACTCAGCCATGCTGCCCAAGCTTTTCCTGGTGTCCTTCCAGGAGGACTAGATGTGCTAATGGCTGGGGACAATCTTCCTCCCAGTAATCCTCCATCACCTTGAGTCACTCTGACTCCTCAGTGCTCCAGGGATTTACCATAATTTACCAGTTTTAACATTGTAGCTGGCACACCAACTCTGCCAGGTAGGAATACCAAAATAATTAAAATATATACATATGGAATCTAGCATGTGGTCAAAGGAAGGCCCCTCTTTGATTATTTTGAGAAAATAAAACCTTTTTTCAAAATAACCAAACTACTGTAAAATTTTACTATTTTTATAAAAAATGTGGCAAGAAGAATGAAGTTCAAACAGTTTCAAAAACTTTTTCCAGTATCCCAAAATCTGTTCAAAATATTGTGGAGTAAAAGAGCATTCAAAAGAAATCTGATGCAAAAACAGTTCCCACAGAAAATAAGAAAGCTACCTATCCTAAGGTACTACTTACAATACAGCAGAACTTCAGCATCATTCCAGAACATGTGCAGAGTACATATTCAGCAGGCAAGCATAGTATTCTCCTAAGAGAGGATAGGCTAAAACAAGCAAACTCTCTTTCCCAGTTTTATACTCATCATCCACCTTTCTAGACCTTTAGAGGGAATTTACTAACCAGACTCTGAGTTGCAATGAGTGTTCTCAAAGACAGTAACTTTTTTCAAAGTAACTGCACTCGCTCCCCCTCCCTTCATTTCAGCTGAAACCAGTTTTCTTAATTACCTGATACCATGATTGAGCTGCTGACTTGGAATTTCTTCTTACACTGATAAAACACAGCTGCCAAAAACATCCAATTAACAGTTAGTTTCTCTCCCCCTGTTCCAGCCTACCCGTTTCAGTACAAGCTAATGAGCCTGCATTTAAAAAACTGAAACCATCATCTCCTAATTTTCCCATTTCTTTACACTTGCTAAGATCCCTTTGCCCTTCATGATAACTAAAATTTCCTGCCTGACATGGCAGGGCTATTGCTGGCATTGGCTCAGTTTGGATTGGGCTCTAATAGAGGCTCTTCGTAGGGCAGATAATATAAACAATGGAGATGTATTCACATATCTCCATGGTTGCATGCAGTTTGGAAACATGCTTCTTAAGATGCAGGATCAACACCTTTCTTATTACTTTTTCTTCAGAGCATTCTTTGTTCATTAAAGCAGCTGCTTCAAATTAAGCAGTGGGACCAAGGAAGGGCAGGATGTAGGGGATTTCAGATCTTACATCACTAAGCTAATTTTCTCCTCAAGAATAAAAAAGTCAACAATGCATAGTCAAAGGTCTAGGGATGTGTTTTGTGTAGAGAAAACAGCTGTTATAGAAAGAATTATTAGCTTCTCTCTTCATCTCTACCACAAAACCGGTACTTGCTGTATAAAAGAAGCATTCTCAAGAGGGAAAAACAGTGTCAGAAGTCCATATAATGTGTAACCAGTAGATATATGGATTAATATAAAAACAAATCACGATTTTCAGCGAATATCGCCGATTTGTCATATATTCCTCAATTCATATTCATCAGTTTTGAAGACCCAACAAATATGAAGTGACAAATATTTTCTTGGTTTTATTCGTCAATTTGTCAATATTCGTTGACATTCGTTACCCTTTTTTGGGTGTCTCTGTGCCATCTCTGAGCTTGCTGGTGCCAATCAGAAGCTTGGGCCAATCAGGAGATCCTGGATTGGCATGTCAGGCAGCCAGTAGCGCTGCTGAAAGGGCTGTGGCAGTGTACTTTCAGAGGCTTTATAAGCCTTTTCCCTGCAGCCATTTCCCACTTCTATTATGATTCTCTTGAGAGTGAGAACAGTTGTTTATTGATACTTGCTAGCTGTGGCTGTGCTTTCACTTTTGTGGCATCAAAGCAAACACTTATTTTTCTCATTCAATTAATTTCTTATTTCATTCATTTCACTGCTATTATTTGAACTTCACTGGGAATTTGGGGAAGGATTTCTTTATCCTATTTCAGTTAAGCTACTTGTTTTTGGAGACTTGTGTTCAGGCAGGATGGGTGATCTCTGGGTGGAGGGGAATTTTGTGTGTGACTGTGGAATCCCTTTCCCCAAAATTTATTTCCTGAGTGGTTGTGTCTGGTGGTTCTTCTGTGTGTGTGCTTCTCCTGTCCATGTGCTGAGAAAGCACGTTCAATTGAAAAGAAATTTCTTCTAATTTTATTTAGTGGGAGACTTAGTTGGCAGGGCTTTGTTTAGGCTGGTGGTTAGTTTAAAAATTAGTTATTTTTGGAGGCTTGTATTAAGGCAGGATGGATGATTTCTCGTGGGGGTGTATGAGATTTTGTGTCTGTGTGGAATCCCTTTCCCCAAAATTTATTTCCTGAGTGCTTGAGACTCTTCTGAGTGCTGCTCCAGGCAAAGCACATTCAATTAAAAAACAAACACACATTCCTTTAGAAATTATATCATTTTCATTAGTGGGTGTCATGATCATGAGATATGTGGTTTAAAGCATGTAATGAGAATGGAATATGTAGTCAAGAGAAATGTAACATGGAGTCAGAATTGTTCTTTGTAAGGATGATTTGAAGGACTTTGGAATGTGTTTTTCTGAAATGCCGTGAGAGTGTTTTCCTGCAGACAGTTAGAGAGGAATGAGATAACGAAGAAGACTCAACATTCCAGGATAATTGGAGGAGACAAACAACACCTGCATCTCTTGTGGGAATAAGGGGTGGAGAGAAGAACAACCCCTAAAATCTAATTGGTTAATAGCTAGAGGGATGGAGAAGAAGGGAGGAGATTTGGGAAAGTAGAAAATGGAGAATGTGTTATGTGAAATAAGTCTTTTTTTACCATTATTCTTTTTCTGATGTTGGATTAAGACTGATGATGGACTTTGACTGATGTTGGTGAGCATGTAGTTTGCAGTGGAAAGAAAGGGGGGGGGCTTACCCTCCAAAGCCTACCCAAAAGATAGCTTCTAGATGTTTTTATTTTAGCTGGGAAATAGTTATTTTATTTAACTGCAGTAATCTTTGAATATGTTCTTGAATGCTATGCTTATGCAATACAAACTGATTTTCCTATGAAACTTTATTTTTCTAATAAAAAATTTAATCTTAAAAACCTTGTTGAGGACTGGTCTCTTGAACAGCAAAGGTCTAACTAATTCCAGTAAGTGGAAGGGCCACAAGTTTGCTACTATTCAGAGTCCTACCTCACTGAGCTGTTGTGAGTTCTAAGGAATCACAAAGCCCAGGTGCCTGTGCTTGCTAAGTACTAAGTAAGTGCAAAAGTGTTCTTTTTAGGTCAGACTTGTTCAAAGGGGTTTATGCTACGCACTGCTGGTGCTTGAAGGACTCAGCCCAGCGCAGAAGTGGTAGATAAAGGCCTGGAGACTCTCTGACCGCCTTGTCCATTGATCCTTTAGGGCAGTGGTTCTTAACCTTGGGTTACTCAGGTGTTTTTGGACTGCAACTCCCAGAAGCCTTCACCACCAGCTGTGCTGGCTGGGGTTTCTGGGAGTTGCAGTTCAAAGACACCTGAGTAACCCAAGGTTAAGAACCACTGCTTTAGGGGACATGAGCATGACAGTGGGAGACTAGGGAGGACTTTGTTTAGGAAGGTCACATTTTCCTTCTTTTTGGTGAATTGCGTTCAGGCAGGGTGGGTGATCTTCGGGGATAGTGCTCTGTGGAGGTAGTATGTTTCTTTTAGTTATTATTGGGTACAATTCCCCCCATTACTCTTTTAAAAAAGAAAAAAATCTGTTCAATTCCATCCCCACCATCATTTAAAAAATAAAATGTAATACACCCTCTCTGATCCTCTCTAATCTATTATCCCTCTTAGTTTTTTCTTCCCCTCCCATTTATTTGTTTAGTGGTTTGGCAGGCAGGGATATAGGGCAGGTGAAAATTAAGGGCAGTCTCCACCATGGAGTATCCAAGGGGAAGAAGCCTGTGAAGCTGCGTAGGCTAGAACCCACCACCACCACTGTTCCTCCCCCAGTGGCCTTGCAGGTGGGCATGGAAGCAAAGCTTCCAGCGGTGCCCAAAGAACTGCCGCTCCACTTCCTGGAGGAATCTGAGGAGTTGCTGGTTCCTGAGGATCCAGAAACCTCCCAGTCTGAGTCAGAACCAGTAACGGCAGGGCAGGCTTCACAACCCCAACCCACCCCTGTCCCCAGAGTCATCTCTTCCCTCCTCCCAGACCAGCAGCACTACTGGCACACAGCCTTCTTACCAGGCCAGAAGCAGTTGGGGCAGGCAGTGGGTCATCATTTTGCCAAACAGGGCAGAGGGGCCCTGTGGGATAATTTCATGGTGGTCAACGATGACCCACGGTTGGCATGCTGCAATGCCTGCTTTTTTGGTGGTCCGGAGGGGGTCAGACTCAAGGCATCTGTCCTCCACTGCCCTCCGCCAACATCTGGAGAGGCACCATCCAGGGCTCCTGTCTGGGGAAGACAGTTTGTTGCTGCTGTCTGGGGGGAGGGAGGAGAGCAGTTCCAGAGGGAGACATGGGGAGGCAGAAGGAGGAGCCTCCTTCCAAAAGGGCAGCCATGGGGGTTGCTGGGGCTGGGAGCATGAGGCAGGCCATGCTCCATTAAGTTGCACCTGTTGGGTGTGCAATGACCTTCAGCGGGTGGTCGAAGGGCAAGGCACAGGAGGCAGCCACTCGTCTCATCGCCGAGATGATTGCCCTGCTCGGACTTCCACTGTCCACTATGGAAGCTCCAGCCTTCCGCAGGTTGCTGCATTTTTTCACCCTCTAGTACAACCCCCTCTCATGGAGAACCCTCAGTTCTAGCGTGCTGCCCTCGCTCTATGACTCTGAGGGAGGTGGTGCATGACCAGCTTTCACGGGCACAGGGGCGTAAGATGCACTTCACGGTGGATCTGTGGAGTGGAGGTCAGCATGGCTACATCTCGCTTACAGGCCACTGGTGGCAGCCAGAGGACCTGAAGAGTGGCAGGGCATCAGTGACAGGGCCACAGGGGGAGGCCCTTGTCCTGTCTCCAGGCTACAGGTCTGTTCTGCTGCAGGCGCAGCACATGGAGGCTCAGGCAATGAGGAGGAACATCGCCGATAAGTTCCTGTCCACTCTGCAGCAGTGGGCACTGGAGGGGAAGGTCATCGGTCACCACATGGTCATGAATGCGGGGCAGAACATATTGGCTGCATTGAATGTGGTGGGCTTTGAGGGCATCATGTGCATGGTGCACAAATTACACCTTGTAGTGTGTGATGCCATTGGCCTGGGCAGCCACATCAACCCCGAGTGGGACTCAGGCACCTAGGAGACGCGGGCACTCCTGGAGCAATGCCGCCAAATGGTGGGCTACTTCTCCTGCATCCTGAAAGCTGCCCGCCAGCTGAGTGAAAGGCAGAAGGACTTGGGTCCGGAGACACACGTTCTCCTGACGGACTTGCCAACCAGGTGGAACTCCACCTACTCCATGGTGTCCCGCCTGGTGGAGCAGAAGGACGTTTTGGAGGACGTCATGCCCATGCCCATTCTGCCCGGGGGAAGAGAGGTGGGCATCAGTGCCACGGATTGGCTGGCCCTCTTCCAGATGGTGGAGGTGCTCAAGCCCTTCCAGGAAACCACTGATACCTTGTGTGGCTACACGGCGAGCCTGGGGCAGGTCATCCCCCTGATTCATGCCCTCGATTGGTCCCTGGAGTCTGCTGTGGCACCAGGATCCTCCCTCCTTCCACAGACCAGGGCTTTGGTGAAGAGGTTGCAGGCAGGTGTTCGGAAGCCACTCCATTGTGTCTGCAGGGGCAGAGCTTACTGCATAGCCTGCCTGTGTGATCTTTGGCAGCACGCACCTCAGAGTTCGAGGAGTGGAGAACAGAGCTCTCCAGTGAGTGTCAGGATCTGGCCCACACTGCCCTGGCAGCTGCAGGATCGGGGCCAGCCTGACCCAGGAATGGCCTGGTGTTTGCAGGCTCAGGCCCTGGCCTGTGTAGCAGCTGCTGGGCCACTCATGAGACTCACCTGGAAACCTGGAGGGAAGGCGTATTTAAGGAGTGGTTCTCTCTCCCAGAACTTACCTCAGCAACAAAGGTCTTCGGTTGTGCTGTGCTTACTGCCTTGCTGCTCCTGAGCTCCTGTTCCAGTATTCCTACATCTCTGCTTCTTGACTCCAGTATTCCTGCACCTGCTTTTGTTCCTGCCTTGGCCCTTGCTCCTGCCTCTGCTTGCCTCCTGAATCTCAGCGCCTTGTTCTGGCTCCGTTCTCCTAGCCCTCTGCTCCCGCCTCCGCTTGGTCATGATCAACTGCTCAGTGACTGCCTTTGGACTTGATACTCTGAGTGGTGGACTGGGTGTTGGTGCCCTTGCCCCTGGTGAGAGACTGCCTGGGATATCTTGGACTGTGACACTGAGGTCCACAGGGTGTTGGGTGCACGACACTTGCGTGGCTTGCCGGGAACACCAGGGCATGAAACAGGAAGGGGAGGGTGGTTTGCCAGAGCCACAGGCAAGGACTTCTGCTCCTGAAGGCCCCAGTCCCCATTACTGGAGCTCTGTGATGACCTGGGCATTTGCCATAGAGGACAGACAGGTGGCAGAGGAGGATCCAGTACAGACGAAGGTGCGGGAGCATTTTGCTGAGCCCCCCCCCCCCATCCCCCCTGGTCAGATCTCCTCCATTTCTGGGCCAGGAAAATGGTCATATGGCCAGAGTTGTCCAATGTGGCCATGGAGCTCCTTTCCATCCCCCTCACTAGCGTCCAGAGCAAGCACATGCTTTCCCATCTCGGGAGACATGCTCTGACCACACTGCTCACGTTTGAATCCCACAAGTGTGGAGAGGCTGTCATTCATCAAGGTGAACCTTCCCTTGTTGGGCTTCCCTTCACTGAACCTAAAGAGGTAGGTTCCCAATGACAGTATCTCTCTTACCACATCATCTGCCTGAGGCCCAATGGTTCACTATACCATCTGCCTGCCTGCCCACCTGCCAGACCAACTGCCTGCCAACCTGCCTGTTAGTCTTCCAAGGCGAAAACCTGCACTCAAGCCTCCAAGTGGTCTGCTCTGGCCAAATTCTGAAGTCCAGCAGCTGATTTCTAGCCTCCTCAGGCCACATTCTGAAGTCCAGCAGATGATTTATAGCCTGCTCTGGTCAATTTATGAAGTCTAGTAGCTGATTTCTAGCCTCCTCGGACCAAATTCTGAAGTCCAGCAGCCAATTTCTAGCCTCTGGCCAAATTCTGAAGTCCAGCAGCCAATTTCTGACCTTACCTGGAAGCCCTCAACCTTAGTGACAGGGTTGTACCCGACCTGGAAGCTTCCAGCCTTAGTGACAGGGCCGTATCGGACCTGGAAGGTATGTACAGTAATTAGTTATTTTTGGAGGGTTGTGTTCAATGCCTGCTTGTGGCAAACCCTGCCTTGATGCCAAACGCCTCAATGCCAAGATTTCTTCCCTACCTGCTATTCCAACAAACCTGCAAACCTTCTGTCGCACATCCATGTTGCAGATTTCTGCCACTACACCACCAATGTAAAAAGGAAGCCTCACTCCCCCAGTGTCTCTCCCCCAATGTCCCAAGAATAATCATATTGGTACCTGAGATGCCTGAATCCCACTGCCTGCCAGCCAGAAACCATCAGCCACTCAAACATCCCCAAGACCTCATCTTGGCCAAGATGCCAGTCGCTTCAGTGCCTGCTTGAGAAGAACCCTGCCAAGATGCCAAATGCCTGTGATGCTGCTGGAGACAAACTCTACCTTGATGCCAAACGCCTGTGATGCTGCTTGGGAAGAACCCTGCCAAGATGCCAAATGCCTCAGTGCCTCCTGGGGACAAACTCTACCTCAATGACAAATGGCTCAGTGTCTGCTGGGACAAACACTACCTCAGTGCCAAATGCTACAGTGCCTACTGGTGGCCTATGCTGCCAAAATGTCAAATGCCTTAGTGCCTGCTGGAGGCAAACCAAACTACCTCAGTGCAAAAGATCTCCCATTTTGCTGGGGCCAAATCAAACTCCCTCAATGCCATCCGCTTCTGTGCCTTGTGGCAAACTTTGCCAATTGCCTCTGTCACTTTCCTGGGGTGACCCAATTTTTGGGTGAATAACTCAGATGTCCAAAATCCAATCTTCACCAAACTTGGCAGGCTTTTTAGGTAAAGACATAGGAAGTTTCTGTGTGATTTAGTATTCTCTAAGTACCTGGGGGGAATTTTCCTGGGAGCATCTTCCTTGTGGCTATATAACTCAGAGATCCGGAACCCAAACATCACAAAACCTGCTAGGCCTGTAGAAAACAGTCTGCGGAAGCCTCCCTGTGAATTTGGTGTGTCTAGGTGCCTGGGGGCCTGTCTTATAGCATTTTAAATTGAAGACAAATTGAAGAATTTATTTGTTGATTTGTCAAAGAATATTCTTAAATTTGTATTAATTGATTTGGGGACCTTGACAAATTATGAATCGCAACAAATTGCCATTTTTTAATTCATCCCCATCTCTAGTAACCAGTTCCACACTTAAAATAGGGGGCAGATAGCTCTGAGTATTTAAATGCTACCAGAAGCAACGCAAGCATTTTTCCCCTGAAGTATTTACCTGCAGAGAACAAGGTCAGTACTTTGGTCTGGTTAATCCACCCAACTGCTTAATTCTTCTGGAGGTTTTCAGTACAGGTTTTGAGTAAGCAGTCAGCAAGTCTTGTCTATGTGTAGACCAGTTGAAAAAGCACATTTTGCTCTTTTTCTGACATATTGTGCAAATGCAGAACCAAGACTTGACACAAGGGAATGCATTTTTCCTGAGTGTACATCTATCCATCCTCCTGTGGATTAACCGTCCCACCCTTTCAAACCAAGTGATTGCTATACAGTGGTGCCTCGACTTATGACCATAATCCGTTCCAGAAGATGGACGTAACTCAAAATGGTCGTAAGTCGAAGCACCATTTCCCATTGAAATGCATTGGAACGCGATTAATCCGTTCCGGCCACACACAAAAACACACCAAAAAATAAATAAAATAAAGCACACAGCAGCCTCGTCGGAAGGCGCTGGGGCTAAAAAAAACCCCACCAAAAATAAACAGCACAGCAAGCCCCATCAGAAGGCGCTGGGCCTGAAAAAATAAACACACCAAAACACACCAAAAAAATCACAGCGCAGAAACATAACCCCCCCAGCCCAAACCCACCCTGAAAAACCCTGTAAATGTACTTACTCAGAGCCAGAAAGCAGCACCAGGCAGTCCCAAGCCTCCTCCGACGCACACACTCTAACCGTTGGGGCGAAAGAGCTACAAAGAAGCTCTTCCCCGACCAACGGTTAGCCCTCTAATTTGAATTCCCCCCCTTTTTCCCCTGCCTCTTTTGATTGCAACTTGAAGCTCCGGCTGCAAGTCAATTCAAAATTTTGCATCCGGAGCTGGTCGCAACTCGAAATGGTCGTATGTCAGGATGGTCGTAAGTCGAGGCACCACTGTAATACTCCCCTGGCAATGTCTCACAATGCAGTTACAGAGAGACTTTTAGCCATTTTGGTTATCTCTTTAAAAACATTGGTATGTTTCTCATTAAACAGGCTGCTGGTGGTTTAGAGCAGTCATTCTCAACAGGGGCCCTGGCCCATTTGAAGGGGTTGTCAGGCAAGGAAAGACGATAGTCCCAGGATGTAAAATGGGTATCACTTCATTATTTAAATATGCAAGCCCAACATGTTTCTGCTAATGTATTTTTAGCCTTCTTCAGAGGCATTGATATTGCACTTATATTGAATCTATCTCTGAAGCTTTTTTAGGGACAGTTCCCCACTCCTTTTTGAATAAATGTCCCTTAAAAAAGCTTCAGAGATGGATTCAATATAAGTGCAATATAAATGCCCCTGAAGAAGGCTAAAAATACATTAGCCGAAATGCATTGGGCTCACATCTTTAAATAATGAAGTGATACCCATTTTACATCCTGGGACTATCGTCTCTCCTTGCTTGACATCTTCAGTAGATGTACCAGTCCTTTTTGTTCTTGTTCCATTTGATGGGGGTCACAGACTGAAATAGAGGGACGTGGTGGCGCTGCGGGTTAAACCGCAGAAGCCTCTGTGCTGCAGGGTCAGAAGACCAACAGTCGTAAGATCGAATCCACGTGACAGAGTGAGCTCCCGTCACTTGTCCCAGCTCCTGCCAACCTAGCAGTTCGAAAGCATGTAAATGCGAGTAGATAAATAGGTACCACCTCGGTGGGAAGGTAACGGCGTTCCGTGTCTAGTCACGCTGGCCACGTGACCACGGAGACTGTCTTCGGACAAACGCTGGCTCTATGGCTTGGAAACGGGGATGAGCACCACCCCCTAGAGTCAGACGCAACTGGACTAAATGTCAAGGGGAACCTTTACCTTTACCTTTTTACAGACTGAAATCTGTGAGGAGGGGAGCCCCAAGGGTTTTATTAGAAGCCAGCCATGAATGCAGCAAATCAGCTGGTAACTGAATAGCTGAAATACCCAAGCAGCATGAGCCTGGCCCTTTGAACAGGCTCCCTGCTGTTTTCATGGCTTTCTTAGAACAGAACAGAGGCAACTCCACCTGCTAACTCCCCAGTGATTGGTGATGCAGGCACCCTGCTTGTTTTTCATTGGAAGCCAGCCATGATTGCAGCCTAACCTGCTGAGGCAGTTCTGCCAGCTGCCTCCCCAGTGATTACTGATGCAGGCACCCTGCCTGTTTTTATTAGAAGCCAGCCATGAATGCAGCAAATCAGCTGCCAGATGCTTCTCTCTGTATTGTAATATGTGTGTGTGTGTGCGCAGTTTAACTCACTGACTGTGCTGGAGAAGAAAGGAGTGGTGCAGAAAAGCAAGGTAGTTTTTCTTTTTACTTGTTGTGCCCTTGTGCTTTGTTTTTTTAACTTGTGATCTGCTGAATAAACTTTCAACACTGTGGGAGAAAGCCCAATTTTTTAAATTCCCTTTCCCTCAACATATTTGGTTGCATGTGGATTCAGCAAGATAGTTTCCTTGACAAAATCCAGGAACAGAATTGATATTGTGACAAGAGATGACCTCCAACTGTATTGTCTAATTTGGACCCTGGTATAATGAAACTTGCAAAAAAGCACCAAGTTCAAGGATTGCATTAGGCCTAACAGATGTTCAGTTTCATCCCCCCTTTTAAAACGTTTTGTCAAGTATGTCAGAATGTTCATGTTTTCTTGATGTTCAATAATAAATGATTTTATGTTTATCTATTCATGTTGTATCCTTGTTTGACAAAGGGGCCCTGGAACCTGAGAAGAGCTCCTAGGGGGACTGTAGCCAAAAAAAGGTTGAGAATGGCTGGTTTAGAAGAACAAAACATACCTGCTCCTCAGTTATCTGTTCTCCTAAAAATGGAACAAAAAACACTACAAGCAGAGCCTAGAACATTACTTTTTAAAAGTAATAAATTGCCATTATTCATTACGTTGCTTATGAAGTGACCCATTTCTGATAGATTGCAATGTTGAAAATATAAGTCGTGAATTATTTGTTGAACTGCTTATATTTAGAAGCAGGTTTTATCATAGACAACCAGTTCTGTCTCCAAGTGCTAGAAGTGGGGGGGGGTGTCGCGCTCACATGCATGCGCGGGGGAGCGTATCATGCTCGCTTGCCTGCATGTGCGACACACCCTCCGGTGCGTGTGACACGCCCCCACGAGCGCAACATACCTATCGCAAGCGCAACATGCCCACCCACGAGCGCAACACACCCACCCGCGAGTGTGGGGGTGCCCCAGCACACGGAGCCCACCCCCCCAACCGGTCCGCGGTTCTAAAAAGGTTGGGGACCGCTGTTCTAAAGCACAAACCCACACTAGACATACAGTTGCAGACTGAAAGGGATAGGTGCAACTTGATGAATTTTAATGCAAAACACATTTAAATTAGTGGCTGAAGTGCTGCTGTACAATTTTGCGTTTGCAAGAGTGACAATGTAAGCAGCAGCAAACCACCGCTAATTAAAAGCTTCTTTTGGTGATGACTTTGACGTGTATACAAGTTGCATACATCCTGAAACTACCTTTAATCAGTGGTGATTAGCTTTTAGTCCGTGGCAATTTGCTGCTGCTGCTATCATCCCCATCACACAACAGGAACTGAACAACCAGATTTCAGCCATTGTTTATAAATAAAGGTGAGAATTTTGAAAAAACAAACCCAACTCCCTTTATAACATGACTGGAATGTTTCATTAGCTATCTTTGTTGGTTCTGGAGGAGTCCCATGTACATGAGAATGATCCCCAGCTTGTATCAGTAGAAGGCAAAAGGTTAATTTCTGTTTTTGGTCTCATTCAGTTCATTAGTTCTCTGAAAACCCTTACTGAGCTTTTGCAGCATTGTAACACAGCTTTTATTGTGCAATAATATTGTGCTTCAGTCACAGAATTCTAAACTATACCCCAGCGGTCCCCAACCTTTTTGGGGCCACAGACTGGCTGGGGGAGCAAGCTCCATGCGCGGGGGGGGGGGGGGGCGGGGGCACGTCACTCTCGCGTGATGGGTGTGTCACACTCGTGGGGGGTGACAAGCCCACCACCGTGCAAGCGCAACACGCCCCCCGCATGAGCACGACACGCCCACCGCGCGTGCGTGCAGAGATCCGTATCCGCAGCCCAAGCCCGCAGACCGGGGGTTGACGACCCCTGCTATACCTGAACTTGTAGCCTTCCTTTCTGCATCATTTCTGCTTGTACTTACAGGAGAAAGCATATTAAGGAATGAAAGATACAATAGCTGCAGTTTCTCCTGGGTAGCACTGCATGTTTTCTGTCTTGAAGTATTCATGGTCGTCACTTACCTGTGTGCATTTGTAAAACAGTTTTATTCAGTGCCTTCTGCATGAGAGCATATTGTTTTAAAAGCCGTTTGAAGTTCCTGTGTGTGGTTAAGCTTGCCTTTGTATTGTCAAAACTCTTTGAGCTACTCACCTGTAACAATTTTGGTAGGTCAGAATCTTCTTCTACAGTTGGAGTCAGGTTATGCATGATTTGAAGGCTCCCAGTGTGGTGTAGTGGAAAGTGATGGACCAGGACTCTGGAAAGCTGGGTTGGAATCCCTGCTCAGCCATGGCAACGCACTGGGGCAAGAGAGTGGCAGGGATAAAACTGCTACTTTAATATCTCACTTACCTTGAAAACCCTGTTATACAGTCACTATAAGTTGGATGTGACTTGACAGGACATCACACCCACACGCTTCACTTGGAAGGTGTTAGATGTTTGTCGTTGTAAGCAAATATGGAGGCTATTTGAAAGCATTATTAAAGGCTGTCTTCAGTGAAGGTACATGAGGCTTCTGAGGATATCTAAATAGGCTGTAATGAGAAGGAACCCCCAAATACAGGGTTTCTATGTTCACAGTATCTTTTTCCCTGAAGATCTTTCTTTGCAAAGATAGAGACCTAGAAAATGGACTCCAAAACCTGAGTCTCATGGACAAGACCTGTAAACCTTATGTAGAAGGGATTCCCCATGAAAATATTTTATTTGTTTTCCTTTATTAGCCAAACAGATAAGCAAAACAAAGTACAGAGAACTTAGGTGAGTGATGATGGGGGCAAGGGGCTACTTTTTTTTATTGATACCCCATATTTGGACCTCACTGCTCAGAGTGATTTTGCTTTGCACCAAGCTTGTTTTTAGGAAACAAGTTATTTTCATTCCCCAATTATTTAATGACTAGTTTTACCTATTTCTTGCTTCCAATTTTTTATGGAACCTTCCATAAATTCATAAGCACTTTCAAATGACTATAACCCCTGCCATTAGGGGAAGGAAAGTTTATATTTTCTGTCAAAATTGGGAAACAACATTAGTGTTCATTAATTAGTCCACTGCAATGTCTATAATTCTGTGGCTCTATGCTAGAACCTGTATCACTCTGGTGGCCCATGGTCCTAGCAGGGATGGGTTGAGAAAGAACCTAATCCCACAATATGCATATGTAATAGGAGTCAGCTAGGAAGTAATTTAAAAAGTTTAGTCAGTGGGTGTGTAAGAATGTCCATATAAGATGCATTTCATGAATTTTATCCAATTACTGTCCACAAGGAGGAGAGATGTTGCTGGTGGAATGGATTCCCCTGTGCAGTTCTCCAAATCTGCTCCTGAGACTGTGTGTGTATGTGTTTGTAAGCACCCATACACTCAGGAATAAGGAGAAGGAAAAGTCCTGTTGTATAAGAAGACATCTCTCACCATGTAGGAAGAAACCTTATACAGTTGCTTGGAAGGGAAATGCCATCACTCCCTTCTTGTAAAGTGCCTTCCATGTGACCACTGGTTCAGGGCCCGCTGTGACCACAGAAAACTAAAGTAGTTACCATTCTACTGTGATAACCGTCAACATGAAGGGGATCATGTTTTACTCAGGTGTCAACATGTCCCACTGATATTAGGAAGCAGAACAAGCCATTCTTTTGAGTAGCCATAACTTGCTGTAAATTAAAATGTTCCACAAGTGTATATCTGAGGAAGTCTAGCCTCTTGGACTCAGCTTTACCAGAGAGGAAATGAAGCAGGTAGACAGCAGGTCTTAATTTATGAGAGCCATTAGAGGTGTGTTCTTTCATCTCCTTTGATTGCAACTCCCCCAGACGTCCCTAGGCATCACCTCCCAGAATTGAACGGCAACTCAGAATTCTCCAGGAATTCTCAAGCAGAACTCTGACAGATGCAGTCCAAAACCAAAAATCAACACACCTCTTGATTTAATTCCCCTAGAGAAGGAGTTTTTGGGGTTATTTATCTCTGATGCTGCCATTCCCACTATCAGAGCTGCCTTCTCCAGCTTTTGCCTTCTGCTTTAATTTAAAAAAAACACACCTGCCATGGGGCTTTCTGTAGAGCTTAAACAGCAGCGAGCCTACAACCCCCAGCATACTCTGTGCCCAGAATGGCCTGACCCCTGATGGTTGGTCATGAGAGTGGGGATGGTTGACCAACCAACATGGGCCAGATCCTCTGGGGTTTGCAGGACACTGAGACCTGTAGTCTTACTGCTTATTAGACCCTACACAGGGTACCTCCCAAAGAACAATGACTCCTAGAAAGCAGGAGTTCCCACTAAACTCCCAAAATTCTAAGAGAACTCCCCAGGCAGAATTCTGGGAAACAAACCCATACCAAAATTCACCTGTCTCCAAGGCTTCATGGTTGTCTCAAGCCTTCCTTCCTTAACATACAAAAAAGGAAGCTGCCAGAGTCTTCCTGGGAGTTGCAGTCCTTCAGGAAATGCCCTCCATAGAGCCTAAAGGGCAGCGAGACCACCACTCCCAAGAGGCCCTGTGGGAGCTTCCTTTTTTTGTACATTAACAACAAAAAACAAGCCCTGAGACAGCCATGCAGCTTCATATAGGCCCTGGTCCAGACGACTGAAATGTGGGTATCTGTAAGTGCTGGTCTGTGGGCTGGAACCCCCAGAATTTTGCCTGGTGAATTTTTGGAGAATTCAAGGCAACAAGGTTTTTACATAAGTGACTGCTTTGGCAAAATGCAACAACTACTTATTTATAAGGTTAGTAGAAAGATGCTCTTACAATTAAAAAAAACTGAAGACAAACTGAAGTTGCATGAAAATTTTGCAACACATTTTTCTCCTACGTAACCAAAAAATGCACTTTTATTGAAATTCCACAGGAACAGCTTCATTTTACAGTCTTGCTAAGGTTGGAAAATCCAATGCCAACACACGTCATTAAGACTTTTTCTCCACCTTTGCATTCTTCTTCTGATGATTTGGTTTCAATTTTAAACATAACCTGGAAATAGTCCCTCAAGTGTCGCAGAAACTCAATTCTAAAAAAGAAAAGAAAAAGGAACAGAAGGCAGACATGAGTACAGGCATTTCAAATGATACTACCACAGTTAAGGAAGGCAACATTTTGGACTTTTGGAAGTAATAATATTAGTCAACAATGTTGCTGAATTTGTTAATTTTTCACAGCTACTCAGCATGAGATATAGAAAATGCAAAAAGAAAACAGGAAGCAAACAAAAATTAATACCCTAATGAAAACGTTATTTCATTAAGATAATGTTAATTATAAGTATTTTTCTGTGCATGTCTGAACTGTTTTAAAACTCCAAATAAATTTGCATACTACACATTTCAGAACGTTGTTTGTGGGATATTAAAAGATTTAAAGTGCTCAATGTTTAAACAATGTTGGTGTAGCTGTACAAATTGTATATTTAAGTAATGCAATATTTCTTTTAAAACTTGGTAATACAATTCTAGCAAGCTGCACAAATGGATGAAATACTCCAATACATATAGAATACAGTCTATCACCCAGTGTGGTGTAGTGGACAGATGATGGACTCAAGACTTTAGAGACCTGGATTTGAATCCCCTCTCAGCCACAAAAACTCACTCAGGGAGGATAGAACTGGTAAAACCACTCCTTAAATATCTCTCTTACCTTGAAAACCCTATTAAGGTTACTTTAAGTTGGTTCTGACTTGATGGCACAAAACAGAAACAAAATAATGGTTGAGCTCACTTGTCTCGTGACCAAACAACATGGCTGGGGAGCAGAAAAGTTCTCTTATTTTCTCTGGCTACTTTCCATGCCTCTCTGTGATATAGCAGTCCAGCAAAACTATAAAGCACCATTAAATCCTACTAATTTAGAAGTGACCTAAGCATTTGTTTAAATTTCACCAATGAAATCAAAGGAACTCAGTCATGTACACTTTGAGCTAGACTGTGCTAATAAGAGAAATATTCCATTATAAATATTAAAGATAGCTACATTTACAATATTATATATCACTTTTATAAATTAAACTTACCAAACTTTTCAAAATGGTCATTATAACACAATAAATATTCCTGCACTATTTTCATTACCCCTTTGACTGTTAATCATCATTTGTTTAAGGCTACAATCCTATATGCAAAGTTAACATGGAAAGAATTGCAACTGAACCCATTGCAGCTTACTTCTGAGTAAACCTGCGCAGGACTGCACTCTAAACCAATAAATGTGTATTGATCTATATTGAGTCAATATAGAGTTTTGAATGAAGGAACAAACACTATAAAATGGTCAAAATAACCCATGGCATCTGTACTTTAAATCTGTTATATAGAAGAGAGAATTTTAGCTGGCATCACTTGAGTGCTAAATTGTACCTGCTAAGGTCTCTTTTCGGTAGATGTATTGAAACTGCACAAGCCCTGTCTTATTTTTCATCCTAGTAAGAAGCAGCATTCTTCAACCTCCCCTCTGTCACTCTCTCACACACATGTTCACTCACTCGAGACTTTTCAGTTAAATCCCCTAAACTTAGTCTACTTCAGGGGTGGGCAAAAGGTGGGCCATAGGAAGCATGAATCCATGGAGTTTATTTTTGAAGCCCTGCAGGCCCCTATAAATGTAAAAGGAGGGTTAAAATGGGAGGACTGGGTTTTTCTGCTCCTGAAGGCATCCAACAGCAGCATTTTTTTCATTGGGGAAGTCACAACCACCCCAAAGGAAAAAAATTATTATATCAAGAGAAGGAACGAGAAGTGGGTTGCACTCAATCTCTCTGAGATCCTTTCATCCAAATCCACAAGACCCTCCTGGTCAGCAACAAAATGTATGTCGTCCTTTGCATGGAGTCCAGGAAGTGACTAGAGCTGGATGTTCAAGCATTTTTCCTTTGGATTTTTATTTCAGGGGCAGAGTCTTTTTTTGTTGTTGTTGCCACTTTGGGCCTGTTGCAACCCTTTGGCACCCAGGCCCATTACAGTTGCCCATTCCTACTCTATTTAAGTCATCCTGCACCCTCAATATGCCTCTTTGGCCAGCAGTGTATAGGGACCTTTGTAGGCAACGGAGGATATACACTCTGTTGCTGATCAAGAGAGTATTGTAGACTGGAGTGAAAGGGTTTCAAAAATGTAGACTGCCATCCAGTTCTCATTCCCTCTCTTGTTGGGAGGGAAGAGAAAAGGGTAGTCAGGGTAACAGAGCAGGAAGGGGAACCTGTTGTTCATATGAGTTCCCCATCTGGCCTGCAGCTTCTTTTGTTGTTACCAACAATCAGCGGTTGGACAAAAGGCTATTTAAAGCCTTGAAACTGAGTTATGGTTTACAGCTGGGGAAGACACTGCACAGAACTGAACTATGTGTCCCAACCTGGGAAGCTGTTGCACTGATGCTTAGTCCTGAGTAGACATGCACGGAATTGAGCTATGCTTCCTAGCAACTGATGGGAAAATATCCAAATGGGAACGAATCGTCCCAGGCCCCACCCACTCTGTTCTTGACTCTGCTTCTAGCCCTGCCTCCACCTGGAATGAAGCTCCCAAACACCCTCCCCAAATTGTAATTCTGTCCGTGAGTTACAAAGTATTCCCCACTCTTGCTGTAGAGAAATGACTTTAAAGTTAAGAATGAAGCAGCAACTTCCCAAGTCCCTATTTGGGGTTTTGGAGAGGTTATCTCCAACTTGACAACAGGATGCACACTTATGTGTTTCCAGTCCATATTTTGAGATTCTGTGCTTTGAGGATATTTTGTTAAACACTGCTTACAGTCTCATTCTCACCCCACAATATGGGGCCATAGGAATGCATCTGGTTTGTAACTCTGGAGTAAGATCCCAGGACTGAAACAGCACAGTCCTATACCTGTTCAGAACAGTAAATCTCTGCATTTAGCAGGGCTTATGCCTGGGTAGGTGCACACACAGGATTGCAGTCAAAAGCAGATGAAGGATCTGTGAGATGGTACCACACTGCTGGAACACATAATTGGCATTCATGCAGAGCCAACTGAAATTAAAAATCAGGCAGCCGTGCTTATCAGGAGCAATTACATGCCCCTGCCAGAATTAATCAAGCACCACTGCACCCATATGAATGAAGTCTCACATATTCTCAGACTCTGCACATCCAAACAGACTGTGGATGTCGACTGCCACAGAACTTAACAGCACAATCCTATGCATGCTATACACACTGTGTTCAATGGAGCTTATTTTCACCTATACAGCCTAAGAGATGAGAGAAAGAAGGCAAGAATAGGATCAAAACAGGCTTATACGTAGATAGGAGGGCTGGATGCAAAAGAGGAGAGTTTCTGTACCTGCTTTAATTAATTGTGTACCTTGTCATGCTATATAAGTGTATCTTTTATTGCAAGTGTAGGCGTCCTGTTCTAATTGGCCTTCTGGCTTGCTGTGACATGACCATAAGTTTGGAGAATGTCTCACTATGCAGGTAGTGATATTCTGATTATGCCTTTGGAGTTTCAGTGTCTACACTGACACAGTATTTTTTTGAGCCTTTGCTTTTGCCAGAGATGGGAAAAGTTACTTCTCTGCACTATCACTTCCAGAATACCCCAGCCAACATGACCTGAGGGAAGACTTACTGTAAAATGTCATATGTACAGTACAAATTATAAAAGAGTGTGACATGGAAGAAAAGTTACGTGCTTCAATTTCACCAAAGCTTTCTACACCTCTAGAGGGCAGAAATACACAGACCAAGGCATAGGGGTTAGAATAAGAATCAGATTTCTCCAAATCACAAGCCAAATGTGGTAGGAAACAGTAGAGCACAGAATTTAAAAGGGAGTCTAGAGGAGACAAAGATTGACAAAATATGGAAAGACAAAAAAGTTTGTTTGGTAGACATCTCAGCTTCAAAGTTTGCAGGAAGCCATCTGGACCATTTTCCTATAGCTCATATGTGAATAATTCAAAAGACTATCAGGCATGTGGGAAAATCGTGACAGTGTTAAGCACTGGGTTTCCATGATGTATAAGCCCTATAATTTGCTTCAATAGGAGGGCCTGCATTATGAACAAATTCTAGGGCGAAGTCCTAGAGAAACATATTCTACATATTCTGATTCCATAATCTAAATGGATTGTTGTGCTCTGTTGTTTTAAATGTGTTTTAGTGTTGATTTTATTTACCATTTTTAATATAATACTTGCTTAATTCTTTCTAAATATTTGTATACTTACTGTTTTTTGCTTTTAAATATTGTCTTTTTAATGATGTAAGCTGCCTTGGGTCCTTTTTAAGGAGAAAGGCAGGATTAAAATATTTTAAATAAATAATAACAATACAGCAACACCTAACTGCACACAGAATTCCGTGTATCTAAAGCAATGGTTCCCAACCTTGGGTCCCCAGAAGTTCTTGGATTAAAAACTCCCAGAAATCCTGGACAGCATAGCTAATGGCGAAGGCTTTTGGGAGCTGCAGCCCAAGAACACCTGGGGTACCCAAGGTTGGGAATAACTGCTCTAAGCCATAGGCAGTGAACCTTTGGTCCTCGATCATGTTTTGGTCTATAATTCCTCATAAGTCACAAACCCAGGGCATACTTCCATGCAGGGAAACACTGTACTTCTTCAAAGGTACACAGCCCTACACTCATCTTCTGCACCATATTACTTCCTCTTCAGCATGCAATTAAAGCTCTCACAACAATTAAGGATCTCGAACTCCATTCATCCCTTCCAGCAGTTGCAGTAAGATCACAGCTCTTTGGGTGATTTTAGCCATTCCTGGCTTATTACCAGTCAATCAAAGTTCACTTGGTTTGTTACCAAGGCATGCACAATTGTTTGCATATCACTGCTGACTGGTCTGAGAATAATTGGACTACCATCCATCAACACACTGCAAGACTCTCCCTTCCTAACACCATCCTGAGGTCTTCCCACTTGACTTCCAAGCTCAGATGCCAAGCTTCAGCAGTCACTTGCCAGTATATCCCATCTCATTGTGATGGCACCATCATTCTTCAGTTATCACAGTACTGTACCTTTCACATATACAGCACCGGTACCATGATAACCGAAAAAGGACAGTTCACAGTCTAGCTGTTTTAACCCTCAAACAAACATACCAACTGGCATGCAAACAGAAAGCTAAGCTGTTTTCCAAAGCCAGTTTAGCAAGCCAGTTCCAAAGAAAACAGGAGCTCAGTCCTCAGATTCACATCTTTTCACAAATAAAAAAGCAGGTATTTTTTCTTTACAGATGGTCTGACATGTTTAAAACACACACACACACTTACACCTCCTCTTGTTCACACATACACACTGCAAATACCGAGTTTCTTCTGAATTTTCACGGAAATGTGAGAGAAGAACATGCTAGAGTAGATGTTTTAACAACCGCTGTTCAAAACACTAGCTGCTCAATGTCATTTGGTTACTTGAAACAGCAAATACCTGTAGCATGTGTGCGTGCATGTAAAATTGGTCCCTGCAAGTATATTTGCTTTGGAGTTAGAGTCCTGGTGAATAAGGAAATCTTCAGGCGGAATGCACAAAAATACGCAACAGGTAACATATTAGAGTACATTAAAGAAGTAGTGGAAATCATTCCTCTGGCTGCTTACAGACTAAGCATTCACTGTGACAACAAAAATCTGTTATTCAGCACAATTAGCAAATTGAACAGCAATGGATAATTTAGTTTTTTAGGGAAAGGGAGGGGGAACTTACGTGTATGGTGACAATGGTCCTAACAGGACTTTGGAAACATCCTGCTGTCCAAGGGTCATTAGCAGCAAGACCAGGCTTTGGTTTGTTGAATCCACACAGCCTCCCTGCAAATGCAAACACTTTAATAATTAATCTTTGTACTAACCAGAAAATATAGGCAAGAAGGGGGAAGGGGAGGAGGAAAACCACAGCTTTCGTCTTGCATTTCAAGGATCAAAAGATAACAGACAAATTATGTGATCATTTTAGAACAAGCCCAGCTACAAACAGAAAAAAGAGAAGAAAGCCATTTGTATCAGGACCCACTTGTAAATACTCCTGCAATGGTATTGAGGAAGTAGAAACAACTTCATTATATTGTGTACAGAAACAGCATGTTTGGGGTTTTCTTCCTGGTCCAAGAAATAACGTTCCCCACAACCAAGAATTCACGATCTTTCTATTAGGAAAAAGTGTGTAGCGCGAAGATATTCAATCAACAGCAGACCTTTTTTTATGGAGCGCCATATATTAGGGGAACAAATGAACTAGGCCCAGCCCTTTGAGCTCCAGGGCAGCTTCCTCAAGTCATCAGGTAGTTTGACAGCAACTCAAGGCTCTTCTACCACTTATGAAACTCTACTTCATTTCATTATCTATTTCGCTATAGATATACTATCATAAATGCAATACTGGAAAGCATTTCCATCATTGATTTTACTTGGAGCTTGGGAAAGTTCTCTTTTTGGGCTACAACTCCTAGACTCCTCCAGCCAGCATGGGCAATGGCCATGGTTGCTGGAGGAGTCTGGGAGCTGTAGTTCAAACAAGGAAGTCCTCCCAAGCCCTGTTTTCACCACTTTCAACTCTCTGATATGAGCGCTTCAGTTTAGGCCAGGTCAGCAAAAATAGGTGGTTCAAATAAGCCAGAGGAATCATATGCTAAGAGCCAGAGACATGCCTTACTGCAAGTATTCTAACCTACAGCAGGTATTTTCTTGACCTTAAAGGCAATTAGATTAAACATACAAAGAACAGTACCCTGGTTTCCCAGCTCTATTCTCAGCCTTGAAGCCTATTACGTAAGCATGAAGAAGACCCATCTGTTTCTCTGGCTTTCATTAGGAAGAAATATAGGCAGCACAGTAGCCAATGGCTCGACTTAACCACTAATGGATCACAGTCTCGTTTACTGCTGGGTGTATTGGCAGCAGGCACAGAACAAGCTGCAGTCCACAATAATCTCCTAATCAAGCAGGCGAAGCTTTCAAAATATAGATGCCTTCCAACTGCCTCTCTTTCTCTCTTTTAGAGCCATATTTCTGACCAAGATTATTGGTTGCATTACAGAAAATACATTCCATATTATTTAGCTTCCCATCTGCCATCTATCACAGAGGTAAAGAAGGTATAGCTCTCCAGATATTTTTGAACCACAGTTTCCCTAATTCTTTGCCACTAACTAAATTGGTGAGAGTTGATGGAAATTCCAATCCAATAACGTCTGGAATCCTTGTCCTGATGTCATGTCATATAATATGGGCATTTTTAAAATGAAAGGGGAAAAAAACCCAGGTATGTAAATGATGGGAAGAAATCCAACTGTGAAGCTCTACTCCATTTCCTTCTGAAGAGACATGTAAACCAACCTGCTACTCCAAGCTTTTGTGGAAACAGGCTATAGGCCATCATAAATCCATTCAGAAGTTAACATGCTACTCTTCTGTTGTTCTCTCTGCCGAAGACTAACATGGCTACCCATCTGGAAATGGACATCCACCACTTACTCTGTAAATCTCCTCAAGTAGTAGCTTTGCACAGTTTGTGCCAAGCTCTTCTGGAAGCACAGCCACCCCTTGACCCTGGGGATTAGAGGCCAGTTCAGCACTGAGGAATGTGCCGCATGTAGTTTCTGCCACAAGGGATAGCCCAAAACCTGGAGACCTGAAAAGAGAAGGGGGTAGATGGAGATGGATTGAAATGCATTTAAATTTTTTTGAATTCTTTAATAACAGTGCCCACAGCCTCTTTCAATTAGAGACTTCTTCATTTATGCTTAGCTACAAAGCAATAATTTGTATGCAAAACAGCTATCATTAAATATCTTTCTCCATTCCTATCTGATTTATCTGATTGCTAAATCTTTCACTGCATCTAGGAAGAAAGGAAGTTGCTCTACACCAAGTCAGATTATTTGCTTATGTTGCCTAACGTAGTCTACTCCCAATGGCAATGGCTCTCCCAAGTCGCTGCCTGATGCTTTTCTATCTGGAAGCCCCAAAGACTGAATCAGAGCCCATCTGCAGGCAAAGCCTGTGCCTCCTACAGTGATCTAGGGCTCATCCCTTTCTGGGGGGAAAAATAGAAGAACAGGCAAAGCAGACTATGGAATTGCTGTTTTTAAGGCTACAACAGAATCTACACTGGCTGGGCCTGAGTGGACTGAGAGTCTGGCATCTGAAGGGCCAAAGTTGCAATGATGACTATGCTCATCCATGCGTGATGCTTTGACATCTTGAAATCTGTTATACAAATACTATATAATGAGTACTGCTAGATTGTATTTTGATCATTTCAATTCTTCTGTTTCCCCTTTAATTCAATAGTATATCAGTAAACTACAAATCCATATCTCGTCATAGAAGCCTGTGAAAACTTACTTCCCAGAGCTGGCCCCTTTCATATGGTCCGTATAAATGTAAATATCTGGCAGAAATTTATTCAGAATGCTCCTTGCAGCATCCACAATTCGGTTTGCTATCTGAGGGGACACTCTGACAGAATAACTGGTTAACGAAGTTAAGGAATTTCTTACAAGGAGACTTGACAAGAAGAGGACCAGTTTACAGAAAAGAATGGTCATACATTTCCCACAGAGATCTGAGAATATGCACATTTATGTGTGAATAGCATGTACTGTCATCTATACAGCAAAATTCAGGAATGTGCCGTTTACAGGGTGCGGTTTGCAACGAATACTTACACCAAGCATTCAAGAACAAAGGTTTATGGTGAATAGTTGAAGATGTCTTGAGAAACACAGAGCACCCGTAGAAGTTATAGCACCATATTACTGAGCTCCAGTTGTACCACAGGACCAGGGAACAGCACAATTTCAACAAAGCACATCTACTGCAGTTTTATATTTCAGGGAGTGCCTATACTGGCCTTTACTACATAGAAATCCCAGACCAGTAACCTGAATTTAGAACAATGCCTGTCCTACTGATAAGACAACACAACAAAAAATGAGGAGAGTGACAGGGCAGACAAGGTGAATTCATAAAAAGTAACTTGTCCAAGCTCTGGTGCTTTCTGCATTAATCACCTCGATGACTAAATCACTTACTCTATCTTCACTAATCACATCTGCTTTCCTGGTAAAGCTGTGACTTTTACCATGCAAAAACTGAACAGAAACTCCAACAAAGATTCAAGTTCCCATGTGACATGCATTTCTAGAGTTCTCTGAGAAAGGGAGAGAAAAGACCAAGAATCTGACTTGCTAGCTGTTTTCTTTTAAAACAAAAGTGAAGGTTGGTGAGAGGAAAGGGGTTTGCCATTTAGTTTACCATTTAATTTATCAAGTGAAAAACAGGCTGCAAAAAGGGGGTCATCACTTGCCTAATCACTGTAGCAATTAAGAATTGGTTCTAGTCAAGGAAGCTTTGCCAATGATGATACTTGATTTTATTTTATTATTTATTTTAACAGGTTTAATCCCCCATTTCAGACTGAGATTTCCACCTGCAAACATTGAAAGAAGGATACGCTATCCCTCGGATCCGCTTAATTTTGCCAGGGTCGGTGTACTGAATAGGCTTTAAAGCTTTCTTAACAGGACAACTGAATATCACTTCACCACCTCCTTTGGGGGGCACACCTCTCCTTGTGATCTGAAAACAATAAATAAAAGTGTAAGTTATGAAATAGACAAGTGTTGTAATATACACTTGCTTCTAGCTTGGAATTCGAGTCCCCAGGATTTATAGCAGTGACTCATGAACTGGTGGCTAGATGTGAGTGAATGTTATGCCCCCAGTGTGTAAAAAAAAAAAAACAGGAATTAATGAACACTGACAAATCCTCAAAGTATTTCTAAATCACTATTTAGCTACCTCTCATTTGTCACACAATATGAAGGACAAGCTACCCACAGGTAGCTAGCTAAAACTGAAAATTAACTTCAGACTCTTTGAGTGCCCCTCCCAAGTGAGGTGTAATAGGTAGCTTTTGGAGATGGGGCCTTCTCAGTGCCGGCATCCCTATCATGGACTGCCCTCCTTACAGAAGCTTGCATGGTACCTTCCACTTACGTTTTTTAATGTCAGGTGAAGAACCTTTTTGGATGCATGCCCCTTTTAACGCACTGATCTTTAAGTTTGTGGCATATTTTCATGGATGCTGTATGTTTTATTATACTATTGGACTTACTGTAGCTGAAATTCTTAGCTTGTTTTTAAAATAGTTTTATTGACTGCTTGTTATTCATATTTTTGTGTTTTATTATTGCAAACTGTCCAGAAACATACATACACACAGGCACGCACACACAGAGACAGAGGAAAATACCTGCCAAGGGGAAAAAAACCCAACTGCTGTTTCCCTTGCAATTTCCTTTTTCATTCATCAAGGACTAACGGAAACAGACTGTGTGGTGTTTTAAACTAGGTTCTGAGTGTTCCTTTTTTTCTTCTGTGTCGGAGAAACAGTAGAATGCATGTGGCCAAGTACAAATGAAAATATGCAGAGAGAAGAATTAAGTTCTTACCTTCAATTCCAAATCTTCACCATCAATTCCAAATCTTTTTAATAAAGGTAGAGCAGTTGCCTTAAGAACATCCACCTAAAAGATATTCAGTAGGAAAGCCTCTTTACCAGAACAGCTCACTAGTAATATTTATTCACCAATACATTAGAAAGTTCCATCTGAGGATAAGCTTTACATTTATAATGTATCCTGCTCATAATGGAAACACAAGAGCTAAAATTAGCAAATTAATAGCAGAACAGGTGTCAATTGATCCTGCCATAATTTAGCTACTGATTAAGAAAAAATGTAAAAGGGGGGGGGGGAGAGACAGGGCATAAGGGAGGGGAAAGATTAAATAGTTCAGTTTAAGTTCTTACCAAGTAATATTGAACATCACCTGGTATCAGCCTATAGAAAATATGTGTACCTGAGCATGGAGACACACAGATCCAAAGCCAAACCAGTGCATCAGATAATATTTTACTTAGTTTGTTTCTACAGGAACAGTTCCATGAAAATGATATTTGGTGTCACTACCCTCAGATGTTAAAATGCCTCCTGGTTTCTGAATTAACCCTAGCCTTTTGCTTGAATTAGTCTGTAAGTCTGAAACTCTCTCTCTTATATCCAAAAACCTATCCTCAAGTTGCATTTTTTCTAGTAAGATTTGGAAACAATCCTCTAGTCTTGGCACCTACTGCAGGCTGGACAAAATGTGGTCCTCCAGATGCTGGACCACAATGGCCAGCAGCCCTCCAGAACATAGCCAATGGTGGGGAAATCTAGGAGTTGAAGTCCAATAACATCTTGGAGGATCATAGTCAACCCATTCTTGCCTTACCACAATTTGTGACATATCTACACTATCTACACAGTCACAACAGTTTGATTCCACTTTAATTGCCATGGTTTCACACTCTGCAACCCTGGGATTTGGTGAAATATTTTAAAAACTCTGCTAGAGAATTCTAGTGCACTCTGCTCAATTACAACAGAGAAAATACAGCAGTATGAAAAAAAATCACTACCAATAATTATGTGCTATGCGGCACTAATTGGTAGAGCTGTGAACATTCCACCTTGACTGATTAACTACAATCCAGTGCACGAGCCATGCCAATTCCATGGCAAACACTTTCTATTATACACTGTATAGTATACAATACACAGGAAAGATGAAAGCTGAGGGTCTACTATATGTTAAGGGAAATGTGTATTTCCTGCTATTATAACCTTTCCATGCAGCAACCCAGTCCCTTCAAAGTCTGTGCCTAAGCAATTCACGTGCAAAAGAAGTCCATGTTTGCCACCTCATGACTAATCACAAAAAAGCAAGGTTGTTTGCAACATAGGGACTAAGGCAGCCTCATGCTAGATGACAACAAATCTTTTGTCAGATTCCCCCTGTGGATTTACGCAGGCATGAACTGCAATAGCCAATTGCCCCTACATGACAAATTGCCACTCAGATTCCCAGCCACATGCCAAGTTCTGTGACTGGACTCCGACTACGAATGCTCCTGCCAACTTGTTTATTAACTGCACTTCACAATTTATGCAATTACATTCACACTGGCATAAATCCCCACCAGGATTTTGGCCCTTATATTTTAAGGGAATAAAATATTTCTATATGGTATGATAGTTTGGCCCTCCAACTCTCAAGGAGCTGAGTTCTGCACCCATGAAATCTGCCAGTGCTTCCCAAATGTATTTTCATGAAATTGCACAGGGCATTGACATACACTAATGCTCACCGATCTCAATGAAGAGTAGAACTCAGATCCTGAGATAGTAAGGTTACTTTAAAAGAAAGAACTCTGCAGAGACGTATATAAGACCTTCTGCATTTGCTGTTACAAAATTCAACCCTCTTACTGTAGTTCCTGAAAGCACAAGGCCCACCCCCACTGGCAAGCAATATCCTTTTCCTTCAAGCCTGCTGCATCATCCTTGTTTAATATACATAACACTACCCACTTGATTAAAATCAATTATGGCTCCAGCCGAAACACTGCTGTTAGAATACAGAATGGAAAACAGCCCCATGCTTTACTTTTTACATGTCTAAGCATAATTTTACAACTTGCTTTTGAAATAGATGACAAGCAGGTTCTGAAGCAACAGACAGGGTTTGTTTTTAAAATTTCCCACCAAATGTGTGTTCCAAGCTTGCAGCGGACAAGTACAGTGGTGCCTCGACTTACGAACGTCCCTACTTACGACCATTCCGAGTTACGACCAGCTCCAGCTGCAAAATTTTGCTTCTACTTGCGACCAGAGCTTCCACTTACTAACAGAAAAAGGCAGGGGAAAAAGGCGGGAAATTCAAATTTCTAACTGTAGGTGGCGATGAGGCTGCTTCTTTGTAGCTCTTTCGCCCCAGCAGTTGGGACTGCCTCGCTTCTGCTTCTGAGTGAGCATGTTGTGTGTGTTTGCAGGGAGGCTTCGGGCAGCCTGGTAAGGTAAGGTGCTGTTTTCTGCTTTTAAAAAACTGTTCTGGGTGTTTTTGCAGCGTGGTTTTGGGCTGGGGGGTTTGTTTGCTTTTTGGTTCCCCCCCCATTTCCGATGGGTCTTGGGGGTTTGGTTGCTTTTTGGAGTGTTTTTCCCCATTTCCGATGGGTCTTGGGGGGTTTGTTTGTTTTTTGGTTCCCCCCCCCCCCCATTTTCAATGGGTCTTGGGGAGTTTGGTTGCTTTTTGGGTTTTTTTTTCCCCATTTCCAATGGTTCTTGGGGGGTTTGTTTGTTTTTTGGTCCCCCCCCCCATTTCCGATGGGTCTTGAGGGGTTTGGTTGCTTTTTGGGGGTTTCCCCCCCATTTCCGATGGGTCTTGGGGGGTTGTTTGTTTTTTGGCTTCCCCCCCATTTCCGATGGGTCTTGGGGGGTTTGGTTGCTTTTTGGGTCCCCCCCCCCATTTCTGATGGTCTTGCATGCTTCCCTTGCTTTTTCCTTTGTTCTCTTTGCATTTCCGATCTGCTCCGTTTGTTTTCTGTGCATTTCCGATGGGTCTTGCACGCTTGATTGCTTTTCTTTTTTTCTCCCCCCTTTGGCTGGAAGGGATTAATCGTGTTTCCAATGAGTCTTGCAGTGATTTTTTTTTGGGGGGGGGTGATTTTTTTTCTTCGGCTGGAATGGATTAATTGCATTTCAATGCATTCCTATGGGAAATGGTGCTTCGACTTACGACCATTTTGAGTTACGTCCATCTTCTGGAACGGATTATGGTCGTAAGTCGAGGCACCACTGTATTTCAGTTTCAATCTCTCTCCAAATGAATGCAGTTTCATATCCACACTGCAAACCTGGTCATTTCTGCTTTTAAAAGATAGAAAGTCAGGATAATCAAGTCCCTATTTGCCCCATTACTTGCTTGAATTACCAGGAAGCTCTTGGGTATTGCAGCCGCCTCCTTGAGAAAAAGGGGCTGGACTCCCCAACAGACAACATCCTGGGCAACGCTCTAACACAGCAGCCCTAAATAGACTGAGACAAGAGGCAGCTTTGCCTTGAAATATCCTCTCCAGACATGGTTTGTGTCTTTGTTTCATCTACTACAAGCTACCTAAAGAATGTTGTGGAGGCTCACAACACTCCTTGGTGCTTCTTCAGATGTTGTTCCAAAAAGCCTTAATTAACAATTCTACAATTCTAACAATTCAATTATATATTTGAACAAGGCCCTGCTTGGACCCTACACAACACATTTTAAATAAAAATGTACAAAGAAAAAGGCCACACCAGGGTTGATGTTAGTGTTAAGCATGGTGAGGTGATTGCCTCTTGCAGCAAGATTCAGGTACCAGGAAAGGGCAGTGAACTGTTTACCAGGAAAAGGGGACAAGTATTTGTGAGATCTTCTGCCTTCAGAAGAGAAAGAAGCCCAATGGCTGATCTTAGGGACAATTCATCTTGATTATGGGGTAAAAGAGGGAATGTCATTGCTGCTTTGTCTCAGGCAGCAAAATGCCTTAGTCCAGCCCATCATTTAATGACAAGACTGCATGTTTTGCACACAGATGGTTTCAAACTCGACACAAAGCATCTCTATGCATGTTTACAAATACAGATACCCAAAATACTTAAAATACTTTGCCAATCATGACAGACAATACTATGTTTAGCAGACCAACACTCAGACAGAATGTGAAGCAGTTTCCTGTGTTCTCAAGTGCCTAATAGCTCACCCAGCGTCCATAAAAATAAAACAGAGATGGAATGACTAAGGTATGGAGAGTAACTCAGCGTCAGAGCAGACACACTTTATCAAGCTACCTTGAAACATTGCCTATTTTACATACACATCAGACATGTGCATCTTCCTTCGGCCCTCAAAAATGTGGAGCGTATATGATGTGGCCCTCCCACTGAAAGGTTTGGAGACCCTTGATCTAGAGCAGGTGTCTCAAACTCAATTTACCTGGGGGCCGCTGGAAGCAGAGTCTGGGTGAGGCTGGTCCGCATCAGATTTTCCGCCAAGCGGAGCAAGAGCCTGAGGAAGCCGCCCAGGAGTTTCCTTAGCCCGGCTGGGGCTCCGAGGAGGAGGAGAGGCGCGCGAGCCCTCATCGCCGGCCACGACCCCCTCCGGCTCCTTCTTCACTACCACCACCACCACCAGCAGGAGGACGAAGAAGCGGAGAAGGGAGGGAGCGTAGGCGACCGCCTACCCGGGGGGGGGGGAGGAGGGCACGACATAAAATTAAAAAAAAAAAAAACCCTCACAGAATTTGCCTTGCCAAAGGAGAAAAGCCCCCACCGGTACCCACGAAATTAAACAGAACGGGGCGGGGGGCCCCCACAGGTGCACGTGTGTGCACGCATGCACACACACACACGGAGGTCCGGCAACCTTCCTCTGAGGGCCCCCCATCAAAAAAAGGCGCACTCAGCAGCAGCAGCTACCCCCACCACGACAGAGGAGCAAACTTTGCGAGGCGAGCCCAGGCAGCCTCCAGAGCCGAGGTGGCTGAAGCAGGACGAGGAGGAGGAGGAGGAAGCACTGCCAGGCGCTGAGGCGGCCACTGGCCGGGCTGGTGCTGGGGGTGCCGAGAGAGAAAGAGAGCCAGAGAGCTGCTTCCCTGGAAGAGGTGGTGGTGGCGGCGGCAGCTGCTTTTGGCAGCTTGGAGGCGCTCTTCTTCGAGGACGGGCTGGGAGCGAGCTCCGCTCTCAGACATCGCTCGGTGGCGGTTCGGGCGCTCGGGGAAAAGGGCCGGCAGTGCGCCTCGCTCGCCGGCTCTCCCCCAAGACAGCGCCTCTTGCACCCTCCATCCGGAACTGCAGCCTGCCAGCCGGCAGATAGGCGGGCTGGCTGGCAGGCTGCAGTTCCGGATGGAGGGTGCAAGAGGCGCTGTCTTGGGAGAGAGCCGGTGAGCGAGGCGAGGCTTTTTTTGACTCTTGACAGCAGAGGACGCGTGGGCGCTTCGGGGGAGGGGGCAGGCAAGGCGGGGGCCACAAACTATCGTCCGGCAGGCCGCAAATGGCTCACAGGCCGCATGTTTGAGACCCCTGATCTAGAGCAAAACTGTGTTTGTTTAGGTTTAGTTACTTTTTGTTTTTTTCCAAGTTCTTGTGAATCAAAAGACAGTACTAAAGATCATGATCACAATGAAAACAGTGACATTTAAGAGGAAAACTGTAGACCTGCCCAGAGGATCTGAGGGGTGAAATGTCTCATTAAGTCATATTAGTCCTATAGAACATAGCAGAACCTGTTTTGCATTTGCAAATCATCCTGTGCAATAAAGTTACAACTAGATAAACCATAATGAAGCCTGAAAGTCTTACAGACAATGAATTCCTATTCCTATGCCACATAAAGATCCAAAACAGGGATTGGAGGTGGCATTTGTGCTTATACTTACCAAGATAAACACCACATCAGAAATGTTTTTATTTCCTTCAAGACAGCTGAAGTTCTCAATGAAATAGATTTTTTTATAGTCTCTCAAATTTTTATAGTCCCTCTGCCGCTCTTATGTCTAGACCACAGCAGCAGAGGCAGGAACTAGAATATGGCCAGTCCCTTTCAACTGATTACACTATAATATTTGCTCCTTTTCCCAAGCAAGAGATGCCCAAAGAGAGATGGTGGCATCTGTAAATGTCTTTTATCCATTAGTAAATAAATTATTGAGTCAATCACAAAACAAATACTACATCCAAGCAGACACATGTCACAGGCAGGCGTGCAATAATACACTTATCTGAAAATGTTTTTGAGATCATCCTTATCAAACTGTTTTCCTGAATCATGATTTTCAAGCTGTCATCTTTTGGGGGCTGTAGCTCCAGAACATGGTGCTCTCTTTCTACGGTACCTATTATTTATCTATTAATTTACATTTATTCCCCCATTATTGATCTATTTATCCAATTAACTCAATGTGGCATATGTGGTTTTCTCCCCCTCTCCATTTATTCTAGCAACAATTCTGTGAGGTGGATCAGGCTGAAGGAGCATGACTGACCAAGTGAGTTTCATGGGAGTTAAACCCAGGTCTCTCAAGTCCTGGTCCAACACTCTAATCAGAACACCACACTCTAGTAACAGACTCTTCTCCATGCACTCTACAGGTAATGTTATAGAGATACAGAGAAAATATCTGTCAGGAGAGGGAACAATCCCTCCCTTGCCCTCAAGGTCCACATCCAGAGTGGCACAGAGGTTAGAATTATGGGACTTCCAAACGAATGGTTGGAAAGGGAATTTTAAAGATCTAGGCTTGGAGTTCACCGAACCATGATGCTCACTGAGGGGCTTTGGGGGAGCTGCACGCTCTCTCTCAGCCTAACATCCTGTCAGGGCTGTGGTGAGGATGCAGTGGGGAGGACGGGAGGCATATAAGATGCCTTGAGCTCCCAAGAGAAAAAGTGCAAGATAAAGTGTAGGTAGGTAGGTAGGTAGGTAGGTAGGTAGGAAGGAAGGAAGGAAGGAAGGAAGGAAGGAAGGAAGGAAGGAAAAAAATAAAGTGGTTCTTCCATCACTGACTTGCCCTGTGGCTCTTTCTTCCCCTTGTCTTCTAGTGTTCCTATAATTTCACTGCTTCCCATCCACACACACCCCATTCCTGTGGCTGCATTTCCTTCATGGAGGAAGGCTTGAGGAAGAAGATGCACTTTAAGCTTTGTTACTTACCGAAGGATCTATCTGATCATTGGTTACACCCCGGAGAACAATTCTTAATGAGTGTTTCATGAATGGTGCCAAGCAGAGCAGGCTTTCCAAATAATACCCAATACTGCGACTTAGGCTGCAATCGTGTTCCAGTGAGCCCCCATAAAGCAGGCCAGGCTGGTAGTATAAAGAAGTACCTTTCAAAAAGCAAAAGAAATATTCTAAGGGTTTTCAGTGCAACTATATTATAAATGCAGAAATGTTTCCTATGCATTAGCAGCAGTGTCCTCTAGGACTCTTTAAACTCCTGGATTTAGCCACCAGGCTAAATCCACGGTTAGTCCTGCTCAGAAGAAACCCAGTAAAGTGAACAGGACTTGCAGTGAGCTACCTAAGCAGACCACCCAACCACCCAACATTCTGTTCGGTAAGAACCATCCACAGTGGTATTTAGAGCAGTGGTCCGCAACCTTTTTGACACCAGAGACCGGTTTAGTTGAAGACCATTCTCCCAAGGACCGGGGGGGGGGGGGTACTTGTTGTGCAGCAGGTTGTTGGAGGATAGCTTTGAATCGAGCTCATTACATGTATTGTGCCGGGACAGATGAGCGGCAAGCAGGAGCAGGAGGTGAGCTGCAATTGAAGCTCCACCTCCTGTTAGATCAGCAGCGGCTTAGAACCTAATAGGCGAGCACTGGCAGGAGGCGGAATTTTGCTCGCTGCTCACCTCCTGCTGGCTGCTCATCTGTCCCCGTGGCCTGGTCCTTCCAAGGTCACGGACTGGTACTGGTCTGTGGCCCGGGGGTTGGGGACCCCTGATTTAGAGGTTGTCTGCTTGATCTGATTGCTTCTGGCAAACATTTTATGTGAGTCTTGTTCACCATCTAGATATAATCTTTTCTTGTTCCTGGAGGTGTATCTTGGTGGCCGTGGCAGTGAAAACTTGAATTTCCAGGCAGCTCTTCTCCATAAGATGAATGCAGAGCAGGTGAAACTTTGACTTTAATTTGGGGTGGGGGGGATATGGTAACAGATGCAGTACTTATGTACTGATATTATGAGCTAAGAGAGAACTCATGTAAACTAGATAATGGGGATCTGAATATTTGTCTATTTCATTTTTGTTCCATCTCTCAGAAATCCACCAATATTCCTGCCCCCATCTGGTGCTGCCCTTCACATTGGCTCCCAGGGCTTTTTTCCCCTTTCCAGAAGATTGTGGGTATTTCTGAACATGCTCTTTCCAAACCATGCATTTTTCTTAATATATGGATATATATGCATTTCCCCATTGTCTCATGCATGGTTGTGAGCATTTTTCAAAGACATGTATTTTGGATGTGCAAATTTACTTGGATAGAATCTGAAAAAGAAAAGGGGAAAAAACAATCTAACGTGTGATTTTCTCCTGGTGATGTCAAATCGAGAGGTGACTGGATGCTGTCATTAACAGTATCACAGATCATGAATTGACAAAACTCATGAAATTCAGTTACTGTGAATTTCTTTTCCACCTCTACCACAAAATGTTTTCCAGAAAAAGAAGCCCCAAACTAATTACAAATTGAGGCAAATGTCACTGTCTCTGTCTGTCTGCTTATCTTCCAGAGTGCTTTGTGAACAAACATTGGCTCTTTCTTTCTGTGTCTGCTGTTTGTCTTTCCCAACAACACAGGACAGGTATGGAAAGAGGGCCTATAGGATCATACGCAGAGCAGCAAAGAAAACTCATGTGGCCTACTTCAAGGTGAGCTTCTGGTCCTGGTCCGACTTCCAGAAGTGGTGATTTACTTTTTTTGTAGAGGAAAACATTTGAGGGAAGCAGAGGACTCTGAAAGCACCAGGATCCATTTTAAAAAAAGTCTTGGGGGGCTGCAAAAATCTCCTTGGGGTTGCACTGTAAACCTATACGTAGTCCTAAGCACCCAGAATTCAAGAAGTCACATATTTCTGTTTTCCCTCCCCCCTCCAGTTCCCCATGAAGCTTCTCAAGGCAGGGACCTTGTTCTCTTGCACTCTGGACAGCTCTGTGTGCAGTGATGGCACTAAACAGATGAGAAATAAATTTACCTGTTTGGTTTATTTCAATCCGGGAGCCATTGGTTATTTTGTCAAGCAGTCTTATAAAGTTTGCTTCAAAATCTGTCAGAGAAATATGAAGCGTATTAGACCCTCATGGCAACCTTCAAAAAATCCAACAATATGCACTGGACTGCAATCAAAATCTTATTTAACTCTCGTAACAATTTGCCAAGTGTGTTACTGAACTAGGCAAGCAAGCAAAAGTTATTCCCCTTTCATAACTGAGGGAAGCAGACAAACAGCAAGAATGTACTCTCCCCCCCCCCCCCCGAACTGAAGGTGGCAATCCAGCACATGTTGCCCTATATTACATAAAACAGGGCTTTCTTTTACAGGATTGCATCTTCTTGGCAAGGTGAAAGTATTTATTGTTGTTTTTGATCAACACAATAAGTTATTGGTATCTGAGCATGTCTCTATTGCTGAATGTATCAAATACACTCACACATACTGTATTCCTACAACAACCACTTCCCATTTTTTGTATCTCAAGTGGAAGATACTCTATCACCAAACACTTCATGTTTTAAATGCACATATAAATACAAGACCAGAAAACCACTATGACCAGCAGTGCTTGAAATTATTGCAAAAGGAATACTATCAATAAGCCAGAAGTAGACAATTGATTAAATGGAACCATTGTCTACATTGTGGGCTTGTATTTACAGTATGTGTGCATTTAAAACATGAATTTTCTGGTTACAGAATATATTCCATCTGAGATTTTAAAAAATCAGTACACATCTTCATTCCTAATGCTCATCTTCTCATGAGTTTTCCACACCTACTACATTTTACCCACCTGTTACAACTGTAAAATATCCCAAAGTCCTACCACTGCAATAAAATAGCCTAAAGACCACAGTTCATTTAACTGAGAATCAATCTGAGAAGCACATCAGCTGAAGAAGCAGCCCAGCCACCCAGCCACATATACACAACACCTGAATAGTCTGATAATCTAATGATTAAACATGCTTTTCTACTGATAAAGAACTGGTGTCTTCTAGTTGTGTTGTACTGAAGAACCCATCATCCCCAACTAGCATGGCATGACTGTAATTGCTAGAAGTGAAGAATACTGTGGTTCACTACAGCTGGAGGTTGCCAGGCAGGAGAAGACTAGCATAAAAATATTCAAGGACCATGTTCCATTCAATCTCTGCTGCAATACTAGGCTGCTTGAATAAGAAGCATTCTATGTGTGCGGCTGCTTAGGAAAAAGAGAGAAGCAGGCAATTTAAATGGAAGACATAGAAAAGAGAGGAAATGGTGGCATGCAAATAGATGTGTGGTGTGTGCAAAGAAAGGGGAAGAAATAATTTATTTATTTATTATACTTATATCCTGCCCATCTAGTCATAGACTACTCTGGGCGGCTTACAACAAGTGGAATAAAACAATTTAAAATGTAACAACAATATACAGCAACAGTAAACAATGATTCAAGATGGAAAAGAAAGAGAAAAGATAAATCAAGTAGTGCCTGGAGGGAAGGCCTGCCTAAACAGCCAGGTTTTCAGTTGGCTTTTAAAAGTACCCAGCGAAGGGGCCATGCGGATCTCTGAAGGGAGGTTATTCCAAAGACGAGGAGCCACTGCTGAGAAGGCCCAGTTTCTTGTTTTTTCCTTCCAGGCCTCCCTCGGCGTTAGGCTCCTCAGCCGCACCTCCTGACTAGATCGAGTGATACGGGTAGATTTAGGTGGGAGGAGGCGTTCCGCCTGATATCGAGGCCCTAAACCGTTTAGGGCTTTATATGTAATCATTAAAACTTTGAAATCAATGCGGAAACGAACGGGCAGCCAATGCAAAGTGGCCAGGGTGGGAGAGATATGATGATGTTTTCTCACCCCACTAAGGAGTCTGGCCGCCGCATTCTGCACCATTTGAAGCTTCCGCATCAATCTCAAAGGTAGCCCCACGTAGAGCGCATTACAGTGGTCTAATCTCAAGATTACAAGCGCATGTACCAAAGTGGTGAGCGCCCCAACATCAAGATAGGGACACAGCTGAGCAATCCGCCAAAGATGGAAATAGGCGGAGCAGACCACTGACGCCACCTGAGTTTCCATGGTGAGCGCCGGGTCCAGATGGATCCCCAAGCTGCGAACCTCACTCTTCGCGGTGAGAGTCACTCCCCCAAATCAGAGGGAGTTTCCCAAACCGCTGATGGTGGGGCCACCCACCCTCAGGACCTCCGTCTTGTCTGGGTTCAGCCTCAGCCCATTTTCCTGCATCCATTGCAGTACAGCCTCCAAACAGCGCTGAAGGGACAGAACGGCATCCACTGTAGTTGGAGAAAAGGAGATGTAGAGCTGAGTGTCATCAGCGTACTGATGGCACGATGCCCCACACCCCGATGACCCCACCCAGCGGCCTCATATAGATATTAAACAGCATTGGGGAGATAATCGAGCCCTGCGGAACCCCACAATTGAGGCTCCATGGGGCCGAGACCCTCTCCCCAAGCTGAACTCTCTGAGGACGGTCCTCCAAGAAGGATCGGAGCCAGGCAAACGCCAGGCCGCCAATTCCCAACTCAGAGAGCCTCCTCAGGAGGATACCATGGTCGACAGTATCAAAGGCAGCTGAGATATCGAGGAGGACCAACAGAGATGTTTTACCCGTCAGCCTCCCTCAGTAGGTCCTCAAACAGGGCGACCAATGCCGTTTCTGTACCATGGCGCGGCCTGAAACCCGACTGGAACGGATCCAGGGCATTTGTTTCATCCAAATGAACCTGAAGCTGATCGGCCACCACCCTCTCCACCACTTTGCTAATGAAAGAAACATTGGCGACGGGCCTGTAGTTGCCAATATCGACCGCCACCAAGTTTGATTTCTTCCTAATGGGCCTAATGAGTGTCTCCTTAAGGGCAAGAGGAACCCTGCCCTCCAGGAAAGACCCATTAATTATTGCTGTGGCCCATTCAGTTGTTATAGGCCTGGCTGCTTTGATTAGCCAGGCTGGGCAAGGGTCAAGGGATGAGGTGGTGGCCTAGAGTGCAGAGAAAGAAGCTGAACAGGGGGGAACAAAGTTCTAGGTTGAGTAATATATTGATGGGATCAGTGAGTGGAAGAACATTGTTTCCTTTACTAGCTTAGAGCATAACAAATGGAGCAAAAAAGAAGTCTGTATATCAGCAAAACATGAGACTGAATTTAGGCATCACACTAGGTTTTATAGGAAAGCAAGTGAGGAGGCCAATGTTGGAAGGAACCATGATGGCTTGAAAAGAGATAAGAGCTGGCATGGGATGATGAGAGGAAAAGCGGGGAGGAGGGCAGAAGCAGATGGTGCTGCAAAGAAACCTGTAAGTAAGGAAGCAGAAAATAAGGAGAGGAAGTAAAGGAGAGGAATAAAGAGTAGACTGACAGAGAGGAAGGCTCAAAGCAGAGCTTCAAAAATATACTTTTTTGGAAATCATCACTCAGAATCCCCCAGCCAACATGGCCTATGGATCCTGGAAACTGCAGTCCCAAAAAGTAACTTTTCCAAATCCTGGGGCAAGAGGAATCTGTGGTGAGGAACAGACTGAAGAAAGTGTACACTATGGGCAGGAGGAGAAAAAGGGGGTTAACATGGAATGACAGTTAAGAAGAATGCTGAGAAGAAAACAACATTCAAATGGGAAATAAAAATGATTTTCTACATGGCCAACCTGCCTCGTTCTATTTCTGTGTTTCTAAGCATGATGACACAACCAAGCAGGATTTAGTGAACAGAAATGCCATGGAGCAAGAAAAGGTCATGCACAGTAGGAGCCTCTTTATTTAATTCTATTTATTTTCCTTAAAATGCTAGAATCCCTGCAGGGGCTGTATGTTTTCTCTGCCACTGCCACATTTTCAAGAACTGGATCTAGCAAATGCTTGATGGAATTTATAAAAGGATTTTGAGCACCGTCTCCTCTGCTCACACTTCACTCTAGCCACTGCAGCTGGAGATTTTTTCCAGTGGTTATGAAGGGAAATGTTTGATGCACATAGTGAGCAGAAAGATGGATGATGACTCTCATGTGATGCTACAAAGGTGGACTAAGCATAGTAATAGGAATGGAGTGAGGACTTGGGAGCCTCAAATGTTGCCCTACTAGAGGGGGAAAACTATATTAATTTTTGCTCCAAAAAACACATTAGGCTTATTTTCAGGGGATGTTTTATTTTTTCATGTACAACAATCTACATTTATTCAAATATAGTCATGTCATCTTCTGGTTGCTGCACAATGGTGGAGGGCGGGGTTTCACTTAACTGGGGCTTATTTTTGGGGTAGGGCTTATATTATGATCATCCTGAAAAATCCTACTAGGGCTTATTTTCAGGTTAGGTCTTATTTTTGGGGAAACAGGGTATTTGAAAATAATGCCACAATGAACACAAGACTTTGCTAAATTAATGGGTACAACTTAAAACACAAAAGGCCTTACCAGCAACACTAACACTGATGGATAGAATATTTAGGGTGGACAAGAGCCCTAAAACAGGCCATGAAGGTGAGTGCATGTACTGTAAAGACTCAAAAGGGTGATGCTGATGGGGAAGCCCTTCCTCACCCCACCACTTGGAAGTCAGCAGCCTTTCCCATGTTGAGCCTTCATAGTTGCTCTAAGCACATGAAATGAACTCACAGCATTTCTGGGGTTAACTGTCCTGACAACAGAGGGCTGCTAATCATGGAACTACTATAAGCACCTTCAACTGCTTACAGTGCCTATGCAGACTCTTTGCACCAAACATATTGGTCTTCAAAGTGTCCAGGTTTTGGGGGGGGGGGAGGGATATGGGGGACTTACAGGTGTGCCCCAACCTCCTCACTCCTTTTTAAACCCCACACATTTTCAGGCTGAAAAAAGGCTAATGTCAGAAGTGATCAAACTGTCACCACTCCCAGAAATTGCTGGACTACAATTCCAATCTGCCCTCAAGGACTGAATATATTGGTAATAAGATTATGGAACTACAGTCTGAACGCTAACAGGTTTCCCTAGCCTTACAAAAGGATGTACATCTTCACACAGCACACATAGATAAACTGCTGTATGCCAGCCTCCAGAACTGGCATGCCACATATTCCTAGAAAAAGACGACAATGATCAAGGCTACTGGTCATGAAATGTATCTGCTATTGGCAGGAGGAAGGCCTCTCAGTACCAGCACTTAGGGCACATGCGAGAGGGCTAAATGCTGCTTGGAGACTTCCCAAGAGGTTCCTGCTTGGACACCATATGAAACAGAATGATGAACATTGAGTCTGATCCATAGGGACTCTCCTGCCCCACATATCCCCCTCCTCTGTTGTGACTGTTTGGTACACCAAAACTCAGTTGATTCTGAAGTAGGCTTTCCACTCAGATCACATCTGGGAGTGGCAAAGATTGCTGCACCCACCCATCCTACCTTGTAAGGCTGAGCTACACTATCACAACAGATCTGGGAAGCAGAAACTTACAAATAACAACATTATACCATGTAACATTTGGGAGTGATGAGGAGTACCAAAGTTACTTTAAAGAATAATACAAGGACTCTAACTGCTGAAATCAGTTTAACATAGCCACATCACATTAAAATGCTATTTTTATTCTGGAAGATTTGTATTTTCCATGATCTATTAAAAGCACCACAGAAGTAGCATGTTAGTTACTAAGGAGTATGAGTAACTGTCACTTGTCTGTAACAAGAAACAATATTTTAAAAATGGTTTTGCCATAACATTTCCAAGCTGAGTCTCTGCTGCCACCTGAGGCAATACCCTTAACATCTGCCTCCGTTGCCCACGACAGTTATGGGTGCTGATCCCTCTTCTATAAGCCTGCAAATAGAGTGTGGGGTGGCGGGGGGTGGGGGAAGAGTCATTATATAGTAGCACTTTTCATCCTGTGCTGTTACTGGATCAAGTGGATGTGCCTAACTCTTCTTTTACAGTCTACTTACTGGCTGCAGCATGCATTTACCTCCTTTAATGGCACATCCAAATGCTTTAATATTTTAAGAGCATCCATCTATATTTCAAGCTAAAATACAGGTAGTTACTTTCATTCCCCCTTGTTTACTGAAATATTATTCATGCATTTTGTATTGTTAACGAACTGACCTCATGGTTTCTTAATTACAGGACAGAAAGGATAGTTGTACCTTGCTGTAGCACTTTTATTGTCTCATACGGTTTCAACATTTTTGCCTGTTGCTATTCTATTTGCTTTTGTATGACACTTGCTGCCTATGGCTTCTTTTCAGAGGGGAAAAAAAGATACCCTTGAACCCAGAACCTGCTAGCTACATCTGACTTCAATACTGGCTGTGTTGGCTGGAGATTATGGGGTTTGTTCAGAGGATGTCCAGTTAGGGAAGGCAGCTCTACACTATATCAGTTTTGAGACAAAGGTGACTTAAGGTCGTGTCAGAGCAACAAGTCAACATGTAGCAAGCATGGCTTCTCCCTGTCACAATCTGCACACTCAGAGAAGACCTACCTTCATCTGTCTCTTTGCCATTAATTCCTTACAACTCTTTTTGTGAAAGTAGCTGTGTCATTTCAAGTCTGTCAGAGACATAAGAAAGCTCTGTAGGCAGGGATGGGAAAGGTGTGGTCACTCAGATGCTGTTGGATGTTGGTTCCCCTAATCTTTCACCAGTAATTATGCTGACTAAGATTTGTGGGGAGGCCACAGACTGCCCATCCCTTACAGCAACCCACTGGAACCTTCCAGATCATGACAAAGCATTCTGTGTTGGTGAACCAAACACCCCTTCTCCCAACAAAGTGGCTGCGGAAGCAGGTCATGTGTCTGGACTGAGGGAAGAAACGTGTCAGGCAATCTGAAGGATGCCCAACACAAAGATGCACTCCAGCAAATACTGCAACACAAGGTCTTTCTCCAAAGGGAAAAACAAACAAACCAAATTCAAACCTTGAATAACTCGTTTCTGAAGAAAAGTTTAAAACAAGATCTATATAATCCAAACAGCCAGTTCCTTGACACTAATGTAGTAAGAAACATTTGGGAATAAATATAATACTCTGGAGCTGGAATCCAAGACGCACTTAGCTGAAACTTCTAAGTAACTCCTTCTAAGCCAGGGGTCCCCAACCCCCAGTCTGCAGTCCGGTACCGGGCTGTGGCCTTGGCAGGACCAGGCTGCGGAGACAGATCTCCCACCCCCCTGCACGCAAAGACGCACACATGCCCCCCACGCACGCACCCCCCCACATACATGCACGGACACCCCCACAGATGCACCCCCCACATACACACATGCACACACATGTATGGACGCATGCATGCCCCCCCACATACACACATGGACGCACGCCCCCCCCCACGTATGCTAAAACAGTCCACGGTGCGAAAAAGGTTGGGGACCACTGTTCTAAGCAACACCTGCCTGAAACTCTGGACAGCTGCTTCCACAGTATGCAAGGAATACTCAGCTAGCTAGGCTGGCAGTGTCTAGCTCAGTGGAACACAGGGCTGGGCAAGTGTGGCTATCTACAAGTTTCAAACTGCAAGTCTCATCTAGCCTTAACCGGCTGGGGATGGTGGGAGTTGGGAGTCCAACATCATTTGGAGAGCCAAAACTGCATATTCCTAGTATAAGGCAACTTCTTATGTTCTTTTTTTAAAATTCAGGTTTTCATCTCAATCTTCACTCCTTGCAATGCTTTCTTAAAAGCAGCTGCGTCATTTCAAGTCTGTTGCCACTTTTGCTACTGTTCTCTTCTTATTTCAGTGACTTCGTTTTAGGCAATCTATTCTACCACATCAGGGAAAGGCTGCCTAAAGCTACTGGCTCTGGGGAGATCTCACCCAGGCATGGCCTGCTGCTCCACAGAAGCTATCCAGGGAAGTGCGGACAAAGCCGTTCTTCTTCTTTCAAGGAATTAAGAAGAAAGGCTCGATACTTCCGAAGAGGCAAACGCAGGAAGAGAAATGTGCTGGCTCACAGTCTTCACTGAGAAGTACTGTACTGGACTGGCAGTCTTACGACATTGTTCATTACTGGGGAAAGTTACCTGTTTTGGAGACAACTTCCAGAGTCCCCCAACCAGCATGGCCAGTGATACTGCTGGCTGGAGGATTCCGTGGTTACTCGCCCCCAATAAGTTTTCCAAGCTCTGTTCTTTGCATTAATTGCCAGAAAGGCACTGGAAGAAGCCAAAAACCCCTCTCAAATGAGGCGTCTATGTTGCCTTAGGCGACAACTTCAGCCTCACAAGAACAAAATCAAGCTCTCTATGGGCTTAGCATCTCGGTGCGCGACTGTCCTCTCCGCCGGAGGTCTGCCGGTTTGCTGCTGCTGCTGCTGCTGTTGTTACCACTCCGGGAATTCAACCCACCCGCCAGTTTTTCCATGCAAGCCTCCAACAGCCACTCTCTGCCTGGCCGCCGCCGCCGCCTTCCTCCTCGCCCCCCTCCGTCACCCCTATTCCGACGGAGCGACCCCACCCTCCCCGCCCACGTCCCCAAAGGGCAGGCGAACCTCTCAGGCCGGGGCTGTCATCCTTGGCCCTGATCTTGCGGATTTTCACCGGCCGCCCGCTCAGCGTGGAAAGCACCAGCCTCTGCCGCAAAAAGTTGCACCCGACGTAGCTGAGGGCAGGCGATTGGCTCGCCATGTTGTTGCTGGGCGCCGCCGCCGCCGGCCAACCAGCTGCCGGCGCCCCGGTCGGAAAAGCAGCTCACAGGCTGCACGAGGCGGCAAGCGAGGAAGGAGGAGGCGCGCCGCCACCGCCACACCAGCAGGAGCAGGAGCAGCGCCGCCGTTGCCCCGCAGTGCCCGGCGCCCGTCCACGTGGTTGGGAACAGGAAGAGCGAGCACCGAGACAGCGGCGGGGTCAAAGGGGAACGGGGCGGGGCCTGCGCAGAGTGGGGAGTCGCGGAGCGGGTTTGGCGGCGGGCCGTTGCCCAAGAGGAGCACCGGCGTTAACCGCAGCCGGAGAGCGCTGCGGAAGGGAAGAGCGGGGGGGGGGGGGCGCGTCAAGCGCCAAGAAAGGACCAGCGGCGCCTTTGGGGCTTCAGCTGGTTTGCCCTAAAAGGGGGGCTTTTAACGCGAGGCGAAAGGGGTGTGGGTGTGTGTGTGTGTGAGAGAGAGCGAGAAGCCCTTTGAGAAATGGGTTTGTTCCCTGTTTTGCTTGCATATTTCTGTTCACCTGTTACGCGTTTTTAACTTCGACCAGCTGCGCTCATTATTGTTAGCTTTTTTTTTTTTAAAGAAAGGTTGGGTATCAAACCTGTTTAGTTTTTCGCTATGCTTTCATGCATTTGAGGTTCTAGTCTTCAAAAGCTTATTGGGATATATATAGACAGATGTATTCCTTCTCACATAGTGAGTGGTATGTTTGAAGGAACCAATCTAGCACCACGGATGGAATTCTCATGTTGATACAAATGATTTATGATTTTCAAGGGGAAATTTCCGGCTCGCAGATGGGAATCAAATATACTATGGAGGATGAACTGCCCGTTACAGATACTGTAAGAGTATCAATACAAAAACATTCCACGAGTGTTGAAAGATGTGTGATCGTCACAGCAGCAGCTCCCCCCCCCCCCAGCTTGCATTAGTTTGTTTATCGGGGGTAAAACGTTGGCAGCATTTGTTTTTCTCAGCGTTGTCAGACACAAAAGTTTGCCTGAAAGCTGGAACAACTCGAATGAGGGGTTGTATATAATACTGTACATAGTCATTTTAGGAAGTGTAGAGTACAGCATACAAAATTCAAAGTTTAGTTATCAGGGCATCAAGAGATGCAGTGACAATGAGCCCAAGAATGTTAGTATTGCCTGCCCTTTATTTAATGGATTTCTGATAGTCATGGTGTCTTCAGGTTGACTTCAACTATAATACAAATGCAAAACCTGTACTGGAAGCCTACATGCAATTTCTATAAGCAGTATTTGCATAGGATACTGGCAGCAGGGCAGGGAGAGAGGTGCTCTTCATGTGTGAAAACCCTCTTCATCTTATGAAAGTAGAAAGAGATGTGAGAATTATGTTTTTCTCAGTTTGCTATTAGGTGCTGTTATTGAGGGTGCTGTCTGATACCACATGTGTGGTATCGGACAGCACAGATGGCATTTTCATGTCACTGGAAGCAGTGTCTTTCAGTTTGAATATTCCACTAGGAGTCATCAGTGTTTAACTAATATTCATGGGTCAACTGGTTTTAGCCCTCTTGTAGCCCCCGCCCCTGGCATGTTTTGTTGCAGAATCCACATAGAACTAGACCTACAAGGTAGGCATTCTACAACATTGTCACCTGAAGAACTGTACACAGTGTTCCCAAAGTTTTAGCTGCTTGTTATGGACAGGTTGCTTATTTGTTTCTTTCAGACAAAAAAAAATGACTGAAATGAAAAACTGCCCAAACAAATCTGTTGTATTTTGTCATTGAGGTACTTTTTTGTCCCAGCTAATGAGTATTGGGACAAAAAAATCCATTGCTGTTTTTTTTTAGTGAACCATGATGTTCAGAAGCAGAAATGATAACCTCTGGTTGTGAGCAGGATGATCCAAGGGGGCAGGGCTTGGAATTCTCAGGGGGTTCAGAAAATGCAAAAAGAAATAAAAAGTACAAGGAAAAGCCAAAGCCTAAACTGAATGATACTCACTCTGTTGTTGACCCTTGATGCATTGGAATTGGTCTACAGTTTTAGACTATCAGCTGGCTATTATAAAAGGGGGTCACAAATTGAAAAAGGTTGGGGACCACTGGTATAGAGGATATCAGGTGGGGGAAGGTTGCATTTGCCAATATCTGGATGCCAGGGGGGCATATAATAGGGGGAAAGGATGTTATATCCCTGAGATCTGCTCCAGAAATTCTTCTCTATTTTAATCCAGCATAGATTGCTCCTCTGCATCTTTCAGGTACACTTTGATAGACATTTTCTATATTTTTATGTCTAACTTTTTAACCTCCAAATATTTTCTTTCCTGCTTTTGTGTGCGAGATTCCAGCTGCAAGTAAATAAATAGTTCGAAGTAAAACAAATCAGTCTCATAACCCGAGGTATGTGTTGCATGGTTGGGTCTGATGATTGATGCTTAAAAACATAGGGAAAGGTTTCTGTATCAAATGTTATAAATCCTATATCAGCACTTACATCTGACAGTTATGTTGTCAGTACAAAGAATGAGTGACATCCATTGGTCTGAGATGCTATTAGCAACCAGGTAACAGTTCATGAGCTCAGTTATTGGAGGCTCTTGTTTCACAAGCTCAGGACTACATTTTTGTGAGAGCTTGTGCAAATTTCTATATTTTCAGAACCAGTGTTGAGTTCTAGAACATAGGAAACAATACCAAAAAGCACATGGCAAAGCAGCTTTCCTACACAGCAACCTCGCCTTCTTCTTCCCACATACTTATAGAGTAAGGACTTCTTCATATCACCTCCTCATGATTTACTGACCATCTGTTTTGGGACAGAGATAGTAACATTGGAAGGAAGAATGTCCTTGTAAGATCTCAAGGCCAGAGTCTAGTTGTACAGGAGTGGTATGTTGGTCCCCCTGGACATGTAGGGCCTGGATGATGTCACAGTCAAAAGAAGGTGCATCCTCCTAAAGTTCCCACTCTATGATATCATTTGAGGCCCTTTGTCCATGGATGGGGTGGGCTGGCAATTCTAGCCGGTCTAGGGGCTAGTTTTGACCCTGGCATACCTGCAGTGGGCCACACCACAGCCTCAAAATGTGGCAGTAAATGGGAAAAACCCACACTGGAAGCATTTGGTATGTTCTTGTTTTAAATGGGCTTTCCTTAATTTAATGGCAAATGCTAAAATGTATTTAAAGGAAGTAAAATGCTCACATTGAACAGGGCTGGGGGTATCACAGTTGCCACTAACATTCAGTGGCATAATTTTTAGGAAGAGCTTAGGAGGCCACATAGTTCCCAAATGTACAGAGCAATGATTTCCTACTCAGCAATACTGAAAGGCTATGAGCAAAGAAAACCTAGGGATGGGGACTTGAATCGTGGGACTTGCTTTCAATTTGGACTTAAGTTGCACCAGCGACACGACTCGGGTTTTCAGAACCTACTCACCCCTCCCTTTTTTCTGGAGAAAAAAGCTTGTTTCTAATACGGACTCAGACTTGGGGCTTGGGACTCAGGACTTGGTACCAAAGACTTGCCAACATCCCTAGGAAAACCCACAGCTAGAGAATGGCTGTTTTTCCCTATTGCTGGGCATTAAGTGGGGTCTTGAGAGATGGTTTTAAGCTTAAGTGAAAAGCTGGGGACATAATGAGCATCTCCATCAACACAAAATCCGTCCTTCTTTCCCATTATTTTGCTGAATGCAGAAAGCCTGTCTTGGGGTGGGTGGGGGTGGGTGGGTGGAGTGAGGAGCAGCAGCAGCCCAGACCTCCCCCAGAGGAAATCGTCTTAGCACTACTTTTCTGTCCTTTTAAAGAGGTGTTCCAGTGATGTGCATTGATACATATAGTGGGAGAGCCTGTCATACACTCTGGCATCCTTCCATTAGTGGCACATAATTGCATTTCTTGTCAGTGTTCATTTAAAATTAAAATGTTTTGATCTGTGCTAAAATCCCTTTTTTTTCTTAGAAGACATAACTAATGATTGAAGTAAACATGCAATAGAAAATGCTTTAATCCACATTTTGAAATGGATTTGAAAAACACTGCAGCTTTCTTTGTTGGGTCCCTTCTTTAAGTGTTACATCTCATCCCCATTTATGTGCTTGTTTTTACTGCTCTTTCAATTAATGATAGTCTGGATGCACAGCATGTTAAAAGGACAGATTAAAATAGGGATGGAGAACATGTTCTGCCCAGCTCCGGGTATTCCTTCTTGCTAGCTGTAGTTCCTAAAACTGATAGGCACTGGAGTCCAACAACATAAGAAGGGCCACACATTTCCTCACTCCTGTAATAAAGTGATGGGCCTGAAAAGCATTTGTTGGAGTGGAGAGGCAAGGAAGCAATCAAATCATAATCTTTTAGCAGTCCAGTCTTATGCATGCTTGGGCAGGCCCATCAGCCAATGTCCCTGATTTCAATATGTTTGGGAACACCAAGCTCTGCATAAGGTGGTGTTGTTACTTGCCATCAAGTCACTTCCAATTTAGGGTAACTGTGAATCAGCAGCCTCCAAAATCCCTGCCATTAACAGCTTTGCCCAGGTTTTCCAAACTCAGAATTGTGACTTCCTTCCTGGAGTCAATCCAGCTCATGTTTGCTTGTCTTTTCCTGCTGCCTTTAACTTTTCTCAGTATTACAGTCTTTTCCAGTGTGTGCAAAATACAGTAGCCTCAATTTAGTCATATTTCATCTAGAGAGACAGCATTCAGGCTTGATTTGATCTAGTACTGACTTATGCCTTTCTGGTAGTCTGTAGTATGTGTAAAACTGTTCTCAATCTCACATTTTCAATTCTTTTTTGCTTGTCATAATTTTTTTTCTTTTAAAAGTCTTATCTCAAACTTCAGCAAAATACAGAAAAATTTACACTGAATAAAATTGTCTGGTTAATATGTATATCTGAAAAGTAGGAGCTGGAGCTGACGTTGGAATGGGGCTTTATGGTAGTGTACAACACCTGCTTCAAATGACAAACTCAGATTCTTCCCCAGTTGTAGACATGAGTTCTTACCTCTATGTAAAAACATCTACCATTTGTTTACTGTTGTGCTTCTGATTCACTAAAATTATACAATAATGTAAACATTTTATTGCCACTCAGAGATTCCTGGGAAGGCAAATAAAGCAGCTGGTGCCAAGCTTATTTTGCTATAGTTTGTTGCTGAAATACTGGATTATTTTCAGGTATATGTAATGTTCACCACATTTCAGCTAAAAAGTAGGCAATCAGGTTTGATCTGCAACTATAGCTACTTCAAGAAAAAAAACATAGGTGTAATCATAGATTTGTTCAGATGGGAACAATGTAAAGTAAGCACACCCAATTAATTTAACAGAACAGATTGCAAGTCTGTTGGCACCTTAAGACGCTTGCACATTTATCATGGCATGACTTTTAATGGATTATACTCTACCACATGCGTGATGGTTTATTGGCCATGAGTGGCATGCTGTTCCTTAGTAGTGATTGCTTTCTGTCTATGTTTTGTATGATGTCCAAACATGGTGGGAGCTAGCACTCTGGCTTGACTCCCCTCTAACAAGCCAGAAGATGGTTCTCTGGCTTGCTGGTGAGAGACAAGCCAGAGTGCTGGCTATTGAATTTTCATGCCATGCTAGACAGACCATGGATAGAAGGTCAGTGGTTTATTTAGCTGTTCATGGTGCAAGGAGGAGTGCTTAGCTAGTACTGTACTATGGTTTTTCCACAAGTCAGCATTTTGGCTTGTCTTTGTGGCCAAACATGCCCATGCTTTGCTCTGGATGTTTTAATTCAGACTCTACATATTTCTAGAAAGGTTTTCCCGGGACTGATAAATTTATAACTGACTAATAATTAATCAATCTGTGCTGTATAGATTATAGTAAAGGCTTTGACAGTGTTAAGTCATGGAAAACTAAGAATTGTTCCAAAAGAAATGGGTGTGCCAGAACATATGATTGCCCTGATTCACTACCTATACTCTGTATAGGAGACGACTGGAAATCAGACTAGTGGAAATCAGTGGAAGAAACATCAACAACACCCTTGAGACCATATTAAGGAAAACATCCATCCCCTGATTAGTGGGGATGGATGTAAAAGTGGTAAAATAATTAAAGTGGACAGGAACAAAATGACTTGAATTATTGCTGATGAAAGTAAAGGGAAGAAGTATAAAAGCAGGGTTACAATTGAATCTTAAAACCAGAGTAATGACTGCAGAGAAATGGCATGACTTTTATGTTGACAATGAAGAAATCAAAATTGTTAAAGATTTTCTCCATTGGTTAAGTTGTCAGTGAAGCTAGAGACTGCAACCAGGAAGTCAGAAGACTGAGACTCCAAAGGGCAGCTATGATGGAAACGGAAAAGATTCATAAGTGTAAGGACATGTTACTGGAGGCCTAAATCATCCATTCTGTGGTATTCCTGATTAGTGGGGATGGATGTAAAAGTGGTAAAATAATTAAAGTGGACAGGAACAAAATACATTCTTTCCAAATATGGTGTTGCGAGAGGATACTATGGGCCATCAGAAGGACAAGTAAGTGGGTTCCATATCAAATCAGTCCAGAACTTTCACAGGAAGCAAAAATGACTAAACTGAGGCAATTATACTTTGGGTATATCAGGAGAAGACAGGACCCACTGGAAAAGAAAATAATGCTAGGAAAAGTTGGAAGCAGTAGGAAGGGAGGGAGACGTAATGTGAGATGGATTGACTCAGTGAAAGAACCATGGCCCTTGGTTTGTAAGACCTGCAGAGGCTGTTAAAAGATTTTTTGTAGGACAGTAATTCATAGGGTTGTCATGTTGGAAGCTACCTGATGACACATAAAAATAATTGATTATCTCTCTGAACTGTTTGATTCTTTATGACTGTACCATGAAGTCTTACCTGCAGAATTACACTTGGTAAGTAAAACTGCACTGGTATAAGTGGTTTAATTGATTGCAGCCTTCAGATGTGAGCCATTGAAATCAATGACAAAACTGCTGTGGATTTTCACCCGTCTGAACTGCATTACAAGAGGGTGATTTGCCAACTTACATCATTTATGCATCCTATTTTGTCAAGACACCTCTGAAGTATTTCAGCACTTCATTTCAATATCTGTTTTAATGCTTTAGTGTCAATGACAAAGAGTTACAATTAAAACACTTGGAATATTCTCCGTAACATCAATGACTGCTTTTGAGCACCAGCTTGATGGCTTGCCTCTTTTTTGCTCTACAGATCTTTTAGTTCCCCCCCCCATCCTTCTTAACAACGAGTGTGCCAAGTTGCAACCTTACATGGGTATGGTATTTTAGCAACACATCATACACACTTGGAGAGGCATGTGTGCATATGTTAAATAAAAATAACTTATCAGCTGGTAGATCTGCCAAGCAGCAGTCCAGGGCCACATGTTTCACATAGTAGAAGGAAACCAGCAGGATGAGGCTCAGAAACGGCTGTGAACAGACCATTTGACTCATATTAGTTAGTGGTTACCAAGAATGATCTGATCAGCATAATCAAATCTCAGGGCCTAACTAAAGCACAGGAAGGGTAATCAAATCTCATGCTTCATTGACATACTGTTAGAAGAATCTCTCTCTCCAAACGAGATTTTCCTGCTCTTCTTTATGTCTTATCTGATTATGAGTATGCATTTAGATTCAGTGTTAAGGATTGGTTCAACATTCCTTGTCTTCACTCCTTGCAATTCTTTTTTAAAAGCAGCTGTGTCATTTCAAGTCTGTTGCCATCAGACATCTGCTACTGTTCTCTTCTTATTTCAGTGACTTCATTTTAGGCAATCTATTCTACCACATCAGGGAAAGGCTGCCTAAAGCTACTGGCTCTGGGGAGATCTCACCCAGGTATGGCCTGCTGCTCCACAGAAGCTATCCAGGGAAGTGTGGACAAAGCCGTTCTTCTTCTTCTTTCAAGGAAATTAAGAAGAAAGGCTTGATACTTCCAAAGAGGCAAACACAGGAAGAGAAATGTGCTGGCTCACAGGCTTCACTGAGAAGTACTGGACTGGCAGTCTTACGACATTGTTCATTACTGGGGAAAGTTACCTGTTTTGGAGACAACTTCCAGAGTCCACCAACCAGCATGGCCAGTGATACTGCTGGCTGGAGGATTCTGCAGTACAGCCCCTTGCCCCAATTTATACAAGTTATTTGCATAAATTAAAAGGAAGTTACTATAAGGAAGTGGGACGTGGTGGCACTGCGGGTTAAACCGCAGAAGCCTCTGTGCTGCAAGGTCAGAAGACCAGCAGTCGTAAGCTCGAATCTACGCGACGGAGTGAGCTCCCGTCGCTTGTCCCAGCTCCTGCCAACCTAGCAGTTCGAAAGCATGTAAAAATGCGAGTAGATAAATAGGTACCACCTCGGTGGGAAGGTAACGGCGTTCCGTGTCTAGTCGCTCTGGCCGCGTGACCACAGAAACTGTCTTTGGACAAACGCTGGCTCTATGGATTGGAGACGGGGATGAGCACCGCGCCCTAGAGTCGGACACGACTGGACTAAATGTCAAGGGGAACCTTTACTAGGAGGAAGCCAAACCCCCTTGCTCAGGAAAATGAGATTTTCCTGCTCTTTATGTCTTGCCTCATTACGAATTTAGATTTAGTGTCAAGGATGGATTGAGCTTTTAGTATTCCACTTTTTCACTCATTCTTACAGCATTGCCTGTTACACTCTATGTTTTTGATGGGTGTTCCAGCCTCCCCCAGTTCACTTCCATTTGTGGTAGGGCTCCTGTGTCTTTGGCAGGTTATTTGACAAGCAGAATTTTAGTGGGCAGATCTTTTGGGGCATGGCAGTGCAGTACTGAGAAATATTCCATGCACTAGGCTTTTGCATGCAATACACTGAGAAAGATAGATTCACTCGGCCCAGCTTTTTGCAAAAGGATGAGGTTCTGTTTGCTGGGAAAGAAGAGACTATTGATTCTCCTACATCAGCAGAACACCGAGGATCACTTACACATCATAGTTTTTAGGTAACATTTATATTTACTCTAAAAAATCTTACATGGATGTGTAAAATTGAAGTTCACATACAAGAAAAATACATGCTTCCAGATGTGTGAGTTGTACAGCTGCAATCATTAGGACATGTGGAGAGCTTATGGCCTTCCAGATGTTGTTGGACTCTAGTTCCCATCATGCCTGGACATCATGGCCAGTGGCTACAGATGGCAGGCCAAAAATATCTGGAACGCCTAATCCAGGGCAAGGTGCAAAGATAAATGTACATTTTGTCCCGTAATGTACCACCATCAGCAATTTTTCCAGCAGAGCAGCTGCAAAGAGCATTCTCCAGCTCATATCCTGGTCTGCATATAAGGGTTCGAGCATCTCTGTTTTTGAATGTTATGTGCCATCAAATCACCTCCAACTTGTATGGTGACCTTATGAATGAGCAATCTCCAAAATGTTCTGTCCTCAACAGCCCTGCTCAGATCTTGTAAACTCAAGCCTATGGCTTCCTTCAGACAGACAGTCCATCTCATATTTAGTTTTCCTCTTTTTCCGATGCCTTCAACCTTTCTCAGCTTTATCATCTTTTCCAGAGAATCCTGCCTTCACATACTGTGCTCAAGGCAGGACAGCCTCAGTTTCATCATTTTTACCTCCAGAGGTAGTTCAAGCTTGATTTGCTCTAGGATCCACTTGTTCATTTTTCTGGCAGTCCCGGGTATCTGCAAAGCTCTCCAGCAGCACCATGTTTCAAACAAATCAGTTTTCCCCTGTCAGCCTTCTTCACTGTTTAGCTTTCACACCTGCACATGATCAGGAATACAAGAATGTGGGTGAGCTTGGTCTTGATTTCCAATGACACATCCTTACACTTGATGATATTTTCTAGCTCCTTCACTGCTACCCATCTGAGTCTCAGTCTTCTGATTTCTTGGCTGCAGTCCTCATTTGGATTGATGATTGAACAAAATCTTTCACTATTTCAGTTTCTTCATTGTCAACATTAAAGTTATGTAGTTCTTCTGTAGTCATGTTTTTCATCTTCTTAATTTTCAACTGCAGTCCTGCTTTGGCACTTTTTTCACTAAAATTCATTTTAAGTCATTGCTGCTTTCTGCCAGTAAGATGATGTCATCTGCCTATCTTAAATTATTGATGTTTCTTCCACCAACGTTCACTCCTTCTAAATTGAGTATGGTTTTCTGTATGATATATTCTGTCTACAGATTGAACAAATAAGGGGATAAAATGCACCCTCGTCTGACACCTTTGCATATAGGACACCATTCCATCTCCATATTCTGTGTTAACAGTAGTTTCTTGTTCACAATATAGGTTACACATCAGGACAATCAAGTGCTGAGACACACCCATTTATTTCAGAACAATCCATAGTTTCTCATGGTCCACAGCGTTAAAGGCTTTGTGGTAATCTATAAAGCATAGACTGATCTATCCCCATCTGGTGATTTATTTCTTCCCAGTGCTTTCACAACAGCTTTCACTTCACTTTCTTGTATTGCAGGTTCTTCATCATAAAATGATTCTTCAAAGGAGTCTTCATCCTTTTGTCTCTTCTGTATACATCTTCAATATACTGTTTTCACCTTCTCTTCATTTTTTCCTGGTCAGATAGTGTACGGTACTTCCCTTTTCATCATTCAGCATTCCTAATCTGGCCTTAAATTTGCGTTTTATTTCTGGATCTTCTGTAAGAGATGTCTCCCCCCTCCCCTTTTACTGTTTTCCTCTATTTGTTTGCACTACTTATTTTAATAGTTCTCTTTGTCTCTATGTGACATTTGCTGAAAAACTGCATTCAGGGTTCTGACCCTTTTTTTGTCATCTTTTACCTTTGCTTCTCACTGTCCTTTAGAATTTTAAGTGTTTCTTCTGTTTTTCATGTCAATTTTTATTTTCTTTTTACTACAGTAATTGTTTTCTGCATTATTTCCTTATAGTAACTCTGGTTTCAGTCCACAGTTCTTCTGTTTCATGGTCAATTGAGTTTAGTAATGCAAATCTGTTGTTTATATGGACTTTAAATCCCTCAGACATGTTGTTAAATTATATTTTGGCACTAGGATTCTTTTAGTGTTCTTCAGATTTACTCTAATGTTTGATATTAACAGTTCATGTTCAGTGCTACAATATGCTCCTAATCTTGTTTTGGCAGAGGGAATACAGCTTCTCCATCTACTGCATCCAATTACATAACCTATTTGATTTCTGAATTGACCGCCTAGTGATGTTGACAAATACAGTCATCTGTTCAATTGCTTGAAGCATGTATTTGCAATAAACAGATCGTTGGCTTCACAAGACTGTACAAGTTGTTCTCCTGCTTCATCTCTGATACCAGGGCCAAAATATCTACATTTGGTTTTGCCTTGTGTTCTACTTTTGCATTCCAGTCACCTATGATTATAAGTGTGTCTTGTTTTGGTATGTGTTCAGTTTCCTCCTGGATGCTTGCATAAAATCTTTCATGTTCATCTTCTTCAGCATTGGTAGTTGGAGCATAGTCTTGATTGATGTTTATGTTGATAAGCTTCCCCAAAAGTCTGATTGATATTATTTGATCAGATCTCGCATTATAGCTCTTAAATGGCTGTGCTATATCTTGCCTGTTTTAGGTCTACTGTATTTCTTCTGATGTTGTCATTTCCAGAGTAGAATACTTTGTAGCTGTCCGGCTGAAAATATCCTGTTCCAGTCCACTTTAGTTAAATGACACCAAGCACTACAGCATTTATACATTCCACTTCTTGCTTTATGTTTTCCAGTTTACCTTGATTTATACTTCTCACATTCCACGTTCCAGTTGTATGTGTTCTGTAGCATTGGACTTTTCTTTCACTTGTGTACACATCAGCCACTAGATGTCATTTGGGCTCTAATCTAGTTGCATTATTAGTGATAACGCTATTTGTACTTGTCCTTTGCTCTTCCCCAGTAGTTGATTCAGTGCTTTCTGACCTGGGAGTCTCATCTTCCAGTACTATCTCTTGTTTCATTTTGGACTGTCTTATCATAGGGTTTTAATGAAAAGAAAAGTTCAGTAGTGGTGTACCATTGCCACCTTCTGTGATGTACTAACAAAAGTTAGCTTAAATGTTTACCGCTATTGCCTCCTCCACCAATGTCACCTTCAGCTACCACTACTGCCCAATAGCTGCTGCCCCATCACCATTAGAACTATACATTTTCTTCTACTGATAAAGCTTTTATTCTTGAAGAGGATGGATGCATCTTAGCCTGGTGTCTCAACTGTGATCATTCCACCTTGCGTGACCCTGCTAGGAGTCCAGGCTCGAAACAGAGTCTGGCCTTCTGACAACACTGCTCTCAGCTTCACTGACATACTCAGACCTGTTTAACACATTAAGTTTGCATCCAAAAAGGGGCTATTTTTAATACTCTAGAATAATTGTGGAAATACCAATATAATGCTTGTGTATTTGGGGGAAAATGAACTCATATTTAAAATACCAAATAATGGCTGAAATTGTGTAGCTTAAGTGTAGTAAGTCACAACTAGAGTAGTAAGTTGCAGCTGGTGTAGCCCCATTGAATCAGTGGGGATTTGATCAGTCAGCTTCTCCCCAAATTTCATTGATTCTGCAGGTCTGCTTTAGTTGTAACTTACTACACAAAGCAGCAGGATTTCAGCTGCTGGGTCATTAGTAATTTCTGAGCTTCCTCTCCTATTGCAGACATTTCATCAACATTTTTTCATCAATAGTTTGTACCTTTCATTAGTACCTAATAAAAATTGTAAACTTGCTTTTTCTTTATTACTGTTCAGTACAAACTGAACTTGTAAACTATCAACACTCGACAATTGAAAAACAACATAGCATTCATATCAGAATGTGACATAGCTCAGTGTGAGGGGTTGTGGGAACATTTAGAAGGGTTTAAAATAACTTATTAGCTGGAATAAAGAACGATTGACCTGTCAGTTGTGATGGATTAAAGAAACACTTGAAGTTACGTAACTTGCTAGGTTTATTAAACCTCTGGTCAGAGGCACCATCAAAAATAGAAACCTGAAATGAATGCTGCCAGTTTTCCAGCCTAATCAGTAGCTCTGGCTGCAGTAGAAGTTACACACTGTTCCACTGCTTCAAGGTAACCTGGGATACAAGGCAGTAGAGAGTACCTCCCACCAACCATTGACTAATTTGAACTGGACTCCTTTGGATTAATTGGTTTGTTGATTCAGTCCAAAGAGGCAGTCACATCAGGCTTCTTACCTCCAAAGACTGCAGTTTACCAAAGCCTACCGTAAGTAAAATTTCAAATGGTACCATAGTGCTTTCCCCATAAACTGGGAGGTCAAAAACTCCCACAACACAACAGCAGTAACCAAATAAAAAAGAAAACAAAAGAAAATCTAACAACTGAAATCCTGTTGCTTAGCGTCACAACTAGATTAGGCCCACTGAATCAGTGGAACATATTTATTTGTTATCTTTATATAAGGGTTTATAGAATTATTATCCACAATAATTCAGTGATTTCAGCCAACATATCTTCAGGAAGATTAGGCTTCAGTACCAAGTGCTGGTATATTACTGTTTTGTAATTCTTGTCTCACAGGCCCCAAATTCTAATTCTACTTCCCCAGAACCCACGTACTGGGTATTTGGGGAGAGATCATAACTCAGCTCGGTGGTAAAGGAGATCCTCTGTTTAAGCCTCTGGCATCTCTGCCTAACGTGACCAGGTTGCAGGTGGTTGGAAATATCTCTGCCTGAAACCTGATGAAAGTGGTCAGAGCAGACAATACTGGGTTATATCTGACCTACTGTAAGTCAACTTTCTACATTTCCATGGAACAATTCCCTCATTGCATTCTTCCCTCAAGTAGTTGTGTGTTTGTGCATAAATACATTACACACACACACACACACACACACACACACACACACACACATGTATATATGTATATATATGTGTGTGTATAAAAATAAAATATATGACTTACAGTGACCCTAATAGGGCTTTCAAGGTGAGATATTTAAGGAGAAGTTTTTACCAATCCCCCCCCCCCCCACCATGGGTTTCCATGGTGGAGTGGACTTTGCTTGATATGAGTATCAGCAATTTTGTTGTTGTTGTTGTTTAGTCCTTAAGTCGTGTCCAACTCTTCGTGACCCCATGGACCAGAGCACGCCAGGCCCTCCTGTCTTCCACTGCCTCCCGGAGTTGGGTCAAATTCATCTTGGTAGCTTCTATGACACTGTCCAACCATCTCGTCCTCTGTCGTCCCCTTCTCCTCTTGCCTTCACACTTTCCCAACATCAGGGTCTTTTCCAGGGAGTCTTCTCTTCTCATGAGATGGCCAAAGCATTGGTGCCTCAGCTTCAGGATCTGTCCTTCCAGTGAGCACTCAGGGTTGATTTCCTTTAGAATGGATAGGTTTGTTCTCTTTGCAGTCCAGGGGACTCTCAAGAGTCTCCTCCAGCACCACAATTCAAAAGCATCAATTCTTCGGCGGTCAGCCCTCTTTATGGTCCAGCTCTCACTTCCATACATCGCTACTGGAAAAACCAGAGCTTTGACTATGCGGACCCTTGTCGGCAAGGTGATGTCTCTGCTTTTCAAGATGCTGTCTAGGTTTGTCATTGCTTTCCTCCCAAGAAGCAGGTGTCTTTTGGTTTTGTGGCTGCTGTCACCATCTGCAGTGATCATGGAGCCCAAGAAAGTAAAATCTGTCACTGCCTCCATATCTTCCCCTTCTATTTGCCAGGAGGTGATGGGACCAGTGGCCATGATCTTCGTTTTTTTGATGTTGAGCTTCAGACCATTTTTGGCGCTCTCCTCTTTCACCCTCATTAAGAGGTTCTTTAATTCCTCCTCACTTTCTGCCATCAGAGTGGTATCATCTGCATATCTGAGGTTCAGCAATCTGCATATCTGAGTATGCAGCAATCTGCATATCTGAGTATCAGCAATAACCCTAGCTAAATCCATAGTACCTGGTAAGAATATTTGATGTGAGACTGCCATGCTTATATTGTGCATAACGCTAATGCAGCATTTATGGTTATTACATTAGAGAAACTACTCTAGAAATCCATCATTTGGCAAACAACGTGGTGGCGCTGCGGGTTAAACCGCAGAAGCCTCTGTGCTGCAAGGTCAGAAGACCAGCCGTCGTAAGATCGAATCCACGCGACGGAGTGAGCTCCCGTCGCTTGTCCCAGCTCTTGCCAACCTAGCAGTTCGAAAGCATGTAAATGCGAGTAGATAAATAGGTACCACCACAGTGGGAAGGTAACGGCGTTCCGTGTCTAGTCGCGCTGGCCACGTGACCACGGAAACTGTCTTCGGACAAATGCTGGCTCTATGGCTTGGAAACGGGGATGAGCACCGCGCCCTAGAGTCGGACACAACTGGACTAAATGTCAAGGGGAACCTTTACCTTTACCTATTGCTTCAAGAAATACATTCAGAGGGTAGTGCGTGAGGGGGAAAAATACCTACATTTGTTAACAGAAGCAGCTTGCATGCGTGGGAATCTGCTGGTAGTCATGCGGATGAGATTCCATTTGTGATTATCTCTTTCTAAGAGGGAAAAACAATAAAAGTTGTGTGACTCACATGAAGACTAAGGAACAGAATTTGTATATCATTCAGTGGTTAATTGGGAAGGACAAAAGGGGCCAGAGGCCCAAGCCCACCTGGCACTCTCTCTGTTGCCCTCTCTTCCTCCAGTTTACTTGTTACATATATTGGGGTTTGTTTGTTTGTTTGTTTGTTTTACTTCCAACACCCCTCATACCCTGGTAGATAGCCTTTTGGATTCTCCTTCTGCTTTTCATATTATTACATATTATCTTTGTAAATCCAGTTTCCAGATGTGTTGCCAGATGAAGAAAGTGACCTACGAGCTACTTAATACATAAAAACCCGAGAGAAAAGGAAATTCCCTCACTCTTTCCTGGTATGGGTGTTGCTGGAGAATTGGTGGGGTGGGTGGGGAGAGATCAGTGCTCTGCCCTTGAACAGAAAACTATCAACTGGAACAACAGGAGGGAATCAGGGAAAATATATCCCTCCAAGCCATCGTTATGTCCCTCTTTGCAACTTGTTCAGCATACTAGGAACTGCCACTCCACCCACCAAACCTGGGTCTATGATGTGCAACCCCCAAATGCCTTTATATGTGCACATATTTTGATATATTTGTATACTGTATTCTTATATTTATTATATGTTACAACATATTGTAATATAATATATTTGCAATATACTCTCTCTCTGTGTGTGTTGTGTGTGTGTATCTAGCAATCCTGCAAAACCTTACTTGGCCCTCCCAAACATTTTTGCAATTCAGACCTCCAAGTCCCTCCTGCACCATGTACAGGTACCTATGACACAGCTATGTCTGTTTCTTGAGAGAACTGATCTGGCCACTGCGATACATGCCCTAGTTACTTCCCAACTGGATTACTGTAATGCACTCTATGTGGGGCTGCAACTTCAATGGGTCCAAAACGCAGCAGCCAGATTGCTGACTGAGGCTGCTTACAGGGATCACATAACCCCCCTGTTACAGCAGCTGCACTGGCTGACTATTAATTACCGGGCACAATTTAAAGTGCTGGTTTTAACCTATAAAGCCCTAAACGGTCTGGCTCCAAGCTATCTCAAAGACTGTATCTCCCATTATGAGCCAGCTTGGGTGTTAAGATCATCAGGAGAGGCCTTTCTCTTGGTCCCACCACCTTCACAGGTGCGTCTGATGGGGACACGGGAGAGAGCCTTCTCTGTTGCTACTTTCAGACTTTGGAACTCCCTCCCACAGGAGGCCAGGCTGGCCCCATCTTTGCTGTCCTTCCACAAGCAGGCAAACACCTTTCTCTTCAGGCAAGCCTTCCCTCAGTAAACCAGCTACCTGTCAGAGTGACTTTTTTTGTATACTTATTGATCTCTGTCTTAATATTGCCTGTTAATGTAAGTTGCCTCCTTATTCATTGTTCGTAGTTTTAAATATTGTCTTTTAATGATATTAAACCACTGTTGGATACTCATTGTTTTCAACTGTAAATATTGTCTTTCATTGTTTGTAAGCCGCCTTGGGTCCTTTTCAAGGAGAATGGTGGGGTAAAAATATTTTAAATAAAATAATAAATAAATGTATTGTTTGCAAACAACTTTGTAGTGCCTTATCTGTAGATGAGAAGAGAAACTAGAGGGTGCTCAGTCAACATGCCAATAAGTATAAAGGAATTGTCTGATGGCAACAACAGCTTAAAAATGGTTTAGACAAACTTATGGAGAAGAAATCTACCAGTGATTATTAGCCATTTATATCAAATAGGTCACTAAGGTGAGATTTATTTATTTTTTAAGGTGGGAAGGATGGATTTCAGGGGCAAAATAAGTGGCAGGGCAGAAGGTGTAAGTTGTGGGGGAAAATAATGGAACTGAGGCTGTCATGGTTTGGACACCTCATAAGAACACAATTCTTGGTGGAAAAGACAGTAATACTAGGAAAAGCCCAAGAGGAAGACCAAATGTGAGATGCACTGACTCCATAAAGGAAGCCACAGTTTGAGTTTGGAGGAGCTGAACAGGGTTGTTGAGGACAGGGGCATGTTGGAGCTCACTCGTTTCGAAAGTGGCCCTACTTTGGAGGCGACTCGAGCGCACCTTGGCAGCAGCGGCGGCGGCGATGGTGGTGTCGGTCCCTATTCGGATCGGGACGTTGACTCAGAAGGAACAAAACGGCAAGGAGCAGCGAACCAGGAGGAGCAACGTGGAAGGAGAACGAAAGCCTCCACTGGGGAAACGGTGGCCGCAAGATCCCGCTCTTCAGCAAGGCCTGCTTTCGGGCTTGGCAGGCGAAAGGAGGCCGGGTCGGACTCAAAGCCGGGGGAGGAGCGGATCCGGAGCTGACCCGGCCGCGTCCAGGCGTGCCTCCCGTTTCCTCCCCCCCCCCCCGCGTCACAGCTCCCGCTGGCACCAGCCGCCGTGATCCGGGGGTGGGGAGGCGGGCCCGCAACACCCGCCGCGCGGTGGCGGTCCCAAAGGACGACGCGCCGGGATCGCTGCTGCCGCCGCCGCCCTCCCCCGCCCGCCGGCCCGTGGGAGGTGCCCGGAGGGGCTGCCTTGGCTCCGCCCGGCCCGCCTGCCCGCGTCTCCAGAACGGTTCCCGACATGGGGCTGCCGGGGTTGCTGCTGAGGGCGGTGATCACGGGGCCCCCGGGGTCTGGAAAAGGCACCATCTCCGCCCGCATCGTCAAGCGCTTCGCCCTCAAACACCTCTCGAGCGGGGATCTCCTGCGGGAGAACATGAACCGGAAAACCGGTAAGGGGAGCGAGGGACGTCGCCGGGATGGTGGTCTCGCCGCAGGAAGAGGCGAGCGCCGGGCTCCGGGGGCGTTAGCAGTCCCTTGGAAGGAGGAGCTGCGCCCGGGGACGTGGCCCCTTTCCCCCATCTTACACAAGAGGAAACAAAAGCAAAAGCCAGCAAAAAAATAAATAAATAAATAAAAAAATAAAGGGGGGGGGAGACGAAAACGTCGTGGCACCTTAAAGACTAACTGCAATATTTTGAGGTGAGCTTTGGTGGATCAAGCCCGCCTCCTGGTCTAAGGAACTGGATTTGGTGCCGCAACATTTTTGCCTTCTTCATGTTTCGCTTTTGCTTTGTTTTGCTTCTTGTCTGATAGCCTTGCTCTGGCTACCAGGGCTACCGCTTGGGAAACGACCCCTTTCCCACCACCACCCCTCTCCGAGGCACAGGAGCCCTGCCCTCCTCTTGGTGTGCCCCCCCCTCGGTGGGCTGGGGGGGGGGGTGGTGTCCGCCGGGAGCGTGGAACATGGACCGATGTGCGCTCAGCGGAACCTCCGGTTTCAGAGGCGGTGAACCTCTGTCGTTCCCTGCCAGGGGCTGCCAGGGAGGGACGCTGGAAAGCTACAGTAACAGGATCGCTGGCTGTCGCTTCGAAGAGTTTCACTGCCTTCAAGGGATGCGGAATAATCAGGTTTCTTTTCCAGGGGAGAGAATAGGATGGAAGCATCTCCATAGGTAGCAAGCAATTGCAGCTCAGCAAGAGTTGGGGTCTTCTGTGTGCACCCACCCCCCTGACTTCCAGGTCCTTCTGCCTCTGTGGTCCACTGAAGCACCCAAATTGCTGCTGCTCCTTAAAGAAACTAGCGACCAGCCTGGTGGCACAAGCAAATGGATGTCCGTGGCACTTCCTCGCCTGTGCCAGGCGGTTGTTCGCTACCCGACTAAAGAAGTGAAAGATAAAATTGTACTGGGGACTGGAGTGTACATGTAGTATAATTTTAAGAATGGCAATATCTCAGACTTGTTTTGTCAGAATGGTTTAAGAGGCATCAGTTTGCATTGGAAATGCCATTAAACTGAAAGAATCGTATTGTTGAAAGGACAAAGGCCTCTGCCACTGAGCACTTTAAATGGCAAATAAAACACGCCTGTTCTGCACAGCTTTCTGAGATCTGAGAGCTGCTTATATTCTCTCTCTCTCTCTCCCCCCCCCCCCCCCATTTTTGTAAGTTGGAAATGTGATGTTGCTACCAAGCTGTTGCTGGCAGTTTGTTATAAACTGCCCCGTGGGCTGTGTGGTAGGAAAAGAGGGAGATAGCTTTCTAAGTTAGTAAAATCTGTCTCTGCTTCTGGTATCAGGCAACCAGATGCTTCTCTAGTCTAGAAGGCCACCACAGAAGCCTTCTTCAGGGCAAACAAAAGACTGTGGCTTCTTCTGTACTTAGCTTTCTTGACTAATAAGCAGTGCTATTAGCATCCTCTCACCCTCTGTTCCCACGTGGCACCTTGAACCCATGGCTCTACTAAATTCTGTTCTATTTATCTGACGTATTTTTACCTTCATCTTTCTCCCTAAAAAGGACCCAAGGCCGTTTACATTATTAAAAGACAATATTAAAAGCTAAAAACAATAGTAACAGGAGTAAGGCACAACAATCCATTTAAAGGAAAGCTTGCCAGAAGAGAGAGGTCTTTGCCTGCTTTCAGAAGGACAGCAGAAATGGGGCCAGCCTGGCCTCCTCTGGGAGGGAGTTCCAGAGTCTGGGAGCAACAACAGAGAAGGCGCTGTCCTGTGTCCCCACCAAAGACACCTGTGAAGGTTCCGAGATCGAGAGAAAGGCTTCTTAACACTCAAGCAGGCTCATAAAGGGGGAAGTAGTCTTTGAGACAGCTTGGGCCCTAGCTATTTAGGTTAGAACCCATACTTAATTGTGCCCAGAAATGGATCAGCAGCTAGTTACAGTTAGCTGTAATCCCTGTAGGCCTGGTCAGCAATCTGGCTGCCGCATTTTGGACCCGCTGAAGTTTCTGAACCCTTTCCTGAGGCAGCCCCACATAGAACACGTTACAGTAATTTAGCCAGGCTATAACTAAGGCAGGTGTCACAGTGGCCAGATCAGACTTCACCAGGGAGAGGCACAGCAGGGAAGGTGTGGCCCTGTTGCCTCTCCCATGAGTTCTCACCATTGCCTATAATGCTGTTATTTTGAAGACCATACTTTGTCCACTGCTGTTCTATGGAAGAGCACTGTACTTAACCACAAAGCTACATTTTCCCAAGTTTTGCTCCTGGGTGGAATGGAAAGCACTGTGATCCTTCACAGTCTGTATTAGAAACACTGATCCATGGATTCAGTGCATGACTAGGAAGCCCTTCATTGGTTTGTTCTGTTCTGAATGTTTAATGCAAATGTATTTTTATGTTTTGATGGTACTGTTTATTTGCATTTTATTATGTCTATTTTCTGTTCTGTTAAATTGTATTTTAATCATGTTGTTTATATGTGTTGTAAACTGCCCAGAGTGGCCTTTGGCAAGATGGGCAAGACAGACAGACAGACAGACAGACAGACAGACAGACAGACAGACAGCTTGCACGCCTTTGCTGGAAGCATAACTTTCACAGTTCTCCATAGCCTGGAAAACACCTGAGAAGATGTTTGGGCTATACTGCATCTTATTTTCCTTTCCCATAGCAAAGGTAAAGCAGAAATCTTAAACATTTGAATGTTGGAATATGCAGATATACACGAGAACGCTTCCAAAATTTATGTATTTGTGTGCACATGCACATAAATCATAGGTCCCCCCCCCAAACCCTGGGTAACTGTAGCTCTCCAGATGTTGGGTTTTTTTTTTTTGCCTACATGTCCCATCAACTCCTGCCACCACATTACCTGCCCGTCTGCCTTGCATATGATTTTGCGCACGTGATCTAGCAATTGCGATCAACGTGCTGTAAAATCTACCACTGTGGAATGTGTGTAAAGGCATACAGTGTATTTTCCCCACCCCAGCTGCTCACCATTTCATGTGGAGCCAAAATCAGAAGCACCTAGCCAGTTTAAATACACCTTTCAACGGCCACAAGTCGACACTAGTTAAACATTCACTCCTCTGAGAAGGCCAACATTTATGACTCACTGATCCCCTTTGTTGCTCCTTAGTGTACTGTACGTTGGAATCTACAGATCCTATTAAGCTATTATGATGAACTCCTACACTTCAGAATATATCACTACCAGCCCTGGTGCTCAAGCAACTATCCTAAGACTTTAGTTAGGCAGAAAAAGTGGTACCATTAAGATGTTTCATGCAGGCATATTTGGAAGCCAAGTCCTACTGAGTTTACTATGACAATTCAAAGTAAGGCTTTAAGGATGGGTGTTGAAGTCCATCCCACAGCTAAATATGAGAAAAATCAGTTCGGCTACTGAGCAAAAGAGAAATTGGCTGCTTTATTAGGTCTTACATCTGTTTGTGCTGTACTCTAAGCACAGGAAGAAGACTATGGATGCAGAAGGCCAAGTTGAAAGTAGAATGCAGAGGCAGTGGAGACTGTAGGACCCAGGGAGTCATCTGATAGGTCTGTTGAGACTTACTCAATTAAGGCTCACCAAAAGACTTTCTTCTGATAAATGGCGGCTGTCATATGATATCCTTGCCTCTCTCTATAAGTTTAAAGACTTATATGTGGAATTCTATGGAGGCTTTCATATGTTTTTGTTTCCACAGAAATTGGGATACTAGCTAAGTCATATATTGATCAAGGGCGACTGATCCCCGATGACATTATGACACAGCTGATGCTAAGTGAGCTGAGAACTCTAGACCAGAACCTCTTGTTGCTGGATGGTGAGCGTTCTGTTGCAACTTTATGGCCGGTCAAGAGTGGCCTCTTGACAATGTGTATTGTTCTCTTGGTTCTCTGGGGCTCTTTTCTACATGAGCACTGAAAACACAATAAACTTTGCAAAGATTTGAAATGTTTAAATCAATCACCAGCAACTGTTATTGTTGTTGTTGTTGTTATGTGCTGTCCAATCACCTGTGACTTATGGTGACCCTATAAATGAGCTATCTCTGCAATGTCTTGTCCTCAACAGCTCTTGCAAACTCAAGCCTGTGGCCAACCTGGATGCTAGAAAAAACAAAAGCACATGTCCTTGAGTTTCATGCAGCAACAAAGTATGATAATCCGTCTCATCCAGCATCTTCTCTTGCAGCTGAACAGCTACCAGATGGTAGCTTGTTCAGCTCCAAAGAATGGAATATTGGAAACTGGCTTGTTGTTCTCCAATGCAGTTGGATTGAAGAAGCGCTCTGTGAGCGGTGGTGCGTTCACATGGTCACCCACCAGGCTAAGCCAGGAGGTAGAAGGGTCCAAGACACATGTGGTGCCTCTCGCCTCTCTTAGGCTCCTGTTCACGCTATCGGGACAAAAAACAACCCCATGCCCTTTTTTGGCACCCTGCGATACTGATAAATAGACGTTATATACTTTAGTTCTTAGTGGGTTGACTCTACTTGTGGGTAGAGAGACAGTGGAACTCTCAGTTGGTTCAGAAAATACAAGATGAGAATACTGAACTTCACTTTAACCACAGCCCTAATGTTGGAATTCTCATAGACAAAGGAAATATTCCAATTTGCTCAATGTAGGTTTTGTTGTTGTTACATCCTGGTGAATGAAGGTTGAAAACCAGTTGAATTTAAACTTATCTACCTTTTGTAACCAGTATGAGAAAACAAACAAACAAATAAATGAATTCTAAATGAATGCTGTCTTGAAGACAGAGAAAGAAAGAACATTTATTTCTTTGTCATGCAGCAGAGAATTGACTTCAGAAGCTAAGTAGGGTCAGACCTGGTTAGTACTTGGATGGGAGGCCGCCATGGAGTACCAGGAATCTCCAGAGAGCCAGGAGAGAAGCCCGCCTGAAACCCCAGACAGTCAATGCTAGTCAGAGCTGACAATACTATGCTAAATTAACTAATTTTCTGATTTGGTATAAGATAGCTTCCTACATTCCTGTAACTTAACTCTGTCTCTTTTCTGAGCCTCTTTTTCTTTAGTGATATGTGGCCAAGGAGGACAGATAGAATGGAACATGGAACTGTGATTCAGAAATGCAAAAGCCATGCTCCTGAAGGGAGAGAAGCCATTTTAAAGTGTCTTTATCAAGCCTGACAATCTTTGTCAGGAATGTATATAAGCAAAGAGGTTGTAGGTTAAACAGTTTCCAGGAATTGGCAACATTTGCTGGACGTGATGTGAGACAGGGAGGCCTGTTACAAACATCAGAATGGAGATTAAATCTGAACCTTGAGTGTCTGCATGAGAAACCATTGTGCCAGTCCTTCGGTCTTCTCATTCCCTAGAGTGCAATATTCACTTTAGTTTAGTGTGAAGATTATGGAAAAGCCTGGGAACAGGAAAACTGCTGCAGTGAAGCTCCCTGCATGCTCTTCGCTGCTATTCAAAACTCTGCTGTTTTCTTGCTTTCCTTCCTTCCTTGCCACAGTGACAATTATTTAAAGGAATAATGTTAGTGATCATTGTCACTGACATTGTAATCAAATAATAAATAAAATTACTGTCATCTTAAATCATTGCTAGGGTTATTATCTGCTATTACTTAATTTAAAACTAAGTATAGCTGTGGACTGCTATAGTTAAACAATTATGAGTTATGATTTCATGTTATATTAGCTGGGAAGTAGTATAGGCCAAACACAGGGTGAATGGAATATCTTATTTGTGGGCCAGTTATTCAGTGCATGGTGGTGGTTGCCATTCTCCTACGTTCTGGCATGTTCCCCATCATTGCCTTGAAGCTTGATACATGAAAAAGATGGAATCTGTAGGGAAGCAACAGACCATTCTCCTCAACATTTCCAGCTGATTCTGGAATCATAAGTATAGGTTATAAAAGAATTTTGCCTCCTATCTAGAGGACAAAGGCCTAACAACAAATCAGACATTTTGATTAGAATCCTGTCGGAGTTGTGCATCATAAACTGAAAATTGCAGAAGAAATATGACTGTGTTGTACAAACATAAATTCTAAAGTATATACAAATACAGCTGTTCCTGAGTCACGAGATGAGACAGTCAAATAGTACAGAGAAGGCAGAAAACTCCCACTCCCCCAACTGGGCCAGTGTGGGTTCAATGTGTAAAATCCCTTCTTGGCCCTTTGGAGGCAACAGGATGAATTTTCACTGTCAGATTAAATGGTGATAGGGAATTATTTTTGTAGGAAAAAACATTCAACCCAGTGAAGCTCCCATCTGAAGTCTAATGTGATGTGGCCCAAACACAAACTGACGGCAGATCCAGATGAGCCTATAGCTTGCTAATTGGATTGCTTTTGGTGCTGTTGGTCCAAATCAAATTACAGCACCTACATGTGTTTTTACTTAAGAGAGATCCCTTTTTTGAGTTGTCTCACTCCTTTTTTGCAGAATGGTAGGGCTACAGGGATTTTTGGCACAATTTGGAGCACTCCTACTTAGCCCATTTTGTAGCCCATGTGGATGGTTAGTTCGCACCCCAATAGAGCTGTGGGCGGTATTATCTGAGGTGACAGCCTTGTGATGAATTTGGTGGGTTGTGGCACTGAAAGGTGATGGAGAACCCTCCCTCTTCTATTTTCATCCACTCAATCATTTTAAAGTTTATTTTATATTTTCCTATTGATGCAGCGCTGTTCTAGATAAACAAGACACATTGGCAGTGTTACCTGTACTATGCTACATAAATACATAGCTGTTTCACTATGTCACTTCATTTAACAACAAAAAAGGAAAAGTCTCCACAGCCTGCTGAATAATGGCCATGGGAAAAGGTGGGGCAGGAGGCAGGAAGGGGAGTCTCATTAACTAGAAGGAGGACAAATGGAAGCAATCCAAAGAGCTATCTGGACCTTTCTCACAGGAGAAGAAACATTGATCAGTGTAAATGGAAAGATGGCTCATGTGGGAGATAAAATAGATTGTTTTAAAGATAAGAACCTTTTAAGCGTGAACCAGACCACTCCAGCTTCCCTCATCTGCACCCTGAATTGAGCACTCCATCTAATGGGCCTGCTATTGAGTCATTTCCTTGTCATGACCATTGTACTGAAATGTACGAGACCACATCTGCAACTGGAAGCAGCAGTCATATCTGTGACTTCAGTGGCACTTCAACTGAGAGCTACTTGCAAAGACTCTCATAGCTGAACCGTGATAGTCATTGTTTTCCATGTTGATAGAGGGCAATAAGTGTTGTAAAAATGCTGCTGACTCATATCAGTGCTTTGAAAGTGCACCCGAATGGAAGAAAAAAATTAAGTGAGAGTTCAAATGATGAGCACAGGGAACAGAACTAGAAAAAAAAAATCCACAAAAGAGGGAATGACAGGTTTACCTCTGATTAGTATGCAATAGATCAGTCAAAGATTCTCAAAAGAAGAACAAAAAGGACTGGTACATCCACTGAAGCTGTCAAGCAAGGAGAGATGGTAGTCCCAGGATGTAAAATGGGTATCAATACTTTATTCAAAGATAAGCCCAACACGATTCGGCTATTGCACCTTTAGCCTTCTTCAGGGGCTATAATATAATAAATAAAACAGAAAGAGCACATATATGAGCTACTCATTTGACTGGGACAACATATAAGACATTTTTAAAAACATTTTGTGCTAGCATTAATACATTAATATAATTGTCATAGTTTACATTAAGTATTAAAAGTGATTTACAGGAAGAGTAACAATTATTTATAAGGAAACATAAGAAATCAGGTTACATACCACTGATATTATGCTTATGTAGAATCTGTCTGAGGATATTTTTGTGGACAATCTCTCACTCCTTTTCGGATAAATGGTGCTGTGGCGGCAGAAAAAGAACAGTTTTATAAACAAAAGACTGCACAGCTGTGTACAAGGTCGAACTAGTGTGTTAGCCTTCCTTGGCTAATTACCCTTCGAAAGAGCGAGGGAAATAATATGAAACTACAGCTAGGGAATATAGTCTATCTCTTCATTGAGACCAGAAGGAGATAAAGAATTTCACCTTAAAATCCAGTCCATTTCTTTTTTAAGAGCCTTTTCATGATGTATGGGGACAACTTCTAGGATCCAGAATTTTAGATCTCTTTCTGAATGGTTATGCTGAATAAAATGACTTACAAGGGGAGTTCCCATTTTCTTTGTTTCTGATATTGCTTAGGTGTTCCCCTATACAGATTTTAAGGGGTCTAGATGTTTTTCCCACATACAGTTTGTTGCAAGGACACCTGATAGCATAAATTACCCCTTTAGTGTTGCAGTTCGTGAATTTGGTTAAGGTATATCTTTTGCCCTGTTGAATATCTGTAAACTCTGTCATCCTACTGGTGTTTTTACAGTAGACACAATGCCCACATGGATGGTGTCCTGTTGGAGGGGGGGTGTCTTTCCAGATATAACCTGGTTTTTGTTGTTTCTCTTTAAATTCACTGCTAACCAAAATGTCAGCAAGATTTTTAGTTCTTTTGAAAGAGATTTGTGGTTTCTCTAAACAACCTGGTATATTGTTCAAGATATGCCAATGGGTTTTGATACAGTTTTGTAGTTTATCAGTGGCATGGTTGTATGTGAGGACACAATTAATACAATTCTCTGGATTTCTATTTTGTTTATGAAGAAGATCATTCCTTCTGGTCTGGATAGCTTTAGTAAAGTATTTGTTAATGACATGCCTTTTGCTGACAATTGTTTTTTTAATTGATTAGATTCTTGTATGAAATCTTCTCTCTTGGTACAATTCCTTTTGATTCTAAGGAATTGCCCCTATGGAAGGTTGTATCTTAAAGGTCCAGGATGGGAACTGTCAAATCTTAAATAAGAATTGCAATCTGTGGGGTTTTTTTAAAGGGTGGTGTATAATTTGCCTGCCTCTTTTTTTATTGTCAGGTCCAGAAAATGAATTTCTGTATCATGATATTCCATGTCAAACTGGATGTTGTTGTCCAGAGAATTCACCCATCTAAGAAATTGTAATATTAAATTCTCTTGTCCCCTCCAAATTATAAAAATATCATAAATATACCTGAACCATTTTAGCAGATGTTTATTAAAGGGATTAGATTGAGAGGTAACATTTTTTTCAAATGATTCCATGTAAAGATTGGCTATTTCGGGATTTCTATTTTACTTGCCAATAAAATTTATTTTCAAATTTAAAATAATTCTCAAAAGCCATTCTCATTTCATTGTCTGCAACAGAGATCTGAAAAAAAGGAAAACAAAAACAAATAAATTCTCATGAAAGGAGGGATGACTATAACATTCCATCAGTATGAGTATGTTTTTAGCAAAAATGCAGCTGGATCTAAGAACTTGCTTATTCTGTTTCTTTACGGGAGGGTAGACAACACACTGTCTGCATGTATCCCCTCTGCTGGTTTCCCCCCCACCATCCCAGGGTCTTTGCCGCAGCTTTGGGGGGAAATTAAAGTATGGCTTTCTGTATTATTTTGCCTGCTACAGCAGCAAATGGGGTCCAATACCCCCCTTTGAACCATGGAATTCCATGGGGAGCCTTGCATCTTGTTTTGAAGCCAGTTACTGCTCTGGGGAGAGTTTCAGCTTCAAGACAAGGTCACACTCCCCTTGTGCTTAGTTTTAGAGGAGAAGTTCTTGCTTTAAAAGTGTCTCTTCCCCAGTGGCAGTGAGGCCATGATGGTGATGGGGTGCAGACCTCCATAGATTGGGGTGTGTGTGTGTGTGGCAACAGAGGTCCCCAGCTCCCAGAAGCTGTTCAACTTTGGTTGGCAAGAATGAAAGTTACTCACCCAGTAGGTTCCTCATCTTGTTCAGCAAAAGTGTGTGTGTGTGTGGGGGGGGGGAAGGATACAGATAGGGAAAAGACATATAAAAGATTAGCAGTGATCAACAGAGAGTGGACAAATATATGTGATCTACTGAGAGCTCTCCTCTCTTGAAAGGAGGCCAAAGGAGACTGAGATGTGATGGGCTTTATACAAAGGCTGTACACCTAAGGCGATTGTGAGGTCTATTGGGTAGTATTGTGAGGTTGGGAAGGCCAAGGTGATGGTGGTAGGTTGCTTGCTTTCAGTTTGATAGAAGAAAGAGGCTATTGAAATCTCCAGAGCCTTGAAAAGTTACTTCCTTAGAATGTACCTTCTGGAATCCCCTAGTCATGCTGGCAAGTCATAGTGGAGAGTTCTGACTAAATGCGATCCACCTGGAGCAGGAACTGGCAAGCCACTCCAGTATCTTTGCCAAGAAAACTCTATGGACAGAAAGAAAAGGCTAAAAGATATGACGCTGGAAGATGAGCCCCTCAGGTCGGAAGGCGTCCAACATGCTACTGAGGAAGAGCGGAGGACAAGTACAAGTAGCTCCAGAGCTAATGAAGTGGTTGGGCCAAAGCCGAAAGAACGCTCAGCTGCGGACGCGCCTGGAAGTGAAAGGAAAGTCCGATTCTGCAAAGAAAAATACTGCATAGGAACCTGGAATGTAAGATCTATGAACCTTGGTAAGCTGGATGTGGTCAAACAAGAGATGGCAAGAATAAACATTGACATCCTGGGCGTCAGTGAACTAAAATGGACGGGAATGGGCGAATTCAATTCAGATGATTATCATATCTACTATTGTGGGCAAGAATCCCGTAGAAGAAATGGAGTAGCCCTCATAGTCAACAAAAGAGTGAGAAAAGCTGTACTGGGATACAATCTCAAAAATGATAGAATGATCTCAATACGAATCCAAGGCAGACCTTTCAACATCACAGTAATCCAAGTTTATGCACCAACCACTGATGCAGAAGAGGCTGAAATTGACCAATTCTATGAAGACTTACAACACCTTCTAGAACTGACACCAAAGAAAGATGTTCTTCTCATTATAGGGGACTGGGATGCTAAAGTAGGGAGTCAAGAGATAAAAGGAACAACAGGTAAGTTTGGCCTTGGAGTTCAAAATGAAGCAGGGCAAAGGCTAATAGAGTTTTGTCAAGAGAACAAGCTGGTCATCACAAACACTCTTTTCCAACAACACAAGAGGCGACTCTACACATGGACATCACCAGATGTGCAATACCGAAATCAGATTGATTATATTCTCTGCAGCCAAAGATGGAGAAGCTCTATACAGTCAGCAAAAACAAGACCTGGAGCTGATTGTGGCTCTGATCATCAGCTTCTTATAGCAAAATTCAAGCTTAAACTGAAGAAAGTAGGAAAATCCACTGGGCTAGTCAGGTATAATCTAAACTAAATCCCTTATGAATACACAGTGGAAGTGAAGAACAGATTTAAGGAACTAGATTTGGTGGACAGAGTGCCTGAAGAACTATGGATGGAGGCTCGTAACATTGCACAGGAGGCAGCAACAAAAACCATCCCAAAGAAAAGGAAATGCGAGAAAGCAAAATGGCTGTCCAACGAGGCCTTACAAATAGCAGAGAAGAGAAGGGAAACAAAATGCAAGGGAGATAGGGAAAGTTACAGAAAATTGAATGCAGACTTCCAAAGAATAGCAAGGAGAGACAAGAGGGCCTTCTTAAATGAATAGTGCAAAGACATAGAGGAAAATAATAGAAAGGGAAAAACCAGAGATCTGTTCAAGAAAATTGGAGATATTAAAGGAACCTTTTGTGCAAAGATGGACATGATAAAGGACAAAAATGGTAGAGACCTAACAGAAGCAGAAGACATCAAGAAGAGGTGGCAAGAATACACAGAGGAATTATACCAGAAAGATCTGGATGGCCCGGACAACCCAGATAGTGTGGTTGCTGACCTTGAGCCAGACATCCTGGAGAGTGAAGTCAAGTGGGCCTTAGAAAGCACAGCTAACAACAAGGCCAGTGGAGGTGATGGCATTCCAGTTGAATTATTTAAAATCTTAAAAGATGATGCTCTTAAGGTGCTACACTCAATATGCCAGCAAGTTTGGAAAACTCAGCAGTGGCCAGAGGATTGGAAAAGATCACTCTACATCCCTGTGGCGTTCACCCTTGTGGCACCTGCGTGTTTTGCCCTCACAAAGGCTCCCGTCGCGTTTTCCTCTCGCTGCCCCCAGTGGATTACCTCAATCCACAATATAAATGACGTTTGTCAGAACACTTGTCTTGTGAATACAAACAGAACTTATTTATTGAAGTGAAGCAGATTTAATAATAACAGAAGTTCTTCAGATAAACATTATACACAAGCAAATCATTAACAGTTCTCTCAGTACATACTTTTCTCTTGCAATATCATTACCACCTTCTCTACCTATTTTCTTAACCAGCTCTCTATCTCTCTGTATCTGTTCCCTCTCTCTCTGACTAACCAGTCCCTATCTCTGACTCCTCCTTCTCCCGCCAAACCTCATGTAGCTGCTGACTCCGCCTCTCCAGTCCTCTCATAAGCTCATGCAAATCAGCTCATGTCTATGAATGGCATGAGTGACGTGGGGCGATCGTCACATTCCTCCCCCCTAAGAAAAAGTTTGTTTCATGAGGGAAAACCTTACAGTTTACCCTTATGAACAACGGAACATACAGGGAACATTACATACAAAACATCATCATAATAATATGCTTACCAGTTATGTTCTAAATCATATACCATATTTTACCATATACGTATATATACCTTATACTAGTTTTCTCTCTATTATTATGTTTACTAGATCAAACTTATTGCTTTAAACATTTAAAACAATCAATGCAATTATAAACATTTGCATTACTCACATTAAGACAGATTCCATTACCTCTACATTAATAATGCTACTCACCATTATTTTTACCGTCATTCTACACCTCTCAGTTCATCACCATCCAAACTTTGCATTTTAATCATTTTTCATAACTATACACAAACAAAACATTTAATACCACATTACAAACTTTGTTTATCCACCTGGCCTTTGAGGCAAGGTATCATCATCCATGCTCTGAGTCCCTTTTACGCTGTGGATTACAAAGTCAAAGTCTTGCAGGTTCCGTGTCCATCTTGCAAGCTTACTGTTAGTGGATTTCACAGTTTGTAGCCACACCAGAGGGAAAGGGTCGGTGCAAAGGATGAACCTCCTTCCCCTAATGTAGGGTTTCAGTCTTCGCAGCGTCCAAACAATTGATAGGCCCGCCCTCATGTTGGCAGATAAATGTCTCTCACCAGGTTGGAATCTCCTGCTGATCAGAGTCACTGGGTGTAGATTCCCTCTGTGGTCCGCTCGGCACAGCATGGCTCCCAGACTCACACTCGACACATCGATGTATACGATGAACTCCCGGTTGTAGTCCGGCACAACAAAGGCAGATCTTGAAGTCCGCGCTCTCTTCTGTCGACTGGCAGTCATCGGGCACTCTGAAGTCCACTGGATGTCATCCACTTGCTGTTTCTGGGTGAAGTCTGCTTTCTTTCTGGCTCGTGGCTTCACTTTTTCAGATGGGGAAAGGGTAGGCAGTTCCTTCTCTTCCTCCAGAACATCTATGGATGCGTCCTTCTTTGACATCTCATGGCTTATGCCTTCCTCCTCACCAACAAATTCATCCACAGGTACATCTGGTGCGAAGTTCTCCATATGTGGGGGACCACTATCATGGGTCACCTCCAAATTCACAGGCATGTTTCTTTTAAGTGCAATCTCAAACACTTGGTTTATTTTAGATGCATTGAGATTTTCATCATCTTGTTCTATATCTTTAATATTTGGTTTCTTAGGTAGGGGTTTGCATTGCAGGGTTTTAAGGGCTTGTGCAGCTGCAGAGTGACTAGACTTCTCAGCCCTCCGGTTCTGCTGCAACAAATCCACAGGTTCTGACCCTGCTAACTGCAATTCACTCCCCTCTATGGGTCTCAGCCTCACCACTTTGTCCTCAGGACAGAATGCTCTTTCCTGGGCCTCATACAAGCCTTTCTCCTTTCCAGGAGTACCCCCCAGGCTTGGCTCTGCTACTTCTAAGGACTTTTCCTCATATTTTACAGGGACAATTAATTGTTTGTGATGTCCATCTCCACTCCTATGAGGTGTTGATAAAACCTCTCTATATACCAGGTTTTTATCAGTTATAAACCTCTCTGGGTGTTCAGGTGTCAGTGGAATGGGATTCTCATTAGGTGTTCTATCATTAGAAGTACTATCTTCCTTCTGCTCATCAATACAGGAAGTATTATTAGGATTCTCCAATATGACCACCTCAGCCATTTCTGCTATCTCAGGGTTTTCCTCTAAACTGGGACATCGTTCAGGATTTTCAGGGGTCAGTGGAATTTCCTTAACTTGCGCAAAGCATTCATTTAAGGTAGGGTCTTCCTTCTGTTCTCTGATGAAAGATAGATTCTTAGGGTTTCTCAGAATAACCAGATCAGCTGTCTCTCTCACTTCTCTTATTTCAGGAAGATTTCCATCATTCCCCTCAGTGGCTTCAATTTGCCTTCCCTGAGAGCGAGTTGTCACAAAAACACTCTGCACATCCTCAGCTAAATCCAGACCTATTAAACATGGGACAGGAATTTGATCAGATGTGGCCACCTTCCAAACTCCTGACCATCTCTTATATCTCATTGGTATTTTTGCCATGGGCAACACCACTATTTCAGAACCAGTCCCTTTAATACAAATATTTTCATGGTCTAGCATATTTTCCTTAGGGACTATATCAGGGTGACATACTGTAACTTGTGAACAAGAATCTTTGAGTGCTAGATACTTATCATTATCAACATAGATAACATCTCCTGAGCTACATAGAAGAAGATTCTGATCACTTTCTATTAGAAAGCACTGAACAACCCTGGCCTCAGGGAGATCTTGGCTCTCTGACCCTTCTGTTACTTGTGTTGCTATGGCAACAGCTCCACGGCTAGCTTCAACTGCTGCATTCTTAGCTGTTCCATGATGCTGTACACAAAACACCTTCTTAGGGGGACTAGAATCTCCACCTTTATGCTGATTACAATCCCTAACCTTTTGAGTCTCACACTGAGCCCAAAAATGACCTTTCTCCCCACACGTATAACACCGTTTACTCGCCTTGGGTTCAAAACAAAGGGCCTTATTAACTTTTCCCTCAGGACTATTAGGTTTCAGATGTCTGTGCTCTGGAGATGAGGGTCTGTCTCCAAAATGGCTTCCAGTAGCTTGGGCACTTCTGAGGTAATCTCTACTGGGTGGGGCCTCTCTCCTCCTGTCGTCCCACACTTTTCTACCAATATTTACCTCAGAAAACCGGGGGTCTCAAATCTCACTAATGCAATCAGCATTTTCAGATGCTTCTATTACATTTTTAGGATTTTGGTCCTTGACCAAATAACGCAATTCCCCAGGCAAAATAGAATAAAATTGTTCTAACCCAATCACATTTTTCATTTGATCTAGAGAGGTGACTTTCTCACGTTCCATCCATTTGTCCAAACATTGAATCAATTTAGCCCCCACTCGGGCATAAGATTCTTCAGGCTTTTTGGCAAGGGAACGAAATTTCTTCTAAGGTGTTCTGCATTTATGCCAAATCTAGAATATACCATCTTTCTATATGCCTCAAAATCTCTAGCTTGTTCCAGAAGCATCTGAGAATAAAGCTCAACTAAATCTCCACTTATTTGTGATCTCAAAACTATCATCCTTTCATCATCCTTAATCTCAAAGTCCCAGCACACTTTCTCAAATGAAATGAGGAAAGATTCAGGGCAATATCCTTTCCTATATTGGGGAAATTTCTTTAGATCGATCTTTGAGAGATTTCCCTCACTAGAGCTGTTATTATTGTTGTTATTATTTTGAGCAGCAATTTCCAGTCTTTTCATCTCTATTTGAAATTCCATTTGTCTTTTTTCTTGCTCAAATGCCATTTGTCTGGCCTCTTGCTCAGCTTTGAGCTGTAGTTCCTGAGCTTTCTCTTCAGCCCTGGCTTTTTCCAATTCTAATTGGTTTTTCATAGCTAGCTCCTTCAATTTAAATTCTTGTTGTAGTTTCTATTTTTCAAAATCTGGGGAGCTTAGAACACTTTCTCTCCCTGAGGCACCCTCATGAGTCTTCTCCTGTTCCACTGGAGCTAGAGGGTCTCCATTTCCCTCCACTTCCTGAGGTAAACTTTGTGCCTCTTGAGGATCAATTTCCTCCATTACTGGCTTTTTAGTTCTTTTGGGTGGCATAAGTATGTACTTCCTTGATAAGAGCTGGTTTCTATTGCTGAGTTAGTCAGGCCTTTTTTTTAAAAAAAAAAACACTTTTACTGCTGTTTTCTTTTCCCAGTATTTTTCTGGGGTACTATGTAGCTCTCAATCGGCAGCTAAAGATGGCTACACTTTATCTGGCCTCACGCCAGCCACGATGTTTCTTGGTCTGAGACAACCTTCTTGCCTCCAGACACAAAACAAATTTTATTTTCAAGACTCTGCTTTTTATTTTCCTATCACCTCAGATCTGCTCTGACCCTGGCTTCCACTTTTTATCCACCAGTGCTCCCTTATCTCTCAGAGCCTTGGATTTCAAGCTAGCCCACTGGGTCTGTTCAAATCCTGAGGTAACAACAAAAGAATTTTCCCTTTAGAGTCGGTTCCCTATCTTTAGTTCCCCCAGATCTGCGTTCAGAAGCCCTGCCACTAAGCTTTTCCACAAAAGCTCTAGCAGGTCACCCACTTCTTCACCACAGACCTCTGACTAAAAGGCACCCACGACTCCAGAAAATTCACTTTTAAACTTTGGCTTTACTGGATTATTTTGTATCCCACCGCTGCCACCAATTGTGGCGTTCACCCTTGTGGCACCTGCGTGTTTTGCCCTCACAAAGGCTCCCGTCGCATTTTCCTCTCGCTGCCACCAGTGGATTACCTCAATCCACAATATAAATGACGTTTGTCAGAACACTTGTCTTGTGAATACAAACAGAACTTATTTATTGAAGTGAAGCAGATTTAATAATAACAGAAGTTCTTCAGATAAACATTATACACAAACAAATCATTAACAGTTCTCTCAGTACATACTTTTCTCTTGCAATATCATTACCACCTTCTCTACCTATTTTCTTAACCAGCTCTCTATCTCTCTGTATCTGTTCCCTCTCTCTCTGACTAACCAGTCCCTATCTCTGAATCCTTCTTCTCCCGCCAAACCTCATGTAGCTGCTGACTCCACCTCTCCAGTCCTCTCATAAACTCATGCAAATCAGCTCATGTCTATGAATGGCATGAGTGATGTGGGGTGATCGTCACAATCCCAATCCCAAATAAGGGCAGTGCCAAGGAATGCTCCAACTACTGTACAATTGCACTCATTTCACATGCTAGCAAGGTTATGCTCAAAATCCTACAAGGTAGGCTTCAGCAGTACCAGAAGTACAAGCTGGATTTCGAAGGGGCAGAGGAACTAGAGACCAAATTGCTAACATGTGCTGGATTATGGAGAAAGCCAGAGAGTTCCCGAAAAACATCTACTTCTGCTTCATTGACTACACAAAAGCCTTTCACTGTGTGGACCACAACAAACTATGGCAAGTCCTTAAAGAAATGGGAGTGTCTGACCACCTTATCTATCTCCTGAGAAATCTATATGTGGGACAGGAAGCAACAGTTAGAACAGGATATGGAACAACTGATTGGTTCAAAATTGGGAAAGGAGTACGACAAGGCTGTATATTGTCTCCCTGCTTATTTAACTTATATGCAGAATACATCATGCGAAAGGCTGGACTGGAGGAATCCCAAACCGGAATTAAGATTGTCGGAAGAAATATCAACAACCTCAGATATGCAGATGATACCACTCTGATGGCAGAAAGTGAGGAGGAATTAAAGAACCTCTGAATGAGGGTGAAAGAGGAGTGCAAAAAATGGTCTGAAGCTCAACATCAAAAAAACTAAGATCATGGCCACTGGTCCCATCACCTCCTGGCAAATAGAAGGGGAAGATATGGAGGCAGTGACAGATTTTACCTTCTTGGGCTCCATGATCACTGCAGATGGTGACAGCAGCCACGAAATTAAAAGGCGCCTGCTTCTTGGGAGGAAAGCGACGACAAACCTAGACAGCATCTTAAAAAGCAGAGACATCACCTTGCCGACAAAGGTCCGCATAGTCAAAGCTATGGTTTTTCCAGTAGTGATGTATGGAAGTGAAAGCTGGACCATAAAGAAGGCTGACCGCCGAAGAATTGATGCTTTTGAATTGTTGTGCTGGAGGAGACTCTTGAGAGTCCCTTGGACTGCAAAGAGAACAAACCTATCCATTTTGAAGGAAATCAACCCTGAGTGCTCACTGGAAGGACAGATCCTGAAGCTGAGGCTCCAATACTTTGGCCCTCTCATGAGAAGAGAAGACTCCCTGGAAAAGACCCTGATGTTGGGGAAATGTGAAGGCAAGAGGAGAAGGGGACGACAGAGGACGAGATGGTTGGACAGTGTCATCGAAGCTACCAAGATGAATTTGACCCAACTCCGGGAGGCAGTGGAAGACAGGAGGGCCTGGCGTGCTCTGGTCCATGGGGTCACGAAGAGTCGGACACGACTTAACGACTAAACAAAAATTTAAAAACCTAACATTTCAAAGCTTTGAAATCTAGCTAAGCAGGACTGACAACAATTTTTTAAAATTAGAGAATGACATCTTGGGAGCAACTGGCAGGAAAAGGAAGAAACAAAATCTAGCACCTGTACTGCAGTGGGACTTAAAATTCCTCAGTAATCACATGGGGGATTGCAGCCTTAAAGGCTTAGGAAGCAGGATGTTGGCGACAGAAAATGTAATTTATCTCTTCTGAATTGTTTCAGATGCATTAGTTACTTTCAAAAACCAAACAAAGAGTCTTTCCAACTACTTCCCTGACAGAGAAATTTATAACATTAAACTTTTGTCCAGAGGTTTGGGGGGGGGGAACCCCAGCAATTAGGCCAAAGGCTTGATAGTAAAGGTTGGCTTTGCACCTTTCCCAAAATCTCAGGAAAGGGTCAGGAATGATATTCCAACCTTTTTTTTTTTAAAGGGAGAAACCATCATAATTTTGTAGCCATTACTGAGAAGGTTTGACTTTATTGGCTTAGCACTGCTATAGTGATGGAACAGAGAATCATTGTCTAGATTGTATTTGCTAATGGGTTTCTAGGGGGCTTGATGACTCTTGAGGAAGATTTTGCCAACCTGGCAGCCTCTAGGCACGGAGAACAACATATCACATAGCCACCAGTCAGTGCACTAGTGGTGGCTGGGGACAATGTGTATTTTAGTCTGGTACTTCTGGAGACAGCCAGGTCAGAGAAGGGCACTTTAAAGTATTGGTGTCTGGGCTATGTAAGGGCATTAATAGCCAATTTTGCTAGTTCGAACTGAACCTGGTATCAAATAGATACCTAGTAACTGTGTAAGAACAAGATGAACATGTGCACGTCTAGATGGATTTTCTGATCAGCTTCTTTTTGAAGCCAGGGCTGGTTGATGTCTACCTAACCTAAAGCAGCACTTCATTGTGTTTGGAGAGTAGCCTGCTACTTTGCCTTGGGAACACAGAAGTACAGAATTGGACACTGCCACAGTGCTGCACAGTCCAATGCCATGGTACAAAGCAACACAACCCTCCCCATCAGCTCCCCTTAAGTGAAGGTATCGGATCTGACCATACACTGCACATCTGGAAAAGAGGTACACTGCTGACCTGTTCTGGCAAAGCAGATGTCCTCAGATGGCTCAGACAAGCAGGCTGGTCTGTATCCTGCAGCGGCATTGGGACAGGGTTCCATATCCTCTATCAACTGACTTTTACTTTTTTCCCCACAGGCTTTCCCAGAACTGTTCCACAGGCAGAGGCTCTGGATAAAGTGTGCCCAATAGACACTGTGATTGACTTAGATGTGCCTTTTGAAACTATCAGACAACGGCTAACTGCACGCTGGATCCATCCTGCTAGTGGCAGGGTCTACAACCTTGAGTTCAATCCTCCCAAAGTCCCTGTAAGCAATGCCCATCTCTGGGGTAGTCATGTGGAAACAATTATCCTTACCTGTTTCTCCTGTTTACTCCTTAGATCATGTACTAAATATCTGAGTTACTTCCAAATACTGAAGCAAGAAAAAGAATTTTCTGGAGATGGTTGTTGTGGGTTTTCCGGGCTGTTTGGCCGTGTTCTTAAGGTTTTAATTCCTAACGTTTCACCAGTCTCTGTGGCCGGCGTCTTCAGAGGACAGGAGTCAGAACTCTTGTCTGTGCTCTGGCGCAGTTTGTTGGATATCCTAAACGGCTTGGGCCCTGGATACCTGAAGGACCGCCTCCTTCCATATGAACCTACCCGGCAGTTAAGATCTAGCCAGGGGGCCCTTTTGAAAGAGCCGTCCCTCAAGGAGGTAAGAGGGATGGCTTGTAGACAAAGGGCCTTTTCGGCAGCTGCCCCCAGACTATGGAACGCCATCCCAATTGAGATTCGTCTGGCGCCGACGCTAATGTCATTTCGGCGCCAGGTCAAAACCTTCCTGTTCCAGAAGGCTTTTAATTGAAATAATATCAACTGTGAGTCCTGATGGCAATTTTTAGAGTATATATTTTAATTGTATTTTAATTGTTTTATCTTTTTTATTGTATTTTAATTGTTGTAAGCCGCCCAGAGACCTTTGGGTAGAGTGGGCGGCATATAAGTTAAATAAATAAATAAATAAATAGAATAGAATAAATAAATAAATAAATAAATAAATGTTTTCCATGCAAATAATTAAAAATAAATATTTCGTTGTTAGCCTTCTGTACAATGGATATTCCAGGAGAATGTAAAATTCATGTTACTCTGCGGATAGCACTACAAAAGTGCCAACTGTTGGCAGTTATAGGCAGCGCGAAATGGAGGGCCCAGGATGAACTAGTTGGCTCTTAATTGTTCAGATGATTCCTTGGGCTACTATTTTATTGTTATGCATTCAGTGTTCTTCCATTATTAGATATTAGAGTAGATTGTGGCTAACTGTAAGAAAACTGACTATTAAATATGAAGATATTCCTTACTTTATGATGTATTGACTTCTGGTTTAGAAACACAAATGGAGGAAATGGAGAAAGGAGGACTTTAAAACTGGATGTCCAAATTGCGTAATTTACAGCTCAGTTTGGAAGACAAATGAGTCAACAGTGCCTTTCATAGAAGCAATGGACAATGAAATAGTAGTAAAGGAAGAAGCCTCCAGGGTGATGGCTAGCTGTAGACCCACCTCCTCCTCGCTGGATCCTTGCCCAGAGTGGCTGATCAGAGCCATGAAGGGGGCTATGATTGATTGGGTTGTGAACATTATCAATTCATAATTGAGGGAGGGAATGCTTCCCTCCCACTTAAAAGAAACCATCGCCCGAACCATCATCAAACGCCCCCAATTAGCGTTGGACAACCTTAACAATTTCTGTCCAATCGCTAACATACTATTCCTGGACAAGGTGATCGACAGGGGGGTGGCCAATCAACTGCAGTCATACCTGGAGGAGCAGGATTGCCTTGACCCATTCCAGTCTGGATTCAGGCCGCGACAGGGTACTGAGATGACATTGGTCGCGCTGCGGGATGACCTTTTAAGGGGGGCAGATGCACCCTGTTGGTACTCCTAGATAGGCTCTCTGAGGCTGGGATTAGGGGCTTAGTATTGAGCTGGCTCTGATCCTTCCTCAAGGACCGTGTCCGGAGAGTTCAGCTAGGGGAGGTGGTGTTGGCACCTTGGACCCTTCGGTGTGGGGTTCCTCAGGGATCAGCACTATTCCCAATGCTGTTTAATATCTTTGTTAAGCAATTGGGGGAGGTCACCAGGAATTTTGGAGTAAGGTGTCATCAGTATGCTAATGACATGCAACTCTATCCGTTACCACCTCTGCAGTGGATGCCGTCCAGACACTGGAGTGTTGCCTGGTTGCAGTACTGGAACAGACCAGGGCTAACAGGCTCAAACTGAACCCGGACAAAACAGAGATTTTGCTTCTGGGGCAGACCTCTGATAGGTTATGGGGGATGGTCCTCCCCTCCAGTTTAGGGACCAAGTGCATAATGTGCCCGTTCTTCTGGACCCAGCTTTTTCTTGGGAGTCCCAGATTGCAACCTTGTCCAGGTCAGCCTTTAACCAGCTTTGGCTAATCGCCCAACGTTGCTCCTACCTAGACGAGAACTCCCTCAGGACTTAGGTGCAGGCCCTGGTCATTTCCCAGATTGACTACTGCAGTGACCTCTACATGGGGCTCCCCTTGAACCTGATCTGGAGACTTCAGCGGGTCCAGGTAGGGACTTCTTTGCGGTGGCTCCAACTTTATGGAACCAGCTTCCAGAGGAGCTCCGCCTAGTCCCCTCCCTGTGGACTTTTAGGAAGCAATTAAAGACATTGCTTTTCAGGGAGGCTTTCCACACTGACCCCAGCTGACCACCTTCCCCCCTCCCTTCTTTCTTTCCCCTCTTTTCCTCCATCTGCTCTGGGATTAGTCGGTACCATCTTTTTTTTAGGGTTATTGCCATTTGTTTTGATATCTCTATTTTTATTTTCTATTTTATGAGTTGCAACCCACCCAGAGTAGTGCTGTGACACTAATGGGAGTGGGGAAAAGATTGAATGGATGAATGAATTACAGGATGCCTGTGCTTTCCATACTCAGGGCCTTGATGATGACACAGGAGAGCCTCTGGTTCAACGTGATGACGACAAGCCTGAAACTGTTATGAAGAGGCTGAAATCGTATGAAGCGGAAACCAAACCTGTCCTTGAATATTACCGGTAAGTGCCTTATTTTGTGTTGGACACATTTCAGAATGCAGCATGATCTCTAACCCTTTTCTCTTTAAAGTCCTCAGACAAACTCAGAACTGCTTTATGTATTGTACAGAAGCAGTGATGTAGAAACAGGAGTGACTTTACTTCCACCCCACTGTTTATGTGGTTTGTGCAAAGGGGGGCATGTAGACTCTGCCCCTGAATGAAGTTCAAAAGAGTGAGGAAGCTCTCGTTGCAGTGGGAGAATTTTTGTACAAGCTACTAAACTTGGGTGGCTATGTATTACTGTTCTCACTATCAGTTGCTGGGGAATGTGAGTGGACAGGTGTTACTGCTCTCATGTGCTCCTTCTGGCTTCCCTGGTTGGCTGATGTGGGTAGAGAATGTTGTACTACGTAGAACTTTGTTTTGTTCATCACTACAGCTCTTCTGATTTATGCCATTAGTAATATAGGTGAAGCTGAGAATGATTTGTTTGAGGTCACACAGGCATGTTTCATGTCTGAGCATTGATTTTAAACCCTGACCCTCTTATCCAAACCTTGAGCTCTGTAATGAGATGAGGTACTGAGCTCCACTCAGACTCTTGTTGACAACTTGCAAGTTCTTGCATGCTAATCTCGTTCATGACCTCCTTGCTTTCCGAATGGCTGTCATCCTTCAAAGTAGAGTCATTGTGTTAAATTGTTGTCCTACTTGTTGCTTTTTAATGGAAAAAGGTCTCTTAGGGAGAGTGGCATAAATCTTGAAGAATTCCTGTCAAAATGCCTCCAGATATGTCTTTTAAAATGCACCGACAAGGGAGCTTTATTCCTATTTGTTACATTATTTCAAAATGTAATTTCAATGCACCCTAGTTACCAAAAGTAAACCATTTGTTATAGATAATTACATTACTAAACAGACTACTGTATTTATTTATTTATTTAGATTTATTTATTCACAGTACACACTGCATTCCTTTTTCCTATAGCGAGTCATGCAGTGGTCCTATGTAGGATTGTGATTTTATTATACCTTGCTTTCCTGGTGAGCAGGAAAGCAATGTATAAGCACTGGCTTGAAATCATGTTGCACAACTTATGCTGCGTAAGCCTGATGATGTATGTCATTAGCAACTGTGATTTTTATTTTTTTTTTGGAAATTAAAAATTTCCAGGTTTCTCCTCACAAAAGTTCCAAGGCTCCCTCATTTATTTATTTAAAATGTTTTTACCCTGCCTTTCTCCTTAAAAAGAACCCGAGGTGGCATACATCATTGGAAGACAATATTTAAAGACAATGAGTAAACAAAGGTGGCTTACTTCATTAAAATACAACTTCTAAAGCTGAAAACAATAAGCATAACATACTAAAAAGGATCAAACAAATACTCTGAGAAATGGTAAACAAACCCAAAAGCCAAAGGGAAGCTATTGGGGGCCAAGGGAGACAAGGGAGATGCCTTTAATTCCTAGGAATCACCGTTGCTGGTGGTTGTGATTTTCAAAAATTAAATACTTTCCCCTCCCTTCCTGCAGCCCCCAAGGGCTTCACCACGATGAACAGGAATGATCCCAAGGGAGCATCAGAACCTTTGGATGCGGGGTGGGGGAAGGAATCATTTTTAATTTCTGAAAAATCACCAGGGCAGATGATATCATCAGGTCTATGGCATTATGTCTGGTGACAGAATTTTGGCCAAAGACTAAATACAGCCATGCCACCCTCTTTTTAAAATTGTAACTCCCTGGTTCAAAGGTAAGAGGCACAATCTGTTTCTCTCCACAGATCAAGAACTCTGAAACACAACAAAATATGAGGGATGATGGGTTTATTTCTGTTCTTGCAAAACTATGGGCAAAGAAGCTACATTTACAGGACTTGTTCCTCTTTCAGAGCTCTTCATAAGGCTGGATGAATCCCTGTCCTTTGTAAAACAAGCATATATTACAAGCTCCCCTTAAAAATCCCCCCCCCCCCCGCCATTGAGTTTCTATGGTAGGCTACAGCTGTTCATTTTTCTGAAATCAGAAGTGATGCTCTGGTCACTTTCGATTTCTACAAATCCTTATTGTGGGATTGTATCAGTTGCATGGGCTGTGTGTGGGATAATCAAATGGAAAACGCTTCTGAGGGGGCATAATTCTCTATTCTGAGTGAACACCATTTATATTTCTGGTGATGGGAGAGTTCTCTTTCACACAAAAGCCTCTTCCCAGCCACAATTAGGCCATGGGCTGCACAGTTCCTACCTCTGCTGTAGTTCGACCAAGAGGTAAGGAACTTGAAAGAGCAGGTGAGACTAATGTATCTCTTGTCTCTTCTATAGCCATAAAGCGGTGCTTCATACTTTCTCTGGAACAGAGACCAACAAAATCTGGCCACACGTCCATAATTTCCTTCAAACCAAGCTGCCTGAAATCAGTCAGAATGGAGCCACTACGCACAACTGAAGCAAGATCCCTTACTCTCCTGAGAAGTAAAAACTAATGGCATATAGCCAAGCTTCCAGAAATAGATTTTCTTGTCTGTACTAGAATAATGGTGATCTGGGAATGGGGAATTACAAAATAATGTGCCACACTGATGAATAGCCAAGAGAAGCCTCTGCAATGATCACATTTCAGTTCTGTGCCATCACCTAGTTTTCCTGTCCTCTTGTAGTTTAATGACGAAGTGCTATTTTTATATTAGATGTACTGGATTTTGTAAAATTAATTTAATAAGTTGATTTTTAATAAAGTACAACACAGATCTATGCATTTTGTTAAAAGACAGTAGTTTGAAAGGCCGATGCAGTACTGAGGATCTTTACACCAACTTACCAAACTTTGCACTGAAAACTCTTAGGGCTCCCATCAGTTTTCAGGGCAATGATTTCCACAACTGAGAGGGAGCTACTCTAGGTGTTGCCCTGTTGGACTGCATTGATGAACTGATGTTGTTGGACTCCAGTACTTCTTAGCCTGGCCTATGGTGAGGGATGATGTTAGTAATCAACATCTGGAGAACTACAGGACTCCTATCTCCTTCTAGTAAGACAGATCCTAAAGGAGCCTCAGTACCTTCAAGAGAGGGCGGGATTGGAACGTGCCCTTTTAGCAGTTGCAAAGGGTCAAAGGGTTTTTTCTTTATGTATGTCCATTTAGGTTCCCAGAGCTCAGGCTTGCTAATTCAGCTGAATGTCAATGCTAACGCAAGGCCTTCCACAGTAACTTGTCTGTTCAATGAGCGGGTTAGTCAGGGATGGGCAATATGTGGGATACCCAGTGTGGTCTAGTGGATAGAGTGGACTAGGACCCAGAAGGTGGACTAGGACTTAGAAGGGTTTGAATGCCCACCCAGGCATGGGTATGGAACTGGTAAAACCACTCCTTAAATATCGCATTTACCTTGAGAGCCCTATTAGAGTTGCTGCAAGTTGGTTCCGACTTGAAGGCAACAGGCAAAATGTGCCCAGTATTCTTGTGTGTTGTCAGTGGCATCTTCCCTCCCTCCCTTAAATTTTTGGGGCTTAGGAAGCTTGTGCCTTTTTGGGGGCGTGAGGGCGCAATTTGTTTTGAGAAGTAGCTTTTTCAGTACCCCCTTCCATACTTTTGTTTGGGTGGTAGTTGCAAGAGTGGCCCTCAGAGAGCCATGGATGGGTGAGTGGAGGCCCACATCTCTGGAGAATGCCCACCCTGCTCAAAGGTCTGTACCAACTGATGCAACTAAGCAGCACTGTGCCATCCTGTGATTTTAAAACATATCTCCTGCTGTATCCCAAATATCATTAACTGGAACACACATTACAACAGTACATTTTATTAACAGCTAGTTATTTTTTCATTTCCAAAACTCACCTGGGGCAGCCTTACAAGTTATGTTATACTGCAGAGCAAACTTGTCACACTAACTCTTAAGGCTTCCAAAATTATCTTCCTTTAATGACATTACAAAGCAGTGTGTCCTCCTAAGAACTCCACAGGCTAGAGCGCCTATTGAGATCACTGTAAGACTGCTGAGCATCTTGATGGACTGATTGTCCTTTTTTGGTTCAACAAACAAATCAAAGCATACCTGTAGCTCATATTTTAACAACTGTAGTCTTGGCTTTGTGAAATGGCAGATATGCTTGTTTTTATAAGCAGAGTTCTGTGAAGCAGGGTGTAATATTCACCAGCTTTAGTCCCAGGTCTAGTTCATCCTGCTTCTGTACTGGGAGCTGATCATGGTTAGTAGTGAAAACCCTCTTTTGTGGTGAGAACAGCCACAATCTCCATCTTTAGGAAAAAAACAACAGATGAATCAATTGCAGGTCCAAATCGACATGCACGCAAAAAAGTATTTGTAGGCCTTTGTATTTATAGTTAAAACTGTTAGGGAATGGATTTGGTTCTTTGGATTTACTAAACAGTAAATGCAAATATGCCTCTGCATGATGTACGATGTTTAAGACAACCACCTTAAACATATCTGGAAAATGCATTAATTTCAGTTGACATCCAGGTTTAGGATAGGTACAAAATCAATACTTTAAATCTCCCCATCAAACATCCTAGCCCCTTTGACACTTGGAACTGCAATTCTAGCAGAAATTGCAGGAAACTGAAGTTTGTAGACTCTGCTGACAGCTGCACATGACCCAAATATCAGACCAGTTGGGAGCCTTTGTAAAATGAAACAGGGTGGCTTCGTGTTATCTATTTGTATGAATAACTGGCAGTTATTTTTTCTTTGCCAGGAACTGGTTATACTTGATGCAAAAGATGGTGAGGGTACATTTTAAATTAACAAATTGTATTGAAACCCAGGTGATATTCACCAATAGAGTCCAAGGCAGCATATAAAAATGATGTGTCCTGCCCAAGAACGGTGTGGTAGGAGCATCAAAGTCAGAGCATGGAAAGTAACTTTTAAAAGTAATTAATTTTATGAAACCCTAAAAGTAATCTAAAAGTAACCCACTACCAGTGATATCAACAAAATATTACTTAAACGTGGTAACTTTTGTAAGAAAATGCCTAAAATGCTCCCTTCAAACAATAAGTAAACATTTTGCATTATATGAGAAGAACGTTATTAAGAGTTAGGATTGTTTTGCAAAAGAAACATTCTTCTGCTCTTAGTATCCCCAAGAGTAACATGATACAGACAACACCACTAAGACTTCCAAGCTCAGATAAAAGACTATGGTGTAGTGAAGGCTCACTGCTATGCACATTATCTCCTCACTTTTCAACAACTAAACACTTCAAGACTGGAAGGAACTCTATTATTTTTTCTCTCTGACACTTCCACAACGATTTTCTCCAAATCTGCCAATTCACTGTGCATTTAAGAAAAAACTATTCCTCTGATTTAATCTTCTTGCTGAGGATTTCTGCAAATGTCTTGAATTTGTATTCCCTCATTATGCTTACCTTCTTTCAAGGAAATTTCCTTGAGAAATCGTAACAGGTATACAATCCACCCAAGTCTAACTGGAAATGATACTCATTGGGAGTTGCTTCCATGAATGTATGGTTTGTGTTGCAAATATCTGAATAGTAAAGACAATGCCATTCACCAATGAAACGTTGTGCAAAGGACATGGGAGGTCCCATGCAAGCAGGATAGCATTAAATGGCCAAGGTAACATTAGCAATATCTTAATCTTGTTACTTGTTTATTAATTTCTTATGGCTCTCCCATTGTCCTCTCCCCCTTACAAAATAGTATATATTTTTTTAAAAAAGTCTTGATTTCTTGGTCAGATACGTTCTTCAGCAAAGTATCATCATACCGAGAAACAAACTGCAGTTCTTATATTAATACTAGGAGTTAGTGTTTCAGGTCAATAGCATTTAACATATTAAGCCGGAATTCAAGGAGGCAGGTTCTAATGTTTCTAGATGTCAGGTTCTGATACTGGTCAAAATCCAGTGCTTGGCTTCTGTATCTAGTGCCAGGGGAGTAAGGACTTTCCAACCGTTCTGCTCTCTTGCTTCTAGCTTGATGCAGGTTTTTAGTATAAATTGGGGGACTGCAGGAGTAAAGACATATTAGCTACTCTGGCAGGGAAGCAGGAATGCCTCAATACGTAGCTCCCCGATATCCAAAATATGTATCCTCTTCTACGTGATATTTCAGCTCAGCTCTCTGATCCACACCATGCTGTCTTTTAAACATGACATGCCTTCCATTATTATGTGAGTTCTGTTCTCACCAATGACAAATATTAGAACTATATATTACAGATTCAAATACAAGAATGAGTTGTGCAAATTTATCTAAATCGTCTTTCATTCTTTTGTTATTAAGCTACACTGGTGGAGGGACTAATAGGCCCACAAGGTACTCATGGTATTAGCTTTTCATATAGGATTTTGAAGGAATGGAGGCATCTTGCCAATATCATTATTTATGCTTATATAACTCAATAAAAGCTCTGATATTGTCCTTTACACTGACAATGGGCTGATTATCAGGCTGGGTCACACTTTCAATAGTTCTAATGAAAACAATAGGATCCAATCTTCTGTTCCACTAGCAGCTGATTAACCAATTCTAGTATGGTTGACCCCTTGCTGCAGGTTTCTGCTCCTACTCCAAACACTCTGTGGAGTCTGGGGTTAAAATTTTCAATATAAAGTTCAAGAAGCTTTATTTAATACACACATGTACACAATATTATTCAAAGAAGCTACTGTTCAAAATATGATTCTTTACATGGAAGAAGTTTCTGCGTGCAAGCACTCAATGTTATTGATACATAATCTCTACAGATTCAATTTAACCTTTCTGACAATTTTATCCTCATAGCTTAGGCATTGCTTCTATACAAAATATAAAATAGTCATGATTCCTCACATCTCACAATCAACACTACTCCTCTCAGTCTTCCAGCAATAAGGACTATCACTTAAGGACTATCACTTGGAAGAAAGAGAACACAGCCTTTTCCTTTTAACTGTAGGTTCTAGGCCACAGCAGTATGTGGACTCACTCCCCAACACTTATGGTTTATTTTTAGCCAATGCTTACATTATATTGCAGATACAGGCCAAAATCCCAGAAGTCTGGGAGAACTTGCATATGGCTTGAGTTTCAGTAGCTTTCTCCATAGCAGTTCCCATTGCCAAACTCAGTGATAGGCTTATATGCTTAGTCCTACTTACCAGTTGGAGTAGCAACAAAGGAACATGACCAAATGAACAGCAGAATCCTTCAAATCAACAATACCTTCCTGGTTCGGGGACATATTCAACTCAAGATGCTTCACGGTTAAGATGCACTCAGTGGATCTGGCTGTGTATTGGCAGAAAATGGTAATACCACATTCATCTTTACAACACATCCCCACACCAAAGTATACTTATATGGAAGCACTGAGAACTGTGATACAGCAACGCATTGGGGATGGTAATTTTCCATACTTTTGGTATTGCACAGCTGATACACAGGGAAAACTGAATGAGTTCAGTTTATATTGACCTCATACTGGAACCAAGACCAGGTCAAAATCATTTTTGGCTACTGAACATGTCTTGGTTTGAAGATGGTCAACTGATTATTGGTTCTGAAACATCCAACAACCTACCAAAAATAGAATACTTCACAGCTCACACTCACAAGATGCAATTTAAAACAGATTAAGTTAATTTGGCACCCAGAATTTCCTTAAGTCAGCGAGAGGCAAAGCACAGCCCTTCAGATGTTGCTGTGCGGCAACTCCCAGCCTCCCAAGCTACCAGCTGCACTGACTAGGCCTGATGGTAGCCGTGGTCCAACAGCACCTGACAGGCGATATTTTGCCCATGTCTGCCATTTGAAGACATTATGAAAAAATTATAAGGTATAGAGGTAACCAAGTAGTACTGATTTATCTTCATCTCGGGCACTCACCAGTGACTGATATTTCTCAGTTTTCTCTTTCAAAGGCATCCAACTTCTCAGGGGGCATGGCTCCTGAATATAAACGCTGTTTCTAATTCTGTTATTAGTTAACTGTGGTCACTAACACATCAAGATGGAAGTGTTGAAATAAACAGTAAAAGGCCTTTATCTTAAAGCAGAAAACAACAATTTCACCCCTGTAGTAGAGTTAAAAGGACATGATTTTATCTGAGGAGCCACCCAAATATGCAATGCTAATAGCAACCAGTGATTTATTGCTATTCATGATAAAATCAGATTTAAGCGCCTATTATGCAAACAATAGAACGCATTACAATGATCATTAGCATTTAGAGTGAGACATGGGCATATCTAACAAGATTAAAGCAGATTCCTCCGAGAATCAATCAACTGTAAACATTGCAACTGTGCAGATTCTTTTTTCATACTACAATCCCTAAAATTAAAAAGGCAAAGTTAAGTAATAGCAGAAAACATCCAGTTTCACATTCAGCAACACACAAGAATTCTCCTGTTCTAAAAAAATGAAAAAAACATAGCAGCATATTTTCTAAACAAAAGACAAGAATGTTTCTGGATTATCTGCTCTCCAAAAAAAAAAAACAAAAAACAAAAAACAAAAAACCCTCAAAATAAAGTGCAGCACCCATAAAAATAAGTCTGAAGAAAGCTGTTATGTTCTTCTCTTTGTATTATGAGTGATTGATTCAGTCTCAGAAGCACTATACTGTATCCATCATTTTAGGTTCTTCCTCTTCTCTGTGTACCACTGAGTTTAAACTGCAACCCTGAAGTGAATCTGCATTCTGCAACAAAGAACAGCATAATAAGCAAAAAGTCAATTTCCATCACAGGAAAACAGCTGTTCTGCTCCAAGATGGCTTCCACTCTCTTAACCACCCACAGGCCTGTGGACACTGCAACTTGCACCATTCACCCCATACTACTTACTACCAATCCTCATATATGATTTGGCATCTCACATATTCCATAGAGTTTTCCTCTATGCAACTGCTACTAGCACCAGCAGCTTCTTTCATATCAATCAAACCATTTAGTGCAGAAGTCAGATCATCTTCTCCATCATTTTAAGTAATGAAAATGAACACAAGAAACTGGTTCCAGGAAAGGCAGGGCATCATAGGATACAACACACTGGTATGTTCCAGAGCCTGAAGAATTCCTCAACAGTTTAACTTGGTAGTAACGTCAATATTTTGATCAGCTATGCCAGCTACGTGAAATCTTGATACCAATGAAGCTGGTTAGGAGAAGATATCAGTTCTATTCAGTCATTATTAAAGGAGATACACTTATAATAGGTAGAGGAGAGCACGCTATCCCACCACCTCTTCTGGGTTCACCATTCTCCTACATATGAACTGCAAAGAAAGGAGAGCTCTTCAAGTGAGTCGGGGCACTGACTTTCCAGGGCCTGATTCACACAAAGAACACCCACAAACAGTGCAGTCTCTCCTCTTCAGTCTCATTGCCCTCCACATGTAGGAGAACTTTGAAATGGGAATCATAGAGAACGAGGCTGGAACGCTCCCTTCTATCCACTGTAAGTGTATATGTTTCAACAATGACTGAGTCCAAAGGGTGACTGCAAACTTACAGTTTCACTGAGTCACTCCACAGCCTAGAACATGGGGAGTAGCAGCCACAGCAATGTAGTGGTTAGAGCAAGGGAGGGGAATGTGTGGCCCTGTAGATGTTGCTGGACTTCAGCTCCCATGATCCCATCCCACTGGCCATGCTGGCTACAGCTGATGGAAGTTGCCACTTCACAACATCTGGTTTGGACTGCTGGACTTAGAGCAAGCTGGCTTAAGTTCAACTCCCTGCTTAGCCACAAAGCTAACTGGATGACTTTGGGAAAGTCACAATATCTCCCTTAAAATAACTTCCAGAGTTCTTATCAGGATAAGAGAGAGAGATCATACATGCTATCCGGAGCCCTTGCAAGAAAGGCTCAATACACATTTCATAATTTTATCTCGCCTTTTTCCTTTAAAAGGAGAAATGCAGGATAAAATCATTTTAAACAAACAAACAAACAAACAAACATAAAAGCAGAACACATGGGGTCAGAAATAATGGCATGCATACTATCTGCTGGGATCCATTACATGGAAATGAAAGCTGATCTATGTTAGGAAAGGTTCCAAGGCACGAACAGAATAGTCAGAACTGGAGGTGAGATATCTGAGTAGGCAAGTCTTATAAAACTCATTGATGTTCCATGTATCTTCAACGGTGTGTCTTCCACTTCATATCCCAAAACAGATAATTTCAAAGCACTGGCTGACAGCCTGCCTGTTCATGAATGTTCTGTGGCAAAAGACTGATGCTGTCATCAGCCACAGCAATTTTTTGAAGATTAAACATTTCCCCTTCTATCCCAAGGTCCTACAGGTTCCCAGTAAATCCTTCCATTGTTGAGAAGCCATAGGGAAGATGGGATGGAAAGAGGAAGTCTTTAATTACCAAAAATCACTGCTTCCAGTAGTGGTAATTAAAGACTTCCTTGTCCTATCCTTGGGATGGTATTTCTTACTTACAGCTCATATCAGGCTGACCAGAAGCAACATTTCTTATATAGATTAACTGTGCTCATGAGCTATGAAAGAAGATCGTTTTGAACAAACCAGCTTCTAAAATCCTTCAAGACCTACCACCATATCTGTGACCTGGTTCTGTAATCACCCACCCAACCAGCTGCACTATTTTATCTTTGTGCTAGTCTGACAGAAATTAGTTGAGGCGGGATGGTGAACTGTGTTTTGATGCTGGGTATGGAGGATTTCTTCTTCCAGTGGCTAATTCAGTCTCTGGGTTAGGGAGAGAAGGAACAGAGTGTTCCATCTCTCTGCTTGCTGGCCTGATGGAATTTCAAGTCATCTACTCACTCAAGATAGGACTGTGCTAGCCAAACCACTTTCCGCACAGCAGCAAAACTCAAAACAAGATGGGTTTTCCCTTAGCCAGGGAGGCCCCAAACTCTGTGTGTGCATGTTGCTTTTCCAGGCTTTTACTGCATTTAGCTGTGAGAAACAAATTACTTGTAAGATGAATCATGTCTGAAAAAGTTACAAAACCAAAAAACACCACTTTTCCTAGAAAGACATTTAAGTGTAAAGATGGCAGAAACTACCTTAACCTAGGTAGAAATTCACTATAAATACAGTTAAGCAGGTCCTACCTGTGGAAAAGATGCAAGTCCTCCTATAGAATTATCAGTGTGAAACAAGGGCTTCTGAACAGGCATTGCTTGAAAGTTCTGTGATTGGGAACAAATCCTCACTCTTGTTTTGAATGCTTCCAGTTCATTTTTAAATGCGTCCAAATAGCCTTCTTCCCCTGTCTGAGAAACAAACCAAAAAGCAATTAAACAGTGCACTTGTTTCACTGGCCAGAAGCCAACTGCAGCTTTACACCAACTGTAAGAAATGGCATATGCTGTAACAAGAAATTGCTACTAACTAACAAGAGGCTTGTTGTTTTCTGGAGCTGCACTGAAACAGGCTCCCAGGCATGGATCCAGCACCTCATGAATTAGAAACAATTTGCTACCATGATTTAAACTACCTAAATTGCACAAGCCTAAATCACCTGTTGGATTCTGGCCACTGTATATCTTCTGGGGAAAAAATCCACAAGGTAAGATTCTACAGGTAGGCAAACCAAATTCTGTTCTAAAGGAAGTTTAATTATGTGATTTTCATAAATAAATACATTTTATGAGATATTCATAGTTTCTCATACTGTGCATAGATCCATCTTCCATTTTTATTTTATGGATTAGCACAAGTTTTTTACAATTTCCCAAGTAATGATGGGGAAAAGCAGAATAGTAGCAGAATAGTAACACTTCACCTTCAGCCTATAAAAATCTTATTTAGCCTTTCCTGATGTTTTTGAAGTTTATGATGGCATTGATCATACATCAAGAGCTAAAACTGCCTTTGACAAATTGAAGCCCAAAAGATGAACCCTAAACTCTCAGCCAACACAAAAAAATTGATTTAAATTAAATCCACTTGGGCTGCTACCATAAAGTACTAAAGTTTTTCTTTCTTAAGATACATCATTAGAATGGCAATTTGGGTATAAATCTCTGAGATAGATGCACTTTGTCACCCTTGGTGTGATATTGGCTATGATATTGTTATGTGCCATAAAGTCACATCTGACTTATGGCAATCCTAACAAAGTGTAAAAGACATGTAAGATGAGTTTCCATGACTGAGTGGGAACACAAACCGAGGTCTTCCAAGTCCTAATCCATCATTCTATTCACTACACCAGACTGGCAACTTGTACAACTATGTATCCAATTTTAAAAAAAAAAACCCACCCTTTACCTTTCCTTCCTTGTTTCTGAACCCAAATGTCAACATTATATTTCATTTTCATAAAGCAATTTAAACAATGTTGGTACAATTTATATTACAAAGGGCCCTCCGCCATGCCTCATCACTGGACATGGTACACTTAATGCAGATGTGGGAAAGGGCCGTCTCAGCTGTAGCATTCCAGATGTGAAATACCTTCCTCTTTGAGGTACTACATTGTCCCCATTTTGATGTCAAATTAAGGCCTGGCATTTATAACTTAGTAAGAATGTGGTCTTCTTGGATCTACTAGATTGTGGGTTTTATTTTATTAACTTGTTTTACATTACCTTATTTTAGACTGCTTTCATTTATTGTACCCCACCCCGAGACCTTTTGCTACAAAGCAAGTAAAAAATATGTATTTTTAAAAAACCGGATCACAAACAAATGGAAATCTCTTCCAAGTAAATATGTTTACAGCTATGGTATCATTATAGAATTAGGGATTCAAGTACAGGATTACTTGGTAATAACTTTCAATGAATTAAGTTTTTCAGAATTAAGTAAAGCATTGAAACTTGCTATTATAGCAGAATGTGAAGTTTTATAATAAAGCCACTTGATAAATACCAATATTCTTAGTTGTTCATTTGTACAGAGGCACTCTTTAAAAAGGGGAACCGGGCAACTTAACATTCAGTAACTATTTGCTGTAATGACTTTCATCACTTTAAAAGAGACTGAGCAGTTTGGAAGAACTCCACTAGACAGTGCTCTCTCTCTCTCTCTAGATACAAAGTTCTTTAGTGGGAGGAAAAAGATGGGCAATGATATACCCTCATCACCCACATAGTCCGGAGTACTTCTGTTACGTATTTTCACATCCAGCTGCCAAAGATCATTTTTTTTCTCCTAAGCTTTAAAATGGATTCCTCAAACAATATGGGGACTCCCCTATCCTCACTCTCCATAACTCACTTTAGCTTTTTGGAAAAAAAGACGAAAACATCCCCGTGGATCCACGTTGCAGCTCTTGGCCATTTCTATAATAAACTGCATCACCACTGCTTGATGAGCTACTTGTTCCATCAGAGCTCCTTTCTGAAAAGAAGGCAGTTATAACAAGTTAACATGCAACACATTTTTTTCTTTCTCACCACAACAGATTAGCATCAAATAACGTGCCATTAACTGAGACCTATGTTACACTGTAGCAAAACTGGATCTTACCCATGCCACGCATAAGTCTTTTCCACAGTTGTTAGCCCTCAGCAGCTACCAGAGACAAAGCCATTTTAAGTGGGGGTTAATGTGAAATGATTTTTTCCCCTTTAGCCTCTTAATTATCTAGACAGCTGTCACTTAATCTGCTTGGACAGATGAGCTCTCACATGTCAACATCTTAGCTCATCATCTGAAACAATTGGTTATACTAATCGTTTCAAATGATGAGTACATAGATCTGAGAAAGATATATAAGCTACTCGGACACTCCTCTTCTGAAAATCCCTACAGGTAATGAAATAAATTCAAACACATATAAATTTGAAAATAAATAATAGACCTGGAAAAGAAAACCATAGTAAAGTGTGGCCAAAAGAGGACAAAGTGTGGGCGAACTGCAGCCACCATGGTGTAGCGTCAGTGTGAAAACTTTCTATGCTGATGCTTGTTAAAGAGGCCAATTCACAGCTAACAAGAGGATATTAAGACTAGCTGTCAATTCAGAACAAAACATTGACCAGAATCCTACTAATTCTTAAATAAGTCATGTGTAACTTGCCATGGCTAGCTGTGACTAATTAATTACCAAGGTCCCAGTACTTGGCCATGTGCCTAACTGTACTCCAGCACCTCATCAATTAGATGCAGTTAGCCACAGAAAGTTGGGCAAACCTTATACAAACACCAACAGAATTCTGGTCATTACCTTTTAAAATGTACTTAAGTCTTGTTAAATATCAAATTGCAAATATGATATATAACACACTGATTTCGGATTTAGGCTTTTAAATTTAATTTATAAGCCTAAATCTGAAATCAGTATAAGTAGGCTTATGCCACAGAGACAAATTTATTACTTCAGGTTCTTCAAAATCAGATCTTCTTGTTGCCCTCTGCTGATTTTGTGATGGTTCAGGCAAGCAGATAAGATGATATCATTATAGTGTCCTATAGTGCCATCTGACAACTGAAGAACATCTCAGTTTTGGTATAGACTGGGAACTTTGTGTTTATGTGCTCCATTAGAAAGTCAAGATGTCTAGAACCAGATGAAGCAGAAAAGTAGGAAAAATCTAGAAATCTCTACTAGCAACATGAGTGTAATAAAAATAAGGTAAAGAAGAAGAAAATTCTTCTCCCTTTTAAATGAGGAGAACTTCTAAATTATACCTGCTCAGCTTCTAGATGAAAACACCATAAGAGGAGATATTTAGCGGTTTCTTCACAGACAAGATATGGGTGTTCAGAGAGGAATCTCTGACTGTCCAACCATCTGTTCAACATGCCTGGAAAAATAATGACATTAAACCAAAACAGTTCTTTTGCAAAGAAATGTTCTGCAACACTTTGATCCCTAAGATGAATACAGTAAGACCCCCATATCTGCAGGGAATTGGTTCCATGATCTACTGTGGATGGCTGAAAACATGGATATGGGGAACCCTATATACAAAAGGACAAAGGTCATAAGAGGACACCCTTGTATGTTGCATATAGGGCTGTGGCAAACTGTGGATAAGTGAAACAGCGGATACCAATCCCACAGATATGGGGGTCCTACTGTATGAAATCATCACAGCATGCAGGTAAGGTATGTTGTTGTAATCATCCTGAAGTATACTCTGGCTGAAATCCTGTTGAAAAGTGACCAAAGAGATTTGCTGCTAATTAAAGGTGATTTTCAGGTGCACACAACTTGTACACAATGCAACAAACTTGTATACACTATGAAATCCCCATATGCTGCTGACATCACCACTGCATATTTGGAGCTGCCAACAGGACTTCAACCTATGAATTTAACGGAGATTGTTTTCCATATTTCTCATCACTTAAGGTTAATGCTAGGAAGGGAAGCGCGAATATGGAATTTATGCTAAATGCTACACTTTCTAAAATGGGAGTTTACACAGTTGATATGATACTGTTACATGGTATGATACATAAAGATTCAGGAGAAAAAAGTGAACTTACCAAAATGCCTAATTTTCTGCTCATGCTTTTGCATGAATGACTTAGATGCATCATCTTCAGTTTCTGTCCTCTCCTTTTGATTAATGAAACTCTGGCAAACAGAATAACACTGCTGACTGAGCATTCAGGAAACCATAAATAGTTTAGTAAGAAGACATGATTATTGCACAGCTACCTCTGTTTGAGACTCACCTCAAAAAGAATCTCTGTAGCACAGCACAAATTGACTAACCTATATTACTTGGATCTAGGCTATCTAAAGGATTTGTATGTCCCCATCAGAGGCTTCTTGGGTTTTAAGATCTTTGGGGAACATGTGGAGCCTTGTAGATGGCCGTTCTGAATCTGTGGAAGTCTTTCACACTGTTCTTCTGGTGGCAGACAAACACCTTTCTTCTCAGGCAGACCTTCTAACAACTGAATGGACTGTGGTAAAAGGACCTTTTACAGAGTGATAACACAGTCTTTCACTCTCTCTGATGTATTTTAAATGTTTTCAATTGCTTTAAGCTAATTAAATGTGTTTACATAAATTTTAATATTATAACTTAATTCTGATTTTTGTTGCATTTAGTGTTTTTAAAACATTCTGTAAAATGTCTTGGGACTCTACATCACGGCGGAAAAGCAGAACAGAAACAAAATGAATAAGTAAATCATGCTTTAGCAGCTTACAATCAATTTTTCAAATAATTCATCCCAAGAACAGAACAATGTTAGAGAAATGGGTTTGGAGAAAACAGATGGTAATTGTTCCAACTTCAGATTCCAGGGCAATATCAGTAAAAATTTGCTTCATACACATAAGGAGAAAATTTAAGAACTTATCAAAGCAATTCAAAATTAGATGTTTTGAACCCGAGATTTTAGAAAGAACTGACAATCTCTTGGCTAATTTATTAGAGTCCAGTTTTTCTGGCTGTCCTTCCCATCTTTTACCAGATTCCATCTTTTTTGTATATTATGGTGATTTTTTTGGAACACTGGCTTGGCCAGTGTGGAATGAAAAAGTGATACTGAATCTCCCTTATCAGCAGCTTGCCCCTTATCTTTTTATGAGAAATCGTAATTTGCTCACTGAACTAAGTTGTCCACCATTGCAGTTCAGAACCACCCACACCAGGAATAGACTAATTATTGGCAATTCAATAATACCAAAGTCATAAGGACTGAACAGATGAAACTAATAAGGGGCATAAGGGAAGCTATTAATTATAGGACAATTTAAATGAGAGAGGAATAGACTTCAACAGATGGGAAACCCTGACATCTGAGCGTTCAGCCTGGAGGCAGGTGGTGCATCACGGCCTCTCCCAATTTGAAGAGACCCTTGTCCAGCAGGCTGAGGCAAAGAGGCAGTCCCGAAAGCAGCAAAATCAGGGAGCTGGACAGGGGACAGATTGTATTTGTCTTCAGTGTGGAAGGGATTGTCACTCTCGAATTGGCCTTCTCAGCCACACTAGACGCTGTTCCAAGTCCTCCATACAGAGCACGTTACCATAGTCTCTCGAGACTGAAGGATGCCTAACCAAATGAGAGTGGGAATTCTGTTGAATGACACTTCCTTCTGAGCGAGCATGTAATTGAATCTTGCCCAAAGGATGGATAGTTCCAAATTTGTAAAGAAGTTAGTGCCATAGGTGTGGTTTATTTTAGTTCCATTTTTAGCCAACAGTGTCAAAGCTATGCATCAGCAGTACTAAAGTGCCCAAGTACGAAAGCAAACCTAAATTTAACTATTCTAGGTTGCAATCCTATACCCACTGACTTTGGAGTGAGGATCTTTGAACCCAATGGGGCTTATTTCTGAATACAGTGGTGCCTCGCTAGACGATGTTAATCCGTTCCACGAAAATCGCTGTCTTGCGAAAACATCGTCTAGCGAAGCACGTTTCCCCATTGGAATGCACTGAAATCTCTTCAATGCGTTCCAACGGAAAACTCGTCATCTTGCGAAGATCGTCCATAGGGAAACATCATCTAGCGAGTGCGGGTCCCCGTTGGAATGCACTGACAGCTATTGACTGCTAGTCAATGCATTCCAATGGGGAAAACTCGTCGTCTAGCAAAAATCGCCCATAGGGAAACATCATTTTGCGAAGCGCATTAGCGATCGCAAAAAGCCATCGTCTAGCGAATTCCTCGTCCTGCGAGGCAATCGTCTAGCGAGGCACCACTGTAGTTGTATGCAGGATGGCATTGTTAGTCTACTGAACTAAGAGTCAGACTACTAAACTAAATGAGAGCAAAGAAAATTACAGCAAAGCACTCTGGCTTAATTGCTTTTAGACCAAAGCCCCGTTTCTGAATTTGCAGTTTGAAATCTGAACACGGACACTATTCCTATGAAGTAGCAAAAGACAAATTTGGGCAGATGTTAATCCTGTAAGAAACACTGGCAGAAGCCAGAATTTGGACAGGTGCTATATAAATGCTCTAAAAATATTATGCGACACCAGTGCCTCTCATGGAAGGGTGGTTTTGGTTTTATGCAAGCCAGCTTGTTCCATACCTTATTAAATACCTCCTTACTGCAAACATCAGTGTTCCACAGATCCTGTCTTTCTTTTTGCCTTAACGCCTCTTCTTTGCGGCGCCACTCTTCCTCCCTCCACCTCAATTCGGCAACTTCGGCCTGTGCTTTGGCATGTTCCTGATCCAGGGATTCAGAATTGTGTAGTGCTAAGCTGCCAAGTTTCTGCTGGGCTTCTGCTAAATTCCATTTGCATTCCACAGAACTCTTTACAAATTCCTTTTGTTGCTGACATGCCAGTTCAATCCCATCATTATAAATCTGCATGTTAAGGGGAGGAAAGCTTTACATTGGTTGAGAATAAGACAGGGAGGGCTTGCAATAAAACTTGCAGATGAATGAGCTCATTTCTGAGACAGACATGCCCCAAGGACTATACAGAAAATTATCTAAAATGACGGGTTTGCAGCTTATAAAGCTAAGAATTAAAAGAAGAAGGATGCACTGCTTCTGAGGGTATCATTTCTATAGCCACATCCAACTAGATATTTACAGAGAACATCACAATGATAATTACTGTAATAAGTATTCTCAATAACTTAAGGCTACCACTCATATAAAACTAAGGCTGCACTGAGATTTGTGTTGCATTTTTTGTTCTTATGCTTTTACAGTGATATATTCTATCTTACCATTTGGAGTCATTCAAGAGTGCTCTTAGTCAGTCACTGCACTAAAGCTTTTGAAGTTAAAGTAAGAGAAAGTGGAAAATAGGGATTTATTTGAGCCTTTTAAAGTGCTTTGATAGGGTGTGATTCGACAGGCAAACACACTTAACATGCTGCAGCACAAAGGGCTCATAATCATGTTAATTTAAAATATATGGCACTCCTAAATTCCATATTACAATGATTTCTATAATAAAATCTCAGCATCATCCATACACAGAGACTGCTTATAAGTACAACGCTGCTAAAAAAAAAAAGTAACGGAATTAAACTTAACAATAACTATGGTTCCTTTTAGTGATCCTGTCCTACCGATAGTGTGATCCCATACACATATACATAAAACTAGAAACCTCTTGAGTGCAATAAAACGTTATCCTGTATTAACTATGCACAAGATTGTTGTCTAAAGCTACAATCCTATTACACACATTTGTTTAAACATGTCCAAGTGTGACCTGGAAACAGTTTGGCAGAATGAATTTTCACGGTAACACCACATCTGGAAGATACATCACATGGACCACAGAGGTGGCAAATTGGTACATATGATCTGTGACATGCCATATCCAACAACATAGAACTAACTGGAAACAGGGAAGGCTGCTTGTCCACAGAAGGTGCCCTCTGTCGCACCACATCGTATCTCATTCCTCAGGGCCCCTCATCCCTCTTGGCGCATTTAGGGACGAGGGTGAACCAGCTGCAGAAACCTCAGCTTGGCTTCAACACATTTCATTCCATATTTCCACAAAACAGTCACTTGGCAGGCCTTTTTGTGCAACTTCAAACCTCACCCAATACTAAAAATACGAGTACATTTTTAGGAGTTCTCTCATTAACTCAGATGCACCAAATGACGCCACGCCAAGTTCAGAAGGCCAAACCCGATCTCAAGAGGGAACAAGAGGGAAGGGCAAGGAGAGCACCCTGCCCTCCCTTCCGAGCCCGAGAAGTTGTGCTCGAGCCCCGAGGCCGCCCTAATGCTTGGCTGCTGCCGGCTGAGAGATAAAGAAGCGGGACCCCTCCGCCTCCTCTGGCACAGGAACGGGAGGTTCGGCTCCCCGCGTCTGTGCGCACACCACCCCCTTGCAGGCCGTACGCGAGGGAGCAACGGCGCGATCGGCGGTACCTGCGCGTTTGGCTGGGGCATCTCTTCCTCCCGCGCTGGGCAGAGATCAGGGGAGGGCAGCGGCGGCCGCCACAACGCCATCCCCTCGCGTCCCCCAAAGGAGAAACCAAACCGGACCCCCTTCTCCGGACTTCCGCTGCCAACCCGGGGCTGTTACGGACCCCAACCGGAAACAGAGTCCCCAGCTACTTCCGGCAACAACAGCAGTAGCAGCGGCGGCAGCAACAACAAGGCGGCGTCCCTCCGTTATGCGTTCACCACGCTGCTTCCTTTGCCTGGCTCTGTCACGTGAGAGCAAGGAAGCCTCACTGGTTGCTAGGAGACGGGAGGGCTCGGCTTGTCAAACGCGCGCTTGCCTGCGGGATGGGCGCGTGGCGCCGACTCTTCTTCTTTGGAAAGCTCCGCTCCTTTGCGGAGCCTGAACGACAGACACCCGGGGGGGGGGTGGGAAGCAGCGGGGAGGGTTTTGTGGACCCTTGAGAAGGGGCATCTCTGCACGACAGAGTTAGAGAAGGGAAGGACGCCATCAGGGTTCCATCCTGTGGGATCCTGGGATTTGCAGTTTGGGAATTCCCTGTTGTAGTTCGAGGACGAGGACGAGGACTAACTAGAGCGCTCTGCCGGCCGAGCCTGTCTTTATCATCATAACTACACCTCCTGGGACTCCGCGGGATGGAGCCGCGGCAATAAAAGTCAAATTAATGGAGAAAAGAAAAGTAGTAAAGAGGGAAAGGGGAAAAAACACATAATACGAGGAGGCTTTAATAAAGTCTAAGATTTATTTGAGAGTGAGTTTCCGTGGATCAAAATTGCCTTTTTTACACAGACACAGTTGTGTATGAAGAAGTGGATTTGGAAAGACAAATGAAATAAATCTGTTAGTCTTTGAAGCAGCACAATATTCTGCTTTCCCTCTCACCCTCTTTAATTTCCCCAACAGGTAGAAATGCATTTATTTACTAAATCCCGCAGATCAATGGAGCTCACCGGCAGAGCGGGTGGCCGCCATGGGAACAGGAAGCTGGGCTGGGCTGGGCTGGGCTGGGCTGGGCTGGGCCGGGGGGGGGGGCGGTTCGGGCCAGCAGGGCAATCTTAACGCTCTTCGCGAGATTCCCTTTGGATGATAAAACAAATCGTCCAAGCTCGGGCTACAGAATGAAGCGGCTGCGTTTGGGAGGCACCAGATTCTCGGAGGAACGGGATTCGCTTTCCTGCGACCATCCTTTACGTGGGGCGATACCGGGCTGGGAACCGTTCAGACCAGTGACTAAGTTTCGATGGGCCACGGCCTTCCTCCGGGCGCAGGACCAGCAAGGGAACCTCTCTCCCCACCTCCGCCCGCCCCGCGTTTGTGCCGAATCCTCTCCCCCACGAAAGCCTCTTCAGAAGAGAGGCTGGCACGCAATGCTAGGCCAGAGTCAGAGGCGCCTTTCGGGCGCCGCCTGGGGAGTTAGTTTGTAGCAGCCCATAAGGAGCCTCGGGGCACCTTGAGAGGCGGCGGGGGCAGTTCATTCCTGCACGAACTTTCATGGACTCAAACCCACGGGAGTATCGACCGTTCTTGCCGCAGCAAAGCTAAGAGTCCTTTCTTGGAAACAGGCCGACACGTGTCAACAGCGTGCTTCTGAAAAGGGGGCGCGCGACGGGCGCCGCAGATCCCCGCGTGCCTCGGAGGTAGCCCCTCCCTCCTCCCTCCTCCTCCTCGGCTGGAATGTTAGAACGTTGGCGTCTCCATGGCGATACGACGCTCTCCTCCTCCTCCTCCTCCCCCCCCCGCCACTCGCGCGCCAGCCAGCAGGTGCGGCGGCAGAGCGAGCGATCCCTCTTCCTCGCACTCCGGCACCCCCGAGAGTAGACCAAGGGTGCGATGCCGTTGAAGGTAGTGGTGGAACTGCAGATCCACGCGGTGAGAGGGGCGGGGTGCGCGCCCGCGCGTGTTTGTACGGTCGTGTGCGTGGCCAACCGGGGAGAATCCCAGAAAAAGGCAGGCGCGCGGCGCGTCCAGTGTTTCCACTCTACTCTTCCGTTGGCTGGAAGCACTTCCCCCTTTTGGGGAGCGAGGGCTCGGAATAAAGTTTGGAAAGGGGAGGCGGCGGCGGTGGTGTGGGTGTGTGTGAGAGAGAGATTGGAGGCATTCTGCACGTTCCCAGAGACCTCGTTATAGTTACCATTGCTGTTGAATCTTTCCCAAATTTTCCCTTCTCTTTTCAAATGAAAAGTCAGAAAGACAGATTTTGATGACAAACGTTGTTTACAAGAATGGCCAGCAGCAAGGACTATTTTTAAGCCAAGAGTTTATTTTTCTTAATTACCCAGCACTCTCTGGGTGAAGAAGAGGAGGAAGAATGCACATTAGTTCTTGTATTTATTTCTTGCCCTCAAGTCACCTCCAACTCATGGCGACCCTATGAATGAACAATTTCCAAAAACTCCTGTCATCAACATCCCTGCTCCACTCTTCTAAACTCTAGCTTGTGGCTTCCTTTATGGAATCAATCCATCTCATATTTGGCATTCCTCTTTTCCTTCAACTGTTCCTAGCATTGTTGTCCTTTACAGTAAATCTCGCCTTCTTATGATGTGCCCAAAGTATCACAGCCTCAGTTTAATCATTTTTTGCTTCCAGAGATAGTTCAAGCTTGATTTGCTCTAGGGCCCACTTATTCATCTTTCTGGCAACCCAGGATATCAGCAAAGCTCTTCTCCAGCACCATATTTCAAAATAATTAATTTTTTTTCTTGTCAGACTTCTTCACTGCCTAGACTTCACACTCGTACATAGTGATCAGGAATACAACAGTGTTGAGTACCTTGGCCTTGGTCTCCAGTGACACATCCTTATACTTGATGATTTTTCTAGTTTCTTCATTGCTGCTATTCCAAGTCTCAGCCACCTTCTGATTTCCTGGCAGCAGTATCTACTTGGATTGACTGAACCATTTAAGATTTTCAATTTCTTCACTGTCAACATTAAAATTGTGTTGTTCTTCAGTATAGATTTTTGTTATCTTAACATTCAGCTGCTCTCTTGCTTTGGCAGGAAAGACCAACAATTGTCACTTTTTGTAACAATTGTTTCAAGTCATTGCTACTTTCTGTCAGTAAGATGGTGTCATTTATATATCTTAAATGATTGATGTTTTTTCCACCAATTTTCACTTCTCCTTCATCTGGCTTTCCGTATTATACATTCTGCATGCAGACTGAACAGATAAGGGGATAAAATGCACTCTTGTTTGATACCTTTGCTTATAGGAAACCATTCTGTCTCTCCATATCCTGTCCTAATGGTAGTTTCTTGTCCACGATACAAGTTACGCATCAGGACAATCAAGTGCTGAGGCACATCCATTTCTTTCAGAACGACCCATAGTTTTTCATGATCCATACAAAAGCTTTGCTGTAGTCTATAAAGCACAGAAATATATTTTTCTGAAATGTGTTGATGCGCTGCAGTACCCAGCAGATATTTGCAATATTTGCAATATGCTCTTGAGTGTTTCTTCTTCTTTTGATTCCAGCTTAAACATCAGGCATTTTTTGCCTTATATAAGGTAAAAGCCTCTGTTACAACACCTTGAGCATCACTTTGTTTGCCAGGGAAATTAGAACAATGGTCCTATAGTTACTGCATTCCTTGGCATCTCTTTTGGCAACTGGAATGTATATTGAATATTGCCAACCTGTGGGCCATTACTTTGTTTTCCATATTTGTTGGCATTTTCTTGTTAGGATTTTGACAGATTCATTCTCTGTGGCTTGAAATAGTTTTATCGGTATCCTATCTACCCCGGTGATTTATTTTTTTCCTTGTGCTTTCAGAGGAGGTCTGCATACTGTTTCTACCTTCACTTTATTTTCTCCTGGTCAGATAGTGTGCTTCCTTGTTGGTCTTTCAGCATTCCTACTCTAGGCTGAAATTTCCCTTTGATTTCTTTGATCTTCTGGAAGAGATCTTGTTTTCCCCCTTCTTACTGTTCTTTTCTATTTCTTTGCATCGGCCATTTTGATAGTTCTTGTTGTCTCCATGTGACAATCCATTACCCTTGAAGAGGATGGATGCAACTTCGTCTGGTGTCTTAGCTGTGAATATTCTGCCTTGGGTGGCTCTGCTAGGAGTCCAGGCTTGTACAGTAATGGAGTCTAGCCTCCTGACAGCATTGTTCTTGGCTCTTCTGACACACACAAACCCCCTCACTATGTTAAGTTGTGCATCCAAGAAGGGGGAATGCACAGCAGCACCAGAAAGCTGACATCTTGCATGGCCTGAGAGCCAGTCTTCATGACACATGGCTGTTTTGTTCCTTCTAGTGTTTTAAAAGAAGCCCACTATTGTTACTGTTTCCAATGCTAGAAAAGTAATGCTCTTTACAAAATGTAATTTGTAACAAATATTTATACTAAATATATTAAACACATTATTAGATTAGATTATTTGTATGTTGTAAATCTGAGCTCTACCCACGTGTTGGCTCTTTCTTCACCTTCACCTGCTTTTTGTGGCATAAATGGACTAAGTAAATGTTTGGGAGATTTTCAGATCCACAAATGGTTGTGGTTGTCTCATCTCTTATTATGTCTATTCCTCCTTTTGTAATTTGACAGAATTGTATGAAATAGCAACCCCCAGCCCATTGATCTTCTGTTCCACACTGCTTCAATGATTTTCTAATTCCTTTCTAATTGCCCTCTGCCTCTTCTCTCCTTAAAGATCTCTTGTCCTGGAGTGTACCTGACAGAGAAGAAAGATGTTTATCTCCACGTTGGCCTCCTGGGCCAGTGCAAGGAAACTGGTTGCCTTCCTCCCATCTTTCCTCTCTTATTTCATGAGAAAATGTGGTTTGAAAAGGTAACTTGGGATTTTATCACAATCTTTGCATTGATGTTTCTCTGAGCATAGGCACGGTTTTGTTGACTTAGGCCACAGCTCTGCTGGATGCCTCTGGAAAGTTCACAAGAAGGATGTAGGGGCTGCAGCCTTGTTAGCACCATTGGACCACAGAGCTGGAAAAGCTGGAAGGGACCCTGAAGGTTATCTAGTCCCACACTCTGCTCAGTCAGAGATCTGCAATACTGGATTCAGTTTTGACATAGGGCGATATGTCTCTAGGAAAGGCATGCCAATGACCTCTTCCGCTGTGAAGCAAGTTTGTTCCATGAAGAAGAGTCCCCTAACATTTAGCTGAGATCTCATTTCCTGCCATTTCTATCCATCTAGTTCTTCCTCTGGAACAAAAAGCAATAATTGTTTTCCACTTATATGGTAGCCTTTCAGATAATTGTATAGAATGGAACAGGGATTTTGGATATTATATATTCATTTCTCCTTGGGGTATTTCCCCTTGGATATTATATATTCATTTCCCCTGTGCTGGCCAGGATTTCTAGGAGTCATAGTCCAAGAACATCCGGGGACCCAAGGTTGGGAACCGCTGGTCCAGAGGATAGTGCTCTAGAGCAGTAGTGGTTCCTTATTCCTTAAATAATCTGAAGCAAAAATGGGAAACATGTGGCCCTCCAGGTGTTTCTGGACTCATCATCTCTAAACCATTGGCTGTGCTGCCTGAAGCTGATGGGAACAGGAGTTCAACAACTTTTGGAAAGTACCAGGTTCCCCACTGCTGTTCTAGAACTTGAGAAAGATACTAAGTTGTTTCATCTGGGTCCATGTAATTACAGCCCCAATGTAAAAGATCTTTATTTTGAGATGGGCTGTCTGTTACTCATTGCTTGCTGGCTAGCAACCACTAGAGTTTTTATGACCCTAAGAATTTTTTTTTGTCTAGGATTTGAACGCTGTCCATAGGGAATGCTTATTCAAACCAGGGCAAATTCTAAAAAAGACCGGAAGCTTTTAATATAGCTTGAAATTTTAAAAAAGTTTGGAGAAAGTAGTCTATGTTTGGGAACTCGTAGGAATACACATGGGTATTTTCATGTGAGAGATGAGAATAATGTATGTGAAGTTTACAGTGCATGGCATGATAGTGGATGCCCTTCAGTTGATCATGTCCCTCCTTATAATTTAAAAAGAAAATACCATTTTTCAAAATGGCCTAGCTCTTTGAAGAGAAATACCAGGCAAGGCAGCTGCCACTACCATCTTAGCCTTCCTCTAAATATTTCTTGGCATTCTGGGTAAATTAAAATGCTGGCAGGTGCACCTGCTACTTTGCCTTCTGCGTTTCTTTTCAGTGTTGAGCTGCCCCCTGCCAGCGCCAGCCATCCTTGGAACATAGGCACCAGGGTAGCAGAAGGTGCGGAATAGAGCATCTTGCCCAGAGCCCACTCAAACCATCCTTGTTCAGTGGGGTTGAAGATTTTGTCTGAACTCCTCTAGCATGGTTTGATTTTGCCCAGTGGCATTTGTTCTTCTTCACAGTGCAGGGGCTGTCATATGTATTAGACCATTTCATGCTTTTAAAAAAAATCACTGTTAGGTTACAATCCTCAAATTAGTTATCCAGAAGTAAGTTCCATTGAACTCAGTGGGACCTGCTTCTGAGTAGACATGCCTAGGACTGAGCTGTTTCTTGGCTTTATTAATAGCAATGACCTGAACTTTAATTTTCATCAATGGGTCTGCAAGCCAAAAGGACACTTCACATTTTTGAGACAATATTACATCTGATACATTGACGTGATATAGAACTATAAAATACAGGTAGGTCTGTCTGTCTGTCCATCTGTTTGTTTGTTTATTTATTTATTTTTGTCCCGCCTTTCTTCTTAAAAAGAACCTAAGGCGGCTTACATCATTAAAAATAATATTTAGAAGCTAAAAACAGTAGATATACACATATTAAAAAAGAATTAAACAAGTATTACATTAAAAACAGTAATAAAGTCAATACTAAAAACTCATTTAAAACAACAGAGCACAACCATTCATTTAAAAACCCTTCTCAGCCCACCAGTTATTAAAGGAAAGCTTGCCTCAACAGAAAGATCTTTGCCTGCTTGCAGAAGGACAGTAAAGATGGGGCCAGTCTGGCCTCCTGTGGGAGGGAGTTCCGAAGTCTGGGAGCAGCAACAGAGAAGGCTCTCTCCTGCGTCCCCATCAGACGCACCTGTGAAGGTGACGGGACTGAGAGAAAGGTCTCCCCTGATGATTTTAAAGCCCTGGCAGGCTCATAGAGAGAGATGCAGTCTTTTACACTGGAATGCAAATATGTGAGTAATTAAATAAATCAGTAAAGATGTATTATACCAATCTAGCAAATACTTTGATCAGTTGATAGTTCTTGTTTCTGTTCTGCAGGTATTTGAAAATGCTACAGATCCTGTCACTGTTGTAGAACTGCTAGCAAGTAAGTTTCTGAAAACATCTTCCTCCTATTATTGGTAGCCCCATTCAACTGAACTGGTTTATGGACTAGAATGGATAATCCCACCTCTGAGTTCACACAGTCTTAAGCAGCCTCTGCTGTTACCCATGAATGCAACATGTATGTCTGCCAGGAAGGAGCCATCACCTTTACAGCTCTACAAAAGAAGTTCCCTTCTCTACAAATGTTCATGCTATGTGTGTAGATGACACTGGTGTGCAGGCTGGTTTGAGTGTGCAGTGTCAGAGATAAGGTTAGTCCCAGGAACCTTAGTTCCCATCATGGTCTGATAGAATATATTAAGTCACATTGCCTGAGCAATGTTTTAGACTGAATATACTCTAGTGATTCCAGATAGCTATAGCTAATGAACTGGTGCAGCTATAATGATATAATATAGCCTCAAGCTTACATACTCTTTCACCTAAGAAACTAATATTATATTTAAACTAGGTAAAGATCCTTGTGACATTTTAACTAAAGTTAGTGAAAACAGGCCAGGATCAAACCATGATTTCAGCTCCTGATCTGTTCTAGTAACTAGTTTGAAGAAGCAAGTTAATCAAAGTCATAGGTTGTAGATCAGTGACAGCTTTTGATCTCCTCCTTGTGGGCATGAAAGGAGGACAGATCAAGCAGACTCAAAACTTACTGTATTTTGCTACTGTAACAGAAGGCCATGTTTTCCTCTTATCTCTGTTCCAGCTAGTATGTCTTTCTCGATTCTTCTTTTCCATGTATTGAGACAAGCTGGTGGGTCAGTCTTTTCCTTTCATGCTGAAAGATAGGATGGGGAATATTTCATCTGACTATCTCAAATGTCTCAGCTCTTTTTATTCCTTCTGCCTATGAAAATAATCCAAGTTTGTTTGGTAGCATCAAAGACAAGAGGCTACTAAGGGGAAATTTGAGCTTTTGGGGGTAGAGAGTGGGAGAAATGGAGAGGGAAACTAAATCAAACTCTCAGCCAAATAAACTTAAAAAAAAAATTCTCACAGAGTCTTGAAATTTGCTTATCTTTGCACTGAAAGTATAATTTAAATGCCATATAATCCTTCATATGCTGTGAATAATGTTCCTTCCTTTTCTTCTTTTAGAAAATGTAACTCAATTTCGATTATCTGAACTGATACCCTCAGGTAAGCAGGGGTGGGGTGGGCAGAGATTGTTCATCACAACTTTTGTCTACTCTGTAATAAAAGTGTAACTCTCTTAGATGATATTTGGTTAGTGATATTCTCTTTCTGTCTGGGATCCCTACCTCTGCCAGGGTTTTTATTTGCAGACACCACAATATAATTTAAAGTTCAAAGTGTCAGTACCATGTAGAGGAGACACTCTAAATCAATGGGAAATTAGTAAGTGAACTAATTAGTAATTAGTAAGTTCCATTAATACAGTAGGTTTACTTTCATTGGGTTTCCGTCGACTGAGCTGGAGGGTGAACTGCAGTGTGGCAACATTTTGTTGTAGCTTTCTAAAAAGTGAACACAGGGTGGCAGAACAAGCCTTCTTGTTTGATCCTGAGTTTAATTTTACGTAAGAAAGATGTCAGGAAACTCAAAAAGGAGAGATCAATCAGGTGAAACACAGGAAGAAAAGAGGGAGCAAAGTTTAAGTAAAAGAGTAGAAAATGTATCAACAGTTGTTTTTTTTAAAGCCAAGAGGAAGTCTGAAAGTGGTCTCAAATGGTGTTCTGGGAAAAAATTATAGGGGGCAGTTCTTAAAAATTTATTGGCATTTTTCACTGAGAAATATGATAATGATGGACAAACTTCCTACCATTTTTCCTCAACCCTTCCAGTTTCGACCATTCTTTCTGGTTCCCCTCTCCAGTATGCCGAGATAGGGGAGAGCTGGCTGTGTTGTAGCATCTGTTCTCATTCATTCTCAGTAATGACACAGCACTTTGTCCAGCATTATGTGGGAAATGCCTGTGCACCCTAAAACATATCCTGGAATCCTATAGGATATAAAGTTTTTACGTGGCATGCGGTGGATCCCTTAGAACAAAAAGTAGAAGAAAATTCTGTAACAATAGAGATTTTGGAATATTACTAGCTTACCATATTCACTGAAGCTGGGACCAAAAGTGGAATGGGCAGGTGAACCCAGGTGATTGTCTTAGATACTAGACCTGGAGTGCACCTGTCCTGGGTTGTCTACTCAACTAGTCTTTTGTCAGCTGAAATAGTACAATAGTATGTCACGAATACATGTAGATTACCCAGCAGCTTATCTGTCGCAGTGTGCACTCCTGGCATCCTTATGATGCTGATCATTCAAGCATATAAATTGTACATCAGATTGTGAAATGAGCAACACATAAAATAAAAGAGAGAGATGTTGATAGGTTGAACAAATGGACCAGGGGGCACCCAAAGTGCTCTTTGCTAAAGATGTCATTTAGTCTAAGGCTCACTATAAACTTGGTGAGGATTGAAGCTTAACTGCAGGTAGGTGGAAACTGGCTTGCAGGAAAGATTCCATATAGTACAATAGATAGGGATCAAGTTGCTTAGAGAGGACATCAATTCACTTTGTTCAATGTTTGCAAGAGTACTTTCCTCATAATAAGAGTTTTCCAGTACTGGGAATGCACCATTTCATTCCTCAAACCCAATTCTCATTCATTTTAAGGGCAGATAGTATTTTAAATTGTCCAGTAAGCACTTCCGTTTGTTCATCCAAGTAGACCAAACTCAAATATGTCTTTCTCATTCCTTTGCATTCTTTGTTTGTTCTCTGTCTCTTCAGTTTTTGCTGCTAGTCTAATCAACTGTACCTTGTGGGACCATTCAAACTGTACAGTTCATAACTGATCCAACCACAGGAAAATCTCAGTGACATATGCAAGAATATCAGCGCCCAGAGGGCAACAAAAATGTCTTAGATTTAATGGTGTTAGTGGTAATTGTTATACATTCCACAAACAAGAGTAAGATATAGTCAATTTAATTTTTAGACACAACTAATTTGATTTGGTTGCATTTGGGCAGAATGCTGTGGGAATTGCATTATGTAACCACACAATTCCTTGAGAATATACCATTAAAATTAATTTCAGCTCTGAGGATGAATTTTAGCTCACAATGCAATTATATGACTTGGTTCTAGAATACGGGAAATAGCTCCTGGGTATATACAAAATGTCAAAACAACAAATGATGCCTGTAAGTACTGAATTTTATCTAGGTCTGAAGTGGCAGAGGGGTCTGAACTTCTTAAAGATATTTCTTCAGTAGTGAAGAGATTTCCAAAGAAGGAGCTATGTTAGTCTGTTTCAACATGTTGAGAAAAGAAAAGAAAAAGAGAGAGAGAGAGAAATATTGAAGTACTTTAAAGATTAAATTACAGTAGGACCCCCATATGCACTGGGGATTGGTTTCAAGCCCCTTATGGATATATATATACAGTATACCAGATCTAGCTACTACACCATGCTATGCGTTCTTTACTATAAAGCAGCGATCCCCAACCCCCGGTCCCCGGGCCGGTGCCGGTCCCTGGCCTGGGCCAGACCGGGCCGGCGAGAGAGACCTCCCCGCGCGCACTCACCCCCGCGCCGCCTGTTTGCGCCTGCGCGCGCGCTCCGGCATGCCCGCACGAGTGCCGTGCCGCCATTTGCGCATGCGCGCGGGCGCCCGCACAAGCACGTGCTGCCGTTTGCGCATGTGCACGAGCAGCCGCGCGTATGCGCAAAATGGCGGCGCGTGCGCGTGCAGGCGCCTGCGCCCGTTGAAGGGCGCGCATGCTTGTTTGCGCATGCGTGCACGCGGGGGGGTGCCCCGCCTTCCCCAGCCAGTCCGTGGAACGGAAAAGGTTGGGGAATACTGCAAGTATTCATAGCATGGTCTCAGGCTCCCTCTAGTGGCTAGTTCTGGTAATACATGTGAAAATAGTTTTTTCTGGAATTTTTTCTTTTAATATTTTCAGACCGTGGATAAGTGAAATCGCAGATACTGATTCTGTGGATACGGGGGTCTACTATGAGATTCTTTGATTTTTAGTTCAGTATTATCTTTCATGGAGCAACACCCACTTCCTCAGACATTGGAGTGCAAATACATGAGTGATAAATTTATATATATTCCCATGAACAATAAATCAAAGTAACAAAGCACTGCCACATTGTCTATTGTCTATATCCTCACCTGGTCATGGGGATATGTGTAAATATACCCATCATGCATTTGTGGTTTAGCACGTGAATAGAGCCATCCTGTGTAGTCATGGGCAAGCTGCACTGTCCCAAGACATCCTCAGAAGAAGGGAATGGTAACCACTTCTGTTACTCTGTATCTGGAAAACCCTGAATAAGTCAGAATTGACTTGACAGCACATGATTATTGTTTTATTATCTGAGAAGGTGAGCTTTGATCCAAGAAGCTCACACTAAAATAAAGTGTTAGTTTTCCAAGTGCTACAATATTTTTTCTCTCTTTTCTTTTCTTTTGCCAACAGTAATGAAGAGAGTGTGTGTATGTGCATCATGTGTACAAAATAGAGAAATGAACTCTGTGTGTGTGTGTGTGAGAGAGAGAGAGAGGGAGAGAGAGAGATGGAGGAGAATAATCGTTTTTCAACTCTGAAAGGCATCAGAGAGAACCAGGATGAATCATGGGTTGCCTCAGTCCTATAGAAGAATCTATACTTGTTGCAGGCAAAACCTGTAATTTTGCACGTTGTAGAAAATTAAGGCTTTTAAAATATGCAAATCAAGTCCCACTGAAATCTGTTTCTTAGCTTAGTAAGTCAAAACTAGCATAGGCTCATTGAATCAATGGAACATACAAAAGAGTTGACTTATCAGCTCCTCACTGATTCAGTGGGCTAACTTCAGTTGCTACTTATTATACCAAGCAACAGGATTTCAGCCATTGTGCCTTAAGAGGCTTACACCTATAGTAGTGGTTGTAGGATTTCAGCCTAAGTATGCTTCAGATAACAGTCCCTCCATGCAATGTATCCTAGGAGAGAAAAGTTACTTTAAGAAGCTCAATTTTTTTGTTAATTATGGGTTAAAAAAATACAGGGCTGTTTGCCACAATTTCTTGACTCATACATACTTGTATCCTTTTGCAGCTTTATTCTTAGTTCTTCTGAATTCCAATAAAACTTTTACTACTGTAATGATGATTCAAGTACTCTCATAGATTCTGGCATTGTAGCCATACACCGATTTTTATTTCATATGTTCTATTACAGAAAAAAAATCCTTCTACTAAAACACCCCTTGTTTATAAAGCGGCACTCAAAGGACCTCTTGGAAACAGCAATCTCTTTTGTCTGTAAACTGGATTTTTGAGCTCAGTAACAGTTAACAAAGAAGTTAACCATTTTCTACCAATTTATTCATCTTTAAGAATTAGGATGTTACTCTTGCTTTTTCTAAGTGAAAGGCATTTGTTCTTGAGCCAAAACCTAAAAATTAGACACCTACAGCTGAACTGTTTTGAAAGTGAAGAAACAACATTTTCTTAGCTGGTTTTAACAGGCCAGCATGGCCTATGCGTAGTGGAGTAGTATGTTCCTTGGAGAACAGTGCTATATTTCAATTAAAAAGTCCTTTTTGACATACACTGTGAGGACATTGTGTTCCATTGGAGAGACTGTGATTGATGAGTCAATTGATTGATGAGTCTTATCTCAATACACTTAACTCTTTTATTTTTGTGTTTCAGAGAGAGAAGAGCTAGCTTTTTATGAAGAGAACACTAGAGATTTTTTATTTCCTGAACCCAAGCTGACACCTACGTATCCGGGAGTGGATAGAGAGTTACTAATGAATACATATCCTTCTTTCCCAGTAAGTTATTATTGTTTGGGAATGGTCAGTCATTTGCTAAAGATGAAAAGATCTTATTAGTGCTTAATTTTGACATGAATTTTTCAATTATTCCTAATATTTGGTAGTGATTGTTTATCTACCTATTTTTCATATTATAGACCAGCTCACTTTAACTGAGAATTGCTCAGCATGCTGAAATAGTTAATACTCACAACAATGTCTTTGCTACCATAAAACACAGTGCGGACACAGGCTTGGAACATTTAAGAGAAGCGGACAGAGATAAACCTCCATGTTTGGAAAAGCTGAGGACAGAAAAACTGATGAAATTGCTTGATGGGCTTCCATAGGGAGACTTTTCCATAATGTTCAATCACTAAGAAAACCTGGTCTTGTACCTTAGAGTTCTAACCCTGACTGGAAGAAATAGAGCTTCCCTTGAGTGGACAGAGAGATGTTATCTAAATTATACAATTCCAAACTCACCTAGGCCACTAAAGATTAGTGACGAGTACTTGGAATTGGACCTGGAAGCCATATAAACCTCTTCAAGCCTTACACCCAGGAACTGGGCTATGCATCCTTGTGCCATTAGAAATGTGGTGGATGTGAGGATTGGCATCAGTGGATGGCATCATCAGGAACCTGTTGCAGCCTGTGCCTCCAAGTAAGGGCTGTGTTAACGAAGCCTGGAATCCCCATGTTCCTGCCTGTCCTTGGCTCTATTCATCTGCCCTCTTAAAGGAAGCAAAGGGAGTGGGAGCAGCAGTAATCTCCACTGGCCTTATCTTGTCCCTCTGGCTGATGGTGCAAGCAAATGGCCAGTGGCAGCAGAGGAGTCTTCTGGCCACAAGATTCCTTTGGCTGAGCTCCCCACCTCCCACCAAACTTTATCTGCCAGTGGGAGGTGGACAGAGGAGGATGCCTTTCTATGGTGATGCCTAGATTGTGGAATGTCCCTGCCTACTGCAAGATCTGACTTTGCTTCTTGTACTTAAATAGGAACTTAAGATCCATGTGCATTAGTAGCCTATTGGTTATTTGGTTACTACTTCAGTTGAACTGGTAACTCATATTGCTTATGAGTGTTATATAAACAAACTGTATGTTTTTGTTTTGAGATGTATAAAATTGTAATTGATGTTTATGTTAAATGGAAAGGTTTTGTTTCACAGTGAAAGAATGTGAATTAATTCACATTTCCCTCTCTGTGTAGTAGCACCCTTAGAGTGCAACAGATAATGGCTATGGAGATTTCTCAACTTATGGCAGTTCATGCTTGCATAACTATGCAACAGGATTTCAGCCTGTGTGTAAAATAGAAACACATCAGAATAAGAAAATACCGTATTTTTCGCTCCATAAGATGCACTTCCCCCCCCCAAAAGTGGGGGGGAAAGTGTGTGCGTCTTATGGAGCGAATACACTTCTGCAAGGGCTCCCTCCGATGTCGGGGGAAAGCCCTTGGAGACCTCTTGGGGGTCGGATCGCGGCAGCGGGGGACCCCCAGGAGTTCTCCAAGGGCTTTCCCCCGACATCGGAGGGAGCCCTTGCAGACCTCCGAAGGCAAAAAGGCAAATACCTCCAAAGTACGTTATTTTTCGCTCCATGATTAGCTGCGTCTTATGGTCAGGTGCGTCTTATGGAGCGAAAAATACGGTAGGTACCCAGTGCAACTGCACCAAGCTTAAAGGAATATGTGCTATGTGCCTTGATCATGTACCTCTCAAAGGCATTGGCCAAAAAGCAGTATAGAAGTGCAATCAGTAAATAAATATGACCAGCTCCTGACAATAGGCAGACTGCCATAGCTTCTCATATTTCTCAGTAATTCTGTAACTGCATCTACATGATTTGCCCTACTTTGCTAATTGAAAGCTTGGAAAAATCACTTTTTCAGATTTACAGAATCCCCCAGCCAAGACACTCACCAGCCCTAAGAGTTACTTTTCTAATCTCTGGCTGGATGATGGCTGCTTCTTTAGGAATGTTCTTGTAACTTGATAGGATGAGAGATGGAATAGGTTGTTTTGCATGCTTGCATTGTTGCAAACCCAAGAGTGGCAACCCCATTATAACAATTTTTCGCCATAAAAGAAGTTGAGCCGTGCTTGTAGCTTTGAGTTGGTCAAAGAGTCCTCACAGCTGGCAGTGTCCCAACCCTACAGCATTTGGTGACAAAAATAGTTAATTAAAAAAAAAGATATTTCCAATTCTTAGCAGGAATGATGGTAAGCTTGAATATTTGATCTGGAACAAAAGAATCCTAAGTACCCACCAATGACCTCGGGTCTCTCCACATTTTTTTTTGATACAGTAATGAAGCCAAATGAGCAAATGCCTGTAATTAATGATGAAACCGGTGCGTTAAAGGGAGGAAGTTTAGGAAAGCAAAAGCGGCAGCCCTTGGCTAATAGATCTCTTTGTACTCTCCAAAAGCGGACAAAAACTTTGACTTTTGCCTCCAGCTTGAAAAATAATCTGAAAGGCTGTTAAAAATTAAGCTCCTTTCAATACCTTGTAATGGTTTACTAGGAATATATTAAAGTCACTATCTTATCAGACTCTGTTTCAGAAAGTGCACACAATCATTCCATCACAAAATTGCAACCCTGCATTGCACAACAGTTGGTACTCTCTGCTAATTTCCCTTGAATTTAACCTATAAATGTGCTTCCACTTTACATTTTAATGAAGTCTTTTCATTGAAAGACTACCTGACAGAACAATCCTATGCATATCTGTTCAGGATTAAATCCAAACACCTTAAGTGGTACTGAATTTGCACAGCAGTCCTTTACATAATTGCTAGGTCATTTGTCCCTTTTAACCCAGGTTATTATCTTTCTTGTCAGTGTTGCATAGTAGTTCAAAAAAACCCCTTCACGGATTGCTGCCTTGTCGTGGCGAAGGGGCTTGAGTAATTCAGAGAAGCTATGGGCTATGCCGTGCAGGGACACCCAAGACGGACAGGTCATAGTGGAGAGTTCTGACTAAACGCGATCCACCTGGAGCAGGAACTGGCAAGCCACTCCAGTGTCTTTGCCAAGAAAACCCCATGAACAGAAACAAAAGGCTAAAAGATATGACGCTGGAAGATGAGCCCCTCAGGTCGGAAGGCGTCCAACATGCTACTGAGGAAGAGCGGAGGACAAGGACAAGTAGCTCCAGAGCTAATGAAGTGGTTGGGCCAAAGCCGAAAGGACGCTCAGCTGCGGACGCACCTGGAAGTGAAAGGAAAGTCCGATGCTGCAAAGAAAAATACTGCATAGGAACCTGGAATGTAAGATCGATGAACCTTGGTAAGCTGGATGTGGTCAAACAGGAGATGGCAAGAATAAACATTGACATCCTGGGCGTCAGTTAACTAAAATGGATGGAAATGGGCAAATTCAATTCAGACGATTATCATATCTACTATTGTGGGCAAGAATCCCGTAGAAGAAACGGAGTAGCCCTCATAGTCAACAAAAGAGTGGGAAAAGCTGTACTGGGATACAATCTCAAAAATGATAGAATGATCTCAATACGAATCCAAGGCAGACCTTTCAACATCACAGTAATCCAAGTTTATGCACCAACCACTGATGCAGAAGAGGCTGAAATTGACCAATTCTATGAAGACTTACAACACCTTCTAGAACTGACACCAAAGAAAGATGTTCTTCTCATTATAGGGGACTGGGATGCTAAAGTAGGGAGTCAAGAGATAAAAGGAACAACAGGTAAGTTTGGCCTTGGAGTTCAAAACGAAGCAGGGCAAAGGCTAATAGAGTTATGTCAAGAGAACAAGCTGGTCATCACAAACACTCTTTTCCAACAACACAAGAGGCGACTCTACACATGGACATCACCAGATGGGCAATACCGAAATCAGATTGATTATGTTCTCTGCAGCCAAAGATGGAGAAGCTCTATACAGTCAGCAAAAACAAGACCTGGAGCTGATTGTGGCTCTGATCATCAGCTTCTTATAGCAAAATTCAAGCTTAAACTGAAGAAAGTAGGAAAAACCACTGGGCTAGCCAGGTATAATCTAAACCAAATCCCTTATGAATACACAGTGGAAGTGAAGAACAGATTTAAGGAACTCGATTTGGTGGACAGAGTGCCTGAAGAACTATGGTTGGAGGCTCGTAACATTGTACAGGAGGCAGCAACAAAAACCATCCCAAAGAAAAGGAAATGCGAGAAAGCAAAGTGGCTGTCCAACGAGGCCTTACAAATAGCAGAGAAGAGAAGGGAAACAAAATGCAAGGGAGATAGGGAAAGGTACAGAAAATGGAATGCAGACTTCCAAAGAATAGCAAGGAGAGACAAGAGGGCCTTCTTAAATGAACAGTGCAAAGAAATAGAGGAAAAGAATAGAAAGGGAAAAATCAGAGACCTGTTCAAGAAAATAGGAGATTGTGAAGGTGGCTCAGAGAAGAGTGTGCCATCCCCAGAGGACAAAGGAGAGAAGGGAGGGGAGAAAACAGAGAGTGGAAGAGAACAGGCGGACCGAAGGGAGAACGCGGCGGCGGAAAAGGAGAAGACAGAGCGAGGCGGGAAATTTGAAGTGAATTTAGTGGAGGAACGCGGGAATAAGAGAGGGGAGGAGCAAGAACTGGCCGTTTGGGAGGAGAGTATAAGTAGTCAGGGGGAGCGTCGATTCAAGGTAGAACTAGAGATGTGGAAACGTAAGAGAGAGCTGGAGAGATTAAGAGAATATGAAAGGGTAAAGACCCAGGAGTTGCTGAGGGACTTTCCCAATTTGAAGTTAGGCGGGCTGTTACCAGATCCGGTCTCGAAAGAAAGAGAAGAGGTGAAGTATGAGACCTTAGAGTGGTCGGTGATAGTTTTCCCGAAGAATAAAGGACGAGGGCGGCAAGTGATCAGATCAGATTCACGGTATAACACTCCCCCTCCAGAAGGGGATTGGGCAAGACACCCATGCTGCGGCACCATCTGCGCAGTACGGAGCGCGCCCCTCCGGAAACCAACAGATGCCGAGAGGTTTGGCCCAGCACCCCTGTGAGTTCGATGGATGGTGGTCGGGACTATGTGTTAGATAGTTATGGCATGTTGCCATAAGTTAAGCTTTTTTGATCCCATCATGAACAATGTTGATTTGCCTGTTAATAATAAAGAAGAAGTTGTTAGAGTTAAGAAGACATCTCCTGTGATATTTCTCGCGCAAAATGAGGAGTTGTCAAAATTTGAAACCCGTTCACAGAGATATTAAAGGAACATTTTGTGCAAAGATGGACATGATGAAGGACAAAAATGGTAGGGACCTAACAGAAGCAGAAGACATCAAGAAGAGGTGGCAAGAATACACAGAGGAATTATAACAGAAAGATCTGGATGTCCCGGACAACCCAGATAGTGTGGTTGCTGACCTTGAGCCAGACATCCTGGAGAGTGAAGTCAAGTGGGCCTTAGAAAGCATGGCTAACAACAAGGCCAGTGGAGGAGATGGCATTCCAGTGGAACTATTTAAAATCTTAAAAGATGACGCTGTTAAGGTGCTACACTTAATATGCCAGCAAGTTTGGAAAACTCAGCAGTGGCCAGAGGACTGGAAAAGATCAGTCTATATCCCAATCCCAAAGAAGGGCAATGCCAAAGAATGCTCCAACCACTGTACAATTGCACTCATTTCACATGCTAGCAAGGTTATGCTCAAAATCCTACAAGGTAGGCTTCAGCAGTATGTGGACCGAGAACTCCCAGAAGTACAAGCTGGATTTCGAAGGGGCAGAGGAACTAGAGACCAAATTGCTAACGTGCGCTGGATTATGGAGAAAGCCAGAGAGTTCCAGAAAAATGTCTACTTCTGCTTCATTGACTACGCAAAAGCCTTTGACTGTGTGGACCACAACAAACTATGGCAAGTTCTTAAAGAAATGGGAACGCCTGACCACCTTATCTATATCCTGAGAAATCTATATGTGGGACAGGAAGCAACAGTTAGAACTGGATATGGAACAACTGATTGGTTCAAAATTGGGAAAGGAGTACGACAAGGCTGTATATTGTCTCCCTGCTTATTTAACTTATATGCAGAATAGATCATGCGAAAGGCTGGACTGGAGGAATCCCAAACCGGAATTAAGATTGCCGGAAGAAATATCAACAACCTCAGATATGCAGATGATACCACTCTGATGGCAGAAAGTGAGAAGGAATTAAAGAACCTCTTAATGAGGGTGAAAGAGGAGAGCGCCAAAAATGGTCTGAAGCTCAACATCAAAAAAACAAAGATCATGGCCACTGGTCCCATCACCTCCTGGCAAATAGAAGGGGAAGATATGGAGGCAGTGACAGAGTTTACTTTCTTGGGCTCCATGGTGACTGCAGATGGTGACAGCATCCACAAAATTAAAAGACACCTGCTTCTTGGGAGGAAAGCGATGACAAACCTAGACAGCATCTTAAAAAGCAAAGACATCACCTTGCTGACAAAGGTCCGCATAGTCAAAGCTATGGTTTTTCCTGTAGCGATGTATGGAAGTGAGAGCTGGACCATAAAGAGGGCTGACCGCCGAAGAATTGATGCTTTTGAATTGTGGTGCTGGAGGAGACTCTTGAGAGTCCCCTGGACTGCAAAGAGAACAAACCTATCCATTTTGAAGGAAATCAACCCTGAGTGCTCACTGGAAGGACAGATCCTGAAGCTGAGGCTCCAATACTTTGGCCATCTCATGAGAAGAGAAGACTCCCTGGAAAAGACCCTGATGTTGGGAAAGTGTGAGGGCAAGAGGAGAAGGGGACGACAGAGGACGAGATGGATGGACAGTGTCATCGAAGCTACCAACATGAATTTGACCCAACTCCGGGAGGCAGTGGAAGAGAGGAGGGCCTGGTGTGTTCTCGTCCATGGGGTCACGAAGAGTCGGACACGACTTAACGACTAAACAACAACAGAAGTAGAATTTTATCAGATGGGGTAGGTGGCTTGAGGACTGTTATCTGTGTTGGATCATGATAAGTCTCTCCAGTCTACAGAGAATCTGAATCATGTATTAGCCTCTTAGACTGGTCTGAATAAAATATTTATTTGCAGGTGCTCTAAAAAGACAAAGTCTGTATATGTCAGAGGTAGGCATGCAGGACACAGCTTGTGTGTTACCCCCGAGGCATTTTTTTTTTAATTCCTCCCCATGCCACATAGTTTAAACAAAAATCAGAAAAACAAGTTTGGTGACTAGTATGTGTCTTCTGCACTTGGAGATTTCCAAGAGAACCATTTCCACATTAAACAGGTTTGGGGGTACTTCTCCAACCCCATCATCTGCCAAACCCACAATCAAAACCAGAAAGGGATGTCCAGGCATTTCCAGTTTTTATGTTGTTGCCTTTCCTTTTTTTTTTTTTTTTTAACATTTCAAGACCTCATGCAATCTGCCTATAGGTGCTGGGCCCTCAGATTTGGTCCCCAAATTTGCCAAAGTTGCCTACAACAATAAACGCACCCCCCCACTATTGCCTCACATTCATTCTTTTGTGGCTCCTCATGGACTATCACACTGCGGCAATTGGTTCACGTGTAACACTTTGTCAAGTCGATTAGGAGACTGTCCATGCCATCCCGCTGTCGTGTTGAGGAGGGAGTTCTAGACCTTGCTAGGTTTTGACATTATAGGCTGCCTTAAGTCAGTGGTACGAAGAAGTGAGGATTTGCACCACTTCAAAACCTAACAGGTCCTTGCTTTGTACTTCTTGAAGTATTTTGTACTTCTTGAGCCTGCCTCAAAAACTGAAAACTGATTATACAGAATCAGTTTGTATTTGTGTCTCTTGAAGTATATCATTATGCATGTTAAAAAAAATGTAGACCTGAGTAACTGCTAATCACACACACACACACACACACACACACACACACACACACACACACACACACACGTGTGTGTTTCCTGGAGTTGGCCATAATTCATCATAGCTGCTAGATAGATGCTAGTTCTATGAATAAATTATCTTCATTGGGAGGTTTTTGATATGCTTACTGTACAATCTTTTACATGCTTATTTGGAAATAAGTCCCAGTGAGTTGAATGATGCTTACTCTCAAGTAAGTGTGGCTAGGATTGCAGGTTTTATATGCCTGGACAGCCAGTTTGAATTCATTTTCACAGTGTGGTGTCGCAAATGTTCCTTCTTCCTCATGTCTTTCCAATTAAGATGAGAGGAACACACTGAAAAAAAATGCACTTCTTTAATCTCATGTGCTGACTGTTTACTGCATTTATTTACAATAATTTGACTCCTCCTAATATTTTCTAGGGCATTGCACCAAAATTAGAATTTTCCACAAGAACAACTATTACAGAACTCCCGCTTATGCCCAGAAGGTGGTATCGGGTAAGAAATGCTAACTAGTTACTCTCATAAGGAGAGAAATGTGTCTGATCACATTTAATTTTAATTTAAGGATCCTTGTGGTACAGAGGTTAAACTGCAGTACTGCAATGAAGACTGCTCATGACCTGTGTTCAATCTTGGACTCAGGTCAGCAGCTCGAGGGTAAATTCAGTACCCAGTTCCCTGGTGGGCGGGGTGGTGGTGCAATGTGTAACCTGCATAATTAAATTGTAAACTACCCAGATTGAGCTTTAAGCCCTATGGAGCAGTGTATAAACAGCACACTTTAATTTTGCTCCTTACTTCATTATAGCAATCCACGTAGTATGGAAGGAATCATACTGATTTCACGTTGAGGCAGATCTTTCACCTGTTACTTAGATTAATGGCAACCCTGAAAAGCCTCAAAATCTGAAAAATACCATTTATCTAACCTTTTAATGATCCCAACAGTAGTTAATTTTGTCAGAAATTTTGTGCATTTCCTCACTAATCTGTAAGTATCCCCCCATAATTCAAGCTCAATAAACTAGCATCTGCTTTTAATATTATAGAGGATACAGTCAAATTTGCAGGCAAATAGCCAGTTACACATAATAGTCCAAATCTTCTTGACTCTAGCTATGCTGGTGCAACATGAATGACATAACATTTGGAGGCAAATTGCCTTAAGTTAAGAAATTACTGTAAACATTATCTATTGTATGCTGAGTTGCATGACTCTGTGTGCAACTGATAGTGTCTATAATTATTTGTTAACCTGGGGCAATTTGCCTCCAAAAGCTTCACCATTTGTGTAGCTATGCAACAGGCTTTTTGCCAATATAACTGGTTGCTAAAAATGCAACAGGTTGCCCATTGGCATCAGTAGATGCATTTCCCTCCTTTTGTTTTCATTGTTCTTCCTTTATAAGCTGCTTTGTCTTCTTCCATTTTGCACTTTAAAAAAATCCTTATTTACATTGTATTATTCATGTTTTTTTAAAAAAAGTAATGTTAAAGTAGATGTAGCCACTCATTTATCAGGGTTCAGATATGTATTTCAAATAGAAATGACTAGGGAAGGCTGCAGGCGCAAATCTCTCTTTCTGGATTTGGGGCCAAGAACACAAAATCCATTTTTTAAAGAAAGTTTTGTTCATTGATCATCACATCCTTCCTTTATAATTGTTTTTTTTAACTTATTTATTTTTGTTGTTTTGTCTGTGGTCACCATCTTGTGCTCTCTGTGAGCTGCTTTTTTATATATAGTATTCTGATGTGGATGGGGGGATGGTTGTTTTCACTATACTCATGTTTATCCTTTTGTTGGAAACCACCCAGAGTAGTGGCATGCCACTAGATGGTGCGGTATAGAAATTTAATAAATAAATAAATAAATTTGTCTTACTGATTGGGCACTCAGTGAAATGTGAGGAAATCTTTAAAGATGAATTAACAATGAGTGGGAGCTTTCATTCATTGATAATCTAAAAATAGGGCTGAAATTGGCTGTTTGGCAAAATGGAAGTGACTTGTTGCACAACTCCACCTCTGCAGCAGTGATGTCATCACCAGTGGTGGCAGGTTGCTGTTGATCAAGGCTTCCTTTTGTGGTTTCATGGTGCACACAGTTTGTACACAATGCAACGAAATCATGTGCTCCCTGAAATTTCAAAAGGAAGCCTTTAATCAGCAGCAATCTGATGATGATGTCATTCCGATTGCACAGGCAGATCTACTTAACACACGTTCAGCCAGTGTTTTAGAATTAAAGGTAAAATAAATGGTTTGTTCTTCATGGGAAAACTGATAGTAGACCATGTATCAACACAGTAGTCTGGGGAGAGTCTGTGTCAGAGAGGCTGTGAACGTGATCCTTAGAGCATCAAGGATATCCGTTCAGTACCATTTGGATCTTAAAAATATTTTCTTGGGGCTTAATCTATTTGCTGCATGGTTTTCATGAAGGTCTTTATGCTTTCAAATCAGCACCTTCATATTTCAGTGGAGAGGGAAATGAAATCTGCTTTAAGAGATTATTCTCTAAAGCAGATTTCATTTGCTTTGTTCTTCACAGAATGCTAGAGAATGCTGAGTTATAAGACTTGGGCAGAAATAATGAAATGTTTTTTCTATTTATTTCCAGAGCTTGGAAAAGTTACCTTTTAAAGCTACAGGCGTACCTCGGTTTACGAACTTAATGCGTTCTACGAGACGTTACGTCATGCGAAAAATTCGTAAACCGAAACGCGGATTGCCATAGGAACGGGGGCAGCGCTATAAACCTCCAGGCACAATGCATTCTGGGGAAACTTTCTTCGTAAACCCAAAAAGACCCGGAAAAAAAAACGTAAACTGAGGCATTAATTTCAATGGATTTTGCTTTGTAAACTGAAAATTACGTTAACCGAGGCGTTCGTAAACCGAGGTACCACTGTACATCTCTCAGTGGCTATGCTGACTAGGGCATTTTGGAAGTTGTGGGCAAAATAACTTCTCGAAGTGTTGCTGATTTCATTGTGACACTGACTTTCCTGTATATAATCAAACATTTTCTCATTTTAATATGAAAGTTACATGGAGGGATTTTCCCTCAACATGCACATTTGAGATTCTAGCAGCTCAACTGACAGGATATATTTACTAGAATATATATACTAGAATCAGAAGCATTTGGGGAACAAACATTCAGAAATCAGTTTGACTGTTTAGCTATGTTTGTAGGCTTGTCCGAAGTGTGCTCTTGTTGGAGGCATCTTTCTTAAGTTTATCACTCAGGCCTCATAATCCACTTGCTGTCCATTGATCACCACCTGTTTCATAGGATGAAGATTTTGGGCAGTCTACAGTTAGCTTCTCCCTTCTGACGTGACTTCTCAGTTTTCATTTCAAGGGCCTTTCTCATTATACAGTATGAGTGTACTTTATGAAGTTTTGCTGGGGTGGAGTTTGTTACTCTTTGGATATTTGCTCCATTGCTTTTTGCAGTTTGCGATAGGAAGTGCAGACTACAGTATGTTTTGCAGGACAGAAATAGGACAAGGTCACGAAGGGCCACCTCAGCATCGCCCCAGCGAAGGAGCGTCTCACCGGCACGATGGAGGACGACAAAGAAAAATTGCTGTCAGAGACTTACAAGGTCCTTACAGTCCCGCTCTCCATCTCCAAGTCCAGCAAGGCGTCGGCATGAGCTCCTCAGGGACAGCCAGCAGCAGCAGCAGCAGGGCTTGAGGTCCGTAAAGTTCAAAGCAGAAGCTGACCACAGGCCACCTTTTGTAGTTAGACATGTAAGTCCTGAGAATGATACCACCCAGCTAACATTTAGACATTGTTGATTTTTCAGTGGTGTCAACTGGATATTCAATAATTAAGGATGGGTTCCAATTTGGATTTAATTCAGGTACCAGTGCAGAGTCTAAACTGATTACTAAGGAACCTAGTATGTGCTGATGATACCATTGGGTTTTGATGGGGTCCAGAGGACTTGTCACGTTCCCGGGGGTTTCAACAGCAGAGTCCGATAAGCCAGTCCAAGTTCAGAGCCGATACCAAAATGCCAAAGCCAAATCACAAACCGTAATCCAAGGTCAGGGTCCAAAGCCAAATCACACAGTCCAGGGTCAGAGTCCAAAGCCAAAGGTCCAAGGAACAAGGTTCAAGGTAGTCAGGAGCATGGATGCAAGCCAGAGGTTTGACTTGTTGCTTCCACGGATTTCTAGCCGACTAAGAGCTGTTTATATAGTAAAACAGCCCCTTGAGCTGCTGGAAGCTTTTCCATCCTGTCAGTACTCAGGGCTAGTTGATCGGATGTTTCTGTGGGCAGCCTTCGAGCGATCTTCTGACCTTTTTGTCATAAGTCTTCCCCGAAGCCTGGCCCGAAGCCTGTCTACTGGGGGAGGAGAATCTGGGGGTGATTCAGGTGTTTGTGTTTCTAATTGCTCAGCATTCTCCTCAGCCACAGTTAACCCTTCCGGTTCCAGGTCTTCAGCTGCACTCATGACACTATCCCCCTCCCCAGGGCTCCCCCCGTCAGATGGGCCGGGTCGATCAGGATAGGTAGCATGGAACTGCCGTACCAAGTCGGGGGTGTGTAGATTGCTGGCGGGTTCCCATGATCGATCCTCAGGACCATAACCTTCCCAATCTACGAAATACTGGAGACCTCCTCGGTGAATTCGGGAGTCCAGGATTTGACGGACCTCGTATTCTTCCTCGCCATCAACCAGAATGGGCGGAGGTGGAGCCAGGGGTGAAGGTCGGGCAGGGTCCGGCGCTGCAACAGGAACAAGGAGAGATCGATGGAAAACCGGGTGGATACGGAGAGTATCTGGAAGTTGTAGCCGGAAAGCAACAGGGTTGATTTGGTCCAGGATTACATAGGGTCCTATAAACCGAGGGTCTAACTTACGGGACCGGCCAGGTCGGCGGAGATAACGGGTGGAAAGCCAGACCTGGTCCCCTGGTTTCAGAGGTGGCCCTTCTTGCCGTTTTCTGTCGGCCGCTGTCTTATAAGCCTCCTTAGCCTGCTGAAGCTGCTCTCGGAGTAAGTCTTGGAGAGCCTGCAACTCGCGTATATGGGCATCAGCAGCAGGAACCACGGTTGATGGCAGGGCAGCCGGGAAAAAGCGAGGATGGTACCCATAGTTGGCTTCAAATGGGGTCTGTTCTGTAGATGTGTGTACGGCGTTATTGTAAGCGAATTCAGCCAGGGGTAACAGGGTAGCCCAATTATCTTGTTGATAACAGGTGTAGCAACGGAGATATTGCTCCAGGGTGGCATTGGTACGCTCGGTCTGTCCATCTGTTTGGGGATGATATGCTGACGACAAGTGCACCTGGGTACCCAAACTGGTGTGTAAGGCTTGCCAGAACCGGGAAGTGAATTGGGAACCACGATCGGAAATTAGGTGGACGGAAAACATGATGAAGGTAGAGTTGGGCGGTTTCAGGAGCTGTGGGAGGTTTGGAACATGGGACAAAATGAGCCATCTTAGTAAATAGGTCCACTATTACTAAGACACAGGTATACCCTTGTGATCGTGGGAGATCCGTGATAAAGTCCAAAGATACTGTGTCCCAAGGGCCGGCCGGTACAGGTAATGGTTGCAACAGACCTGGAGGTTTGGCTGGTACGTCCTTGGCTCGACGACAAACCTCACAGGAACTAACATAACGAGCGACATCAGCTCAAACCCGGGGCCACCAAAACTCCCGTGTGAGCAAGTGCAGAGTTTTGTACCGACCAAAGTGTCCTGCAGGAGGGGAATCATGGGTCAGATAGAGGACATTGGTTCGGAGGGGCCCTGGAGGAACATACAAGCGTCCCCGGTGTAATAGGAGACCCTGGTGGTTAGTAAAGTCGCTGGCAGAGCCCTCTTGGAGTTCCTGTAGACGTTGCTTGGCCCAGGGATCTTGAGCTTGGCTGGCTCGAATCTCTTCAGCCAGGGATGAGCAAGTGGTTATGGCTGCAAAGACTGAAGGGGATAGACTAGGTGTGATCGGCGGTTCTTCAGAGGTTGGAACAGCGTATTCCGGTTTGCGAGACAAGGCATCAGCTTTCCGATTCTGAGTATGCGGGACATAGGTGATACGGAAGTCGAACCGAGAGAAAAAGAGACTCCATCGGATTTGGCGTTGGTTAAGGCGTCGGGCCGTTTGTAAGTGTTCCAGGTTTCGATGGTCCGTCAAGACTTGGACTGGGTGACGGGCCCCTTCGAGGTAATGCCTCCAAACCTCGAAAGCAGTTTTGATGGCCAAAAGTTCCCGCTCCCAGATGGTGTAATTGCGTTCTGAGGGTGTGAACTGCCGGGAGTAGAACGCGCAGGGCTGCAGTGGCTGTGAGGGGTCCTCCCGCTGGGACAGTATTGCACCCAGGGCGACACTGGAGGCATCTGTTTCTACGGTAAACGGTAGTCGGGGATCCGGATAGCGTAGAATGGGCTTAGTGGTAAAGCGGGTTTTTAGGGTTATGAAGGCATGGTCTGCCTCCGGAGTCCAAAGAAACGGCTCTTTGGGCCGGAGGAGGCGGGTCAGTGGAGTGGTTACGTCCGCGTAAGATGGTATGAATTGATGGTAATAATTCGCAAAGCCGAGAAACCGTTGTACATCCTTACGGTTCCGGGGTTTCTGCCAGGTCAGAACCGACTCTATCTTCTTTGGGTCCATCTGGATCCCTTGGGGAGATACAATGTGACCCAAGAACTCGACTTCTCGCAGGTTGAATTCACATTTCTCCAGCTTGGCGTAGAGTCGGTGTTCTCGTAACCGTTGTAAAACCTGGCGAACATGTTCCGTGTGCCGAACGGGGTCTCGGGAATAAATCAGAATGTCATCCAGGTAGATTATTACAAAGTGATCAAGCAAGTCCCGAAAGATGACATTCATGAACCGCTGGAACACCGCTGGAGCGTTAGTTAACCCGAAAGGCATGACCAGGTATTCATGCTGGCCATAACGAGTCCCGAAGGCCGTCTTCCACTCGTCACCAGCACGAATTCGCACCAAATTATAGGCGCCACGGAGATCCAACTTGGTGTACATTCGTGCCCCCTTAAGGCGATCCAAAAGTTCACCGATCAATGGTAGAGGGTAGCGGTCTCTAATGGTTATCTTATTCAAGGCTCTGTAATCATTGCAAGGGCGGAGCTCCCCACCCTTCTTTTTAACAAAGATGACAGGTGCAGACAGGGGCGACGTGGATGGCCGGATGAATCCCTGTTTCAGATTTTTATCAAGAAAGGCCCTCAAGGCCGCGAGTTCGGGTTCCGACATGGGGTAAATCCGCGCCACAGGAAGGGGTGCCCCAGGCACCAAATTGATAGCACAATCAAAGGGTCGGTGCGGAGGTAGTTGGTCAGCCCCCTTCTCCTCGAAGACATCAGCAAAGTCCTCATAATCCAAGGGTATCACGGAACTGTCTGTTGACCCTGCTGCAGCCAAGGTAGCCAGTGGACCCAGATGCGGACACGGGTCCCTGAAACGTAACTCTCCTTGCGTCCAGTCCATTAGGGGGTTGTGTGTTCGGAGCCAGGAAAGTCCCAGAATAAGTGGAAAATGGGGCATGCGTGCAACGTTGAACTGTAGTTGCTCCTGATGGCGTTGAACCTGGAGCATGACCGGTTGGGTTTCCTGGGTCACAGGACCGGAGCGGAGGAGACGCCCGTCTATGGATTCAACTAGGGTCGGGGTCTCTTTATCCTGTACAGGGATCTGGTGCTGTTTCACGAAAGCCGTGTCGATGAAACAGCGATCGGCTCCAGAGTCGACCATGGCATGAACAAACAAGCAACGTCCATCCGGCAGGCAGAGTTTTACTGGTACAAGGAATGGACCCGGGATGTTAAGGTATGGTTCAGGAGACCCAGCTAAGTGCCCCACGTTTGAGGGTCCATTCAGACATGGGGCAAATCTTTTACTGACGGTGGAGCCGAGGTTATGCTGCTTAACCAAACAGCCAGAAGCGAAGTGTCCTGCTCCCCCACAGTACAGGCAGAGATTCTGGGAGCGGCGTCGTGTTTTTTCCTCAGGACTGAGGCGTGGCTGAGCCGCTCCCAACTGCATAGGTTCAGAATCCTCTGGTCTAGTATTGGGGGTTGTCAGGGGTGGCTGTAAGAGACGGGAACCGCCCTGTGCTAGGCGTCGGCTCTCCAGGCAGCCATCAATGCGTAAGCATAGAGTGATTAGTTCTTGCAGCGTATTGGGTTGATCTACACGTGCCAGCTCATCCAGGATCCCATCAGCCAACCCTTCCATATATTGGTCCATAAGAGCTGCTTCATTCCAGAGCAAATCTTGAGCCAAGAGTCTGAACTCAGTGGAATACTGGGAGACTGAAGCCTTACCCTGTTTCAGGGCCCGAATCTTTCTATTTGCAGTAGCAGCTTGCAAGGGGTTAGCAAAAGCGGCTGAGATATGTTCCAGAAAACCCTGGTAATTGGTTAACAGGGGTGAAGAAGCAAGGAGTAGAGGAGTAGCCCATTTAGCTGCCTGTCCCTTGAGTAGACTGATTATAAAGCATACCTTGGTTTTGTCTGTGGGAAAGTCTCTGGCACGCAGCTCAATATACAGCTTACACTGTGCCAGGAATGCTGGAAACTCCTCCACTTTTCCTTCAAACTTTTCGGGAGGAAGCACAGGACACTTGACCTGAGAAGCAGCGTTGGCTTGGGATTGCAGCTGTTGCTGCTGAAACTGTACCACTGTTTGGGTGAGAAATTGCATTTGAGCCAGCACAGCATTCAGCGTACCTGAGCCTTCACTTGCTTCTTTCTCCATTTTGTGGGGGAAATGTGGGGGTGGAAGCAATCTGTCACGTTCCCGGGGGTTTCAACAGCAGAGTCCGATAAGCCAGTCCAAGTTCAGAGCCAATACCAAAATGCCAAAGCCAAATCACAAACCGTAATCCAAGGTCAGGGTCCAAAGCCAAATCACACAGTCCAGGGTCAGAGTCCAAAGCCAAAGGTCCAAGGAACAAGGTTCAAGGTAGTCAGGAGCATGGATGCAAGCCAGAGGTTTGACTTGTTGCTTCCACGGATTTCTAGCCGACTAAGAGCTGTTTATATAGTAAAACAGCCCCTTGAGCTGCTGGAAGCTTTTCCATCCTGTCAGTACTCAGGGCTAGTTGATCGGATGTTTCTGTGGGCAGCCTTCGAGCGATCTTCTGACCTTTTTGTCATAAGTCTTCCCCGAAGCCTGGCCCGAAGCCTGTCTACTGGGGGAGGAGAATCTGGGGGTGATTCAGGTGTTTGTGTTTCTAATTGCTCAGCATTCTCCTCAGCCACAGTTAACCCTTCCGGTTCCAGGTCTTCAGCTGCACTCATGACAGGACTCCAGCCAGGCTGTGGCCTGTGTGTCAATAATGAAGCATGCCCTGTTGTTCTGGTAGAGCCATCAGGGGTCTGTTAAGTTGGCAGGAAGGTCTTGTTGTTACACTTGCTCCATAACTATCCTGGAGTCTAGGATGCTGCTCTTTATGCTTAAGCTTTTTGATGGTGATATCATGAGAAGTGTAGTTTCCTGTGCCAAGAAGCCTCCTTCTTTGGGGCACAGAGAGGGGTGTATCCATAATGGATATACTGCAGCCATTTCAGAGGCTCGTACGCCCTGGTCTCATGCAAAGCCTTTACTGTGGGACTTCGGTTCTTGCCACCACTGTCAAGTCTAGGCATTACATCATACTGCCTATTAGTGCTTTTAATTTAGTAGGATAGTGCTGGAAAGAACAAAAAAATTAGTGCTGGAATTGACCTCTCACAAATTTCCACAGTCTTGCTTCAGTACTGCAGGAACAAATGAGATATATCACACCAAGACTTAACAGAGCAGATTATTACATCGGTAATATGAATTTGTAAGAGCCATTTGGGGAATGCAGGCATTAAATGTTTATTTTCAGGGTGTCAAGCAATGAAGAGCTGTATGGAGTGAGCAAGACACTTCTGTCATGAAGAGAGTATTCAACGTATTATTGGTCTGTTTATAGACTGTCATTTAATGGTCATTTTGAATGAACACGAAAAAGCTTTAATAACGAGTTTACATTTACACATTATGGCTGGGAAATGATTACTGTTCAAAGTATATGCCTTTAGTTGCAACAACAATTTTTTAAAAACCCAGAAAAATTGAACAGGTATGAGTAACCATATATTTACGGTTATTCACAACTACAGTGGTGCCTCGCAAGACGAATGCCTCGTGGGACGAAAAACTCGCAAGATGAATGGGTCTTGTGAGTTTTTTGGTGCCTCGCAAGACGATATTTTTCGTCTTGCGAGGCGGGTTTCCCATAGGAATGCATTGAAATTTAATTAATGCGTTCCTATGGGGAAAAAAACTCAGAAACAAAAAAAAAATCAGAAAAAAGTCAATTACCAGGTACAGTAGACCCAGCCCCGCTCCTCACAGTCCCTTGGTAGCCCCGGAACAGCCGGACTCTGTGTGAGCAGAGCGCCAAACAGCTGAGAGTCGGCAACCAGCAGAGAGGCGGCAGCCATTTTGGAGAGGCTGCAGCCATTTTGAGAGGCGACCACATGGCTGCTGCCTCTCCAAAATGGCTGCCGCCTCTCCAAAATGGCTGCCGCCTCTCTGCTGGTTGCCGACTCTCAGCTGTTCGGCGCTCTGCTCACACAGAGTCCGGCTGTTCCGGGGCTACCAAGGCACTGTGAGGAGCAGGGCTGGGTCTACTGTACCTAGTAAGTGACTTTTTTCTGACTTTTTTTTGGTTTCTGACTTTTTCCCCCCATAGGAACGCATTAATTAAATTTCAATGCATTCCTATGGGAAACCACTTTTCACAAGACAAAAATTTCGCAAGACGGCGCTACTCGTGGAACGAATTACTTTCGTCTTGCGAGGCACCACTGTAATGCAATTACAGAGTATGGATATGCAGTGTTAAAATTACAGTAGTACATGCAGTGTGGTTGCGACTGATTTGTATTGTAGACTCATACTGGAGTCCTGTCCACACTGTGAAATTTGGTGTGATCCAGCTTGTGCTTAAAAGGTCCTTATTAGAGATGGGCACAAAACAAACCATGAACCAAAACAGAATATGAACCGGGCTGGTTCGTGGTTCATTTTGTGGGCAGTTCGGGGAACTGTGCTTTCATGAAGCGAAATGAAACGCTGAACTTTTTCATCATCGGCGTTTTGTTCCCCTTCATCCCGCCCCCCCAGAAAGCTTCCTTCATGGGCCCCAGAACCTGCTTACTCTCTCCAAGCCACCTCCTCCTTCCCTCCACCACTGCTTTCCGCTGAAGTAGGACAGTAGGCTGTCTGGAACCTACCTCCTGCCCCAGTGCTTCCTGGGAGGCTTAGGGTATTGTGGGGCTCTGCCATCAGCTCCCCACTGCCAGCAAAATTGGGACAAAATTAATGGAGAGAACACTGAACCCAAGAGTGCCCAGAACTCCTGACCAATAATTCCAAATACTCAAGCAGCAAACCTTAACTGTTACATTGTTCCACCATCATAAAAAAAGGGGTGTGAGAGGAGGGAAAAAGGCTGGTGATCTGCAGACTGACCTGCACGCTCTGGTTTTATGCTGGACAGGTGGACCTGAGTGGAAATGGCTGTCTCTCAGTCCCATTGTCTCACAGACTTCAGACTGAATTCCCCACCAGCCAATGAAAGCTGGCAGAGGAATTCCCTTCCCTGTTGGCCAATGAGAAGCCCCAGGGGATCCAAATCAAAGGATATCTGCCAGGTGGTTTACTTTGGTTGAAAGAATGGATTACATTGAGCAAGAGATGATGATGATGAGCCACTTCCATGCTATGTAGCATACCAGGCAGCTTGAGTAAGAGAAGATTACTAGATTTGGAAGGTCACAATTTGACATATGGGTGGCATAAGGTATCTTAGTTATAATAAAATGAAAGTAAATGCTGATTTTAATAACCATTATATACGGCAAGCTATTTTAAGGATCTGGAACTTTTTCAAATCAAAACTCTCACCTAAAATGCCACTATGGGTATCCCCACGAGGCATTGTTTAAAAGGGAAATGACACACAAAGGTAAATGGTTAACCTACAAAGATATTTTAAAATTGGAAGGGTGAGAATATAAGATGAAGTCAAGAGAAGATTTAATGGAGGATGGATGCATTGGTCAGTGGTTTGCATATGTAGAATTATCAGAAAGATTTAAAGCAGATAGGAAAATATTTGCATTCGAGGAAGAAAAGACTGAAAAAGAATTGTGTAACGATGAAGATCATTTGATTGCTAAGATGTATAAAATGATTTTGAAATTTGATACAGAAGAAGAGCAAGGTAAAGAATGTTTGGTAAAATGGGCACAAAATTTCTGATATAATATCCAAATGGAACAATGGGAGGGAATGTGGAAGCATGGATTGAAATTTATATTGTGTTAAAATCTTAAAGGAAATTTCTATAAAATTATGTACAGATGGTATTTGACACCAAAACATTTGTCTAAAATGTATAAAGCGGTTACCAACAAGTGCTGGAAATGCTGAGAGAAAGACGGTTCTTTTTTCCACTTGTGGTGGACATGTAAAATAGCTAAAAGGTTATGTAAGTCAATTCACATAACAATGCAAAATGTATTGAAAGTTAATCTGCAATTGAAACCAGAATTGTTTCTTCTGAGTATAGTAGATAATCAGGTGGAAAAGAGTAAAGCAACATAAGATATATGACAACAGCAGCAAGACTTTCTTATGTGCAATATTGGAAAGTGAAGCAAGCACCTACAACAGAAGAATGCCTATTTAAGGTGCTGGACATTGCTGAAATGGCAAAACTCAGACCTTATAAAGGACAAGTCATTAACAAACTTTAAAACAACCTGGAAGCCTTTATTGAACTTTTTGCTAGACAGAAAAACACACACGAATTTATGACATTAATCAGCATTGTTCGCCCAGCATTGAGTCTACAATACAAATCAGCATTGGTCGCCCTGCAGGATGACCTCCTGAGGGAGGCCGACAGGGGCAATATGTCCTTGTTGGTCCTCCTCGATATCTCAGCAGCCTTTGATACCGTCAACCATGGTATCCTCCTGGGTCAGCTCTCCGAGTTGGGGATCGGTGGCCTCGCTTTGGCATGGCTCCGTTCCTTCTTGGAGAACCATCCCCAGAGAGTGCAGCTTGGCGAGATGACTTCCACCCTGTGGCTCCTCAATTGTGGGGTTCTGCAGGGGTCGATCATCTCACCAATGCTATTTAATATCTATAGGATCTGTCTGGACCCAGATCTCACCATGGAAACCCAGGTGGCATCTGTGGTCTGGGCAGCCCATTTCCATCTTCGGAGGATTGCCCAGCTGCGTCCCTATCTAGATGCAGGGGCACTCACGACGCTGATTCATGCCCTCGTAATCTCAAGAATAGACTACTGCAGTGCTCTCTGCGTGGGGCTACCCTTGAGGCTGATGTGGAGACTTCAACTGGTTCAAAATTCGGCAGCCAGATTAATAACTGGGGTGAAGAAATTTCAGCACATCTCTCCCACTCTGGCTGCCCTTCATTGGCTACCGGTTCATTTCCGCATCGACTTCAAGGTTATGATGATAACATTCAAAGCCCTAAATGGTTTAGGACCTCAATACCTATCAGAATGCCTGCTCCCAGCCAGATCTGTCAGTAATACCTGTTCTTCACAGGCAGGGCGGTTGAGGGCCTTGACCCCGAAGGAGGCCCAGAGGGAAAGAACAAGAAACCGGGCCTTCTCAGCGGTCGCCCCCCACCTGTGGAACAGCCTGCTCACTGAGATCCACCTGGCACCCCTTGCTGGATGGGTTTAAATGAGCATTGAAGACTTGGCTCTTCCACCAGCCTTTTCCTGACCATTAAGATTTCGGGGGCCCCTTTACCATCCTTTTTGCCATCCTTTTCATCACCCTTTTACCACCTTCATTGCCATCTGTTTTAATTTATCTTGTTGCTGTGTATTATTTTATTTTCTATTGTGTTTTAATATTGCTGTTTATATTGTTGTTAGCCGCCCAGAGTTCTCTTGCAGCCAACTTGTTGGGAGAATTACAGTCACCCTTGCTTTCTCTGAATATCTGAAAACACTTTTTTTTCATTTGTTTAGAGTCTTTTTAAACTAGCTCATTGGTGTCGTTTTTAGCTGGCAGAAAGGACAAGCATGCTAACTATCACAGATATTGGCACTCACATATTCTAATCGATTAAGATAATTCCGTGCTTTCAAGAAGCAAGGCTGATAAGAGTGTTTTCAGTTTTAGCAAAATTGTGGTAAATATTCATCAAGATGTGGTTTCTATTAACATATTAAAGTCTGTAAAATGTACACTCCAAAACCCGAATAGTCCAGCCTATTAGGAAGATTGTAAGGAAGAGAAAAAAGGACAAGCAAGAAAAGAGGTTTTGGTTCAGTGGGCAGGTAATGGGTTTATCAAAAATTCTTGCAGCAATTTCCTTCTCTCCGAAGTGCAAAACAGGCAAAGAGGAGGGGATTTTTCACTTCCATTCTGGTGAAGCTCTTAGTGTAATAATTAAATGTAAATGTTAATGCCTATGTAAACTGCATTGAGAATTCAACCTCATTGTTCCTTCATTTTTTAGGTAGATACTTCCAAATCATTTGCTGAACAAACTCCATTGCAAGTACTGGGTCGAAATACAAGTCCCTCAAGAAGTCATCACAAATCTCAGTTAAAACGAGGTAAATAGAATTACATCAATATTTACTGGATAAATAAGTGTCAAACCAGAGGTTGAAATAGCTGTGTTTATCTCCAGTCGCTGGTAGAAGAGAAACAAGAATAAGAAATGGAAATAAATAAATAGGTATAGCATATAATTAAGCTATTGTTCAACTGTGTAGGTTGAAATCTGTCATCCTTACTCCTTCAGATTCACTTTGGGTACCCATCATTCAGTGGTTTCAGTGGAAAGCTGAGTACCTCTTTAGACAATATGGGAGTATGTCTTGAGTTCAACACATTTATGGAAAAGAACAGACTGTGGCTCAAAATGATGGCGTTTGGATCAGGATGTAAGCTGCAGTTCTCTTCCACTTGTTCCAAGTCCGAGGCTAGAAACAGATGTTCAAAGAAAATCATATTTCCTGCTCTTATGATGTCTTAATTCCAACAGCACCATTTCCTTTTGGAATGAGTGAATGTGCAATCAGACATATAAAAAATGCCTGCATATACATTTTGAGCAGTTACATGTGTCCTGGTGAAATCCCCCAGTATCACAGGATTCTATTCTTCCTGCCCCTCTGGGTATATCTTCCTCTTTTGCTGTCAGTAGAAACTTTGGGTTTTTCTAATAATAATATGCCTGTCAGGAAGAAGATGCTTTATATTGCAATGGAGCCCAAGAATGTGTCTATGGGGAACTTAGAATCTGGATTTATCTGTCTTTTCTTCCCAATGCTCTACAAAACACACTTTTTGTTCTCTCTGGGCATTGGTGGAAGAGTTCCGATTTGTTTAAACACATGAATGCATGAGGTGGGTGTGCTTATGTAGGTGCACAGATGATTCCTGACACTATAATTTCAATCTATGTCGAGGAGCTGTGATGTGGGATTGCAGACTCACATGTCTTAGTTAAGAAATGGGAGAGCCGTAGCTTAGAGCACTAACGTGCTTCTACAGCCAACGGTTCTGAAACTTGAGGGAGCACTGCTTTCTAGATGCCGGGTGACTGTAATGTGTAGTTCTGGCTGAAGCAAAATCTTCTGTGCTTTCCCATTCTGCCACTCAAGACTGATGAAGGCTGTTATGGTAAGGCACTGGGAAATGGTTTTATGCTCGTCAGGGAGACTTGAGAAGAAACTATCTCTGCCAGCTCCACTTGGCAAGTTTGGCTTCCAAGCTTAGCAACTCCCAGCTTTTGATTGGCCAACAACACAGGAGACCTACCAGGAGGTGATGCAACTCATGCTGCCTCCTACACAGAGATCGCACCACTGCCAGGAAAAGGTGTCCCCCCCTACTTCTCTGTTGTGCTAACTCCCCCCAACCAGCTGCAAGAAGAATTCAGCTGAGCCTTGGATCCATTTTTCCCATTCCAGCATGTATCCACAATTGGCCTCAAAAACATTTGCCAATTTCCTTTTTTATTAAATGCTGACAGAGAAACCCATGCCCCTGTCTCTGGTCTGTCCTCTCCAGCCCTAGAAGTACTGTTGTTCTTTGCCAAAAAGCATGACAAGAACAGGAGCAAATGTTGGTGGAAGCATCTTGCTGTGGTGGCCCCTTCACTGTGTTCACCCTAACACACTAGGCACTATGACACGGGGGGTTTCCAAGTATTCAACCTCCTGCCCCTCAATACGCACAAAGCCTCAATGCTTTTATTGTCCTTTTCCTTTTAGACCAAAAGCCAGGGAAGCAAGGAGGCTAAGCCGTTCCCAACAAATCTGCATACTTTAGAGAAGAGTGGGCAACTATTGTCCTGCCAGATTTTTGGATTGCTACCCTCAGAATTCCTCACCATGGAATATCCACAGCTAGGCTGTAGCGTTCACCCTGCTCATGAATATTTATGTTGAGATTTTCATGCACCAATAGGAGTTGGTGGGGGCGGAGTTAAGTGAGGAGAAAACGAAAAGAGGAGAGAGAAAAAAAGACAGGGGAGAGATTAGAAGAAAGGAAGGTTTTAGTTGAGAGTTAACGACTGTGGCGTTCGCCCTTGTGGCCCCTGTTTAATATGCCCTCACAAAGGCTCACGTCGCTTTCTCTTCTCGCTGCCACCACTTTGTGACGTACACCCTGTGTCCTTTGTTTATTTTGCCTTAAACACAAGTCCACCCTCTGGATGTGTCCTCACTTCACGCTGCCACCAGGTATTATTCCCTTAATACCAAATAGATCTTAGACACTTGCTGCCAATTCAACAGATTTATTGATTTTATAGATGTCATGCAAATCACAGGAGTAAATCACAGATGTTAAGGCTTATTCATTAAATATCATTTGCTTTCACGTTGGGTTTGTTTGTTTTTATTCACTGTTATAATATTCTTTGACTATCTATATATTCACTATACTATTAAACTCTTTCCTATTCTCTCTAGCTTTCTCTCTTAACTTTCTCACTACCATCTACTAACTCTCTCTTCAATTCCCTATCTGCAACCTCTTTTCTCCAACTCTCTCTATAACTGTCTGCCTAACTGTCTAACTAATTCTTCCACTGTCCTTTTGGTTCCGCCCCTCCTGTCCTCTCATAGGCTCCTGCCTTTGAGCTTCCCGTGATGGACAGGCGTGACTTGGGGTTCCGCTACAACGACATTGACTGGACTTTTATCACTTGTAACAATAAAAAAATTCTAATTGATTTTTAAATGATATGTTGCCCAGACCTCTGTCATTAATAGTGAACAAAGTTGATGTAATCAACTGGTGGCAGCTGAACGACACGTAGCGTGCGCCTTTGCTTGGTGAAACAACCACGGGCCATGCGGAAACGTGACATAGGCTATCCACAGCTTTTCTGGATTCTGCCTTCAGACTAAAGCTTGGGAATGTTAGGTTTTTTGGATAGCAACTCCCAGGGATTCTGGGAGTTATAACCCAGAAACAAAACAAGACAGGACGAAACAAAGAAAACCCTAACATTTTCAAGCTTTACTTTAGACTCAGAAATCTCCACCCCTAGGTTCTGTCTAGCAAGAATCTCTTATTTCAGTATTATTCTGTGGGGCACTGTTCTATATTGCCTACGGAATTGATGATATAACGGACTTAGGGCCACTGTTGACATTCCAGTTACCAAGAGACGTTTCTCAGGTCTGGATACAAACTAATGTAGAGCCTTGGCCAAGAGGAAACAGGTGCAGTTAAACTAGCATGCAGTCTTTGCTCAGGCCCTCCTTTCTCTCTCATTGTGTATGCACAACATAAAAGGTATTTGAATTCTTTAGACTGGATTGTTCTTTTGTTTCTTGCAGCGTTGTCGTTTGATAGTTGGAAAGCAGCATGCCCAGCAGCTAAGGTAATATTAGAAATACAGTCTCTAAAAGCATCGTTAGCAACTTAACTAATGAAATATCTGTGATTTTTAAAAAGACTTGTTCTTTCCTGCAGTGTTGTTTGAGCTTACAAAATAAGCCTAAGGGGAAAAAAATCAGAATATTTTGAGTGGATGGCAGAGGGGACAGTTTATGTAACCTGTAATAAAATAATTTTCATTCCTACAATGGAGTGTATAAACTAGCTCAGATATAAGCCAGTGCCATGTATCTGAACTGTTACTGTGAAGAATATGTAGAATTATTTCATAATGCCTGTACTTGCCTTCTATGATCTAGTCTCCTGATATCTTGTCATAGCTAATTCTGGTATATTTTTCTTTTAGACAAAGATGTTAAGCTCTTTGAAACAGGCAAGAGGTAACTGAGCTATCAATACTTATCAAAATCAGAACAGAAGAACCCTGTAACAATCCTAGTTTTGCCCTGCTTTTAATGTTCAGAGTATTCTGCACCCCTGAATTCAGTCTCTGCACAAAGTTGATCTAAAATCTGTCTTTATAATAAGTTTTCCCTTTCTTCACAGGTTATCAGGGAGCCAGATGAGCACTATAGTTTGGATCCTGCTTCTTCATATTTGGAAACAAAGGCACCTGTCAGTTACTCAAGCAACACTCCTCCTGTTTCCCACAATGCTTCATTTGCCTCCTCAAAGCATTACCGGTCACCAAGTCCTGGTGCAAGATGGGCATCTTCTCAACACAGGTTTATACCACCTTTACACAATTATCAGCCAGGCCCAGTGTCAACATTCTGTATGGCAGGAAATCCCAGTTGCTCAGTGAGAGCAGCTGCTGTTGCTCCTCCTTATTTCCATCACTATCAGCCAGAAGCATTGGGAAGGAAGAGGAATGAGCAATGGTGGTGGTTGTGGGGAGGGGTGTTATGTAACAGTGGGGAAAGAACTCTTGGCCCAGTTGTCTTGGCAGTATATCGATACGCCTCCAGCATTTCTGGATTCATAGCTGGACAGGCAATGGGGCTGTACTTTCACAGACTCACACAAAGAGGTGATTCTGCCACCCTGGCAACAGGGCCAGCAGTTGGCCCAGCTGTATCTGGTGATGGGAAGGGAGCTCCTATCTATCACAGGCATGCAAGCCATAAGTCGCCAGATAGCTACTCCCCCCCCGTGCAGCCAAACCTGAGAAGGTGGCTGCAGCCGCCGTGCTGGCGCTTCGACAGGTGGTGGGCCAGGATCTGGAGCAGCTGGCGCTGGCAGCTGATCCAGAGTGGGGTCTCGAGGCACCTCCGTGCCTGGGATTCCCCCTTCCACCGCCACTTCCGGTTCCGTCGCCATGTCGCCGCAGCACGCTGCCTGCTGGGTTGTTGTTTTTTTCCAGTTTGGGCACGCGAGCCCAAAAAGGTTCACCGCCACTGAACTAAGGCATGTGGTTTTGAAAGTTGAAAAACAAAGCAAAGTTAACAAAGTTATAAACAACACTTCCCCCCAAAAGCCAATCATCACTGTCAACTGAATGTAAATAATAGAGCCACAGATTGGTAAAATCATGCAAGGAGCAAAAACAAGCACCCACTGCTATTCACTGCAAGAGCAGGGAAGAGAATCATTTTCACATAGTGGCTAAAAAATAGCTGAACTTATGCCAAGGGCTGTCTCTGGTGGAGAGGGTCCAAGATACCAACCTAGAGGAAAGGTCCCTCATTGGTCACCCCAGACTCACCCGCTGAATGTGCGGGTACCTGGAGAAATGCTTCAAAATCAATAGGCAGGTTTGCATTTCCTTGGGAGCAAATAGCCCTACTATGAAGAAGAAATATTCATGATTCATTATTTGAGTTTGTCTCTTATCATTTGTTCTTTCACTGAGCAATGAAAGCATACTTTTGGCTTAATCTTTCTCCATATTAAAGTCATTTATCTTCAGTGCTTATTTTGGATTCATATTCAAAGCAGGTTTATTCATATGTAAAATAATTTGGTTAAGCTATCCTAGCTGGCATGGCTTTTCAAAAGAAGACAAATGCACAAAGGATCCATATAGCAATAAGAGATCAGGCATAATAACTCAGTGGTACATCTGTATTCAGACCAAAGCTTGGAATCTTCTTTTTAAGTAGCTTTTTCCAGGATCCCTATTGAGTCAAACAATTCATGCAACAGATGTAGCAGGAGTGGATCTATGGTCTTTGCATGAAAAGGTATCTGTGACCTTCTTATGTAAGCATAATCTATGTTTCCAAAATGGAAAACAAAATGGAAAAAGTGCTCTGTTTGAGCACTGACTCTGTGGCCCAAATCCTGTTTGCATAATTTTGTGTGGGTTAAGATGATGACATCATCAGCTTGCACAAGTAAAATGTATTTTAAATGAACTAAATAATTCCTACCCACCCACCCCATTTGAGGTTCTGGGGCTCTGTTTTGCCCTGGTAAGCTTTTGGGAGCCTTGGGATGGGATGGGATGGGATGGGATGGGATGAGTAGTCAAATATTCCTGCCAGATCACTGCCAGAGGTAGTAATCTGGTAATGATTTTTGGCAGTTAAGGCTCCCTGCCCCCCCCCCCCCCATCCTGAGACTCTTCAGTTTTACTGGTGTGAGCTGATGACATAATCAGCTTACACAGCACAAAGTTACACAAACAGAATTTAGGCCATTTTGTGCAAGTGTGATATCCCATGTTGCTGTGGGAACAGAATGTGATGCATTATTGGTACACAACAGGATCCGGAACAATGTACCAACACTGAACAATGGAGATTCCCAGCTTCTGATGTTGGAAAGTGATATGGATCTTTGCTCTGGCTAAGCAAGATTGATATCTGAGCTAGAGCCATATCTATTCTGTGCATCCATGTATTTGTAATGGATTCAGTTTAATGGCATTTACATATTTGCACAGGGGTAGATTCTAATAATTTTAATGTTCCTTTCAAGTAAGTTGCTAAGGATCACTGCTTCAGAAGGCAGATGCATGTTTTGAATTGCATTGCTTAAGTGATTGGGCCTGTGTGTGTGTAAAACAAAAGAATTAGCCTAAAGTGATTTGAATTCATTGGCTTTTTCCAGGATATACTCCAGCCCTGGTCCCACCTGGGAAGAGATTAATGAAAGAGTGAGGAATCTCCTAACCTCAGAAGAAGCCAGGCAGAGACTTTCTGTGGTGAGTATGATGGGCTTATGAGGGCCAGTTTGCTACCCCGGGTGGAACAGCAAATGACACCTCAACATTACCATTACCACATGTAACTCAAATCCAGATCCATAGTTCCCAAGTCAGAAAATCCCCCCAAGTGCCTCTTCACATTCCTGACAAATACAAATGTCATAATAATGAGTCAAGTCAACAATTTGCTGCCCTTTTGTGACAGTCCTGCGGTTGCTGCTTATGCCAGCTGTCTGACCCTGCCTCATGAGGGGGTTGGCTCCATAAGGCGAATTGCTAGAGACAATGGAATTATTACTGAGTGCTTCAAGTCCTAAGTCGCCCTACTCTATAGTCACAAATATTTAATACTGCATTTTTGAAAAAGTCACCTTTACAAACAGAAAGTTTACAGTATATTTGTAAACCTGAAGCTAGGTTTTCAGGGCCACACTAAATGAGGTATGGGTTGTGGGAGGTGTGTGAGCATTTTCCGAGTGTGTATAAATATATATAAAAGAGGATCTGGAGCCCCGTAATAATTCCTCCTAAATAAGCAGTTTGGATGAAACAGTCTGAGGAGGAAGTATTAGGGAACTTTTGCTGCCACTGTTTTTGTTAAATGTGTTGAGCCCTCCTGCCCAGTTGCATTCCAGCAAAAAGATAATGTTGCGAAAGTGCCCCTTGACTTCATCTAGTCAGGCCCTCAGTGAGCTGCTAAGTCCATATCTGGAATATATCATGTCAGACTGCAAAGTGGGGCTGACATGGCTGACTGCTCTCCTTAAAAGTGGTATTATATATTTTTTTAAATCCTCTACACAGAAAGTCAGGTGTCAGTGACAGGTATTCTGTCCCAGCTTTCTTGCTGAAGTGGTAGTTTTCTATGTGCAGAATTTAATTTAATTTTAATTTAATTTAGTTTAATTGAGAAGTAAGAACTAAGCCAAACATAGACCTGGTTTATTTGTACACTATATTTGCATAGTATGTTCACACAAGAAATAAAACAATTCACACAAGAAATAAAAGCAATCATCATGTTAAAGAAATAAATATTTATAAATATTAAAACAAACAAGCATATTTCTGTAAATCTTTAAATACATAATTATATTACATTAACATTCTGTTATGTTTGTATGAATAGCACTGGCAGGAACTCAAGGAATATAAAAGCAATTTTTAAAACCCACTAAGGACTGGGAGCAAATTGGGGAAAACATAGTTGTCTGATTCTCCTTTTTGAAGCTGAGTTCAAATCTAAGACGTCTGACTAAAGAGTAGAGATGTATCAGGCTTGGCATTGCAGAAGATGGAATACAAGGGGCAGAGGTTTTATTTGGTCAGCTGCCAGAACCCCAAGCTGTGGGAAGAGGTTCCCACTCTTTGTACAGCTGTCCCGTATAGAGAGAGCAAGCAACGTCTGTCTCTAGCTTATAGCTTCTTGTCAAAAGACAACAGAAGCTGCTCAACTGAAGTGTGCTATTCATGGGCCCGTGAACTGTAGGCAGTACATACATCAATTAATGGTGAAGTAATTTCTCCAAGCTGACACTTTATGCATCCAAAATGGCATCATCTGCACCATCCTTAGCTCAGAGATGAATTTAAACCTGCAGCTGCCGTCAGAAGGGGCAAACACTAGAGATCTTGGATAACTTCCTTCAGCTTACAACGTAAAGGACAATTGATCTTGACAACTGTACTTTTGTGCACTGCTGCACAGATGTGAGCACTAGTCTCCTTCACATTACAATACTGCAGTACAGTTCCTGGCTCAAAATGCATACCAAAGGCCTACAAAAAATGTATAGTTTTAGGGTAAATTGCACACAAATGCATGTTTATTTGTTTGCAGATTTGTTTTTAGTTCAAAAAATTACATATTAGTACAGAAATGAAAAGGAATGGGGTGTGGATTAACATATACAAAACTGACATGTTCAGAATGAGAATGATTTATTCCTCCCTAGCAGTGACACACATAGGAGTCCCCCAATCTCTTAATAAGATCTACTGAAAACCAGAGATGTAAATTCTTGCTTGTCTCACCCCAGGCACAGAAGGACAAGAAACTGCAAAATTCTTCTCCTTGCCTAAATTGACAAGAATGAGGAATTTAGCTGCTTTTCTTTCCATCCTTACTTCCACTTACTCTGGGACCCAATAACCACATCTCTGCTGGCTGATGTTGGCCGAGAGGTCATATAATTTTGTTTTATGTATTCCATCTTCCCATCCCTGTGTCTGATCGCTGTTTCTCTATGAGTTTTTCTTACGCAGCATTAGTTACATTTGGCCCAACCAGGGGCTAATGGTGAAGATTCTGACTCTGGCAGCCTTTTAGGAGTAGGTACAAGTTTGAGGGAAGAGATACCAGTTCCATGTGAAAAACTGATTGATCTTTGCCTCGTTTCGAAAGCTGAGTGCATAGCTCACTATTTATCCCTTTGAATGTTCAGAAGAGCTGTTTTCTGTTCATAAAATGCTTAGATCTTTTTCCTTGCCTCCAGAAACTTGATCTTATGCTTTGTTTGAGTCTGAAACTGATTTCATTTCCTAATTTGTGGATCCCTAGGATAAAAACTCAGGTATGCCTGAATTAACCCAAACTGACATTACTTGCTGTTGTCTCTCTAAAATGATGCATGTACTGAATGAACTTTAACAGAAAGGTACCCTTGGCTAGCAAATCTATAGAGGTGCATTAGCTGTCCCTGAACATACACTAATAAGCTGCTTTAAATTTCCTGGGACAGCTGATATATTTGTTTTTTGGTCAGGAACATTTAGCAGTTCTGCTGCTGCTGAGGAACAACTCAGGTTAATGGGGAAAGTGTTTTGCAGGGAGCCACTGATTCTGAAATTGATGATGTCCTTGAAAGAAGGTCTGTCTCTTTGAGGAGTTCTCCACATGGTGACTTGGTGGAAAAAAGATATTGATATTTGGCACGGACAAGGTATGCTGCTTTAGGTCCTTTCTTCTCCATTTTCTAACAAAAAATGTACTGGAGTGGAATGTTTCAAGAGGCTTTGAAAAACAGTACAGAGAAGATTGTAAACAACCTGTGACATAGCTATAGGACAAACTGTTACAATAATATTCTGGGCAGCCATATTTTTTAACCTGACATTTCATTATAAATTCACATAGCAAGTTTTATGTTTATATGTCCTGAAAATGTCCAATCATTTCTAGCAAGCAAGATGATTTCATCCATGGGATTATGATTTATCATTGTTTCCCTGATTGCAATGTATCAAAATCTTTACTACCAGACAGTAACCCTCTCTCCATTGCCAGTTCTCTAAGATCAGTGTGAGACTCAAAATGTCAGCGAAGGATCATTCAGGTTGTTCAGTGGTGTTTCATGCTCAGGATCCAAATAGGGCTTCAATGCGTGGAAAATATCCGCCCGTTCTCCAGCTGCAGTGCTGCCCATGACTGGACACTTGTGCAGAGAAGGCCCAGGGGAGGGAAGCATGCTGCAGCTGGTGAGTGGGCAAGTGCGCAGAGGAGGCGAGAGAGGGAAGTGCACCTGTGCGGGTGCTGTGTCAAACTGGGCCGAACCGCCGAAATGTGGTTTGTGCCCATCTCTGGTCCTGGGACATCACAATGAAATCTTCAAACTCCCAAGCTACTAAGTGTGAACTGGTGAAAAAATTGCAGTGTAATATTTCTGTTTTTAAATTTATTGCTTTTGTAGACATCTCTGTGGGGTCCTGATGTGGTCCTAAATGCTTGTGTAAATAAATAAAAGACATGGCCAGCAAAGAGAATTCATACCATACAGCAGGGGAGACAAACCTTTGGCACTCCAGATGTTTTGGACTACAACTCCCACAGTCCTTTGGTTTTGGCAATATAGGCTGGGGATTCTGGGATTTGAAGCATCTGGAGTGCCAAACGTTCACAACCCTGCTCTAGAGATTATCTCAGAATCCTTTGTGGTATATGTCAATTATTTGGTCAGTGTTCCAGAGTTCTCTGTAAATAAGGGTTCCGTAAGAGTAGAGAGCAGAAGCACTGATCTAGAATGTGGATTTTTAGATCACGTTTACCACCTTGATTAGAGAAGAATTATATATATAGCAATGTTTCCCAACCTTAGGTCCCCAGATGTTCTTGGACCACAATTCCCATAAATCTTGGCCAGCACAGCTAGTGGTGAAGGCTTCTGGGAGTTTTAGTCCAATAATATCTGGGGATCCAAGACCATTTTGGGAACCACTGATTTACAGCAATAAGATTAACAAAATAAAAGAACAAGAGGTATAAATATTTTCAAGGATAGAGTTTCTGTGTAATTTTGTCTCTGGTTCCCCCCCCCCCCCCCAATAATAACAGATAATAAATTGTGTCTTGCAGAAAGAATGGCAGCAGCTTTGGGTGGATGCTTGCAGGCCTGGTTGCTGGCAAGACCTTCCTTCTAGAGTCCCTTGATAGATGGCGTTCCTCTTCTCTGTGATGTTTAAATTGTTTAGAAACTGAGTCTATGGATTGAAAGATGGTGCTGATTAAATGGTTGATTTATACGTTTTCACAACTGTGCAGATGTATCCACTCATTTCAGACTGAAGCCATAATAATATTGAACCTTGGTGCTGTATTGCTTTGGATTTAAGCTGTTTGAAGTATTTTCTATGTGTGAAATAGTGTTTATTTTGAATTATTATCATTGTTATTATTATTATTGTTTCAACTTACCTTACTGCTAAGGTTTGGGATTGTGCTTAGTTTAGGTGATTTCAAGTGAACAGATTAATTCACAAGCAAAAGTGCCATTGACAATTTTCAAATTGTGCCAGCAAGGAGACGTCAGCCATACGCTGGAGAGATTCACAGTAAACTTCAAAGGGATCCCCTTGGAGGCAAGCAATCACCTTGAAACCCTGGAACTGGTTTTAGATATTTTCCCTTCTATTGAAAAAATTGAAGGGGAGCTATAAAAATGCATTATAAAAGGGGGTGGGACAGAAAATATATACCACTATCCTGGCCAGCACAAGCACTCAAGGGGCTTTGGAGAGAGCAATTTCTGCACCACAGGCCATCCCCCTGGAACAGAATTGCTCTGCATGACTTTAGTCCTCAGCTGGCTGATTGCACATAACTCTTGCTCTAATCTAGTAAGCCTGAAGTGCTTTGGCCTTTCCATGAAGGAAAGAAGCTCTGATTGCCTGATTATTTTGATTGGCCTGTTCCCCCCCCCCCCCTCTTTTGGTTGCTCCAGCAATTCCGTCCATTTTGAGATGGGGAAGAAGGCCAGTGCATGGATAAGGGCCACTTTTGCCTAGTCCGCAAGGGGGCGCAAGCATCAGATTCACCATTAGTTCCCTTTCTTTAGGGATGTTAACATCTTACTTTTGTACATGGAAATGAGTATTTGAGTTAAATATTCAAAATAAATCCAATTGAAATCCCTCAAACCCTGGTTTCTTCCCTATGAATAAAATAAAATAAAATAACATTCAGGGGGAGGAAAGGATATATTAAGAGACTGTCATCTTTCACCATTTATCACAGCTTGGAAGACAGTCAAAGCACTGTTATCTCAGCCCTGAGTTCTCTCCCACCTTTGTCCTCTCCAATTCCTTTTGCAGTGCAGACTGCTGGAAACAATGGAGGAATACATGCTCTAAGACATGTCTGCACTACACATTCAAACCAGTTATTGGACCTGCTTCACAGTCTTTATGCATGGGCCTGTATGCATAGCTCATAGCCGGTATGATGTAGTGTGATGAGTGAAAACTGTTGCACATTTACCCTAGAAGTCTCTTAAGGAAGAGTGTGGAATACCGTCCTAATATTATAGTTAGCATGACTCTTGAGTTGAGAGGAAGCCATGATACCCTAACCAGCTAAATATGTACCAGTGTGGTGTAGTGGATAGAGTGATGGACTAGGACTCAGGAAGTCTGGGTTCAAATCCTCCCTCAGCCATGGAAGCTCCCTGGGAATGTGAAACTGGTAAAGCCGCTCCTTAAATATCTCATCTTGAGAGCTCTGTAAGGGTCACTATGTTGGTTTCAATTTGACAGCACGTAACAACAACAAAATATGTAGTATAGATGTTCTTGGTTGTAGGGTTAGGGTGTATATATAGCATGGAAGCAACTTCCATCAGTGCTAGTAACCAACATAGCCAATGGGGACAGATTCTGAGAGTGGCAGCCCAAAATATGGGGACTGATATCCTGTTGCCTAAATGCAGAGCAGAAGGGAAATTGTGTCAGCATTTTCTCCCTACTCTGGCAGGCATGTATGTGGGGAGGAGCCTTCTGGTCTGGTAGGAGCACTTTGACCTTTCCCTTCTGCGCAGCATTTAGGCAGCAAGATGCCACCAGCCTTGGAGGGTCACAGTTGTGCACCTCTGATTTAAAAGCACTTTGGAAGCCAAGAGGCAGATTTGCTTTACACACAGGACCCAAACGTCAGAAACAAAAGACTATCTATTACCTACTAGAATTTAACTTAGAACTGAGGATTTACATCAAGGTAAACTCAGTCTTTCAGCCTGTTGTTTTTTTTAAAGCCCAGAAATATATAATGCATGAGTAAAATCAAAGTGTTCCTAAGAATGCAGAGTGCTGCTGCTGCTTCTTCTTGGTCTCTGTGATTCGTGTATAGAAGTCTTATGCCTGTGCAGAGTCATACCCTGGACATTTGAAAGCCAGCAGCTTTTGAGAGGAAGACGGACTCTCACCCCCAGCTTACCACAACTAAGATCCTTCATTTCCTCTTCATCCACCACCCAACGAGCAGCTTTCCAGGACATTCTCCTGATCAGCAAGTTTTTCTTGTCAGCTGAGTGGCTTTATTTGGTATGTAGTTCTGTAGATATTAAAATATTTTATTTTTATTTTATTTAAAATATTTTTACCCTGCCTTTCTCCTAAGGAAGGACCCCAATGTGACTTACATCATTGAAACACAATATTAGAGTTAAAAACGGTGAATTATTCAAATTGGATTAATAACATTATATTAAGAATGTTAGGTAAAGTATTACTAAAACAGATTTAGATATGACAAAATGCAAACCATCTTATTTTAAAACCTCTTTTAGACAGTCTGTCAGTAAGGAAAAACCTGCCTGAAAAGAAATGTCTTGGCCTGGTTGTGGAAGGAGAGGAACTATGGGGCCAGCCTGGCCTCCCATGAAAACTTGCTTTTCAGAGTTTTCTTCACTTTTTACACAAATTTATGGGCTCTGTCTTTTTTAGCTGCAACAGCCCTTTGTGGCCTTATTTTTTAAAAAAATCATTGACTGCAGGGGAAAAATTGGACAGGTATTCTAGGTAACTTTTTTGTTTGGGAGAAATACATTTAGTCCATCTTTGATCCATTTGTGGAGGCTCCACTTTGATAGAAATAAAAAAACTAAGAATCTCAGTACAAGTGGGAACAATCACTAAAAGCCACTCTTTGGTCCACTCAAAATCAGCCTCTCTTAACTGTTTCAGCTTCTATTTTTAACCCCCCCCCCTTTGCTTTTGAGGGTACTCCAGTCGATCTTCTCTGCACCTATAACCTTGAAAACCTCAGAATCAAAACCTGTGTCAATATCCTCTACTTCAAAGAAATAGATTCTGAAACGTCCAGTATCAAAAGACTTTGTCAGTCTGAGAATTCTTGCACCCCAGCCTTTGGGATTAAGAACTATGTCTGAGGAAAAGCAGCTCATGCAGCAAATGTTTTGAAGTCCCCATGAACAGGTAAAGTTAAATGCTAGCTCATAAAAAAGGCATTAAAAATATAGGGCTCTTCTGAACACAAGGAGAAGGGAGTTCCAAAAAAGCTGATAAGGAGCTTCTCACACTTATGGCTGAAGAGTTTCCTCTTGTTTCTCCTACTCTTCTACCTCATCACTGGCAAACACACATACCATGATTTTGGCTCCAGTGGCATTGGTATCTCACTGTGAGACCAGTTGCAAGAGTCCCTCAGCCATTAAACTCACTAATTCAGGCCCTGGAGAGATTCTAAATAGAGGCTGCTTGACAGTGCTCTGGTGACGTTTCCTGTAGGGTTCTTCTAGGGAGGTAAAATAGGGGCAAGATCCCATCCTGGAGTACTGCGCATGTAGCCTCCCATCCCAATGAATGTTCCCATCACTCTAATACTTCAACAGACTTCTTTTATTACTGCTGGACTTAGTGGAGAGCAGTCTCTTACCACTGATACTATGGCCCTTATCCTATCAGGACCAAGGTAACCCTGACATCACCTCCATCAGGCCTTGCCTAGGCTTCACTGCTGATTCCCAGCATGGTGTGCTACTTATTTTCCTCTCTTGTCCTCATAATTGAGCATACCATCTGCAGTGCAGTCATTAACATCAGAGTTGTTGCCAGCAGCCCATGTGGCCGTTCAGATGCTTCTCTCAGTACCAGCTGTGATACTGCTTCAGTGTTTCACAAAATGGGGCCATGACTGCTGTTTCCCTAGCCTATGAACTTGCTCATTTACATGTGTCTGAATGTCTAAAGAGTCACTCCACAAAGACAATATTAACTTTGGTTGCACCTGTTGGGGTGTTACATGGTCTCACCCATCCATATTTGTCTGACATTAGAGACTGGATACCTGTGCATGGACTGATTTATTGTTTGGTCAACAGATTCTGGCTTCTGTTCCAATATGACATCTCCCCATATCTCCCGTCCTTGTTAACCATACATATACAGTATATGAGTCACAGAGAATACAAATAATAACAGGTTGCTTGTCTGTAATTATAGTTCTTCATTGTAGTCTCTGTGAATGCAAGCAAATAAGCCTGCACAGAACATCCCAGAATCTTTCCCTGCTGAGCCCAAGCATTTTCGCAGCCCTGGTGACTCTGCTGCATATATCACGCAGGTTCCCTCCATTTTACTTCAGTTTCTTTTCATCTGCCACTGAGATAGCAACATTCAAGAACCTCTCTTTGGGCATCTGTGAACTCACACAACTCAGTCTTCTCCCCTTCTGTGAAATTTCATCTGTTCTGCTCTGGAACTCAGGGATCTTTGGTGAGGGACATTTACAGTAAATATATGCAGTGGAGCTGGGAAGGGCCCCCATGATTGCTGCCAAAAGCTATTTAGCTCTAGAATGTTCTGGGCATGGCTCTGCACAGGTATATGACCTGTGTATGTCTGTGTCCACAGATGCCCACGGAGGAACTAACATTTCTGTTATTGCCAAGGAATCATAGTCTGTTGTCATATCTGACTAAAAGAGTTGTGTGACTATGAATGTGCAACTTTTAGGCGTGCTTAAGGTTCTTGCTTCATAAAATAAAGGCTAATTCTGTCAGGACAGAAAGGGCAAATTAATGGGAGAATGAAATTAGCCTTGCCTTTTCAACTTTAGGTGCTTTTGCTAGGAAAAACAAACCGTGACCTTGAGCTACACTAATGTATTCTTTACAGCAAACTGCCAAGTCAAAGTTATGCCTCAAAGTTGGAAGAGGATCAAAGTAATTTTCTCTTAAAATTGCTGCTTTAAATGATTGTCCACCCTCAGCACCTTGTAGGATGTGATTTATAGAAATGGAGACCTTAATGCAACAGCAGGCCTCTTTATTTCCGCTCTGATACTCCACGCTGCACAGACATTGAACTGGAGGCTCCAATTCAATCAGTCGAGTTACTTAACCTTGGAAGGAGTAGAATTCCACAGAGCAAAAGGGGTCTTTCAGTCCACTCCCAGATTTCTAGAACACATTGGGTCGGGGGAATATTTTCCTGCTTGCCTACCAACCAATATACTTTGCACTGAAAATGGATGAATGACAGCTGGAACAGAAGTCTGGTGAGAACTTGAAGTGCATGAGCAACATGGATTGTAGATGTGGGGAGACCAATGCTATTATGAAGATCCACCTTCTTTAGTGTGGCAAGTTTTAATCTGATTTATTAATGTGGGGATCATTTGTAGTGGAGAAGAGGTATTATCTGGATGCAATAGGATAGATTTGCCCCGTAACATTTATGTGAGCACAGAGTAGGCTGGGTGGGATCTATACACATGACGAGGACAAACCACACTAGTTTTGAGAAAACTAGTACTAGTACTAATTATCCCATACATTTGTATTCACAATGCCATCTGAACGGCACACTTTGTTCAGCTAGCCATTTCCATTCTCTGTGAAGTTCTGATATTGCCCCATTAAGCTGTTTTGCAAGACAAAAGCCTGCTTACTGTGACCGAAATGTGGTCCATCACCAGCAGAATTGGGAAGTTGAAGGAGATCATTAACTGAGTTGAGGGGTCAGGATAGACTTCAGAGAGACATGCACTTACATGCATGATACAACCACTATATCCAGTCAAGACTGGTGTTGGAAACTGAATTACAAAGGGTGTAATCTGCAGAGAGCTGAGCATGCTTAGCTCCCACTGAAAAGTGCACAACTGAAATTTATGTCTGCATAATATACCTGGAATTAAGCTTCTATTAACAAAGCACACAACTGTAAACTCAGGACTGGGCTTCATTCACCTAATTCCATGCTATATTACTTTTGGAGTGAAACACCTCTGGATTCAGTAGAACACTTCCATCTAATTATGTATACATTTGCTAGGTTAAGTTACAATCCAAGGCAAGTTTTTCTTCTGCTGTGCTTTATTTTTTCAATTGAAAGCAACTTTCCCATTTTTTAAAATGTTCCTTGCCTCGAAACTGAATTATAGCAGCAGTAGCAGTGAATCTGAAGAATAAAGCTATTTCCTTTACCTTACCAAAAAATATTAGATCTGTAATTATTATTTAGTGCTGCTTTGTGTGTGTGTACACACACACACACACACACACACACACACACACAGAGAGAGAGAGAGAGAGAGAGAGAGAGAGAGAGAGAGAGAGAAACCAGATATGGATGGAGGGGATAGAGACAGGACTTTGTGAAATTATAAGATAAAGATTTATAAACATCCATGAGGTTCACAAGTTGCATTCAGGTCCCAGGCATCTCCACCCACACCTGTAAATTGTATTTTTCCCCTCCCCATATTTAAAAAAAAATTAAAATAGCCACTAAAGGGTGCAAAGAGTCATTTAAGGAGAAAATATTTTTGTAAAAAAAAATAATGGGGAGGATCATGGAAGCAGCTCTTCAAAGTCCAGGGATAAGTGTGTATATATGTGTGTGTATATACACACACACACACACACATATTTGTTTGTGTACACACACAGAGAGAGAGAGAGAGAGAGAGAGAGAGAAACCAGATATGGATGATGGGGATATATAGTGTTCTTTGGATGACATGAGTCTTATTGTATCTTGCTGCTCTTCCCGCCTGATCAGTATGCACTGTTGCAACAGTTGCTGGATCTGTTCATTACTCAAATAATACTGGGGGGGAAATAAAGACTTTGGGAATGGTGAAGCAAATAGGAGGGTTGCAGGAGACTTCTGAATAAGTTCAGGTTTGGGAAAACAGGAATGATGATGGGGGTTCTCAGAGTTTTTATTTTTTATTTTGTAACAGGAGGGTCCCCCCCCCAAAGGTTCCACTTACTTGGGAATCAACTCCATGGAACTGGATGACGATTGCTTTGGAACAGGCATGTATAGGATTGTAATATACAGTAGTTTGAACTGTACATTTTTTTTACCTCCTTGAAAAGTGTCAAGACTAGTAGAGAAATGAATGCTTCACCACCACCCCAATTCATTTTTCTTTATTTCTATTGAAGTTAAAAGTCCTGTTGAAAGAGACATGTCAAATAAACTTGTATTCTTGCTTAAGAGTTATTGATTGTGAAAATAACTGCAGTATGAAGTGCAAATTGTTTCTAATCGGTTTGGGCTACTACTGCCTTTCCTCAGTTTGTTTCCGAGTATTTGGAAAGCGAGTGACATTCTGATTTCATGGTTTATTGATTGCAAACAGTAATGCCAAGGGAGAAATAGAAGTCATCAATCAAATGTCTACTTTTATTATGGAGACTAGCTTGTAATAATGTTCTTGCTAGTACATTCTGTAACATGTGGATCTTCCTGTTCATCTAAAGATGAATTTATTATGTTTCAGAGAGGGTTGTAACCATAAAAGAAGGTCATTCCTTTCAGCAATTCATCCAGAATGATGATAAACTTTTTTAAAAATTCCTATAACCTGGGTCATGATGCGAAATTGACTGACAGTAGATTTTGGATGGATGAAGATAAGCTTGTAGCACTATATAAAATGAATATTATTATTATTAGTTTTATTTATATGCGGCATTTCTCCCAATAAGGGACCCAAAGTGGCTCACAACATTAAAATTCACACAATTAAAAACACAATAAGTTAAATATTAAAAGACAAATTAAACAATATATGGATTAAACTCACTGTCAAAACATGTACTTATTGCCAGATAGAGCTTATACAGTTTTAAAAAAACAATAAGAAATTAATGGAGAACAAACATATTGATTGTCATGATGGTTATCTGGAACCTCCACCCGCTTTGAAGCAATGACATTAGCAATTGGAGAATCCTGTTGTATTCATGACCTGCTTGCATACTTCTTGGAGAAAGACAAGGAGTAGAATGATGGACTCAACCACTGATCTGGAATTCTAATAACCAAATAGTTTCCAAAGCTTTTGCATTAATTCAAAGTATGAGTTGGATTCAAGTCTGTGCATGTGTATGTACGTGCGTGTACGCATGTGCGCAATAGTGCTGATGGAATTGGACTTCCCTACCTCCTCTTCCTCATGGCAAGTCCTCTCTCCTCCATAACACTAGAACCAGTTGAAATGTGGCATGGAGGGCTACAGAGGAAAAGAAAACTGGCAAAAATCAGCTCCCACCTTTTTACTAATAGGAGTGTCTAGCACAGAATACTATTTGAATACTGCCATAGGATTCAGAAACCAGAGGTTTTTACTCCCAACAGTGATTAACAAAGAACCCAATCATGCCTGATGCTGGGCCTTGCAATTGGTTTATTTTACACACCTTGTAAATCAGAATCTTTCTCCTTTCCCCTACTGTTTTGCACTGTGTTTCCTCTACCTAGTCTCTCTCAAGGTCATTCCTCTTGTCATCTCAGCTTTTCAATTTATTTTCTAAGGAAGTAGTCCTCAATATCATCCAAGATGTGTCCAAATCAGCTTCACAATTTCTCTAAATGCACAAGAATAAAAAGATGAAATAGCAAGTGCTAAGAAGAGTAGCTGAGTGGTCAGTCAACGTATCTTTTCCTCGCCACCAAGGAATAGTCAACAACCATGAATGTGGTGGCAATGTCAAAGACTAGGACTTTCTAGGAGACTTCAACCATGGTACCTTGTGTCATAGGGGTGGAAGGGAGAAGGAAGCCAAGCTGCCTGAATGGAAGAGAGCTCTTATTGATAACCTTTCCAACCCACAAGATGCTGCTAAAAAGATGGCTTATAGTCTACTGCGCAATAGTATTATGTTAACATGTGAAGCATCAGGAGGTAGGCACAGTTGAATAAGTTAGAGTACACAGGTGGGCAACATGTTGCACACAGGCTGTATGCACTCCCCTTGGCCCCCATCATCCCCATCCATGATTCCCCCCCCCTCACATATTCCTTTTGTGCCCCCTATGGACCAATTTTGCCATCTTCTGAAGATCTCTCTGTCCCTTTGGCCCGTCCCTGGCTTTCATGTTGAAGAAATGGCCACTAAGGACACAAGGGGAATTTTCAGTTTTTAAAAATTAATTTTTGTAGGGGAAAACAATGAAGAGGGTCCTTTGCAGGAACAGGCACATCCCTCCATGGGATGGGTGCACATGACCTCCCAACCTCTGGAGGTTGCCCACCTGAGCTAGTGCCTTGTTTCTATGCAAACACTGATAACTGAACATAGCTTTTTAAAGTGCGTACTATAGTTTAGCACACGAAGAGGCCATCCATGCTTTCAGGAGAATCAGGGAGTGGGGGGGAGCCACCTTTCAGCATTTCTCTGAAAACTTACATTTTGCTGGCTGTGATTTCTGCTTGCTCTATTGTCTGCCCTCACCCCGGTTTGTAGTAATCTTTGTATAATTTTCAGGGTAGTTCCTTCCTAAGCATTTTTGTATCTATGGATGGAGTTTTTAAACAAATCATATTATGTAAGCTGTGTAACATTCTAGAAAACAGAACCTAGATTTCTCTCTAATCCCTCTGAGTTCCTCCGTCTGAAAATATTTCTTGGATTATCAGTTTCCCATATAACATTTCCCCATAGCCACTTACACAATCCACTTCAAATGTCTCTGTGTGTGAAAGATAGCCAGGCTGTGGTCATTCCAGCAAAATGGTTCCGAGTTACTCCTTGTGAATTTCAGCCTTTTTTTGGGTTCAGATGATGCAAGGCCATTATTGATTCTTTTGTTCCATGCCATCTCTGCATCAAATCCAGCCTGATGGGAGGCTACTACTATATTTGTTCCACATTTCATTGCGCAGAACAACCAACATCCCACTGAGTGTGTACTCCAAAACCAATTCATTTCCTATGCATCTGGCATGTGGTCCCACCTCCCTCACCCGCTGTCATTCGACTCCCTTAATTTTTTTAAAAAATTAATTTTCAAACGGGAATGTTGGTGCATATGTATACTTATGTCAAATATGGAGCATCACTCTCCCTACTGTCTTTTGACCACCACTGCAATGTGCTGTGGGTCTCCTCCATAGAGGGCAACAAAGCACGGAAATAGGAAGAAATGGCCCAGATCAGTATGTGGCCAGCAAGGGCATTTTGCTGACACAGTGATGTACCTACACATTTTTTTATAAAGGGAAGGGGGCAGAGAAAGGCAAAAGAAAAGGAAGGGGATGTGCCCTCCTCAAGGGGTGTATTGCATCTAATTCACCAAAAAAAGGGGAACAGTTAAAAAACATATGAACCACTATCACAGGATATATGCAACGTGACCACAACACACGACTATACAGGAAGTAGAAGACGCAAGAAAGAAGGTGGGGCATTTCTCTTGTGTGACCGCAGCCTGAGAGAGAACTGATTATTAGACAGAATTCACCCAAGTTTGCAAAACTGCATTTTTAAAAATTCTTGGTGTGTGCGTGTACACACATGCACATAAATACAAAATACTTACGGAGTGCATGTTTGTGTGAATGGAGTGTGTGAGAGTGGGCGTACCTGGACTTTTGGTGGGACAGAACACCATTGCAGAATCATTGTACTGAGAGCCTTATAGTCAGAGTTATAGAGATTCCATCCATATGTAACACTTAAGTAATTAAATTAGTGTCACATGAGCAAGACTGGGGTGTGGCCACAAATAAATTGGAGGCCTCCCCTTCTGTTTTCAACTAACCATACTTGTTGATTTGTCAAAAGCAGAATTAGCTGTGGCTAATTTTAACCATGGTTTGTTTGAAGAACCTAAGTTAAAATTGTGCTTTCCAAATCATGCTTGTTTTGATAAACCAGCAATGTGGAAACCTGTAACCTTTCAAATATTGGCTGAAATCCTGTTGCTTAGCATAGTATATCACACTAGAGTGGACCTACTGAACCAGTGGGGATTTGGTGTGCTAATTCTTCCATAAGTTCAATTGATTCAAATATGCCAACTGTAGCTGCAACTTACTTAGCATAGTAAGTATCAATCAGAGTAGGCCCATTTGAATCACAGTGTGGTAAATGTGACAAGCACTGCTTAAATTGTCTTCTGTTAGAAACAAACCAGGCCATAAATACACAAATGAAGTAAGCTTTTTAATATTTTGAATACAATATTGACACATTATAACTATGATGGAGAGAACTAAAAGCAAAACTAGAGTTGCACTGTCCTTTCTCCAATGGAAAAATTCCATACTGCACTTAATACATATTGCTATTTGATAGAAAATTTTTAAATATCCAAAGATTTCCTATACTTATGCCTAGTAACCCCGGTGGAGGTTAATAACAACTGCACACTTAGATCTGTGGCCATCCCTCTGAAGACTCAGGATCAGAGCCCATGTATTCAATTCCTGGCAAATAACATATGCATTAACCAATGACCTGAAAGATCATTTTTGCAGCTTCTTAAGGAAGCTAATAGTCCAGCTCCAGCAAGCCCCTTCCTGCACCTGCATGAGCTTATGCTTACGGCCTTAAACCTTTTTGCTCTCAGTAGGGGCTGTTGGGCTTCTCCAGATTAGCTACTTCCAACACACCACAGGGGAGCTGCCTGCTGTCAAGGGAAATAAACAGCCCTATTGTGCACATGGACCTCACTGCATGTTTCCATAAAGACCCAGTGACTCGTTACATGTGCTTCTGTGGTGCCTCAATTAATACAAAGATGAAAATACACATTGATTATAGTTTATGATGCTCTACATGATTTATTTCACCTGGCTATAACCATGAGAAATCTAGAAGAGTAACAGATATAGAATATTATTTTTAAATTTTTCTATCTTGTCTTTTCACCCTCAGATGACTCCACAAAGCAGTTCATATAAACATAAGTACAACTAAAGCAATCAACCTAGTTAGATTGTGTAATATGCACATGATGTGACTAATGTTTCTTGTTATTGTTGTATATCTAGCCTCGTTGGCTTTAGTTTGATTATTTGGGTTTGCTACACAGCCCAGGCAAATTCCAAATAGCCATCTTGACCTTCCTGTTTTCAAAGCAGTTCTCATTCAGGTCCATGGCAGAAGCCTCAGAACTGGTCAGTCCATCACTGTTTCTTTCAAAATAAGCATTTGCCAAAACACAGGTGACTTCATTCTAGTCAATTGATTTAGCAGCCAATTATCTTTAGTTAACAAAGAGATACTGGTCAGTCCCACAAACTGCTTGCTCTAGAGCAGTCTTGTAACGCTGTAGGAAACTAAGGCTTCATAGCTTAATTTTTATTACTCTCCATTTTACGGCTAAACTCACATTATGTATCTGTTCCTGGGTCCAAATCTATATACAGGTATGTAATAAGGACAGCTTCAAAATAGGATGGCCTGAACTATTTGCTGATAGGAAAGAAGGGGGAGTAGAGACAGAGATGAAGGGATTGTTACAAAAAGAGAGCTGTGGAGAAAAGGCTTTAACATTGTTGGCTACGGACATTTCCCTTCTCTAGCAATAGCAAAGCTGTACAAATGTTTCTTTAAAAATAACTGCGCACAAGATAAAGAGCTGATTTACACTGTACACTCCTTTATTTTGTATAAACATATCAACACTTGCACTTTGTATGCACACTGCATTTATAGCTTATAATATTTAAATACATACAGTATTATGTCTCTCACTCAAATTAAAGTGCAATTTATAAAACTTATTCTATCTATATTTTCTTATCAGTTGTCTTTGGCACATATCGTGGCTTTCTTACTGAGTACAAAAGTGTAAGACTGGGTCTGTCTGAATGCTACATAAAGTTCTGTGTTTCTTGATAGTAATTAAGTGCATTTCCTCAGTTGAACACAAGCTTATTTACAAAAAAGGTCTTTGAATGTTACTTTATGTTACAAGGCAGAGGGCTAAAAAGTGATGGGCCAAACCATATAACTTTATACGCTGCAATACTTTTAGTTATGTGAGAACAAAATTACAATATGAGAATCTGAGAAGTAAATATGAAGCAAAATATTAAATATTATGGAATGTTAAAGCCATACTGACATTTTAAGAACATGAGAACATGTCTTCATTATGTTATGAATGACTGTAAAAGGCTGCTAATTCTTTTTCACCATTCAATGGGCATATGCTGGTAGATATACTGAGATCTCATTGACTCATCCTTGTCAGGAGGTCTAGCAGTTTGCCACTGAATGTTTTCAGGTTCAGTGAAAAAATTGGAGCAAGCAGCAAACAAAACTGAATGAAACAGTAGCGATTATTCAGTGGAACTGACAGAAGAATTTTGAAAGTTTAAATTATCCTCAAGCCATGTCATGAATAGCTATGCAGTTCGAATTGTGTCCATTCAGCCCCTCCCACTGATAGAAAGCTTATAACAGTGGAACAAAGGGGTAGTAATTCATCCCCACAGGCCCTCAAGGTCTGCTACAAAGGAGATCATTTTGAGGATATGTGGGAAGTACAGAGGGAAGAAAATAATGGAATGTCTGTTGCATGAGCAGATGTCTACCTGCAAACCACTTGACTGTACCCCCTCTATCTTTATCTGTTTTCTCTCTAAATACTGTAAGTTCTGAAGTCATATCTGCCGCTTCCAAATGACCCAAAGAAGAAAAGTAAATAGAACTTTTGTTTGCTGCACAGCTGCTGTGATTAGCTCAGCAGTTGAAATCCTATTATATCCCTCAATAATTTCTGATGAAAAAAATAATAATGAAGAGTCTTGTGCAGTAACATCCAATTTCCTTAATCATTTGCTTTAAATTCTCTCTCATTCTCTCTCTCAAAAAATAATAATACTTATTATGGGTTCATTTCCATGAGTTTGCCCTACTTGATGATTAAGAATTAATGTTTTGACATAGACTCAATGGCTGAAATTCTATTGATGTGAATTTATGCTGTGCAATGACGGAAATCTTCAATTTAATTAAACTATAAACTTCCTATCATCTCCCCTCCTCAGTTTCTAAGCCTCCCTTGGGATTTCTTTTACTCTGGGAAAGCTTTTGGGAACCTTTGGGTGGGGGTGGGGGATTTTTAATATCAGAAAATTACCAATAAGGTTCCTGCCACTGCATCAGGGCCATTGGTGGTAAACCGGCAGTGATTTTCCAACACTCTTCCACCTTCCAAAGGCTCCCAAAATCTTCTCAAGGGCAAAACGGATTCCTAGGAAGCCCAGGACCTTGCATGTTAACTTATGCCAATAGGATTTCAGCCAATATAGAGAGAAATATCCAACAAGTTATTAAAGTAATAAAAGTGAAAGGATTCCCACCCATGCCAAAAAAAGAAGATATTCTATGCACAAAATAGATGCATGGAAAAAACTGTACTATGCCTCAGAAAAGAACATATCTTTCAGTTCACTGCCTTCACCTATAACCATGCTCATTGCAAGCAGACACCCTGAATCTTCAGGAATACAGTAAAACGTTTTAAAAACTATACAGTTTTATAATCTGCACAGAATGATCAAATGCTGCAAACTAAGAAGTGGGGAAAAAATCACATGCCTCTGTATGAAAGGGGTATATACTCTCTTAGCTTGCTAAGTAACTATCTGTGATGATGTCTTTCAGAGTTTCTATACAGTAATGCTGGATAATTTTAGCCTGCTGAGTGCAGTTTCTCAGTTATGTGTGTCCTCTAATGCTACATATTTCTTGGCAAACATGTTTCTGCCGAGGATATGCTTTTATCTCTGCACTGGGCTCTCCTAGAGATTTCCACAGCTCTGAACATGTCACTTGTTCCCCCATCAAATGACTGTGTAGGGAGAGTGGCCATGTTCCTAGTTGTGGTGGAAGGCAAAACACTGGTAGCCTACACAAGAGGAGGAGTGGAATGAGTGTGCTGATTGTGTTGTGGCAGCTGAAGAGTGGAGGGACTTGTGAAACACAGAACCTGTGCCTCGTCTTGATATGCCTGTATGAGAATGCAGGCTGAGGAGAAAGCACAGCATGTGGGGAATCAGGAGTGTACGGGGCCCAATCAACATGGTGCCTCCCATGTTTTTAAATCCAGTGTTAGTCCCCTGTCAGTCTGTCAGATTCAGAACTGTGATGTCTGCGTGAATGATATGGTGTCAGATTTATCTATGGCAAAGGCTCCATTCACATAGGATTTCTTGGTTTCTGTTTCCTCACTGTCAAGCATTGTTGTTTCCAAGGCAAAGGGATTCACTATGTTGACTTCAGAGCTGACATCCATGTGCTCCAGTTCATTTTTGGAGAGCTTCTCCACAATTCCAGTTCCAAAGGCATCACCAAGAACATTCACCATTGTTCTGAATCGATCCCTACAGAATAGGCATTTGGAGTCAGAGAAATTATGTTTCAAATTAATCAATATCTGCAGAGGTCTGTCAATTTACAGAACAAACATTTTAAGGGCATGTACTAGACCTGAAGCAAAATCTGGGGAAGATCAAATTCAAAAGCTTGGTTTTAAAACATGAATTTCAAGGTTCATATTTTGATTTTTAACCTTGGCTATTCAAAAATTCAACATTACATTCTATCTGGATTTATTTTTAAAGTACAGTTCATGCATGCTATGATCTAAGGAGACGAACTTCAGCCAAAAACTGGATTCTGAAACATAAATTCTTTTTAAAGATTTGTTGAAAGGTTTGGAATGTCACATGAGACCCGTGCAAACTCTGTACCTGCACCAATCCTTTTGGGGATCACAGAGTAGTACTGTCAGCTTCAAGTCAAGGGCACAGGGTTATATGATGTCCATCAAGTAGACTAGCTTCCCCAACCATAGATAAGTGACACTTGTGACAGAGGCAGCGGGAAACTGTGGCACATTCAGGCAAGAGCTCCAGGACCTGTAGGCGTGGCTCTGATATGGTCAGGTCTATGTCCTGTCTCTCTCTGAGTGTGTGTGTGTGTGTTAATAAAAGTAACAATATTTTGCTGTGTAAGAATTTGTGGCATTTACAACCAAACAGAAATTACTGTGTTAAGCAATTAACCAGGAAATACCCATAAGCTAACAGGAAAAGATAATCTTGCACTTTCTAAATTATTGCTAATGAGTTATTTTCCAAATGATGAAAAATTATACATTTAAAGTGATAAATGAAAAACTAATAATCAACATGGCACCAGGATGTGACCAATCTGCTGAAGTCATAAATGGTCTGACACATTGTTACTGTATGTAATCACAGTGCCATTTGCTTCTCGCAGAAGGAGCAATATTTTAAATTAAAAATTAAGAGACAAGATTGAAACTACATATCTAAATTTCAGCAGGGAATTGATTTACTGCCACATGTGGCTGTTCGATCAAATTTACACTAATGTGGTATCTAGAAACTATAGAACAAAATGCTTAATCTGACCCTTATCAATATTTGTTACTGGATGTCAGGGAAACTTAATATGACTGTGAAATATCTAAATCTGTGTGTTCACAGATTAAAAAATGAAATATTTAAAAAATGTACTGACTGCACAAAAGTACACAATAGCCTGTCTGGATCAGTAAATTACTAGATGAACATGTGCTTTATGTATTCAGCAATACAGCATCAATGTAACTTCAGCATAGTAACTAGGTGGAGAATACCTCTGTGTAGATGTACTGATTTTAGTACAGTAATAGTTTGTACTTGTTCTAATGTGTGATTTCCATTTTGTTGCAAATTTACTGTGTAGTTAGCAGAAATTCATAGGCTCTTGCACAATTTCATGTTCCCACTTCAGTTTCAAACATGAAGTAATTAGTTTATCCTTGCACAAGAAATGTGAAAATACCTTCAGAATATGTAGACCTGTACCAACAGAGGCAGTTTTTCAGTTCAAAATAAAATACGGTCTATACTTTCAGATTTCCTCTCCACTGGATTCTCAAAAACGACACAGCAAGCTAATGAATATTTTCCTGCAGAGATGTATCTTGCATGTCCTGTTCAAAATCAAATGTATAACAGACCTGCTGCAGCTGCTGCTAACATGTTGTCTAGTATGGAAAAATATTAGGCTATCAGGTTCCTACGTTTGATGACAGGTGTTTATATGTAGGATAGAAAGAATCAAAATCTGAAACTTACAGAAGCCAGTCCACTGCAATGATGAGGGTCACGTCCTCAGCTGGCAGTCCAACTGCACTCAGTACAATTACCATGGTAACTAGTCCAGCCTGTGGCACTCCTGCAGCTCCAATGCTGGCTGCTGTTGCTGTTACGCTACATCCAGAATCAACAAAAAGACACTAGATAAGTTTCTGCTTTGTTCAGACTTGTAATGTCATGGAAATGGTTTTCCAGGTTTTAGACCATTCAAAGTCCTCCCCCCCCCACACAGAGAACCCCACCCGATTCATGTGTCATTTAGATTATGAAGAAACATGTGAAACACTGCATTCCCATATAGCTGCAGGAAGGGTGACATATACCCTCCCCCCCACATTCTTTCACAGTGGGGAAATTAATGAGGAGAATAGCACCAATGGGTTTTCAAGGCTACTAAAATTCACAGGGCCCAAATGCTTATATCCTCATATGTATGAGATAATGTAAACATCCAGTTGCATAGCTGATTCACTGTGACTGAAGATTTTTCTGTTCTCTCTAGACATGCAGTTCAGTTTTCAGTAGGGTAAGATATTGTAATTGATTCTCCTTGGAGTGTATTAAGCATTGTGAATGACAAAAATCAACAGCTCATTGCTATAAACAAAATTAAACAAAAAGCATGTCAGAATACAATTCTTACCTAATGGTTACAATCTGGCCAATATCTAGCTCTAGGTCATTAAGCTGTGCAATAAAAACAGCAGCCACTGCTTCATATAGTGCAGTACCATCCATGTTGATTGTAGCTCCAACTGGTAAAACAAATCGAGTAATTCTCTTGTCAACATGGTTTTTTTCTTCTGCACAGCGAAAGGTGACAGGTAAAGTGGCAGAGCTGGATCACACACATTGGAAGAAAACAAAGAACATACTTTCAGAAACATACTAATAAAATGCTACGTTGCATGCCTATTCATTTAGCAATAAGGTCACCCAGCAGAAATCAAGATGTGGAATTTATCTGAAAAACAGTGGCAGAATATAGAAAAGCATTTAATTTCTATAAGTTAAAAGGCAAATTGCATAACAACAGAACAAACTGTGTGATTCTTACCTGGAGGAAATCATAAGTGCTGTCAAAAGTGCTTGAGCCATTCCTATAGCAAACTTATATGGATTTTTCCGGACTATGATTAAGTATATTAACGGCAGAATTACTACAGAATGGATTGCAAGTCTGAAAAAGAAAACACAGCACTTTGCAATCAAGTCACAGAAGAGAGACTTCCATAAGTTTTAAACCCTATCAATAATGACAAAAGGACTTGAGATAAACTGTCCTAGAATTACAAATATGAAAGATACATTCCAAAGCACAATGATGGCACATGGGATAATTGTCAATGTAATGGATAACACAGAGACATTATCCATGAAGAACTACAGGTTTGTGCCTACTCTCCTTTGTACAGACTGCAGAAATCTATTCTGCAAAATATCATTTCCCAGCTCCTATGGGAAAACACACACCAATGCACACACATGCACAAAGATGAACACAATTATGTTGGAATCTGCACTGCTGGTGGCCATCCGACAGCAATATGTTGGTGGGGGAGTCTTTCATAGTAAAAAATTGCTGTTGGATGGCCACCAGCAGTGTGGATTCCAGAAGCAGTGCTCTGGTGGCAATTTTTGATTGTTACAGGCTCCTCTCTGCCCCAAGGCTCCCAAAGACTTCCCCAGAGCAAAAGGGATTATCTGAACTTAAAATGGGGAGATAGGACGTTTTTAATTAATTTGAGTTATTTATTTCTGGTGTCCAGATCTAGTTTACATTGGTGTAACTATGCCAACAGCATTTTGCCCATTATCTCTTCTTATAAGTGACTGAAAAGAGAGATAAAGGAGCAATGACTTTGTTCTTAGTCTTCTTCTATACTGCCGAGAAGCCAATAAGTCACATTAAAATGATCCATTATCAATTCAATATATTTTCAATATCTCTGAAGCATAGTGAAATTAGTCTATAAAATGGGCATCTTTCTTTATCCAATTATAGAAGAATCTCATACCAGAAAAAATCAAATGTAAATCAATATATTTTATTGTTCAAAGAGTAACATACCCACTTAGTACAGTAGCCATATAAAGACCCAGTTTGCGAAAAATCTCCCAGTCTTCAACTTCTATTATCTTTCCAGCAATTAAAAATAAAATACCAAGCGGCATATACCTATAATGCATAAAAAAGTATTACATGGGAATTTGCAGTGCAACACTATAATATGTCTATTCAGAGACAAGTGCTATTGACATATATGGCCATCCTGGGCACCATGTTTGAAGAAAAAGTGGGATATAACAAACAAGCAGAGTTTATTTCTAGGAAACTGGGTACATAATTTTAGCCTAAGTGCCATTTCATAGCTCTTACTATAAAAATATGTTTTATAATATATTTGCAGAGCTTGGAACATACATCTGAAAATCAATCTGTTGGTATTAAACATTAGAAACAGGAATATTAATTTATTGCTGTTAATGTCTAAACCTCAAGATGTTTAACTTGTTGCATTAGTTTTAAAATCAACAGTGGTGTTTAGTGAGAGTGTCATGCAGGTTTTCACCACCGACCCCTTGTAGCACATTTGCTATTGGCTTTTCCAAAAGTGTTATTTTTCTCACTTTGGAAATGTCATCACTCTTCTTCTTTTTCCAGATGGACTATAAATCCCACAATACAATTGTTAACTACGTCTAGTAGCCCCAATGTATGTGAAAACACGTTATAGAAGGATGTGTGTCCTAACCCAGGATATCATCTTTCCACCCACAATGAAAGAGATACAAATGCACATCTGGCAGGACTAAGAGGCTGACTACACAACAATTAATCCTGCTCTAACTCTCTGCTTGAACCGTTGGGATTGCTCTAAAAATGCTGAGTATATGACATTCTCATTAGAGCATTCCAACGTGTCCCTAACGGAGACCAAACCACCCCAGATTGGTCTAGGGTTGGAACTTGCTATTCATTTGGAACAATTAGAAAATAAACACGATCTTCTTGCTGTGCAATTGCCTAGATCATGCCAATGTGAAGTTGGGGGTGTGGTCTGGCTGTAACTATAGATGGCACTTTCTGTCCTATTTTGAACTGAAAAAAGGCATTTTTGTTTAAGTTTTATTTTATAAGAATGCTTTCGCACTATTGCGCTGTATCATTTAAGTGCTATAAAGTATAAGGCTGAAGATGATATCCTGGCTGTGCAGCTTCACCTTTACAAAATTTATTGCCTGCCAGTTTTGCAAAATTGACATTGCTTGATAACTGTCAATGAAGACTACATAGTATAATAGTACAGTAAGCAGTGATGCTTTTTTTTAAAGACGGAAATGTATTTTGGAAATGAGAGACAAAGGGTAATTTAAGGTTCTTCAGTGATGAAACAATGCAGCGCTATACCACTTGCCAAAAATTATTTTTTTTAAAAAAGGATAAGCAGGGGGCTGAATCATGGCACTCTATACACCCTCCTTTAGGTGCATAAAAATCCAACATTAATGTCCACAAGCAAGCAAATGGAAGCAGGCTGTTTCCCAACTGATTGACAGCTATTACAAACTAGAAGGTGGGGAGCAAGGTGAGGAGAGGCACATTGTGACCAAATGGAGCAATCTAATGCCAACATGTAGTTGATTAGATCACAACTACAGGTGCTGCAGGAGCAATTTCAATGTGAATGGATGGAATGATCTAACCAAGCTCCACCATTCCAAACCATTCCAAAGTGACCCAAACTAGATCACTCCCAGTGATGTATACTCTAACTTGAAACAGAGTCAGTAATTTCAACCATTTTCAAATGCAATTCTTTAGCAGAACAATGCAGAAACTTCCGTGAAGACTTGCTCTTCTGCAGGCTATACAGGTCCAGAAAATGCTCATTGCTGAGTTGGTTAGGGCTTCTAGAAACTGTAGCCCAGAAGGATTTCAGATGCCAAGGATAAGAATAATTCATATAGAGTTAGTTTTCATGGGAAGGTGTACGGGTGCATTCTATCTGGAGAGGCATGTGGATAGACTGTTCTAAGTAAATGTTTTAACAGATAAAATTGTGGCAGGATTACCTTTAAAGTATTATTTTTAACTTGTTAAGAGTGGGGTGGACAAAGAACAGAGCTCAATTTTTTGAATTTGCCAGCAACCCAAGGTCTGCACTACCAAGAGAGTGGGACTAAAGGGGTTAATCTGCATATCCATTTTAAAATGCAAGTTATGTACTGTAAAAAGTTGTTATCTGAAAAAAATGGGTTTAGCTTAAAAAGTGAGCTTTTTAACTCTGAAAAAGCCCCATTAAAAAAAAAGTTTTTAAAATTAGGAGCTTGGTAGGCAGGGGTGCTGGAGGATCCATAAAATGTGACAAGACTGCATGCTTCCTACAGGACACAATTTTAGGGAGTGTGGGTTGAATGTGGGGCTGAAGGTTTTCAGGGCTGCAAAAAATAGTTCTTGAGGGTTGCAAGTGGCCCACAGACATGTTGCCCACTGCTGCACTAGATAAATTGCTGTCTATTCCCTTGTTTGATGGAAAAACACCAAATTTGATATTGACTTGGTAATTTTAACATCTTATTGCCAGACCCTGTGTATTTGCACAACATTCCTCATGTACCTCACAAAGCTTGGGAAAAAACAACATTTAGTTGTAGAGGCAGCAATAATAAACCATTTAAAATCTTTGATATACTCGAAAAAGACATTAAGATGATTGAAATCTGAGTATGACTTAAATAATTATGCAGTAATAATAACGATGATGATGATGTGTTGTCAGGTCAATTCTGATTTACAGTGATCCTTTCCAGGGTTTTCTAGGCATAAAGTGCACAGAAGTGGTTCACTTCTCCTGAGGCACTTCTGGGGCTATGCATCTTATCCAAGGCTGCACAGCCTGGCTCTTCTCCCCAAAGTGCCTAATTCACTGAGCTACAGTGCAATGTAAATAAAGTATGGCCAGTTTGCAAAGATATCATAGAATTGTTGTGTCGGGACTCCCTTGAACAAATGGGCACTCTGAAGAAGAATCTATGTTTAGAAATTATTTTCTGTTTCAAGGAATATTTAACCCAAGATTGCTTATGCCTACAAGAGCAAATGTTTCTATGTGAGCTTTTCTAGGCTAATTAAGATAATTTGTGGAGGCCTTTTTATTCTCTTGGTTAGACTGGAACTGCCTGGAGTGAAAGCGCTATGACTGTGAAAACCCTCCCAAAGACATTCTCATGCACAGGCCCTTTGCAGGGTTTCTGGAAAGATATAGCGTCATCTAACCTAACACCATGATTTAAAAGAACATGATTATTTGGGATTTGTAACTTAAAGAATACTAATAATACTAAGAAATATAATGTACAAATTTTAATATTCTGCATGATATTACAAACTATCTAATGGCAAACAGGATGTGAACACAACTGATGCCAATTCAGAACACATGAGTTACAAAGGTAAAATTTCCCACTTGTAGGATAACTTGGAGTGTTAAGTAAGTGTATACATTGGGGGGTCAAGGGGAGACAACATTTACATCCAAACACCTCACACTTTTAAAACCATCGTTAATTATTTTAATGTGTGAAAACATCTTAAGTTCATAAACACATTCTTTTGTCGAAGCTAATAACAAAGACTCCAGAAAAGAAAAGAGAAGAAAAAAGCTATTATCCTACTTACCACATTATTATCTGAACGATGTGCATCGTGGCATCGTTTAGTGCATTGAAGAAGTCCACTAGCACTTGCCCCTTTTCTCCCATCTTCCCAATAACAATTCCAAAGACAAGACAGAAGACTATCAAGCCAAGCACATTAATACCATCAGAATACATGCCCACTATTTTGTATTCCTTAGTTTTGTTCTGTAGATTGGAAATAGATATGAAAAGGTTACCAAATAGCAATCGTACATTTTGTTGATTTGAATTTTGATTCTTGTTTGACAAAGCATATACAGTATAGCAACTTAAACCTGTTTGGCGTTTATTTGCACACTTCAGCTGTAATTTCGTAAGTGCTAATGGCTTACAAATTAGTGCTGCAAATGGCTCAGTTACTACAGCACAGGTTATCTTAAAAGAATTAGCCAGGTGTGTCTTTAACAGTGTGGTCCTGTATATCAATTTTGCTTCCTAACCTCAACTGTCATTTACCAGCAGAATTTCACTAGAGTAATTCTTTTTCACATTATCCAAACCATGGTAGTGTCATGGAATATACATAATATACATGGTACTCATACCTGTGAGGTCTCTGTTGGCATCACAGATGTGAGTGGCTCTTCTGTAGGAATAGTGCCATTTTTGTCTCCATTAGTGGTTATTATTTCTTCACGTTTAGTTTTATACTGGAAATTAAGAATAAGTATACTTCATTTCAATTAAATGATGGACTAAAAAAGAAATTATATTTTAAAAATTATCTTCAGGATGCAAAGCTTTAGAACAGGGGACAATATTATATGCATACAATTAAGGAATTGCTAGGGACCTTCGACCTTGCAGTGAGGCGCATCCTCCTGCCTCTGCCAGGAGTGGTTCGCAGACCACGAGCTCCGGATCAATAGGGAGGGAGCGCGGAGCCTGCAGCAACGGTGGAAGGTGAGTGGATGGTCCGGCCCCAGGGGGCTGGACCCTCGTTATGTCCACCTGTGTGGGGGTATTTGTATTCGTATACGAATACCCCCATCTTAAACATTAGAAAATCACCATAAATTGTTAACTGAGCTAAAAAGTGAAATGTTCTTCAGTACTGAAACCCAAACTTGAGAACCTTTTTCAACCCTCCTTGGCAGAATGAAACCAGAGCATATAAATGAAGGTCTTTTTCTAGGCAAGCAGCTATTTCTTTCTCAGCTTCCATCCAACAAACAATAAACTACTACTCAAAATTCATCATCTTTGCTTGATATTATCATTAAACTTTATTTTTTTAAAAGAAAGTAAAAGCCTGTAAGTTATTTATACTGAACCCTTGTCAAAATATACGTAATCACAAAACAAAATTTGGCATCCAACAGATTAAGCATCACATGCAATTGTTTTACAGAGTTACAGATAACAGCTATATCACATGTGTTAATAAATACTAAAATTCAACTTACCTGTTGAAAACAAGCCTGAACAAGATTTTCTGGGAACATATTCCTGCAAAAGGATTTTAAATATAATGTGATAACATAAAGCAATATTCAAGAAGCTATAGTCATTATGACATTTCTTTCCCTGAAAAAGGCCTATCCTATCTAATTCTGAAATTCTAGAAAAACCTCACTTGCCTGTTGAACAGTTCAAGGTAGAAACCTTATCAAGAGCTGATAGTAGAACATTTGGTCACATACCGGATGAGGATATTCCTTTCTGTGTTTTATTTTGTTTTTCATTCCGTCTAGACACAGTGCACATGATATAATTATGGACAGTTCATGGACTGAAGGGCAATGGCACCTCAACCCAAAATTTCAGGTAGGTTCCCTCCCATTCTGGTGACAAGCTGCCCATGGATATAAATACACATTATGTTACTGCATTGACAAAGCACGGAGAATTATAACTTAGTAGTATGATGCTGAAAGCCTAGGATTTTATAGCGCTTTCTCTTCCAGATATGTAATGATTTTATTCACTGAACTACATAGCCAATTTCCAGCATTTTAGAGTGGGTGTAAGGAAATATCCCACCTATCAAAAAACAAAGCTGACAAATTCTTCTCTGTGTTTTCTCAAGAAGAAAAACACCAGAACTGTATCATATACACGGTCCTGTACATTTAAAAAAGTTCTACAGTAACGTTATTCCACATCTAAAATACACATGCTTTGGTAAGCAGCTCAAAATTGGGATACTGAAATTGATTGTACAGTCTTTTCAGCAATAAAACAGGGCATTGCATTCAGAGTTGTGTGCCTGTCATAAGGTGGTGGGAGGAAGCTGATTTCCCTGCCCCCCTGCCCCCATTGTAGCCTCTATAGTCTCCCTTGGAAATGCTCCACCAAGGACTGGGAGATCCTTGTGAATGAAGTTAGCTGGGCATGGGGGGTGGCTGGGAACAGATAGTCCCTAGAAGTGGGACAGAGGCATTGTCTCTATGTGAGGACTTGGCCTGTGGATGGTGCATCTGCCTTATTTTGTGACATTCATCATTCCCTCCAGTTTCTACATCTACCTGTGTAGTGGACTAACCCATGTTTCAGTCAAAGGTTTCTGGGTGGGCTGGGGAAATCAGCTTCCTCTAACCCTTAACTGTAGATCCTACCCGTTATCTCAAATCAGTGGTCGGGGAACAGGGGTAATTTACCCCAAATGGGGTAAAAATGAAAATCCTGGGGGTAATGAGCAGAGCGCTACCCCCCCCCACCCCCCACCCCTGCAGCTGAACCTCAAATTGTAAGCCACCTCTCCCTGCTACCTTCCTTGGTTGGGCAGTTGTAGATCAGTTCTTTTAGAGATCGGAGATAAGCCGGCTTTATTGTTTACGGCTGTGGAACAGCCCGGGGCAGTCAATCCGGCTTGTGAATGACTACTTCCGCCGGAGCTGAATAAGGCGGGAAGGAAGGTGCGAGAGAGGGAAACGGTGGATTCATCAAGCTTATTTAAAGGTAAGATTGTAGAAAATTTAGGGAGGGAGGGTGGGTGTATGTGAGAGAGAGACTGACTTTCATAAAGCCATGAAAAAAGGAGGTGACTGCAAGGAGAGAAGGCTCCAATTAAGGCAGGAAGGTGTGAGAGAGGTTTCATCAAGCTTGTTTACCATCACCTTCATACTGAACTGAAGCAACTGATTGTTGAAAATTTAGGGAGGGTGTGTGTGTGTGTGTGTGTGTGTGTGAGAGAGAGAGAGAGAGAGAGAGAGAGAAAGAAAGAAAGAAAGAAAGAAAGAAAGAAAGAAAGAAAGAAAAAGAAAGAAAGAAAGAAAGAGACTTGACTCTTTCATAAAACCATGAAAAAAGCAACCTTCAAAATTTAATCTCCACTGCATTTAGCTCTGCAGTTTCTGCTGAGAAGAGCAAGTACTTCAAGATTCTGTTTAGACGCTGAATTTGTACTGGGCAGAACCGGAATATTTAGAAGAGTTTCGCTAACAGCAAACACCTAGTAAAAGACAACCAACACACCTGAGACTAGATGTCTGAAGTGTGTAGCAATTGCGTTTCTCTATTTCTCATCCCCAAAGCAGGCAAGAGTATCATAGTTTATTCCCCAAATCTGAATCCCTGTCTCTCTGCTCCTGGTCCTGCTTTGACTGCAACACCAAACAAAAGGTCTTACAAACAAAGACTGTGGCTTTCTTTATTGAGGCAATCCATCTCATGTGCATTCTTCCTCTTTTCCTACTGTATTGCACTTTTTCCTGCATTGCTGCCTTTTCCAGTGAGCTTGTCTTCTCATGATGCCACTGTAGTACAATACCCTTTGTTTGGTTATTTTAGCTTCTAGTGAGAGTCCACACTTAATTTGCTTTACTTATCTCTCTGACAAGTCATGCTATCTGTAAAACTCTTTTCCAACACTACATTTCAAATAAGTGAAATGTGTGTATACACTTTATGTAGTGTATAAAATGTGTATAAAATGTGCATTAAAAGTCTGCACTCCTATATATAGCTGCTTTTCTGAGGGTGGTTTACTTTGGAGGAAACAAGTCCAGGATTTCAATGTACTTAATAAGCTTTATAAATGTTGTTGTTGTTAAGTCGTGTCCTACTCTTCGTGACCCCATGGACCAGAGCACGCCAGGCCCTCCTGTCTTCCACTGCCTCCCGGAGTTGGGTCAAATTCATGTTGGTAGCTTCGATGACACTGTCCAACCATCTCATCCTCTGTCGTCCCCTTCTCCTCTTGCCTTCACACTTTCCCAACATCAGGGTCATTTCCAGGGAGTCTTCTCTTCTCATGAGAGGACCAAAGTATTGGATCTGTCCTTCCAGTGAGCACTCAGGGTTGATTTCCTTCAAAATGGATAGGTTTGTTCTCCTTGCAGTCCAGGGGACTCTCAAGAGTCTCCTCCAGCACCACAATTCAAAAGCATCAAATCTTCGGCGGTCAGCCTTCTTTATGGTCCAGCTCTCACTTCCATACATCGCTACTGGAAAAACCATAGCTTTGACTATGCGGACCTTTGTCGGCAAGGTGATGTCTCTGCTTTTTAAGATGCTCTCTAGGTTTGTCATCGCTTTCCTCCCAAGAAGCAGGCATCTTTTAATTTCGTGGCTGCTGTCACCATCTGCAGTTATCATGGAGCCCAAGAAGGTAAAATCTGTCACTGCCTCCATATCTTCCCCTTCTATTTGCCAGGAGGTGATGGGACCAGTGGCCATGATCTTAGTTTTTTTGAAGTTGAGCTTCAGACCATTTTTTGTGCTCTCCTCTTTCACCCTCATTAAGAGGTTCTTTAATTCCTCCTCACTTTCTGCCATCAGAGTGGTATCATCTGCATATCTGAGGTTGTTGATATTTCTTCCGGCAATCTTAATTCCAGTTTGGAATTCATCCAGTCCAGCCTTTCACATGATGTATTCTGCATATAAGTTAAATAAGCAGGGAGACAATATACAGCCTTGTCGTACTCATTTCCCAATTTTGAACCAATCAGTTGTTCCATATCCAGTTCTAACTGTGGCTTCCTGTCCCACATAGAGATTTCTCAGGAGATAGATAAGGTGGCCAGGCACTCCCATTTCTTTAAGGACTTGCCATAGTTTGTTGTGGTCCACACAGTCAAAGGCTTTGCGTAGTCAATGAAGCAGAAGTAGATGTTTTTCTGGAACTCTCTGGCTTTCTCCAGAATCCAGCGCAGGTTAGCAATTTGGTCTCTAGTTCCTCTGCCCCTTCGAAATCCAGCTTGTACTTCGGGAGTTCTTGGTCCACATACTGCTGAAGCCTACCTTGTAGGATTTTGAGCATAACCTTGCTAGCGTGTGAAATGAGTGCAATTGTACGGTAGTTGGAGCATTCTTTGGCACTGCCCTTCTTTGGGATTGGGATGATTTTCCAATCATCTGGCCACTGCTGAGTTTTCCATTGATGATGATAAAAAAAATAGCAAACTGGTCCTTTGATGTTGGGCTGTGGCACCAGGGTGGGTGACATGACCTTTATCCTGGTTTGTTCCTTTTTGCACACCACACACAGAATGATGAAAGTGGTAGGAACCCCCCCCCCCAAACTTGGCTGTCTCTAGCAAACACGTCATTGCTAGCACCACTCTGGCAGCCATTGATGATGATTAAATCCTCTGCGAGCTAGCAAAAATTTAATGCAACTTGCTAGGCACGTTGGACACCTTACTACTCTCTATACCACCCCATGGCTGGTGTGCAATGTGTTCCAGCAAAAATAGTGCACATCTTTATTAAATTTGGTGCATCCTGTTAGTTCGGTACACAGCCTGTGTAGATTCAATAAGATTTTGAATTCAAATAATGTATCATTTCCTTCCTTTCAAATCAAGGGGGTAATGTCGGCGTATATAAAATTTTGGGGGGGTAAAAGGTAAAAAAGTTCCCTGACCCCTGTCTCAAATGCTCACCTAATCAAGTCTAACATTGCATCCACTGTAGACACTTCAGGTGTACTACCCATCCGGTCAATTTCATCAGCCTTCTGAGATACTCCTGGTTTGATGGTCACAACCAATACTATTCCTGTAAATGAGAAAAGGCACATACTAAAGAGATGGAAACCTTCCACAAAGCAATATTTTTGTGTCCAGAATATGGAAATATTAAGTCAGAACTACAAATACCCTAGAATCAGGGACTTGATCTTCAAAAAATCCAGTTCATTATTATATGAAATTATGCCATTTCCCTATATGTAGAAGACTGAGACCGGGCTACATAATAACATAGTGTGACCACAAGCTATTTTGTTACATATTGTGGCTGTCTTTAGCAGATAGACAACAGACTGTTAAGCTATTCATATTATTCCCCCGTCCTCACTAAATTCTCAGTCTCCCAGTCAGGGCATGATGTTTCCCTAAGCTGATTTTGAAAAGCATTACAAAATGTGCTCATAGTTTTACACAGAAACGCTAGTGATACAAATTAAGTATATACAGAACTTGATAAACTCTCTGTAGTATCTATGGGAACAGTAGCAGTCCTTATTACTTTCACAGTGTACAGACAAAGCCACACTAAACACTACTTTTTGTTCTAAAGAGAACCTTGTATGCCTATGAAATGACACACAGGAAGTGCAGCATGGACAAAAAAGAAAAAAGATTCCTAAGTATGTTTATTATAACAACTAAACATAAGTGATATTCACTTTTGCTCTTACTTTCTAAGAAATAACTGTCATTGCTAGTTTCTCAACTGACTTAAAAAAAATTAATGATTGTGCAGTACAAGAAAATTTAAGAGTAACAAAGTCTCCAATACAGCACTGCATATTACCTAGGATTACAGCTAAGGCTGTAGTGAAAAAGTAGTACACAACTGCCCGCAAGCCGATCTTTCCAGAAACACTGGAGTCCAAAGCAGCCACACCTGAGAAGATCCAGGAAGGAGGAAACAGATTTCAGTGCATAATTTTTTTAAAAAAATTGATTAGTCATTTCGACCATATCAAAAAGCATACAAATCACACAGATCCAAAGTAAACAGCTAAAAAGAGATAAAATACATTTCAATAGTAAAATATAAAACAACATATACATATTTTAATTGAGTGAGTCACCCCTGCAGGGAACCCCTATTTGATCAATGCAGTGAGATCTTATGCCCATTGCCTTAGATATGAATTTTGCTGCATTGTGGACAACTTTCATATTGGCACTCTGAAGAAAATATGAAAGTCTAAAGTTCACATTCCAATGGGCTGTTTTCCCCAACAGGACGGATAAATAGTTTTGCCTAGCAGTGGAATATAGCTCACAATCAAACAAAATATGTGTAATATCTTCAATAGCGGGGGCACCGCAGATACAAATTCTCTCATGGTAAGGCAATTGAAGGAAGTGACCATGTTTGGTCATGGAGTCCAGCAGTTCGAATCTGAGTCTGGTAAAAGCCTTTCTAAGAGATTGAGACAAGTTTATTTCTAAATATTTCTTGGACTGAAAAACAATTTTGTTCTTGGATAACCAACCTAAGGACTTGTTCTTAGAAAGCAGTTCTATATCCATTTGAGCACTAATATCCCGGACTCTCTGTTTGAATATTTCTTTTGCCCGAGGGCCTTTTGAAAATAAATATTTTTTTTATTAAAAATGGAAATTATTTATACATTTTGTGATGTTTGATTTACCCACAGTCCTTATCCAATTATCATATGAATTGCTTGGCAGGGTCAGACTCAAGTTCCACCCTGTGGTTTCAGTGTCTACCGGTCAGACCAGAATATCTCTAGATCAATGGTTCTTAACTTTTTCTTCACCATGTATCCTTTTAAATATATTTTGTCGCCATGCACCACCAAGACTTAAATCAAGATTTAAAACCCTAAGGTTCATCAAATATTTATTTAGTTTCTCTTGAAGGGTCTCATCAACAGATATTCCTTGCTATAACGGCAACACTTTTTCAGATGACTGGAAGAAGCTTCATTTTACTTTGAGCAGGATACACAGTCATCAACAGCATCAGTTCTTTTATGTTTCAAATTCAGCCAGCGATCCATTCTGAGGCTCAGCCAAAATGTATTCTTATGTAATTTACTTTGATAATATTGAGAAGTCGTTTACCCAACAATAACCAAACGGTTTTATTAGCAAAAATCAAAGAAGAAACACGATCATGAATTCTGTCCAAGCACTCACTCACACTGACACTGACTGACTTTGACTCTCTTTTCCTGCGGTTTCTGACTGTCTGCACAGTAGCAAGAAATGTCACATGCTGTCTCTCAGCCACTCAGAGTAATTCACTTGCATGTTCTCACCGTGTGCAGAAATATCAAACCGTTATTTGCTATCAAACAGTTATTTTCATTTCTGAATTTTTGTTCTGTTTTTAATGGAAGCGGTAAGTTAGAAAAGCCAAGTTTTACTCAAACAAGCAAAGGAAATAAAAATTTTTGTTCTATGTTTCATTTTCTTTCTTGTTTTCTTTCATCCATCGATTCTTTCTTTGTATTTTAACTGCAAAAGATAATAACATTTCTTCAAGCTTTCGTGGACCCCCTGTGAGGACATTGTGGCCCCCGGGGCCCTGCGGACCACAGATTAATAACCTATGCTCTAAATGTTCAGAAACTGGGCATGAAAGTGATACATCAGTTCTCAAGTACTGTCTGTCATTAGCAGTAGGTAATCAATCAAAGACACATCATACCAAACATGTAGATACCATTTGGTTATGTGGATAATGGCCAGCATTCTATCCCTTCACTATATACCATATTTTTCCGTGTATAAAATGACACTTTTTCCTAAAATCATTAGAAGAAAAATTGAGGATCGTCTTATACACGGAAGGAGGCAGAGGCGAAGGAGCAGCCGAGCTCAGCCACCTCGGCATGAGCTGGAGGTGAGCCTTGGCACCAGCGGCAGCAGTCAATGGGCAGCTGCGTGGCTGCTTCTCCACCTGCTGCTACCACCGCCGCCTGATCACCTCCTCCAGCGCCACTGCCGGGGCTCACCTCCAGCTCACGCCGCCCCCTTGTTCCCTGCCCGAAGGGAGCCCGCGAGTGGCGCTGGAGGAGGTGATTGTGCAGCGGCAGCAGTCAATGGGCTGAGTGCGACGAGGGTCGGCCGAGTGCGGCTGCTCCTTCGCCTCCACCAAGGGTCAAAATTGGGGGTTGTCATATACATTGGGGGGTCTTATACACAGAAAAATACAGTATTTGTTATATATTTTTGACATGCTGTTCCATGCAGCATGCACTATTCTTTTAATCTGCAGAGGGTAAAGACAAGTACTATGTAACAAAGAGTCTTCTGTCACCTTAAAGACCAACCATTTTATTACAAGGTACACTTTGATGGACTGTGATCTTCAAAAACTTGTGTCATAATCAAATTGTTACCTTTTAAAAGTGACATAAGGTGCTGATTCCTAAATCCAATATGAAGCTCGTGGTAGCATCAGGATTTTTGGCCCCTCTCTCTTCCAGCCGTCCCTAAGGGGATAGACTACTCTGAACAGCTTCTCAGCCTTGCACAGCAGGTTTTTAAGACACATGGAGGGGGGGGGGGCTGCAGGAAGGAAATGGGATGAATTCCACCATCCCCCGCCATTTCACCATGTTAGGATAGTGGTAGTTGTTTTTGCTGCAACAGACTGCCACAACCAGGAAATGTGTGGTTTTTATGTGGCTTTATGGGCAGGTTATTTTATTAGATATTAGCCTGTCTCTTTATCCAATTAAATAAAGCCATTGTTTTTAGAAACAGACATCATTTTAGTTTTGGGGCAACAATGCACTGAAATTAATTACAGCAGTTAGGGAACAGACATTCCATTGGTTCATTAAGGCCTAGTTTTATTTATAAGGAGAGGCAGAAAGAGGAATAATGAAGCTTAAACTATTACTTAGTCAACATGAAGATTATTTCCACCAGAATTTTCAGAATTCCCATCAGGTTAAAAAAAATCTCTTTCTGGCATGCTGATATATTTTTAGTCCTTACAAGTGTATTTGTGTGCATGAGGTCGATCTTTTCAGTACTGATATGACAACAGAGCATTCATAACACAGGCAGTCTACAAGGACTTATATATTAAACTGGTTTAATTCTGTGAGCAACAAATGTGAAAGAAATGCTGCTGTATTCATTTTCTTAACAAAGCAGGGTTAGCCATGAAGGTTATGATTCTATGTTGGTGATGGCAAGGAAATCATGACAGATGGAAAATGCTGGTTTTCCAGCCTTGAGAACTGAACTGTACATAAGAGACAATCCATGATTAAAAGAGGGAATTCCTTAATTGCTGAAAATATCTGAGCATCACAGAAGGAGCTTTTTGTAACTTGCAAAGTTGCTTGTTTCTTTTGTGTCTCGTCTTCAGGAACAACTTTATTTGCAAGTCTGCTTTCTCAGACATGAATAAGGTGACCAGATGAAAAAGAGAACAGTGTTCCTCAACTTTTTATAGCTACTTAGAAGAGGAAATTCCATCAGGTGCAGGTTTCAACGAAAGCTACATCTGCTGAAATTTCCTCCACACAAAACTGCTAAAGGCAGAGAAACCCTGTCCTCTTTTATATCTGGTCATCCTAGACATGCATCACATGTCTAGAACGCTAATGTGATTTTAGTTCTAATTAAGAGGTTGTCTTTAATACATAGTCTGGTCCTGAGTCTGATGTAGAATTCAAATTTTGATAGACTATAAAGAGGCAACAGATAGGGAAGGACAAAAATACACAGGAAGAATAAAATGTCCCTACTGAACAAGAACAGTACTTGAAAAATGTATTAAAATACTATAATAAAAACCCTTATTTTCACACACACACAAAAGTATACAACAGACTTGCCCTGTGTTTAAAAGAGAAACTTGCTGTTTCTAATCCTTTTGAAAACTCCTCCCTCTTTCTCCTACTTACTAGCAAAGAATTTTGTTTGATAAGGTTATTATAACATCTACAGGTCCCTAATCCACAAATGATACTTCAGTCTTTGTCAAAAGCTAACCATTTAACTCCTGCTGAACGAGATACAGATAAAGCTCTTTCTTTTCTTCCTTCTTGGAACAACTATTAAATTTTACGAGATCTTGCAGGTAGGAAAAGGCAACAAAAGTGGTACTATTTGGCATTACACGCCAGTCATACGCTTTTTTGTTTTTGTTTTGTTTTTGTCTGATTATGTTTGCACAGACTAACACAGCTACTCCTTTGAAAACTAAATGACAGCTATGGTTTTCATCAGTTTACTAAATAGGATCTTAGAAGAGTTTGATATCTAAGCTCTTAATTAGAAAACAGCCATTAAACCATTGTTTTCCATTTTGAATACAATGGCTATGATCAATTTAATTAACTTGGAATGTAAACACTAGAATTGAGGAAGCAAGGAGAAGGTCAGGTAATCTGCTTACAGTTCTGACATCTCCGTGATAAACAGATTGGTAGAGTATAATACCTACAGAGCTACAGAATCCACTATGCATGAAAATCCTGGCTCCAGTGGTCCTTCCAAACTGCTTCATAGTGCTTCCTTCCCAGTCCCATACTATGCAACTATAGCCTTACAAGAGGGACTCTCCTGCCCTATTTGTTACAGAAGAGTTGGCTACTTTGGTTGGTCTAGGAAAGAATTTTCTGCATCCAGAATTTTTTGGGAGTTATAGGGGCCACCCATAAAGCAAATGAATAAAGAAAAAATAACTGAAGAAATGAAATTATTTGTAAGGTAGGAAGTACCTTCTTTGTGTTGAGCAATGGATATTTTTTGATGTTAAATACTCCTGGGAGGGGGGGTGTGCTACATCTTATTAAAAAGGTAAACTGCTAATCCTCAAAGCTTCCAAAGACAGCAGTTCTTTTTATTTATTTTTTTAAGGTGGAAACCTATTGGTGGAGGGGCTTTGATGGGCTGGGGGATTTCAAAAATAGTCTTTGGGGGCTGCATGTGGCCCAGAGCTGCATTTTACCCACACTGCTTTAAAGTATTTGAATATTACTATCCCACTTGTCACAACCCCTTTTTCCCACCCTATTTGCACTATAAATAGCTCTTGCATATTTGTACCACTTCCTGCTATTACTTATGAGACAAAGAGATCCTCGGATATAACACAAGATCATTGGAGGGGTCTTTTCCACAATCCATTCTGCAAATATCAACTTTCTCCTTGTGCAGATAGGAAGCAGCTGCTAAAGGTGTGTGTTAATAGTTTCTACTGCACTATGGGTAGGGGTGTAACTACAGCCTAAAACAAAGCTGTAAACTCTGTATTATTATCTATTGCCTTAGCACTTATATAATTGATCTAGCACACTGACTTGCAGGAACAGATGAAACCTTTTCAATATTTTAAAAGCTTTACTTAACTCAGAACTTCTGATCCTAGACTTACTACAGTGGCACACCAGAGCAATATTTTAATTGCAGATGGTTTGATTCTGTATCATACAAGGTAATGAAGTGCCTCTGAGAATACAGAGAATGCATTATCTTAGCCAAATACCTTAACAAAGAATGCATAGCTTTAACCAAGTACCTCATTTTTTAAAATAATATTTTTTAAAATTAAAATCGATCACAAAATTACACTATACTCAAAATTTATTGTGTTCTTTTGCTGGTGTAATGTGATCACTGTAAATCTTGGCAGCAAACTGACACATTTTAAATAGATATTTGCTGGTGTGCACTGAATTATGCAACTGGGAAAATAAGAGCAACTACCTATGCTAACTTCTTGACCTGTGGGAACTTGCTGCTGAGATTTGCGCTGATTACATTATGCTGGCGGGGGTTAATTAACAGGACTTTGACCAAATAAAACAACAACAAATTGGGTGAGGGTTTTTTGGGGAGGGAGGAGACATCAGTTCTTGAAACTTCTGAAAATATGGGACAGGGCTTCCATGTTAAAACCTTTTGGGGGAGCCTTAAAGTCATGTATGTCACTTTTCAGAAATTCATCATTGGTCCAATCTGAAAGTCATCACTAAAGACACATCAGCAGTATCTCTCCTCTCTTTCCCAGAGCTTCTAGCCAGGCCAGAAAAAGTCTCCCAGTTATCACAGAGAAACAGACAGAATCCATTTATTCCTTCATTCTATTTTACCCCCATAATAAATTGGTCATTAAACAGAATCAGCAAAAGCCTGGACTGTTTAACTGCTTCTGCCAACATGGCTGTATTTGATGATCAAACAATAAATCCTTTCCCTACAGAGATTGATTTTGTGCTGCATACTTGGCTGGTTCCCAGCACAGACAGTGGGATTGTTGTTGTGTTTACATGAGATATAGGCTGCAGAGCCAAAAGATGTGACCTCAAGCTCTCCTTTCAATTCCTTTGTGCAGTATTTAAGAGAGTGGTTATTACTTAACCAAGTGCTATCAAACATTAAAATGAGCTCTCCTGGAACAAGATGTACAATGAGGACTTTCTCAAACAACCACTTCAGTGCATTATTTGATGAAGAAGGTTGCTTTCAATAATCTAGTTTTACTTAGCTGGATATGTCACAAGTCACATGGCCAGTCCGTTGCATGTGGTATCACAAGAATGGTTTCTTTGGTTAAAAGACAATAATTTAAATCTATAGAGAAAGTAATGCTCATGGCATTCCATCACGCATTGTACCACAATAATCAGGGCTCACCAATGTCTTAAGAGTGGACTATGGGCCAAAATGGGTGCCCTAGCCCACACTGAATTCTTACATATATGGTGACATAACATTTGGCATGCCAATGAAACATTTATGTATATATGAAAGCAATGTCCTATAGCATTTTACACTGGAGAAACAGGCTAGTTACTGCACAAAATAATAAACTGGAACAATTCTTACATTAGAAACAACAATATTCAGAAACCAGTAAAAGAACAATTTACCATGACACCTTGTCTTTGTCTACATGGCCATCCTTGAGTAAAAGAACCTCAGGGACAGATTTCAAATAGAAACAGCTCAAGAAGAATATATCAAGAGGTTCAACTCCTATCCTTCTGGGTTTGAACAGGGACAGAACCTTTTTATCTCACAACATAAGGTCAGCTCCTTCAAGTAGGAGGGTCTGTATTGCCACCAATGTTGTATGCCTTGAGTTCTATCTTTTAGTGGAAAGACAGGGAACAAATGTTAATAATAATAATGTTTTATGACAACTGTTTGGACAACTTTTGCCACTCATAAATATTGCATTCTTAATTACCGCTAGCCCCTCAAATCTGTAGACTATACTGTATGTCTTTTCTTACAGTTGACTTAGACAAAACCATTCTCCATCATGCAAGTGTTAATCTGTTTATCTATGCTTAGATGTACTTGTTACCCACCTATCACCTTTCAGGTTTGAAGATCTGTACCTGTTCAGAACCACCCTGGAGACTGTTAATGACACATTATGACCACTAACAAGACCATTACCCCGCTGGACCAATGAATGGCCACCATCAATTCCTATGTATGTAACTCCTACCCCTGCCCCCAGGCCTTACTCCATTCATTTGATGATGTGGGCTACGAAAGCTTATGCCAAATAAAACTGATTAGTTTTTAAGGTGCCACAGACTAATAAATCTGCAAACAGCCATGCTACGTGTATTCCGTGATGTGAGCTCTCACATACTGTACAATGTTATCTTGGCTCACCGAGGTGGCTGCTTCAGTTTAGCAACACAGTGATATGACAAACTGGTTCAATTTCAGTAAGTTACCATCAGAAAATTTCTTTCTGAGACATAAGAAACTGTGCCACAGTGTCTAAGACCACCAAGACTACCAGCTTCATGTTTAAACACGTTTATCTTACTCAGGCCTTTCTGCACAGAACATGTTACAAACAGAAATAAATCCTTCTAAAATGATTTGGGAGCATATGAAGGAAGAACTCTTCCTATGACCTTGGAAGACTGCTCTCATTCAATGTAGACAGTACTGAGCTGGACAGATATAGTTTGATCAGATATAAGACAAGGTCCTATGAATAACACTACAATACATCCAATGGACAGCTTTTCATGCTCCCTATGAATAACCAGAGCCTGGAAAGACATGTTAAAGAAATAATGCACCACCATTGTTCATTATAGCATTTAAGGGGCCATTTATTGCTGATATACATCTCATGGATTAAAAGATAACTTACTGCATTGTTTGTTCCTTTATTTATTTTTTTCAAAAATACCCTTAAAAATGATTAGCAAATGGCATATAACATGAAAAATTCCTGAGAAAATGTCTCTAAAAAGGCCCTTAAACGTAACTTTTTATTAACAACTTTTAATTAGCCACTGTTACTGATCACAGCAATAAAGTAACTTCATCACAACTCATTACATTACTTTTGAAATGTTTTTGTACCTTATTGCCCCAAACAGATAACATTACAGGTATATGCATGAAATAGAGGTTAATACTTTACTTGTAATTCACTTCTTCCAAGCTCTGTGAACAACACCATGGTACTCACTATGTCTAGGACTTTTTGCAGGCAAAATGTTATAGTAAACCTTTATAGCAAAATGGTTAGAACTAGAACATGAAGAAATTATCTTTCTTCTCAATGGTACAGGGACAGGGAGCAATTAACTATTATGTTTCTCTACAGAAAGTGTGGAAATACTTTTAGGATTGAATAATACTTTTAGGACTTTAATCAATTAAAAAAGAAAATGGGATGAAAGATTTAGCATCATTTTGTTTTAAATAAGGTTTGGTTTGAAAATTCAGCAAGAACAAGTGTTTCCATTTAAAAATAATGGTTAAAAATGACATGTGAGTTTATTAAAAATAAATATGAATGGAGAAGCCTATAACTGTGGCAACACGGAAGCTGCTTTGTGTCAAATTCGGCTGTTGATCTAGCATTGAAGGCACTGACAAGCAGCAGCTCTCCAGACTTCAGGAAGAATTTTCCAGTTGTACTCCTGAGATACTAGCTTTTCCTTTTACTAAAGATAGAATGAACGGAACCTTCTCCATGCACATCATCACAGAGCTATGATCCTTACAGTATTTCTGAACTAAAGCTATGATCCATATTGCTTCTCAGACATAAGAGTGAGACTGTATGAATGTCACATGGCCTTATGACCAGGTGGGGATACAGATAATGGACAAAGTGACAATGATTCATTAGTAAAGGAATAGCCTATCAGACTGGGAATAATGTAAATTATCAGTCTACAAGGTAATAATAGACTGGTAACAATTGACAAAAGTGGCAAACTGTGTGAATCAAAGTAGCATTTCACATTTGGTAATGTAATCAATCCTTCCAAGTGAGTCTCCAACGTCTATATGTAAGTTACCTGAACTGTTTCTCTTTTTAGTCTCATTTTGTATGGCTTTCCTGCTCAAAAGTAATGTTCAAGTCATTCAAAGAATGCCCATGTAAACTGAAATATTCTGAAACAGGTTTTTGTACATTGCCATTCCTGATATCAGATTTTGCCCATTAATTCTTTTGCATAGAGATTGTCCTGTTTGTCCTACGTAGAGGGCAGAAGGACGTTGTTGGCAAAAGAAGACATAGATCACATGAGCAGGGGAACAAGTAAACAGGTCTCTAATGTGTCTGACATTGTCAGGGCCTGCAACAGTGTTGCCCGAGTAGATGTGGGGACAGAGATGGCATCTCGGTTTGTAGCAGGATTTTGTTCTCATATCTGTATTAGTGCTGCATAGCCTGTTGTGTGTCAACAGCTGCTTGTTGTGTGTCAACAGAGATCGCTCGTATTAAAATATAACAGTCTTTAAGGTGTCACAACATTTTTGTCTCTTGTTTTTGTTTTGTTTCTATCTGATTATGTTTGCACAGACTAACACAGCTACTCTTTCGAAAGCTAAATGGCAGCTATGGTTTACGTCAGTTTACTAAATAGGATCGTAGAACAATTGGCTAACTAGCTCCTAGTTAGAAAACAGTCATTAAACCATTGTTTTCCATTTTGAATACAATGGCTATGAGAAATTTAATTAATCTGGAATGTAGGCACTATAGAAGTGAGGAAACAAGGAGAATGTAAGGAGGGGTTGCATTATGTTCCAACTTGTTCCTAATTTCTGTATTGTGGTTTGGTGAGCTGGGAACATCCAAACTGGACCACTGTGTTAAAGGCTCTTCTTTACAGAAGAAACACGGAGAAAAGTTCTGACCTGAGATCATGCATTATAAATGTGCAATGTATTATTTATCATGCATTAAAAATAAGAAAAAGTCTTGTGTGACTTAAATACTGAGGGCTATATCCGATTGTTAGTCTCAATTAGAGTAGGCCTATTGATCGAATGAGATTTGTTAAGCCAACATAAATCCTGTTGTGTTTAATCTTGTTGATTCAAAGGGTCTACTCTAGTTGGGATTAATAACTAGCCCTCAACACATTTATTAAAATGAGAGATCGCCATGTTGAAATATAAGAAAGATTCTAGAATGGAAAATAACGTTAGATTAAATAACAGATTTCCAAAGTATCACAAAACAGGGAACGCATTTTTGACCTCTGCTAAATAGTCCAGAATTCAACAGGCTAGATCTTTCAAAAAATAAAAAGCTTGAAAAGGATTTAAAAGGATTAAAATGCTGGCTAAAATGTACTCTGTTTGTAGATATAAATACATGGACATACACATATTCATACACACAACCAGATGGAAACGCAATGCAAAAAAATTGGAGTCTAGAATAACCATATTAATTTAATTAATATTTGAAATGGGATAAAATTTCAGTTATCTTGATCAATCAAGAGGTGACAGAGCTGAACTTAAATGGATTGTGGTGAAATTCTAGATAAATGGTTGCAAGCTGAAGTCTTCTATTAAAACTCTTTTGTTTAAAAGAATGATAACTTTCAGGTTAACAACATAGTGTCCTGGAAGTTTTAAATATAATCCTATCAAGTTCTGACTACTGTGCTTGAAGTCAGATTTGTATCATTTATTACTTTATGCACAAAGTGGCTTTACTAGTCTACAACCAATACCCACTGTGCACATCAACGGTATCAACTTTATCATATTCAGGCAGTCACACACATAACACATATAACACATTGTAGTAGTACAACCACAAAGTTACTAGAAAATGGATAACCATGTCCATGGAACGAACAAACGAACGAACGAACCAGCCAGCCAACCAAACAACCAACCCACATTTTCTGTGTTCTCAGAATCCTCTTTATAGTTTACCTACAGCTCCCAGAAAACTTTAATATAATTTATTATTTATTACAATAAATTGCCAATAAATATGTATTTTAGAAAAATATAACACAACCTTCACCTTTGGTGATATGTTTTATTGATGTAAGTTGCCTTCAACTCAATTTATATTTTAAAACTTCTTAAAATGCATTTTCTAAAGTTACAGAAATGTGTTATTCTGAAGTTGCACCTAAGGATATGTTGTTAATATTTATTTTATTTACCTATTAATATGATATAAAAACAGGAAAAATTGCATACCAATCTATAAAACCCACCATAAAAAGTAGAATGTAACAAAGTAAGGAATGTTTTATCAGAATTACCCTGAAATTATCATGGGGAAGGGCTCCTAGGAAGCAGAGCAAAAGCAAATCTATAGTTGTGCTTTAGACGCTTATGTAAAATCTTGATTAATAGGTCTCAGTAAGTTCAAACTGGAATGAACTACCATTTAGAAAAAGAGAGAGACATATACAGGAACTTTAAAAATATGTTGATCTAAGAAACAAAGGAATCAGTCTGCACCAACTGGTGGAGCTGTTCCATGGCAAAACAATTTTGGACATTTTAAGTATAAGTTATCAAAAAGGTTCTTCCCAGAATGGCTGCTCAGTGCACACTCTGCAACCAGAGAAGAGAGATCTACCATCACTCAAGAAAGGCAGCTCCACCTAAGGATTCCAGCTTTCTCTATTTGCTAGGTAATACTTCTAATTTGTTTCCTATTTACATCTTTTAGCTAGTGTGTCACTTAATAGGCTATGGCAGCAATGGCGAACCTATGGGACACGTGCCACAGCTGGCACGCAGAGCCCTCTCTGTGGGCATATGAGCCATAAGTCGCCATCGAGAAATACTTACCCATCCTCCAGTCCCGGATTTCCGCACTCCCCTCTGCTAGTGCAGTGGTCCAGTGGAGGGGTGCAATGATGGCCTTTACCGGTCTAGCCCGATGGGGGACTGGAGGACCGGTAAGTATTTCTCTGTTAATACCGCCCCTAGAAAAAAAACAAGCATTTAATCCTTGCAGTGCAGGGACAGTTGTTTTTTCTAAACTAAAACCTCAGTAGTCAGGTTTAATTGCAGTGTTGGCACTTTGAAATAAATAAGTTGGTTTTGTGTTGCAGTTTGGGCACTCGGGCTCAAAAAGATTCGCCATCACTGGGCTATGGAATAGAGTTGGCAGAACCTAAGCAAACCTAAGAAAATGAAGCATTTGCACCGATGCAGTCCATTGCAAGTGCAGCAACTTCACACCTATATCAGTGTATAATAATAATAATAATAATAATAATGACAATGACAACAACAACATCAGAGAAATAACACCATCAGAGCTACAGAATACATACTGCACCTCATATAATGGATACTTAGGTTTTTAGTTAAAACTTGTATCTGTTATATAACACCAGTCAATGTTTTTATAATCTTGATTGACTGTGTCTGATATTTAATCATCATCATCATCATCATCATCATCCCTCCATGGACATAGGCCTTGTTGAGGCGGAGGGGCTTGCACACCAGTGAGGATGAGAGCTATGCTGAAGGGTCTCCCAAGCCAGACAGGTCTCAGCTGAGAAGCCAGACCAACCGTGTCCACCAACCATCAATTATGATGAGAGGGAATAAACAGAAATCCATACCGGATCGGTCGTCGCCCGGGTCAACAAGGACCATGTCAGATGCTATAGCCCCTGGGCATCTGGTGACAAATGGATTACAGGGTCAGGAGACCCTGTTGAGGAACCAGGACAGGCTGCTGCAAAGCTACTGGAACAATGTAAACGTAAAACTTGGACTCTCGCTGAAAATTGAGAAATTATGAAATGTTATTACAAGGCAAACCCAACAGCCCGTGGTTTTCAAAAAAGAATGATGGAAATTTGGAAAAGGAAACACCCAAGTAATGACATAAGTGAACAACGATTAATGGACCAGAGAAGGTTTATCATCCGGAGTAAAGTGTTTTCAGAACTGGAACTGGAAGAACTAGAAAAAGTGGCGGAAGAAAAATCAACTCAGAACAATGACCATAGTATGGAAGACAAATAGAGGTAGAAGTAGATGCAATAGTGGAAGAAAACATATCAACAGTGGAACAACCCCAAAATTATGAGTTTACAGAACGGCAAACATCACCGAGGGAAAAAATAGTAACCCATATTAGCCAGAACACAGAAAGACAAAGGCTCCCCAATTTGCGCCAGTTACAAAGTAAACCAGTAAAAGATCTACTGAATGATGCAAATGTAATCATCAGAACAATCCCAACCAACATGCTAAAGGAAACAAACCAGCTCATGTATAGCACAGCTATCATAATAATCATGGAACTTGGTTACAAGCTGCAAAAAGACCAGAAAACTCCTGGCACTCCAAAATGGAAATTTGACTGGAAATAAAAATAAACAAATTACGTGCAGACATTAGCAACTTAAAACACTTGAAAGATTCAAAACTTAAAAATGAAAAACTAAAAGCCAGACTATGCAAAATATATGACCTAGAAAGGAAAACAATCGTTGAAACTATGGAAGTATTAAAACAGCGGGTAACAGCTACAGCAAGGAAAATGGAAATAAATGATGAACGCTTGAAACAATGTAGAGAAAACACGCAATTTCAAAATAACCAACGATTATTCTATACATCACTAGGAGAAAATGCAGAGTGAAATAAATTAGGCCCATGTAAAGATGATGTTTTAAAATTTTAGAAAGAAATTTGGGAAGCCTAACCAAACATAACAAAAACGCCTCATGGATTAAAGACATTTGTAAAGAAACTCAAGGGAAACAAATGTTGTAATAACAACTGAAACGATTAAGAGGCCAGTAAAGGCTGTGAAAAATTAGAGTGCACCTGGTCCAGATGAGCTGCACGGATTTTGGTTAAAGCATCTAACAAGTCTCCAGTGCAATTTAATCATTTACTCCAAAATTCTACAACTGAAGATTGGATGACAACAGGCAGCACATTTCTGCTAATAAATGATAATCAAAAGGGCAATGAACCCAGTAATTATCAACAAATTATATGCCTTCCAACAATGTGAAAGCTCCTCACAGGAACACTGGCAAGATCAATATATAATTACTTAACTGAAAACTCCCTATAACCCCCCTCTATGCTCCATGCTGGATTATCTGAAATTTAAATCAAGAGAGAAATATGTACAATTAAAAAATTGGAAAAAATTGGAATTTATAGAATAAGAGACTTACTTGATGCAGGGAAACCAATAACAATTAGACAGTTAGAGGACAAAACAAAGGAAATAAAAACTAATTGGCTATAATTAATATAGGTAAGAAATTTGGCAACTCATTTATATCACAGTTCTGGACCTATGAGAACGCTCACGGAACTAGAACAATATAGTATAGAAAAAGATTGAAATAAAGGAAGGGAATAACTTCAGTAATATATAAACATTTGGTTGAGAAAGCATTTCCCAGGGGTATGGGATCTAAAATAACATGGGAAACAAATTTGAATATTAATATATCAGAGAAAGAATGGATGGAAATATGGGTCACATATCCATATAAATCAATATCAGCTAAAACGAAAGAAATGGTTCTGAAGGTAGTCCACAGATGGTATTGGCACCCCACAAAATTACACAAAATTAATGGAGAAATCTCAGATAGGTGCTGGAGAAACTGTGGAAGTAAAGGCACACTAGAACACATGTGGATCTCTTGCCCCAAAGTGGAAGCATATTGGCGGAAAATAATTAAATGGATAGAAACATTGTTGAATCAAAAAATAATTAAAAATGAAGTGTTATTATTATTTTCAATATTTAAGGCTGGAAATGAAAAATTATTTAATAAAGACCTAATTGCACATCTTATAGGTGCAGCAAGAGCTGAAATTGCACGAAACTGGAGAAATGCTCAAGATCTTTCAGTACACAAATTTGAGAACAGAATCTGGCAAATGGTCCTGATGGAAAAGTTGACCAATCAAATTAAAATATATAGAGGGGAAATAAAACAAGATAAATTTATGAAAACCTGGCAACCATTATTAACATATGGAATTAGCTCAAGAAAAGATGAATGTGAAATGGGAAGTAATTTGGATTGCTGGCATGTAATATTTTAAAAGAATTAATTAAGTATGTTAAAATATGAACTAGTAGATGTGTAAAGAAAGATAATGTGCTGATAGATTGTGTAAGTAATGTGATAGTATTGTACTACGGATTCTAACATGCATTGTCATAATATGGAGGTTAATAAAATATTTAAAGAAAAAAAAGAAAACTCCCTATAACCAACTGAACAGAAAGGGAACTTTAAAAAGTCAAGGGGCACAAAAGATCAGCGGCTTATTGATAAAATGATACTGAAGAATGCAAAAAGACGAAAAACAAACCTTAACATGGCCTGGATAGACTATAAAAAGGCATTTGACTCATTGCCACACAGCTAAAAATGTTTGGGATTAGTAAAAACATTCAGAAGTTCCTCAAGAAAAACATGGAAAAATGGAAAACCGTCTTAATGGCCCATGGTGAAGAAACTGGGGAAGTTAGCATCAAAAGAGGAATATTTCAGGGGGATTCTTTGTCACCACTGCTGTTTAACATCTCACTAATCCCCATGTCAATAATTTTAAATAAAACTGGATTGGGCTACCATATTTCACAACAAGCTGGAAAAATCAATTATCTCTTATACATGGATGACCTAAAACTATATGCAAAGATAGAATCACTGCTAAACACAGTGCAAATATTTAGTGAAGATATCCAAATGAAACGTGGAATTGGCAAACGTGCAGCTCTGTCTTTACACCATGGCAAGATCCAAAAACTAGATGGAATAGAGTTAAAAAATGGCAATATTATAAAATCACTCTCAAGTGATAAAATTTATAAATACCTTGGAATACTAGAAGCAGACAACATCGTGCACACAAAAGTTAAAGAACTGACAGAAAGAGAATATATCAAAAGACTGCAGAAAATCTTAAAATCAAAATTAAATGGGGGAAATACAATCAAAGCCATAAACACATGGTCTGGAATAATAGATTAGACTCAAAACGAATTAGAAGAATTGGATCGGAAAACACAGAGACTAATGAACATGCATCACGCACTACATCCAAAAAGTGATGTGGACAGATCATATTTACCACGAAAAATCGGAGGTCATGGATTACTGCAAATATAGCAGGTAGTAGAGGAGGAAAAAAGCAGAGAAAAATTACTTAAGGCAGTGAAAATGGAGAATATTTTGAAAACAACAGAAACAAAGGCTCAATATAAAAAATAACAATTTGAAAATAAATTAAACAGCTGGAAAAATAGACCACTAATGAACAACACCTGAGAAATATTGATGGAAAGCATGATCATAATTCAACACGGGCATGGCTAAAACTAGGGACCCTTAAGAAAGAAACTGAAGGCTTGATTTTTGCTGCACAAGAACAAGCACTCCAAACCAACTTGATGAAAGCTAAGATCCAAGGAATTAGTGCTAACAGCAAATGTCGACTCTGCCAAGAAAAAAGATGAAATTGTGTCACACCTCATCTGTGATTGTCCAAAGATTGCACGAACAGATTACGAAATTAGACATGATAGAGTGGCAAAATTAATGCACTGGTCATTATGCAAAAAATATAACTTGCCAGCCTCCAAAAACCCATGGGAACATCAGGTAGAGAAGGTGTCAGAAAATGCAGAAGTCAAGATCTGCAAGTCAAGATTGGGATTTCCGGATCCAAACGGATAGACACCTTGGACATAACACACCATAGTAGTAATAGAATGAAGAAATGTCTGGATCATTGACATTGCAATTTCAGGTGATGCCAAAGTTGAAAATAAAGAATTGGAAAAACTAACAAAATACAGAGATCTGGCAATCAAAACATCTCGCTTGTGGATGAAACACATTTCAGTGGTCCCTGTAGTTATTGGGGCTTTGGGAACAATATCAAGAAATTTCACACAGTATTAGAAGCAGTTGCAGATCTCGGAAATCACACAATTAGAGATACAAAAATGGTAATATTAGGAACAGCATACATACTGTGCTGATATTTAACAGATACTTAGGTTGTTGGTTAAAACTTGTATCTGCTACATAATATCAGTCAATGTTTTTATAATTTTGATTGACTGTGCCTGGTGTTTTTGAGTAATAATACTAATAATACTAATACTAATAATACTACTACTACTAATAATAATAGTTTGCCATCAAGCTGATTTCGATTTATGGCAATCCCTTCCAGGGTTTTCTAGACAGAGAGTACACAAAAGTGGTTTACCATTCTCTTGTTCTGGGGGCATTCTGGGACTGTGCAGCTAGCCCAAGGCCACACAGGCTGTCTGTTCTGTCTATTCTATGCTGTCTACTACATGCATAGTAGGGAACTGGAATTCCCAATGTCTGGCTCAGCAGCCAGATACCCAACTCACTGAGCTATCCAGCCAGCTCAGTGTACTCTATGCCTCCCAGTATGTACTATGGAATATTTGATGTTAGCAGCCCCAAATACTGTTGATGTTGCCTGTTATTGGGCAAAAATTATCTGATATATTTATTAATTTTATTGTGGTGTTTCTGATAGGAACAAAGAGATCTACTGTGTCAACTAAACAATCTTCAGGTCCTCTGATATAGGTACTGCCATGTTTCTGGATACCTTTGCTCCCAGTCAAACAGCAGTTGTATGCTTCAACAAAAGGCACCAGGGAAGGCACCAGAGGATTGGAAAGTCTTTTCCTAAAAAGATAGGGGAAGACAATTAATCCTGCACTGCTTGAAGGGAAACACGACACCTCAGACTGATGCAACAAGCTTGGAATTTCCATCATGGGACATTAACATACTGTATACCCTAAAACTGCAACGCTTCATTTAGATAACTTTTTGGACTTTTCTCCTTCCCCTCACGCAAGTTCTGTAATGCCCAACCCGGAGAAGGGCCAAGCTGGACTCAAATACTTGTCTGTTTTAAATATTTTAGTGGTGGAATAAAGGTATTACTGAGTCTTGTTTCTGCATCTTCCATTAGATACTAAGATATATTTATTAGTGTATTGAGGGAATGGTATTAAAGAAAAAAGTGCCTCTTTTGCATATGATATGATATATGATATGATATTTGTTTGTTTGTTTGTTTGTTTTTACCCCACCTTTCTCCTTGAAAAGGAGATACTAGCATGATGCTGGTGGCAAAATTAACAAATGCAAAAAATGGAAAGAAAAAAAAGATTTTTTTAAAGAAAATTTTATCTTAATCTGGCTGAAGAGCCAGATGTTGGGAATTAGATTCCCCACTGTGCCTCTCTGACAATGGCTGGACTCGGTTATCCATAGGGTCCCTTCCAGCTCTGCAGTTCTAAAATGATGAGGATGACAATCTTATAAAGTTAAACAAAACTGGAAGATGCATATATGTGAGACATATCATACCATGTTTCCCCGAAAATAAGACAGGGTCTTATATTAATTTTTGCTCAAAAAATGCATTAGGGCTTATTTTCAGGGGATGTTTTATTTTACAGTCATGTCATCTTCTGGTTGCTGCACAATGCTGCACAATGGTGGAAGGCGGGGTTTCACTTAACTAGGGCTTATTTTTGGGGTAGGGCTTATATTATGATCATCCTGAAAAACCATACTAGGGCTTATTTTCAGGTTAGGTCTTATTTTCGGGGAAACAGGGTATATGTGAGTACATTTGAAGAAGGCTTTTGGAATGCTAAAAATGGTAGTTCAATGAGTAGTCCCTTTTTTGGGGATCATTGGTTAGGTAAAGGTATGACATTTCCTTTTGTTACTTTGTTCATATTGTTTTTACTTTTAAAAAAACTTAAGAATGTACATATTTGAAATATTTAATAATTGAGTGGGGTGTACTCCAATATGAAGAGTGACTATTGCTTGGATTCCAGCATTAACGAGCAGAAGGAATTCCACGAATGCAGAGTCTCCTATTCCCTCCTCCCCTCTGCAGCCACCTGCACCACTGAAATACCTCTCAGAAATATTGGCAAGCCCTCCTGGAAAACCTGTGATGGGAAGCAAGACTGCTGGGAGAAAGGAGGGCAATGCAAAACTTTGAAGGAAAAACTACGAGAAGGTCTGCATTTTCTGACTGTATAAAACTATCAAATAGCTGCAGACATTTAGAAGGCAGTTCTGTTTTAAGAGCTATCTCTAAACAATAATGTTACCCAGTACAGAGCATCAGAGACCAAACTAGATAAAATGTAGAGAGGCAGCAAACCAGGGAGCAAAATGGTATTAGGGACCAAGTAGATATGGTGTTTCTAACAATAATTCAGCCATTCCTTTGTTAGTACAGGCATGATAATTCATACCACCTCATATAATGATACCCAGCAGTCCCTAAAAGATTAGTTATATGTTGGTGGCATTACTAGATGCTTTAGGCTGAGTTTAATTAAATAATTTATGTTGGCTGGTGCAAGCATGTGAATGTACATACTGGAGTTTCTACTTCCATCCCACTCACCCGCTACAACTTCTAACCTGCAAGTCACTGCTCTAGACTAGAGGCTGTTCCTACAGTTTCCCTAGACTTTAGCAGCAGCTTGTCTGTAGTCGGGGTGCTATGATAAGAAGGGAGGTTCAGTAGATTTTCTCTAAGATCAAGGAAAACAAGGGACAGAGATTTAACTTTCTGTGCACAGTAGTCTCAATCCCATTCACTTGACTCCCACGATGACCCTTTTAAGATCTAAAAGAATATGCATGCTGATTTTTCATACACAACACCACATCTACTTGATCCCTAATACCATTTTGCTCTCTGGTTTGCCATCTCTCTGCATTTTATCTAGTTTGGTCTCTGATGCTCAAAATTTTGCTTTATTGACTAGTTTGTTGTCAGGATGAGCTATAATAAATTCCAGCCTGTGTTTACTGTGGCCAAATGTATCATCTTGCCTTCCTTTCTATTCATTCTGATAATTTTTGAAATCATGACTTTGTAGCTAATGTCCCTAATTTGGCTATATCTGAATTATACTCAAACAAGTAAATATTGAAAGCAGATACTGCAAGTGAACACAGATTGGAATAGATTAAGGTAATCAGTTTCATCCACAAGTGCCTATAACTATGGGGGGAAGCACTGTAATTAGATGAAAGTTAGCATAAATCTCTGGTCCAAGGGAAGGTTTCTTCAGAAATAGTTGCACTTCTGGCAATAAAGATCATGCCATCATGCAGTGTTGCATTCATCATTCCTCTGATCCAATTACTGTCCCTCCCCAGCCACCTTAAAGAAGCCATGAAGGGAAGGGTCCATAGGAGACATGGAAGTTCATGGACATCCCTGTGGTATCAGTTACAAAGAAAATGGAGCTGACCCCACAAAAGGACGAGACAATGTGCTGACACTGATGGTGTTCAAATTGGCATAGAACTACACAATTTTATCTTTAAAGTGTTTAGCAAATCTGTCTCAGTGAACCTGCAAGGGTTATAATACTGAGTTCTCTGCAATAAATTGAAACAATCCCAACACTGCTTACCAAACTGAGCTGAGGAGCTGCTTGAGGACATGATGGAGGCAGGAAGTTAATCCTTCACTTCTGCCTTCACTTCCATGCAGTCAGGATGATTTTATACTCTTGTGCATATTTAGTCAAATGGTATATCTATGTAATTTCTTCTTTTTACCAACTTCACTAGTTAGCAGGGTGGCATTGATTTAAATCAAATTGATATAAATCATGACTTAAATGTAAAAAATCAGAGGTTTTGACTATTTAAATAAAAAACTATTTTTAAAAATTGATTTGAAAAATAATTGATTTTTATCCACCCTGCTAGGGAGAGTGCCTGATTGTGTAGTCAAAATAGTATATACACACAAAACAAAGTGGCATCAGCAGATTTTTAAAAAGTTATTAAATAAAAGGATTTTATAGAAATCCTTTTATTTAATAGAAGAAGAAAAACTAATTTTTTTATTTTATTTAATAGTAGAAGAAAAACTACTGTATATGCAAGATTCTCAGTATTGGGAGAGGATGAGAGAAAGATGGAGGGGGAAAAAGGAAGCAAATACTGCATTCTAGATGTCATCTTTACAATATTCTAAATGTAATATAACTTCTACAGCTTCTCATTTTTGCAAAATTAAACACAACCAATCACTGTTCCACTCACCTGCTTTGATTCTAATGTTATCTGTCCTTTCTTAGAGGCAATCTTAACAACCATACAAACTATGGGAAAATTTACTCCTACCACAATGTCCATTTTCATCCTCCCTTTCTCATACATGATCACCTATCTTTTTAACTGATTGCAGTATCTGTCTACATGGCTTGTTGTTATTTTTTCCCAATGTGCATTGCTCATTGTTGTACACCTGAAGAACCTCACTAATTTTTCACACTTGGCAGTCTTGAAGAAGGGGCCTTCCGCGTGGGGTGATATTAAAGAAAACTCTCTCCCCCCTCTTCCCACTGCCCGCGTCTTTTTCAAACTGCAAGGTGGGCACAGTTAGCCTCCTGGGCAAAGTACTCCTGGTCACATCGCCCTCCCCACTCCTGTCCTCATTTAACTGAACAGGTCATACATGAACTGTCTGTGAGGAGATGAATGCTGGCTTAGGCATTCATCTAATGCCTAAGCCTTAGATGAGGCTTAGTTAATTCTAATTCTAATACCTTAGGGTATTAGTTAATTCTTTTAACTAATAGGGTAGTTAATTCTTTTTTAAAAAAATATTTTATTAAACAAACATCCAATCTACACAACATAAACCTAAAATACAATTACATACACATAGGACACCAGTGCCACCTTCACCCTTAGGGCTAGTATTAACAATATATATATATTTTAAATTCATTCAGTCCATTTTCTCTCCAAAACTTCATTGTTTCTTCCCTCGGTGTATGCCCCTTCCCTCTCCGAAATACACATTCCAAGAATACACTCCATATTTTCTTAAAATCATCATTTTTTGATAGGCCTCTTCTTATTTTCATATCACATGTCAATTTATCATTAATTGCCATATCCCATAATTCTCTATACCATTCCTCTAAATTAAATTGGTTATCATTTTTCCAGTTTCTTGCAAAGATTAACCTTGCTGCCGTAACCATTATTACAATTAAATCCTTATTTTCTTTCAACATTTGATCTTTCTTAACCATGTTCAATAAAGCCATTGACGGGGACATTTGAATATTTAATCCAGTTATTTCCCTTATTTCTTTAAAAATTTGCATCCATTCTTTCTTTCTTACTTCACATAGCCACCACATATGTAAATACGTCCCCTTCTCTTTTTTGCACCTCCAACATAGTGATGATACATTTTTGTTTATTATATTCAGCTTTACCGGCGATAAATACCATCTCCATATTACCTTCAGGGTAGTTAATTCAATTAAAATGTTCTAATATTTAAAATGTATGTGTTTAAAAATATGCATTACATTGCCCCACAGTGGACAACCAACTCCACTGAAAGACGCATGAGTGTAGAACTGAAATTAACAGTGGAGAGGTTTCAGTTAGAAACAGGCAGGGGAAAAGGAAAGGAAACATTCACCAGGGAAGAAAGAAAAAAAGAAGGGGATGTAGCAGCAGAGGTGACAGCATGCGGCAGGACTTGCAAGCTGGTTCAAGCTTCCCTGTCACAGGGATGAGAAGCAACGCATGGAAGCCCTTGCTGGAAGGCACAGAACTGGAGAGAATGGAAGGATGTGAGGAGGAAGAATGTGCTTGAAGAGCAGGGATCAACGGGTGGGAAAGTTATCCTGGGAAGACAAAAATGCCTGCAAGATTCTTGTGCTGCCATCAGCTTTTGGCCCTTTAAAAAGAGATGAAGAGAAATGAAGTTGCTACTCCTGCTGGGAAGATATATATATGCCTGCAGGGGGGAAAGTGGCGAAGCCTAGAACGCGGCAGTCTACTGCCTTGATCTACCTAAAAGGTAGTTCAAAAATTACACACGCACGCACGCGCGTTCTAGACTTCGCCACTTTCCCCCCTGCAGGCAGTGGGTACTATTTGTATTGCCAACTATTCTCCTAGTTTCCTCTCATGTAAAATAAACAAACAAACCTTCAGTATAGTAAGCTATCATAGCAGAAAAAGCAGGACAGCCTTCAAGGCCCCCCAGTTAGAAGAAATATTTTGTTGTGTGATGTCACTATCATAAGCTGCATACTGAAAATGAACACTGCCTTTCAGAATTTTCATGAGTACTAACAGTATGTATAATGCCCATACATTAGGGCAAAGGGCAGTTGGCTCTCTGACCTCTGAGCAGTCATCATCCTTCCTATGATGGATGGACGGGCTAAGTCTAGCACTGGAAGAAAAATGTGAATGTTTTATTTCAGAATAGTGGTACAAAAGTTATGGATCAGGGATGAAAACGGCTGCAAAAAAACATTTTAAAAAATACAGGGTAATTCCCCCCAGTGCCATTACATCCCAAACATTTTTGTCAACAAGACAACACAGCCCTATATCATACTTGAAATAAAACATATAATCTTTGTTCTCATCAGAAGCAATACAGTGGTGCTTCCAGGGTGTAAGAATGCTGTCATTGCCCATATGTTTTCATAGTGCTCACATTCTTTGGGAAGGCTTCTTCTGTGTCCCCAAAAATGCATCATAAATAGGTATTTAGAGTTAAATCTGCTAGCCACTTAAATGGGATTAGTTATCAAAAGAGGAAATGTATCACACGGCACTGTGAAGTAAAGGCTAAAATAATAATAGTTTTAGTAGAACTTAGTCCATCCATATTTTACTATTCATATGCTACATACCTTCCTGAAAGGTTTACTATTCGTAATAATTATTAGTAATGGAGAGAAAAGAGAATTGTTTGCAATGTTTAAATGGCTGCATCTTCATTTATTGGAAGTCACAAATAAAGCACACACAAAAGAATAAAGAAACTACAGTTTTCCAAAATTCTGTTCACATACATCAGCAGCTTTATTGTTCAATGAACAGAATGCAATAAATGTGAAAGAACTGAACAGGTTGCAAGCCTCTCTGTTATCATTTCTCTAAAGCTGGTGTATATCTTAAGCTAAACTAAACTAAGCTAAGCTAAGCTAAACTAAGCTAAGAACTGCAGAGCTGGAAGCAACCCTATAGATCAGGGGCCCCCAACCCCCGGTCCGTGGCTTGGTGCCGGTCCGTGGCCATGGCAGGACTGGGCCGCGGAGACAGATCTCCCGCCCCCCCACGCACTCCACCCACCCCACCCGCACGCACGGCCCGCCACCTGCATGCACAGGTGCCCCTCCCCTCCGCAAGCGCACCCTGCCTCTTTGCACATGCGTGCGAGCGCACTCCGGCCCTCCGCGCATGCGTGCAAGCGCGCTCTGCCCCTTCACACATGCGCGCCCCACCCCTTCGCAAGCACACTCTGCCCCTTCGTGCATGCGTGCGAGTGTGCCCCACCCCTCCACAAGCGCGCTCTGCCCCTTCATGCATGCGCGCCCCACCCTCGCAAGCGCGCCCAGCACCTCCACGCATGCGCACGAGTGCACCCCTCCCCTCCGTGAGCGTGCCCCGCCCCTCCGCGAGAGCAGGGGAGCCCCGGCCCCCCACGCACGGACCTGCCCCCATCGGTCCGCGACTCAGAAAAGGTTGGGGACCACTGCTATAGATCATTGAGTTCAGCCCCTGTCAAGAAGGCACAGCACAGAATCAAACTCTGGCACTACAAAACAAAAGTCCATGTCTAATTTTATGGACAGTATCAGTGGGTGGAACATCAGCACACTACATTATAAAATAAGCAAATACAGGCTTAGGGTGTTTTTAACGACATTGTGATGATAGAACAATTTAGCTGGAACGATATTTTTTTTTTCAAAAGAAAAAAGAATTGAGAACATATGTTTTGTCTACTCAGACACACAATGTAAGCGTTGGTTCAGTTCAGCCAGTTGGCCTAAATGAGTACTAGAGTACAGAGTACTAGAGTGACCTGCCAACCAAAGATTCAAGGATTCCCACCCCCTGTAAAGGGTAATATTATCTTGGATCATTCAGTTTTTGAAGATAACCAGAAATTCCCTTGTCTGCCACTCTCTCTCTAATCAAGAAAGAGAGTGGTAAATAGATACAGGAGGAACTGTCCACTGTCTGCAAGTACCGGCTGAGTCCCAGTCTGGCCTCTCACACCAACATGCCCTGGACTCCTAGGATTTAATTTGAGCCACCTGGGAAAATGCCATTCAGTCTTCTCCCACCAGTCAGTGAATCTATAACAAAAACTGACTTAAATAGAATTAATGTGACCTGGGACCAATGTTTAAATGCTGAAAGCTACTTTTAACCACACAGATGTATTTGCAGAAATAAGAATAATTAAAATAATGATAAACAACAAGGAAAACATAAAGAGTAAATATCACCCTAATATTTCATTAGACTCAAATGCTTTGTCTTACCTGTTATCATGCTTGATATAATTAATGGTAATATAATGAGCTTGAGCATTCTCATTAGAACCTCTCCTGGAAATGCAAAATAAAATTTGTCCAGATTGGAAAGTTTCCCATATTCCCGAACAGCAACTCCCAGTCCAATGCCTAAAAGGTAAAATAAAACAGTGGATTTAATATTAGCAAAGAGAAGGAAACTAAGAGTTGAATACAGGTATCAACCAGTAAAAATGTTTATATGGAAGCTTATTTTCCCACCCAGTCTCCCAACAGACCTTAACTGTCCTTAAATTATTTCCTCTAAGATCAGGAATCCTGCGATGGAATGGCTTATGGCACCAGCAGCTGAGTGAGAAAGGGGAGATTCAGGAAAAACTGGGTGAGGCACCTTTTGTAAGTGCAACAAAGCATGCCTCCACCTATCTTTTTCTCCAATCTCTCCTGCCCCCTCAGTTCCCAGTACTATGCTCCAGTCCACTCACTCCCGTCGACTCAGTGACCCATGACCCTTGAGGGAGCTGGCAGGAAAGTAAGCTTTTGCCAATGCCTTCCAAAGGTGGATTTCTTGATCCAAACACAATGTTCTGAACATTAAGCAACATTAAGAGGAAATGTTTCCTGCTCTTTAAATGGTTATACTTTAGCACAATGGTTCCCAAATTTGGCTCATCAGGTCTTATATGAGTCCATGTTCTAGAATCCCTGATTTCTGGCTCAACTGGCTCAGCTTGTTAAAGTCCAGCAGCACTTGGGAACATGACTCTGGTGATGTATGTCTCCTCTCAGAATATAAAGTTTTTAAAAAGTTTTGAATTAGAATGCTCCTAAGAGATCTAAACTGCCTACCAGATCATCACTGACAATTGCACCTGCACCTGCACAAGGGGCAATATAGAGAGTATGAACAAAAAGAACTTAAAGTACAAGGATAGGAAGCACACATATGTATGAAAAACATGTGGTACAGTATCTGAGGTTGCCTGGACAATACACCACACACTGTCATACACTGACAATGAAGAAACAGTAAACTGAAGCAAAAAGCTGAAAACTAGAAAGACATTTATTCCACTGAATAGCCAGTAAAATACCTGCAATAGCTATCGGACACAGGGTCAGCAACATATATGCAGACAAATTTTTTTACCGATTTTTACCTAGCAATTTGCTACAGCATGAACACCAAAACTAACTACAAGTTGGAGAGGGGAGGATTCACATCAAAGATCCAATTAATAAATTAACTATGCTGCAACATCTGGTGCAGTAGTTTTATTGTGAAAACTCTGAAAAATCACAACTTTGGTAGTCATAGATAAAATATAACAAAACTATAAAAAGTACAGAGCATAGGGATGTTGTTTTTTTCAGAGAAAACAAGGATGTGATTGGTTCAAAGCTGATATAAATTGTTTTACAAATGGTTTTACAGTTGTCTAGATCCAGTTTTCTTGCTTTGTATCTCTACTATTTTGGTCACTAAATTGAATGAAGCTAAAGGGTTAAACAGCAGAATCACAGATTCATGAATTTTACCTTAGAATAATAACCTTATAGAGTTTGTTGCCAGTTCAATACTAATTATATTCACATGAAATTGAAACCGCACAATAAATGTTATAGACAGTACAAAAAGTTACGTACATGCATATTGAGCTCTTAGAAAAAACTTGCAAGGACAAAATGACCTTCATTATGTCCTTTTTTTTTGTTCTGTGCAATATATGTTCTTTGACTGTTTTAGTTATCTGAAAGCAATAGATAAAAATGAACTGGACTAGTTGTTTTACATTACACAGTCATGTTTCAGTTTCCATTTTATTAAATACTTTTTCAACAAAATGTTTCAGAAAGGAAGAAACAGAGATGAAAGCCAAGTTCTGAGTTCTACACTGTTAATTCATATTATGAATAAAATAATACCATGCATAAATAATTAGTTTACTTAGTATAGGACAGTTTTAGCTAGGAGAGGTCTCAAATAATTAACCCTAGTCTTGAGTAGGATTACTTTGAAAGTGTGAAATAAGAATGACTTAGATGAACTTGCCCCACCTCCAAGGATATGATAGCAAAACAATACATTGGATTTTTAGGCTGCACACACCACAGAGGTTTGAACAGTGTTAACAGTAAATGCCTCTCCCCAGAGAACAGCAATTTGGAGAAGGTGACTAGGTAACTCTTCTCAAATTAATCTGCAAAACTCTTTAAAGTGAGCCATAATAATAATGATGATGATGATGTGCCATCAAGTCAATTCTGACCTTTTGGCGAGGTTTCCAGGTAGAGAATACACAGAAGTGACTTGCCATTCCCTTTTTCTGGGGGCGCCCTGGGACTGTGTAATTGGCCCAAAGCTGCACAGGCCAGCTCTACTTACAGGAGGCACAGTGGGGAATCGGATTCCCAACCTTTGGCTCTGCAGCTAGATACCTAAAACACTGGGCTATCCAGCAACAATTCCAATATAAAACGTATAGCCGACCACAGAGAAACATGGATGATGTCTGATTAAAACAACTCATTTGTTCTTAGTGAGAGTTTGTGCTATTATAGCAGTGGCAGCACATGTGCTCCTGCCACCTGAGACAAGAAGAGAAGAGCTGCTGTATGTCGTTCCCGCAACACTCACCAAGAGGAGGAGAAGGAAGACACTGGTGATCATGTCTTTTTTGCTGACAGCCAGCTGCTTATTTGCCAGATGTGTGAATAATGCCTGGCCCCAAAGGTCTTCGGGGTTGGGCATTATTCACAAAGGTGGTCAAGATATTTTATAGTGATGCAGGCATGTTGGGGTGGGGGAAAGGGTGCTGTGGCAACCTTCCTTTTTCTCCTCCTCTTCCTTTGAAAAGCAGCTGGAGTATGCAGGTGACTGGGCAGCTGGAAGGAGAAAGAGGTTGATAAAAGCAGCTGGCTTAGGCAGCAGAAAGCTCTGCCACCAAGCCCACACTACAGTGGCAGCTGCCTCAGAGATACACCACACAGAGGTTTGTCCAGGATTGATGTTGAACCTCTCTATACCCACACCCTAATATTTATATTGCTGCCACAGGTCACACATAAATGTTTAATTATCCTGGGAAGGTGCATTTCAAGTGTTTACACATCACACAGGCCCTCTTCACCATCATTCTTCTCTGCCATCATTACCACCTCTTACCTTTTTCACCAGTATTCAAATCCATTTTTTTTTAATGTTTGGCAAGTCAAATAGCAGTGAACTGACCAGGCATAACAAGCATTTCTATTAGTGCTGTGCCAGTTTAATGCTATAGTGCTAACCAGTTATATAGTACTAACCAGTTATTGATACAAAGGAATATGGAAATTCCCTGGGTTGTGAGATAGGCTACTATTGGGGCCATGCATTTTGTAAAGACCTGCAGGGCCACTGCGAGGCCAAATGGAAGGAGCTTGAATTGGTAGTGCTGCATGTCCAAAGAAAACTGGAGGTGCATCTAGGGGATAGAAGTGGAATGGGAATGACTCATAAAGTTATGTGAAGTCAGAAATGTGTTTATCACAAATACATGCTTCAAACAACTAAACAGATGAATGTACATATATGGCCAATATAGAAATCAAACTGACTACATAACTGGAAGCAGGAGATTGAGAAGTTGTATTCTGTCTGCCAAAAGAAGACCAGGAGCACAGTGTGGTACTGATCCTGGACTGTTAGTATTAAGCATTACAGTAAAACTGAAGAAGAGCACTGAAAGAATCCTAGTGCCAAAATATTTTAAACAATATTTCTGATGAATTTAAAGTCCATGTAAAGAACAGACTTGCATTAGTAAACTCAACTGACCATGAACCAGAAGAACTATGAAACTAGAGATATTATTAAGAAAGAATGAAAAAAAAATCCAAACCCAAAACACAACATTCTTGTAGCAAAAAGAAAAGAAAAACCTGGATGGATGACACTTAAAATTGTGAAGGAGAGGTGAGAAACAAAAGTAAAAGACAACAGAAGTAGGGTCTGAATCCTGAATGCAGCTTGTTAAATAAATACAAATAAAGAGAACTATTATAATGGCTAGTGCAAAGAAATGGAAGAGAACAACAAAAGAGGAAAAACAAGAGATCTCTTCCAGAAAATAAAATAAAAAAAGCAAAGGGGAATTTATGCCTAGATTAGGAATGCTGAAAGAACAATAAGAAAGCACACTATCTGATCAGGATAAAATAAAGAGAAGGTGAAAACAGTATATTGAAGACTTATACAGAAAAGATAAAAGGATGACAGATTCCTTTGAAGATACTGTTAGGACCCCTGAAGTCATCTCAAGGGTTAATAAAAATTCAGGCAACCGTATCAATCCATATCAATAAAGTAGTTCTAGGTGTTACTATTGTTTAACTGCCCATTTTAGACAAAGGCACTCCCAAATACTATGGGATTACATTAGTGACAATTTACAACATTCTCCTCCAGCTACAGTGAAGACTGCATTTAAACCTTGAGGGAATAGGGGAGCCTGAAGTGGGAGTCAGATAATATCCTAATCCTCACTAATCAGAAAGTTCTGGTGCCCCAGTCCTGTGAATCTAGCTCTACTATGCCAGGTTTTCATTAATATAGATGATTGAGCAAACCTTACAAAATAGTAAAGTGGCCATCAGGCCTGGTCCATGTATCACATTTCCCTAATCAAAAACCCTCATTGACTAATGAACAGGATACTGCCCTTTAAATTACAATTCCCTTATTGGAAGAAGTGTTGAATATGTTACAAATGTTGGGTTTGTTATTGTTGGTGTTAATAAAACACAGTTTTCAGCAGGATGTTCAAGTAATGTTCCAGGACAGCAACATCCTGTTGCCTAAGATTTTAAGGGGGAACCCTAAGAGCAGAGAGCAGATGTACGTGATGGCACATGTGTAGATCCTTGTGACATTACCGGCATGAGCCCTTGTGATGTCACTGAGGTGGGCCTTGAGAGCTGGAAAAGCATGGCAATTCCCTGAGACTCTACCCAGTGCCCTGAGACCTGAAAACCTTTTCTACAACATATGAGAGGTTTTGCCTCTGCTCATAGAGTTTACAGTCTAAAATTCAACACAAGTAGAACAACTGAACAAAGGGAGAAATAGAGAAATATTAAATTAATGAGCTTTATTGTGCAAAAACAGATTTTGTTCAGAGGCTACAACGTTTAGAACAGAAATGTCATTCCTCTTTCATGCCATTTTAAATCATCATCATCATCACTGATGCCACCACTATTACTATTATTGTAAAAATTCTCTGTCCCAGGCTCAGTCTATGCGTGATCAAAAGCATGAGCTCTGTGTAAACTGATGGGTCAAATTAATGGTTAAAACATATGCATATTTCTCCCTCCAACATTGTTATCTCTCCAGACAACAGAAATGTTTCAATGTTAGATGCATGAAATAGCAAACATGCAAATAAATAAATAAATAAATAAAAATAAAAAGAAAGAAAAGAAAAGAAAAGAAAAAAGAAAAGAAAGCAAGCAATGCCACACTGAAGAACCTATTCTATATGAGCCTTCCTGGCCCTTAACATCTTCAGAGGAGGCCCTTCTCTTGGTCCCATTGCCATCACAAAGACATTTGATGGAGACATGAGAGAAGGTCTTCTCTGTGGCTGCTCCCAGGTTGTGGAATGCTCTCCATTGGAAAGTTAGGTTAGCCCCCTCCCTTTCATCCTTTCTTCAACAGCTGAAGACCCAACTCTTCAGGCAGGTTTTTAATAACCATGATAGAGTCACTGGATGCTAGTTTTTAGCTAAGTGAGTTTGCTTTTAAAGTTTTAAATGTTTTAAATTACTTAATGTATTATAATTGCTATTGTAATTAAATTGCTTTTTAATCTTTAATGTATTGCATTTTTAGTATTACTTGCTTTAACACTGTGAGCCGCCTTGGGTCCCCTCATTAGCAGAAAGGCAGTCTACGAATGATACAAAATAAATAAACAAATATTACAAAACAAATGGAAGCTAATTTACCAAACACAGACCGAAGCAAGCTTATGTTAGAATAAACAAGAAGTCTTTTCCTCTGAAGGGTGCCCTTTTTCTAGACATGAATTTAGCATCTTGCATAGAAAGGCCCTATGTTTGTTAAAAACAGAAAACCTGTCAACGCTGGACATGTGCCCCCCAATCCAGTCCATGCCTAAATAAAGGCACATAGACTGGGACCTACCCTGCCCTATGCATTCTAGATATACTTCAACCCCATGCTTGCCAGAGTCCATACCAGTATTTGCATGTCTCCATATCGCTGTGAAAAACCCCATTCCCACAACTCAGGAAATACAAACAGCTATGCGTTGGGACGGAGTGAGCAGGGTTACATAGCACCATCAAAATTGTTTCTGGTAGAATTATCTGTCCACCACCAGCCCAGAGAACACAGGAAAAATGTCAGGAGATGAATGTTATGAACTTTGGCAGTGATACCATCACCACTATTTAAAAAAATGGAATTAAAGTAGGACCAGGACAGGGGGAGGAAATAGACTCTAACATCCTAAAGGGAAGTTCTGACGTAGTCAGAAGAATGCAGGAACTCATCTACACACACACAGACACAGTCATAGTGGTATAAACAGTGTAACTTTTTGAAAGGATAAAAAAAAAGCAAATCATAGGCAATAAGCTACATCTACAGAAGTTCCTCACCTCACAGTGCAGCTTTCAAAAATAAAAGAAAAAGAAATGTGGTATGGATGTGCCAATTTATTTTGGACAACAGCTCCCAAAATTCTCCATTCAGGGAATCCCACCTGACAGACAGCTATATCTACCTAAATGTGGGTTATCAGGGACAAGGGCCTAAGCTGGAAGACTTCACAGCCTGTTCAAAAATGAAGCTGCCCTGGTGCTTGCTGGGAGCTTCCTTTTTGAACAGGAAGCTAGGCAGAACTAGCCTATAATAGGCCATGAAAGGCTAACAGGCCTTTCTCTCAGGTGAGCCATATTTACATGTCTGTAGGTATCTTATCTGTCCCAGAATGGAGAATTTTAAGATTTGCAGCAAAAAACACACCACCACCCCCTCCAATGGCACATTCCTAGTGGAGAATAGCTGCTGCAGGTTGGTGATCTCATTCAGAGACATTCCACAGAGAGTAGAAAGGGCTTGGGTTTAATTGAAGGGTTCAGTTGTCAATTCCTTTGATACCAGCTCAGACTTCCTTGTACTTTATTAGTTTTGTTTCCTTTTCTCAACTGACAGTTTTAATTTTTATGTTTTGAGGCCAAGAATGCCAAATTGAACACAAAGGACCCATGCAGGGTGCTGCTCTGCCCAATGGATAACCTAGGGCTACTCGCTCTGCCCCATGGTTGCTATAGCACTGCATGAATAGCCCTGAATTGGTTTGTATTTTCAAAAACACTGTAAGTTATCATACAGCATTTTAAGGTCTTGCAGAAATAAACAAAATTCTGATTCTTTTAAATATATAAAGTATCCAAAGAAAAGGGAAATGAAATCACATCAATGATTTTTCTCTTTGTTCTGCAGATACATATCCTGTTTTAAGATGTTTATTGTGCTTCAGCCTAAAGTGTGAGGTATTCAAATGAAACCATCTACCTTGAATTAACAAAGATGTACTCCAAGACTTTTTCTTGTTCTGCTTTCCCCCCATGTATTTTCAGTGAATTAAACTGTATTGAATGATGGAGCGCAGGGATACAACTGAAATTATTCAAGTCGTATGGTGGTATACTATATAATTTATATTGCTTAGTATCACAGTAGAAAGAAACAAAAACCTCTCATTACATTTCCAAGCTATCATACTTTACTCAGGATGTCTGGCCTGCTCTTATTATACATTTCAAATAAATAAACATGTATTTGTAAATCTATCAAAAGAAGGCATGTGAAAATCAATTATATTGCAAACGTATTAGATAGTAATTCAAAAGGTTTATTGCAAAAATGTTTGGTCATACATTAGCAAGTTTTTCTACAAATTTATTTCCAAGGATGATCCACCCTTTTAATAATCCCCCCCACTTCCTCTGTACTTTATAAACATTCACTACACAGGAAAAGAAAATTGAAGAGGAGAAAACTCATCATTATTATTCGTGAGTAAAAACAAATTGTACGCAAGCAAATTTCTCCTATAATTCTAGAACAGGTTTGTTTTGTTTTTTCTTATGTTTACGTTATGGCTCTCTGCATCTCAGGTACAGTCAAGTATCTCAGGCATGGCATGAAACAGTGGTTTACAAATTCTCTACCAATTCATCTGCCAAATAAATATCTCATGTCTGATAGAGATCAGTACAGGCAGATAAGGAAAAATTTCTTTTTGTACTACTGTTCTCAGAATCCCTGCCATCATGGGCTACATCTGAAGGAGTAATTTTTCCAAGCTCTGCTTCTAGGATATATTACTATGTTTTTGTAAACTACTGGCTCTGCCTTTTGGGCTTTGCTTCATTTAAACCACTACTCAGAAAGTATGTATCATTCTTCTGCAGTTAGATGAGGAATACTGATCTAGTTTACGTCTGCAGTGTAAATGTGCAAACACAGATCTGAGGGATATGTAAGTTTTCCTACACCTGCCAACAGAACTAAGAAGAAATTGCAATGCAGTCTCTACAAATGAGAACTGGTGAATGTTTCAGCTTCCTTCAACTCCTACACTGGCATCTGCAGAACATCATAGTAAATGAACACGGCAAAAAGGAAAAATAATTTTCCAAAGAGCAAAGCAAAGGTAGAGGTTCTCTTTCCCCACAATCTGCTTTTGGGAATTTGGATGTGGAGGGAGAGGAAGGAAGATTTTTCTTCTACTTCTTTTCTAGCCAGTAGATGGAAAATAAGAAGGAAGAGGGGAACATTGAGGGCATGACTTACACATCGAAATATTCTTGGTTTTGCATTGGGTTTGGCATGATGGAACTTGAATTTAAAATCTCCAACTACATGACATACACCTAAGTGAGCATTTTTTTGGCAGGGAAGCAGGATTTTTAAACACCCACTTGGGAGTTGTTTTTAATAGATTCTGGTTGCGCTTTATTTTACTCGATTTGGCCTGTGTGATGGCCGGTGTCATAGTAAATAGTGTCTGCAAAGTACAACGGGTTTTGGATTGCAGGATATCCTCCTCCCCACATCTGTTTCTATTTTAGCACTGCATCAGTCTAGCACTATGCCAGTTTAAAAGTTTATATAAGAAAACATTTCAAAATGTGATTCACCAGATATGACAATTCTTAAAAGAAAGAGGAAACGGCTGTTAGAGTAGTTGAAAGCTGTGTTGTAGGTTGCCGATGCTGGCTTTGATGAATAAAAATAGCTGAGTTCTGCATCAGCTGTCTCAAGGCAGGCAAGTTCTGCCTCAAGAACAAGGTGAAAAATAAAGTTTCTGGTACAGAGCAAAACCCACGAAAACGGGGACTTGGAACACTAAAATGGCAATGTACCACACAGCTTACCATTGGACTAAATGTTGTGTGTGTGGATGCACACACCAACACAAAAATGTGACCTTCAATCAATTTCTAAAAATTCAAACCAGCACCTGATCTAATTCAACAATGAAGTTGTGCCCAGACTATCTATTCTTACTGCCCTCTGTCTGATGGACTCCATCATCATACCACTTTCAGGTCTCCATATGACTCTCTTTGTATTATTGTTGTTGTTGTTGTTGTTGTTGCACTATTGATTAGTTATTACTGATAGCTAACGACAATTTAGAATGTATTGGGCATTTCATAGCATATAAAATTAGCATTTTGGAGACTTTCTGAAATATTGTAACATCTGTCCCTATAAGTGGGAATATGTGTAAAGAAAGAACACCACTCTCTGAATTATACTTCCAGAACCTGAAGTTCCTACCAAAAAGACATTCTTGGCCTATATTTCTGGAGCTGGAGATTGCTCTGTACTACGTCTCTGTCATTTAGTGATCATCAGATTTGTAAAATATATTCATCTGGGAATTCTGTCATAAAGACCTGTTCTAGTCATTATTGGGCCTGTTTCACTTAAAACCAACTCACAAGGCCATCTTACAGCTCCTATTAAGACTGAGAAAGGTGTAAAACAGGGATGTATACTGGCTCCCGTTATTCAACCTTTATATAAATGATCTAGCAACTCAGTTAAATCTCCCAGTTTACAATCATATTTCCAGAGCAGTATACCAGATCAAGATTTAATGAAATAAATAGGGATTTTTTTTTAAATGAGAACTTCTTTTGACAGGACAGATTGGGTTGTAGTAACTGAAGTACTCTGCAAACATTTAATTTTTCTCCTATTTGCCAGATTTTTAACTTTTGCCATAATTCATTCATTAAAAAAAACCCTTTTTTCTCTATTGTTTCCACCCTTTAAAAAACCATATGTTTATATAGTTAACATGGACAGCCCCCTGCCCCTGGCTCAATCCATTCTCAAATGCCATTCCAACCATTCCTCAGGCTTTTTCTGATTATCAGTTCATAGGAAAACAAATACACAGCTGTTGGACATCCTTCTGTAAGGAAGCACTTCTGTTTCAGGAGTATTGCATTTTCTCAGTCCCTGGACTTCAGGAACCTTTTGCTCTGAACATCTAATTCTTTCTATGGCAGAGTTGCCACTACTTAGAATGGTGCCTGAAATGAAGTTCTTTGTCAGAAGCACCCACTGGATATTTCTTGTTACGGCACACTCGTGGCATGCCCTGTGCTTTCATAAATGCAATAGGATTGTATCCACTGGCCTCACCCAATTCAAATGTATGTGTGTTGTAGCCATGTGTTAGGATTCTTCCAGAGGAAAATAATTGTCCTAAGAAAATTAGGACTCCTCCTTGCATGGAAAAACCCTACACCTGAACATTTATGTACAGTCCTTTCTCCCTGGTGCACAAGTGGGAGTATGTGCAGCCAATGAGTGCACTGGCATGGAAAAGGCATGGCGCTAGTGAATGTGCTGCTCTCACTTCTCTGTCTACTGTGAGGAATCTTCTGTGCAATCTATGATGGAGCTGTAATACACAATAAATACTTGGAACTACAAACATTTCATCAATAAAGTTCGTACTTGTTGAAGACCCCAGTAAAAAAAATCCTTCTTTTGTTTAAACAATTGTATTTCACAGACGGGGGAAATGTTGAGATTTCTTCCTCTGCCCTGAAAAATATATGAGTCATAGAAAGACTGAATGAGATCATATACTGTATTGTATATTTTTTAAAGTGTGAGCTCAAAAACTGCTATGAATTTATATAAGGCCAAGATATTGGCATTATTATAATCTTACATAGTCTTTGCTTAGTAGGCTTTGAGTGTTGTGACAGATTAGCACAAAGATTTGTAGAGAATAGCTGCTAGAGCAGATCTTTGCTTCTTTTCCCCCACTCCACTGACTACCACAGATGAGCCGATCCAATCCAGACAAAGTAAAGTTCTGCCACTTACACTGACAGTGAAACATTCAGCTAGGGCACAGAAGAAGCTGAATCATTGTCACACAGTTCAGATACCACCTACTCCTTATGTGAAGATTGGTTATGAAAAGTTGTCAGTGTTCTTCAGAAATCATTATTTCTAATGAATATTTTTTTAAAATTCAGAAATTACTGGTATGGCAGTTGATTCCATCAGCACCAATTAACATATAAAATAAATCAGTCATATTCTGAGTATAATTGTGTTTTAGTTTGCAGTCTTACATATGCTGCAGGCAAGCCCCTAAGTGAAACTTATTTCTGAACTCTCATTGCATAATGCTTTAATGTATAATTTGGCATTGCAATGCAACAATTTGAAACAGCAGTTTCATTCTACGTGAGATGTTTTTTAGATTAGGCATCCTTCAGTCTCGAGAGACTATGGGAACGTGCTCTGTATGGAGGTCTTGGAACAGCATCTAGTGTGGCTGAGAAGGCCAATTCGAGAGTGACAATTCCTTCCACACTGAAGACAAATACAATCTGTCCCCTGTCCAGCTCCCTGATTTTGCTGGTTTCGGGACTGCCTCTTTGCCTCGGCCTGCTGAACAAGTGTCTCTTCAAAATGAGGGAGGCTATGATGCACTGCCTGCTTCCAGGCTGAACGCTGAGATGTCAAGGTTTCCCATCTGTTGAGGTCCATTCCTAAGGCCTTCAGATCCCACTTGCAGATATCCTTGTATCGCAGCTGTGGTCTCCCTCTGGGGCGATTTCCCTGCACTAATTCTCCATACAGGAGATCTTTTGGAATCCAACCATCAGCCATTCTCATGACATGCCCAAGCCATGAGATGTTATTTATTAAAAATGAGATGTTATTTATTAAAAAATGAAAAAAAAGAAGAAAGTGTTTTTTATTATCTCTTGTCTTTTTGTATAGATACATTTTAATTATGAAGTGTTACAATTTAAAAGTTGTTGTCTTACCAACCTCCCATCTATAATTACACTGAATGTAAGCATATGACCTTTTCTGTAATATAAAAGGCAACTGGTTGCTTTGAAATATGACATGCTTGGTCACTCCAAATACTAAAAATAAACCTAGCACAAAAAGATCTTTGTTAACAATGTTCCAAAGTATTGAAGTATAACGCTATATATTAATCTTAATATAATGCTATGTGTAAAAGATATTTTAGTACTGTAGCTTCTAGACCAATCATGACTAATCCATTAGGCAAAAAAATTGCCAAAACTCTTTGTTAAATTTCAATTAGTTTATGTCCATAATATATTTCAATTCCAACAGAGTTCTTAAGTAAGTGAAAACTAGGAAGGGCCATCTAACTAATCAAATGTACTTAAAGTCATTCTTACAAATATACATACTAATGTGTTGACAAGTTTTCAAGAAACTCTTAACACTATATGTTTAGTAGATATACATATCTTTTTTGTTTTGGTGTAGGAGAAGGAAATAAAAACCTAGTTTTGCAAATATAAATTTATTCATTTTGAAAATGAGTGAGCTGGCAAACTGATTTTATACAAACATTTCACCATCAGTTCAATGTTTACAATTGAGTAGAACTGTCATTGAAAAATAGTCCTAGCTAGCTTTATCCTGGCCAGTGGAAAAAAAAAAGTTTTTTAAAGAAGATTTCTTAGATATCTGAATTTCTCTTTGTGGGAATCAAATGGACAGTACAGAAAATGAAACTCAAATCATTCTCAGCAAAATATGTTCCCAGAAACAGGTGTACAGATTAACCTTCTGAATCATATCCAAAATTTACAATAGGGGGCTTGTGGATGGTGAAAAAAACCTGGCCAAGATCCAATGATCTGTGAGACTGGGCTTCCCAAGACTACTTGAAGGGCTTTTGAGTGACTTTCTCACAACCATTTGAAAAGCAATCTGCTGTGTCAACTGTCAGATTCCAAAGCATTTTGAAATATAGCACAATGATCTGGTGTTCAGAGGGAAAACGGTTTAAATTCTTTTTAAAGGACTTCTGAAGGTTCCTAGTTTATATCTGAATCCTGTCTCTTATATTCAGCACCACGTGTACACCATCAAATGGATGACTTGTTCTTGCAGGTGATCAAGGGAAAGAATTATCAAGGAAATGAATTCAGACATAATTCCTCTCCCACCAAGCCCACAACAGGTATCCAGTAGGCATAGTATTTTCAGAATTCATAAGCTACACCCTCCAGGAATCTTCAGTAACGCCCCATTCCCAGTCAGACTTTTGGGGGCTTTAATCAATCAATCAAAGTCCTGACGGGTGTTTTCATGTTCTTATAGCTAAATAAGTCAAACTCCAGTAACTTTTCATCCTGTGGAGAAGATAGTGGAAATAGGTAGGTGGGACTAAATACTATGGGTGTTGCAAAGATTTGTGGGTGTAGTAGTCTCTGCCCATTAGGTTCTCCATAGTAAGCCCCTTAAAACAAACTACTTGACCTATAATCCCTTACAGCTCCAACAGAGTTTAGCCTTGCCAATCCATTTCTCCTGATTTCTCCAGAGGGTGAAAATGGCTGCCGGAGTCTCAATTTATTAGCTGTAAGAACATGAAAACATATGCCAGGCCTTTAATTGCCTGATTAAAGCCCCCACAAGTTCATAAATTACAAAAATACCATGCTTAGTGTTCAATACTGGTCAAGAGCTATACGTATTGAAGGTTTGCTTTGCAATGGATATGAGGGAGGATCTTCATATTTATTTTATTTATTTATTTATTAGATTTATACCCCGCCCATCTAGACCGAAGTCTACTCTGGGCGGCTAATACACAAGTCTACTCTGGGCGGCTTTCCTACACAAAAGAAAAAGGTATGCGAATTTACTTTGTCAGATAGCAAAGTTTCTAAACCACAGCAGTTTTACATACTTGTTCTACCGTACAACTGTGCATGTTTGTGTTCAGACAGAAGAGCCACTGACTAGACAAAAGCCTGCTCCCAGGTATGCTTGCTTGGGGAATATAATTTTTGTGAATTGTGATACAGAGAGTGTTTATGCCCTTTAATATAAGAGAGTATAATTAATAAAACAAAGTAAGCTACATTGTCGATAAAAAAATCCACAATCCATTTGGAGTATTTTTATTTTTTATTATTTTATTTATTAAACTTATACCCCGCCCAATTAGACAACGTCTACTCTGGGCGGCTTACAATAAAAATAGCATTAAAAAAAAGTAATACCTTAATTAGCCTAAGCAACAAGGTATAAACATGTTCAAGCTTTTGAGATAACCAGTATTTTCAACAGACATGATTTTACCAATAATACCGTGTTTCCCCGAAAATAAGACAGGGTCTTATATTAATTTTTGCTCCAAAAAAACGCAGTAGGGCTTATTTTTAGGAGATGTTTTATTTTTTTCATGTACAACAATCTACATCTATTCAAATACAGTCATGTCATCTTCTTCTGATTGCTGCACAATGGTGGGGTTTCACTTAACTGGGGCTTATTTTTGGGGTAGGGCTTATATTACGAGCATCCTGAAAAACCACACTAGGGCTTATTTTCAGGTTAGGTCTTATTTTCGGGGAAACAGGGTAGCTTAATACCCTAACTAGATGGTGAAGTTATGATGTCTCGAGATGGAATGTAGGAGAAATTGGTAGACAGTTTTGTCACCCTTTCTCCCCCATTTCATCTTGGCGTTGTGATCATACCATCTCCATGACATCAATGCTGTCAGCCTTTCCCTGCTCTTTTCTCCACTTGCCTTTTGTAATATCTTGCTTGAGAAAGAGCTCTGAGGTATCTTGAAGGGTTAAACACATCTGGGCCCTTTTGATTGGCCTAATATTGGAATGTAATTATTCTACAGATTTTGCATTTCCCTGAATATTCACAGGGTAATTCTAAGCTCAAATAACTTACAGTACTTAGATGGATTTAAAATGCTTATTAAATGCATGTTTTATATGAAAATATTTTAAATTATTAAATATTAGTTAAATTTGAATTTTCAAGATTTCTTCCCCTAAAGAAATTGATGCAGAAACAGGACAGAGTGGACTTAGGATTGAACACTTGCAAAATGGACATAGACTAAAAATAGACCGATTCATCCATCCCTACTCCCAGCTAAATGAAACAGGATGGCAGACTTATACGGCTGAAACACATGAAGAAAGAATAAGCAGATGGAATAATGATATCTTGTGATCAATATTTTTAGATATAACATGTACCATTACTATCTACTCCTCATAAACAGTAGTAAGTTGATCAACCTGTACCTGGGCTATCATTTCTGTCTATAGACTAAAATTGAATCTACTTCTGTATTTTTAAAAATGTATCTGTATGCATAAAACTAATGTTAGAAGTTTAACTTCATTTTCTCTCTCTTTTTTGTGCTAACTGTAAATATACAAGATTCTCCTGCTTTTCTATAAGGAAGACTTCCATCATGTGAGTCCTCACTTGCGGTGAAAAGAGGGACTCAGGTTGTTGTTGCTGGAGTAGGGCCTGGTCAGCAGTGGGTCTGCCTGTTGGCCTCCCTGTGGGGGTGTTGCAGGTGCTGGGAGGCTGTTGCCCCAGGATTGGGCTCACACATGGCAACTGGCTGGTGCAGCAGAATGGATGGGGCCCTGTTGGCTGGTGAACCTGAATGGTGCAGGCTTCAATCCGGTCCACCAGCATGTCATTAAGTAGGAGGCTCCTTGCAGCCTCAGCCATTCAGTATGATCTAGTTACAGCTGAACATTCAGAAAAACTTTCAGATGATGAATGAGTCTACTAAAACTTTAAATGCTTAACACATTTCTTATGACATAGTTTTAATGGTGAAAAAGACCCTAATTCTTGAAAGTTTTTGCCATAATTAATCTGAGAGGACCAAATGACAATATACGGAACCAGAGATGGGGACTTGAGTCATGGGACTCGCTTTCAAGTCAGACTTGAGTCGCACCGGTGACTCGACTTGGACTTGACTCAGGCTTTTTTTTTTAACTTAACTTGCAACTCAGAATTCACTCACCCTTTTCTCAGGGAAAAAGCTTGTCTGTAATAGGAACTCGGACTTGGAGCTTGGGACTCGGGACTTGGTACCAAAGACTTGGACTTGGACTTTGGACTCAGACTCACAGACTTGCCAACATTCCTGCTTATGTTTCAGATGACTACTACGTGTTTTAAAAGAAATGCAGCAGTCCCAAGCCCAGACCCAGATACCATCCATTTTTGTACCAGCAGTCACCCCAGGCTATTTGCTCTCAAAGTTGTGGACATTCTGAAGCAACAGAAGCTGAAGTGTAGAGCAGGTCTTCAAATGGGAAAGCACTGCAGGTCTCTGATCTGCTTGGATACAGAACCTACCGTAGGACCTGACTGGCTGATTTTCTGTCAAAACAAAATTGGCAAGCTTAAGCATGCCTTTTAATTTCGCTTTTAACATATGTGTGTATAAATGCATTTCACATTCTCTCTGTGTCCTTGTAATTCTGGCATTTAAATCAATCTTAATTTTTAGTCCTAATTTAGAGTACCCCCATCAAATAAATGTGACTAGATAAGTTAATAATAGACTCCATGAGTCTATTCTTTGTTGCTGTTTAGTCGTTAAGTTGTGTCCAACTCTTCGTGACCCCCTGGGATTCCTCCAGTCAAGCCTTTCGCATGATGTATTCTGCATATAAGTTAAATAAGCAGGGAGACAATATACAGCCTTGTCATACTCCTTTCCCAATTTTGAACCAATCAGTTGTTCCATATCCAGTTCTAACTGTTGCTTCCTGTCCCATATATAGATTTCTCCGGAGATAGATAAGGTGGTCAGGCACTCCCATTTCTTTAAGGACTTACCATAGTTTGCTGTGGTCCACACAGTCAAAGGCTTTTGCGTAGTCAATGAAGCAGAAGTAGATGTTTTTCTGGAACTCTCTGGCTTACTCCATAATCCAGCGCATGTTAGCAATTTGGTCTCTAGTTCCTCTGCCCCTTCGAAATCCAGCTTGTACTTCTGGGAGTTCTCAGTCCACGTACTGCTGAAGCCTACCTTGTAGGATTTTGAGCATAACCTTGCTAGCGTGTGAAATGAGTGCAATTGTACGGTAGTTGGAGCATTCTTTGGCACTGCCCTTCTTTGGGACTGGGATGTAGACTGATCTTTTCCAATCCTCTGGCCACTGCTGAGTTTTCCAAACTCACTGGCATATTGAGTGTAGCACCTTAACAGCGTCATCTTTTAAGATTTTAAGTAGTTCAACTGGAATGCCATCACCTCCACTGGCCTTGTTGTTAGCCATGCTTTCTAAGGCCCACTTGACTTCACTCTCCAGGATATCTGGCTCAAGGTCAGCAACCACACTATCTGGGTTGTCCGGGACATCCAGATCTTTCTGGTATAATTCCTCTGTGTATTCTTGCCACCTCTTCTTGATGTCTTCTGCTTCTGTGAGGTCCCTACCATTTTTGTCCTTTATCATGTCCATTTTTGCACAAAATGTTCCTTTAATAGCTCCAATTTTCTTGAACAGATCTCTGGTTTTTCCCTTTCTATTCTTTTCCTCTATTTCTTTGTACTGTTCATTTAAGAAGGCCCTCTTGTCTCTCCTTGCTATTCTTTGGAAGTCAGCATTCAATTTTCTGTAACTTTCCCTATCTCCCTTGCATTTTGTTTCCCTTCTTTTCTCTGCTATTTGTAAGGCCTCGTTGGACAGCCACTTTGCTTTCTTGCATTTCCTTTTCTTTGGGATGGTTTTTGTTGCTGCTTCCTGTACAATGTTACAAGCCTCCGTCCATAGTTCTTCAGGCACTCTGTCCACCAAATCTAGTTCCTTAAATCTGTTTGTCACTTCCACTGTGTATTCATAAGGGATTTGGTTTAGATTATACCTGACTAGCTCAGTGGTTTTTCCTACTTTCTTCAGTTTAAGCTTGAATTTTGCTATAAGAAGCTGATGATCAGAGCCACAATCAGCTCCAGGTCTTGTTTTTGCTGACTGTATAGAGCTTCTCCATCTTTGGCTGCAGAGAATATAATCAATCTGATTTCGGTATTGCCCATCTGGTGATGTCCATGTGTAGAGTCACCTCTTGTGTTGTTGGAAAAGAGTGTTTGTGATGACCAGCTGGTTCTCTTGACAAAACTCTATTAGCCTTTGCCCTGCTTCGTTTTGAACTCCAAGGCCAAACTTACCTGTTGTTCCTTTTATCTCTTGACTCCCTCCTTTAGCATTCCAATCCCCTATAATGAGAAGAACGTCTTTCTTTGGTGTCAGTTCTAGAAGGTGTTGTAAATCTTCATAGAATTGGTCAATTTCAGCCTCTTCAGCATCGGTGGTTGGTGCATAAACATGGATTACTGTGATGTTGAAAGGTCTGCCTTGGATTCGTATTGAAATCATTCTATCATTTTTGAGATTGTATCCCAGTACAGCTTTTCCCACTCTTTTGTTGACTATGAGCGCTACTCCATTTCTTCTATGGGATTCTTGCCCACAATAGTAGATATGATAATCGTCTGAATTGAATTCGCCCATTCCCGTCCATTTTAGTTCACTGACGCCCAGGATGTCAATGTTGATTCTTACCATCTCCTGTTTGACCACATCCAGCTTACCAAGGTTCATAGATCTTACATTCCAGGTTCCTATGCAGTATTTTTCTTTGCAGCATCGGACTTTCCTTTCACTTCCAGGCACATCTACAGCTGAGCGTCCTTTCGGCTTTGGCCCAACCACTTCATTAGCTCTGGAGCTAATTGTACGTGTCCTCCGCTCTTCCTCAGTAGCATGTTGGACGCCTTGCGACCTGAGGGGCTCATCTTCCAGCATCATATCTTTTAGCCTTTTGTTTCTATTCATGGGGTTTTCTTGGCAAAGATACTGGAGTGGCTTGCCAGTTCCTGCTCCAGGTGGATCGCGTTTAGTCAGAACTCTCCACTATGACCTGTCCGTCTTGGGTGTCCCTGCACGGCATAGCCCATAGCTTCTCTGAATTACTCAAGCCCCTTCACCACGACAAGGCAGCAATCCATGAAGGGGTCTATTCTGAGTCTATTCTAGTTGGGAATAATCATTGGATTTTTCCCATTATGTATTTATTTGTATGTTGTTTTATGACTGGAGTCTTCCTCAAACCATCTTTTTGTTTAGAAGGGGAAAGTTTCTGAACCAGAAGCAGAAGTGTGATGGTGTTTTTGCCTGCCACTCTGTGCTGTCTTACATTCATTATTCATTTTAAAACATTAAAAAAAACCTTTAAGTTAAATAGGAAGCTTTTTCTATATTTCCAAAAGTTGACTCGCAACACAGATAAGTACCTTTGTGCCTCTTTGATTTTACTGGAAAAGTTAAACAAGTGTTTATTTTTCTCCAATGAATCTGACAAAATAAATCCTTCCCAACTGGCTGCCATCCGGCTATATTGGACTATGTCTCTCATTGCCATCAGGGACTATACTGACAAAAAAAATAGATGGATACAGCCACTAAATGTCCTTCAGTATAATTAACAAGGGTTGAATGCTACCAATTAATGTGTTTATACAATGTTTATACAATGATTTCCAAATGAATTTCCAGTTCCTACTGTCAGTATGAACCTGCAGGTCCTTTTCCCAAATTTGCTTTAAAACCTGACTACTACTATATATCATATTTAACAAAATATTGTATATTTTAGAATTAGACCCTTTCTTTCTTTTGCAGAATCTAAAATTCAAAAGCAAGCCTGCCATTGAACCTGATGGATTCCTGAAAAATGTACTACTTGGGGCATTTGGAACCATAATCCATGAACCTTTCCCAGCTGATTTTAAAGCTCTGTTGCAATTTTAGGTTGTGCCTCATTGTATAGGTCTCTTAAAAAATAATTTTACCTTCTCATTCTCTGAACTGTTTAAATTTGTATCAAAACAAAACAAAATCCCTTTGGTGATATAAAATGGCACTAATAGGGAGCAGGAAGATATTAATATCTTATAATAACTAACCCAATATTTAAGGTGCTTAAAAGAAAAGGATTAGAAATGTAATTAATATCTTAATTTTTTTTAACTTCAAAGGGAAGTCCATGATTAGATCAATGTCATCTCACTCTAAAGGAAACCATTCTTCTGAGCCATAGTTAGTAATGATTCTGATTAAATTATTTACGGTAATTGATAGGTTTCATAATGAGATAGAAGGTAGGGAAGCCTATTCCCCCTTTTCGAAATATGGAACTGAATTATATTAATAATGGAGGAAGTGTGACCAAATTTAAACATGCATCTCAGGTGGTTTTGTCCAATTGTTCAGTTATTTGGGAAATTACATTTTAAGGACCTTGAATTGATAAACCATCAGTCTATATATATGTCATCATCTCTGGGAAGCCTCTTTATTTTTTAGGGAGATATTCTAATGTGAATCATAAAAGATTAATTTCCTTCTTTTGTTTAGTGGCTGGACTGCTGGTACAACATTAAAATCTTAGTTCTGTCGACTCAGCAATATGAGTAACTGACTTTATTAAGGCTTATTCATAGATAAGTTGGTATAAGCTCACAGCCTTGTTTATCTGTTTCTCCTGACTGATTTAGGCCCTTATCTGAAAGCAACAGGATGCCTCTAAATCCCATGGACTTCATGTGGTCATAGTTCATTTTTATTTACTTCCTTCAAAAATGATAACACTGTTAGTTTTTTATATATTACACTGATTTAATTTTAGAACACTGATAGAAACAATTCATATTATGGAAAACAAACGCAGATTAAAAGCAGAAGAGATGCCATTTTCATTTCTAGTGTTAATTTGCCTCTAAACATTATGAAATACTTTTGTATTTCTGGCATTTAAGAATAATTAATATTGCATGAGAATAATGTTGGTTGGATGAGAATGATTTACACTTCTGACATTCAGAGTAATACCAATAACTGAATGCTGCCGAGTAAATGAGATGACTCAAATGAATTATTCAATAAATCCTGGTTGGAAACAACCACCAAGGGTGCTTTAGATTTTTTTTGAGAGTGTGGCAATTCAAGAGTGAGGGGGCTGCTTATACATAATAAGAACTCTCTGTCTGCAGTAAATAACTAGACCAAAAATTGCTTTCATATGCTAAAGGTGACTTGGCAAATTAGAGGAAGAGAAGGGAAGTGAAAATAATATGCACTCTTGTGAGTAAGACAGAGCTACTTACTTCTGAATATAAATGGTTATGCTTTCATTGACTGCAATCCTAAACTTACTTAACACAAAGCTCGCTTGCAAACTCAGAGGCACGGCCAAACCAAAATGTTCAATTCCTTGAGGTAGATGAGGTGGCATCTCATCTCATTTGACCTAAGAAAGCGAACTGGGAGATTGTTTGGGTCAATGTTCTCCTTCATATTCTCAGAGCAGCATGATAGTTCGGGATATGCAGAACAGGAAAAATGCACGAACAGCTCTGTCCTCCAATTGCTGTGGGATCAGGGGTCTCAGAAGAAATGGTAGGAAAGCTGTCATTGCTGGTTTCCTCCATCTGCTGCCTGAGGCAGGTTACCCCACTCACTTTAATGGTAGGGCAAGCTCTGCTCACAGGGACTACCAGCTAAACACATTTTAGATGAAGCTGCATAGCTTCAATGCAGCAGTCACTGAAGTAATGATGCGTGCCTTCCACCTTTTCCAACAATATCAAACTAGACATCTTTACTTAAAAGCAAACTCTACTGAGATCATCGATATTTCCTTCCACATATAAAATGTTAGGATCACCAGACAGGCTTCCAATAGTTCAGGTCAATGTTCACATAGACTGTCTGCAAAGACTAGCTGTGTGTTAAGCTGACACCGAGCTCTGCTTAAGGTTATTATCTTAAACATATACTCATCGAGATAAAAGTGCTTTCGAACTCATCTGGACCTGCTTCTGAATGCATACATTTAGAATCAGACACTACTATTCTTTTTAAAATATTAGAACATTCCTAGATGCCTAAATACCTCAAGAGCTCTCCAATATTAGCACTATTTCACCACAATGGGGATGTCAGCATTAGCATGAATGATATAGTCACTTCCAGCTATTTCTGTCTCTGCAACAGGACTGATGAATCTTCATCATCCCTATCTGCAATTATGGTAGCATAACATACAACAGCCTTTTGCCAGCTGGAAACAGCTCAGCTAATTGATTTGCATTCGGATTCACAGGAACTCTAGCGTTTGGCTGGACTGCAGTGGAAAATCAGGACACCCCTTAGATCTGGAAACCCGGAGCGCAATCCTACACATGGCTATATAAAAGCCAGTCCTACCGAGGTCAGTAGGACTTACGCCAGGCAAGCGAGAATTGTAGCCTCATATACTCTCGTCCAGGCAAGGAGTTAGCTGCTCCCTTTTCACATCCCCATTATTCTACTTACCAAACCCGCCTTACAACATTTATATCTATATGTGTGCATTCACCTTCATACACGTAAATACATAGACGAAGGGGCAGATGTTACACGTGTGCTGCCTCCGCTTCCTCAGACATATATATATAAGAAAAGCGTTAACAAAAACTCCACTTTGGGAGAGCGAAGCCACAAGGGCTTCAAATAAGTGGGGAGGGAGGGCGGGCGGAATCCCTGTCTCTTCTGAATGAGCGGAGGCATGTGTGAGAGGAATTTGGGGGGGGGGGGGAGAGAAGAAAGGGAAGAGCCTTTTTCTCCCCCCCCCCCCCACGCCAGGCTTCCTCTGCCTTCCCGGCCTTCGCCCTTCGCCCACGGCCACGGGTCCCCCGCCCACTCACCGAGCACCACGGCGAGGATGGTGCTGAGAAGCAGCCAGTTGTTCTTCAAGAAGCGCCTGCAGTCGCATCCCTCCTTCTTGCTGTCGGGCTCCTTCACCATGGCGGGGCTGGTGGCGGCTCCGCCGTCGCCTCCTCCTCGGTGGGCTTCGCTGCGAAGCCTGGCCCGCTCGGCTAGAGACGCCACGGACGCAGGTGCCGGAGCCGGGAGTTGAGCGCCCAGGCTTCGGCGTCAACGGCAGAAAAAGGGGCTCGCTGGCCGACTGGCGCTCCGCTTGCAGCTGTTGTCGCTCGAGCGGGCGGGCGGGCGCGCGTGTGGTGGTACCGCGCGGTGGGGACGCCGAGTCCGTAACTCTGCGGGTCTCCCGTCCGCCCTCCTCCGTCTCCTGCTGCTCCTGTTGCCGCTGCTCTCGGCGGCGTCTGTCTCGTTCTGCGGCTTCCTCGAGGCGCACAGGCAGAGAGGTGGAGCGACTGTGGAGAGAGCCGCCTTGTGCGCGCGTGGGGGATGTGTGTGTGTGTGTGCATGTGCGCGCGCACTAGCTCCTTGGCACGCAAGACGACCCCCCGCGCAAGGCAGCCTGGCAGGAGCTGTCCTTTGGACTGCGCTGGCGCGCGCTCGGGTCCCCTCTTTCCCGCCCCGCCTCCCCCACTTTGGCGCGGATGCTCGTGGGGAGGGGCGCACGTTGGGAGCACGACCCGCCCGCGCTCCTTCCGCGTGCTTGCTGTTGGCTTTAGGTGAAGGGAGGGAATCGCGGAGGGTGTGCGGCGGCGGCAGCAGGGATTCTCTCAGACGCTCTCCTGAGGTGCATTGGAGGAGAGGAGTCCGTGCAAGGAAAGGCTAAGAGACTAAGGTTTTCCCCCAGCCCTCCATAAGAGACTTGAGTGAGCAAAATCGAATATTCGAAGTAATTTTAGATTAGGGATGAAATATTTAACATTATACTGCTTATACTGGTGATGTGAAACTCTCTTGGGCTCCACAACGGGGGTGGGCAATGTTTTGCCCTTCAGAATTTGTGGGACTGCAGTTCCCATCAGCCCCAGCAAGCCAGTGAGGAAGGATGATGGGAGATGTCATCCCGTAACATCTGGAAGACTGGTTTTTCTGGGAAGAGGGAGACAATGGGTGCTTCTGCACTTGATTGATCAGAATGTTGGACTAGGGGGGCTTTTGGTGTGATCCGGATGCACGCTACTTATCTTCTTGTTGCCACAGTTGCCCAGGCCTATCTTAAAGAGAATGTGTCTTAACAAGTCATATGAGTCATTGATTGTGCATGTTTTCTAGTGAAGAACTTATTATTTTTCTCCTTGACCTTAGGGAGCCCCATGCTCAAATGAGATCAGACAGAAAGTTGTCGAATGATCATCTGCTAAGCAAGTCAGTGTGGTGTAGTAGACAGATTGATGGACCGGGTTCAAATCTCTTGCTTGGCCACAGAAAGTTACTGAGGGGTTGACACTGGTAAAACCACTCCTTAAATATCTCGAATACTTTGAAAACCCAATCAGGATCACTGTAAGTCGGATATGACTTGACAGCACACAACATGCACATGCATTGCTATCAGCAGTAAATAGCATAGTTTGAAGTTGGGCAGTATTTTTTATTGAATCTGTGAACAGTCACAAGTAAATGATCTTTTGGGTTCTCCAGACCTCTTCATGTATAAGAGTTGGGGTGAAGGCAAGTTGTTCACACTGTGAGTCAGATGCTCTGATCTGGCTGCTAACAGAACAAAAGTGAGCTTAGATTCCACATGAGGCAGAGGTGACAAAAATATCATTCTGCAATATTTTTACCTCTGAAGAAAATGGGATATTGTTTTTCATTAAATGATATAATTCCAAAATTATCAGCATATCACAATACCCTAAATTCAGTCATTAGAGCATATAGATCTATGGTTTTGTATAACAACTCCCATAACCTTTCATGCTGTCTGGGAAATTCAGTCCGAAAACACAAATCCACACACCTCTATGGGTTGTCTCAAGCTGGTGCTGTCTGGATGTTTAACTTCAAGTTCTACAATTTCTGTATTTTGAGAATAAGGAGGGTGATTTATATGAATTCCTAAACATCCGAAGACTGCCAGGTTGAAGAAGGATGCTCTCTAAACCTTGTAAAGCCATTGTTCAGCACCCCACAGATCAACTGCTGCTCACTCAAAAGGCTATATAAAATAATAATTCCTTTACTAACTGCTGGAGATCCCCTAGCGGACATGGTTAATGGGTCACTGAAAAAAATGGGAAGAACATTCCAGATGTCAGATGCTAAAGAGCCTTAGTCATTATAGTTGCCACTCTGGCTTCAGGTGGCTGAGCACTGAGACCAGGAATTCAAGAATAGATCTAAGTATAAATACAAGTACATATGTGCGTTCTTAATTTGTAGGAAATGAGAGCTAGTATGTTGTAGTAAATAGTGTTTTACCACTGAGAAGCCTGAGTTCGAATCTCTTTTTGTTTTTTGGAAATAGAAGGATGTGCAACCTGAGACTGCTCGCATAAGTGACTACCTGTCTCTAGAGACTGATGGAGGTAGAAACAGATAGTTAAGGTTCTGTTATGTTTTCTCCATTGTCTTTTCTGTTCTGCTGTGTTGTTTCCTTATGTGAGCCAGTCAACAAAGTCAGCATAGTGAACACTTTGGTTGGAAGTGCCCACACTTTCTTGGGATTCACTGTACAAAGGAAGCAACAATCTGATGGTATTATAATGACTTTAAGAAAGTTGACTTCAATAAAAATTAAGCATATAATAGCTGAGATCTCATGTTCAGAAATACTCAAAGAGAAAGGAGTTAATGGTAAATGAGAGTTCCTTAAAGATGAAACACTGAAGTCATAATCGCAAACAATTTGTATGAGAAAGAAAAGTGAAAAAAATGACGGCAGAAAGCAGAGTGGCCACATAAAGAACTTTAGGATGAGCTGAGAACAGAGGTGTACAAAATGGAAGGGGTGAAAACATTATACAAGAGTACAAAGGAATAGCCAATATTTGCAGGGAGAAGGTCAGGAGAACTAAAGGTCAGAATGAGCTCAGACTTATGAGATAGGTTAACAACAAGAGAAAATTTCCTACCTCTGTTTGGAGCCAGAGGAAGAACAAGGAATCGTAGGTCTCCTGGGAGGAAAAGATGGGACACTGTTAATGGATGACATAGAAAAGGCAGAGCTGCTTAGCCTGCATTGCTCCCAACTTCTCCTGAAAGGAAAACAGTGCTCAGCCTGGTGAAAACAGAATCAGTGATGCAGAGGAGGTGGCTGCAGCCCAAGATAAGTAGAGAGGTAGTGCAGGAATGCCTAGCTAATTTAGATAAATTCAAGTCCCCAAGGCCAGATGAACTGCATCCAACAGTACTAAAATAACTTGCCGATGTAATGTCAGCTCAACATCTCACGTCTACAATCTCTGAGAATTTTTGGAGAACAAGCATGCTGCCTGAAGACTGGAGGTGGGCAAATAATGACCTCATCTTCAAAAAGGGCGGAAAAGAGGAAATACCATCTAGTTAGCTTGACATTGATATAAGGAAAAGTTCTAGAACAGATAATAAAAACAATTGTTCCAGAAGCATTTAGAAAAGCATCTAGTGATTACTTTAACACCAATCAGCATAAGCTTCTCAAAAACATGTCATGGTACCAGACTAATCTTTTCTCTCTTTCATTCTCTTTGGCTGTGATCAGATGGGCATTTGTCCCACTGTTTGATCCACTGTGGAAACGGACTGGTTTGCTCCTTTTTTTGGCATTCAGATGATGTAATTGCTTATGTTAACTAGCCCGTCCCAGAGTATACCTGCACCTTTCTGGGTCCCTGTCAGGGGCTACTGCTTTTTTGGAGTGGGTAGGATTGCGCCATTTTGGTTTGTTTTCAACATGTGTGATCACTGGGATCCAACCAAAGTGAGCTTCCCATTTTAATTTCCCAGCTGGTTTGAATATCTTCCTATCATCTTAGCCACTTAATGATATGGGGAATTCAGAAATTAAGGAAATTAACAATTTCTTCTGAGAAAGGAAAACGTTGTTTTAAATCAATTAGAGCAGTGCTGGTATGAGAAAAAACTCTGAGAAAAAAAATTGAAATTTTCTTCCCCAAAACAGGAAGTGACAGGCAGGGACAAGGAGGAAACCTGACCTGGTACATAATGACTCATGAGGAAGCCCTTGTTGGAGACAGTGGAGCTTATGCTCAAAGCAAAAGACGATGAATGGGATCACAGCCTTGACCCAGCTTCAATTACCATCCTGGTTTAGCTGGGCTGCTAAATGAGTAAAATCTATAGAAAGACAGTGAGTCAAACTTCTGCTGAAACAGGTTAAGAGGGCAATCAACTCCCCCCCCCCCAGGCTTAATCTCCACCCCACCCCACCCTGAAGTGCAGCCTTACCTATGTGGGGTGAAGCACTAGATGATCCAGCAAAGGAAGGTAGCCATGTTGAGGTCCAGCTTGACCACCAGCAGCCCAGACAGCTGTGCCATCATCCAGCCTGAGAGGGAGCAGGCAAGTGGGGAAAGAAGGACTGCCCTGCCGGCCCCAATCTCCACACTACCAGTTAGTTTTGTGCCTCATCAGCATTGGCTTGGCCAGTTGCACTGGTGAAATGCCTGTCTTCTATTGGGAGCCTTTGGAAGCCTCAGATTTCAAAGGAGCTGAGCCAAATAGGGTTGTTTGAGGTGCATATGCCATTTGGATGCAAGGATCACATCACATGGCATAACAGGCATTGCCCAATTTTAAGCAACCCTGTTTAGCCCAACCCATTCCAATTGACCCTGTATAAATAATGCCTTTTCTCTCTCCCCCTTTAATAGAGTAACAAAGTTGTTAGATCAGGTGAATGCTCTGAAAATAATATATCATGATTTTAGCAAGTCTTCAGCAATGTCTCCCATGATATTCCCATGGTCCAGCTGGTAAATGAGGGCTAGAAGATGCTACTATTAGGTGGCTTTTTAATCATTTGAATGATTACAGAAAGAATGCTCAGCAATATTTCTTTGTCATCATCTAGAGAAGGGACAAGTAAGATTCTGTCCTGGAACTGTTGTTATTCAACATCTTTATAAATGATTTGGATGAAGTGGTAGAAAGGATGTTCATCAAGTCAACAAAATATGCCAAACTGAGATGGATACCTAGTACTTCAGAAGACACAATAAGATTCAAGTTAGAGTATTACACCAAAACAAACAAAATTAGTTTTAACAGGTAGAAGTGTAAGGTTCTGCATTTGGACAGGAAAAATCAGATGCACAGATATAGGACGTTTCCTGGCTTTGCAGTAGCATGTATAGAAAGCATCTAGGGGATTTAGTAGACCACAGGGATGGTGCTGGTGGTGGAGGAGGACATTGAATGCAATACAGGACTGGATCAATTTCCAGATCTATGGAATTAATATGTTCACTCTATTCTGCTTTGGTCAGAACTCACCTGGAATACCAGGTCCAATTCTGAGGCTGTAATGTGTCCAGAGAAGGCCTTTGAAACTTAACCATATGACGAATAGTTGAGGGAGTTCAGTAGGATTAGCTGTGAGAAAAGATTGAGAGGTGATATGATAATCTTCAAATATTTGAAGGGGTATCATGTAGAAGATGGAGCAAGCTTGATTTCTGCAGCTACAAAGGGTAAGACCCAAAGTGATAGGTTAACTAAACATTAGGAAGAATTTCTTTACAGTAAGAACTGCTTGGCAGTGGAATGGATTACATCAGAAGGTGATAGACTTTCCTCCACTGGGCATTTTTAAACAGCGGTTGAATGTCCATCTGTCAGGAATGCTTTTGTATATATCTTGTATCAGCAGAGTTTGGGCTAGGTGACACTTCCGGTATCTTCCACCTTTATGATTCCATGATTCTACCTATAGATTGTTACTTTCTGACCTGCTTTCACTTCCTCCAGTTCATCTTTTCCTTTAGTTTCTTAGTAAAGACAGACTTCAGACTTCCTCCCTCTCAAATATGTCGCTCACTCTAATAAAATGTCTTCATTGAACAGAATCCTTCATTGAGGTTACCCAGGGCTACTGTCCATACAGGCTATAGTTTTACCTGTTAAAGTTACCATGTTTTGTGTTGTGTGCCACCAAGTTGAGACTGACTTATAGAGACCCTAATAGTGCTTTCAAGGTAAGTAAGACATTTACTTACCTTGAAATGTAAGAACTGTAGAGCTGGAAAGGATCCTGTGGATCATCAAGTCCAGCCCCTGTCAAGGAGGCACAGTGGGGAATCAAACCCCCAACCAGATATCTAAACCACTGAGCCATTACCAATTCCACCTCCCCTGTTGGGTTTCATGGCCAATTGAAGATTTGATCCCAGGTCTCTTAGGTCCTAGTCCATCACTCTGTCTAGTGCACCACACTGGGTAGCTTATGAAGGTTATTACCTGGTAGTTTTGATCAAATAGGATAAACCTCAGGAATAATATTCTGAAATGGTGAGTTGAAATGACATATTAATTTTTTTTCTAGTTGTGTAGACACAAGAAAGAGCCAAGTAAAGATAGTATTTAAAAAGACATTAAAATTAGAAAGGATATTAGGAAAGACAAAAAGGTTTCAACCTTTGGACAATCAGTTTTTTAAAATAAAATAGGTTTTAGTATTGTGGGATGACAGATGTTGGCTCCAGTCCTGGATGAAGATTCAACTTGGCAGTTTCTTTAGAGGTAACCAAACACAATTATGCCATAAAAATGTCCCAATAAATGAAAAAGAATTAAAGGTACTATAAGCTGATGGATCACTCCCAAAGTTGCTGAAGTTGTTTAAAAGGTGCACACACAATAATAGAAAATTATACTAAGCAGTTCTGTTCTAGAAGACTTTGTAACTATCTAAATCGTGTTCCCAATTAATGTACTTGGTCAGCAAACCAAAGACAATTTCATTTGATTTTTTTTAAAGACATTGTGATCTTTGTTTTTATTCCACTGGCATCTACCTCCGGCTTAAAGGAATATAGGTGAAAAACTTTACATTGAGTTTAGTCTGTTGATCCTGCCAAATTGTTGAGAAAAATCTCTGAACAGGAAGGAGATTAGTTCTCTGACACCAAGGTTATCAAAATGTTAAGCTTACTATTTGATAATCACCAGTAAAGGATGTGAGATTTGACCTGGGACCAAAAGTTATCACAATCCCAGTAGTGCTGTGTGAGCAATACAAGGACTCATACAGTTTCTTTGCTGAAGATAGTCCAGGGCATAACATTCTTAATTGAATGTGTTTAGCCAAGATATGGGCTGCAGTCTGCCTGTATGACATTGTCCGACCGATGGCTTTCCTAACTTTTGGCCAATATCCTATTAAACGTCTGCTGAACAGAAAGTATTTCCAATGTAGTTGTTGTTGCACAAGTGATGATCTCCATTAAGAAAAAAACATCCTTGACTTGTACAATCATATTGCTTGCACAAGTACTATGATCCCACATTACTACACAGGCATGACTTTCCATTTGCTCAACAGACACTGGCCTTTATTTAAATCAGAAGACTATTACATTGTTGTATATTTTTTCTGCTCAGAGCAGAAAAATGCCTTACATAGAGGTCTGTGTACCTTCTACAGGGTCCCAAGTCAGGCTTTTGTCTGCAGAGAGAGGAGAAACAGTAAATGTGACACCTCAGGGTCAGGTGGAATCTGCAAAATTCCACCTGACCTTGCTGGCAGTCTGGTTTAAAGAGCCGCGAGGACCCAAACTGGCCCCATTTTGCCTCTTTACCTTTATTTCAAATTTTGTACCATTGCTGGTTGATGAAGAATCCTGAAGAACCTGAAAACGTACCTTGTCTTCGATTACATTTTAGTGATCCAATAAAAGCATTCCCCAAATCACAATCTTTGGCTTTTATCTACATTCCCTCCTCTCTCCTGTCTTACGTGTCTATGGTTTTTTTAAAAAAATTCCATCCTGTTTTTGTCTGTACGAACCAGCTATCATCTCTTTACTTGGCAGTGCTGCATAGGTATTCAGCTGTATGCTTCTTCACCTTGGCTCTGTGGATGGTTTTTGTGCTTTGTTTTCTTCATATCTTATTGAATTGCACAATTTGCACAAGCCATGGGGTACAGAATGCATGTCCAGTGGAAGCATAAGGACTTTTGAACCACAGCAGTGACGGCCAGTTTACAATATGAGCTGAAATGGTGGCTTGACAACTGCTATGCGAACACTAGGTCTTGTCTGAAGAACCTAAAACTCTAACTAGCATCTTATTATACAGGACATCTGTACAACCTCACTGCTGGTTATTTAAGCTGAACATGCACAATGCTGGAAATGTGCAATGAATTTTCCTTATGTTGGGAACCTTCTGTGTTGCAGAGTATTTTTGATTCTAGATGATATCTTTATTCAAAACTGATACAGTTTACAAATAACAAACCACTGATATGTGCTGATAGTGCTTTTACTTTGCTCTATGTATTAAGGTGAGTTAAAGCATAGGTTTTACAGGATTTTTTTGACATGTGTAAGCAGAGCTATAACTGCTTTTGTTACATAGACTAAACTGCTGCTGACATGTATAGAAAATCTGTTTATGCATGGGGTACCCAAGCAAATCATTCTGTCGTAACTTATTGCCCTAAAGTGATCTGAGGGCTGATCCAGCATCTACTCTAACCCTGATTAGCTGTGGTTGTAGAGAATGACAAAATGCCACCTATATATTAATCATAACAGTTATACTGTAAAAATATAACATTTTAATTTCCAGATTATTTAATAGGAAAAGATACGTTTATTTGTAGTAGAGCTTAAAACAGTGAAAGGCCTGCTTTGTGCCTCAGAGTTAGGCTCTCCAGAACTACATTCTAAAAAATTGAAAAATACCTGCAGCTCAAAAGTAACGATAATGCACATGTAAGAATTCATTTTCTGATAGCAACATCTGAATTGTTTAGTCATTGTAACTCATTGGCTGAAATCTAATAGTAAGTTGCAGTTAGAGTTGGCCCATTTAATCTGGAAATTCCATTTATTCAATGATCTTACTCTAGTTGTGACTTGCTATTGGATTTCAGCCATTAAATAAAACATTCAATTCTTCAAAACAAAACGAAACATCCTCCAGTTTATGAACGTGCAATATTGTGTTTCTGTATCTACTATTCAAAACACCAGGAAATGGCCCAATATTGCTGCACATTATCATGCCCTTGTCGCCAACAGGAAAGGATGTCAAACTTTACACATCTAAGGGCAGCCTGAATGTCGACAACACCAATGGAAACAGTCAAGATGGTCTACAGGATACCCCCTTGTACGCACAACCAACGTACCCTCTAATTTTCAGCCCCCTGGGTGGGGCTTGGCCCCTTCATGCATGCACGACTCCGCCCCCCCCCGCATGCTGGGTTCCGTTGCGACCGGAACCTAACACAATCGCTGCACGGAGGAGGAAGACAGCTGTGCAGAGGGAAGTGGAGTCCAGCTTATCAGGAACTTTGATCACGACCATTCATGAAATGAAAACAAGCAAGAGAAAATCCCATAAGCTTTTTTCATCATTTAACCACTTCTCATCGAAACGTAAAGCAATTGTCAGGGGTGTTTTTCAACAAGTATGAACATCACCTAACTTAATTCACAAATTGTGTTTCTTCATTAATATTTTGTATTTTAAAAATACTGAACAAAATCATATTGAAATATATATTTTAAAATTTATTTTCTCAGAAAACTTTTATTTTAAAACAAAATTTATCAGAAAGTATGCACTCTGGAATATTTTGGCCAAAATCCTCCTGGTGTTTGGGTAAGGTCTGTGTAACCTGCTGTGGTTAATTTACATTTATTAAAAATGTGTCCGGGTGTGCCTTGGTCATAGGCCTGGTCATATACCTGACTGTACAATTGAGATGTGCCTTGGGACCTTGTCCATTAACCACAATTAGCCATGGCAAGTTATACAAACCTTGCATGAACACCAGTAGGATCCTAGCCTTTATCTTAAACTATACCGTTTTAGGTTCAATTTCACAATGGCCAAAATCCTGTTAATGTAACTTTATGTGGCAGAAGCTGATGATATCATAAACTTCTGCTAATACAATTCAGTTTCAATTAATTGAATGCTTCATATCTCCTTTCCCCCACACCACTTTAGGTTCTGAAGCGCCCAAAGTCTCCCTTTTGCCCTAGGGAAGTTGTTGGGAGGTCTGATCTGGCCATGATGACACATGCCTTAGTTACATGCCGGATGGATTACTTTAAAGCACTCAATGTGGGGCTGCCTCTGGAAAGTGTCCAGAAAAATCAACAGATCCAAAACACAGCAGCCAGATTGTTGTCTGGGCCTGGTTACAGGGAACATAACCCCACTGTTACACTGGCTGCCAATCTATTTCTAGGCAAAATTCAAAGTGCTGGTTCTAACCTATAAAGTCCTAAATGGCTTGGATCCAAGCTATCTCAAGGGTCATATCTCCCATTATAAGCCTGTGTGGGTTTTAAGATGATCAGGAGAGGCCTTTCTCTCAGTCCCACCACCTTCACAGGTGCTTTTGGTGGGAGACACAGAAGAGGGCCTTCTCTGTTGCTGCTCCCAGACTTTGGAACTCCCTTCCCTGGAAAGCTAGGCTCGCCCCATCTTTGCTAGCCTTCAGCAAGCAGGCAAAGACCTTTCTGTTCAGGCAAACTTTCCCTCAGTGACTGGCTGCCTGAGTGGAATTTTTAAATGGATTGTTATGCCCTAATGCTTTGAATATGCCTTTAGTACTGCTTTTGTTTACTGTTTCTTAGAGTGGTATTTGTTTGATCCTTTTTAGTATTTGTATAGTCATTGTTTTTAGCGTTAAATATGGTATTTTAATAATGTAACCCCCCTCAGGTCTTTTTTGAGGAGAAAAGTGGGGCATAAATAAATAAATAAATAAATAAATAAATAAATAAATAAATAAATGAATGAATGAATGAATGAATGAATAATGATAGGGGGAGAGAGACTTTAATTACCAAAATCACCAGCAGATTGCTACCAATGGTCCCCATCCCAAATGGATTTTCTCAAAAATCCCAAACAAGATTTTGCCCAACAATATTTAGTGAAGTGCCTAATTGGATGGTTAATTGTATTTTAATCTGAAGGTTAATTCAACCAACTTGGTTTGTTCTAAAATGCTGCTTTCACAAAATGTTTCAATCACAATGGATGAAATATCATTTATGCCTCTTTGTTGTTGTTTAGTCGTTCCGACTCTTTGTGACCCCATGGACCAGAGCACGTCAGGCCCTCCTATCTTCCACTGCCTCCTGGAGTTGGGTCAAATTCATGTTGGTAGCTTCAATGACACTGTCCAGCCATCTCGTCCTCTGGCTAATGGGACTACCGCCTCCTCCCTCCTCAAGCGTTCCAAGCTGCGATCCGACGGTTTGTCAGAAGTTTTATCTGAAGCTTTATCTCTTGTCCAAGCAGGAATTTTAACAGCCTTATCCTTCTTGTTTGGCATAGAGAAGAATAATTAGGAGTGAATATTGTTGTTGGAAGCTTTCTTTAGAAGCAGGGCTCTAGTAAACTCTAACAGCTTATCAGACTCAAAAAAGAAAGCAGTATTCCACTATATAACAACACAGTCTTTAAAGAGTCTAACTAGCTGTACACATTCTTTACCTTTCCCTCCGAAGGTTTATGCAGAAAAAAGCAGTCTTCAGAAGGAAGAAACGCATTTTAAAAGTTGTTTACCATATCGGTGACACGGAGGTTTAGTTCTCAGCTGCTCATCCCTCCCGAGCGGAAGAGACGTAAGCTATTTTCATCCTGTGGAGAAGATAGTGGAAATGGGTTGTTGTTGTTTAGTCGTTAAGTCGTGTCCGACTCTTCGTGACCCCATGGACGCCAGGCCCTCCTGTCTTCCACTGCCTCCGGGAGTTTGGTCAAATTCATGTTGGTAGCTTCAGTGACACTGTCCATCCATCTTGTCCTCTGTCGCCCCCTTCTCCTCTTGCCCTCACACTTTCCCAACATCAGGGTCTTTTCCAGGGAGTCTTCTCTTCTCGTGAGATGGCCAAAGTATTGGAGCCTCAGCTTCAGGATCTGTCCTTCCAGTGAGCACTCAGGGCTGATTTCCTTTAGAATGGATAGGTTTGTTCTCCTTGCAGTCCAGGGGACTCTCAAGAGTCTCCTCCAGCACCACAATTCAAAAGCATCAATTCTTCGGCGGTCAGCCTTCTTTATGGTCCAGCTCTCACTTCCATACATCGCTACTGGAAAAACCATAGCGTTGACTATGCGGACCTTTGTCGGCAAGGTGATGTCTCTGCTTTTTAAGATGCTGTCTAGGTTTGTCATCGCTTTCCTCCCAAGAAGTAGGTGTCTTTTAATTTCGTGGCTGCTGTCACCATCTGCAGTGATCATGGAGCCCAAGAAAGTAAAATCTGTCCCTGCCTCCATATCTTCCCCTTCTATTTGCCAGGAGGTGATGGGACCAGTGGCCATGATCTTAGTTTTTTTGATGTTGAGCTTCAGGCCATTTTTTGTGCTCTCCTCTTTCACCCTCATTAAGAGGTTCCTTAATTCCTCCTCACTTTCTGCCATCAGAGTGGTATCATCTGCATATCTGAGGTTGTTGATATTTCTTCTGGCAATCTTAATTCCGGCTTGGGATTCATTCCAGTCCTGCCTTTCGCATGATGTATTCTGCATATAAGTTAAATAAGCAGGGAGACAATATACAGCCTTGTCGTACTCCTTTCCCAATTTTGAACCAATCAGTTGTTCCATATCCAGTTCTAACTGTGGCTTCCTGTCCCACATAGAGATTTCTCCAGAGATAGATAAGGTGGTCAGGAACTCCCATTTCTTGTTGTGGTCTACACAGTCAAAGGCTTTTGCGTAGTCAATGAAGCAGAAGTAGATGTTTTTCTGGAACTCTCTGGCTTTCTCCATAATCCAGCGCATGTTAGCAATTTGGTCTCTAGTTCCTCTGCCCCTTCGAAATCCAGCTTGTACTTCTGGGAGTTCTCGGTCCACATACTGCTGAAGCCTACCTTGTAGGATTTTGAGCATAACCTTGCTAGTGTGTGAAATGAGTGCAATTGTATGGTAGTTGGAGCATTCTTTGGCACTGCCCTTCTTTGGGATTGGAATGTAGACTGATCATTTCCAATCCTCTGGCCACTGCTGAGTTTTCCAAACTTGCTGGCATATTGAGTGTAGCACCTTAACAGCGTCATCTTTTAAGATTTTAAATAGTTCAACTGGAATGCCATCACCTCCACTGGCCTTGTTGTTAGCCATGCTTTCTAAGGCCCGCTTGACTTCACTCTCCAGGATGTCTGGCTCAAGGTCAGCAACCACACTATCTGGGTTGTCCGGGACATCCAGATCTTTCTAGTATAATTCCTCTGTGTATTCTTGCCACCTCTTCTTGATGTCTTCTGCTTCTGTTAGGTCCCTCCCATTTTTGTCCTTTATCATGTCCATCTTTGCACAAAAGGTTCCTTTAATATCTCCAATTTTTTTGAACAGATCTCTGGTTTTTCCCTTTCTAGTCTTTTCCTCTATTTCTTTGCATTGTTCATTTAAGAAGGCCCTCTTGTCTCTCCTTGCTATTCTTTGGAAGTCAGCATTCCATTTTCTGTAACTTTCCCTATCTCCCTTGCATTTTGTTTCCCTTCTCTTCTCTGCTATTTGTAAGGCCTCGTTGGACAGCCACTTTGCTTTCTTGCATTTCCTTTTCTTTGGGATGGTTTTTGTTGCTGCCTCCTGTACAATGTTACGAGCCTCCGTCCATAGTTCTTCAGGCACTCTGTCCACCAAATCTAGTTCCTTAAATCTGTTTGTCACTTCCACTGTGTATTCATAAGGGATTTGGTTTAGATTATACCTGACTAGCTCAGTGGTTTTTCCTACTTTCTTCAGTTTAAGCTTGAATTTTGCTATAAGAAGCTGATGATCAGAGCCACAATCAGCTCCAGGTCTTGTTTTTGCTGACTGTATAGAGCTTCTCCATCTTTGGCTGCAGAGAATATAATCAATCTGATTTCGGTATTGCCCATCTGGTGATGTCCATGTGTAGAGTCACCTCTTGTGTTGTTGGAAAAGAGTGTTTGTGATGACCAGCTTGTTCTCTTGACAAAACTCTATTAGCCTTTGCCCTGCTTCGTTTTGAACTCCAAGGCCAAACTTACCTGTTGTTCCTTTTATCTCTTGACTCCCTCCTTTAGCATTCCAATCCCCTATAATGAGAAGAACATCTTTCTTTGGTGTCAGTTCTAGAAGGTGTTGTAAATCTTCATAGAATTGGTCAATTTCAGCCTCTTCAGCATCGGTGGTTGGTGCATAAACATGGATTACTGTGATGTTGAAAGGTCTGCCTTGGATTCGTATTGAAATCATTCTATCATTTTTGAGATTGTATCCCAGTACAGCTTTTCCCACTCTTTTGTTGTCTATGAGCGCTACTCCATTTCTTCTATGGGATTCTTGCCCACAATAGTAGATATGATAATCGTCTGAATTGAATTCGCCCATTCCCGTCCATTTTAGTTCACTGACGCCCAGGATGTCAATGTTGATTCTTACCATCTCCTGTTTGACCACATCCAACTTACCAAGGTTCATAGATCTTACATTCCAGGTTCCTATGCAGTATTTTTCTTTGCAGCATCGGACTTTCCTTTCACTTCCAGGCACGTCTACAGCTGAGCGTCCTTTCGGCTTTGGCCCAACCACTTCATTAGCTCTGGAGCTACTTGTACGTGTCCTCCGCTCTTCCTCAGTAGCATGTTGGACGCCTTCCGACCTGAGGGGCTCATCTTCCAGCGGCATATCTTGTAGCCTTTTGTTTCTGTCCATGGAGTTTTCTTGGCAAAGATACTGGAGTAGCTTGCCAGTTCCTGCTCCAGGTGGATCGCGTTTAGTCAGAACTCTCCACTATGACCTGTCCGTCTTGGGTGTCCCTGCACGCCATAGCCCATAGCTTCTCTGAATTACTCAAGTCCCTTCGCCACGACCAGACAGAATTCCGTTAAGGGGTTATGCCTCTTTACAAACTACCGTATTTTGGATTAGCTCTATACTTCCTTAGAATAATCTACTGAAATCAATGAGACTTCAGTTGGGCATGCAGTTCAATGTCAACTTCCTTCCTACGAGGAAAAGCACAATTCAGAAAAGCCAAGCTAGCTGGGAGATTCGGGGGTGTGGGGGTGTTATAGTCTAAAATAAGCAATTTCCCCCACTTTGTTGAAAATATATGCAAGAGGATAGTTTTATGTCAGTGTCTTTAAACTCAGGCTACAGTTCTGTGCATTCCATCAGAGTTAAATTCCGTGGCAGAGGATGGGTTGAAAATGCTCTGGCAATGGCTAGCATTGATGTAGAGACATTCCAAGAGGTGGCACCGACTTACACATTAGGCTGTCTCCCAGAAGCATTTTTGACTGCTTCCATGAGGAGGCAAGTAACAGGTGAACATAAGAGGCTTGAATGCTGGCAAACAAGATATAAGAGCTTATTAACTTGTCCCAGGTCAACCCTTTCCCTACTTGACTTCCATTGAGTAAGATAATAAAAGATGACAACTTCTCTAACTTTAATCATATCAGGTAATCATATCATCTTTTGATAACTGCTGTGATAAAAGAATAAAGTAATACATGGAAACCAAAGGTCAACAAAAACATGCAAGCTGGCTAGCTTTCTCAATTTCTTTATCAGGGAAGGTGTTCCAAAAAGCTGTTGGAGGAACATGGAGAGGAGCAGTCAAGGAGGCCTCTGGCACCGAAATGTCAGTGTTTTCATGTTTGGAGTTTTGAGCAGGAACAAGAAAGAAGGGATAAGGCAAATAAAGCAAATGTTCAAAGAACATGTGAAGTCAATTTCACCAGCTTAATGTAGCAAATAGTAAGGAATGGACTGAAATGAAGAGACATAAGGGATTACATAGCTTATTGGTGGAACCCATGCAGAAGGTCTGAGATTCATTTTTTGGCATGTCCTGGTAGAACTGGGAAAGACTCCACCTGAAAATCTGGGCAACAATTGTTATTCAGTGTAGTACTAGGTAACACTGAGTGAAGAAAGACTTAAGATCTGACATGGTATAATGGAGCTTGGAACATTAGGCTTAAACATTAGCTTGTGTTAGTATTAAACATTAGCAATTGGAAAACATTAATTTGTCACTGTGAGTGTTAAAACAATGACAATGTTTAACTCATTGAATTAGCAGTATCAATTCGTTACTTAAATTACAACTAGAGATGGGGACAAATAAAAAAATGGCGATTTGTTTTGATCCGTTATTCGTCAAGGTTAACGGATCAATGAATATGAATATACGAATATTCTTTGACGAATCGATAAAAAGCGATCCGTTTTTATATTCGTCCCCATCTCTAATTACAACTATCCCAGAAACTGCACCAGAGCACAGACAGAGTTCTGACTCCTGTCCTCTGAAGATGCCAGCCACAGAGACTGGCAAAACGTTAGGAAGAAAAACCTTAAGAACATGGCCAAACAGCCCGAAAAACCTACAACAACCATTACTTAAATTGTTTGTTCCGAAATAAATGGTGCAATTTGTAGGGTTCCTTCACTTGCAGCCTGTAAGTGTACATTTGCCATGGGCTCTTTCAGAAGTGCTCTTTTCATTGTTTTAAAATTGCCCTCCCTGATTTGGCACCCCCACCTCCTGCCACAATAGACTACAAATCTTATAACTCAATAGTTAGCTTGGAGTGGTGGTTCCAACACATATGGAAGCTATTAAGCTGAGGACAGATGTGTATCCTAACACTGGATCTCTAGCCACAAAGAAAGAGACACCTATGCACATCTAGCAAGACTAACTTTACACACAGCCAATACATTCAACCTCCTTCTCCTCCTAGCAGAATGCTATAGAAGCATTGCTGGGAAATATAGTCTTAACAATGGGCTGCACAGCTCCTGCTAGCCTGGCTTTCCCCAGGCTATATAGGCTGCAGTGACCAATTCCTGTCACCAACCGTGGGACTTCTGAGGATGCTTCCAGAAACGCTGCTGTCTAGGTTTTCTGGGAGTTATCCATAAACATCTGAAGGGCCAAGATTAGGAACCGCTTATATAGAATTCTTATGGGGAGGTGTTTGGGTGCCTTCTTTCTGTCAGAGGGATGTGGATACACAGACATCACACAAGTAATACTTTTAAGATCTAGAACATGCACTGAAGTGACTTTAACATATTTTTTAAAGTGCTAGTTAAGGTATTTCTTCTCATTTGGTAGGCAAATTACTTTTTTTGAACTACACTTCCCATCTGGAGATATTCTGGGATCCTTAATCCAGAAAAGTAACTTTCTAAGCTTTTGTTGTTGAAGGGATAGCCATGTTAGTCTGTGCAAGCATTATAGGTGAAAACAAAATAAAAGTTAAAAAAGACAAAAACATGGTGGCACCTTAAAGACTAACATTTATATTTTTTTAATGTGAGCGTTTGTGGACAAGTCCCCCCCCCCCCCCCAGAGCCATCTTAGGTAACTCCCACTGCCTCCAGCAATATCATGTGGAAGACAGCATGTGCAATCACCACTGCTTGTAACAGAGGCTGAAAAAAAATTGATTATGATTCTATGGATCTCTTCCTTTTGGGGAAGGTGGGGGAAAAACAGAAAAGGACAAACAAAGCAAGTTAAGACATCCTTGTTTACTTAGAAGGCAGTGCAGTTGCATTTAAAAGATTCTGTGATCTCTTGACTATGACAGGTTGGCATGAACTTCTTCCTTATGGTGAATTCTTATGCAAAATGCATTAGTCTACGCTCTGTAATGATAAACAGCTCGCAAAGGTGGCTCAAGTGTTCTGATCAACTGAAGCAGAAAAAGTTCATTAATTGCCTATTGTCTTCCTGCTCTTCTAGAGAGTGATCTATGGTGAAACCATAGTGGAGTCATACATGTAGTTACTTGAATAATTGTATAATTAATTATATCTGAGGCAACAACTTGCTGCTCTATTAGTTGCTGTTCTCTAAGTAATATAGCCAGAGCTGGAGAACTGTGTTTATGTACGTACGATCTGAGAGTTTTAATGAATGAAGCACAGGGTTCCTAATGAAATATAGTGCTTTTCCTGTAAGTATAAGGAAAACAAATGGTACAATGTTTATCAAAATATTACATTTATCAGAAACACAAACTGATGGTAATTTGAGGTGAGTGCTTCTGTTTTTGGTGTTTAACACATTTTGGAAAACATTTCCGCATAAGTGTTAATGTTCAAAAGTTAAAAACACTATTTCCCTTAATGGGAAATAGTCCCAGACTATTATATTCCTTAGGTTGGATCAGTAGCAAAAATTCAGGTAGGAAGTGTGACTTGGAAAACCTGATGACCCAATTCAGATCAGGAACTTGCTGGACATGAAACCTGAAAATCAGTGTAGGGCAAAGGGTAAAATCAGAACAACAGCTAGCAAAGGTGGCCCAAGTGTTTTGACGATCTGAAGCAGAAAAAAGTAATGCCTTCCCCCATTGCCCTGTTGCGATCTACCCAGCTGCTGCTGCTGGCACCACTGCTGGCACCTCTACTTCCTTCTCCCACCTCCATTTCCTTCTCTCTTCCTGGTGCCTCTGGCTCCAGTACTGCTACTCTCGACCCTGCTTGTAGAAGGTCTCTTTGTGTGGCACAGGCAGTTTCCCAAAATAATCTGTTAATGATATGTGGCTGTGGAAGGTTCTCAGAGTCTGCCAGTTGAAAGACAGCTAGCTTTGGACAGCTGTGCAAAGCAATGGCAGCAATCCAGCGTGAGGAGGCTTCTCAGGGGAGCCAACAAATGGACCACCTCTTGTGGTCTGCCATGTTTTTGCTTAATGGCAAGCCGGCCCTGATAGTTACATTGAAAGGTAAGGTGTCATAGAATCAAGGCCATATCAAGCAGGTAGAGCAGTGGTTCCCAACCTTGGGTAACCCAGGTGTTCTTGGACTGCGACTCCCAGAAACCCCAGCCAGCACAGGTGGTGGTAAAGGCTTCTGGGAATTGCAGTCCAAGAACACCTGGGTTACCCAAGGTTGGGAACCACCGAGGTAGAGGAACACATGGAATTAGGCATCATTGGTAACAGTGCAATCAGCACAAGCAGCAAGTGGTCCTGGGAGAATAACAAGGCCAAGCCTGGTAAGGAAAGTCCAGTCTCTATTAATAAATGGCCAGTTGTGGTGAAGAAACACCAGCAGCTTGTTGTTCTCACAGGTCCTTGTGTAAGTACCTGTACACCGGTAAGCCTCTGTCCAGAAGCTTGAACATAATGAGTTACAAGTAATGTAGTGGTCTGCAAGTCACCCTTTTTAAAAAAATAATTAGGACTTCACAAAGTTACATTTCAAAAACCAGACAACGGCAGAAATCCTGTTTCACAAGTTGCTCCTCTTGCTACTGGGACTGGCGGTAGTGATTTTCAAGCACTAAAGAGTTCTCTCCCTTGTTCTGCAGCTCCCAATGTCTTCCGCAGGTTGGAAGAGAGCCCCAGGGATCCCAGGAAGCTGGAGAAGGGGGAGAAGCAGCTTTTAATGTCCCTGAAAGAACTGCAGCAGGGCCACAGATGATGATGTCATGCATGTTACCAGTCATGACTTATGAAATAGACTTTCAACCAATTTGTGGAAACAAAGTTGCTTTACTGATTAACAAGTAAAATTTTCTATGTACATTTAAAGCACTATTTTCCCAACTGAGTGATGACCCTGTCTAGTATGAAGACATTTAAGGGAGAACAAGAAGAGAGAGGAAAAGACATAGGGGACATGAAGTCTTTCCAAGGGGAGGATGAGGAGATGGAAGAAAAAGTGTTGAGGGAGAGGTGAAGCCCTGGCTATCTGCCACAAGCATGATGTGCAGGCAAATCCCATCTGCCACTAGTTGACTCTGGCATTCTCCTGGCACAATTCTCCTTATCCTGCGCCATCCTTCTTTCTTTTCCCAGAACTTTTTATCTCTTTTCAAAGCCTTGGCTTATATTTGATACCTCTTTGTTCCTGAGTGGGGACAAAGTTCCTCCTATACTTCTTCCTTTCACAGTTGGAAGCCTCTTTTTTTTTTTTAAAGGATCCTTGTTGCTCCCCCTAACACAATGGAGTACTGCTATGGCACTTCCCAAATCCATAGTAAAGAAAGGGGGAGATTGGGAAGCTAAGAGGAAGCTAAAGAAGCGGAAGAGACAAAGCGGTAAGATTAGGGAGTCATTGTTCATTTCCAAGAATGACTTTTGTTCATGGCTTCATAACTGGGATGCGCTCTTGAAGGCAAATCCTGGTATGTTCGGGGAAATCCCACACTCTTGCAGGAGAAAGTGAAACAAAGGGGAACAGGACAAGGTGGTACAAATCACTCCAAATTAAGGAGCCTTATGCCTTCAGATATTTGTATTCTTGCATTAGACGTTTTCTGAGAAGGGGGAAGGCATTTCTTTTTTTTTCTTTTTTTCTTTTTGCTTCAGGCACAGCTGGCACTTCCTGCTCTTAATCCCTGGTGGCAATATCTGTTGTGTTAGTTTCATTGATCAGAGTTTTCCTGGCAGCTGCTTAAACAGGTGTTTGCTGGTTCATCTTGTTCCATGCCTTTACCTATGGAGTGTGCTTCACACCCATATTTCATCAGAATTATTTTAAGTCACCCTGAAAGCTTGGCTTTGTTACGGTATTTCCACAACCATTTCCTTGTTAAGTACTAACCTGGCACTTGACATGCCACCTGCTTTACCTAGCTGTGGCTTGAACTTCATACTTCACAATCCTGGAACAGCCTCTAGCAAAACGATTAAATCCACAAAATTTTGTACAATAACTCAGATGTTCAGTTCTCTGCAATGTTAGGTTGTAGCTCCACCTTATAGGAAGGCTGGCATTAAGCATCTTCCCTCTTCCATGATAAAATCTGAAGCATTTTCACATAGCAATGTTAATGTCAGTTTTAGTATTTCATGCATGACTACAGGGATGTAAAACCTGCAATGGCTGACATGTGGATCTGTTTTATAAAATGAGTTACTCTTCTACCTTCTCTTGCACATTTGGCTAAGCCATAGGTGACATATTCCAGACAAAACTGAATTTGTAGCAGCAGTTGGGAAAATGCTCAAAAGGTTCTTGGTTGAGTTGCAACAAGCATATAGTCTTTGGAAGAAAGAACTGATTTCAGTACACATCAATCTGTATTTTTGCTTTTATACTGCTGTTCTGTTGTACTCTTGTGTGAGAAGTGCTTATGTGAGAAAGTGCCACATAAATTTACAATGATTGGATGGAAATGCATGGCATAGTTTGATCCAAGGATTAAATACCAGGTGGACAAGTCAGCACTAAGTAAAAGGAGAGCAAAATAAGAGAGTGAGTGAGTGAGAGTGAGTATTTAGGAGTGGAAGTCCAAAAGTGCAGCAATATGATTTTTGGCAAATGAGACAGAAAGAGCCTGTGAATATTATTCTTCTGTAGAGAATGTCAATGAACAACTTGGTAGCAGTCTTTTTGAGCCATGTACTACCTCTTTCTCTGAACCTCTTGTGCAATGTAATTCTGTTTATTGAAATGGATTGCCTATGCAGAACAGGTTGGGTAAGATTAGAAAAAATAAATTGAAAGCCTCCGCCCTTGAGGAAGCTACATACATAAAATATTTGGGTGCATAATCTTACCTTACGATTGGAGAAAACATTAACAAGCAACCTATGGATGATTTCTTTCCTGCTGAGCAATTTTGAAATGGAACAGTGGTAAGGCAGAACTTGACTCATATTCTATTTCTGATTTTTATACCAGAAAGGGAAACATGAGGAAAAATCTACTAGAAATTGAAAAAAATATTAGGGATTGGATTCAGACTATAAGAATATGACCCATGGTACCTGGGGATCATGAGAGGTTACACTGGGTTGATGGGGATGTTTTGACAAACTTAATTCCAGTGGGTTTACTCCAGACTTTCCCAACATAGTAGCCAGTATCAATGTAAAACAAAACAAAAGGAACTGGTACATCCGCAGAAGCCCAGATTATAAATGAGACACGAAGTCTCAGGATGTAGAAAATAGAATCGAGTTCTTTATTCTGTATTCTTTAAATGGGTAGTTAAAAAGCTCTGGCTCAACGCGTTTCAGCGAAGCCTTCTTCAGGAGCGAACTTCACTAAGCTCGCTCCTGAAGAAGGCTTCACTGAAACGTGTTGAGCCAGAGCTTTTTAACTACCCATTTAAAGAATACAGAATAAAGAACTCGATTCTATTTTCTACATCCTGAGATTTCGTCTCATTTATAATCTGGATTTCCCAACCTAGTGCCTTCCAGATGACTACTACTATTTTCCACAGACAACATGGCTCATGCTGTGTGGGGATGATGGAACTTGTATTCCACCACCTAGAGGATGATGTGAAGGAGAAGGCTACCTAAGTATCACTAAATTTAGATCCAACCAATTGTTTTTTATTCAATCTCTGTAGAGCTGTTCTAGATGAGCAAAGTAGAAGATCTGTGACCAGCACTCCTGCCAGTTTCCCCTGAAGTTTGCAATGTATTAATCTGTTGGGGGCAGTGCAATGATGAAGGCACAGAATTACACTTTTATCCTATGCCTTTCAAACTGAAAAATCAAAATCATGTGCGGTGTGTATTTTGCCAACAAAATGTATATGCTACTAGGAACTGTCTGACAAAAACCTGACACATGCTCGTGCTTGATGAGAGACTATGTATTTAATACAAACGAAGTTTTACAATATGAAACAGTGATACCCTTGGTATTTTTGGAATAGGGGGTCTCAGTCCCAAAAATCCAGTTGCTGATGGTGCCCAATGTGGTTAGTGGGGCAAATGACACAGCAGAGGTGGGCACAGCCTGGGGTGACAAGCAGGGACAAAAGTGAATATTCAGATATCATGTATATACGTAGACACAAATGTATGCAATAAAACACACACACACACACACACATATATATACACAACCGCACACAGGCAAGCATTCTCTCATATACATTGTAGGATGGGAACAGAGGCCTGCCTGAGGTGTTGAGGTCGAAAGGAGTGCGATAGCTTAGGATAACTAACTTCACGCTAGTTATCTGTAAACGATTTGCAAGGCAGATATATAAACACCTTAAGCATTATTCAGACACATGGCTCATTTTAGTACACCAGAGCCACAATTTATAGGCAAAAACGGCTGAGACAGAAAGTGTATTTTCCCATTGGAGGATTCTTCTGTCCCAGCCAATGGAATATACTGGGACAAAAAATGCCCACATCATTTTTCAGTAAGCCAAACACCAAAAAATATAAGTGGCATGTTGTCTGTCTGTCTGCTATCTATCTCTACCTTTCTCTCAGTGAATGTTTCTAGGAGGTTGGCCCTATATGAATGGAATGTTAGAATTCTCAGTGGTTTCAAGAAATACAAGACCCAGTAACACCATTTCCAAACCATAACCTTTCTGCTTACATTTATCTGTGGCTAGCTAAACAGCATTGGAATTCCTATGGGAACAGAAAATAGCACAGAAGTCAGTCAGTTTAGGTTCTTCTACAAACAAATAGCCTCATCACCTAAACACAGAACCCCATCGTTCCTAGCCTGCCTAGAGTGGGCCCCATAAAAGCATGCAACTTGTTACTCACAACTTGTCTTAATTTCCACTGATTAAAATGGATCTAGAACTATTAGTGGATTTAGCCCAATGCCCTTACTGAAAGTTCTGTCCTGATGATTAACTGTTACAACCTTGGGGGGAAATCACACTCTTGTCTTTCAATCTTGTTTTAGAGTTTGAGAAAGTCTGACAGCACTCACATGACTTCGAAAAGCCACACCTAAGCACTAATTTATCTGTGGCTAGCTAAACTGTAGTGAGACTTCCTGGCATTTCCCAAGGGCTTTAACCCATCTGGCCATTAATCCCAGAAATGACTCACAACTTGAGGTCAACTGAATTAAATGTAAAGAAAAGGAGAAGTAAATATTTAATTAAATCATGGTGGTAAGCATGTGTAGCACCAAGGCATTCCCCACTTTTCCAGCAATGATTTCAATATCCACTGGGCTACAGACAGATATAAAATACTTTCTTTGATGAAACAATTACATGTGTAACTTTTGGGATTTTGCATATCTTCATAAATTTGGTTGCAGACTCCACATGTAAATTTATGTTCCAATGGATTGTGTTTATGGGGGTGTACAGGCTTTCCAGTTAACCTCTTTCACCACACTAAATGTTCGTAGTCATCAAGCACCCTCAGTCTTCAGTGGGGTGGTTGAATGGATTCCAGTTTATGCTCTTCCCCAAACAGTTTTTCTGTTGCTACAGCTCTTGGGATTTTCAAACATGCTGGTATCTCTCAGCTTATGGCCCCATTTTGGCTACAGATACTTGCATGCACCAGATGAATTTAGCATGTATGTTTTTTTCCTTTAAAAAAATTGTTTGCCACAAACACAGCACTAAGCCTAAAAACAAATGATTTAGAAAGTCACATGACAAATTCTATCAAATTTACCACTGCCATTACTTCCAAACAAGGACTGATATATGCCTGAGATGCATGGGTGCTGAGGGCAGGAGATGGGTGAGAAGGATTGCTTCTGCCTTCTCCATGGCAAATTCAGAACTCAAGCTATGCCCTATAACTAATGACAAAGGGACAGCCAGATGAGAGAGACTGTCCCAACCACAGAGCCTATTGTGTGAACGAGGGTGCCCAGAAGTGTAAAAAGCAAAGCAAAAGCAAAGCGTGCTGCTTATATACCACCCCATAGCACTTCAAGCACTGTCTGGGCAGTTTACAAGTTAATTATGCAGGCTACACATTGCCCCCCACCCAGCGAGCTGGGTACTCATTTTACCGACCTCGGAAGGATAGAAGGCTGAGTTAACCTTGAGCCAGCTACCTGGGATTGAACCCTGGGTCATGAGCACAGTTTTGGCTGCAGTACAGCAGTTTAAACACTGCACCATGAGGAAAGGAAAGGCCTCTTTTACTATAACACTTATGTACAAATTGAAGATACCCAGCATGGTGTAGTGGGTAGAGTGATGGAGTAGGACTTAGGAAGCCAGGGTTCAAATCCCTAATTGACCACAGAAACTCAAGGGGGTGGTGGGGTGGAACTGGTAAAACCACTCCTTAAATGTCTCATTTACCTTGAAATCCCTATTAAGGTTGCTGTAAATTGACTCCAGCATGAGGGCACATTACAGAACAAACTGAAGTGTCAGCAAGAGCAGCTTACATGACAAAACAACACCTGCTGAAAATTCCCTCTTTTACATAGCTACTAAATGTGCCAGCTTTACGCCTCCTTTGTCTGATCTGGCCACAACAGATGTTGCAAGGTGTAATAGAACAGCCCATCCCCGCCCATAAGAATATAAAATATGAGGTAACCTGATGGTTGCTTGTTTTGCTGTGTCTGTTCTTCCATGTTACCCTCAGCATGAGTTAACTGCTTGAGTTCTAGAGGAATTTTCCTGCTCATTCTAGGCCTAGGCTGGACTTTGGTTGACAAGGTTGGGAAGGCCTCTTTCTGGCTCCTTTTTTCTCATGTAGGTTCATTGGTTCTTCATCTTCTGAGTGGTGACCAAAGTGATCCATGCTATTTTACTGTCACAGCTAGCACTTAGGGGGTGCATTGGCTGCATTGACAAATAACACAGGGCATGCTCCTGGACTGGGATCAGATTCACATTATTTTCTGTTAACTGCATGATGTATAACTCGATGCAAATCAGCCCAACATTTCCTCCATCCCATCTGCAGTTTTTTCCCTCTGCTGATGGGGCTTCTACTTTTTCTTGAATCGTATGCACTTGCATCAGTTCAACCAGTGTAATTGGTTGAACTGATGCAATGGGGAACTAGAAGCAAAGAGCACTTATGGAGGTGTTAGTTCCCCTCAAAAAGCACCCCGTTGTCTCCATTTTTTTAAAAAGACTTGATGTCTTTGGTACATTGGACTAGATGGGGGGGGGGAGGGAAGGTAAATGATCTATCTTTCTGGGTGTGACTTCACAGCAGATCACTTCATATTTTTCTTGCTGTGTCATTGCACCCTTAGTCAACAAAAGGAAATTAGGTTGTGGGAAGCAAGAAGAGACAGAGGGGTGGTCCATAATAATAGTGTATAGCCACAGATAAGGAAAACATAAATGGATAGGAGAAAATGATCTTGAAATGTATCCAGGATAATACATAACTTAGAATTTCTAGAGTGAAGTTTAACCAACTTTGAATAGAAATAAATTTATGACTCTTTAAAAACTCTCATGGTTTGTGCTGATTGCTAGACTTTATAATTTTCATACTTTATAACTCCTTTCAAGGCTAAATTAAAGGCATGATTTTACATAGAAGCAGAACTGATAAACTGCACACTAAGAAGGTCTATAAAACAGTTTCTTATTTGGTGATTAATCCTCGGAGTTCATTATCACAAGCTGCTTTCTGTTGACTTATATCAGGAAATATTTTACACAGCTGTAAAGAGAAAATGATGTGAGATGGGAAGACAGATATGTTGTGTTAAATGACCTTCATTAAGATTAGAAGAACTTTTTTTAAAAAAAGGAGCCATATTACTGAAATCTTGGGAAGAAATACAGTGGTGCCTCGACTTACGGAATTAATCCGTATTGGAACGGCGGCCATAGGTCGAAATTTCCGTAAGTCAAAGCACCATTTCCCATAGGAATGCATTGAAAACGGATTAATCCATTCCAGCCGAAGAAAAAAATACCCCCCCCAAAAAAATAAAAATAAAAATAAAACACTGCAAGCCCCTGGGCCTGCAAAAAAAACAAAACAAATCTAAAAATAAACCTAAACATAACCCCACCAGCCCAATCCCACCCTGCAAAAGCCACTCAAAACAGTAAAAAGCTACAGTAAAAGCAGCACCTTACCTCCACTGCTGCCGCCCAGCCCTTGCTCCACCGTTGCCGCGACCGCCGCCAGCGGGAGGCTTGAGCCTGGCCGGGGTGCTTCGGCCGCTTGCCTCCTGGCTTGCCTCCCGCTTGCTCCGCGCTACCCTCCGTGGGCCCATGGTGGGAAATTCAAATGGCGGAGGGCGGCGAGGAGCGAGCAGGAGGCGAGCCGGGAGGCAAGCGGCCGAAGAAACCCGGCCAGCTCAAGCCTCCCGGCGCTGGGTGACCGCTGCCTCCGCCGCGGCTGGGGGCGAGCGGCCGAAGCACCCCGGCCAGCTCAAGCCTCCCGGCTCTGGGGCACCCCCACCGCATCCCTTTCCCTAACCGTTGGGGCGAAAGAGCTACAAAGAAGCAGCCTCTTTGCCACCAACAGTTAGTAAATTTAAATTTCCCACCCTTTCCCCCTGCCTTTTTCCTTTCGTAAGTGGAAGCTCCGGCCGCAAGTCGAACCAAAATTTTGCGGCCGGAGCTTTCCATAACTCAAAATTTTCGTAAGTAGGGACATCTGTAAGTCGAGGCACCACTGTATGTCAAAATGTTTGTAAATGTGTTTTCTTTGTTATCAAATAATTTAGAGAGAGGTTTTCAAGAGTTCAAAGCTCTTTATACAGTTCTTTACAGAACACACTCAGATGGAAGCTATTTGTTTGGTTATTTACTTGGGTGGTTGGTTGGTTTGTCGGGATTGTTGGTTGGGAACTTTTAACTGAAGTCCTTAAAGTGTGTCACAACATTAATTCAATCCAATTGATATATGAATCAAAACAAACTCAAACCAATTAGAGCAGAAACAGGCACCTGAAGCTATCCTGGCCTGTTTCCCTCTTATTATGCCCATACTACAGATTTGAGGAAGATTCCATTGAGGCCGACTGGCTTCTATACAGTTACCTGGAACATTTATGGATGATGCAGAAACTTTCCAGTTAATATTCTTAGTCTTCACATTTCACCTATCCAGAACAGGCTAAATTAGGAGAGAAAATATTGTTTTTATTCCATATGACCAGGAAAAGGAAATGGTAAATCTGACCAAGCTCTTCTGTCACCTTAGAAAGTGAAGCACTACCACTCATTGCAGTATCAGTACCCCAAATCAATGTGGTCATACCTCCATAATCAGAGCTACCTCCAGATTCTGATAACTAGGTTCTCCATTTATTCCAAACCAAAAAGCTGTGTTCACCATCTTCGTAATGAGGCAAGATCTTTAGCAAACAATGAGTTAAGATCCTGGTTTATTCAGCTGAGACAAATTACACACAATAGTTTATTAGAGAAATCCTGATTTTAATTGCAGCTTGTGTGATAGACATGGGTGCCTGGACAAAAGTCTTGCTCATATCTCAGCTTGGTTATTTATTATCTTGAGGGTTCATCTTGGGGAAGAACATGGCTTTCAAGTAAGATAACAGCTCTGGATTGGGGATTAACTCTTTGGCTTCACCCAGGACTCAAGGCCAGGCCTGCTAGTGGTTGATCAGAAGTAATGTCTGGAAGTAATGTCTGGAAATTCTTCTGAGTACATACAGTATATATAATGTGAAGGAAGGGTATTATTACCATACTTTAAAATACCTTCATCATCATCCTGTTTATGGTTTTCAGCTAACAATTTTATTTATATTTTTCTCACTAAATGTTAGAGAATGAATTATCAGAAGGCTGTCTTTAGTTCAGGCTTCATTTCTGTGCAAACATAGGGTGGCATAACCTCCTGACCTCCTTCAAGTAAATCAGTAATGGTAGAGTCGGTTCAGTTGGGTGTCTCAGAAAGAATAAAACAAACAACATGACAGGAGAACAACAATGAAGAAATAACACACTAAATTTTTGACAGGCACACACTGCTGTCATGTAAAAGAAAATGCACATATGTAAGAGTATGGTATGCTAAATCAATATATGTCCACAAATATGCAGAGATGATGCTGACAGAAACCTTGTATAAGACCTATATTGCATCTAGAAAAATCATAAGGTGTGTATCCCTGAAGAGGGCTGTGTGCATGTATTAAAAAAAGACAAAATTACACAAACAAAAATAGTTGCTTGTGACGTTCAATATTGCACAAATAAACTTGAATGGGGTGATTTGTAATGCATAGAGACTATTGTGCATAGGATATGTACAAATCATTATGCATTAAGGCTTGTTAGACACCTTATACTGTACATCAAAGATTATTACTCAGACTGGTAACATCCTAAATCATAATGTCCTGATGCAGAAGGTAGTGTTTGTCTTTTAGCCCTGCATTTAGACCCTTCTTCTTCTCTGGAGAACTAGCACCCACCTTTATGCCCCTTTTATTCTCTGTTTTTAGTGTCTGGATGGCTTCCCAGAAGACAGCAGTGTGGCTGATCATGCCAAACATAAGCTGATGACTCCAAACATAGGTATACTTCTTTTTAAAAAATTAAAACATTATATATGAATAGATGGTGTACAATGAATGGAGATGTTTGAGAAATGCATCCTGTGCATTTATAATATTGTATGGGTAATATTTAGCACTTAATTAGGGTCCAGGCAGAAACAGATGAATCTTTAAATCCTCTTAGAAAAAACGGTTAAAAGACCTTGCTGTACAGATGGGATTCCTTGCAAACAAGATTTAGTATAACAAGATTATTCGCTCATAACTCCAGGCTGATTCAATAATCCACAGATATTAAAAATATTGGAAACATAGTTGTTTGATGAGGGATGTAGAAAATGTACAAAGCAAAGCAGAAATGGCTTTGATCATCTAGGTTTTCAAGTGTTTGTTGCTTGAGGACAGTCAGCTGTCTACAGGGAGATGTTTTCATATTGTTTATTAGAAACAAGAAAATTGTGTCTTAGATTTATATGTTGGATAGATTAATTTGCTTCCTGGTTAACGCTGATGCCAATAAATTATATGACAAGTCCCATAAAGCCCAAAAGAAAATAAATAACAAAAAATGTTTGGGGAAAAAAAACATATAATAGACTAAATTGGATTACTGTTCCCAAACAGAGTAGATAAGTTTAGTGAATTGGACTTATATGAACATGTCTGTAAGATCCATTAGCAAGAATCTTGTTCACTTACTTGATCACATACGGGTGCCTGCATAAGCATTTTCCTACCTCCTGCAGGCTCAGCTTTGTACATACAGTCTTTCACTGGCTGCAAAATCAGGCAAGTGGCTGGTTGTGCAACTGATTGTGTCAGGGAGAGCTGGGAAACACTGACTGAAATCCTTAATCCTTAGATGAACACTATTTCCTGTTTCCTCCCTCCATTCCCGCCAGGCAGCTGCCAGATATATGTTGGAAATGGAGAAAGTGTAATCATGCTTGCCCAGGTGACTGCAGAGGCAACAGAGGTAAAGATAGACAGCTGGTTAGGTTTTCCTTGGAGCATTCCTTCATATCTGCTTTGTTGCTTCCTGATTATGTATACCAGGGGTAAATGGTGGCCCTGCAGATTTTGATGAACTGCAAGTCCCAGCATTCCTCACCATCACCTATACTGGCTTGGACAGATGAATTTCAATCCTCCAGCATCTGAAGGATTGCGTATTGCTTACTCCTGACACAGACATGTATTTTTGGGGACTCTACCCTTTCCTATGCTTCTTTCTCATGTAGCTAGAAGGAGCATATTTTCCTCTCTCTACCAGATATGTTTTTCGCTTCAACAGCCTTTAGTAGTGAGTACAAGCATCAACTTTCCTATTTGCTAACAATATCATATTGCTAGGAAATGTAATTAGATAATGTTGCAACACTGCTGTGGGAGTAAATTTGAAAATGCAGGTGCTTATTGTGGCAGTAGCCATAGCAACCCTGTCCCATAAGCAGGGTCCAAAATTGCAGGCAGCAGGATTGGTGCGTAGGAACAACAGGGAACAGATTTTTTGTACAGTTAATGGCTCTTAATTGCGCGCTGAAGCCCAAACCATCTTTTGCATTGCAACATGGATAGATAACAATATAATGTTCCTGTGGAAATCCGTTCCTCTCAGAGTTACTGTGAGGATTGCAACTAAGGGCAGAAGGAGCAGAAAAGCCAGAAGGTGTGATGTTTGATGTCATGGTCCCTGCTGCTCACAGAGTTCCAGATCTTTGGCTCTATGAGCCCTGCTACCGCTACACTAGTGTCCTGCAATGGGATTGATACTCCTTTGAAGTCATCCTCTGTGACGGTGGGTGGAACTATCATACTGCTGTCAGCTGTATGCATCACCTCTCTGGTGATGGTGTTTTTCCCCAGTGTTGACTCTGTGGTAAGTCTGGACTCTGGACATACCCCATTCTAAAATGCATTATTACCAATAAAAGATGAAATGGAATCCTTATTTCAGATTAAACTTCACCTCTGTAGTGCTATAAAACTGATGTCATATTCCAAAGTGCCCCTTTTTACAGCTTTGTATTTTGATCCAGCCATATATAGAGAGAGATCTATGGATTGGTAATAATCAGGATGTGGCTGAGTTCTCTAGCCTTCTACTGTTACATCCTAGCATGCAAAAAACAATCAAGGGTGGGACAACCAAGATGAAGGGTTGAGGTTCTCCAGAGAGAGGCTGATCTGTTCTTCTTTGGCTTTTACTGAAATCAGGTTGCCTTTGAGAAGATGCAAAATCTGCTTTAGGCTATAAATGCTAGGGTCACCATTGGAGGAGGATATGTTTATCCCTTTCCTGATGATGTCACTAAGTGTGCACATCGCTATCTTCCACTGAAGTGAACATCTACCATGAAACCTATAGAGAAGAGTCAAGTGTTTCTGACACAGGAGCCCTATTCAGGCCTTCTCTAATCCAGCTTTATCAACAGGGTTAGAGGTAAGCAACTCACCTCACTTCTCTCCCATTGCCTCTTTTTCATGCAAGTGGCTACAAATCTGAAAACAAGAGGTTCCTGCTCATGTGTAGGCTCTACATTGGAGCCAGAGAAGGGACTAAGAAGGGGCAAAGGAGACAGCAGAGAATAGATGGGAGAAGAGAAAGGAAGAAAGAGAGGAACAGAAGGAGCTATTAGGACAGTGAAGAACTGAGGAGAAGAGAAGATTTGGGGTCCCCCCCCCAATTTCTCTCTCTTAAATTTTGCATGTTTTTGAGTAACACATGTAAGATAAAACGCCTCTGAAGGCAAGCACATATTTCATTTCACTTCCATTTTAATCATACATTCCAGTATCGCAAAATTTAGGGTTTGAACATTGTGCACGAATCAAACAGCTATTTTAACTTCGACCAAATGGAAACATAAGGTTTGATTTACTTACTATGGCTCACTTTATGGCCACTGTTAGGGAATGAGTTGGATTGTATGTGTGGGGCCTGTTGTAATCTGCTGCGCTTCTTCAATAATAGTATGTGATACCGTATGGGTTAAGTGTCACTGTACTGCAATTTTAAATCTGCTATGTCAAGAATCTGCACAGGCTATTGATTCACCATTCAATAGTTGTCACATGTCCCAGTAGCAAAACAGTTGGGAGACAGTCCTTTCATATTTAATGCATATTTAGTCATGATGAAAGGTGTTCAAATGACGTATCTCGAGTGAACATTGCAATATGCCAAACTTGAAATGTAATAGTCATAATGTCTATTCTGTGTATTCAGATGGAGTGAGATTTTTTTCAATGACTGGAATCCTGCAATCTACGAGCGTGATCAAAACAGAGAGTTTGTTTTTTAGTCCTCTTGTTCCTTGATTGTGACTGGAAGAGTACACAGCCGATGCACACATTTCTGAAGGAGCACAAGATTTGGCCACTCACACATCTCTGCATCTTTTAGTTGGGATTTCCTGACAAACATGTATCCCAAACCAATCCCAGTACAAGCACATTGCAGAGGATTCTCAGAAAGCTCAGTGCAGTCATCTTTCCCCCATCTCCTGGTAGTCAACTCCGTATATGCATGAACACATGCAGCAGGAAATGGGGGTTTGATGCCTGTCTCCATGTCCCCATCTAGCCTCTCTATTTATGCCATACAAATAATTCATTTCAGAGCTGGGCTCCACCTAGCACTCACTGACTGACTGCTGTCCCACTAGCCCACATGGGCACTGTCCACCACAGGGGAACCTCTGGGAGTGCTGTACTGTCCTTAAAGCTGCGACTGGATGGCAGTGAATTAATTTTGCTCACATTCATGGAGGCTGGAATTAGCAGCATCTACTAGTTATGATGGAAATAAATATTCCCTCTAGGGCCAAATATGGTCTCTCTCTCAGTTGCTGGAAAGTCCAAGAAAGAACCTGCTGTTGCCCTCGTGTTCTCCTTGTGGACTTCCCACAGACAACCTGTTGATCAGCATGTGAACAGAATGCTGGACTAGACTGGCCTTTGGTCTGATCCAATAGGTCTCTAAGTTCTTATGCTCTGATGATAATAATGCTCTGTGGGCTTTGTTCCTCTTCATAACAAAACCACTTCTCCCAATATAAGGTGGGCCACAAAGGCAACCTTGATGTCAACTGAAAAATATAATCAGTGATAGCGAAAGCATATGGAGACACAGGTGTACCTAGGCCAGTCTGACCAGATTGCAAATCCAGGCACACCACAGAGTGGAAAACATTGGTGCAGATCCAATCTAGAAGTTTTGCAGGTAGTGACACCATCATGAGTTTAGATCAGAGTCTCAGATTTTTACTTTTTTTGGATTTTGAAGCCCAGAATCCCCCAGCCACCATGACCTATGGCCATTCTGGATGGGGCATTCTGGGGGCTTTAGTCCCAAAAGCCAACACTTCCTGACTCTGGTTTGACAGCTATGTTAGTTACACTTCTTTGTCACATAGTGTAACTAACATAGCTGTCAAACCAGAGTCAGGAAGTGTTGGCTTTTGGGACTAAAGCCCCCAGAATGCCCCATCCAGAATGGCCATAGGTCATGCTGGCTGGGGGATTCTGGACTTCAAAATCCAAAAAATATATATAATATCTGGAAATATATAATATCATGAATAATATTATGAAATATAATATATATTTTTCATGAAGCTGTATATCAGCAAGTTCTGTTTATGAACAGTGATTGAGGATCAGTTAAGAATTGCAGACAAATTTCCTTATGCGGAACATTTGAATTGACTATGGCTATTGTACAATCATTTGAAAGAATGACATGGAATGTTTGCCCGTAATTAGTAGCAAATCAAGACAGAGTGGGGAAAAAAACAACCCTTCCTTGGCAGCAGCCCATCTATAATTTGAACACTCATGAATAATTATTTGTTAATGAGTGAGGAAAGGCCATAAGAAAGTAATAAGCTAGACTTTTAAATGCAATATTTAAGATAGGGCTGAGAGAGCTTTTCAAATCAGACTAGTTATTGATTGCCGTGAACAGGTCATCACACGCTCCAGCACGGGCACAAGCTCATGGTTACTTTACTAGTGGTTTTAATAAGGTAAGAAAAATTGGATAGCGCATCGGCTTGTAATTTCTGTCTACATTGGGGCTCTCAAGCAGTTTTATTAATCATGAGAAGTATATAAATCATGTTAAAAAGAAAACTTGTTGCATCCTAAATGATTGTTCTTTTTCTGCCTCACCCTGCATAATGGCCACAACATCACCTGGTAATATAAAGTGGTTCATTTCCCCTTTCCTACTACAACTTAATGCACATCTAAGCCTTTCCTTATTTACTGTGCTCCAGGCATCACTCTGGGAGTTAACATAATTTATTGTTGATCTTTCTACTGGTGCCTGCAGGAAATGGCCAAGGATCAGATCTCCATTGTTCTTTGGGGGATGGAGGGGTCATTCTGCACCAGTAATAAGAGACAAAAGTAGGTGTAGCACGTTTAAGTTCTATGGGGCTATTTGTTTACTTAGATATCTATCGATGAACCTTGCAAAGACAAATTCATAAAATGAATCTCTTCTTATTCACAGCTACATAACAGACAACATGGGCAATTATAACAACAACAAAATGCTACAATTTGTGCACCCAAGGCCTCGGCAACACCACCAATACATAAGCTGCTTGCAGAATTGCAAAGTTCAAGTGTTCCTTTTTAATTCAAATTCAGATGAAAATCCAAGATATCTTGCTCAGCCAGTTGGGTATCTATAACAGAAGAATCAGCTCCACTTACAGTCTTCAAAACCTTAGAATGAAATATCAATTCAATTGCATATACATGAATTCACTGTGTGGGTTTACCCCCCCCCCCCAACAAAAATATATAGGAATTATACCTAGACCAAGTCGGCAAGGGCCTTAGTAGTCTAAGTGGCAACAGCAGCTCCTCCCTCGTCAGCTCTTCTCTACTCATAGCCCGCTTTCCCTTAGTCCCACTCCTCTGGGCTGAACCAATATTTCATAGGGGTTACATAAGCCGCCAAACTTGGTAATCCATTTCCTGAATAAATAAAGATCCAACAGAATCAGAGTGTAGAAAAGTTGTGTTATTGTACTATCAGAATCCCACAACCATTATGGCCAGCCTGAGTTGACCGGAGGATTCTGGGAGTTGTAATCCAGAAAAGTAACTTTGGCAACCAAATTCTGAATTCAGTAGGAAGACTTGTATTAAAGATAGCCAAGAGGAGATAGTGATACAAATCGAGATCGAGACTGAGATTGAGATCGAGAGATAAAACATTGTCACCTGATCTATACTGTAGGGTTTGGGGGACAAAACTGTAGGGCTAAAAGAAATGAGCAGGTACAAATGTGCATATCATCCACCAGTAAATTAAAAAACATAACAAAAGAGGAAGTATGGCAGCATCCAGTCATGAGCAATCCGCTTAGTGAGAACACTTCAGATGCATTGCTCAGTCATGGGTGAGTTTCTTGTTTCAGAATTTATATTTTTATTTCATTGAAATGTAGGCTAATGCATTAATGGATGCACATAATGCCTAAGTTTTATTATGCTCATACTGTGAATTAAAACAATACCATTAAGAAAATAGAAATTTTAATTTCACGTAATAAATTTTAATACTGACCCCCTAAGAGACAGGAAAGAATATGTAAGATTCATGTGAAAGTCTAGAAATGGATGTGCCAACATTTTAAAAACAGCCATTAGTTGCTTGCAGAGGGAATATTAATTGCAGCTGGTATGAGCCTGTTACTCAGCCTTGTGACAAAGCTGTCTCATGAAAACCTTCCATTGCTCTGCAGTTTCTATTGCGTGCAGATGAGAATCATTAATGGTGGACTGGTTTCCTTGTTACTCTTTTAATGAGATGATATAGCAGATGCAATTTCTGCATGAATTTTGTGTTAGCAGTAATAGGAGATATCAATGCATGTGGGGCAAGGGGAAGCATCTAAATGATGGTGTTAGGGAAAAGAAGGTGAAAGGTTTCATTTAGTAAGTCAAATCCTTGCCCCTGTCCCGAATCTTCTAATACAGAGACATAAGCTAGAGATAGTATAAAACATCCAGAGAAACACTGTATATTGCATATGGTTAGAAGGCCAGTGTTTGAGACACAGCTGAGAAAAGTTAGTTTTTTGAATGACAGTTTCCAGTGCCCATGCTAGCTGAGGAATTCTGGGATTTATAGTGCAACAGGTAACATCTCTGAGTTCTGGTCCTAGGACACAGTTGATAAGAACTGCTGGATAGCTCAATGATTTAGGTATGTGCGGAGCCAGAGGTTGGGAGTTCGATTCCCCACTGTGCCTCCTTGCTCTGGTGTTCTAAGATTATTACAGTATTATATATGATGGGTAGGACCAGGGTCGCTTTATTCAGAGGGCAAAGCGGTCATTTGCTCAGGGCCCACTGTCTGTAGGGGCCCACATGAAGAGGGGGATGGAGCCTCCAGAGCAGCAGCAGCAGCAGCAGCAGCAGCTGGGAGCCGTCGGGGCTGCGAGGGCAAGACCAGCCCAGGGTGGTGGTGCTCCTGGCCACTGAGGCATGGGGGCTGGAGAACAGGTCCTTTGTACACTATGTCCTGCCCCTGACAGACCACTGCACCTAGGGAACAGCCATGGGACCCTCTGGCAGGCGCACCACTCTTCTCCACCTCCTCTCCCCTCCCCTGGAGGCTGCAGCTGCCATGGGTGCCATCGGAGCAGCTGATCTTCTTCCTGTGCTGGGCGGAGTCGCTGCATGAGTGGGAGGCACGATTGCAGGAGGTGCCACTGGGCACTGCCACCTGATGAGAAGGGCGCCCTCCTGCACCTCGAGGACCTGCTCTGGGACATCTTCTAGTGCCCCAAGGGTGTCGCACCCCTGAAGGTGCACACAGCCATCTTCAACCCCGACAGCATCCTAGAGCTCAAGTGCCTCAGCAAGACCCACCTCTCCCGACAGAGGTGAGGAAGGTGGGGAATAAGACTGGCCGGGACACACAGGGCACTCTGCTTAGGCTCAGAGGCACTCTTCCCACCAGTGCCCTCAGTTGGATGGCAATGGCTGTTCCTTTAAAGCGCCCACAGCCTCCACCTCCTCCCATGCCTGAGCCCAGCGTCCTGCAGCTCTCACGACAGGCAGCCTCCCTTCCTCCCTTCCTCCCTTCTTCGTGGGGAGGGCATTTTCTGCACATGATGTGCACAACTTTTTGTCTTCTCTGGGCATGTGCAGAGTGCCTCGAAGCTCAGCTTTGGGCTTCCCTTATCTTGCCCCTTCCTCATAAGCTAGACTTTCTTTTCATTGTTGTGTTGTGTGTTTGTTTACCTAAGCATTGTTCACTTATTTACTGCTACCCAGATTACCTTAGCGAGTCAGTCTTATTTATGTTATATCACATTGCTCATGTGGTGTGACCTATTTAGGTGGGAGGCAAGGGAGAGGGGGGGAGGAGGAAGCCCCCCCCACACACACACTATTATATTTTTTGCCCAGGGCCCACCAGAGCCTTGAATTGGCCCTGGGGTAGGATGTGTATTGTGACTCAATCCTAGTAGGACTTGAGCATAGTTTTGGAAAGCTGATTGATGTGAATGCCTCAGGTATCAGATATGGGAGTCAGGGAGCTGCCCTCAAGTGGAGTGGAGGATCCTGTCCCATTCCTTTGGCTGAAAACATCCTGCATAGGATCAGGGGAGACTCAGAAAATGTCACTACATGAGGCTCAGCAGCAAATGGTACCCTCCCTACAAAGTAATGTATAAATGAGCTCCGAATCTAACCAAATTAGTTTGCTTCTTGAGGCAGAAAATTCCATAAATGTGTTTTTCAGTTTTTCTGGCAGTAGAAGTATAGTACTAATAGATTCATGAATTAAAATGGTTGACCTTTTTTTTTTTTTTAACATACTGCAATGCTCAAATTGGTTATGTCCCTAGCAGCAGGACTCGTCATACTGTGGCTTTTGAGCAACAAGAGGCTGCTAGAATATTTTTATCTGTTTTTTTAACTCACTGACCAAAATCCTGTTCCTTTGTGTACTGGGTTACACTAGATTAGGCCCATTGAATCAATGAGGATTTGGTGAGTCACCTCCTGTTAGTTTCACTTAGACTAAGTCACAATTAGAGTAGGTCCATTTGAATCAACGGAACTTATGAAGAAGTTGACTCCCTCAGTCCCCATTGATTCAATGGACTTACTCTAATGTAATTTACTACATTAAGCGACAGGATTTTGGTCAGTATATTGTTTTGTTTTCACTGCTGGAAAGAAGTCCAGTTATTTAACAGCAGCCCAGTTGTTTAATAGCAATCCAGTGGCTTTTATTTTTCTTTCTTTCTCTTCCCCACCTGGGTTTGTGTTTGTGTGTTATATTTGTTTTAAGGTGTTAGCTGCCTTGAACTTTTTTTGAAAGGAATGCTGAATATAGAAGCTTTGAATAAATAAGGTTGCCATCTCGTATGCCATTCTGATCACATTGACTCTTGGTTGATTCCAGAAGTTAAGGTGGGTCAGATCTGGTTAGTACCATGTTTCTCTGAAAATAAGACAGGGTCTGTGGGGATCACCCTTGTGGCTGTGTTTGTTGTGGCCCTCACAAAGGTTCTCTCCCTCTTGTTTCTTCTCACTTGTCACCAGGTATTATTATCTTAATACCACCTCTGAGTGTTAGACACATGTGCTGCCAATTGCCAGGTTTATTGAACTACAGAATCAGTTGGTTTGAATAACAGATAACCTTTTATTATTAATCATTTCACAAAGTAAATCACGTAGTCACTGTAACAGGGGTCTGATTAAGTTTGGGTAGGACGGGACATATATTCAGGCTTGTGTTATATACTTTCAATCACTTAATATCTCTATTATTCTAGGTGTTCTCATTCCTGCTTGTTCACTCTAATAACCTTGGTCTTAATTCACTTTCCTAACTCTCTCCTCAGATCACTCTAATTCTTCTCTTCTCTCTAAGCTCCAACTTCTCAACTCTCCTTCCCAGGTTCCAACTGTCTCACTCTCTAACTGTCCCCTTGGTTCCGCCCCTCCTGCTCTATCCTTGGCTCCTCCCTCTAGAGCTCCTGTGACTGACAGGCAGGAATGACGTCACCTGTAGGCATTTCGCCACACACCTTCCCCCTTAAAAAGTTTGTTTCAGGGAGCAAAACTTAAAGTAGTTTGCTCCATGAACAACATAAAACAGTTTTCAACATGTATTAATAATATTCCTAATACTTTACATTTTTAAATCACATTTATACTCACCACGTTTAAACTCCATCAACATTTACAACACTTTCAAACTTTTCCCACTATAATACTTTATCATTGCTTACCATTATTTCATCTAACAATTGCATTTTTACATTCTTTTTTTTTTCTTTTATTTATACAGAAATAGAACTCTTTATTTCATTTCATTACATTTTGTTGTCTGTTTATTCTTTATTAAGTCTTCGAGACCAGGCTTCAGCAACCATCTTGTGAGTCTTTCCTTTTCTGCGGATTTCAAATTCAAAATCTTGCAAGTTCCTAGTCCATTTTGCAAGCTTGTTTTTATAGGATTTCACAGTTTGTACCTCCATGAGAGGAAATGAATCTGTCCCAAGGATGAATCTCATCCCTCCCACGTAAGACTTCAGTCTTGGCAATGTCCTACCATTTACTAAGTTCGCTTTCACGTTGTTAAGCCAATGTCTCTCACCTGCCTGGAGTTTCTTGTTGCTCAGAGCCACCTGGTGCAGGTTCCCTTTGTCCTTCTCTCGGCACAGCACGGCTCCTGGTTCGAATCTGGACTCTTTAGCGTCAGCGGAGATGGTGTAGCCCCTTCCGAACTCTGGACCTCCTACGACATGATCGGCCATCCCTGCAGTCTGCACCTTCCCGACGGTCTCCTGGCCTCCGCTCGACCTCCGGATCCTCTCAGCTTTTCTTTTAACTTTTAAATTTTCTAAAGGAGAGGCTATACCTATCCAATAGCCTGCTATCCTTATTAAAACTTTTACTCTTGCTTCTATTATTAGTTTCATGAGCAGAGTAAAGCTTATTATTATTTTCTCCCAGTTATAGAGTATACCTCTTCCTTCCCAGTATTGCCTTTCATATTTCTTTCTGGGCACTTGTCTCATTGTGCATGTTTCACTATTTTCTTTCCCATGGTCCGGTTCAATCCTCTTAACCTGTACCACTATTTGTCCGGCTTCTCCTTCCTCCTGAATAATATAAGTTATTTCACTCCTTTTGGATTTTATTTTACAAAAATCTGCCCAGTTTACTGGCAATTTATCTCCTTGGACAGGTTTTAACACCAAAACCTCATCTCTAGGATTGAATGTTCTCTCTCTGGTCTTTTTGTCATACCCTAGGTTTTGTTTCTTTTGCTGGCCCTGTAAATTCTCTGCTGCAATCTTTAGAGATTTCTGCAAGGTGTTCATTAAGTTATCTACGTATTGACTTACTGTTTCAGGATCTTGCTCCTCCACTAGTTCCTCCCAATTTTGTCGGAGTAAATCTAGGGGTCCCCGCACCTTCCGCCCAAACAACAGTTCGAAAGGACTGAACCCGGTGCTTTCCTGGGGTACAGATCTATAAGCGTACAGTAATTGTTGTAATTTATGGTCCCAATTATTGGGATTCCCTGCAGTGTATGCCCTAATCATACACATGAGGGTTCCCCCTGCAGTGTATGCCCTAATCATACGCATGAGGGTTCCATTAAATTTCTTCCCCCTCCTCCTGGGATTTATTAAGCTCTCCCTATATAAAAGGTCTTTTTCCTCAAAGTACCTCTCGGGGTTCTCAGGGTTTACTGGTCCTTCGCTAACCATTTTAAAGTATTGTTCCAAGGTAGAATCTGCTTTTTGTTTCTTTTTAAATGGACTCTTGTTTGGATTCCTCATGGTTACTAAATCAGCTATCTCATCGTTCCCTCTTATTAGTTCATTAGGGAATCCATGTCTTTCTTCCGATATTTCTTTATTTTCTTTCTGGGAGCGCGTATTCACTAAAACACTCTTGACATGTTCAGAGAGATCTATCCCTATTAGGCATGGAGCTGGTAATTGATCAGTAATTCCTGTTTTCCACATCCCAGTCCACCCTTGATATTTTATCGGTATTTTCGCCACTGGTAACGTAATTATCTCTGCCCCAATTCCTTTGACTGTTAGGCTTTCATCTTTCAATATATATTCTGGAGGGATTATTTCTGGATGGCATAACGTCACCTGAGAGCACGAGTCTTTTAGAGCTAGATATTTAGTCTCATTTATATAAATCTTATCCCCAGAACATCTAACAAGTTCCTGGTTACTTTCAATCAAATAACACTGGAGAATTTTAGCTATTGGGAGTTGTTGTTCTTGTTGTTCTGGGCTCTCTGCTCTAGCAGTAACTGGGGTTGCTATGGCGCCCACTTCAACTGCCCCTGTCGGTGCTTTATTCTGCTGTACGCAGTATACTTTCTTAGGCAAATTCACTTTTTGTTGCCCAAACTCCCTATTCTTAGCACATTGAGCTATGAAGTGTCCTTTTTCCCCACACCCATAACAGGTTCTAGGGGTTCTTTGTTCCAAACCTGGGGACTTATCTCCCTTTCCTTCCCAGTTCTTATATCTCTGCTGGCTCTGCTCTGAGGTTTGGCCCTTAAAATGGTTTCCAACTGCCTGTTGGTTCCTGAGGTACTCTCTGGGTTCCTTTTTTCTATCCTCCCAGTTTTTTCCTCCAACTTTTACCTCAGAATATCGTGGGTTTCTTATATGTGTTATATGGTCCGCCATTTCACTGGCTTCCCTAATATTTTTCGGCTTTTTGTCTGTCACCAGATACAGTGGTGCCTCGCTAGACGATGTTAATCCGTTCCACGAAGATCGCTGTCTAGCGAAAACATCGTCTAGCGAAGCACATTTTCCCATTGGAATGCATTGAAATCGCTTCAATGCGTTCCAAGGGAAAATGCAGTCGTCTAGCGAAAATTTCCCATAGGGAAACCTCGTCTAGCGAGTGCGGGTCCCCCATAGGAATGCACTGACAGCTGCACTGACAGCTTTTCACCACTAGTCGGCGCACTCCTATGGGGAAACCTCATCGTCTAGCGAAAATCGCCATAGGGAAACATCGTTTTGCGAAGCGCAGTAGCGATCGCAAAAAGGCATCGTCTAGCGATTTCCTCGTCCTGCGAGGCAATCGTCTAGTGAGGCACCACTGTATCTCAGTTCCCCAAGTAGAACTGAGAAGAATTGTTCAAGCCCTATTATATTTTTCATTTCTTCTAGGGTCTGAACTTCTGCCTGCTCCAGCCATTTGTCAAGATATTTAGTCATTTTTGCTCCCAGTTGGGTGTAGGATTCATCTGGCTTTTTGATCAATGCTCTAAATTTCCGTCTTAGATTTTCTGCATTGATGCCAAAGTGTAGGAAGACCATCTTTTTGTATTCTTGGTAGTCCCAGCCACCTCTTCTGGCATTTGGGCATAGATTTCAGCCATTTCACCGCTAATCAGAGACCTCATTACTACCATTCTTTCTGGTCCTTCAACACCGAAGTCCCAGCACGAGCGTTCGAACAGGATCATGAAGGCTTCGGGGTTATCGCCTGTCCTATATATAGGGAACTTCTTAAGGTCTGCTTTCGATAAGCATCCCCCCTCAGAATTTGTGTTGGTGTTGTTATTATTATTAGCTTGGGCTTCTGCTAGCTCCATTCGCCTCATTTCCAACTGAAAATTCATTTCTTTTTCCCTCAGGGCAATCTCCTGGGCTGCATCTCTTTCTTGGGCTTTAGCTTTAAATTCTAGCTCTTTTAATTTAAATGCTTGCTCCCTTTCAAATTTCCATTTTAGATACTCTAGTGAGGTAGATTCTCCCCTTGAGACAACTACTTCTTCCCTTGAGGCGGTTTCCTCCCCTGAGGCAACCTCGCCCCTTGAGGCAGTTTCCTCCCTTGAGGTATTACCCTCCTGGATTACAATTCCATCCTCCTCCTCCAGCTCTAAGATTCCCTCCTCACGAGGTAAATCTTGTGGCTTTGATGATGCCTCTTTTGCCCCCTTGCCTTTCTTGGTAGGCATCTTTATTAATGATTGTTTGGATCTCTAAAGACAAGCCTCAATTCAAACGGCTTTTTTCCTTTCTTGAGTTAGAGAGAGTGATACTGTTTCTATTAGCTTTTCGCTGGCAGCTACTGAGTTTTTTTTTTTTTTTTTGTTTTGGTTACACTGTTTTTCTCCTCTGGCCCTCAGCCAGTCCCTTGGCCTGATACAACGTCTCTTTTGCTCTTGGCCACAGAGAATAAACAGAAATATTTGCCTTTAGTAATGGTCCCAGCCTTTACTGTTCAATCACCTCAGTTCTTTGTCCCTTCGGCCTCCACTTGTCCCTGCAATGCTCACTTAGAGCTTGGGTCCCAAGCTAGCCTGGACTTCACTTCACCCGTGAGGTAATTTGAAACCCCCCCTTGAATTTTCCCTCAGAGCTTTGCTTTACTATTTCAGTCCTTCTACGTTGTGTGACCTGGAGTCCCTAAGTTATTCCCTAAACAGAGGGTTCACTACTCCTTCACACACGTCTCTCTGACTGATTAATAGTTCTCCTTAGCTCTGAAAATTCAATGGCTTTTCTTGCTGGACTATTATTTCTTTTGGCTCACTGGATTTCTACTTGAATCCCTTCACTTGTGGGATCCACACCTCATGTGGGGATTCACTTGGTATCCCACACCTTGTGGGGATTCACTTCGGATCCCACACCTCTTGTGGGGATTCACTTTGTATCCCACACCTCTTGTGGGGATTCACTTCGGATCCCACGCCGCTGCCACCACTTGTGGGGATCGCCCTTGTGGCTGTGTTTGTTGTGGCCCTCACAAAGGTTCTCTCCCTCTTGTTTCTTCTCACTTGTCACCAGGTATTATTATCTTAATACCACCTCTGAGTGTTAGACACATGTGCTGCCAATTGCCAGGTTTATTGAACTACAGAATCAGTTGGTTTGAATAACAGATAACCTTTTATTATTAATCATTTCACAAAGTAAATCACGTAGTCACTGTAACAGGGGTCTGATTAAGTTTGGGTAGGACGGGACATATATTCAGGCTTGTGTTATATACTTTCAATCACTTAATATCTCTATTATTCTAGGTGTTCTCATTCCTGCTTGTTCACTCTAATAACCTTGGTCTTAATTCACTTTCCTAACTCTCTCCTCAGATCACTCTAATTCTTCTCTTCTCTCTAAGCTCCAACTTCTCAACTCTCCTTCCCAGGTTCCAACTGTCTCACTCTCTAACTGTCCCCTTGGTTCCGCCCCTCCTGCTCTATCCTTGGCTCCTCCCTCTAGAGCTCCTGTGACTGACAGGCAGGAATGACGTCACCTGTAGGCATTTCGCCACAGGGTCTTATATCAATTTTTGCTATCCAAAACACATTAGGGCTTATTTTCAGGGGATGTTTTATTTTTTCACGTACAACAATCTACATTTATTCAAATACAGTCATGTCATCTGGTTGCTGCACAATGGTGGAGGGCGGGGTTTCACTTAACTGGGGCTTATTTTTTGGGGTAGGGCGTATATTACGAGCATCCTGAAAAATCACACTAGGGCTTATTTTCAGGTTAGGTCTTATTTTCAGGGAAACGGTACTCAGATGGGAGGCCATAAAGCTGAACCAAGGATCTTAAGGGAGAGTTAGGAAAGAATCTTGCTGGAAACCTTGGGGAGTAGTTGTCAGTTTGAGGACCAATGATCTAATTCAGAAAACCAACTTCTTCCTTGATCCTATACATACTTAACAGGGAATAAGTTAAATCAAGGAGCAGGTAACATATCTCAGCATAGACGTGTTAAATTACACTACAAATAACTAAATAATGCATCAAATACTGATTTGGCCTATTTTTGGAAGGTGATCCGGAGCAGACAAACTTGGCTTAAAAATGATGAGACATTATTAGGATTATTAGGATTTCATTACCTGATTCTGTTCCTCTTATTTTGCCTTTCTTTCTGCCCAGAATGGGAACTGTCATGCCAGATTCCTAAGTACCTTTGCTCTCTCCTTTCCAGCCTTGCTCCCAGATCAGAAATCAACAACAGTGTAAGATGTTTTGTAGAGTTTGCTCTGGAAGCTGCTGGGAAGCCCATTTCCTTGGCTGTGTGCAGCCTAGTAGCCCTTGTTTCCTGCTGTCACAGAGACTGTTGGTAAGCGGCCTTTCATTAGAACTTAGCAGGGTGAAGAACTAGTAGGAGGCGCTGTGCGATCCTGCTGCAGTTGGGGCTAATTTCAAAAGATTAGTGGACTTTAGACTCCTGGGCTCATGTCAAATTAACCCAAATTAACCTTTGAAAATGCTAGATCACAACATCCAGTAAACAATATGCATTTCCATATGTTTCCAGACTTTTGCACCATGCAGCCAAAAAACAATTTAGCAAATGCTGACTGAAACGCCATATTTTCCTCCCTTCAGATCTCATGAGTATCCCAGTGGAGGCCCAGGTTTTCAGGGTTGAAGCACTGCGACCTTTTCATTAGCAGAAGTGATAGTATAATCCGCCACCTCCTTCAGGCTCCAACTTTCCCTCTGAGTTTAGCTGCACTCCTTACAATAGCTGTGGAGGGCCAGGGAATGAATTTTATCAGCAATATGCTACTGTGAGTCTTTTATTTTATTTTTTTTCATCATCATTTTAGGAATGCAGAGCAGGAAGGGACTCTATGGATCATCGAGTCCAGCCCCTGTAAAGGATGCACAGTGGGAAATTAAACTCACAACCTCTGGCTCCATATCTAGATACTTAAACCGCTGAGCTATCCAGCAGTTTGCTTTGTTTTACGTATTTTGAGGAAGCTTGGTTTTGAATCCTTAGGCCAATTATCTTTACAAAATATCCATTCCTGGTGGAGAAAAAAAATGCTAAAAGTGATTTGTAGATATAAATTGATAGAGTGGCCTGCATTTTTGGACTTTTCTTCAGGGTCGTGGCTATAATGGCTGTCATGAGGTGTGGCTGCATTTTAAAATGTAGCATGACACCATAGGTTCTCACTGGGAGAAATCTGACACTTCTGATCCTTGCTAGAGTAAGTACAGTATTTAATATGAGGTAGTGTAGAGAAATCCCCAAACTGAGCTACTCTGGCCAGAATAATATAAGGATTTTATGTTGTAAACTGGAAATTGCATAACTAATACAGTATATGTGACTGGTGCTGCTGTCTGCCTGTTGCACACATAAGCTGAACGACACATTGCAAATAACTCACAGTAAGCTTTTTACTGTGGGCTATCTGCAAACCTGAGTCAAACCATTTCAATCACACCCTTGTTTCAACGTGGCAAAAACGGAGCCACTGGCTGCCCCCCCCCCCCCCCAAGCAGAAACAATGGTAGCCGGTTAGTGCTGAGAATCTTAGGATGCTTCCCAGCACTGGGCATCTGGCAACATTGTTTTTCCCCAGGGGGTCTACTTCAGTAGTTCTGGTGCCCTTCCTCCTCCACAGGACTTGCTTGTCGGGTGGGCAGCTGGTTGGCAGCGGCTGGGAGTGCGTGTCTACCAGCATCCAAGATGCTGCTGCCACCATTGTGTTCCCTGGCTGCTGTCATCCAGCTGCCTAAAAGAGAAGGAAGCCCTGTGGAGGAGGAAGGGATCTCTGATCCAGCTGAAGCCCTATTGCAGTTTTAAATAGCATGGGGGGGGATTTTAAACCACAGTCTGGCTTATGTCATGTGAAATGATGAAAGTCACTTTGCATTCAAACTGCTTTCAAGCAGTGCATAGTTCCAGCCTTAGACATACCCAGGTTATGTACTCAGTTGTGTACCCAGCCATGGGGCCATTAACTCACAAGCATGAACCTTGCAGATGACAGGAAAACTGTGAAAAATGTGTGTGTTATTCCTCTTATATATGTGACATTTCACAGTAGAATTTTGGCATCTGACCCAATTCAGCTACAGTATTTGGAATTTATCTGCTTCGAGGAAGTTTCTATAACTAGGCACTGGGCACTAGGAGCAATGGACAGTTAAACCCAGGAGCAATGCTAAGTGGAATCGTGGGTCCATTAATTCACCAGCACAACCATATTAATCAGGGTGGTCAACGCACAGGCCACACACAGTCCCTCCCCTTTCTCCTGTTATGAGTGACAGAGTGTGTGTGGGGGGTTCCAGAAAGACCAGCACCCCAGGCCTGAAAAGAAGTTGGAGAAATCGCAAGGGAAGATGGAATGGTGAGCCTGATACAGATCTGCAAAGAGTGTCAAGAGTTCAAGTTTCTATATCAGCAAGAAACCGCAGACGTGGAAAGAGCATTCTAAATGTGGACTTGTTTGTTCAGATAGAAAAAAGGAAGAAGGTTGGCTATAACCAGTTCTGCAGACAAGAAAGAGGAAGCAGGCTAGCTGAAGCCAAATCTGTGGCAGATGAAACAAAGTGTACACGTGAAAGGAAGCATTCCTGCATGGCAACAGATTGTATCTGCCCAGGAAATCAGAGTCTGACCCCTGCTTGCCCACAAGGGAGTTCTATGCCAATAAGAAGGATGACCCAGGAAGAGACAGGTGGGCTTCAGAACAGCGCTGCAATGATTCCCCACCCTGATCACTTAGCAGAGAAGGGTCTTTTGGATGTGTGAGTATAGAATGAATGAGAGTGGGAGAGAGGCCTCTTGATATCTTTTGTCTTATGTCTTTTGTCTTATCAATAAACGTTACATGAATAGTGCTTAACCCAAAATTTTTGGTGTAAGGTCTTCTTGTCAGTAGTCTGGCTGGGTTCTCTCTCTCTCCTCTCACGGTCCCTCTCCCCAGCATATAAAGAACAGTAGCCCTTTGGGGTAACACTTCCACCCATCCCATCTTGAAGCAAGGTAAATAATTACTCCTGGCAGCCACTAGGAGTGATAGTTCACCTCAGAAGTAAGGCATGAGACTCTGCTTCAGTGCAAGATTGCTATTTTCTATGTTTCACTCCAAAACCCACATTTTTAGTGGTGTCACAGTCTGCAACAGGTCCTTTGGAAGTCAAAATTAGCCACCAGAACTTCCACAGTTGCCCAGCCAATGATTCACAATGGTGCACCCACTCTTGTCATGTTTACTTTGATGGGGCCAGTGTAATAAAGAACTTGTCCAGATGGAGTATATGTTCTTGGAAAAATATCAAGTTTTGTCCTGATTTTATTAGTGTTTTTCCTGCCATCCACACATTAGGCTTGGCTTGCTTAATGCAGTGTTTTTTTGGATATGTGTGTGTTGGTTTTCCAAGTTCATCCCTCCTTTCAGAAATCTGATTCGTTGCTAGAAATAAACTGCAATCACAGCCCTCCACACAGAAATCTACCACTTACCACTTCCACATCTTTCTTCATTTCAACAATTAAGTTGGGCATTTTATTGCTATCACTGTTAAACAGCTGGGGTTCAGAAACATTGGCTGACCTACTGCAAATCTCCCCGAGAACTACCAATAGATCCTACCAGTTGATCTTAGTTCTGCACACGCGTGCACACATGCACACACACACACACACACACACAGAGCTTATGGAGTGCTAGTAAAACCACTTGCTGACTTTTGCTCTCAGGGCCAAAGGCAAATGAAGCTCTTATCCAAAAATAACAAAGTGAGAAGACTCTGAGATTATGGCACATGTAACAGCAAAGTTACTGCCCCAGACTTTGCTTGTAAAAGGGTAATATGGGATGCCAGATGGCACCGATCAGAGGAACAGTTTCCTGTCCACCTGCAATGGCTAACAAGTAATGCTGGTAGTTTTAATTCAGACTTATGCTTTCTTTTAAATGAAATAAGGGTACTTAGCCAGAATCTGTTTTTCTGTAGTGAATTATGTCAAATATGAAAGCAACCTAATTAGGAAGAGGATGTCTAGTAATTATGAACTGGCTATTATGTGATCGTGAAAAAGGGAAAAGTGTTGCAGCTGCCATTGCTTATAGGAGCCCATTCTTAAATTGGCTTTTCAAAATTGCAACCAATACAAAAGCAAAGGTGGGTGCATTTGACCGTTCAAATGTTTTGCCTACAACTTACAGCAACCCCACTCAACATGACTGATGGTAAGGAAATATTTGTCCTAAACATCTGGAAGGCCAAATATTCCCTGTTCCTGCAATGTTGGCAGGATCGCCAGTTTCTGGCTTTGGCCCTGAGATTCTAGTTTTGGGGTCCATTCAGGTTTCATGCTTTGAACCTCAGATTTCATGGAGCAGGATGTTGCCAATCTGGCAGTCCTAGATACAGGGATGTCTTCAGGACATGCTATTTAGACATGCTCAGAAGCATCCTTGTAATTTTCATTATCCCATGTGCTTCCCACACCATTGCTGAAATTTACACACACCAGTGTTTAAAGTCATTCATCAGTCTCTGGATTGTCTGTATGCTACACATACACACCTATGTGCCATCTTGCAGTTGTTGTTGAAAGGGCTGCTATCTCTCAGGTAATAGGATGCTGCTCTCTGGCAACCCAGAATATTATTATGAAAGGCAATTACAGTTGTACTGTACATACTGCACAGGAGACGATAGCTGCTCAATCATGAAGATTCTTTTGATCTGATAATGAGTAGAATGCTGATTCCTTGCTCATCTAAATGCCTCTATATGTTCTATAGGCACCTTTGGGAGAAATCACTGCACAGTCTTGGGGTAAGTGGCATGAAATCCCTTCTTATAGGTGCTGTTTCTTCCAGAAGAGTAGGAAGACAAACAAAAAACAAACAAACAAACAAAAACTTCAAAGCTGTCATATGGAGAGCTATTAGGAGAGGCAACTTCTGAGAGAGGTGGGTCTCAGGCTTTAAAGGGAAGCATCAGTGTTCTGAACTGGCCCACCTGGCAAGAAACAGACTGGGAGCCAGTGCAGTTGCTATAACATTGGCTGGGTATGTACGTGCATGTCTTCTAGGAATTGTTACTTCTTTGTGCTCTCTAGGATTCACACCAATTCGTTCCTTCTGTACTTGTGTGGATATCCTTGGACCATTCCAGAGCCTGAAAATCCATCAATGCCTACTCTCCCCATTGTGCATGCTCCCCACCTCACTGCCACTGAGGAACCACCTTTGGAGTTTCTAGAGCTTTTTCTATAAGTAGTTTCTTCTCTTGTATATATTTACCACTTCTTGATAACTTTACTTGTTGAGTAGTTGTTTGTCTTGTTCATTGTCCATTGTTATTTCTTCCTGGGATTGCCTGTAACAACAAGATATCTCTCACCAATGGACACTCTAAGTTCCTCTGTTGTTTCGGTGAGGAGCATCAGACTCAGAATTGCCATACTTGCAAAAAATTCACCAAAGTTGCAATTAAAAAGATTAAAGTTCTACTGGTGGCAGAAATCTCTACAAGCAGTTGATAACATTTCAAATCAACAGACTACTACATCAGTTTCAAGTGTTTTGATCTACAAAACATCATTCAAACAGGTTTTAATGGAGGGCATTCAGTTGGAAATAACATCAACTAAGACCTCAGATGTTCCAACCCCACAAGAATTGGAACCTCCACAACAGCCACTGGCTACCAATACCAAGGACAGGACATCTACCTCGAAACAGAACTCTAAAATAATCAAACCTATCCATTTTGAAAGAAATCAACCCCGAGTGCTCACTGGAAGGACAGATCCTGAAGCTGAGGCTCCAATACTTTGGCCATCTCATGAGACGAGAAGACTCCCCGGAAAAGACCCTGATGTTGGGAAAGTGTGAAGGCAAGAGGAGAAGGGGATGACAGAGGACAAGATGGTTGGACAGTGTCACTGAAGCTACCAACATGAATTTGACCCAACTCCGGGAGGCAGTGGAAGACAGGAGGGCCTGGCGTGCTCTGGTCCATGGGGTCACGAAGAGTCGAACACGACTTAACGACTAAACAACAACAACAAAACCCAATTTAAATATGGGTGTCTTTTTTTTTTACGAATGTAACTGGGACCACAAATACACTATCCTAAGGGGTTCCAATGTCAGATATCTGCAAAGAAGCAACACGGTCGCAGCCCTTGATGTTTGTTAAATATTAGAGATTGGGCATCAGGGCAAAACCTGATGCTTTGTTTGGCAGAGCAGTCCTCTCCTCTGTATTGGTGTGACATCCCACCAGCTGGTAAGTGAGCTTGTCAGTCACCCATTGGTGAGAAGAAGGGCAGGTTGCTTACCTGTAACTGTAGTTCCTTGAGTGGTCATCTGTGAAATCACACATCCCACCTATCTTTCCCTCAGTCTACCGTGCAGGTGTTTTTAGCAGCTGTGGGCTGGGGGAATTGAGGATTAGTAGTGAGGTGGAGAGCATGCACAGTTGAGAGAGTAGGCAACAACAGATTATCAGGCTCTGCAGTGTTCCAAGGATGCCTATGCAGGTGTGGAAGGAACTAACTGGTGTGAATTCACAAATGACCACTTAAAGAACTGCAGTTACATGTAAGCCACCTGTCCATAGAGCTGGCCCAAAATGTTTGGCAAAGGGCAAAATTCCATATAGGAGACGCTCACTCGACTGACAATTGCATCTTACTTCAACTTGTGCCAAGAGATAACACTTGCTGTTGCAGTCATTGAATGTTTCTGTTTGAATCCAAGGGCAGCCCCATATAGAGTAGTCCAGCCTGAAAATCAAAAAAGCACAACTCAGCGATACCATGGTGTGAGCCAAAGTGTGACAAAAAATAAAAGCATGGCACAATCATGGAAGGGGGCAAGAAGACTGTGTTTTGTGGACCAAGAAACATTTGAAAATGTTTGATAATTTGGGATGTTCCTTTTTAAAAGGATGGCACACTGGTTAATGAGAAACGTTGGAGATGGAAGCACCAATGCTTGATAATTGCTTTTTCACTGCTTGCTAAAATGTATGACTTTTTTGCAACCTGTGTCACTACAAACAGTTTTCATAGCTGGATGCCTTTCTTGCTGTCACTTCAACATATTAACAAGCTTCATTTATAATTGCCCAGAGGCTGCAGTTGCTCCTTCTACTATTAACATAGTGCAGTAGTTACATTGTACTCATTTTTTGAGTTAAATAATTTGGAGACTGCCCTGTGGCGAATACATTGGGGAATTACAGTTTCTGAAAAATGCACGGGAAAGCAGACTGCACACTGAGGAGAACAGTTAATTAGCTATATCTGTAATTTTCTCCTGGATGTTTTTCACAGTTGACCTGATATAATACTTCTGAAATGACATTTCTGGGCAATAGCTAACAGCCCCAATCTAATGGAAGGTTAAGCACATTTTAGATGAGTGGGTTTAAGGAGGCCTAATTCTGTGCTGGATTGTGGCCATCATCTCTAGTGATGAGCAAAGAAGCCAGTGTATTGCCTTAATGGCTTCATATCAGTGGAACTCCACCAACAATTAAAAAAGAACCAAAGGACCGTGAGGTTTGCATGCCATTCTGAATACCCATTAGTCTTCCATATAGCTATTGATATTAGTAGAGTTTCGACAAAACAAGTAAGATGGATGTTTAAAATAGTTTTCACTTGTAAAAGGATTACGATGTATACAAAAAGAGCATGAAATATGACTTGACCATGACATTATTGAAAGTAAATGATTGCCTTGCCATGCACATCAATTCCTGTACCATTTGACACTAGGTGACATCAAGGAGAGCTGCTAAATGCTGGAGTAATGCACCCAAGGACACATTATCCATCAGAAAGATTAGTGGTGGCCCAAAGAAAAACCTAAGACTCTATCTAGAAATTATAGTATAGGGTTATAGCTTTTTCCCCTTAAATGGTTTTAAAACCTGCACAGTACATCAAGATATTTTAGTGGGGTTTGATGGAGTTGTGCAAGGGTATCTAATTCAGTTTGGGGACCAGTTGGGGGCTTCTGAATAGATCCGATCCAGTTCAGACTGACTTGCGCCCCATCACATTCAGTTTGTATCCTAGATCCAAATCAATTTGTAAAGCCTCCACTGACAAGCACGGAAAAGGAAAAGAACTGTAACTTCTTTTGTTTTGTTCTTGTCATATGTGGACACATGATACTGGTCTGTTTCCAAGCAGAGTTCAAAGTGCTGGTTATGACTTTAAAAGCAGCATAAAACTTGAATCCAGGTTATCTGAAGGACTGTATCCTCCCCTAAAAGCTCACCTAGGATTTAAGATCTGCTGGAGAGGCCCTTCTCACCGTTCCACCACCTTCAGAGGCCCATCTGGTGGAGAACTGAGAGAGGGCCTTTTTGGTGGCCATACCCAGACTCTGGAATCCCTTGCCAAGAGAGTCTAGGGTTGTCCCCTCCCTGCTCTCCTTCTGGTGACAGGCAAATACTTTTCTGTTTAATTGAGAGGTTCTGCAATTGAGAGGTTCCAATTATTAGATCCCAGCTGGTTTCCAGTGTTTTAAGATGAACAATTATTAATATTTTAAATTTATTTTAAAGACTTTTAATTTTAATTGCATGTTAATTATATTATTGAATGTTTATGATTGTATCGTATTTTAGTCTTCTGTTTTAAACTGCCTTGTAAGCTGCCTTGGATCCCAGTTCTGGGTTGAGGGCAGCACATAAAATAAATGATAGATGTTAAAGAGGGGATAAACCTGCCAAAGTTAGCTTTAAAAATTTGGGTAGGCATCTTTAAAGTTTCTTTTAAAAAACAAAACAGAGTGCTTTGTGCCTGTCTGATTTGATTTGCACTCTGGATCCAAGTTTGATGTGTGTTGCAGAATTGTAAATCTGCTTCGCTTCACCTCAGAACCAAATCTGGCAATTCTACTTCAATCAGGACTTTATACAAATTTGTCTGAATTGGGCGAATGCCACTAGTAATTTGGGCTTTGTTGTATGCCCTAGTTTGGGAGGTCATTTTAAAATTTGCCATTCCTTTTTAAGAGACCATCAGTTCTTCTACAAAGCACACCTGCCCTTCCATCTGTTTATAAACTGTTAAAGAAATGTATAAACGTTTGAAATTATAAACTCTGTTACAGGTAACCTTCCTTATCCCGGATGAATCCGGTTGATACTCAGGGGACCATGGGTGTGGCACTCTCCTCTTGCCCTGGGACCCCTTTCCTACTGCAGCTTCTCAAATACCTTGAATAGCTGCTCCCAAAAGTTGGGAGGATCATCCGAAACAATGTTGTGGTACATTGTCAGAGGCTGCAATTGGTTGCCCTGCCATAAAATCACATGTCTTTTTTAATTCTGGCCTCTATGTTTATTTTATTTTTAACAACGCATACCTAACTGCCCTGAGTAGACACTAGGTCAGTTGAATTTGTACTGTATCCTCATCCTACTCACCATAGGGGTACTGGAAACTACTTAGGAGTATCATTGCCCTGGTGCTGTCTTGATGGCTCCGAAGGTGGTTTTGTACCTGAATCTGGATGACCTGCTGGTTGGAGGATTCTGGGTGCTGTAGTCCAAAAGTAACTTTTCCAAATACAGTGTAGAGAAACACAGACATTGTAAGAACAATACATGACCTGGTTTGGGAGGAATAAATAGCCTTGTAAGATGCTTTTGATGACTGACCAAGACTCGTATCAGAATACTTTGTGTTTATGAGAACTTTTTTAAAAAAACCTGGAAGCCAAATTAACAATTTGCAATTCAGTCAATGCAAATGTTTATCAAAACAGATAAACTAACTTCCAGGATGGGAACTCATTGCAGATGGCCTTACTTGAGCTCTCCATTGTCATATTGGTTTTATTTAAAGTGTAGCTTTCTGTGTCGAGGATCCTTTTGGCCTTACCATGTACATTTGCTGATCTCCAAGCCCTGCAATATATCTATTCCCCCAAATTATTCAAAACCAATTCAGTTTCCTTTTTATTTGGTGGTACTGACATCTTGTGGCAAGTTAGCCAAAGTGCTCTGCTCAGTATATTAATGTTGCTGTAAGCCCGCATGGCCTTGGGCAAGATGCGTAGTCCCAGGGTGTCCCCAGAAGAAGGGAATGATAAAGCTTTTCCGAGTACCCTCTGCCTAGAAAGGTTGCTATAAATTAGGGTTGACTTAATGGCACGTAAGCTCCATTGATTCCAGAAACAATCTACATGCTAGTGATGTTTAATTTTGGTAGCAGAGACTAGAGGATATTTCTAATATTTCTGCATGGGTTGATCATGTCCTGAATGTTCTATGAACTGCTCTCAAAGCAATCCTTCTAACTCTTAATTTGGAATAATTATCTTTGTATATTGATGGAATATTTTCAGACTGCGAAAGAGCCTCGGAAGGTATTGTTAAGAACAGCTCACTGTCTTAAATAGGGTACAATCTAGGAATAACGTTGTATAGCCATCTTGAGAGAACTGGAGATGAATTAGATTTTTGTAAATAGGATAAATATTACAAATATACAAACAAAGCATACTGGAAGCAAATTAACATTCTACAATAAGGTGCAAAATTAGCTAACTTTGCATTGGATTCCCATTTAGCAGCCTGGGGCTCCAAATTCTCCATTTGAATCTCTGAATTCAGAATAGTTCCTGGCAGCTACTTGGCCTTCAAGTTGTCCCCTCAACCTCTGGTGAGTGTTACTGTGTGTACTGCAGAGTCCTCTCTGCCCCCCTGCTGGGGGCATGGTGACTGAGGAGACCCCAGGCAAATTTTCCTTGGGTTCCAGCCTAGTTTTGTCACTCGAGGTAGCTTTCATTAAATGCAGAGAATCAGCCCCTGCTGCCACTCTCCACTGTTCCCTGGGGTTTGAGTTTCCGGCACTAACCCCCTGGGCAAAGTCAGTCTGACCTGGGCCCCGGATGACTTCACTGGGTCCCCCAAAGTCCAAATGCAAAGAAGTAGGTGCCCTAATCCAGGGCACAGTCCTTTTAGAGAGGGCTGGTAAAGGTGGCTTCACAGCATTGCTCTTCCCAGAGCCTCCTTAGCCATGCCTATCGCTGCTTGGGTCTCCAGTGCTGAAGCTGTGCCACAGCTCTTGTTAGGTGGTGAAGTTTCCAAGGCTGGGTTGGTACTGGATCAACTGGGGGCTGTGTTGCCAGAGGCTCAACTCCTTCCCTGGCTGAACAAGTTGGGCAGGGGTGGGGAAGTGGCTCCACTTGTCTTCTGCCTCTTTTTCCCTCTGTGTAGGCACAGAAACTGGGCCTGGGAGGCCCGCTCTTGCCCAGGTTCCCCTAGGCTTGTAGGGCAGGTTCAGATGGCCTCCTGAGGGCACTCAACGTGACCCCCCTCACAGATACATTTAAAAAGAAGTATTCCCAGTTATCAGAATATACCACATCATCAAAGCACATAGAGCAACAATTCGTTTTTTCAGATCCTCAGATAGTTCATTACCATGAGGTGCCATGTGGAACTTCCAGTGACCAGTCTGAGAGAGTGAGAGCGAGAACACCTGCCCCCCCTTCACACCTGAGACTTGTGACACTAACGAGTCTCATGACACCAGGGAGGGAAAACGGCTACTTGGGCCCAATTTGGACATTGTCACTTAGGGGTGTACTCACGTTTGTTGTTAGACATTAATGGCTGTGTGTTGCGTTATTTTGAGGGGACAGCACATTTACACTGTTATACAAGCTGTATACTCACTGCTTTACATTGTAGCCAAGTGTCATTTCTTCAGTGTTGTCACATGAAAAGATATCTGTGACACCAGATTCGGTGGACAAAGCGCTTGATCGCTGTCGGGCCACCACCTCCTCCCTTGACCCTTGCCTGGCCTGGCTAATCAAAGCAGCCAGGCCCATAACAACGGAATGGGCCACAGCAATAATTAATGGGTCTCTCCAGGAGGGCAAGGTTCCCCTTGCCCTCAAGGAGACACTCATTAGGCCCATCAGGAAGAAACCAAATTTGGCGGCGGACGATATTGGCAATTATAGGCCTGTCGCCAATGTTTCCTTCCTCAGCAAAGTGGTGGAGAGGGTGGTGGCTGATCAGCTTCAAGCCGTTTTGGATGAAACCAATGCTCTGGATCCGTTTCAGTCGGGCTTCAGGCCGTGCCATGGCACAGAGACGGCACTGGTCGCACTGTTGGATGACCTATTGAGGGAGGCTGACAGGGGCAATATGTCCTTGTTGGTCCTCCTCGATATCTCAGCCGCCTTTGATACCGTCGACCACGGTATCCTCCTGGGGAGGCTCTCCGAGCTGGGAATCGGTGGCCTGGCGCTTGCCTGGCTCCGATCCTTCTTGGAGGACCGCCCCCAGAGAGTACAGATTGGGGAGAATGTTTCGGCCCCGTGGAGTCTCAATTGTGGGGTTCCGCAGGGGTCAATCATCTCCCCAATGCTGTTTAACATCTATATGAGGCCGTTGGGTGGGGTCATCAGGGGGTGTGGGGCTTCGTGCCATCAGTATGCTGATGACACCCAGCTCTACATCTCCTTTTCACCTACTTCAGTGGATGCCGTTCTGTCCCTTCGGCGCTGTCTGGAGGCTGTACTGCAATGGATGCAGCTGAATGGATTGAGGCTGAACCTGGACAAGACGGAGGTCTTGAGGGTGGGTGGCCCTTCCATCGGTGGTCTGGGAGACTCCCTCTCTTTTGGGGGGGTTACTCTTACCGCACGGAGTGAGGTCCGCAGCTTGGGGATACATCTGGACCCGGCGCTTACCATGGAAAACCAGGTGGCGTCCGTGGCCTGTTCTGCCTATTTTCATCTGTGGCGGATCGCCCAGCTGCGGCCCTACCTTGATGGGGGGGCCCTCACCACTCTCGTCCATGCGCTCGTAATCTCGAGATTAGACCACTGTAATGCGCTCTACGTGGGGCTACCTTTGAGATTGTTGCGGAAGCTTCAAATGGTGCAGAATGCAGCGGCCAGACTGCTCAGTGGGGTGAGAAAATACCAACATATCTCTCCCACTCTGGCCGCATTGCATTGGCTGCCCATTCGCTTCCGCATCGACTTCAAAGTGTTGATGATGACTTACAAAGCCCTAAACGGTTTGGGACCTCGGTATTTGGCGGACCGCCTTCTCCCACCTAGATCTACCCGAATTACTCGGCATAGCCAGGAGGGACGGCTGAGGGGCCTAACGCCGAGAGAGGTCCGGAAAGAAAGAACTAGAAACCGGTCCTTCTCGGCAGTGGCCCCTCGACTATGGAACAGCCTCCCAACAGAGATCCGCCTGGCACCCTCACTGGGTGTTTTTAAGAGCCATTTAAAAACTTGGCTATTTAGGCAAGCCTTCCCTTCTGTCAATTCTTAAATTTTAGTTTTTTATTTTTTATTATTCCCATCTTGAATACTTTATATTATTGTTTCAATTTTTTTATTGTTTAATGTTTTTAATGTTTTATATATTTGATGATATTTGTAAGCCGCCCCGAGTAGACGTTGTCTAGGGGGGCCGGGTAGAAATCTAAAAATAAATAAATATAAATAAATAAATAAATATACTAAAATATTTATGAAATGTGAGGGGGTGTACTCACTTCTGTGATATACTGTGTAACATATTGGAATGCCTGCCTAAATAACCAGGTTTTTAGTGACTTTTTAAAAATTGCCAGTGAAAGGGCCAAACGAATTGCAAGGGGGAGTTCATTCCATAGCTGAGGAGCAACCACTGAGAAGGCCTGATTTCTCATCTTCTCCCCCCAGCCTCTCTCAGGGTTAGCATCCTCAGCTGGCTTGCTTGAGATGTTCTTGCAGGACAGACAGATCCTGTTGGAAGTAGGCGTTCTGCCAAGTACTGAGATCCCAAATTGTTTAGTGCTTTATAGGTTAGAACAATCACCTTGAAGCTGGCACGGAAGCAGACAGGGAACCAGTGTAAGGCGGCCAGAATTGGGGTGATATGATGACATTTATTCACTCCACTCAATAATCTGGCTGCTGTGTTATAGACCTGTTGAAGTTTCTGTGACAGCCTCATGGGCAACTCCACATAGAGAACATTGCAGTAGTCTAATCTTGAGATTACCAGTGTGTGGACCGATGTGGTGAGGGACCTGATGTCAAGGTAGGGACACAGCTGGGCAATACGTCTGAGAAATAGGCAGACAGGACCACATACACTATTTGAGTGTCCACAGACAGTGTTGGGTCCAGTAGGATACCCAAACTACAAACCTCATCCTTCACAGAGATAATAGCACCCCCAAAGGAAAGGGAGGCACCCAATCCTCAGACAGCTGGAGCACCCACCCAAAGGACCTCCGCCTTGTCCAGGTTCAGCCTCAATCTGTTGGCCTCCATCTACTCCAGCATCGCAGCCAGGCAGCTCTCAAGGGACAGGATGGCATCCACTGCAGAAGAGTGGAAGGACAGATAGAGCTGTGTGTCATCAGCATATTGGTAACATACCACTCCAAATCTCTGGATGACCTCCCCAATGGCCTCATATAGATATTAAACAGCAATGGGAGATGATCATCCCTTGAGGGACTCCACAGTTGAGAGTTCAAGGGGTGGATACCATTTCCTCAAGCTGCATTCTCGGGGGGTGGAGGGGGTGGGTGTCCTCCAGGAAGGACCAGAGACAGGACAAAGCCAAACCACCAATCCCTAATCCAGAAAGCCTCCCCAGGAGGATACCATGGTCAATGATATTGAAAGCTGCTGAGAGGTCGAGGAGGACCAGCAGGGACATTTTGCCCCTGTTGGCCTCCCTCAAAAAGTCATCGTGCAGGGTGACCAATGCTGTCTCTGTGCCATGACGCAGCCTGAACCTGGACTGGAAAGGGTCAAGGGCACACTGGTTTCATCCAAGAGTGCCTGAAGCTGGTCGGCCACCACCCTCTCCACTAGCTTGTTTAAAAAAGGAACATTGATGACAGGACGATAGTTTAGTTTCTATACATATTCCTCCATATTAAACTCAGTGAGGTTAACCTTTGAGTAGACACGTACAGGGCTGCATAGTTAAGCAACTAACCTCAAGCATTTGAACCACACAAATAGATATATATATATTCAAAATAAATGTAACACTTTATGTGTATGTGTCTATTGATGGCCAATGATAGGGATTTCTTGGCCTAAATGATTGATTACACATGTACACATTATAATGTCATTCCATAGGCACAGTAGGGTAATATTTTTATCAATATCAATGGAGATATCAGAAACAGCTTTTCAAGTTATGCAGATGAGGAATAATTCTGGAGAACTCGCTACTTGGTAATATCGTAATCATTCCTAATAAAAGTAGTGCTCTGTTATTGTTTTTTGAGTTCTTTTCCGGAAGGCTTGACAGGACAACTTATATGATTTGTGACCTTGTAATTGTTGAGGACTGCCCTGTAGAGGGCACTAGAAACTTACTGACGACTGAAAGATAGTATTTCCTTTAACCTTTAAGACAGCAGTGAATTTACATAAAGATGAAAAAGATAACCTTAGAAATGCTAGCCCAAATGTACAAAATCTGACATAGCCTTGCATATTTAAACCTTGTCTTTAGTTATTAAACATTGTTGTGACACTATTTTATCTTGTTCTGTGTAAAGACAGTTAGGTTATTTTGTTAGTAAACAAGGATCACAGACTTCCTGAATTATCTGAAGCACTTTTGTCATATATTCACCTGTAACCATGGCTGCCATTAGGAAAATCCTGTATTGTTTATTTGTTTGTTTATGACATTTTTCCAGCTGCCCTCCAAGAAGTTCCAGGTGATAGATGTGGTCTTTTTCCATCTTCATTTTATACTCCAGCTATGTGTGAAGCATGTCAATTCGAGAAGAGTAGCTCAAGGCCCTCCAGTGTATGTTATGGTTGAGCATACACAAAAACAGGGCTTGGAAACCTTTTTCGGATCAAGTGCCAGATGTCCTTAGGGATGATCTGCTGGGGAGCCATATGTGGGTGGAAGGTGGGGCTAAAGTCAGTGGTGAATAGGGTCAAAGCCAAAATTGGGTAAGCTCATCCCTCTTCTTTCTCTGCTTCTGTCCCACCACAAACTCTCTTCTTTCCTCCCTTCCTTCCTCATCCAGTGGATTGTTGAGGGAGGAACAGTTTGTTCTTCCAGAAACCTGAGCTGATTGCTTGCAGAGAACTTTTGAAATGACTGCTAAGATTGGCATCAGATCAGAATGAGAGGCACAAGTTATCCCCTCTTGCACTAAACCATGACACTTTGTAATTATCTTCAGCTGGATTCTGCTTTAACCATAGTTTGAATAAAACTATGGGACATGAATAAACAGTGGGACATGAATAACTCAAGTTTAACTGATTTCAAGCTGGTGTCCTCTAAGAATGACTAGGTCAAGCTCCAACCCACCATTTTTATATAAACCTAAAATAATTATTTCTCATAGCAAGGTAATTGTATATACAGCAACCAAGTAAATAACCGTCTACCAGTTTTTCCCAGTGAGGTAGAATAGTGACACAGTGTCTACATACTATATACCCCCTAAAATCTCAGGAGACTGATATATTTTGCTTAGTGTAGTCTAATGAGTATTAGTGTTTAATACTATTTAAGATGTTGAGGACTCTCTCTTTTTTGTTAAACTTAAATCAATATATAACACTTTGTCTTAACACAAATAAAATCATTCAATTATATATGGAACTATTTGGATCTTTATTCCCTCACTGTATACCTCATTGAACTAAATCAGACTTACTTCTGAGTAGGCAACTATGCATTTGTTCCCTTAATATGTAAAATAAAGGAATTTTCATTTGATCTTGTGATGATAACTTGAATTCACCAGCTATCTATATATTAACCATATCTAAGTGGGGAAGGGATTTTCAACATGGGAAATGTGTATAATATTTATTAGATCAAATCAAAGGCAATATAATATATAATGCTTAGATCAGTACAAACCAATTGAGAGACAGCATTTTTATTTTATAGCTGCCCTAGATTTAATATATTTTTCTTTTTTTATGCCCAGTGTTCCCTCTTTTGTTAAAACAGTATTTCTTCAATGCATTTAACAATGTCTACAAACTGACGCTTTCTTATCTCTCATTATTCAGTTTTATTCCTCCTATAACTCACATTTGTTTGGACAGTGCCAAATAAAAATGTCATTTGTCATATATAAACAAGCCTAGATATGGATGTAGGAGCGAGTCACTAACACAAATTGTTAACTGAAAACCAGATTCTGGTGCCCTGCAGGTTAGTCTGCATTTTGGTCTTTAACCCTGGTCGTGAAGTTAGATTCAAGCAGTTCCTGTTACTTTACATATTTCCCCCTTTTAAAGTGTATCTGCAGTTGAAGAGGATTCTTCAACAATGTTTCTCTGAAGGTTCATTTGGCAGAAAAAAATTATACTGCTCTACATATAAATATTCTATGATGGGATTCAGAAACAGACAAACCTGCTGCACAATAAATAATTGGTACCACATCTGCAAGAATCTATGTATCTATAAAGTCAGTAATCCAACTTTATGAGCTCCTCCCTCTCCAAGCTGCACCGTATCTGTGACTTCAACGGGCGGATTCCTGTTGGTGTTTGTGTAAGGTTTGTATACCCTGATATGGCCAATTGCATCTAATTGATGAGGTTCCAGGGCACTTTTTGGTTCTGTAGTTGGGCACATGAGTAGGCATGCAGCTAGGATATAGCCGGCACCTTTATGCAAGCAAGTTATGCAAACCTAACATGAACACTAATAAGATTCTACACAATATGTTGTTATACGTGTATGTGTTCCATGTTCAGACAGATGGTGGTGGATGAATTTGAGGGACATTCATTTTAAAAATATAATCTATGCTTTGAAATATTATAATCTGTTTTAAAGGACTCAAAAATGTCATTCCATTTTTGTTGAATTATAGTCAACAAGAGACAGGGAATAACGAAAAAGGAAATGAGAGTGTGCCGGATGATGTATGCCAATCAAAAGAGGAGCTGGAGGAAATTAATGGGGAAAACCTAAGAGAAACAACTTTAATCTTGGATCCGAGGAGAGTATTAAGGGAAGACAAGGGGAGAAAATCAGCAGAATTAATTTTAAAAAGCCCGGAAAATCTATTGAAGATAGACCAAGTGCATAAAGATCTAGTAGAGATAAATCAGATGCACAAAATGGTTTCAGAGGGCACGAAAGATGGCAGAATGCTTAGAGAGACAGAAACAAAAAGTGAAAAAAGAGAAGAGAGGGAATTACTTAGAAAGATGAAAAAGGGAAAAATAGGAAGGGGGCCCTTAATGTTGAAAAGCATGTATATATCTAACTTCGGGAATTGTAAAGGAGCATATCCTTTATATTAAAAAGGAGAATTAAACTGAAATAAGGGAGCACTAACCAGGGTAAAGACGTAATATAGTGGGTTTTATTTTTAGGTAAATTAAACTAGATATAAGGTTGGGGCATGGATCTGGAATTACTTTTATTAAGTATGTTATTAGAAGATCTTGAGAATATTGTACACTATGAAAGTAATATTATGATAGTAGCCAATATTATATACTAAAATACGTACATGAATGGTTTGAATGTTTGAAAGATGTCTGGAATTTGGGGGGACAACTGGGAAGACACTGAGATGTAAAAAACAAATAATTGTAAGCAAATCATGTAACACGATGTTTGACAAGCACAAACCGAATGTAGATAGAGTGAAAAACTAATAAAATGTATTTTAAAAAAAATGTCATTCCACTCCCTCCTCCTCCAAGTTTTGCGTTTTCTTTTTTCCACCTGACAGTCAACATACCACAACTACTGACTGTGCTCAGACTTTATTGGGGTCTTCTGCTGCTGGTGTGGTATTTTTGTCCCTTTAGTTTAAGGTTTATTTGTATGTCTGCAAATCTTGGGTTTCTCTCTAGCTATGGATTCCCCTTCTCTTGTTTCTTGGGGCCAAATTACAATGGATGCTAAGTGTGTCATTAGCAGATATACTAGGATTTTAAAAATAATAATTTAATACTAGGCTCATGGCCCTTCAGAATCATAGCATACAGTATATTTCCCTTGGGGCTGGCTTAATGGAATTACCATCAGCTCAGATTGCCTACCTTCTGGACAGCCTGTTCACATTTACTGGGGTTGTTGACCCAAAGTGAAAACCTCTTTTATTTACCAGGTACTAGACCCTTCCTTTCCATCACCCAGAAATTTTTATTGGTTTGTATGAATTGCCTTTCTTGTACTCTTCATTTGACATTGCCAGTGAGGAATTATAGTTGAAGCAAAAGTTCGCTCCTTAAAAACAACAATCCAGCAGAGGCTGCTCAGGGGTTTGACCTCACATACCAGTCCAACATCATCATCTGCACCTATAGATTGGTGGCAGGCAGCAAAACTAACTCATATAATCTGCTGTCTTCAGCTACTGCCATCATGGATCACTTATCAAGTGACTGCAGTAAGTTTTTAGCAACTATCTAACAGTGACAAAAATCATGGATGCTATGTAAGTAATAAAGAGGTGCTCAGTCTGACTCCAGTTGAGCATTTGATTTTCCCCTTTCCTTCTCTCCAGTTCATTTCAATCAGCCAATACTGCTTAAATTGTTGTATCTATGTGCTGCCAAGTCATTTTTTGTTATTATAACCTTGTGAATTAATGAGCTCAAAAAGGTCTTATCATTAAAATCCCTATCATTGAAAATTAAAGGCTGAGTTTCCCTTTGATAAGAAAATCCATGTTATTCTTAAATGATGTTAGTTGAAATATTATTGATTATTGTTCCCAATAGGTGAGCCCTCTACAACTAATAAGCCTTCACTAGCTTTTTGCATAGACCAAACTTCTCTAAACCTGACCTCAGCCAATAATTCATAAGCAGGAACAGATGCTACACAGCAGTCTTCCTTGGGCTCTTAGAATGATTCTGTTTCAAGCGCTTTTGCTGAAATTCCCATGGTCTAAAATTTCCAAGTGCCAGTCTTTCCTTCCTGCTTGAAGTTTCACCACAACTTTATAGCACAGCTAGATTTTATCGAAAAGACTGAGAATTTTTAAAGTTATAGCTTCTGTAAAATTTAACAGTATGAGTCACTCTGTACAGCCATGCCATTATTTATTTTAATGTTTATAATGGTTGGAAGAACATACGCAAATAAAATTCTTGCTACTAGTGTGTAGGTGATCATGGAACAAAGGAAGGCTAATTGCCTTAGAACAAAGGAGTCAACAGCACGGATGTCCGAACCAGCAGAGCCTAAAGGCAACGCCCTGAGGGCTCTTTTATTTACTTAGCATGATTACATAGTATGTTGTTAGAATTCAGATAGGATACTAGTTACCTAATCGCAACTAGGATTGGCTGAAATAACCCTTTGATCTTATGCTCTACCTCTAAGCGAAAGGGCAGAATAAGGGGTTACCCCGCCTGCTGGCAGCTGCTGCTTCCTGCCAGGAGTGTATGCACATCACTGGAACAGAATGCAGCTACAACCTTTAAGCAGAAGTTTCCCACATTCCCCCTTTTTCTTTTTTGTTAAGCAAAGGCATATATTCTTTCATATATTTGCGAACTACATATAAATCTTTTCGGCGAAGGCCTGAAGGCAAAGCTTTGAAACAGGTAGTTATTATGGAAAAGAAGGTTGGTATACATTGAATAAAACAACAGCAACTTATAAGGAGTATGAGGAGCATAATTCCAAGAATGAGAACACAATACAACAGCGTCACAGAGTTAGCATTCAGCTGCGAGATAATGGCTGCTAGAAAAGTTTCAGGAGTTTCCGGGATCTGCTGCTGATTTAGAGTTCTTTTTGCATCAGCACTCAGCGTCTTTATCATTCTTTATCATGCCTTCAGGTCGGGCCGGGTGCTTCCGGCGACACGCAGTCATCTGGTCCCGCTCCAGAGCCATCGCTGGGTTGAATTCTGGAATCGGGTTCTGCAGGTTGCAATGCCAATTCATTCTTCCCACGATATGGCCTCACACACTGAGCCAGGATCCACAAAGGACCTGTGGGAGTAAGCACAGCAGCATAGCTGCGACCCCATGTTAGTAAAGGGGCTGGACCCTCCCACTGAGGGTCAGGAGGTTGCTTATAAGTCACCAGTGGCTGTTCCATGGGGATTTCTTTACGAAAGTGTTTCTCTACTGGCGACAACTTGTGCTGACCTGCAGATACAGTTAAATGATTTAATGTGAACAATGCTATTGATACTACATCTGGAACATCTTGGGGTTTGATCCCTCTGTGTTTTGTTTGTTTTGAAAGGAGAAATTTAAAAGAGCAGTGCGCTTGTTCTACAATAGCCTGTCCTGTGCAGTTATAAGGAATACCATGGGAAAGTCGAATGTCCAATTCATTGCAGAAAGTGGTAAAGGCGTGAGAGGTATTGGCAGGGCCATTTTCTGTTTTTAAGGCTTGAGGCTGGCCCATAAATGTAAATGTACGTTAACAATGTTGTATGACATGGCGAGAGGTCTCGCCACAAAGAGGGGTAGCCCAGATGTATCCTGAATAAGTATCAATAGTTAGATGAACATAAGAAAGAGGAGCAAGGGTAGGAACATGAGTGACATCCATTTGCCAAAGCTGATTAGCATCCGTTCCTCGTGGGTTAACAGCATCAAAAGGAAAGGAAATGAGAGATATGGAACAGGAAGAGCAGGAGGAGACAATGTCTCGAGCTTGAGAAAGAGGAATAGAAAATTGCTTATGGAGTTGTTTAGCATTCTGATGAAAAAAGGAATGGCTGTCAATAGGATTGGAAAAGAGGGGACACAAGGAACGAAGAGCAGAGTCTGCACAATGATTTCCCTCTGAGATAGCATCTTGAAATCCAGTATGAGATTGGATGTGAGCTGCAAAAAAAAGGTTGTGATCTGGCAGCAAGGAGGTTTTTTAAAGTCAGAAACAGGGAAAGTAAGGAGAAGTCAAGTGCAGGAGAAAGATAGGCATGTGACAGATGAGTGAGAAGGTTAAATACATATTGAGTGTCTACAATGAGATTTAAAGGTTGATCTGGAAATATTTGAAAGGCAAGAATGACAGCACCCAATTCTGAATGTTGAGAAGAGGTTTGAAAAGAAGTAAAACAGGTTTTCCAGGTTCTGGGAGGTTGCTGAAAGGTAATCACGCCTCTGGTAGGCGCACCATCGGTAAAAACAGTTAGAGCATCAGGGAGAGGAGTAGCAGAGAAAAGAGAGGAAAAGCGAAAGGGTACCTGCTGAATGAATGTTAAACGAGGGTCTTTAGGAGGATTAAAACGTATATCACCAGTATAGTCTGAAAAAACAATTTGACAAGTTAGTGACTGTGACGTTCACCCTTTGAGGCACCTACATGTTGTGCCCTCACAAAGGCTCCAGTCATGTTTTCCTCTCACTGCCACCAGTGGATTACCTCAATCCACAATATAAATGACGTTTGACCAGGCACTTGTCTTGTGAATGCAAACAAAACTTATTTATTGAAGTGAAGCCAATTTAATAATCACAGTAGTTCTTCAGATGAACATTGCACACAAGCAAATCCTTAACAGGTCTCTCATTACATACTTTTCTCTTGCCATATAATTACCACCTTCTCTTTCTATTTATCTTAACCAGCTTTATCTCTATTAGTATCTGTTCCTTCTCTCTCTGACTAACCAGTCTCTTATCTCTCTATCTCTTTCTCTATCTGTATCTCTCTCTGACTGATTGACTGACTCTCTCCTGCCAAACCTTTTTATAACCGCTGACTCCGCCCCTCCAATCCTCTCATAGGCTCATGCAAATTAGATCATGACTATGAGTGGCAGGAGTGACGTGGGGCAATCGTCACAGTGACGTAGACATTAAATGATCATGGTCAGCTTTGGAAATAGGTAAGTAACAACACAGAAGATCCCAACCTGTGAGTTGTTTGGCACAATGGCGCCCTTTGATTACAAGGTCTGTAATCGCATTTAGAGTAGAGTAAACATTTCGGGGAGGAGTGTTAGATAAATAAAGCCATTCTGCTACAGAAATGGCCTTGTCAGACTTCGGGCTACACAACAACCCAGTAGGCAGTTGGGGAGTGTTCAAGATAACCAGCTGCAAGGGACCAAAAGAAGGAATGCGGTCGACCATGGTACGTCGCAAGGCTGCATTAATTTGATGTATGGCATGTTTCATAGCCTTGGTGATGGGTATGGAGTCAGCAGGAGATTGATGTCCACGGAGTGCATTAAACAAAGATTGCAATTCATGAGTAGGAAGGCACAAAAATGGAAGAGCCCAATTCAAGTGCCCGAGGAACTGTTGCAACTGCACTAATGTAAATTGAGATGGAGTTTTTAGTTCTGGTAAGAACGGAGAAGATGTAGCTTGCAACAGTTTGTGCCCTAGATAAAGAAACGGAGGTGTGGTTTGTATCTTTTCTGGAGCTATGTGAAGGCCTTTTTTCTCTAAGCAGTTAGCTAGAGAATCATAGACAGTAGTGGGGAGGGATTGCCCTGCCACCAATATGTCATCCATGTAATGATATACAAGCAAGATGTTCCAAGCAAAATTGCTGTAGGGCTAGATCCACAAAATGTTGACATAAAGTTGGGGAATTCAACATTCCCTGAGGCAAGACTTTGCACTGATATCTTTGAGTAGGTTGGGAATTGTTGTACACAGGGACTGTAAAGGCAAATTTTTCCCTGTCTTGTGGTGCCAAAGGAATGGTGAAAAAACAGTCCTTAAGATCCACTATCATTAGCTCATAGTGTTGGGGTATCAAATTTGGATTAGGTAAGCCGCATTGCAAAGGGCCCATAGGTTGAATGCGCTTGTTAACTTCCCGAAGGTCGTGTAGCAAATGCCACTTCCAAGATTTCTTTTTGATGATGAAAATGGGGGTAGTCCACGGACTCTATATGTCCTTGATCTAATTGCTCCTTAACTAAGGCCTCCACTGCGTGGAGCTTTTCTTTAGACAATGGCCATTGATCAACCCAGACAGGTGGTCCAGGGAGCCAGGTTAATGGCAAGGCTGTGTCAGATTGCGTAGAGGCCTGTACAGTGGACCCTAGACCTACGGACTTAATCCGTATTGGAACGGTGGCTGCAGGTCGAAAAGTCCGTAGGTCGAGGGTCCATTTCCCATAGGAATGCATTGAAAACCCATTAATCCGTTCCGGCCCAAGAAAAAAATACCCCCCCCCAAAAATAAAAATAAAAATAAAACACTGCAAGCCCCTGGGGTTGCAAAAAAACAAAACAAACACAAACATAACCCCACCAGCCCAATCCCACCCTGCAAAAGAAAAAAAAAGTTTAAAAAAAGCAAAAAGCAGCACCTTACCTCCACCGCCGCGACCGCCGCTGCCAGGAGGCCTCCTGGACTCTAACCTCCGCTGCCAGGCCAGGGCTCTGGCTGCCGCTGCCGGGCCTGGCCTCCGCCACCGGGCCAGGGCTACGGCCACCGGGCCTGGCCTCCACCGCCGCCTTTCTCCCCCACCGCGCGGCTTCTCCGCTGCCGAAACCACCATCGGGGCAGCCCTCTGGGAGAAGCCGGGCGGTGGGGGAGAAAGGCTGGATCGGCTCCCGCCTTTCTTCCCCGCTGCCCAGCTTCTCCGCTGCCGAAACCACCATCGGGCGCAGCCCTTTGGGAGAAACCGGGTGGTGGGGGAGAAAGGCCAGATCGGCTCCCGCCTTTCTTCCCCGCCGCCCGGCTTCTCCGCTGCTGAAACCACCATCGGGTGCAGCCCTTTGGGAGAAGCCGGGTGGTGGGGGAGAAAGGCCGGATTGGCTCCCGCCTTTCTTCCCCGCCGCCCGGCTTCTCCCAAAGGGCTGCCCCGATGGTGGTTTCGGCAGTGGAGAAGCCGGGCGGCGGGGGAGAAAGGCGGGAGTGCGGCTTCTCCCGAAGGGCTGCCCCGATGGCGCTGGAAGCCCAGGAGGCTGAGCCCAGCTGGGATGGTCTGGCGGCTCGCCTCCCGGCAGCGGTAGCAGCAGCGGTGGAAGCCCGGGAGGCTGAGCCTCCCTTTTCCAAACCGTTGGGGCGAAAGAGCTACAAAGAAGCAGCCTCTTCACCACCAACGGTTTGAATTTCCCGCCCTTTTTCCCTGCCTTTTTCGGTCCGTACGTCGAAGCTCCGGCCGCAAGTTGATGCAAAATTTTGCGGCCGGAGCTGTCCGTACGTCGAAAAGTCCGTAAGTGGGGACGTTCGTAGGTCGAGGGTCCACTGTATTATAAAATTGTCTGCAATTTTGCATCAACCTTTTTCAAGAGATCCCGGCCCCAGATGGAAAAGGGAATAGGCAGAATGTAAGGAATGATTGTGATTTGTCTAGGAGAGTCACCTAGACTTTCCAGAACAATGGGCTGAAGGCTTTTCTGGGCTTGCTCATGCCTCCAACTCCCCAAATGTCGTGCACTGGTTGGGTGGGATAGCTTTCTGGCCAGTCTTTCTTTGCAATAACACTAACGTCAGTTCCCGTATCAATCAGGCCATTAAGGACAAGCGATCCCATTTTAAGAGGGAGTCGGGGCTGTGAGTGCTCAATGGTAGTTAAAACAGCAACTCGAGTAGAACCAAAAACCCCACTATGAGGGTTGGTAGAAGGACCCATCTGTGTAAATGGAAGCAACAACAATTGAGCGATAGATTCACCTGCAGGAAGAACCTGTGGTATATGAGACCAGGTTTGAATAATTAGGGGTCCTTAAAAATCCACATCAATGACGCCTGGTACAACAAATAAACCCCGTGCAGAGATGCTAGAGCGGGAGAGAATGAGACCCACGGTGTCTTTGGGTATTGGTCCATGATGTGCTGTTTTGACTTTGTAGACAGCGAGAGGGAATTGATAGTCGACCTCTTTGGCTGTGATCAAATCATGACTAGCACTTTTAACAGTAGCAGGTCAGATTTCTTGAACTGAAGTAGTATTCACTGAGTTCCCCTCACTTGACCCGGGGCTGGAGGACCACCCGACTTGGAGTTTCCCGGCGTTGGAACAGACCGGCATTGATTGGCCCAGTGATAACTTTTCTGACACCGGGGGCATTTTTTAGAAGGGCGTTTATTATTTTGGGGGGTTGATCTACATTCCCGTCTGAAGTGCCCTTCCTTGCCACAGGAAAAAAAATTTACGATCTTGGGCGGGGTTCAAGGAGGTAGCCATGGCTGTGGCGAGAAGCTGTGTCTTGTGAATTTCTGTCCCAATATTTTGACATAATTTTAGCATGGCAGCAATTTCAGTCTCTGGTTTATTGTAAATTGCCTGAAGGGCCGTTTTACAATCCATGTTAGCATTTTCAAACGCCAGCTGTTTCATCAAAATATCAGCAGCCTCAGTATTCTCCACTTGCCGTTCAATCGCTCTTTGCAATTTGTTAATGAAAGACATATAGTCCTCTGTAGGACCCTGACGCAAATTGGCAAAAGACCCTAAAGGGGTACCTTTGTCTGGGATTTTTAACCAGGCTGCTCTAACAATGTCAGCCAATTGTGCCAATCCCCTGCTAGGGATGGTAATCTGCTGTGCTATGGTGACAAAGAGTCCATCTCCATTTAACATATCTGCAGACAGAGCAATATTGTTTTGTAAATTATCCATGGTCAAAATGGCAGCAGCATCTCTCCATTCCTGCATGAAAAGGACAAATTGTGCAGGAGAGAGCATAGCTTTAACCAAGACTTTCCAATCAGATGGAATAAGGTTTCCATTCCCTCGTAACCCATCAATTAACCCGAGAGTAAAACTGCTATGGAGACCGTTTTCAACTACACTTTTTTTCAACTCTTTAAACATGGCAGGGGGAAGACTTTCATGAACACGGTGTCCCTGATTGTTACGAACCACAGGACAAACAGACATAAGGGGGAGGGTGGCAGCGACATCCTCCAGGCTTCCTTGGGCCATAACATCAGATAACATCTGCTGCACTGCTGAACGAGGAGGGGGAGAAGGGGGAGGAGGGGGAGGAAAAAGGGAAGAAGGGGCTGTTGGAAGAGCGGCAGGAGCTGCGTAGGAAGGAGGATTGTTTCTATTTTCATGGAGATCTGGTGGCTTAGAGGGTGGCAAAATCTGAGGGGCTGTTGGAAGGTTAGCTAAAGACTGGGCTAACAAAGGGTTCGCGATCTTTGAAATAGCGTCCCGGCAAAGATGCCATGTGTGGAGGACTTTAACTGGAGCAACAGGGTCTTTGTGAAGTTTATTCCCAATTTTATCCCAATCTGAAATCTTAAAGCTTCCCCCTTCCGGGTATCAAGAACAAAAAGTACCTATTTCCTTCAGTAAATCCCCTAATGAATCAGATACATCACGGTGACCTTCTTTATGGAGCAAATAAATCAAGTCTCTTTTATGTTGTTTTTGAAGCGGTGAAAGAGTGTTTCCCATTTTTAACTAAATACTCACCTAGGATCCGAAGAGGATGCGAGGACGCGTCTGTAGCCCTTGCCAGGCGAGGTGAGCTGCTTTGATTGCCTCAGGCGATGTTGATGTCAGGTCCCTGTCAGGTCCCTGTTTGATGTCCCTGTTCGGGTGCCAGATGTGGGTGATCACAGAACAAAGGAAGGCTAATTGCCTTAGAACAAAGGAGTCGACAGCACGGATGTCCGAACCAGCGGAGCCTAAAGGCAACGCCCTGAGAGCTCTTTTACAGTGGTGCCTCGACTTACGAACGTCCTGACTTACGACCATTTCGAGTTACGACCAGCTCCGGACGCAAAATTTTGCTTCGACTTCCGGCCGGAGCTTCGAGTTGCGACTGGAAAAAGGCAGGGAATTCAAATTTGCTAAACGTTGGTAGGCAAAGAGGCTGCTTCTTTGTAGCTCTTTTGCCCCAACGGTTAGAGTGAGTGCGTTGGAGGAGGCTTGGGACTGCCTGATAAGGTAAGGTGCTGCTTTCTGCTTTTTAAAAACTGTTCTGAGTGGGTTTTGCAGAGTGGGTTTGGGCTGGGGGGGGGGGTGTTATGTTTCTGTGCTGTGTTGTTGTTTTGTTTTTTGGTGATTTTTTTTTTTTTTTTGCAGCCCCAGCGCCTTCCGATGGGGCTTGCTCCATTGTTTATTTTTGGTGTGTGTGTTTTAAGCCCCAGCGCCTTCGGGGCTTGTTTTGTTGTTTATTTTTTGTTTTTGTTTTGTTTTTTTTGTTTTTTGCAGCCCCAGCGCCTTCCGATGGGGCTTGCTCCGTTGTTTATTTTTGGTTTTTTTTTAAAGCCCCAGTGCCTTCGGGGCTTGCTCTGTTGTTTATTTTTATTTTTTATTTTTTTGCAGCCCCAGCGCCTTCCGATGGGGCTTGCTCCGTTATTTTTGGGTTGTTTTTTTTTTTAAGCCCCAGCACCTTCGGGGCTTGCTCCATTGTTTATTTTTGGTTTTGTTTTGTTTTTTGCAGCCCCAGCACGTTCCTATGGGGCTTGCAGTGTTTTTTTTTGGGGGGGGTGTTTCCTTCTGGAACGGATTAATCGCGTTCCAATGCATTTCAATGGGAAATGGTGCTTCGATTTACAACTATTTCGAGTTACGTCCATCTTCTGGAACGGATTATGGTCATAAGTCGAGGCACCACTGTATTTACTTAGCATGATTACATAGTATGTTGTTAGAATTCAGATAGGATACTAGTTACCTAATCGCAACTAGGATTGGCTGAAATAACCCTTTGATCTTATGCTGTACCTCTAAACAAAAGGGCAGAATAAGGGATTACCCCGCCTGCTGGCAGCTGCTGCTTCCTGGCAGGAGTGTATGCACGTCACTGGAACAGAATGCAGCTACAGCCTTAAAGTAGAAGTTTCCCACACTAGTGCAGCATAGCTACATGCTCTTCTCAGTTATCAGCTCTGGTATGCAGATCTTCCACTAGGGTTCTGTTAGATTGGCCTCTCTCTGATTCAGGATCAAAGTGATCTCTTCCAATCTGCCACATATTCCTGAACTGGCCTTTCTTGGTAAATCCCTTAGCCAATCCAAAGAATGATAACTTCCTTCCCTGCTCATTTTTTGAACTTTGAATGTGAAACCATTCTTCCATAGCATCTGCAAGCATAGTCCAAAATATTATGCCTCATGGAGAGTAAGAGAGCTAAGCTTTTGGCCTATTCAGTACCTTCACTCAGAGGCCACTTTCAAGCCATACTGGCTGAAATCCTGTTGACGTATCTACATCTGCAGAAAGGTGATGATGTCACCAGCAGGGGGAGATTTTTGGAAATGAAAGTCTTCTCCTTTCTCTCCTGTAGGTCACACCTCTTCCACACAATGAAAAGGGTTATTTGCAAGTCAGAAAGGTCACAGGAGAGAAGGGGAAAGCTTTTTATTATCAAAAATCTCTCTCTGCTGGTAATGCCATCATCACCTTTCTGCAGGCACAGTTGCACCAACAGGATTCCAGGAACTGAAATACAGACAAATACAGAGTGTTTTCACACCCTGTATGAAGTATTGCTTCTTTGGCTGTCAACACATGCTTGTCGTAGTAAGCTCGGGGCTGGATGGAGCACCTGGTAGGTTCCTTTATGTAACTGACCTTTCCTTTAAACGTGTTATTGATCTTTAACGCTGGTATTTAGATTGTGATGAGGTCACACCTCCTGTTGTCATGAAGCACTATACCAAACAGCATGCTTCCCTCAGCTACCACCATGGGTAAACAATTAAAAAAACCCCAGTATATATCAGAGTTCATATAATTTTGTGGTAAATATGACAGAAAGGATGTCCAATTAATCTAGGGTACATTTTAAAGAGACAAGTGTTTTCTTAAAACATATACACAACCTTTTATTTTGTTACAGTATATTTTATGGATATGCCTTAAAAATGTAAGGTGTGAGGCTGTGGCCAATTGTAGTAGGTCTTACTAGCTGGATGTTAATTTATTCAGGGGAATCACTGCAGATATCATTAGAGAGCCCGAGTATGTGAAGCTTCTAACATGAATCATTATGAATCATTATCTCTGATCACATTAGGTCATTATCCAATGATAGAAATCAATGTGGGGAAAAACATGTCTATCAAAATTAATTTAAAACAGGATGGTTTTCCTTTAATCAAATGGCTAAACATTTAATATTGCCTCTGCTGTCGTATGTAACCCAAAGCTTGATGTTATTGTAATATATGCCTATGTCATCAGTAAGCTAATAACTGTGCATATCAACACACCCTGGAGCAACGAATTATCTAATGCAGGCAGGTACCACACTCTGGGCAGCAAAGGGAATCAGGTCATTCTGATAAGAGATGTCAAAAGAAGTCAGACTTCCCTGCTCAAATTTACACAACCACAAAGGCGTAAATTGGATAATTCCATTTGAATACCTCTTCACAACTCTGTTCCTTAACTCACCAGAACTTTACACACTGGAGACTGAGTAAAAGTAAGGTAAGGTGGGAAGAGGCAGTCAATGTCTACTCTCATGGCATGAGTCTCAAGATAAATATGTATTTTTGTGTTCTATGACTGCATTATTCATAAAGCAAAATAATGAGTAAGCAGAGGGTGGAGTCAGTAGGAGGAATCTAGAGGCATGGTTTAAATCTTAGTTAAGTTATCTAGGTATTTAACATCTCCAGAGGTGTCTTTGTTCTATGCAAGGTTTTTTCTGCATGCCGTATTACATTCACCCTGCTTAATTAATGCTCTGTTTCCTTAGTGGTGGTAACAATTATTGATCGTTGTGATAGCCAAACAGTGGGTCTAAAGTCCACTAGTGAGTCATAGGAACCTTTTAAATTATTAATCTAAGAACAGCCAGTTATAACTGTGCCTAATGAAGCATGAGGAATGGAGAGGGGTTATGTTCAAGTAAAGGTTGCAAATGTGAGTTATGTTCCAAACTTTCTTTTTAAAAGCATATGATTGTTTCATTTTATTTCATTATTATTAAGTTTTGGACACCACTATAAGATGGTTTTCTCTCCCGTTTTACAAGAGGTGGTTTTATTTACATTTGTTTCTGAAGCAATATTTTTCACTTCATTTCAATAAATATATTTTTGCACATATTTATACATAGAGGTAGTAGATTAACAATGGAAAATAACGATGTCCATCTACTTTCTAATCTGAAACAGTGAGTATAACAAAAGATAGGAATAAGAGAAAGGAACACTGAATGTTATGCATGCCAGTAGGTTGATTTCAATAAAGTTGGTGCGAAGAAACAAGAAAAGTGAGTTTCAGTACTATACTTATCTGGTGTTCTATCTCAACTGACAGAGGCTTAGACTTACATAAGAAACTGGTATTAAATCTGGAATCTTGATGTAGGGAAAGCAAATGTTGTTTTTTATCTGATTTCTCTTCTTATTTCTAAAGTATCTGTGGATTGATATATAATTCCTTTCCTTGCTTCTCAAATAGCTCTGATGACTGCAACATGGATGGTTGCAATACTGCCTTAAAGGCTAAAAAATGTAATACACAAATTGATAAAACCAAGTCAGATATCAGTCTTAGGACTGAGACAAAAAACAGATCGACTTTACAAATGTTAGAATGGAGCAATAACCCAGTTTTGGGCTATAGTGTAATACCAATTTATGGCAGATCAGCTTAATTGGGGTTGACATCTGAGGATTGCATGGAGAGGACTGTGTTACTTATGTGCTTCATAGAGATTTATGATATGAGGAAGAAGGGTGCTTCACTCTGCAATGTATGCAACACCCTCTTACTGTTGTCATGAGCTGCCTATTCATGACCCAAATCCACGTCCTAGAAGTCCTTGAGAAGGTCTGTAGCATCATATGAATTGATGTGTCACATAACTATATTTTAATAATATAACTATTTCTCAAAGCTGGTTATCTTGTTTGAAAATGATAAGAGATAGGAACACAAACATTTGCATGGATACTGCAGATTATCTAAAGTAAATAATTGGATTGGTTTTATCTCAAAATACTTCCTTCAAAGCCCCAGTTGGGCTCTCCAATAATTAGATTATGATAGTGCCTGATTTTCTGAATTTTTCTCTTAAACTGGTATGAGCTGGGGGCGGGGGGGGGGGAAGAAAGGAGACTATTAAAGAAGAAAGACTTTTGAGGATGGGGAAAAAAAGAGATGGTACTGGGATGAGTGTATGATTTGTGGATTTTTAACCAGCTGAAGTGGGCATGAGTACTGGGATGAGTAAGTGAGGGAAATAAGTACTGGGATAGAGGGAGAAAAAAGACCAGCCTGGAAATAAAAACATTGGAGAAGGGAAGAAGAATGAAAGAACTCGGGGATGGCGGAGGAATTGATTGGTTTCAAACCCAGGTACATTATTTAGTAATAATCTAAATATGAATGTATCTATGCTATCCCTTTTGGTGTCACTTAATTTACAGAGAAACTTCAAGGTCAATACAGTAATATTAGCATCCCAGGGACTTCCTGCACAGCAACTCTGTATCATGGTCCACCAGATGTTCTCATCTATACCTCCCATCAGTCTCATCCAGTGTGGCCAATAGTTGTCACTGGAGTGGTAGACAAAAAGTATGAAGAGAGTAAAAAATCCACCACACGGTGCAAAACACAAACCTTTAGATTCCTAGCAGAGCAGAAACAGAGGGACTGAATTGCTTAGGGCTTCTGTCTTAGGCGTAGCTCGGCCAAGTGACTTTTTGTACGTATTACAGTTCCAGTACTGCCCCAGCAGACATGGTCACTAGCTTTGCTGACCGCAGGATTCTGGGGGTGGGGTGAGTGTTGTTGCAGAGTTTTGAATTTTGGTTAAATTCCTCTAGCTGCGCAGCAGAACTCCAAGGATTCACAGAGCAGAATAGCTTCAAGTTTCCACTCCTTTTCCCCATTGATTGGCACTTATGATCTCAACAACTCACTCGGAGACATCAGTGGGAGAAAAATAAAAGGTTTCATTTACTTACAGTGAACAAATAACAGCAAGGAAACAATATGACTGCTTTGCAGCAACAGGCCTTTACAGACTGACTGCAACAGACAACAGAGAGGGAGGGAAAAGAGCAGAGAGGCGGGACTTCCTTTGAATCAGAGGCCAGGAAGGAAAGATTGGTCAGTATTGGATAGATTGGCACTCTCCCAGTCCAGAAAGGTCCCTCCCGGACGCACCTGCTAGAGGCAGCATACAAGGTAGAAAAAACTCCAACAGGTATAGTCTAAAAAGCAACTTTGCAAACCTCTGGAGGGCAGCACCTAGGGAAGGAAAATTTCTGAACATTTCCGGTTTTTACTAGGAAAAAAAACACACCATTTCTCCCCTGGTTTTTTTTTCCCTAGGAAAATGGAATTTTTTCAAAAATTTCACATCTCTAGAGAGAACTTGAATACATAAAGTCCAAGAAGCCTTTCATTAAGGTCTTTGGGTTATATAGTTTGAATACCATGTCATGGATATATTATTTACCATTGTAAAAACACACATCCCAGAATCCTTTTTCCCCCTCAGTTTTTCCAGAAAAAAAAGGCATTGGAAAAAAACCCAGAAAAAAATATGTTTTTCCCCCAATTTTTCTGTTGTTTTTTTTTCCAGGCCTTCCCATCTCTAGCAGCACCACTTATAAAATCTTACCACAATGCTATATGTGATAGCAAACTTTTGCATAAACATGTGCATCTCTGTCTTTTCCAGAAATGAGTGCAACTTTGAGACCAACTCAAAGTTGGTCTCAAAAGGACTTCTGGTCACTATTACAACCTGAAAATTCAAAGGTAGCACAGAGAATAAGTGGAGCCACTGGCCATATCTCCCTTGCAAATACCTTTTTGGGCATTTTAGTCTGCTGACCCACAGTTAGAAGAGCAGTCCTTGCTTCCTGGGGCAAGAGAAGCTTCAAAGGGATTTGCCATAACATGTTGTTTGTCCTTGTGGGAGATGCCTGTTCTCAACAATGCAATGTAACATAATGAAAATGTTTATTCCATTTTGCCTGTACCCATGTGACATACATACCAGCCAATACAGCTTTTCAGGTCCATGACTTCCAGTTGCCAACTTCTCTTTAAAAAAAAAAAAAAAATTATCTGTATTAATGTATAACAAAACTAATTGGCTCTGATTGGCCTTTGATATGATACGATCTCAAGAAAACTAAGGAGGAGAGAGAGTGTGTGTCAGCCTTTCTGCATTCTTCGTAATAGTAGCTTATCATGGTGTGGCGGTCTGGAAGGTTTGAACATATGGTAACAATAAAAGTGTAGCCAACAGTGATAGTATAATTTATTGGACCAACAAATAAAATAAACATAATAAATTGTCTTTCTTCATTACTGACAGTTTTAAACGGGGACATAAAGTACTAACAACGGCTGCATAAAATTACAACATTTTCAAATTCATTCTCACCGTGATATTTTACTCACCTCATTGCTGGAACATCCATATGTTAAGCAATATCTGCATTGAGTAACATTACGGCTCCAGTCCAGAGGATGTTAGTCATGTTCAAGTCTTGTATGAATGAATAGAAATTGCTAATTGCAAAAAATTCATATCTAACTACCTCCAGAATATGATGTCCATAACTTCATGTTAAAAACCAGTGCTTAGAATGTCCAGAAATATGCTCAGTTTGCTACATATACCGTGCAGTCCAGCACATGTCTGATGAGATGTAAGACTCACTGACTAAATGGGCTTAAGGAGCAGTGCTACCTAGCCAAGATGGCTGAAAACTGGCAGAACTGACAATAAAGCCAGGTGAGGCTGTTCTGAATCCAAATCCCTCCCAGTCTTGGGATGTTGGAAATTACTTAGGACTACCCTGACCTGGGCCTGACTTCGTGCCACCATAGTGGCTGTGAGTCTGGGTTGAGAGGGGTTTAGATCTGATGTAACTCAGCATTTCCCCTGTGCCTTTGCTTCTTTGTCCCTTTTCTGGCTTGCTTGAAGTCTGATCTCAGCCAACAAAGTGGGGTAGTCCAACTCATTACACAAGGTCAGTTGTGCTGACGTAAGAGGCTACTGCCCATTTCAAACCCAATGCACCCAATTTATCTTTGATTTTGGATTGCAATGTTAAGGTGCGATCAGACAAGGATTTGTCCCACAGTTTGGTCTGGTTTGGGGATGTCCCAGATGACATAGTGAACCTCAGAGTGACCTTGTTTAGCACTATCTAGGCTGAGGTAATTTGGCCATCCAGCTGTACCCTTTCAGATAAATAGGTATAAAATTGCAACATTATTACAGCTTTTACTACCACAGTTATTGAAAACATCATGAGAATGTCTGTCCAAAGTTTTTGGACTTCATTGCCTCTCTCCACCATGTTTTATCACCTTATCTGATGAAGAGTTCTGAAGAAATTAAAAGCTTGCACACTTCACGGAATTCTGTTACTATATGCTGTCAACTCCATTCCCTATGAATCAGCGACTTCCAGAAAGTTCTGTCATTAACAGCCCTGCCCTCCTCTTGCAAATTCAAGGCTGTGGCTTCCTTTCTTGAGTCACAATATCCTTTATTTGGCCTTCTTCCTTTCCTCTTGCAATTTTCTCCTGCAAAGTTTCCTTTACCATTTGTGGCATTTTAGTTGATCCAGATAAAACCTGCAGATTTTGATTTGTTATGATTCCCATAGTGAGTCCTATCTCCTCACATCTTTAAGAAGTGGATAAGAAAGCAGTGTGCAGCAATTTAAAGAAAAGACGGATATTGGAATCATTATATTTGCATTAGATCAAAGATACAAGTTGGTGAATGTAAGATTTAAATCTGCTGTATTTCTCCAAGTACTGCAACACTTCTGTGCTTCTCTCTTTTCCACAATGTTTTGTTTATTTGTTAAATTAATAAAGAAAAACATGTCTCTACTTTTGCACGGTGCTATAACCATCAAGCTGCAGCAGGGAAGTTGGGTTTCATTCAACTTTTCAGAACACTGTTGTCTTGTTAGAAAAGCATTCTAACAAAACAACATTATGGCACTTTTACATGTGAAAAAAGAACAACAATTGAGCAAACAATCCCCAGCCCACCCTGGCTTCCTTTTCTGCATTTTTGTACCACCCTTCTTGCAAGAAGATCAATGCTGTCTCTTAAGAGTCATCCAGCTTCCAACATGGCCTAGATGGCCCTGAAGAGAAGCTGTGGCTTTTAAAGATGGGAGTATAAATGTGCATTCTGGTAGAACCTGTTTTCCTCTGTAGCAAATTGCAACCAACAGTGACAGACCGGGGGGTGGGGTGGGGACTTTTGCCCCATCTGAGTAAGTCCATGGTCTGCTTTTTCATACATTTTGCTATTAGATACATTTTTGTGAGGGGTACTGTATATTCTAGAGTTATGTGTAGGTAAGGACAGTATTTCTAATCTTCTTGGATGTATGAAAAATCCACAAATGTAGTCTCTAAAGCCAGGATTGCCAGCTGTGAGGTTACGCCAGACAGTTTGACAGATTAGTCTATTCTTGCTTTGTATCTGTTTCACATGGGTCCGTTCATAGTCCATATATATATATATTTATATTATAATATAATACAATATTTATATTAAATATAAATCTAATATTTATATATAATATATTTATATTATAATAAATAAACATTTATATTATAATATATTTATATTATAATAAATAAATATTTATATTATAATATATTTATATTGTAATATAAATATACACAATCAAATAAATGCTAAATAAACTTTATAGGACTGCAGCATTATGCACACTATTGGGATGATTATTAAGTAAAAAATGACATGCAGGAACCACAGATGCAACCAGGGCAGAGGAAAGCAGACAGGTAGCCAGGGGACTTATAGAATTTGGAGAATTGTGGAAATGGAAGGACAATTGCATTTTGATCTACAGTTAGCTCACAGATCCACTGAATCTGCACCACCACCCCTGCATTAGACTAATGGAGTTGACTCACCAAATCCCCACCCATTCAATGGGCCCACTCTAGTGAGACTTACTATGTTAAGCAACAGCCAATGCTTCACTGGATTGAGAAAACTACTCTTGTGCCTAGAAGCTTGAGCCTAACTCATACATCATCTTATATAAACCAGTTCACAACTCTCGTGCAAGTGCTCTTTGGTTGCTGATTCAGTCCTAACAGATAAATGATCATGGACGCTTCAAGTCTTCAGGGAAGAATAGCATGAAGGCAGAAAGGCCTTGCCTTCCTCTTTGTAAGCCTTTGTTGAACATGTGAGAGGTACAAGAATTAAACTAGAGGGGGTGATTATGGCAATGGTGGCAGTGATGATGAGGATTGGGAGGAAGAGAAGGCACTGCTGCCTTTTGTAACAGAGAGTTGTTGCACATCACTACCATCTACTCTAACTGGTTCGAAGATGTTTCCAATCAGAAGCTGCTTGGAAGGAGACAATATTTCTGCATTCATCAATTTTAGTCCAAGTTTGGCATGAAGGATGGATTGACAGAACTCTGAAAAAAGGTTGCTGATGCTTTAACAGAAAAGGAGGATATTTTGTCATTCCATGATGATGGGAGAGAAAAAGAACTTGATGGTTTGAGTATGTGGCTTGAAGGAGAAAGAATGTAAGTGGAGAGAAAGAAGGAGGTGGGGCTAGCCCACCTTAGCCCAGCTTAGTAGTGTTTATTATTTTAATGGGGATTAGTTATTTTATTTAACTGTAATGATCTTTGAATATGTTCTTTATGCTAAAGCTTGAGCAATATAAACTGATTCTATTAAACTCTATTTTTCTAATAAAAATAATTATAAAAATTCTTACGAAGGACTGGTGTCTTGAACAGCAGGGTCTGGCCAAATCCAGGAGGTGGAGAGGGCCACAAAATAGCTATCTTTAAGAGTCCTACCTAACTGAGCTGTTGTGAGTTCTTAGGAATCACAAAGCCCATGTGTCTGTACTTGCAAAGTACTGGGTAAAAGTAAAGTGTTCTTTTAAGGTCAGACTTGTTCAAGGGGCTTACACTATGCACTGCTGAGGTCTTGGGACTTGCCTCAGCGCAAAGGTGGTAGGTAAGTGGCCTGTCGAACTCTCTGACCGAGTGCTAAGCGCTCCTTAGGGAGACTTGGGCACTACATGGTGTATCCCTAGCTAATGAATTAATTTATGTCACTACTTTTCTTTAAAAGAACTTCAAATCATGTGTTATTTGGAGCTCTACTTCTAGACTCAGTTCCCCATCAGTATAAACTGGGACGATAATGAGATATCTTACAGTGTTACTGCCGGGGCAACTACAGATTGTAAAGCATATAAAAGCACACAGAGCTTACCATATATATTTGTTCTTTTATGTGCTGTTGTCAAATGAACAATTATAATTGAAGTGTAATTCCCTCTCAGAGTTCATGGTTCTTTTATGGATCAGTTGATGTGATAAAGGACTTAAATCTTGAAGGTGAGACCAATCAAATCAATCTGAAGATAAAAACACAGCCAAATACGCTTTGTCTGCAGTTACAAACTGAAGATATTTTGAATGCCAGTTCCTACCAAACAAAGAGAGCAGTTCAGAGTCCATTCAAATCATAACACATAATAGACCAAATTTATTTTCTAGGACCCTAATTTAGTTGTCAAAAAATTTTTGCCTAGGCCAAGATATTAAAACATCTACCCATTTCCTTTTTGGAAACGAGTAGCTGAGTTAGGGAGAACAATTAATTCCTCCCACACACCACTATTCCTACTTTTCAAGAGTTGTGAAAAGAGTCTGCTGATAAAAGTGGATTTTATTTCCTGGTCTCTTTCAGTTGACAAAGAAACATAAAAGGTCAAATTAGCTTGTAAGTTAAAAGGGTAAGAATCTACTGGTTTTAGCAGGTATTTTCCCCCCACTTTTTTTCTTGATTTAAGAACAAATACCCCTTATTTCCTGTATAGTGATAATGAGTGCCAGAAACTTTGCTAATGTTCTTGTTTTGGGTAAGTAAACCTGTGTTTGATGGTGTACAACATCCTTCAAGAGTGAATTACTTTAATATTGTTGAAATATAATGGCCAAAATTCTGTTGCATAGCTACACCTGCATAACTTGAAGTTGTGTAAATGGTTGCTAAATTTGCACAAGGGCAAGCAGTTCTGCAGAAGCAGTTGTGCAACTGATGGTGCAATCAGACATATGGACTGTCTGGGCATAAAGTCCCTTATGAACGTCTGCAGGCACAACTTTGCACTAAGCCAAGTGCAATAGAATTTCAGCAAATATGTATGAAATATAACATGGCTGAGGGGGGGGGGAAAGAAAGATAGTAAATCTTTTCTCAATTCTGAGCATTTTCTGCTACCCGGATGGAAACAGGATTATTTATGGAGAACACTTCATGGCTTTTGAGATGTATTGATAAATGTCAGAAATTGTTTCTGATGTTTACTCCCAGACTATGGTAAAAGAAGAGATAGGAGTGTCATGAGATTGGGATTTGCCAATAGTTGTTAGAATATTTTGTGCCGCAGGGCTTGTTTTGGATTTGAAATAAGCCATGGTAAAAGGCAGAAAATAACATGAGATTTGATCATTTTTTGGCACTCTGATGAGTATGGGCAACTGTGTGTAGAAAATGGAATTTTCATTTCCAGCAGTGCCCATGTAGAGTCATTGTGGCGATTAAAGCTGTGATTCCCAGTGCTGCACTCTCTTGTGTTGGAATACTGGGGTGCATGTGAGTTGAGATTTGTCCTTAAAATGCAGAACATCATCCTCAATGTGTGTATGTCCGAATATGTTGGGGTATGTGAAAGAAATAATGAACATTGTCACAAATTCACACACCAATTTTCATTCTGTTCAGTTTCCCATAGTTATATATAATACAGGTTTAGTACATCTTTTGTGTTAATGTCCTGTTTTATCCATTTATCCAATCCATTTCTAAGGAACTCTGTGATGACAAAAACTACACATCTCAGAGTATTCATAATAGAAATTTCTTAATTTCACGTCTCATCAGTAGACCAGCAATTTCTGCAATACTCTGAGTGTACATATTCTTGTTTAAAGGTGAAATTTAGCAGAGATAATTGTGATGAGATGGGGGAAACCTCAAGGCTAGGATACCAGAGACACAAAATGGAGCATCAAATATGTTATCAAATTCACACTCTTCAGAAAAGCTTTCTGGCAGATGGTGAATACACATTTCAAAGTGCCCTTTGAAGATGGACTTGTAAAAACCACATTTGGTGCAAGGAAGTCAGGACAGCACTCCGCTGATAGACTCACCTCTTCCTTTAGAGGCAGCTCAATTAATTGTCTAGACGAGAAACAGCCCCTTTTGAAGTGGCTTTTGGCCAAGAAATCCCAGGAATCCACAAAGGGCTGAAAAGCTTAAGTACTGCAGCCAGAGAATGACAAAGGGGTTCCAGGAGACATGTAGCCTCAAGAGTTACGGATTCTAAGAGAAGGGGAATCCACATTTTATGTAAGTAGTCCACGGAAGCCTAGCCAAGCCAAGGCAGTTAGGGCAGTGGTCCCCAACCTTTTCAGAACCGCACACCAGTTGGGGGGGCGGGGTCCGTGAGTGTCCCCCTGCTCATGGGTGGGCGGGGCATGCTCACGGGTGGGTGGGGCACCTTGCGTGTGGGTGGGCATGCATGGGGGGAGTGCATGGGGGGGGGGAAGATCTGTCTCTGCGGCCCGGTCTTGCCAAGGCCACGGACTGGCACCGGGCTGTGGACTGGGGGTTGGGGACCCCAGAGTTAGGGAACTTAGCTAGGTTAAGGGTAGCTGCATTTGTAAATTTCTTTTTACTAAGACTGTACCTTGCCTAGGAGTTGGGGAAGCAGTCTGTGCAATTTTACTGGTTAGCTCCTTAGACAATGTTTTATCTTAATAAAGTTAACTCTTTTTAAACTGTCCACTAGTGGTGTGGATGCAGAGCTACTTTTGGGTTCAAATCTAAAGCCAAGTGCCTGTCCGTTATTGGCCCAGACTACCAAGGCATTTTGCCTTTAGAGCATGTGCAGAGAGCTCCATTATTGTGGACAACAGAGGGATGCTGGCAGTTTTCTACCGATGAAGTTCATCAAGAAAATATAGTTGGGACTGGCATTAAAAGAGGCTGCTAGGTTTTCCTTCTCTCCAGCTTTAATTAGCCTGGAATTCAGATCCCAAAATTATGACATGGTAGCAGCGGGGCTCCAAGTTTTTTCTTGACAGTAATTTCCCCCATCACTACAAATAGTGTCACTTTTGAATTCTATGATTGTTACGTAGCTGCAGAAGACATAGGAAGACTTGCCAGGAAGAAGTCTGACAGCTTTGATTAGAATTTCAAGAGAAACATCCCCCCCCCAAAATATGGTTATGCACTGTGAAGTCATGTCTGACATATGATGACCCTAACTGGATTCTTGAGGCATGTTCAAGGAGTGGTTTACCATTGCTATCCCATGATATCACATGACCAAGATTCGTGATGCATAACCATGGCCAGAGTTGCACACCAGACAAGACAGTGGTGCTCCTGGTCAGTCGAAAGGCAGATCAAGGAATAGGGATGTAGCTGGTACTGGCTGGGATTACACTCCCATTGAAAAAACAAGTGCACAGTTTGGGGGTGCTCCTGGATTCATCCTTGAACCTGGGTCCCCAGGTCTTGGCAGTGGCCAGGAGTGTATTTTCACAATTAAAACTTGCACACCAGCTACATCAATTTCTTGAAAGAACTGATCTGGCCACTGTGATACATGCCCTAGTTATTTCCCGGCTGGATTACCATAATGCGCTCTATATGGAGATGCCTCTGGAAAGTGTCAGGAAACCTCAACGGGTCCAAAATGCAGCAGCCAGATTGCTGACTGGGGCTGGTTACAAGGATCACATAAACCCCCTGTTACAGCAGCTCCACTGGCTGACCATCAGTTACCGGGCACAATTTAAAGTGCTGGCTTTAACCTATAAAGCCCTAAATGGCTGGTCTGCAAGCTGTCTCAAAAACTGTATCTCCCATTATGAGCCCGCTCAGGTGTTAAGATCATCATGATCTTTCTCTTGGTCCCACCACCTTCACAGATGGGTCTGACGGGGACACAGGAGAGAACCTTCTCTGTTGCTGCTCCCAGACTTTGGAACTCCCTCCCACAGGAGGCCAGACTGTACCCAACTTTGCTGTCCTTCCACAAGCAGGCAACAACCTTTCTCTGCAGGTAAGCCTTCCCTCAGTAACCAGCAACCTGTGTGTGATTTTTTAGATAGACCGTTATGCATTACTGCTTTGGCTGGATTTTTAGTATTACCGTATTTTTCAGTGTATAAGATGCTACTTTTTCCTAAAATCATTACACTAAAAATTGAGGGGCGTCTTATACACTGAAGTAAGCTGAGGAGAGAACAAAACAGCCCGTACCTTGCCTCTGTAAACAGGCTTCCTTCAATCACGAGGCTTAGCTTCCTACAGTCAGGAGACTTAGCTTCCTCCAATCACGAGCCTTATGGAACTGATGTCAGCTGATGCTGAACAAACCAATTGGAACACACCTCATTGGAGGTGGAGCCTGTAGGCTCAGATGCAACAGGGACTCCTAATGTCCGAGCGTTCTGAGCCCAGAGGCTGAATACTCAAAGCTAGGTTTTCTTAATTTTTGAGTTATAAAAGTGGGGGGGGGGGTGTTTCTTCTCATAAACGGGTGCATCTTATAAATGGAAAAATACAGTACTTCTGTTTTTCATTTTTGTGTTTTCCAATTCTCAAAGTGACCTTTTACAATTTTGTATACTTATTGATTTCTGCCTCAATATTGCCTGTTAATGTTGTAAGATACCTCCTCATTCATTGTTTGTAGTTTTAAATATTGTCTTTTAATGATGTTAACCACCATTATATACTAATTGTTTTCAACTTTAAATATTGTCTTTCATAGTTGTAAGCTAGCTGCCTTGGGTCCTTTTCAAGGAGAAAGGTGGGGGTAAAAATAAATAAATAAATAAATAAATAAAAAAGCAAGCTAAAGCTGAGAGCAGAAAGGAACATTACAGATAGTCTAGAAGAGGAAATTCCTTAACTGCTGAAAGCTTTTGAGTGCACAGCAGGAACTTTTCTCACAGGTTTCAGATTAACTTGCCTTGTTCTGATTGGTCTTCTTTAGGATTTAAGCCATGAATTCCTTTGAAATTTCATTTCTCCATTGCAAAAGATTGCCTGTCACATCTCTCCAGCATTAACTGTGCTTTCAGCTTTAGTTTTGATGGGCTATTTCAATCAATCTTTATTTTTGCGGTCTCCGATCCATTAAAATACATACATGTAATATTTAAAATAAATGGAAGCAATTAAAACATTTCAAGACAGTTAAAACAGTATAAATTAATAAGATAGATTACCCATACGTTGTTTTTTATCAATCTTTATTTTGCAGTCTCCAACCCATTAAAATACATACATGTAATATTTAAAATAAATGGAAGCAATTAAAACATTTCAAGATAGCTAAAACAGTATAAATTGATAAAATAGATTACCCATAATTTTTTTTTTTTAATGACAGGGTTAGGTAGAGGTCAAGATTGTCTTTCGTATTCTTTGGCCAGAGAGAAGGAATTTGGCCACTGATTCGGTGGTTATCTTGTTTGTGTTGCTTAATAAATATTTTGTATGCGAAATCAGAGTCCTACCTGGGAAGACATTCATTATGGGCTTGAGGAATTTGATACGCTCATTTCTGTAAAAATTACACTCAAAAAGGACGTGCTTCAAAGTTTCAATTTCTCTATCCTTACAAGGACACAATCTTTTTTCGTAAGGGGTGCCAGAATATCGCCCATCTAAAATTGCAGATTGGAGACAGTTAAATCGGGCTCTTGAGAAGACGTGCCTGTATTTTGGGATGATCAAATTCTCTAAATACCTAGCACTTTGGGAGAAATTATAGTTTAGGCCAAGGTGCAAGATGAAGGAGATGGGCTATTTCTATCCTGGGACAATGAACAAAAAATGCACAAAATTAATAGATTTCCAGTTTTGGCATGCTCCAAGCCTCTTAAACCTGATATAGTTTAGGCCCTCAGCATGTCAAACTAGTTTTGGGATAAAAAAATTGCCCCATGTCCTTAAATTGGTCTTGCCTCAGAAATAAAACTACCTCAATATATGAAACAGTTACAGCTATGGTATGTAAACTTTTATCCTTTTAAGGCTGCAGACCTACACTTTTAGTTGACAGCATATCCTAATGGACTTAATGGGACTAGTAATTATTTATTAGTCTTGTTCTAGAGGTTCAGGCAGGGCTACAGAAGCTAAAATGGACTTCATGCATGTCTGCTTAAAAGTGTGTTTTATCAGGTATAACAAAAATAAAAACCAAAGTGTGAAGACACCTTGAATATTAACAGATTTATTTCACCATCAACTATGGATTACAACCCACTCCCTGAAGCGCTTGAGAAGTGAACTGTAATCTACAAAAGCTTACATGGAATTGATTACTCCTGAAGGTGTCAGAATACTGTTTTTGCTATTTTCTAGGGACTCCCTGAGCCCCTGTGAAGTATGATCTCCTAGCAGGGATTCAGGAGAGGAAGAATTGTTTTGGCGGCTCTCTGGATGTCACTAAGTTGCTATTCCACCACTTGTGTAGTAATGCACATGACATGAAATTGTTTGGTGGGCTTTAGCTTATTCCGTAATATAATTTTTACCACTTATGTGAAATATTTTATTATTTGATTGTTGTCTTGTCATACATGTAACGGTTGTTAAGTGCAGCTTTCTTGGTGTCTTCAGACAGAAGAATGCGATACAAATGGAAACAATAAATAAATAATAAATATTTGAGATGTCTTCTTAGCGTTCCACAGTAAATGAGAATCCTTGCTGAGAAAGAGAGGGAAAGTTAGGCAAGGATGGGAAACGGCATTTCGCCATCCTGAAGATGATGGTCATCACGAAAACCCCTCGGGACCGAGGCAGGGAAAGGCCACCACCAGACATCTTGCGACAAGCTTTCCAGGCTGCTCGGATGACTTATTGGCCAGGGTGGCTCTGAGGGGCAGCACCTCGTTCGGACTTTGCTGACCGACAGTTTCCCGCCTCTGGCCCCTCTTGCGAGCACTTGGCACTCGACCTGCTGCTAGCCGACTGCCCGGCGTCTCTCCTGCCGATCCCGTTTCTCCCCCTTCCTCCTCAGTCGCCTCACCGAGAATCTACACCGACCTCGAACACTCCCCGCAGGAAAAGCGCGGGTATTGGAGGGGCGGCGGACGCCTCCCTTCCTCCCTTCAAACAGAACGGGGAGAGGGAGTTTCTGAGGCTGGAAGCTCCCCCCCCCCCCCCAGTCTTCCACTGAGCACACAAGGGGCATCCTTTCGGCCACACAAAAAGTCGGGGAAGGGGGTGCAGCCGGGAGCGAATTTCCGGCAAACCCGCCCGCCCCTCTCCCCAGAGGTTCTGAATCCAGAAGGAGAAAAGTGCTGGGCTCAAACCTCTTCCGTTATCCTCGCAACTTTTCTGTCTTTCTTTCGCAACCTCCGCCTCTGATGGAAAGTGCTCCCGTGCAAAACCTCCCGCAAGGGCGCTGGAAAGGTCGGAGCCCCATTTCGAGTCGTGTCTAATCAGCGAGTCTCTCCCCACCCCCCACCTTGCCAGTAGCTGCTGCCATTCATGCGTGTCCGAGGATCCGGGTGCGCGCGTGTGAGGCGGCGGGGCGAAGGCGCCGCGCTTGGCCGCAGGAGCACGCACCTGGCGCTTTGTTGTGGAGAACCTGGTTACCTGGTTAAGTGGATGCGGCTGCCATAGGAACTTCGCGGGCAAGGCAAAAGAGGGAAAGCGGGGTCTCGTGTGGCGCAGGACGCCCAAGGGACGCTGCCACCCACCCACCCACTCACTCAACCCACCGGCCCTGGAATAACCCCTTAGGTGGCTGTGGCGGCTGCCGGCACCGCCGCCACAAGAGGCGCGAAGGCTTCGGACGCCTCCCTTCGGTCCAAAGCCCCGCTGTGGCGGCGGCGGCGGCGACTTCAGTGAACGAAAGCGGGGGAGCGTGCGCGCCTTCGTCACCCGCCAGCTGCCGAGCCCGGGCAGGGACCCGAAGAACGGCGATGGCGTAAGACGAAGCGTAAGTATCTTCGAGGGGGGCGGCGGGCCGTGCGCACCACCTCCCCCTCGTGGGGCGGCCGGCGGGCTGGCCGCGGCTCCTGCGTGCTTGATCGCCGGCGTCCGAAAGCGACGCCGGGGACTGTGGGCTTATTAGCATGACGGCAGGAAGGGGGCGGTCAATTGGCGGCCGCAAGCGATGGTCAGGAAGCGCTCGAAAGTCGTTTCAAACACAACCCAAAGCCTTCGTCGCTGCGTGGAGCGCGGGCGCAAACTTTTGCCCCGGTGCTGGGAAAGAAAAGGGGCTAGTTCTCGATGTAAGTACAACGCAGCCGTTCTTTCCTTCTTTCTTTTTAACCTCTTGCTGCTCCGTTTAATGGAAGGGACCCGCTTCTGGTGTGCGGTCGAGTGTCTAGAGACCACTTGCGTGTTTGGCGTATCTGTCACCCGGTTGTGTGTCTAGAATCACGGTCACGTCTTCAGCGAAAGCAGTCATGATTCACTCCCCTCCCTCCCTCCCTCCCTTAGGGTGGCTTCGTTCTATCCTCTCCACCCTCCAGTCCTCAATTTTTACATACCATGTGTTTTGTTTTTAATTCCAGCACACAACTTCTTTGGAAACGAAATCTTCAGATTAACATCTAGATCTCACTCTCTGGTCTTACTTTCTCTTCCAACAACCCGCTCCCCAATCATTCCAAAGTCTGCTGGAGAAATGGATGAGAAGGGAGCGGACAGGGTCCGGAATACTTGAGACAAAAATATTCCCTTCGGGAGATTTGTCATCTTGTTGATGATTAAGCTGAATTACATACAGGCTTGGTTTCTGCCCTCCGCGTGTGCTTCCTCTTACCGGAACGAAGCGCCCGCCGGCACGTGAAGCAGGAGGTAGTGGCCGGGGGTGGGAGTGGGGGTGGAGGGGTCTCCCCAATTTCTCTTCGGTTTGTTGTGTTGCGTTTAACTGTTGCGGAGTCCACCTTGGTACCCCAGTAGCATCCGGAGGTCTGGACGGTCGGTGCTTCGCTGCAGTGCCTTTAGTGTCAGACCCTGCAATTTGGGAAAACAATTTCCTGGTTAGCAACTTGGAGATTATAAAGCAGGTTATCTCTTACTTGAGATACAGCTGAAAGTCTTGTAATATTAAACAGCAGCATTAACAACAGCAACTGATTTGCAAGGGTGCATTTTGATGGTTTTGCATGCATAGAGAGGTTGCAAGCTGAGGAAAAAGAGCTATTAAAGCTTCTTCCTTCTTTTAGTTGGGATGTATAGCAGTAACCCGAAGGGGGACAAAACTATCACAATCCAACTTCTACACTGAGAATTGCTTTTGTTAGCATCTGCCAATGGGTCCATCTGAGCAAAGCTTAACTCCACATTTCAAGGCCTTGGAACCTTCAAAGCAATATGAAACAAGAGTGCATTTGAGCATGTCTAGAATCCCATGGTCTCATGGCAACAAGAATGCCATTTTCACATCCTGACTTAGAGAAATAGCTTCCAGTCAGAGGGTGTGAATGTCAGGTTGCCTTGTGCCTAGTGCGGACATATGTTTTAGACATTAAGCAGGCTCCCACAGTCTCTGCCCACTGATGATGTGTTAACCATGGCACTGTCTTTATGGCAGGGATGGGCAGCTGTGGCTCTCCAGATACTCACTGGACTGCAGGTTTCTGCAGCTCTGGTCAGGACAGCCAGCAGTGAAGGATTATGGGAGCTGCAGTCTAGCAAAATGGGGGTGGCAAAGTTGTCAACCCCTGTTGTGCATGAAGAAGGCCATGGGAGCTGAACAAGGGAGTGCTCCTTTCCTGGATTCAGAGATTTCTTACAGTGCAGGCCACATGCCAAAGCACCATGGAAAAGCATGTTTACCCAGCAGTAAAAGTCAGTGAGCCGGGCTGGCCCAAAACATTTTGCTGCTTGGAGAAATGGGCGGGATGGTGCTTCATCCCTGTTTCATCTAAAAAAAAGCCAGCCAGAGCTCTTGAATTTTCCTCCAATACCTGTGTCAGGATAGTGTTCTTTACTATGTTCTGAGAACAGTAGGCTAGTAATAGATGCATGAGCAGGTGACCTGGCACACAAATTTCCCCCCTCCAACATGTCACTGCTACTTTTAATATTCCTCAGTATCAGCACTTTGCAACAGCTGCCTAATCTTACCTAGTGATAGGGCTGGCTCTGCCACTGAGTTCAGTGAAACTTTACTTAGTCCTTAGGAGATGTTCAGCGGCGCTGCATTAACAATGTAATATGCAAGCAGTTCTAGCTGTATGGTGAGTAGGTCATCAGTGCCCTTCACTGGTCATCACTGTGCTCCAATGGCCATGCAGAGAAGCAAGCATTACTTCATTCCTAGAATGGTTCAAAACCCTAGAAAGATAGAGTGGATGTGGCAATGTTTGCCCCACCACTAGTCAGAGGTGAAAATAAATTTCTAGTACTGTATTTATTTATTATATGCATCAACATCCTTCTATTTAATCACACACACACACACACAAAAGCAATAAAACAGTAGACAAACCAGCAAACCAACGAAGATGATAAATTATGGTGAAAATAATTCATTAAAGCCAAGGGGTGACTGACAATGTTAACCATCAGGAAAACGCTGAGTATTTGTTGTGATTTTGTATTTGTCTCTCATGTTTCACTGGTAACATCTCAACTCAAGACTTGCCCCATGTTAGTACTTCTTGTGTCAGTGGCTCAAGACAAATGTGGATGCTGCTATGCTCAAAATATAGGGGTCCAGAGAGGGGCTATCCATTTTCACATTTTTGGCAAGCTTCTTGTTGTTCTATGTTGTCAAGTCTCTACCAATTTATATTGATCCTAACAGGGTTTTCAAGGTATGTGAGATGTTCAAGGACTCATTTACCATTTTCATCCCACAGTGAGTTTACATGACCTAGTGAGGATTTGAACTCAGATCTCTTGAGTCCTAGTCTGATACTCTCTCTCCTACCCCACACTAGCTCTCTCCATCCTGCTTAGTTATTGTTTTTAGAAAGTTGTGGAGGGTTGCAAATTGGCTAAAATTGGAAGGTTAGATGAAATGTAATGGGTTCTATTAAGAGTCTCGACACTTTTTATTCCATAATTTAAGCAGTGGAATACTGATATATATCCTGAAAATCATTCCTCCGTAGAAAAGAGCTGTGATGATTTTTAAGCAGTTATCTGGCTGCAAGTGTTTCTTTAAATCCATTCTAGCAACTTTGAGCTAAATCCAATTTTGCACAGGCAGGTTTTGGCTGTGCAGTTGATATGATCTTTGCAAGGAAAAGAAAGAACAGGTTGAATTCAGATACTGACTGAAATCCTGTTGCTTAGAATAATAAGTTACACTAGAATGGCCCCATTGAATCAGTAGGGACTTGATGAGTCAACTCCTCCGTAAGTTCCACTGATTCAAATGAAACTCTGTACTCTAGCTATGGCGTACTATGCAAAGCAACAGAGCCTCTCTATCCATCTTTCTCCTGGATAAAGAATGGCAGGGCCTAGGGGCGGAGTGGGGGACTACACTCCAGGGTACACTGGAGAAAGGACATATGGGGACAGAGTTAAACACCTTCCTTCATCCCAAATACTATTTCTCCAAAGCTTGTCGGAAGTGTCTGCTACTTACTGAGATTCTTAAATTGCTGAGATATTTTAATGAGATCTTAATCACAGATCATCCACGTCATTTCTAGTTTGGCCCTGAGGCACACATATTGTTGTCAGAATAAAAGAAATACCAGGAAGGTGTGATAGAAAATGCTTACTGGGTAATTACTTTAATGCTATGGCGTTTACGTATCATCACTGATTGGACTTGGACATTATCCACATACCTTTTGGAGGTGGAGTTACACAATGGCTGAAATCCTGTTGCATAGCGCTGTAAATTGCACTAGAGTAGACTTATGAAACCAGTGGGGATTTGGTAAGTCAACTTCTCTATAAGTTCCATTGATTCAAATGGGCCTACTTTACTTATCACATACTTATCAAAATCCCCACTGATTCAATGGCCCTACATCTCTAGTGTGACTTACTACGCTAAGCTACAGGATTCCAGCCTCTGTCTCTGGCCTATCATTAATAGGAACCGAAGCCTAGGATAATTCCAAAATTTGTTTTTGCTGTACTACAAGATATGAAATAACAATAAGGAGAATAATTCTTCTGGGCACATGCAGAGTTGCTTTTCCTAGCACAGAGTCCTACAGCCCAGTTTGCACACATGCACATGCCTGGGATTAGGGGAGTTTGGACTTCCAAGTCAGTGTAGTTTCTATGCAGGGCTAAGCGTCAGAGCAATGTCAGCTCACTGGAAGTTAGGAATAGTTAGTATATGGGCAGTTAGTTGCACAGAACTGCAAGAAACTGTAGCGTGTGGTTTTTCTTAGCTTCCACTATATGAAGTCAGACCAGGACCCACCCTACTATTAGGCAGAGTGAAGTGGCTGCCTCTGACAGCATTTTTGCAGTTAAAAAAAAAAAGGAATAATATTGTTAGTTATTTACTTTGTTAGCATTGTTTTTTATTGCCAGCAGTGGGAAGAGGTGCTTATGGGATTCTCTACTTCATGTATCAAACTAATTCAACATGCTTTGGCGATTGTGTGCTTTGACTTGAGGGAAGCGGTGGGTGACACTATTTGCCATTATATGTTAGACAGAAAAATGTCTCAGGCTAGCCCTTGATCAGACAGACTATTGGTCTATGTACGAGTCTATGACTGGTAGACATAATCACTGGTACATGGTAACTAAGATTATAGATTGTGTTTGCTGACAGTTCTGTGATGTCATATAATGTGAATCTAAATGGGAACTCTTTTAATCCTAATTTCGAAATATAGCTCAAGAAATCAATCCTGCAACAAAATGTTACAGTATGAAATGCTCCTGCCCAGCATTCCAGAGTATGTCTTTCCATTTCATTCTCTCATCTACCCACTTCTGTTTCTTTGTCCAGAATAGTCAGCAATATCCTGTGGCCACTGAACACATTCCGTTCTCATCAGACTGTTTTGAAGACTCCTCCCCATCAAGATTTCTTTCCTTAAATATTTTTTAAATACTTGTAAAAAAATCCTGTGCTTCTCCATCCCTCTCCTAGCCTGCCGATGCCTCCTTATATGTGAGGATACTGTTGTTTTAAATACACAAAGATCAGCACTTCCTTCTGATCTTGTAAAGCAGAGGGAATGTGGTTTTTTTTTTGTAGCCTTTGTTATTACCATGATAAATCTTCTTTTACTTTTGGAAGCAACTCAGGCCTACACCAGTGGCTTTAATGCTATTGAATTCATTTTCAGAAGTGGTGGAGAAGGAGTTGGTAAAAATGAATATGATTGCATTTGTTCAGCAAGGCCAAAGTGTTCTTTTACACTGCAGGTAGTAAATTAAGAAAGCTAGGAAAATTGTGTTACCTCCAGTTATACTGCTGTAAATGGTCACTCTGCTCATTTTGCACATGGTCAAGATTTTCCTACAAATTGAACGGACTCTTACATTTCATGGCAGTTTGCCCATCAATATATACTTGTGTATTTGCATCTGCCATTTGGATACAATTCATGGGTTTAATGAGGTGTGCTTTAATCTATAAAAGCTTTTGCCACAACAAATTCATGGTGCCACCGGACATCTTGTTTTGCTGGAATTTCTATTAAATCTCTGCTGACATATAAGGTATTCTGCATTAAGACCACTGAGTAACATAGGCCAGCTATATAGCTGGAGTTTTTGCCTGAGTAATTACAGTGAGTCAGAAAGGAAAGAGAAATTCACTTTATATGTGATTGAAGGTGGCAATATTGTGGAATTTCTGCATACAAACTAAAACAGATTGTAGAGTCATGAAGAACTGTCCTGCAAGACTTAATGGTGTGATGGAGTATCCATGGGGAGGACGATCTAAGATAAAGAGTTATCATTTGCTTGCTTCTATGCCTCTTGTGTTCAGTGCTGCTTACCTTAATAAAAGGAGTAGAGGTGATAAGTAGAGGTGATGATGATGATGATAATGCAGGGGCTGGATTGCACTTTAAAGGTCTCAAGTGCATTTGCAATCATTGCTTGCAAATGACAGGTACACCGTGGTGACAAAGCATGGACCTGAACAAACCAAAGTGTTTCATGCACCAGTGCCTGTGAACCAAGTATTTTATGCACAGAAATCCATTGCTTTTAGAGATATGCAGTACTCCCCATGCATATGCATGAACTCATGAAATACACGAATCACAATAATTTTTGGTAAGACATCTATGTTAATTGTGCAAAGCATCCCCACTGTTGTATTTTGCTAACATACACCCATAAATATGCTACTGGAAATAATTCCACCAAAGTTAAGAGGTACCATTCTTTCTAGGCAGTTCCCTAATGCCAAGATGAATGAACAAGCTAATAATGTACCAAGGGAAAGTATTTCTATCCCATCCATCTGACTGTGGGTGATAATGCATACTCATACCTCAAGGCCCAAAATGGCTTTTTGAAATTAGAATTTAACGCTAATACAATCAATATAGTTAACTGGAACTTATTTTATATTCCCTTGATGGTTCCAACTGATGGATAGATGTTCTATATGTCCCTGCACAGAAATATTGGTCAGAATCCTATTAGTGATCATGTAGAGTTTACATAATTTGCTGAGGCTAATTGATGAAGTGTCAAGGAGAATCTGGGATGTGCAATCAGGTGTGTGGCTGGGCATATAACCAAGATGTGCCCTGGCACCTCATCAGTTAGCCATAATTAGCTGTAGCAGGTTATGCAAACTTTTTGCAACATCAGTCAGATTCCAGCATTGTGGACTAGATGTTAAGAAAGAGTTGCAAGATGACATAATCTTTACCAGGGTGTAAAACTGGATTCTATCAGCACCTCTTTTTTTACATGCTCTGATGCTGAATCCTCAGGCAAACTTATATGTTATGTTCCGCTAGTATGTTGCATGTTAGTTATATACCAATATACAACAGTTTGATTCTTAATCAAGAGAACTGGAATTCAGCAAACTGACTTCTACTGAAGACAGGGAAAAGTTTGGACTTATCCCAAATCTTGCTGTGACACCAATAAATAACATAGGTTTAGCTTCACAAATCACAATGTTATAGTACTTTGGAAAAAATGACAATAATACTACAATTGCAAATTTTACGTACATATTTTGGATGGAATTACTAGAAATGCAATTTAATTGCCTTCTAGATTATGCTCTGCTATTGTTCCTGCTCGTATGCCAATAATAAACAAATAGAATTATATTTTTTTACAAACAAAATTCAGTCATGCAGGTCAGTGAATGGCTAGGTTTTCCATTTCTGAAGTACAGGAAGTTAAAGTCCATCCCTGATTTGGCAGAACATGTTTGGCACAATCTGTCCTTGGTGGCTTGGTACAAGACTGCTTTGTTGTATTTATTGAATTTGGATTTTGGTAGCCATAATTCACAGGCTTTGGGTAAGACAGGAGTTTTCTCAGAGCTTGGAAATTTGTAAGTAACTTGTTCCTATTATACACTGCATTATTTTTAAAAATGCAGTTTGTTGTCATCCTTTTGTTTCTGAAAACTTCTTAAATTTCGGAGAAAAAAATCCTTTAGTTTGTAATGTTGTAAGCCGCCCAGAGACCTCTGGGTAGTGTGGGCAGCATATAAGTTAAATAAATAAATAAATAGTTTGATAAGCGAATGGCATAACACTTGGAAAATTCTGTTCTAAATGCATCTAAACCACCCTAAAAAGTAATTGAAAGAGTAATTAGAAAATACTACTCATTACACCAAAAATATGTATAATGTCATTCCCATTCATTATGCGAACTTTAGAATATAACTTTGCCACTCCCTCGTTACATCCCCTCCCTTAAGAGTCTGGGTTGGATAACATATCTTTTGGCTAACCAAAAAGTTACCAAGAATATAATTTTTGTTGTTGTTTTGAGTCCTACAGGACTCTTTTTTAGGCATATATGATATAGCAGTTGGAACACTATGTGAAAAAAAAACCCTTAAATTTTTTTTTTTATTGGCTTAATGTTTTGCCATTGTTCTTGAAAGCAAAACAAGATTGAGTTTGCCTATGCAGTGCTGAGGAAATGTAATTTCCCAGGTTATACTCCCAGGAACATTTTCCCAGTAATACCCAAGAATTTTCAACTGATAGGTAGGTGTAAGATAAATAGTTCAGTTTGCTAGCACAGAATTGTTACCAGCTTAGTACATAAACAGTGCTTTGCACGGAAAGGTCTAATTTTAACTAAAGGTGTTCAGTAAAATCAATCTTTTTTAAAAAGGCTTTTCCTTTGCTGGACTTGTGAAGTTTTGAACTGTTGAATGCACTTATGTGTTGGGAATGCCTCCCAGCTTACAGTTAGGAAACAGAGTGATGAATTGGCTTATTTCATACAGGTATGTTAGACATACAGAGCAAGTCTTTTGCATCTGTAGGAATAGCCTTTCTTATCTGTTTGGTTTAATAGAAGTATTTTTGAAAAGCAAGATCTGAAGTTATGCTAATTATCACTTTAATTATATTAAAAACCTGTGCCCATAACTGAAGGGAAACCTAGTCAGATGTGGATGTATGTCAATATACTAAGGTCTTTCCCTACAAAAGGAATCTATTATCCTTTAAAAATGGATGTATTGGGGAATGAGGTTTATGCAAAGTAAATATTTCATCAACACTTTTCTTGCAATTAGTAAACAAATAGTTTTTAAAGACGATTTGGATTCAAGCTGCTTATTTCTTTCATGTAAAGCATGTATTGAGTTGAGAGTCTTGTATAGCCGTATAATAAATCAATGAAATCACAATCCTAGAAGTAAAATCCTATGTATGAGCGGAGTAGCAGTACAGAGCCAGAGTAGATGATACAGTCAGTATGTAATTGGAAACAGAGCCAATGGGTATAAGTGGTAAAAGACATCTGTGTATATTGTGAATTTGTCTTGTGATTGGGCATTGAGAAGTGAACACAGGCTTCATTTAACCTTATTGCTCAGACATGCAGCTCTGAAGAAATAAATTGCTGAAAGGAAAACATGCTATCAAATTCTAATGGAGAAGTTAAAAGCTTGTCTAGTTTGACCCACAATTCCAGATGAAGACAATTGCTTAGATCCTTGGTCCACCAAATTCTTGTTCTTTCTTTTACAGGAAACTGCATATTAGAGAAACCCTTCAAACATTGAGAAGGGTTAATCTTCACAACTCTTGGTAAGATTTCACTTTATCCTGATCTTTAATATTTATGCATATTCTTCTATTTATCACTTTTGAAAACTTCTTTATTCATATGAAGATTGAAGTATTTTGAATCACTCCGAAGGTGGGGCTCTGGGGGGATTACAGTTGCCTCACATTTTCATCATAAAGCAATACAAAGATGCTGTAGAGAACTAATAGGTATCTTGTACCCCCAGAAAATCATAGACCATAACAGGATCATATTGCTATGGCTTTTTCCAAGTCAGACAAATGTTTTCCCCCCCAGATGTCCAGTAGAATAATAATGTGCATTTTTCTGCATTATTAAATACACTTATTAGAAACAAGGCTCCCTAGTTCTTGGAGAAACTTCTTTCTAAGGCTGTCCGTATTCAACTGGACTTCCTTTATAGTAAATGTGTGTAAAATTGGAGCTTTAGTGTTGTAGTATATTATATGTAAAACCTAAAGGAAAAGAAGGCAGGTTACTCTGAGAGGTCTTTGATTCCATATAAAGGTGATAAAAACAGCATTTTACTTGGCCAGTTGCTGTGGTCAGAATGGTTGCTGCTAAGGGCTCATCCTCACTGTGTTGCCATTCTCCAGACATCTTGGGGTTGCCTTGGGTCATTCTATTTTTGTTTTTGTTTTAAATTGCAGATTGGAATAGATCATCCTAGTACTGGGAGGCTATTTGTTATTGGTTGTATTGGGCAATCCCAGTATCACCTGTTTACACACATCTGGAATTGCTCCCTAAGGTCTTGCTTCCAAAAAGACTGCTGTTCCTTTTTGCCTACCTCTGCCATCTCCCCGAATACTTTACTCTCACTTCTCTTCCCTTTTTGTTTTACCCTTACCCCCTTTCTTAATTCTTCAGCTTTTTCCCACAAGCCTTTCTAAATTTTATTTATTTGTTTGTTTTGTTTTTAGTTTTCAGTTTTTTGCCATGGTGCAAAAGTGATAATATTTTTTTAAAAAGAAAACAGAATAGAAGAATCAGCTGGCATCAAAAGAAAAGTAAACAGGAGTAGCAGTAGGGCATGGAGAGATGGAGGCTAACTAGGAGAAACATGGCCATAAGGAAATGTCATCAAATGATACGTGCCCACAAAGTGTACAGATTGATATACAACAATGTGGTGCTGGGGTCTCAATGAATAGATTGCGCACTGGAGCAAATTAGAACAAACACCACCACCTAACAGTGGATAACAAGATTTTTTTGTCCTGCTTTGACACTAGGCATGTGTCATTTGGGTTTTTGTGTGTGTGACCTACCTTGAATCTTTATAATGAGATCTGGTAGCTGTCTGAGAACACACAACCCACTAAGGACAGGAATTTTCATTTTCTTGGACAGCAAATCCCATAATTCTATCTGACAAATAGATGCCTTACAGACACCTATATGTAGCTGGCCGGGGAGAAAGGCCTGAACAGGAAGACTCTGAGGCATAGCTAAGCCTTAGACTTTCTGTTCCTGCCCCAGTGTTAGCTGGGAGCTTTCTTTCTAGCTAAGCCTCAAAGCCTTCTAGTTGAGGCCTTTCTCTTGGATGAGCCACACTTAAGTATTTGCAAGATGTCTGTCTGTCAGGTAGAACTTGCAGAATGGAGAGTCATGGGATTTGTAGTCCAAGGAATCAAAAGCTCTCATCCCTATAACTCACTGTGGAAATCCCCTCTGCTAATACTTCTGTGTGATGTAGTAAACAGAGTGTTGGACCAGGACTTAAGAGAACTGGGTTCAAATCTCCATCTGGCAATGGGAACTCACTGACAATGGTAAACCACTCCTTGAATATCTTATATGCCTTGAAAATCCTATTAGGGTTGTCATATGTCGGAAGCGACTTGACAGCACATAGTAATAACAAAGTCTCTCTGAAATTGATGGAAGAAATCATTGTAGACATTGTAAGTTGCATGATGAATCATGTAACTCAGTATGCAAGAGATAATTTCTATGGGTGATTTCTTAACTTAAAGCAATTCACCTTCAAATATTATGCCATTCATGTTATGCCTCTATAATTAGGCAAGATTATTCAGGCTGCTGAAATGTACATTTTAAGCAAACAATTATTCTAGAATCAGATATTTTAAAATAATCAAGAATGCATTTACGTAGACCAAATAAGGCTCTCTGTGTACTAAACGGCATATATGGTAATACGTATCAATCTGTAAAATAATCTAAGTACATTGTTTCTGAACAAAACTTAATGAATGTGCAGTGTGTAATCTGCTGTTTATTATGTTTGCACTTTTGTAATGCATTTAAAAATCTACGGACAAAAATAATTTGATTGGCTGTTGATTTACAATGCTGTAGTGCACACAGTTTTGCCAAGAGCATGACTTTCCTTTGTTTTCATGTTCTTTTTCTGGAGAGCTAGTCACCTGTGTTAGGGCAAGGTACATTCTGCTTTACTAAAACAAACCCTGGGAATCTAAGAACATTCAGCCCCATCTGTCCCTGGCTGAATTGAAGAATGTGATTTATGTTGCAACCAGCCATGAAAATAAATGATATTGCTTTTAATCAATAAATGTTCCCTCAATCTACAACTTGAACAAAGAAAACTAACAATTTAGCATTTAACTTTTTGAGTTAAATAAACTGACCTAAGGTTTGTGCCTTCCCAGAGTTGTCGGTAGGAAACTGGTATTGTTTTTATCACAACCAGGGCTCAGCCATTCATTATTGGCTTCATCCTGCTCAAGGAAGGTTGCCTTCACCCACTCCCCGCACCATCACAGACTCCTTCATTTAAGCCTCTAGTTTAGCTGCACTCACCTAAATCTGAATCCACCACCTAGGTAATAATGATTACCATAATAATGACATGCATACAGTATGTATGTTTTGAGAGAAAAGGTATGCCTATCTATATTTATGTATGTGTTTGCTAATATGCATTTGTGCTTTCTCTGTGTTAGCTTGGTTTCTGTGTTTTTTAACTAGCTTGGTAATCCCTTTAAGTATACTGTATATGCAGTGGGAGGGAAACAGACAGCTTACATGTGGCTACCAAGGTCATTTCTTGCAACTCCAGTATTGCCTTGCCACTGCTGTCATCAAAATCAGCCTGCTGCTCAAATCACCTATAATCATGCTATCAAAATGTATCTGCTTGCCACAGTTGCATCACTGATACCTTTCTGTACCCTCCCCATAGCAAACTTAATTCTTGTACCCTTTGGGATGCTAGAGTTTTAAGTTCTCATGGGGCTACATTGTTCAGGAGTAGAGACCGCAGTTTTCCTGAATACAGTAGATCGTTCATTTTTTTAACAAAGAAAAGTGAAGAGGGCAAGATGCCAAACCGGAGATCAGCTGTGCAGACATTGGCTTATCTGGAGGTTTGTGCCTATCTCTGTTCAGGAGAATGCCTTTATAGAAAAGATGACCTACTACATGATGTATGTTATTGTCTCGTTGCTCTGAGAAGATCACTCCTCACTGATTGGTGAAATGAATACACTGATCTTACTTGCTTTGCTTTCAAGATGCCTAGCAACCACCACCATCACCTTCCGGATCCAAACTGATAGACATCTTGAATGTAACACACCAGACATAGTAGTAATAGAACGAAGAAATGTCTGGACCATTGACATTGCATTTCCAAGGCATGCCAGATTTGAAAATAAAGAATTGGAAAAATTAACAAAATACAGAAATCTGGCAATCAGAACATCTTGCCTGTGGATGAAAAAAACTTCAGTCGTCCCCGTAGTCCAGGGGTCAGGGAACTTTTTTACCTTTTACCCCCCCAAAAATTTATATACGCCGACATTACCCCCTTGATTTCAAAGGAAGGAAATCATACATTATTTGAATTCAAAATCTTATTGAATCTATTCAAAGTTACTTTGAAAGCTTCAACCAGCTGGGTGCCGAAGAGGGAAAGCTGAGGCGGGCACCCTCGCTCTTGATGCTGCGGTGGAAGCTAATTCACGAGGAGTTCTTGACGGTGGCTTTACTGGGCTGTTGAGGGCGACCACGTGAGACGAGGAGGGAGAGCGAGGGATGGGAAACACAGCGGTTGTCTGGGGAAATGGCGGGAGAATTCTGCCTACTTTAGCTCACTTTCTCTCTTTTGCAAAAAACGGGGACTGAAGCCCATTGAAGCCTCCTTTCCCCTCTCATCCCCGACCCCCAAATGACTTCTTCAGGGGCCTTGGGCACAGCAAAAAGGAAAAGGGCTGGGAAAGCGGAGCGGCGGGGGACATGGCTCCGCTTCCTCGGTGACCCTGAGGTGTTTTGAGGAGTTCATGTGTAAACAGCCAGGGCTTCCCTTCCCCATCCACCTCCTCCACCTTTTTACATCTTCTCAGCCATTCAGGCTTTTCCCGAAGGGGGTGGATTCCTGCTGCCTGCGAATAGCGCCTCCAGGCTTGTGAAGGCGAAGGAGGAGGAAGAGGCAGGAAAGCTGGGCTGGCCCCCTACACCTGCTGCTGCTGCCCCCTTTCCAAATTCTTCTTGGGGCCGCCATTTGGGGATTTGGTGAGGCTGGGCATGTAGAGCCACGTGGGCGCGCGCCCTCGCCGTCCCCAACCCCACCTCCCCGCCAGTCCGCGCGCTCTAAGGTGAGGGCAAAGGGGAAGCGCAGCCTGACAGAGACATGGCCTTCAGCGACGAGCGCGGGAGGAGCTGGGGGGGAAGAGGACTTTGGGCGCTGACGGCCAAAGACTCTTCCCAGCGCTCGCTGGCTCGCTCTTCGGCTGCTGTTGCTCAATGCGGCACAACGAGGGACAGCTATGAGGAGTCGCCTCTAGCTGAAACCTTCCCCTGTAGATGTTTGTCCCTCCTTCGGACCTGCTCTGAAGAGAAAAGGGAGTGGAGGTGGTGTGGCGGGGCGCGGGTAGTAGTGCGCTGTGGAGAGCGAGGGAGCCCGGCTGCAGTACCTCCCCTCCTTGCCAAGTTGCACGCTCTCTTCGCCTCTTTTGGTGGAGCTCGCCCGCAGCAGCGGTACAGCATGTGGACTGGCTCCCCGGCTTCCTCCAGTGCCTCCGGGTCCCACCTCTATCAGCAAGGCAAGCACGCATACACAAGGACCTGACGCTGCACTGCACTGTGTCAGGTCCTTGTAGGTATACACATCGTGGGAAATAAAATGCCTGGGGGTAATGAGGACGGTCGAGCTGCCAGGACTGTCCTCATTACCCCCAGGATTTTCATTTTTACTCCATTTGGGGTAATTTACCCCTGTTCTCTGACCACTGCCGTAGTCATTGGGGCTTTGGGAACAATATCAAGAAATTTCACACAGTATTAGAAGCAGTTGCAGATCTCAGAAATCACACAGTCAGAGATACAAAAATGGCAATATTAGGAACAGCATACATACTGTGCTGATATTTAACAGATACTTAGGTTTTTGGTTAAAACTTGTATCTGTTATTTATTTATTTATTTATTTAACTTATATGCCGCCCACACTACCCAAAGGTCTCTGGGCGGCTTACAACATTTAAAATACAATAAAAGGACAAAACAATTAAAATGCAATTAAAATATATACTCTAAAAATTGCCATCAGGACCCACAGCTGATATTATTTCAATTAAAAGCCTTCTGGAACAGGAAGGTTTTGACCTGGCGCCGAAATGTCATCAGCGTCGGCGCCAGACGAATCTCAGTCGGGAGGGCATTCCATAGTCTGGGGGCAGCTGCCAAAAAGGCCCTTTCTCTACAAGCCATCCCTCTTACCTCCTTGAGGGACAGCTCTTTCAAAAGGGCCCCCTGGCTAGATCTTAACTGCCGGGTAGGTTCATATGGAAGGAGGCGGTCCTTCAGGTATCCAGGGCCCAAGCCGTTTAGGGCTTTATATGTCAAAACAAGCACTTTGAATTGGGCCCGGGCAGCAACTGGTAGCCAATGTAATTTAAACAGAATTGGCTTGATATGTTCCCTAGCGGCCCCACCACTCACCAGCCGTACAGCTCGATTCTGGACCAGTTGCAGTCGCCGGACCGTCTTCAAAGGCAGCCCCACGTAGAGCGCATTGCAGTAATCTATGCGAGATGTTACCAGTGCGTGTGTAACTGTCATGAGACTCCGCTCGTCCAGGTAGGGCCGTAGCTGGTATAATTTCCGCAGCTGAAGGAAGGCGCCTCTGGCCACCGAGTCCACCTGGGCTTCCAGTGTTAGACTGGGGTTATGTAATAGCAGTCAATGTTTTTATAACTTTGATTGACTGTGCCTGGTATTTTTGAATAATAATAAACTAGAACCATAATGACAACATATCTAGTGAAATCTTTGCTGAAATGGATGAACACATTTTCCTCTCATTTCAACAGGCAGCAGCTTCTGGTACTCCCATGTGGTATTTGTGTCTATTTACTTCAGTGGATCAGTGCCTTGAAGGGACCAGCCTTCACTATCAGGATATGGTGACTGGGGAGTTCTGGAAGTTGTCTGAAAAGGTAACTATTCAAAACTCTACGAAGATGTTTTGTAAGAAGAGCACCACATTGCGTAATGTAATAAACGTTGTCATCTAAGGTCTAAGGATAGTATCTAATACTATCATTGCAGCTGTGGAAGGAGTTTTGTGCAGGTACAATTAAGAAGGGAATACTTCCCATATTTCCTGCAGACCCTCCCCAGTGATCTAAAAAGCCCTAATCATCTTCTCCAGAACAGTTTTAGTATAAGGGAGGACTTCAGGGGTGCGAATCCAGATATGTCTGTGAGCGTCATATTAGAGAATTTGCTTAATTCCTTTTATAGTTAGCAGAGTGTCAGGTTCAAACAACAGCTGCACAGAGAAAGCATGAGAGAATAGCTTAAGTTTCAGTAGCCCTCCCTTTTAACAATAACTAGTACTTTAAATGTTTTAAAAAATCACTCTGGAAGCATTTTAAGTGAAAAAAAAATTATTTATTTTATTTATTTATTTATTAAATTTATATCCTGCCCATTTAGACAACGTCTACTCTGGGCGGCTAACAATAAAAAAGACTAAAAACAATCCAATATATCAAACAACAATTTAACAACAAATACAAAATCATTCAAGATGGGAAAATAGAAATCAATTATCTTTGCTTGCTGTCTATAGTTAGTAGAAAAAGTAGGAAAAAAATTGATTCTGCATAGGTGGGAGAGACCCCTCCATGCTTCCATGCTCAGAGGTCAGAAAAGAGGAGAGAGACAAGCAAAGAAAGGAAGTGAAGCAAACAAAATAGGAAAAAAAAAAAAGGGGGGGGGGGAAGACAAGCCAGAGATGAGGGGACGATTTTAGCAAAAGGTTAGTGGCAGAGGAGAATCTCTTTAGGTCCTAAAAACTTCCCTCCCACTGATATCCAGTGTCAGAAAGCATGCAAAATGGTTATTGTCTCAACATATTATACTGGGCTTAGGCCCAATTCCTTACTGCATTTTAGACATCCCCAAACAGACCCAAGTCGCTGGCCAAATTAAGAGCCATTCTGATTTCAGAAGGTTTTGTTCCATCACCAGTTCTGAGCAGCTGATTGACTCTGAGTCTCACAGTTTTCTAAAGCAAATGCCCAGGGTTGGTCAAAGAACTACCAGCGAATAACAGATGACAGCCACTGTGCTGTGTGGGGCAAGAAGTGGTTGCAATGAGGAGAGGACAACTGTTTTTTCAAAATGTCATTGTGGCTGATGTTTTCACACATTCATTGACAATTCCTCTAATTATACCTGAAGAGTCCTGGAACATTTGCAAGCTCATCTTCTTGATAACACTCAATACAAACCTGGATCACACTGTTGCTTTGATTTTTGTGTCATCATCATCATCACGAATATCCACACTTGAGCTCATTCATATTTTTTTATTTATGAGAAAGATTTCTTCTGTTTCTCTTCCTCGCCTCTCATCTAATGATGAAGTATAGAGCTCTTGTTTAGCTATAAAGCCCAAAGACTAGTCTAGCTTATACGACTAAGACTATAAGATTGTGTGGTGGCTAATATGGTGGCAACTCTCTGACTAGGGACCCACCTGCCAAGGGAGTCTGGGTTAGCCATTCTCTCTGATAATCTTCTATGGGCATTAAAAGACTGTCCTATTTTAGGCAGCTATGGCAACTTACTGACTGTTAAGGAGAGGAACTGTGCACTTTCTTGTTCTTTCATGATGATCACTATTTTGAACTAAGATGTTTTTAAATGGCTTTAAAATGATAATATATTTAATTGAGCTTTAATATTTATATTGAATTTTGTTTTGATTGCATTTTAAATATATATATATATTGTAAACTGCCTTGGGTCTCAGTTTTTGGGGAGGAAAGTGGAGTTAAATAAGTAAATAATTAATGGAAGAAACCTATTCATGGTCTGGAACCCTATTGCCCCCTTATTGTTGTACAAAAGTTCCATTATGTGAGTGATGACGTTTTCTTGGAGCTTGTGTTAGAGGTATTCAGTACTTCCTTTCACAAGCCTAAGTTCCACTGAAGCAGGTGGGGCAATCTCCACTTGTGTAATTGCAAGGTGAGATCATGGAACAACACTGGTTATACCTTGTGAATGGCACAAGAGAATTCTAGCCCATGTGCTCACAGGCAACACCAGAAATAGAAAGGAAAACCGTCTCTCTTTTTTTTAAAAAAAGAGCATGGCCCTCCATTGACTTGGCTGTCATTTCTCATGGTGATAGACAAGGCTGCTGGGGCAATATTGGACATTGGTTGGGAATGCCTTTGCCACAGGTGGTTGGGGAAGGGCCATACCCTCTAATTTTGGTGCCCTGGGGCAAAGCTTCACTCACACCCTGTCCTAATTATGGCTCTGAGCACAAGTGAAAATGCTCACAGACCCAGTGCATCTTTCTGATTTGTTTACTAACTAATTTTTCTCTTATAAACACAGCCTTTAGTTACAAATTACTGCCTGCAGGGAACCTATGTATCAATGGATAGTGGGCCCAGCCCTAATATACTAAGCACAATAATCTGATCATGGTTGAGATATTGATTTTTAGTCCATGGTAATGATTAATACCATATTAATACCATTAATACCATGTATATTATCAAGTCAATTTGGACTTATGGCAACCCTTTCCAGGGTTTTCTAGGTAGAGAATACACAGAAGTGGTTTACCATTCCCTTCTTCAGGGGGCACTCTGGGACTGTGTAGCTTGCCCAGTGCTAAACAGGCTGGCTCTTTTCGCAGGATGCACAGTGGGGAATTGAACTCCCAACCTCTGGCTCCACACCCAGATACCTAAACTACTAAGCTACCCAGCCAGCTTTTTTATGCTAACTATAGGATTAACATATTTAAGAATTTAATTAAGGGGCATGTGATGACCATGTTTATACTACATTTTATTTTAAGTTTCATTGCACTTGTTTTCTTAAATTTACCTCTTACTGGTAGATATAAATATAATTGTTCTAATTCCTTCTTCTTTTATTTTGTTCCTGGTGCTCAAAATGTAAACGGGGACTGATTTCATAATTGGCCTGTGTCCCAGCGCTGCTTAACAGCTGTGCATGCTTTCTGTTCCCTTCTTTGAATTAGTACAAGGTAGAAATGAAAGAATAGGAGACAGATGCTTGACACAGTGAGAGTTTCCAGCCTGCAGTTGTGATTTCTCTGTAGGCTGGCTTCTTTCAGTCGCTAACTGTTCATTCCATTTCATGGCTGGTTAACTAGCACAAAGGTAGCTGACCTCACTGTTAACTTCTGCTTTCAAAGGGGCACGATTTCCCTTCATTATAGCTCACAGTAATCATTTATCATTCTCCCCAGAGCTCTGTGATTGCTTCTTCTTTGATGTTCACACAATCAATATCCCCTCCCCAATGTATTTAAACACAAAGCATTGTTTAAACTTGTCATATTTTATTTCAGTATGTTTTTTTATTTATTATGTTCTCTTTCCTTTATAACAGGCTTAATGCACTATGGATATCTTATTGAACCTGGACTGATGTGTTCGCTATTTGGGGATTTGTACTGCATATCTTTAGGAGTGCAACCGTTTGACAATGAATGTGAGGTCATGCAATATGAGCCACCGGACAATGAGTACTTCTCATAGGCTTGGGATGGTAAATGGACTGCAGATCCCACCAATCAGAGTTAATGCAGGGCCTCCTTCCTCTTCCTCTAACAGTTGCACCCCAAGCCCAGCTCTTGGAAACTTGTCCACCAAGTCACACTTAAAGAGATCTGTTGGAGGAGGTGTGGCCCCTCAAAGTAACATTATTGATTCCAGCGTTCACTTCCCTGCTTTAAGTCCCAGGAGGCAAATGGTTGCAAATGGGAAGCCTTTATTTCAAGTCCCACAACCTCCAGGGATGACAGCACCATCATTTTTGAAGCCAAAGCAGCAAGAATTTGGAAACAGCTTCACTTCAAGCACAGTTAAAGGTACGGTTAATTTAAAAAAGAATGCTTCTCTTTATTTTCTTACATAATAATAGTATTGCTATTATATTTCATCTCTGTCCTTTTATACCTTGGGAATGCTTTCAAGAATGAAGAGTTTCCCCACCAACTTAATGACATATTTGGACGAGAGTTCACTCAACATATTCTACTTTGATTAAGGGCTTTCATTTCCCATGTAGCTCTGCTTGTGATTGCAAGTATTTCATTTTTTGCTCAGTTCTGTGTCGTCATTCACCACTGTTGGCCACCACTACCCCTTTCTAATGCTCCAGTGTGTCTAGTTGCAGATTTCAGAGAGTTGGAAAAGGTTGTATGAGCTGTCTAGTTCGTGCTGCGTGACTAAGGAAATGAATATGATTGTCCAGAGAATACTGAAAGATCACCAGTTGCAGTTTCCAGACCAGCTTTAGGGGTAGTCCCAGGCAACACTGGAACAAAGCAGCCTTGATGTTACCTGTGCTTGGACCATTGTAGCCTTGCTAGCTCTGTCTATAACTGCTGACAGCTGGTGTAACAGCTGACATTGATAAAAGGCACTTGAAGCCACAGAAGCCATTTGAGCCTCTAGAGACAAAACCAGACCCAGAAGTAACTGCAAGTTGCACACTTGATTCTTGGAAGGAATACAAGTCCATGTAGAAGAAGTTGTCTGCCTATGTCTTGGATGGGGAAACCACTCTCACATAAGGTACTCATCTTGCCAGGATTCAGCCTCTGCTTCTTGGCTGTCATTCAGCCCACCACTGCAACCATGCACTGGTCTAGAACATGCAGAGCTGCCCTTCATTCAGAAGTTGCAGAGAAATAAAGTTGAGTGTCATCAGCATAGCAGTGAAGCTTTGTTCCAAATCTCCTGAAAATCCTTCCCAACTGCTTCACATAGCTATTAGACAGTGTTGGGGGAAATGATGATACCTCTATTCAACTCCTAATGCAGAAGTTGAGATGGCTGAGAAATAGTACAACTGTCTAAAGTCCTCCCTACTGCATTCATCATGCTACCTATGCTCTGTCGCCTCCCCTGCAGGCCAGAACAGAACTATAGGAATACAGTGCTCCCACCCACTCATAGGGCTGATCCAGAAGGATGCTGCCCCTATGGTATCAAAACCCATTTGGCAATCAAACAAGAATAACAGAGTTGCTCTTCCCCTGTCCCTCTTCTGTTAAAGTTATCCATCAGGGCAACCAAGGCTGATTCAGCCTTGAATGCACTCATGATATCATACTAAAATGGGCCTAGATAATCAGTGGAATCTGAAAATACCTGCAGTGGCACTGTCACAAGCCTCTCAAGGATCTTCCACCAGAAAGGCATATTTGAAAGCAGGCCGTAGTTTTCATAAATCATGGGACCCGGGGGGGGGGGGGGGGCAGTTTCTATACAGATAGTCACACTACGACCTCTTCAAGTGTAAAGCATTTGCCACAACCTAGACCTACCCAGACAAACCCCTTTGGCTTGTCTTATTCATTTACAAGGGGCAAGGATGAAGAGAACATATGGTTGGGATTCTTAGAGTTGGAGGCCAGAGAAGAAATGTTTTTAACTTCTAGGCTTAGCATAATATGTGAATGTGACCAACAGCCATTAAATTGATTTTTTTCTGCCAGAGAGTGTACATTATGTTCAAAGAATTGGCATTTCTAGGAATGATTAAAGGATCTGAATTTCTGGAAAAATTAGGCAGAGTTTAGAGCCTGGATGAATACTATCTAGATACTGTCTAGATACTAACTAGTGAAAGGGCCGAGCTTCACACAGGTTAGAACTGTACTTGTAGTATAATATACAGAAGCCTTCAATCAATGTTTTGGAGTTGTCAAAACTGAACACATTGTCTCTGAGCTGTGTAAGTGGAATGTGGGATGCATTTATAAGCGTCCCCTCAGCCTTCTTGGAAGGTATTTTTTTTACAGCATTTGGACCACACCTTAAGATTTCTTGCCATAGAGGTGCCTCCTACTCTTGAGGAGCCCTTTCTTCCACAGAATATGTGCCACCTAGTGAATTAATATGGTACAGTTGGCTATAGAAAAAATTACACTGATTACAATTAATACTTTAAAAAAGTGTTTTAAGAATCAAATAACCTCAGGACTCACATCCTCAAGATTCCCTTATTATGTATGCCACATTTCAGATGTCTGCATTTCATGGACTTAGAGCTTTGGCGGATAGACACACATTGTTGCTGTTATGGTTTGCAGCTATGGCAAAACCCTAGATGTTGCTTTTTTAGACACGTGAATTTGAAATTTAAATTTAAATTTTGTTGTAGTCAACATATTAAAAACTGGATATTCCATAAAATAGATGTAGAAAAGTGCTAGCGCCATTATTTGACTTCACATATTTTTGATTTGTGCATATTCAACTAATGTACTATCAGCAAAGTCTTTCCTTATTTTGTAAGAGGCAGCATAGTTACTCATTGATGAAAATATGCATGAAATGAGTATTTGAAGAAAATTAGTAATTAATTAATTGTGTGTAATTGAAAATGAGTAATTACCTGTCTACTTCTAGCTTTTTAATTTTCCTTCAGCTTTCAAGGCTGTTGAGGCTATTAACAAATTCATACTTTATTCATGTACTTCATACCTAGCTGTGTGCAAACATTTAATCATGTATGCCTCTCATCAATTATTATTAGCACAATCAAAGAAGTGGGGCTAATTTTATTATCTTAAATTGTCCTCTCTGGTGGAGTACCTGTAGGGATCGTCCTCCCATTAGACATTGTGAGGGTGTTCCTTTAATACAGCAAAACATATAGTTTGGTATTAATGTATTTTCAGTATCTGGGATAGGGAAATAAATTTTATTTTTTTTCCCCCATGTGGCAAAGTAACTTGACATAAGTCATAACTTGACACCCCTTTGGCATAAGTGACCAGGGGTGTTGTTTGCTGTTTCGCCTCAAGCAGTAAAATGCCTTGGGGACTTGACTTAAACCCATCAGCTTGAACATATTCAGCCCATCAGAATGTGGCCATCGCTAAGTGATATGCTTTTCGAAAGGAGCCACTCTTTTTCTCTTTCTTTCTCAAACACATCCACACAAACACTAACAAAGAGACATGAGGGATGTTCCCTGGCTCCCTCATTTTGTATAACACCCCATGCCATGTTTCCTACTATGATGATTGATGGTTTGGGGGGAGGCACTGTCATAGGAATCAGTTTTGCTGAGAACATCTTCACCCCCACAAAAGAAGCTCTCTAAAAAATTGTGTCCTAGGCTTCAGTATGTTTCGTTCTTATGTGCATTTCCATGGCATTGCCAGGGAACTGAACCCAGGTCTCCTGAGTCCTACTCCATGACTCTCTCCAGTACACCACACTGGGTACCAGCTTCAGTATGGATACCTGTTTATAGCAGAGGCTTATCAATTGTTTTGCAAGCACAGCTTTCTCCTTTTTTTCAGCAATGTCATATTACAAAAATGATGCCTGCAGGCCATTTTAAGAGAATGTAGCTACAGCTGAAGTGGAGGCGATTTGGGATTTTGTGAAATTATTTGCTGCTGTTTCAGTGAGGATGTATGAGGAAAAAGCCAATAAGGGTTTCAACATGTTTTGGGGCTAACACAACAGTTCACATTTTGTTTTAGAAATGTTCTTGTTGTTGGCTTTGGAATAACAAGAACACAAAGTTTACAAGTGTGTTTCGGTTTAAACAGCACATTCCTCATTTCTAGAGCAATAGGAAAGATTACGAAATAAACATTTGATTAAATGGTAGTTTGCTTCAGACCAGATTACAGCCACACTTGGTAGTATATGTTTGGTGGGAATTTAGAACAGACAGTGCTTGATTGTCCCCTCCTGCTGCCACTTTTCAATCTAAATCAAAAGGGCAAGTCTTAACAGGAACAATTGTGTGGCTCTTGATTTTGGTTAAAGTTGTATTACCTTCTGCATGCTATTGCAGAACAGAGTTACAAGTGTAGTAGGAAAACATGAAATAAAAGTTATGTTACATAACAGTTATAGCAGGAGTAAAATATAACATTCTCTTTATCTTTAAACATGTATTATTTCAAACAAGATTTCTGCAACTTTTGTACTTAATGTTGAACAAGCAATGTTTGTTAGAAGCTACTATCCAATAAGTGTACAAAGACATGGTGTTCTTCAGATAGTAGTGAGTGGCACTGTTCTTCTAGTAAATTTTTTCACTGTGTAATTGCAGTCACTACAATTGGCTGAAATTCAGCAGTAAATTGCAACTGGAGTGGGCTCTGTGAATCAGTGGGAAATTTGGTGAGTCAGCTCCCTCACCCATTTCACTGATTCAATGGGTCCACTCTAGTGGTGACTTTCTATGGGATTTCAGCCCCTGAGAACAAAACTGGGAAACTATTTTTCTGTCTGTGAGGGGGCACTTCTTTTCCATGGGGGGAATGGGGGCTGCAAAAAACATCCCTGTGTCATCCATTCTATCCAAGGAAAGTCAGAGGCAGCTCCACAAAGAAACATTTTTAATACAAATGCTTTTAATTTTCCTATGCCAATAAAGGTTATTGAATTGAATTGAATACAAATCCTTATGAAAGATTTTGCAAGGGTTTTGCCACTTCAGTTGCAGTTCTTTTTCTGTTCATAATCCTGCTGGTTGCAACAAGAAAAAAGGAGGAGCATATCTTAAATCCAGAGTTAAGGAATTTAAAGTGGCAATGGAGGAGGTCAAACTCACAGTTCGAAAACTGGACTTGTACAGAACTAACTTACCCTCTTTAATGTCCTTGTCCATTTGGTGCAGCCTCTTAAATTGCGTCTGTCTGCACCAGTGAAATAGCTGGCTTGAAGTCGATTCAGGTCCTTGAGCCCCTCCTGGTTGCTGCCTACAGGCCTCCTGGTCTACCCCATACCTGCTGAGACCTCTCTTTTCCTCTACCAAGTTTTAAAGGGTGCTCCTGAGAGGGGGCTGTCCTCAGATACTGAAAAGCCAGCAAAAACAGAGACTATGGACTCAGCTCCCTGCCATTCCGCCACATCCACCCAGCTCTCCTTTTTGTTATTTTCCTCCTCTACCTCTCTGCTGATTGCCCCAGCTTCCTTTTCTCCCCACTGACTTGTTGCCTCTGCCCTATTATATCTCCCTCTGGGTGGGAAACCTCCTCAGCAGGCTTTTTCCTGCCTTCCACCGTTTCCCACCTCTTGAATTCAGTTCTTGTCTCCAAAGTGGGTATGGCATTGGGATGATGTCCTGGATGGGGCATCCACTCAGAACCCATCATTTGTTCACAGCTAGGACTCATGAGGGCATAGAAGGACATCAAGGCAGAACCCTCCTGTGGGCTAAAGCCGAGCTGCCCACACTGTCAAATGTGGCATTCCCTTGGAAGGGCTCTATCACGGTCAACAGCCAGAAGTGGGATGAGCCAGAGCCAAAAGTGGGCATCCATGCAGCTCCTGGAAGGTGCCATCCTATGGCAGTTTGGATTAAGACACCCAGTCAAGGCCAAAGGGAAGGACAAAACAGAAGTCCGACAAAGAAGCCTTGCATAATCTGCAATACAGTTTGGAGTTTTATTCTTGTTTGTATGGGTGTGTTGTGTGGACAGATGTGTGCTCCGTCCTTGTTTAAAGTGTCTTCTCTAGAAATCTGTAACTCCAACAGGTGTAGAGGCATGAAATGTGGGACAGATTGCAAAGCTGTGCTCCGTTTACACCCCGGAAATAGACAGTTTCCATGCTCTTGTGAGCCTGTACCTGCTGATGGGATGGGGGAAGCCCAGCTTGCTAGATGGGCTTTTCCCACATGGTGGGAGAAGAGTGAACAAAGAGACAAAGGGGCCCAGTTACAATGCCAGCAATGCTCCTCAGTTTTATAGTCCGTAGGGAAAGTGTGGAAGATAACATAGATAGATCATTTGATGTGATGTTGCCTTTATGTGAAGGCCAGTTGCATGGAACCAGGATCAGTAAAAGCTAAGAAAGTTAAGAGACAGTACTTGGTGATACATGCTTGTAACAGATATTTTCCAATTGTTGGCAAGCACAATCCCCCCTACCCTCTTTTTAAAGTGATGACACAGAACAAAAGTTATGTGTCAAGGCTGTTTTAACAGAATGTGTTTATAGTAGAATTGGGAAGTTTTTAGATTCCCTTAGCCCCAGATTAATTGCTAGGTGTATGTGGAAAGCATCTATAGGAATTTTTATTGCGTCAAAAATCATGCCTGCTTGGTAGAGGAGGATGCGTGATAGAAGTGGATGGGCTCCGATTTCTACTGCTGAAGGACTAAAACAAAGAGTGTGTAAAGAGGGATAAGAGGAAGTCAAGCCTGAGAATATCTGTCTTTAACAGTGGTTCCCAATCTTGGGTCCCAAATGTTCTTGGACTAAAACCCCTAGAAGTCTTCACCACTAGCTGTGCTGGCCAGAATTTCTGGGAATTGTAGTCCAAGAACATCTGGGGACCCAATATCTGGGAACCACCAGTCAAGACAAAGAGAGAACACTTTAGGGAACCTCAATAACCTGTCTCTATTACTGCCTCCAATAAGCACATGCTTATTGCATGCATGGTTACAGTAGATGTTTTTCCACTTGACCATTTGGAACACCTTTGCAGGCAGGATGCACCAAATGAGACAGCCTGTGCAGCTGCTCCTTGCTCTCTTCACTACCCTAAAGTTATTGTGCTACTATTCTGCAGCTTATCCTGGTGTAACTTCTCTCAGTGTGTTCTCTTCTCCGCCTTCAGCTACCTTCGTGTTTACCTGGAGACAAAGCCAAGGGACAGAAAACATGTACTATTCTGTTAGCACCACTACCACCACACTAGCCTAAGTGGCATGCAGATGCACAGGGATCATAGAGGCTTGCTTTGGACCTGCTGTTAGATGGCATTCTTGTCAGGGTTGAAATGTCTGGCAGAGAGATTCCAGGTTGAGCTGTACATTTTCATTCTTAAGTGGAGAGCACAGAGGTGGACAGAGGCAATGTTGTGATCATTGGGACAGAAAAAGAAATCTTATTATGGGCAGAGGAGAATGAGGTGTTGTGTTGTAGTGGCTAAGAGTGTTGCAATAGATCTGTGTTCTAATCACTTCTCATCCAGGAAACTCACCAGGGTTGTTGTGAGCTCACTGGAGGAAAGGAACGAATGTGAATAAATCTTAACAAAAAGGTTAGCAGAACCATTCAGTGGAGACTTGTGTTGATTGCCAGAAAAAAAGTGGTTGATTGCTCTGGTGGACCCAAAGGAGGGCAGTAGCTGGGGAACGGTCAAGGGCTGAGGATGAGAGATCGTGTGCTAAATGGAAAAATACCAGTCTGGATATGGTCCCTGGACCATTGGTAACCTTGCCTGATTGATAATTATGTGAGTGAAAGTGTTTTTTCAGGGGGGAAAGGTAGATAGTATGAGTGTAAAGTCAGTCATCATTTGCTGTAGTGTATAGGAATCATTTAATGGAAAGTGGAAGAAAATCTCTTTCTGCAGTAAAATTATTCCCAAGGCAGGGAATTAAAAGTTATTTCTTCAATGACTGAAATAGGTAAGTGATGTAGTTGCTTGTTAATATCATCTTTTTTACCTTGCCAAACTATGTCATTCAGAAACAATAATGAGACCTATTCAAATCATTAGGTTTAAAAATCAAATCAATATACTTTTCATAGTCAGGTTTTTCAGGTTTCTGTCCAAAGTTATGATAATTTAAGCTGAAGCTGCCATGTGATGATCATACTGTTTTACGAATATCAGCTGTTGCAGGATTTAGGCTGCAATAGGTGGGAACACTGTAATTTCTTTGTGGATTCTTGCCAAGTTTCTGCTGCATTACAAAAGCCTACAGAGTGACAGTTCCCTAGGGGAGAATATTCTATTCCTTGCGGATAAAGCAATATGTATCTTGGAAATGTTCTATGAACGTGATGTTCAAGAGCTGAGAACGTTATTTACATATGAAGATTCCACATTCAGGAAAGATCAGTTCCAAAGGTTCTTCCGATCTCCAAAAAATTTCTGCTTGGTAGGCTCCTTCTGGAGCAGCATTGGGCTGTAGTGGTGGCAAGTCTGTTTGATACAGTAGACTATCTTCATACCGGTTCCAAATGTTGCTGTTGTGAATGTATTTGTTGTGATTGGGATGACTTACAAGGTAACCCTTATCCAAATATTGTTTGCCACCAAGCGGAAGCAATTTTGTAAGTACTATATGAGGTAAATAATGTTTCAATTGCTCTCAACTAAGATATTGAACTATTGACTAGATTCCACAGAGTTCTGAATCTTTCATTCCCAATGTTCCCCTCTAAGCTGTGTGGCCACATAGAGCTGCATCAGTGCCATGCACCTGCCGCCAGTATGGCTGCCCATTTGGTTCCAGTCGTGGCCAGAACTTTGCACATGCGAGACATGGTTTCTGCTGGTGAAAACTGAATGTCACTAAAGAACAACAAGTTTCTGCTCTTTAATTACATTCAGGTTTTCCATCAGCACTGAGTGGAAACCCTGTTCTGGCTGCGATGGGAACCAAATGGGTGGCAACACTGGCTGCGTGTGTTTGGTACCAAAGCAGTGCTGTGCAGCCGCACAGCTGAGAGGGAATGTTGGACTTGAGTGAAGTCTACATGTATTCTGTAATGGTGTTTTTTATCCCCCACAGCTCCCAAACTACAGTAATGATATTCTGAGTCCCCCAAAGGAAAAGAAGTCAGGGGAAGGAACAAGCTCATAAGAACATAAGATGAGCCATGTGGATCAGACCAATTTTTCCAACATTTTATTCTTATGGGATTAACCAGATGCTTCTGGGAAAGCTACAGGCAGGATGTGACCGGAACAGCATCCTCACATTTATGTTTTGCTGTATGCTGCCTCTGACAGGGAAGGTGATCTATAACTATCATGACTAGTAGCCATTGATAACAGCCCCTGATAATCTTGCCTTCATGAATTTGTCTGATCCTCTTCTAAAGGAGTCCAAAAGTTGACCACCATTATCTCTTATAATAACAAATTCCACAGTTTTATGCTGTGCTATGTAAAGAGGTTTCTCTCTCTCTCCTGAATACCCATCATTCAACTCCACTGAATAACCTTATGTCCCAGTATTATAAGGGAGGGACAAAAATTCCCTATCCATTTTTCTTAACTGCTTTCTTCACACCAGGTATAATTTTCTACATCTCTGGCACGTAGAAAATGATCCTCTTAGGGCCGATCTCTCTCTCTCTCACACTCTTACTTTAGAATAAGTACATGGGCAATACAGATCATGGCCCTAATGTGGAGGTAAGGTGACTTTAATCATGGCTTTAAAGGATTGCCATTTTACTATATAAATTCCAGATGTGGTGTTCACAATTTGAATTAGGACTATTGGGGATAAGAAAGTATTTAGGCCAGTGGTTCCCGCAGCTTGGGGTCCTCAGATGTTCTTGGATGAAAGCTCCCAGAAATCCTTGCCAGCAGAGCTAGTGGTGAAGGCTTCTGGGAGTTTTTTCCCCTAAGAAAATATGGGGACCCAAGGTTGGGAACCACTGGTTTAAGCCATCCCAACCCTCTCAATAGTATTACACATTCTCAAAGTCTAGATCTAAGTAGAGATTCTCATTTACTATCATCAAAAATAAAGCCAAAATGGAGAAGCCATGTGCGAAAAACTAAGTACACCCTTACTACTTCAATAGGAATGGAGAAAGCTTCTGAAATGAACATGGCGGCACTGCTTAGGTTTGCAAAGTTGGACTTCTAGAACAATGTTCTTTGGACAGACAAGATCAAGTGGAGATGTTTGGCCACAATGCACAGCACCATGTTTGGTGAAAACCAAACACAGCATATCAGCACAAACACCTCATACCAACCGTCAAGCATCGTGGTGGAGGGGTGATGATTTGGGCTTGTTTTGCAGCCACAGGACCTGGGCTTCTTGCAGTCATTGAGCTGACCATGAACTCCTCTGCAAACCAAAGTATTCTAGAGTCAAATGTGAGGTTATCTTGGCTGAAATTGAGTCATGCAACAGGACAGTGGCTTGTGTGCACGCACGCACACACGCACAAACACACACACACAAAGGAAACAAAACCCCGTGATGGTCTTCTGCTAGTACAGAAACATAATACAGTGGTGCCTTGACTTACGAACTTAATCCGTCCCAGAAGATGTTCGTAAGTCAAAACGTTCATAAGTCAAATCAGCATTTCCCATAGGAATGCATTGAAAACCGATTAATCCGTTCTGGCTGTTTTTTGTTCTTATGTCGAGGCGCCGTTTGTAAGTCAAAGCATTAGTTCCCATAGGAACTAATGCAAAACTGGTTAATCCGTCCTCTACCACTGGGGGAGAATTTTTTTTTTTAAACCTAAGATGACTTAGGTTAAAAAAAAGGGCAGGAAAGGAGGGAGGGAGGGAACGAACACCTTTTAAACAGAACACCTTTAAAACCAAGCAGCTTTAAACCAAACCAAGCACCTTTTAAACCAATTTTTACATTTTAAAATTACAGTACCAGGCAGTACCAGGCAGTCCAAAGTCAATTTCCCGCTTTCCCCGTGTTTTTTTTTGTTCGTAAGTCAAAGCTCCGTTCGCAAGTCAAAGCAAAATTTTGCGAACGGAGCTGTTCGTAAGTCGAAATGTTCGTATGTCGGGGCGTTCGTAAGTCAAGGCACCACTGTACATGTCCCTCCACAAGAGAAGCACAATAAGTAATACAGCTTATTGATTATATAGCTCACTGTGAGTTCCGGTGGATGTTCTTGGGCAGATGTTCATACAATAGTACGAGCACCTATTTTATTTCTGCTAAGAGCCACATCTACCTCATAATTGGTAATTAAGGCTAGCCTTCAAGGCAGGCAAGCTAGGCAGTTCCTTGGGGTGCCAATCAGTGAGCTATCAAATGAGAGAAAAAAATAGGAAAAGTAAATCCTGTTGTAGTTCTGACTGCAGCGCCACTGTTCCGATTGTGAATTACACAAATTGTAATTTACACAAATTGCAGTACAGTACCTGAGAAATCAAGATGTTGATGAATTCAGTTCCCAGTAGGTAGTCATCCTTTGAGAGCCACCTACATCATATAATGGCAGCGTTTTGCAGGTCAGCATACGGTTGTCAATCATGTTTGTGTTCTCCAAATGTGGGCACCCTAATTTGAATATTATGTATGTCAGACAGTCTCTTATATAACATACAAATATATATATTATGCAAATTAGTATGTTTGTTCATATTATGTAAATTAAGCTAATTAATTTGGATAATAATTGTTTAATTAGACTAATTTTGCATATTTTTTCTACCAGTATTTCAGCTTTGGCAATATTTATATGGTAACCACTGATATGAGACAGTAAATACAGAGTTAGACTTGGAAAAGAGAGTTACCAGTTTAAATCCCTGCTTAATTGAAAACACACTTGGTAAACTTGGTATTTTTCAGTCACACCTTGTTTATGGAATGAATTGGACAGAGGAAAACCACATAAAGCCACCATGTACCTTCCTATTGTGCATGAATAAAGAAATAATGATATTTTGCCACACACATGGGCTTCACATAAGATGGCTGTTTATTTTTTCTCATTAGTTTTTATTTGTGGTAACCTCTCTCCCACAAAATCCATAAGAATATCACAGAAATCATAAGTGGCTGTGTGTCATAGTTTTTGCAGGAAAAAAAATGCAAGGGAAAGTGAGAGTTAACTGTGGAAATCATTATGCTGTTTCCTTCCTTAAAAGTGGAGCAGGAGTTGTGCTGAAAGCAGAGCAGCAAATAATGAGTAGCTCACTTTAGGCCCTTTTAAGAGGCATGGCTGGACAAAAGCCTGGGAATAGCAAATGAGATTACATTCCTAAATTTCTATTTTGGAATGCTGCACAAGTCATACAATTTAGTAACAATTCAAAGCTGCAGGGCTGGAAAGGGGGGGCTGGGACAATGCCATTAGGCTCTGCCCTGTCCCACCCAGTTGCTTTCCAGAATTCATGGTAGTTTGTTTAAATTTGTCATTTAAAGAAAAGTACATTAGAGTATAAGGTAAAGCTAATGGAATTGTGACATAAAGGTACCACTTTTCAGCTGTATTTGTGTGTGAAACAAAATACATGCTTCAGCGACTGTTTGAGCACTCATGTGCATTCGGCCTGGAAAGTAACAAGTTACGTGAACGTATGATTACTCCTTTGGTCAGACGTAAGCTGTTTGTAAAGTGGAGAGGTCTGGTTTAGCCACGGTGACACATGCCTTAGTTACATCCCATCCGTATTACTATAACATGCTCTATTTGGCTCAGTTATATTACGAGTGAGAAGGATCTTGGAATTGTTGCAGATCAAAAGCTGAATATGAGCCAACAATGCAATGTGGCTGCAAAAATGACAAAAGCTATTTTAGGCTGCATTAACAGAAGTATAGTCTCCAGATATCATGAGGTACTACTTCCCTTCTTTTCAGCACTGGTTAGGCCTCATCTAGAGTTCTGTGTCCAGTTCTGGACACCACACTTTAAGAAGGATGCCAACAAACTTGAGCAAGTTCAGAGGAGAGCAACAAGGATGATCAGGGGACTGGAAACCAAGCCCTAGGAGGAAAGACTGAAAGAACTGGGCATGTTTAGCCTTGAGAAAAGAAGACTGAGGGGAGATCTGATAGCACTTTTCAAATGCTTGAAAAATAATCCTACAGAGGAGAGGCAGGATCTGTTCTCAGTCATCCCAAAATGCATGACACGTAATAATGAGATCAAGCTACAGGAAGACAGATTTAGGCTGAATATCAGGAAAAACCTAACTGTTAGAGCAGTACGACAATGGAACCAATTACCTTGGGAGGTGGGGTGAACGCTCCAACACTGGAAGCATTCAAGAGAAAATTGAACCACCATCTGTCAGATCTGCTTTGGTTTGGATTCCTGCATTGAGCAGGCGCTTGGACTTGATGGCCTTATAGGCCTCTTCAACTGAATTCTATGATTCTATATGCGGCTGCCTCTGGAAAGTGTTCAGAAACTTCAGCAGATCCAAAACACTGCAGCCAGTCTGTTAACGAGGACTGATTACAGGGATCACATACCCCCTGCCCCGGTTATAGCAGCTCCACTGGCTGCTGATCCTTTCCGGGCACAATTCAAAGCGCTGTTTTTAACCTGTAAAGCTCAAAATGGCTTGGGTCCAAGCTATCTCAAGGACTGCATCTCCCTTTATGAGCCTGCTCAGGTGTTAAGATCATCAGGAAAAGTCTTCCATGGGAGACAGCCTTCTCTGTTGCTGGTCCCAGACTTTGGAACTCCCTCCCACAGGAAGCCAGATTGGCCCCATCTTTACTGTCCTTCTGCAAGCAGGCAACAACCTTTCTCTTTAGGCAGGCTTTCCCTTAGTTACTGGCTGTCTGAATTGATTTTTTAAATAGATTGTTACACCTTACTAGTGGGACGTGGTGGCGTTGCAGGTTAAACTGCAGAAGCCTCTGTGCTGCAGGGTCAGAAGACCAGCAATCGTAAGATCGAATCCACGTGACGGAGTGAGCTCCCGTCACTTGTCCCAGCTCCTGCCAACCTAGCAGTTCGAAAGCATGTAAATGCGAGTAGATAAATAGGTACCACCTCGGTGGGAAGGTAACGACGTTCCGTGTCTAGTCGCGCTGGCCACGTGACCACGGAAACTGTCTTTGGACAAACGCTGGCTCTATGGCTTGGAAACAGGGATGAGCACCGCGCCCTAGAGTCGGACATGACTGGACTAAATGTCAAGGGGAACCTTTACCTTTACCTTACACCTTACTGCTTTTAATGTGTTTTTTGTGTTGCTTTTGTTCACTGTTTTTTAATGTGGTATTTGTTTGATCCTTTTAAATATTTATGCACTTACTGTTTTTAACTTTAAATATTGTAATTTAATGATGCAAGCTGTGTTGGGTCCTGTATAAGGAGAAAGGCAAGGTTAAAAACATTACAAACAAACAAACAAATAAATGTATCCTTGGAAAGTTGAGGGGGAGGGAGGGATCTGCTTATTATTAGCTAGATCTGCAGCCCAACTATAATGAAGTTCAATTCATCAAGATCAGGTAACATGTTTTAATGTGATATGCTTAGGAATACCGTTGTTGTTGTTGCTTCTGTCGCCGCTGCTATTGTTGTGTTGTTGTTGTTGTTGTTAAGGAGTTACTATTCAACCTGCTTCCAGGATGGAGCAACACCACAATAGATCTTTAAAGTATGCAAGGGCAGCCCTGCTATTAGGCAGAATGAGGTGATCAAAGCAGTCGTAGCTGCCGGCCCCCTCACTTCCTCCCAAGTCCCATAGCTGTTCTCTATTTTAGGAGAGAACAGTCTGTGTAGCAGAAACTGTCCGGCACCCCCCCTGACTAGGCTGTAAGGGACCGCAAGGGTCACCAAGTTTGACACCCTGCCGAAGCAGGAAGACTCTGCCTAAAGCACCTGTAACAGGTGGTCATCCTACCTTTATTTAAACCCCTCCCATGTTGGAGAATTCACCACTCTACAAGGCAGTCCATCCCATTGTCAAACAGCTCTCACTGTTAGGATGCTCTTTTCTGAAGGAATAGAAGCCATACTTTTACATGCCCGGAAAAGATTAATTCCATCCAGGTGCAGTGATTCTCCCTAATTTCTCCATGTTTTATTTGTTTTGATTTATCCCTGAAGCCAAACCACAGGTAGGCACGAACTGCAGATGCCAGCTGTCTCCCATTAGCCTGCACCTCGGTATGACAGAAGGGAATCTAGAATTTCTAAACAGCATCCATTCTCTTTCTGCGATCTCCAAGTGGAAGTACATTTAAAAATGGATGCTCTGCCCTACCATGGAAGAAAAAGTGAAAGACCAAGCCTAACTGCAGCTATCCTAAACAAAATGTTTTCTTCAGTTATGCTTAGTATCGTGCAGTTACATTCTGATGCATAAGTTATAACAACAACATTCAGTGCTGACAATTCTTCAAAGCATTTAACCCCCCCCCCCCTTAAAAATAGATCTATTTTGGCACAAAGGCTAATACTCTTCAGACAGCTTTAAGTGCCTGGGGGTGTTTGGAATATGTTGCTCCTCTTTCGATGCCTCCGTTTCCAGTGAAAAAGGCAAGAGTTTGTGGCTGAAATCATTACTTTTCAGGCGGAGTCCTTGGAATTTGTTTGGATGATACGCGAAACAGAGTGTCTTCTGTAGGGTTTAGGCTGACAGTCATTCAGTAGTTACACACCAAGCACACTGAAGGCACTCTTAAAAAAAAGAAAAGAGTTAACTGAAGTAACACATGCCAAAGAAACATCTTACGACGATAAAATAAACACTTCAGTTTAACTGGAAATCAAGGAACATAAACTTGAAGCACACAGTTCTGTCTGTAGTTTTGCAAAATTTATTATATATATTTCTCTCTCTCTCTCTCTCTCTCTCTCACACACACACACACACACACACACACAGAGAGAGAGAGAGAGAGAGAGAGAGAGAGAGAAGGAATTTTGCCCAGAGACTATTATGTGCTAAATTCGTTCTTTTTGGCAAAGAGGCACAAATGCTGGAAGAATTCATGCAAACCTCTTTCTACTGGCTTCAAGTGAATCCCTCAGCCAATTGTTGTAAGTCTCCATTTGTGATGCCCTTGTGAATTCAATCTGATTTTGTTTCTTGAGCTTTGTTTAACCATTGCAAAGCTACATAAAGCTGAAAAGAAGTAGACTTGTGTCTTGAATACAAACCTATGCATTTATTATTTAATCACTTCAGTGTGAAACATAGTCTATAGTCCGACCTGCTGAGCCATTGGAAATTGATTAAAGGCCGCACGTGGGGAGAAAAACAATTGAAAATGGAATACAGCTTTTTGTACAAGGAGTCCCATGGCATACTGATGGACTTCTTTTTCAGACTATGCCAAGTGACAGATGAAAAAACAATAGCCTTAAAGAGTAAAATAATAACCATGTAAAAGAGATCTCAAGTGTGGCTCAAGCTGCTTACTGATTAACATTTTTGCACATAACACTGTTCAGAAACCTGTGTCACTATTATGCATGTTAAAACTGTCTTGACAGTTATACCAAAATGATTCTAGCTGACCTGATGCTCTATGTTCTGACATAGCTCATCAATCTGTGAGCTACATAAGCTTTTATCCCACTGTGAAGAGGCACATACACATAATTTGTGTTATGAACAGGTTTAGAAAGATGAAGGCAGACTTTTAATAAATGTCAAATAATAGTAAGTGCATATTTACTTTGTATTCAATATTCTTTGTTTTAGAAGACCCATTTCTATCAAATCATTGCTGAACTCATAACAAGTACACAGGGTTTGAAAAATGCACTCGTCCACTCGTCTGTGACGAGTGAAAAATGCTGCTCAACGAGCCTGTCTCTCTCTCTCTAATCCTGCAGTCCTCCCCCCTCCCATTGTAAAAGGAAAACTGCCTTCTTCTTGCGAGAAGAGGGTTCGAGCGGCACATAGAGATATAGCTCTGCAGGAGAATGTAGAGTAGTCTCATGCTGGAGAATATGGAGATTCCCTGCTCCCAATTTCAACCGAACGAGGACACATCCTGGGGTGGGAGGGAACTGTGGCTCCTTAAGAGGCCTGGCGCTTTTGTTTTCAGTTTTATTTTTGTTGGATACATTCAAAAGAAAGGCATTCAAAATACAAGCTTCATGACCCCACAGGCACGCAGGTAATAAAGCAACCCAAGTCTGAGGATATAAATCAGTGATTCCCGTGTATGTAATACAATTTATTTTGGGTTTGTACGCATTGTTACGTAGAAATAAAAGTGAACAAGTGCCTAGTTTAAATTTGTTAACATAAATTGCAAGGCTATAGTCCAGTCATGCTGACTGGTGAAATTGTTGACTGACTGGTGAGACATTCTAAAAATTTTCAAGCCCTGCAAGTACAGCTTAGTGGAAGGTTTAATGGATGTACCAAAGGTGATGGTATAAAGCAGGGAGCACAACGTTTCAGTCCCAAGAACTGCTGCTTGTCTCATTGGGGTGGGAGTTGGAGGTGAGGACTGTACACATGCTAAGACAGGCTCACATGCATTCATACACACTCTTCCTCCACATCTCAGCTCATCATCATCATCCAAGAGTCTTCACTAAGATTGCTACTTACCTGCCACTAGATCTGGATAAAGAGCATTTCCAGAAGCAAGGAAATCATGTATTTTGCTCTGCAGCTGATCAGCTGGGCTGTGGGGAATATGATAAAGGGTCTCACTATGTTCAGGTACTTGACATGGTGTAGTCTATTGTTGCAGGTGACTCACAGGTTCAGTTTCTGGCTGCTGTTGGTCCAAGAGGGGGTGGGGCTTATTCTACCATTTTCACTGAGGCACCTACTCCAGCTTGGACCACCTTAAGTTGCCCCCCCCCCCCCAATTTGGAAGAACTTCTTAATAGACATTAAAACAAAGCAAAACAGAGCACAACAAAGATAGGTGTGTCAAACCATGAGAGGAACAGGAAGGTATCAAATCCACAGTTGGGCAGGACTAGTTAAAATTGTACAAAATTATACAAACTTTTGAGGTCTCTAGAACTCTTCATCTAGCTAGGTAAAACAAAAAAACTGGCAATGGAGAAGAATCAGAAATGTCCAAACATTAGGTTGTGTATCATGCCCTTGAGGTCTGCAGTCTTGAGAGAGAGAGAAGGTGAGATCAATGCAATAGTCTTTATATGAGCAAAGCTGGAAGTTAAATTTTAGGTGATGTACTGGGTAAGAAATTCCACTGAAGCCAAATTGTGAGTTTTACCTGGTGGCTGGAGGGAATGTAACCCTCTGTGTAAAGTTTCTCTTCAGGAGTTTGAACATCTTGCACGCCAAACAATTGTGCACAAGTGTAACTGCACAAAGAAGTCCCACTATGCCCAATATCATTTAATATAAATCTTGTTCATCATTTTCAGATATTGACAATGTGAAATTCATTTTGTCAGCAATCTGTAGCAAATTGCCTTTTAAAAATATCCTTCATCACCCCCCCCCCCAATAATTATTCTGTTACAACAGTTCTAAGGATAATTAAACTGTTGATTTAATACATAATTGCTTAGGATGTATTTATTGAAGTTATTGTTTGAACAAGTGTTAACAAATCTGCAGTTGCTTCGCAAGTCATGGGTAATCATATATCTCATTAAACAGTATCATCAAAACCAAATGTGTTTCAAAAATACCAATTTAGCACTGGTGTCTTAATTAATTACTCAGTAAAAGGCACAATCTGGAGAGCTATGGTGCAATGTTTGTGAACCTTGGCTGTTCTTGGCAACTGCCAAGAGTTTGTGCAGTTATTTATTTAAAATGCAGAACACGAAGCAAAGCTCACTTTCTTCCAAAGACAGGAGAAAACATTCTTAAAGTGTTGATTTTTATTATAAATTATCTGATGTACGGCTAGATGGGAGGGAGGAAAAGATCGTATTGTTATCAGTAATTCTACATTCAGTCTTTTTGTTTTATTGTTTATTTATTCGGGAAGAGGATTTGTGGCTTTCTGCATGGACAAAGCTTAGAAAATTGTAGTCTGTTTGGGGGACTACAATTTTCAAAATCCCCCAGTCATAAGAATTCTGGGAATTACAATTTTTTTTATAAAAAAAAAGTGTTTGAAGCTCTGCTGCTGAAGTGCTTCCACCTGTCATACTTTTATGTCCATTGTTGCTTTAGACCAGCCATTCTCAACGAGGGGCCATACGGCCCCCTAGGGGATCCTGGCACATTTGAAGTGGGCCACGGACTGGAAACAATTCTTTGCATACCACCTTATAAGGTTCACTAGGCAATTTATACAATCCTGATTCGGACAATATTTCTTTCATATTGTGTTTATGGCCATGGCCAAAAAAAAAAAGAAAGAAAAAAAAGGCTGGAGAATAGCTGCTGAAGGCTACAGTTCCCATCAGCCTCCAGCCCCAGCCAGCTTGAAAAGTTGTCAGGGGTGAGGAGAGCTGCCGTCCAAACCATGGAGCATTGCTGGTTTGGGAAGGCTGCTCTGTCTGTAGTTAATCCACTTCCCCAGCAAGCCCAAATGATGAATGCTACCTCTTGGGTATGGTTGGACTTGAGCTGCAAACTGCAAAGCAACACTTTTGGAGCTATTGCTATTCTAGGAATGGGAAGCTTGTGGCCCACCAGATTTTTTTTTACTCGTATAATTCCCATCATCCCTCACCAGTAGTTATGCTAGGGCTGAAGAGAGTTGCAGTACAACAGTAGTTGGAGGACAACATGTCCCCTCCCATCCCCAACCTAGAGAGCAGTTGGAGTTTGCTAAAAATCCTAAAATACACTGCACAGAATGCAGCTCCAGAAAAATTATGCTTGCCTAGATCAGGCAATCCATAGAAAGGTTCTCACTAAAACTGGATCATAACAAAAGTAAAGTAATAAATGGAACTAGAGAGCTACGTAGAGGATTTATGATGATGAATGAAAGAAGTTGGAGAGAAAAAATGCACCAAGAAGACTCTACAATAAATGGGTGCAAATATTGCCTCTCCTTGCTCCTTTCTTGCAGTGTTTTACATACCTCACAACATATGCCAGTGACAAAAATGGTCATGCACATTCATGGCACAAACCTTTTCTAAAGATATCCTGGAAATGGACGTGCAAATTTGCTCCTTCTGTAATTTATTTTAAGAAATTTACTGCTTTCTGATACATAGTAAAAGAAGAACAAGCATACGTGTTGACACAAAGGAATTAATATGTGATAATTTAGATGTGAATGAGGTGGCAGAATTAAGGAAGATGAGATGCTGGATTAGATTATTTGGGGACATAGTGCTTTCTGAATATGAGTCCACACATACATTTATACAATTGCTGTCACTTAGTACACACATAAACTCACAGCAGAATAGAGTTGGCAGCTTTTGAATTGGGCCCTGCAGCTGTATTTTAAAACATAATTTTGATATCCACTAGAAATCATAGTGTAACGTATTTCCCTTAAAACTTTCACCAGGTGATATTTGTATCTCACTATCTGTTAAAGGGCACTATTTTGTTGTTGTTTTGTGCCTGCCTGGTTTCTGATTCTCCAGGGGAGAGGCTACTGAGAAATGCACATTGTAGCAAACATTCTGTAGGCTATAGCTACAGAGCATAATGGAAAGTCTTCCTCTCCACCAGGCGCTGCCAGGAAATCTGATTGTGACTTGATGATTCTTCCTGCTACTATGTGAAAGCCGGTGGCCATATACTAGACAGCTGTTCAGAGACACAGTAAACACTCAACATGGGATGAAGGTTTTCCACACGGATGTATTCACTATGCAATTAGCTAAATCCAGTTTTCAGTCCCATCTAGAATATACCCATTGAATCAATGAAATGTATGTGAATGTTGACTTACCATAATCCCTTTGATTCAATTGGTCTCTAGCTGAGACAGTTGTATCCTCTGGTCTTAAATGTGTGAGTACTTCCTTTTAAATGTGCTGTGTGTGAAGAAAGCTCCACTGGAGTTGTTTAACCAGTTATTAAGTTCCTCACTTACAAAGAACTCAGAATCTGATCATTTTTTGTAGGCTCAAAATATAAGCTGTTTATTGAAGAACAAGCAAAGAGAATGGATTACAGAAATGAAAGTAAAACATAAACGTAATCTGACAATGGATTCTCTGCATCTGACTTAATATAGTGGTATTAATCATATTGTTTTTTCTTATTACACCTATGATGGCCATTTCACTTGAAGATTCTTTCGTCAAATAGTAGGCATCATGTGTGACATAAACACAGTGAGACTTCTGAGTTAACAGTGAATAGGAGTGGGCTGTTAGATTGTCAGTACTGTGTAGTAACCATTAATGTGAGAAAGCAGTTCATACAACATTTGTAGTGTTTTGTTTTTCCTTTACTAGTTATGATATTTAATTATTAATCTACATGAAAGGGAACTGGAAAATATGACATTCATAGAAAACTTGCATGGCAAAAGGCAATAACAATAGGCTATTACTTGGAAATATCTGGCTTTAGCACTCAAATATTTTTGGAGATAGGAGCACCAAACGTTTTGTCTTAATCTAGGTCATGCCCTAAAATGTATTGATTGGGGGAAGGAAGAATCTGGTCCATTATACTGTTTCATTTTGAATATCACTAATATAGAAATACCATGGCATCCTATTTCTTAATCAAATATAGTCAATTTACATGCTATAAAATTCATCTGAGTGCACATAAAGAACCATGGGCAGTTTTTCCCCCTCACATGCATTTGGCAATGAATCTCTTCATTGTTCAACAGACTATTCATGGTCATAATGATTCATATGGTTTCCCCTCAGACTACTGAAGCAAATAATCAGAAATAGATTTGCTAAAAATTCCTTTGAAAAGTTTCTGTTTAAAAGGTTATCTATGATTATAACAGAAACCATGTATTTGTCCTCTCCTTCTGTGCCATGTGGTATAGCCAGATTGCCAAATACATGTGTGTAATATCTAGGGAATGCAATGGGGGATAAGCAGTGCAGTATTACTTTCATGTTCATGTTCCTCAGGATGACGTCACAATATTTAGTCTGGGGGCATTTCTAGACGCTGTGGTTTTTGACTTTTTAGGGAATGTGTGGTGACTACTAGTTTGTTGGGCATATTCTTCACAACACTGTCCTGCAAGGATCTGAGAGCTAGTTTTGAGGCCTCTAAACTCCTACACATAGTCTAAGGGTCCCTTCCCTCTCCTCCCCTTTAATTACACTTATTGGATTGAACAACGAGGATCATTGAGCTAGCATAAGATTAAATTACCAAACGGTTGCCCATTTTCAGAGACCGCACAAGGATGGCACAAATTTGTTTAAGCAGCTGCACAACCTCTTGTGCAACCTCTGGTGTGACCTTTCATACAACAGTGTGACCCTGCACAACTGTACTACTGGAGATTTTCATTTTGCTAGCATATTGTTGGATTCAGGCCATAGCATTTTATTAACTGGTTTTTAGAAGTATATTTCTGCCACTCCTCAGTATAAATATTTCTAAGGCATGTAGTAAAATAAATTATAAAAACCCCAATAAAATCCAAAATGATAAGGGGAACAAGTGAAGAATGAACTGGGATAAAAAAAGCAGACAAAGCATAGCATTAAAACAATATCATCAAAATTTTAGGTGTTATCTTGTTAAACCTGCAATGACTCTGAACATCTGTACCAGTATTATTGCCTCCATATTGCACATAGTTTGTGGCAGGGCATTGAGAATTTAAAAGAGAGTTACTGGTCTAAGGTGACCAAGGCCTTTTTAGACTACCATTGCATTTGTAAAGCCAAAGAGGGTTGGCATGAGGCCGACTGTTTTCACCTCCTTATGTTTCTATGATTTTCCAGCTTTATACACATAGATGAGGTTTAAGAGGAATAATAAATGAGGGGTCAGTTTCTCATTCTCTTGTTTAGCCCCTCCCATTAGCATGATTGACAGACAAATGGCTTTTTATTCTGGCAAACTTTTGGCATCTGACCTGACCAATATTTAGGCCAACTTTTCAAACTGACAGCTTGTTACAGCAGGGGCCTATAATTGCAGAGGTGTTGCATTTCCCCTTATTTGTGTAAAATTGTTTCATTTTTTTACATTTTATGTTTTATTTGCATTTGTTTATTTAATTGCAAGCTGCCATAAGGCCCATTTGTGGAACAAAGGCAGGATAGAAATTAAATAAAATTAAATGGATAAATAAACTAGGAATGTACTCACTGTTTGGGGAGAATTTCTGTTGTTTCTTCTACTTCTCTATGTTCAGCATTCCCTGAACATGATGCATATTTTCCTGTGATTTCTGTAATGCTGAGACTACACAAATAGATAAGTACCATGAATGTTATTCATTGCTGTGTCTAAGCGGCCATATGTCATAGTTGTGCTCATTGCTCAGTCCCTATAGAAGTGAGTCATTTGAGAGGATCATAGTTATAATGTTGATATTTGAGATTATTTGCAGAACATCAGCATGGATATTATAATTGACTAATAGGCATGTTCCACAACTGGGTTTCAAACTGGTCAACGATTTTTGTAACATCCATGTCTATCTCATTGGGATGTTAGAAAACACAACATCCAACATGGCAGATTTCTCTGTCCCTCCCTCCCTCCCTCTCCTTCTTTCTGGGAAAAAGATTATTTAGATTTTAGTTTCTGTACCCTAAGGCTGAATTAAAATTACTTTAAAGATTTGCTATTGAACATCAACACTCTCTTACCAGTTTTTTTTTCTGTTTGTGCAAGACAACAGATAGGTAGTTTAAAATATCCAAAGATTTATCTAGTTTCAGAAGTTTATTTAGCTCTCTTTTTTACTTGTCTGTGTCCTACCTTATTTAATTAACAGATCTGGTAATAAGGTTGAAAAGCAATACTTCTAATATATGATTAAATAATAATAATTTATTTTCTAACCTAATGGGCAATGGGTGTCCAGCATTGGCATTGCTGAATCAAAAATAAAGGAAATCAAAGAAATATAATAAAAGCCCTCTATCAGTATTATGGACTAAATCCAAATGTTATTCCCAGTAGACCCAGTGAATCAGTGAGACTTAAATATATGTTAACTTAATAATTCAGTTCATTTAGAGCAGTGGTTCTTAACCTTTTTGAAAGAATTGCCCCCTTGAGCCATTGAGGAAGTTATCATCGCCCCCCCTCCCGCGGCGGCAGCATGGCGGCGGCACCGGATCCGCTGCCAGCACCAGCTGCTCTGGATCCGCCTGCCGGATCCACTGCCAGTACCGTGGCTGCAGCCGCCTTCTCAGGTTTGGCTCGCTCCATCGCCCCCATATTGCCCCCCTTCTGTTCCTTCGCCCCCATGTTGCCCCTTTTCGTTCCATCGCCCACCTGAAAAATGAAATCACCCCCTGGGGGGGGCGATATCGCCCAGGTTAAGAACCACTGATTTAGAGGGTTAATTCTGTTTATACTCATAATTGGATTTAACCCAAAGAGTTAGCTAAATTAGCGTCTGAACAGCATAAACTGACGCCTATCATGCATAGGAAGGACTATTCTAAGGATGTAACCATATTGCAAAATACCATGCATTTTGTGTTGGAGTTGGCAATAGGGATGGGATTTTTGTATTTTTTAAAACTACAATACCAGAAGTCTGCTGGAATTGGCCCACCTAGAATTCTGGGGGGCTTAAACCCTCTCCCCCAAAAGGCCTATCAGGTGTTTGATACAACTAAGTGGGTTAAACTCTGTGGCACTACAAAACAGTAGAGGTATTTTAATCAGGAAACTACAAAAGGCCTAATACTTTGCCGTGCCACAGAACTTAGCCTTGCCCTAACCCTAACCCTTGCTCCTCCACCCTGGAAGGTTTTTTTTCTTCACTTCACCAGCTGCTGGGTGGATAGCTCAGAGATTTAGGCATCTGGCTGCAAAGCTGGAGGTTGGGAGTTCGATTCTCCACTGTGCCTCCAGGGAGAAGAGGCAGCCTGTGTAGTCATGGGCAAGCTGCACAGTCCCCAGGATACTCCCAGAAAAAGGGAAGGGTAAACCACTTTTGAGTATTCTCTACCTGGAAAAGCCTGGAAAGGGTTGCCATAAGTCCAAATCAACTTGATGGCACACAATTATTATTATTTATTATTATGCACCAGCCATAAATTATTTCATACACGTGAGAAGGCTTGGGGATGGTGGTGTAACACCACTAGAATTCTAGTTGGGGCAATTCCATCAGGCTCCTAAGTGTTGTAGTTTTTAAAAAATACAAAAATGCCATCTCTTGTTGTTGGTTGTTGTTATGTGTCATCAAGTCACTTCTGGTTCATGGCGACCTTATGAATGACCTATCTCCAAAAAGTCCTGTCTTCAGCTGCTCAGCTCTTGTAAATTCAAGTTTGTGGTTCCTTTAAGAAGTCAACCCATCTTGTATTTGGTCTTCCTCTTTTCCTGCTACCATCCACCTTTCCCAGCATTATTGTCTTTTCCAGAGAACCCTGCCTTCAGAATTTTTTTTTTTTTTTTTTTGCTTCCAGAGATAGTTCAGGCTTGACTTGATCTAGGACCCACTTTGGAAGTCCAGGGTATCTGCAAAGCTCTCCTCCAGGACCACATTTCAAATGAAACATTTTTTTTTCCGGTCAGCTTTCTTCACTGTCCAGCTTTCACACCCATACATGGTGACTAGAAATACATGAGTGTGGATGATCTTGGTCTCCAGTGACACACCTTTACACTTGATGATCTTTTCTAATTCCTTCATTGTTCCCTGTCCTAGTCTCAGTCTCCCGATTTCTTGGCTGCAGTCTCCGTTTGGGTTGATGATTGAACCAAAGTATACAAAATCTCTATTTCTGTTTCTTCATTGTCAGCCCCTAGTTGGCACAGTCAAAATCAATCCATCTTCTGGCAGCTAAACAATATAAAGCTAATCACGTGGAAGCCCACACTTTTTTCGGTGGCATCATGTCTTTTTGTTCAACCATCAAAAGACTATTTATATGTACCAATTCAACTGTCATTGTTTTTTTTCCCTTTTGTGGCATATGTGATCTCCTGTCTTGGTCCAGAGGGGCGGGGTTGTGGGCATGTCTAGGGTGATATCTCTCATGGGGTGTGGTGTGCCATTACAAGTGGGATAATCCCCCTCAAGAGAGTGCCTGTTGTCTCTCTGCTGAACAGTTTTTCTACTTTTTTTCTATACCTGCCAAATTTAGTGCTTTCTTACATATTTGCTGCACTGCTACTAAGCTGGGCAGAGGAGGAGGAGGAGGAATGAGCTCTCTGCCTCCTGCTGTGCTTGCTTGCACCTTGCACAATTCTCCAAGTAGAATCCCAGTCTCAGGCTGCTGTTTTTGCTTAGCTTGTTTTCATGTTTCTCTCCCTTTTCCTTGCTCCCGCCCCCCACACTTCTAAACAAGCTGATTCATAAAAAAAATCCGCTCAGGAGTTGACAAACTCCTCAAGTCTCCCCTTCCCCTTCTTTTTATTCTCTCTGTCTCTCTCTAGTGTACATGTGAACACTCATGTGCGCACACACACTCTTTTTAGCAGAGAGGGAGAAGGACAGGATTGGCTTCCCAGATTGAGGTGACTCTGGTCCCAAAGTGCACAGAGTCAGCCTCAGAACCAACCCTGTGTCACATTTGAAAAAGAATAAAAAACAGTCCGAATTGTGGGGGCATACATTTTATGCTTCCATATAAATGGGGCAGGGGGGAGGAAGAGATGAGGAAGAGGGCAGTGTTAGTAGGATGGGACTGTGAACCCACTGAAAATTGTACCAATTGGGTAAGTGCAGTGTGGACTCTTGCATCTGGATAGTAAATCATATCTGTTTAGACTACTAAACCAATTTCAGCAGCAGAAACTATCCTTGGTAGCACCTAATCAACTTAAAAAACTCTGCCACAAACCATATTTTGCAGTGTAGTCATATCCTGAAACAATATGAACTGCCACCTTGATATATTTTCTCCATTTTAACCTCTGGATTATTCCCTCTTGGCTTCAGAATGTATCAACTGAAAAACTGTGTTCTAGTTATGGAAGCGTGCCACACAGTGACTATGATGGTATTGCCAGTTTCAATTTACTTTCTGAACACCGTTCATCCAATCACTAATTTTGTGGGGGCATCTCTTCTAGTTCTGCTCCCAGTCAATGACATCTTGAACAAATAAAAGCTGTGGCTGAGATTCCATTTCATATAAGTCAGTTTTGGCAAGGATGAAAGCTGAAACAGTCTTTACAAGGACTGAGGCATGCAAAATGGTTTTAATCCTGGCAGTCACTCACAGTGACTTTGTGGGTAGGAGATTGGCCCGCTTTAACATGTGTGTATATGTGCACAACTGCACATGTTTTCTGGAAACAAAGAATCATAGATTAATTCTGGTGAACTAATTTTTATGGTTTGGGAATAATGAAACAAGAGTGTTGAAAGAAATTGCTGGTGGGATGTATGCAGAAACAAAGTGGATTTTAAACATTTTGGGCTATTTGATTTCTCCAGAGTTTGTTCTCCTAAGTTGCCAAATGCCAATTTTGAAAAGAAATTTGTAAGGCTTAGTTTGGTTTATGATCTAATTATGTTTATGCTTTTAAAGAGCTAAAAGAAGAAACAAGGCCATTTTTATTACTTTTTTTAAAAAAAAATAAAGCGATACAGAAAAGCAGTGTCAGCAGCTACCACAAGATCATGTGCAGTGAGAGTCTAGCGTGAAATGTGTATGGATTCATGAACTCTTTTCAGCATTTTCCCCACAACCCAATAGACTTCCAATACAGCCCATTATTCTGCAGCACACAATTTGTGTAGATCAGTGGTTCCCAAATGTTCATCCCTAGAAGTTTATGGCTTACTGCTCCAAGAGTCCCTGACAATTAGCTATGCTCAGATGATGACATGCAACATCCTGGTAGAGAAGAAGGAACAACATATGAAAGCCCAAGTTTGAAAACCACTGGTTTTAATACTTGACTGCCCCTTTATCACATCTAAATGTTATTAGTGTTGGAGAAGTTGGAGAAGTAGGGCAGTGGGGAAATTTTATTTGGTATTCATTTTTAAATGAATGTACCTTTTTGTACCTTCTGGGGTCATATGTGGATTGGAACACAGTTATTCTTGATCAACCCCCATCTTCAGATTTTGCAATGCAGTTTGCAGCTCAAAAGCTCTATATAGTGCCAATGTTATGCAAAGTTTGGTGCAAAATGGTTATGTTAGGGAAAATTTTGCACCAAAGATGGATATATTGGGGGCATTGCATACAAAAATAAATGTGAATTTTCATGCATTAGTCCAAGAAACTACTGAAATTGGACAAGAAGTATTTATGACCAATGTGGAAGTAACAATCTGGAAAGAAACTGATCAGTGCCTCCCAAGTGATTAACATGTGAAAGTCTCATTTCTCTGCCTTCAAAATGTCATATGATTATGCTCTACAAATTATCCAACATATAGTATGTATGCATTGTTTTTGGGTTAGAAAAGAAAGAGCAAGTTGTCTTACCCCATCTAGATGTTGTTGGCTCAGTCCTATGTAGTCTATACATATTGATACAGTTGCTCCCCTATCCATTTGGTGCAATTCCAGTGTTGTCACTAAAGGGCACATCATACATCAGAGATTGGAAAAGTTAAACTCCTTAGGATTGCCGTTCCCAGCTGGTTGGAGGATGCTTCAGAGTATCTGGAATGAGGAGGGGATTCAAATGCTCCAGTGCTTAAACCTGCTGCCAAACCAATGGATGAAGTTTTGCACATAATAATGCAGTACTTCTCATAAAACACAATGCTACCCTGTAGGTGGATAGATTTACCAGAATAAGTGTTGAAAATTTGGATACCAAGCCAGCCTCTCCGCATAAACACACTCTAGGAACTCTGTAGCCTCAAGACTGCAGTGATGGGCCAATGTATTAATGTATTAATATTTACTCCTAAGAATGTTAAAATATATAAAGTATATAAAGTATTTTATTTTTTAGTTGGAAACGATGCTTATTTCTTTCAAATCCTTTTACACTCAGAACAACATTTTGATATTGGTCAAAGGCAGAGCTCCTATAGAAGTTCTATCTTTGATAGCTCCTCATATGCATGTTTGAAATGTATATATCAGTTAACAAGATTATCACTTCAAGGAACAGCGTATTTTTCTTGTAAAGTTTTTAAAGGCAATGAAATGTATTGATATTTAATGAAGCATGAAGTTTTCAAATGAACCATTAAAGCAATAGCTAAACTAATTAACAAAACATAAAGGCCTTCAGAATAAATATGTTATGTGGGCTGTATACTTATTATGTCTGCCTGATTAAATTGACATCCAGGAAAAAATTCTCATGTAAGCTTTTCAGAAAGACAATGTTCAATCTTTTTTTTCCTCCCATAATGTTGGGAAAGAAGAGAAAATCTCCATTTATAATTCTTGCAAACTTGGATGCTGTATTTAACTCAGGCACATGCGAATTTAATTTAGGATCCTTTTGCAATGCATTTGATTTGGTAAGCAAACCATGACAGGGATATTCATGTCACTTCAAGCTATTTGCATTTCTATTTACATGGCGCATTTGAGCTGGTGCCTATGGTTCTTTTGATGTTATGGCTGGCAACCTCTGTCTTTTTATTAGATATATTTAGTGGGGTATTTTATTTTGCCTGTGAATATTTGCTTCTTTGTCGTGGTCTCTGTGACTCACACAAGTGGGTCAGCATGCCTGCATAAGGCCCTGTTTTGAAGCTTCCAGAACCAAAATCTTGCTCTCTCTGGCTCTGTCCTCTTCCCTCATGTTTGTGTTGGCACACTTCACAATTGCCTTCTCAGTCCCTTTCTTTCTGCCATGAGAGCAGCACCTAGGAACTTCTGGGATGAAGGATAGACATTTTTCTTTCTTTCAAATATGCACTTTTAAAAAAAATCCTTCTCTCTTTCTTCATTGTACCATTCATGTACCTCTTTGACAAGGGCTGGGCTCAATGATCCGTAAGGTCCTTTCCAGCTCTGTACTTCTAAGATTCTCCATGGGCTGGGGTGCCCACTGCTAGAATTTCATCATTTAGGCCAAGTGGCCTCCACAAGATCGTCGCCACATCAGTGTCCTTGAGTTCTTTGTGTCCATACTTCTCCTTGTCAGCAAGGTAATCCAAGCAGCTACAGACAATATTACTGCTGTGTTTTATTTAAACAAGCAGGGTGGCACACATTCCCACAGGCTACTCCAGTTTACCATTGCTTTTTTTGGGGCCTGGTGCATCAACAGGGAGATCTTCCACATCACAATTAGTATCACTGGGGAGCAGAATACTCTGGCAAATGCTCTGATCCAATAATGCATGCAAACCCATGAGGGGAGCTTAAAAAAAATCTACGATAGCCTTGTTCATGGATGGCAAGACCCCCAAGTTGATCTGTTAATGTCTCAGGAAAACAATAAGTATCCCCTATTTTGCACCAGAGTGGGCAGAGGAAAACGCTCACTTGGCGACACATTTATTTTCAGCTGAATTAACAGGTTCCTTTATCTGTTTCCCCCATTTCTCCTTCTCTACAAAGTCCTGATCAAATTCAGGGAGTGAGGACTCGAATGCCATTATTGGGAGAAAGGTGGCCTATACATTAAATATACATGATGGCAGTAGTTGCTCACCAACCTGATCACAGTCCTTCTTCAAAACTATCCTATCTTCAAAGGTCTCAAAAATACTTACCAGTAATTTCAAAAATACTCTTCCAGAAAATCTGTCAATAGAGTTTCCCGGAACTTTCACTAAGAGAATAACTTCTTTCCCCTCCCCTCACTCAGCTGAACCCATTCTTCTAATTAACTCATTACCAAGAAGTGAGTTTGTCTTAGCCTCGAAATTTTATTTTGTCACAGAGATAAACTATAGGTGTTACTGCCTTACCAGTGGGCATTTCCCCCTTCTCTTGATGAGCTTGTCCAAGGCACAAACTCCAAAGGCTGATTTTCCAGAAGAGCAACATAAACCATTATCCCTCATTCTCCTAATCCCTTGACATGCAGAATATTCGTTTCTTGGTTCTGAAACCTCATCTGAATCCAGACTGCACGTTTCCTGCCACTTCTTCACACTTCCTGTAAATTCTGCTATGTAGTAATTATTTAAAAACAAAACAAAACAACTTAAGCAACTGGTTCTTCTTCGTGGTCTCTGTGAATGTACACGAATGGGTTAAACTGCGCTTGTGCAGGACTCTTCGGAATATTCTGGAGCTTAACTAACTGACCAATAGAACATTTCCCCGTGGCGCACATGTTCCGCCCGCCCGTGGTACCTCAGTTCCTTTTTGCCGCCGCTGCAATCGGACTCCTTTGCGACGCTTAGAGCTTTTCAATTCATTTAAAATTGCTGGTTTTGATCTCAGACTGTTTTCTTGACTACGGTTTTTCTTATCTGGTGTATTTCGACTTGGACTGACCTGATTTTCGATTCTTGCATTTTGGATTGGCTACGGTTATTATCTCTGGTTTTTGGCCTTTGGACTGGTTACCGTTTGTGATTTGGATTACGGATTTGGACTTTATACTTGGATCTTTATCTTCTCGGCTTGACTCCTCGGTTTTTGATCCTGGACTGCTATTGTTAACGTTTCCCGTGAGTCTTTTCCCTTTTCCTTGCCACCCATCTTTCCTTGTTCCCGCCAAATTTTATGGCCTCTTCAGGCCCGTTCAAACGCTGTGCGTCGTGTGCTAACAAAATTCCTTTTACGGACGGCCACGACCGCTGTTTATTCTGTTTGGGGGAAAGACATCAGCCCAACTCTCGCCAAGAGTGTAAAAAATTAACCAAGCCCGCCCTGAAGCTCCGCTTACAGCGACTCCGCTCGTATCTTTGGGAGAAGTCGTTAACACCGTCGGGCTCGACATCCATTGAACCTACCGTGCCTCCTGCTCCTCCCACTCCTCATCCTGATCCCGCTGCCTCACCGGCACCTGCTACCCCTTCTTTGAGAGCTTCTTCGAAGTTGTCCAAGTCGAAGAAGTCTTCGACATCAGGATCGACATCGAAGTCGCCATCTGTTAAAGATCCCAAGAAAAGGAAGGAGGTAGTTAAACATAAAAAGGTGTCATGAGTGCAGCTGAAGACCTGGAACCGGAAGGGTTAACTGTGGCTGAGGAGAATGCTGAGCAATTAGAAACACAAACACCTGAATCACCCCCAGATTCTCCTCCCCCAGTAGACAGGCTGAGGGCCAGGCTTCGGGGAAGACTTATGACAAAAAGGTCAGAAGATCGCTCGAAGGCTGCCCACAGAAACATCCGATCAACTAGCCCTGAGTACTGACAGGATGGAAAAGCTTCCAGCAGCTCAAGGGGCTGTTTTACTATATAAACAGCTCTTAGTCAGCTAGAAATCCGTGGAAGCAACAAGTCAAATCTCTGGCTTGCATCCACGCTCCTGACTACCTTGAACCTTGTTCCTTGGACCTTTGGCTTTGGACTCTGACCCTGGACTGTGTGATTTGGCTTTGGACCCTGACCTTGGATTACGGTTTGTGATTTGGCTTTGGTATTTTGGTATCGGCTCTGAACTTGGACTGGCTTATCGGACTCTGCTGTTGAAACCCCCGGGAACGTGACAAAAGGTCAAACACCCTTCCAAGTCTGTTCAATTGAAGAAACTTCCTCCAGTTCAAGTCACCCTGCCCTCGCCGATACTCGTAGAATCTTCCAGGGAGGTGCATGATCCCGAATCGCTTTCTGAAGGGGATGGCTTTGTACCGCAGCCACAGGCACAGGCTTCAGTATCGATTCCGAGCCTGTCTCCGAGTCATGGCCGTTCTGAGGCTGATGTAATCTCCAGCCCGGCCTCGGCCCATTCGAGCCCTATGTCAATCAGGCGGGCAACAGTGATTCAACTGTCGAACTCGGAGGTGTCACCACAACAATCCCCTCCGCGTAAACGTCTGGCAAAACGACGGCATGTTTCTCCAGGCCGACAGCTCCCTCAGCATTGGGAGATCATAGTTCTTCCACGTCCATCTCGACGTCATGCTTTCGCTGAGTATGAAGAGCCGCTTTATGTAGAAATTGATTGGCGTGGTGGTCAACGTCGGTACCATGGGGACGATCTCGATCCCTCTACACCATTGACCTTTGTGACACATTACAGGCTGGATGTCAGAGCCAAAAAGGAAGCAAGTTTTGGAAGGGCTGTGCTGACTTTAGTTTTACTGTGACGGCCCTCCTTCTGGTAAGTGAGCTTGCTAGTCACCCATTCGTGTGCATTCACAGAGACCACGAAGAAGAAAGAGAGGTTACTTACCTGTAACCATGGTTCTTCGAGTGGTACTCTGTGAATCCACACGTCCCGCCCAACCTCCCCGCTGTCCGTCATGGGTTGTCTACAGCTTTTAATTATCAGAGCCATGACAGCAGCAGACGTTTGGAACTGAGGTACCACGGGCGGGCGGAGCATACGCGCCATGGGGAAACGTTCTATTGGTCAGTTAGTTAAGCTCTAGAATATTCCGAAGAGTCCTGCGCAAGCGCAGTTTAACCCATTTGTGTGGATTCACAGAGTACCACTCGAAGAACCATGGTTACAGGTAAGTAACCTGTCTATCATTAAGCTTATCTTTCTGTACTGACTATAATTGTTGGCATTTTCCTTTTTCAACGGTAAAATAAAAGTTGATAGTCAAATTTCAAAAATTATTCCTGCTCTATAGATCTGATTTTTAAAATTCACTGAAACATCTAAGTAGCTGTCATTCTATCATCTTGAATATAACTTGAAAACATGACTGAATCCTGGGACTTTGTAGTTATTGTAAGCCATATTGCATTTAAGATGTTAGATTTTTGTACTTTTAATCTAGCATGGCATTTGCTAAAATAGATTTTGCTTGCGTGTTACTTTCAAACAGATAACCTATTTACATTAATCACTCCACACCTACCCTTGATATCAAGTATCAGAGACTTGTTCCTAGCAGTAATGGGCATTATTGTTTTTAAAATATACAAGTGGCATCTTGACCTTCTTATGCATATTAAAAGATAAATCTTCTCTAGGTATTTATTTCTGTACATTCTTCAGATCATTTTTCTTCTGCTTGTCAAATTTTATTTTGGATGTAATTCCCTGTATTTGATATAATTTTTTTTCTTTATTCTATTAGCTGTGATTTTTCTTCCTTTGCTTACTTCTTTTTTCATTTATGCTTCTATTTTTTAGATTGCTGTTAGGTACATTTACTAATAGGAGGAATAGTATTTATATCTGAGCTACCTTTATTTATTTATTTATTTATTTATTTATTTATTTATTTATTTATTTATTTAATATACTGCCCATCTAGCCAGAGGCCACTCTGGGTGGTTTACAGCATGGCATAGAACAATAAAAACATCACTACAAATATAAAAGTAAATTTAACATAATAAGACATAATAAAATATCACAACATTTAAACATTTAAAATGGTGGTGTAATAATCTGCACTTAAGTGTGCAGTTTTACAGATATCTTCATGAATCCCTTTCTTAACAACAGTATATACAGTTGGACCAGCTGTTTGGATTTTGTGTGTTTTTTGTTTTTACTTATTTTGCATTTTCTTTAATTGAGGTGAAATATAGTGATGACAAGGTTTTTGATCTCAACTTATTCCTGTTCCAGGGATATCTGATTAACTGGAATATAATATAACAAGAATAATCTTAGAACTGCAGAGCTGGAAGGGATCCTATGGATCATCTAGTCCGTTCCTTGTCAAGGAAGCACAGTGGGGAATCGAACTCCCAATCTCTGGCTTCACAGCCAGATACCTAAACCACTGAGCTAGTTCATTAAAATATTGTTGCTAGTGTGGTATTATGTGGATTTCCATACTCACAGTTTTCTTTTGTGGTAATTTGGTGATTGTAAGTTCTTCTTCATAAAGCTGTATCATTCATTCTCCACATTCATTTTCTGTTTCTAGTCCATGTTTAAACCTCCGTAGGTTCCTTGGCTTATCTCAGAATCAGAGATTTCCACTATGAAAATTAGATATTGGTCAAAATCTCATTGCTTTGCATAGTAAATCATGCTAGGGTAGCCCCATTGAATTAATGGGAATCTGGTGAATTAACACTTTGGTAAGTTCCATTTATTCAAATGGACCTACTCTAACTGTGCTAAAGAACATCACAGAGTAAGACCATACCTATATAGGAGCTGACTTACCAAATTCCCATTGATGCAATGGGCCAACACTACTGCAATTTTTTATGCTAAGCAACAGGATTTTGTCCATTGCTTTTTTGTACAGTTCATAATAGTTTTGAATTCTTCACAGCATTTCTCTATAATTCTTTCATCTTTACCAGCAGTTGAAGCATATTGTTATGATGCTGATGTCTGCAGGATTTCTCTTTAATTGGATAAGGATTATTTTGTCATATCAGTTCAATTAAGTTGAAGCCAGGAACCATGGTAACTGATGAGGTTAAGTGTAGGAACAGAGGGAATTAAACACTGAACAATTTTGTCTTTCCAGAATTCAGGACCATATAGGACTAGGGAGATCCCTCTCCAAATCTTACTTGTACATGAAATTCACTGGGTGGTCACCAATTCAAATGAATGAAAGGTTGGATATGAGTCCCACTGAAACCAGATGCAGGAACTTAGAGGTCAAGTAGGAGAAGAGATGGATGGTAGAGAGACCAACATAAAGCAGTGGCAGGTGAGGGCACTTGAGTCTACTGATTCTATAGGCAAGCCACCTATGGAACTGCTGGGCTGCATCAGTTTATTTGGCCAGAGGATGACGCTGTGTGTGGGTGCTGGATAGAAAGGAAGCAAAAGGACAGTCTTAAACTAGGGCAGACCTTATAATACCTTCCTGGAGCCCAAGTCTAATGAGACATATGGTTCCTCAGAAGACTTTGGGGAGATTGCATCCAAGAAGTCTTGTGGTGCCTGGAAATTCTGACCATCCAAAGCCCTGCTCTATCTTGGCCCACATTCCAAGCCAAAGACTGGCTGGGCCTAGGGACAGCACCATTGCCTTAGAGGCTTACTCGGTCTGCCTCCTTTTGCTAAACATAGTTGGTAATAATACATCAGACCAGCTAGCTAAATCAAAACACCATGTGACTAGGTTTGCCTTACTCTTACAATTTTTAATACAAGCTATGTGGAATGCATAGGGAGCTGGTGTGACAATTGTCCTCTAGGGTAGAAACATGTTTTTGTAAAAGGAAATGGATGGTGAGAATCCTATGTTGCAAAAATGCTGACTGGGTAATGTCAAACTGCAGAATTGTGTGGAGAACAAAAATATACCTTACTATAAATTACCTTCGAGACTGAAAATCACTTTTATTATCTTAGGATGCTTTAGTGCATTGGAATCTTGATAAGAATTAAATTCAGCTGCTTTTGGTTATGCCATGAATTATTTTTTATTATTATTTTTTGCAACGGGAAAATATTCATGTGACCTACTGGAATGCTGGCACCAATTGTTGCTTTAATCTTAGTAGCAGAAGATTAATGACAAAACTGAGGAATTTCGTGTGATATGGGAAGAATGTACCCCTTATCTTAGGAAGAGCAGAGATGTGCAATGGAAGGCGGGTGAAGTTTCTAGGGAGGTGTTGTGGGAGGTGAAATGTTATAGCAGGCCAACATGTTCTTTTTGTAGAATATTTACCAGTAATTAATCATTCAGCTGTGTGCACATGCATATCAAATATCTTTCCATCGGTTTTAAATAGGATAGAATATTTTTTTGGGGGGGGGAAGCAAATATTTGACAGACTGTTTCCTATGCTTTGTTTTTTCATTTGTGCTTATTCTAAAACTGCTGTTTGGAACAGGTAATATTTCTATCTTCCCTATCAAGTCTCTTCTCTCAAATCACTTTATCATTAAGGATAAGCTATTGAAGTTGGTTCTTTTATTCTTGCTCTATTTTGAATTGTACCTTTGCCCTTACGTGATCCTGTGCTCACAGAGCATTTATGGGCGCAGTATTCTTTGCTGGTGGAAACTCTCTGAGGAATACCTTCAACAGTTACTAAATTATCCATTATGGAGCCTGAAAGTTTATACATGTTTGGTGGTACAAGCAAGGGAACAATCCCAGTACTCATCCAGTCATTGTTGCTAGCCATGGAACAGGTCTGGTTTATGGCTTATTTTCATTCTATTCTGAATGAGTACTGTGTTTGCATATGTTTAAGCTATGGTTAAAGGATCGTTTACTGTATTTTTTGCATTTTATTGCCACTTAGCCTCACATGTATAAATTACCTACATCCATGTGGATCTGCACGTGTAGAAGATCACACTTGATGCTTTGGTTGAAGTGGAATCTGGTCCACAGAACCTTATGCTGTATTAAACTCATTAGCCTTTAACAGTGTGCAAGTTTCTTTGTTGTTTTTGTTGTTACAGGCTAAGGTTCACCCTAGATGAGATACTGTTTTTAGACCGTCATCTAGAATCCAGCTTCTCAACCAATGAGGCCCTAACATGATTATCATTTGGAAATAAGTTTTGATGATTATAGTAATTTATAGTAAGGATTGTCCCTTCATTCCAAATGTTAATTTACTGTAAATGAGGGTGTGTATCTACCTACAAGAAGATACCCAACAGCTTTGGGTCAAATGGTAGAAAAGGGTTAAATGCCTTTAGGCCAGCAAATCTACTTCTTCATAGTTGTTCACAACCTCCAGTTGCAGTGTTGGGTTGGTCTCAGAGATGGGGCCTGAGATCAGATTTTCTCTGTCAATGTTGGAGCTTCATCAGAACTTGGAAAAGTTATTTCTTGCTGTCTGACTCTTGAGAGTCATCATTAGTAACCTTGGGGTGGGGTTCTGACCCATCCTCCAGCCCCAGGGAGAAGGTCTCAAGACTATAGGATTAGAATACTGTTTTTCTTCTGTTTATGCATCTCAAGTCTATTTTATATTTTAAAAGCCTTTCTAATGTAGCCTACACTCCATTTTGAGAGAGAGGGTGACCTTTAAACTTGACTACACATATTACTTACTCTCTTTGTTTATCCTGATCTGATATGAGCTGCTCTCAGAAACTGAAGTTCTACAGAAATCTAATGAGAACTGTAAAAGAAAAAAAAATCTCCTCATGTTAAATATTAACTAGCAAGTATAGTTAGCCAATAACTTCTTCCTTATGCAAAATAAGTCATCAACATCCCAAATAATTTTTCAGGGAACAGGTTCGATCAGTGGACTGTTTCTAAAGCAAGTAAAATATAGAACAGGAAATACATATTCAAATATATGATAAAATGACGTCTGCTTTGAGATTTTCTCTTCCGTCCCCAGTGGAGTCTTTACCTATGCATTTTATTAGGCATTCTTATTTCAGACCTTAGAAACTACAAACTTAAATGTTTTCACTTGTCTAAACTTTGCAGCTAAATAGTATTTCCATAGAAGTAGGTGATCTCATTGCTGTCTGCTTTGAACCAGTCAAGTTAATTACCTGCACAGTATTGTTTGTGCTGGTCAGTGCTGGATAATTTCTTACCCTGTTCCACTTGAAGAGAGACATTGTTCCTTGTGCTGTTTTGCCAGTTCCTTGCAGGCCTTGTAGCAAGTCTGTGCTGATGACCTCATGGGACTGAGCTCCGGGCAAGCCTTAGAAATTAAGGCTGTCTTATTTACTATGGAAAGCAAAATGCAAAGGAAGCTACCATTGCAAGAGATGACGCACTAAGGATCTCTGGTTACTTTATGAGCGTGCAAATTCCCATAGCAAAAAGTAAATTAGTAATATAAATATTTCCTTTCCCAGAACAAGGAGATGATCCATCAAACTCAGCGTTGTATGTATGAGTGACCAGAGGAAGTGAATCACATGAAATTTATATTTCTTAGGAATCTTTATTGGTCACTATAAAATGTTGACTTAGGTCTCCTCCTTCTGGCTACTACCCTGTTTCCCTGAAAATAAGACAGGGTCTTATATTAATTTTTGCTCCAAAAAACGCAGTAGGGCTTATTTTCAGGGGATGTTTTATTTTTTTCATGTACGACAATCTACGTTTATTCAAATACAGTCATGTCATCTTCTGGTTGCTGCACAGTGGTGGAGGGCGGGCTTTCACTTAACTAGGGCTTATTTTTGGGGTAGGGCTTATATTACGAGCATCCTGAAAAATCCTACTAGGGCTTATTTTCAGGTTAGGTCTTATTTTCGGGGAAACAGGGTATATATATATAAATTAAAACGGCATGATTTAACTTCAGTGAAACAAGAAACATTCAGCTGACACTTTGCAATATCAACAGGCACATACTGGTAGAACTGGCCAATTACTACTGCTGCAAAGAAGCTGAAGTTTATTTTAAACTGATATTCGACATACAAATCAAAGCTGTCCTCATCAATAATTAAGCATTAATAATTAACGAATGCAAACAGCAAAATACTTTACAGAAGCATTTTAATCTGTCCAGTTCCTCATTCCTCAGCCTGCCTATTTTGTTGTTTCTCCTCTTTAGTTAGTTAATATCTAAGCCTTCGTCATCTCTGACACGCAGCTAAATTCCACAATGATCTTCAAAGAATGTGGCCTTCATAACAGATTTTTATTTTCTTTGTTGCTACAGCTTAGGACATTTGTTTTGTGTTTTCATGTATCAAACTGAGGTTTTGTTGCAAAATCTGGTAAATCTCATTCTTCTGAGCAAACCTCAAATGTTAAAATATCAGTCTTGCATTGTGTGATGGAGCCATTCAAAAAGTACTGTATACATCACTCATCCAGAGTAAGGTGAGGAAGGCCTGGAAGGAAGGAGTGTTTAAACACTGGGGACCATGTGACAATAGATCAGTTTGTTTTAAAAAAATCCTGAACCTTGGACATACTTTGTGGGTTATGCCAGTCATATAACCCTACCGTTCAGGAAATCTCCCCCCCCCCCCAACATATATTTAACTACTGGTCCTGATTCAGTTAAAGTTACTTGTGACTTTAACACTGCAAGCAACAGGTTCTGGCTGTGACTAGCATGTCTGTTTGCTTTTAATGAGACTAAGTAGCAACTAAGGAAAGCTCATGACATCATAACGTGTTAGTCATGGGGCTTGTCCGGATGGGTCATCGTACTTAGCTCAGAGGGGTTTTTTTTGCCAATGATCTGACGATGCATGCTTCAATTCAGCAAGGCCCATCTCTTTTCTCCTGCCTTTTGTACTTGTTTGTTCTTTCTAGGAGGGTGGCATTATATTATTCTGGAATTTGATCTGGAGATGGATTTTAGCACTTATCAGTGCCTCCAACAGAGATTTCATTTCTGTGTCAGAGGCTTCCACTCAGAAACTTTTAATTAGCTCTAAAATTACTTTAAAAATGGGGGGAGGGAAATCCCCTCCAGAAGTAAAGCTGTAATGAAGAAGTGGATTTATAAGGATTTCTTTCCTGAGAAGCCAAGAGAAGTAATTTTTTCCAAAGATGTAAGTTTTGCAGTGAAATACAATCATGATTGCCAGGAAGTCCCAGTCATCTTTAGAATGAACCACAACCAACTGTGCTCATTTGCTGCAACACACCGTGCAGCCAACCACTCCAGCGAGGAGAAGGGATGACAAGTCTCCCCACTTAGCTGCTGAGGGGTCAGCTGTGCAGGGATGTGGGGGCTGAACTACTTCTGCAATTAGTGCAATGGGAACGCCGCCCAGCCACGCACACCACACAGTGACCAGTAATTAGACCTGCCAGTTCAGGGGGAGGAACTGGACTTTCCAGACACCTGTGGTGCTGATATTCATATTTGTATCCCCAGGGATACAAATATGAATATCCCATATCTACTAACAATCCATCAGAATTATCACACATATTGAGAACTACCCTGTTTCCCTGAAAATAAGACCTAACCTGAAAATAAGCCCTCGTAGGATTTTTCAGGATGCTCGTAATATAAGCCCTACCCCAAAAATAAGCCCCAGTTAAGTGAAAGCCCGCCCTCCACCATTGTGCAGCAACCAGAAGATGACATGACTGTATTTGAATAAACGTAGATTGTCATACATGAAAAAAATAAAACATCCCCTGAAAATAAGCCCTACTGCGTTTTTTGGAGCAAAAATTAATATAAGACCCTGTCTTATTTTCGGGGAAACACGGTATTAGCCCAGCCCAATATGACTAACACAGATTTGTATATATATGTATGAATCCGTGTTAGTCAGATTAAAATTTTCCTAGGCAGCTGAGACTTATATTCTAATAAAAAGTACCTGAAAGCTAGACTCTTTAGCTTCAGGCTGAATAGATATACAGATATACAGGCTGAATCCACAATGGAATTTCCCCACACTTTTGTCAGTTACATGGGGAGCACTATATAAGAAAAATAACACTGCATGACAAAGATGGCCTGGCCAGCCCAGCCCTACCATGAGGATATGTGAGTTTATCCCCCCTCCCCATACCACTACGGCGGCCGGACCTCTGCTGCTCCGCCACCACTACCGCTGCTCCCTGCTCCTCCCGCCGTTTCCTCTGTTGCTGCCAGCTCTGTGCTGCTCTAGAGCTGCCACAACTAGCAGCTCTCTAGAGTTATCTGTCTCTGGAATACTTGGCTCCAATGGATCCTTAGAGCCACTGCTGCAACAGTGGCAAATAATTGTCCTATGATACACACAATTTCTCTAGACAAACCCCTCTCATCATGGCTTGTCTCCAAGGGTCCCTCGGAGACAGGCATATCAAAGTTAGATGGCCTGTGGAGGACACTGCATGTTCATTGTCTTCTTGTCCTCTCCTGACCCCCCCCCTCTTCCTCTTTATGCAGTGGTTAGGGGGAGAGCAGAGGTTCCAGCATTGCCACTGTCAATTCCTCTGGTAAGGTGTGGCACAGTGCAGGGGGAGTTGGATGTGCACCTGCAAATAGTGATGTGTCAGGAGTGAGATAGTGGGGAATTGTTCCAAATTCTACAGTGTCTTTCTGAACACTTCCCCTGTCCCAGGCTGGCCAGTGCTGTTGTCATCAACCGGGCAACTGAGCTGGATGAAGTGGAGGGGAAGAAGGAATTGTCCATACATTCAGAGAGTGTGTGAGTACTGGATAGGATGGGGGGAGTCTTTGTTGATACTTTCTGCCATATGCTAAACATGGAGGCACTGTGTGAACTATTCCTGGCTTGTGCATCATGTGTGAACATGGGTAAGGTAGCAACACCATGTTTTTGTGCTACTTCTGTGGGTTGATTTGTCCACTCATAATGCCTGTTATGCAAGTATGAGCTGTTGGCAGAGTACAATGTTATGATGGGGTGTGCAATAATTACATTATTCCAGTTTAATCTCGGCATAGCTGGCATTGATGTAGTGGGGCTAAAATTGGCTGATTATTAATGGCACAATCAATTTCAATGTTTTAACTGTGATTTAGCTGGCTGGATAGCTGAGTAGTTCAGGTATCTCGCTGCAAAACCAGAGGTTGGGAGTTCGATTCCCCAGTGTACCTCTAGAGAGAAGAGCCAGCCTATGTAGCCATGGGCAAGCTGCACAGTCCCAAGGTGCCCCCAGAAGAAGGGAATAGTAAACCACTCCTAAATATTCTGTACCTAGAAAACTGTGATTTGCTGTACGTCAGAATTGACTTGACAACACATGGTTATTATTGATTACCTGTGATTTTGCACATGTCACTTTCACTTGTTTCTGTTGGAATGACACATAGACTTTTTTTAAAAAAAGTTATGAACACTTGAGGGCTAATTTAAATATGATAACAATCATGTAGAAATAGCTTGAAACCATTTATCCATGGACATGGTTGAGTTCCATATGAACCAATTCATGTTTGAAAAACCCTTAACCTACTTAACCCTTGTGTATGGGTAATATCCACACTCCAGTACTGTGTGTATCTATTATGTGCCACCTTTTCCATATTTTCCTTGGGGAGGAGGGGGCATGCGTGTTGTGGCACCATGTTTTATTCAGCAGAAGTTTTCATGGACTGCTGTGTACTTTACCAGATGCATGGATGATGTGTGTGCATCCATACATCCAATAAAGAGGTCTGCTGTATATAGAAATCTGTGCCAAATAAATCTTGTTGGTCTTTAAAATGATACAAGATGTGTCACTGTTATTACAGACTTGTTTCTATACATCTGTGTAAGGTAGCACGAGGCTGTTTTTTTCTGTTTAAAAAAACCCAAGCAAAGAAATATACATGGAATATTTGCATACATGCAGATTAATTCTCCCATGGTCCCCATTCTGGAAATAAATAGTACATCCTGCTATTATTCTTGTATTTCTGATATATAAGCATCCTGTGGCTGGAATGTTTACAAGATCACATATTAAAAATGTGAGTATTATGTCCTTGTTTAAAGGTTCTCTGATTGCTAGTATTTCTGACATTTTGGCATTAAACTCCTGATGAGCTCATGTTTAATCAAGTACAAACTGTTTAATTATATGGTTTCAGATGTTCAGCTTGAACAATTAGACACTGTGATGCCGTCACCAACCTGAAGAGAAACCTGATAGCCTGACTGTCATTGGCTAAATGTTTTCAATTCATGTTAAACAAATGTTGCTTTTGTAGATAGCATGTAAGTGGTATTGCTTTGCCATGCCTGAAACAGGGAAGTCTCTGTTTGCCTTTACCAAGATCCTGAGATAAAGTTGTTCTTTTCTAGGCTATGTGCTTTGCTTTTGTTTTAAAATCCCAACATGTTTGGATAGCTCAACTACACATTTTCTGCATTTTAAAATCCCTTGAAACATTGCTTTTCTTCTTACTTGCACACAGGAGCTTTACTGTAAAGTAATTCAAAATGATAATTGCCTTCTCCTGTTATAGTCACTTTCCCCAGATTTGGCAAATGCTGAACTTTATAATGCTCTGTGGCATTGAGTGTTTGAAGATTTTATCACTTTGGAGCAGTTTTTCTCAGCCTGAAGGTCCTGACCCCCAAGGTGGTTGCAATGTGTTTTCTTGGGGAGGGGTCCACTGGTTGCCTTATATGTGTTGTAAAGGTTCCCCTTGACATTTAGTCCAGTCGTGTCCGACTTTAGGGCGCGGTGCTCATCCCCGTTTCCAAGCCATAGAGCCAGCGTTTGTCCGAAGACAGTTTCCGTGGTCACGTGGCCAGCGTGACTAGACACGGAACACCGTTACCTTCCCACCGAGGTGGTACCTATTTATCTACTCACATTTTTACATGCTTTCGAACTGCTAGGTTGGCAGGAGCTGGGACAAGCGATGGGAGCTCACTCCGTCGCGTGGATTCGATCTTACGACTGCTGGTCTTCTGACCTTGCAGCACAGAGGCTTCTGCGGTTTAACCCGCAGCGCCACCACGTCCCCACCATATGTGTTGTAGCCCTTATTAAATAATTTCTTCCTTGGCCTTTCAGAGTGAGATATTAAAGTTAGTGTGTATGTGTATGGGGTGTGTGTCCCAGGTTGTGCAAACATGGGGTGTGCGTGTGTGTGTCCTAGGGCTGCAAGCACAACAGAAAAGGTTCCAGGCCTTGTGGCTTCCACATGACCATCCCTATAATCAGAACACCACTCTGGTTGATAATTTGAGGGAGCACACTGCGTTTGGGCAAAAGCAAAATCTCTCTGAGACCCTGTGGATTGTGTCTGGGTCTTTCCTGCAGTCGAAAAACCTGTGAAGCAAAAGGTACATGTTTCTTGATGAGGGAGACACACATACAGTATGGTGATTAAAAGAGGACAATGCTCCTGTACTTTTCATTGTTGTGTAGAAAAAGACATTTCAGGAGCTGTGGCTCTGTCCTCTTTTTCATCAGGTCACTCTAACTGGGAGAAAGTTTCTAACTATTGCTGTATTGTCTCCTCTTCTGTAATTACATGTTGGAAAGGTCTTTTGCTGTCACTGTGGTATTTCAAAATTGTAAACAGTGGTTACAAAGATGGTTTAAAAAACAGTTCCCTATTTAAACTGTGACATTCTTCTCAGAAATGATGCCATATTAAACCAGTTTACTTGGGAGATCACTGCCATTTTTATATTAGATTTGAGATGAAAGTGGAATTTGAAAGTCACCAGTGCTTGTAATCTACTGCTTTGATATACGAGTGATGTACTTTGCACATATTCCTGTGGCTGGGCTGATACACAATTCTTTGCCCATTGTGTATTTTAGAAATAACAGTAGGAGCAGCAGCAAAAGAGCTATTGTTGAGAATTCTAAATGAGGAAGAAAGTGATGGGCAAACACAAGTGATTTTTCCCTAGATGGGGGGGGGGGGCATGTGGAGGTGGGGATGAAATGGGAATTCTATGGATCCATTCATTAGTTCATTAGTATAACCTGCCCAGACAACATGATTGTCAGATGATATAAAAGTATATATGATGTGCATATAAATAAACAGTTCTGATGTGTGGAAAAGATACTTAAAACTTTAACTCTCTTATTTTTAGGAGGTGTTACCTGTGGACCTCGGTGCAAGTCCATTGGAAAAAGCAGCTGCAACAATTTAATAGTCACCAGCAATCCAATGATGGTTCAGAGACTGGGACCTTTATCTCCTCCTGCACAACAGGTCTCAACAGCATGCAACCAAATGAGCCCTAGCTTGCAAAGGGCTATGAATGATGAAAACCCAAATATACCTCCATCTGATACAAGGTCTTGAGTTATATTTCTTCTTAGAAACATCCTTCCTGGTACATGCCTTTGAAATTTAGAGTGGAAGCTACAGCCCAGAAATCATTATGATATCAAACTTTTTCCCCCTCACCAATATCTTGCTTAGATCAGAAATATGTAATTGTTTTTTTGTTGCTGATTTCTAACCTGATACCTTTGAGATTACTTCCAGCATGTGAGGGTTTTAATAACATGTTATGTAAACCTTAAGTGAATTTTTATGGATATGTGTGGGCTATGTGTGTGATCATCAGTGAGTGATTGAGGTGTGCAGATTTGTATCTTGGACTACAGGTTTCAGAATTCCTCAGGCAGCACAGATTTGCACATCTGTAGTGAGGGCATCTTACAGCTATCTTGCAATCACTTGGTAGTACACAATGATATGTGAATGCAAGGTGACCAGTGTCAACCATTTACCCCCTGCTGCATCCTCCTATCTTACATCCCAGATCTTTTAGGGGGCACAGGGGTTGTGGTGGGGAGGAAGGGTAGCACCTTACATGCAATTTCTTGTTCTTATGCAGCGGTACATGCCCCCTTCTTCTATATTGTTAATACATGTAAGATCTAGTTTAGCATACAGATGCTGAATATGCAAAGTCAATGGTCAACATCTGGACATTTGCTTTTAATCGTCCATAATTAGTGGCTGAGTTCTGAGTATGCAAGTATGTCAGCTACCAAGAGCTAGAATTTGAGTTAAGACTTTATTTTGTTTCTGTTTCTTTTCTTAATTACAGATCTCTTATGTCACGGGAATCTTTGGCATCCACCACCTTGAGCCTGTCAGAAAGCCAGTCAATACAGAGCATCAAACAAGAGTGGTTTCATGGTTATAGGATTTTTCCTTCTCCCAATCAAGGCTCCCAAAATGGCAGTGAGTTAGGTGATGTCATGAGTGTCACATCTGGGATGTCCATGTCGAACAATGTTTCTAGTTCATTACCCTCTTACCTCTTTGGCATGGAGAGCAATCGTTCACCTTATCCTAGTCCTCACCATTCTTCAACCAGGTCTCATTCAGCCAAAAAGAGGGCCCTTTCCATCTCCCCTTTGTCTGATGGCATTGGCATTGACTTCAATACAATCATCCGTACATCCCCCACCTCTCTTGTTGCTTATATAAATGGTTCAAGGACATCTCCATCAAACATCTCCCCTCAACCTGAGGTCTATGGCCATTTCTTGGGAATAAGGGGAAGTTGTATCCCCCAGAGTTGCTCTATTCCAAATCCTCAAAAAAGGCTTCTTGTGGCTAATGGCAATGTTGCCCTTCCAGATTTCAATGGAAATGGCAACACTGAACAACAGCGCATGCAGCACTTGGAACAAAACAGTTTACAGCCGGTGGTCACAGCCAACATGGTGGTTCAACAAGGTATGTCTCTTTTAGACAACCAATCCATGGGCATAATAAAGAATGGCCCTGTGGATGGATTTTCTGGGAATTCCAGTCACACACCCTCTGCTTCTCCACTGGCTCTTCCTGTTCTTACTGTACCAGATGGTCCACCACCTCCATACCATGCACATCAGCATGATCTCATAAACCATTCCAGCCAGCTTTCTTTACCACCATCTGTCCAAGGCCCCCTCTTAGATGAGGATGGTGAACTGGATGATTATAATAACAAACACTACTGCCGTTGGATAGACTGTAGTGCCACCTATGATCAGCAAGAAGAGCTTGTGCGTCATATAGAGAAAATTCACATAGACCAGAGGAAAGGAGAGGATTTCACGTGTTTTTGGGCTGGGTGCCCTCGAAGATACAAATCATTTAATGCTCGTTACAAACTTCTAATTCATATGAGGGTGCATTCAGGAGAGAAGCCAAACAAATGTACGGTAAGTCTAAAACTTGATAGGTTGATACATACATGGTTTACAGTATATGAAAGACCTAGGAGAGTCATGTTTAACACTACCGTAGCATTTTGCTAGCAGATCTTGTGTTGTTGTTTTTTAGAGAAAAAGATTTATAACAAAATGAATACGAACTACTGAATTAATGAACTTTTGATATGCATGGACAGAGAGACATGGTTTAATTAATTAAATGTTTTGTTACATATTTTAATTTCAGGTATTTCAGCAAAGTTATAGGAAAGAATCCATCCTATCCTTATTTTAGTTGCTTTGACATGGTCCTTGAATGTAATGTTTTTGTTTTTTCTTGAAATGTTCCTTTGTGATTTAGATTTGACAACAGCTTTAGGCTACAACCTGTAAATATTTTGTATAGGAAAAGGTATTTTGTATAGGAAAAGTTATTAGATTATGGCAGGCAGAAACTTGGGTAATGAGCAAGCATTTAGTTTCAGATTATTGCTAATACTCAGGAAATGAGTTTGCAAATTGAATTTGAGTGTAAATTCCTTGGAGTATGGATGGAGGGATCTGTCAGTTTCACTTTCTGGCACACTTCATTTTTTATAATTTTCTTTTCATTGAATTTAGGAAGTATCTTGTAAAAAATCAGCTGAACACATTTTTCAGACATTTGAACTGGCCAGGTTCAGTAGGCACAGTTGTTGACAGAATATGGAGAAGCATGTTTTCAACATCTTGTCCTATAGCTATTTAAGATGAGGAATCTGTCAAAAATGTTTTGGACCTTTATGTTTTCAAATGCACATCAATGACATATATGAAGATTTGACTTTTTAAATGTTCAGTTGGATTAGATTTTAATTGAGTTGAATTATGTCTGAATAGCTTGAACTCAAATGAGGGCTGAATCCAAATACTGAATCAGGATCTCAATTGAATTGGAGGTCATTTGCACAGCCTTGGTAGAAATATTTTCTGGATACTGCTCAGCTGGGTAGAATGAACTTGTTCAATTTTCTCCATATGGTACAGGGTTCCTTGCAGGTCATAAGTAAAGTACTTTATGGATATGCTTTATGCATACAACTGACACATAAGGAAAGGATTTTCATCATACTTCAAATAAATGCTGCTTTCCCCCCTCTCTACCTAAACTGCATGGCCAGAAAATAAATAAAAATTTAAAAAGGTTGCAGAAGTCATCAAGTCATCAAAACATCTGGCAATAGAATGTAAGCAGAGTGGTGATCCTTGTTGGATAGTAAACGTAAAATGTGAACAAAAACTTATTTTTTATTTCTGATGGAAATTAATATTTTATGTACATAGTGGTTAATTTAACATTTTCAGTTTAAATCTCTTTACAATAAATGTAAATTTTCACAGACGTTAGCGTAGGAGTGACAAGGCATGGCCCTCCAGATGCTGTTGGACTACAACTCCCATCAGCTTCAGCCAGCATACCAAATAGTGAGGTCTGATGAAAATTGCAGTCTCATGTCTGAAGAATTGCATGTTTTGCAATTCTGTTCTGAGACAGCCCATGTCAGAAAGGACGTGGAGATGAACTCCTGCTGTGATGCTGGCAGAGCGGCCGAACCTGGTGGTGTGCGAGCCCCAACTAGAACCGACTCAACCAACCAGTGGAAATTACAGTCTTGAGGATTTACCTTTCAGCAATGGATTTTGGTGAGACTGCTTGAATGTGAGCTAGCAATTAGATTCAAGTAAACATATGGGAGAAGAGCACACAACTGGGGAAAATAAAAATCAATGTAAAATATCAGAAATGTTCTTAGCATCCCTGGAAGCACGACTGAAGCCCACCAACTGGGAGCTGTGCCAGTAATGTTACCCCCTCCCTTCTTCCCATGTAGGAAAGGAGTCAGTGACATCCCAATATTGGGGAGACTCCATAGCACACCTGTCTGACAAACGATGATGATGATGTTGTGGCAGAGAACATGCAAAATAATGTCCCAGTGCTACAGTGATGTCTGTGGTTACAGGTACTGTTAGTCCCCAGAATCCCTTCAGGGAACAGGGAATCCCTCTCTCTCTCTCTTTCTCCCTCTCTCTGTGAGTAAGTGAGTGAGTGAGAGAGAGAGAGAGAGAGAGAAGGAAATGATATCATAGTCCTTGCTACTCAGAAAGTCCCTGATGCTTGGATCCAGTGAGCCCTGGCTCCACTACAGCACTGCTAGATAACCAGTAGGTGTTTGTGATGGGGTATGAGAGCAGAATGAATGTTGCCACCTCATAGTGCTATCAGTGGTAATGCCTCAACTTCTTGCCTTCTATTGGGAGAAGCTGGAGGCTCTGGTGACTGTCCTTTTGTGTTGCTGTGGAGTATTGCTTATGGGGTGGCTGGTTGTTATGTTCTCTGTAAACAGGATGTAAAACTACAAGGCAAAATAATCAAGAGTGTTTGGCCAACACAAAAGTGCATATGATTTGCCTAGAGAATATGTATAAACATGTGGAGGGGAGAGGAGTGGGCAAATGATTCTGCTATATAGGGGGGGGCACTGCTCCTTGATGTTGGCAGGAAGTACTCAACTCTAGAATGCAAGAGAAGGAGCAGCCATTTTACAATGCATCTCTACCCCAGCTCCTCACATAGTTCCCCACAACACCTTTGCTAGACTGTGTCTTCTCTGAACTGTATTGACTCAACCCCACTTTGGCTACTCCAGCAGCATATCTGGGTTTTCTTAAATGTATATATTTCATGTCAGCTGTGTATCTTGAATTTCACTGAGGTATCAGACCTTCTTCAAAATCCCATAGCTGGCAGAAGTTGAGTGTAGGATTGTTACTTGGAGATTGGGGGCAGGGTATCACAGTCACAGTTAACCTTAAAGTATTTCCAAAAACACATAAATTACTGGCAAGCCTTGAGTAGAAAGTACAATGGAAAGGAGCGCACACAGAGAATATCTAAAAAATTGGACGAAAGTAGTTAAAATACTTAAAGGCTGTTGTGCGTTGATGGAGGTTAAGTTTTAAATGAACACTTCTGGTTCGTGGCCCTTACTCGTACTTCTGTGCTTCTCAGCCAGGGTCCTTAAGCTCTGAATCAGTGACCTAGACAGCTGAAATAAAGCAATTGAAGTATGCTAATATATAAATGTAGCCATGTTGATCTATGTTTAGCTCCGGTTTGTGCAGCACACATTGATTGTTTCTAAGCCCTGTTGCAAGAAATAAACATTAAGTAAAGCAAGGCTGGAGAGCTGGCTGGATAGCTCAGTGATTAGGTATCTATCTGGCTGTGGAGCCAGAGGTTGGGAGTTCAATTCCCCACTGTGCCTCCTGCGGGTAGAGCCAACCTGTGTGGTCCTGGGTAAGCAGCACAGTCCTGGGGTTCCCCCAGAATAAGGGAATGGTTAATCACTTATTTGTATTCTCTACCTGGAAAACCCCAAAAAGTGTCACCATAAGTTAAAATTGACTTGATGGCACATAATTATTATATTAAGGCAAGGCTAACTTGATCCATTGAGCTCAGTGGAACATCAGCTTCTTCTGAATATACAGGGGAGAGAGGCAACATTGTGGAAATAGGCTCTAACACTAATCTACTCACATGCATGAGAATAATTGTAAAGAGCCTGTGTTTCCATGTGGTTGTGTAGTGCACATGTGCATTTGTTGAATGAATGTATAAACCTCTGCACACCTTTGGGAATTCAGTCTTTTTTGGTAGGCTTCCAGTCATGGAGGAAAGCTTCTGTTATATGCCTGCAGGCACTTCCTTTTGGTCAGTGTTCTAAAACCTGGTGCTTGCTGAATATTTTGGAATTCAACACCCATCAATCCTGTCTATTAAGGTCAGTGGTCAGGAGTGCTTGGAGTTGTAATTCACAATGAATGGAGGGCCAGAGAAGGCTGGTTCAGAAGTTCTTCTTAAAGATATGCATGTATTGGAAGGATGAGCTTGATTCCCCACCCTCCATTATCTTGTCCACAGAAGTGTTTAGGATTTATGTCATTACCTATTTTGAGACTTTAAAATTGTTCATTCCTCAGCATTGAAAAAAAGTAGAGGGAGTTTCTGCTATACTGAAAGCCTATTTGTTTGCCTAAGCTGCCTTATCGTACATAATGCTTGGTGCCTAGTATTATCTTCAAAGTTCATTTTTAACAAAATGGGATGCTTGTGTCAGTTCCTGAGAGAAATGAAGAAAATATTATGGTGATGTGTTTACTTCAGTGAGAACCTGCCTTTATATACAAAAACTGTTTAGGAATTCCTGCTTAGCTGGACATTCCCACTACACACAGATACTTTTTGTTCAAATGAATAACTCGTTTAGATGTAAGAAACGCTGAGGGCATAATATACATATTAGCAAGATAGCATTTTAAGACTCAACCAGACATTACTTCAAGTGTGGTGAGCAACCACAGCTGTTTGTTTGTTTTTTTAAAAAAAACATTGATACCCAAGGGGGGCACTTGAAATTTTCGTTAGGGCTGTACTTGGTGGGAATAAGTTGCTGAACCTTTCATTTCTTAGCCACAATTGTGACAGGAATCCCTCCTGCCATGCAGCAGTTTATTGTTGGGGGAAAAGCTCCCATGGGTGACAAAGGAAGCTTTATCCTCCAAACACAGATTGGCACGTGAGGGGAGCTGGGTGTATTTTTACTGAGATGGTAACTAGTGAGAGAAAGGTGAGATCTCTCCTCCTTTCATGCTGCAACTGTTAGCAAAACTGCAGGGATGGTATGGCACCACATTTATTTTAACCCCTTCAATCAGTGGTATATCTTTTTTGACCTTTAAGATATATAGTATCTATAAGGTGGTGGTGGTGGTGGTGGTGAATCATCATCATCATCATCATCATCATCATCCCTCCATGGGCACAGGCCTTGTTGAGGCAGAGGGGCTTGCATGTGTCAGTGAGATTGAGATATATGCTGGTGGTCATTGTGGCGTTTACCCCCGTGACCCCTGTTTGTTTCACCAAACACAGAGCTCACAAAGGTATCTCAACACACCCTTTAACACGCTGCCACCAGTTGATCTCTTTATCAACTTATATTTCCTATGAAAGACTAAGGTCCATTCAGTACTGAACTTTTAAACAGAAACAGGTTATTGATTACAAGTTGTTTCAGGAATAATTCTTAAGCACATTCTTAAAGTTACACAAAGCTTCTGTATTTTACTTTAACCTCTTCTATCTTAATTAATACAGGTCACGCTCTGACTAATCACTCCTTAAACACTCTCTCTGCCTCAAACCCCAAACTATCTTCTCTCTTCTCTGTCTCTGACTGAACTCCCTAGACTCTGACTCACCCCTCCCTCCTGGTTTCTCTGGCTCCGCCTCCCAACCGCTCTCATTGGTACATGCAAATAATCTTCTACCTGAGCCAAAGCAGGGTGATTGCTACAGTAGTGTTGCTACCTGAAGGGTCTCTCAAGAGAGTCTCAGATGTGAAGCCAGACAAACAGGGGAAACAAACAGAAATCCATACCGGATTGGTTGTCACCCAGGTCAACAAGGACTGTGTCAAATGCTAGAGACATCTGGACATCTAATGCCAAATGGGCTACAGGGCTTAGCAGACCCTGTTGAGGAACCAGAACAGGCTGCTGCAAAGCTACTGGAACAACGTAAACACAAAACTTGGACTCCTGCCCAAAATTGAGAAATTATGAAATGTTATTACAAGGAAAACCCAACAACCTGTGGTTTTCAAAAAAGAATGATGGAAATTTGGAAAAGGAAACACCCCAAGTAGTGACATAACTGAACAATGATTAATGGACCAGAGAAGGTTTATCATCCAGAGTAAAATGTTTTCAGAATTGGAATTGCAAGAACTAGAAAAGGTAGCAAAAGAAAAATCAACACAGAACAATGACCATAGAATGGAAGACAAATGGATGGTAGAGGCAGGTGCAACTGTGGAAGAAAATGTATCATTAGGGGAACAACTTATGGAACAGCCCAGAAATTATGAGTTGACAGAACAGCAGACATCACTGAGAGGAAAAATAGTTACCCATATTAGCCAGAACACAGAAAGACAAAGGCTCCCCATTTTACACTAATTATAAAGTAAACCAGTAAAAGATCTACTGACAGATGCAAATGTAGTAATCAAAACAATCCCAACAAACACACTAGAGGAAATAAACCAGCTCATGTATAGCACAGCTATCGTCATAACCATGGAACTTAGTTACAATCTGCAAAAAGACCAGAAAACTCCTGACACTTCAAAATGGAAAATTTGGCTGGAAAGAAAAATAAACAAATTACATTCAGACATTAGCAACTTAAAACACTTAAAAGATTCAAAACTTAAAAATGAAAAAGTAAAAGCCAGACTATATAAAATATATGACCTAGAAAGGAAAACAATTGTTGAAATTATGGAAGAATTAAAACAACAGATGACAACTACAGCAAAGAAAAGATATGATGTATACTTGAAACAATATAGAGAAAACACACAGTTTCAAAATAACGAACGGTTATTCTGTAAATTACTAGGAGAAAAATGCAGAACAAAAGAAATTAGGCCCATGTAAAGATGTTCTAAAGATGTTATAAAATTTTGTAAAGAAATTTGGGAAAGCCCAAATAATAAAAATGCCACATGGCATTAAAGACATTTGTAAAGAAACTTGAGGAAATCATATGGATGATATTGTAATAACAACTGAAATGATTAAGAGGCAAATAAAGTCTGTGAAAAACTGTAGTTCACCTGGTCCGGATCAGCTGCACGGATTTTGGTTAAAGCATTTAACAAGTCTCCATCAAAATATAACAGTGCAATTTAACCAATTACTTCAAAATTCTACAACTGAAGACTGGATGACAACAGGCCTCACATTTCTGATAATAAAAGATCATCACAAGGGCAATGAACCCAGTAATTGTCGACCAATTACATGCCTTCCAGCAGTGTTCAAGCTCCTCACAGGAGTACTAGCAAGATCAACATATAATTACTTAATTGAAAACTCCCTATACCCAACTGAACAGAAAGGGAAGTTTAAAAAGTCAAGAGGCACAAAAGATCAGCTACTTATTCATACAATGATACTAAAGAATGCAAAAAGATGAAAAACAAATCTTAACATCGCCTCGATAGACTATAAAAGGCATTTGACTCATAGCGACACAGCTGGATTAACACCTGCCTAAAATATTTGGAGATTAGTAAAAATATTCAGAAGTTCCTCAAGAAAAACACAGAAAAATGGAAAACTGGCTTATAGGAGCCTCGTGGCGCAGTGGTTAAACTGCTGTACTGCAGCCAAAACTGTGCTCACAACCTGGGGTTCAATCCCAGGTAGCCGGCTCAAGGTTGACTCAGCCTTCTATCCTTCCGAGGTTAGTAAAATGAGTACTCAGCTTGCTGGGGAGGCAATGTGCAGCCTGCATAATTAACTTGTAAACTGCCCAGAGAGTGCTTGAAGTGCTATGGGGCGGTATATAAGCAGCACACTTTATGGCGAAGACATTGGGGAAATTAGTATCAAAAGAGGAATATTTCAAGGGGATTCTTTATCACCACCGCTGTTTAACATCTCACTCATTTCCATGTCAATAATTTTAAATAAAACTGGATTGGGCTACCATATTTCACAAAAGCAGGAAAAATCAATAGTCTATTATACATGGATGACCTAAAACTATATGCAAGAATTTCCATGGAGATAGAATCACTGCTAACACAGTGCAAATATTTAGTGAAGATATTCAAGTGAAATTTTGAATTGACAAATGTGCAGTCCTGTCTATATACCATGGCAAAATCCAAAAACTAAATGGAATAGAGTTAAAATGGCAGTATTATAAAATCACTATCAAGCGATTAAAATTATAAATAGTTTGGAATACTAGAAGTAGATAATACCTTGCACACAAAAGTTAAAGAACTGACAGAAAGGGAATACATCAAAATACTGAAGAAAATCTTAAAATCAAAATTAAATGGTGGAAATACAATCAAAGCCATAAACCCATGGGCAGTTCTAGTAATTAGATACCCAACTGCAATAAACACACTTCCAGGTTCCCCATAATTATCGGGTCTTTGGGCATAATATCACAAAATTTCACACAGTATTAGAAGCAGTTGCAGATCTCAGAAATAACATAATCAGAGCTACAAAAAATGGCAGTATTAGGAACACACTGTGCCTATATTTAACAGATACTTGGGCAGTTGGTTAAAATATGTATCTGTTATATAATACCAGTCAATGTTTTTATAATTTTGATTGACTGTGTCTAGTATTTTTGCATACTAACTAACTAACTAACTAACTAAATAAATAAATGGAATGAAGGAGCACTTGTCCAGTGAACACTTAATTGGATAAAACAGTAATTACTTAATTCAGTGGTCCCCAACCTTGCAGCTCCCAGAAGCCCTGGCCCACACAGCTGGTGGTGAAGTCTTCTGGGAATTGCAGCCCAAGAACACCTGGATTACCCAAAGTTGGGAACCATTGATTTAATTGATTCGGTAGGTAGGTAGGTAGGTAGGTAGGTAGGTAAGGAAGGAAGGAAGGAAGGAAGGAAGGAAGGAAGGAAGGAAGGAAGGAAGGAAGGAAGGAAGGAAGGTCAATTTGTCTTACCTGCTGTGAGTGTTGCTGGACCCATCTCCAGTGGTGCTGGAGGCGACCAAGTCTCCTGGCAATAATTCCATGGGCTCCGAATTATGAGAGTGGCCAAGAACAGACTTTAGGAACCAACTGAAATAGGAATACTGTCCTTAACTCCCTCTGGGAGCTTCCTGTTCGTTGAGTTTCCTGCACTAACTCCCCCTGCCCTGGAATGTCCTTTCAAGAAGGCCAAAGGGTGACCTGAGAGTCCTGGTCTCAAAAACTGGGATGGGGAAGATGAGTCCCGGCTCTGGTCAAAGACCCTCCAAGAATGACTGGTAGATCCAGGCAGGGAGTAGTGATATCCACTCCTCTGTTCCTCTTGGAGCTGCCTCTGCTTCTTGCCCTGATGTTTTCATCACCAACGCCGCAGCTGAGTCAGAGTTAGTATCACTGGTCCTGTTGGATGACAATGGGCACTAAGGTGATATCAGAGGTGTAGTCAGCTCTTGGAGCTCCGCCCCTGGATCCCTGATCCAGAGCCCCTTCCTCTAGCCAAGAGGTAGAGCTCGATGACTTCAGCCCAGCATTCCTCTTCCTAGTCACTTTCCACCTCAGCTGAGGCACAGAATTGGGGACACAAAGCCTTAATGGGCTCTTTTCCTGTCTCCTTCTCCAAAGTCTCAATCTGTCCCTCTGATTCCCTGAAGGAAGTCTGTAAGTCCCTCAGGTCTTTCTCCTTTGTCTCAGCCTCCACCTTACCTCTCCCCTTTGTCGGTGGCCCTCATCAGCAGGCTCTCTTGCCTGCACCTGTCATCCTTCTCCCTTGTGTACTGGGAACTTGGTTGCTATGGCCTCAAACGGCCTGCCCACAATGCCAGTGGCAAACCCCTCACATCTGCACACAGACATGGTGATGCACCAGCATGCCTATATATGTCTTTAATGAAAAGTCGTGTATAAAATATTATGTATCTAATGGGATTATTGAGGCTACACTCGACAAATTGGTCCCCCAAAACTTCAGGGATTATTAGAAGAAGCTTCCAATGCAATGTATATGGCTACATTCAGGGGAACAAATCAAGAAGATGGTTGTTGTAGGTTTTTCGAGCTGTTTGGCCGTGTTCTGGAGGCTTTTTCTTCCTAATGTTTCACCAGTCTCTGTGGCCGGCATCTTCAGAGGACAGGAGTTAGAACTCTGTCTGTGCAGACAGAGTTCTAACTCCAGAGACTGGTGAAACATTAGGAAGAAAAAGCCTCCAGAACACGGCCAAACAGCCCGAAAAACTTACAACAACTATCGGATCCCGGCCGTGAAAGCCTTCGAGAATACAAATCAAGAACTCGTCTGAAATCTTGAGGGACCGTGAGGCTTTCTGAATTCATTGGCATAGTGAAAAAAATGTCAAAATCATTAATAATTACACCTCTCTCCACCCTCTTGTCTTGGCCCTGCTTGAATGAGGCTGTGAGACGCATCCCGAATTAGAGTTAGGCCACAATCCAAAAATGCTTCTCAGTTCCTTATCTAGAATACTTGTTATAAATAGTGTAAAATTGTTTAATTTCATTTCTCTGCCAATTTGAATTCATTCCCTTGGTCATGAATTGGCATTAGCCTATCAAAGGTTGGGGAGAGGGGAGGCAAAATATGCATCTAAGGGCAAATTCAGAACATTTTTTATCAGTATGTGAATACATTCAAGCCCAAAGCAATTGCTTTGGCTCTTGCTTGTGTAGTTGAGGATTATTCAATTGTGAAATTATGCCCAAGGATGACCAGCTCTAAACATCAGACAACATTGCAGTCTTAGTTCAAGGTTTATAAAGTAGCACATTTCTAATATATTGGCTAAAATCCTCTTGTTTACATTGGTGTGATGTAAACAGTATAATTTTGGAAAGAAGTTGCCTCAAATGAAGAAATCTGTGTAGACATTATCTGTTGCATACTGAGTACTGCAACTCAGCATGTAACAGATAATGTCTACAAAGATTTCTTAACTTGAGACAATTCACTTCCAGAAGTTATGCCTTTTGTGTAGCTATGTGATAGGATTTTGGCCAAAACATACATAGGTATTTCAATGAATTTTGAAACAAACTACCTGGCTCAACCTTATTCTGTTCCACAAATTTAAAAGCAAAACAAAACAGGATAATTGCTTGATTTTCTAAGATTGTGTTTCATGTACCAACACACTCATGGTTTCTTATAATGACCACACTACATGATGATGTGTTTAATAGTAGATATATTTCCCTACCCCAAATCAGAGACTGTGGTGTGACAGGAGGGGTGTTAAAATATCTGCCTCATGCTGGTTCCCCACCAAAATCCATCTCAAAGCTGCTTTATGCTCCTGAAGGTGCTGTTTTTAACAGAAAATTTTTTCCAGAACCAGTAAGGAGATGATTTTCTGCAGGAAAAAAGCATAGAAGAAAGAACTGAACCCACCACATGAAGTGCTCCCTCAACTGCTTTTTAATGAAGAAATAGTTGTGACCAGTCCTAAATATGGTGTATGAAAGAGAAAATTAATGTAAAATGTTAAACTGGACTCAGATTTCTCCTGAAATGTATTTCTGTCCTGTTGATGCTTTTCTGCTATCTACCACCTTATTCCTGTAATCTATGGAGTACCCTTTGTCTCTAAGATACTGATTTTAATTAACTAGCTATGAATTATGTAATGTGTGGTGACATGGTGGAAATTTGTATTCATGCTTTCCTCATGTTTTCGAAAACACTTTTCTTCAGCCCTTCCATCCAGCTGAAAAAAGATACTACTTTCATTTAATCTGCCACTCATTATGTCAGACCAACATGGTAACAACTCCCTGCTCTAATATTTTCCTAGACACATTTAAAGCTGTATTAAGAACATGCAACTATGCAAACAAGCTTATCTGAACCAGCAGTAAAATATCAGTGCTTCTAATTAGGATTCATGACATAATGGAAAGACAAAGCTGCCTTTGTTTGGTGAACGCCTGCTTTGGCTGCTTACCGAAAGGCATGGCTTTCTCTCCCCCGCCCCATCACCCTGAGCTCTTGGGTCAATGGTACGACAAAATTATAGTCTTGTGAGCTACACGCTCTTCTCAAGTAAACAGGCTGTACATGTTGAAACTTGTTTTAGATGGATATTTGATGGCCTTCTGGGTCTACAATCTGAGCTGTTTATTTATAAAGTTCTATAACTTTTTTGGACAATCAATACACAAGCAAGTGGAAGGCTGGCATTATTTGCTTTGAGTGTAATTCACCAGGGCCTGCCCATTTTTTAAAAGAGCAACCTCTATTTTAATGAAGCTTTCAGAGGAACTTCACTGAACTTCATAGAAATTGCAGGTCAAACTGGACAATGCAGCTAGCAGCCACATCTATTCCCCCCCCCCTTCCTCTAGTGAATGTGGAGGGGACTCATGTCAGATTATGATCTTTATGAGCAGGTTGGAATGTTTAATCCCTGACCTCTCACTGTGCCCCCAAATCAGATTGGGCTCCTGATACATACACTTTTATTGATCAAAACTTATCACTTTCCTTTGATGGGCCACTTTTGGCCATTAAAATTATGCACAAGTCCTCTGATCTGGTTTGGAACCACAGTGGGAGGGTAAAGGGTTAATTGCCCCTAACCTGCTCACTGGGATCATGACTTGGCATGTATCCCTTTCACATACACTGGAGTAAGGTTTTAAAAAAAGACATGGGTGCTAGCTACATTGCTAAATTTAATCTTTAATCTCTGTTAAATTCAGTGAAGTTCCTGTGAACATTTCATTAAAATGGAGGTTACTCTTCTGCCATCCATGACTGTTTCTGCAAGCTATCATATGGACTTCTCTGGAGGGAGGGAATGGCAGAAGTGCCAGTCGACAGCTAGCAATGGAGGAGAGGAATATATGCATTATTTGCCTTGAATAGTCTTGTCCCTGGTAGCACAAGATTAAAAACAAAAGGCATTACTGGAGCAACTGTATGCTGCCACTCCTGCTTGTGCCAAAGTCAACAACACTGTCAAACTTTTTCTCATAAGATTTCTTCATCCATAAGAATGCTCAAATCAGCCTTTGCATTTTAAAGGTGATTAATTACTTTTAAAGATCTCATGGCAATTTTTGCTGTGCAAACACTTTATGCTAGTCATCAAATGGAAGCTATTGTGACTTCTGAAATCTGCTTGAGCATGGAACAAAAGCCTCCTGGGACCTTACAAATGCAAAGTAATTGCAATTGTTACAGCCTTTGTTGCATTGCAAACAACAGCTACTCATGTATGACTAAAGTCAGGAGTGTGTCAAATGGCACAATAGAGGCATAGTTGGCAATGGAGGTTATGCCCAAGGCTGAAGTTCAGTTGTGTGTGGGGCACTCCTTGGTTCAGCACCAGCTGCTACCTATATAGGACAAAGGAAGAACATAGGAAGCTCACTTACAGTGAGTCAGACTATGGGCTTATCTAGCTCAGTACTGCCAAATCGAACTTGCTCGCTCACTCACTCACTCAGTTACTTACTTATTTATTTATCTATTTATTTATTACCAGCCTTTCTCATTGAAAAGGACCCAAGGTGGCTTACAACGTAGGAAGACAATATTTAAAGTTAAAAGACAATATTTAAAGTTAAGAACAATGAGTTTAAATAGGCATATTACATTATTAAAAGGCAAAGCTAGGAACAATATGTATAGAGATATTAAAAAGAAAAAAATATAACTCTGAGAGGTGGAAAACCAAAAAATTGAAAACACATCTATTTAAAAATCGCACACTTGGGTCTCCAGTATTTCAGGGTGGATTGTTTCCCTAGTCTGCCTTGAGATTCTTGATGGTCCCCTACCCCAAATACTAACCAGATCCAGCTTTGCTTACCTTCCAAAAATCAGGCAAGACCAGTTGAGAATTCAGGGTAGTGCAGTGCTCATATAATTCTGAATTCAGAATACATATAGGTTATATTCATTCTTAAGACTAAGTCCGAATGCCAGAGAATCCTAGTTTGTCATTCATAACATGCTTATGTTGACTCAGGGTCATGCACACTGCCAAGTTTAATTCCTGAGGCTTATTCCACCAGTGAGTAACCAGAAAGGAAGCAGAAGGAAAAAGCTTCACATTATTTATTTGAACCTGGATTTCCACCTTGTCTGTACCAAACAAGCCAGGAATTGAAAACTCTTTGTAGGGGTTTGGTTAATTTGGCTGCTTTCACTGCCGAGAAAGGCCAAACAGGAACAACTGGCCAGTGTGCACAAGCATGATGCTCATGATCATGAACAAGAGCCAAAATTCTTGGGAATTAGATCCAAACAAACCAAATTAATAAACCAACTAACGTGTTAGGAAATCAGTAAACCAGGAGTCCTGGTTCAGGCATAGCACCATGCTTTTACCTGCTGGCTAGTTTCTGGTTAATTTAGCTCTTCCACTGGTGGGGGGAAACCAAGCAGGAGTAGTCAGGTGGTGTGTGTGAGCATGGTACTTGTAAATGATAAACCAGGATTCTTTGTAATTCCAGCTTTTTGTTCTGTTGAAATGCAGCCAAATGCACACATCTATAAATCATGTAGTTCAAGGAGACCTGTTTTAGAATAACATATTTTAATCCTTGCAACAAGATTTTTCAGCTGAATTGTCTTATTTACTTACATATTGAGATGTTATTTTATAAGCACTACGTTCTTTTTGCTCCCCCCTTTGCTTTTAAAAGAATACAACTCTTCCTGTCTTTTGCAGTAATAATTTTTCCTGCCACAGACTCTCTTTCTCACCCATCCCTTCTGCCCTCAGCTCTCTTTTCTTCTTTGCCCCACATTCCCCTCAGATTATTCCCCAGAGTCTCCTTATTAAGACACAATCATCCCTTGATCTCCTGGACAAAGAGATGGGGTTGTGCTCCCCAGTCAAGGTGACTGAAAGCTAGTGCATTGTTACCTGAGCAGTTGGAATGTTCATGAACATTTCATGACATCTAAACTCTTGCAACTGGTTGGGCTCTGAGTCATCACATATTTCATAGGCACAAAGGAAGCAAATCCTATGAATCTGCAGCACCAAGGATGCTGAGTTGTCTACAAGAGCAACAAAGTAGGTTTGATTTTGTATCAGTGGTCCTAGATACCAAGCAGTGCCTGGCTGGTCTTTTCCACAGGAGCCAGGAGATGGAATGGAAGCTCTTCTGCTGAAGAGTCATACCTGAGAGGGAAGGGGGTGCTCACTCGTTTCTTCTCTATGTATGCCCACATGTTCACATGCTCCACCCTCAGGTGCATTTTCCTAAACAGTTAAGCTCCCTAGCAGCCAGATAAATAACTGCTGGGAAGCTTCACAAACCCTACTGCAGTTTCAAAAAGTGTGGACTCGATGCAGTTTTTAAACAGCAATGGGACTTGCAACATGTACAGAGATATGAGTTGCTGTGAATTCCATTTGATTTTTCTAGAGTGTGTAGTTTCACCCATAGTTACAGTGCTTGATTTCATGATTGCACATATGGAAAGCAGTAGCTGTGAAAATCCGTGAGTAGGCTCAGGATTTTTTTAACCAAGATCCAAATTATGCATTTTGAGTTTTACAATATTCACAGCTCTAACATAGGAAAAAGTATGTTGACAATGTAGCAGGGCTCATGCATATTTTTCAGGATGCTGTCATTGTGCAAGATGTGTTCCCAATGGTGCTCATTTCCTCTAGAGGGCTAATCTGGTGCTATTCTAAAGAATCACCATAGAATGGCAGCACATTTTAATGTGCCATTAAATTAAATAACAGAGCTAGAGTAGCACATTTCATTTTTTAGAAATGAAATGTTGCATGTGCTAAGGAACCAGTTTGCTACCTATCCAGTTCTGAGTCATTAAAATCAGTAAGTGTTCTGCAATAGGCTTTAATAAAAGGTGGGTTCTAACTGGAACTGTAGTCTTCTTCACAGTTAACTGTATCAAATCACATTGATTTTTGCTTTGTTTTGAGTTGTATATATAAAGCCTGTTATGCCATGGCTCAACTGGAATAAAAGAAGTAGTCTTATACAGCAGCGACCCCCAACCTTTTTGGGACCGCGGACCGGCTGAGCCTCTGAAGGAGGCGGGGCACCCCCCACACTCACGCGCGCTCTTGGGCACATGCACGAAGCGGTGGGGGAGCGTGCGCACGCTAGCGTCAACATGAGTGCTCCCCCACCCCTTTGCGCATGTGCAGAAGAGCCTGCACGCACGCCCACGTGCCCGCCCACCCCTTCGTGTGGGCGCTCGGGCGCATGCGTGAAGGGGTGGGGGAGCGCTCGCGCTGGCGCTGGCATGCATGTGCGTGCGCAAAGCAGCTGTGGGGAGGGGAGTGCGTGCGGGGGGAGGTCTGTCTTCTCGGCCCAGTCCGGCTCAGGCCACGGACCAGCACCGGGCCGCGGACTGGGGGTTGACAACCTCTGTTATACGGGACAAACAATTTGTCTATGCCACCAGTATTGTGCACTCTGAAAGCAGCCTTTTAGAACATCAGGTATTTTTACTATGACCTGCAACTTGGTTTTCTTAAGTAGATGTTTCAATAATCAACCCTGGGGCCTTTTGTATACAAAGCATGTGCTCTAGCATTGAGTTGCAGTCTTTATACTTTTTCCAAACGTGCTGTGATTAGAGTTGCAAAGAATAGTCACTACATTTTTGTTCTCATTTATTTAGACTGCCTTAACTCAATGAAATACCTTAACAAGAAATTCTCAAACCCTATGGGATTCCTTGCCTCCAGCAAGAAGGAGACACAAAGTGCCATTTTCTCTCATCATGTTCTCTGTAATTTGTGCAGACCATTTACTTGCAAAACTAGTATCTTTTTTCTTAGAGAAACAAAGCACACATGTAGACAGCAAATGTGGAAAGAATGACTGGTAGGTTAAAAATAAATCCATACAACTCCCCTGATGTTTCTAATCCTTGAAAGTACATGCAACAAAGCTGCGGCCACCATTTTGCACCATTTTGTCATTTGTGTTCAAGCATTATTTGTGCAAATTTGTTTGATTTACAGAAAGAATGGTTCTAATTCTGTTGCTGGAAGTACTACAAAAATCATTGTGTTGTGGGCAGTGAGAAGAATTTTGTGGCTCCTTATCCTTGCATATGAGGATGAGACAACATGAGATCTCTGCTGGTTAGCCTAGACTTCCAGCAGCATACAAGGAAAATGTATTCTTGGTGCTGAAATGTCAATAATAAGGAAGTCCCTCCATATGCAAGAGTTCCATGTGTGCCAGGGCCACTGTGTCATTGCTTTGTTGAACAGGATTGGTTTTCATATTGGCTCCATTCATCTGGCAGCACTCATGGACTAACATGGCCTACAACGTCCACAGTCTTTTCCACTGGCCATGCTAAGTGGAATTGGTGGGGCTAGAAGGCTAAAACATCTGGAAGGTCAATGGTTCCTCACCCTGAATTGATAGAGATGTATCTCCTGTCCCCCCCCATTCCCAACCCCATGAGCAAAGGCCTGCCTTTCTTGTCCTGGACAACTGCTCATTTTCACTGTCCTCTGGTCATCTCTGGTTAATCAGGACTTGCCTATTTTTGAATGCTTCAAAGACTTTCAGTGCTTGTCTGGTTAGCAATAGTAGAGAAACAAAAGATATAAGGGTTTATGCACCATGGGTGGGGAGGTGGACAGGGAAGTTTCTGTCATACAATCTCTTCAAAATTATTCGCTCTTTCTATGAAAGAAAAAAATGAGGCTGGGGCATGTCATTGAACTACTTGTTCCCATGAGATTCTAGTACATTGAAAAAGTCTGCTGCTGTGTTGGCTATTCAGAGCTTCTGAGTCTCTTGGGTGATATGCTTATAAGTCTATCAAACAATGGAGAGAAATGTAATTCATAGTCATTTGCAATCTCTTGGAGCATTTCTGGGATACAGCAGGAGATGATGGAGGTAACGTTTAATGATATGCTGAAGTTGGATCAAGATATAAATACCAAACAGAATGTGAATGATTCCTACTTTCTTGCAACTTCAAATGTATCTTCCAAGATGGCAAATGAACTTTCTGCATTAGGAAGTAATATAAACACATAAGTGTTGCTTTTTTAATTCATCCTCTCCCACTTCCAAGAATGGACAAACAAATTTTACAAATAGAAGATGGGATATTATTCAGAGACTTTATTTTACCAACAGTAGCATCCCTGGGCAAAGCTCACTCAGAACGCTCCTAGTGGAAAGGGAGGAAGAAGTTATTTTTATCAATAATTCTCCCTCCGTAGCCCCAGTGATACCTCCCTCACTGTTCCAGAGGGTTTCTTTAACTCTTACAGCCAGTTTCAAGGGGACACAGGGAACTACAGCATAGAAGGAACAGGTGAAAAGCACATACTTTTCTATTCAACCAGGAAAGAACCTCCAGAATGTGGAGGCTGGTAACTCCTTAGTCTTATCCTCATACGTCCCATGATTGTAATTAAAATCCTGTACATCTTATTATTGTATGGACGTAGAAGCACTCTAACATCCCACACAGAGGCAGACTACAGGCTATCAATATCATTCAAAACAAAGATGATGCACACAAAATCACCACCTTCTGTGAGGTTGTACTCACACACAACTATTTCACCTTTGACTATAAAACTTACTGTACCTCTAGATCAATGGAACTGCGATGGGCACTCGCATGGCCCCACAGTATACAAACATATTCAAGGCTGACCTAAAGGCATGCTTTCTTAACTGTTCCACCCAAAAACCATTCTTCTGTTTGAGGTACATTGATGACATTTTTCTGATCTGGACCCATGGAAAGGAATCCCTAGAGAAATTCCACCAGGATTTCAATAATTTTCATCCGAATATCAAACTTATCCTGGAACAATCTACACAACAGTACATTTTCCAGACATCACTATAAAACTTCAACATGGACATCTTCGCACCACACTATAACAAAAACCCACTGATCAATACATCTATTTGCATGCTTCCAGCTTCCATCCTGAACACATGACAAAACCCATTGTTTACAGTCAAGCCCTCAGATACAATCGCATCTGCTCAGACCCGCAAGATAGAGACTCTAAACTCAAGGATCTACAAAATGGATTCCTCAGACTACAATATCCATCCAATATGATTAAGGAACAAATTAACAAAGTAAGATGAATACCCAGAAGCAACCTACTATAGAACAGACCCAGAAAGGAAAATAACTGAACACCACTAGTTGTCAATTTCAGTCCACAACTAAAACTACTCTCACACACTGTAAGTATTCTCCAACCCATGGTGAGCCCTTGGTGGCAGATCTATAGTTGCTTACAGAAAAAAACCCAGTCTCAAACAACTACTGACACACAATGGACTACACTACACTGACACAGAGATAGGAACAAAACTCTGCTACAAACCTAGATTCCAACTCTGTCCCCACAGTTATTCTGGAACATTGTTACTGGACAGAACAATGTCACACACACTATTAAAGGTACTTTTACTTGATCTTCTCCCAATAGTATTTATGTCATATTTTGCCAGCAATACCCATCTGCACTCTTTGTAGGACAAATGGGGCAATCTCTATGCAAAAGAATTAATGGACACAAATCAGACATCAGGAATGGCAACACAGAGAAATGCATTTCACATCATTTTAATTTACCATGACATTGTACGCATGATCTAAAAGTCGCTGTTCTGGGGAAAATGAACTACCAGATAAGAATCCAGAGAGAGACAGCTGAGATAAAATATATACACATGCTAGACAACCATCTCAATCAACTCAATATTAGTCAAGGCTTTTTAGGCCTCTACAAAATATGAACACTACAATGTTTGTACTGTACTGTATCTCCGAGATATATTTTCCTCCTCAAGAGATCCAGCTAAAAAACTTCAAAGGTAAACCAGAGAGTCTTAACTCATTGCCTTGTTGCTCTTGTGGTCATCCATTGCCTGGGGTAATTTACACATCACAATGATGTGTGAATTATCCAGACAACTTCTATAAAGAAAATGTCACTAGCAACTATAAAAGGACAGTCTCCTCAGTATAATTAACCTTCATGTTATTCTACCATTCTTATTCATGACAGAGGTTCTTACATCCTTTACAGCATATGCTTCAGTGGGATACAGTATACTTGTATATCAAAGAGGCTATCACCCACTATTAAATACCCATTGACTTTCTTACCAACCAAACAAACATGATCTTTGTATTTTGTTGCCATGTATAAATATTTGCCATGTTATCTGTCTCTCTCTTATTATGCCTGAGGAAGTGGAGTTGTCCACAAAAGTGCAAGTACCACCATATTTTTGTCTTTTTAAAATTTCTTCTTTTTTTAAATTTTGTTTTTACCTTGTGCTTGCATTTTTATGTTATTATTGTAACAGTTTTCCCCAGACAGGTGAATAGCATATTAACAGTTCTAATACAAATTTAGATTCTTGATAACAAGTGCGCTGCATGAGATAATTACATAAGTGAAAGTCAGACGTATGATGTGTATATAGGGTGCAGGAAGGGCATGATTCTCCATAACTCCGCGTCTGTGTCCCAAAGGACCTCTGTGAAATGTTGCCGTTCCCTTCTAATATTACAAACATATAGACATTTCAGCCCCCTTATCCTTATTTCAACCCCTTTCTACCCTGCCAACTTCTGATCTTTGAAAGATGTATCTATTTGCCTGTCTCAACAATTGTGTATCTACAATTTTTCAGTCAGTTATTCTTTATGAATTGCAAGACCACAGGCAGCATTGTGAAGCCTCTGAATTTTCTACATAGCAACACAGGATTGACAATGTCAGGGGGAAAACTAATTTTTGTCTGTTTAGTGACTACCCTCATTAATGAAGGCATCATCACTTTTTTAATTCCCAAACTGAGTATTCACAGGCTTGTCAAGACATTGTACACTTTGACTTGGAAAACTGGGCACCTAATCCCAGATCTATGGTGCAGAAAAACACGTTGCATCACTTCTCCATATTGTTAATTCATGTGAGTTCTCTTAATACTGAGCAAATATTCCAGGTAGCTCTGGAGTCACATTAAAAGAGCTGGCCATTACCAAATTACAGATGCCCTAGGTCCAAGTTTAGCTGTTTTTAAAACAGCATCTAAAATCAATAGAAATCTATGATGTAGAGGTAAGTACAAGGCCAGTCACCTTTGTAAAGGTATACTTGTAATCAAGACAAAAGGAACATCAGCAAACACAACTGTGGGAAAGTGAATTCTTTCCCATGGCATGCATCCAACAGGGGAGTAAATATTAGATAAATAGGGCAAATAAGGAAATTGCTTTCTGGGAATCAAGCTTTTGCAAGATTTGCTATTTTGTTTGGGGGAAAAACAAATGAATGGGATAGCTGAATGTTGTTGGATTACTTTAGCAGTGTAACAGCATAATTGTTTTATTTGTCCATTTATGGAAAGTAAACAAAATAGGATAGTACTAGTCAATGAACGTTGACATTTTCCAACAACATACAAGTATATCAATAGCCCATAAACTCCCCACTGTCATATAGAACCATTAATATTTATTACGAACATTAATTAAGTGCCTGATTGATGTGTGGTTCATGTCCATGCAGTAGTTACTCAGAATAATGGTCTGTGTGGTCTCAAGTGTACACAATGGTCACAGAATCCTCAAGCACCAGAGAAAATAGCCTATTGCATTTTCCTAGGAATTAAAAAGAAATCTACAGTTCGGGGGGGGGGGGAATCCCTTCTTTCTTGGTATGTACCATCTCAGGATGTGTGTGGTGTATGTGCGTAAATGTATGTGATGTGCAAAAGTTTCTACACATAGAAAACTGGCACGTCAGTGGGAAGGTGGCTCCAATATCTGTGAATGCACTCTGAGTTTTAGTCTGCACTTTACAAGAGTTATGCAGGATTCTGAACCATCTCCAATGTAGGTTCAATGTCTGGGATAGCTCCTGTAAAGTACAAATGACTAGCAGGACTCTTAAAACTCTTAAAACTGTTAATGACAGATGACAAGCAAAAGGTGAGATAAACAGAATTTGATTCTAAATACAACGTCTTAGCAGCTGGGATGTATAGACAAAGAGAATTGTTTTAATAAACATTGGAAAGAAATAGAAAAGGACAGCAAAAAAAAACCCACATAGAAACAACAACATAGGTTGGCTTAACACGGCTGCTTTTCTACAGGAAACCCATGCATATGGTATTGTTTTAGCACCTGGCCTTTTACTGCCTTCCCTCCATGAAGATGGGATGGTAAAACACTGACTGAATATCATCCTACTCACATCCGTTATGCAATGGATGTAGAATGTCTTACATACTAAATAATTTTATTTATTCATGTTGACATGTAGCCAAAATATACAAGAAGGTGATATCAGAAAACCCTAGGAAACTCCAAGATTTGAGGAAGCAAAAATCTTTAGGTGGGAAAGGCGTGGCCCTCTGATGTGGTTGTCCTGCAAATTTCCATTAGTCCTTAGCAGTATGACCTGTGATAAGCAATACTAGGAGTTGACATTTGTCATCATCTTGAGGGACATACTTTGCCTATTCTTGCTTTTGGGGGAAGAAAAACTTAAAGAATGGAAGCAAAACAGCAGAATGCAGATTGAGTGTGGTTGGCAAGTAAAAAAATGCTGACTGATGTGGGGGAGCAGAGTAGAAGAGCTAGAATCCTAGACACCAGCATTCCATGCTGTATCTTTTCACTTGTTATAATTCTTGCTCTTTACTTATTAGAAAAGACTGAATGAAATATTGTGGATTTTGTAGTGCTGACTGTACTTAACAGTAATCTCTTCTGGTATTCACTCCTAATTAACTAATGAATTATGAGATGATAGTTTTCGTTAAATACATTCATACTTTTGTACCAGTGTATTCAGAAAATTAAATGAGGGATTTGAAATCAAGATGAAGAGATAACATTTATACAGTGCATTTTTTTACAGATCTGTAGGGTGGTGGTGGCGGCAGCAGCCTCTAGCTGTATTCTAAAAATAGGCAGTACAATCATGACAGAAAAACAGCAAATAGAAACAGATAGAGGCATTTTAAAACCATCCTAGACATCAAAAATATTCAAATAGTCAGAGAAACTTCGAAAAGACACAGATATGAAAGTATAACAGTAAACTCACATATGCAGGAGATTTGTATCATTAGGGTTTCTAGAATTGATTTAGTCTGAATAATGTTACATGATAGTTTTTCATCTCATTTGGTCATGAATGTGAATGTCATGATGGCAGCAGGAGAAGAATGAGTTTTCTAAAGGCTTTCTTGGTTTAACCCCCAAATAATTCAAGTCACCACAGCCTGTGACAAAATCAGGAATATCCAAGAACTGGGAAAAATATTCTTCCTGTCCATCCTCACCAGTCTTGTCAACCTTAAATTTGGCAAGCTCTTCACCTCCAAAACATGTTTCCTCTTCTGGGTAAGTAGCAAAGGAAACAATTATGGGAGAGAGCTTTCAACCATTCCTTCCAGAACTTAGAAATAATGTGTTAATACTAATGTTGTAATGTTAAATGTGTTACTTTGTTGAAGCAATGCTGGAAAAAGGCTTTTAAAATATCTAATGTTTAAAAGGAACATTTTAAAAAATAATGTAAACAGGAGTTTTATTTGTTAAAACCACTGGCTGCATCCATCTTTAGAGAGTCAGTCCACAGTATCCATCCCCAAATAGAAAAGGATCTATAGTTTTATTTGGAAACTAGATTTATACCAGCGGTACTATAAATGCACTTGGACTATAATTCCCAGCAATCATATCTAACACAATTGAGAGACAATAACATTTCTTTGGGCTTCCGTGTAAGACCTTCAGGAGCGCCAATTTTGGGAACCATTGCTCTATAAAGAGTGAGTTGGCCACTATATTTCTGTAGCACAGCACTATGAGCAGCTTTGCCTGGGACTATTGGCCTCATTACAAAGTGCCTCAAAAAGCTACTGACCGGTAACTATAAAGGGCTAGTAACCCTGTTTGTACTGATTCCAGATCAAGTCAACTGCACTGCTAGCTGGCTAGGAAGAAATGAATCCAAAAGGTAGCAGCATCTGTCTGTGTCTGTCATTTCGATGACACATCTTCAGCAAGAAGAAAAGGAATTCTTCCTTGCAGTAACAAGAGTTTTTGTTCCTGCACTTATTCATGTTCATTAACCAAACATTTTGTTTTGTATTTTATTTCAAACAGGCACATTCTCAGGAACCTGGAATGGGGAGTAGTTCAACTAGGCCTTTAGCAGTAGGCTGGATCATTCCTGTTTAGAGAGAACTTTAAGGGAGAGGCTATGCAAATCACTCCAGCTTGCCCAGAGGCTACTGGGTTATGGTTTTGTTCTAATCTGAATTTTGAAGCATTGTTTAGTGTCCTGTTGTTTAGCTGCACCTAGTGCTAAGAGAGTGGCAGATTGCTGCTGATTAGAGTTCTTGCTTCAGTTTCCAGTTGAACACTACTTACATGCAAGGAGATGAAGTTGTGTGCAACCTGAAATCAAAGCAGGAACTCTTCAATAAGAGGCAATCTACTGCTGCCAGTGACATCATCCTCATTGTGCCAGCAGAGCTACACAACAGGATTTTCTCAGCATTTTTCAAGCATCATCAACAGAACCCTAAAGCCAATTATTTTTTTATATGTATGGCAGTGCAGCTTACCTGATTTGGTGCAACAAGTAATTATTTAAAATGGTCATATAGTCCCCCAGCTCTCTAAAGAACTTTCTACTGACACCTGTACTCCCATATAAAACTTTTAACAATGTTATGCTAATAAAATGTACTGAAAGTAGCTAATTAGCTTTTTAAGAGCAGTGATTCCCAATCTTCAGGCTCTTGACAGCTCTCCGAAAAGCCTAGGGAAATAACATGGATTGTGAACTGTTTTACGACAGGTTTCTGGGTGTGTATAATTCTATTTCTTCTCCCAAAATTAGACTATCTATTAAAACTCTGTATTTTTAAAGGAAATGACAGATGTTTTCCCTTTAGGGAAAGAAATTGTAAATGACATGTGTCCTCTAAAGAAAGTATATTAAACTAATGTTTTAATTAGCATGTTACTATTGCCAATTTATCAAGACAAATGTTTTCCATTCTAAATACGGACACTAATGAGTTAATTCTCAATGGCCAAGGTCCAATAGTAAGTCACAACTAGAGTAAACCCAGTGAATCAATGAAACGTACAGAGGAGTTGACTCAGCAAATCCCTACTGATCCAATGGGACTACTCTAATTGTGACATATTACTGTATTTAACCCAATATCTAACATTTAACTTTAACTAATTAATTTTTAAACCTAAACTGCTTCCCTTCTTCTGTCATCTTGACACAATGAAATGCATAAGCTCAGGGAACTATGTACGTAGTTCTCCCAAAGGGCTGCTGTAGTTTTGTACCCTGCAGACTGCATGGCAGGATGATGGAGAGAGAGTTTCTCTCAACATAAAGTGCTTTATACTTATTTAGACCTTTTGGCCACCTGTATCTGACTGGCAGTGGCCTCCAGGGTCTCTGGCAGAGATCTTTCTCTTTGCCACTTGGTCCTTTTTAAAACAGGAGATTCCAGGGGACAAACCTAGGAATTAATGTTCTACCCCTAAGCTTTGGACCTCATCCTCTCTGCATATGGCACGGGAATTACTACCACATTCTCCACCATTTGCAAAGTAGCAGAAGGGATGAGGAGTGTGTTCAGAAGGTGACAATTAGCCTGGAGGACTTTGGAGACAGTAAGGGCTAGTAGGAACAAGCTGGGAAACCCAGGAGATATTCCTTGGCTCATGTGTTGACTCAAATTGGAGAGGAAATTGCTTTCCAGTTTAGGCAGTATCTCTGAAGTTTGTTTCTGTGTGGCTTGAGAAGTCATCATTGGCATCACTAATGACAGTGTAGCATGGCTAAGAGGGAGAAGAATGAGTCTTCATTAAGTATAAAAAAGAGAGGATATTATGAGAGGTTAATTAGTATGTAAAATAATCCTAATGCTGGTATTTCTGAGAAAGAAAAGAATGTATCTTACTATGGATAAGCTTTGGTTAGTCTAGAAACATGTAATTGACACCCAAGGATATTTCTTTTCGTCTTCTGTATACGTTAATCTTCAGGGTCAGTATAATAATAGTAATTACCCTCTAATTATATGAGAGAACTCAGATGCACTCACGCAGCAAGTGAGACAATTACTTAGAGCAAGGAATATGAGGCTTATAATTTCAGGCGACAAATAGTTCAGAGTAGCTTAGAGAGTGCATCTTCACACGGTAAAGCTTCAAACAGTGATTCTTGGAGATTCTGCTACTGTATAGAAGAACAGCTGCAGTTTAAAGAAAGAGCTGATTTTGAAAGATCAGTAAGGTATATTTGTGTTTTAGGGCATCTCAGTGATGAATAGAACTGTGAATGTGCAATTACTGTACAAATGGAAAAGGCACTGGAATCTGATTTAATTATTTAAAATGTCCATCGTGGGCTTCACCAGATACATCCACCCCACAAGATGGTTGCCATATTACTTGTTTAGCCAGGTTTTGCCTGAATTTTAGGCATGACTATTGGTAACTAATGTCTAACTGAACAGCTGGTCTGGATTAAAAACTTCCAATTAAAAAAAATATTACATCTCTAGCCTTTAGAAAATCAGAAATGTAAGGGAAAATATACAGTCACTGCAAGGAACATTTTCAGGCTGTGATATTATGCATCTTATGGCAATTCTTGCTTCAGCAGGGCTTTGTGCTTGATGACCATTGCACTCACTTCCAGCTCTATGATTCTGTGATTCCTTGAATCCATGATTCTACTGGTCTTTAAGAAACATCAAATTACATTTTATCTTTCATGGACTTTGGGGAGTTTAGCTGGGTTCTGCCATGAGAAAAGTAAGGACTGAGAAGGAGGAGTTGGCTGAGAAGACAAGTATAACTTATCAGACATTTCTGGTTGTTGTAGTTGTTGTTTTCAGCCGTACAGAGTTTATAGTTGCCATGGACTTACATACCCGCACAGAGTTTTTAAACAATAAGAACATTATTCCCTTTTCAAAGAACTAGTTCTACATGTATCTGTCTTGATATTGTTATTTGAACTTCTTATTCAGATATATATCCTACTACAGTAAACGTTTCTTACAAATATGCACAGGAGATTGATATAACTGCATTTATTAGGAAGAAGAGATTGGCAAAGGTTTTTTTTTTACTACAGCTCTCAGAATCCCCCAGCCAACACAGTAATTGTCTGAAATCCAGTCAATTGTTGCAACTAGAGTAGGCCCATTGAATCAGTGGGCATTTGGTCAGTCAAATCCTGTATAACTTCCATTGATTCAGTGGGCCTACTCTAGTTGTGATGTCCTACTGGATTTCAGCCAAAGGCTGATATGGCTGAGGGATTCTGGATAGTGGAGTTTTAAAGGCAAATTATCCATGTTTTGACATGACTCTCCTTTCCAACTATAATATAGCTCAAAGTATGAAACAAAACAATTTTAGTGGGGTTGGGGTTCAGGAAGGATTCATATTGAGGAGAACTGGAAGCAAAATAAAGAAGGTGCTATTCTGGATTGGCAGCTGCTTTGATTTATGAGTGTACATGAGGAAGAAAGTTAGAATGTGGCAGAGAAAATGTTACATTTGAATACTGTGTGCTGATTAAAAAATATTCAGTCTGTATATCTGAAGGAAATCACACTTTTCTCTCTGATCTTTGCAGATTGCCCACACCTTCCCCTGCATTTTTTCCTGCAAGTCAGATGGTATTGCCTCACTTGTAGTATTTCTCATGGTGTTTCTCTATGGTATTCTCTTATGAACCAAGAGCCACGCCACCTCATGTGATATCACATACAGAAGCCACTGGGTGTAGCAATAAGGCATTATTTCTTCATTTATATACACCAGCAATGTACATTGCAGTTTTATATGACTCCCCTTTCTCCATTTGCCACAAAAGTAACCTGTGCAAATTGGTTTGGCTAAGAGGTACTGACTAGTTCAAGAACATCCAAGCAAGCTTTGTGACTAAGGAGGGATTTGAGCTTGGTTCTTTCAACACTCTATCCATTGTATTTTACTGTCTCTCTCAAATCAGTGGTTAGTATATAAATGATGCCAAAGCTGAAACAAGATGAACCCAGCATGGTTTAGTGGATACAGGGGTGGACTGGGACTCAGGAGACCTGGATTCAAATCCCCACCTATCCATGAAAACCCACTGTGAGGTGGCACTGGAAAAAAAAATCCTTAAATATCTCATTTAGCTTGAAAACCTTATTAGGGACACTATAATTCTGATGAAACTTGATGACACATAGTGCACACAGAGGACTGAAATATAATGGCGGAAAAACAATGCAACAATGCAACAGAAGTTAGGAACTTCTCATCAGAGGTGACTTGCTCTGTTGCTTTCACTGATTACTGGTAAGCTGCATTGGCAGGAAGTTTGGATTGGATGCTTGGAGTTCCTTCCAACTGTACAGTTCTGTGATTGTTATGATTCTAGTACTGTTATATTTCTAAAGGTTTATTAATATTCTTCTGTTTAAGAGTATGAGAGAAAGAATTACACATACACACACCTGAATTTTTGAAAAGCTAGTTTCTGCAAAGTAAGCGTGTCTATTTTTTTTTTAAAAAAAATATTTATAGGGCATTTTAAACACCTGGGGCCGATCTAGTAAGTAATAGTTTGTTAACTAGGAAAGATTTACACCAAAGAACAGTGGATTCAAAGGGTCCTTACATCTTTTTCTTTCCCCTACCTTTGTGATGCTTGCAAGTTATAAAACTGAGACTGTAAAACAACACAACAACAAAAACCTGTAGCAAGCATGAATGATCTTTTAGAAGTTGATAGATGTTGTAGATTTTCAGCAGTGTATTTCATTAGATGAGGTACCCTGTAAGACTGATTTTTCTAACTTTCAGGTTAAGCTTTTTTGAAAAAATTCTCAAAATCCCGATCCAGGTCTTTAGTCATGGAGTTTTATGGTCTTTGTACCAGGGTGAAGTATGTTTTTAAAAAATGTAACCCTAAATTTAGTAACATTTAAAGATAAATACAATTTAGGGCAGTCAACCAAGAGTTTGAAAGAAAACAAATAGTGCAAAATTAAAATGATCTGTTAAAAAAAATCCACAGAATTGGTGCACATAGTCATTCCTTACTGACCTCCCCTTCTCTCTTACCTGGAAAGATTTTGATTGCTCTTAGTTAAAAATACAACCTGATTCTTCCACTGCTATGAAGCCTGGAGGGGGAAAAAATCCATTAGGTCTGCAGTTTCTAATCTAGAGACTATCATCTCCCAGATTAAAAGCAAGGAAAATTGTGTGTGTGTTTTTTTAAAGAACATCTGTGAAACCTGATGCAACAGCAGAGAATGCCAGGGCTATAATGTGGGAAAAAAGAACATCCACCTCTTAAAGTTGATGCAATCCCAAGGAGAGTCTAGCTACTGGTAACATGGAGAACTAGGTTACTTGAAAATCACTTAGTCTACAGAGTGGAGCTGGCAGAACCAAAATTAATCTAAGAAAATGGGGCTCTTGCACTGACATAGTTCTTTGTGTGTGTGGAGAAGAGCAGGTAATATGTACCTTAGCCAATTTGATGTCAGTTGCCCCAAATGCTCTTGCTGTTGCCCGTTATTGGCAAAAATGATCTTAATTGTACAATGGTATTTCTGATACAAACAGTGAAAGATCTGCAACTGCTGGATAGGTCAGTGGTTTAGGTGTCTGGTTGGGAGTTCTATTCCCCACTGTGCCTCCTTGACAGGAGCTGGAGTTGATGATCTATAGAATCCCTTCTGTTCCCTGACCGCCCCTGTATGGGTCTACCCATACACATAGGTGTCATCAGGATAGGACCTGAGTAACACCTTCCAGTTCTGCAGTTCCAAGATGTTGATCTAAAAGGACTTCTTTATTACAGGAGAGTAGCCCAATGTATAGCAAGCGGAGCTGTTTATTTTATTTTTTATTTTTTTGCAAATAGATGTAGCTTGATAATTCCTTTCTAACAAGATTCTTTAAAGATGTTGAAAGCTACAGTGATATTCATCTTTAGCTTCCATCTTAGCAAGTGGCTGACTTAATCATGGCACAGGATAATTAGTTTTGTATCAGTCTTAGATGCAGCGGTTATAATCTTTATCATAATGTTTCCCAGTTTAGTTAACTATGTATTCATTTGTTAAATGACAGTGCCTTGTGTAATTAGAGATTCCTGTGTATGTCAACAAAAATATTTTTATTGCTTGATAACATGTTTCAGAACTGTATACAAAGGGCTTCAATTGAAAGAGCAATTTAAAGGGTAAAAACAATAAATGTTGAAATTGAAAAATGACTTGTACATCTTAGAATGGAAGCATTTGATTAATTGCCTAATGATTTTTTTTTAATCCTATGATTTATTGAAGTTTATTTTCAGTGGTGAGGTTGTGCTCTTAACTGATGCAGGTCTTGGAGCATTTCCAGCTGATGGTCTTGATGCATAAAAACATCAAGTTTCTTTTATGTGAAAAATTTACTATTTAATTTGGGATAGAAATATGGAATGTTGGCTGTGGAATAACATGCAGACATCTGTGAAAGTTTATTTGGTTTATATATCAGTGAAACAGCGGAACAGAGGAATTCTGCCTCTAGATTTCTAGATAACCACAATCAATAGAGGATCTCTGGCTCTTTTTAGCCTCATTAGGTCCCTTTTTGGGATAAAGGTGGAAATGCTTATAGTGGTGGTAGCTAATAAATTAATATATTCTATGAGTTTGGTTCATGTAAGCTCACTTTACATAGGTATGGTGTGGAGAAATCACCATCACTGGTGGTTTATCTGCCTCTCAGTCACTGAAAGCTGCTTTATACTTAGCCGGATCATTGGTCTAGCCACCTTGCTATTGTCTACACACTGGCTAAAACCCTGTTGCTTAGCATAGTAATTTGCAACTTGGTTAGGTTTGAATCAATGGAACTTTTGGAGGAGTTGACTCACCAAATACCCACTGATTCAGTAGGCCCACTCTCATGCAACTGAACTATCATAAGCAACAGGATTTCAGCCACTGACTGTTTGCAGCTCTTTCATGTATGAGAGTGGGGACTTCTCTTAGTGTCAAGTGTAGATGCCATTGCCAGGGACTGAACTTGGGACCTTTTGTATGTGAAATATTTTCTCTCCTGCTGAGCTGTGCCATCTGATCCATGTATATTTATTTCACTACCTGAAAGACTCTTTAACGCATATGCACGTTTAGTGGACATTATATCAATGGTATGCTATGATTGGAATGCTATGTGGAATGTTACAATCTTCCTAGGAAACCCTCTTGTGTGTCTTATTAAAAGGAAGGGCTATAGCAGTATCCTCACTGTTGAATTTTCTTATGAGGAATATGAGATTGGCCTCATCTTTGCTCGTTTTTGGTCTTTGTTTCATTTGTTTTCTAATTAATTTTGATACAGAATTGATTCTGCTCTCTGGTGTTTTAATGACAGCTCCACTTGCAATCTAAACTTTTGTTTCAAATATGTTTTAATATTCCTTTGTATACTGCTTAGAGGACTCTATTTGGCCAAAAAGGCACATGATAAATGTTTTAATAAATTAAAAAAATGGACGTTACTGTTTCCTAAAAAAACAAAATGGATAGACTATTTCAGTGAGATATATTGTCAGTGTTATGATCTAATAGATATTTGTTGTATATTAGTTCTACGTTAAGTTAATTATTTTGTGCTGTATCATTTTCAACTGAAAGGAAGATTTTAAGAAAACTTTGAATTTGCAGAAAAACTATTGCCAGATGGTTTCAGGATGCACTAATATTGTGTCTTATATAAGATGTGACTTCTGATGTGATTTCCAGGTGTTTTGCTGTATTATGCTATGCTAGATATCAGCTAGATATTGGCCAACAATGGGCATTTCATCAACCAAAACCTTTAAGAACAGTGTGCTTCTAAAACAGATCGAAATGAGCAGTGTAGATGCCAAAACCAGTTTAAATCACCAGAAATAAATTGATTTCCATTCAGTGCATGTGAACACAGTCACTGGTTTAAATAACATGTGACTTGAACCGGATTTTTTAAAAGTCTGAATAGAAATCAATTCAAATTGCCAGTGTGACCAGAGCCTTGGTTAAGGACTGGGCCTGCCCTGATACCATGTCGTACCAAAAGCCTCTTCAGGGTATAGTGCCCAACCCCAGCTCTGACAGCAACCATCCTGATGTGGAAACTGAGGTGCTTCTGCCTGAGATAGACACTTCTTTATTGAGCTTGTTTTTGCAATTTCCCTTTCAACCCATCAACATCCATAACATTTTTTTCCGGCTCCTGCTCTTAGTTTTGTTCTTGCAGTCCTCTCCTTTGCTTTCACAGTCTCATGAGAACGACTACTTCTTCCCTTTCTTCTCCAGTTTGTTCTTCTCCAGTTTGAGCCTGAAACCTCAACTGCCCTAAATTGGTTCAAGCCTCCCCAAACAAGGTGATATTTGTGGGAGTCAGAGTGCAGACCTGTTTGTTGTGCTAGCTTGTAGAGCTGTGTAATCATATCTACCTGATATCATTTAAATGTCAAAACACTCTTCTGGTCTGATTTATTTATTTACCAATATTTTTGAATCTCTTAAATTAAAAATTTCTAAGCAAGCAAAGAGCATGATTCTGGGGAGGAGTTTTTGGGGCAGGGGCAACAAATAAATTTTCATTAGGTGCTGAAAACCCAGAACAGTTCACTACTGTCTCATCTGTAGTAATGGGTAGGAAGTTCCAGAAAATAGGTGTTGTGGCACTAGATTTTAGATCCAATCCCTCTAGCTGAATGCTGTTTGGTTGGTAAGCATAAGTTAAATTAAACAGAGTGATATAGCAAACATACTGTGACTTTTACAAATTACTTTTAACTTTCTGGAAGGAGGGTATGTATTGGGATGGCCCATAGTCCAGCTGGGTCCATGTAAACACTCTCAGAGGACAAGAGGAGATGCTGTGGTCTAATAACCAAAACACCCATGTCCAGTGATGCAGTGGAAACTCACAGTCAACACTCCTGGACTTTTTCATTTGCAATGGAGTGCAATGAGTAGATACTTTCTGCTGCACACTTCAGTCTTTCCTGTTCCCTCTGAGCCTAGCTTTAATCCTTATGGTAGCTGGGGATAAAATAGATTTTCACAGCAATAGTATTGCATTGTGAGCTATCGTGGTTGCAACTGTTTCAGTTTCAATGGGCAAGTCCATTAGTATTACAAAAAATCTATTCTGAGTGGAGGTAAAAAAACTGTTGGAACTGGTTTGTAGACTTTGGGATGAAGTAGTATTTTTTTTTCTGTTGCTAGGAAGATAAACTAGTAGAAAATCTTGAACTGGCCCTTTGAGGACATGTGTAGCCACATCTTTCCCCTTTTCAAGCGATCTCACTCTTTCCAGCCAAAGTCCAACATGCTAACCACTACACTGCCATCTGAGGGTGCCTGATCATAAAAATTGAGCACTATTCTGCCACTGCTGCAGCAGTGTATTTGTCTTGCTTTGCATACAAAATGCACACACCATCTCCTACAGTCCCCCACTAGCATGGCCATGGAAATTGGGAGATGACTTCCCAAATCTAAGATAAGTACGCTGGCTGGATAGTACAGTGGTTTAGGTATCTGACTGTGGAGCCAGAGGTTGGGAGTTTGATTCACCACTGTGCCTCCTGCAAGTAGAGCCAACTTATGTGGCCTTGGGCAATCTTTACAGTCCCAGGATGCCCCCAGAAGAAGGGAATGGTAAACCACTTCTGAATATTATCTACCTGAAAAACCTTGGAAAGGGTTGCCATATGTCAAAATTGACTTGATAGCACATGATTCTTACTATTAAAATAAGTACACACCAACACAGCTGCCAGCATTTTGGATTCTTTTTGGTGCTATATAATGGGCTGGCGTGCTGAACATCTGCAATTGTCACTAGTCCACTGGACACAATACTACCAAAACATGATCATGTTGACAGCTAGAGGGCTGCTCATAGGTAGAGTCTAGCTCATTTAAGTAAAATTGCAGCAATTATAATTAGCTCAGCACAGAGCTTTCTTTTTGGAAGTGCACTGCTGGGGCTGTAGCATGCAGCTGTCGCGCTGGAGGGAACAGGCATCCTGTCTTATCATACAAAGATCTCCTGCTCTTTTGGGTAAATTGGCGAATACTTTCATAGTAATCTCTGCAACACTCTTATTATTTCTTAAAGAATAAAGTTTCCCATAACATTTACATGTACCTAATAACTCCATTCTGTGCTAGTTGTTGGATGGTGGAATGCTGATGATTGCGAGAGTCAGATGCCTATCATGTAACAGACCATTACAATTCAATGATGAGATGAGAACCATCCCTTTCAATGTTTAAGTCTGTTTAGAGTAATCCTCGTCTGCCAGCTGGTAATGAGATTATAGTGCTTTTGAACAGCAATAGAACCATCAAAAGAACAAAAAAACACAAACATAAAGGCTTTTGTTTTGTTTTGTCTTGATTTGTTTTGTTTCGCTCGTCTTTTTAAATGAGACTGGGAGGTTTAACAGCATGCGTAAGGGCAATGTTGCTGCTGTCCCAAGCAGAAGCAGAATTTGGGAATTTTTTTTTTCTGTAGATCTCTGTATTCCCCAGTCAACACAGACATTGGACATGTGGTCTGGAGAGTTCTGGGAGTTATAGTCTAAAACAGCTTTTTCAAGCTCTTCTGTTGAGAAAGAATATAAATATGATATTGAACACAATTGCGTCTGGGACTGTGGGACAGGAACCTACAAGGCAAAGGGAATTAAGATCTCTTGTCAGCATCCATAGCCTTCAAAATCTGATCCCTGTGGGAGGCTGTCATGAATAGTTTTGTGCAATTCATTTATTTTGGAATAGTGAGCTTTAAATGAAGAAACAAGATTTAAACAAAACAAATCATTTGTTTGTTTGTTTGTTTGTTTGTTTGTATCCCACTCCCATTAGTGTCACAGCACTCCTTGGGGTGGGTTATAACTCATAAAATAGAAAACAAAAATAAAAATAGAAATATTAAAAATGATAGCAATAACCCTAAAAAAACAACAACCAGATGGCACTGACTAATCGCAGAGCAGACGGAAGAAAAGAGGGGAGGGAAGAAGAGGAGGAGAAAGAAAAAAAAAGGGGGGGGGAGGTGGTCAGCTGGGGTCAGTGTGGAAAGCCTCCCTGAAAAGCAATGTCTTTAATTGCTTCCTAAAAGTCCACAGGGAGGGGACTAGGCGGAGCTCCTCTGGAAGCTGGTTCCATAAAGTTGGAGCCACCACAAAGAAGACCCTACCTCTTGTAGAGGATTTAGGGGCCTCCCTCAGGGTGGCCACCTGGAGGAGCCTTGACTGTGATGATCTTGTGGGTCGGGCAGATGACAGATGGAAAGATGCTCCAACAAGTAACATGGGCCCAAACTGTGGAGGGCTTTGTATGTGAGTGTCAAAACCTTGAACCTGATCCAGGACACCATGGGCAACCAGTGGAGGCGAGCCAGAACTGGAGTGATGTGGTCAAATTTACTTGCACCAACCACCAGTCTGGCTGCCGCATTCTAGACCCACTGAAGTCTCCGGATCAGGTTCAACGGGAGCCCCACATAGAGGGCATTGCAGTAGTCGATCCGGGAGATGACCAGGGCCTTCACCAAAGTCCTGAGGGAGTCCTCGTCTAAGTAGGGGCAAAGCTGGGCTATTAGCCTAAGCTGCTTAAAGGCTGATCTGGACACGGCTGCAATCTGGGACTCATTGATCCAAACAGAAGAATAAAATAAGTGACTTTACGGTGGCCCCCCCTTACTATTGCCATCATATAAAATAGTGAAATGTCAATATATGGTGGAAAAAACAAACAGGAGATTTATTATTTCTTATGGACTTATGGATTTATTGTGGCATAAACAGCTGTGGACCACAGCCCACTTCATCAAATATGTGTGGGGAAATGTAGAGAGCAAAGCTATCCTTCTCCATCAATGTACAAAATTTAAGAATGTAAAAATTTATACCCATCTGTGTATTGAGGATAATCTGATACAGGAGCAGAGTCTAGTCCATGAGAGTCTACTATACCATTACGATCATTTATTTTCACTGCAGATTTTAGAGCATCAAAAGAGGTGGGATAATATGTGACTCCCTTCATTTGTGGAATTCATTCAGGGACAGGAACACATCTGTTCTCATCACCACATTTCACTGCTATGCTTTAAAGCGAAAGCGTGCTGCTCTCTACATGAACTTCTGTGTATATGGAGATCTCTTTCTACTGAATCTCATACAGACTGTTGTTGTACAAGTATGGAGATTGGTGGGAAATGACAGAGGTACTTTTCTTGGGTTTGTTTGCACAACTCCATGGGTCACTCTGGATAGAAGGGGTCGTTAGTACTCCCAACCGGTGCCAAGTTTACATGATAATGATTACTCTTTTGTTGCATATACTTTTAAGGAGCAGAAGCACTGGAGGGATTGTTTGTGGGTTTTTAAAAAAAAACAAATTGCCATTGTCCTCTGCTTGCTATTGTGTGTGTGTGCTTGTTTTGTGCAGAGATGTTCTTTAAACAAAAAGAACAAAAGGGGTGAAAGCTAAAAGGCCCCAGTGGTGGGCTGTGATATAAATTTTAAAAATGTGGTAAACAGAATTTTTGAATGAAAACAGACACTTTTATTTCATGGCTCATTTGACTGTATGGATGGGATAGTATTGCGGAATGTGGATTGGAGGGCTTTCATGTTATATCTTTGTATTGGCCTCCCCATCGCCACCCACGAATGGTGCCTGAGCCAGAACACAGAACATTTACAGTTTTAAAACACATTTTTCAGAATCCACCAGGTAGCACGACCAATGGGGATGTGGGCCAGAAGATTCTGGAAGTTGCAACCCAAAAAAGTAACTTTTCCAAGCTCTGACTCAGGCCCTGGGACTAGCAGTATTTTTGCTGTTTGCTCAGAACTGCAGGGAGCTGAACAAAAGTCTCCTGGCCAGTGGAGAATGCCCCATTCCAATGATGGAAGTTATTTTTAACTTCGCTTCTTCGCCACAGAGAGAAAGAAACTGTTTGGTGCACGGGTGATGATGGAGAGGATTCTAGAGCAGCTTAGAATGTGAGATCTGTCATTAGTAAGCTCCTTCACCTGCCAACTGAAACAATAGGTTAAGGTCTTGATTCATAAGAAATTCTGCTGGTGATGCTGATTAAGTAAAATAGCATTACTGTAGTTATTTCCATTAAGATTTATTGGAAAAATGATAAGATTTAATGGATATATTATTTCCATTAAGATTTCAATAAAGTAAAAATTATCATTTCAAATATCTTTGATCTGCCACAACTGCTGAAAACATAATTCTAATTATCTACTTTTGGGGTCTTCGTGCTATTTCATCTATTACTAATTTATTTACCATATTTTTCAGTGTATAAGATGCTACTTTTTCCTAAAATCTTTACACTAAAAATGGAGGGTTGTCTTATACACGGAAGTAAGCTGAGGAGAGAACAAAATGGCCCATACCTTGCCTCTTCAAACAGGCTTCCTTCAGTCAGGAGGCTTAGCTGCCTCCAGTCAGAAGACTTAGCTTCCTCCAATCATGAGCCTTATGTAACTGATGTCAGCTGATGCTGAACAAACCAATTGCAACAGAACTCAGATGCAACAGGGACTCCTAATGTCCAAGAGTTCTGAGCCCAGAGGCTGAATAAAGTTAAAGTGTGATGCACAATATGACAGTACTGGTATGTAAATGTTACCTAATTACTAAATAAAAATGTGTTCTGTTTTATATTTAAAATATTGATTTCTTAATTTTGGGTTAGAAAAGGGGGTGTCTTATACATGGGGGCATCTTATACACGGAAAAATATGGTATCTTTTTTCATTGTTTTCAGCTTTGAGATATGCCAATAAGACTATACCAATATATGCATGTGTTATCTGTGCATTGATTGGTATTAATTCATGTTATAAAATGAGCATAATTATTTCCTCCATTATTCTTTTGCTTTGAATCATAAAGTATCTGCTTCTGGCTGCTGCTACTGATTTATTCATCTTCTTCATATTGACTTTTTTATTCCAGATGAATTGTCTAATTTTCTGGATTGCCAGAGCTTGGAGTAGTTTATTATTAAATTATGATTGTTTCCCAGCTTGTTTGTTTATTATACACTGCATTCTTACTTATGCCCTCTTTATATAGGTTTGGGAAAAGAAGAGAAATGTGACTTTGTTTTGCAAACCAAGACTGGCACCAGATGATGCCAACCTTGGCTAAATGCCATAGGCTGGTGTCCAGGGGCCTCTGAAGATGATATTTTTGCTGCCATTATGCTGATACTTGTACAGCAGCTGATGTGATGCTTTGGCTGGAACTGAGGAGATGGCTGGGCCTGCACATTACGCTTTAACTCACCATTGCAGCACATGGTTCCCCAACTCTTGTGGTTGCCATATTGCCCATTTTGCTAGATATTCCAAAGTTCTAAGCATGCCCATCCGGTGTCTGTTTGGACAATGACTTGGCCTGGGTTCCCAGACTGATTGACTGATTGACTTAAGAAAGACTCTGGCCCTTGTAGAAACAAAGATATGTGGCAACACATGCAGTCACACTGTTCCACCCAATTGTTTTGTGAGAAACAAGCTTGTCACCATTTTAAAGTGTGTTTAAGCAATGAGTGAAGTCTCAGATCTAAGATTGACATTGTTCATGTATTTGTAATTTAGAAGGACATATTATGCCAGTTACCTGAGTAGACATTGCAGTTTTGTTGGGAAAGCTGCAAACTATATCTACAGACAGTCCAGAGAAATCAGTAGAGCCTTAAAAATGAATAGAAAATGTGCTGTGAAACAAAGACTGAAATCCTGTTGAACAGCTCTGCATCTGCAGTGTCAGTGATATCATCATCGGTGGTAAATGGCCCCTGATTAAAGGTGTCCTTTGACTATTTCAGGGTGCTCACAACTTTTTTACATTGTGATAAGTTGTATGCATCCTGAAATTACCCTTTATCTGCAGTGATTTGTCATTGATGATGATATTGTCCCTGTCATGCATGCAATGGGATTTCAGCCCTTATTATTATTTTTTCTTTTTGCAAAGCAGGGCAAAAACTGCCCGTACCACAATAAAATTATTATTTTTCAATGTGCTATAAACACTGTGAATTTTTCTGAAGATTTGACATAGCAATATTATGCATTTTTATTGGGCTTCTGGAAAATACAAGTTTCAATTTAACTTCTGTTGACTTCTGGGAGTTGAGCTGGTGCTATCCTGAAATACAGAGAGAAAGAAGGGAGGGATTTTACAGACGTAAATACTTGCTGTGCATTTTGAGGTTTCTGAAAAGTGGTTTTAAACAGTGATAAGGAAATGACAAAGTACTTTTGTAAGAACTTAACTCCATATATACCTTATTTGTATGTACTGTATGGCCTTCAAACTCTTTGTTCAGACATAGGGCCTACTATAGCAAAGGGGTCTTGTACCTGAATAAGCAGGCAAGGGAGATTCATATACTTGTTTCAATTACGAATCCTGTTCTCTGCAGTGTAAGCCGTACCAACCAACCAACCAACCAACCAACCAACCAAACAAACAAACAAACAAACAAACAAACAAAGCTACTGTAGGTGGGGGTGTGAAAACTACTTTTACTGATGAGAGATGGAAGTCAAATACAGACATATGCTGTTGTTCAAGGGCACAACCAAGCCTGGCTGTCATTTGCTCTGAAATATGTGATTTCTGACACAGGTTTCCAAGGTTTTGAGGGAAGTAGTTACAGCCATGTGAAAAAGAAAGTATAGCCTCTTTGAATTCTATGGTTTTACATATCAAGACATAATAAAAATCATCTGGTCCTTAGCAGGTCTGAAAATTAGGTAAAGACAACCTCAGATGAACAGCAACACATGACATATTACACTGTGCCATTATGTGTTTTATAAAAATAAAGCCAAAATGTATAAGCCATGTGTGAAAAACTAAGTACACCTTGTAGAACCACCTTTAGCAGCAATAACTTGAAGCAATCATTTTCTGTATGACTTTATCAGTCTCTCACATTGTTGTGGAGGAATTTTGGCCTACTCTTCTTTACAACGTTGCTTCAGTTTATTGACGTTTGCGGGAATTTGTTTATTCACAGCTATCTGAAGGTCCCACCACAGCATTTCAATTGGGTTGAGGTTTGGACTTTGACTGGGCCATTGCATCACCTTGATTCTTTTCTTTTTTAGCCATTCTGTTCTAGATTTGCTGGTGTGCTTGGGATCATTGTTCTGTTGCATGACCCAGTTTTGGCCAAGCTTTAGCTGTCGGACAGATGGCCTCACATTTGGCTTCAGAATACTTTAGTATAGAGAGGAGTTCATGGTCAACTCAATGACTGCAAGGTGTCCAGGTCCTGTGGCTGCAAAACAAGTCCAAATCATCACCCCTCCACCACCATGCTTGACAGTGGTATGAGATGTTTGTGCTGATATGCTGTGTTTAGTTTTCACCAAACATGGCTGTCACGATCCCCACGTGGCCCCTGATTGTTTCACCAAACTAAGAGCTCATGCTACGTGTCTTTCAGCTGCCACCAGTTGATTACATCAACATTATCTATTATTAATGATTGAGGTCCAGGTCATATATCATTTTAAAAGAACCAAATAGAAATTGTTTATTGTTACAGAAGTTGACAGAAGAAGCAATGTTGTTAACCCTTAAACAAACATTCTCCTTTATCCACTCTCAACCACCACTCTCCCGCCTAAATTCCAAAACTCTCAACTCCCAATCTCCCAATCTCAAACTCCCCCTCCTCCTGCTGAGTCTCTTATATCTCATGATTCCGCCCCTCCAGCACTCCCATTGGTCTATGCAGATAGCATATGAATATTCATGACCTGGGCAGATGCCACAATGGCATTGTGCATTATGACCAAAAATCTCCACTTTGGTCTCGTCTGTCCAAAGGACATTGTTCCAGAAGTCTTGTGGTTTGTTCAGGTGCAACTTGGCAAACCTAAGCTGGGCTGCCATGTTCTTTTTAGAGAGAAGAGGCTTTCTCCTGGCAACCCTTCCAAACAAACCATACTGTTTCAGTCTTTTGCTAATTGTGCTGCCATGAACTTTAACATTTAATGTGCTAACTGAGGCCTGTAGAGTCTGAAATGAAACTCTTTGGTTTTTTGCAATTTATCTGAGCATTGTATGGTCTGACCGTGGGGTGAATTTGCTTAGACGTCTACTCCTGGGAAGATTGGCAACTGTCTTGGTTATTCACTTGTGAATAATCTTCCTCACTGTAGAATGATGGACTTTAAATTGTTTGGAAATGGCCTTCTAATCCTTCCCAGACTGATGGGCAGCAGCAATTGCTTCTCTACTATCATTACTGATGCATTTCCTCCTTGGCACTGTGTTAACACACACCTGAATACTCCAGACCAGCAAACTGCTAAAACTTTGGCTTTTATAGAAGTGAGCACACTTGATGATAACTTACTCAAGGGTATTTGGTTAGCAACACCTGGCTGCTACTTAGCCTCTTAATTCCTATGGAAACAGTAAAGGTGTACTTAGTTTTTCACACATGGCTTTTCCATTTTGGCTTTATTTTTGTTACATAAATCATGACATGGTGTAATATGTCATATATTGTTTTTCCTCTGAGGTTATATTTACCTAATTTTCAGACCTGCTAAGGACCAGATGATTTTTATAATGTCCTGATATGTAAAACCATAGAATTCAAATAGGGTGTGCTTTCTTTTGCACATGACTACATTATAATTGCAGAAAAAAAATCTTGAGGAAAGCTTGAAGACTTATAAGTATTATTTAACATAAACCTTTATGGACAGTAGTCCACATCATGAATGGCGTGGACCAGATAGGTTGATAAATTGGGGGAAAGTGCAGCCTGTGGGCTGTGTACACCCCACTAGGCTCCTCAGAGCCCCCATCTTTAAAAAAAAGCTGATTTGTTCCAAAACAAGGCCTTAGGGAAAACAGGCTTCTGCTCTTGTGACTTGGGAGAGCCCTGGGACTCCTCGCCCCCCACCCTGTAAAAGCTCCAAACCAGATGTGTCCATTTGGGCACTTTCTGTTCACTCTTCTTTTTACAGTGACCATTTGTGGCTATTTCTGGGCCTGGTGCATCCCACAACTGGACTGGGGATTTGAATGTGGCTCCCATCAGACCTTGCCCACCCCACAATGGGATGACAGGGAACTGCAATTTAAAAAAGGGCAAATACGTAGTAAATTGGAGGGCAGAAGGACACTGCCAAAGGGGCCTGTTGGGACCACAGTTGGGAAGGACTATGGAGGATAACTTGACCAGAGCTTCCACATTCAGAGTTAGGCTTGCTTCCAAGATTCTTCACTCATGTTAATCCATTTTATTTTTAAGATTTTCTTTGGTCTGTTCCAACTCCTTCCTATTGATCATGTCTTACACTAAGCATTCTAGTTGTCTTGCCTTGGTGAGCATGCATTTGGTTTCTTCAGGTGCCAGTGCTGATTGGGAAGAGATAGAAATGGAGATCCAGTTTTTAAACTCATGCCTCCAGCTCAGGCCCCTAAATCAAACTAAGTAGGACAATGGAATGACAAACTTACCTGAGATAAGCAAACTTAATCTTAAGAAATCACAAAGCAGGGGCTCGGCTATTAGACAACTTAATCCAAAGAAAGAAAAAAAGCATTTACCCTTGCACATAGTCTTGATCTAAGAAATTCGCAAAGAAGTGGCAGCAACGAATTTATAAACACAGTCCTGGATAACTAGCCAGTTAAGTGTTTACAGTTTCCTACGATTAAAGTTGCAGTCATCCAGTAGGCACACACACTTCTAGTTTTTGTGTCAACCAATTTGCTATCATTTAACAATGACATATAAACAGGTGCTCTTGCCCAATTACCTAAATGTTTTAATTAATTATTATTTCTGCAGCAGTTTTAAAATCTTAACCAAAGCTACCACATGCTGTTATAAGCAGAGCAGCTCTTGGGGAAAATGGTATTGGAGAATATCATGTTCTTTTTTTGTTCTCTGCCTTAGCAAGTAAATGCAATAATGTGACTAGAAAACAACAACAAAAATAAGGAGTTAAAACATGCTGTTCTATTGGAGTATAATGAGCTCACAATATAGGCCAATACTGGGGAGTTTTCTCTTGCATAAATCTTTGCTTTGCTGGTGAAATATGATCCAGCTGACATTAGAATTATCTGAATGTGCCAGCCATGGCCTCCATGTGCTAGAACACTTCCTTACATACGTTCCACAAAAGAGAATGGGAGCTGTGCCTGGGCACATGTTCAGTATTAAAAATTATTAGGAGATGGGTTGAAAATGAAAATGTGTCGCAAAGCCAGTCAAGGGTCTTCCAAACTTTCCTGTCACTTCAACGTGGGAAGCACTGTATTGCCCTGTCATTGTTGTCATCAGTCTGGAGAGGAAGGCAACCTGCCCTTTCTTCACACACTTTTTTGTATGTCTGCTGGGAAAAAAGAAGATGTAGGAGGTATGGTGGAGCATCCTGCTTGAATTTCATTAATTCTATGCCATCACATCATTTCTGATCTCTGGAAACCCACCTAGGGTGTTTTAGATATGTAGTAATCAGGAGAGGTTTACCAGTCCATCCTGCTGGTGCTCAACCTCGCAGCTTGCCTAAGGCTGCACAGACAACAGTGCATAATCTTGTCAGCCAAACATACTCTGGGTGATCTTCATTGGCTCATACCCCAGGAAGCACGATGGGCTTTGAACTGCTGGCCAGTGGCTCCACAACCAGGCGTTTCCAACCCATTGAACTGGACCAATTTGCTCTGCTTGAGTTAGAGACTAATTTTTGGAACAGGCAATATGTCTGGTCATCAGTTTGGCTAAGGGCAGAGCCAGCTCTGGTGTCAATTAATGGTGCGAGTAGATTTACAGAATTGTGCATAGCTGTGGTTATTCTGCTTGCAGAAGAATGTTATGGAGATGGAAACGATAGAGAGGGGGCAACTAAAATGACTAAAAGGATTTGTATAACATCCTGACAAGTAAAGGAAGGGAAGCATTATGTTTTGTTTTTATTTTAGGAAAAAGGATGACATGACAACAGAGTGTTGTGAAAATTGTGAACTTTGTACAATAAGTAGAACAAAAATCCCTCTCTTAGTATGCTAGACCTCGGGATTACCCAATGAAATTGTTTGGCTATAGGACCAAAACTGACAAAAGGAAGTGTCTGATTAATTTATGGAATTTACAAGGCTAGTAAAATCTAGCAGTAGCAATTGGAGCTTCCTTCTTATTTTTACAAAAATACAATGTCCTGGATGTTCTGCAATTCAGTGGCATTGGGGTGGGTGGGAAGTAACCGAAAACCAGAACAAAAACCAAAAAACTAACAAAATAAATCAGGTGAACATCATTTTCTTAATCAACAATAACAGCAAACGAACAAACTGCAATCTCATGGAATGACAGATCCTTCAGGGCATTTAACATATCCAGGAGTAAGATGGCATCTGCCTCAGGGACCTGAAGGAGAAGACCCAGCAGATGTCAGTCCAAGTAGCAGATTTCTGCAAGAGAATATGGTGGGTAGTGATGCTGAGTCTGAGAATACAGAACTGCAATTTATGATGCTGACTAGTAAGTCAGATAACTGAAAAAGATGATTACATAAATGTATTGCTGATTGGTCGAGCTGTGTCTGATAGACATGAGAGATAAATGGAACTAATACGGCCTTAACTGAGACGATATGCATATCTTCCAAACTTTCCTTTTTCTGACTAGGCATTGCTGAGACAGTACTGGACTAGACACAGCTGGGATCTGATCCAGATTGTTTTTTACCAGTAAATGTCACATTTAGAATTATGAATTTTAACATTGATTTAATTGGTTGGTGAAAGGCATTGGGGAGCATAAAAACAAAAGGGCCTTGTCAGATCAGACTGAAAGCCTATCCATTCCAGCATTTCCTTCCTCCAGCCACCTATGAGGAAATGCCACGAGAAATCCACAAGGGCAACAAAACTCTCCCCCCTGTGTCCCCCAGCAACCCATATACAAATATTATCTCTGATGCTGGTGGCAATATATGCCATTGTGACGAGGAGTTATCAGTAGCCTTAAGAATTTGTCTAACCTCTAAGACAATCCAAGTCAGTGGCCATGATTTTCCTATAGTGGCCGATTGTGTAGTTTAATGAAGGACTCTGTGGTATAGTACTTTATTTTATCTGCCATGGATCTTCCATTAATAAGGAAGAAAAACCCCATATCTGCTTTCTCCACACTATGTGCAATTTTATGGATCTCATTTCTATCTTTACTCACCTTTTTCCAATCAAACAAACTCCAAATGTAAACTTTTTTAAAAAATAAGGGAGATGCTTCCATCCCATTATCACTTTCCTATGCCTTTTTAACATGTTATGGTCAATCTATATAGGGTATTCTAAACAGGGTCATATTGTAGATTTATTATGATGCCATGTCTTATTTTAGAAACCATGGAATGCCAGAAAGACAAGTAAATGGATTCTAGATCAAATCAAGTCCGAACTCTCCCTAGAAGCTAAGATGACTGAAATGAGGATATCCCACTTCAGACAAATTATGAGAAGACAAGATTTACTAAAAAAAGCCCATGATACTAGGAAAAGCTGAAGGCAGCAGGGAAAGAGGAAGAATGAACATGAGATAAATTTACTGATTAAAGGAAGCTGTGAACTTTAGTTTGCAAGAACCAAGCAGCACTGTTACTGACAGGATTTTTTGGAGGTCATTAATTCATAGAATTGCCATGAATCAGAAATGACTTGACAACAGTTAACAACAAATTATTATATCAACAGTTTTACTTTTGCTTTCTTTCCTAATGATCCCCAACATGACATTTTCCTTTTTTGTGGCACTTACTGCACACCTTGAGTCAAAATTTATATTATGCCGTCTCCCATAATTCAAAGTTCCCTTTTGCAGTAGATAAAATTCCAGTAGCATGTATGTGCAATTACAGTACTTTGCCCCAATGTGTATAACTTGGCTTTTATTTTGTTTGTATTGAAGGCTGTTTGTCATTTTAATGATCATTTCCACCACCACCCCTTGTGGTGTAGGTTTTTTTTTTAAGCTTTGTTTTAGATATTGGCACATTTGGTATCATCTAATTGAAGACTGCAAATATTTGTAGAATGGATTAAATATTTGCTCCCTCCCCACTACCAATAATGGTCTTTCAAATCCTTTTGATTTCCTGGACTTTTCCCGCTAGCTTTGTTGCATAACAATTATAATAAATAAGCAAATATCAATGATTCTATTCAGCAAACAACGTTGATATGGAAGCCTATTGACAGTACCAAGGCTTTAGAATTAAACCCGATTGTTAGTCCCAACTAGAGTGCATCTATAAAATCAATGGGGCTTTGGTAAAACAACACTTTTATAAATTAATTGATTCAGTAAGTCTATTCTACTTGGGACTAACAATTGGATTTAAACTATTTATCATTATATGTCTTCAGGTAAATGTCTTACCAGCATAATGTTTCAGTATCAGTAGTGAGTTCACTGATGAAAAGCCCCATCCTAAGCTTTTGTGCATATGCAAAATAAGGTCTTTATGACTGGTCTATCAATGAATTAAAACAAAACACTTCAGAATATTGCAATATTAAATTGCCAAGTTTTAAATTTGAGAGCTTTGTTATTCCCCAGTGTCTTGCTTCTGTTGTAGTTAGAAGAAAAGATAATTATGCCATCTCAAAGCCATGTTACAGAACAGGAGAGGTCCTATAAACTGTATTCTCGAAGGCTTTCACGGCCGGGATCTGATGGTTGTTGTGGGTTTTCCGGGCTGTTTGGCCCCATTCTTAAGGTTTTTCTTCCTAACGCTTCGCCAGTCTCTGTGGCCGGCATCTTCAGAGGACAGGAGTCAGAACTCTGTCTGTGCTCTGTTGCAGTTTGTTGGATAGTTGAGTATTTATAGCTGTGGGATCAGCTTTTGTCCTTTTCAGGAGATTGGGTGATTATGGTGATCAGCGTGTTTTTGTTGTGGGTGTATTGTGATAAGGGGGAGAGATGATCTGTCACTGTGATTGATGGGTGTTGTTAGCTGGTCTTTTGTGTGCAGTGATCACTGGTCCATGTGGCTGGGTAGAGTTCGTTGACCTTTTGCAGGCTGTATTTTTCAGTGCTGGGAGCCAGGCTTTGTTGAGTTTTAGATGTTCTTCTTTTTTATTGAAGCTCTGCTGGTGTTTGTGGATTTCAATGGCTTCCCTGTGCAGTCTAACATAATGATTGCTGCTACTGCCGAACATGCCCTAAAACAGGTACGGAACCACAAAACGCAGCATCCACGCCAGAATCAAAGAACATGAGAGACACTGCAGACTAAAACAACCGGAAAAATCGGCAGTAGCTGAACATGCCCTAAAAGAAGCTGGACGTGAAATTCTATTTCAAAATACTGAAGTACTGGACAACACCAGCAATCATTATGTTAGACTGCACAGGGAAGACTCCTGTCCTCTGAAGATGCCGGCCACAGAGACTGGCGAAACGTTAGGAAGAAAAACCTTAAGAACGGGGCCAAACAGCCTGGAAAAACCACAACAAGCGGCCTATAAATTGTTTTCTGCTGTTTCTTTCTAGCAATATTTTTAATGTCCAACAGTCTTTTACCATTACTGATGGCTCATGGTCAGGAGGGAACTTCACTTCATTTTGATCTCTCCTCCAGAGATTAGGCTGTCTCTGCTTACCATTTTTAGCGTTATGGGAGAGAGAGAGAGAGAGAGAAATGTGTCTCTGTCCTGTTTCCCATCACCAGGCATAATTTATACACCTCTCCCTGTCTCTTCTTGCTCACATTTTTTCTAAGTTAAAGAGCTGAGCCAGTAGGACACAGCCCATTTTCCATGTATTTATTATAATTTAATAGTTGTTTTGACGGTGTCAACAAGCTCACATTTGCACTGAGGAATCAGGCAAACTAGAAAACAAACAAACAAAACAAACGAACAGCCTTTACAGTTCTTTCTGCATAATACCCTGTTTCGAAAAATTTATACAGTCTGAAGAGAAACCAGAGTCTACCCTGGAAAACCTATTTGTCATAGTGGCAAATTTGTCAACGGTTTGTTGATTATTTGCTTCTGATGCCTTGGGACTGTGTTCGTTACTTTAGTAAAAGTTCTATCCATTAGATACTGAAAACATTCTTTTCCCAGTCTTCCAACTGAATGAGAGGAAGTCTTTGAAGTAACAGACCACACACCTACAAAGTTTTGCAAAATCAGTCTGTACTTTTCAGCTTTTCTTAGCTGAAGTAGTTGAATCAGCAATCTATCACTGATTCATATACTTACTGTTCATCTTCAGTTAGGATTATTGTCCTAGATCAATTTTTAAATGATAAGATGAGCTCCCTGGAATGACAACAAAGGATGATCCTATGTTCTGCCCATATAGATCTTTGGCTTCAATCCTGCACCAACTTAGACTACTGAGCATTCACTGAATCTATGTTACTCTTTCGTCTCTTCTTTTAATGGCACATCAAGCACTGTTGTATCTTCCAATATTTCATTCCTTTAGAGAAAACTGACCTATCCTGTTCTCAGAGAGGCTCCTCCTAATATTCTTGACTTATTAAGTCTTCAAATACATAACAGAATTGAATAGATGACAGTAATTTAAGACCACCTGAGAAGGTGAAAATGATTCAGTAAATTTCATTTCTTTCTTTTCACTTTTCAATCCATTTATTCAACATGAAAAATTGGAAATGTGACTGGGGTAAGTGGGTGGGTTCTAAGCTTTCATTCAGTTGCAATGAACATTTTTATGTACTTCATTTGTATTTACAAAAACCTTTCAAGAGCCTTTTTTAACAAAAATTCCATCTGAACTTTCTAGCCCTTCCATTAGTGAAAAAATAGCTTTTCTGAAAGGTGCAAGTAGTGCTTCTTGACTTCTAGAGAGAGGCCAATTCTATCAATACATAATTACCATTTCTCTCCAAATATGTTGGCAAAAGATGGACAATTTCAAGCAGATCAAGTGTTTTCTTGGATGAGGAAGGCAGTTGTTACTGCTACAAGGGGGATGTGAGATAACCCAATTGCCTATATTTGTTTAAGTTCTTGTTCTTAATATCACATGATACCAAACAAATATGAAGTTTTATGATGCTTTAAAATTACACTGGGAGCCTTTCTTTTGAAAAGCAACCGTATATATGAAATTATAGAAGCAATTCAAGTTCAATATTCAGGCAGTAGAAATCAGATAATATATGATCATTTTTACTTTCTTATGTGGTCTGATGGATGACCCCATCTTTTGATATGAAATGTATAGCCAGACATACTAACCTTAGTTCCCCTGATATAACTAGTTCCAGGGAGACCCCATTGTATCCATGAGAATGGGGAAGCATTCCACTTCAGATATGTGTTAAGTTTACTATTAGTTAATTTCAGCATTCAGTTGGCTGTAATTGACCTAGTTTGAATGTAACAGTGAACAAGTGTTTTGAATATAATGGTAAAAACTAAACAATGCATGGGTTTTTGTACTCCCCTTTCCCTGATGGAAACTTTGTTTCTGGCTTCAGTTAACCAATTAAGTGTTGCATGTAAAGTCTAAACCATGGTTAATCATAACTGTTGCTAGTTGAATGAAGATAGGGTCATCAGTATGGCTTGAAGTTGGCTTGTTTGAACAACTCATACACAAGACAACACAGTTTACTCAGGTTTGAACATAAAATCTGTGGTTAGTTTAAAACAGAAGTAAAAGCTCCTAAGTGGCTTCTTTTTAAAGTAGAAATAAAGGTTTCCAATCTTCTTCTGTTGGCTGAGCCAAAGATGGAAAGAAGAGGGGTGAGTCTTCAGGCACAAGACCTTCCCACACTTTTTCATACGGATCAAGCAAGTTTTATTATTGAATCTAAATGACAGCATTGACAGTCTTTTTTAAAAAAATTGTTTGTTTGTTTTGTTTCAATGTATGTTGAATGGCTGAAATCACAGTCTCATTAATCACAGTTTAAACAAAACATAATTACCTAGGTTTGAAAAACATGAGGAATTGTGGTTTATTTAATATCAGAAGTAAAATGGTCCAATTCAGAGACCTGAAAGACAGGAAACATGACAGCATACATGTGGGCCCAAGGCTTGTTGAGAAACCACAGTATACAATACACTTCAAACAAATACATTTCAAGCAAAGATTTCAAAAAATGTAATTCAGAATAATATTTAGTCAGATTTAGCATAATTAACTAGAACACACATTTTAGCCATCTTTTTATGATGGTATATAGCTAGCAAACTGAAAAGTAAACATTCAGAGGTGGCTGAACTCATTCCTTTTCTCTGCAAGTTTAAGAATCAGCGACACAGCAAGATATTTCAGAAATCTGGGGTGTGATAGGTTTTAATTGTTGTAGCAGAATAATTTGTTAAATATGAGACAGCCTTCAAAAGTACTTTTATTATATGCTTAAATGTAAATAGCCCAAACAGAACATTTTGAAGGTGCCAATCAGATAACCACAGGGCTGTCACACTGCTGTGTGCATCACAGATTAGTGATTATTATATTTACATTTTGGCTTGGCAGCTTGGCAGTCATGATCCCAACAGAAACACATCATTTCAATTGCAGATACATCTTAATTATGGGGCTGATTTTAACTCTACATTGTTTTTCACATGCCTTCTTTAACAATAACAGTAGCAGAGCACTTTGCTTGTTTTGAGAGGGTGCTCTTTTAACAGCATTAAGAAGTGCCAGGGAATGTAATTGATGCTTAGTAAGCTTCATTCTCTACTGATTTAGGCTTGATATATACAAACGTCTGGGGGCTTTATTTATCTGTCTGAACTCCTTCTCCCTTTAGCTCAATGTGAATCATTCCATTTTGTACATTTGTTCATTGTAAGCTAAGCCTTTCTTTGAGTTGTTGGGCACAGAAAAAGTGGTTCCTAAGCATATATTGGGCATTCACCTGTGACTGATTACTGTGTGTTGTTTCAAAGATCTTAGCAGAAGAAAAAGTCAAATCCATTTGAGAAAAAGACCTCTCTCCAAAGTATCATTAGATGTGCAATACGTTATTTTGAGTAGTTGTTTTGATAGTAGAAGTATTACCTGTTAACATGGCAAACCAGAATCCAACATTACATTTTTTTTATAATATATAACTTTGCAATGCTTGTGAGTCTTGGAAAACTGACATGTTCAGTGTAGATGTCCTGGGCTTACAAAATCTATTTCCTCTTGCACGGTGCTCACTTGAACCTTATGATGCAGTCATAGTAGTTGCTAAGTAATGGGAAACAAAGCAACACCAAAAATACTGCTTTTACTTTACTTGCCCTTAGTTTCTTCTGATGATAATGTTGTGACTTCAGTGCTGTATCTAGTTTCATTACCTTTTAAATATGATTCTTTTAACAATAATCTAAATGATTTATAAAATCCTTTAAGCAACAAGTACCTTGGGAAACAAGTGTATTAACTGGTTTATGTCAAGAAGAATGTAAATTGCTCTTTATATCCTCACAGTTCATGGCCATTAGTGCCAAGAACTCCTTAGTTTTGCATTTTGTTCCTTCACATAGTTACTGAAGATCTTTTCATAGAACAAAATCTACAAATGTTCTGCATACGATGCTTTCAGTGCAACTTGAAAAAAATGTTAAGTAACACCATGGAACTTCTTACGAAATTCTGATCTTAAACTACACTTTGTAGGTTTTGAAAGTAGGTTTGTAAGTTGAAAGTTTCAGAAGTCCATTGAACTCCCCTATCTAGCTGCCACTAGTTTTTGATCATTTGGGGAGGGGTCCAAAGTTCATTGGCATCAGTGAAAAGGCTTTTATTAACTTATTTTTTTGACTGAACCTGGTGTTCAGTTGCACAGCCAGCTCATTCACGTGTGTATGTTTGTGTGTTATGTATGTATACAAGGTATAGAGTAGGTCCCATTTGTTGTTTAAGGTATGGTATATTAACATGCACAAAACTGAAATTGCCTATTGTGCAGTATAATTTGGATCTTGCAGGCTGTTTGGAAATAATATGAACATATGAGGTAGCCATGTGTCTCTAGTTAAAAATGAAGAAGGAAAAATAAATCCAAAATTTTAAAAGGTTTGAGACAGGGTCTGAAGCTTTGTTTCTGCCTGTATAGAAGCTTGTTTCACACAGCTTGTGCAAAAGCTCAAGCATCTGCTTTCCCTGTACTTTAGGAGTAGTATCTTTTCTCCCACCCATGGCTTTCTGGACCCCAGTTCTGGTTTCCAGTGTTCATCATCTTTGGAGAAATGCTATAACTAACAGTCTTTTAAAACTTTTAAAAATTATAAGATATAGTGTAATGATCTCATGCCTAAATTGCACCAATTTGTTTTATTATTAGTTTTAAATCCACAATATTATGGATTGTGATGTCCACCTACCAACAGATCATACACTGCTGGCAAAAGGGATTCCTGCTATTCTGCAGTCCTCATTCTCCCCAAAAATCTGCCCTTGAGGGTTACAGGGGACCCTGTGAAGTATATATGAAGTACGTAGGAAAGGAAGCCCCTTGTATGATCAGAAGTCTGACTGTGATACACTGGATACACAGTTATAGTATTTGTGCAATATTTCTCTTTTGTTGTTAACAATGATGATGACTAACAACTGTATAATTAAATGGACTTTACATATTCTATTATGAACTTTGTTCATAATAGAATATTAAAGAAATAACTTTAAATTCTAGTTCAGCTTTTGGCTTGTAAATTTGGGCTTTGTTAAAGTAGGGCTTGCCAAGGTTTTTGGCTGTGTGTCTTGTTGAAGGGGAGGTGTACAGGAAAGCTCCTTGTCACCAGATATTAAAGACAAAATGACATCACAAACAGAATACTTGCGGGAGTCCCTTGCAGCACAATTTTATGGGCCTCCTCCATCCAACCCATGATTTTTTTTTCCTCCTGATTTTCTGTCTTCAGCCATTTCTTCAGGAAACATGTTGTCATAAAAAAGGACGACATCAGAGGTGAGCAATGATTTCACCAAATGCTTTCAAATAAATTATGACAGTCCAAGCTCAAACGTTATCCCTTAACATTTAATTTCAGTTATTGTATTTCTTCCCACTGTTTTCTATTCCAGTGGAAAAGAACACACCTTTTCTTGGAAATATTTGGAAATGTTTCTGGGAAGGAAGGAAGGAAGGAAGGAATGGAGGGAAATTTTGAGCAAAACCAGAATGAGATTACCAGTGAATAAATGTGGAACACAATGAAAATAAGAATGAGACAGCCTTTATTTTCAGTAACAAGTTGCACAACATGCATGAACTACCATAGCATGGGAGTAATACAGTAAAAGTAATGAAAATGCTCTCCACCCCCACTTTGATCTATGCCCAACCGGAACCTTCTTGGTCCAACTGTTGGGCTTCTACTTTTGAGAGCAATTCCCTCTCAGATGGAAGGGTTGCTTTAAGGGGGATCACTCCTGTTAACGTGACCCTTTCCAGTGTGATCAGGCGCATGCCTTTGTAGCCGTCTGATTTCACCCCGAGTGAGCTCTGAGGTATTTTCTGATCTCATGAGTGTTCCAATAGAGATTTAGCTGTAGGGTTGGTTCCATCATCATTGTACAGTTTTGGTTAATTTTACACATCCTATATATCTTGGTCCCTCTGCTAATTCCAGTATCCCCTACTAGTGGGGCCAGCATATTAACAAGTAGAGTACAACATTTCTGCTTCATGACATGATGGTTCACTGAGAAATGAAGCAGAATGTATTTTGTTCCAATACATGACTATCATTTAGAAAGCACTTCCTGGTTTTTTTTTAGACCTTCTGTATCTGAAATCAGAATTGTCACAATGCATCCCAACATCCATTAGGAGAGGAGAGGAAAAAAAAAGATGAATATGTTATGCTGTCTGGGGCCAAAATAACATTTTTTTAAAGTGTCTATATATTGTCTTAATAGTTCTCCGCTCACCTAGATCAATTCCTTGTTATCCAATAATATACCTTTGACTCATGATGATAGGAAGTATTCAACACATGTACTAAGTGTGTAGGTGGGAGGATGATTATATCTGACACAAATAGATGCAGGGTAACATATGTTAACAAACACAAAGCTGTATGAAAACCTTTAGGAAGAATCCTGTGATACTTTTTTTTGCCATATCTGTGGGGATTACTTATGAGAGCTAAACCACTATTCACCATTCAGCAATCCTGCATCACACCTCTTGGATCCAAGTGTTCCCTTATTTGTGTGTAGCTTAGGAGGACAGTCGCCTTAAGAGCACCAGAATATTGTCACCTATAGGTCCTACTAGCTATTTTATGTCATAAAGTATAGAAGTCAAGAATGTTATTACAGAGTATAGGCCTAACAACAATTGACCTATGTATGTACTTCAAGAATCCTAAATCTGCAGTCTTGACTAAGAAATTGGTGTAACCATTTTAAATCAGTATTATCTGATCCAAGAACATTGGGAGTAAGGAAGAACGTCTGGATTTCTAGATTGGACTACAGATGGGGGTATTCGTATACGAATACCCCCGCACAGCTGGAGTTAACGAATACGAATACCCCCATCTCTAGATTGGACACCAAGCACTTCATGGCCTGAACCTTGAAAACAACGCCAGACATCACCCCTTCCATTTGGAATACTTTATCCTCTGGGTCCTGTAACTGCCATCTTGAATACCACCCACTTTTGTTTAGAGCAGGAGCAGCAAAGTCTTGCTACTGTTTGCAAATCTTTCTGTTCTGTACATTACTAGTACACACACTCCATATAGGCATGGACAGATGGACATAGACTTATCTTCATTTAAAGCCTATAAAAAAATCAGGGAAGCTCACTTCCAGAGAACAATGTGGACTCTAGGTCCCTGGCATAAGACCCATTATCTGTTGCAAAGCCCCAACTTGCAAGGAACAGCTGGATTAAATGGTTGAATTCACTTAGTGGCTGAAATCCTGTTGCTTAGTTAATGTAGTAAGTCACTGCAAGTCAGATGCAACTTGATAGTTTTCAACGCGCACAGCTTAGAAGAAAGGTGGGAGAGAGGAAACATGATGGCAGGATATACAGTTTTGTCATAGAGAAGGTGGATAGGGAGAACATCTTTCTCATCTCATAATAGAAGCCAGAGTCATTGACTGAAGCTGAATATTGAGAGATCCAAGACACACAAAAAGAAGTAGTTCTTCACGCATATAGTTAAACTGTGGATATCACTGTCATAAAATGCAATTATGGCTGTCAGTACTCCTGGACAAATTCATGAAGGAGACGGCCACTGAGAAATGCTACATATCACCTCCAAGATCAGCAGCACTATACCCTTTGCTGGGGAATATGAGACAACAGTTGTATTTGAAAATGTCCCGTAAGCAACTGACTGGACACCTTGTGTACAGACTGTTTGAACTAGAAAGGCCTTTGGCCTGATCTGACACAGCTTTTATGTTGTCAACTGTGAAACCAGTATTTTACAACAATAATCCTATGTGTGCCCACACTGAAGTAAATCTCATTACGTTCAAAGAAACATACTCCAGAGTAAGTGAGTATAGGCTGCAGCCTTAAAAGCTCTCTCTCTCTCTCTGCATGCATGTTTGTGCGTGCTTCTAGTTTCCTAGGCTCACAAAAATTAAATTCCATGTGATATCCAGTGTTCATGTCTTCTTTATTCGTCATGTGTTATTCTTCCATCCCATGTTTTAAAAAATGCTGCATGATTTTGTGATCTGGGTTGTTTAACTGATTCTGCTGCCTTGTTTTACAAGGCCAGAAGGCTGCTGCACAGCACACAGTCGGAACATACTGTGGGGCTCTGATCAGTAATTTACATCCTCTTGAGATAAGGGGCTGTTTAGTTTGACACTTGCCCTGCTGTCAGAGGCAATGAGGGCCAGCAGTTGTGGTGAAAAATTAGGTTTAACAAACTTGATGACTGGGGGTGGGGGGCGTGGGAGTCTCCAATCTTGATAGTAAGTGTAGAGTAATTGGTTAGCTCAGCTGAACTGGGAATGTGTTAAAAACAAATTCTTTTTGGCAGGCCAATTTTACCATTCAGCAGAGGTGGAGTGGAAGGTTGCCATCAGCTTCTTTAGGCATACAAAAGTATCAACAGGCTTTATTTCAAGCTATTCAATAATTTTTGGCAGGACATTGAGAGGGACAATCAGAGCTTTCAGCTACTGTCCATGGTAGAAAGTTGAACAGATAGTGATGAGGAAGCTGACTGTCGTATTAGAAGCATTTAGAATTATGGTAATCATTATAATTTGAAAATTGCCAGGTATTTGTGCATAGCTACTAACACTTTAGGCTTTTGAAAAGAAACAATGTAGGTTTACTTTGATTTTAACACCACAGTATAACATAGTACTAAATTATGTGCTTGTGAAAAGATAGCAACTGATGTGCACACGTCTGTTTATGTGGTACTCTATTAATTTATAGCCTGTTCTTCATTTAAAGCTTAAATCAAGCATAGTGTGTTGCAGGCTTCTGAAACAGATAGTGGCTGAAATCCAGCAGTAAGCCCATTAAATCAGTGAGGATTTGGTGAGTCCATTCCTCTGTAACTTCCACTGATTCAATGTGCCTAAACTTACTACTTGATTTCAGTCATTGAGTATTTGTGGGGCTGGACCACTATAAAGCCCCGTTTCAGCTTCACAGTTGGGAGCAGTTCTACCAGTGGAAGAACATCAGTCCATCTGACTCAGAGATTAATTAAAAAACCCAGCCCCTTCCTTCCTTCCTTCCTTCCTTCCTTCCTTCCTTCCTTCCTTCCTATCTATCTATCTATCTATCTATCTATCTATCTATCTATCTATCTATCTATCTATCTATCTATCTATCTATCTATCTATCTATCTATCTATCTATCTATCTATCTATCTATCTATCTACAGTATACAGTGGTGCCTCGACTTACGAACGTCGCGACATACGGCCATTTCGAGTTACGACCAGCTCCGGCCACAAAATTTTGCTTCTACTTGCTTCGAGTTACAACCAGAAAAAGGCAGGGGAAAAAGGCGGGGAATTCAAATTGCTAACCGTTGGTGGTGAAGAGGCTGCTTCTTTGTAGCTCTTTTGCCCCAGCAGTTAGAGAGTGTGCGATCAGAGGAGGCTTCGGACTGCCTGGTAAGGTGCTGCTTTCTACTTTTTAAAAACTGTTCTGGGTGGGTTTTGCAGCGTGGTTTTGGGCTGGGTGGTGGGATTATGTTTCTATGCTGTGATGGGTCTTGCAGGGTTTGTTGGTTTGTTGGTTCCCCCCCCCCCCCATTTCCGATGGGTCTTGCAGGATTTGTTTGCTTTTGGTTTTTTTTTTCCTTCCCATTTCCAATGGGTTTTGCAGGGTTTGTTTGATTTTTGGGGTTCCCCCCCCCATTTCCAATGGGTCTTGCAGGGTTTGTTTGCTTTTTGGTTTGCTTTTTTTGCATTTCCGAAGGGTCTTGCACGGTTTGTTTGCTTTTTGCTTTGCTTTTTTTGCATTTCCGAAGGGTCTTGCACAGTTTGTTTGGTTTCTGCTTCACTTTTGTTTTTTTTTTTTGTTTTTTGCATTTCCGAAGGGTCTTGCACAGTTTGTTTGCTTTTTGCTTTGCTTTTTTTGCATTTCCGAAGAGTCTTGCATGGTTTGTTTGCTTTCTGCTTTGCTTTTTTTGCATTTCCGAAGGGTCTTGCACGGTTTGTTTGCTTTTCTTTTTTTTCTTCCTTCGGCCGGAACGGATTAATCGCATTTCCGATGGGTCTTGCACGGTTTGTTTGCTTTTTGCTTTGCTTTTTTTTTTTTTTTTTTTTTTTTGCATTTCCGAAGGGTCTTGCACGGTTTGTTTGCCTTTCTCCCCCCCCCCCCTTCAGCCGGAACGGATTAATCGCGTTTCCGATGGGTCTTGCAGTGTTTATTTATTTATTTATTTATTTATTTATTTGGTGATTTTTTTTTCTTCGGTCGGAATGGATTAATTGCATTTCAATGCATTCCTATGGGAAATGGTGCTTCGACTTACGACCATTTCAAGTTACGACCGGAGTTCTGGAACCAATTAAGTTCGTAAGTCAAGGCACCACTGTATCTCAGAAGTGAGTACACCCCCTCACATTTCATAAATATTTTAGCTGGCAACAAAATTGGGCACAAATTGTCAATATTTTGTGTGGCCACCATTGTTTTCCAGCACTGCCTTAGCCCTCTTGGGCATAGAGTTCACCAGAGCTTCACAGGTTGCCACTGGAGTCCTCTTCCACTCCTCCATGATGACATCACGGAGCTGGTGGATGTTAGAGACCTTGCACACCTCCACCTTCCATTTCAGGATGCCCCACAGAAGCTGAATAGGGTTTAGGTCTGGAGACATGCTTGGCCAGTCCATTACCTTTACCCTCAGCTTCTTTAGCAAGGCAGTGTTCGTTTTGGAGGTATGTTTGGGGTCGTTCTCATGTTGGAATTACTGCCCTGCGGCCCAGTCTCCAAAGGGAGGGGATCATGCTCTGCTTCAGTATGTCACAGTACATGTTGTCATTCATGGTTCCCTCAATGAACTGTAGCTCCCCAGTGCCGGCAGCACTCATGCAGCCCCAGACCATGACACTCCCACCACCATGCTTGACTGTAGGCATGACACACTTGTCTTTGTACTCCTCACCTCGTTGCCGCCACACACGCTTGACACCATCTGAACTAAATAAGTTTATCTTGGTCTCATCGGACCACAGGACATGGTTCCAGAAATCCATGTCCTTAGTCTGCTTGTCTGCAGCAAACCGTATGCAGGCTTTCTTCTGCATCATCTTTAGAAGAGACTTCCTTCTGGTACGACAGCCCTGGAGACCAATTTGATGCAGTGTGCGGCGTATGGTCTGAGCACTGATAGGCTGACCCCCCACCCCTTCAACCTCTGCAGCAATGCTGGCAGCACTGATACGTCTATTTCCCAAAGCCAACCTCTGAATATGACGCTGAGCACGGGCATTCAACTTCTTTGGTCGACCATGGCGAGGCCTGTTCTGAGTGGAACCTGTCCTGTTAAACCGCTGTATGGTCTTGGCCACTGTGCTGCAGCTCAGTTTCAGGGTTTTGGCAATCTTCTTATAGCCTAGGCCATCTTTATGTAGAGCAACAATTCGTTTTTTCAGATCCTGAGATAGTTCATTACCATGAGGTGCCATGTGGAACTTCCAGTGACCAGTCAGAGAGAGTGAGAGCGATAACACCTGCTCCCCCTTCACACCTGAGACTTGTGACACTAACGGGTCTTATGACACCAGGGAGGGAAAACGGCTACTTGGGCCCAATTTGGACATTGTCACTTAGGGGTGTACAGTGGTGCCTTGCTAGACGATGTTAATCCGTTCCACGAAGATCGCTGTCTAGCGAAAACATCGTCTAGCGAAGCACGTTTTCCCATTGGAATGCATTGAAATCGCTTCAATGCGTTCCAAGGGAAAAGGCACTCGTCTTGCGAAATTTCCCATAGGGAAACCTCGTCTAGCGAGTGAGGGTCCCCATAGGAATGCATTGACAGCTGCACTGACAGCTTTTGACCACTAGTCGGCACACTCCTATGGGGAAACCTCATCGTCTAGCGAAATTCCCCATAGGGAAACATCGTTTTGCGAAGCGCAGTAGCGCTCGCAAAAAGGCATCGTCTAGCGATTTCCTCGTCCTGCGAGGCAATCGTCTAGCGAGGCACCACTGTACTCACTTTTGTTGCCAGCGGTTTAGACATTAATGGCTGTGTGTTGTGTTATTTTTGAGGAGACAGCACATTTACACTGTTATACAAGCTGTATACTCACTGCTGTACATTGTAACAAGTGTCATTTCTTCAGTGTTGTCACATGAAAAGATATACTAAAATATTTATGAAATGTGAGGGGGTGTACTCACTTCTGTGATACTATCTATCTATCTATCTATCTATCTATCTATCTATCTATCTATCTATCTATCTATCTATCTATCTATCTATCTATCTATCTGCCGCCTTTCACCTAAAGGATACAAGGTGACAAAGTATTAAAAGAAACAAAGTTAAAGCTAAACAATATTTTAAAAGCATTAAACAGATATCATACTAAATTCATAATAAGAGGAATTTAAAACCCAAGTAAAACAACAGAATAAAATAATCCCTTTAAAAAAATCCCCTTGATCAGTCAGTCATTTAAAGGAATGCCTACCTGAAAAGGAAAGTCTTTGTCTGCTTGCGGAAGGACAGCAAAATGGGGCCAGCCTGGCTTCCCGTGGAAGGGAGTTCCAGAGTCTGGGAGCAGCAACAGAAAAGGCTCTTTCCTGTGTCCCCACCAAACACACCTGTGAAGGTGGCGAGATTGAGAGAAAGGCCTCTCCTGATGATCTTAATATCCAGGCAGGCTCATAAAAGGAGATGTGGTCTTTTAGATACCTTGGATCCAAGGTGTTTAGGGCTTTATAGGTCAAAACTGGAGATGGGGATGCTCGTATTCGTAAATGAATACAAGTATCCCTGTCCCAGCTGCACCTAATGCCGGTCTGGCCCCCAGAACTGGCCTGTCCACTCACATGTCCTGGTGCCATGAAGCTCTTCCCGCCAATTGCGGCAGCAGCTCCTCTGTCTCCCTGCTCACCTGGCCACTCCAGGTAGGGGGGCGGGACGATGAGTCTTCTCTCAGGGCTGCTGAATGGCCAGCTGAGCAGGGAGACAGTGGATCTACTGCCGCAATTGGTGGGAAGAGCGGGACATTTGTGGCGCGGAGATGTGTGAGTGGACAGGCCAGTTCCAGGGGCTGGACCAACATTAGGTGCAGCTGGGGCATGGATATTCATATTAATTTAAGAATAGAACTATCCCCATCTCTTGTCAAAACCAGCTCTTGTTTTCCTACCAGTTAGTAAGAGCTACAAGAGCACACAGTATGAATTATTATTTTCCTTTAAGTACTTACCTATTCATTTTTTAAATGTATGGGGCTTGAGTATACACTCCCCTTCCCTTTTGCAAAGTAGTCTGTAAACAATAACATAACGATTCAGCTGCCTGCTCCTGCAGACAACTGTTGTTGTTGTTTCAACTTACATACTGCCCCATGGTGCTAAAGCACTCTCTGGGTGGTTTGCATTATGCAAACTACAGGTTGCCCCCCGATAAGCTGGGTACTCATTTTACCAACCTCAGAAGGATGGAAGGCTGAGTCAAGCTTGAGTTGGCTACCTGAATCCTGACACAATCGAACTCAGGTCCTGAGCAGAGGCTTGACAGCAGTACTGTGCCATGGGACTCTTCTTTGACTCTTTGGACTACAATGGACCAGATCCCCTGGCCAAGATTCTGGATGTTGTAAAATTTCCAAGCTCTGACATGGGGGCAGAATATTTTACACATGGACCTTTAGGTCAGATCACATATGAAATAAAGTGCATATTTTTCTGCTCTTACATTTTTCCTTTGGACAGGCAAATCTTTCAAAGGTACAGGAGGAAAAAGCAAGTTATGCAAATGAGGTCATGTTTATTCCTCCCCCAATAAATTATAAAACAAAAGCAAGCTAATTTGCAAAATTCAGATTGAGACAAGCTCATATGACAATATCAGAGAGTCTTTTACATTTTATGGGAATTCTGCTTTGAATTATGTTTTAATTGTATTGTCTAGTTTGGTCCTGTATTAGTGTTGTAACATAAGGTAGTATTTTTAGATGTCACGAGGGAAAGACAGCTTGTAACATGTATGGTTATTGTCTGAATTCGTCATGGATATTGTTCCAGATACTGAAATGTATGTTTTTAGTTCAGTAAACAAAATGAAGCAAGAAAAATAATTCCTAACCATTTTATTACATCTACTAGTAGAATGCATACTTAGATTCTAGAAGGAACTCTAATTTATCTGTAATTTATTCCATAAAATGTGGAATTTAATCCTGTTCTCAATAAACACAACCTAATTGTAAAAAGGCTGAGCTGCTAGACAGGAAAGGATAGAAAATATTTACTCTAAGTTAGGGAGTAGCTACTGAATGTTGCATAAATTTGCATATGGATGATTTGTGAAGAGAAAAGTAGAAATTTCTCAGCCTGTTTGTTACTCTGATTGAGTCCTACTGACTCGCATACAAATCTTTTTTCCTTTTTCTATTTAATCCAACTGTTATTTCTGGCGATCTTTCTCTTCAGCCTCTAATTGAATATTCTGTTTTTGTACTTCACACTGGGCAAAAAAAGAAAAGAAAAGAGAGAGAGAGAGAGAGAGAGAGAGAGAGAGAAGGAGACTGTTCTGATCTGACATGTTGTTGTTGTTGTTGTTGCTACATGCCATCAAGTCACCAGTAAGATGGTATCATCAGCATATCTTAAATTATTCATGTTTCTTCCACCAATTTTTACTCCTCCTCCTTCTGAATCTAATCTGGCTTTCTACATATGTTCTGTGTACAGATTGAATAGATAAGGGGATAAAATGCCCTTGTCTGACACCTTTGCCATTCTGTCTCTCCATATTCTGTCCAAAGGGTAGCTTCTTATCTACAATACAGGTAATGTAGCAGGACAATCAAGTTGCGGAGGCACACCTATTTCTTTTGGAACAACCCATTGTTTCTCATGATTCACACAGTAAAAGGCTTTTCTGTAGTGTATAAAGCATAGACTGATCTTCGGAAATTCATTGATGCATTCCAATACCCACTGAATATTTGCAATATGATTTTAAGTGAATCTTTTCAAAATCCAAGTTGAACATCAGGCATGTCTCATTCCATTAAGGTACAAGACTTTGTTGCAGCACGTTGAGCATCGTTTTGCTTGCATGGAAAGTTAGAGCAATGGTCCTATAGTTACTGCACTCCTTGGAATCTCCTTTATTGGGGACTGGAATGCCAGTTTGTGGGCTGTTGTTTTGTTTTCAGCATTTGTTGCCATATTCTTGTTAGGATTTTGAGAGATTCAGTCTCTGTGGCTTGAAATTGTTCTATTAGTATTCCATCTCCTCCTGGTGATTTATTTCTTCCTAGTGCTTGGAGAACACTTCTCTTTCTAGGATAGAAGGTTCTTCATCATAGGATTCCTCTTCAAAGAAGCCTGTCATTCTTTTCTCTGTTCTGTATAGGTCTTCAGTATACTGTTTCCACCTTCTCTTTTGTTTTGTTTTCCTATAAGTTATTCAGTATTCCTAACTAGGCTTAAATTCCCCTTTGATTTCTTGGATCTTCTGGAAGAGAGCTCTTGTTTTCCCCCTTTTTGTTGGTCCCCTCTATTTTTTTGCACTGGCTGACATATTAGACGGTATTAATTCAATTACTCTTTAAATGAGGACGACTGAATGAAGGTGAGAATGTATTTGTTAGAAAATGCAGAATGTTTTCCAGATTGGATTGTTACATAAAAGCATGTAGATGTTAATATACTTGAATCAAATAATAGCATCATGTAGAGAGTGCCACCTGTTCATTGCTGAATTTCTGCTCAGAAAAAAAATTATCATGATTTTGTAAGGTTCTGTCATTGTAAATATTGTCAACAGGAGCACAACATATCCTATACAAAGTGTTATACATTTTATTTAAGAATATAAAACATAAATTCTGAGTTCAGCAAAACAAATTAAAGCTGCAGTATAATCAACAAATTATTTTATGAAATAATTTACATCAGACTGACAATAGGAAAAAAAATAACACTCTTCCTGGATTTATCTTATATTGGAGTGGACAACATCTGGCTAAAAATTGGACTTCCAGGTCTTTCAGGATAAAACTAGACATGAAAGGAAATGCATACTCTCTGTGTTTAGCATTTTCTTCCTATAGTGCAGCTTTCTCAGATATTAAGTGTCTTGACAATCAAACTTGCAAATAAAGCTGTGTTTGCCTTCCAGTAACCAACCATGAAACAAAACGTACTGGAGTACAGAATACAGAGGTAAATAAAACAATGTGCTATGAAAAACAAATGTTTTTCCTCACATGAGAGAGCACTGCTTTTGGATATGTGCTAAGTGCATAATCCTTTAGCCCAGAGCTCCAGACTTCACTTTTTCCATTACCTCTAGCCTTAACCATATTGATTGTGTTAGCACCCACTGTGAGAATGCAAGTGTTTTCAAGTGAAGCGCTGTGTATATTGAGAGGGAGAAAGTTTCTCACCTCTTTCTTTCACAAATTGATGCCCTAAAGGAACATCCTTATCATGGCCCTGCTAGATAACCCTCCCTGTGAGAATGAGCTGGAGTCCTCTGAACCTCATGGAACTGAGGAACACCAGTGTCCCTGTGCACAACCTTAGAAGGTGGCTCAGTACTTGAGTTGGAAGAGGAGGCTGCACCCCTTCCCAGCCCACAAGAATGCTGTGAGATGAAGGCATGAAGCCAGCTAGAAGTCCTCAGGCAGAACGCTCAGCTACAGGGAAAGACTTTGTTTAGGAAGAGGCTTCTTCAGGCTAGGGATCTCCTTGAGGGAAGACTCTTCCAGTGAGACCAGCATGCTAAACGCTTGCAGCTGCGTTCCATTACCAGCTGGCCAAATGCTTGCAGTTGTGCTCTGGGTGTATAGCTCCAGCAGTTCAGCTATATAAATCTCCGTTTGGGGGTTAGAGTTTGTTCTTCTGTGGGTGGTGGCAATAAGACCTTTGGTCCTGCTTTGCCTTTAAACATCTGAAGGAGGGAATTCGTTGGAGACATCTCTTCTACCTCCACACAATGCCTTCTATGTAACCTTGCTGTTGACTTCCTGGCTGTGTATGGCTTTTGAACTGGCTTAACTATGCTACTTCAACTCTCCCAGTTTCTTTACTGTCATCAATGGACTGGTTTGGCTTTGGATTAGTTTTGGCTCTCTTGCGCCTGGTTTACCTGACTGTGTAGTAGGACTCTTTGGTTGACCCTTGTTTTGCCTCTGGACCCAGATTCTAGCTTTCCCTGGCTACGTCTGTTAATCGAAACTCTTGCCAAAACTGTGCCTACCTTGAAGCAGGAGAATCTTGTAGTTTTAGGGAAAGGAACTTCTTCCACTTGTTGTAGAATGTGTTGTTTTTGCCCCACCTGATTTATGCATTCATTCCAACTGAGTGTTGATTGAGTTGGAGAGAATTACATGTTTGGTGCCATACATGTGATATTTAATTCATATACACTCACTAGCATTCTCAGACTATGCTGTGGGGGTGGGGCGGGAGCTGTTCCATCACAAAATTGTGGTCGTATATGAAGGTGCCATATGTTTGCTTCCATTGATGGAAAGTGACAGTTTAAACTGAAACTGCTGCCTTCTGCTGTATAGCTTTCAGCAACAGGGTATACAAGTAAAATATTCATTCAGACTCTTCTTACATGCAACCCTGAAGCAGCTGGATGGCAATTGACTATATGGACTCTTGGCATAACCAGCATGTTCTTTTTACATGCTCTTATCAACTCACTGCCTTTCAATATTCACACTATTTCCCCTCTTAAACAGACAATGAACATCTATCCCTTATCCTTTGCCTCAGACAATCCATCTCCCAACTGCTGTTGTAACCATCCTCTTCCATCACCCTCGTGGCTGATTTACATCATGCAGAGACTGTCTGTACTCCAGTTGTCTGTTTCCATCGTGCTTATTGTCTCTGAGACAAGTCGTATTCTTAACAGAAAAACTCCACACTAGATGGAAGGCTCAGATGGAAGACTTAAACTAGATAAAACACTTATCCCGTGTTTGCAGAGGTGCTGCTCCAACTCAGGGGTTGTAGGAACCTTATCTCCTATATGAGCCTACCCACATTTAAAATTATTTAGGAGAGGCCTTTCTCTTGGCTCCACTGCCCTCGCATGCATTACATACATGGTGTAGACATGGGAAAGGATCTTCTTCATGACTGCTCCCAGACTGTCATCGGAAGCCAGGCTGACCTCCTCCTGCTGTCCTTCTGCCAGCCGGCAAAGACTTTTCCTTTTAGTCAGACGTTCATTTAAATAAATTGCTGATAAGGAAGTTGCATTAATGAGGGAATTCTATTTTTATCTATTGTTTCAAAATGGATTGTATTCAATGCTTTGTAATGCTTAATATGTTTAATTATTAATATTGTCATTTTTTGTATTTTTTAAAATTGTTTTAGCATTTTGTTTATGCAATTCTTTGTGCCATATTTGGTCACTCTGTCTGGAGAAAGAAGACATATAAATTAAGTAAAAATATTAAATACATAAATAAATGCATAAACAAATATAAATACGTATATACAAAATATCTGTCAAAAATTTAATTATTAGCTCGAGTCTAGTGAGATGATTACAGAAAAATAGGCAGGCTTTCAATGTAATAGTTCAACAGTGGATCACTGCTTTGTTCTATTTCACTTAGTATACAAGTATGTCAAACTAAAACAGATGTTTATAAACGCAGACGTCATTTATTGATTTCTCAGCAGCTTTTGACTCTCTCAGCTGAGATAATCTCTGAGATAAATTAAGTAAAACGTCTATAGATAAAAGGTTTCTGATATTGATGCGAGAGCTCCACTCTGACATGAAGATTCATGTCAGGATGGATTACTCAGGTCTGCTGTCAGATCTGATACCAACTACATGAGGTGTCTGTCAAGGATGTTTGTTAGCCCTAGCACTGTTCAACATTTACGTCAACTCATTAATTTGCTGAATTAAGTAACAATGACAATTATCTGCCTCTTAAATTGGGATCCAGAAAAATAACAGTACTTATGTATGCTGACAACACCATCTTACTGTCACAAACACAACAAGAGTTAAGGAGGCTGCTGAAAGCCTTTAATCAACTAGCAGCACAACAAAAACTGAAAATCAATTAGGAAAAAAAAATCAAATACATGTGTTTGCCAATAGGCCTAAAAGTATGGCAGATTGTTGGCCACCCTATAGAACAAGTGAAGTCCTTTAAATATTTAGGATTAAGCTTCTCCTCAACTGGTTCTTGGGAAAACCACCTAGAGAATACCAATAACATTGCCATCAACACCATTAATTATCTGCTAAGGTTTTATTGGGGCAGAAGTGGCAGACAGGTCTCACCTACTCTTAACATTTACGAGGTCAAAGTTATATTACAGATGTAATACAGTGCTGAAATATTAGGGTCCACCCAGAAAATGTATCTAGAAACACCTCAGAATAAATATCTGTGGGGTATCTTAGGTCTGTTCCCAAAGGAACTGAGACCTTTCTTCTCCAGCTGGAAGCAAGCCTTTACACAGTGAAGGCTATAGTACATGTCCACACTACCAAATTCTGATTGAAAGGTGTTTTGTCATTCTCTCCCTTGCTTTACCTTTCTTTGGGCTTAGAACAAAATTAATACAAAACAAGCCATAATTTTATCACATTCGTTATAGCTTTTGAGCTTTGGCAAGAAGAGGTCACTGATGAGTCACATTTTATCATAACCTAATTTCTAAGAGAATGAGGCAACTGGTCACATTTGTAATGTAATACAAATACAGGAACAGGTAATACATTTAATCGAGCATTAAGAATATAAAACTAACAAAAAACAAACAGCAAGCTTTCGATGATAAAACATCTTCTTCAAGGCTGTGCATCAAGTTCTTTTGGGTAGTTCCATTTTATATGCTGTTATTAATATCCCAAATTCATATGGCTGAGGATGTTGAAGCCAGGTTTGCTTCTTAGACAGAGATAGTGAAGTATGCAAGTTGTTTTCAGCTAACCGTTTGGAATGTATGGCCCATCTCTTAAAACAGAGGACAGCACGGCAATCTGAATGTAGACATTCAGTTTTGTCTGCTGGATAACCTTGAAGTAGTGGGTAGTTTATGACCAGAAATTGTATGGGTTAGTACTAGATATCAGAACATAGCACCCCCCCCCCTCTTAAAATCCAGGGCTTCAGTCTGACAACTTGATCCCAAATTTGGTGTATTTTGATCTAAATTCCCTAGTCACTATATGAGCATGTATGTTCACTGAGAGCTTGTTTACTCTTGTCCCAAGCCATGATCTCTCTATGATGCTACAATAACAGCTGTGGTCGTGAAAACCAAAAAGAACAAACTGATCAGATAACAAATTGCACAGCTGCTGAGGACCTTCTGTTTAAATATGGTACAAGCAGACCAAAGGGAAGCATGAAGTGCGGTAAAATTTTAATAGAGTCTAAGACCAACACAGAAACATACAGTACAAGAATGAAACAGTATTTCATTTAGCCTAAGGATGTGATGAATTCTTCAGAAGTTGCTCATTCTCAAGGAGGCAGACTGTCTCACTAATGTGTTGAGAGAGCCTGCTGAGTTATTGCCTGTAAGACTTCACAGCCCCAGTGGAAAATGAGACTGAAGTTAAGTTTTTATCCCATTGAAATTTCTGCAATATGTACAAAAAGCCTTTACACAGAATTAGTGTATATTCTGTTTTAAAGCAAAGTACAAAAGAAATCAAACATGAATGGACTAGAAATTGAGCACAAAAAAATGCAAACAACCCATTTTAATTTGTTTAAGTCTGCTCAAAAAGTCAGCAGCTTTTGCAGTTTTGCACGGTTTATGCAAACATTATTGTCAGAAGTGCAAGAACTCACACTGAGAACAAGCAAAAGATTCCAGTGTCTCAAAAAAATGTTGAAAAGTTTGCCAGTATACATTGCTATTTTAGCCTACTACTGTAAGAAGTACCTTTAGGACATCCCTCTCACAACTGATTGGACAAGGCATGTCATGTGACAATACAGAAGGCAGTGGCACCAGAAATGAAGTCCAAATGTGAACCCACCCCACCCTCAGTTAAGTATCTTCCCTGAGTCCTCAGTCTCCTGGCATACATCACATGTCCAGTGGTGGAATCATTTACTTCTGGTTTTTTTTACCACAAAGGATGAACATTATTGTATTTCTCTGTTTAAACTTTAAGATAGAGAGTATCAAGACTGGTGCCTGGAGAAATGTGCACAGGTACAAGAAGACCCTTTGTTGGTCAATTATTTAGTGAGGTTCTCAAGCTCATCTTGAATTTCTCACTTCATTGTTTCCCTCAGTGGAGGACCTACATTTTGGGGGCCCTGAAGCTTGAACTGTTATGGGGGCCCTTTGCAACCACCAACAAGTCTGGGTAACCACTGTTATCTTCTTCAGTGTGGTTGTTCTATGACAGATCACCACAATTTGAAAAAAAATATGTACTAAAGTCTCTCTGGGGCTCCTGGTTTCCCTAGACATCCTGTACTTCATTTTGCTGCAGATACTGCTCACATTCTGATTTTTTGTTTCGGTGATGTAATACCTGATGTCAAAGAGCATGAATTACTCAATAGCCAATCAGATGGTATCCAGTACCTCATTTTGATGAGAACTCTTTAAGCTAGAATTAAAACCAGTGTTAGTTTACATAAATGCATTGAAAAGAGAAGAGAACCATTTATTTTAAGAGCTCCCTCTATCATTAAGCAAATAATACTTAGGCCTAAAGTCTATGTTCAGAGTCTGTGTATCTAATCATTTTTTATATAAATGCTATTCAGCTGTCACTGTTTTTTCTTTTATAAGAAAATATAATATAATAGTTTTGCTTTTGAATAAGATGCACTCTAGTACTATGCATGGTTGCTTGAAATCAGAAGCTTACTAGATTCAAGGGGATTTTGTCTAATTGCTGCAGATAAAAAGTGTACCCTTCAAAGAAGAGAATTCTGTGTAGGCTGCGGCAGTTCTAAAAATTGCAAGGATAGCTTTTAACAAGCAGCATTTATTTTTCAGCAGCTCTTCTTATGTTGATGTAGAAGGTAGGGATTTAAAGTATTTAAGCTGCCAAGTCTCCCTCCCTCCCCATGACTAACAGCAGTTCCAAGGAGGATATTTGGATGAGGCTACAGTGGGGGAGGAAAAAGTTAAATCCATCCTCCGTAGGGCCGAAGTCCAAACTGAGTCCTCCGTGGCTACAAAAAGAAAGTGACATTGGACGCTCAAAAAATGAGCTCTAACATTATGTATGTAATTCAGAACTAGGTTTCCAGGGAAAAGGGAAAGGACCAGTGTGATTAGAAGTGATGTGAATAGGGGTAGGATGGACATTTGGAAGATGAAGAAAGGATGAAACAGCTCTGTGGCACCAGGATAACCAAACATTCACATTTATATGTCCCCAGTGGAGATGGGTGGTTTTCAGAGAATGGACTGTTGTCAGCTGTCCTTTGTTATTCTTCTGCAAAAACCAGATATCCAATGCCTTGTGTACATTTTATGAACCTTCTTTGTGGACAGAAATAGGTTAATGCCTGCAGCCAAGACTCATTAAGATACTGTGTATAGAAACAGATATGGCCTGCATGTTTTGGGCGATACATGACTTTTGAAGCCTGTGCATGAGGGAACCATAGAGTTTAATGGAATTGTGACTGGGGAAATGATATATGATAGAAAGTCATTGTTAATGGTGTCTGACCCATCTACCAACTCATCTAGTGTCACATTAATGGAAAAAATTATGCATCATATGTTCTTGCAAAACTTGCATTGCTGACAGCAAGTTTTATAAATCTAGAACAGATGGGTTTTAGGTTTGGCTGTTCAATTCTTTTTCAGCTGGCTTGAAAGTTCTTTCATGGTACCAACTGGAAAGTTACTGTTGATCTTATCCTCCATAGCCTGCTGTGGAATAAATTTAAAACTTCTTCTGTTGCCGTACTATTAATGTTTTAAATTGGAGGTTTTCATTCTAAGATCTCACTACAGTTAAGTGTTGTCTCAAGTGCAAACTAACTAACTAGTTACTTCTGCTCAGAGAGTGAAGCAGTGCTGTGTTTTGGCCTTGAACTATGATTTGATATGATTCACAAGGAAACGGCTAGTTTAAAGTTGTCCATTTGAAACCTACATCTCTGGGAATTTCACTAGTGGAACTTCTATCTATAAATAGGGAAAGAGAGAGAGTATTCGTTCTCCAAAAATTATACAATACTGATAATCAGGGCCAAGATATGTAGATGTTTTGTGTTCTGTTCTTTTGTCTACTTTGGCTTCCTTTATCCATTATGGAATCTGGCTATATAAGAAGTCATGCACTCTGCAAGTCTAGAGCATCATCTTCATTGGCTCATAAGAACATACTGCTTTCTAGCCTTCTTGTGAGAAATTTCAGTAGCCTTTGGATCAAAGGATTCCTGCCCTTAGAGTGTACTACTGTATGTCCAGTATGTCCAGCTTTACTGATTTTTTAAATCCACATTCTGGACAGGAATTGCTTCTTTTTTCTAAGTTTCTAAGTTTACAAACATCACAAATAGAGTGTCTGAAATTCTGTACCTTTTACTAATGGTGTCATCAGCTGCAATGGTTTTTCAGACATTAAAAAATTCTGATTCCCTCTCGCCTGAGGTCCTTATGTTTCCTTGGGATCCCTTTGGTTGAGGAGAAGCCTATGGAGGCCAAGGGACAGGGTAATGTCTTTAATTTCTGAAAATTGCTGCTCTTGGGTTTATATTTTGTTGCTTCTAAATCTGTTTTTCATAATGCATTCTTGATATAATGTTATTAATTTTTCTTTAATATTTTAATCATTTACTGTTTTTAGCTTTTAATAATGTGTTTTTAATTAGGTAAGCTCTCTTGGGTGTTTTTTAGGAGAAAAGCACGATAAAAATATTTTGAATAAATAAAAAATAAATTTACCATTGCAACAGATGACATAATCAGTCTTACACACCATAGATTACGCTACTGGATTTCATCCTATGTATCATACAGTTTATAAATATGACACAATATCCTCTGATGTTTTGTCAGTTACTATGTTATTTTATATTGTAACCATGTAGGCCTTGCTTTTGTATCTGATTTTTGTTCACTAGTCAGTGACCATAATAACTATTAAGTGTGTTGTCACAGAAATGGCAAACAAGTGGGGAGGGAATTAAACACACCCCTTCCACTGCTGTTTCTCTATTCTGAAATGCCCCATTTCAAAGTGGTTGTTCTGTTAAAAAGCTATTATTCTGTCTAATTTAGCAATTTACTTTTATTTCTATCACGTTACATCTTGCCTGGGGAATAATTGATATCATGAGTTTCTATAGTAATGGAATGAGTGAGGGGTACAGAATCCAAACTAGTGTGTTCCGCATCCATCCAAGCCATTACAAACTGTGTCTTCTCTGCTGCTTCTCCATGGCAGCTTACTTGTCATTTTTGCAGCCTTTTTTATCATGAGCATTTGTCCCATTTTTGGTCCACTGTAGAGATGGATGGTTTGCTTCTTTTGCTGGTAATTGGATAATGTAATTGCTAAAGCAAACCAGTTTGTCCCCAGAGCATTACTACCCACACGTTTCTGGCTCTCAGTCAGGGACTACTATTTTTTTAGGTGGGGGTAGGATGACTCCATTTTGGTTCATTTCTAGCATGTGAGCTGGTAAATTTCCTTTCCATTTTGAATTTCCCAATATTGTTAAGTGGCTTAGGAAGACAGCTTAACCACCTTGTGATATTGGGAACTTAAAAACTTCCTGTGTTCCTTTGTAGCAGGGCAGAAGAGACTGTTAAAAGGAATAGCAAATGGTCCAATCAACATAGATGTTGTGTTCCAAGAAGTAAATAACCAGTGCTTGGAACTAACATGTCAAAATCAACATGTTAACATTAAATTTGTTCCTTGTTTGGACCAATTTCAGAAAAAAGGTCCCTTCCAACCATAGTCTTCTATGATTCTATATGGATCTTGAAATTTAGTCTTTAAAAATGAAATTTGAATAAATAACTTTGACAGGAATTTAAAAACATTAGTTTTGCATGTCCTTTTGTAGAAGGGGCATGTCAGTTCACATTCCCCATCCCCAGAAAACAAAGTTTTGATTAACAAGTTAGTAAGAGTAACTTAGCTGGCTGGATAGCTCGGCAGGTTAGGTGGAGAGAGATCTTGGGAGTGTATCCCAAAACATGTATCCCAAAAAGAGCCAGCCTCTGTGGCATTGGGCAAGCTGCAAGGTCACAGGATGCATCCAGAAGAAGGGAATAGTAAAACACTTCTGAATACTCTCTTCCTAGAAAATCCAGAAAAGGGCTGCCATGAGTCAGAATTGACTTGTCAGCAGACAAACATTATTATAATAGTAATTTAATGAGTAAAATATTTTGGTTTTAAACATTAACACCAGTGCCTTCCGCACTCTGGTAAATATGCCAGTTAAAGACTTCCTTGTTCAATTAAAATTGTTAAGGCACGGAAAAGTAATTTTAGACAAATGCAGAAGTTATAAGTCACATTTAATAACTAAATAAATTGAACTAACCTAAACCAAAAATAAATAAAGCCACAAAAGTTTCTGGAAAGCTATTGCCAGTGTCTAAATGATGTGAAGATGAGAAAAGGAATAAGACCCCTAAGCAAACCTAGTAAAATGACACAAAACCTTACTGATGACATTACTTATACTACATTAAAGTAAAACATTAATGACATTCCAGAAATTATAATCTATAAAAATTACTATAACCTATAATAGTCTGTTTAAAGAAAATTAAAGATTAACTAGCCAGCCTGCCCATGCCCCTTAGGGACTGGGGCTCATAGTTGGCCTTTGATCCCTTTGGGCTTGGCTGCCCATGAAATATGGCAATGACATACCCACTCTCTGGGGAATGATCTCTTTTGATGAAGTAATTTCAATTTACTTCTGCACAGGTATGTACAGGATTGCATTGCTAGGCATTTAAAATATTAATACATTAATGTAATGCAGATCCACGGAGGGACATAACAACAACATTAATTATAACCTGAAATAGGGCAAAAGTAAAAAAAAAAAAGTTTGGTCTAGAGTGAAAAATCATGCAAAGAATTTGGGCAGGGACAGCAAGATTGGGAGTAGTTAAAAATAAATTATTCTTCTATTGAATCATACTTGGGAAAGGACCAGAATAAGGAAGAGCAAACAGAGAAAAAGTAGTAAGCTGCTTTCTAACAAAGGGACGTACTACTAAAATGACTCCAAAGGGGTTTCTTTCTTTTTTTTCTCCAAATGTCTTTCTTTGCACATGATTTTCAAATTATTACCAGCTGATGCATTTAGAACTGAATTATCTTCCAAGAAGCTTGTCACAATATTTACATTCTTACCAGTAACAACAGCAAAGACAGCCAGGGCTGAAATGGGAAGGCTTATTTGTACCTGTAGTCCAATCATAAACTTGTTTGCTTGGAAGTAGTTACAATAAAGTGTGTGTGTATGTAAGATAGAGAGAGGGAGAGGGAGTTTATCCTAGGTAAAATTAGCACTAAATTTTGGCAAAACATACAGCACAAACACAGAATTGCATGTTGTGTTTGTGCTGTGTAGCCTTAGGGATGTTTACTCAGGTGGCCAACATTGTGTTTAGGAGGACTTACTCTCAAGTAAATGTGCAAATAATTGCACCCCAGAAGAATGAGGCAGGAGTTTCCTAGTGGAAAGAGTGTACTGTCTAAATTCAACAAGAGTTACTTCTTGGTAAATATGCTGAGGATTTCTACTCTTCTGAATACAATAGAAGACCCACCTCTATGGCAACTGAGTTTTTCAGATCCATGTTTTACAGATAGGTAACCTTTAAGAATGATTCAGGTGCATTCCTTGGGCTCTTCAGGTTTTATTCCTTTAGAGATTTCATTGTGAATGTGATAGGCTGGCATTTCAATTATTTAAATATTAACATAACTTCAGATATATTCAAGTGGAAATAAGGTACTCCTAATGAGTAAAGAAAGTTCCTGTTCATGTTTCCCTTACTCGTAAGTATTGGCCCAAACCGTTATCCTTCTTAACCTCCTGATTTCAGCTACTGCTGTGTACTTCTTTTAAAAAGAAAACATATGCTATATATGGAAATGTATTCACACCCCATTTCATCTTTATTCAATAAAGCTAGTGCAGAATATTTTAAATGGTTCAGGAAATTGTGCGTATGAGTTAGTTAATAGCTTCCATTTGATTGTTACAGTACAAAAAGAAACACATTAACAAGGAAAACATTAAAGTTCTTTTCTTTCTTTCACTTTATTGTATCCACAAAAGTTTAATGCTTCCAGAAAGTCTGGATGATTCAAGCTTACTTCTGTGAGTCTTACAAGACTTTAAAATGGCAAAAACTTAGCATGTATTAAAGTGATTAATTGCGGTAAAGGTGTTACATCCTCCTCAAACTCAAGCTTAATAATATAGAAGTTATGAACATTTCTATTGGAAAATGTGACTGAAATCTGCTTGGTTTCTTGTTCCTTCACCTAATCATAGCTCATGTGGGAATAAGCTAACTAAGCTTGAAATCCTATTAGCAAATAAAACTGTGCATGTTATACATAGCTCAGAAAACATTGTTCTTAGAAGCGTCATTCTGTCACTGAGTACTTAATTTTGAAGGTAATATAATACTCTTGTTAAAATAATGTTGTTAAAATAATTCCTGAGGTGTTGTTGTTGTTGTTGTTGCTGCTGCTGCTGCTGCTATATGCTGCTACACCATTGGTGTGAATGCTGCTTTACAGGACGTAACAGGATAGATCCCTACCCTGAGAAGTTTAGAAGCTGAAGTTCCGCACTAGGAAAACAATTGGAGCAGAGTGTTGCTGTTGAAATATGCAATATGATATGTATGCAAGATAACTTTCAACAGATTACTTGAGACTGGTACTTGTAGACGAGTAGGACTACAACCCCCACAATCCACTATCATTGCAGTGCTGTGGAGGAGGATAGGAGTTATAATTCAACACATCTGGAGATCATTAGGTTGGAAAAGACTTAGATACAGTATCAGATCTGTGTTACATAGAGGTGTAACACATATGTATTCTCTATTGGTAGAATATTTTGAGGCACTATGATTCTAGCATGGTAGTATTTTTTGGAATCGTATTTCAAATGATGAGTTTTTCCATTTTCCTTATTTTCATAGGCTGCAATCCTGTACTTTGTTACCTGAGACCCATTGTGAGCTGTGCTGCTTACTTTGAGTAGACATGTCTAGGCTTACCTGAAGTGCGCATTTGACCCCTCTGTGGTTGTGCTGAGGTTGAGAGCTGATTCAGTTCTTGGAACACATGTGGCAATAAAATTTAGTGCACTGTTTTTAAAAACTTGTTTGACCAACTGCCAGCAATAGAAGCCCTATATATACATTCAGTGAATCTGCTGAGGGAGGAAGATCTGAAGGCTAGTTGCAGGACCTCAGTACACATACCTAAAGTTCTGAACCATGTCTGTCTACCCTGGGGGACCCTACCTCCTCTGGCATTCCTGATGGGGCACAGCCCACATGCACATGCAGTTATATATGTGTCAGCTCTGTCCTGGCATTCAAGGAAAATAGTGATTATCAAGAATCAGAACAGGAAAAATTGTTTCGATACTCTCTGCCACATCCATAAGGCTTCCTTAAAGCTGTGCAGTTAACATTAATGCACAGGAGACCTGTAAGCAAGAAAAAGAGGGACTCATTCTTCCTCTGCCACTTCCTTCATTCTTAGAAATGTTGTTTTGTTTCACAGTTTGAAGGCTGCAAGAAGGCCTTTTCTAGACTAGAAAATCTCAAGATTCACTTAAGGAGTCACACTGGAGAAAAGCCTTACCTTTGCCAGCATCCAGGCTGTCAAAAAGCATTCAGTAATTCCAGCGACCGAGCCAAGCACCAGAGGACGCACCTGGACACTGTAAGGGAAGAAAAACATTTCAGATTTTTATGTGTTATTTTGCTTTGACTTTGCTGTATATCTTTTAATTTGGCTTCAAAACATACAGCCGTGGAGATTGAAAATGTACAGACTTCTTTGGGTGGTAACAATGGGACCCCCTGTGCCAAGGAGTCACCCAGTTGCTCCAGCTGAGCACAGAAAGTCACTGTGGCAGAGGAGGAGTTTTCTTTTCCTCTGTTTCAAAGAAGCACAGACTACCTACTGTATTGTGGATTGGCTTCCCTAACCCTAAGGGAAGCCAACCCAGAGAGAATGAAGAAAAGATGTAACACAGCCTCCCAAAGTGCTCCCTCCATGACCTTTCATTGTTTGTGCCCAGCTGTCACGTTCAAGTTTGCTGCACTTTGCAGGACCATTCTTTTAAACATGGCCCCCATCCTGCATGACCAAGCATTCAATTTACCATTCCTGCCCTGGGTCCATAATTCCTTCCAGCAGATGCAGACCCTTGGATAGGGCCTGGCTAAGAGATATATTTAGCCTCTTGCACACTACAAAAAAACAAAAAAAAAGAGGGGGGGATGCATCACCAAAAAGGGGACAAAACCAGGTTTTTGTTTGCATAACATTTACATATGCTAATTTATTTATAGTTTCGCATTTAGGGATAATGTACTGTAACAATGGCATGCCTCACCATTGTTGGGAACCTGCTCAATTGATGGTTGATGAGTGACATTAGGACCTCTGTTGTCCTTTCTTGCAGTTATTATTTTTTATTGGATTAGGACAGCCCATCAAACACAGGGTACCTTCAAACAGGGGGCTTTGTTAGCTATTCAAACTGAGGACTGCCTTTTATAAAATAGGACATATTGGCACCTTAGTAAGAGACAGCTGTTGGATTCTATAGGGTGAGATTAAGAAGGGCTTCAGTTTAGAGGAATGAACCTGCTGGGAGCAGAGGCACCAGAGTAGAGGAGCAGAGATGGACCTTGGATATACATGAGAGGCTGGCAATCATGCATTGATTGTGTAAGGTACAGAACTGCCACTTTAGTCTTCTGGTGCTTCTAATTAGGCCATAGCATGACTTAGAATGTTCTATATAAGTTAAAACATTGAGATATCAGGATATCATTGAGATATCAGCAGAAAAAAGGTCCATTTTAGCCAGTCTTTGTTCATTAAATATATGTCCCATTCTAGTAAGGAAGACCCCTGGTGCTTATTGGTGCTCATATCACCTCCATGGGCCCAACTATAAACACATATTGTGTAGTTCTTAAGTAGGCATATATAGCTGCACACTGCATACTTAACCATGCCGTGCAATTTGATCTTAAGTGTGTGCGCATCTGGGTTCACATTTGCATTAGTGCTGTGATCCTTAACAGGGCTTCGTAAAACTGGCAGATTTTTTTTGGCGGAGACTGTTTTAACACAAAGCTTATTCAAGACCAAGATTTACTTAGTGCTCTTTCTGCAGAAGAGCAGTAGAAACAAATATATGAGAATAATACCTCAGAGACTGCACTAAAAGACAAATGTTTGTTAGTTTTTTCAATGAAGAAAACACCTTGCAGAAGAATTTTTAAAAAAATGCTTAACTGGTAACAGTTTTCTATGCATAAATAGCATGCGTACTATAAATGATGATGTGTCGCCTGCAGTTACTGTATATACAAAGATCATGCACCACACACAATGGTACATAAATGACTTCCTGTATAGTAAATATTATCCATGAAGGAAACTGTGATGAATGGAGCAATCCTTAGATGGTACAAAAGGCACATATTCTGACCAGTGCAAATAAATAAATGACGAGCATAGTTCTTTACCACCAACTCTGATGTTCTTTAATGAGGTACACTGATTGAATACATTCATTTTTAATTAGATACACTGATAACAGTGCAGGTTTCTAACTGATTCATGGAAAGTCAAAATATGTTATAATACATCATCACTGCAAGTTCATTATGTGCCCTATAACATTTTTGAAGCTTTAACATATAGATCTTGCTTTCTACTTCCGTTTCCCATCTATCATATTGCAACTAACTTTTCCTCTTCATTCTCTCTTTCTGAAGCAGATTTCTTCTGTATCTCTATGTCTGGGACTTTACTGCAGCTTCTTTACCTGATTCACTAGAGAAATGTAATTTCTGACTGTACAAAGTTTTCTATGTGGGTTACAAACTGTAAGTACGAATAGAGATGACAATATATTTGATCAGTATGTAAAGTTCCCCTCTTGCCTCTGTTTGCACCAAAGGTATAGATCACTGCCCGTCCATTTCTCTAGGCCTGTATAAGGTTTCCTTTAGCCTAAGCTTCACTAGCCTATCCAGACTCTGGCATCCTTCCAACATGAGACTGGCACTACCTCAGGTAATTATGCCTCCAGTGCGTGGACTAAGTAACTCCAAAACCTGGTATCTAAAATGCAATATGGAGGTCTTTAGGGTCAGAGCCTTTGTGTATATAGCTGTATATGGAAGGTCTGCCATGTGATTCAGAATCCCAGACCACATAACCTGGAGTTCTGTCTTCATGGAAGTTTCCATACTTGGTGCTCTCTGTGCTGAAGACTTCATCCCTGCAAACATTTGTGCTGCATGAGCAGACAACATAGAGGCCACCAGTCAGCATGTGTCACATCTGCATTGTCCTGCTCACATGGTAGAATAAAGCATGAGTAAAACTTCTGGCATGCTTATTTTTCAATGGGCTACAACTGTCACGCTCCCACAACAATTGATTGTGCATGAAATTTCATAACATCACTGCAGCTAAATTAAAGTTGGGGTAGCTAATGAACCAACAAGCAGTTGTTTAATTTTAAACATCTGTTACATATCTGTCCTTGGATAATATAGGGAATGAATGATAACAGCATGGAATAATGATGTACACTTGTAAAAGTCAATGCAGGAGTGGGTGATACCTTTATTAGAAGACTAAAAAAACCACACCCAAACAATCTGATAGCTTCCGCGATCAAATACCACTTCTTCAGGCATGCACTGGTGTCTTGTTGATAGTGCAGAGAAATTAGAATCCCAAAAGTTCATGGCAGAGGGTTGTGCCAGTCTTGTTTCTTATAGGTAAGTTAGAAAAAGTGCAGGCTGCATTGGAGGTGTCGTTTTCCAACTACAGCCCAGGTAGCTGTTGATTGGGTATCTTACCCTACCTTGTCAAAGAAAGAAAGCCATTATGCATATTCCTTCTTTTGAAACTACAGGCTTCTATTTGGCCAGAGTCAAATAAAAGTCAAAATGTGAACAGTCCCTTTCTTGCCATTCTGCCTTAATTTCTGTCTCCTAACTCTTCTATAAATTGCTTGGCCACTCTGCTTCTCTGGTGCAGTATAGTCATTTTACTACCATTGTATCAAACTTACAAGTTGGTTAGAAAAATACAATTTTAAAAAATATCTTCTGACTTAGCAACTTCTGTGTTGTTGTTATTGTTGTTGTTTTAGAAACCTTATGCTTGCCAGATTCCTGGGTGCACCAAACGATACACAGATCCAAGTTCTCTAAGAAAACATGTAAAGGCCCATTCCTCCAAAGAACAGCAGGCCAGGAAAAAGGTAACTTTCACAGGCCAGAACTATGCATGGATCAGATCTGCAAATGCAAAGGTATACAAAAGGTGCAATCTGCTATATCCTGCTTTGGTTAATGTAGCCCACCCTGCTTAATTTAAATAGATTCTGTGTGTAAACTAATAATAATGAAAATTTATACTGTCATGGATTTATATTCCCTTATGTGGATATCAAACAATACATCATTTTTTCTAAGTAGTATTTGCTGTTGGTTTGTAGTGTATGTAGTGCTTCATATATTGTATTTCCCATTCATTCTTTACTGATCTATAGCTTCTGCACACACAACCCAGCAGAAGAAATACAAGAAACCAACCACTTTTCATCTGCAGCTGAGCATAAAATGAAGACCTGGCTGCATTGTTCATTTACTTTTGTATCAATCTGAATTTGGAATACATTTGATAAACAAAGGGAAATGCTAAAGAATTGGTTCAGAGGCTTAAAAATGAGTTCTTAGGCCATAACATATAATATTTATAAGCTATAGTGCACTTACAAAATGTTTGAGAATGTTATATGACTAACTCACTTTACGTGTTGGTATTTGAAATATTTCTTGGCATAATAATAAAAATGAGAGGAACAATAAACCTTTAAAGTCAGAATTAAGGTTATTTATGGCTTTATTAAAAATGAAAATTGGCTTAACGTTAAAAAAAATCTTTACAAAAATGTGAATTCATCAAAAATAACCATAAAAATTCCAAGGTGATAAAAGCACAGTGAAGTAATAGCTCTGACCCTGGGGAACCATTCAGCTGAATAGAAAGAGACCCTTTGCTGTTACACCCTGTTAGTCATGGATTTGTTTAATATATCCTGCTTGACTGCCCCTAATCCTCTTTTTAAACCTCTGCACTCCACACTAAATAATGTTATTTTGCTATCTTAAGATATAACTTGTCATTTAAAATGCCATGCACATATTGAAAGTATTAGGTTACACACAAACATGCATACACACATTCTGTTGGATGTGGCATGAGCCCCCATGTTCTTACTGTGAGAAATCCTAGTTACAGTGATAGAATGCCTATGGATTCCAGTACAGCTGGATTTCCGTAACTCTGACAGTATGTGGTTATGCTGATATTGCCAGTATCGTAATGAATCATTATAGCATTTTGCTTTTCCTTCTGGGAATTCATTCAAGGTTTTGGTAATAATTCAAAGTGAACTCACATACATACTTACTACTTGTATTATAGATGCATACTGCATCTAGGGAGACGATGGAAATACAAAGTATCCTGGGGAACAATGGGCATCGTGCTCTTCCCCTGTACATACCTGTAAGAAGAGCATCTCCAGGCATTATAAAATCATAAACACCTATTTGCATTAGTAGAAACTTTAGCTAAAATAGAAGAATAGATGTTGTATTTACACCGATTTGATAGCTGTCTAGAAACTGATTGTCCCTTAGTTTAATATAGACTGAACCCCAGAGCTAAATGAGAGAGTGTGTTAAACATGTGGCATGCAGTTTAGGATTGCTTGTGTTTTTTTTAACCTAAGATAAAGATGCACTGCTCAAATCCAAACTGGGAACACGGCACACCGGTGCAGAAGGTTTATCCTCTCACCTAGCAATTTTTTCTCCAAGCTTACCTCCCTTTGTAAAGGGGGAAGCTTTCTTTGGTGGCAGTGGATGCTTTGCCTGTTAGTGGGAGGGCAAACTTTGGTAGAAGATACCTTGGGGAAAGAGTTAAACCAATCACTTACTATGATCCCAATCCAGGCCATGCACACTTACTTGAGAATAAAAGAATAAGTTATGCTAGTATATATTTAATGTAGAGTGCGTTTTAGCTTTGAATTGTTGTTGTTGTTTAGTCGTTAAGTCGTGTCCGACTCTTCGTGACCCCATGGACCAGAGCACACCAGGCCCTCCTGTCTTCCACTGCCTCCCGGAGTTGGGTCAAAGAAAATACCATCTAGAACTTTAATATGTTATTGGGAGCAGTCTCAAATTGTTAAGCTTTTAAATCAGTAGTATGTGGCTCTTTTAAAGTTATCTAAGATCTAAAAAACTGTAAAGCTATTTCTGGAAGTCTGAGAAGAACAAATAGATTTTTTACACTGTATGGGGAAAAGTTATGAGGAAAAGAGATTTTGGCAGGAAATTATTTATAATATTAATAATATTTTGCAGTACATTATCCCTTTAGAGCCCAGAATTTGCTTACTAGCTTATCAAAAACTGCAGTTCCCAAAACAGAGAAAATACTCTTGCATATGATATTACCAGCTCATCTTCCTTATTCCAGGAATGGGAGGGAGAGTACTTCATTTAAAAAGAGTGATATATTCTTTTAAAAATGTGGGCCTTAGCAATCTTAAGTAAAATTACTTTGGTTCATTAAGCAAAGCAAAGAAGATAAAAGAAGAGCCATTAGAAGGTTCACGTTTGGTAAGCAAGGTGCAATAAGTTGTAATTCTTTCTTTTTACTGTAGCGTCTCACTGTTTAAGGATAAATCCAATCTTAGTCCCAACCAGAGTAGATCCTTTGATATGAGTAGACCTTACACTAGTGCTAAGTAACAAGTTCCATTCATTTTAATGGGTCTGCACTAGTTAGAACTAAAATCAGTTTTAACACTCAAAATTTCTGCATTTTTAATGGCAATAGGCTATTCAATGAATGTTTAATATTTGTAGTAGACATTAGTCTATTGAAATTTACCGTATTTTTCCATGTATAAGATGATACCTTTGCCTAAAATCTTTAGACTAAAAATTGAGGGTCATCTTATACGTGGACGTAAGCTGAGGAGAGAACAAAATGGCCCATACCTTCTCTCTGCAAACAGGCTTCCTTCAGTCATGAGGCTTAGCTTCCTACAGTCAGGATCCTGCAGCGCTTTGATCCCTTTCCCCCTCCTTAAGCGGGGCTTAGCAAGAAGGGGGAAAGCAGGGATCAAAGCGATCCTGCAGCTGCGGGATTGCTTTGATCCCTTTCGCCCTCCACTTGCTAAGCCCCATGGGAGAAAGCAGGGATCAAAGCGATCCTGCAGCGCTTTGATCCCTTTCCCCCTCCTTTTGCTAAGCTCCACAGGGCTTAGCATGAAGATGGAAAGCAGGGATCAAAGCGATGGTGCAGCTGCAGGATTGCTTTGATCCATTTCCCCCTCCTTTTGCTAAGCCCCGTGGGGCTTAGCACGAAGAGAGTAAGCAGGGATCAAAGCGATCCTGCAGCATTTTTATCCCTTTCCCCCTACAAAAAGGGGGAAACAGGGATCAAAGCAATTGGAATACACCTCCTTGGAGGTGGAGCCTGTAGGCAGTGCTCAGATTCAACAGGGATTTGTAATGTCTGAGCGTTCTGAGCCCAGAGGCTGAATAATCAAAGCTAAGTTAAGATTTCTTAATTTTGGGTTAAAAAAGTGGTGGGCATCTTATACATGGGGGCGTCTTATACAGAAAAATACGATATATAAAGTACTGTCCTAATGTCTGTAGTGATTTCTTTTTGAAAAAAAAAACTGTTTCTTTTAGTAATATTAAATTACCCTGTTTCCCCCGAAAATAAGACCTAACCTGAAAATAAGCCCTAGTATGATTTTTCAGGATGCTCGTAATATAAGCCCTACCCCCAAAATAAGCCCCAGTTAAGTGAAACCCCGCCCTCCACCATTGTGCAGCAACCAGAAGAAGATGACATGACTGTAAAATAAAACATCCCCTGAAAATAAGCCCTAATGCGTTTTTTGGAGCAAAAATTAATATAAGACCCTGTCTTATTTTCGGGGAAACACAGTACTAGAAAGGTCTTCAATTTTTAAAGTTTTAGCCTGTTTATGAAATGAAATTTAAATGATTATGTGTAGAATTTATATTTAGAATCTGTTGGAGAATTCTTCTTTCTTCATCTTTCACTAAGAACAAAATATTATTATTATTGAAAGGGGAAGAAAGATGCATTCCCTAACAGATTCTATAATTAACACACACACACACACACACACAAACCCCCTAAACTCATGGTGAAGTAGTCAAAAGAGGCATTTTTCAGGTGATTCTTTGTGGTTCTGTTTGGCTTTAAACCCACTGTGCAGAAACTGAGAAACATGGAATCCATCTGCTCCGTCAATGGCTGGCTGAGAATGTCGAGGGCAGTGTCCTCCTGGTAATGAGAAGGGAGTAACACCTGCAGTTTATCCCTTATGAGACCTTCAAAGCCAAGTCAGCTTATTCCCTGGTATTGCACTAATTGGAAAATGATTTCAGCTGTGTGAAGGGAGGGTGCAGAAAGTGCTCTTATCTTTGTGAGCACTCCAGGGAACGTGAAGCCTGATCAGCAGAACATCTGGAAGGGTCCAGAATGTGATGTTTAATGCATAAAAATGGACTCAGAAGTTACTTAAGTGGCTTAACTTACCTCTCAGGAGATGCTATGCTCAGTTGCTGTCCTGTAATGCCATGTCTGGAAGGATGCACTCTGTGTATTCTGACTCTACACTGATATGTGAGTATGAGGCAGATTAGCTTAGCTTTGTTATTTTCTTGTGTGTTCTCTTGATTTCCTCAGCTTTTGTCTCAGATTGTCCCTTTTGCTCCAAGTGTTCTTCAAAATATGTTTTAAACTTTTTGGAACTTTTGACTTCCGCTTTTTCACTGTCTTTAATAAAATATAAAACTTCTCTACGTTTTTGACTCAGGGGGTTTATGGTACTAAAACCAGGTCTTACCAGCTACTGGGAGTTTTGGTATTTTTGTGGGTGTGGTGGCAGTTCTACCTTGCAAGATGGGTGTAGTGGTTCTGAGTGTCTAGCCTTGTGGATTCTTTCATTCCCTGGAAACACTGCTCAATCTGGGCAGACTGGAATGTTGGGAGACACCATGGACAGGCAGGTTCTCTAGTTTTCGGACTTTTCTGGGTTCACCCATTCTAGGACAAATGGGTTAATGTGGCTGAATGACTAGAGCCACTCCTTGAACCATCACACCCACTATCTATACAGTGATAATGTTGAAGGCTATAAAACCGAATTATTGGAGAAACCACCACAATGTTTCACACCTTGGACAATATTAAGTTATTTCCAAGCTTTTGTAATAAACAGAAGAGTTTCTTAAAGGTAATTGATCTTTATAGTACAGTACAGATCTTACAGTATAGATCTCAAAATGATTTATGGTGTTGATAAATGTGCTATTATCCACATAAAAAGACACCAATTCTCTGAGTGCAGTAACCATGAGCTCACTAATGGACAGTATATTCAATGCTTAGAAGATAAGAAAACCTTTAAATATAGAGGTATCCTTAAAATCTCAATATAAACCACAAGGGAATTAAGTTGTTACTCAGGAACAAGTTCTTTGATAGAGTGAATACAGTAGCCAAAACAGGATGTGATGCAAAAGGAAAACTGACTTCCCAGTACCTGGGAAACCCCAGTATTAACATACTTGTTTGGAATTGTGTACTGGACATACTATGATCTTTATTATTTAAATAAGGTTTTTTTGGTTGAGTCCTACTGTCAAAATACCAGTGCCTTCCTCCAAAGGCATGTACAGTGTACCTTTATTTGCCATGAAGCATGTGTGAGCATGGGCTTGTTGACCTCGCAAATCCATGTGCGGGTCAAGTAGTCAAAGTGAGAAGCTACTTCCATGCGATCACAGTTCCACTTCATTAGATGACAGTAAAAAATGATAAAGGGCTAACAGTGTTATAATTTCCAGGTGAGAACCAACCTATGTTGACAAAAATCTCAAAAGAGATGCATGGCTTAAGAAAGCATGACATGGACACCCTATTACCTCCTGAATGATTATGTTGATAAGCAATAATAAAACCTGTGGCTTAAATTAGCCCACCTTCAGGCTGAAACACTGGGATTCATATGTGCAATATGTGACCAAATTATCTGCATGAGATAGTGTCAGAAAATAATTATGAAGCAAAGTGTAAGTAATATCTATTTATTTATTTAAATTATTTATATGACACCTTTCTCCCTATAGGGAACCCAAGGGGGCTCCCAGCAGAAAAAACAACAGATTTAAAAAGCCACTATATAAATATCATATTTAAAAAACAAACATAAATGAAGATTTTAAAAATCAAGTTTAAAAACAATTCGAGCATTTTAAAACCTGCAAATTAAAAAAACAGGATTCCTGAGATATTGCTTAAAAGTCTGCCTGAAGAGGAAGGTATTTGTCTGACGACAGAAGGACAAGAGGGAGGAGGCCAATCTGGCTTCTCGGTGCTGTGCATTCCAAAGCCTGGGAGCAGGCACTGAGAAGGCCCTGTCTTGTGTCCTCATCAAATAAGCTTGGGAAGGTAGTGGAAATGAGAGGTGTTAAAAGCCAAGAAGGCCTGCCAAACAATTCATCATGTCATGTCTGGATATCCTAAGCTAGTATTATGTGTAGGTATAATCAAGTTGCAAATATCATTTTTCAGCAGTTGGTTAATTTTTATGGATTATTCATATCTTTTCCTCTATATTACAAATTACAGCCACTTCCTGTTTTAGAAAATGAAACCATAATACTATGCTGAGAGAAACAGGTTATTATGAATAAAACAGTTAATTTTAATAACCTGGATTATGCTTCTGGAAAGAAAAATATGCCTTATAAAAGTTGGAGTTCCATCAACAAGCAACTTCAAAAGTACAGAAAGTACAAAAATTGAAAAGGACCAAACATTAAGGCAAGAAATTAAAAGAACATGGAACCAAGATCAGGTCATCCTCCTCCCTGTACTAATTCCAGCAACTGAAGTCATTCCCACTTTTTTTTTATTACCAGTTTACATCAATTACCAGTAGCTGTTCATTTGCTTCCTGAAATTCAAAAATCACTTATTTTGTGAACATGTCATCTCACCTGCAAAGTCATAGGACCTGATTCCTAATTTGTAGACTTTGCCCTTTTGATCCACCCCAGTACATCAGCAATACTGGAAATATGAAGTACAGCAGTAGTAATAGTAATAGGGAAAGAAGAACTGAGAAAACATTGGAGGGCTACAGATGAGACATGAGAAGGTAGGTCCATTACACAATGTTAGACTGATCTGGAATCAGTCGCTGGGATCTTTGGTCTTTACTTCCCCCCTTCCCTCTTTTTTTTTCTGTATATGATAAATTGGCCATCCAGTGAATATACATCATTTTCTTGTATTTAAAATCTTCAGGATGGAATTGCTTATAGTCTTATAATCTTCAATCCAGATTTGACGATGTAGTAGACAGTTCCTTCACATCCTATGAAAAGAACATCAGAAAGAAAACAAGTTGGGCATGCACAGTATTGTCCAGAGGTCTGACGCAGAGCCCTGATTTGGATGATCAGATCTCAGTTTAATAACTTAAGACATGTAGTGACCTGATTTGCTGTGCCGTACATGATATGTGCCGTACATGATATAATAGAAAGGGAAAAACCAGAGATCTGTTCAAGAAAATTGGAGATATTAAAGGAACATTTTGTGCAAAGATGGACATGATAAAGGACAAAAATGGGAGGGACCTCACAGAAGCAGAAGACATCAAGAAGAGGTGGCAAGAATACACAGAAGAATTATACCAGAAAGATCTGGATGTCCCGGACAACCCAGATAGTGTGCCTGCTGACCTTGAGCCAGACATCCTGGAGAGTGAAGTCAAGTGGGCCTTAGAAAGCATGGCTAACAACAAGGCCAGTGGAGGTGATGGCATTCCAGTTGAACTATTTAAAATCTCAAAAGATGACGCTGTTAAGGTGCTACACTCAACATGCCAGCAAGTTTGGAAAACTCAACAGTGGCCAGAGGATTGGAAAAGATCAGTCTACATCCCAATCCCAAAGAAGAGCAGTGCCAAAGAATGCTCCAACTACCGTACAATTGCACTCATTTCACACGCTAGCAAGGTTATGCTCAAAATCCTACAAGGTAGGCTTCAGCAGTATGTGGACCGAGAACTCCCAGAAGTACAAGCTGCATTTCGAAGGGGCAGAGGAACTAGAGACCAAATTGCTAACATGCGCTGGATTATGGAGAAAGCCAGAGAGTTCCAGAAAAACATCTACTTCTGCTTCATTGACTACGCAAAAGCCTTTGACTGTGTGGACCACAACAAACTATGGCAAGTTCTTAAAGAAATGGGAGTGCCTGACCACCTTATCTATCTCCTGATAAATCTGTATGTGGGACAGGAAGCAACAGTTAGAACTGGATATGGAACAACTGATTGGTTCAAAATTGGGAAAGGAGTACGACAAGGCTGTATATTGTCCACCTGCTTATTTAACTTATATGCAGAATACATCATGCAAAAGGCAGGACTGGAGGAATCCAAAACCGGAATTAAGATTGCTGGAAGAAATATCAACAACCTCAGATATGCAGATGATACCACTCTGATGGCAGAAAGTGAGGAGGAATTAAAGAACCTCTTAATGAGGGTGAAAGAGGAGAGCGCAAAAAAAAATGGTCTGAAGCTCAACATCAAAAAAACGAAGATCATGGCCACTGGTCCCATCACCTCCTGGCAAATAGAAGGGGAAGATATGGAGGCAGTGACAGATTTTACTTTCTTGGGCTCCCTGATCACTGCAGATGGTGACAGCAGCCATGAAATTAAAAGACGCCTACTTCTTGGGAGGAAAGCGATGACAAACCTAGACAACATCTTAAAAAGCAGAGACATCACCTTGCCGACAAAGGTCCGCATAGTCAAAGGTATGGTTTTTCCTGTAGCGATGTATGGAAGTGAGAGCTGGACTATAAAGAAGGCTGACCGCCGAAGAATTGATGCTTTTGAACTGTGGTGCTGGAGGAGACTTTTGAGAGTCCCCTGGACTGCAAAGAGAACAAACTTATCCATTTTGAAGGAAATCAACCCTGAGTGCTCACTGGAAGGACAGATCCTGAAGCTGAGGCTCCAATACTTTGGCCATCTCATGAGAAGAGAAGACTCCCTGGAAAAGACCCTGATGTTGGGAAAGTGTGAAGGCAAGAGGAGAAGGGGACGACAGAGGACGAGATGGTTGGATAGTGTCATCGAAGCTACCAACATGAATTTGACCCAACTCCGGGAGGCAGTGGAAGACAGGAGGGCCTGGCGTGCTCTGGTCCATGGGGTCACGAAGAGTCGGACATGACTTAACGACTAAACAACAACAACAACATGATATGTGTGCATAACCTGAGGTGTAGATGAGTCTCCTGCACCCACTTTAGCTACTTTTCCTGGATTCTTCTTGCAAACAGTAAAATGAGCCAGGAAAGCAACATTCACCAAAGTTTCCCACATATCTGAATTGGGAAGCTATGGTTAATGGCTTCCAGACATGACAGTCATAAAGTCATGGTTTAAAGTTGTCTTCAGTGTCATGGTTTGTTTGAAATCCATCAACCATAGTTCCTGCTTGGTCAGGAACCTGCAGTTAATGGATTATTCACTTTCTCTGGGAAGCTATAGGAGACATTGAATTGTAGTAGACAAGAACTATTCTACTGTCTTCATAAAATAATAGAATACTAGAGGAATAACTGCCAGCCATATTGGAAACCATATAAAGTGCAAAGCATCACTCAATGAAGAACTACTTCAGTGGCAGTAGCGTATTGTCAGTAGCGTGCTTTTCTGTTCAATTTGAGAAATTAAGTGTTGGACAGTCCAGTTTTTACAAGCATATCATTCATAGATGTTTGTTACTGTTATTTTCTTACAGAACAATCCTGGTGTTTATTTTAAGTGTGAGGTAATGCCTTTACAAAGTGCACCTCTTTGGAAAAGTCAGGCAGGAAAAATTGTATCAGTTCATGCTGCCCCTCTTTCTGATTTCTTACTAACACATGTACTAACCTTAGTGGCTCTTAATCTGCCATATCAATACTTGCAAGCTACAGATGTGAAGAGCCCCATGAGATTAGTCACCTTCCAAGCATGAGCATGACAAGGAGTGCTTTTTTGTCAGTTTTAGGCAGTGTAACAGTTGATTGGGCTAAAGAGAGCTTCATAATGTCTGTCCTTCTCAGCCTTCAGTTCAGTGTCCTTCTTCTATCTCTTTATATTCTGAGGGAGGACTTTCAACATTCAACTTTACTTTTTACTTGCTCTCTTTCAAAATTGCATGTCACAATTCATTGTTGAAATTTCAAAAATGAGAATTCAGAAGACAACAGTGGCAATCTGGTTTCCTACTTGGCCCGCTCATTTGCTTCAATTGGAGTCCAACTGAAATATTTTGTTAATGCGCGAAGAACTGCTTTTGGAGGCTAAAGGTCACTAAGTAGTGCCCATGGCAACTAAGAACCCATTCTTCATAAAAATGTTGTAAAGAGTAAGTGTTTTAATCCTCATCTCTAATCCCTTTACTTCCTGTTCTCAAAATGAAGTATAAATTAGACACAGTAGAGTAGAGTGGCTTTTTCAAAAGTGATGTTGATGCAGAAGGATTAGTGATTTGCAGAGGTTTTTAAGGAATTTAATCACATTATTTGTTGTGAAATGGTGGAAACTGTTGTCAGCCCGTTCTCTTTATTATAATGAATTAAAAACTAAACTAAAAAACCCCACTGAATGTGATTGGCGTTTGCACTTCCCTCTTTCATTGTTGTCACATCTTTCGTTGCTTAGTTGTGACCTGGAACCCCTTAAATTTGTATTCTACATTTGCTCATCATAGAGACTCTACTAATCTATAGGAGATCCAGTTAAACAGGTCCTATAATTATTTCCTTCCTTCCTTCCTTCCTTCCTTCCTTCCTTCCTTCCTTCCTTCCTTCCTTCCTTCCTTCCTATACTGTTGTAGTTGTCAGGATGATTGTTGATGTACTGCAGTATTTTATTCATAGAGGGCTAGCCAATCTTTGAGCCTTGGTCAAGGAAGGCAGACAGTTAAGAGTCATCTTGAAAATATGATACATGTTTTGTTTTTGTTTTTTATACATATTCTGCTTTTCTTCCAGAACTAGAACACCAGGCAGTTTACAATGTAATTAAAAATGGTATCAGTAAAATGCAATAAAACACTAATATTAAGATATAGTTACATCCATCATAGAATAAATAACACTAGAGTAGGCACATGGAATTAATGGGGTTTAGGTGAATGAACATCTCCATAGGTTCTGTTGATTCAAACAGGCCTACTCTAACTGCAACTTACTACACTAAGCAACAGGATTTTGGCCACTGAATTCAGAGGCATTTACTTCTCAGTCAACATGTATAGGATGTCACCATCAAAAAGCTTTTGCCTTGATCTTCAGCTAAAAACCTCCTAGAATACCTTACAGAAGATCTACAACAAACAATATGGTTTCTGTTCACAAAAAGGGGGAATGGTTAAGGAGATGAGACCAGAAAGTTCAAGTATCCATTTTTTAAAGTAAAAAAGAAGAACTTTTAATAATGATCAGGTAGATGGGGAATTGTTCAGGTTTAGGGAGTAGAGGAACCAAATGGAAGTTGTCTCTCTTGGTTAAAAAACAGTTCAGAGAAATAAATATTTTCCAATCTTATGACATTTTTCATCTGGTGATGCAGTCTCTTTTGTTATGTGTATCTCAGTGATCAGACCTACAAAGAAAGCCAGTGTTACAGTCCAATGTCCAAACATGCTTTTGCTTTTAGAATTAGATGTCTTTTGCCCATTGAGGTAGCACTGCTTCTAGATGCAAAAATAGCATCTTGTCTAGTTCTGCCCTCAGGAGAGCTGATGGAGTGTGGACTTAACAAAGATCTATAAACAACAAGGTATAAAAATGGCCTTCAAGGTTTGTTCACAACGGATGGCAAAAATATTGTATTTTATGGTATCATGTAGTAAGAAGTACTAGGGTGCACATATTCATCCTGAGGGCTGTTGATACAAAGGCAACTGTATATTTCTGATGCCTTTCTCTTTGACACATTGGTTAGGCAGACTTCAGTAAAGGATGGTTCTGATTTCTTTTACAGCTGCTGGGAACCACAGGTTCAAGGCTGAGTCTTAGAATAATGGCATTGATCACTATAGTATATCTGTGCGTATATGCAGTAATGACCCTTCTATTTTCCTTTCCCATCTGTGGATGTGTCATGAGTGTAGTGGCTTCACCCCACAGGCTACCTGGGGGTGTGGGGGTTTACTTGTTCATCTTTATGGTTCTACAATACTCTTTGTTGTTCTGTTTCTTTAATTGAATTTAGCTATCATACCACACTTTGGCACAAGTGCTGCAAAGGGCTGTTTATCTCATAGTACAGCCAGAGAAGCAGATACTCAATTTGGTGTGGGTGGATAGAGTGATGGACTAGGACTCTATAGACTAGGGTTTGAAGGTTTGAATCTCCACTTGGCATGGAAACTCACTACGGGTGTGGAACTGGTAAAACCACTCCTTAAAATGTCTCAGTTACCTTGCAAGTCCTATTAGGGTTGTTATAAATCGCTTTCAACTTAATGGTGTATAACTAACAGCCAGAGAAAAGGGCATCACCTGGACTGATAATAGCACAGCCTCTGTGGCTCCAAGATGCTTGTGTAGCTCCATAAATGTCAGTCTTCGCGTGTTATAATGGTAGGAAGCATTAGTCCAGGCACTGAAGGCACTGTGATACCTTCTCAAATGTTTTTTATAATAAACCTATCTGCGTGGGTGAATAAATATCAAGCTATTTTCCTCCTGGTTGACTTTATTCATAAGCATATTTTTGTGGTATCTGATTTCCATTGAATAATGAAGATAACCAGGGACTCCATAAAGCAAACATAAGTCTGATAAACAACAGTGATAAGAGAAATGGGAAAGAAAAGGTCTTTTGATTGTTAGTTCTTGTCTTGGGAAGTGTGTCATGGCTCACATCAACTTAATGTCTGCTCTTGAACTCAAATATAATGCAGGTGAAAACCGAGGAATTTAAGGGCTTTGTTCCCTTCAAATTACTTCCATTTGATTTGCTAAATCTTGGGTGATTATCCAATCATATCTAAAATGAGAAAATGATGGGAGTTGAATTTTCATTTCTTGTTCTGAGAGCTTATAATCATTAGAAGAGCTGTCAAGAATACACACACATACTTAAGTTGTTCTCAGGAGCAAGGTTTTGCTTACCTAAGTATATTAGAAAACAAGGCTCCATCTATAGGCTCATATAGGGGCCTCCTTTGCTCAGGTAAGTAAATAATTGATTCTGGGAACCACTCAAGTTTTTTGACGTAGTGTTTGTCATGTCAGAGAGACAGTCTGATTGCCTCACCTGAAATAATGCATTATTTAAAATATGCAGTTGAAAAAGGAAGATTTAGAAGGAACTGTGCAAGCAAATTTCATGCTGGTATTTAGGTAGTGATTGGAGGCATGTCTACTTTGGAAATAGCTCCACTCAACATAATGGGAATTACCTCAGAGTAAACATAGATAGATCCATGTAATTCCATAACCAGATGCCTTTCAGATGTTTTGGAGTACAACTCTTATTAGTCCTAGCTAATACAGCCAGTGGTGGAAGGGATCATGGAAACTGAAGTCCAAAACATCTGGACATCACCAGGTTGGGGAAATCATTCTGAAGGGAAGTGCTTCTGTGTATTCTGAGAAGGCTGACTGAGTTGATTTGTTATCCAGTACAGGAGTATATTATGGAGCTGATTTACATGGACTCATAAATGGTGAAATGTTCCATATAGCATGTATTTTAAGTTCCTATGGGACTATACTAAATCTTGCAAAAAAGGAGAGCATGGGCAAAACTGAATTCAGTTGCCAGAGTGCATGGCTCAGTCTCATGACTAACTAAGTGTTACATGTTTAATAAAAATAGATTGTGTTGATACTGAAGAGAGGTCATGGAGTAGAGCAGTTACTTAAGTTTTCCCTTGCCTGTGCTCTTCTCAATGCACACAGCTTTTCCCAGTGTAGTCTGTATAAAATGCATGTGTCACTTAGCCTATGGAGTGTAGTTCGGCACCTGTGCTTCATTTCACTCTTGCCATCATGTAAATATGATGTGAATGATTCTAACACACAAACTGTACATGTTCAGAGTACATCTTTTCTTTTTAATCAAGATTGGCAATCTTTTTATTGTTGTATTGTTCTAACATTTAAAGTAGGGATGGGCAACTGAAAGAGAGAAAGAGAGATTTTAGCAGGCCTGTTATTCTGTCAGCCCTAGTCAGCATGGCCAGTGTTAAGAGAGTATGGGAGTCAGTCCATATCTCCACTAGCTGGAGGGTTGGTGTCTGTGGCGATCACCCTGCTTTGGCTCATGTAGGAGGTTATTTGCATGTACCAATGGGAACTGTTGGGAGGTGGAGCCAGAGAAACTAGAAGGAAGGGGTGAGTCAGAGAAGAGGAGTTTAGTCAGTCAGTTAGGGTCAGAGATGAGAGTCTGACGTGAGAAGTTAGTCTGTGGGAGTTAGAGAGTGTGGTATAGTGAGGAGTTAAGGGAGGCAGTTGAGAGTGTGGAACTTATAGAGAGTTAAGAGTAAAACAAGTTATTACTAAACTACCGAATACAGTGGTGCCTCGCTAGACGATGTTAATCCGTTCCGCGGAAATCGCTATCTTGCGAAAACATCGTCTAGCGAAGCGCGTTTCCCCATTGGAATGCATTGAAATCTCTTCAATGCATTCCAAGGGAAAAGTCATCGTCTTGCGAAGATCGTCCATAGGGAAACCTCGTCTAGCGAGCGCGGGTCCCCGTTGGAATGCACTGACAGCTTTTGACCACTAGTCGGTGCATTCCAATGGGGAAACCTCGTCGTCTAGCGAAAATCCCCCCTAGGAGACCATCGTTTTGCGATCGCATTAGCGATCGCAAAAAGCCATCGTCTAGCGATTTCCTCGTCCTGCGAGGCAATCGTCTAGCGAGGCACCACTGTACTTTAAAGTCTTAGAAAAACCTGTTTATGTGAACTGTAACCAATAAACCTGTTTTGTTCAACTTTACACTCAGCATGGACCTCAATCTTTCTAATTAAACATTGTTGACAGAGATCAACTGGTGGCAGCGTAAAGGAGGGAACATGTTGTGGGCCTCAGGCTAGTGAAATAATCTGGGGGCACGTGAGGGGCACGTCACAGTGTCCTTACAGATGTAGTCATGTCAATTCTTGCAGCCATCTGAATAGGTGGAGTGCTGTAAGGCTGTTAATTCTGAGGTCTAAAATTAACCTAGCTGTTCCTGTACTAAGCTGTTCCTCTACTACTGATGAAGTATGCTTGTTTATTTTTTAAAAAAATAGTTGTTCTTAAAGTATGTATGCTAAAGAACCCACAACATTTCTTCTGACTGCTTGGGTGTATTTGAAGGGGGAAAATATACTATAGCTTTCATTTGTTTGTGTGTTCAGGTTAGTATTTCAAAGGGCTCTCTATACAGGTTTCTATAAAGTCCAAAAGTTCAAACGATACTTCTCTTTATTTCGTTACTTGCAATCTCTCCATTGTTCCCCCCAACTGGAAGCCAATTATACCTACTTGTGGTGCCTTCAAAGCAAGGAGAACACCTTCACAGTGTGAAATTTTAAAAAACTGAATAATTTGCTGGCAAGCTAAGATGTAAAGGGACCCTTTTAAAGGTAAATATAGGGTAAAAAAAATATAGCCTTGAAATCTTTCTTGAAAGTTGACTCTCTCTTTTTTTGAACAATACCTCATAGAAATTAGCCTCAGATGTAGTACTTGTGCTAAGAATAGGGATAGGGAGAATGTGGATAAGTTTGACCTCAAAAATAAACATGCATGGTAACAATGAGAGCTGGTGAGTAACTGAGAGAGCAGAGTTCATGGTTATAGTATGAGAAACATCTGAGTCCCAGAGCTGGTAGATGTAGGAGAGATAAGTGAAAAGGGATGTCAAGAACTCACCATGCACTTATCCATGTTATTTAAAAAGATTTTGGCTACACATTATATCTCAGTTAAACTCCAAAGTATCAAAAATCCTTACAAGACTCTTCAAAACCATAGAGGTTAAAGCTCTCAGTGGCTGCTAGCCATGACAGCTACTCAGTGTCTCCAAGTATCAGAATCAACCTGCCTCTGTCTACCAATTGCTCAGGAACATGTGTGGGAAGTTGCTATTGTATTCATGCCCTGCCTATGACTTTCCATATGTCTTTGTGTGGCCTTCAGTCTTATTTAGTGCAGCTCTTGTTATATTCTTAACTCACTATTTATTGTCTATTGTTCTGTTCTAATGCTAACATGGCTTCTGATTGGTTCAAGTAGATCTCACAAGCTCTAGACAAGAGGTGCACAGATACAGGAAAATACATTTCCATAACCTCATGAGCTGCAGGTTCTCAGTCCTCAGTCTCCTCTCTACTACTGTGGTAAAGAGTTTGTAGCCTACTTTGTAGCCACTTCAGAACTCACAGTCCTGTACCTTTCCTCTCTCCATGCTTGTGATCTGACCTGGATTCTTTGTGATGATAGGAGAATTTGAATAACAGGGTAGCATGGCCCATAGTAAGCATCTGCTAAGTATATTATCTGTCTTAGAGAAATTTGAGTTATGTTATGCTTGTAAAAGAAACTGATAGAAGATGAGACTAGATAAAAGGATAGTTAAACTTCCACTAAAAATGGTTAAACGTATACTGAAGTTCTATAATGTTCTGTAAGTTATGGTTGTTGCAATCACAGGGTATGTTTACATTTTGCAGTAGTAACCATTTTAACTGCCATGATACACCCATTGGAATCCTAAAATTTGTAGTTTGACAAGGGACTGGTATTTTTCGAAAGAGAATTTTAGTGCCCATCCTTTGAACTGCAGCAACAAATTCTCAAGTCCCTCATTAAAATACAGATCTTGGGATAGAACCATGGCAGTGAAGTGGAATCAAACTGCTTGTTTGTGTGGATGCTCCCAGTCTATGTATGCCATCTCTTCATACCCATATGATGCTTCCAGATGATTCTTCTTCTGGTGATGATAGTGGAAGCTAAAATTGCCGTTGTAGCAGTTTCAACAGGAACATGTGAGACCACACAGAACTTTTGAACTACAGCTTGCTGTTTTGGCAAATGGTTGCTGTGCCAGCAGCTGTTATATTTCTCGTCTGTCTGAACTAGAAACAATATGCTTACGAGTGTTAACAGTCCTATGTGGGCTATAAATGTCTTGCATGCTTATTCAGGCTACTGGTCAGCTGCAGAGCCCTCCATATAGGAGTAGCCCCACAAAGTGTGGACATATAAAGTTCTATAGGTCTCGCAACCATTCACTTTTGCAGCTCAAATGTCTCATAACACCTGTGAACAGCCTAGACCTTCCTCAACAGATATGACCAAGGAGCATATCTGGTGTTGAAAATATACCCTACTGATAATCCACACATTCAGAGTAGGTGCAATGTAGTGGGTTGGAGTGTTGGACCCAAGAGACATGGGTTCATATCCTCATGAATTCTTCAGTCTGAACCACTCGACTCGACTTACTTCCGTTTTTTTGTCAGAATAAAGTGAGGAGAAAGAGACCCATACTGAATATGCCACGTTATGTTAATTGGATAAAAGGAGGGATATAAATCCAAGAAATAAATAAGAAAACATTAAAGGATGTGACAAGTTGCTTTTCTTGTTGGATGTCTGCGCTGGTGTAACCAAGCCACAGTGTTACCAAGCTTCAGCTATGCCACAGTTATAATAGAGTTGCCGCCCAGAGTAGTCAGTTGACTAGATGGGCGGGGTACAAATGCAATAAATAAATAAATAAAATAAATAAGTTGAGCCACTAGTATATTGTTGTGGTACTAATGTTGGGGCAGACTGTAGTTCAGGGTGTCCCCTATATAGTGGCGTCATCTCTTCTTTCCTATCCTAATCAGTCAGTGTTACACAATATTTTAATAAGTGAAGAACTAGGGAAGGCTCCATGTATAGCGTTATGTCTGGGAGACTGAGGCTGTGGTCACACCAAGAAAATGTTTCCATGTTTTCTCGCATTTTTTACTCCCTGAGCAGTTGCACGTTGCGGTCACATCACATATATCCCAGGGTATGTGTTCTGACGTGTTTTTGAATTACCACAACATTTCCCTAAATTTCATATGACATGACTAGCTACACCTCAGTACTGGAATATTTCCCTCTGAGTTGTTTTTGTGTCTCTTTGGCCCCTTTTTTCCTAAAAAAATTTTTTTTTGGTACATTGATATTTCGACAATATTTCCTTGATGGGTACAAGTTTCTCTGCTGTGTTTGTGCCTCTTGCAGCAGAGAAAGTCGTAGTCGGCCTTTGTTTTCATTGCATCTCTACCACGAGGTTCCCCAAGAGGAAAACATGAAAGGGCTCAGGGGAAGGAGCATCACCTGGTGGAAGGATCCGCAAATAAGTGAAATGCAGAGGCCAATGAGTTTTCCAATGCACCGACACTCCATTTGCTAAAATTCTTTTAAAAATTAAAGGGACATGCAGGCAAACAACATCAGTGGTGGAAGCAACACAAGGCAGCTTCCTAGAAAAAGTATCTGTACAGCCGTGCACACAGGATACTATTGTAATTGCTGCATGATGAATATATCAACAAAAATAGTAGAAGCCTCCCAGCAGGCAGAATTTGATGCGGAGATAGCACAGAAGGGGAACAAAAGAGTCTGTAATGGCCTTGCATTGTATGAACCCCAAAAAAGGTCAGCATTCACAAGGAGTAACTTGGAAACATTTTGCTGGTGTGACCACAGCCTGAGTTATGAGCTGGGAAATGCTCTTTTTGTGATATTACCTCTGTTGAGAATGCATGAGGTAGATTAGGCAAAACAGCAGATTATTCAAGGCTGACCAACATTACAGGTTTACTGAAAAGTTGTGGACATTATGCATGTAGAATCCACCAAACACTCTGAAATGTTCAAATACAACTGTTGTTATGCTCCAGACTTTGGGAATATATGTATATATTTAAACTCCCAAGCCTAAATCCAAAGGAATTCTTATAGATTGAATATGTCTAATAGTGCACTTGTTCTTTGTTACACAGTTGTGCAACAGCTTGTGGAAACATTTGTGCAACCACTTGCACAATGAAACCATTGTTACACACCAATGGTGTGTAAAGCTAATTTTGAAAAAGTGTAACTGCTAGTACAGAAAGTCTTGCAAAACCTCATTGACATCATTGGATATAGGCCTTTTTTATTGCAATGTGCTCATATGTTCTGACCCATCGCCTTTTCTTGTGATGCTAATCTTTTCTCCATAATTAAGGTTTTCTTCTCCCCCTTCCCCGTTTGCTTGCATTTCAGTTGCGTTCCATTACAGAGCTTGACCAAGACATTTTCAATGACTGTCTCACTATCCAGCCTCTCCAGGCACCCACATCTCCGCATGATGCTTCTGATAGCACTGTCCAACGATCGCCAGGACCAGTGCCTGACATTTATCCAGGTAAAGGAGGGGAGGGGAAAAAAGAGAGAAAGAGATGTTTAAAGACTGGAGGAAGATACACCTTGGGTCAGCATTTAATTTTTTCACAGTCCAATCCTGTACATATCTATTCAAAAGTAAATCCTTTAATCACAGCAAATGATGCATAAAGAATGAATGTGGGCATGATCCTGCCAAAGTAACACTTTTGAAGCCTTACTAAATTTAGAAAGAAAAAGTTAGGTAAAATTTCCCATTGAAAACAAAGGGATTTGAAAAGTCTAATTCTACATATATCCACTCAGACACATATTTTAGAGTCCCTCCCCCTCCCACAGCAAAAGAAGTGGATATAAAATTGCTCTATGAAGTACTTAACTCTAGGTGTGTTGATTTGTCTTTTTCCAGATAACTGCAGTGAACCATGTCCTTTATTTGTGAACCTAAACACGTCTTAGGTAGGGGTTGAAATACATGATAGAAAAGGAATTCATGTTAACTAAGATTTCTCATGAATTTATTCAATTTGTGGCTTCTAAGTCTATTAATAAAAGCATACACCTGTCTTATTCTACCATCATTGAGATAAAATAATAAGTGGCAGATTCTTTTTCTTTTTTTCAAATGGTATGCAAGTAAGTGAGTATGTCTAAAATGAATGTATTTTTAACATGCTTTAAATAAACATGTGTTTTGACTTATGGGGAATATGTATTAACAGTATGTGGAATCGTGAAGTTCCATTTTAAAATACACACAATTCTGTGCAAAGAGAAACAAAAGCAACCTGAAACAAGGACAAAGTGCCGGAGGGTTTCTGATAAATGCGATGAAGAAAAAACTGACAGGTGTTTGTTTTTTTCATTCCTAAAAATACTGCAAAATATTCTAGACCGTGAATATGTAGAAGACAGTATAATGTGATTTATATGTTTTAAATTTCTAATTATTCTATACTAAATGCCTGTTTCATTCTATTCCAACTTAATAGCAGCTCTTACCAGGGTTTTCTAAATACAGAGCATTTGGAAGTGGTTTACCATTCCCTTTATCTAGGGACACTCTGGGGCCATGTAGCTTGCCCAAGGATACACAAGCTGCCTCTGCTCCCAGGGGGCACAGGGAAGAATCAAGCTCTTGACCTCTGGCTCCACAGCCAGGTACCCAACTCACTGATCTATACAGGTATCTCTACTTGTTTCTTTATTACAATCAACCAGTGTATCCATACAATAGTATTTACACAAAAATTCTACTTAAGTGAAATGAATATTTATTCCTGACTTATAATCCTGAAAAGGATCACCATAAGTCAGAATTGACTTGAGAGCACATGATTATTATTATTATTATTATTATTACGCTCTGGTTAATGAAGGAAGAGCAGCAACACTGTATTTTGTGTACCAAAAAAACAAGCTGAACAAAGTGTCAAGTGATCAATAACCATAGCAATGAATAAATACATTATGGAACCCAGAATATTAGCCAGTGAAATGTAGTAACATGCATTCAAGTTACAAGTTAAGTACACTAACAAGGGGTACTTCATGGTTCTAAACCCCACCCATGAAAGGGCATTATGGAGCTATTCTGTCTTTCTCTCCATTTCAAATTTTGCATGGAGGGGGCAAGGAAAAAAGTCAGAAGAAATGGCACCCAAGAAAGCACCCAAGAAAGCACCCAAGACAGGAGAGAGCACCATGAGTGAATCAAATATAATGATTTTAAGCTTGAATGGGAAATGCTCAGCAATATTGGCACCTCCCAGTCTATCACCAAAATAGAATGAAAGCGAGTTTGGTACCTGGCTGTAGAAAACCTGGTAGGAGTCACTGTAATTCAGAGTTGACATGATAGCATGCAATTAAAGGTTATGTTTTGATGGCATTTCAGTTAAGCTACATGTCCCTGACAGTTAAAGATATAAGCATGTCAAAAACAATTTGAAGCAGGTGGTACAGCTATTTTTGGCACAAAGATCTCAATAATTATACTGGAAGGAAAAGATATGAAGTGTCATGTTTTGTTTCCTAATAATGGAATGGAACCTCAACAGAACCAAGAAATCATCAAGACATTGATTGAACATTTCCTGATACATATGTTCCGATTTGGGAAACAATACTTGTCTTTAAAAAAAAAATAAGGAGAGGGATACTAAGATCCTGAAAACTTTGTCATAAAGATGTGCATGAGGTGATTACATCAATGCAATTGGGCTTGAGAAATTTTGCATTCAGAAATCAACCCACTGGATTGCTCTGCAAATAGTTTCTATAAAGTAAGTTACTAAGACTAGAGATGGGCAAGAATTAAAAAATGAATCTCCAAATTTGTTCAAAAATCGCTAATTTATTGATTTGTATTCATACGAATCAATGCTCCCAACAAATATGAATCAATTAATTTTTAGTGATTTCTGATTTCTCTATTTGTTTGGCTATAAAATGTCACCCAGGCATCTAGAGACACCAAAATTGCAGGGAAGCTTCCTCTGACTCTCCTCTACAATCCCTTCAAGTTTGGTTTCCCCAATTGAAGCGCTAAAGGACACTTTCCTTGAGGGACCCACTTTCTGGTTATATAACTTGGATATCTGAAACCCAGTCTTCACCAAATGTGGAAGGATTGTAGAGGAGAGTCAATGGAAGCTTCTCTGTGATTTTGGTGTCTCTAGGTGCCTGGGGTGAACTTTCCTGAGGGTGGCTCTTTGTGGGTGAATAACTCGAACATCCGAAACCCAAACTTCCCCAAACATGTAAGGCTTGTAGAAGAGAGTCAGGGGAAGCTGCCGTGCAGATTTGGTGTCTCTAGATGTTTGGGGAGTTGTTTTATCAGGTTTTAAAGTAAAAATATGAATTGACAAATCAGTTCCTCAGAAAAAAATCATACATTCATAATTTGTGATTCATCAAGGTTGACGAATCATGAATCAAACCATATCACAATTCTTCTGATTTGTGCTCGTCTCTAAGACACAAAAATTCCCAATCTGATACCTGTCCCCCAACTTCACAGTGTTTGTGGAGCCAACTATGTGGCTTTTTGGATTTTGACCCTATCATAGGGTGGGGTGCTCCCACTTTCTAGTTACTTTACAGGAGTAAAGTAACTAGATTTAAAGAAGGAGAGGGATATTTTGCTTTTCACACTTAGTAAGAAGGCAGTTTATGTTCAAGCACACTGTGCACATTGTCATACATGGATGAAAAAAAATCTATACCTACTGCTTCAATGAAATTATGCAGCCGGTCACAGAGTTAGTGTTTGTAAAGATCAGTTAAGTATCAAAAAAGGAATTAATTGGTTAATGCATATAAAATATGTTTGCTTTTTCCCCCTACAGTTGTCAGATTATTAGACTAGATGGCTAATATAACATGAGGGATGAGCAGTACACATAGGATAAGTTCATAATAACAAGATGACACACAATAATTTTATTTTACAATTGCCAAGGACTCAGAAGGCATACCTCACTTAGTTTTTCTTAGATATCTTTATAATATTCCTGTGAATAGACTGAACTATGGCCCTCACCATAATTTTCTAAGGCTAGCTACAAAGAGGGAAAAGCAGCAACAAAATCCCTACATGCTGCTTGCATCCATTGCAATAATGGTGGACCTGCTGTGAAACAATATATGGCATGTCAGAGATGCCAGAGGAAAGGGTTGAGGTTCACTATGGAGGCCCTTCACTGTTCCCAAGAGGTCACAGCTGCTTCAGTGGCTGGCTGAAATCATTTAAGTTTGCCTTCAGATATTTCTGGTGATTGGCAGCTGGAACAATTGATTTACTGAGGCAGATGAACATATTGGAAACTCTTATTGCTTCTGCGATTAAGAGCCAGTAAAATCCCCAAAGCAATAAAGTCTGGGATCTGGATTAAGATCTGTCTTGCTAAAACTGAAGGTCATTATGTTAGATGCCTGCCATTTAAAATGCTGACTCTATTTCATTCAGAAGATTTGTAGTTTGTGCTTTGAGTTCTTGTCATGTCGTGTGAAAAGGAAATGGAGAGGAGCTTGTCACTATTTACAGCCATTTATGCCAATCTAGTTGAAATCTTATACCGCACCAGATCCTAACCAGAAATCCTCTCAAATTTAATGAACACCAGCTTTAATGTACACATATATACAGGACAGTCCATGAGAAGGAAACTTGAGATAATTTGCCTTGTTAGATGATATAATGATAACCTTTAAAGTGCAAGTACTGAACGTGATGGTTGCCTTAGCCATGACAACCCGAAGGAGAATCAGAGATACAGGTAGCAGTATTTATCTTTGTTTAACACATCCATACCTTGCAGTGTGGTACGAGTGTAATTTTTATGTATTTTGTTGTTTCAAAGGAGAACAAAATATTTTAAAAGTTTTCTTCCTAATAGCTGAGATTATAAAGGGTTGAGGGTTTGCATTTTTTCTATTGTAACACTGCAAAAAAATTATGGAAGTTTTGTTTTGCTCAAAAAAGCAAAATGTGTACAATGCTTTATGCGAAATATAGAGTTTCCATGCAACACATATTTTCTAGTGCAAAATATAATTTGCTAATGCTGTCACTGACAAAAATTACTGGTCTTCACAGTCACATTAGGGAATAAAAAAAAAGTTCACAGCAGTTGACAATTTTTCCAGCAGTATGTTTTGATGACTTGAGATGCCCTTTTTTTGTCAAGGTGAAAAAAATATGTGAATATTCATTACGTCCTTTCCATGAGGATTAAACTAAGAGTCAAAGGATACATTGCAGAGAGCACATCATTAGATGCTGTAGTCTGTGCCACTACCTGGACACCTGGTCACTCACCAGGCTGGTCCATGCACTGGTAGTCTCAAGAATAGACTACTGTAAGGCTCTCTACATGGGGCTTCCCTTGAGGCTGATACAGAAGCTTCAGCAGGTCCAGAGTATCGCAGCCAGGCTATTGGGTAGAGTTGGTAAATACCAACATATCTCACCAATTTTGACTGCTTTACACTAGGTACTTATCCTCTTCCATGCCAGCTTCAAGATGATCATTTTAATATATAAAGCTCTAAATGGTTTGGGACCTCGGTACCTAGCCAAAGACCTTCTTCCATTGAGAACTGCCCATCCTACTCGCCTGTCCCAGGCTGGACATCTGAGGGTCCTGACCCTGAGAGAGGCCTGGAGGGAGAAAAGTAGGAACTGGGCCTTCTCGATGGTTGCCCCCCAACTGTGGAACCAACTACCTCCGGATATCTGCCTGGCAACCTTTGCTGGTGACTTTAGAAGCTTTTAAAAACTTGGCTGCTTCAACAGGCATTTTATTCTGTTCAATCAATGGAATTCCAATGAATTCATCAGCCAGTAAGATCACTATACCACCATTTTAAATGCTTATATGTTTAAATGTTGTGGTTTTTAAATGTTTTAGTATATATTTTATATTAGTAAGTATGTTTTTATTGCTTTGTTGCTTTGTTTTGTGTTGTAAACTGTCCAGAGTGGCCCTTGGCTAGATGAGTGGCAAACAAACAAACAAAGAAAGAAACAAATAAATAAATGTTCTAGAGACATGGTTCTAGTAGACTTTTGGGTCTAAGCAATCATACATGCAAACAAAGCCTATGTTACCTTTTGATGACCAATCGCAAATAATTCGAAATTGTAATAATAATTAATATAATTGCATGCCATCAAGTTCATTCTGACTTATGGTGGCCCTTTTCAGAGTTTTCCAGGTAGAGAATACTCAGAAGTGGTTTACGATTTCCTTCTTCTGGAGGTGCCCTGGGACTGTGCAGCTTGCCCAAGGCTATACAGGCTGATTCTTCTCCCAAGAGGCACAGTAGGGAATCAAACTCCCAACCTCTGGCTCCATACCTAAACCACTGAGCTGCCGTACATGCAAACAAAGCCCATGTTACCTTCTGATGACCAATTTCAAAATATTTTTTTCAAATTATATGGGATGTAAAAACTCCTGCTGTGACCTTCACAACTTTCATCAGCTGTGTGCGCATATGTGCATGTATACACACACACACACACACCCTGGATGTTGGAGTGCTAGTTTCCCATCCCTAACAGACAGAAAAAATATTGCTTTATTACTTTTTTTTAACTGAAAAAGCATTTAGATATCCTTTAGTGGCCGTGGGTGAGGCTGGGCGGGGGGGGGGGGCAGTGGCGAAGAAGCATAATCTTTTGGCAGGTTTGAAGCTGTTCTAAGCCTAGAAGAAACCTCCCTCAACCCTCACCACAAATGGCTTAAGATTTTGAAAAAAGGCTCACACTTGAGCTAAAAGAAGGAAAAAACACTCTGAAAAAGTTCCCTGCACAGAGAGGGTGTGGGTAGCATTTGTGGAGATGCTGGGGGCTGCCTTTGTGGCCCTGTGGGAATATCTCCTGTCATCTTGCCTTACGTTGTCCAACTTTGCTCTATGGCAACACAATATCTTTTAGAGTGGGAAAATATCAGAATTGACACAGATATTAATGATAATATATGAATATTATAATAAGACAGTAGATGAATAAGGTTGTGGAAATACATTTGCCACCCCACCCCGGACTAGCAATACATGATTTTTTGGACAAAGAGATTTTATTTCATGTGCTGCATACTAAGTTATCTGGTCATATATACAACCTCGACTTTTTTTTCCCCCCTAGAAGGACTTTTGGGCCTGCCGACTGCTTCAATAATTTATGGTTGCTTAGTCATCTACCATTTAATATATGAACTGATTGCTTAACAAGTTAATAGCACGTTCCCGTAAATTCAATGACTTCTGTGGTGGGTTCCAATTTGAGTGCATCTGAGGCTGCAGTCTTATACCCAGTTGCCTGAAAATAAACCCCATCACTTTTCAGAGAAAATACATTTAGGAATAAACTTTAAATACGTATACAGTATTACCAGAATCTCACTGTAGGTGTCTTTTGGGATTATTGAATAAAGTGTGAAATAATTTACAGCATTCATACCCTTTCTAAGAGCAAAAGTCTGTTTTATTATTTCTATTTATTTCTTATACCCACAGTGCTTTTCCTCATGGAGCAAATGGCAACTTAGTGAAGGAAAGTTCATTTTAACTTGAGCTAGACCCTCTCTTGCTGTTGTCCCAATCCATATCAGAAGAGTCCTTATACTGGGATTTTTTTAAAAAAATCCTCATACACAAATGAAAAGGTGCATTTGACTCTGGGTTGATTTGTCTATTGAGTCGACTAAAACGGAACTTTGAGGCCAAAAAATTAACTCTTTGTCATGATCTTAATTCTTTTTTTTAAGTGTGTTGCTTATATACTGCTCCATAGTGCTTAAAGCACTCTCTGGGTGGTTTACAATTTAATTTTACAATTTAATTACACATTGCCCACCCCACCCCCCTCAGTGAGCTGGGTATCCAATTTACCGACTTTGGAAGACTGAGTGAACCTCAAACCGGCTACCTGGGATTGAATCTGTGTTGTGAGCAGAGTTTTGGGTGTAGTACTGCAGTTTAACCATTGCACCACAAGGCTCCTCGGTGGCACAGTGGTACTCGACCACAGCTGTAGACCTGAGTTTGCCTCATAATTTGATCAATGCTGTTTGGCCTATAACAGCCCCATTTGCTATTCAGACACTGAAGTGGTTAACCTGGAACACATTTGATTTATTGATTTATTCTATAAAGATAGAAGAGTTCTTTTGATCTGGAAAAAAATGACAGAGGAATGATGTAAGAATAACTTCTATGAGAATGAATTTCAGCATCATTGGTAGTTTTCAAGAGAAAAGGTGGCAATTCTTTATTTTTATAGAATTATTTAAATGACAGAGTACTTTCTGTACTAAGTCGGGGGAGGAATATTTTTTTCCTTAAAGCTTTAATTTGGTACCAGTTTAAGAAAGTAGGCTCTTATCTCTTAATTGCGAACAAGATAACACTGTCCATCACCTCTATCTAATTTTATTTCATGTGCTTTTGGAATACAAAAGATGTGTATGTAGTAATGTTTCTGATGGATAGTCTTTCTGTTGGTGAGCATCTTTGTGATGAGGTACTAAACAGTGACAGTGTGATTCTTACTCTGTATTTAGCACTGAGTGTCATTTTAAAATATATTTGAGCTCCAATTTGGAAAAATTCTCTGGATTTAAACGCTATGTAGAAACATCTTGAGTAAAGAATGATCAGCATTTATTTTTCCAGATTGTTTATTTCTTAAAAAAAAAAAAAGAATATCATGAAACACAGTAACCTCATATTTTCTGAATAAGTAGTTAAGGAGCTGCCTGACTGAAGGTCTATGCTTTGAAGATACAGGCACTCCTCACTTAATGACTTACCTGTTTTATGACCGCTCAGCATGGAAAATCCCCTTTCTCAGTCTTTGTTTCATTCTGCCACCAAACCAGACAGGACCAATGCCTGAGCTCAAAGCAGCCAGGAGCAACGTGGAAGTTTTTATTCATTTTTTTTTCCACCAAGCTGGCAGCAACGCTGGTGCTGCTCTTCCGGCTAGCTCCTACTCCAGCTCCTTCCTGTTTCTGCCTTTAAGCTCCTCGCTTAACGACCAGTTTGCTTAACAACCGAGTCATAAGAATGAAACTCGGTTGTTAAGTGAGGAGTGCCTGTATACAGTACAGTGGTGCCTCGACTTACGAACTTAATTGGTTCCGGAACTCCAGTCGTAACTCGAAATGGTTGTAAGTCGAAGCACCATTTGCCATTGAAATGCAATTAATCCGTTCCGTCCGAAGAAAAAAAAAATCACCAAAAAAATATATCACTGCAAGACCCATCGGAAATGCAAAAAAAGCAAAGCAGAAAGCAAACGAAGCGTGCAAGACCCATCGGAAATGCAAAAAAAGCAAAGCAGAAAGCAAGTGAAGCGTGCAAGACCCAGCGGAAATGCAAAAAAAGCAAAGCAGAAAGCAAGCAAACCCCGCAAGACCCATCGGAAATGGGGTGGAAACCCAAAAAGCAAGCAAACCCCCCCCAAGACCCATCGGAAATGGGGGGGGGAACCAAAAAGCAAGCAAACCCCCCAAGTCCCATCGGAAATGGGGGAAAAAAAACCCAAAAAGCAAACAAACCCCGCGAGACCCATCACAGCATAGAAACATAATCCCACCACCCAGCCCAAAACCACGCTGCAAAACCCACCCAGAACAGTTTTTAAAAAGCAGAAAGCAGCACTTTACCTTACCAGGCAGTCCGAAGCCTCCTCCAATTGCACTCACTCTAACCGTTGGGGTGAAAGAGCTACAAAGAAGCAGCCTCTTCGCCTACCAACGGTTAGCAATTTGAATTTCCCACCTTTTTCCCCTGCCTTTTTCTGTTCGTAACTGGAAGCTCTGGTCACAAGTTGAAGTAAAATTTTGCGGCCGGAGCTGGTCGTAACTCCAAATGGTCGTAAATCGGGATGTTCGTAAGTTGAGGCACTACTGTATGTTAGCAGTATTTGATTCAGTACTGGATAAATTACATAAGAGGATTCTTATCACATAAAAAGGTAGTGACCACCCTGAGTCTCACTGTCAGGACAAAGGCGGCATGGAAAATAAATAAATAAATAAATAAATAAATAAATAAATAAATAAATAAATGGATGGATGGATGGATGGATGGATGGATGGATGGATGGATGGATGGATGGATGGATGGATGGATGGATGGATGGATGCAGTGTGAGTCCCAGCTAAAACAGACACACTGAAATTGTTGAAACATGCTTTATTAGAGACTAGGACATCTCCTTCATTTCACTAAAATACACTCTCAGGTTCAGAACCTACAGATATCATTGGTTAGGACACATTTTGGAAGGAATGTTGCTATCATGCCTAGTTCTCATCTTCCTAGAAACCGCTGGCTGGCTGATGTTGGAAAGAGCATGTTAAGCTAGACTTCCCCAATCTGGCGCCCTGCATTTGTGCTGGATTGCAACATCTATCATCTCAAGTCCATTACCCATACTGATTAAGGGATGATGGGGCATTAGTCTCTGGCATCCTGGAAAACACCAGATTGGGGAAGGCTGAGCTAGAGAAATCTTTGATCTGATCCATCCAAGTTCATCATATGCTTGGTTTCTAAGAGGAGAGATTTACTATTCAGTTTCAATACAAAGTCACATTAACCAGAGAATATGTACAAAGTATGTGTTTTATTGGAATAACAATGGTCTATCTTTGCAAGGACATAATTCAACTAACAGAGACAAAACTCACCTTAGGTCCTTTCACATTTTACCATTCTCATTCCAATAACAAATAAAATGTTTGCAGACCTTTACAAAGGAACTTTAAAGAAAATAATAATTTTCTTTCAGATGTTTTAATGCTTTATATTCATAAACATTGTTCCATGTGATACTTGAAAGTTTACCTTAATCTCAGAGGTTTTTTTCTGAAAGATACTATGTATTTTCCTACCCATGTTATAACAGGGCTTACTAGATTTTTCACCAGATCCAGATCTTGCTCATTCTTACAGTCATAGCAAGCAAAATATTAGTGATATAAGCAAAGTGCATCACATTATCTTGTAGTGTTTTGTAATATCAGTTCCAGTAATGTTTGTTTTATGAGAATTCATATGTGCATCAATTGTCTGAAGTGTTGATTAGCTGGCTCAGCTCTCCTTTACCCTCTTTCTCCTCCCTTGCCCTGAGATGGTATAGTACCATGTAATTAACATCTTTTTAAAAAGGAAATTTTATAAAAGTAATTAACATAGAGTGATAGGGGCAAATGGATACATATATAAGTCTACTCTTCTTCTAATGAGTTTGAATTTAAATCCCTCTCTCATTTTACTCTGTAACTTTTGAATTCGTTTGTCCCTCAGCATTTTAAACAGCTTCAACAGTATCTTTGCTGGATGAAGAATCTTCCATATATGTCATATTGGCTGAAATCCTGTTGTGCAAATCGACCAGGTGTAAATTGTGATGATGTAATCACCTGGCAATGTTAATATTTATTTTAATTTAATTTAACCTTTCTGTCCTCACACTTCAGGCTCCATTAAGCTCCCTTTGGCCCTTATGGAGGGAGCCTTTGATATCAGAAACTCGCTGCCAGGAAAAGACTCTGTGGAGCCTCTGAACCTGTGGGGGGCAGGATAGGAAATTTTAAATTAAATTAAAATAAAGATGAAGATCACCAGGTGAAGACATCATCACCATTTAGTGAGCTCAGTGGTGCAGTGGTTAAACTGCCATACTGCAGCCAATACTCTGTTCGTGACCTGAATTCGATCCTAATGGGTTTAGGTAGCCAGCTCAAGATCAACTCAGCCTTCCATCCTACTGTCAGTAAAATGAGTAGCCTGCTCACTGGGGTGCAAAGTGTTTCTTGCATAATTATATTGTAAACCACCCAGAGAGTGCTCTAGCACTATGAGGTGACATTTAAGCCAAAAAAACAGCATTTACACCTGGCAGAGTTGCACCAATTGAATCTCAGCCACTGACTTTCCTTAATGCATTAGACTGTTTTTTTAATGTACTAATGAGGATGAGACTAACAATATGTGTCATTACTTAACATTACAAACCTAACGATGCTGAACCAAGGGAGTTTATAATCTAGATTTTGACAGAGAGAACGAGATAATACACATAGAATAAAGGCTGAAGTGGAATTAGCAGGGTAGGAATATGCAAATGTTAAGTTGCACAAGTTTTTGCATATATATTATTTCTGGTGTGACTGCTGTGCCTACTACTTGCTAGACTTGGAAGAGCTTTGTGAGTTGATTCCCAGCAACATCTATGGCATTTTCATCCATAGGCAGGTGCTGATGTTCCAGTAGCTTTCTACTCACGAGTTAGTTGTCAGCTATCAGTTAGAGATGGGCATGTACCTTGGTTTGGAGGTTCGTGCCAGTTCATACACACGGCACCATAAGTGTCACACGTTTCCTTCCCTCACCTCTCTGGCTGGATCCCCCACTCACCAGCTGGTGCACACTCCTCTCCTCCTCTTTGGCTGTTCAACCAGTCTCCGGCAGGAGCACCGGCTTCCCTGCCCCACCTCCTTGCCTGATTGCCCACTCAGACAAGGAAGCAGGACAGACAAACCTGTGCTCCTGCTGGCGACTGGTCAAACAGCCGAAGCAGAGGAGGAGAGGCGCCTGTGCCAGCTGGTGAGTGGGTCATTGGCTGGAGAGGCTGGGGAAAGGGACATGCCACACTTGTGCTGCCATGCGTACAAACTGGCACAAACCTCTACTATCCGTCATTAAAAGCATTTTTTTCTCTCCTTCGTCAATTAGCAAGCTGTTCTTCCCAGCTCTTGGAGGATGAGCCAGCCTCCCGCTGTTGTCTGGAGAAACTCCGATGACAATTTAGGAGTCTGTTTTGTTTTCCTTTTTTTAATTGCAGTACTAACAACCTAGCCAGTCTCAAATATCACCACATTTCAAGCAAAGTTCAGAATTTACTGTCAAAGGTTTTTTAAATTTATGAACTTATTTCAAAGGCTGCTACGTTTTTGAAACTGCAGTGCCTTTTCAATGCTAAAACTCATCTGTTTAATTTATATCTGAACACCAAGTGGGATCCTCCTGTTGTATGAGGAATTGGAATGTGTGCCTATCATAATAGTGATTGTGTTTGCTTTTCCTGTAGCTGCACTGTTCTCTACTGCTCACTCGAGCCAGAGTGGGACTGCTGCGGACAGCGGGCCCCCATCACACTCTGTAAGCCACACTTCACCGGGACACAATATGCATAGCAGCTCACACAACCTAGCGACCCAGATGCCCCCTTTCACAACAGGGGACTCAGGAAACGAGAGGTAAGGCCGTGACTATCCCTGTTCCTAGCAAGAAAAATCTCCCTGAAGCACTGCTAATTTTATAAAATAGCCTATGTGTTATCCCAAAAATGCACATTCTTTTTTTCTCTTTATGTTCAAGGTTACATTATTTTATGCATGTTTTATTTTAATTGCAAAATTTAAGTGAGTAGCGATTCCTAAAGCACCAAAAAAATCCGGTTGCTTGTCAAATATGTGGAAGATAACATATTATAACATTTATCACCTTTTTTATCTTTCAAGTTATACTGAAATGAAATGATAATCAACCATTATTTATGATGGTTAAAAAAAAATCTCAAACCAGTTTTATACCATTTGTCTCCACTAATGGTTCCTGAATATTAGCAGTAAGGAATGCTCTGTAGTCACAAACATTGACTATAGCATGATATCCAGCACCATAATTAATGCAAGGGAATAACCTGCTATGGTGGTTCTGTTACAATTGTGTGTCTGTTCTTTTTTGGAAAAGAGTCTTGAGGCATGAGTTTGCAGTTAGAAAGCAGAACCAAAACTAGCTTACCGTATTTGCCGGCGTATAAGACTACTTTTTTACCCTGAAATACATGCCTCAAAGTGGGGGGGTCGTCTTGTACGCCGGGTGCACTTCAGTTGGAATAGACATACTGGTAGCTTCCACCTTTCCCCCCTGAATTTCCAGTGCAGAGAAAGCCTCAGGAAGCCTCCTAATAGCCCGCCCATCAGCTGATCGTCGGGAGAGGGGAGAGGGGAGAGGGGAGAGGGGAGGGGGGAGGAGTGGAGGAGAAGACAAAATGGCCGCAGCCACATGGCTGCCTGGAGGCTTTTCAGCCATTTCGTCCTCTTTTTCAATGTTCGTAGGTCGAAGCACCATTTCCCATAGGAATGAATTGAAAACCAATTAATCCATTCAGGCCGAAGAAACAGAAGGCACTTAAAACTTCCAACAACACACAGTAAACTCAGCTCCCTTACTGAGGCATTAAGGGGAAAAAAGCCACCAACAAAACAGCACAGAAACATATCCGCCCCAGCCAAAACCCACCCAGAAGTTTTTTAAAAGGAGAAAACAGCAGCTTACCTCCTTGCAGACACACACATACAGGCTCACTAGGAAAGCCGGAGCTCTCTCAACTGCCACACACCCTACACACAGTAATGGCCGACAGACCTAAAGCACCAAGAAGCAGCCTCTGCGCCACCTATAGTTAGAAAGTTGAATTGCTCGTCTTATAGGGCAAGTATATAACAAACTCTATATTTTGAGTGGAAATGTTGGGGGGTCGTCTTATACGCCCAGTCGTCTTATACACTGGCAAATACGGTACCTACAGGAAAAAGTTTTCTCCACGTGCTGAGACTGACCGGTCCCAAGGCACAGTCTGGGAAAGTCCCCTTGTCAGTTGCCCTAAAGAGCAAGTTCAGTTAAAACCCAACCAATGGGCCGGATAAAACAGCAACCCGTCAGCACCCTCCTGCCCCTTTGGAAAATATTTTTAGCTAGCATCCCCTCCACTCCCCCCCCCCCCCCAATAATGCCTTTCTCTTGGCACTTTGATTTCTTGAGCAGCCACTGGCACTTCAAATAAGCAGGGAATCCAGCACTCAGCCAATGATGTCAGTCAGTCAGCAAGACTCTTTTGGAGGGTACAATCATCAGCCAGCATACTAGCTGGGAGAACCTATGTTCCCACAGGTTGGGTCTAAGAGCTTTATTTTGTTGTTTATGATTCCAAGCCTTACTGTTCCTTTATAGGTCTGTTTTCATTTGCCTCTAACCCCAACCCTCATGTGCAGGTGTGCAAAAGTGTTCCTGCCAAACTGGGCTAATGAAAACATCAATCAAAGTTCCAGCAAACAAATGGGGAAAATGAAAAGAAATGACCTGAAGGAACTGGTCACTTTCATGTCAAACGAAAGAACCGACTCACAAAGGAAATGAAAACAATACAGTGGTGCCTCGACTTACGACCATAATCCGTTCCAGAAGATGGACGTAACTCAAAATGGTCGTAAGTCGAAGCACCATTTCCCATTGAAATGCATTGGACCGCGATTAATCCATTCCGGCAAAAAACAAAAAAACCTCCAAAATAATAATAATAATAATAAAGCACACAGCAAGCCCGGTCGGAGGGCGCTGGGGCTTTAAAAACAAAACAAAACCAAAAATAGACAGCAAAACAAGCTCCGTCACTGGGGCTTTTAAAAAAAAACCCAAAAATAAACAGCAAAGCAAGCTCTGTCACTGGGGCTTTAAAAAAACGACACCAAAAATAAAGCACACAGCAAGCTCCGTCGCTGGGGCTTTAAAAAAAAAAACCCAAACCAAATATAAACAGCAAAGCAAGCCCCAAAGGCGCTGGGACTGCAAAAAAAAAAAAAAAAAAAAAAAAAAAAAACCAACCCAAAAATAAACAAAGGAGCAAGCCCCGTCGCAAGGCGCTGGGGCTGCAAAAAAAGTCACCAAAAAACAAAACAACAACACAGCACAGAAACATACCCCCCCAGCCCAAAACCACGCTGCAAAACCCACCCATAACAGTTTTAAAAAGCAGAAAACAGCACCTTACCTTACCAAGCAGCCTCCTCCGATCGCACACACTCTAACTGCCAGGGCAAAAGAGCTACAAAGAAGCAGCCTCGTCACCACCTAGAGTTAGAAATTTGAATTTCCCGCCTTTTTCCCCTGCCTTTTTCTGTTCGTAAGTGGAAGCTCCGGTCACAAGTAGAAGCAAAATTTTGCGGCCGGAGCTGGTCATAACTCCAAATGGTCGTAAGTAGGGACGTTCGTAAGTCGAGGCACCACTGTAGGGGCACAAAAGCAAAACAAACATTTTTGCTGTTCCCATCACTAATTCACAGTTTGGGGATGCTCTTGGTTTCAGTGCTATCTGAGAGCTCAGTTAGAGTAGGAAAAAAAGTAGTTGAATTGGGTTTAGCATGTTTTAAATCTATTTTTTAAAGGTGATTATGTGACGCACATGGAAGCATTGATTGTTTTGATAGGGAATTGTGTTATTTTGATTGGAATTGAGGTATTTTATTCTTCCACCAGAGGGTCATTTATTTTAACTCAGATGTCAGATAGATTTAATATGAATCAGTTCAACATATGTGAATGCCTCTGTTGGTGTATATTGTGGCTGTGGGGTTTGCCACTCAGTGGTGGGCCTTTCCTACTCCCTCTCCTTCTCCACCCTCTGTGTGCATGCATGTGCATCTCCATCCTTCGTAAGCCGAGTCAGTAATGTCTCTGGTCAGTTTCAGCCCTGGCTGCTGTCTGTCTGCATGTGTTTTGGGCTGCAAGGAAACTTCTGTTTTCATTTTTTCCCCCTATGTGTCATTCTGTTCTAACACTATGCTAGATTGCAAGAAATTAAAAACATTAGTAAAAGCCAGTGTGAGGATGGATGGGTGCAGGATAAGGCCTCAAATGTAATGATTCTAAAAGCCTGTGTAACCCCCTTGACTGTATACAACACGGCATAAAAATGGATTAAAAATTTTCCCAAAAGGACACACAAAAACCATGTGATTACCACATGACTTTACACCAAATTCTAAAGCCCTGAGCCATCATCTGGTTTATTTCATTAGTGTAACTGTATCCTTAGTAAGAACAAATGATGGTGGATAGCAGTATTTTTTATCAGCACAGACTAATGAGTCAAAAATAATTTATTTGGAGATTACAGACTTTCCTCCAGTCTTTCACACCATGGTCGCATCCAGTTTAGCTACAGCAGTATGCTCTGTGTAAGACTGCCTCTGGAGACTGTTTTCACCTTATGCTATTACAGTCTGTGACTGCTTAGGTGCACCCCTAGATCTCCACAGGATCACTTGGCATTCAAAGCATGACACTTTCACATTGTGTTAAGTACATAAGACTGCCCAGATCATAACTGAAAATGTTGCTTTTAACCATTAAATTCTTGAACAGTTTGGAGGTCCTGCTTGCAAACTTGTTAAGTACACTCAGGTTGGTAGGAATGTAAAACAAGGTGTTTCTTTTGGTTACTTCCCATTAATTAAACTCTTTGGAGAGATACATACAATATTTATTATTATTTATTTAATTTATATACCATACATCTGGCTACCAAGTCCACTCTGGGCTGTATACTCCCTTTGTTTTCTTTTAGATGGGCCCTGAAAACTTTGTCTTGTCTTGTCTTGTTTCAGACCACTTATGGTTTTGGTTTGTTCAGTAACTGTAGTTGGAGGTTTGGGTAAGATATTGAGCCTTTTTTCTCTTTGTTAAAGAGTTGGTTGTCAGCTAATAATGCTAGGCTTTATAGAGGAGAGGTGAGCAGGGAGTCAAAAAGTTAGGTCTATGCCCAAACAAAGCTGACAGAAAGAAATGTTCCCCAAATACAGTTTTTAAGGTAATGCTTCATTAAAAAAGAAACATTGTTTTCTCATTTCCAAGTACCAGTAGTGCTGCTTTTTAGTACAGATTCGTGCTTGGTGTGGATTTTTATTTGTTTCATGCTCTAGTATAGATTCTGTTGTCAGTAACACAAGCTTTTTTGGTGCTGCCATTGCTATTATTGTCAGTTGTTCCCCTTGGAGATTGAATATTTTCAAAGTGAAACTTCACGAATCTCTTATTCATGTTTTTTTCTTGTGCAATTGTTAAGCAAGCACAAATGCATATTAATGCTGAATTTGTGTCCTTGCATCCTATGCTAAGGAAGAAGAGAGATATAGAACTAAAGTGGGTAGAGTTTGAAGAAAAGCAATTATTCTGTACACTATTCTGTACACCTTGTTTGCTTTTACTGAAGTAGCACCATAATTCAACATTTTCTTACAGCCTTTTTATTTAGATACAGTTATTTACATATGTGAAGTTGTGTGTTTTGGGTTATATGTTCAGGTCTGAAACACACAGTTACACTTTGCAGAGCACTGACAAAAGGTCCATTTCTTTTTCTCTCTCTCTTTCTCCTACCATTCTCAACTAAAGTTCCTTTAAACTTTGCCACATAATTTTCACTAAAGAAGCTACTTGTGTGGGATAATCTGTTTTTGAGATATTTCTTTTAATTGCCTTCATTTTATTTTGAAAGCTTCACACAGTGCTACATTGCTATATCCAATACTGACATGAAAATGACACAGTGGAGTCTCTTTATTAGGTCATATAAATTAATGTATGAATGAGTGTCCATGGGTGAAGCCTGTCCCCAAATCCTGTACTTGTTTATTATTTTAATATATGCAGCACAGTGTGTTGTAGTGGCACATGCAGTGTGCACAAATAATGCTAACATCATTAAGAATCTGGAATTTCTGTATAGTTTAAGATCAGAATTAAGCCCCATTCTGTTCATAAACCTTTACTCTCCAATACATATCCATAGGATGGCAGTCCTAGGTCTCAACAAAGATGTTGACGACCTGCTGCAGTTGCAGGTTGTATTAGTATTTGACAAATTAGTACCTGATGTTCACATGGTTCATGTGCATTCCATTGTCAGCAGAAGAACATGAGGAGAGCTCTTCCGGATCAGATTAGAATCTTAACATTCTGTTTCCCACAGCCAATCAGATGCATGACTGGCTGCATGTTTCTTTCTCCATCATTGGCTGTGAAAATCATAATTTATATGATGTATCTCCCTTCGAGCTTATCTCTTCTAGGGAAGCTCAGAAGAGTTATCTCAGGCTATTACATTGAAGTAAAGGGTACTTGTGTGGTCATAAAATAAAATCCAAATGCAAAAATAGGTGATAGCTTTATAGACCACTAAAATTCATCACACAATAAACAAGCTTTCGTGGATGGAACAGCACTTCATCAGGATTGTACCAGTGTGAAGAACTTAAAGTTCAAAACTTAAAGTCCAAAAGTACATGGCAAGATGTTTTTTGCCAGGAAAGTTGTTCTTAGATGTTAAGTCCAGCAGTTCTTGACAATTCACCAGGCTTTTCATTCTTAGATGGAAGTGAAGAGTCTGGTTGCTGTTTTATGATTACAGAGTTCTACGAACAGAGAAACACAGGCATGTGTGTACACAAATCTCCCAATTTGGCCTTTGTTTGAAACAAATATGTTTCTGATTCGCCTCTGTGTGTGTGTGTGTGTGTGTGTGTGTGTGTGTGTGTGTGTGTGTGTGTGTGTGTGTGTGTGTGTGTGAGAGAGAGAGAGCGCCTGAGTCCTCCATCTGAGAAATGGGGTGATAATTTAGTAAACTCACTAGGTTTAGCCAATTGAGATCAGATTAAAGCCAAAATGATATTACCTAGTGATTGCAGTCCTCCTCTGCTGATGTGGAGAGTCCATGAGTCTTCTGGGGGGGGGGGGGGGCTATTTCTTGTTATCCTTGTAGCTCCATTGAAGTAAAGGGTAGCCATGTGGTCATAACAAAATAAAATCCAAATGCAAAAATAGGTGATACCTTTGTAGACCACTAAAAAAACCATCACACAATAAACAGTCTTTTGTGGATTAAACACTAAAGCTGTTAGTGATCTCTTCAGGAACTGATGACATGAATTCCTTGGAATTAGGCTTTTGCTCTTCACTGATGACATTAAAGCCCAGTTCTTGTCATCTGCCGCTTGTCCCGACTTTCGATTCATACCATGCACAAGCTTACCCCATTTTCTGGGCCTTCTCATTGGAAAATCACGGTGATTGCTTTATAATAGGGATAGGGAGTATCTGACTTTCCTTGTTGTGCTGGGAGCATGCTGGCTTAAACTGATAAGAGCTACAGTCCAAGATGAAGAACATCTGGGGGAAATCACACATTTCCCACCCTTGCTTTACTGATAGACTTATTGGATGCCCTTAAATACATGAGTTGGACCAAAAGTAAAATAAGGATATAAACAAGACGGTTTGGTCTGCCTATCAGTAAGGCAACATTCAACCCCTTGCAGACCCATAGATTAAAATTCAATTGCTTCTTGACTTTTGGAATAAGATCATATGTTGTATACATTAGAATTCACATCCCTTGGAAGTTTAATTTCTGCAGGGAGGGAGGCTATAGCTGTCTTTCAACGATCCTTCGTGTAAATGTAAGTGGATGAAACAGTGTCATAGTGTCTTTTTTCTTTTCTTTTACAGTTAAGCGATATATGATCCATCTGTGGCTGTGTAATTTTTTTCCTTATTGTTGCAGACTATCTACATTACCTACTTATAATAGTTTGAAATAAATTTCACTGCCATAGCTCCATCCTAAAGAATCCTGGGATCTATAATTTGGTAAGGTACTTAAAACTCTCTGCTATAGTTCAGGAAGTGCTCTAGAGCTTTCTAGCAGAAAATTCTAAGCATGTCAGCCAATTGCAACTCCCTGGATTCTGTAGGATGAAGCTATAGCAGTTGAAGTGATATCAAATAGTATTACCTGTGCAGTGTAGAGGTACTCTAAATATTAATAATCATCATCAATTCTTAGTGTTATTTGCTGTCAAATCACCTCCAACTTCTGGTGACCCTATGAATCTCCAAAATGCCCTGTCTTCAAGAGCCATGCTCAGATCTTGCAAACTCAACCCTAGAGAGGGGGGTATTCGTATACAAATATCCCCGCACAGGTGGAAATAACGAGGGTCCGGCCCCAGGGGGCCGGACTGTCCACTCACAATTTCGCCACTGCCGACGGCTCCGCGGTGCCTTCCTATCGCGCCATTGTCCAAAATCGATTACCCAGTCCTGGCAGGAGGCGGGATGACAAGCCTCTCTGCTAGGTCGGAGAGTGGCTAATCCATTGCAGAGAACAGCGTGATAGGAAGCTGCAGCAGAGCCGGCGGCAGCGGCAAAATCGTGAGTGGACAGTCCGGCCCCATGGGGCCCGACCCTCGTTATTTCCACCTCTGCGGGGATATTCGTATTTGTATACGAATACCCCCATCTCTACTCAACCCTCTAGCTTCATTTAGGAAGTCAATCCATTGTGTATTTGGTCTTCCTCTTTTCCTGCTGCCTTCAACATTTCCCAGCAGTATTGTCTTTTCCAGCAAATACTGCTTTCTCTTGAAGTTGGTATTGATTCTTAGACATGCAAGGTTCTCTTGTTAGTGTACTGATTCCCTTTTCTCCAGCTAACTACTCATCAAAATACCAAATGTTGTTATGTTTCAGTATTTTTCTAAGATGGATTCCCATTGTAGTGTAGTGGAGAGAGTGCCAGGACTAGGACTTTGGAGACCAGGGTTCAAATCCCCACTTGGCCATGGAAACTCACTAGGGGGGTGGAACTGGTAAAGCCACTCCTTAAATATCTCACTTACCTTGAAAGCTCTATTAGAGTTGCTATAAGTTATTTCCACCTTGATGGCACAGAAAACACACACACATTTCTCTAAGAAGCAACAAAGAAGTATGTAACATGAGGTCAGAAGTCTAGTATGTGTACTTTATTTCTTTTTTAAGAAATAACTTCAAATTGCAAACCTGTAGTCAGGTCTCTTTTATTTTTGATTTTATATTTATGTTTAATTTTTAAAGAAAGCTGAACAGTTTTATTTAAACTTAATAATATTCTTAATAATATTAACAGAATATGAAATATTTTGGTCAGGGTACTTATAAACATGTTTGAAGATCAGTGCAAAACTCTAACATAAACAAATGCAAGGTCACCTAGTAGAAAAAAACACTGAGCAATGTCTAATACAGTAGTGTGGCAGAGGAGCAGTGCTGTGAAAATATGAGGGACAGGTATTATGGAGAAAATACTGTAGGTAAACAAGTTTGCTTTGTTATTTGTGAGTTCTGTACAAGTCATATAATGACAATTGAATTTTACTGTTGTATTGCATTAGGTTGTATTGTACAGATCTGTTTTTTCCCCTCAGTTATTTGATTGGCCATCACATTGTTTAGGTTATGAGGCACATGCAGTAAACACAACACTTTATCACTATTTTCCTCTGTGAAATGTTGGAGGGCCAGGTTCTGAACAGTGGAAAAGAGGATAGTACCTTTGTATGAGCTGATCTTCTCAAGCTTTGAAGTGAGAACTCCTTTTTGTTTTTTTGTTTGTTTTTATAGTAAAAAAGTAATAATCTGCTTTATGGTTACTGGCAGAGATGGCTGGGCATGAGCCACAATTTCTGGTGGCAGTTCCCTGGTGGTTGGAAGCTGGTATGGATTGTTAGACATACAAAATTTAATCTGCTGTTCCTTCAGTAGCACACTGTGATTTATTTGGGGACAAGTCTGGATTGAAACTTGGCCAACAGTATAAGTAGAATGCTATAGCCACCAACTTGAACAAGCCAGGAATTCCTGAAGTGATTCATAAATCATTATAAAGACCACTAAAGTCTACTAAAAAGGAGAACTGTCTGGCTATTCAAAATGTTCTATTATCATTCCAAAGCCTTTCTTAGATGTTAAATCCAATTCAAAATCTTTAAAACTGTGCTTTTACGTAAAGGGATCTAAAGGGTTTTCTGTTCCCTGTTGCTCATTGACAATTAAGGACAGTTTTCATTTATTAAATTTTACAGGTGAATTTTGCACACACACACCCTCCTGAAAGTGCCCATCTGTGCATCATTCTGATCCCCGGAAGCTTGAAAAATTTTAGAATGTCTCACCAGTCAGTCAAAAATTTCACCAGTCAGCATGACCGGACTATAGCCTTGCAATTTATGTTTAAACTTAAATTTAAATTTAAACTAGACACTTTCTACATAACAATGCGTACAAACCCAAAATAAATATACCCTCAGACTTGGGTTGCTTTATTACCTGCATGCCTGTGGGGTCATGAAGCTTGTATTTTGAATGCCTTTCTTTTGAATGTCTCCAGCAAAAATAAAACTGAAAGCAAAAGCGCCCAGCCTCTTAAGGAGCCAGGTCGTTCGGTTGAAATTGGGAGCAGGGAATCTCCATATTCTCCAGCATGGGACTACTCTACATTCTCCTGCAGAGCTATATATCTCTGTGCGGCTCAAACTCTCTTATCACGAGAAGAGGGCTGTTTTTCCTTTTGCAATGTGAAGGGGGAGGGGAGGACTGCAGGATCAGAGAGAGAGAGAGAGAGAGACGGACTGAGGGTAAGGAGGCAAGGAGGGACGGAGGGAGCTGTGGCTCGTCAAGCAGCGTTTTTTCACTCGTCACAGACGAGTGGAGGAGTGGATTTTTCAAGCCCTGTCAATAATATTCTCCTGTGAATGTAAAAAATCAAGCATTTTCTGTTTTTTCAAAAGAGCTGCTAGACTGCCCCATTTAACTTAAAACTTCGTTCTACTCTATGACGTTTTGGGGATCAGTCTGCAACTTGAGAATCATCAACTCAAATAAAATAATTGCATCAAGGGAGTTAACGTAAGAGTTGGTTTAACAAGTCCCATTGATTCAATGGGTTCACTCTAGTTGGGAATATTCACTGGATTTAGGCCAGAATATTTTATAATCATCTCTCTTATTCCATGTGAAAGAAATGAACCACTTCCTGTACCCAACCCAGGCAGATAAGAACAGGAACAGTTCATTTCCTTCTGCTCTGATGGATATGGGATGTTCTCATGCCTAACCCTTTCTTCTGAAAGCCCGTGTAACGTCAAGGGTAATATGTAGAAGTAAAGAGTGGGAAATGAGATGGAAAACATTTCGTTCCACATGGGAGGTTTGGGATTAAGGAGATGGACTGGAGAAGGATAAAGGGAAACTTCATCCATTGAGATCTTTTTTTTCTTCTGCCCCTGATGGTAAAACCAAAATGCACCAGTCAGGAGATCTTCACATCCATGTTGCAGATGAAACATGGAGGAGATGATGGGTATGCAATCATTGTAATACAGATCTAGCCTGGACCTTGCCACTTCAGCGTTGGAGTCTGTGGAGTGTCATAGGGCATTAAAATCATCCACACACACACACACCCCTGTGGTATTATATAGTAACATCTTTCAAAAAAGCTTTTGAATTGGTTTTTTATTGTGGCTTTAAAAATTGTTACATCTTTAATTGTTCTTTAATGTTATATCTTATGTTAATTGTGTCTATCGTGTTGTTTCACCCTTTTGTGAGATACCTTGAATCCACTATGGAGAGAAAGATGGCATGTAAATATAAATAAAATAATCCGTCCTCCATCCATCTAGGAACCCACACTTCATACGTCTTTGCCATTCTGGCACTGAAAAAAATGTATTAAGAACTACACAATTAATCAGTGAATGAACCTATGGAGCAGTAAATCTGACCATTCACTATGGTGTGTTGTTGTTTTCTTAATTTCTCAGATTTTCAGGATCTGCTTCTTTTTCTTCTCATCATATCAGCCCCAGGAGAGTTTCTGTTCTCCCTCCTTCTGTGCAGAAGAGGACACCACCATCTTCCAACCCCCAGCAACTTGGAGGAATTCATTTGAAAGCATATGAGCCATTAACTCGCACCTCTTTTCAGCCAAACAGCATCCAAATCCAAGGTAACGCCTTTCATAACTCCATTGTTCTTTTCTGTCCATCTGGAGAGGCAAGCTGGGATCTTAACACTTAACACTTAAAATGGCTTGCATCTAGATCTTTATGCCTACAGCTGCAAAATATAGAGCAGGTTTTTCAAAGGACCAGTAGTAGCCCCCACCACACTGGATATTGCCAATTCGTATTTTAAATTGGCTTAAATCCCTGAGCATTATCAAATCGTAACCAGTTCAGTCCTTAAGCTTGATATTGGGCCCATATTTGACTTAATGTATATTCTATTCCTCTGTTCAGACACAGAAAGGAACAGAACTAGATACTGGGCAAATTAGAATATATTGAAAGTTATTGTTTTCATTTTTTAAAAGAACATTTGCAGTCCTGATGGATGCCAAAATAAAATTGATGACATATGGACAGCGTTCATTAGAATTATCTAAAGAGGGGATTTAACTATTCAGTGGGGATCTTAAGATATAAAGTGGCAAGACACAGCATTTTGCACTAGTGCTTTGATCCCCACTCTGATGAACATAAGCAAAATAAATTATGCAAAATAAACATGTTTTCAGTTGCTTAGTTGGAATATTTTATGTAGAATGCAACATTTCATTTATGTCAATGAAGACATTTTATCTATTGTTTTTTTAACCTATACTATATATGCACCAACTCCCTGGCCTACTGTCACTTTTTACAACTGAATACTACTACTTCATGAGGGAGGGTGCAGAACAACAAAAAAATGTAATGTGCCTTTAGCAGGAGAATATTAAGTCAGCACCATGTAAGATGTGGCTGTCAAGTAAGGAAGTAACTGCTCTCCTGCTGCAACATAAACACAGAATTACTATTTTTACAGTTCCCACACATTGACATTTTTTCCATTATAATATGGTAATAATAATTTCTCCCACCACTTACATCAAGAATTACCGAGTATCACTCTGCAGATTTTTTCACTGCCCTGACATCTTCACTGTAGACCACTCTTTTTCACTGAACTTCAGAAAACAGAAAGCAACAATAGTATTTGTTAAGTTTCTCAACAGTTTGCAAAAAGATAAAAGAAATAAAGGAACTCTGTTGTCCTCTAAGATCATGCTATTGCAGTTCACTAGAAGAATCGCATTGAGCCACTTCATCAGCCTCGTCTATTTGGTACATGCATTGGGTAGAAGGGAAAGCATTGTTAGCCTATGTCTCCTACAGTTCTTATGCTTTCACATGATTTAGGTGGCTGTAGCTATTGCCACTGAACTTTCAGCTCAACCTGCTACCAAACAATAGTGACATTTTTCTGTCTCAATATGTAGTCTTAAACTTGTCAGTTCAGTTTAAATTGGCTGTACTGAAAGGAGAGTTTTGTTCCAAGAAGACTTTCGAACAAAACAGGTTGTAAATGGTTTCCTGTGTTGAAAAAACAGAGGATCTTAAAAGCTCAATGAAATCAGTAGGTGTTAGAACTTAAACGATGTTGCAGTCAAATGTGAGGCTAATAACCTTCTATATCTGCTACAGTGTACTCCACTTCATAATGTACATTTTCAGTGCTTGACAGTTGCTTACTCCAGAAAGGAAAGAATGACTAATTCTTTAAGTAATTGCTGTGATTTAAGAAAAAGTGGAGGTACTGCACTGTTGCTATTACTACATCTGCAGCAGCTAACTAGAATTTATTATCATTCTTCAGAATCTATTATACTTCACAGGACCAGGAGGTACTGAAAACAATGTAGAATCTGGGTATTTGATTTAGTTAGCTGCTTCCTCTCTGGTAGCTTCACTCTGATGGTGGCATCTCTTTTTTGCCCTTATTGAGCAAACAACGGCAAGGAAAAGAAGCAGATTTGCCATAATTTGCTCTAGAAGAGGAAGTAGAGAAGATGGGGGAGGGAAGGAGCAGTTATAGAAAACTCTAGTCCACATCGGGCCCTCCTCAAACACTTGTGGCTTGACACTTAAACAAGAGTGCCAAGCCTTGATGAGTCCCGTGTGTTAGGAGCATCCCTGTGTTTTATAAGAAGACATGCTGGCATATCTAGAAATGTTTAACTAGCTAGGCTAGTGTTTAATGTTACATAAATACTCTCTTTTGGAATTTTATATTTTAAAAGTTGAGAAGCATGTCTAGTTCTACTGCTGTATATTTTAGTATATTTAATGTGCTGATATTTTGTACTATGGTATCTGCAAGTGAGAGAGACAGATGACTTCCAATGCCAAATAGCATCCATTTTGTAAAATGAAATCTCTATGGCTGCCATTTTGTGTTAGCACTCATGACACTTCCTCAAAATTGCAAATGTGAGCAAGCTCCAAAAGTTGGGGATGCTGATACAGAAGTCTTTTCCATTTCAATAGAGGATGTCAGTGTGTCCTGCTCCTGGGGTGGGGTCAGCCCCAGGGGATAAGAGGACAGGTCCTCTTATGGACTGAGAATTGGTTGAGAACCAGGAAACAGAGAGTAGGTGTCAATGGGCAATTTTCACGATGGAGAGAGGTGAAAACCGGTGTACCCCAGGGATCTGTCCTGGGACTGGTGCTTTTCAACTTGTTCATAAATGACCCGGAGACAGGGATAAGCAGTGAGGCGGCCAAGTTTGCAGATGACACAAAACTTTTTCAGGTGGTGAAGAGCAGAACAGATTGTGAAGAGCTCCAGAAGGATCTCTCCAAACTGGGAGAATGGGCGGCAAAATGGCAAATGTGTTTTAATATAAGAAAATGTAAAGTAATGTACATTGGGGCAAAAAATCAAAACTTTATCAGCTAATGGGATCTGAGCTGTCCATGACAGATCAGGAAAGAGATCTTGGTGTGTTGGTGGACAGCTCAATGAAAGTGTCAACCCAGTGTGTGGTGGCAGTGAAGAAGGCCAATTCAATGCTAGGTATCATTAAAAAGGGGATTGAAAATAAAACGGCCAACATTATAATGCCATTGTACAAAACACTGGTAAGGCTGCACCTGGAATATTGCATACAGTTCTGGTCACCGCACCTCAAAAATGACATAGTGGAACTGGAAAAGGTGCAGAAGAGAGCAACTAAAATGATGACTGGGCTGGGGCACCTCCCTTATGAGGAAAGGCTACAGCGTTTGGGGCTCTAGTCTAGAGAAAAGGCACCTGAGAAGGGGACATGATTGAGGCGTATAAAATTATGCAGGGGATGGAAAAAGTGGATAGAGGGAAGGTCTTTTCCCTCTAACACAATACTAGAACCAGGGGACATCCACTCAAATTGAGTGTTGGGAGAGTGAGAACAGACAAAAGAAAATATTTATTTACCCAGCATGTTGTTAGTCTGTGGAACTCCTTGCCACAGGATGTGGTGATGGCATCTGGCCTAGATGCCTTTATAAGGGGATTGGACAGATTTCTGGAGGAAAAGTCCATCGCAGGTTACAAGCCATGATGGGGATGTATAATCTCCAGGCTTAAAAGGAAGGTACCACCAAATGCCAGATGGAGGGGAAGGGGTATCAAGAGACAGGTATCTAGTTGTCTCGTGTGCTCCCAGAGGCATCTGGTGGGGCCACTGTGAGATACAGGAAGCTGGACTAGATGGGCCCTTGGCCTAATCCAGCAGGGCTCTTCTTATGTTCTTATGTTACCAGAGTGTAAAGTAAACCAGGTGCAGGAGATCTAAAGCCTAAATCAAAAACAGCCAAAGTCCATCCTGTCCTAGAATCATGCAACAAAACACAGAGTCCCAAAGCATAGTCATGCAATCCAAAAGTCATATACAGCAGGGAATCAGCAGCAAATAATACAAGGCACTCATAAACCAGAAGACAAGTATTTTCTCATGAAAACACAGTCTCTGATGTTTATATAGGGTTCAGGCTTCTAGTCCTCTGAGTATCCACCAACATCCAATTTGGCTTCCTGGATCCAGGGTGTGCTAGATCTGGCCATTCTTCTCCCATGTTGAGTTTCAGAGGCACTAACCTGTCTTCACTGGATGATGCATCTGGTGAAAGCATGACACAGTGGGAACCATAAATGTTTTTATGTGCTATGTCATTCTCAGAAAGAGAGTGTGTGACCTAGATACTGCTGGATTTTCACCATCAGTCCTTACCAAGATAGCGGGTAGTGATGAGTGATGTGAATTGCTGCCCACCAACACCTAGAAAACTACATCTTTTCTATCCTCACATTTCCAGACAAAAGTTAGAATTTGAATCAGTGTGATAGTGTGGGGATCCCAAATGAAAGTGGTAGAGTTTTCTCTGAGTACAGCTTGCCTAGGGCCTTTGGATAAAAACTTCCATCTTTTAAATCTCACTCTTCCCCCTGCCCTCTGGTGAAAATGGTATTGTGTGAATGGTTAGTTCCAGGTTAACACTAAACTAGTATAATGGACTTCCAATTCACAGCATAGCAGGTGAAACTTATCCATTTGCTTCACATAAGACGTTGCTCCAGCCTATGTGACCATGGGCAAACTACATCTCAGACTGCCTCCAGAAGAAGGCACTAACAAACCACACCTGAGTACTTTATAGGTAGAAAACTCTTGAGAAGGGTCATCACGTTGCAATCAGCTTGATGGCAAGCAATTACAGCCAAGTTGCTGCCGTTCCCTCTCTGCATTGATGCTCTTATGCACAGTGGGAAGCCTGACAGTTACTTAGATAATGCAAAATTAATTCATGCCAGTGCAATCTGTTGATACCAAAAAAGTGGCTCCCTCTGCTTCTCTAAGGGGCAGAACATTTTAGGGGTGGCTTCTTTATAGCTACTGTTTGCATGAAAAAGAGAAAAGGTGCTTGAGACAATTATGTTTTTGTTAAACCATTATTGACAATATATCTGAGCAAGATGTAGTAAAACAAATCCAGTTTGTAAAATGGGGTGCATAACCACTGATGTTGTACCATATTGCTAAAGAGGAGCAGATATAGCCAGCCTTCCTCTTGAAAGCATCCTTCTATTAGATAATCTCCCATTGCCCCAATTAAAAGTGCTAAGCTACAGTTTTCCCCTCTGTTCCTCACCTTCAGATGCTCGTATTACATTTTCAGAATCAACCCTCTGGTAGTTTAATCATTTAGGAAGCACCTTCCTACATATTTAGGGATTATCACAGCCATTTTCTCCTGTCCATTTACTAAACCAAGGATGGACAGCTTCTTCCTTGATGAAACCTGGGAAGCATTTCTGCTGCATAATTTATGAATACAATGTCACAGCAGAGTTGCTTTCCCTTCCAGCTGTTAAACCTCCTTTCTTATGAAATAAGATATTGAAAGTAATGGCTCTGATTGACAGTTAGATGCACCTATGAGTATGAAAATATATGCTTAGGAAGGCTGAGTCACGGGAAAAACTCTGATGTCTTCTTTACATGCCTTTTACTAGATTAATGGCATATGATAATGTTGTGTACTGGAAGTATTTCCATTTGCCTGAAGAATTTTACTACAGCAATACCATACTTCTTCAAGCCAAAGTTATAGTGTCAATTAGATACGATGCTGCTTTAAGTAAGACTGGAATACTAAATATGCACTTGCTAGTGAGTAAGATCCATTGAATGCAGAGGGATGTGTTTCTGAGTAAACAAGTGTAGGTTTGCATGGTTATAGCATTCATTTGAGAAGCAAAACAATTTGGTAGAGTTTTTTACATTGGTGCTCATTGTTTCTACATACAATTTTTCTGTCTAAAAGATAATGGTTTACCTTTCCCATAAAAGCAACCTTGATTATATTAGGAGGTGAGCCATATTAGTCTCTTTCCTATAAAAACAAGTGTCTTGTGGCATCTTAACTTTAACCAGCTTTATTTGGCATAAGCTTTCATGGCCTGCAGCCTGCCTTGTTGGATGCATGAACTCCATCAGTGCAATCTGGAGAGTGGGCAGAACAGGCCCTCTGCCCTTTACAATGAACTTTTGCCGTTTCCTGAGCTCCAGTACTAAGCCAACAGGCAGAAACTCAGCAGATGGTGTCTCACTTACTATTTGGAGAGAGGAATAGTATCCATTGAACTCTTTACTATTGTGTATTATATTCCAGTACAGCTGGGAAGGGGCTGTGTTGAGGAAGGCTCTTGTGCACCAAGAACTTATAACACTGTGTGATAAATTTTTTAAAAGGAAATCTTTTCCCCATCAATGTGAAACAAATGGCTCCTCAGTATCTGGAGTGGGTTTGTTCAGGAGATGCTATCACTCTCATAATGAGGTAATGTCCACAGTTTCACAAGGCGTAAGAAGAAAGAAGTGTTTGCCAAAGTCTGAGAAGCTCCTCTGTTTTGTTTGCTTTCTATTCTGCAGTTCTAAAGACCCCATATTTCACAGCTGGCATGATCTCCATTTTTTACCCTTGGCCTTATTCACTTGGTGTGGCAAGATTTTATTTATATAGGGATTGCTTCATTCCTTTTTTGCCATGGGTAGCATTTGACCACAAACTAGTGTGACTGTTAAAAGGAACAGATGTTGTGCAAGATCATTTGTGTGTTCAAACAGTGATTGAAAACAACTGTTGCTTCTACATAAATTCTAATTGGAATTGCATGTTTCTATAGTTTTGTAGCAGTATCTAGCTGGCTGGATAGCTCAGTGAGCTGAGTGCCTGGCTGAGAAGCCAGAGGCTGGGACTTTGATTCCCCCCCCCCCCCCCCCCCCGTGCATCCCAGGAGAAGAGCCACCCTGTGTGGCCTTGGGCAAGCTGCACAGTCCTAGAGCACTTCCAGAAGAAGGGAATGGTAAACTACTTCTGAGTACCCTCTCCTAAAAAACACTGTCAAGGATCGTCATAAGTTGGAATCAACTTGATGGCATGCAGTTATTATTATTAAAGATGGTGAGGGGGAGATATTTAGTGGCCAGAATCTTATTGGTTTTGTGTAATTGACAAAGCATGGCGGTTGCATACCTGCTCATGAGCCTGATTGTGCAATGGAGATAACTGAGATCGGTTAGGCAAACCTTACAGGAACACCAATAGGATTCTGAAAAATATCTGTAAAATAGTGTTTAAAATAGGCAGATCGTGGAGCTATATCAGTGGAAGTGTTGTGATTGACAGTGTTTGGCTACTAGCCAGACAGTCTCTCTATGTGTATTGTTTGCTGTTTAGAACAGAATGTTCACAAAGACCTTTACATCATGCAAGGTAAAATTGTTTACAAGCCTAAATGTGAACGGTTTTTTTGCATACATATATCTTCTACCTTGGGACAAAAAATGTGTTATTTCACCCCTTCCCAAGAGCTGACTCCCTTGGCCTTGGGAATGGGTTAAAGAGCAGCTCCATTTAGACCGCACTGGAGAACCATATCACTTGCCAAGTCAGGGTACTTGGATGGTAGCTAGAATTTTCATCCAAAGAGGTTTGCTTGGGTGCTGTTCCTCTCTCTCTAAAGTCAGTGGCAGTTCTGCTTTGCTTGGCTGCTGTGCTGCAGCAAAGACAAATCCATATTGGAAGCACATGCCTCAGACCAAATTAAGAATCTGAAAGTATAACAATGTCTATTTCCAAAGGCCAGGGCTGCTTCTGACACACAGCTCTTCCCATGCCTTTCCAGGTTAAATTGCAACTTTTATAGAAGGTGAATTTTATCAGAATCTACTTAGATCTTGTCTTACTATAAAAATGGGAGTGAAGGAAGGAAGATGGATCAACACCGATGGTGCAGATTCCAATATAGCTCTGGCAAATATAAATAAACAGCCAGGAAAGACAGGAAAATTTGCACATTGCCTGGCCAAAATGCATAGACTCTGAGTAATGGTAGAGTACGCAGATTCATCCAAAGTATTTCATACTGTTATATTAAGTATATTGATCCTCCTGCACATTCTCCAGCATTACTTCAAGCTTCTGGCTACACAATCCTCAGAAATTATTATTGTGCATCCCTGTCAAGTCATTATTTGAGCCAATGTTTGTGCACATGCTCCAGTCAGCCATTAATTTACCTCATTCTCCTCCTCCTCCTGTGTGTGTAAATGTATGTGTATGAGAGAGAAAGAAGAGACAAGGTATTTATACTTGTTTTATATCTGGAACTGACTGATCTTTGGCTTTGCCACTTGAAAACATGGGGGGGGGGCAGGGAGAAGCTCATTTTTTCCTATAGACACATATGAATAGGTGCTTGTGTTGACTCTCTGCACACTGCTGTACTTGCAATACTTTTTGTTTTACTATTCTTACATTTATTGCTGAGATTTGGCTTGTGGGTGAGTAATTAATGGTATCAAATAAATCTGAACAGGAATGGGTGGTGATTATTTCCGGGGGAAACTGGGAACATCTGTAATGATGCTGGTTTCTTCAACAGAGGAAAGACATAAAACAAAACAATAGCTGTCTTGGGCTGGATGCATCAAACCATCTGGAAGCTAATGCCACATTCTCAACATTCATTGCAAATGTGTAGAATGTTAGCCTTGTCTGAGAGGCCAACGTACCATCAAAGCAAAGCAGAAACAAAAACACACAGTAAATTATGTAGAGAACCTTGCCCAAAGACTGGAGGGATGTTTTGTCAGAGGAGGAGGAGGAAGAGGAGAGAGAGATGGTGTAGGTCCCTGCATGATCGCCATGAAAGTTGCAGACTCTCTGCTTTCCTGGGCAGCAGCTTTTCCCCACCTCTCTTCTGTTTTGCACAAAAGCTAAAATGGCTGTTCCATATTCACCTGTATGTACAGCTCCAGCTGTGGAAGCTGCCATGGCGATCTGACAAGGTGCCAGTCATATGCGGCCAGACACATACTATTGACACTTCATCAGGTCACTGTGGCAGCTTTCACAGCTAGAACTCTGAGCATGTGTAAACTTTGAACAGTGTATTGGTCCATCATTATAGAAGGTCACCATTTACCATTTGGACCCCATCCTGACTTGTGCCCTGCCAACTTGATCATCGAAATCAGGCTACCCCAGTTCATTGAATAAATACTTGTGTAGCAAACTGACCAAAAGTTCCACATTAGATTTAGCATAGCTTCTGATTCTTTTATTTACACCAAAACTCAGTGCAGGCCAGAGAGTACTACTACCTAAATTAGTAGAAGTAAATAAACTGACATGGGAAGCAAGATGCTACAACTCTGGATAATAGTGATATTTTCACCTTCTCTTTATTTCTTGTTTGGGGAGATCTCCTAAATGAAGTGTTTTGCGAATTATGCTGGCTGTTTGCAGAAGATCATCTCCACTGCCACCATCACCACACTGACATTTAAGGAAGAAAGTAGTTGTAGTAAACTCATAGAAAACAACTTTCCAAAACAGTTTCTAGCTCATTGCTCTCAATGGTGCTTTGTGCTTACTTGAAAAGCGTCCTTAAAAATAGCTCCCATCCCAAACAGCAGTGGCTGTTCTGTATGAGTTTATAGCTGAGTCACAGCAGTTACCAGAACAGCTATTTCCATCTCTTGTACTTGAAGCCAGCTGGCAAAGCTTCGGAAAAGCCAGCCTGAAAATGTTCTTTTACATTGCTCCACACTCGTTTCCAGCTTATGCCTTTTTACAATACTCTATTGAGAATCCCAAATGCTCTTGGGATAATACTGATTGACAAATGGCTCATGGAGTAAGCACTCCCCTTACCTCCTAGAAATAAGAATGCAAATTATAAGTTTAAAATTACTACTCTTTGGCTATTGTTTTTGAAGAGGTGATTTATTTATTTTTTTTGGTCAGATACATTTACATCTATAAAAATTGTTGTCCCATTTTGAACTTTTCCTCAAATGTACCAAGGACTGAATGATTTGTTTTATATTTCTCAAAACAATTTTTAAGAGTGACTGTCTCTTCTCTCAGTTCATCAGTGCTTTTCAGAAGTATTCTTTTCAGGAAAGAGGTATAACCTCTTTTGTCTTCACCAAAAGGCTAATCTTTGGTTGATTAGTTTTTGGCTCAAGATCCAGGATATAGAATTCAACCAATTACTATTACTTCACTTCAGAGAACAGTGCTGGAATTCAGAAAATTTAAGGGATTCTGGGTTGCAATAAAATTGCCCAAGAATAGGCAGAATGGCCATGGTTTTCAGCTTCTGTCAGCATTCTTACTCTTTGTGTGCACATTCATTTCTCTTTATGGGGGCCATTAATGTGAATTTGTATACTTAGGAAAAGAGTAATTAAGGGAAAGATTAACTTTCTCAAGGTTAAAGAAGGTCAGATTTGTGGATATGATTTTTAAAATGGTTTTTTATGGAAAGTTCTCATGAGAATGACAGGACAATTAATTCTTGTGGTGGCATCTGAATTAGGACTTTGCAAGGATTTAATACAAATACACACAGGTTGCTAAAAGTTTACGGGGTGTGGGATTAAAGTCAAAGTTAAGTTTGTGGTGAAAAAATGTAAATATAGGAAATGTGCCAATCAAGCACATAGTTTTAACATGCATTTATATGTCTTCTGTTTTTAGGAGTTTATGGGCAACTGCAAACTTTCTGTTCCCCCCATTTCACTGACAATCAGCAAAACATACAACATGTTGGAACTTGTAATATGGTCCCTCCTTTTGAAGACTGTCTTGTTCCTACATCTATCGGTCAGGCAGGTTTTGATGTTTTCCACAGAGCATTTTCAGCACATTCTGGTATTACAGGTAAACACCTATTGTGACCTTGTAAATCTTTCTGGAATCATGGTTTTTGTGACTTCTTCTTAGAATGAATAGTTTAATCAATTCATTAAAAACACTTCCAGTTTATGAATGTGGGATATTGTGTTTCTCTATCTATGCTAGAAAATGGCCTGACATTGCTGTGCAATATCATGCCCGTGTTGCCAGCAGGAAAAAGGATGCCAAGCTTTACATAGCAAAAGGCAGCCTGAATGTTGACAACACCAATGGCAGCAGTCAAGAAGGTTTACAGGATACCCTCTTGTGCTCACTACCACGCACAAAGAGACATCAAGCAAGGGAAAATCCCAGAAGTGGAGTCCTTTTTTCATCCATTAACCACTTCTTGCCCAAACACAAAGCAATTGTCACGGCTGTTTTTTGACAAGTATGAATGGATTTATTTCTAGATTGTCCCGGAACTGGAGCTGATTCCCCCTTTGAAAACTTGTTCTCAGAAACCTTGAGAAAATTTTACTGAAAGCACTGGGACAAACACAACTGCTCTGTGCTTTTGTAATGCAAAAATACTTTCAATATGCCTTACAAAATTATATTTCTCCCTCACCCATACAATACCTTGTATCACCAACCTGGCAAGCCTGTACCAAGCATGCTCAGTTTATAACAAAGTCACTGTTTTTCCCATTTGAAAGGCCTCTTTTGAGGATCAGTATTTCAGCCCCTGCAGCCTGGATTCTTTCCAAAAAAAAAAAAATTAAAAGTGAGTAGGGCCCACCATTCTCTTTCAAGATAAGCAAAAGTGGTCTTTTCAATTTATATGAGCTATTTTAAACCTGGGGACATTTAGGGTCACCTATTTCTGAACTGGAGGGACAGTTTACTTTTAAAAAATAACAATTTGAAAACTTTGCCCAATCTCCCCAAAGTAGGGACAGAGCTAGAACAGATGGTTTGCTACAACTATGCCGAAGTTGGTGCTAATCTAAAGTCCAGTTTCCAAGTTAAACATTTTTGTTTGGGGTGCCCCATTTTTAGAATTGTAGAATGTTGATTTGCTCTGCTACACAATAACAGAACTGCAATATTGTGCATCTATAATGAATCCAAAGTTTGGTTGTTTTTTACCCCATTACTCAAGACTTATATTGTAATGAGAAACATGATAGACCAAGGATGGGCAACTTTGCCTGGGGAACAGATTTTGTCTGGAGATCAGTTTTAAGAACCCCACCTCACTATATCAAAACTCAGTTGCACACTGCCCACTGGAGTGAGGGGACACCTCATGTATTTTTTAAAATGCACTTCTATCCTGAACAAGGCATGCAGGGAGCACGAACCCTGTATCAAGGAAGACTCTTGTTTCCCACAGATTTCTGGGAGTGTGATTCTTCTCTAAAATACAGTATACATTTCTCATGTTACATATTTTAGCCTGAAAAGGTGGTTTATTTTGCTGCTGCATTGCCAAAATTGGCAGTGTAGTGCTGCAAAAATGGCCAGAAGAGCTGCCAGCTGCCTGTGGGCCCCATCTTGCCCCACTCTTACCATAGCGCCAATGCAGAACATTGCCTGCATTCAACTCTGACCATATGTTCCGCATCAACTCTTCTGCACTGAATACATCTTGTGGAACATTGCTCAATTTCTAGGTTTTGGCCACAGCTTGCAACTTAATGTATCAGTCTCTGTGTGCACATAATGATAGCAACTGTGTTATTTTTTACACACCTGAAACTTCATATAGAATCTGATAAATTATGAAACGGCCCTTGTAAGCTTGCATCTTTTTAGGCTTTAAAAAAATACTAATTACTGTACTTGTTTTAAATAAAACTCCCATGTATGTGATAGTGGCCAGATTCATTTGTGCAGAAAACAAGTAGAGTGTGGTCCTGATTAGGCATCCAGTGAAGCCAAATAGAAAACCATATTTCACAACAGCTGAGCATCTGTAACTTAGGAATGGTTCATATATCCATTTTCATTGCTTGCTGAAATCTTGGTGTCTTGCCAGATGTGCCCTAGACAAAGCCAGTACTTCCAAATGTACAAACAGACAAATATGTTGGAAGTGACTGGCTGATAACAGAAATCTGTGGCCCTATACAGGCATTTTTAAAAAGTTTATCTGAGTGTGGAAGAAGGGAGAGAATGCTGGCTCCACTCCACTCCACCCCCCCTCCCATTTCTCTCTTCACAGGGAGACATCTTAGAGCCTCTCTACTGTAATAAAGAACCCTAATCTGACAGGGCCCCTCAGTCACATGGTTTCTTCTTGAGCTCTCCATGACCATGAAGTGAAGGACTCTCCCCCTCATTGCTTAGTTAGATCAATCTTTCTACAGTGCCTATTATGCCTATCCTTCTAAACCTACTTGGAAAGATGACTTGTAAATATTATTAATAAAAATAATGATTTAATTCTTAATTATCATACTTAACAATTGTCTCATCCATTCAAGCGATCAAAATGCTTCCATGCATTATTGAGTTACAGTCTTCACAACCCCTCTATGAAGAAAGTCTATATTATTATCTCCTGTATTTCAGTCTGTGTGGAGGAGCTGAGGCTGAGAGAGAGAAAGGGAGAGCGAGGGAAGTGGAAAAGGCCAATGAGGAAATTCATGGCAGTGGTGAAATTCAGCTCCTTAGCCATTAAGCTTCACCAGACCTCATGTGTGAATTATTACTTTTTGGCACAATCTATGAGTGATCAACATGTATATATTAATTGCCACTATATCATCTGCAAACCCACAAATTCATTTTTAGCTACAGAGGAATAAAGCTATTGCAGTTAAGTGTCACAAACCTGATATTGATATTTACCAGTCCTCTCAAGAATTTAAGAAACCGGTAATTTTCAAATCCAGATCGGAGGAGAAGCAACAGGTACAGAAAAGGTAAAACATCCTTTTGAAATCTCATAATACTCAAAAAAGTTTTGATTGGTTTCTGTATAAAAAAGAAGTTTGCAGAGGCAGCTTTGGAATCAGAAAGCAAGAGCAGGCTGCTTAAACCATTCCACCCCCCACCCCCACCCCTACCCCATCACTTTCTCCTTTTGCAGGGTTTCAGATAGATATCTTCCTCTCTGGCAACAAGTTTGGAATCTCAGGTAGGGATTTTCAGGAGGAATTCTATTTTTTTCAATAGATTCTGGTTTCTTCTACACAAGACACCCTTGAAATGATTCCAGTTCACTCTAACTGATTATCTATCTTCTTCTCTACCCCACCCCAGTTTATGACCTTCCATCAGGACCCACAGGTGTGTTCAGCGATCCACTCAGCGGTGGGTCTGATGATTCAAGCTTCCTTCAGATAAATGCTGTAGACCGTTGCCCCAGCCAGCTTTCATCGGTTTATACTGAAGGCTGAGGAAGGACTAAGCAACAATCCTGCATCCAGTTCTGTTGAGAACCACTGCATTGTAAATCATCTTTTCTGGGTCAGAACAGAGGAACTGCTGAAGAGATGAAGAAAGCATCACCAGAAACCACTCAGCTTCACAGATGCAGCTAATATAGGGGGTGAGAGAAGATGTTTCAGGGTTCCACTTCTTCCAGCCAACAGAGCAAGTGGCAAGGAAAGTAACTTTTCCAAGCTCTAGTGAAAGTGTATTTGTCAAAGTGTGAACAATTGCTTCTTTAATTCAACCTTTTCTGTAGCAAAACCATTCCTGAAAGGGAATGAATAAGAAAACTGCTGGTTGACACATTTTAAAATGAATTGTTGGTATTTCCAAAAGAGTTTTGTAAAATCCTTTCAAGGAACTCTCTGGAAAATTAACAACTCCTCTAAGCCTTTTGTAGAAACAGAGCTCCTTGCACAATGAGCCTGTTTTATGGTGCCTTTGGAATGTAAGCACACAGTTTTCCAGCAAAAGAGGATGAAACATTTCCAGCAGATTTCACTGAGACCTTTTCCAGACACAGCATTTCTTCTGCCATTTCTTCCGGTCTTCTCAGAATTTTTCCCAGTGTTTCTTTCGTCTTGTATTTTGCCCCCCTGAGTTCCCACATCTTTTACTCCTCCCACCATTCTTGGTGTATTTTTTATGCGGCTTTGTACTGCTGGGGGTGGAGTTTAGTACTTTGGCACTTCCCAGACATTATAGCAGGTAAGTGCAAATTCAGCCCTGAAGCCCCTGCTCCCTCTCTGGCTGCAAGCTGATGCTTCTCTGAAGAAGATGAGGAAACTTGTCTTGCTTTGGGCAGACATTTTCCACAATTGCATCTCAGGTGCAGAATTACCCCAAACACCTGCACACAAACATAGATCCTTCTTGCAGCTGTCATAAGGGAGCAAGCACACAAAAATGCCAGACACCCTCTTGTATTTTTCTCTTGTGATAAGGAAGAAAGGTCCTGATCACCACCTCCTGAGTAAAGCAAACCATTTATTTATTTATAAGTTTACAATAATTGCTCTTTGTAATAGTTATAATTTATTTTAAGATTTATTTTTGTTATAATATTCAGCACAGAGGATGAGATGGGGTGTTGTAAAGCACTGAAACAGCTTAGCACTAGACTAACCTTAGGCTACATGTCCTCGAAGAGGCAAAAGAAAATGGCACAAATGCTGTGTCTGGAAGACCAGACAATTGAAGCTTGGCACTCATGCATGAAATACAAAAGCATCTTCTCTACTGCTGCCAGAAAACTAAGGCTGTCACTGCCTGCTCAGTCCCACATGCAAGGCTTGTGGCCAGACTGCCCACGATGCAATTCTAATGAGTTTGTCATGGTCCTCAGTTTTAGTCTTTGGAAACTTCTCTACAATCCTCCAGTAATTATGCTTGGTAGTTTTAAAGTTGTTGGTAATTGGATCCAAGAAAGAACATTTAGGGATAGACACAATCAAATTGCTTCCGGCTGAATTTTACTTAAATTCTTGCAAGGTTTTGTTTGATTCATTAGCACCAATGGTTACAACAATTATGTTCCAAGAAGTGAGAACTGCTATCCCGTCCATCATGCCTACAAATATAAAGTGATTTTTTTGTTGCTAATAGTTTGTGTTTTATATGAGAAACTTTTATCATGGAACAAAATAGGCAAATATGGAAATTTAAGAGTGACTGGACTTAGGTTAACATGTCTCCTGTATTATACCTTTCAAATTAACATATTTTGGTTAAGGTCTAGTTCATTTCAGGAGCCCTTAATTGACACTGAAATAAAACTGAATTGTATTTAGATATCCCTAATTTTATCAAGTATATGGATCAAGGCAGGGTGACTTTTCAGAGTCTTCTTGATGTACAAATACTTTCTGAAGCTTTGACTCCTTAGTGCCTTCTGTAATGACCATGCATGGGGTGTATCCAAAGACAATGTTTGTTTTACATATACTAGGGGGCATGCTGTGGTTAAAAAAAACACAACCCTAGCCATAAGCATACAATTATCTAGAGCAATTGAAAATGAGATGTGCCTTAAAAGCCTCCATAGCTTTCCCTAGCCTTGTGGAGCTGTTATATATTATATATATTTATACAGCACATTTCTAGAGTGCCTACTTGATGTAAGCTGCACTGGCTGGCCAGGCATGTGTGTGTAGACTACCAGATTTGTCCAGTGCTTCTTCCTAGAAGGATTCAGAGCATCTTACAAACAATGGTCCCCATCAAATAGTTCCAGTCATCCTACCCTGCTTTGTGTTCTTCTGCCCTTGGCCTGCCTAGCTTCAATAGCAAAACTTTGTCTCCAACTCAAAAGTAAAATGTTCAAGAATCTGTTGCATTTTTTTTTGCAAACATTTGCTCTTACTTGCGCTCCAGCATGAAGACATTTCATAATTTATTTCATCCTACTCCAACTGGTTTTCTGAACAGAGCATTGTACGCTACTGGATCATTTAGATATGGCATTGTTGCATTGTCACAAATGTGGTGCTTTTCTTTTTGATTGCTGTTTAAAGGGATTCACTGTAAAATATTTTTGTATCAAGAAATAGCTGGTCAGCAGCCTTATATTGGTATCTAAGAGCTTATGTTCTTTGTTCATCTCCAGCAAGTGCATCTCCAGGAGCATGCCATAATGTTGCGCAATCAACCAAGTCCCTTTGCACTCTTGTAGCACCTCTCCTACAGGCCACTTTGGATGTATATCCTCACATTTTTCAGAGAATCCTGTGTTTTACACAGCCATTAGAGAAGAGCTGTGTAACTGCAGAAGAAAATTACTAGCACTTTGTGTTGATATAGCTCCTTCTTTGCCATCCTCCTGGAAGCTTCTGCCTAAGAATAAAAGCTCTTTGGAGACTTGGGAACAAGCACAGTCCCAAACTGGCTGGAGGTCTGGGCTCATGGTCTGTGCACTTCATAAGTCACTTATGGGCAAATCATCTCTTGCTGCCCTGAGAAAAAGTTTCATCCTTGGACAAAGTGTACACTAGAGTTCACATATACTTTCAAAAAGAAATTAATGTCTAAATTCAGCTATTATAGTTTACGAAGGTCACTTGCAGAGATGTTGCGATGTCAGTACTGTCATATGGTACCATTATTATAGGACTTTTTGAAAGGAATAATTGTTCAACTGTTTTTATTGTCCATGTTTGATTGTGCCATTTTATAGCAGCACGTTTTTTTAAATTTGCAAAACAGCACTTTTTATGTGTAATTTTTTTAAAGAACAGATAAATCAAAGAAATGAGTTTTAAAGTTAACAGAGTGTGGTGTTCATTTTGTACATAAAGCAGAGCATCTTTTGTATTGTTGCTCATGGAAAGCACTTTGGGGAGAGACATGTGTGTTTGTGTGCGTGTGTGTGTAAATGTGTATTCTATAAATCTTACATCTACTTGTACATATTTATACATGTTCCTTTATATAAATTTCTTTACACCTTATTGTATATCTGGCTGGCTGATTTTTATGTAGTTGGCAAGTATGTCAGTTACATATTGTATGCCCTTAAAAGAAACTTAGAGTGCCTTTTTATATTAATATGTATAGTTTTGTGATTGGTTACAGTTACATTTCATATAATCATAAGTTATTTTTGTTTCATTTCATGAAGTTTTTTTTAACATGAAAGACAAAATGGAAGGGTTTGTGCACGTGATAAAGAAAATAAAGTAAAACTGGAAATCTGTAATATATCAGTGTGACTTTAAAATCTTATTTCACAATCTAGTCTAAAAATAAAATTTCCATTACCCCAGCGTTTTATCAGAAGGACCTATCGTAGCTGAACTTATTAATATAATTGAAAGCACACTAAGAGTCAGAGAAGGAAATCTGAAGTTTATTTGCAAGTGTCCTTCCTTTGGGTTAAAATTTAGGACTGTGCTTAATTAATGGATATGAGACTCAAAGGAGGCAGTGAGAGGACTGGAGGGGAAGAAATGCATGCCTCCTTAAATGATCTATGTTTTGGGAACATAGGAACACAAATGGTGTATTTAATTATGTTCTGTAGCTTTCATTAGTGTGGACCTTCCTTACCCTCTCTAAGCACTGAAAGCTTTTCCATGTCTTCTTTGTTTTGTTTGCTACATTGGTGGCCCATGATCTCACCAGGGGGAATACTTCCTTCTGCCACTGTGAGGTGTATCCTCTCCTCCCCCAAGGTCAACCACAGGCTGCTAGTAGCTTTACAGTATTTTTATCACCCTTCTCAGACAGTTATTTTCTTTCAAAGTACCTCACTTTTTTCATTAGTGAAAAAGAAACGTATTTCTTGCAGGGAGGGATAAAAGATCAAGACAAGCAAGAGGAGGGGAGAGGAGGGAAAGATAGACGAGAGAGCTCAGATCTTCAAGGACACAACAAAGTGGCAAGTTGTTCACAGACATTGCTGGCTGGTTGGGGACTGACAGACCCATCTTCCCCAGTTGGCGTCGTTCTTGCCTTGGATAGCTGTTGGTGGCTCTGTTCCTGTGGGCCATGAATGGGGCCAAGCCACCAGAGTGTTCTTCCACGGGGTGAGGGACAGCTGGAGGAGCTTTTCTCTCTAGTGAGGAGGGAGGAGAAGCAAATTCCCTGCAGCTCCTCCTTCTGTGGCTCAAGGGTTGAGCATATTTGCCCTCCTCTGATTGTGGTGTTCTTCCATGAGTTTCTCATGACTTGTGCTGGTTTTGTTGTTGTCGTTGTTTTTAACCTCATACAATTACAGCACTAACTTTAAATTAGGATCTTAGGCATATGAAATGTGCCTCTGATATTTAGAAAAGGAGGGGGAGAGATATTGGGGTGGGCATCTTCAGGGTGGGTTCTTGCTGACCTGATGCTGTCGCCCTCCCCATGCCACTGGAATTCATCTGGAAATCATGCTGCCAAATTTCAGCAATAAACTGGGAAAGCCATTAAAACAATCAGGAAGTGCTTTTTTCAGGTTCTTTTCCCAGTTTGCTGCTGAGGTCCAGCAGCAAAACACAATACTCTTTTAAAATTTCTAAAGGATTTTGAGTAATTTTCTACCAAATTTCCGAAACACCATTTTTGTGAGGGATCAGGGGCTGCAAAAGCAGACTTGAGGGCCCACATGTTACCTGTGGGCCACATATTCCTACTCTGGATATAAAGAAGGCATCCTCTGGCTTTTTTCCCTACCAAATGAAAAGAGAGTGCCCTAGTATGAATCTCTTGCTCAGTGATTGGTCTTTGTCTTGAAGACAACCGTCTCGTCTAAGCTCATGTTCTTAACAAAAGCTAACATGCAAGAAAGTTATTTGTGTAAGAAAAACACTAAGGCTGCACCCATGTACATATTCAGAAGCAAGCAACCCAGATTCAACACGGATTAATCCCAGGCGAGTATGTATAGAATTGCAGCCAAGATCAAGAAACTATTTTGCTGTATCCAGGTATGTAACCAAGCAAAGTGAAAAGCTGGTCTCTGTAGAAAATAATCTAAGCCCAGACTGAAGAAATAGGAACCCATGTGCGTAAACTGAGCCTGGATTGTGTCACTTTGGACTGGCCATTGACTACTGCATGACTGAATTGTCTGCTTCGTTTAGAGAACAACAAAACCCTAACTGTTCATAAGAAAGTAAACGTAAGAAAGAACTGTTCTTTGTAGTCTCGATATCTGACATATCTGACATTTCAAATGGGAATTTTAATACATTCAGACAGGATGGTTATACACAACCATCCTGATTCCCACAATGGTGGTAATCCCCAAACTTGCCCCACTCATTTGGCAATCAGATCGCTTGAACAGACTGGAAACAGAGGAAAATGCCAGTTCATACACATACAGTCTCTATTCCAACTGTGATCATGTGTTCTTGAGGCAGTCACAGGAGAGGAACTCCTGGATGAACTAAATATCAGAATGTTTATTGTCTGCCATGGGCAGGGTGGACGGGGCTTCTTAATGGAAGGAGTAAAATGGAACTTGTACTTTATTAGCTAGTTAGTTAGTTAGTTCATACATTTGTGGCCCAATAACAGGCATTCTTGGGCAACACAAACACATTCAAAACACATGAAAATCATGCTTCCAATAAAACACAACTACACTAAAACCTTATAAAGCAAGAAATCAGATAAAAGCAAAGATTTAAAATAATACCTGTTAATATCACCCAGTACAGAAAGCTGTAAAAGTGACTTCATAGCACTTTTCTTAAAAGGTTTCAACCATAATACAATAGCTACATCCTGTCTTGGATAAGGTCACTGCGAAATTTCCCATTAATTTCTACCATGGGAGAGACATTTATTTTTTCACATCTTAGTCTGATATGTTTAGATCTTATGTCCAGCACTTTCCCCCTCCCAGAGTCTAAATTTATCTCCTCCTGATAGCGTCCATCCAGTTCAATTTTTCTTATTTTAAATCCAGATATGAAAATCATTCTATCACATCATCCCATGCAATTTATAGATGTACAGCCAAAGTAAATTTACCAGGCTGTCAGTGTCATTAATGATTCACAAAGGAGATGGGCTAGTTTAATGAATTGTAACAAAGAACTCCTTTCAGTGTTCCTTGCTGAAAGTCCAAGCATACCTCTGAAGTAAGTAGCGAGCATCAGCCTCATGCATGGTTGCAAGGGGAGGGCAGGCTGACTTCATTACAAGCACATCCCAACAAACTCAACGAAACCCCTTAATTTCCTTTTATCCTTTCTAAGAAGTTAAACACTAGCCCAAGAAACTCATTCTGATGGGCTAGTTGGTAATTCACAGGAAATGTTTTTACTCATGGTGTAACTTAAGAGCTTGTGCCTAGCCTCCATTTCTCATATTGTTTATTTGCTTATTTGCTTCTCTCTGAAAAGGGAGAATATCACATCCTTGGATGATTTCCTTTGACATTCAGGTACTATTACAGTTGACCCACTTTCTGTTGAGTTCTGATGTGCCAACAGGGTGCTGCAGCAAATATCAGCCCAATATCTACTTTAGGGAAGGAAAAGAAAGAGAAGGAAGAGGCAAGAAGAGCAACAAGAATGAAAAATGAAGAGCACTAAAGAACTGCTGAATAGCTCAGTGGTTTAGGTTTCTGGTCGTGGAGCCAAAGGCTGGGAGTTTGATTCCCCACTGGGCCTCCTTGAATGGGGCTGGACCTGATGATCCATAAGGTCCCTTCCAGATCTGCAGTTCTAAGATTTGTACTGTATTATTATATTATCATTAATTAATTTCCTCTGTCTACTGCTCCCTTCAAGCTCTGCAGTTCTGATGATGATGATTGTAAATCAGCTCTTTGAACCAATAATCTGGATGCTCTGAAATGAATGAATTTAAGGCTCCCATGGTCACAGAATGTCCTCATGCATTTCTATGAAAGGTCCACCCCATCTCCTGCCCTTTGCCAGTGCTGAATGACCACGGCTGCTTAGGTGGGCAGAGAAAGAGCCTGCTTTTTTTCAGGACCTTCACAGCTACCCATCAGAGGACAACTAGGCCCTTCTAGACAGGGCTGTGTAAACCCATGGCCAGGCCCTTAGGCTTTCAGGTCTTTCGGGGGCCCTCCAGCACTTCAGTCTTTCACCTCAGCAATCTTTTGCCTCAGCAAAAAAAAAAATGACAGACTGCCAGTCCCGGCAGGGCCCCTAGGCTTCAGCTTAGTCAGCCTCACTTCTAGGCCAACTAGGTTTCCTCAGTGGCACACTCCTGTTTCCAAAGCGACACTCATCACAGTCTCCGCAAATTAAATGGACACTTAGAAGAGCTCCAGTGCTGGTTCAGATGCATTCATTAAAAAAGTAACGAAAGCCACATGGAATCATACGGTTGAGCAGCCTCTGACAAAAGAGCGGATAAATGGCAACATCAAGCCCATACTCTCTCTGTGGCAAAGCTCCTAGATGTGGCCCAAGCAGGTGGACACCTCGTTTAAAAAATGTTCAGGTGAAGAGACTCACCCCCTCACTCAAATCCTGAGGCACCATCACCTGTGGGAGGAAAGTGGGATCCTGCACTTTTAAAATACTGCTGATGGATTTCTGTGTACTGAGTGGCTTTTAGAAAAGTAGTCCGAGCAAGATATGTTCTCTGAACACAATGGAACAATTACACAAGAAAGACATACATGTTGGACAGTTGTATCAATCTTGTGCTGGATTCATTGTCATGGCTTCCTTCGAACTATCCTAAGATTGATTTCTATCTGTCTGTCCGTCCGTCCGTCCGTCCATAGGCAGTGTACATCACTAAAAGACAATACTGAAAGCTAAAAATAGTAAGTATACAAATACTGAAAAAGATCAAACTGATACAGTATCACACTAAAAGACAGTAAATAAAAGCAACACCAAAAACACATTCAAAGCAGTAAGGCACAACCATCTATTTAAAAAAAAAAAAAAACCCACTCAGGCAGCCAGTTACTGAGGGAAGGCTTGCCTGAAGAGAAAGGTCTTCGCTTGCTTGTGGAAGGACAGCAAAGGTGGGGCCAGCCTGGCCTCCTGTGGGAGGGAGTTCCAAAGTCTGGGAGCAGCGACAGAGAAGGCTGTCTTCTGTGAAGGTGATGGAACTGAGAGAAAAGCCTCTCCTGATGATCTTAACAGCCAGGCAGGCTCATAAAGGGAGACGGAGTCCTTGAGGTGGTTTGGACCCTAGTTGTTTAGGGCTTTATCGGTTAAAACCAGCACTTTGAATTGTATCCAGAAACGGATTGGCAGCCAGTGGAGCTACTGTAAGAGAAGGGAATTCTGAGGAAAGCTCTAACTAATCATTTTCCATGAGTTTCCATGGATTTGAACCCAGGCCTCCTGACTCTTAAATCTGGCACTCTGTCCACTATACTGCACTGGTTATTAGACTAGTCTAAATATGGAGTGCAGATACATCTCTGCATAATAAAGCATGTTAAAGAAAATAAGTAAGAAAGCATGTTTCTCAACACGTTCCCATTTGTCTGTGGAAATAACCTGAGCAGTGGCAGTCTTGCTCTACACACACTGACCTTAGTTCTACTGGCTTTCCTCATCCATCAGGCCTCTAACAAAGACTGCATTATTGGATACCAAATTCCAAACAATTATCTAGACCTGGAGAGGGGAGGGAGAACAACACGGAGCACCTGACACAGTCAAACGTTAATCATTCTCCCTGGTGTTTTGGGTATAGTAAACCACCAGGGACCTGCGAGAGTGCTCCAAATGAACATTCCTTTTTAAGAAAGGGTTTTCTTTTCTGAGCTTTTCAGGAGAGGTTCTGTCCTCCAAATATCTCCCTATATAAAGAGCAAACCGAGGCAACAGGGCATAACCCTTCTGATCACATGCTATCCAAAATAAACCTATGGGTTCCCTGGCAATAAGCATTTGCTATGCGAGGGAGGTCAGCAAGCACATCGCTCCACTGCACGGGCTCTTGGCTCCTAGTAATTAATTATGACCATTGTAAGCAGGAATTCCAAGCATGCCACTCTGGACCATGACTCAAAGGAACAAGCTGCGGGTCCAGGAGAAATTGGGGGGGGGGGGGGGTAAGAAGAAAGTAACCTTGCAAAGAAATGATGCCGTAACACACCACCTTCTTGAGAGGTCACATTCTTGGTATGAGCCTCTGCATTGTTGTAAAATACGGGGCATACCATTCTAAGAGAAGGCCTATGACTGTCTATAGGCTGACATCCATGTTTTGCTGCAACAGTCAAAATGGCAATCAATGAGTGACCACTCTGCTCCTAAAAGCAGCTAACTCTTCCTGTTCCTTTTCTGCAAGTATGACAGTCATCAGCTAGTCTTGGGGAGATGAAAACTTATATAGAAAGCAGTGGATGGATTGACCATGCCAGCAATTAAAAACAGGGTGCTAGTGCTGCAGAGTTTTGAATTCCTGGTTAAATTCCTTTTGCTGTGCAGCAGAAGAGCAAGGATTCACAGAGCAGAACAGCTTCAAGTTCCCCAGAACAGTTCATGCCTTTTCTCACTAAGCTCGCACTTACAGTCTCAATATTGAGATGTTAGTAGGAGAAAGAATAAAAGGTTTCATTACTTACAATTGAACAAATCAAACAGGAAACTAATAAACATGACTTCTTTCAACAACAAACTTCAACAGCCTCTAGAGGGGGAAAAACACTGAGAAGAGAGGCAGAGCTCTCTTTGAACTCAGTGGCAGGAGGGAACAGTGGGTTAGTGCTGGATAGACAGATAATCACCCAACTCAGAAAAGTCCCCCCAGTCACACCATCTTCAGGCAGCATGCAAGGTTTTAAACACTCCAACAGCTGGTGCCCCGGTCAGACTAGAAAACCTGTAGGAATTTTTCCCATTCCAAAAGTCAAGCCTCCAATTATAGGCTTCTGTTCTATAAATCTCTGTAGGACCTCCTGGGGGAGTCTGGCATCGTTTTCAGGATCTGACATCTGCTTTTACCTTCAAATGCCAAATCACAAAACAAAGCCTGCTAAATGCAAAACAGGCAAGTGAGGAATATCATGTGCTATGACAAAGAGATATCATTCGCTACTTGAAAGAAGACTTCTTCTAATAATGGGATACGTTTCTTGTGTAGTTTGGCTTTTGGAGCAAAGAAGAGAGGACAATAGCAGTCTATTGAACCTCCTAGTGAATGAATATTAATAATGTGCTTGTAGTCTCATAGAGCAACTATTGTAACTCTCTCTACGTGAGGCTGCCCTTGAAGCTGCCTCGGAAGCTTCAGGAGGTACAGAATGCAGTGGCTTAGCTGGTTTCTGGTGTGCACAAGTTTGATCACATCATCCCAGTACTGGCCCACCTGCATTGGCTTCCTGTTCCCTTTTGAGCCAGGTTCAAAGTTTTGGTTTCAACCTACAAAGCCCTTAATGGTTTGGGACCTAGCTATTTGTCAGAGCATCTTTCCCTCAGAATTTCAGCCCATACCACTCAATCTTCTCAGGCACGGTTTACTGGGTGAGCCACACTGAGAGAGGCAAAGAAGGCCACCTCTAGAAATGGAGCATTCTTGGCTGTGGCCCCATTCTTATGGATTTTATTATTATTATTATTATTATTATTATTATTATTATTATTATTATTATTATTATTATTATTATTATTATTATTATTATTATTATTATTATTATTATTATTACGTACAAAACATACAGACAGAAAACTAACACCAATAACAAAAAAACCAGCAAAACTAAACATCCATACTACAAACATAGATCAGAGATTTCGCCATTGTCTGGTCATCTAAATATCATCAAAGGATTCTAGTGGGCACTGATTCGCCATAACTATTTCTTCCCCTAAGTTCCTGTCTTTTCCTGGACCAATTATATATCCGCTTCCAGCTTTCCTACACAAAGCATCTCGGTTGATCCCGCAGTGCCTCTGAAAGCATATCTAGTCCTGTAATATCCAGAAGCTTCTTTAATAGCTCATCCATCGTTGGTATTTCTCCATTCTTTCATTTTTGGGCCCAGAGTAACCTAGCTGCAGTGTATATATACAGTAGACTATATTTTATTTTCTTATCAATAATCTCTGGCATTATATTCAATAATAACATTTCAGGTTTAAAACTCAATTTTTGCTGAACAATTTCTTGTGACATTTCCCAAATGTGTAACCAAACCTGTAACCCTAAGAACAATAAGTATAAAGAGGCAGCTTACATCATTAAAAGCCAATATTAAAGCAAAAAAAAAAAGTATACAAATATTAAAAAGGAACAAATATCACTCTGAGAAATGGAAAACACAAGTAGTACTAAAAACCCAGTCAAAGCAGTAATGCATAACAATCAACCTAAAAAATCACACTCAGGTAGCTAGTCACTGAGGGAAGGCTTACCTGAAGAGCTTTGCCTGCTTGTGGAAGGACAGCAAAGATGGGGCCAGTCTGGCCTCCTGTGGGAGGGAGTTCTGAAGTCTGGGAGCAGCAACAGAGAAGGCCCTCTCCTGTGTCCCCATCAGATGCACCTGTGAAGGTGGTGGGACCGAGAGAAAGGCCTCTCCTGATGATCTTAACACCTGACCTGGCTCATAGTGGGCGACACAGTCTTTGAGGCAGCTTAGAGCCAGGCCATTTAGGGCTTTATAAGTTAAAACTAGAGATGGGGGTATTCATATTCATATATGAATATGAATATCCCCCCCACAGGTGGAAATAACGAGGGGCCGGCCCCATGGGGCCGGACTGTCCACTCACCATTCCGCCGCGGACACGTGCTCAACAGAGCCTTCCTATCGCGCCGTTGTCCACAATGGATTAGCCACACTGCAACCTGGCAGAGAGGCTTGTCATCCCACCTCCTGTCAGGACTGGCTAATCCATTGCAGACAACGGCGCAATAGGAAGGCTCCGTCGAGTGCTCGTCCGAGGCGGAATGGTGAGTAGACAGTCCGGCCCCATGGGGCTGGCCCCTCGTTATTTCCACCCGTGGGGGGATATTCATATTTGTATACAAATACGAATACTCCCATCTCTAGTTAAAACCAGAACTTTGAATTGTGTCTGGAAATAGATCAGCAGCCAGTGGAATAGTTTGCCACTAGAGCTACACCAGGACCCCTCCCTCCAAACTTCTGGATGATACTGAAGACACTACTCTTTAGAGAAACGTTCAAGAACATCCTCTCCTGATTCAATCTCTTGGTGAGTTACCCAATCCCACAGGTGTTAGTTTGTTTTGCTATTTGTGTTTGTAGTTGCTGTGCTTTTTTAGTTTTATCTTTAGTTTGTGGGGTGGGTTAGGGTTCATGAGTTCATTCCTTTCTTCTTGAATTGTAAACCACCTAGAGTAGTGCCTGGCACTAAGTCAGGTGGTGTATATATATTTGTCAGGGTCTCTGGGACTCATGAATACAAAGGGATGAATATTTAATGAATCAGCGATTTTTAACGAATATCGAGATTCATTTTTTTTATTCATCCATATGTCTAATCTAGAATGATCTGTCTAAGCAGCCCTCTAACCCTGTGGTTTCTTCACTGCTCCTGAGGTCCCTTAAGATCTCTCTGTTTATTTTTGGGAAACTTGGAAAGGGTTTGCTCACTCTTCAAAAACTTAGATCCATTTCATTTCACAACTTGACACTCATTTCCTATTGTTGGGTGGCTCTGATTGTCTTTGCCGAGAGAATACAAAAGTGGTTGTAGAAAAGGAAAACCAAGAGATTAGGGTTTTTTGGGGAAAAGGGGAAGAGAATCCCAGCCATTTTTGAGAAAATGGTCAAGGAAGAAAAAAGGGATGCTATGAGCTTAGATTGCACAAATTATTCTGTGTCAAGATAAATATTCTCTCTCCCCCCTGACTCACCCGTAAAATGTTGTCACTTCCAAAGAATTTTCAGGGGATGCCAGGAGATTACACTACAACAATGGTTACCCAGGAGTTTGCCTCTTTAATCCATGAAAAAGAAATGAAGGTTTTCGCCTCCCTCTTATCCCACAGGAAACAGAAAAGAAGCAGAATGAGTTGAGCTTTTCACATTTATTTACTGCTGTTTTTTTGTTTCCAGTGCACCTTCTTAAAAGTTGTGGGTTTGCGGGTTTTAGGATCTCATCTGTGGCTAAGGTGCCAACATCCAGTGTTGCACATTGCATTGTTCTCCAAACAGACAACAGCAAAAAGATTCAGTAAGCCTCCAAAAACTTTCTTGGCTGAAAGTAAAAGGCATGCCTTCTTTTATTGTCATTCACTCCAGTGCAATCTTTCTTCGGTGAACTTGCTTGGATAAGGGTATTTTTGAAAGCTACTTTCACAAAGAACATCCCAGCAAGGCAGGATTTATCCAAGTACAACACCATACTGCAAGATGTGAACAATTGGAAGACTGATGGTGCGATCTGAAAGGCATTTTTCCCATGGCTTGGTCTGGGTTGGGAACAGCCTGGTTTGCTGCTTTTTCTAGTGACCATACAATGTATGTGCGATTGCGAACCAGCTTGGCCCTGATCAATGCCTACCCACATGTTTTTAGATCCCTCTCAGGGGCTACTGTTGTTGGGTTTTTTGTTGCTTTTGGTTTTTTGGTGCAGGTAGAATCATTCAATTTTGGTTCGGTTCCAGCATCTGGGATCACTGGGATCAAACCAAAGTGGCAGGCTCACTGTCCCTTTGGTGAAGCTGCTTAACACTATTGAAAAATGAAAAGTTTCCTTTCTGCTTGCCTTTGAAGGCATGGGAGAGGAAGATTTTCATTTCTTTTTAATTGTTGCTAACGTATCAGCAATGCTTTGAAAAGAATTTAAAAAAAACCCACCTCTATCAGAGTATCACTGATGCACTGTGTCACTTAGCAACAATTTAAAAGAAATGGAAAGCTTCCTCTCCATTCGCCTCCAAAGGCAAGTGAAACCATAGCTTACCATTTCTCAGAATTGTTAGGCATTCTTCACCAAAAGGACAGCGAGCCAATCACTTAAAGATCTTGAGAAGTCCTTCCCTTTAAAGGGAAAGAAGATCTTTATCATAATACAGTGGTGCCTCGACTTACGAACGTCCCTACTTACGACCATTTCAAGTTACGACCAGCTCTGGCCACAAAATTTTGCTTCTACTTGCTACCAGAGCTTCCACTTACGAACAGAAAAAGGCAGGGGGAAAAGGCAGGAAATTCAAATGTCTAACTGTAGGTGGCGACGAGGCTGCTTCTTTGTAGCTCTTTCGCCCCAGCAGTTAAAGAGTGTGCGTCGGAGGAGGCTTGAGACTACCTCCTTCTGCTTCTGAGTGAGCGTGTGTGTGTGTTTGCAGGAAGGCTTCAGGCTGCCTGGTAAGGTAAGGTGCTGTTTTCTCCTTTTTATAAACTGTTCTGGGTGTTTTTGCCGTGTGGTTTTGAGCTGGGGGGGGGGTATGTTTCTGTGCTGTGATGGGTCTTGGGGGGTTTGTTTGTTTTTTGGGTTTTTTTCTCCCCCATTTCCGATGGGTCTTGGGGTTTTTTGTTGCTTTTTGGAGTGTTTTTTCCCATTTCTGATGGGTCTTGGGGGGTATGTTTTTTGTTTGTTCCCCCCCCATTTCCAATGGGTCTTGGGGGGTTTGGTTGCTTTTTGGTTGTTGTTTTTCCATTTCCGATGGGTCTTGGGGGGTTTGTTTGTTTTTTGGCTTCCCCCCTATTTCTGATGGGTCTTGGGGGGTTTGGTTGCTTTTTTGGCTTCCCCCCATTTCCGATGGGTCTTGGGGGTTTGGTTGCTTTTTGGGAGGGGTTTCCCCATTTCCGATGGGTCCTGCATGCTTCCCTTGCTTTTTCCTTTGTTTTCTTTGCATTTCCGACCTGCCCCTTTGTTCTCTGTGCATTTCCGATCTGCTCTGTTTGTTTTCTGTGCATTCCCAATGGGTCTTGCACGCTTGATTGCTTTTCTTTTCTTTTTCCCCTTCGGCCGGACGGGATTAATCACGTTTCCAATGAGTCTTGCAGTGATTTTTTTTTTTTTTTTTGGTGATTTTTTTCTTCGGCCGGAACGGATCAATTGCATTTCAATGCATTCCTATGGGAAATGGTGCTTCGACTTACGGCCATTTCGAGTTACATCCATCTTCTGGAACGGATTATGGTCGTAAATCGAGGCACCACTGTAAAGTGTACATCAAGATCACATCAAGAGTGATCCACACTGGGATAATTCAGTCATCTAGTTGAACATGTTTTGGGGCCAAAGGTCACACCTGAATTTGATAAAGCTTGGCCACACTGTCTGGGAGACTCTAAGAGTTGGCCTTCAAGACAATAACTATGATTTATCTGCCAGAAGGCCTGATATACCAAGGCATCAAGTTTTTGTTTACTTTGTTTTCTTTTGTTTTGGTTTTGCACCGCAGATTATAATTTCTCTCTACCTGAAGATTGTACATCTTCTCCACTCTGTACATTGCTGATCTGAATTTTTCACTCTGAAGAAGGCCATCCTGGGCTAGCTGTCAGAGATCACATTTCATACAACTGGGTTTGCCAATCTGCAATTTTGCTTTTCAATGAGTAGCATCTTCTACTTCCAAGCTTTCAAAATTACAAATGTTTCTAGTTAATAGTTACCTTTCTCTGCTTCCCCCCCCCCCCCTCAGAAGGCATGTTTCACCGGAGGTTTTTTTTGGGGGGGGGGCTGTCTTTCTCAGAAATCCTCCAGCACTTTTGTCTCATCCATGTTTTGTATTGCTTTGCTAAACTCTTTCCTTATTCCTGCATGGAAATGCATGAGGATTGTGACACACACATTTCTGTTACTGACTGAAGTGTCTTTGTACATATTTTTCAAATAGTCCCATGGGTGTTTGGCTCCCAGCACGGAAAAATACAGCCTGCAAAAGGTCAATGAACTCTATCCAGCTACAAGGACTGGTCATCACTGCACACAAAAGACCAGCCAACGACACCCATCAATCACAGTGACAGATCATCTCCCCCCTTATCACAATAAAACACCCATAACAAAAAACACTCTGATCACAGGAAACCCCCAATCTCCTGAAAAGAACAACAACAAACCCTTATCCCACAGGTACAAATGCTCAACAATTCCACACACTACACCAGACACAGACAGAATTCTAGCTCCTGTCCTCTGAAGATGCCATCCACAGAGACTGGCAAAATGTTAGGAAGAAAAACCTCCAGAACACAACCAAACAGCCTGAAAACCCCACAACCACCATAATTAACAAATACTTTAAATTGAATCTGGAACAGAATGTGTGCAACATGATCCAAAATCCTGTTCTCACAATCTACCTGGCAACATCATTCCATACCAGCTAAATCTCTAAAACTATCTTCAAAGGGAGGCTCGTTTTATAAACTGGTGGAAGGGAAGGGCATGGGAACTATTTCCACATACCCTGCTTCCCACCTGGCTCCAACAAGGTCTTTATGAAGTCATGCTACTCCTTAGGTGACAGACATAATATGATGCTGTTCAATCCACTCGTAGGAAAATGGGCATCAAAGAGATCATAAGGCATGCTGGTCACCATAAAGAGAGTACAACAGCTTTTATAACCAATGAGACTTTTATTGTTGAACTATTTACAAAGGGGGTCATTGGACCCATGGGCACTTCTCTCAACCATTTTCTACCCTATAGTTCAGCCTCTTAGTAACACCTGGGAAATTCCACTGTACTCCCAGCAGAAGTAGTCCCAAAGCACACTAAGAAAGCTCATGGTATGGTTGCTTCCCATGTCATTCCTCACCTCCTTGGCAAAATTAGCCTTGGAAGTGGCCGCAGCTGTTAGTATATTTCCATAATGATCTCCAGGAGACATTAATGAAGAGTAGCTTCCTTGAAGTGGCTCTGGTGCTGCTTTGCTAGATGGGCCTTTTGTGAGACAAATATCATGTTTTCAGTAACAGGGGACTCAACAGATTTGCTTAACTAGGAGAAAACAGTTCTGTAGTGGATGGAGTGCATGTACCAGTTCATGCATGTACCAGTTCATGTACCAGTGCATGTACCAGTTCTGTAGTGGATGGAGTGCATGTACCTGATTTTGAAGGAACGCTTTAGACCCTAGCCTGGGTGTTAGGAATTGCCAGAGATAAACTCTCCAGGAGACCTCATTTTCTTTGACAAACAGGATGTGGTAAGTGTAGAGATGTCCAGACATTTGCTGGCAAATGTTCTGTTGTGATGACAGGCTTCCCTGTTTTCTAAGATGGCAGGTATTCTTTCTTTAAAACATGCAAAGGATTCAAATTACCTACCTTTCTGCTTATAGCAATGTCCACAGGAGAACAGATATACTGTATTCTCAATTGCACAATATTTACCTATTTTATCTTATTGTTCCAAGATACTCCCCCCTACACTTAATTCGGAAAAAGTAAATTAATAACATTCAATGGTTGCTTTTATAAACAATGCACATGATAACTGGTTGTAGAGTTGCTATATTTTCTAGACAGAATAAGATTTATGTTGAGCAAGCCATATAATACCAACCCTTGTTTTAGAAGATTATTATTCCATTGCTAAAATGCTGTTGTGCAGCTATGCAAAGGGCATGCATTTTGGAACTTAGTATGCCCACCCCCCCAAAAAAATACAGAGATTTTTTACTTACACCAATTTACTTCCAAAAGTTACACCTTTTCCATAACTATATAACAAGATTTCGGTCTGTATGCTGGAATATCTAAGGAATTATGCAATAATGAAATCCGTGGAAACTTTTGATAGATTGGGAGTGTTTATACAGTGCCAGAACTCTTACAAATGTGATGGAACATTCCTATATCTGATATTGTATTTTGTGCTTATTCTTTCTTCACTGGATTTGACTGTAAATGTTGCTACTTGGTTTATTACATTTCTGCTACTTAATAACAAAAATAATATTGTCTGTTTTAATAATAACAGCTTTTTTTAGCAGAGTCTTAAAGGTGTTTTGCAACCTGGAAGCAAAAGAAACGTCAACATCATAAATATCCAAAAGGTGGCTATTGTTGGTTTTTAAATATTGCGCAGCTGTTATAGACCGGTAAAGAAAATCCTGAACACCAGATCTTAAGAGGGAATTGAGTTTTCTTAGTATGTCTCAAAGTCAACAGGTAGACAAAGAAAATTCAGACCTTTGATGACCCCTGCTGAAAAAAAAATAGCACTGCATTGAAATCCTTGCTTTAAAATAATAATGAAAATGCAGTCTGGAAGATTCTTATAATCAAATAAAATGTCATTTTCTTTCTCAGGAAAGAAAAACAAAACCTTATATTGGATGTCAAAGAAAACAGGCTTTCTAATTTGCACTACTGGCATTGCTTATCGAAATGCTTAGTTGAGGGAAGTTAAAGAGATCTTCAGGTAGCAGAACTTCAGTTTTAAACCTTGATTTAATAGGTTTGCTATGGAGGAAAATAGTTTATGGAACAAATATATCACATAGTTGTCATTACTGTTGAAACGAGAAAACGCAATCTGGACAGCAGCTACAAGGAATATTCAAAGCAGAGTTACTCTCGTTTCAGATTAGGAATGCCTCCTGTATTATTCCGTTTTAATTGAACAAAAATCTGAAATTGTAATCTGGACTGTTTTAACAAGCCAGCTTCACCAAAAGCATTCCAGCAGGCTGATAGTTTAAAAATATGCTCTCTGTAACACGTGTAAGCACTGATTAAAACACACACATCCTTTTTCTGTTCAGAAAATGAATCCATTAATGTCAGAAAACCAGCGTTAAGTGCTCAGTGTCTTTTGATTGGTTGTACTATGAACCATATTGTTGAAAAGTATTGCAGGAGAGGGCTGGGCAGCAATGGTCCTTCAGATATGGGGGGCCCCTGCCCCTCTCATCACTGGCTATGCTGGCTGGGAAGGAAGTAGATGTAGATTGACAATATTCGGAGGGCCACAGCTGCCCACCACTGCCTAAGAACCTCATTTTGGATAGCTATGCATAATTCTGTACTCAAGACAAAGCTCACTGGGTTGGAGTGGCTGGCTGCAGAGTTTGACTCCTCACTGTGCCTCCCAGGAGAGGGCCCAGCTGAAATCACCAAGAGTGCATGTGGTTGATGGGATTATATGCTCTGCTGCCTGTGTGGCCTTGGACAAACTACACAGTCCCAGAATACCACCAGAAGGAGGGACTGGTAAGTCACTTCTGAACATTTATGGCTAGAAAACCCTGAGAGAGTTCTCATGACTTGGAAATTGTTTATAATTATTATGCATCATTCTCCAATCTGCATACACGGTCAAAATCTCAAACGCGTTTATATTTAATGGTCTGAAATTGCCATCTTACCTTCTGATTTGGCTTATTTATACAAAATACTTTTCTGTCATGAAAATGACCAAGGTACCAACTAGAAGAGAAAACATAGGGTGCAGCTGGCTCTTCATGAAAAAGCATGGTGTCAAAGGCAAGGTCCAGACATACAAGGAACGCCTAGGTGTCAAAGGCTAAGTAAAAAAAAAGATGGTGAAGCTCATGACCAGAATTTCGCAGCAGTAGCTAAACACACTACAGACAGAGCAGTGTAAATGAAAATAGCTTCCTAGCATGGTGAAATAGAGCCACCACTTGGATAGTGAAATATGTGAAGAGGAGAAGGTAGGATGCAATCTGCAGGAAAGGGTCTATGGACTGCAATGAGCGGCTAGAATATGGAATGAAAAGTTGAACCAGATACTGATAAGAGAAGACTTTGAGCAAGGCAAACCAACCCATGTCTCCGCAGCAGACTCAAAACAAACAAACAGACAGACAGACAGATGGACGGACAGACAGACAGATGGACCTGCATTCTAACATGTGGAAGATCTAATGTTAGCCTATGAAAACTCAGGGCAGATAGCTTGTTATGCCTAATTCTTTAAAAAAAAAAAAAAGGAATTTAGCCCTTGAATGACACCATTTTGATCACTGAAGTAAAAGTGAATTAAATGTTTTCAAAGTGGAAAAAAGTAAAAAAAGAAAAAGTGAAGGCAAGTTGATTATACCTCAATCCAAGCCAATCCATCTTCCTCCTGAGCCCTTGAATCATGTATTTAATCCTGATCTCTAAAAAATGAAGTAAATTCTCTTATTCCTCATAACTAGTCTCTGTGTGTGCATGCATGTAAATATCACAGAATTTGTCATCTCTTGGCATACAGGAAGGTTTTTCTTTTAGGGGCTAATCTCAAATGCAAAATAAAGAGAATTTATTTGTTAACGAAGAAGGGAGATGATCAGGTAATATTCTGGCAGGACCCCAAACAAAACATATTTTTTTTCATTCAGCCCCTTCCTACTTGCCTTCTTGTCATTCAGACTGAGTGAGAGGAAGATGAATCTTTCTTACTAAATTGAAAGCAGAAGGTTGAAGAACTTTCTTCAAGCTAACACCTAACACATGCCTGTCCAGCAACTACACCAATGGAAGACCTTGAGCAAGATCGTAACAACCAGTTATGGTCCGACAAGAGATACTGCATTTAGTTAGGTCTATGAACTTTCTGTAATTGTTTTGTGAAGTGCTCTAAACTCCCATCTGTTTCAGTTGCTATGAGATGCTCAAACACCACTTAAACTCGACTCTCAGTTTAATCTCATTTTTTTGAGGTTCTGCCTATTACTGCTACTACTGTTACTTCACATTTGTGCAAAAGGGTTTGTTGCATCTTTACAATGCCTCTGTGGGCCAAGCTAGTGTTACTATCCTCTATCCTACCAATGGTAGGGTTGAAGCTCAAAGAGAGCTACTTGAGTTACTAAGGCCATATGTAGGCAATCTTGTAAAGACCTACTCAGATGTATTTCTCATTCAGTTCAATGGCAATTACTGCCAAGCGAATAAGTAAAGGATTGCAGCCTTAGTGAGCTGATGGCGGAGGAGAGGTACCTCAGACTTCTTGATTTGTAGGTCCATCTCTTAGGCACAATTGCTTCTCTACTCATAAAAGAGTCAAGAGTTAATATTCTTCCAGTAAATATGATGAAATGCCAGCGAAGGGAACTTTTTCTTTTGAGAACACTTTTTTCTTTTATGAGAGCTGCACACACAAAAATGGCAAGCCCATAAAATGAACAAGGGAAGGAAAGAAAGATTAAGCAGCAGATAAGATAACAGACAAGATAATTACACAGCATTAAAACCTCAGATTTATTTTTAAGTCATTCAGGCTCTTTTTAGAAAAGCCCTTTCTAACTTCTGTGGGGGAAAAAGTCACCAACAATGGAGATAAGTGTGGGAGGAAATATGGATATTGAAACACAACTGTGCGGTCTGGGCAAATATGGGGAAATGGAAGAAAGGAGAATTTCAGGCCATTAGGCAGAGAAATGCTATATACCTGTTACTTCACAGAGAAGTGACATTGTGGAAACCAGCTGCTCCTTAGACCTATGTTTGCTCATTGGGACATCTGTAGAAGAGACTTCTCTTCCTCCTCCATGTCTACGAGTGTGGAGAGCTCCCATATATACTTCCAGAAATTTCCAAAGAGGCAGCTGTGATAGTCTACACTCTGTTGCAGTGTCTGTCTCTCTATCTGCAGGCACCCAAAATCATGGGCTATGCTCCACAAAAGTTTAGGCCAAGTAAAACTTATTGGTAGAGTTACCAGTTCTCAGGATGGTGGCTGAAGGGGATTGCTATGCTGCCCTTCAGGTGGGGAGAAAAACCTCAGGCTGAGTGGAGCTTGAGAAGAATAAAAAAGCTTGACTTTGTGTTTAGCGGCTTCAATGTCTGGGCATCCAATCTCCTTCCTACTCCTTTCTGGTGCTGGGGCTCCCTAGCTCAGTACAAAGGTGTTTTCATCGGTATAGTGTACACAATGGCTGAAATTCAAGCTCAGCATGCAAAATGGGAATGGCGTCATCACCAGTGGCAAATTGCTGCTAATTAAATGCTTCCTTTGGAGATTTAGGGTGCACACAACTCATACACAATGCTCCAAAGACATGTGCACTCTGGCATTGGCAAATAAAGCCTTTAGGCAGTGTCCATTTGCCACTGCTGGTGACATCATTTCTGCTGTGCATGCAGAGCTGTGTAACAGGATTTCAGGCAATCCTTGTTTTGGAGTTGGTGCAGGAAATCCACATTGTCTGCCTCTGTCTGTAGGTATGCTTCAGTCTTGAGAGACTATGGTAACGTGCTCTGAATAGAGGCCTTGGAACAGCGTCTAGTGTGGCTGAGAAGGCCAATTCGAGAGTAACAATCCCTTCTACACTGAAGACAAATACAATCTGTCTCCTGTCCAGCTCCCTGATTTTGCTGGGTTTGGGACTGCCTCTTTGCCTCGGCCTGCTGGACAAGTGCCTCTTCAAATTGGGAGAGGCCATGCTGCACTGCCTGCCTCCAAGCTGAACGCTCAGATGTCAAGGTTTCCCATCTGTTGAGGTCCATTCCTAAGGCCTTCAGATCCCACTTGCAGATATCCTTGTATCGCAGCTGTGGTCTTCCTCTGGGGCGGTTTCTCTGCACTACATACAGGAGATCTTTTGGAATCTGACCATCAGCCATTCTCATGACATGCCCGAGCCAACGTAGACGTCGCTGTTTCAGTAATGTATACATGCTAAAAATTCCAGCTCGTTCTAGGACTACTCTATTTGGAACCTTGTCCTGCCAGCTGATACCAAAAATGCGTCGGAGACAACGCATAGGGAACGTGTTCAGCTTCCTCTCCTGTCATGCACAAAGGGTCCAGGACTCACTGCAGTACAGGAGTGTACTCAGGACACAGGCTCTATAGACCTGGATCTTGCTATATGCCGTCAGCTTCTTATTAAGCCATACTCTCTTTGTGAGTCTAGAGAACATGGTAGCTGCTTTGCCAATGCGTTTATCCAGCTCGACATCTATTATTTATTTATTAAACTTGTATCCCGCCCATATAGACTACGTCTACTCTGGGCGGCTCACAACAAAATAGAATAAAAAACAATTAAAAATATCAACAACAATTTCACAGTAATAAGCATATCATTCAAGATGGGAGATAAGAGATAAATCAGATGGTGCCCGGCGGGAAGGCCTGCCTAAATAGCCAGGTTTTGAGTTGGCTTTTGAAAATACCCAGCGAAGGGGCCAAGCGGATCTCGGAGGGGAGATTATTCCACAAACGGGGGGCCACTGCCGAGAAGACCCGGTTTCTTGTTTTTTCTTTCCGGGCCTCCCTCGGCGTTAGGCTCCTCAACCGCCCCTCCTGGCTAAAACAAGTGATACAAGTAGATCTAGGTGGGAGAAGGCGTTCTGCCAAGTATCGAGGTCCTAAACCGTTTAGGGCTTTATATGTAATCATTAACACTTTGAAATCAATGCGGAAACGAACGGGCAGCCAATGCAAGGCAGCCAGAGTGGGAGAAATATGCTGGTGTTTTCTCACCCCACTAAGAAGTCTGGCTGCCACATTCTGCACCATTTGAAGCTTCCGCATCAATCTCAAAGGTAGCCCCACGTAGAGCGCATTACAGTGGTCTAATCTTGAGACTACAAGTGCATGGACCAAAGTGGTGAGTGCCCCAACATCAAGATAGGGACGTAGCTGGGCAATCCGCCACAGATGGAAATAGGCGGAGCAGACCACAGACGCCACCTGGGTTTCCATGGTGAGCGCCGGGTCCAGGTGGATCCCCAAGCTGCAAACCTCACTCTTCGTGGTGAGAGTCACCCCCCAAAAGAGAGGGAGTTTCCCAAACCACCAATGGTGGGGCCACCCACCCTCAGGACCTCCGTCTTGTCTCTCTTTGTGAGTCTAGAGAACATGGTAGCTGCTTTGCCAATGCATTTATTCAGCTCGACTTCTAGAGAGAGAGTGTCAGAGATCGTTGAGCCAAGGTACACAAAGTCATGAACAACAACCTCCAATTCTTGTGTAGAAATGGTAATAGAGGGAGGTGAGTCCACGCCCTGGCCCATGACTTGTGTTTTCTTCAGGCTGATTGTTAATCCAAAGTCTTGGCAGGCCTTACTAAAACGATTCATAAATTGTTGAAGGTCATCAGCAGAATGGGCAACAACAGCTGTATCATCGGCGAAGAGGAAGTCCTGCATGCATTTCAGCTGGACTTTGGTCTTCGCTCTCAATCTAGAGAGATTAAAGAGCTTTCCATCTGATCTACTCCGGAGATAGACACCTTCTGTTGCAGTTCCAAAGGTGTGCTTCAGCATGACAGCAAAAAAGATCCCAAATAGGGTCGGCGTGAGGACACAGCCCTGTTTCACTCCCCTTCAGATGTCAAAGGGATCTGATGTTGAGCCATCAAAAACTACAGTGCCCTTCATTTTCTCATGAAAGAACCTGATAATGTTAAGGAGTCAAGGTGGACATCCAATCTTGGGAAGGATTTTAAAAAGACTGTCTCTGCTAACCAAATCAAAGGCCTTTGTAAGATCTATGAAGGCCACAAAGAGTGGCTGTCGTTGTTCCCTACATTTCTCCTGCAGCTGTCTGAGGGAAAATACCATGTCAGTGGTGGATCTATTAGCTCGAAATCCACACTGTGATTCTGGATAGACTGTGTTTGCAAGCACCTGGAGTCTCTTCAGCACAAGATGGGCAAGCAGCTTCCCTACAACGCTGAGAAGAGAGATGCCACAGTAGTTATTGCAGTCGCCCCTGTCTCCTTTGTTCTTATACAATGTGACGATGTTTGCATCCTTCATGTCCTGTGGTACTCCACCTTGTCTCCAGCAAAGACAAAAGATTTCATACAGCTCAGTGGTGATGATCTCTTTACAGCACTTCAGCACTTGAACAGGGATGTTATATTTCCCAGGTGCCTTGCTGGAGGTGAGGGAATCCAAGGCCGCTTTTATTTCTGCTAAAGTTGGTTCACTGTCCAACTCTTCCAAGACCGGCAGGCACTCAATGTTATTTAATGCCTCTTCGGTTACTGCATTCTCTTTGGAATATAGCTCGGAGAAGTGCTGCACCCAGCGTTCCATCTGCTGTGCTTGGTCCTGGATGATCATGCCTGTAGCAGTCTTCAAAGGAGCAGATTTCTTCTGTATTGGACCTAAAGCCTGCTTGATACCATCATACATTCCCTTGATGTTACCTGTGTCTGCTGCTATCTGTATCTGAGAGCAGAGCTGAAGCCAATAATCGTTAGAACGTCTCCTGGCAGCCTGTTGGACTTTGCTACGAGCAATTCGAAGAGCCTGCCAGTTGTACTCACTAAGACAGGCTTTGTATGCTGCCAGCGCTCTCCTCTTTTCCTCAATGGCTGGCATCAGCTCCTCCGAAGCCTCTGGGCTTCGAACCAGTCTGCCGTCTTTTTGGTCTTCTTGCCAAATGTGGACAAGGCGGTGTTATAAACAGCATTCTTGAAATGTTCCCATCGTTCACGTGCATTTGCATCAGCCGGGCCTGGAAGGGTTTCCTCAAGCGCTTGGGCAAATTCTTCCACTTTTCTTTGATTGCGAGTCTTGCTGATGTCAATACGTGGTCTTGCTTCATTTTTTGTGTGATACAATCTCTTTATTCATAGTTTTACTCTATTACACACCAGGGAGGGATCAGTATTGCAGTCAGCACCCTGATAACTGTGTGTGATCGTAATACTAGGAAGGCTAGAACATTTAGTGAGGATCAAATCGAGCTGATGCCAATGCTTCGATCTTGGATGTCTCCAGGAAACACTGTGTTGAAGCTTCGTATTAAAGAATGTGTTGCTGACACAAAGACCATAATAACAGCAAAACTCCAGCAAGTGTTGGCCATTTTCGTTCATCTTCCCAATGCCAAAACAGCCTAGACAAATGGGTCAAGAATTGTGATCAGCACCAACTCTAGCGTTAAAATCTCTGAGAATAAACAGCAGCTCTCTCTTAGGGATTTTTTTGATAGCAGTGGAACAATGGATCTCAGCAGAGTATTTCTGACCACAAAGCCAATACCATATTCCCTGGTCTCATTCAATGCTTTTCCCTGCCAGAAGAATGAGAATTTTTTTTCCTTTGACAGAGCCCAAGTCTGGCAATCTCGTCTCTTGCAGGGCAACAATGTCCATCTGCAGTCTACTCAGTTCCATGTCGATGACAGCTGTCTTGCGTGCATCGTCTATTTCCTGCAGGTTGTCAGAAAAGCCAGGGGTCATTGTCCAAACATTCCAGGTGCCCAACTTTAGGGCAGAAGTTTTCTTATGATTGTTGCATGGTGCAGGGTTATTGATCTGCTTGTCAGCTTTCACCCTAAACCCCACACACCCTGTGGGGTTAACAGACCGTGGCAAGGCAGCACCTTACTGGCTGGCGGCTGCCCAGCTTGAGGCGGGCAGTAGCTACCTAGTGAGGTACAATGGCCTCTTCCACCGTCAGAAGTAGCCCCTGGCATCACGCTCTACACCAATTGAGCAGAGACTTATAACCGGTAACTGCTACTTCCCGTGTTGTTTTGATGCTGTATGTGAAGCTGGAGTGTCCTCTCCAGAGCACGAAGCCTGGGTAAAATAATATGGAGGATAGGCTGTTACCCAAGCAGCAAATCCCCCCTCTCCACGTCACTGAAATAGTCCAATGGAAAGGCAAGAGCCAATACAACTGGTTCCAGCGACGTTGCAGGAGTTGCCAGAACATCACAAACTGCCTCCGGGACTCCGGCTCCGGATTTTGCCTCCAGGTTTACTCCTGCCAACCTAGCAGTTCGAAAGCATGTAAAAATGCGAGTAGATAAATAGATACCAACTCGGTGGGAAGGTAATGGCGTTCCGTGTCTAGTCGCGCTGGCCATGTGACCACGGAAACTGTCTTCGGTCAAACGCTGGCTCTATGGCTTGGAAACGGGGATGAGCACCGCACCCTAGAGTCGGACACGACTGGACCAATTGTCAAGGGGAACCTTTACCTTTATCAAGCTCTGTATATGCCCTCCACATACTGAGCTTGTAATAAAAGGCCTCTCTGACCTCTAAGCCCTTTTCACACATTCATTTCTCTATCATGAAAAATGTTGGAGATATGGTAATATGAGAGTAAGCCCCACCTTGATTTATGCAGATTCACCTGACCATCATCATCCAATGGGATCGTCTCCAGGTAGGGTTCATAGCAAGACATTTTGCTGCCTGAGGCAAAAGAAAAACGCACCCTTCCCACATTCCATGCACAAAAGAGTCCTCTACTCCCACTGAAAATGCCCACAAGTTTTTATCTTTCTCCCCCATCCTGCTCAGAGCATTGGCTGACTGAGGACAGATGAAGGTGCTGTCCATGCTATAAAATGTTCCAGGTTGTTTCTCTTTTCATCCAACACAGTTACTATGCTGCAGGTGCTTATTCAGCATCTGATCATGGTGGGGAACGGGATGGAAGGGAGCCTGCTAAGCCAATATTCAGATAACACCAAAGCAAAGAATGGTGGTTGGTGGTGGAAGTTGGAATGTGAGAGGACAAGCACCAGGGATAGACCAGCTTTCATAATTGTTTGTGGAAAACTTCTACCCTGCTTCCTCTTGGCTAGGCTCTATATTTCATTATTCTGTTCTTTAACTGACTCAAGAATTTAAACCTATTAAAAACAGTGAGTTTTTTACAGTTTAAAAACATTTTAATTCTCACACCTACCTCTGTTTCAGATGGGAGGTAATAGCAGGGCTTCCCTGGAAGGGGCTTGATTACTCTTGGTCAGAGGCAAGGGCAGAGTGGTCCTGCACAGTACTGGAAGGAGAACGAGACAGGGACTTCGAAGACACGAATGGTTTGGTTTCCTTGCAGGAAAACAGACAGCAGGCCCCCCCCCCCCCCCACGTCTGCCTGAGGGAATAGGAAAGGAAGATGGCTAGAGGGCTGGCCAGCCATTATGCTCTTTGGATGCCCTGGTCAAAACACAGAGCTTCAAGGGGATCTGTACTTTTGAGATATCACCTGGGGGCAGGGGCAAAATTTATTTTGAGACTGGTAACTCAACGCTCACCAATCACTATGCTCAGTTATTTGTTCCATTTTGTGCAAGCTTTGCCACTTGATTTATAAGTATTCAGAAAACAACTTGTACAATCACAGCGGCCTTCAGAAGATCTCCAAGGAGTGAGGAGAGATGACATGTTTATTGTTGTGGAACAGTCTGGACCAGTGACCTCAGCATGCAATAAAAAGGGTTTTGGATCACTTTACTGACATTTTACTACTTTTAGCTTCCATTGCCCTTAGTTTCACTCCAATAGCCATGTAAAGTTGGATTTACTATGCTGTAGACATAGTATATCTTGACTTCAACAAAGCTTTTGACAAAGTGCCCCATGATATCCTGATTAGCAAGCTAACTAGGTGTGGGCTGGGTAGATCAAGTGTCAGGTGGATACACAACTGGCTAGAGAATCATACTCAGAGGGTAATGATTAATGGCTCCTTCTCTAACTGGGCAGAGGTAACAAGTGGGGTACCCCAAGGCTCAGACCTGGGCCCGTTGCTCTTCAATATTTTTATCAATGACTTGGATGAGGGAGTGCAGGGAATGCTTGTCAGATTTGCAGATGAGACTAAATTGGGTGGAATAGCTAATACCCTGGAAGACAGAAACAAAATTCAAAATGATCTTGATAGGCTGGAGCGCTGGGCTGAAAACAACAGAATGAAATTCAACAGGGATAAGTGCAAAGTACTGCACTTCAGAAAAAGAAACCAAACACACAGTTACAAGATGGGGGATATTGGGCTTAGCAATACTATAAGCAAGAAGGATCTTGGAATTGTTGTAGATCACAAGCTGAATATGAGCCAACAGTGTGGTGTGGCTGCAGAAAAGGCAAAAACTATTTTAGGCTTCATTAACAGAAGTATAGTTTCCAAATCCCATGAGGTGCTAGTGTCCCTCTGTTCAGCACTGGTTAGGCCTCACCTTGAGTATTGTATCCAGTACTGGACACCACACTTCAAGAAGGATGCTGACAAATTGGAACAAGTTCAGAGGAGGGCAACAAGAATGAGCAGGGGGCTGGAAACTAAGCCTGATGAGGAAAAACTGAAAGAATTGGGCATGTTTAGCCTTGAGAAAAGAAGACAGGGGGTGATATTATAACACTTTTCAAATACTTGAAAGGCTGTCACGCAGAGGAGGGGCGGAATCTGTTCTCGATCATCCCAGAGTGCAGGACACGCAACAATGGGCTCAAGTTACAGGAAGCCAGATTTCAGTTGAATATCAGGAAAAACTTCCTAACTGTTAGAGCAGTAAGACAGTGGAACCAATTACCTCGAGAGGTGGTGAGTGCTCCAACACTGGAGGCATTCGAGAGAAACTTAGACAACCACCTGGCAGATATCCTTTGATTTGTATCCCTGCATCAAGCAGGGGGTTGGACTTGATGGCCTTATACAGTAGGCCCCTTCCAACTTTATAATTCTATGATTTTCTCAGGAGCATTTTTATGGTATGAGATTCTGGGCTCTTTCAAGACATTTCATTATTTTGAGACAGTGGACAAGATACTGCACTTATAATTCCATAAGCAGATGTATATTGGACCAGCAGTTGCATCTTATTTCAAGACTGGGACAATGCCCTCCTTTGCTCCTGAAAAGGGATGTGAATCCCTTAGTCTCTTGCTCTCAGTGACAAACTGACAAAAACTAAACTGTTTCCTCTTCACAGTGAGATTTCTCCAGGAGAGATTTCCCTCCCTCCCCTCCAAAATTTTGTGAGCTTTCTTGGATGTTTCGTGGTCATTTTTCTTTTTTTGGCAGAAACATCAATCTGTGCAAAATTATTACAATTCATGTATAAAAGGGCATCTTCTCTGAACAAGATTCCCAGAAAGGCCATAGAATTTGACCATTTCTTGAGCTAACAAACAGGTGAACCATACGGAGAGAGAGAGAGGGAGGGAGGGAGGGACGGGGGGGGGGGGAGAGAGAGAAGAAAAAGTGCTCTTGATTTCACAGAAAGTCAGAAATCTTGCTAGTGCAAGAGGAAGTCTTAGCAAGAGTCTGTGCCTGGCAGATATTGGAAAATACCTGAGAACAAGAGTTTTTTCAGATATTTCTCTCATCTCCAGTCTGGGGGCAGCTGGCTCACTCAGAGGGTGCAGGCATGCTCTGTGCTATAATAATTGTATGCTGTCAAGTCAGTTCCAAACTTATGGTAACCCTTTTCAGGGTTCTCTAGGTAGAGAGTACTCAGAAGTGATTTACTGTTCCCTTTTTCTGGAAGGCGCTCTGGGACTGTGCAGCTGGCCCAAGGCTACACAGACAGGTTCTCCACCCAGAAAGCACAGTGGAAAAGCAAACTCCCAACCTCTGGGACCACAGACGGATACCTAACTCATTGAGCTACACATTGTCCTGCTCTTTAGCAGAGAGGAACACGTGAAGAGTTCAAAAGAAACAGTGGGACAGCGGCTGTAGTTGCTGCTGCGTACTGCAGCAGCCACTCCTGGAGACAGCTGCCTCACTCCGTCTGATGGCAAGTCTATCTTTGAGAAAGCAAAGCATCTAGCGAACATTTCACCATGCTGTGAAAGTGGGAAGACTATCATTATGAGGGACAGAGAGTTGGACAGATGGCAGGGTCAAGGATGGTAAAATATTCTCTCTTTATTTATTTATTTATTTATTTATTTATTTATTTCGGGGTTGGGGGAAGGAGCTCTTGTTCTGGCATCTTTTCTCCTTTCCAAAACCCTGTCACAGTGCCTTGTTTTCCCTTGCGACTCAAGAGCACACCCATTGGTAAGCTGGAACATTTTGTATTGTCATTTTGCCTGTTTACTCTCCTTTGCTTTCCCAGAACCAGACATTCTGCCTGGCATGTTTGCTCTGATATTGACCCAGTCACACCTTTTACGTAAGTCCAGATCCTATGGTAAACCATCCGGAAAATATGAGGGATGTGGAACTCGGATACTTTTACTTATTGATCCTCATTTGCATAAGAGTGTTGTGCATCTTACAGAGATAAAAATAACTAGAACAAGAATGCATTGTATAAACCTTGGGAAAGCCTGTAAAAACAGTTGAAAGAAATCAATTAGAGTCACCATGGCAACAACTAACAATGTTGCATGCTAGAAGGAATGAAAAAACACACAACAAGGAAAGCAACAAAACAAAACATGCATACAGAGACTGAGAAAATATAGAATTTTAAGATAAATGGGGTAGGGTAGGTATGTGGGAATATGGGCTTGACATCCAGTTAGATAAAATGTGGTGGGAAATGTCAACTGATAAGTCATGGTGTTCATTAATGCCAAAGCAGGATGAAATCTCAGATATTATTGATGAGGTTCAATTATGTATAGGGAGCTGAACCAATTTATTCAGGAATAGAAATTTACAGGAGAGTATAGTAACACGGCTCAAACAATTACCCTATGTTATTTCCTACTTAGGTTTTCATACCTTAAAAGAGATTAAAAGGAATTGGAAAGTATATGAAACGTTCATATACCAAGTTTCTGAGGCAGGCTTCAGTGAAAGCTGGCTGTGCTAATATGCTACAGAGATATATTCTAAATCCTCTCTTTATTTTAAATTCTCAAATCCCGTAAAGAGAAGTGGATATTTCATCAGGTGGGCATAGTTTCTGAATCAGCATCTTGGCTGGATAATAGAGGAAGAATAATTAGTAGGATTCAAACAAAGTCCTTATTCTCCATCTTAGAATAAGGATGATCATCCTCTAGAGAAGTGGTCCCCAACCTTGGGCCTCCAGTTGTTCTTGGACTTCAACTCCCAGAAATCCTGGCCAGCAGAGGCGGTGGTGAAGGCTTCTGGGAGTTGTAGTCCAAGAACATCTGGAGGCCCAAGGTTGGGGACCACTGCGGAGCAGTGTTTCCGAACCTAGGAGTCGTGACCCCCAAGGGAGTGTCTTTAGAGGCAGTCATGGGCTGCCTTATGTATGTTGTAGCCCTTGTTAAACCATTTCTTCCTTGACCTTTCAGAGCAGGATATTAGAGTTAGTGTGCATGGGTATGTATGAGAAACAGGCCCTTTGGCGGAGAAGGAAACCTCTACCTTCTGGACTATTTTTTGACCTGGACTATTTTTTACAAAAAAAAAAAAAAAGAATGCCAGCAGAAAGATAGAATTGCTGCTGCTTCCACAAGAAAGAGATTTTAACATTACTTCCAGAGAGCCCAAAGAAGGGGAGGAAAAGGAAAAAGAGCCCGCCCACCCCCGCCTTTACACACAACAAAACCCCAGGCAGGGAACACAAAAGCAGATGACCCACCTCTTCTGCAGTGGGTGCAAGGAAGGTTTCATGCCAATTTCTGAGAGGGATCATGATCATCTCTGCATGAAAGTTTTGCCCCCTCCCTGGGTTCTGCAATGTTCTTCTGCCTCCTGGCCCATCTTTGAAGTCCTTTGCCTTCACTTCTCTCTATCTTGGAAATTTGGTTGCCAGAATTGCTCAGAACATAACGACAGTATGAATTGATGCAGGGGAGAGAAAAAAGGCAAAAGAGTGTGATACTTTAAAGACTAGTAGATTTATTTCTGTGTGAGTTTTGATCCACAAAAACGTACACTGAAATAAATCTGTCAGCCTGTAAAGGACCACATTCTTTTGCCTTTGTTTATTTTTGCCAATGGGCTGAAACAGAGTTACATGGTTATTTCTCTGTAAATGTCAGTATGATGTTGTTGCAACTGCACTGATGGAGGGACTTGTCGTTATGTTCCATCAAGTTGCTTCCAATTTATGGTGACCTTATGAATTAAAGACTTCCAGAAGGTCCTTTTATTGATAGGCCTGCTCAGCTCCTGCAAACTCACCTCTTTGCAAGAGCTGTGACTTCCTTTATGGTCCCAACCCACCTCATATGTGGTATTCCTCTTTCCCCAGTATAATTTTCTGTTCCAGTGAGTCTTGCCTTCTCATGACGTGCCCAAATAGGATAGAGGCAAATCAAGTTTGGGCTGGATTGGATCTATCCACTAAGGCCACATGCTTATTTTTCTTTCTGGCAGTTCATGGTATCTGCAAAGGTCTCTTCCAACATCAAATTTCAAATTAATTGATTTTTCTTTGATTTTCTTCACTGTCTAGCTTTCATGCTGATACACAGTATTTAGGAATACTATACTATGGATGGTCCTGGCTTTGGTCTCCTGTGACACATCCTTACACTTGAGGATTTCTACTAGTTCCTTCTTGGATGGAGAGATTACCCTCACTAATTAACTCTTAAATCTTCTAAGTACTCAAAGTATCATTGATTAATACAAACTGTCCTACTGGGACTCAAGGATTGATCCTAACACTAGGCAAGGTAAAGGAAACATCTCAGCTAGCAGGTACAATGGGGCAGCAAGCAGCAGTACCATGGCAGTTCTTCCCGAGCCTTTCACTCCACCCATGGTTATGGTCTGTTGAAGAACATTCCTGTGCATGCCACATGGCAGATTCCAATCCCTCCAAAGCAGCTTATGGCCCTCAGATGAGGTGGGAAATGTTACATCATTGGCAGTACAGAAATTAAATCAAATGGTAGTCCAGCCAATGTCTGCATCTGGGAAAAAGAAGGCACCCATCTTGTCCTTTGCCTCAGCTGCAAAATGTCTTGAGTCAGTCCCCTGGGTTTTTTTTTTTTTTTGTCTCCAAGCTAGGCTGGGTTTTTGAAGGACCATCAAGGGTGAACTACAGTTCGATACAGTACTTATTTGGTGGGAGGCTGCTGTGTCACGCCATGAAAACGCAAGGATGTGACTCCAAGGTCTGCTATATAATTTCTGAGGAGATGAAACTGTTCCCACACTGATTTCAGAGTGATGTTGGCAGTCAGGAGGAAGCTGCCTCTGCTGCCAACAGAAGTCCATTGGGACATCATATTCCCAACAGATTGGTCAGCAGCAGCAAGAGGAGCATGGTGAACAAAATGGGCAGAAACAGAATGGAGTGAAAACAAAAATCAATAATGGAATAAGGCACAGAAAGACAGTCATAGTTAGTAGTCCTTTTCTTATGGAGTAGTTTTAGACCGTAGAAACGGAATATTGAAATGAAGGTGCATCATATGCAAAACTGCACCCTTTCTTCTAGTGCATTGTTTATTAGACCATAGTACAGAGCTCAGACATGGGTTGGGGGAAAGCCCAGAAATTAAAGGGCCCAATTTAGTGGGGGCTAGGAATCAGTAGTGTGGGGGCATCTCAGGCTGGAAACTTATTAACATTTGTACAGGGAATGGAGACTAAATTCACTAATTGCCAATCATTTTAAGAATATTTATGAAAGTTTATTTCCCTGTACTTGTGTAACTAATTGTCCAAATTAGAGATGGACATGAACCACTGGTTCAGCAGTTCAGCACAGTTCATTTCCCGGTTGCACAGCTGATCCATGGTTCAGCAGCACCCCACCCCCTTGAGCAGATGGGCACTCCCGTGGCAACACCCTGCTCCCTCGCCTTCAGGCACTGCTGCTGAGTGGCTGCCTGCTGGAGGGGGCAGGGAGCCAAAGGGTCCCTGAGCTGCCCCTGAGAAGCCTGTGGGGGTGTCTACTGCTATCTGACCGACTGTGGGCATGGGCTGGCTCGCTTCTTTTGCCAGTGATCAGACGACTTAAGTGCCAGCTCAAACCAGCCTGTGCCCAGAGCGTTCCTCTTTGCACCTTTCCGGCTCCATGTCAGGGGCTTCTCTTTTTTAGGAATGGATAGGATTGTTCCATTTTGGTTCATTTCCAGGACATGCGATTGCTGGGATCAAACCAAAGTAGACCTTGTTGCTTTAAATTTCTCTTCCACTTTTAATTTCCCAATATTGTTAAATGGCTTAAGAAGACAGCTTAGCCACTTTGTGATATCAGGAAACCCTCTATCTATCTGTGGAGAAGCAAGGGAAGGAAGCAAAGTTTTTAAAAAGAACTGATGTGCTGTACCTTTTAGAAAAAAAATGAAAAAAAATGAAACCTTCCTCACAAAAAGAGAATGAGGCAGGATGAAACAAGGTTTTTCTCTCTCTCTCTTAGTTTTCTTAAGGGAGGTGGGCCAAACAGAGTCGCTTGAGGTATGTATGCCATGTGGATGTAAGGATTATTCCAAACGGCATACTAGACCTCTACCTGACCTTAAGCAGGTAGCCTGCTCCAGCCACCTCAGTTGAGCTGTCTAGCTAAGCTCTGTGTTACATGTTTGTACCACTCACCCCACCCCACCCCCAGTGCTTGGCTCTGCATTTTATGTATGGCAGCTGTAGCTTGTAGACTTTTGAGTGCTGCTTTGTAGGTGTAGCTCAATCACTCCTCAGATTCCTTTGTTCAGAAAGAAGCAAGCAATGCTATTCCCTTAGATTAGTGGTGGGCAATTTCCAAAGTGGCAAGGGCCATTTTTAATCTCCCTTAAAACTTGGAGGGCTGCACACTCCCTTCAAATATCCTGCCCTGCTCCACAAATACCCTGAAAAAGAATTTGGCTTCCAAAATGCAAACAGCAATTTACTTTAAATACCCATTTGGCTCCCTGTGGCACACACTTGTCACTTGGATTTTAAAGGGAAAAGGGTTTTTTAAGGCGTAAAGCAGTCCTCTGGGAGCAAAATGGTTTGTACCATGCAAACAAAGCCTGTAGGAGGAGTATGGTTTGCATTTTCGGGGCTAAAGATAGATATATGCATGAATGCATGTATGGAATTTGCGAAGGCTCAAAGTTACAGGAGCAGTGGAGAAGCTTGGAAAGTTTTCACTGGGCCACCATTAAGTGCATGTGACCCATGGACCATACTTTGTTCTTCCCTCAGCTTAGACATAGTGGCAAGTGTGAGCACATCAGGAGGAATATTGGAAAGCACATCCTCCTGTACTGATGCTCCCACCACAAATGTATTAATTTTCAATGTGTCATTGAGTCAAGAGACCTAGTCACATACTCCACAGATACAAAACAAGTTCATCCTGGTTTTCCTCCTATCTTGGCTCTCTTGTGCCTGCCGGAAATGTAGCTTAGGCTATAAGGGGCTATTCAGAACATAGGACTCTCCCACTGTTCTTTGAATATCAAGCTGATATCTCTGGACTTGAGGAGCAGCAGAAATGTGCCTGGTATTGCAGTGCACTCTGCCAGCATCAGAGAAACAGCAGGTCAGCACAGCCCACCGCCAGCACTCTCAAAATTACAGGTTACGAAAGAGCCCTGCACTTCCAAAGGCAGAGGGAAAAAAGTGAAGGAGCACTTAAAGAGGAGGAGAAGGAAGGGAGAGGGGGAAGGGATCATACAGCTGAGAACTCACGTTGTTGCTCATGTTTACGGAGGCTTTATTTTATTTCTGTTTTGCACATCACTTTGAAAGCATTTCCCCCCTTTTTTGGCAAAGCAATTTGAAAGACAAAAAACAAAAGCAAAATCATCAGAAATGGGCAGTTACTATACTGCAGTGTAATCATGTTGATTAAGAAGGACTCAAATGCATTTTTGTGTTTTGTTTTATGGTAAACCAACCAATACAACAAACCAAAATGTTGTATATCCTTGGGTATTCTTGCTTCTCCAAATGCACAAAAAAGTGCATGTTAGTGAAAAGGCAACTGATAAGGTACAACAAGAAATTGTCTATATGATGAGGGGAACGTGTATGAAATGCATATGCTAAGAGGGACGTGCAGGAAAGCATGCATGCATTTTCATGTGGGGTTTTAAAAATATCATTTACAAATTGATGCAAAAACAGGATGGAATGGATTTGATGCTGGAAAGATAAAAAATTGAGAGAATCTGAAATGTCCATACTGGTCCATTCTTATTGGAAAGAGGCCAAAATGGAACAGCAGCTCACCATGCAGGAGCAGCAGACAGAGGAAAGTAACTGTAGGGGTTACAACAAAAACTCCAATGTTAGTTTAATGTGCAGTCCAACCCATTTCAAAGGCTCAAGATGAGTAAAAAAACAAACAAAAGGGGGGTATAAAATGTAGCCCCTTCACGGATTGCTGCCTTGTCGTGGTGAAGGGGCTTGAGTAATTCAGAGAAGCTATGGGCTATGCCATGCAGGGACACCCAAGACAGACAGGTCATACTGGAGAGTTCTGACTAAACGCGATCCACCTGGAGCAGGAACTGGCAAGCCACTCCAGTATCTTTGCCAAGAAAACTCCATGAACAAAAACGAAAGGCTAAAAGATATGACACTGGAAGATGAGCCCCTCAGGTTGGAAGGCGTCCAACATGCTACCGAGGAAGAGCGGAGGACAAGTACAAGTAGCTCCAGAGCTAATGAAGCGGTTGGGCCAAAGCCGAAAGGACGCTCAGCTGTGGACGCGCCTGGAAGTGAAAGGAAAGTCCGATGCTGCAAAGAAAAATACTGCATAGGAACCTGGAATGTAAGATCTATGAACCTTGGTAAGCTGGATGTGGTCAAACAGGAGATGGCAAGAATAAACATTGACATCCTGGGTGTCAGTGAACTAAAATGGATGGGAATGGGTGAATTCAATTCAGACGATTATCATATCTACTATTGTGAGCAAGAATCTCGTAGAAGAAATGGAGTAGCCCTCATAGTCAACAAAAGAGTGGGAAAAGCTGTACTGGGATACAATCTCAAAAATGATAGAATGATTTCAATACGAATCCAAGGCAGACCTTTCAACATCACAGTAATCCAAGCTTATGCACCAACCACCCATGCTGAAGAGGCTGAAATTGACCAATTCTATGAAGACTTACAACACCTTCTAGAACTGACACCAAAGAAAGACGTTCTTCTCATTCTAGGGGACTGGAATGCTAAAGTAGGGAGACAAGAGATAAAAGGAACAATAGGTAAGTTTGGCCTTGGAGTTCAAAACGAAGCAGGGCAAAGGCTAATAGAGTTTTGTCAAGAGAACAAGCTGGTCATCACAAACACTCTTTTCCAACAACACAAGAGGCGATTCTACACATGGACATCACCAGATGGGCAATACCAAAATCAGATTGATTATGTTCTCTGCAGCCAAAGATGGAGAAGCTCTACACAGTCAGCAAAAACAAGACCTGGAGCTGATTGGGGCTCTGATCATCAGCTTCTTATAGCAAAATTCAAGCTTAAACTGAAGAAAGTAGGAAAAACCACTGGGCTAGTCAGGTATAATCTAAACCAAATCCCTTATGAATACACAGTGGAAGTGAAGAACAGATTGAAGGAACTAGATTTGGTGGACAGAGTGCCTGAAGAACTATGGATGGAGGCTCGTAACATTGTACAGGAGGCAGCAACAAAAACCATCCCAAAGAAAAGGAAATGCAAGAAAGCAAAGTGGCTATCCAACAAGGCCTTACAAATAGCAGAGAAGAGAAAGGAAACAAAATGCAAGGGAGATAGGGAAAGTTACAGAAAATGGAATGCAGACTTCCAAAGAATAGCAAGGAGAGACAAGAGGGCCTTCTTAAATGAACAGTGCAAAGATATAGAGGAAAAGAATAGAAAGGGAAAAACCAGAGATCTGTTCAGGAAAATTGGAGATATTAAAGGAATATTTTTTGCAAAGATGGACATGATAAAGGACAAAAATGGTAGGGACCTAACAGAAGCAGAAGACATCAAGAAGAGGTGGCAAGAATACACAGAGGAATTATACCAGAAAGATCTGGATGTCCCGGACAACCCAGATAGTGTGTTGGCTGACCTTGAGCCAGACATCCTGGAGAGTGAAGTCAAATGGGCCTTAGAAAGCATGGCTAACAACAAGGCCAGTGGAGGTGATGGCATTCCAGTTGAACTATTAAAAATCTTAAAAGATGACGCTGTTAAGGTGCTACACTCAATATGCTAGCGAGTTTGGAAAACTCAACAGTGGCCAGAGGATTGGAAAAGATCAGTCTACATCCCAATCCCAAAGAAGGGCAGTGCCAAAGAATGCTTCAACTACCGTACAATTGCACTCATTTCACACGCTAGCATGGTTATGCTCAAAATCCTACAAGGTAGGCTTCAGCAGTATGTGGACCGAGAACTCCCAGAAGTACAAGCTGCATTTCGAAGGGGCAGAGGAACTAGAGACGAAATTGCTAACATGCGCTGGATTCTGGAGAAAGCCAGAGAGTTCCAGAAAAACATCTACTTCTGCTTCATTGACTACGCAAAAGCCTTTGACTGTGTGGACCACAACAAACTATGGCAAGTTCTTAAAGAAATGGGAGTGCCTGACCACCTTATCTGTCTCCTGAGAAATCTATATGTAGGACAGGAAGCAACAGTTAGAACTGGATATGGAACAACTGATTGGTTCAAAATTGGGAAAGGAGTACGACAAGGCTGTATATTGTCTCCCTGCTTATTTAACTTATATGCAGAATACATCATGCAAAAGGCTGGACTGGAGGAATCCCAAGCCGGAATTAAGATTGCCGGAAGAGATATCAACAACCTCAGATATGCAGATGATACCACTCTGATGGCAGAAAGTGAGGAGGAATTAAAGAACCTCTTAATGAGGGTGAAAGAGGAGAGTGCAAAAAATGGTCTGAAGCTCAACATCAAAAAAACGAAGATCATGGCCACTGGTCCCATCACCTCCTGGCAAATAGAAGGGAAAGATATGGAGGCAGTGACAGATTTTACTTTCTTGGGCTCCATGATGACTGTGGATGGTGACAGCAGCGACGAAATTAAAAGACACCTGCTTCTTGGGAGGAAAGCGATGACAAACCTAGATGGCATCTTAAAAAGCAGAGACATCACCTTGCCGACAAAGGTCCGCATAGTCAAAGCTATGGTTTTTCCATTAGTGGTGTATGGAAGTGAGAGCTGGACCATAAAGAAGGCTGACCGCCAAAGAATTGATGCTTTTGAATTGTGGTGCTGGAGGAGACTCTTGAGAGTCCCCTGGACTGCAAGGAGAACAAACCTATCCGTTCTGAAGGAAATCAACCCTGAGTGCTCAGTGGAAGGACAGATCCTGAAGCTGAGGCTCCAATACTTTGGCCATCTCATGAGAAGAGAAGACTCCCTGGAAAAGACCCTGATGTTAGGAAAGTGTGAAGGCAAGAGGAGAAGGGGACGTCAGAGGACGAGATGGTTAGACAGTGTCATAGAAGCTACCAACATGAATTTGACCAGACTCCAGGAGGCAGTGGAAGACAGGAAGGCCTGGCGTGCTCTGGTCCATGGGGTCACAAAGAGTCGGACACGACTTAACGACTAAACAACGCGCAGCTATAGAATCTGTAAATAGGTGTATACCAATTTGGTATAATGATCACAAGGGCTCTATGAGCTTCAAAGTAACAATTTTGGCATTCTATGCAAGCTGCAATAGCCCATAGATAAGGCCTATGATAGGGAGGTAGGAGATATTTAGTAAGATGTATGAATGTAGTTTTATATATATGTATATAGATGTTTTTAGTGTTTTAGTGTTTTTAGTGTTTTTAATGTTTTTAGATTGATTTTATGTCTCCTGATTTAAATAATGTACCTTACTTTTGCTGGTCAATGACCGTAATAAAACATTTATTATTACTAAACAACAATATAAAATGTAAAGCATGCAGCTAAAATTATTTATTTCTGGAATTTCTATCTCACATTTAATAGCCCTTTGGACTCTCAGAGTACATTACAGGTAAAATTAATAATAATAATAATAATGCCCCATAAAGTCAATTCTGACTTGTGGTTACCCTTTTCATGGTTTTCTAGGTAGAGAATACTCAGAAGTGGTTCACCATTCCCTTCTTCTGAGGGCACCCTGGGACCGTGCAGGTTGCCCAAGGCCACACAGGCTGGCTCTACCCACAAGAGGTACAGTGGGGAATCAAACTCCCAACCTACCTAAACCACTGTGCTATCCAGTCAACACAGTTTATTTAAAGCCAATAAAAAAATTAATAGCACAAGCCTATATTTATTCATCACTGTGTCTCACAGATTCTGATAGAACTTACTCAGTGAAAAGTATGTTTAGTCTAAAGCAAGGGCAGTGAATGCTGGTGGAGCTAGGTGTCAAACCTTCCTCCTAACCCCCCCCCCCTCTGCAAGTAAACATCAGGCCTGGAATGGCCAAAATTTGAAAAGCAGTTTGAAAAGTGACCAGACATCTACTTCTAATTCTGATCCCCTCCCCCTTTGGGGGGCTTATGGGGACTCTGTGACCACTGCAGTACAAAAACCCACTGTTATCTTTCCTTTCCTAACAAAGTTTTCCTCCAGGTGCAAATGCCAGCATGGCTTTCCTGGGCAGCAAGGGTCAGGGCAGAAGACGGTGGGGCTCAAGGCCTCCACTGCCAGTCCCTCCCCAGAGGCGGCTGTGTCACAGCCTAGCCATGTCACAGAGGACCTCACCTGCAGATGAGAAGGCAGCGTCTGAGGAAGAATGCAGCCCAAGCCCCAGAGAATGGGGGGGGGGGGGGCCTCTCAGATTACAGGACAGTCGGACACAGATAAAACAAAGTGTCTGTGTCAGGCAAAAGCAACCCAGTGCAGAGAATGCATGAGCAGCTGCTGTGAGGGAAATGAGTCACCCGTGCAACAGCTAGCTCAAACTCTGTTCTAGTGGTGAGGACACCTTTCTCATTCACCTGCCTTGCGCCCTGATCCTAAGGATGGGATTTTTGGAATTTTTTTTTTAACTACAACACCCAGAAGTCTACTGGAATTGACCCAGTTTGAATCCTGGGGGCGTTTGATGCCCCCCCCCCCCAAGCCCTCTCAGGTATGTGATATAACTTACAACCGGTACATAAGTGAAAAAAGATTCTCCGTTTCTGAGTTCCAAGGCAGATGACCTGACTAGATGGGACTACACTCTGTGGCCCTGCAAAGCATCAGGGGTATTGTAGTTTCCTGACCCTGTGTGGAGCATAATGGGCAGGGAGACATCCACGGGCTGCGTATGCATGCTTGGTAATTAGAAGAGCTCTAAATATAAATATAGATTAAATTATTCCTTGTGGCTGAAATATAGCTGGAGTTTTGGTGTTCTGTACCGAGGTTATCTCTTTATAGTGCATTTGTTGTTTTTGATGGAAATGTACAATATTTTCCTTTAAAAAGACAGAGTGAAATGACAGCTTTGTGAAGGCCCCAGGCACATTTTTACACTTTTTCTTGTTCACCAAACATGCTGTGCTGGGGTACATTTTGGTTAGGTGCCTGGTTATACAACCAAGCTGTGCCCCAACATCTTGTCAATTAACTGCAATTAGACACTGAAATTTATGAACATCTTATGCAAACACCAATAGGATTGCAGCCATTACCTTTTTGGGCTATAAAGTCTGGAATCCCAAAGTCCAAGAGCAGGGACTTTTTTCCTGGAAATGTTGAGGCTCCATCATGCCTCTATTGAGAGGTATCATTTTTGCTACATAAGCACTGACATTCATCTGTCCCTCAATGGGCAGCAGAAATTCATGGGACTAGCGTGTGCTGCCTTTCAGCTTTGTAGTCTCAGGGCAACTGAGAGCTGGGGTTGAGTGCTTCATCTGGCAGAGGGGATAAGAAAGCCTCTTGCAGCTGCTCCTTCTCTGGAGGATGTAAGGGCCTATTGTCCTCATGTCTATTCGGAAGGCAAAAGATACTGCACTTAGTGGTCCTTTACCCTTTATCAATGCTCAATCACTACAGCAAAAAATAAAAATAAATAAAATTAACACCACAAAGGAAACACTGTTCCAGTTGACAACAATTAAGGCTTCATGATACATTGCCACCATTTTCTGGATATTAGAGAAAACACAAGGTACAGTTTCTGAGGCAAGTCAACTATTGCATGACTGAAGACATCTGAGAGTCTCAAAAACTTGCAGTCAAGCTCAAGCCTTGATGGCTGAGCAAATAAGGTACCATTGCATGAATTTTATTAGAGATGGGAAAAGTTACTTTTGTAGACTACAACTGGCAGAATACCCCACTAAGAATGATTATTGGCCAAGTTGAGCTGTAGTCCAAGAATGATACTCCCCCTCCCATCTCTAGATTTTACTATGACTTTTGCTACCACCATTTTCTGTCCTTTGGTTGAAATTAAAAGATTTACAGTTTCCATGTGAACAGCTAGTCTTGTGGGACCTTGATCCTCATGCACTGGGACAAGGTATTTTAGTCCCCATGAGTCATACTTAATTGCAGAATCTACATGGATCTCTACTTACCATATAGGCATTCTACGACGTTGCCACCTGAAGAGTTGTAAACAGTGTCCTTGAGTTTCAGGTACAAGGAATGCAGGCTTTGTTGTTTTGCTTTTTTGTTCTCCGGATAAAAATGGCTGGAACCAAAACTGTTATAACCCCTGGAATATATAGTTGTCCCAGACAGAGTAACATACTGGAACAAAATCGGCCCCATGCTGTTTTTTGGGTGAACCATTATGCTGAGAAGCAGAAATGGCGTATTCTGGTTGTCTATATGTTAATTCAATTCAAGGGACTGCTAGATTTCTCAGAGGTTCCAGGAAGCGCAAGTTGTGTACATTAAACTCTAACTCCTGGAGAGCTCAGGTTTGGGACTAGAGATGAGCTATTTGTCAACATTGTGCCAATCGTGAAAGTAGCCAGGCTGGCGCATCCCTGCCTCCCTGTGCAGCCGACCACTCCGGCAAGGAGGTGGGATGAAGCGTCTCCCCATTCAGCTGTTATAAACCTCTGGCTCCACAGTCAGATGGACAGAGGATGGGACTCATTGGACCTGATCCCATCATCCTGCCACCCAGAGGGAGACCACAGGTAGACGGGCTGAGTGGATGCAGCGAGTGCAGCTCTGATCAATTCTATGCCACTGCTTTGCAAAGAAAGATAAACAGCCAATATAATGTTACTAATTTGTCCCTTGTTGGGAGAAATGCGGCATATAAATAAATAAATAAATAAATTTAACTTTTTAATAATTTACTATTTTTAGCTTTTTAGGAGAAAGGTGGGAAACAAACAAACAAATAAATAAATTTAACTTTTGAATAATTTACTATTTTTAGCTTTTTAGGAGAAAGGTGGGAAATAAACAAACAAACAAATAATAAATTTAACTTTTGAATAATTTACTATTTTTAGCTTTTTTTAGGAGAAAGGTGGGAAACAAACAAACAAACAAACAAATACATGTACCAGATTACTTTTATAAGTAATTTTCCAAGCTCTGGCAAGGAGATACGTTTTTTAGACTTTTTTTCTTTTGTGCTTTCAATGTTCCGTTCTCCTGGATGTCCACAACACCTTGTGTAACTATTAGTGATGTTTTCAAAAATGTATTTTCCTTTTAATCTACAAACTTCTATCCTCAAGGTAAAAATGTATTGAAAGACAACCTGATGTTCTGAGTAAACATGGAATAATTACTGAATGCCTCTTCCATTTGTGTGTCTTCTAATACATCTAAAAGCTATCCTTAGTGTCAGGGATTTGGCTTTTTGAAAATGCCAAAACTTCCCTTGAACTTAAGAGAGATCTGCCTGGTTGATTTTTAAACTGTGGACGTAATGAAACATCTGACTCTTTCTTCTGCCACATTTCTAAAGCAGGATCAGTTGCCTGTTCAGACACTCTTTTGAAAATACTCCCCCAGTCAACTGTGAAATACAAAAAGGTTTATATTTTTCAAGGTCTGGCATTTAAAATAGACCACTAATCCAAAGGACTGCATTTTAAAACCCTTTTCTTGAAGCTGTGTGTGTTTTCCCCAAAGTCATACACTCAGTATTTTTGAAAAACAGAACATAAATGCTTGTTTTGCCCTTGTAATGTTTCACATCTCAGTTATGCCTGATCAAAACTTTTTGCAAAGTGATTATTTTGATGAAGAACTAACACTGGAGATGACATTGCCTGTTCCTTTCCTTTGTGTATGCTATTCTTTCAGAGAAGGCAAGCATAAAAAAGTCAGCAGGTGGAGCTGCAATTCCCTCAGCAGGGCTAATATGAGTGCCAGGGTTTAAAGGAGCTTTCATTTAAATACTCTCACTCATTCAGACAACCTGTTCTGGCAAGCTTTGTTCAGCATGCAAGGAGGACATAGGGTTAGATCCAGACATAAACAGCAGACCTTGGATTCTGGAAGTAACAAAAAAGTAACTTTTCTGAAATCTGTCAGAAAATAAATCCATTGAAGTGAGTGAGACAAGTGAGTTATGAGAATAATTTAAGTGCAATTGATTTCAATAGGTCTTCTCTAAGGATGGCAAAACTGACTCCTAGTGTTTCATCATCTAACAACCAACCTGCAATGCATTTTACAGGCAAAATCACATTTATTTAAACATGAAGTTAGATGCCATGGCCAGGACGGCACCAGAAGAGTGTAAAGCTTCACCGGCACAATTAACTAGAGGTCTGCCAGCTTGGGCAAGCATTGCTATATACAAGTGGAGTTGCCTATTACAAATAGTCAGCCTATGCTTGCAGAAAGAGATCCCAGATACCTCCCTGAACAACTGATGAAAAAGAAGAACTTTGCATGCTATATCCGTGAGTGGTTTGAGCATCCTAGCCCATAGGTCTGAACAGAGACAAAGGGGAATGTCTCTTATACACAAGCTAATCCAGATGCAGTTTTTCAGCTTGTTCAATCACAGGATATGGGAAAATTCCTTGGCAATTGGAGATCTATGCCAGTCATATGCAAATCACAACTCAAGACCACTATATTTACATAAAGAATCTGGACATACCTGTGACAAAAGTATTATGGCTGGCCCATTCATGGTCATGGGATATGAAAATGTATGGTATGTGAATGGGATTGCCCTTCTTTTTCAACTGCCTGTCCTTCAGATGAGCACATAACTACAGATTGGTGATATTTCCTTAGACTTGACACCTGAGTGCATTTCCAAAAACGAAGATGAGGTAAGAGGTGAGGATGATATGAATTCTGCATAAGGACATAAAGAATTCTGTATATAAGGACACCACTTTGCAACAGATGGTGTGAGAGAATTTTGTGTGAGAGAAATAGGGCCAACACACAGCAGGATGTGAAGAACATGTGGAGACAAGAGAGCACATACCCTGAAAAGCAGCATTTATCTGATCAAATTTCGATAGCAAATGGAACTTAATTGGGGGGGAGGAAACTGTTGTAAATTTTATTCAGTCTGCTCAAGTCTGTAGGAAGCTCTTTTAGGAGATCTCTCAGTTAGCCGAGTAAGCAGCAAAGGTGTTCCTATATGCTTTTACGTTCACCTTATTGCTTCATTCTCTGGAGCAATAAACCAGGCAGAATGTTAAACTTGAACAAAGGCCACTAGGCTTATTTAAGAAAACATTGGATAGAAAAGCCTGTCTTGAACTAGATAGAGGACCATGTCTCAAGACTTGAGCACATGGCCCAGAAAGGTGGAATTTAGTCTATATTCGAGAAAGAGATGTTAACAGTCTGTTGTGAATCTTAAATTTTGTAGGTGGGACAATAGGATGTGAATGAAAAAGAATAGTTAAAACCTACTCTTACTTCCAGAATGCCTTTTTTGGCATCCTTGGGGAGAGGCACACAAGAGGTAATGTTCTGGAAGATGTGCTGGAGGGAGAAAGGCCTTGTAGATCACCAGTCCTACCCCTGCCAGTCCTGTTGTCACCTTTTATCTATCTCAACAAACTAGCAATGATGCAGACATCTCTAGCATTGTTCTTATGACTATTCAGCTCTCAAATACCTTGTACGGAAACAGTACGTGAGGAACAGGTTCTCCTCCTCTCTGGAACCCACAGATGAGCCCCTTGGACCATGAGCTCCCCATTCCCAGCCAGCAGACATAAGTTCTTGAAAGGCAAAACTCTGGTGCCATGCTTAAGGCATTCAGGATGTGGAATCTGGTGAGAGTCAGGAGTGGAGCCCATAGAATATATTTCTGTGGCCTCTCTTCTGCAAACATGAAGAAATTTACTTGCAAAATTCTTTGCAGGATTGTCTGTGGCCTGAAATATCTATGGTTATATCTCTTGACTGTCAAATCCAATGGGCCGGATGCTGGGGCTACTGAATAACCACACTGACACACACCAAAACTGGAATAAATTAGCCACAACTTTATTGGTTACAACTGGCAACAGCCCTGATGATAGTAAGTGGGATGGATCCCATATCAGCTGCCCCATCTGACAGCTGATGGTAATCAGGGTGACATAATTGGAGGCAAACATATGGGTGTATTCCATTCTGTGACCATGTCTGACACCCAAGGTGTGGAAAGTGCACAAAAGCCCTCAAGCATGGCATGTACATGGTCTCCAGCTCTAGCTCCATGAAGGGTAGCCACCTGGGAAGGATCCCGTGTGCATAGAGTGCCTTCCTTCTTCCACATGGATCCATCCTCATGCATCAGATCTACCCCAAAAAAAGGTGTTTGAGAGCAAAAACAACTATTATCACATCTTACGAAACACAAACTGCACTTGAGAAGTGGGTAAGGGAAGGTTAAGAGTAGACTGCCTGCCTGGAGACTAGATATGCCCTCCTGACATTTTAGTTGGCTGAGTCCACAAAGCATGGGAAAACTCCCTTGCAAACAGCAAATGGCTCTGGAAAGGTAAAGAGCCAGGCCATAAAACGGCGGCTGCCACTCCCTCAGCCTCCAGAGTTCCTAATGACAAGCTGCAGTCCTCCAGTAAGTTGGAACTGCTTCTTCTTACCTAAGCTTTTACCAATGGGAGGACACCATCTTGTCTTTTGAACCAGCAACATTATATTACACCTTACTGCTTCCAGAATTTTCAAGAAAAATAACTGTGTGAACTGTACCACCTTTGATAGTCTTAAAGAATGCACTCCTGATTTGTATTATACATACTTCTTGTCCTCTTTGCATAAACATTCACCTTGACACTTCAGATAAATTTGGATCAGGGTCTCAGGTTTTTTTGAGAATGTTTGTCAACAAGATTTTACAACACTGTATTATAAAACATTTATGTTTTCAGGAATTTTTGAACATTTAGGATCAAGCTGTAGTCTGATGTGAGTAGGTTTGCCTTTAATGAACAGCATTTGATGGCTAGAAGCTCTATCACAGAAATGTTTGGATGGCTGAATTGCTCTTAGGGATTTCAATATAATGTTTGAACCACAGCTTTGATTCAAAATACATGCAACTTGACTGGATGTGGAATCAGTTTTTCCTTCTAGAACAGATGATGTTGGCATTTTGTACTATTTCAAGTTTTGTGGTTACATTCTTCACATTTTACAGCATTAATTCAAAGTCACTGCCAATTGTGAAGACTTCTTGTCTGAACAGAAGATTTCATCAAGGCACAGTTTAGTGTTTTTGGATTTTGCAATGAATTTATCTACAGTGACTGGCCTTCTTTTGGGTCTTCATTAGTAACATCTGGAAATGTTATGCATGTATGACTTCTATATATTTTGTGTTGCTTTCTGGAGATAGTCTTTAACACATGAGACCTGCAACATAATTTCATGGTTCATCTTTCCACCTATAAAGAATATTCCTTTCAGAATTCCTGTGAGCCATTCCCTCAAGTCAGGCATCCCAATCCCCTGCCATATTCTGTTTTATGCTACCAATTTTTCTGTTCTTTTATTCACCCCCCCCCTTTCCTTTCATACTTTCACCTGGGACTACTGGGCCTTGTCACCAGGGCTTTGATCCTTCTGTTCTCATACATTTGCAAGGACTGCTGCCTTGTCACCAGTTTGCATCTTTGCACCCCTGCCTGTTCTTTCTCAACAATTACATCGGTTCAACATTGTAAGCCTTACAGTAAACAGCAATATATTTTCTTGGCTACCAGACAGATATGCAAAATCTTTCTTTCTCAGCAAAATTTAGCTCAGTGATGTCAGGCAAGCCAATGAGAATCTATACCAAGCAGTATAGATGTTGGCATCAGTCGAGAGCAATCTGCTCAGCAGCAGCAAAAAGGGCAGAGGCAAGAAGTCAGAAAAACAGCTTTATTTTGCAGCTGATTTGTTTGGGTTTCTCTCAACATCAGGAGAGGCCACAGTTAGCAGTAGAGTTAACAAATATGACACATTCGTCTGCTAATACGGTCCACCCTAAGACTTCAGTGGAGGTTTTTGGCATTTGTCAGAAGTAAACATTCTAGACATATTTTATGACAAATTGCTGTGACAGAAGCCCAGTTTTCAAGCTGTTGTTTTGCTGATCAAAATCTATACTTGAAATGTTCAGCTGTGTTTAGCTCAGTGGCATATAGTCTCCTTTAGAGGCACAATCTTATGCTTGGGTAACAGAATTCTCCAAATTTTATTTGCATAGAGCTGATGATTTCTATGTGCACAGGTTTGATCAGCGCTTGAGAAGAAAAATGGGTTTTATGATTCAAGGACTGTGTTGTATTTCTCCACACACATTTAGAAGCCTACATGCCCTGCTTTTGGACAGTCATAGAACACCAGAGCTGGTAGGAAAATATAGCTCTCACCCCAGCTCTTTTCTGCTGCCTCACAGCAAGCCTTGCCTGAGGCCTGCGTCTAACTACCTAATGGTAGGGCTTCTCCGGGAAGAGGCTGCTCATGCTCTCAGCAAGCCAGTTTGTGGCTCCCCTACACTCACCTGCAGTGATTGCTTTGGGGGTGCTGTGCATCTGAAACGTCACTGAGCAGCAATGGACCCCATTAGCCATTGAGAGCAGAGCCACCTGACAGTAGCAAAGTTCTTGTGACCAGTAGCTTTAGAGTTGGCGGTATTAATTTAGCTCTAACAAGGAGACATGCCAGGAGCTCAGCAAACTGCACATCAGCCTCTGTCCACAAGAACAAGGAATTCCTTGTTCTCAGAGGCTTGATGGAGAAAGTGTGTGTAAATTAAGCCTCTCAGGCACAAGCCACACACCACTTGCTCAGATAATGAATACTGATCTGATTCTTCTTTAAAAAAAAAAAATCTCCGAAATGGTTTTTCAATCTTTAAAGCTCAGAACAATTAACTAGGCTGGGAAGGATTAGGAGGTGGGTTAGAGACAGGGAAAGAGGAGAAAGAAAGGGAACAGAGAGGAAGGGAAGGATCAGAGGAACCAGAAACAGTCTTTTGTAGCCAATGGTTTTTTCTAGTTATATTATAGAAGAACACAAGACAAGCTATGCTGGATCAGGCTAGAACTTGGGGGATTTATTATTGTTGCTGTTGTAGTAGTAGTAGTATTTTTTGGGGGGGTTAGAAATCCACTGGCCATGGTGCCTGGAGGATTCTGGGAGACGTAATCCAGAAAAGCAATTTTTCCAAGCTCTAGACTCAACTCTGATCCAGTTCAGCATCCTATCTGCCACTGGGCCCCAAACATGTCTTAGGAAACAAAAAAGCAGGCCATCAGGGGAACAGCCCTCTGCTGTTTCCAGCGCATGGTATCAGAGTGAAGGCTGCTTTAACTTCTGTGGGTAGCATTCTGTATAGTTGTCATGACAAAGGACCATTAAAATGCACTGATGAAGGTATTTATTGGAATGATTCCTACTTTAAATAAATGGAGACAGTTCTTGCACCATTCTACTATAATACTTACCTTTCCTTTTTCTTTTGGACACGAGGTTGTAGACATCTCATCAATTAGTCATTTCTGGCAGCAGATATGTGTTTCTACATTTGCAATGGTATTTCACAGATATCAGGTTTAAAAAAACGGTCTCACTAATCTTCGGTTTTTATGTTGAAGCCCAGTATGATACGTTGTAGACCACTGATTATGAAAATAACTACGTACCATATTTAAACTTCTGCTAGTTACAATGGGAAAGCAGCAAGGGCAAGCGGCCAACTTTCCAATGTACAGAGCAATCCTCTTATTCCTCTATAGTCATGCTGATTGAGGGAGTCTGGGAAATGTAGTCTGAAAAAGTAACATTTCTACTGTGTGTTCTGGGAACAGACAGAGGACTCCTGATGTTGCCTTTGCAACCTTCCAGGACAAGACATTGCTGTGCCCTTGTACTCATAAATACACCTACCCCTTCACTTCAGACTGTCTGGTTTTCTTCCCTGGCCCCATTCATAGCATTCAGAACTAAAGCGATGCTGTGTGTGGCTCTAGCATGGATGAACTGAATGGCACCTATGAGGTTTCTCATTCACTCTTTGGCCTTTTTCTTATAGGGGTAATGACGAGGAGGCATTCACACATGAAGCAGTGTCATGTGTCCAACCCCAGCATCATGTCCACCTCTCCAGCATGCTTTCAGTTCAGCTCACACCCTTTTAAACCAGCCAGCAATTCTTTCCTCCTTTGATCAATCGGTCAAGTCTTCTACAATTTTATTTCCTCATGTTGGTTTCACAGTCCATTCCCCACTTCCACATTACACTACATTACCTGAAATTAAATTAAATGTTAAAAAAAAAATACAGCAGCAACCAGGGGATAGAATTCAGGACATTCATTGGGACCTCCACTCTCTTGAGGGCACCTTCACAGATTAGACAGGATTCCTCGCCTGGCAATTGTGTACACTTGGTGATATGACATGCTTTGGCTATAGCGTTAGCCAAGCTCCTATTCCCTGTGCAGTTGTGGAAGCAATTGTCTGGGCCTATGCACCAATTTCAATTAAAAAAAATAAAGTTATCATGCCTGTCTATGGGGGCAAAGAAGTTATGCCAATGCAAGGCTGGGAGCAAGTCTTGAATGGGTACAAGGTTCCTCATTAGGTCCCATCCCTCCTTGCCACACATGTTCCGCCCATGCCTAACCTACCTGTGAGGTTTCCCTGGCAAAAGCATTTCATCAGCAGTAGAATCCCACCTGCAGCAGATGATCACTTCACTAGTGCAACTGCTTTTCACCAGAATAATCTCATATTCCTTCAGCACATGGGGATTTAGGAGCAACCCTTTGCAGCCTTATGGATGTAACCTGAGGACAAGATAACTGTCCGGGGCTATCAATAGAACTAGCACATTTTTCTGCTATCAGGAATTAGATTCTTTAAACTATGGAGGTGTGCATAAAAAATTACTTCCTCCATGCTCTTGTGTCCATGTGCTGCTCCATATGGAAGATTTTTGGAAGCATCTGAACTGTCCCCAAATCTAAATAACTCCAACTGTTACAGTTTAAGTTGACTGTAAGAGGAAATTATATTTTTTTTGGTAGGCTGATTCATGGCTCAACAACATGCCCTGCTTTTGCTTTCAGCCTTCCTCTAGAAATTCAAAAAACAGAATAATAAAATAAAGTTGTTTCGCACTGGAACTTTATCATTTACAAATGCTATTAAAAGAGTGCATTTGCAGCCTCCTGTTTTTTTTTTTATCAAAATACCCTGCAGAGCCCCATATTATGATGTAAACAGACAGTGCCATCGTTGGAACCTGGAACCCTAAACCTCTGCTGAGAATGTGTGTTAACCAATATATTTTTCCAGTCCCAGTTTAATCTCTTTTTTACAGTAGTCAACTGCTCAGCTTTCTTTTTAAATCATGGATGTAAAAGCTCATTATAAAGGCAGGTAAATTTCTGGTTGGTAACCATCTATATCTGAAATGGAGGTTATTTCACTACTGGCAAAGACTACGCTTGGTCTGAAGCAAGACATTCACTTCCACAGTTCTCAGATTCTCCTAAGTAAAGTGAGGCATCGGTTGAGTATCTTGTCTCACTTTGAACCATGTCAAGGACCTAATCAGAACTGCTCTGCAAGAGGTAACACTTTCAGACCAGATGTTCTGCAAAGAACTCTGCACATGATCCAAAATCTATAATTCTCTAGTCAAATTCACTTGAATTTTTTTCTTTCTTTTCCCCATCTTGTGCCACATTACTATTGTTGTTTTTTACTTTATTATATTGTTTTTATTCCATTTTTTATTGTTAGCTGCCCAGAGTAGACTTCGGTCTAGATGGGCGGGGTATAAATCTAATAAATAAATAAAATAAATAAATAAATACAAACAGGTAGAATGTAGCTAGCTATTGGCAATGGCCACTATCCTACTGGTAATCTTAACTACGTAATTAAATCAATTGTCCAATTATAAGTCAACATGTACTTAAATCCCTTTCAGTCAATGGACCTACTCTAGATGGTACTAGCAGCAGAATACTATTGTTTGTTATTTTTATTTTTAAAATAGTTTCTATTTGAATTATAGACCCCGTTTTTCTTCATTTTCTCCAAAGAATTTGACAGTTTATTTCACTGGCTTAAAAAGGCCATTTCCATGATTTTCTCTTTAGAATCTTCTTCGTGTCATAGACTACTTAGCTGTATTCTAAAAGTAGCTTACAAGTTTTGATTAACCTTTGTGTACTTTGGACTTTGGTAAAGTAAATCTTGTATATTTCCCTTATCAAGGGTGGACAGGATTTTGAAATATTCTTCCAACAGCTAGATACTCTAGAATTTAACCAGGAATGACGTTTAGGTTGTTGTAATTCTTTAGGTATTGAACCCAGCAAAACCAGGAGAAAAAGCAGTAGGAAAAGATAGCCTGCCTCTGTGATCCATTGTACAAACATCCTTCTATTGTAATTTTTACATTAGCTATCTGATTTCTATGATGATTGTAATCACTTGGGTTTACCTGTCCCTCTCTCCTCTTGGCTTGTCCTCTACATGATCTTTATGCTGAAAGGAACAGTCTGACAATTCCATACGATTTGCACTGATAAGAGAATACAGAGGATGCTGAATATTGCTCAATCTGCCATCTTTCCTTGTGGCATAGCTACCTGATATTTCAGAGAAACCCACATGCGACATGAGGGAAACTCTTGGAGAAGGTACTTTTCTAATAATAGTAGACCATTAATTCAGCAGCTGGTGGAAACTTTAAGAATAACGTAAATAATTCCCCACTACTCAAAACATACAAAAGTTAAGCCAAATGTAAGAGTAGGTGATACCTTTATACACCACTAAAAAAATCATCATACAATCTGTGAGCTTTTATGGATCATGACCATCCACTTTGTCACACACACACTTGCTGCTTGGAGGATGGTCAGATGAAAAATAGAGCACTATCAACAAAACAATGGGAGTAGAGATGGGCACAAACTGGCAGTTCGGTGGTTTGTGCTGGTTTGGCTGTTGGCCCAACAGGTGTTCCATGGTTCTGAGCCCCACCTTTTCCAGTGGGTGCCCACTTGGAGGCAGCGCCCCAGCTTCTCTGCTCTGCCTCCTCTGGGTGCTGCCCCAGAGTGGGTGCCCATTGGAGGAGGCAGGGCTAGGAACCACGGAACATCTGTTGGGTCAACAGCTGATCTGGCACTAACCATTGGTTCATGCCCATCTCCAAATAGGAACAAAAAACAAACAGGAAGAGAAGGTGGGGGCTTGCCTCAAATGCCAGAGGTGGGGAAATAACTTTACTAATTAAGTTAGCAGGAAAGAACAAGCAGATTAGGCTGTAGAGCCCCCTCCCACTGATAACCAGTATTAATACATACAATATTGGTATTATCCCAACAGAATTATAGTCATCTGATGGTGAGAAATGTTCTCCAAGTTTCCAGATTTGACTAAAATGGACAGTATGTATTCATTTCTGATAATGTAGCCTTGAAAGAAAGAGGGGAAATATTTGCAGTGAGTAGAGAGATTATAATGCAATACTCTTGGTTTTAATCTTTAATGCTCTAGATAGAAGATAGCATTTTTGTTCCTTTTCAGAATCAGAAATTGTCAATGGAAAAGCAGATGGGGAGAGTTAATTGGAGTGCTTTCATTCAGAATTGTTCAAAAGCCAAGTTTAATCAAAATGGTTGTCTTGTTTTAAAAAATCAATTAAAAATACAGTTATGGGGGGGACTACAGGGCCATATGCACTCACTCACACACATTCAATTCTCCTTTTCTATTAGAATCAAACACATCTATTACCTTGCTTTGCATAGGGGCTGCTTTACAAATCTGCAACTGGTGAAATAGTAGCTGGAGAGGTCACAGCCAAGACCTCCGTTCAGGACCCTTTACGTGGAGTCCCCAACAGTGGATGGGCTTTTGACCCTAACTGCAATTGTACCCAAATGGCCAATGAAGAGAGAACAGAAAGCCTTTTTGCCTCAAAGAATCTTCCTCACCAGCCATGTTCAGAACTACAGCCACTATGTTTTTTGTTTAACTGAAATAAATAAAACATGGTTTCAGTAAGAAAATTAGATAGCTTTAGCTGTGGAAATGGCTGGTGGGGGGAGTAACTGGGGGATAAGTCTAAAAGTTGCTTCTGGTTTAAATTTTAAATTGAAGAAGAATTTCAGGAGTGTAGCTGGCTGGATAGCTCAGTGGTTTAGATATCTGGCTGCAGAGCCAGAGGTTGGGAGTTTGATTCTCCACTGTGTCTCCTGCAAGTAGAGCCAGTCTGTGTGTTCTTGCACAGTTCCAGGGTGGCCCTCAGAAGAAGGGAATGGTAAACCACTTCTGAGTATTTTCTACTTGGAAAACCCTGGAAAGGGTTGCCGTAAGTCAGAATTGACTTGAAAGCACATGATTATTATTGTAGTTTCTTATCACCTTGAGGTGGCACTTGAACCTGAAATGGTGGGATGAGATGCTGGTTTCTTCTCTTGTTGAGCAGCATTCCAAGGCCTCTGGAGCTTGCTGATGGGCTTATGCTTAGAAAACATTGGCTTTAAGCGTTCTCCCAGTGTTCCGTGCTTCAGCCAGAGCTTGGAATGTATTCATTTTTTCAGAAAAAAATTATGATGCATTATTATTAATGTTATTTTATGAGTAATGTCTTAGGGTTAGAAATGCGTAAAAGCTGTCTGAAAGAAAAACAGGAAAATTGCCTTTTGAAATTACTTTAAAAATAATGAGTAAACATTAATCATTACAGCAAGAAAAAAAATGATGTTTTAATGTTAGTGTTACCCCCACAGTACCCTGAAAATGTAACACATTTGGGTAACACATTACTTCCAAGCTTGCAGTGGTCTTAAATGCCCTCAATGCTGAGTAGGTCAAGAAAATCACTGACCATAGTCTCCTGGTTCCCCCCACCCACCCCTTCTTCCTCTTTAAAAATATTTCTAAAAACCTTTGAACTTGCAAGCAAATGTACTTTTGTGTAATTAGGGAATCCTCTGTTTGGGGCATCAAGGGACGTGGTGGCGCTGTGGGTTAAACCGCAGAAGCCTCTGTGCTGCAGGGTCAGAAGACCAGCAGTCGTAAGATCGAATCCACGCGACGGAGTGAGCTCCCGTCGCTTGTCCCAGCTCCTGCCAACCTAGCAGTTCGAAAGCATGCAAATGCAAGTAGATAAATAGGTACCACCTCGGTGGGAAGGTAACGGTGTTCCGTGTCTAGTTGCGCTGGCCACGTGACCACGGAAACTGTCTTCGGACAAAACGCTGGCTCTATGGCTTGGAAACGGGGATGAGCACCGCGCCCTAACGTCGGACACGACTGGACTAAATGTCAAGGGGAACCTTACCTGTTTGGGGCTTCTAAAGAAGTGGACTACACAAGAAGCTTATGCTGATAAAACTTAAGGTGCCATGGTACTGTTGTTGTTGTTATTTTTGCAAGGGGCTACTTAATACAGCTACCTTTCTGGAATTTTATTATTAGTGTTCCCCCACTTCTATTTTAGGGATTTAATCTGGTTACAGGATTTTTTCTACAGTAATTTCTTTTCTGCAAAAGTATTACTTTAAAAGCAATATACTATGCATAGTACTCAGAAGTAAATTTCACTAAGCCCAATAGAGCTTATTCAAGGTAAGCATGTATAGGTGTACATCTAACCCATATAAACATTAGTAGAATATTAAGTGTAGTGTACATTTCACCTTCAAGTAAAAGCAGGAATGTAAAATTCACATGAGTTTCATTACTGCATTATCTTGGTACCACTTCTGGTATTAAATTTAAGTTAACTGGATGTAAGCTGTTTCCTTTGTTAGTGGTGATAGTATTGCACTAGACCTGAATCCTTTTATTACTAGTATGCATTATTAAGTCTGTTTCTCTAAAATCAATGATAAAACCTCTCTTTACTTGCTGAAAGATGTTACATGTTAATATATTTTGTTAGTGTATGCCAAGTTCATGGCACAATATAACAAAACAATAGGAACATGCACAGAAAACAAGTTCTCCATTTTTCATCCTGTCCTTCTTGGAACAAAAGAGTTAGGATAAACTCCAAAAATTGTTTCCGATCCATGAGATGACAGCAAGACAAAAGGCATTTTTATTGTCATTCATTCAGGAAACAGAAAGGCTTAAACAATGGGTCATTAGCATTGAAACAATGGCACTCTGGTCCTGCAAAGCTCAAACAGAATGAATAATAGCTTCCAGGAGCACTACAAAATCCATTTGTTTTCAGGATTGTTAACTGTCCTGAAAGGGCATGGGGGGAGAGACCCGGCACTGCTCACATGCCAACTTTAATTCATGTAAATGTATGCTGATTTTAAATGACCCAATGCCTAGCACAAAGGTGGAAATAACTAGGGAAAGAAAAGGTTCCTTATAAAAACTACCTAGGTGAAGCACAGGAGTGACTTTATGAGTAGCTTCAGAAAGGCTGTAGTGATAGTGGTAGTACCGATCTTTTGGGGGAAAAACACCACTCTATATTTGTGGCTAAATACACTGTGAAAAGAGTATAAAAGTCTCAGAAGTCTAAACATTTTCCAAAAGATAGTGAGACTTTACTTTTCAAATAGGATTTTTGGACACATTTTCCTCTGTGACTAACCACAAGCACACAGGAGCATTGAGCAGATGTCAAATGTTCACATGTAAGTGTTCAGTCTCACTCAAGTGTTCTGAAAATGCAATAGACACAGTGTTGTCCTGTACCTATTCAGAAATATGTCCATTCAATTTAAGAAACTTCTTCCCTAGATAATCTGTAAAGGAATGTAATGCTGCAGTCCTTTCTGGGGGTGCTAGTACTTTAGGATGCATCCTCCTACACAGAACAAAGGGCAACAAGACTACCACCCCAGGAAACAATGGAGCAGGAAATAGCCTTTTCTCCAGGTGAGTGAAATGAAGGTTCCTGGAGGTGTGGGTTTATGGGCTGGAACTCCCAGAATTGGCATATCCCCTAATAAAAGAAAACAGGGAGAGCTACCAGAGAACCTTACCTTATTCACCAGAGCAAGACAGAGAGAGCTGTTGGAAAAGAGCAGATTGAAGGGACTTTTCTTTTATACCCTGACTGACAAGGCTGAGTCTACCACAAGGTAGACTTTCTCATTTTATCCTTTGCCTCACACAACAAAATGTCTTGAGTTAACCTTGTTGATGTCTTTCCTGAATTTGTTAAAACATGGAACAAAGGAGTTAGGGACTTCTACGATAGGCAGGCTGATTGGTTCAAAATTAGGAAAGGAGTACGACAAGGCTGTATATTGTCTCCCTGCTTATTTAACTTATATGCAGCATACATCATGCAAAAGGCTGGACTGGAGGAATCCCAAACCGGAATTAAGATTGCCGGAAGAAATATCAACAACCTCCGATATGCAGATGATACCACTCTGATGGCAGAAAGTGAGGAGGAATTAAAGAACCTCTTAATGAGGGTGAAAGAGGAGAGCGCAAAAAATGGTCTGAAGCTCAACATCAAAAAAACAAAGATCATGGCCACTGGTCCCATCACCTCCTGGCAGATAGAAGGGGAAGATATGGAGGCAGTGACAGATTTTACTTTCTTGGGCTCCATGATCACTGCAGATGGTGACAGCAGCCACGAAATTAAAAGATGCCTGCTTCTTGGGAGGAAAGCGATGACAAACCTAGACAGCATCTTAAAAAGCAGAGACATCACCTTGCCGACAAAGGTCCGCATAGTCAAAGCTATGGTTTTTCCAGTAGCGATGTATGGAAGTGAGAGCTGGACCATAAAGAAGGCTGACTGCCAAAGAATTGATGCTTTTGAATTGTGGTGCTGGAGGAGACTCTTGAGAGTCCCCTGGACTGCAAGGAGAACAAACCTATCCGTTCTGAAGGAAATCAACCCTGAGTGCTCACTGGAAGGACAGATCCTGAAGCTGAGGCTCCAATACTTTGGCCATCTCATGAGAAGAGAAGACTCCCTGGAAAAGACCCTGATGTTGGGAAAGTTGTTGGTATGGGGCCAACTCGAAAGGCTTGATATGGTGTTTGCCTCTCCTGAAGCTTGGAGTCAGATTTGGATAATGAAGCTTCCAAGAGCACTCTGTTAGGGAAAATAAACCTTGGAGCCCAAGATAACAAGTTGCACAGAGTCTCTTATCTGGTAGCTTCAAATCCTCCCCTAAATAAGCAGAGTAAAGATGCGGACGTATAAGAAAAATACACGGAGAGAGTTCTTATAATACTTATAGCATAATATATTAGACTTGGTCAGACATATATACATGGCAATATATACATTGGCATAGATATCTCAGAGCAACGTAACATTCACATTCAAGTAAAGTAATGACCACCAGACTCACAACTGAGTGGCAAAGTGCTGTTCTCACTCACTTGCTTAAATAGTGAGAGCAGCCTATCACTGCAGACATAGCTGAACATGTTTAACAAGCATTACCTAAGCTTGTCCCATCTGTATGCTATCAGTCATCCATTGACTTGACGTTACAGGCATGACTTTGCATTTTCACTACAATATTAAATTTAACCTCTTGTTCACTTAAAGGAACAAATCCTGACAAAAGTGTGAAGGCAAGAGGAGAAGGAGACGACAGAGGATGAGATGGTTGGACGGTGTCATCAAAGCTACCAACATGAATTTGACCAAACTCCGGGAGGCAGTGGAGGACAGGAGGGCCTGGCGTGCTCTGGTCCTTGGGGTCACGAAGAGTCGGACACGACTTAACGACTAAGCAACAACAACAATAGGCAGGCAAGAAAGATATACATATATACAAATTGGATTATAGTATTATATTGAGAAGTACTGTATACAGTATATCTTGGGGTATGGTGAGCTCCTTGAGGCCTCAGCTCAGTGAGAAATATGACAGGAGGATGGGTTTGGTAGTCTGGCTAGTGCTTTTTCTTTCTTTTTTTTCTGGATTATGCCTCTGTTCTGTTTCATGAACAGTTTGGTATAGCATTCCTGGCTTACATCAGTGTTGTGAATAGCTGTCAGTTTCATTCTTATTGCAAGAACAATAAAAGAGGCTTCTGGCACCTTATAGACCAACAAGTTTAGTTCACTTAAATTCTTGTGGCTTACAGCCCACGTATACGAATACCCCCTCTCTAAACAGGATCACTGAAGTAAAAGATAAAACAGATTGTACTAAAGAGAATAACTTTTTTCGTATACGAATACCCCCGCATAGGTGGTATTCGTATACGAATACCCCCGCATAGGTGGACGTGACGAGAGTCTGGCCCCCTGGGGCTGGACCGTCCACTCACCCATCCGCCGCTGGCACCGACTCTACTCTCCCTTCCAGTCGCTCCGGAGCTCCCGGTCAGCTATCCACTTGTCAGCCTGCCAGGGAAATTAGTCTTCCCTCCTCCTGCCAGGGGTGGATAGTCGATCAGGAGCTGCGGAGCAATTGGAAGGGAGAACAGAGCCGGTGGCAGCAGCGGATGCGTGAGTGGATGGTCCGGCCCCAGGGGGATGGACCCTCGTTACATCCACCTGTGCGGGTGTATTCGTATACGAATACCCCCATCTCTAATCCTGATTCTTCACACTAGAGATGTTTATTCTCCTGTGAGAAAGGTCCACACAAGTCTTTGGGTCACTAGTTTACTTGTGTGTAAGTGTACCTAAATTACTTGTGAGTAGGATTTATCTGGCCTACTCATCAGTAAGGACTAAGGAGGAGTGGGGGCAAGTTCACAATGGCACTACTAGTGTCAGGAGAAAATGTTGGGGTGATGGCTGAGGAGGCAGAAGGGAGGTAACCTCACTTTCCCTACCTTTCACATCAGCCAGGGCTTTGCTTTCCTGAATTTTCTGGCAGCTGTCATTCAACAAGCTGCAGTGGCTTTCCTTTTATTTTTTGTTAAATAAAGTAGTATACTGAAAGAGCAATGCATCAACCTAGCATGGTATTAGAATTTTGCCCTATTGATTAGGAAAATTAGGGAAATTTGGTATGGTCCATTATGGCTGCTTTTCGTTGCTTCTATTTTGCTAATTTTAGATCTTATTGGTTTCTTAGTTTTGTTTCGAACTGAAACAAGTGGCAGCAAGGTTCAAAAGCTGATTTTTAGCCCCCTGGGCAAGCTCAGTTGATGAATCATTCCATCTACAGCTGAAAATGAATATGATATGGTGAGCAGAGTATAAATTGTTTAAATCTTGCTTAGCCCCAAGGAGGGCTTAACAAACTCTCTCTCTCTCTCTGTGTGTGTGTGTGAAAATAAAAGGACTGAAAGTTTTAGGGCATAGACGACATTTTGTTGTTTCATTTCTCAGTGTACTCACAAATGTTCAGTGATGGAAATGTCAAGGAAACTCCCTTTTTTTTTGTTGGTGACAGATGGCTGAAATTGTAATTATACCTTGTGATAGTGGCTGGAAACAAGTGTAGTCCCATGAGACAGGTGCTGTATATATACAAGTGTGTAGCACAGATATTTCTAAGAGCATGGTCATTGCCCTGTAAATATAAGACAACAGGCAGGAGTCAGGTACAGTGTATGAAAAACAAAGGGGCAGAGAATAGCCTGATCCTCCATAACACAGTTGCAGATACTTTCCTACTATGCCTGAGATTCTAGTCTGTCACCCTCCCCATCTAAACAAAGAGAAGACATAATTTTATGATTATGATAGTGATAATGAGAACAAGGCAATAGAGCAAAGCATATGGTGATCTGATGGTCTGAGTTACAAGCAGTGCCCCACTGCCTTCTCATTGCAGTTGCACTAGGTAAATATGACAAGCTTTACAAACAGAACGAGTTACATAAAGAGAGATAATAAATCTCCCTGAGAAATTTGAATTGCCTTTCAACATTTTAAAATGTTCCTCTCAAATTTGTATGGAATTCCTCCCTGAGCTGGGCCTTCTGAATCCACGTAGAGTTTTTATGTAGGTGAAACTTGAGAGCAATTTGGAACTGTGCAAATCCCCTCTTGAGCTCTGTATTTAGTTATGGGGAAAGGAATTGGCTTTTCTCAACTGTCCAGTGGATTTTGTGCCTGAAAAGCTGCCCCCTCCTCCTATTAATTTTGGATTTTACATTCTGCAATTTTCAGCAAAGGCTATGGCTTACTTTTGTTGTTGCTTCCAGTATCTCAGGGCTCCCTGGAAGCCTTCCCATGGAGGCAGCACCAAACACAGACCTGCTTGGCTTCAGTAAGGTTGCTGTACCCGATGCCGTCAGAGTTTTGTCTTCTTACATTGGTGAAAGTGCTGCCACAGAACCTGATCTGGTGGTTTCCACATTTTGCATGAAAGGAAAATGATAGCTCATGCAATCTATTCTACTGCATGTTACCTTCTCTCCTGTGTGTTTTGAAAAGTATTGGACAGGTATACATAAAGAGGTAAGCACATAAGGAGAGGTCCATCTCTCCAATGGATAGACAATCTGTTTTGTTCCATTTTGATATCTTGGCTATGAAAATGCATCAACCACTCACATTCCAGGAAACAACAGAGATGTTGGGAATCTACTGCTTCCCCTTCAAAAATAGTACAGTATTATCTAGACTTCCAGCACTTCACATGTTGAAGTATCCTTCTGGCTATATGGTTAAGGGCCAGACTCCATCCTGATAATTCTTCCCTGCTCCATTTGCATTTGGAAATTAATAAAACACATACAGTAGGAGAAGCTGCATCCCCAATAGATGGCCTCAAACCTTCAAGTGACAGTTTAAATTATCACTGCTCAACTGCATATTCCCAGGTAATATTTCACCACCAAGAGCACCCTCCTGAAGAAAGACTTTTGGTGTAAGTTACTCACAGATCTTTTCAGGTAGCTTAGTAAATGGTCAGCAGTGCAGAGCTGCAGTAAAGCTACGCAGAGCCACATGCTAAAAAATGGCAATCTTATTTTTAAACAATTTCTACATTTGTTAATGTTCTTACCTGTCTCGGTCAGATACCATTTTTGCTTTAAATGCTCTAAAGCGGCATAGTTCTGCAAAGTCATTAATGATCATAATGTTACTATTTTAGAAAGGTGAAGGTGGGATACACAGTGAGCAAGGGATCCCAGATTTGTATTTAGAATATATATCTAAGCAATCCTTCTAAGAACCTCCTTCTTTGGTGCAGGAATAGTATGCAGTACAGGAGCAGGAACTGGCAAGCCACTCCAGTATCTTTGCCAAGAAAACTCCATGGACAGAAACAAAAGGCTAAAAGATATGACGCTGGAAGATGAGCCCCTCAGGTCGGAAGGCGTCCAACATGCTACTCAAGGCAGTGGAAGACAGGAGGGCCTGGCGTGCTCTGGTCCATGGGGTCACAAAGAGTCGGACACGACTTAACGACTAAACAACAACAACAACAACAACAGGGGCCTAGTGAGCGAAAATTAAGTCAATGGTGAGTCCCAGAGAAGATTTTGGTCAGTACTTCTAAGACCTAGTCTTACAGAGGAGTGTTTAGTTTTAGTATATCGAGGCCTGGCCCCCCTCCTAAATGATGTGGTTAATTCTACATTTTATTAGGTTGTTGTCTGTGGTTTTGACCCACACATGTAGCATTTTACTCAGATACTAATAAATACATAATTCATGCAACTCCTGCATGAATATATGGGAATTGTAGAAGTGGGGAGGACATACTGGGTTAAGGGGGACTTTGCCCCCTCAACAAACCAACCACCTAGACCAGCTGTTTTCAGAATAGATCCTGACTGAACTCTGTACATTAATGGATTTTTTAAAAAAAAAATCCCTTGCAGGTAAACTGAGAGGAATAGAAAAAGATCAGATCTGATTATCTGCCCACACATTGTGCAGGGTGCAGCCAAACAACATGTTAAGATCAGCAATTTACCACAATATTGTGAAGGCATTATTTCTTTTTATGCTTTGTGGAGGTGGAACCAGGAAATGTTTCCATAGAAAGTGCCAGTTGTTTTGAGCTAGAAACTCAAGGAAATGTGATTGTGCAGACACCTTACCCTGGCAACTTGGCAGAATCAGGAGCATCTCACCTGTTCTCTACTGCATGCAGTTTCTACTACTACAGATGGTCAGGGAATTGTCCTGTTGTTACCAGCTCAATATTAGGCAGGTGGACAGAGGAGGTGAACAAGTTGCCACCAGATTTTAAAAAGCTTCCAAATATTACTTGGCTCCATAATTTAAATAATTCACCTTTTGAATAACAGCCAGGCTATTGCCAAACTGATCACAGGGCTGGCATCAGGAATCACCCTGGCACGATCTTGTCAAATCCAATATCCTAATAATGGGGAGAGGATCAGCAAAAGCTGTCTATATCACCCACTCCCCTTATTCTGTCTGTCAATTTGATCACACAAAGTCTGGCAGTGAGTAGAAATGGTAACAAGGTAAAGAGATCGCTGCTACTGAAACATCTCAGCTCTTTCCCTGGCAAAGAATCAACTGTGTAGTGAGAAAAATGGGGGCTTGGTGAAACAGGTGTCTAAAGAGGGTCACACTATACATTAAGGGGGATGGATGTTTCCTGCCCTTGCCCCATTTTCCTTCCGACAACAGAATAGGTGCCTCAAAAGTTAGATTTGTGAACTGAACCTTTGTTTAGCTTCCAGTGGCCTTTCACATGGCAAAGCATGCTAAATGTAAGAGTGGATGATACCTTTTTTTTTTTTACCACTAAAAGTCAAACAAATTGCAAGCTTTCATAGAGGAATCCCACTTCATCAGGCTGAGCCCAACCCTTTCAAGGACAGTGCAGAAATATTGTAGACTAGAGTTCAAAAACTGATGGTAAATGTCTGTGAAAGGTGCTCTGAGTCCTCTTGAGGCTGTGGACTCAAGCATCCTTGTAAGCATGGTTGGAATTTTTACACACCGTTCTTAAGGATGAAAAGGTTGCCAATTACTCTGTGATTATGCCCCCCCCCACACACACACCCTGCTTCAAAACATAAAGTTCCTTTTTGACTGTGTGGGTGGGGGGAAAAAACAACACCAAAACATGGCCTCTGACATAAATTAGGGGTTATAATGTGGTTTATTCACCAGGTAGATGCTAAATGTGATAGATGGTTGAGGAAAAGCATGACAAACAGACGTGCCAAGTGTGTTGTCTCGTTTGACCTTGAGATAGGTCTCATAAACCTAGGGTTCCTCTTTCCTTTTTAGCTTCTGCTTTTATCAGCTTGCCTGTGTACTAGCCTGAATACTTGCTTCAACTGCTATCAGACCAAACAGTTTTATATAACACAGGCAGTTTCACAAGCACCTTTCATTCAGATTTGAAATGGTATTATTGCTTATTCTTCATTTTCCTTAGAATAATGCACACTGAACCAAAAGACAAAGACACTTTCCCTGCATCTAAGGGCCCAAGGAATCAATGTTTCACTCAAGTCATACTGGCTAGGCCAGGAAAGCTTGTAATCAAATATGATCTAATTATCTCTTCTTGTTCCAAAATGTTAATTGGAATGAAGGTGTTATCTTTTCTACCTCAGGGAAGCATCAAAACAATAAGGAGAAATGGCAGATTGGTATTTCTGACTGGTGGGTTGGATTCTGAGACTGTAAGATGAATTCATTTGAAGACCCAGGTGCCTCAAGCTGCAAGTAGGAAACTACAAATGTTAAGAGAAAACGCTGATGTTTGGAGAAGTACTATGATATCGGAAGCCATTCCTCTAGGACAGGGGTAGACAATGTACAACCTTTTGGCTGCAAATGGTCCCCAGGGGCCCAAATGTAGCCCCCATCAACCTTGCCCTGCCCTGCCCCCCACTTGCCATTTTCAAAAAACTAAAGATGTCCCTTTGCACCTATGACAGACAGACAGACATCTTAGCCAACTACAGCATGGTGAAGAACTCCCTCTCTCGGCCCATCAGGAAGGAGAAATTTAGAAGGGAGAGTCAGTTTAATTGCCAGATAGGGTTTAGACTGGGCTTCATTAGGGAAACAGCCAGATGAAACCAGATGGGCCTTAGCTAGGGAAGCTGCCAGTTTGGTTGGAGCTGAGGGAGGATGGGTCAGGAAGAGATAACCCTGTATTTTCCTGAGGCTGAGGAAAAGTCCTAGAAAAGACTAGGAGAGCTTTTCATAGTATTAATTAAAAACAAATAACTGTTCTAGTAGGTTCTGGATTCGTAGCGAGCACTTTGGTTGTTGAAATCCTATGTGGAATTCATGATGATACACTGAATCAGCAAACAGTTATGTTCTGTGCCTTTATGAGAGTAGCTACCAAGTGTCATCCCTCATTTAGAAGTTTGAAAATAAATGTCTGTTTCAGTCCTTTTATTTTCTTTCCTAGCCAAGCCCAGTCTGGTTTCATTCACACCTTGTTAGGGGAAGTGAATTAAAGAAACCCTTTAAATATTAAATGTCTTCAGTTCTATCTTAAGTGTTACACCACTAAGAATATAAATACTATTATTTACCACACCAAACATAGGGAATGTGTGAAATTTTGGTCAGCCTTGCCCTGGTCATGTCACCACCTTCTCATTGTCTGTCAGGAAATACTGCAGAGACCTCTAGAGCAGCGGTTCTTAACCTTTTCTTTACCACGGACCCCCTTTAAATATCTTTTGTTGCCATGGACCACCAATACCTAACTCAAAATTTAAAACCCTAAAGTGCATCAAATATATATTTTAAGTTTTTCATGAAGGGTCTTCAAATTTGGAGAGCAGGGAGAATCTGTCAATGCACACACTCCTATTACACTATTTTCATTGGAATGGAATGATACAAATTTAAAATGATGATGATGATGATAGTAGTAGTAGTAGTGGTGATGGTAGTATTTAATTTTGCTGGAAAAACTGAAATTACAAGCATATAAAATCATTAATATGAAACAACTATACAAAACATCACATGAACATGAAAGTTAGAAAATGACATGAATATAATTTGTACAAAATTGTACCTCATTAAACACAAATTGGGTGGAAAAAAAGGAATTTATTATAGTAATTATAATGAGAAGGCTGGTGCTGCATTTCACTTACAAGCCTTGTTATATCGGGCTTAACAGCTGAAATTCATATTCCGAGTTCTGACTCTATGTTTATCAAATGGTTTCTATACTTATTTTTAAGATAAACAAGAGCAGAGAATGATTTTTTTGCACAAGTATATAATTACGAAAGGCATTGATACTTTCATAGCCCTCTTTGATAGTTCTGGAAAATCTGCTTGTAGGTGAGCCCAGAAATTTGAAAGGAACCATTCCTTGAACTGCAATTTCAGAGCACCATCTGTGGATATTTCTATGAGCTTGTCTTCCTCTGCTGTTGTGAGCACCTCTAGTTCATACACATTAACTTAAAATGGATCTCTAATCCAGTTTTTGCTTGCATCAGGAACAGGAAAATATTCACAGAAACTATGCTGCAAATCTTCCAAATGTTGTATGATAAATGATGTGCCCTACTCAAGCAATTCTTTGTTGGTGGAACCAAGACAATTTTTGAGGTCTGGAAATGTCTCATAATTTCATTTTGATAGGCAACGATGCCACAATTCCAACTTTTTGATCATTGCTTCAATCTTGTCTTCAGCTTGAAAAACTGTAACCTTTTCTCCTTGAAGATTTAAGTTGAGCATATTTAAATGCTAAAGATATCTGACAGATATGCTAATTTGACTAACCAGGAAAAATTAATCAAACGATCATTGAGGTGAAATTGCTTCTCCACAAGGAACAATCTTATCTTGTCTTTCAATTCCCAAAAATGAAACAAAACTTTATGCCATGATAGCCAATGAACTCCACAATGTAGCAAAAGCTGGTGGTGTTCACTGACCATATCTTTGCAAAGCTGTTCAAAAAGTCTTGAATTCAGCAATTTGCTCTTTAAAACTTGAAAATTTTGACTGATTCATTTAAGGTCTGCTTTAGTTATTCTGGTATCTTCTTAGCAACTAGAGCCTCCTCATGTATGCAGCAATGGTACCAAGTCACTGACAGCATGATTTCCTTAATCCATGCTACAAGTCCAGCTTTCCAGACATTGCTTGTGCCCCATCTGTGCTAATTCCAATACATTTTAACCAATCCAGGTCATGAGATGTTATAAACTTTCAAATCAAATGTTTTATTATGGTCATTGACCAGCAAAAGTAAGCTACATTATTTAAATTAGGAAACATAAAATCAATCTAAAAGCATCAAAAACATATATATACATATATATAACTACATTCATACATCTTATTAGATATCTCCAGCCTCCCTATCATAGGCCTTGTCTTTGGGTGGAACCTTTCCTTCTCAGATTTTGATTGCAGCAGCACAGAATTTAGCTACTTTTGTCAACATATCTGAATTTTGGTTTAGCCCAGTATATCTGCCAGGGCATCACCCTGTCAGCAGGAGCAGTGTGTAATGTGCCTCCAATCGTCCAGGAAATGCCCTTATGTAAGGGTTAACGAGGACTTCTCAAATGCCGGAATAAAAAACACAATGAAGTAACACATGGGAGATGGTTTCGATCTCACCAGAGTTACAGGGGCATATACGCTGATTGTAAGGGGTGTTGTTATACTTCCCTTCCTGGACTGCTAAAGGAAGTGCATTGAAGCGGGCCAGAGTAAGGGCTTTGCGTTGTTTAGGTGTAAAGGGTAAGTAGAGATATTTAGCTGGTTTGGGTGGAAGCAGTGCGTTGTCAAGTATGAGCCTATTTATGATGATACCAAGGTCCTGCTGCATTTCTGTCTCAATAATACGCTGCCTAAGGTTACTCTTGGCCTTAACGTATCCCATTTGTTGGATACATTCTACCAAATAGTCGTATCTGTTGATTTTATTGTATATTGCTCTCTTCCAAGGTGACTGATGGTTATCCTGTAATACCAGTGAAGTCAGTCCAATTGGTTGAAAGGTTAGTTTTAGCCAAAAGTTAAAAATAGCCAGCCAAGCTCTGGCTTCAACCTTCAGGTAGCCCACTTCAAGCCTAAGGGCTGCATTAGATACCCCTCTTGGGACTTGTAAGATAGCCCTCACGAATTGGGATTGAACTACTTCTAACTGGATAAATGAAGAATAGGGGCCCAATTGTGCCCCATACAAGAGCTAAGGGATTTGGCCTGGAACAGTCTTAGTGCGGCTGGTATGTACTGACCTCCCTTTGTGATGTTATAAACTCATTTAAGTTGTTCAATACTTTTTCAGCTGTAGTATGTACCAATGAGGAGATGAACAGTATGTCTTCAAAAACATTTCTCTTGTGTTCATATCTAACGTAGCATGATAAGGTCGCTTTGTTTGTTACATCTGTGCTTTTGTCCAATTGCAGTGCAAAGGAAAGGGATATGCGAATTCTTTCTAATAATTGTTTCTTGATATTGGCTGACAAATCGCTTCTTAAATGTGTCATTTGACAAAGGTATTAAGGAAAGGTTCTTGGCAGCTTTCTCACTGATTAATGCAGAAACCATGATTTTTGTAGCAGGTAATAGAAGTTCTTTAGCTATTGTGTGCAATTTTCCATTTTTTGCTATTAGCTGAGAAAATGAGGCCCTCAATGCATTTTAATTGTTACAAGCAGTTGCAGTCTTTTTTACCATTTTCTTGCTTTCTGAAAGCTCATGCTCTTTACTTCTAAAAAAATCGATACTCTTTGTGGCATGTTCTTTATGTTTAGTATCGAGATGTCTTTGCAGTTTTGACAGTTTCATGGTCTCATTGGACAATATCACATAGCAAACACTGTGGTAGTTGCTTGTCTTCAGGACCTATATATGTGAAGCGTATCAACAGATATTCTTTCCTATAACTTTTTAAGATGACTGGAAGAAGCTTAATTTTGCTTTGAACAGCATGCACCCTCATCAACAGCATACATTCTTGTACATTTCAAATTCAGCGAGTGATTCATTCTGAGGCTCAGCCAAAATGTATTGTAACGAAATACACTGCGATAATATTGAAAAGTCACTTTACCCGACAATAACCAAATGGTTTTATTATCAGAAATTGAGGAAGAAACATGATAATAAAGTCCATCCGAACACTCACACTGACACCGACTGACTCTGATTCTTTCTTTCTGCAGCTTCTGATTGTCTGCACAGTAGCAAGAAATGTCACATGCTGTGTCTCAGCCACTCAGCGTCATTCACTTGCATGTTCTCACTGTGTGCAGAAATATCAAACAGTTATTTGCTATCAAACAGTTATTTTCATGACCAATTTTTACTTTTGTTTGTTTTTAATGGAGGCGGTAGGTTAGAAAAGCTGAGTTCTACACAAACAAAGCAGGGGAAATTAAGATTTTGTTCTCTGTTTCCTTTTCGTTCATTCATTCATTCTATTTTAACTGCAAAAGATCATGACATTTCTTCAAGCCTTTGCAGACCCTCTGTGAAGATATCACATCCCCCCGGATATCCATGGACCACAGGTTAGGAACCTATGTTCTAGAGAGTATGGGGACAATTTTGCATGTTTGCCCTTGTCTTAAAGGTGCCAAAATACTTTTTTGTTATACATAATATAGGCCTAAATCCAATTCTTAGTCCTACTAAAACAAACACATTGAATCATTTTCTGACAGGTGGGTCAACACTTATGTAAATCCCAGTGATTCAATGGGTCTACTATACTTTGGACTACCAACTGTATTCAGGCCAAAATCTCAACACGTCATAAAAGAGTATTTAAACATACATACAGATGGTCTTTAATTCTTTCATGTTTTAAATAAATTTATGATTAGCAAGAGGGTAGATGTAGGAGATATTGAACATTAAGTAAAAATCTTTTACTTGTTAATATTCTGAAGTATGTAATCTTTGGCAGTAAGTTTTGAGAAGTATAAAAGATAAATGAACTAGCTTCATCTGCTAAAGTTGTCTTCTAAGGATATATTAAAGATATGGTTCACCCAGCAGACCTAGATATAGCAAAATCCTTTTGTAATACATATTGAGTTTTTAGGCTAGTATCAGATGAAAACTATTTTTAAAAATCCAGGTATCTAATCTCACAACTCAGCATATTTCAGTGTTTTCACATGATCCTGCGTCTTTTACCACTGGGATGGGAACCTGGAAAAAAAAAAAACTATGCATTTGCTTCAATGTGCTGATATGATTTTACTATTAATTGTCCATACAGGAAAACATGTTGCACAAATTTCTCCACTTATAACATTCAACAGACAGCATCCAAGACAAGCAACTATGAGAAGCAGTGGATTAATTGTGGTTGGATATAACTTCTTTGTAGGCCAGTGATCTTTGTGGTGAGACTGCTCTATAAAAGATCATCTTTGTTCACCTTTTCTCTGAGTGATCTCTGACTTCTTATTTGCATAACTCTGTTCCACGATCCATTGAGTTACCTGAAGTTTTTTTGACAGTTCATTATCCCTCCTGCCTAGATTTCTATGTCCATACCTTTTGAAGGATAGATACTAATGATGTTAGTGGAGCAATGCTGGTATATAATAAAGGCACCATTTCACTTTTGAGATTGTAATCACACTTTAATTATTAGGTATCAGCTGAAAATTTATGTGGCACAGAATAAAAAGATAATAATATACTGAAATTAACTATTTCACTAAGTAAACTAATATCACTGTAGTTTTCCTAAGAAATGAGGTCTATGGATTTAATCAAATGGGCCAACATAAGATATTACGTTAAAATCTTTTGATTAAACCTTTTTTCTGCATTCATTTTATCATAGAATATTACAATATGTCTCAGAGAAGATCCAATTGAATCATGTTGATTTTTTGCTATTATTATATTAAAACATAAAAAGGAATAGCATATTTGCTTTCAACTAGGCAAAGCCTGATATTCAGTGATTGCTCAAGAAGCCAATGAAACATATGAACAAAAAAGAAGAAAATTCAAAGCAATGGAGCTCCTGCCTCTGTTTTAGTGGCCAGAGCATTTTCGTGAACTGAAATTGTAGTCCTGTCAGCCACTGCTCTTATGACATGCCTATATCTCTGGAAGTTGCACAGAAGGAGAACAATGTTGAGGAAAATACAGCAGAAGAATAAACAACAGCTCACACATATACCTAGACTACCCAGACTCCAAATGTCAAGCAGAGCATTGGCAGCTAAAGAATTAGAACTTGCAGTCAGGATATCCAATATTTGGAAGGGAAAAAAACTGAATATAAGCACTGTACGTATTAGGCCAAGATAATGGGGGCAGAGCTTCAAAAGGTAATTTGTAAATGTAATGTAATATCGTTATATTTTTAGTGCTAGAAAAAAGAACTAATTAAATACTCTGAGTCAGAGGCAACAAGTCATTTTTATACCCTTCATGTGGTCTCTGCAAAGAGACCACTTGCAAGTAATTCTCAGACTTTTTAGCTGCTGAGGCTGAGTTTGGACCCAGAATTTCCCAGATAATTCTGAGAACAGGGGCATTGCATTAAAGATGCAAGCAATGGGAAAATGAAGGGGAGACCACAAAGACTTCAGACCAGAATCTGTGAAGACTATGAAGATCCAAAGCCTTGAGCCCCAAAGCCAGAGGCTTTGAAGGGTTAAGCCAAAAATCAAAATAAGAGTTAGATGGCGAATTTAGGCCAAAATCCTATTTAAAGTTCATGGTGCACAGAAGAGTGATCATGCAACCCCCCTCTTGGTGGGCTGTCCTCCATATGATCAGTTGACCGATCAGTTGTATACTTTCTGTTGCAACTAATATGTGACTGATCATGTGAGGGACAACCTGCAGGAGGGGAGAAAACTGCTTGGGTAATTGTCTTTCTGCTTTACATTTCATCAACAGTACTGAGCCCATTATTTCAGCAGTGAGTTATTTAAATGGACTAATACATTAAGAGATAGAATTGTTAATGTATTTGTTCATTTAAATAACTCATTATGAAATCTGTGTAATATTTATTTCATTTAGCAAGCACAAATTGTTTATTTAAATAATGCTTTTCTACAACTTTCACAAAATGGCTTCTACTTCCCTGCCATCAATGCTGTTCAACATCTAAGGTTTTCTCACCCCTGCAGAACTGTGCCATGACAAGCAGCACTTGTATGGTATCTCATGACTCTAACTCTTATTTCCCCAAACGGATGCACTCCAGATGTTTTGTACTATAGCGTCTAGCATTCCTGACCATTGGCTGTGCTAGTTAGGGATGATGAGACCTGTAGCCTAATATACCTTTGGCTGCCCTAACTTGTGTGCACCATTTTCTATATAAATGCTTTCTGGTTATTATTTTCTGTATTCAGCTTTAATTTTCTCACTGAATAGAAGGATTTGGTGTCACAAAGAGTTACAGGCAGATTTCCTTTTGCTTCCCCCCCCCCCCCCCAAAGCATGACAGGCATGTTTAATAATTAACCCTACTTAAAATCTTTTGTCAGGAACTACTATTTTATATAAAATCTTTATTATTCACACTAGCACTACTTGTCTTACATCAATCTTCAGTTCAAATTAGGATTTGTTCTTTAAACATTATTTCTTCTGGGTGAAAAACGATATCATATTTTAATACAAAGTCTGTAATTAAGGTGTCACACAACTGCAACTACAAATAGGGCATCCTGGCATTGCAAATCAAACACTTTCAACTGAAATTTAGATGTTATCTTATAATTTCAGTACCCAATGAAATTTCAGTGAAAGCCACTTTGTGCTTTTTTCTTGTTATGAATCAGAAATCCAAAATTCATAATTTGTTTATGTGTTAAGGACTATTACTTTAAAAAAATGTGTCCAGTTGTTTAGAAAGAGAAATTAAACACCATAGATTTGAGATCAACTAATAATGCTTGCTAGTTTTTTTAAATTTTGTGCTGCCCACTTCATGCACTAAAATAGATGGAATGTATGGATTTCAGGGGCTTAACATATCAGATCTAAATATATGTTCCTGCAGCAGTGTCAACAAGATGTTCCTAGAAATGGCAATGCACCACTATTCTGTGATGTTTTGGTAGTGACAAAATGTCAGCTGGGAAGTTTGTATTGTTGCTTCCCATCTAATCTCACTACTAAACGTGAAATATATATTCCTCCTGTTGTCTTCACAAGCAGCATAATAGAATTCAATAAATGGGAAGGTTCCCGTTTTATTTAAACCTATCATTGTGGCACCTGCTTATTTTATGCTTTCACTTTTGCTGTCATCATACAATCCCATGTTTCTTTACATAGTTGCTGAGTTAGGCTTTAGGCAGGAGGGGGAGAGAAAAAAGAGGTTACCTACCTGTAACCATAGTTCTTCTAGTGGTCCTCTGTGAATTCACACAAATGGGTTGTTCTGCACCTGTGCTGAACGTCTCGGAAGATTCTAGAGCTAAAAGTAACAAATTAGTGGGACGTTCCCCCGTGGAGCACATGCTCCGCCCACCCAAGATTCCCGTCAGTTCCTAAAATTTGTCCGCCGGGCAGAAGAATCATTTAATATAACCTGTGACAGACAGAGGGGAGGATGGGTGGGATGTGTGAATTCACAGAGGACCACTAGAAGAACTATGGTTACAGGTAGGTAACCTCTTTTTCTTCTTCGTGGCCTCTGTGAATGCACACACATGGGTGACTAGCAAGCTTCACTCACTGGATGGTGGGACGTCACGGTAGGAAGGATGCCAAAACAGCTCTGCCAAATCCAGCATCGTTGCGTGCTCTCACATCCAGGCGGTAGTGCCTGACAAAGGTCGATGGAGTAGACCATGTTGCAGCACGACAGATGTTAGGTATCTCGATGCCACGCTGGAAGGCAGTAGATGTTGACAGCGCTCTAGTGGAATGTGCATTCAAATGATCAGGAGGTGGTTTGCCTGATAGTTCATAAGCTAGAGAAATGGTTTGGACGATCCATCTGGAAATGAATTGTGATGAGGCTGGGCCTCTCTTGTGAGGTCCATGAAAACATAGGAAAAGTCTGTTAGTTTTCCTGAAAGCCTTAGTTCTGTCAATATAAAATGCCAGAGAGCGTCTTACGTCTAGCATGTGGAGCATGCACTCTAAAGGAGTTGATGGTGACGGGAAGAATGAAGGTAATATGATTGGTTGATTTAGATGAAATTCCGATACAATTTTAGGTAGAAAAGAGACATCAAAATATAGAGTCACTTTATCTGGGTGGAATTGAATAAAAGGTGGATCAGAACGAAGAGAGGCAAGTTCACTGGCTCTTTTAGCAGATGTGATGGCCACTAGAAAGGATGTCTTCAGAGACAGTAACTTAAGATTTGAAGAGGCCATAGGTTCGAATGGTGGGCGCATGAGAGCATTAAGGACAATTTGTAATGACCATTGGGGTATAATACGTTGGCGTGTTGGACGAATATTATTAAGTCCCTTGAGGAATTTTTTAACCGTAGGGTGAGATAAAAGTTTAGCTGATTTCAAGTTATCCGGTTGATGGGCAACGATTGCTGAAATATAGACTTTTAAAGTGGAATGAGATAGTCCAAATTCAAAGAGATGTAGTAAGAAGGTAAGTAGTGTCTTCAGGGAAACAGGTATTGCAGGTAAGTTATTTGATTTAGTGTAATTAAGAAAGGCTTTCCATTTATTTGCATATAGGAGCTGAGTTGAAGGCTTTCGAGCTCGATCCAAGACTTGCTTCAGGGCGGGATTATCCTCCAGGCTGTCAGATTCGACGATGAGAGGTCTGGATGGTAGACTATCCCGTCATCCTGTGTTAGGAGGTTGGGAACCAGAGGGAGTCGAAACAAGTCCATCGACATCGACCTGAGGTGAGTGAACCACGGTTGCCTCAGCCACCAGGGAGCTATGAGGATTGCGTTCGATTGGAAGTGCCGAATGCGGATGACTGTCCGTTGAATGAGTGGTATTGGTGGGAATAGGTAAAGTAATCCCGTGTTCCAATCCGTCATGAACGCGTCCCCGATGGAGTTTCCGTCTGCACCAGCTCGAGAGCAATAGACACTGCATTTGGCATTGGCACCTGAAGCGAAGACATCGATGGTTGGTACTCCCCATCGGCGACAAAGTTGATCGAAAATGGCACCCTTGAGGGACCACTCGTGAGTTATCGATATCATCCGGCTGAGGTGATCTGCTATGTAATTGTCGTCCGTTGAAATGTTCACTGCAATAGGGAAGATGTGATGTTTGTAACACCATTTCCACATGTCGATGGCTAAGTACAGGAGGGATAATGAATGTGTTCCTCCCTGCTTATTTACGTAATATAGGGCAGTTGTATTGTCCGTTGCAAGTTGCACAACTCGACCTTCGATGATTGGGAGAAAGGCATGGAAAGCTCTGATGATCGCTAGGAGCTCGAGATGATTGATGTGGAGTAATTGTTCTTGCTTTGTCCATAGACCATGTATTCTGTGATGAAGACAGTGTGCTCCCCATCCAGATGGGCTGGCATCGGTGGTGACCTGCACCGTCGGCTGGAAGAACAGGAAGGGTCATCCAACAAGGAGGTTCGGCATCGATGTCCACCAGGTGAGTTGTTTGGCTAACTCTGGTGTCACTGTTAATCTCATAGATGGGTGGTCTGTCATCGGATTGAAAAGCGAGAGATACCATGATTGGAGTGACCTCATTTTGAGACGTGCATGCTGGATTACCGATGTTGTAGAAGCCATGAGCCCGAGGAGGTGTTGGACATGATGGGCTGGTATGGATGCTTGAGATCGAAAGGGCCTAATTGCCCTCTTTATCTTTGTAATTCGTTCTGAGGGGATGAAAGCCCTGGCTTGAAGCGAGTCGAAGAGAGCTCCAATGTAAGTGACTGTCTGTGTTGGTTCGAGGTGAGATTTTGTATAATTCACCTTGAGTCCGAGGCTCTGAAGTGTTTCGAGCGTGATGGTTGTAGTTCTCATGGCGTCGTGGTACGATGTCGCAACTACCAGCCAGTTGTCTATGTAAGGACAGATGTTTATACCCTGTAGGCGGAGATACGCTGCGACTGGTGCCATGCACTTCGTGAAAGTCCTCGGTGCCATGGAGAGGCCGAATGGTAGGTAGCAGAATTGGTATACGATATCGTCGAATTGGAATCTGAGAAATCTTTGATGAGATGGATGGATTGAAATATGGAAATAGGCGTCCTGTAGATCGATGACAACAAACCAGTCTCCCTGTGAAAGTAGAGGTATAATAGTGTCGAGGGTCAACATTCTAAATTTCCGGGGTCGAATAAATTTGTTCAGGTGTCTAAGATCAAGGATAGGACGGAGTCCTCCATCTTTCTTGGGTACAGTAAAATATTTCGAATAGAAACCATTGTATAAATCAGATGATGGTACTTTGATTATAACATGTTTATGAAGGAGGGATGAGACTTCTTCTTGAAGAGCCATAGAATATGGGGTAGATCTGATTATTCCTATAGGTGGAAGGGATTCAAATTCAATGAAATAGCCAAATTTAATAATAAAAAGGACCCATTGGTCATTAGTAATATTTTGCCAAAAACGAAAAAATGGTTTTAATCTGGTTTGAAATTGGTAATGAAAACGGTTTAGTGGTATATGAAATTCATGGGTACTGCTGATATTGCTTACCCTTCTTCTGGGGCTTGCAAAACGGTTGGCGCCGATAGGATTGACCTTGGTTCCGAAAGGATGATGTTGATGGTGGAGGACCTTGATAAGATTTGTCTGCTGGTTGTGGCCTGAATTGTCGATATGGATGAAATCTTTGATAAGGCTGCTGTTGGAATGGTTGTGGATAGAATTGATTCTGTCTGTATTGGTGTCTTTGGTATCGAAAGGGCTGTTGATTAGTGTATGATCTAGCAGTTTTTCGTATTTTATGTAAGTTTTCCATAGTTTCGTCAGTTTTCTGGTTAAAGAGGCCTGTGCCGTCAAAGGGAAGGTCTTCTATCCTTGACTTTGCATCATCAGATAGTCCGGTGGATCTAAGCCAGGCGTGTCGACGTAGTGCAATCGAGGATGCTAAAGTTTTTGAAGCTGCATCCGCCGCATGCCTAGCCGCAATTCTTTGTTGTTTCGCTACTGTGGTGGCTTCGGTATGGGCATTGATCACTTCTGTCTTAATTGATTCCGGTGCCGATTCAAGGATAGGAAGAATCTAATTCCAAAGCTGGCACTGGTAAGCGCCCAACGCAGCTTGGTAGTTGGCCACTCTGAGCAGAAAGGACTGGAGTGAATAAATCCTTCTACCTAGAATGTCAATTTTTCATCCCTCCTTATTAGTTGGGGCCACTGAAGATTTATTCCTTGCCCTGGACTGGTTGGACTCCACAATTATAGAATTTGGAACAGGATGTTTTGCCAAAAATTCAGTATCTGGACCATGAGTCTTATAAAGATTTTCTGTGCGTCTTGAAATTTGCATTGTGGACAGTGGTTTATCCCATACTTCTTTAATTAGTTTTAACATTGATTTGATAAAGATTAAGCTGAGTGGAGGCGTCCTTTCTTGGTTGATGTCATCGAAAATGAGGTCGGCCTCAGGTGATGGAGGCTCTTTGATGTGGAGTTGTAGAGCCTTGGCCATCCGGAATATGAGCTGATGATTATCATGAGTATCAGAAGGAGGGGTAGGAAGGTTGGAGGGTGATTCCTGTGATGAATTAGAGTCTATATCTTCAGCAGAGGATGATGAGGATGTTGGCGATGGATCTCTGGTGCTTGGTAGGGGAGGAAGTGTGGATGAGATCTGGGCTCGACAAGAAGATCGGTATGGTAGTGTTTCCGATTCTGTTGGTGGGTGAGGACCTGTGTATGTTGTTGTAGACTGGTTTGGCTCGCTTTGTCTTTTTTGTAACCGATTTGTCCTTCTTTTTCTTAGCCAGCTCGTGGGCTCGAGATGGTGTTTTCGACATCGATGTCGACTTTTGCTTGGCTGCCGGTTTGGTCTTCTCAGCAGTCTCCTTAGATCATGGAGACGGAGTCATCGGGTCGGGAGCTGGCTGATTTTGAATGTGCCGCTCTACCGACAAATCTGGTGATCTGGAGACTTCCATAGAAGCTGACGGAGGATTCAAGGATCTCTCCCAAAGGTATGACCTGAGCCTTTGGAGCCTGAGTTTCAGCGCCGGTTTAGTTAGCTTCTTACAAGCTGTGCAAGAATGAGTGGGGTGCTGCTCGCCCAAGCAGAATAAGCAACGCCCGTGGCTGTCGGAAAGCGGTATTTTGTTAGAACAGCCAACACAATGCTTAAACGGGGCCGGTGAGGCCATAAAGAGCGGGAAGCCAGAGGGGAAAGCAGTTGAAGAATGGGGGGGGGGGCGGAAAGCCAAAAGGTGGGAAAGGCAAAATAGAATGAACTTACAGGGGGAACGTTGATTAGTTGATTGAAAATAAGAAGATATCAATTTAGTTGTTAATTAAAGGAGGAAGTATTGAATAATCACTAGTAAATAGCTCAAGAAAATCGCTCTATTCTTCCGTAAGTCCGATCAGCTCGGCGGAAAAAAGGAACTGAGGGGAATCTTGGGTGGGCGGAGCATGTGCTCCATGGGGGAACGTCCCACTAATCTTCCGAGACGTTCAGTGCAGGCGCAGAACCCATTTGTGTGCATTCACAGAAGCCACGAAGAAGAACAGAACTATTTAAAGCTGAACAAATTTAAAATGTTAAAGCTTATTCAAATGTAGGATATCCGCTTAGATTGATATCATGAATTGTAAATATAATTAAAATTTTGTTTTGTCCAGATCTTATGAGTTAGTTGTACCCATAAAATGTTGTCATCAACTTTTAGAAAGTGGATCTCACCCTGCACTAGGCCACCTCCCTAGCTAATACAATTAGCAAATTGAACACTTAAATATTAATTTAAAGGGTCCAATGTCAAGTCATCTCTGAATAGGGCCACAACACAGACTGAGCACAGATGAAGTTTATCAGTTACATCTCTCTGAAAACACGCTTCTTGAGTCAAACTGCTTCCAGTTATAGCACAGCATTCCCTTTTGAAGGACTGCTTCAGAAGTTTTATCTTCCATACACCTGTATTGCTTAGCTTCATTCTTTGTGATTTCAGCTCTCAAAGTTCTCTTTCTGCAGCTGCGTTTTCCTCTGGGCAACCACTGCTTGCTGCCACTTTGTTGTCTTTTCTGATCTTTCTCAACTTTTTCAACTCTCCAGCTTTTCATTTCTTCCCTTTGTCTTCTTCCCTGGATTTCTCCCTTTCGATTTCTTCCACAGTCAATCTCTGATATGACTGTGCCTAGCTTTTCATTCCTTTCTGCCCAAATTCTTAGTCCAAGCAAATTTTGTACCTGACATACTGAGTGTCTTATTGGTTTATGATTAATAACTAAGTGGAGATACAAAGTTTGGGCCTATCTGATCTCTATTTGATCTACACCCTCCCTTTTGAAACTTTATCCTGGATAGAAGCAAAGGATTTATATTATCTAGGATAGTAGTTCCCAACCTTGGGTTCCCAGATGCTCTTGAACTTCAGCTCCTAGAAATCCTGGCCAGCAGAGCTAGTGATTAAGGCCTCTGGGAATTGCTTTGGCTTTTTGGATTTATTTTTGTAAAATAAATCATGACATGGAGTAATATGTCATGTGTTGTTAATCTGAGGTTATATTTATCTAATTTTCAGATCTGCTGAGGAACAGATGATTTTTAAAACCATAGAATTCAAAGAGGGTGTACTTTCTTTTTAACATGACTGTAATTGCAATCCTATCAAGTAACAACTACTTTGTTTCCAGATCAAGACACACTCCCTTTTCTTTGTGGATTGATAATTGTAGGTCATAAATACCGTATTTTTCCGTGTATAAGACACCCCCATGTATAAGACCCCCCCCCCCACTTTTCTAACCCAAAATTAAGAAATCTAAGCGGGGCTTAGCAAGTGGGGGTGGGAAAGGAATCAAAGCAATCCCATGGCTGCACGATTGCTTTGATCCATTTCCCCCTCGTGCAGTGCAGGATTGTTTTGATCCCTTTCCCCCTCCTTTTGCTAAGCCCCGTGGGTTGATCCCTGCTTTCCCCTCCTTTTGCTAAGGCTTAGCAAAAGGAGGGGAAAGCAGGGATCAAAGTGCTGCAGGATCGCTTTGATCCCTGCTTTCCCCCTCCACTTGTTTTTGTTCTCTCCTCAGCTTACGTCCGTGTATAAGACGACCCTCAATTTTTAGCCTAAAGATTTTAGACAAAAGTACTGTCCTATACACAGAAAAATACAGTATGTTGTAGCTTTTACTGTCTGCCGGAATCAGATTATGGCTAGACTTTTCCTTCAACACTTTACTTGTGTACCTTGTGATCATATGGCCCAGAAAACGTATTTGCATATATAATTGTGAAATGTTCTGTGAAATGGTTATAGTAGCATGACACAGTTTGTATGCATCAAACCCCAGGCTCAGTTTTGGCCTTTTTAGGCAATAGAATCAGGTAGCAAATTATGGGGAAGCTATCAAAGTTTGATATTTTATATAAATAAAGAGTTGAAGTAATTGAGGTGGGGTATATGAGCATCGTTACTCAGGAAATGTGGGTTTGTCCAATCAAGGAAGTTTTAAACAGTAATATACTGAATGTGTATTACAGGTTACTGCAGGGCAAGCAGCCAGCTCTGTATAAAAACCTGTTCTATTCACCATTTAAGCAGGATACCTTATAAGGGCCATTGACTCCACAAGACCAGTGAAACACATTATGAATCAATAGGAAAGTGTGCGTGATCTTCTACCTGATTAGAGCCCATAGTAAAATACTGTATTCCTGCTTCAATGGCAAACTAGCCTTCTGTTTACCAAACAAGCTTATTAGCATTTCCTACACTATAAGAGCTCCATTCCAATTTTCATTTTAACTGCCACTATATCACTATCAGCTGAGTGTGGAGATGTGAATATTTACAAACACAAACCAAAACAATTGGATGGTTTTAAATTACAAACAGATGTGAGACAGTTCACAGCAGCTGACATCATTATCAGAAGCAAGCAGCATATAGAGGCAAGATTGAAAGGCATCTAACATGGATTTCCCTCCTTAAATTTGGAGTGGCAAATAGTTGGGCTGGGCAAATAATTAAAGAACTTATTATGATTATGGGTGTAATAAGCTAAGGCTGTATATAAGTATTTAAAACTATACTGCTTTTTATTTTTCAAAGTTATGATATGTTTTAGAGATGTACTCTCTGACTGAAATATATTACAACTGATGTATGTGTTTTACTTTTATAGAATGGGATTATTTTAAGAGATACACTGTTTGCTTTTTGATTGTGCCGTTTTAAGGTTATAAGCTCCTTCATTTTCTACTTAGAAAAAAGAGAATGAATAAAATGTGGTTGTTTAGGAAAAAAATTACTTCACCATGAGTGAAACAATGGCTTATTCTCATCCTCTGAAGACAAATAAAGCTTTAAACAATGAAATTACATATACCTTGATAGCCAGGATGAACTTCAATATGATTGATAAGATTATCCGATCTCACACAGGAATTAACTCTATCAGGGAAAAATGTCAGCTGTGACAGATCGCCACAGACTCAAGCTACCAAAAAATGTTACAAATCATACAGTGGTCCAAGGATTTTATTTAAGTATCAAACACTTGGCCATTTTGCACATTCTGGGAAAGGCTATAGATTAGTGGCACAGCACACACTTTTCATAAACAAGATTTCAGGTTTAGTTCTTGGTATCTCCAGGCGTAGCTGAGACTCTAGAAGCCCAGAGATCCACCACTAGTCAATGTAAACAGAGGTTGGGGGATCTCTATGGGCTCGAGGGTGAAATTCCTGCCCCAGGAATCACCAGGGGCTACACAAGGCATTTTCTTAAAAACTAGGATGTGTTGAGATGGGTATTTCTAGTTTTTATTTTTGATTTTGGGTGTGTGTGGTGCAGTGGAACCTGTCTTCGCATGCTTTCTATAGTCCTGAAGTAAAGAATTTAATTCCAATGTAGAAAGCCTAGGCTCACCTTTTGCACCCAATATAATTGTTCACTAATGTTGTAAAAAGCTACAGCAAAATATTCAAAGGCCATAATTGCAGTGCTAAATATAGCCGCATACCCCAAAACAAGGCTAACACAGATGATGTGGTGCATTTTTCTTTTAAGGACTATTTCATTAGAACTCTTGTTCTGTGTAGTTCAAAATATCAACAAAACATTTTCAGCACATTCTTCCTTGGTTTTGTGCAGAGTGGTGATTACTCTCACTGTGGTTTATAGCAGCCCAATCAACACTAAGGTTATCATTTAGCTTTATTTTCAGAGAGGGAGCGGTGTTTATCTGTTTCAGCATGTAGACAAAAAACAAAACAAAAGCCAAACCAAACTCAAATCACAAAGGCTTGTGACACATTTAAAGCTAATGTATTTATTTTAGCTTTTCCTTTCATGGAATTTCCATTTCATCAGAAGGATGGAGCACCAGATTCAGACCACAGGTGTGTATGGGAACTGTATTCCAAGAACATCTGGAATGTTTGGGAACTGGTGTGTATGGTTGTGGGGGCACAAATCTGTTAGTCTTTCGCTAAAAGGTGAACACTAGGGAGAATAACTAAGTTGCTCTTAAATGTAACTGAAGCCTTTGCTTTTTTTGTATAACAAAAGAACACAGCTCCTTTTATGTTACCCTTGAAGCTCTTAGATTTCCCGTTATGTTTATCTTAAAAAGAAACACACAAATTTACACTGGAATTGAACTGCAGTTTTGTTTGCCTTTTGTTGCTCAGTAAGCATAGGCATGAGGAGATCCAGAGATACTTTTGTCCTCCTCTTCTACAGCTGCCAGTGAGAGTCATGGGCGAATACTACTTCTTTCATGTTTCCCATATATTTAGTGGTACAACATAGTCACACTAAGACAACTCTGTTCATGGGCTAAGTTGCAACATTCACTAACCCAAAGCTTTCTAAAGCCAATGGTAAAGAAAAGAACTAGTTCTATATCTACTCTCACTTTGTGGATAGCATTAACCTGGTGTCATTATAGAATAGCTTTAAAATACTTGTTTTCATCAGATCCTTCCTGTGACGTTTTCTTCGTGGTCCTTGACTGCTTCCCCACACAAGGAGCTCATGCTACGCCTTCTGCCCACTTGAGCCGGTTCCTCCTTCTATCGCTGCCACCAGTGGATTTTCGTTTATCCACAATACCAAGAACTGTAGACAACCACTTGTCTGATTATTGTCAATAAAAGTGATTTATTATTTATTTATTAAGGTATATTAAAGTTGCTCAGGATCACAGATGTTCTTTATTTAATTCTTATAATCAAATCATTCAAGTGTCAGATACTTTCCACATAAGCAAACACCACCTACTATATTTATTGATCTTAACCAGCTTATTACTATTAATTACCTCTTATCACTATCTCTCTGACTATCTCTCTCTCTCTCTGCAATTTCTCTCCACCACTCTCAACAACCATCAACTATTATTTCCTCTCTCTCTCACTGCCAAATCTAACTGCTTTTCTCTAACTGCTCATCCCTCTTCTCTCTGTTGACTCCGCCCCTCCACTCCTCTCATAGGCTCATGTAAATGAGACCCTGAATGTGATTGACAGGAATGAAGTGGGGCGACCGCCACACTTCCCAAGACATTGTTACTATCTAAGCAAAGGTAAAGAGAGTGTACACCCATTCAAAGTATAAAAGATGAATAAACTAGTAACTGTTCCAACTGTATGCAACATGGCATGCCTTCCTGCTGTTCTCCAACATCCAGAATCTGCTTCCTGATGTGCTGCCTCACTCTACTAAATGGTAGTGCAAACACTATGGGAAAAGAGCTCTTAAATTCCATTTCCACAGCTAGAAAAATTAATGATGCACCACAGAAGACTTGCGTAGCCCATATCAGCTATTCTCAACAGAGGCCATATGGTTTCCTGAGGGGCCCTGGCACATTTGAAGGGAGCCACAGACTGGAAACAATTGTTCACGCACCACCTTATAAGGTTGGTTATGTGATTTATACAATCCTGATTCAGCCTATATTTCTCTCATATTGCATTTATGGCCATGGCCAAAAAAGGTTGAAAATGGCTGGCCTATATCACATATATGGCAATATTATACCTCACTTCATATGCAGTATCTAACAATGTGATGTGTACTGTCTAAACTTGGTCAGGGTTTTAAGGAGTTGTTCAGAAACATCAAATATGTTTGACCAAATAAATTCCAGTGTTTATCTCCTCAATTCCAACTATACTAATAAAATTGTGTGTCTTTCTGTCTTCACCATAGCTTTAAGACCTTGAAACATGGCATGGATATTAAGGGGATCCTGAAGCTATCTATTGCTAGGCTATTTAAAAATGAATGAATGAGTTTTAATTCATTAAAATCCATCTGTAGCCTCTAGTACCATGTTGAATCACTAACTGATAAGACACAAGGAACCCCAGAAAAAAATAAAGAGGTTCTTCTTCGTGGTCTCTGTGAATGCACACTAATGGGTTAATCTGCGCCTGCGCAGAGCAGCTTCGGAATCTTCTAGAGCTCAGGCACATGGTGAATTCACAGATGACCACTCGAAGAACTAGAGTTACAGGTAGGTAACTTCTCTTCTCAAGCCTTGAGGTTCAGTCCAGAATCTTTAAGCAAGTTTTGGATGGGTCTCTGCAGCATCATGCTACATAAAGAAATACTGGCCTTCTAGTGCTTGAATAACACAAGTGGTTATTTCAGAGTGACCCAGCTGCTTGGTAAAAATTATTGGCAAAGAATGTCAGACCAAAGAGAGAGAGAGGGAGGGGAAAATGGCACATTAAAGACTAATTGCAATATTTTAATATGAGCTTTTATGGATTAAGTCCACTTCCTCAGATATGAGACTCCGTGACTGTCATATTTATACATAGCCCCATGATCAGATAGGGATACAGATAATGGATAAAGTGACAATAGTTGGTTAGTAAAGGAAGAGGCTATCAGGATATGAATAATGTCAATTATCAGTTTAGAAGGTAAAAATAGCATACTTGAAACAAGTAGCAAACTGTGTGAATGTAGCATTTCATACTTGGTAATGACTTAAAGAATTTCTGATTGATATTCAGCCCTCAAAGTGGGGCTCCAACATCTATATATACCTTATCTCAGCTGTTTCTTTCATGTCTTGTTTTGTAGAGCCCACAGAAGACTGACTTTCAAGTTGTTCAAAGAGTGCCCAGGTAGAATGAAATGTTCTTGTGGGTCTAAACAGATGTGATTTTATCTAGGTATTTGGCTGTAGACAATAGGTTTTGAGGTACACTTAGGATGGAATCTGGGGGTATGCAAGCATGTATATCAGTGAGTGGGTTTTCAGTAGAGCATGATGCTAAGATGTCCATGTTGTAGTTTCACAGTGGTGTCCAGAAAGTGTAGCTGTTGTGTAGATTGGTCCAGGCTGAAGCTGATGTTAGAATGAAATTTACTGAAGTCCTTGTGGAATTTTTCCAGGGCTTTTTTTCTGTGGGCCCAGATAATAAAAATGTCATCATTGTACCTCAAATAGAAGAGTAGTATTTTGGCAAAACTGTAAGAAAGCATTGTTCCAGGTCAGTCATGAGTATATTTGCATATTGTAGTGCCATATGCTCATGGAAGTTCCATTAATCTGGAGATTAATTTAGTTCACAAAGATGAAACAGTTGTGTGAGAGTACAAAGTTGCAGAGGGTAGTGATAAGGTGAGCAGTGTCCTCATTTTGAATTGTATTCCTGATAGCCGGTCGTCTATCTCTGGGATGTCAGTATAGAGGGCTCCTTCATCGATTGTGCCTAAGATGGTGTTGTCAGGGGTTGTGAGTGGACTGCAGTTTCTTTGCAAAGTTTGCAGTGTCTCTAATGTAGCTAAGTGCATTGGTGGCATATGGTTTGAGGATATAATCCAAGTATCCTGATAGTATTGATGCTTGATACAATCAACCTACCAGGGCTGCCTGGCTTGTTTATTTTTGGTAGCAGGTAGAAGATGGCCAGTTGAAGTTTCTGTGGCGTCAGCCAGAATTTGGTCACGTATATTTCCAGGGAAGTATTTCATAAAGATTTGTAATTCCTTTTGATATTTGGCAGTTGAGTCTATGGTTAGGAACTGGTAGAATATAGAACTGAACAATCGTCTCACAGCTTCCTTCATTTACTCAACTTGTCCTTGAGGCAAAGAAGCAGCTCATGCCTCTTCCCATTCTGTGTACTGAAATTGACTGGATTTATTTTTTTCAACACCATAGGACTGAATCCTTCACACCAGAAGACAAGAGGCAAGTTTGTAAGGTATATAGTAGTCTTCATGATACACAACTGTGTCCTCCAAAACCTTGTGTTGTTACTACTAGTACCTGCTGCCTGAGCTGACTGCCCCATTCTGCTTAGATGACATGGTCAGCCCTTGTTTAAACTGTTGTGTATCTGGGAATTACACTGTCAAAAACCAAGCTAGGCCTTTGATCAGACTTGTTTGGGGATAGGAAAGAGAAATCCCCAATCTCAACCCTAGATTAATGACACTTGAATATCAAACAGATCATGCAAATGCCTCTGGTTAATTCAAATGTATTTTATTTAGCAATAGCATAATTTAACATTATGTCTGTATTGTCTGAAAAGAAATGTTTCGCTTTCAAGTGTAACTTTCAGGTAATTATGAAGTCATTACCTGCTTCTTCAGTTTGTTTCAAAGGTTAATTATATGCATTACTTGGAATTAGTTATTGATTTAGAAGTCTAATTTTAAACCCTTCATTTTCTTTTTGTTTGCTTTGCTCAAAATATAAAAAATGTTTTTAAGAATTATTGGTACTGCTTTTTCAAGCAAAGTATCTAAAAAAAATCCAAGCAAATTACTAAAATGTAATAAAGGAAAACGTAATTCTTCTGTTCCCCATATAGCAGTACATGCTTTGGTACTACTAATGACACGAGAAGTTTTCTTGTTTCAGCTTGAGAATCTGAGCTTCGTTTTACTAAAATAGTAAAGCAATTTCTCAGTTAAGGGAAGCAACACACTAAGGGAAAGCCTGGACCTCAGTGGTGCCAAAGGTCCCAGGTTCAAACTCTGGTATCTTTAGACAGGGCTGAGAAAAAATGCTAATACCCCGGAGAGCTACTGCTAGTCATGTACCCAATACACAACTGACTGGAGAAACAGCATCACAACTTAGCTTTTCCTGCATTCTATCTGGAAACTGAGGCATAATTTACAGGGTCAATCTGCACAAGTATGAATTTCCAAGTATCAAAGGTTAGCTTGAAGTATAGCTTGTTGTGTATTGTTTAATAGTTCTAGTACTGTGGCAGTGTGTAGCTATGGATGATGGTCAGTTTCTATGTTATTTCCCTCATAAAAGAAGATGGTGGAAATTTGGGATCCCCCCCCCCCCCTTTGCAGGCTTAATTTCAGCTACTATTCACTGATACTGCAAGTTCAATCTGGCTACCTTTTGAAAGGCTGAAATTTCTAATTGTAACTTTTATCCAAGAAGGCAATGTGTAGCAGTTACAAGGTGAAACTGCCCCCCCCCCCCGGTTGGATTACCTTTTGATCCTGGAATTTTTTTCTAGGTGAAAGCCTTTGAATGTACACATGCAGGATCTGTTTCCTTATGAGACAGGCTTAAATGGTAAATTCCTCTTTTTTGAGTGGGTATTATTTCATTAGAAATCTAGGTAGACTGGTCTGCTTGGTACACTGTATCCTAGTTGTTACATTGCTGCTGACAGTTAATTTATATGATGTCTTTAAGTGATTCAGTAAAGGCAGCTTTTCTTTTCTCAACCTTAATTTATTTATTTATTTATTTATTATATTTATATCCCGCCCATCTAGTCATTCGACTACTCTGGGCGGCGTACATCAAACAAATAACCAGATTAATGTCTGTGCTTTTTTGTTTTTCAAAAAATAGGGAAATTCTTCCAAGAAAAAAAAATGGTTTAAAGCAAAACATTATGGAAGCTATATCCCAAAATATAAGAAAACTGAAAACATCTTCACTACACTCAAAACATGGGCACATTGATGCATCCTTCTTGTACCTGAACTTCCATTGTAGTAAGCGCTATAATGTAATCCCACTAGCCACCTCAATCCTATATATTGCATAACTATTGGTGTGTAGGCTTTGACAGCACAAATATCTATAATCTATGAGTTGAATTTCAGTCCTGTCCAAAATAACATGTTTCCTAGTCCACTCCAGTTGATCTGTACAGTATTTGGAAAAAGCAAATGATTTTTATTTAAGGGACTAGTTCCTAGGTAAGCAAAAAGGTTAATCTTTAAATTTTAAAATGGAGCTCACCCCCTGTGTGCCCATGTTTTACAGCAGGGGGTTGATGTGTCCTTTGAGTTTCCCAGCCTTTCAAGATATAGCTTCAACAATAATGTATTGCTTCAAACTGTTTTTTCTCATTGGTAAATTTAATATTCTGCGACCTCATTCTGGCACTACAGAGCCCATACATGGTTGCATTCAGAACTTGGCATGCAGGTTGCAATGCGCAGGGCAGTAGCTTGCATCACCTACGCTTCAAAAGTGTCAATGAACAGAAGATGAAAATGCAACAAAACTCACCCGGAAAACAGATGATGGAGCTGAAGTGACAAAATGAAAAAAAAAAATCAGAATTCTTTTGTTTTGCTTCATTTTGTTTCATGTAGCCTTCCAACTGCAGAGGAAATCCGAGGAAAAATGATTATGGTTCTTCCCGAAAGCAACATCTGTGAGCCACGTGGAGTGCTGTCCCTATACAGCTGGTGCTGATCCTCTCAGGCAGAGCAGAAGTTCAGGTCAGCTCCATGCAGAATTCTGCATAACTGGCTCTATCTAACTCCAAAGCTTACTGATGCTGATGCAATTTAGCCAGGAATTGAGCTCATTTTGTTTTTACTAATGTCTGTTTCTGCTTCTTGCAACGGACAGCTAAAGGGGATTCCCATTATTGCTATCTTATCTGAGGTGACAGTGCAGCCCACTGTTCCTCAATTATGCAGGAAAATAATTTAGATAGATCAAATTGCAGCTTGGCCTCTGCAAATTCCTGCACTGGCTAGACGTTTAAAAGGATGCAGGCGGTGTATAAGGTAGTTCAATCTGAACCACTAAGGGAATGTCACATTGAGCAGTATTAAATGTATCTGCCCAGCGTATTAATGTATGAAGCTCTGAACCCCTCATATAGGAAAGACAGCATATAAATATAGGAAGATAAATATAGTAGGCTGAAGTATAACTGCTTTTGAGTCAAGGATATTTCTACCAAGATGCAGAAATGTACATTTTAAACATGAAAACTTTTAAATAATTCGATAAAATCTTTTCCGTGCGAGAATTTTCAGAGGCATAGCTGTGATAGTCTGCAGTCTATTGCTGCAAAAATAAGAAACTTGTGGCACCTTAAGCACCAATGCATTTTATCTGGCATACAGTTTAACTGATTATAGCCAGGTTAGCCCATATATAAAGTACAGTATGTTGCAAAATACTTGCTGAAAGAAACGTACATCCTAGATCTCCTCTTCCCCATATTTTTTTTATAGATCTTCACCTTCTGAGGCAACAGTCAATGCATCTGAAGTGGGCCATGGTTTACAAAATTTACAAGAAAAACTGATAAACTTCAAGGTGCCACAAGTTTTTTTTCCATGAATAGAATGGGAAGCAAAGGTGTGTGTTTTTTTAAAAGCTTCTCATGACATTTACATCTCTCCAGCCATCTAAGGAATTCATAGGAAATCACATTAATTTTTCCTCTTATCCAGATTTTTGCACTAAACCCGACAATATGTGCTAGAATCAATATTGTCCTAAGCAATTAATATATGTGCAGGACTTTGAAATTAGGTCTTCTCTGGCCCATGCTCAGCATTCTGTATCAAACTTTCCTCACATAGCACTCTCAGAGAGTTTGAGACTTCAGCAACTCCAATGGCCAGAAATGCCAGTCTGAACATCAAGAGAGCAGTAGTTTGGAAAAATACACTATATATAACACACTATATTTGTCTCTGATGATCTGTAGGGAGAAAGGAAGGTACAAAGGTACAAATGAAGGCTGGGAAGGGGAAGTAGGGTTGTAATAGAGAAGCTGTAGTGAATGGTTCTATGATTAGTATTTGGGCACAAATATGATCAAACATTTGAGGGTTTTACTCATGTGAAAATCACATGACTCCAAGAGGATCCATGCCCTTCAGATTCATGTTCTTCTACAACAAGGAATCCTTGCCCTCCCCCCCCTTTTTTTTTTGATCGGTCATTTTGGTGGCACTAATTAGAAGAGAGGAATTTAATGGTTCCCGTGTATAAATAAATAACATGTATTCATGAGGATCCAGGCTTAGGGTCCATGTTCTTGTGCCATATCAGTCTCCTGCAGCCATGATTTTTATGTTCAGACTGGAAGGCACAGATAGGGACACTGATTTTGCAGAGGGCTTAGGTAGAGATTCAGGATTTTAGGCTTCAGTCTGTAGGCACCGAACTGCTGGATAGCTCAGTGGTTTAGGTGTCTGGCAGCAGAGCCGGAGGTTGGGAGTTGATTCTCCACTGTGCCTCCTTGACAGGCTGGACTCAATGATCCATTGGGTCCCTTTCAGCTCTGCAGTTCTAGGATTATTATTATCATTATATGGTATCTATGTTTTTTGTTGCAGTGTAATGTGAGTGCCAAGTAGCAAGCACATGGATCTATGAGGATTTGTGCTCTACATGCAAGTTTTTGCACAATGACAGTCCAGTGTAATGAAGGATCCATTGTTTTTTGAAATTCACTCTGTGGTAATGGACTAGATGCATGATTTACTTGTGGTTTTGTGTGGAATCCTTGTAAAAATCCAATGGATCCATGAGGATTCATGCTTGGGAAGCATGTCATCGCAACAAAGCAGTGTGTTACAAGAAAAACACGATTGCTATGGCTCAGTCTGTAGGCAAAGATAGGATCTCTGATCTGAAGGTGTTTTGGGGAGGACTCCATGGAAAAATCTCATGGATCCATGCTTTTAGATCATGGTGGTAGCATACCACAAGGGATCAATGATGTTTGTGAGTTCTCTGTGTGCAGCAATGAAGGTTATGATGTGTATACAGTTTGAAGTGGGTACCAAATAAAACCACATGGATCAATGACGATCTGTGACTGATCCATGTTTTAGAGCCATTGCAAGGCAGTATAGTGTCGGATTAAATTTTTTGCAGTAGATTCTGTAGGCACACATGAAATCCATGAATTTACACTGGTTTGGGGAAGATCCTGCCAAAGATCCATGTCCCTCTGCCATGGTAGTGTCATTTAGCAGTGGACATGCAATTTTTATGCTTCCACTGGTGCATATGGGTGGGATGTTTAACATTATGGTGGGTGAGTGTCAGTACTGTGTAACGTAAAGAACATATTGGCCACATGAATCTGTGCCCTGGATCCATGTTCAGGTGCCATAGTGGTAGGGTCATTTGACAAATTGTAATGTTTAATGATTCAGTCTATTGGCAGAGATGACATTTATGACTTGATAAAGGGTTGGTGAGAATCTCAAATTAAAACACAGGTCTCTTGCTGCACATCATCTTCATGATGCAAAAAGATGAATCTGTGGCACAGATCCTCGTGGACCACATGAGCACATATATAGCCATATAAAATGTTCACCCCATACTGCATGGAGATACTATTGAGCAAAACAGGGATCTTGCACATACTAGGATCCATACACTTTTTATAAAAGTCTTCTCAATGAACCATAGTTTTTCCTCAAGTCACTATTAAGCTGGAAATTCATCCATACTTACAGAATGTTCCTTTAAATTCACAAGTCATTTGCTGCACTGCACCACAGTGCAGCAAAAATAAGGATATTAGACCTAGATTCTTATGGATCCAAGTAATTTTTATACAGAATCCACTCTTAACTGCTGTTAAATCACAGATCCATTAAGGCCTTGGACTAAACCATCACAATCACAGATTCCTTGCTACACAGTTCTACTGTGGTTAAGAGCACAGATGTGAGGCACAGATCCTTAATGACTTGTAGGCTTTTTGGGCAGAATATGCATCAACATTGCTTGAATACCATAGACCCCATCTATGCCTACAGACCAAACCATAACAACACCTTGCTAGATGACATTCTCATGTGTGAAAACACGTATCTGAATAGTGGATCCTCATGGGTCTTCAAAATGTTTACATGACAATTATATGAAACCACTGTGAAATTGTAAATGCTTTCAGTGCCAACAGAGGAACCAGAAGAAACCAAAAAGTTTGTGAATTTTTCCTGTGTTATTGCCATGGCATAACAACATGGATCCAAGGCATGTATTCTCAAGGATCCAGGGATTTTAACATCAGATTCTTCAGACACCATTGTCACACCATTAATCCCATTTGTGTTGATGGACTGAAGCATAACTGTAGCTGCAAGGCAGTAGGATGGCCAGAAACAACTGCTCACTCAGACAAGGAGGCAGGGCAGGGATTGCTGCAGGGCCGTCTTTGAGTGGGCAGCTGCTGGAGGAGATGGAGAAGGGAAGTCCATGCTCCTGCTGCGACTGGTGAAATGACCAGAGGAAGAGTGGAGCACGAGCTGTCTGGTGAGTGGGGGAATGTGCCCGGGGTGGGTGGGGGATGGGACCGTGTGGCACCTGTGGTGCCAGTACAATGATCCAGCACAATCCGATGATCTGGATTCGTGCCCATCTCTAGTCCCCACTGCCCTGTGGTATGAATGAACAGAAAGCTTGGTTCGTTTATCATGGTGCACTCAAAGAGGATGGGATTTTATGGTTCTGGCTATATTCCCAGAGGGGATCTGCAATGTGACAGCATTTGCCATACCAAATTAATCAATTAGAATTTGTCACTTGGATGCATGTTCCTGTGCCATTGTGGCACCATGCAGGAGTCTGTGAACCTTACGGTTTAGTCAATGACCACAGATGGGACCTGTAATTTGAAAGAGGTAAAAATCTAATGGTACCCAGTGTGGTTTAGTGGATAGACTAGGGCTCTGGAGACTAGGGTTTGAATCCCCACTTGGCCATGGAAACTCATTGGGGGAGTGGAACTGCTAAAATCACTCCTTAAATATCTCACTTACCTTGAAAGCCCTGTTAAGGTTGCTATAAGTCAGTTTCAACTTGAAGGCATATAACTAACTAACTAAAAATCTAATGGATCCATGAAGATTAAGGCCTTGGGTGAATGTTTTTTGCATTATGACATGGCTGTGCACTGGATTATCCGTACACTGGACAGTTCCTTCAATGCATAAAGTATATGATTTCATGGTAGTTTGGGGCAGATCCTGTTGAAAAACTGCATAGCTCCATGATTCAAATTTGTGTTGTTGTTTTTTACAAAGATGGTAGCCCAAAAGAGAGATTCTTGACTTTTCTGGTGCAGTGCATTAGCATCAATTAAATCTATGGTTTTTATGATAGTTTGAGGTGGAAATACAACCATAACATCTACGTTGGCTTGCGCATGTCGTGAGAATGGCTGACGGTCGGATTCCAAAAGATCTCCTGTATGGAGAATTAGTGCAGGGAAAGTGCCCCAGAGGGAGACCACAGCTGCGATACAAGGATATCTGCAAGTGGGATCTGAAGGCCTTAGGAATGGACCTCAACAGATGGGAAACCTTGACATCTGAGCGTTCAGCCTGGAGGCAAGCGGTGCAGCATGGCCTCTCCCAATTTGAAGAGGCACTTGTTCAGCAGGCTGAGGCAAAGAGGCAGTCCCGAACCCAGCAAAATCAGGGAGCTGGACAGGGGACAGATTGTATTTGTCTTCAGTGTGGAAGGGATTGTCACTCTTGTATTGGCCTTCTCAGCCACAGTAGACGCTGTTCCAAGACCTCTATTCAGAGCATGTTACCATAGTCTCTCGAGACTGAAGGATGCCTACACAACCGTAAGGGGCTAAGAGGATCCCATATCTCAGATCCATGTCTTCATTCCTTGCTTTTACCATGCAAATGAGTGACATATGTGTCACTCTCTGGGCATAAAAATGATCTATGATTTGACAATGGTTTAGTGTGGACACCATGCAAAAATCTTGGGGATCAATAATGATTCATATGTCAAACACATATTTCTATATCCTGTGAGCAGTTATGATTTCTGTAACAGAAAAGTAAAGGGCCAGTGTAGTCCCAAAGATTACACAAATGCAATAGGTGATACCTTTTGTTGGACTACAAAAATAAAACAAATTGCTATTTGTTTTATTTTTAGTGGTCCAATAAAAGGCATCACCTACTCTTGCATTTATGATTTCTATGGTTTAGTCAGTGCATACTGATTCATTCTATGCTGTTGTGGTGTTTTTTGGTTGGACTCATGTAAACACCATACAGATCTCTAGGGAACTGTTTGAGATAAGAGATCCAGCTGTGATCCATGCCAAAAACTCAAACAGATCCCAAAGGATCCATAATCAGGATCATCAAAGCACCCAAACCCCTTTCATTTGTTTTTGTTAGTCTGTGGGTACAGATGTAATCTGTGATTTGAACAAATGGTTTTGGTTGGTGCAATATCAAAATCATATAGATTCAAAATGATCCAAGTCCCGGATTCACCTTTTTATATTTTGATGGTACTTTGCATCAAACTATGGGTGTTTCTTGTGTCTCAGTCTGAGCACATGGTTGGTATTATGATTTGACTGATGTTTCATGTGGATGCCTTGTAAAATCCCTAGGAATCCAGTATAATGGATTTTTTTTTGTCTAAACATTTATGCCCTTGGTGTGCAGAAATCAAACCATGATTTCTATGGTTTGGTTTGTAGGCACAGAATGAAAGTCTGGATCAGAGAGATCCATTAATTTTATGGTTCACATTTGGGCACAGATGGGATCTATGAATTGATTATGGTTTGAGAACCATCCTATGAAAGGATCATGTGGCTCTCTGAGGATCCACACCTCACATCCATGTTTCTGCACCACCAAATTGCAACCCCATTGTGCAAAGTATCTGTGATATTTATGGTACGGCCTGAGAGCATAGTGGGATTTAAGATTTGATTACTGTTTCAGGAGGATCAGATGAAAAAAATCTTATGGATCTAGGTGTATTCAGACTAAGCTTTTGTGCCATGGCAAAATTGTGTTGCAAGGCTTGGGATTTTTATAGTTTGTTCTATCAGCAGAGACAGAAACTATGATTTGAAATGGTTCTTTTGGGAAATCCCATAGAAAATCAGGATAATTCATACTTCAGATCTGTCTGTGCCATCTGTGATTTTTATGGTTTAGTATTTGGGCACAGAATTTATTTAAGGCATCTAATATTGGACACTGATATTGGAGAGGATCCAATTTACAAAGGAACAGCAATTTCTCTGTTATAGTCTGTGGCCACAGATGGGATCTACAACTTGACAGTGGTTTGGGGAGGGTTCCACATAAAAATCATGTGGATCCATGGAGATCCAATCCTGAAATCCATGCTTTTGCCCCACTGCGAAGCCGTAAGTTAAATGATCCAGGATTCTTTTGTTATTTGTGGGCATAGATAAGGCATATGATTGGAGAGTGGTTTGGGGAAGATCCTACATAAAAATCACATGGATCCATGAAGATCCATGTTTTTGTGCCACTGCAAAGCCATATGCCAAGGGATCCTTGAATTGTTTTGTAGTCTGTGGGCACAGAGATCTACAGTTTGATGGTTGTGTGGCAAGGATCCAATAAAAATCATATGAAACCATGAGGATCCATTTATTTCATCTGCCTTTTACCCAGAACCTTTTAACACACTACACTTGAGGAAGTGAAGCCTCTACGATCCTTTCAAGCCACAAGATGGGGAGGAGGCAGACCAGCTTCCACCACCCCATCCCCACTGCCCGGATACACACCTGGAGAAGACTAGTAACCGGCTTTATAAAAGGCGAGGTTGCCCCTACCTCTGCTTGCATACGCTTACAGAATAGTGTTGACTTGGAGAGCCGGGACGGGAAGAAGGGCAAGCATGGAAACTCACCAACATGTTGCTGCAGGTTTCTTTTAACCTAGGACCGCCCCTGCTTCCTCCTCGCCCATCACTAAAGGTGGCTCTAGGTTTTTGCCTCGCCAGCGTTTCCAAAACAACACAGAAGGAAAGCAGGCGGCGTTCTGGCCACCCAAACGGGCTGCCAGCTTTTTTTTTTTGCCCACGGCACTTCCCCCACATAAGATGGCGGCGGCGACAACCTAACCCCTGCCATTTTAACACCCCTTCCCTCCCCGCCCCCGGTCGAAAGCGTGGAAATAAGAGCGGGACAAATTGAATATGGAGGTAGTTTCCAAGCGGCTGGGAAAAGGAAACGCAGGGAGCGAAACACCGGCAGCAGAGTAAGGGGGCTCCATACACCTTCCTCCTCAGCCGCTCTTCACATCCGGGACATTCATCTCCCGTCTTTGCTTTTCTCCCCTCACCGGAAATGACAAGAGAGCCGCTGCCAAGTTTTCCCCCACGCGGGAACAAGGAATTGTAGCCCCGCCCCCTGCGTCCCCACCGGGGCGGTTGAGGTACCGCGCGTGCTGGAGCGGTGGCTGGGCTGAGGGGAACAACCGCTGTGGTCAACCGTCATGCGGCCCAACGGTTTCTCAGGAACAAACGCGCGAAGTCTTTCACGCAGGCGCGCAGATATTCCAAAGAATAGTTCCCTCCCTCTCCACCCCCGCCCGGGAGTAGGGCGCGAGAGAGTCTGTACTCTGTGTGTGTGTGTGTGTGTGTGTTGGGGGAGCAGTTGTCAATCATTTTGGAAGCCCCGCCTCTTCCGGGCCTGTGAGGCTGGGCCGCCGCCTCCTCTCCACCTCCTCTCGCTTGCCTGTTCGCTCTCTCCCTTTTGTGAGTTATAGCAACCGTTGCCTTGTGAATCAAGCGCCATAGTCACCGTAGTCCTGGCGACTGTTACCCATCAACAACAACGGCTTCTCTCCTCCACCACCACCTCCTCCTCCTGCTGCTGCTCCTCCTCACCCCCATCCTCACCATCACCCACAACAACAACAACAACAGCCTCCACCAGCAAGAGCAACACCACCACCATCACTACTACCACAGCCCTCCACAACCCAGGTGAATATGATTGTTGTGTGCCTTCTTTCCCCTCCCCTCCGGGGTTCTCCCTCCCCCCACCGAGTACCGGCCTGGAGCTACTCCATTGGGCTCAGTAGCTAAAGGTGGGAAGTGGGAAAGGCTGTAACGTGTGTATATGTTGGTGAGAGAGTGATTCCACTCCCGGCCTGTTTTGTGGTCTCTTTCTATAACCTCCTCCCCCCCCCCCCAATTCCTCTCTTGTACTCTCATGATGGTTGTAGTAATTTAATGGAGTTGGGATGGGGATGGGAGTATTATTTGTACTGATGGTGCGGAGGATGGAAGAAGAGGATTGGTGGAGGAAAGTGCACCTGTGGTCTCACAAGATAATTGTATCTGGGGTGCTTTGGGCTTTTTTGTTTATTTGTTTTAATCTGCATCCTATTCTCATTTATAGGGAGCTACTGGAAGAAGGGGAGATAAGGTGGCAGTCCACGCTGTTTTTATTTCTCTGCTTTTTACTTAAAATTCAGCAAACCGAAGTCTGGTTATATATGACCCTAGGTTTGTGTTCTCCCTCTTGGAACTTGTGTGTGGGCCTTGGACTCCCGCTGAGATTGTGTGGATTTGGAGACTCAGGCACTTGTGAACTTTTTCCTTCTGATCATCTTCTCCATGCTGGCTCTTTAACCTCTTCTATACTTATTATAAACAGGTTGTTTCTTACTTATTCTCAATAACTTGCTCACTCGTACACAAGCAGTTGTCTTTGTGCTGCAAATCATTCTGTTGTTCATTAAACACTGTACCACAATGCTGTGTTTATTTGCAGGCCTGTAAGAGAAATCTTCTAATTCCATTTTATAGTGTTGTTATTTCATCAATATTAAGATCTGTAGAGGATCCACCTTGATTGAGACTGTGATTGGAATAAGCTGCATTTTTGTCAGCAGCCACTCCAATATTCCCCCAGATATTCTCATTAATACATTTTACTTCAGTTTATCAGTTTTTCATTAAACAAAGGTTGAGGAAAGAGAGGATGGAAATGTAGTCAGAAATCATATTAATTATCACAGTTTTGAAGGATATGCTGGCTTTCTTTCCTTGTGGCTTTTTACTTTCTCTGGAGTGCTAAAAGTGAAGTCAGGTTGACCATAAAGAACGACGAATCCTTTGAACTTAAAATACCTGTATGTTTAATCATTTTTGGTTGCTAGATATACAGTCTTGTACTAGGAGCATATGGCAATTGTTTGTTTTTTCTGGACTCAACGTAGTATTTCTAACACTTACTCAGTGGGACAGTTTTTTTATGTCCATTTACTTTCTGCCTAATCCTTCAGTTCTTCTTTTAACATGACACAAAATCATCTCTCAACTAATAATGGTCATTGATTTCGTATTTTATTTATACTGCAGTCGTGGGTGTAATGTTCACTTAACTCAGGTAAATGGGACTTAACGTCTGAGTAAACAGACTCATGATTGACTTGCATGGTTATTAATGGTGTAAAAGGTCTTAAAACCTCATATGTTCAGTGTGATTTTGGAGGAAATCTGAATGTTTCCTAACCAAATTCTCATTAATTTGGTTGATTTTTGTATAAAGGAAACTAATTTAATTGTGAATATTGTTATTCTTTACATTTGTGAAACCTGTATTGAATAGCTTGTTGCTTATAACAGTGCCAACAAAAAGATATTGATTTATCTGACAAAGCAACCCCTGAAGAATGTGGCAGTGTCTATTATTCCTCAGATTATCAAGTGCAGAACAGGTTAGATAATTAAAGCTTTGGTAAAGCCAGGACTACTTTCTAAATTACAATTTGTGTGCTACATAGTTTTATATGTATAGCATATTTGTTTGCATAATATGTTAAAGGTGTAAGCTCTGTCCATAAACTATAAAGGACAGACAACACATTCCCTCTCAACTCCCCATTATGTATTATTTACCATGTGGAAGCTGGACGTAATTGTGTTATATTCAGAAGAGAATAAACCCACTGTTTAATACTCACCTCTATTTTATATACTTATTATGATAAGACTGGATTTTTTTTCTTTCTCCTATTGTTTATATCCATTAGTTGTTTTCATTTAGACAAATTATTGCTTTAATAAAGTGAGGAAAGCATATGATTATGTCTGTCTAGCCAGGCATCATCTAGTAAAACAACCTATGACCATTTACGCTATACAATCCCATAAGCAAAAACGCAGAAGAGGATGAAGTTTAATTTGCCTCTCTGGCTAGTAAGATATGCTGTGCTCTTTTCATTCAAGCAGTGAATCCACTTTCCTACCCACAACAGTTCACCAGTTAATCAAATTGAGATAGCAGTGATGGTGGTAGGAGATGGATTTGTTTCCACCTTAGAACAGCTTGCCTCTGCTAGGTGTAAGTACCAAGGTTGGTCCTGTGGTACTAAGTAATGAAAATGGGCTCTATTGGAGGTTTAGTAGGTAATTCTTGGCTGATCGACACTAGATCAGTCATGGGAACAGACAGAAATTCCATCTCCAGCAGTTCATATAAAAACTCCCATCTTAAACCAAAGTGAAAAGAAAAGAGGACATACTTTGATTCATAGGCTATTGATGGAGTATCGTCGTTCCATTCCTCTTATTTTTAATGAGTGGTATACAAAGTTGCATAAGTGGACATTCAGTCATGGTGCAAGACATTGCTTCTCCTTCTTCCCCACAAATCCACTCCAGAGGATCCGGTACCTCAGAACAGATATGAAGGGCTGCAGTAAGGAGAGAAAATCTGTTCTACCAGCAGTGTCCATTTCACTTGAAGATGAACACAGTTTAATACAGCCCAAGGGTCTCTTCCCTTTATCGTTCCTGAGATAACTGCTTTACTCTAGTTCCTGTCCTAGCCAAAGGGATTGCTGATCTAAGCCATGCCCAAATTGTCCTATTTTTGTTGCTCACATGATGCATGTGTCCATTTGAGGATAAGAAGGGTATTTTTTTTTTAGCATCCGTGGAAATTCATTTAAATTTTTGAGGTTTTTCTTGCAGATGTCCATTTTCTTATTTACACAGTGGTGAAACATTGAACTAATTGTAATATGAATGCCTAGATATTATTATTTAGTAGTGTGGGCAAATTTCTATAGAGGCAATATAACCAATGTTAAGTTACAGTGAGTTGTACCCAGGAACGCACATGTAGTCATACATTTACTTCTGCCATATGTATGAAGGAACACATTTCTTTTAATCTGCACCCTCACAAGTATATTTCCAGCACACGAACAGTTCAGTCTTTCTTTCACTGTCTTTTGACCATACACTTATACATTTAGTATTTGGTAGTGCCTTGCATTTTGTATCCTCTTCTTGTTATGAAATTGTGAAAAGAAACAGTATCACTTTCATTAGAGTACAGCATACATGAAGCTGACTCAATGGATTTGGATAGTTCATTACTTTGCCTTGCACTGACAAGGAGGCAGTGCATTCAGTGCATCATTTGAGCTGGTAGCTTTAGTTTTAAGTTTTTGAGGATACAGTTGAGTCTTGCTTTCTGAGAGAATATATTTTCTTCCCTAGTAAGGAACAGTCAGCTCTTTCTCCAGAAACATGATTCTGGAAGGTTGACTAGGGTTTGGTGCTTTGCCTGGCAGTAGAAGCAGATTCTTCCCAGTGCAGACCAAAATACCTGGGTTATTCAGTTGATGTGTGCATTTCTTCTGTCTTTACTTGTGCTGGAGTCTGGTGGATAGTGTTGTACCATTAACTCAGTTGAAGAAAGGGTCTTGTCTTGCAGCCTGCATGGTCTAGCTCTGGCCTATTTTCTGTTGTAAATATATAACAAAATAATCTGCTGTGGTGCTTCTTAGAAGACATCATAGTTTTTTGGGGGAGGTGGCCTCTGTAGAGTCTAAAGGGCAATGAGACTATAGCTTTCAGGAAGCACTGCAACAGCTTCCTGTGGTGTACATTTACAAAAGGTCTCCTTTACAAAAAGAAATAGGCTAGAGCTAGGCCATGCAGCCTCTAAAGCAAGACCCTTTTATAGGTGAGTGAAATCATCATCTTAAAACTGCAGAGCTGGAAGGGAGCCTACAGATCATTTGAGTCCAGCCGCACTCAAAGAGGCACAGTGGGGAATCAAACTCCCAACCTCTGGCTCTTCAGCCAGGTACCTAAACCACTGAGCTATCCAGCAGGTGTCTGTAAGTGTGGGCCTTTGGCCTGCAGCTCCTGGAATTCTCTTTGGAGAATATTGGGAGAATTCGGAGAGTTGAAAATAAAAACAATCCAAATGGCGCATTCCTACTGGTGGAAGTGATATATCCCCCCCTTCCAGAATCCTTGCCTTGATAAAAACAGTGGAAGTCCCTGTGATAGGTGTGATTTAGGTCTCAGTTATGATATGATAGGAAATCTCAGGCGCAACAGCCACTAGAAATGGAAAACTTTTAATTTGATTTTTCCTGGAGCTTTCACTTGGATTTACTTTAGGAAGCCTTGTTGAGCTAGGTGACTGAAATTGGTTGACATCTGCTATGGAGAAAAGGAAAACTAGAACAAAAGTGTATGATTGGGATGCATTATGGGACATCTGTATGAGGTTAAAGAAGAGGGGTCCTAATTTTTTTTCTGAACTAGTTAATCTTCATTAAAGGTTAAGCCAAATGTTATTTTTCAGAATGGGACAGTTATAGTATCCTTAAAACTACAAGTAATAGGTAAGCTGTACTTGTAGTATTCTCTTGTTTTTAAAAAGGTCTTTTTCCTAAGTTCAATTGTAGATCTACTTCCTATAGTCTGTTTCTTTAAACTAAAATTGTTGTATTGTGATACTAGTGGCTACTAGTGAAATTACTCCATGTGTCCAAAATTGCAGCGAGCTAGAGATACCCTTGGTGCTAGAGCAGAACCCATTGTATGGATTCTGCTCTAGCAGAATTAATTCCAACCCATTTTGGAATTAATTACTAGTAGAAACATATGTGCTTATGCTGTCTGTAAAGAAAAATATTGATGTAGATGGAGAGCTGTATCTTTAACAATACTCTCAGTGATCTAGTGGCTCCAATATGTACATTGAATGCTGCATAGGTGGAAAATTGAATTCTTTTCCAGGGATATGCAATGCCTTGTGTGATGCCACACTGCACATGTTAGTGTTTCTTTGTAGAAGGGAATGGAAAGTAAGAGAGAGTGTGTGTCTGTGTATGCTTGGCTCCCCATCCCTGTCATGGAGTTAAAAGTTTTCTAGAGTAGACTACATACACCAGAGTGATTTTATAAAGGTTCATTTGGTTTTTAGGAGCTGTTCACTTGTTGCTGTTCTTATGTGCCATCAAGTTGCCCTCAGCCTATGGTGACTCCATGAATGAGCGATCTCCAAAATGTTGTGTCCTCAACAGCCCTGCTCAGCCCTTGCAGACTTCCTATAGAAAGTCAATCCATCTTGTATTTGGACTTCCTCTTTTCCTGTTGCCTTCAATGTTTCTTAGCATTATTGCCTTTTCTAGCAAATCTTGCCCTCTTATGATGTGTCCAAAGTATCACAGCTTCAGTTTCATCTTTTTTCCCCCCTCCAGAGATAGTTCAGGCTTATTTGATCTAGGACCCACTTGTTTGTCTTTCAGGCAGTCCATGATATCGACAAAACTCTCCTCCAGCACCTCAATTCAAATAAATCAATTTTTTTTTCTGAATCAGCGTTCTTAACTTCCATGCCCATACATGGTGATTGGAAATATAAGAGTATGCTCTCACTTTCTTACACTTAATGATCTTTTCTAGTTCCTCCATTGCTGCCAAGTATTAGTCTTCTGATTTCTTGGATACAGCCTCCATTTGGATTGATGATTGAACCAAGGTATATACTATTCAAGATCCTTGATTATTTCAATTTCTTCATTGTAAATGTTAAAGTTGTTCTTTTGTAGTCATGATTTTGTGGTCTTAATGTCCAGCTGCAATCCTGCTTTGGCACTTTCTTCTTTCACTAAAAGTTCATTTAGAGAAAACAAAATGTTTTTAGACTTCGTGGTGAGGATCATTGCTCACATTTTGGATAATATGAGTGTTTGGTGGCAGTAATTCTACTGTGGTCTCCCGCAGTTTAAATAAATTATTGGCTAGAATTATTTTGATAATAAGTGCAATGGTGTAGATCACAATGACTAACTTACAATAGTGAACATGTTGCTGTTTGTTATCCTGTGCCAGTTGAATGAGCTGATGTGTCATGAGAAATAAAAGTGTCGGTTTGTTAACTAGGGGCAGTTCACCACTGAAATTTATACCATTACATGCATGCTGAGATAGCTAGCCAGTAGGCCATCATCTACTACCTTCTTTTCTGCTTTGTCTTTTAAATTGTTTTTGTATGTTCTCTATACTTCTCTGTGTTTCCAGTGACTTATCCAGCAAGAGTAACAGATGCCATGCTAGCCAGTCCTGACAAGAACAGTTTGTATTTTAAAAATATGTGCAGCTTAGAGTACATAGCCAAAAAAGTGTGATTAAGGATGCATCTGAATTCATCTGGTGTTGTAACCATATGAAAACTGTGGATTGTAGTAATTGGTTCTCTCTTAGCATTCACAATATTTAGAATTACTTTTTGTGTTCTGTATAAATAGACATGTAGTTGTCTTAAAAGTGTGATCCTAACAATTTTTATGTCTTTAAGAAGTTGTAGTATGTGGAAGAGAAGTGTTACCTTCTCATTGTGCCAAGATAATTCAACCTAATATTAAATTAGCATATCGGGCCTAAATATTTAGTGGGCAAAATCCTGTTGGTTCAGTTCTGCCAGCGTTATCGGGATCAGGACACCAGGAATAATTTAAATTAATTTAAAGCTTTCTGTCCCTCAGTTTCAGAGGCTCCCTAAAGCTCTATTTTGCTCTGGGAAAGCCAGTGGGGCCTTCAGGATGCCCGGTATGTGTGCGTGCGTGCTTTTACTAACTGAAAATTGCTGCTGGATTTCTGTCATCAGGATTGGGATCACCAACAGTGAACCGGCAGCTATATTTGACTATTAAAATCTTCTCCTGAGGTTCCCACAGGCTTCCCCAGGGCAAAAGGGAGCAATAGACAGCATCTGCAGCTGAAATGGGAGAATAGGAAGCTTTAAATTAATTTCAGTTAATTCCTTCCAGTGTCCTAATCCAGTTTACACTAGTGGAACTGCACCAACAGGATTTTGCACATTTTCATATTAAGTACACTACTCTAAACATACTCTTACATTCTTTGTTTTACTTTGTAGTTTTCAGGATAATACTGTAAGAATTCTCTTTCCCCCCATCATATAGCTGATTACTGCCTGTGCTCTAAGTGAAAAATGAAGGGAAAAAGCTGGAAGTACTAATGCAGGTACTTTCTGTTTACATTTAAAAAAAATGTTTGAAAGTGGTAATTTCTGATTCCGGTGGAGACTGGAGTGGGCATCCGGCATGATACTAGTATATAGTCATATTGTTTTCTAAAATACTCTCAGTGCAAGTTGTGCATGCATTGTTTTAAATCCTTAAAATTTAAATGTTATTTTATTAAATTTAAAATTTTGGGACTCATCTTGGGGAGTTACTATGGAAACTGTCATGATAAATGTTTGCAGTTCAAAACTGACAATGATACCATTGAAAAAATGAATTGTAAATTACGTGTACTTAAGAATGAGTAAATTTGTAATTGGAATACTGAAAATGAGTTAGTGTTTCTATGCAGTACAAAGTGCCATTGAGGAAACTATAATATTATACAGGCTTGGGTGTGTCTAATAGTTAAAGGAAAGGCATTACCTAACATTCTGCCATAATAGTGATCAATCATTAGCTGAAGCTAGTGATTATAAATTTAAAATTATTTAAAAATTATTTAAAATTATACTGGCTATATAAAATTTGACACAGAGAATCTCTATGGTGAATTCTATGAGCTACAAGTCTATTTCTGGTACAAAATGACTGAGTGAGATATATCAGTTCCCATGAACTGAGTTTCTTTAGTTTTGTGACCTTTTCTCTACCTGTAACATAGCTCTTTTTCATTTTACAGATTAAATACTCATGGTTATTCAAAGAAATGGAAAGAGTGTTGACCTTCCTGGTTTGATGAAAATGTGTTGTATATTCATAAAAATAAGAGGTTTCTCTGATTTAAGTCATGTTCCTTTGCAAGACTGATTCTTCATCTGAGTGGAATTCTGTTTGTTCAGATATAGGTGTATTCCCTCATCATTGGCTTTGCTGGCCAAAACTGATGGGAGGTTAGACAGTGCCACAACAACGGCCTATATATAGCAACTAAATCTAGACAAAGAATCTTGGTAGTAATGGAAGTATTTTCATTCGTTTTTATCTAGGAACTTGTTGGACTGTAGCATTAGTACACTTTTACTGTGGAGTAAGTCCCATTTGGGTTTTACGCTGAAATGATCTGTGCAGTTGTGGCAAAAATCCTGTTGCTTTAGTGTAGTAAGTTGCACTAGAATGAGGCAATTGAACCAATGAAGATTTGATGAGTCACCTCCTCCTTAAGTTCCATTGATTCAAATGGGCCTACTCTAACTGCCACTTACTATGCTTAAGTAAGTCACAGTTAGAATAGGCCCATGTGAATCAGTGGAACTTTAGGAGGTGACTCACCAAATCCTCATTGATTCAATGGGCCAAGTCTAGTGCAATTTACTACACAACAGGATATTTGTAAGTGTGCACAGTGTAAACCTGTGATTGACATCTAGCATAATCTACAGAATACAAACTACTGTGTAAGTTGATGGTGTTTCTCAGCATATTATTTAAAATAAATTAGACTTGGAGATGGATATTTTTTGTCTAAAGCTGGTGAGAGAGTTTTATGGCAAAAGACATAGCAGACTTAAATTGTACATATGCAAATCTGCTCTCCTTTCGTTACGTTGTCAGTCCTATTCATTAACCACTATGAAGCTATTCTAAAGTTAAACATGGCCCATTCCCTTCTGTGATGAGGTTCATGTAATTACCTGAATTATATTTAAATCCCACAGAAATTTTAGGATCAAAAATCTCCTGTTTAAGAAAAGTGATAAGATGAAAACAAAATAATTTATGTGCCAGAAGCATGGAAATTATAAACTAATAACACTTCCATGTATAAGATGCCCCCCACTTTTTTAACCCAATATTAAGAAATCAATATTTTAAACATAAAACAGAATACATTTTTATTTAGTAATTAGGTAATATTTACATACCAGTACTGTCATATTATGCAGCACACTTAGCTTTGAGCATATCACTTTATTCAGCCTCTAGGCTCAGAACGCTTGGACATTACCAGTCTCTGTTGCATCCTAGCACTGCCTACAGGCTCCACCTCCAACAAGGTGTGTTCCAATTGGTTTGTACAGTATCAGCTGACATCAGTTACATAAGGCTCGTGATTGGAGGAAGCTAAGTCTCCTGACTGTCGGAAGCTTAGCCTCGTGATTGGAGGCAGCTAAGCCTCGTGATTGAAGGAAGCCTGTAAATACATTGATTCTGTAGTTTTACATGCAGTACTTAAAAGATTTAATCTCAAAGCATCAAGTGGCTCTTTTGGTCTTTTAGCCCAAATCCTGTTTTTCTGCAGGTTGTGAAAGTATTGAAACAAGTAATAGAATACTAATATTATGTTTTAATTTTTAAAAATTCTGCCGATTTTGAGTTTATTTTAAGCTGCAGAAAGCGGTGTAACAATGTTTAATGGTGGAAGTCTTTAAAATTGGAAAATTGCCGCTGATAGTCTTGCCACCAGATTGGGACCACTAGTGGTGTGTTGGTAGTCGTGATCTGGTGGCAGGACTGCCGCTGGGGATCTTCTGATTTTAAAGGCTTAACCGCCCCCATCTTGAGATTCCCAGAGGCTTCCTCAGTCAAAAGGGATCCCTGCGCAGCCTCTGAACCTGATGTGGGCAGGTAGGAAGTTTTAAATTAAATGAAAGAAAAGATTAGTATTGCTGGTAATGAGTGTTATGATTTTTGCTCTCAGAGCACATGTATGACTTCACACATGTTTGGAGACACATCCATTAGGGATCTTTGAACCATAACAATAGTGTGTCTTGACAGAGGTTGGGCTGAATATATCACACTCACACAGAGCTATTCATAAGGAGAAGTTTATTGAACATAGCAGAATTAAAATATACACAATCATACTGGGAAATATAAAAGATTCAACAATAAAGTACATAACTAATATAGGGAAATATAAACTCAAAGGAAGCAAATTAGCATGGCTGAGAGGTTCTGAGATTCAGGCTGCACTGCCAAGTTCTGCAGTGCCTGAGCAGACTATTTGCCGAGATGCTATAAGGATCAGAAGATGAAAGAAAAGAAGGATCTTTCCCTCCCCCTCCCCCTTTCCCTAGAGAAAGAATGAGGGGTAGATTGAGGAGCCACCAATGTGTGGGGAAAATAATCCCAGAAGATAGTTTGAGGGTGACAAAAGTTATCTCTCCTTAGTCTTGTTAGACTGTCTTGGAGCTGGGGAATGTTGGAACCTTACCTGGAACCATGTAAGGGAATTCTTGGGCAAGGATCCCATGAAAACAGACTAACAGAGGTCCTGGGCCAGATACCAGGAATTCAGGAGAGCCACATATGCTGGCAGGATTCTCTGGCTAAATCCTAGATTTGGGCGGTGGCTTGTGAACTAAGAAAGTGATTTCAGCTCAGAAATGAAGTCAGCGCAAAGAGGCCTGGCAGACATAAGCAGGAGCAGGGTTCAGGCTGAGAGACATAGCAAGATTTACTCCAGAACAACAAATATGGCTACTGTGTGTCTTTTTGTCTGGTTTTTGGCCAGACTGACTAAAGTGATCTGGTCCCTTGTCAGTCACATGCCCTCTTCTACCTTAATCTTTATCTTGCTATCTGGCTAATCCTATCTGGTGGTCCGGGACAATGGAAATATAATGGGGTACTTCACTTGCAAGAAAAAAGGAAATGGGCAGACTGTTTATGACTAGGTAGACCAGGGATCTCCAAACTTTTGAGGGTGAGGGCCACATTGTATACTTTCAACATTTTTGAGGGCTGAAGGAATGTGCATGCGTATGTGTGGCCGGCTGCCCACACAGGCTGAAGGGAACGGGCCGGATAAAACGCCAAGGCGGGCCGGAAGTGGCCCGCGGGCCATAGTTTGGAGACCCCTGATGTAGACCATTCTAGTCTGTTTACTTTCCCAGACTCCGGACAATCCATGCAGTAACAAAATAAGGTGATCAGGTCTGTATGGCCTCTCTACAGTAGGACTGAGTACCCAGTGTGGTGTAGTGGATAAAATGTTGGATTAGTACTTTGCTTGGCCATGGAAACTCACTGGTGGAGTTGAACTGATAAAACCATTCCTTAATTATTTCACTTACCTTGAAAGACTTGTCAGGCTCATTATATGTCAGTTCTGACTTGACAGCACAAAACTACCCTGTTTCCCTGAAAATAAGCCCTAGTTTGATTTTTCAGGATGCTCGTAATATAAACCCTACCCCAAAAATAAGCCCCAGTTAAGTGAAACCCTGCCCTCCACCCTTGTGCAGCAACCAGAAGAAGAAGATGTGACTGTATTTGAATAAATGTAGATTGTTGTACATGAAAAAAATAAAACATCCCCTGAAAATAAGCCCTAATGCGTTTTTTGGAGCAAAAATTAATATAAGACCCTGTCTTATTTTCGGGGAAACACGGTAACAGTAGTTTTGGCTGGGGTATTCAGGTCTTCTATTAATTTTGATTGGGGCTGTTTAGAGCTATATTCTTGCCATTTCTTCTTGGGGGGTTGACTTATCATCATCATCTTAGAACTGCAGAGCTGGAAGGGACCCTAAGGATCATCGAGTCTAGCTCCTATAAAGGAGGCACAGTGGGGAATCAAACTCCCAACCTCTGACTCTGCAGCCAGATACTTAAACCACTGAGCTATCCAGGCTCACTTGAGACCAGAAGGCCATTTCTTTTACTGATACTTGTCCTTGCCTGAAAATATTGCAGTTAAAATAGTCTGTTGCATGCACATACATGTCTTGGGAAAAATGAGATTTTGCAGGGGTGTTGTACAAACCTAGCCAGTTTGGTAACATGACATTGTCACTATTTGCATGGGATACTTGCACCACCTGGATTCCAGCCAATGTTTGATGTTGTTAGTGGACTCAATGAGGGTAAATGATTTGGAGCTTAATCCAGACAGAGCAGCGATGCCTGTGGTTAGCCAAAAGGTACATCAAGGAGTAGGGGTTCAAACTGTTCTGCAAAAGATTATGTTTCCTTTGAATATTTAGGTATGCAGTTTGAATGCATTCCTGGACTCAGCTTTAATGCCTGGGTGCTCATGTTTTTATGCTGGCAAGAAGTCTGCATAGCTAATTATAGTGGTGCAGTGGTTAAACTGCAGTACTGCAGTCAAACGTCTGCTCATGACCCAAGTTTGATCCCAATGGACTCAGGTAGCTTGCTCAAAGTTGACTTAGTCTTCCGTTCTTCCAAGGTTGGGAAATTGAGTACCCAGCTTACCGGCTGTGTGTTAATGTATAGCCTGCATAATTCAATTATAAACCTCCCAGATAGTGCTTTAAGTGCTATAGAGCAGTATATAAGCAGCACACTTTATTGTGCCAATTCTGCCCATTTCTGGAGATGTCTGGCCACTGTTGCGTGTACTTTAATTACATTCTGTTTAGTCTGGAGTAGCATGCCCCTTGTGTTGGGCTCTCTTTGGAAAGTGCTGAGAAACTTCATGGTCCAGAATGCTCCATCCAGACTGTTGACCTGAGGTTGATTAGAGGAAGTTTGTGATTCTCTTGTCATTGTGACTTCTTGGCTATACATCAGTTTCTAGTCACATGTCAAAGTATTGGCTGTGATCTGCAAAGCTACATATAATTTTCAATAGGCTATTTGAAATTTGGCATTCTCTTATGACAGCCTGCCTGGGTTTTAAGATATTAGTGGGAGGCCCTTCCCTGTGGATTTTAAGATTTTCGTGGAAGGTGTTTCTCATGTAATTTCTGAAAGAGGAGATCTTGTGTCTTAATAAATGAGGTAATTCTCCCCTGACTGAGAGGAAGTCAGCCTATAAATGAAACAAACAAAGAAATTTTATTGTTAGTGTTCTGTGTGTGGTTTGGAGTTGGGAGTATAGGGTGGAATCCAAGACTTGATGCTCCACACATTTGGCAAGAGAAGAGGAAGTTTATTTAAAGCCCACGGTGTATGTGAAAGGGGTCAAAATGAGATATTGGGCTGGGTTTGGAAGGGAAGTAAGATTAGTATTAAAATCCTGTATTCCTATTTAATTTTTTTCTATGAGTTAATAAAATATGGCAACACCATATTTTAATGACCAATTTATGATTGGAAGGGAGGTTTAACAGCAGCAGCCATTGGCATGAAGAAAAGAACAAACTTCTTAAAATATTGAAAATATTTCTTTAACATTTTAATTTTGGGGAAAATGTTCTGTATTTAAGATGACAGGTTGTGAGTGAATCAGAAATAGACTGGGAACTAATGCAACTTCCAAAACTACTGTTAAGAAAAAGTGAGCATGCTGTTTTTAGTCAAGTTGTATGCCAAAGAAATAAAGACTTAAAATTAACCAAAAGTTCATGTTTTAATTATGAGTGGAGCTACTCAGCTTGTCTAAAAGTAAAGGGGAAAACAGTTGAAAACGGCATGTTTGCCTTCAAAAGTGTGTATTTTCCCATTATATAGAATGAATCGATAAATGGCATTATTTGTGGAATTTGAGTGATAACTGTTGTGAACAGTATTTGTGTAGGTTTTCCCAGATGCAGTGTAACTATGTTTTGAGAAGCCAAGATTAGATGAAAAGAATCTGGTTTCTTCAGCTGGTCGGGGACAGATGGTTGCTTTAAACAGGTGTCACTTTTATTTCTCATGTATTGTGCTAGGACTTCCACTGACATCCATGGACTGTGTAAAGCTTACAATGTTTTTTCATTTGTCTGTGGTAGAATACAAAGTATATGTTCTCCTCTTCTCTGGGCATCAGAACAGTTTCCTATGTTGAATATTTTATTGGTCTGAAATCTAATAGCACATTCTTACATTGTCTCCCTGCCACCTCTTGGGAGGGAGTAATTCTAAGTAAAAATGATTTTTGAAAGGAAGTAAAATGTAATTGAGCTCTGTATATGTACACGTAATCCCAATAATTTTCTTAAAAAGCAAGTAACCGTTGCAATTTTTTAAAAAAATTATTAAAAATTTGTTTTGATATCAAATTAACTATAGCTGCTCTGAACACACATTCAGTAGAACCCCAAAATATATACATATAGTACACCTCTAATATAATCTTCTTTTCATATCATAATAAAGATACCATCTACCTTTGACAGGAAAAAATGATGACTGCCCTTATTGTCACAATAGTCACTAGTATTGACTAGTGTTTAGGAGATCTTCAAATAAAATCTGTAGATGACAAGGCTTCCAGAAGGGCACAATTTCACAGAATGCTTCACACATTGGCTGAAATCTTCTTGTGCAACTTTATGCTGCACAAGTGAGATGATGTTGCCTTCCCATGGTGGTAATATTTAATTTAATTTAATTTAATTTAACACTTCATGTCCCAGTTTCAGGTTCTGATGCCCTCTAAGGCTCCCTTTTGATCTGCATGAGACTTTGGGAGCCATGGGGAGTTGGGGTTGGGGGACCTTTAATATCCCAAAATTGCCACTGGATTGTTGCTGTCAGGACTGGGATTGGCAGCAGTGGTTTTTTTAAATATTAGCTCCCCCTCTCACTATCCCAAGGCTCTCAAAGGCTTCCCCAGGTCTAAAAGGAGCTTTAGGGAGCATTAGAACTTGAAAGGAGGTGAGTGGGATGGACAGCTTTCAGTTAAATTGAATGTTATCATCATGGGATGTGGGTGTCATCCTACGTATGTGGTGCAAAATTACACCAAGAGGATTGCAGCCCATATGTTTGTGTTTTCACATAATAACCAGAAACCTATTGATAATTTATGCTTGTGTAAGAGAAATTGTATAAAACTTAAAAATGGCCACTCATTTGTAAGGTATTGGTTGCATTCCTATGCCCAGGAACCTAACCAACATTACATAAGCTTAGTTCAGCAGTAGGATTCTGGTCACTGTGACTATGTTGGTATCCATATGAAAGGAGCAATGTGTTTGCAAAGTAGCCTTATGTGGAGCCATTTTCAGTGGAAGGGAAAGACCACTCTGGCATCTTCTATGAGCAAAAACAAACAAACAAAAAACAAGAGCCACTGATTACTCCCTTCCTGAAAGAGCACCATAGCAAGAGGAAGTCAGCTAGATGCCAGCCATCACTTAGAGAAGATAGACCTACAGGAAGTTAGTTCTCTTTCTCCCATTCATTGAGAATTCTGCTCTTAGCACTTACTGGGAGTGTAAGTGAGGGGAAGGACACTTTGCTTCATCTCGGAGAACTGAGTAGTTCCACCAGCCCACTCTGGCAGAAACTCTAGTGAGTAAGTAGCAATCTCTCCCCATCTGGTCATCAATGCCTGTTTGTAGCCCACCTTGTTCTGTCCTCAAAGAACTGATCTTCTTGATCTCTGTTGTCTACCTTTCCCCTCCTCTCCTTTTCTTTTGTGTATTTTACCTTTTTGTTTGGTAAGTCTCAAGGGAGGGGCTCTGTTCAACTTTGTCAAGTGTTGATTGTTGACAAAGAATAAAGAATTTGCTAGGGAAATGAGATGTACTAATACACACTTACAATCCTAGTCACACTGTAAATATCAATAGAAAAATGGAGCATTAATATAAAGATATCACCATTCTAATAGGACTTAAGTAACTCGCAGTAAAATTATAAATTAACAGGAAACAATTACGTAACAGGAGAATATTTTTCCTTTCACAGTTATTTTGAAAAAGACTATGTATTAACACAGTTAAATAATAAATTTGAGTCAGAGTTATGCTCAGATAAATGTAATGCTTAAAATCCAGATTGGTGGACTAAAATTTCATGTGAACTCCCGCTTGTGTGCTTGTAATTCTACAGAGAAGTCTTGCGTATTGTCATATGAGCTGTGTTCTCTTGCATTCTCTTCTCTTGTGTTTGGAGATAGGCTGCTATATTGGTTGAAATCCTATCCCTTAAAGCAGGGGTCCCCAACCCCCGGTCCGCGGCCCGGTGCCGGTCCGTGGACTTCCTTTAACTGGGCCGTGGACACAGATCTCTGCCCCCCCCGCCTTCTCCCCTTCCAAAGCGCGCGCACACACACACACTCGCGTTTCCCCCCTCCATTGCCTGGCCTTCCCTGCCCTCCCGTGCCTTCCTGCTTGCCTGCCTGGAGGTGCAGCCCCATTGCCACCGTCTCCCCTTCCAAAACACACACACACACACACACACTCGCGTTTCCCCCCCTCCATTGCCTGGCCTTCCCTGCCCTCCCGTGCCTTCCTGCTTGCCTGCCTGGAGGTGCAGCCCCATTGCCACCATCTCCCCTTCCAAAACACACACACACACACACACACTCGCGTTTCCCCCCCTCCATTGCCTGGCCTTCCCTGCCCTCCCGTGCCTTCCTGCTTGCCTGCCTGGAGGTGCAGCCCCATTGCCACCGTCTCCCCTTCCAAAACACACACACACACACACACTCGCGTTTCCCCCCCCCTCCATTGCCTGGCCTTCCCTGCCCTCCCGTGCCTTCCTGCTTGCCTGCCTGGAGGCGCAGCCCCATTGCCACCGTCTCCCCTTCCAAAACACACACACACACACACACACTCGCGTTTCCCCCCCCCCTCCATTGCCTGGCCTTCCCTGCCCTCCCGTGCCTTCCTGCTTGCCTGCCTGGAGGTGCAGCCCCATTGCCACCGTCTCCCCTTCCAAAACACACACACACACACACACACTCGCGTTTCCCCCCCCCCCTCCATTGCCTGGCCTTCCCTGCCCTCCCGTGCCTTCCTGCTTGCCTGCCTGGAGGTGCAGCCCCATTGCCACCGTCTCCCCTTCCAAAACACACACACACACACACACTCCCGTTCCCCCCCCCCCCCCATCGCCTGGCCTAGCATCCAGCAGGAGAGGTTGTACAAAAGAACAAGAAGAATATCTGAGGGTCAAAACAGTGCTTGTTCCTAAGCAATGGGGTGAGTGGAAAAATTTCCCTTACTGCTATTTCTCTACTCTGCATAATTAATAACTACATGCTATCAACTCAATTCTAACTTACAGTGACCTTTCCAGGATTTTCTAGGTATGACTAGTCAGAAGTAGTTTATACTCCTTTCCTCTGGGGGCTTTCTTAGATATTGTAACTTGTCTGGGACTACACAGAGTAGATCTTCTCTTGGGGGACACAGTGGGGAATTGAACTCCCAACCTTTGGTTCCTCAGTGAGGTACCCAGCTCATTGAGCTATCCAGCCACCTCTTAGAGCAGCTCAGCAGCAACAAGACAAGGTATTAATTTTTCTCTCTTAAATATGGTGTTTCTAGGCTATGAGACAGAAGAAATTGTGAGAAAATAGGGTAGGGTTACAAATGAGACACCTCAACACTGGCCTCTCCCTAGTAAAACTGAATGTTTGAGGCAGAATGAATTCACAATAAAAAACTAATCTGGAAGCATTCTTCCATTCATGTAGAACTTGGCACTGGTGCAGTTGGGTGTGCACATTCTGAAAACATGTGAAGGTGTTGATTTTTTAATGTATCTTTCATGATTCTTCTCCCAAGGCAAGTCTTTTGTAAAACTAATAGGTCCAGATTGTACCCCAGACAGCATGGCTAGTATTTGGGAATGATGGAGATTGTAGTCTGAAATGTCTGGAGGGGCATCAGGTTGCCTGCTTCTGTTCTTAATGAGTCTTAATGTGGACTTATTTATTTACTTAAAATATTTTTACCACATCTTTCTCCTTGAAAGGAACTAAGGCAGCTTACAACATTAAAAGACAAAATTAAGGCTAACCCAAATGAGCATATAAATACTAAAAAAGGTCAAACAAATACAGTGGATATAGAAAGTTTACACACCCCTGTTAAAATGTCAAATGTCTGTGATGTAAAAAAATGAGACAAAGATAAATCATTTCAGAACTTTTTCCACCTTTAATGAGACCTATGAACTGTACAACTCAGTTGAACAACAAACTGAAATCTTTTAGGTGGAGGGAAGTAAAAATAAAAAACTGAAATAATATGGTTGCATATGTGTGCACACCCTTAAACTAATACTTTGTTGAAGCACCTTTTGATTTTATTACAGCACTCAGCCTTTTTGGGTATGAGTCTATCAGTATGGCACATCTTGACCTGGCAATATTTGCCCACTCTTCTTTGCAAAAACGCTCCAAATCTGTCAGATTGCAAGGGCGTCTCCTGTGCGCAGCTCTCTTCAGATCACCCCACAGATATTCAATCGGATTCAGGTCTGGGCTCTGGCTGGGCCATTCCAAAACATTAATCTTCTTCTGGTGAAGCCATTCCTTTGTTGATTTGGATGTATGCTATCATGCTGAAAGATGAAGTTCCTCCTCATGTTCAGCTTTCTAGCAGAAGCCTGAAGGTTTTGTGCCAGTATTGACTGGTATTTTGAACTGTTCATAATTCCTTCTACCTTGACTAAGGTCCCTGTCCCAGCTGAAGAAAAACAGCCCCAAAGCATGATGCTGCCACCACCACGCTTCACTGTAGCTATGGTGTTCTTTTGGTGATGTGCAGTGTTGTTTTTGCGCCAAACATATCTTTTGGAATTAGGGCCGAAAAGTTCAACCTTGGTTTCATCAGAGCATAACACTTTTTCCCACATGCTTTTGGGAGACTTCAGATGTGTTACTGCAAAATTTAGCCGGGCTTGGATGTTTTTCTTCGTAAGAAAAGGCTTCCGTCTTGCCACTCTACCCCATAGCCCAGACCTATGAAGAATATGGGAGATTGTTGTCACATGTACCACACAGCCAGTATTTGCCAGATATTCCTGCAGCTGCTTTAATGTTGCTGTGGGCCTCTTGGCAGCCTCCCTGACCCATTTTCTTCTAGTCTTTTCATTAATTTTGCAGGGACGTCCAGTTCTTGGTAATGTCACTCTTGTGCCATATTTTCTCCACTTGATGATGACTGTCTTCGCTGTGTTCCATGGTATATCTAATGCCTTGGAAATTCTTTTGTACCCTTCTCCTGACTGATACTTTTTTAACAATGAGATCCCTCTGATGCTTTGAAAGCTCTCTGCGGACCATGGCTTCTGCTGTAGGATGGGACTAAGAAAATGTCAGGAAAGACCTACTAGCATAGCTGATCTTTATTTGGGATTCCTCAGAGGCACTTTAAATGATGGCATAACATACTACTGCATAACAAGTACCCCCACGCATGGACACCCCCCCCCCCATTCACGGACGCTGGCGGCGGCAGCCTCCCTCCCCCCGGGCCTTGGAAGAATGGTCTTCAACAAAACCGGTCCCTGACATTAAAAAGGTTGGGGACCACTGCCTTAAAGTGTAGGGTGCGGAGAAAGGACATGTGGCAGTTATCCGGGCCCTCGTAATTGACTTTTCTGGAAGTCTTTTTACCCATGCCACTTCTATTGTTTGTGTAATGTTCTTCTGATTCAAGGGGCAGGACTGACCTTTGGGTGAGCACAGGATTCTGACTAAGCTCCATTCCTCCTCTGCCCTGTTTTCACCTCCACACACTTTAATCTTTGTCACTGATGGTGTCTGTAGTAATAAAATCATGTTGGTGTAGATTTATTTTTCTGAACTAGCAACATTTGGCAGAGATCTCCAGTACGTGTAGCTTGCTACTAGTCAACAGATCTATGTAAACTAAACCACAAGCAGTCTGGATGCCTTGCATGTTTGCAGTGGTTAGCTTTTCTGTGTAAAGCCTTTGTGCATAAAGCCCCCAAATTTGCATAACATTTTCTAAGCAGTCTAAGAGTTGTTAACTTTCTTTGTTGCTATTGACACAGTTTTTATGGAAAGAACACTTCTCCTTCCCATTGCTAATTAAGATATTAATTTTTTTCTTCTTGTAAAGGTTCAAATATCACTTCTGGGATGGATGGGAACAAGTGTAAGTTGTACAATTTACACTCCATTAAACCTTCTTAATATACAGATGTTTATAATGCAACCAATTAATTGCATTTTGAATAGCAATGAAGATTGGAAACAGTCTCAAAAATCATGATAGTCTGTTTTAAATTTCCTGTCAATCAGAGTTGTAGGACAAAACATTTGGATGGCCAAACATTCTCCACCTCTGCCTTAGGTGTCTGGATTAAAAAATCGTCTTTGGCCTCTAGATTTAATGGGAAAGTCCTAATTTATGACTTACTTTTAAAAATACCCCTATGGATTAGTTTATTCAAGCAACAGGTTTTACACTTCGGTTGAAATCCAGTAGTGAGTCAGAGACTAGAGTAGGCCCATTTAATCAGTGAAGCTTACAAAGGAGTTGACTCACCAAATCCTCAGTGATTCAGTGGACCTATTCTAGTTAAAACTTACTACTGGATTTCAGCAATTGTAAGAGAGATGCTCATTCAAGTATTTGCCTTTGTACAACTGTGCAGTTATCTGTCTTGGATCAGAGTAAGAAGGTTATGCTTGACAGCTATATGTTGGTGAACTCAGGCAACATCTAAAAATGAATTATAGAAATGGAAGCCTTCCAAAATGCTTGGATTGCTTTCTAACAAATATGGGTAAATGCTTAACTTTCATTTAAAAAGTAATTCAGGCTATTCCTAAAGCCGCAGGATAGACTTTTTCAATAAATGGTATATGTTTATTGAAATCTTACTTAACACTGTTAAGGTACAATTCATTATGATTTTTAATGCCATTGTTTCTTGGTAACAATTTATTAATTTGTTTTTATAATTCACAGCAGTGTGAAACGTGTTGATCAAAATATGCTTCTTTGTTTCTAGAAAGTTAATGCTTACTAACTTAACAGCTTTAGCTGCCTGATAGATGACATTTGTTGGGCACTAGACAAAATATATTGCCGATTTATTTCTCCTGGATCTCTCTTTTGCCTTTAAAACTGTTGATTGTGGTTTGTTTTTAGAATGTCTAGCTGGCTCATAATTGGGGACCAAAGTGCTGTAATGACTCTAGTCCTTTCTGAGCGGAGTGGATTTGGTTTAAATCAATTAAATTGTGATTTAAATCAATTTGATTTTTTAAAAACCATAGATTTGTATCCATCCTACTTCTGAAGGAATGTCCATAGAAAGGTTTGCTGTAGAGACTTCTGTTCTGGTCTGTAGCCATTGGCCTTTCTCTAGTCACTGGCCTTTCATCTGGAGGTCTGGAATGAAGTTTCATTAGTTATATACATGACATGTACGTTGTTGTTGTTTAGTCGTTAAGTCGTGTCCGAGTCTTTGTGACCCCATGGACCAGAGCACACCAGGCCCTCCTGTCTTCCACTGCCTCCCTGAGTTTGGTCAAAGACATGTACGTAGGTCTACCTTTTGCATCCACCATGTAATCACAGGGAGACCATATAAACCTTGAACACATCTCTATAGGTAGTCTGGGGATGGGTGAGGGCAAACAACCTGAGAAATCCAGATAAGATGGAGATACTGTGGGGTAGAGAATCTTGCTCATCTGGGTGATAACGTGAGCATAGTGTTGGACAGAGTGGTACTTCATCTGAAGGACAAAATGTATAGCTTGTGATTTGTCCTGGACCTGATACTCTCTGTGGAGGTATAGGTGGCATCTGTTAGCAGTAGTTCCTTACATCCAGACCAGACAATTCTCTGAGTAGAGCTGTCTTTAAAGATTCTTCAGAGGCTTCAGCAAGTGCAAAATGCAGTCCCTTGGTTATTCATAAGGGCTAGCTTTTGAATGGTATGTATCTAGGTTATTTGAAGGACCGCCTGTGTCCATACAAGCCTGTTGGGCCACTAAGATCAGTCACATAGGTATATAAGTATCTTATATAAAATAGTTTTCGAAGTAGCAACCATATCACAAAACAAAAGCAACAAGAAAAAAAATGCAAATGTTAAAGACTAAGTACTATAATTTAATATGAATTTGGGAATTGATCCACAAAATATAGCAGTTAGTCTTGAAGGTGTAGGGCAGAGGTCGTCAACCTTTTTCCTACCGTGGACCGGCTGAGCCTCTGAGGGAGGCGGGGCGTCCCCTCGTGCTCTCGGACGCATGTGCGAAGTGTTGGGGGAATGCGCGCGCCAGAGGCGCGTGTGCGCTCCTCCACCACTTCGCGCATGCGCGGTAGCGCATGCTGGCAGCGGCAGAAGCCTGGGAGTCTGAGCATGCCCGGGGTGCTCCCTCCAGCCGCTTGCCTCCTGACGGGCTCCAACGAGGCCGGGGGGCGGCGCTTCTTGCCGCCCTCCGCAGGAAATTCAAATGCAGCCGCTGGTGCCGGTTCCGGAGCTGGAGGCACCAGCGGCGGCATCGGCCTGCTGAGGGCAACGAGGAGCGCTGACCCCATCGCCGCTGGCGCCGCCGGGAGGCCAGCGGCTGGAGCACCCGGCCATGCTCTGCGTCCCGGCTCTTGGCCACCCCCCGTCGCTGCTGGCGCTGCCGGGAGGCCAACAGCCGGAGCACCCGGCCATGCTCTGCGTCCCGGCTCTTGGCCCCCCATCGGCACTGCCGCCGGGCCGCGAAGACAGACCTCCCGCCCCCCCCGCACGCACTCCCCTCCCCACAGCTGCTTTGCGCGCGTGGGTGCATGTGTGAAGGGGTGAGGGAGCGCTCACGCTGGTGCTGGCACGCGCGTGTGTGCGCAAAGCAGCTGTGGGGAGGGGAGTGCATGCGGGGGGGGGGGAGGTTTGTCTTCGCGGCCCGGCCAGGCTCAAGCCACGGACCGGCAATGGGCCGCGGACCGGGGGTTGACGACCTCTGGTGTAGGGGACATGGTGGCGCTGCGGGTTAAACCCAGCTCCTGCCAACCTAGCAGTTCGAAAGCATGTAAAAATGCGAGTAGATAAATAGGTACCACCTCGGTGGGAAGGTAACGGCGTTCCGTGTCTAGTCGCGCTGGCCATGTGACCACGGAAACTGTCTTCGGACAAATGCTGGCTCTATGGCTTGGAAACGGGGATGAGCACCGCGCCCTAGAGTCGGACACGACTGGACTAAATGTCAAGGGGAACCTTTACCTTTACCGTGAAGGTGTCTTTTTTTCCCAGTTGGTTTTTGCCTGATATGCTAAAATAAAATAGTATTTGGAATAAAGAAATGAATATTTAAATAAAAATAAATATTTAAATAAAAATACTTGATTAGTACAAAACAATATTTGGTAGATTTGTTGACTGTTTTGTTTGTTTATTGGTCTGATATGCATCAGATGTATACTCAGCCTTCATTTGTAAGTTGATATAGCACAATGCATAAGATCTGGTAAATATTCATGAACCTTATTAAAAATAAAGGTTACATCTTGGTGTTTTTGTTGTGAAATAACATAAGTAGGCTGCTATTACATACAATGTTATACTAGTTTTCATTACACTGTCGTTCATTTTGGTGTTCCATAGATTTCATGGATAATATCTTAAATAGAATGCCAGACTATTTACAGAAAGAGATAATACCCTTCCTGATGTTAAGTACCCTGTTTCCCTGAAAATAAGACCTAACCTGAAAATAAGCCCTAGTATGATTTTTCAGGATGTTTGTAATATAAGCCCTCAGTGCTTGTAAACTCAAACCTGTGGTTTCCTTTGGGGAGTTGATCCTTCTCATATTTGGTCATCTTCTTTCCTGCTGCCTTCCACCTTTCTCAGCATTACTGTCTTTTCCAGAAAATCCTGTCTTCTCATGATGTGCCCAAAGTAGGACAGCCTCAAGTTTCAACATTTTTGCCTAATTTAGGCTTGATTTGATTTAGGACCCACTTGTTTGTCTTTCTGGCAGTCCAGGGTATCTGCAAAGCTCTCCTCCGGCACTGCATTTCAAATGAATCCCCCTTTTTGCTGTCCAGCTTTCACACCCACCAAGATGATTGGAAATATAAGAGTGTGGTCTCCAGTGACACATCCTAACACTTGATGATCCTTTCTAATTCCTTCATTGCTACCTTTCCTAATGTAAGCCTTCTTCTGATTTCTTGGTTGTACTCTCCATTTAGATTCATGGTTGAACCAAGGTATACAAAACCTCTAACTATTTCAATTTCTTCATTATCAAATTAAAGTTGCATAGTTCTTCTGTAGTCTTGATATTCAGGTGCAGTCCTGGTTTAGCAGTTTCTTCTTTCACTTTCACTGTAATCTATAAAGCATAGACTGATATTTTTCTGAAATTATTTGGTGTGCTCCAGTTGGCCGCAGATATTTGCATTATGATCTCGAGTGCCTCTTCCTTTTCGGAATCCAGCTTGAGCATTAGGTATTTCACATTTCATGTAAGGTAAAAGCCTTTGTTGTAACAACTTAAACATCACTTTGCTTGCATGGGAAATTAGAGCAATGGTCCTATAGTTGATGCACTCCTTGACATCTCCTTTCTTGAGAATTGGAATGTATATTGAACATTTCCAGTCTGCGGGCCATTGTTTCATTTTCTAAATTTGTTGGCATATTCTTGTTAGGATTTTGAAAGATTCAGTCTCTGTGGCTTGAAATAGTTCTGTTGGTATTCCATTTGTCCTGGTGATTTATTTCTTCCTTAGTGCTTTCAGAGCATCTTTCACTTCACTTTCAAGAACTTTCGGTTCTTCATCATATGGTTCTTCAGAGGAGTCTGTCATCCTTTTCCCTCTTCTGTATAGGTCTTTAATATACAGTTTCCACCTTCTCTTTATTTTATTCTGGTCAGATAGTATGCTTTTCTGTTGTTCTTTCAGCATTCCTAATCTTTCTCTTTGATTTCCTGGATATTCTGGAAGAGATCTCTTGTTTTTGCCCTTTTATCTTTCTCCTCTATTGCTTTGCACTGGTTATTGTAATGGTTCTCTGTCTTCACATGACAGTTTCTGAAAACAACGTTCAGGGTTCTGACCCTGTTCTTGTCACCTTTTACTTTGGCTTCTCACCTGTGCTTTACACTTTTAAGTGTTTCTTCCATCATCCATCTAGGTTTTTCTCGTTCAACTATGTGAATTGTCTTTTTGCATTCTTCCCTAATAATATCTCTGGTTTCAATCTACAGATTTTTAAAATTTATAGTCAGTGAGTTTAGTAATGCAAATCTGTTCCTTATGTGGACTTCAAATTCTTCAGGAATGTTGTTTAAATTATATTTTGGCAGTACAATTCTTTTAGTGTTCTTTTTCAGCTTTACTCTAATATTTGATATGAATACTTCATGATCAATTCCACAATCTGCTTGCTCCTGGTCTTGTTTTGGCAGAGAGAATGCAGTTTTATCTATCTCCTGTTCCCCATTACTTTGTCTGTTTGAGATCTGTATTGACCATCTGGTGATGTCCATGTGTGCAGCTGTCTGTTCAGTTGCTTCAAGCACATATTGGCAGTAAACAGATTGTTGGCTTCACAGAACTCTGAGTCATTGTCCTGCTTCGTTTCTGTCCCTTAGGCCAAATTTTCCAACGTTTCGTTCTGCTTTGTTCCCTAGTCACCTATGATTATGTTGTTTAGTCGTTTAGTCGTGTCCGACTCTTCGTGACCCCATGGACCAGAGCACACCAGGCCCTCCTGTCTTCCACTGCCTCCCGAAGTTGGGTCAAATTCATGTTGGTTGCTTCGATGACACTGTCCAACCATCTCATCCTCTGTCGTCCCCTTCTCCTCTTGCCTTCACACTTTCCCAACATCAGGGTCTTTTCCAGGGAGTCTTCTCTTCTCATGAGATGGCCAAAGTATTGGAGCCTCAGCTTCAGGATCTGTCCTTCCAGTGAACACTCAGGGTTGATTTCCTTCAAAATGGATAGGTTTGTTCTCCTTGCAGTCCAGGGGACTCTCAAGAGTCTCCTCCAGCACCACAATTCAAAAGCATCAATTCTTCGGCAGTCAGCCTTCTTTATGGTCCAGCTCTCACTTCCATACATCGCTACTGGAAAAACCATAGCTTTGACTATGCAGACCTTTGTCGGCAAGGTGATGTCTCTGCTTTTTAAGATGCTGTCTAGGTTTGTCATCGCTTTCCTCCCAAGAAGCAGGCGTCTTTTAATTTCGTGGCTGCTGTCACCATCTGCAGTGATCATGGAGCCCAGGAAGGTAAACTCTGTCACTGCCTCCATATCTTCCCCTTCTATTTGCCAGGAGGTGATGGGACCAGTGGCCATGATCTTAGTTTTTTTGATGTTGAGCTTCAGACCATTTTTTGCGCTCTCCTCTTTCACTCTCATTAAGAGGTTCTTTAATTCCTCCTCACTTTCTGCCATCAGAGTGGTATCACCTGCATATCTGAGGTTGTTGATATTTCTTCCGGCAATCTTAATTCCGGCTTGGTATTCATCCAGTCTAGCCTTCCGCATGATGTATTCTGCATATAAGTTAAATAAGCAGGTGGACAATATACAGCCTTGTCGTACTCCTTTCCCAATTTTGAACCCATCAGTTGTTCCATATCCAGTTCTAACTGTTGCTTCCTGTCCCACATATAGATTTCTCAGGAGATAGATAAGGTGGTCAGGCACTCCCATTTCTTTAAGAACTTGCCATAGTTTGCTGTGGTCCACACAGTCAAAGGCTTTTGCGTAGTCAATGAAGCAGAAGTAGATGTTTTTCTGGAACTCTCTGGCTTTCTCCATAATCCAGCGCATGTTAGCAATTTGGTCTCTAGTTCCTCTGCCTCTTTGAAATCCAGCTTGTACTTCTGGGAGATCTCGGTCCACATACTGCTGAAGCCTACCTTGTAGGATTTTGAGCATAACCTTGCTAGCGTGTGAAATGAGTGCAATTGTACGGTAGTTGGAGCATTCTTTAGCACTTCCCTTCTTTGGGATTGGGATGTAGACTGATCTTTTCCAATCCCCTGGCCACTGCTGAGTTTTCCAAACTTGCTGGCATATTGAGTGTAGCACCTTAACAGCATCATCTTTTAAGATTTTAAATAGTTCCACTGGAATGCCATCTCCTCCACTGGCCTTGTTCTTAGCCATGCTTTCTAAGGCCCACTTGACTTCGCTCTCCAGGATGTCTGGCTCAAGGTCGGCAACCACACTATCTGGGTTGTCCGGGACATCCAGATCTTTCTGGTATAATTCCTCTGTGTATTCTTGCCACCTCTTCTTGATGTCTTCTGCTTCTGTAAGGTCTCTACCATTTTTGTCCTTTATCATGTCCATCTTTCCACAAAATGTTCCTTTAATGGCTCCAATTTTCTTGAACAGATCTCTGGTTTTTCCCTTTCTATTGTTTTCCTCTATATCTTTGCATTGTTCATTTAAGAAGGCCCTCTTGTCTCTCCTTGCTATTCTTTGGAAGTCCGCATTCCATTTTCTGTAACTTTCCCTATCTCCCTTGCATTTTGTTTCCCTTCTCTTCTCTGCTATTTGTAAGGCCTCGTTGGACAGCCACTTTGCTTTCTTGCATTTCCTTTTCTTTGGGATGGTTTTTGTTGCTGCCTCCTGTACAATGTTCAATCCATAGTTCTTCAGGCACTCTGTCAACAAATCTAGTTCCTTAAATCTGTTCTTCACTTCCACTGTGTACTCATAAGGGGATTTGGTTTAGATTATACCTGGCTAGCCCAGTGGTTTTTCCTACTTTCTTCAGTTTAAGCTTGAATTTTGCTATAAGAAGCTGATGGTCAGAGCCACAATCAGCTCCAGGTCTTGTTTTTGCTGACTGTATAGAGCTTCTCCATCTTTGGCTGCAGAGAATATAGTCAATCTGATTTCTCGGTATTGCCCATTTGGTGATGTCCATGTGTAGAGTCGCCTCTTGTGTTGTTGGAAAAGAGTGTTTGTGATGACCAGCTTGTTCTCTTGACAGAACTCTATTAGCCTTTGGCCCTGCTTCGTTTTGAACTCCAAGGCCAAACTTACCTATTGTTCCTTTTATCTCTTGACTCCCTACTTTAGCATTCCAGTCCCCTATAATGAGAAGAACATCTTTCTTTGGTGTCAGGTTCTAGAAGGTGTTGTAGGTCTTCATAGAATTGGTCAATTTCAGCCTCTTCAGCATTGGTGGTTGGTGCATAAACTTGGATTACTGTGATGTTGAGAGGTCTGCCTTGGATTTGTATTGAAATCATTCTATCATTTTTGAGATTGTATCCCAGTACAGCTTTTCCCACTCTTTTGTTGACTATGAGGGCTACTCCATTTCTTCTACGGGATTCTTGCCCACAATAGTAGATATGATAATCGTCTGAATTGAATTCGCCCATTCCCGTCCATTTTTAGTTCACTGATGCCCAGGATGTCAATGTTTATTCTTGCCGTCTCCTGTTTGACCACATCCAACTTACCAAGGTTCATAGATCTTACATTCCAGGTTCCTATGCAGTATTCTTCTTTGCAGCATCGGACTTTCCTTTCACTTCCAGGCGCGTCCACAGCTGAGCGTCCTTTCGGCTTTGGCCCAACCGCTTCATTAGCTCTGGAGCTACTTGTACTTGTCCTCCGCTCTTCCTCAGTAGCATGTTGGACGCCTTCCGACCTGAGGGGGCCCATCTTCCAGCGTCTTATCTTTTAGCCTTTTGTTTCTGGTTCATGGGGTTTTCTTGGCAAAGATACTGGAGTGGCTTGCCAGTTCCTGCTCCAGGTGGATCGCATTTAGTCAGAACTCTCCAGTATGACCTGTCCGTCTTGGGTGTCCCTGCACGGCATAGCCCATAGCTTCTCTGGGCTATGGGCTAACCTATGATTATAATCATGTTTTATTTTGGTGTGTGATCAATTTCCTCGTGGATGCTTTCAATTTCATCTTCTTCGGCATTAGTAATTGGAGCATAGACCTGAATGATGGTTATTTTGATAATTTTTCCATGGAGTCTGATAGATATTATTCAGTCAGACCTTGCTTTATTTATTTCAGTTGTTTATAAACTGCTTGACTTATTTCTGAGCACACTCTGAGTGGTATACAGAAAGAAATAATCCAAACCCCACAAAACCAATATACATACCACAATATACCATATGTCATATTAAAACTAAATAGAGGCAGAAACAAGGAACACAGATATAAATTCACTTAAACAAGGATGTCCTTAAATGTTTCATGGAAGAAAGATCTGGGCCGGACCTGGCCACGGAGACAGATCTCCCACCCTCCCTCATGCACTCCCCCCCGCATAGCCCCTTCGCGCATGCGTGTGAGCGCACCCCCACCCCTTCGCGCATGCGCACGAGTGCCTCCAAGTGCCCTTCACGCATGCGCACAAGTGCCCCCTGCTCCTTCGTGCATGTGCGCGAGTGTGTGCGCCCGCCCCTTTGTGCATGTGCACGAGCGCGGGGGGTCACAGACGAGTGGACGAGTGCATTTTTCAAGCCCTGGTAACTGCCATTGCCTCCTCTTCCCATATCACCTTCAGCTACTGCTGCTGCTCAGTAGCTGCCCTGAAAGGGGTGGATGCATCATAATCTGGTGTCTCAGCTGTGACCATTCCACTTTGGGTGGGTGACCCTGCTAGGAGTCCAGGCATGGTAATGAAGTCTGGCCTCCTGACATCATTGCTGTCAGCTTCAGGGACATCCTCAAACCCCTTAATCATGTAAAGGTGTGCATCTAAGAAGGGGAAAATATATCTTTATCTATTTGTAGTTCAAATACCTAGATTGCATATTAATGACTTCTGAATCCTGTAGGGCAGCATCTGTGGCCCTCCAGATGGTTTTGGATTTGCATTCCTGTATCCTGTGCAATTGACTACACTGGATTAGGATTTATGGGAGTTGTAAGCCAAAGATTCCTGACCCCCACATACAGAACATCTTTACACAACCTAATAATGTTTCAGAGCCAGTTAGTTTCAGAAATATTCTTCTGAATCAGCTTTAGATTTTGACTTCTTGCCTTTTGAAGTGATTCCCACATATTTGTGATATGTGTTCCTTGTGGGGGGGTGGGGGTGGAGAGCACATACAGTTGCTGTAGTGCTATGTTCTGTTAACAGAAATAATAATAATTACATGCTGTCAGGTTGATTCCAACTTATGATAACCCATTCCAGGGTTTTCAAGGTATGCTCAGATGAGGTTTACCATTCCCTTCTTCTCTGGGGGTGCTCTAGGACATTGCATCTCGCTGAAAAGTACACTGGCTTGCTCTTTTCCAAGGGGTTCCAGTGAGGAATTCAATTCCCAACCTTTGTCTGTGCAGCCAGGTAATCAACACAGCTAATTGAAATAACAGAGCTTCTCTATCCACTAATAATGGAGATATAGTATCGCTGTGGAAGTAAAGTTTTAAAATTTGTTCATTCAATTTTTATCTAATCTTTTCACTATAAATAATATTTAACATGACCAGCAACATTACAGTGTAAGCTAATAGGACTCACTTTTGCATGGGACTTATTTTGCAGTTGATATTCCTAGGATTGCACTGCTACTAAGTCAAACTAACTGTTGACCTTAAAATTGTGCAAGTGTACATCATGGATCTGACCAGTTGTTGTGACCTTCAAATATTTTGTGTACTATGCTTTGAATATTTCTAATGCCTGTGAAATTACAGAAATCGGAGGAGGAGGATGGTTGGGCTGGTAGTCAGAATTTGTAAAGGTAATTAAAATTTTTAGCAGAGTGCATTGTTAGTTTTTCAGCTAAGTGCAATGTGACTGGAAAGTCAGGTCTTTGAATGTAAATTTAGCATAAGCACTGTGGTTTCCCTAGTCAGAATTAGGTTCAATTTAAATGTGATGCTGGGCAAGTTAGAACTGCTTACCTGTGCAGCGTTCCATATAGCTGGCTTTGTGTTTAAATCAGGCCCTCAGCTGCTGTGTGTATAGTGTTTGCTCACCAGGGATGCTCTTCATTGCACAAACTTAACTTGAAAAATAACAAGGTAAATTAATGAACTCAAAGGAAGGAGTGATAGAGCTACCTATTGGAAATAATGCATGCTCTTAGAGATCTCAGCAGGTTTGTCTTCAACCACTGGAAGATAGTCTTACCATGGAAATCCTGTTATTTGTTGCAGAGATAGAAGGAGACTTGTGTATATGTGGCTGCACTTGCCCAGGAGGAAATACCTATTAATTCTTTTTGAGAAGGAAGCAAACACTTGTCCATTACCACCAATAAATATCTACCACAGTTTGGATCTTAAGATTTTTCCACATACAACTGTTGTTCTTTTCCCATTGCCTACTGCAGGGTTCGACAACATATAACCCTACACTACAGTTCTGATAATTTTTAGCCAGCCTAACCAAGGATCATGTGAATTGTGGTTTAGCAACATCTCAGGGGCATGCCATCCCGCATCTTTCCTATTATAACTAAACTTATAAATGAAAATAACTGTTCAACCTGTGATGGTCTATTCAGATGGGACTTGTTTCTAATTATGAGTTTGTGAGAGTGCAACCTATACATGTGTAATTCAAATAACATGAACAAATATTTTACATGTTAATATAAAAATATATCATATGTTGATAAGTTGTGAGGCGAAGAGTCACCTCAACCAGGATCAGGAGAGTGTACCGTCCGACTCTCAAACAAAGACAGAAGAGCAAGAGACGGGAGTTATAGAAAGGGAATTAAGTAAATTAGAAATAAAGGAAGACACTGAAGGGGGCGCAAATCAGGCGGGAAAAGAGGAAGATAAAAAGGGGGAAGAAGGAGGGGGGTGAAGTAGAAGCATGTTGGGGAAGAGAGGAGAAAGTAGAGGAAAAAGAAGAGCTTGTAGAGTTGATTCAAGAAGACCCTTGGACAGGAGAGTGGGTGGAATTCAAATTGCCCCGTGAGTACACTGAAAGGGAATGGAGACGACAGATGTATAGAAAGCCACCTTACTGGGGGGAGACAGAGGAGAGAAAGCAAAAGAAAGAGTACAAAGCGTGGGTAAAGAGGGAAGAGCAGAGAAGAGAAAAGCAGAGATGTATAGTGAGTCCAGAGACATCCCGTGGGCCCAGCCCCTTCAGAAACCGACAGAGAACAGTTCTTGGCTTGATAAAGGGGGAATGCCAAGAAGGTTCGACGTTCAATCCGCAAAATTGAAGTGGGCAGAGAACACGTCAGAGTTGATGGGTGCCAAACCCAAGTGGTCTCACGATGTTGCTAGTTATTCCCTGTTGTCATACCATGAAGAGATACCCAGTTTTAATAACGTTAAGACTTATGATTTATTGTTGAATTTGGATGATGATAAACAAGGCTCAAAAATTGACAAAGACATGTTAAATAATAAACCAGTTTTATTAGAAGAATTGAGTGTGACGACTGCTTCTTTGGACAAAGTTAAGAAAAAGGAGGTAGATGACAGGCGGCAAGATCACATAAGTTTATGTTGTTTGTCAAATAATTGCATATTGCATTTTTGGACTCTTGTCCAAATGTTCATAGCCCAAATTCTCATGCTGGTGCTCTCTTGGACTCTGCCTCATCCACTGACTTGAGAACAGAGCTTTTCTCCTTCCCTTGATGGGGTTCCCTGAGCCCTTTCAGAGAAATTATCTCTGTTCAGTGGGTGTGAATTTGTTACTCTGTGGTTGGAAAGACTTGGGTATATCTTTGGAGATGGAGCCCAACATGCTTATATGAAACTGCCGTCTACTTACCCTGTTTCCCCTAAAATAAGACCTAACCTGAAAATAAGCCCTAGTATGATTTTTCAGGATGCTCGTAATATAAGCCCTACCCCAAAAATAAGCCCCAGTTAAGTGAAACCCCGCCCTCCACCACTGTGCAGCAACCAGAAGAAGACAGCATGACTGTATTTGAATAAACGTAGATTGTTGTACATGAAAAAAAAAAAAACATCCCCTGAAAATAAGCCCTAATGCGTTTTTTGGAGCAAAAATTAATATAAGACCCTGTCTTATTTTCGGGGAAACAGGGTATTCAGATTATTGGCCCATACAATCCAGTACTGTTGATTCCAAGTAGGGCCTCAGCCGGAAATTTATCCAAACCCATCTTTAGATCCCTTATGCCTGGAATTGAAACTGAGTGCAGAGTAATTACTACAGCCAGTGGTGGCTGCAGTAGTGATGTTGAGCATAAGCTGAATGCCTTGAAGTGAACTGTATGTTCCTTTTAAATCCCCAGCTGTCTGAAAGTGGATCAAAAGCTGAATCTTGGGTTCATCTAGACCAGCCATTCTCAACCTTTTTTTGGCCATGGCCATAAACACAATATGAAAGAAATGTAGACCAAATCAAGATTGCATAAGTCACATGAAGAACCTTATAAGGTGGTGTGTGAATTGTTATGAGTCAGTGTCCCTCTTCTGGGTCATAAGGCTTTTGTTGAGAACGACTGATCTCGATTGTTTTTATATAAGGAAACAAGTTTCAAGAGCTGACTCTTTAATGAGAGCATATCGTCAGTTGAAACTATTTTGTATAGTGCTTTGACTTGGATATTGCCATCCTTTTCAGTAGTAGGTTCCACACAGAAAAAGTAACTGTCCCATAGACAGGTTGAGAAGCCTCATTTTTAGCCATTGTCTGGTTGCTGCAGACAACAAGGAGTTTTACCTTGCCAAATCAGATGGCCTGCCAGAGTCTTGGGGAGTGCTTACCTGTCTGGGAGCCTGCTACATTTCTATCCTTTATGTGGTGGAAATGCCTTGCTTCCAGCACACCCATTTTAGAAACCAAAAGGGCATCTGGAAGAGGGATGGAGAGTTTAATGCAGAGACTGCTTGGAAGTAATGAGTAAAAATAACAATCACACTTGTAACACATTATTTTCTAAAACAGTAAACTACATAACAATGTTTTATGAAACCATGAAATGACTGATAATGTTATATGTTGCCAGTTACTTAAAAATATTATTTTGTAGGGGTCATATTTAAGAACTGTTGGCCATTTTTCAGGCCCTTGACACCTCCTCCCCAAATTACCGCAGAATCAGTCCTTCCTCAAGCCTGGTAATCAGTTGAATGTATGGAAGAAGTATTTGTCTATGCTGAGATACATTTCTCTGAAACTCCCCCCCCCCCCCCCCCGATTGCTGAGATTTCCCCTCAGGATTGCTGAGTCCACATCAGCGCTATCCTGCTTAAACATTGCCAAAATAGTGACAGGTTTACTCCAGTTACCTGAACAGGTAGCCTGTGCGCATATGCGTATACCAAGTGTCACATGTGAATCTCAGAACTGCAAAGATTGTTCACCCTGGTTTACAGTGGAATTGGAATGCAGTCTTGTTGTCGTTTTTATTATATTTTTTGACCTCTTCAGTTCTCTGTACATTTCAGTTCTCTGTCTACTGGATAATATATGGTATTTTATTTTATATATAAAAATATTTTCTCTCTCTGAAAAATTAAAGTAGATTTTCATTCTCTGTTCAGTTGTGAAGTGACATAAATTAGCAATTCAAAATGTACATATGAAGGAGGAAAATAATTTAAAGGCTTTTAAAATGAGTGCAATGGTGCCAAGAGATGTGATGACAAATCGGAAAAGATTTTGAGTGTACTTTTAAAATGCTTCTTTTCTGTAGCCTTGAGATTTACCAATGTTCCACAATCCAGATTAAAATGAAACCAGTCCCATGCTTGAACTCATTGAGAATTTGGTTAAATCGCAGTACTTAGGTATGCCTTTTAACCTTGGATTGATGATGGCCACTCACAAGAGTTCCAGTATGTGGAGAAAGGGAGTGGATGGCACATGTTCTTGATTCTGTGCCCCCAAACCAAGCATTATAAACTGGTCAAAGTTACTTATTTGTAAGCAGGTATTCATGAATGTGTTGTTCAGATGTATGCATATCCTCAGTCATACTCTGAAATAATACATATATGAGGGATTTTTGAATCTTGATGTAGGTCATCATAGTAGACTGGTTTCAGTAACCTACACTCACAAAAACAACTGTTTCTTAGGTTCTGAAAGAGGCTTCTGGGGATGGGTAGGAAGAAGAAGGACTCAGGAAAAATACACTTGAAGGTGCTTAAAGCCCACAGCTTGTGTAATTCCCAACCTTGCACCTATGGGATAAAGAAAATTTGCTTGTTGAAAGGTGCCCTGGCAGTGCACTACATCTCAGCATGTACACCTATTGCGTGATGGATGGCCCTCAAGTACATCTCCTATTGTGAAGATTCTCAGTCATCCAGGTGAGGTTATCTGGAAATTGAGTCATGGCAACTGGACATCTTTCTTATTAGGTTGAAACGTTTTGCTACTCATTCAAGTAGCTTGGATGAGTAGCTCCTCAGACTGAAGAAGCTACTTGGATGAGTAGCGAAACGTTTCAACCTAATAAGAAAGACATCCAGTTGCCATGACTCAACTTCCAGATACATCTCCTACTGTAAGGAAGATTTCATAATGATGACTTGTTCAGAGTTGTATTGCTGAAAGTTAGCAGCATACTGCTTAGGTCTTAACAGTGCTCCAACATATGTGATAGAATTTTTTTTTAAGGAAAAAAAATATGGATGCTTAAATGCACAATGCTTATGGTCAGCTGCTGTGATGATACCAGCAGTCTGTTGTAGACTGAATGCATAAGCTTCTCCCACCAACACTTGAAAATGCAGCACTGTGTCAGCACAGGGTTCAGCCTACTGTATGTTAGCATGATGCAGTGTTTCCCATCTGGGTGACCACTAGATGTTTTGGACTACAACTCACAGCGTCTCTGACCATTGGTCATCCTGGTAAAAATATCTGTGGTGATGCATGAAAAATTATTTCTAAGATGGATGTTATGTCCTGGCCGGACCACAATTGAAGGCCCACAGAGTACAACAGATATTTTAAAGTCAGGTTGGAGTTTTAGATGTTGGGTAATGGGGGTGGGGAAACTGTAGCTCAGTGATAGACTATGTGCTTTGTATATGTACATGTCAAAGGTTCCAGGTGGGGCTAGGAAAGAAATACCTGAAACCCAGGAGAGCTACTATCAGTATAGACAATATTGAGCTAGATGGACCAATGTAGTGACTGAGTATAAAGCTGTTCCTTATACACCTAAGCAGGCAATGTGTTCTTAGTTCAGCTGGGGCCTTTTCTCCCTGTTTGGCCCCTGACTGGTCCCTCCCTGGTTCCACCTACATTCAAAAGGACAATTCTTTGGCTTGAACTCTGACACCTCATAATTTCTGTCAGTTAATACAGTATCTTGTGTATTGTCTGCAGTGGTGAATACCAATGCATATACAGTGCATGCAATGATTACTTGCCATTCAGAGTAGGAAAACATGGGGAGCCGTTATGGCAGTTATGGTATGAAAATTCTTTTAGGTGTTGGGAATTGCCCAGTACACACTTGTGCATGTCAGGCTTCCAAAATCAAGTGGGCGGGTTCCTTTCAAGAATCTGCCTAGTTTTTGTTTTCTGTGTTAGGGGGAAGAGGTATGGCTAAAGATATTCCTGAGTGGCAGGATCAGTCTTAGTCTTGGTTCTGAGTCCAGCATCACTGTGTCTTGTTTGTCTTCCACATCTAGCTTTATTTTGTTTTTTTGTTTTTCTTTTGTTTTTGCCAAATCTAGCTAGTTTCCCCCTCTTTGTGTTGGTCATGATGCTTGGAGAGTTCATGATGAGTGTGGACTGAAAGTATCACATTATGGCTCACAATTGCTGGGTTTTATTCTTTTGAGGAAAAGAGCTTCTTTTTTAATGTACTCCCACAATAATACAGGCTTTACAAGCCTATGTTCAAATATCTAATATCCAGGACAATATTACTGAGCTTGAGATGAAGAGAGTGGTACATAATATTAGTTCTAATAAATAGTGATTTAATAATCATGATGGTATTAATAGTTAATCCCTTTATTCACAGGCAGATGTTTCCTTTTTGGTTTAATTTAATTAAATAGTCAAAACTTGTACTAGCAAATACATTATATAAGCCCATTATTTTTAGTTACATTAAAAACTATAAAAATATCTTTTGTTTGATTCAGAAGAGATTCAGTAGAAGAAACTATTTGATTTAGTAAGATACTTTGCAATAATACCTTTTCTGTGATAGCATTACTAGCTATGATGAATAACTTAAATACATAGGGAAACATAAAATGATGTCTGGAATGATTGGCTCCTCACATTGCTTTTACTGGAAGTTTTTATCATTCCTATCTTTAGGGTGGATATGAGGTGAATGTTAAGATTATATGTTGGAAACTGATTAAAATCGTGTATAAATGTTGAGAGTACCTTAATATTTCACTTTTAAAGGGCTAATTGCTAAGGAAACTAAAAGTGTCATTTGCTGTATTCAGGAACACATAACAGCATTTGCAGTGATAAGTTTTTAGGGAAGTATCTTTCTAAAATAAGTACACTTTGCTGGGAGTAACTTGTATTGAAATAAAGAACTGCTTGTTTTTCTCTTTGTAAAATTAATGGAAAGAATCCAGGTCCCAATATGTGTTTACATTTCTAGGGAGGGGAGTAGAAATATAATTGTATAGGAGGTTTTTTGTTAAGAGTAATGGAAAGAAGTGGAAATAATTGTTCTGATAGGTTGTACTTTTACGTCAGTAATATGGCTTTGGCACCTTGCAGTGAACAGGACAAGTTGAGGCTTGCACATGTCAATTATCTACAGATGATTAAGTAAGTAAACTGGCAGGACACACTCTTTGTGGAGCAATGTTTTTTAAAACAGGAATTTACTCTTGCTTTTTAATACACTGAATATAGAGTGTACGATTTCTAAATACATAAAATTCCAATCCATAAAAGTTCCAGTCTATAAAAGTTAAATCAAAGAAAATAAAGTGTGATGATTCCAGTATGTGTGGGATTTGTATATATATTTGATGTATAATGTTGATATGTTGATGTTTGTATGGATGCATGCAGGTTGGGGTTGATTGCCTAGGAGGATTTCTGGAGTGATTGACAGATGGGTGTCAGAATGCTTTTGTATGGCATTAGATGCTGATTGGTTGATGATAGTGAATATGGACGAGATATGAGAGGAGTGGTATGTCAGGCAAAAACAAAAAATAAAGATAAAAACATTGTGGCACCTTAAAGACTAACTGCTATATAGTAGGACACCTGTATCTACTGGATCAATATCCACTGATTCACTTAACCACAGTCTGAAAATACTGTACTGCATTAAAAATATTAAAAGAAAGAAATCCTGTAAAAAAAATTGCATGTTTTACCAGAACTGGCCACTAGAGGGAGAGCCTTCTACCCTGTTATGAATTCTTGTTCTCTTCTGTTTCTGTTTCTTTTTCTTTTACTACAGTGGTTCCCAAACTTTTTCAGCTCTCTTTCCTCCCCGATCCTGGTGGCTCATCCAGCTGCAGGAGGTAGATGGAGGGGTATGGGGCTGTCCTGAGCCACCTCTTGAGGGTAGTGCCTTGCCTTGCGCTTTCCTCCCCAATCTTGGGCATGGGACACCCTTCCCTTGTGCGTGGCTCCCTCCCATCTCACATGGCTCCTTCTCCCCAGGTTCCGCTTCCAGTCCACTCACCTGGGCCTTCAGTCTCAGGCAGGCGGGCAAGACCGCTCCACCTCTGTCCCTGCCTCGGGGCCACCTCCAGGCCCCAGCACCTTCGGAGGAAGCAGAGCCAGAAAGGGCACCTAACCCTTCCCCACCTTAATAGTTCAGCCCCTTCGCCCACTGCTAATGTGGTAGGTAGGTGGAGCAATGTGGGGGCTGGCATGGGCCACTTCTCATGAGGGCAGCAACAACAGTAGTGGGGTGTTCATTATTATCCACGGTTTTCAGGATCTGCGGGGGGGGGGGGGGCTTGGAACCAATCCCCTCCAGATATGGCGGCCCTATTGTAATTTAAGCTTTCCACTTCCTTAGACATGTCCACAAAAGCTCACATTAAAATATAGCAGTTGGTTTTTATAATGCCACAATGTTTTTGTCTTTATTTTTTATTTTTTGTTTTTTCTTGATGTCCTAGCACAGACTAATATGGCTAACTCTTTTAAAACTACTACTATGAGAGGAGTGGTTGTTATTTATAGAGTGCATTTTGTGGTAGAGAGTGATTTGTCTAGTGTGGTGTCTGTGGTACAGAATTATAAAGTTGCCTTTTCACTCCTGCTTCGTATCCAGGTTACCTCTTCCCTTTCCCTACCTACTTCTCATTCAAAAGTAAATCCCTTTTCTTCAAGTTAAACTCTCCTCTTCATTTTTAATTAGTTTTAATAGGATCCATATATCACAGTCAAACAAGTTGTTACAACCACATGCCAGAAAGCTATGCTGGAGACTTAAGCAGTAATTTCAACATGGCATTTCCCCCCATAGGATCAAAAAAAACCAAAACAAGCAACAACAACAAAACCATACCATTCTGAGAATCCATGATCACAAGTTTTATTCTATTTTAAAGAAAACCAGCAGTGTCAAGGTGGCAAATTCAAATACTGGGCAATATTTGGAAGTGTTGTCTCTCGTAATTTCCTAGAACTAGCAATACCAGAGTATAGATGGTTGGGTGTGTAGTAGTAGTGCAAAATATAAGTGACAAGTGGGGTTGTGGTTCTTCGTCGTGGCCTCTGTGATTCACACCCTGGGTGATCCGCACCTGCGCGGAGCCTCATCGGAAGATTCTAGAGCTTCTGCGGGTAGCAAAAAAACACATTAGAATAATCCCCTCCCCCCATATAAGTACCTTGGCGCCAAGACTCTCCCTTCAGTTTTCTTTCAACCGCCGCATTGAGAGCCTCGTATTCTTCTGTGAGTTGAAAGTGAAAGAGAGTCTTACTCTTGATTCCTTTTCTTTTCATACAGTTTATTTTATATAGTTTATTTTATTGATAGATCTTATATACAAACATTCTATTTCTTTCCTTTGTTTTTCCTCGGCCTTCAGCTGCAGCACCCTACCCCCATCCTGCTTATTTTTCTTAAACCATTTTTTCCCCTATTCATGGCCCCTTTGGGTCCGTTTAAACACTGCGTGGTCTGTGATAACAAAATACCACTTTCCGACGGCCACACTAAGTGTCTTTCTTGCTTGGGTGAGGCACACGAAACCTCCTCTTGCCCCCATTGTAAAAACTTTAAACGTGGAGTCCTCCACTCTCGCCTTTTGAGGCTTAAACTCCATCTTGGGGAGCAATCCCTCCAACCGGCAAAAACTATGGCTCAGCCTGCCTGTAAAACCACCTCTCAAGCCAAGGCTATGGAAAAAGCCATCTCAGAATCTTCAAAACAATGTCCATCAGTCACCCCATCACACTCAGATGCTCCATCAACTTAGTCAAAGACCTCTAAAGGTCACAGAGCTAAGCATTCGATGTTGAAACCCTCGACATCGAAGTCCTCCACTAAACGACAACCGTCCACCGAAGCCTCATCGGCTCCGGAACTATCACCACCTAAGAGGTCTAAACAGCACAAGTCTAAAACACCCACAGTCATTCCTCAACAGCCTCCGGAATCCTGTGAATTAATTTCTGTTGGTTCACCCTCCGATGATGATGGACTCCCGTCCCATCAACCGTGTTCTCAATCACTGGAATGGGATGAACGAGTGGATCGTCTTACATCCTCTCCTCCCAGCCTCCAACACTCTGTTGCCTCTAGCAACCCTTCCATAGTTGCTTCGCCTGATAGAGTCGACTCCAAACCACAGCCGGATACTGTGCCCTACTTGGTGGCACCAGACCGACCACCACGGCCTCCGGCGTGCCATCAAGCGCAGCATTCATATGAGGCAACTGTTCCACCATCGCGTGTGGCTCAGGCCGGCATTCAGCACTCGCATCGGGTAGCCATTTGCCCCGATCAGTGCTCTTCTAGACTATCTGCCATCACCACTCAACCGGTCAATCTACCTGGCTCGACGGCAGTATTGCATCACAGGCCACAATCTCAACAGCCATCTGTGTCGAAGCAGGCATACCATCAAGACCCACATGGGTTTCAGGCTGCTCCCTACCCGGCAAAGCCCAAGATGGTCAAGCACCATCCTTCAATGCGTGAGGCATTCGCAGCCCCAGTCACTCGATACTTTCCATCTAACCGAGAAGATGGAGACTGTTCTTCTCATTCGGCATCCCCAGCGTCTATATACTCCAGTGGTCCACCAACATGGCAACAACCTCCCTTCCGTCATCATCGAGACATGGGCTCTGATATGGACGAACCTCGATACCCATCTTGGTCCGTGGACACCCGTTCAGCTCCTTTACCGATAAATGACCCTCAACGCCTACCAGCTTCTAAACCCCGAGCCCGTCATTACTATGATGTCGACTACGAGGCCGAAGATCCGAGGTACCAACCTGTGTCCATGGACGCTCCACTAACATCCTTAGAGGTCGACAATTCTCGACATCGACAGATGTCCATGGACATGCCACCTCCATCGACGTCAGGCCACCAACGTCAATATTATGACTCTCCTTCCATATTACTCACCTCACCCGAGTCCAAACTTGCAGATGCCGATCCACCATCTCCGGCAGAGGACTTCCAAACTTACGCCCAGCTTATGGTCCATATGGCCAAATCCCTGGATCTCCAGATCCACCGCCCTACAACTGAACCAGCACATCATATCTATGACCCGATCTCGAAAGACACAACCACTCCAGTTCATATTGCTATGCTACAATATTTTCTCAGCACTGCACAATGATCCTGGAGAAAACCAGCTTCATCTCATACGATGTCAAAGCAGATTGACAACCTCTACCGAGTCCATGATCCCGGAGCTCTCTTTCTTGAGAAACAGCCAGCTCCGAATTCCATATTTGTGGAGGCCTCGCAGTCTCAATCTTGACATTGCCAAGCTCTCATACCACCAAACAAGGACAGTAGGAGAATCGACTCTATGGGTAGATGGCTTTATTCCTCGGCTGCATTCACTATGCGAGTGGCTAATTATCAAGGGGCTATGGGCGCGTACCAACGCTTCCTTTGGGATAACATGTCCACCTTTGTTGAATCCTTACCAGAGGATAAAAAGCTACTTGCACAAACTTTCCAACAAGAGGGCCTCTCCATTGCTAAACAGAAAATGCTCTCAGCTAGACACACTGTTGATGCAACAGCTAAGTCCATGGCTACCTCTGTAGCACTACGACGGTTTTCTTGGCTAAGAACAGCCGGCCTTGCTGAAGATGCATGAGCATGCATTGAAGACATTCCCTTTGACGGCGCAGGCCTTTTTAATGCTGAAACTGATGACAGTTTAGAAAATGTTCAAAAGAAAAGATCGGCTGCAAGACGTTGGGGAGTCTACCCGTCTTACCAACAACGCCCTCAGCGTAACCAGTGGAGACGACCATATAATTCTTACCAGACATTCCAACATGAACCTCAACAACAAACGCCTTACACACCTTATTTTAAACATCAAAGAGCCAAGCCTCGTGAACAACCAATCACCACTAGGCGTAATGATCGCAAGCCCAAACATCATGTTTGATGCCCTCCCAACCGAGATCGCAAATCATTACATCCCTCCTACCCTCTGGAAGCACTTACCTGTGTGGGAATCCATCACCACAGATCCCTGGGTACTTTCCATAATCCAAAACGGTTACCATATCCATTTCTTCCACCTCCCTCCGTCAACACACATTGTCACTCCACTGTCTCAAACCATACAAGAAGAAATAAAAAATGTACTTCTCAAAGACGCCATAGAGCCGGTACATCAACACAGAGAAGGGTTTTTCTCTTGTTATTTCACCGTCCCCAAAAAGGACGGCGGCCTCCGTCCCATCTTAGACCTCAGAGAGCTCAACCAATATATCATCACCACCAAATTTCGTATGGTTACCCTCAAATCAGTCCTTCCTCTACTCAGAAAAAACGACTGGTTCACAGTCATAGATCTGCGAGACGCGTATTTCCACATCTCCATACATCCTTCCCTTAGACAGTTTCTTCGGTTCCAACTCGGACCTCAGGCTTACCAATTCAAAAGACTTCCTTTCGGCCTTGCAACAGCTCCAAGAGTATTCACCAAATGCACGGCACCGGTAGCTGCTTACCTCAGGCTTCAAAAGATTCTCATTTTCCGCTACATCAACTATTAGCTCCTCGTAGCTTGCTCCCGTTGCAAAGTACAGCGAGACACGCTCTTCACCCTCTCTCTTCTTCGCGATCTCGGTCTTGTTGTCAACGTACAAAAGTCAAAATTGAAACCTACAAGAATTGTCCATTACATAGGTGCACTCATAAACTCTACACAAGCCCGAGCATTTCTCCCTGCGGACAAACGGCACAATTTAGTGACTCTACTTCAAAATTTCACCCATCATGCTGTAATACCCACCTTAACCGTTCAACGCGTTCTAGTCACCATGGCATCTATGACATCTGTTGTACAACATGTACGTCTAAAAATGAGATCTCTTCAATCATGGTTTCTTGCCTTTTTCGACCCACTAATAGACCCTCCCCACACTCTTCTGAGGGTCACCCCAGAACTCACCTCCCAACTTGCATGGTGGCATTTTCCTCCAGTCCTTTCCATCGGACGACCGTTCCAACAGCCGTGTCCCCAAATACAGGTCATGGCTGACGCCAGCCTCACAGGCTGGGGGGCACACTGCAAATCCCTCAAAATCCATGCCAAATAGTCTCACAGGGAAAAGTCACTCCACATAAACAAATTAGAATTACTAGCAGTGATAAAGGCATGCAAGGCCGTCAGAAACCTCCTTGTCAGCAAAATGGTACAGATTGCCACCGACAATACCACGGCTATGTACTACATTCTCAAACAGGGCGGCACCCACTCCCCAAGTCTCCTCTACTGAGCAGTTGACCTCTGGGAGTGGTGCCTGGCACATCATATCTGCCTCACATCTCTACACATAGCCAGTCACGACAACGACCTGGCAGACCTCCTCAGCTGCACAAACTCCCAAGCTCACAAATGGGAATTGGACCAATCCATCTTCCTTCTTCTTTGCAAGCGTTGGGGCGAACCAACTCTCAACCTGTTTGCCTCCCGCAAGAATCAGAAGTGCAAATGCTTTTGCTCCCGCGCGGGAGTTGGCAAACACTCCCAGGGAGATGCGCTCATCGGCCGTTGGCCCAAGACCCTTACTTACCTTTTTCCACCTTTTCCCTCCTCCACAAGGTAGTGGTCCGCCTGCAACAAGACAAACCCAATGCCATCGTTATAGCCCCTTGGTGGCCGAGGCAACCCCGGTTCCCAGTCCTCCACAACCTGTCATCAGACATTCACCACCTCCCCCGTCTACCGCACCTCCTCACGCAGAACAACTCCCAGGTACTCCACTCGGACTTACCTGCTATGCACTTGGCAGGGTGGAGGATTCTGCCTCCCTGATGGATGTCCTCTGTCAAGCGAAGAAACCCTCGACCAGAAAAGCTTACCTATGTAAATGGAAAAAATTTAAATCTTTCACTGAAGCCTCTTCATTGTCTTTCGTCAACCCATCTCTCTCCACTGTTCTCCGTTTTTTGCTCCATCTCAAAACTAGAGGCCTCTCCCTTTCCTCCTTAAGGGTTTACCTCTCAGCAATAGTCTCCTATCAACCACCAAACTCTCCAGCAGCTTGTTTTTTCAGACATCCCACACATTCAAGATGGCAGACCGGTAGCTGGTCGGGAGTGTTTTCCCCGCCACCCGGGTCTGTTTCTTTTTTCTTTTCCCTTTTTGTTTTCTGGTTATTTTTTCTTTTTCTTATTTTTCATGCTCTTCCCCCTCGTTTTGTGAACACACTGGTGGTTGCTGTTCCATTTGGAGGCTGTCTGAAGGCTGTCTGTGGTGATTTTGGAGGACGGGAGAGAGGTTGCTTGGTGGCACTGAAGCTGAGAGGCAGAGCTCGGCGTTGAGAAGTTCGATTAGAGCCTGGTTCGTGAGGCTCGGAAGAACTCCGTGCTGCGGAGCCTGACTTACAAGGATTCATAAGGTTTGGTGAGCCTGGCGCTGGGTGGCCGAGAGGCGCACCCCAGCGCGGCGGGGGCTCGGGAAAAACTCGTCGGCTCGCTGCAAAAGCTCGGAAAACTCGTCGGCTCGCTGCAAAAGCTCGGAAAACTCCCCTGCGAAGCTTGGTGAGCCGTTTTGAGCGACCGAGAGGCTGGTGGAGTATTAGAATTGGAAGGTTTGCTGTTGAACTCTAATAGGAGCTGGGAGTCTTGCTGGGGGGCCGTTTGGAAATGTTCAGTGAGGTTTGTTCACCTAACCCCCTGCTGTCAAGAATGGCAATGGTAGTGACATTTTTACCATCTATCCTCTTGCTATTTCTACCCCACCTTCTACTATTGGACCATTGCTTCGTTTGTAATCTCTACTCCCATAAACTTAAACCTAATACCGACAACTTCCTGGGAAAAATAAGAACTACAGCCAGAGGGCAATGGGACAGGACTGCTTGTGGGGGGGGGGATCTTGGGTTTATTTTCTTTATATTTTTATTTTATTTATTTTTATTTTATTTATTTTTATTTTTATTTTTATTTATTTTGGTTTTATTTTATTTAATTCTTTTTATTCTACTTTACTTTACTTTATTCTGGATTTTTGCTTTATTCATTCTTTGAAACAAATGTAACTTTTACACTTAAAGTTTTATTTAAATTGCTTAATTTAAATTGTTTGATTTGATAATTGTTTGATTTAAAAGTGTATTATTACCTTATGTTTGGAGTCATTTTGTTAACTTTGTTATTATTGTACTGTTTAACTGTGTTAACTGGTTCATTTTTTGGTTTATTTTTTCATTATTATTATTATTATTATTATTATTATTATTATTATTATTATTATTATTATTATTATTATTATTATTATTATTATTATTATTAAATTTCATTTATACCCCGCCTATCTGGTCTTGCGACCACTCTAGGCGGCTTCCAAACAACATAAAACAACAGATAAAATCACAAAATTATTACAAAAACAATTTCCATAACAATTATAAAACAAAAAATAAAGATAAATAGAAAAGATAAAAAGATCAGGTATTGACTGGAGGGAAGGCCTGTATAAACATCCATGTTTTTAATTGATTTTTAAAGATACCCAGCGTAGGGGCGGCACGAATCTCCGGAGGAAGATTATTCCAGAGGCGAGGAGCCACCGCCGAGAAGGCCCGATTTCTTGTTCTTTCCCTACGGGCCTCCCTCGGCGTCAAGCTCCTCAGCCTCACCTCCTGACTCGCACGGGTGATCCGGGTAGACCTTGGTGGGAGTAGGCGTTCCACCAAATATCGAGGTCCTAAACCGTTTAGGGCCTTATAAGTAAGCATTAAAACTTTGAAGTCAATGCGGAACCGAATGGGCAGCCAATGCAATGCGGCCAGAATAGGAGAGATATGCTGGTATTTTCTCACTCCACTAAGGAGTCTGGCCGCCGCATTCTGCACCACCTGAAGTTTCTGCATCAACCTCAAAGGCAGCCCCACGTAGAGCGCGTTACAGTGGTCTAATCTTGAGATTACGAGCGCATGCACCAAGGTAGTGAGTGCCCCCATATCAAGGTAGGGCCGCAGCTGGGCAATCCGCCAAAGATGGAAGAAGGCGGAGCGGACTACCGACACCACCTGCGTTTCCATGGTGAGCGCCGGGTCCAGATGGATCCCCAAGCTGCGAACCCCACTCTTAGCGGCCAAGGCCACCCCCCCAAACGAGAGAGAGTCATCCAAGCTGCCAACCACAGGGGCACCCACCCTCAGAACCTCCGTCTTGTCCGGGTTCAGCCTCAGCCCATTTTCCATATGGAGTGGAAGGCTTGCCCCCCCAGCGGGGGTAATTGAACATCCGAGTGATTACGGGTAGAGGGAGATATGGCGATGGCACAGTTCCTACTCGTTTTAGAAGAACGGTGAACAGATGTTTGAAGGCTGTTCACTGTTCTGGTGCTGTGACCAACTGTCAGTCTCAAGGTAGTCAGATCAGCCAGCCCTCCACCCTAAACCTGGTCGTATTGAGCGCCAGGTCTGTGTCCAATAAATCCCAGATTATCCAAGACCTTGGAGGAGGATGCAGACCTGGCATGCATAACCGAAACCTGGATAGGCAGGGAAGGGGGTGCTCCCTTGACCCTAGCCTGTCCTCCCGGTTATGCTGTCCAGCACCAGGGTAGACTGGAGGGGTGGGGGTGGGGAGTAGCCATTGTTTACAGAAATACCCTGGAGGTTATTAGGCGCTCTACGGTGGTGAAGCCGGGTCTGGAGGCCCTCCACGTGTCGATTGGGGCCAGGGATGGTATTGGGATCTTGCTGGGTTACCGCGCTCCCCGCGACCCAGCCATTTCCTTACCGGAGCTGGCCGACTTTGTCTCCGTGGCACTGTTGGAATCCCCGAGGCTTGTGGTCTTGGGTGATTTCAACATCCATGCGGAGGCAGAGGTTTCTGGCCCAGCTCTTGAGTTCTTGGAAACCTTGGCTTCCTTGGACATGTCCCAACATGTTAACGGCCCCACCCACTTGGGTGGTCACATGCTAGACCTGGTGTTCTCCACTAAGCGGAGTGAGTGTGGTCTGATGGTGACTGACCTTATGTCAGTTCCCTTGTCATGGTCGGATCACCACCTAATAAAATGTAACCTCTCAGTGGCTCTCCCTCCTCGCAGGGAGCATGGACCTATTTTAATGGTCCGCCCTCGAAGGCTACTGGATCCTTTAGGATTCCAGGATTCCATGAGAGGGATTCCAGCTGATCTAACTGGCGCTCCTGTCAAGGCTCTGTTTGATGGCTGGCTTGCCGCCGCCACCAGGGCTGTAGACACGATCGCTCCTAAATGCCCTCTCCTGTGCAGAGCTCGGCCTGCGTCCTGGTTTAACCAGGAGCTGCGAGCAATGAAGCAAAATAGGAGAAGGCTAGAGTGCAATTGGAGACGGGACCCGACGGATTATAATCGGAAAGCTGTCAGGATCGCGACTAACCATTACCTTGCTAAGGTTAGGGCTGCTAGTCGAGCTCACTTCGCTAACCGGATAAGCGAAGCTTCAAATCAGCAGGCGGAACTTTTCCGTATAGTTCACGATCTATCCGGAATTGGTCTAAGTGATGGGCCTCCAACTAGTATCTCACCTGACCAATTTGCAGCATTTTTAAAATCTAAAGTGGAGGCCATCCGTCAGGAGCCTCTCTCCTTTTTTGAATACAGTGGATCGAGCAGAGATGTCCAGTGCTCCGCCTTGCCCGGTGAGATTTGATTTCTTTCAGCCTGTGACGCCAGATATGGTGGACAAAGTGCTTGAGCGCTGTCGGGCCACCACTTCCTCTCTTGACCCTTGCCCGGCCTGGCTAATCAAAGCAGCCAGGCCTATAACAATTGAATGGGCCACAGCAATAATTAATGGGTCTCTCCAGGAGACGCTCATTAGACCCATAAGGAAGAAACCAAGTTTGGCGGCGGACGATATTGGCAATTATAGGCCTGTCGCCAATGTTTCTTTCCTTAGTAAAGTGGTGGAGAGGGTGGTGGCTGACCAGCTTCAGGCTCATTTGGATGAAACCAATGCCCTGGATCCGTTGCAGTCGGGCTTCAGGCCACGCCATGGTACAGAAACGGCATTGGTCGCACTGTTGGATGACCTGTTGAGGGAGGCTGACGGGGGCAAAATGTCCTTGTTGGTCCTCCTCGATATCTCAGCCGCCTTCGATACCGTCGACCATGGTATCCTCCTAGCGAGGCTCTCTGAGTTGGGAATCGGTGGGCTGGCGCTTGCCTGGCTCCGATCCTTCTTGGAGGACCATCCCCAGAGAGTACAGCTTGGGGAGAGTGTCTCGGCCCCATGGAGTCTCAATTGTGGGGTTCCGCAGGGATCGATCATCTCCCCAATGCTGTTTAATATCTATATGAGGCCGCTGGGCGGGATCATCAGGGGGTGTGGGGCATCGTGCCATCAGTACGCTGATGACACGCAACTCTACATCTCCTTTTCTCCTACTTCAGTGGATGCTGTTCTGTCCCTTCAGCGCTGTCTGGAGGCTGTACTGCAATGGATGCAGATGAATGGGTTGAGGCTGAACCCGGACAAGACGGAGGTCCTGAGGGTGGGTGGTCCCTCCATTAGCGGTTTGGGAAACTCCCTCTCTTTTGGAGGGGTGACTCTCACCGCGAAGAGTGAGGTTCGCAGCTTGGGGGTCCATCTGGATCCAGTGCTCACCATGGAAACCCAGGTGGCATCAGTGGTCCGCTCCGCCTATTTCCATCTGTGGCGGATTGCCCAGCTGCGTCCCTATCTTGATGGTGGGGCGCTCACCACTTTGGTCCACACGCTTGTAATCTCGAGATTAGACCACTACAATGCGCTCTACGTGGGGCTACCTTTGAGATTGATGCGGAAGCTTCAAATGGTGCAGAATGCGGCGGCCAGACTTCTTAGTGGGACGCAAAGATATCAACATATTTCCCCCACTCTGGCTGCCTTGCATTGGCTGCCCGTTCGCTTCCGCGTTGATTACAAAGTGTTAATGATGTATAAAGCCCTAAACGGTTTAGGACCTCGTTATCTAGCGGAACGCCTTCTCCCACCTAGATCTACTCGAATCACTCGTTATAGCCAGGAAAGACGGCTGAGGGGCCTAATGCCGAGGGAGGCCCGGAAAGAAAGAACAAGAAACCGGGCCTTCTCGGCAGTGGCCCCTCGACTTTGGAACAGACTCCCGTCAGAGATCTGCCTGGCTCCCTCGCTGGGTGTTTTTAAGAGCCAACTGAAGACCTGGCTCTTTAGGCAAGCCTTCCCCCATGTCACTTCCTGATTTTTATTTTTCTTTCCACTGTCTATCCTGATTTATCTTTCCATCTTGAATGTTACCAATATTGTTGTTTAAATTGTTCCTTATAATTATGGTTTTTATGCTATTTTATTGTAAGCCACCCAGAGTAGACGTAGTCTAAATGGGCGGGGTATAAATTTAATAAATAAGTAAAACAATTTCTCAAGGGATTGTCTCATATATACCCAGATGTTCGTCCACCCTCCCCACAATGGTCTCTAACTCTTGTCTTGCAACAACTCACTAAGGCCCCCTTCGAGCCCTTAGCTTCAACTGATCTCCGACTACTTACCTTCAAAATAGCCTTCCTCGTTGCCATTGCATCCGCTCGACGAGCCACTGATTTAGCAGCCTTACGACATGACTATCCTTACTTGCAGTTTTTTCCAGATAAAGTCAAGTTATCCGTTGATATCTCTTTCCTCCCTAAAGTTGTATCCAAGTTTCATCTATCCCAACTGTTGGTCCTCCCCTCCTTCTTCCCATCACCATCTTCAACTCAGGAAAAGATCCTTCACACGCTTGATGTTCGGAGAGCCCTTGCTTTCTATCTTCAACGCACGCAACCTTTCAGATGTTCACCTCGCCTTTTTGTCAGTCACCAACCTCCTACCAAGGGTCTTCAGGTGACTTCACAGACAATTTCTAGATGGGTTGCTTCAACCATTCACCTCGTGTACCAGCTCGCTCGAAAGCCGGTTCCTAAGGTGATTTGCCCGCACTCCACCAGGGCAGTGGCAGCTTCCACAGCGTTCCTCCATGGCGTACCTCTTCCAGACGTCTGCGCTTCTGCCACATGGGCACAGCCATCCACGTTCATCAGACACTATAGACTCGATTTTCGGCAGAAGTCTGATGCGGCCTTTGGACGTGCTTGTTCTAGCTTCTACCTTGGCATGACACCCTGCCTCTGGGTAAGACAGCTCGCTAGTCACCCAGGGTGTGATTCACAGATGCCACGAAGAAGAACGACAGGTTACCCACCTGTAATTGTAGTTCTTCGAGTGGACCTCTGTGATTCACACAACTTGCCCAACCTCCCCACTGTCACGCCATGCGGCTTTAGTATACGGCGGTTGACACAACTGAAGGGAGAGTCTTGGCGCCAAGGTACTTATACGGGGGGGGGGGGAGGGACTTATTCTAATGTGTGTTTTTGCTACCACAGAAGCTCTAGAATCTTCCGGTGAGGCTCCGCGCAGGCGCGGATCACCCAGGGTGTGAATCACAGAGGTCCACTCGAAGAACTACAATTACAGGTGGGTAACCTGTCAATCTCAGTTTCAACTCCCTTACTGTGAAATGTCCCCCACTTGGTGGTTCATCTGGGGTCAACATCAGCATCATTTTGGTGTCACGTCAAAAAATTCTTATGTTTTAGAGTCTTTGGGGGTTGAGGTTTTAATACAGTGATTTTAATATTTTAATTATCTGTATTTTATGCTATTTAATTTTAAATTGTTTTAAAGTTTTTTTTTAATTGTTTTATTCAGCTCTGTATCCCACCTTGATATCTTGAGATAGGGTGGGATACCTGTTTTAAATACATAGATATGTTTTAAATACATAGATAAACAAATCTCCCTGAAGTGCTAGTTGCTGCAGAAAGCAAGGATAGTGATCATTACAGAGAATAACCATAATGAATACATAATAAAGAATGATAAATAATAATAGAGCAAGTTCTTGATTAGCTTAATTTATATAATCCTTTATGTAATGAAGATTTTTTAGTTCACCCATAGGTATCTTCACAGTTCCAAAATAAATGAATTTATGTTAGAATCCTATAGGTTAGTTACACTGGAACAGGGTGGACAAAAATCAGTGATTTTTAAAAAAAACACACACCCAATTTAAATCACAATTTAAATCATGATTTAAATTTTAAAATGATTTTTTTCCATTTAAATTGTTTAAAAATCCAGTTTTTAAAATTTTAATTCTCATTTAAACCATCATTTAAATCAATTTGATTTAACTCAAATCTACCCTGATGTAAATTGTAGTGACAAATTGCTGTTAATTAACAAATGGTTATTTGTGTCCCTCAGCATACACCAGCATGTGAGTTTATGTGTGATGAGGAGTACAAGTAGCAGTTTTTAAGTACTGTCAATCTGTTGCTATGAGTTACACCAGCCATTCTCAACAAGGGCAGTATGTCCCCCCTGGGGGGCCCTGGCACATTTGAAGGGAGCCAAAAACTGGAACAATTCACACAATACCTTATAAGGTTCGTTATGTGACTTATGCAATCCTGATCTGGTCTGTGTTTCTTTCATATTGTGTTTATGGCCATGGACAAAAAAGGGTCAAGAATGGCTGATTTACATCACTATATAGACAGCCTAACTAACCATTGTGAGAGCCAGTGTGGTACTATAGGGAAGAGAGTGACAGTCTAGGACAGGTGACCTAGGTTCATATCTTTGCTTAGCCATGAAAACTCAAGGACGGATGGCAATGATAAAACCATTCCTTGAATATCTCACTTACTTTGAAAATCCTGTTAGGGTTGCCATAAGTGAGGTGTGACCTGATAGTACATAACACATAACTAAGAAATAGGGTTCTAGGCAAAATCTGCTCTTTGACAATCTCAATGCCAGTGTGTCCTTAGACAATTTTCTGGATCTTGTATGGGCTATGACCTATTTTTAAAAAATTGTTTCAAGTTAATAGCTGTCAGATTCATATCTGTATTATCTATAAGCTATTACCTGTTTTAGGTGATAGGTAATAGGGACGTGGTGGCGCTGTGGGTTAAACCGCAGAAGCCTCTGTGCTGCAGGGTCAGAAGACCAGCAGTCGTAAGATCGAATCCACGCGACGGAGTGAGCTCCCGTCGCTTGTCCCAGCTCCTGCCAACCTAGCAGTTCGAAAGCATGCAAATGCAAGTAGATAAATAGGTACCACCTCGGTGGGAAGGTAACGGCGTTCCGTGTCTAGTCGTGCTGGCCACGTGACCACGGAAACTGTCTTCGGACAAACGCTGGCTCTATGGCTTGGAAACGGGGATGAGCACCGCCCCCTAGAGTCGGACACGACTGGACTAAATGTCAAGGGGAACCTATACCTTTACCTTAGGTGACAAGTTCCTCCTTAAATCTTCCTGCATTTCCTTTGAAAATGTAATTTAATGGTGTTTGAAGGTTATTAATAATTTGGTAGATTTCCCCCATTAACCCTTAATTAGTATATTCAGAAAACAGTGTTTAGGGACAAATCTCTCAGATTTTATTTATTTATTTATTTGATTTATATACCGCCCATCTGGCAGCAAGACCACTCTGGGCGGTTTACAACAAATAACAAAAAAAACAACAGAGTAACAAAATAGCAAATAGGGATATTAATACATAGGGGTGAAAATCAAAAATCATAAAGTGAAGTGAGGATAAAATTATAATACAATAAATACAATTAAAAGCGTAGAAAAATAAAATCTCTCAGATGTCCATATTTTGTGGTAAAGTGTGTACCATATTAGAGCTTTAAAATCTGCTTTTGATATTTTCATAGAATGTTGTCCTTTTGTTAATTTTGAAATGTCTAGTATATCTTACTACTTCCATTTAAACAGATCCTCTAGCAAATATGTATGATCAAATTTTTCATTAGCAAAAGATAACATAAGAACATAAGAAGAGCCCTGCTGGATCAGGCTCATCTAGACCAGCTTCTTGTATCTCTCAGTGGCCCCACCAGATGCCTCTGGGAGCACACGAGACAACTAGGTACCTGTTTCCTGATACCTCTCCCCTACACCTGGCATTTTGAAGTACCTTCCTTTTAAGCCTGGAGATTATACATCCCCATCATGGCTTGTAACCTGCGAAGGACTCTTCCTCCAGAAATCTGTCCAATCCCCTTTTAAGGGTATCTAGGCCAGATACCATCACCACATCCTGTGGCAAGGAGTTCCACAGACTAACAACACACTGGGTAAAGAAATATTTTCTTTTGTCTGTTCTCACTCTCCCAACATTCAATTTGAGTGAATGTCCCCTGATTCTAGTATTTGCGTGAGAGGGGAAAAAGCTTCCCTCTATCAACTTTATCCATCCCCTGCATAATTTTATACGTCTCAATCATGTCCCCCCTCAGGTGCCTTTTCTCTAGACTTAAGTGACAGTCTAAATATAAAATAAACTCTACACCTATCCCAGGTCTAATGAATACATATTGCACAGTGTTACTAATTAAATTGGCTTTATTTTATTTTTGTTATGCTGTACAACATTGTAGCGAACACCCTGTTTTCCTATATATATAATGGTATTGGCCTGCACCAATGGGAGCTGTTGGGAGGCGGAGCCAGAGAAACCAGGAGGGAGGGGTGAGTCAGAGTCTAGTCAGTTCAGTCAAAAGAGAGAGAGAAGAGTTTGGGGTTTGAGGCAGAGAGAGTGTTTAAGGAGTGATTAGTCAGAGTTGTGACCTGTATTAATTAAGATAGAAGAGGTTAAAGTAAAATACTGAAGCTTTGTGTAACTTTAAGAATGTGCTTAAGAACTATTCCTAAAACAACTTGTAATCAATAAACCTGTTTCTGTTTAAAAGTTAAGTACTGAATGGACCTCATTCTTTCATAAGAAATATAGGTTGATAAAGAGATCAGCTGGTGGCAGCGTGTTAAAGGGCATGTTGGGATACCTTCGTGAGCTCTGTGTTTGATGAAACAAGCAGGGGCCACGGAGTAAACGTCACAAACATGTTCCAATTTTGTATAAGATTTTGTTTATTCATTGCTTTCTATACTGGGACTGTTATGCCAATCCCATATATTGGCCAATCTACAAGCATCATAATATTTTGAAAATCAAAGTATATGGATGGCTTTAAGGCTGACATTGAGGTTTGTGGGTACTTAAACAACAACAACAACAAAACCTAAAACAGTTACATAAGGTTTGCTATTGTTTCATCATCATTCTGTTATTTTTAGAGCTATATTAATTAATAGAAACAAGGGTCTAGACAGAATGTTAATTCCTATTTATACTGAAAATCCTTCACGTCTGAAACCTCTATGCATGCTATTGCTTCTAATCTGATTGACTTTTCTGCAATAGCTTCCTATAATTAATTTTATTGCAATAGCTTCCTATAATTAATTTTGAGTATTGCTCCTATAATCTCAGCCATCCAAATACTCAGATATTTTATTCTGTATGATTTACACAGTGCATTAAACTCTTTAGATATCTTTCTTCTATTCTGAAAAATGAAACCCAAACCAAAGTAATTTACAAAAATTGATTTTATAGCAAAGTATTTGGAAAACTGCATATGTTTATAGGGCTTTAACCATGAGATTATCATGTCATCTGCATATAGTAGAAACCGTGTTTGTGCGTATGTGTGTGTTTGTAGCAACTCCTTTTTTACACTAGTGTGTTTACCGTCAGGAACAGTAGATGATTATGTGCACATAGTAAACAATATGAGAGGTAAATGGGCAGTCCTAAATAGTACCCTTACTAAGACTCAAAGCTGTTAAAACTGTTCATTTAGAATCTTCTTTAGTTGAGTTATGATAGATTGTTTCAATCCATTGTCTGAATTTTATACTGACTTGAAAGTGTTTTCAGGTACTAAATAAATAACTTAGTTCCACTATGTCAGATGCTTTTTCAGTATCAGAAAAACGTACTACCTCTCTTTCCTATCAGTCCAAAACAAAAGAAAAGACAAAAACATCTCCCCTTAAAGACTAACTGCTATATTTTAATGTGAGCTTTTGTGGACAAGTATACTTCCTTGTCCTTTCCTCTTTCACAATTATGACTTATATTTATCAATTTTTTAAAACTATTTGCCAAGTGACACCCTTTCAGAAATCCTGAGTGGTCCATGTCTGTTTATTTGTTTAACGTTTTGTCAATCTGTTGACTGATATAGCTGTCCATATCTTTAAATCCTGATCTATCTATGAGATCGGTTGGTTTGATGTCACCTTATTTAATTTAGGAAGCTATGATTACTTTGTCATGTATCCAAGATACGTTTCCCTGGTTTTTGTAGGATTTTTTATTATTTGAGTTAGTGTGTCTAAAACCTCTTCACAAAAGACTTTTGTTATTTTTAAATGACTGAATTGCCAAATTCCCTACTTCTAATATTCTGTCTGAGTCCAAGTTTTGAAGAACATCCTGTGAAAAGCTGGGTAGAGGAAGAGAGCCCAAGAAATATGATGTGTTTTAAGATTTTTTTCTTTCATATGTAAAGTCTGCTAATATTTCAAAGACATATGTATTATTTCATTTTACATTTGAACCTATTGTCTTGTGGTTTTAAATGGGATAATCAGTTTTTTTCTTTTTGACTTAAGTAGCTTTGCTAATAATTTGTCCATTTTTTTTCTGAATTTTCAAAATATTTTAGTTTTTGTTTTTCTAATATATACATAAATTTTCTATACCTTTACCTCCTGATAAACTTTCAGTGGGCATGTTTGCTTGTTCTCGATTTTTGCTTTTCAATGTTTCCTTGTTCTAATTTCATTTACATTTTAATGAAGAAGCTTTTTTTCAATATACCACAAGCCTTATGTATATATCAAAGAATTAGTCAAATATCCTTCTTAGCGAAATTCCTTGGGGGGGAAAAATCTGAAGTCTTGTTAAGTTTTTTATTTACATCCCCGTAAACAAATAATAATTCATCCATCATTTGTATTTATCCTCTGGCTAGTATTTTGCAGTGATTGCTATATCTTTATCAATGGATCATTATCTGCAAAAGTAAAAGATACAGTATTTATTGAGTCTACCTGATTTGTCAAATGTAGGGTAGCAAATAAATTACTCATTCTTCCATATGAAGCTTCTAATTCTCAGTTGTACAAAGGTACCCAGCTTGTGTTCAGTGAGGAACTGGGTGAAGAATTGCTGCAGGAACTCTAATTAGAGTGATCTGCTGCAGTGACATCATTTCCTCTACACCAGTGGAAGTTACGCAAGAGGATTTTAGCCACTAGTTACAAATAAAAAGATGTTTTTTAATCTTTGCGCTAATTCTCCACCAAAAGGTGCAAGACTGAATTTAAGATATATGTGTTACTGAGCTATTCACATTTATTTGACTTATTTAAGTGTTATTAATTTGATTCTGAGAGATGTCTGATATCCCATTATCTTGACCCTTTTATTTACATCTCAGAGTATCAGTAGAGAGATCTTTATAGGTGGTCTTCTGTTTGTTTTTATCCAGCTTTGACTGCCTTTCTATAAATCTGAACAGTCGTAAGTATTATCTTGAGATGAAGAATATCTCAATTCATTATTCATCTAGAATGCTGCTTCTGACATACTGGTCCTGGACTGGTTGGGTTGGGAGAGCAGATGAAGAGATGATCTTGTCTTTGGCCTAGGCAGCAACCTAGGTGGCCTTCTGATTTTTTTTTTTTTGTTTCCATGGAATAAATATTATGTTCAAAACTATAAATTGACCATGTAGTTTTTTTCTAAAAATAATATTGATTCTGTTTTGAATTCCCTTTATATAAAGGCAGATTGGATTTTTATAAACCTTAATTAGAAGGTGAACTACAGTAACTCATCACCTGACTGATGAGAGGTGTGAGTAATGTTGAATGTTAAGCATTAGATTGAGGTGGTCAAGTGGCCATATGGTGTATGTTTAGTGGACATGGAAAGTCACTTACCTTAAAACGCAAGCCTTGTTATTAAGTATACATAGTTAAGTTGCTCTTAGCAAGGATATTCCCTGAGAGATGTGCATGCAATGTTCCCCTCGGATTTATCTTTACTTTTAAATTTTAAAAAAGGAATATGATAAATAATGGCATGATGAAATGTAAGTTAAGGATTGCATCTTATTTAAAAAGTACATTTTCCTATGCTGAGCACGTGCATTTTCAGTACTGTATTAGTCATCTTTTAAAAAATCATTTCTTTTGAATTTTATTTCTAAAAGCTGAATTAATTTTCTTAGAAAATCAAATAATATTGGTTTGCTTTATAATGAAATGTAACATTTATTATATTTTTATATAACCAATTTATATTTGTTATAAATAAGATCACTTTTGTAGTCATCCAATAATACCATTATCAACTGAGACATTTGTTATATTTAAGGTGTAATTGTAATTCTTTTGAAAAAGTACAAATATATTAAGTTTAAAACATCACTAGCAAAAATGTGCAAGATGAATGGGTTCACTGAGGTTGTTAGGTACTAATCCCAAAGCCAGCATGACTAATTCCATGTCAGGAGTCAGTGATCAGAAACAATATCCTTCTAGATCACTGTAGCTCATAGTGAGATGCTTCATTATCATGCATTGATTTATGTTCTGGAGCTGTTGTTACACTTGCCTTTTGGAAGCAAGAGATGGAAGTCCTATTAAACAACAGCAGTATTCTTTAGGCTTATCAAAAACTGCTAATCTCAACTAGTGTAGAACTAGGAATTTAGACCTAGGAATTAAGTAGGTGTTGGCCTGTAATTATCAATTGATTCAAGGAGTCTACTCTAGTGGGGTTAAGGATTAGCTTTCGGACTGTCTACAGCTAAACATAGAGCAACAAGTTTTAAAAGACAGCAATCTTGCCAGAAATTTCACAGTTCAAATGGGAAGCTGGAAGTTGAGTCATAGCAACTGGACTTCTTTCTTGTTAGGTTGAAACGTTTTGCTACTCATCCAAGTAGCTTCTTTAGTCTGAGGAGAGTTGGTAGGAGATCCCTGATATATCCTCCATGTTGGTTTCACTTCCCCCTGGTCTGAATAGGCTCCTTAGAAGGACAGAGGACTGGGGGTGAGGGATAATCCCACTTCTGCAGCCATTCTCCACCCATTTTTGAGTGGACAGGCATGGAGGCCTTAGAGACAATCTGTCTCCTCTTTATCACGCTGCCCTTTCATCCATCCCCAGAAAGATTAGGACCACACATACCAGAAAGACCACTGTTAACGACCCATCACAGCAGAAATGCCAGTGGTTGTGTACACCATGTTGTACATATGGAGCTTAAACTGGCATTGAGAAGCATTTTCCTCATGCTAGGCTTCTCTTGTTGGCTCTGGGTGAATGATTTAAACTGGTCATAGTTCTTTGTATTATATCTATCCAGTGGTGGAAACTGCATCAGAAACTGCAGCAGTATTCCTTGTGATGTGATGTATCCTATGCACTTCTGATAATTCAGGTTTTTTACATCAGTGTTGCTTTATAAAAATAATAATCATGTGCCATCAAATTAATTCTGACTTATGGCTTTATAGTGATACCATTATTACTCCAAAGTCTTTTTCAGACATACTAAAATATTCTTATTATATCTTCATTTTTTAATATAGTTGCATTTGTTTTACAGTGTGGAATATTTCACATCTGCTGTTAATTTTTGCTTTATGGCATACAGCCCAGTGCTGCAATGTTAACAAAGCAGTCTGTGAGTTATAATAATATCCTTAAAATGTTTGCGAAACTTCCTAGTCAAACTTTGAGTCTTCTCAAAATTTGATGATTATTCTCCAAATCTTTATGTGAGTCATTAATGGAGATGTTGAACATCACTGGACCTAGGACATATCCCTGTGAACTGAAGCATTACTTTCTCCTTCCTCCAAGCTTGACACTGATCCATTAATTACTCCTCTTGGGCACTGCAGCTTTTCAGCCAGCTGTGTGCCCATCTTACGATAGCACTTTTAAATTACTTTTCTCCACCATACTTATGCTGCTATCATGTGGAACTGTCAGAAGCCCTGTTGAAATCAAGACATCTTTTAAATCAGCTACCTTTCTGATGTCTGTGAAATCGATTATTTTAACAGAAAAAGGAAATTGGATTGATTTTGAATTATTCTTTACAAAACTATGCAGAAGGCTGCTATTCACCAGATTGCTTTGATATATATACAAACAGAATGTGCTTGGTGTAATGAAGCTACTAGTATCTAGATATATATATTTCTTTTTTAAAAAAATAGGGACTGTTTGTTTGCTTTCTCTGGCCTATTCTTTCAGAAGTTTTGATTGCTGACATGTTTGACGTTGTTCCGGTTAGTTGGTTTGAAATGCTGAAGTGCTGAACAGGTTAAAATGAAAGCACACAGTTCATGATTTATTTGCCTTTTGCTTGGAAACATAAGCCTTTCTGTGGTTAGAGATACGGTGGCTCAGGGAAATGGTTGGGAAATGTCCTCATCCCTTTTTTGTCCAGGAACTTTTTGTTCTGAAATGAGTAGAATGCTTATCAAGACAAGATTTTACTTTCTCAAAATCTGTGGTAAGATTTTTATACAAGACTTACTAGGGGTGTGCAACCACCACCACCACCATCATTGTTGTTGTCATTGGACTCCAACTCCCAAAATTCTACAAGAATTTCCCAGACAGAATATTGGAAGTTCCATCTCAGACACATACATCCAGTAAACTTCATTTTACTCACTTGGACAAGGCTAGGGCTGCGTTCTAAGCCTTACTTTAAGCATTCAGTTCCTGCTGCAGTGCTTCCTGGGGGAGTTCTTTAGAAAGTGTCCTTTTATAGAGCATAAAGGGCAACAAAATTACAATTGTAACTACCATTGGAGTAAAAAAAAAAATCACATTGCTGAACCTCTTGAGATGTGCATGATTTCAGGCTTTACAAGTAAACAAAACTACCTTTTCACTTTTGAAAGTTTAATTCTATGTCCGGATATGGTACATGTTTTTATATTGTATCTCTGTAATATTGTTTGTGTCCAAATAACTCAGTAACATTTGTTTATCAAAAATGCACCATTTAACTTAAAACTTATTTTTCCTACTTCTCAAAAGGCAAAGAGGTGAGCACATTATAGTGCTGCATTCTGCAGTGCTCTTGCTGTTCCGAGTTGTTATATTTACACTTTTACTTGCAAAGATTGAAGCCATTTGTACTTTAGAGATTATAGAGCGTGCATATAGCTGTAAGGCTAAGTGTGACTAAACAGAATGGGCATTGCTTCTGAGTAAGCATTGTTCAGATTGCCATGAAAATTTCATAACTATATCAAATACAACAATTTTATATGTTGAAGGAATTTTGCTGCATTTCAGGATGTTTAAACTGTTGTTAAATGAAAATATCCATTGGTTATAAACTTCAAAAGTCTCAATTCTGAATCCAATTGTACATCCCAGCTAGAGTGGATACAGCAATCAGTGAAACTTGTATAAATGTTAACTTAAATTTCAATTGATTTGATGGGTCCGTTCTTGTTGGGAATAGGAACTGGATTTATGTATGCATTTCTTTAATTTTTTTTAATGATTGGTCTTAATTCCAAATAATTATGGTGGTTTTGTTATGATGTATGCTTTTTTCTTAGTCCCTAAATATATTTAACTGTGATTAGGGAACTTCTAACACTTACCTAAACCTCTAATAAATTTTACTTACCCCCTGTTGCCATTTTGATGGCAGTTAATCATCATAGTGCCGTCAAGTCAGTTCTGATTTATAGCTCCCTTTTTCAGGGTTTCCAGGTAGAGAATAGAAGTGGTTTACCATTCCCTTCTTCTGGGGGCACCCTTGGACTGTGTACAGCTTGCCCAAGGTTTTATCTACTCACAGGAGGCACAGTGGGGGAATCGCTCTCTCAACCTCTGGCTCCGCAGCCAGATTCCTAAGCCACTGAGCTATTGAGCAAGTCAATTAAGGACCTGGGCAAGTTTGGGCAAGATTGAGTCTCTTTTTAATGTTGTGTGTACATTCCTTGAAAATTATTTTTAAAGCTTTTAAACATTTAGATGACTTTTTAATTACTATTATATTTTTAAATGTTTTTTAAACTTGTAATTTATGTGTTCTTAGTCCAGCTTGTTTCAATCATTTGTGACCACCTTGGGTCTCTTCACCAGGAGGAAGATGTAATACAAACAAACAAAAAACAATGAAGCAATCCATGTCTCTGCATACTCTACCTCCAAAATACACTGCTTTCCTTAAACCCACTTGTGCATTATTTTGTCTTACAATGGAAGATGCTTTCCATTGTTTTAAATATTTTAATTTCCAGTAACTCTTATTTGCAATTCGTTCCTTGCCGACCATTCAGCAAATTGTCAATTTTGCTGTTAGTCCCTTAAAAGCAATGCAAGAGCTCACAAATAAAATCTCTGCTCTCTGCTGCCTCTTACCTACACCTGTGACACACAGAGAAGAGCAAGACAGGGGATGGCAGCCTTTCACTTGAAACTGGCTGGGATGTGCTTCCAGGAAGCAAGAGATTTTTTTTCCAGAGGTCTGTCATGTGCAATGTGAGAGGTATATCCCTTAGCTCAGTGAATGGACAAGTTTCTCTAATAGCATTGTTTGGCATAGCATAATACAGTAATATTGCCTCTTCCAACCATTCCAAGTATAAGATTAATATAGGACACTTTAATTAAATAACTTTAGAAACCATCCAGTGCTTAACCATTTTTATTATTTTAATTCCTACATAGCTCTGTGGCATTTATTAAGGAAAAATAAAGATACTTAATCCATTCACAATTCATGAAAAGATTTGAATTAATAAAGGTAACTTTTATACTTGTAAGTAATTCCATTAATTACACATTGTTTGCATATAGATTTGTATCTCAAGTTTTAGTGTACTTGTTTGAATCCTCAATTTTCTGTACGGTCTAAAACCATGCTTAGTGCAAGGACAGCTAGAAATGTGATAATTTAGAGTGGTATTAATTAGAGAGATAAATATAATTCTTTTACATTTCTTTTTCAGTTGTTTTTTTAGAAAGTAGTGTTCTTTAAAATTCCAGGCATAAAGTTCGTCAGAATTCATATATAGTGTATACTTGTACTTATGTATGATCTGAATTTATAAGTAGATTCACTAGTTTCTCTATCTTGATGCAGTGCTTTAAGAAAAAAGTTATGAGATATCTTCATCTATCTTATACAACAGTATTAACCTCTCACCTAACCTCAGACTGGATCATTAGTATTGTTTTAAAATAACTTTTGCTAGAACTTACTGGACTAGGCCAATAATTTTTTGGTATGTTTCCTTTTTTAGTCATGTTTATTTTGCTAGATTCCCTTACACTTTCTTTTGAATAGCAATAATTATGCAAGAAGCAGTTTAAAGTCTTTGGACATACTATTTAGAACTGTGGGCTGGGGCCTACAGGTTTATTAATGCTTCTTAGGCTGAACGCACAACATACCCTTTTAGGTTGCACAGCAACTGATGCCTAGCAACGATAATAGATTGAATTTCCAAGAGTGACCATGCCAGATGCAATAATAAAGCAAGAGTACAAATAGTTGTCATGGTTTTCTTTTCACAGTGAACTTGTGTGAATCAAGAGATCTTTTGCAATTTTCACAAAATCCAATATCTCTTTAAAAGCACCTAATAGTTTTGGTACCAAAATGCTAAGAAATATGATGGGCTTTTTGATTTTGAGAAGGGTAGTAGGTGAGGTGACAGAAGGAAAAAAAACAAAACAAATGAAGGTTAAAAGGGGGTATCAGGTATGGAAAACATGTACTACCTGCCTGGATTGTTTGCTTCAGAAGTTAATTCAAACTTGGATATTGCAAAGTTAAGAGAGATGAATAAGGTAAAAAGAATTATAGAATTAATGCATACTGTTATGTAGCAAGTAAGCCAACTGTTAACAGATTTCAGGAAAAGCTTCCTTTGGCCAGGTGGTTTAAGAGTCCGAAAATAATTTGATCAAGTGTGGTAGTTTTGTTTTTTTTAATTTTTTTTGTCTTTACACAATCTGTACCTTATTAGAGCTTATTTGTTCACGTTTGTTTTTGTTTCAGGGATTTCTACAATAGTTCATTTGTTTGTTTTTAAAGGAAAATTAGGAATTCATTTTTAGCTTTGAAGATTTTGATAATTAATGTATTAAGAAATACGAGAAAATAATTGAAATTCCCAGAACTGTATAATGAGGAGAGTGTGATAGCTATTAATTGCACATTCATCTGGAGACAGCGGCTATGAATAAGTTGCCAGTGGCGGCTAGACAAATTTAGTTCAGTGTCATAAGTCTGTCATACTTTTCTCCTGTCAACTCTGTCATGTGAAAAGTGCATGTGCGTGGGTAGGCTGCTGGTGAAGAGGGAGGCTGAAAATGGCAAAAATGCTAAAAAAGTGAAGGTACCTGTAGTTACAGTTTCTAACATTGGTAGTTATGCTTGGGATTGAGTCATGGTTTTTGACAGCTGTAGGCTGTAAATACACATTCATACACAATTTTCTCAGTTTATGCCATAGTTTTGGCAAAAAATCCGAGATGGTAATTCTAAAAACTGGTATTCTAGTAAAGAGGCATTATCCCTGCCCAATTAAAAGGAGATATTAAAATGACACAGGATATCATGATTAGTTGACAGCTGTACTAGTAATTGTAAACATTAACTTAATTTAGTAATGATGCTAACTATACAAATAACCTGAAACAGAAACAAAAGAGTGCAATATTCTTGATATTTTGTTCAGAGATTTAGAGGATTAGCTGATTTCCGTTATTAAGCTACACTCCTTGCATATTTTGGAGGGGGATATCTGTCACAGAGAGCGAGCTCAGGAAAGAGACTTTAAATTTTGCAAATTTGGTATTTAATGTGAATTCTGTCAGCAGTTTGTTGCAGTCATGACAGGATCATAAACCAGAGTTTGTTCTTGGTTTTATGATTCCTGGCTTGTTTAGGAACAGGAAGTCAGATGTCCTGATTCAGATGATACACTGAGTTTTAAGATAAGGTAAGGTAACCACTGGCCATTAAAACCATGAACATACCGCATTTTTCCGTGTATAAGACCCCCCCCCCCAAGTTTTGACCTTTTTGAGCCCGAGTGCCCAAATCCGCGGGCACCCTCTGGGCCAGTGCGTCCTCTGGAGGGCGGCCAGGGGACGCCGTCCCCCCCTCCCCAAATATAGGCAGGGCCTTCACCTGGGCTTCCTGCGCTGTGCTCTCTCCTGCGGCGCCAGAGTCACAGTCAATGGGCAGCAGCAATTTCGCGCCTAGGGGCGGCCGGGCTCACCTCCGCCTCCTCCTGCTGCTGTTGCCATCTGATCACTGCCTCCAGCGCCACTTGCGGGCTCCCTTCGGGTGGGGGACAAGGCGGTGGCGTGAGCTCAAGCTGAGCCCTGGCAGCGAGCAGTGCTGCGCCCTGCACCAGGCTGGCATGGGAAGCAGCATCGCTCGCGTGCCCACAGAGAGGGCTCTGCGTGCCAGCTGTGGCACATGTGCCATAGGTTTGCCATCGCTGGCCTACACGCTCTCCTCCACATCAGCTTATGTCATTTACATAAGGCTTGTTTGTGATTGGAGGAAGCCTGTTTGCAGAGACATGGGCAATTTCGCAACTACGCGGTTTTCTCTTTGGTTTACGTCCGTGTATTAGACGACCCTCAATTTTTAGTCTAACTATTTTAGGAAAAAGTAGCATCTTATACACTGAAAAATACGGTATACATATAGATTAAAATGCACAATAAAATGATATCACAAGAGACAAGGTTGTACATCTGATAAGCTATGTAGACTAATTAGCTCTATATCCTATGCCATATCTCTAGTATTTCCTATTCTATCTTTATTATTTAGCCAGTTATCTTTTAGTTTTATCGCCAGCCGTCCAAATTTGGCCACTCTGTTTGTTACCTCTTTATTCTTATCCTCCAAAACCTTCTGTAGGCAGTCCTTCCTATCTATGCCATCCAAGTAAGGTATACTAGGTTTAATGAGCCATTCCCGAATCTGCTCATAATTTTTTTAAAGAGTTTAAAATTTGTGGTTAATTTAGCTGTGACTGAAGGCTGGAGGAGCCAAGTGGGACTGAATGGGCTATGTGCACCTGACAAGGTAGATAAAAATCAGTGATTAAAAAAATAATTTAAATCACAGTTTAAATCACAATTTAAATACAAAATCAATTTTAAAACATTTAAATAACCAAACAAATGATTTTTAAAATTTAAATTGTGATTTAAATCAAATCCACCCTACTGCACCACCATTCACTTACTCCTAATAAGTCAGAAGTCTCTGAAAATCTGGCTCAGTATTATGTGTGAATGCAGTCAATGAAATGAGGCTCAACTATATCTACTTTTCTGTTTTTGGTGGTGCAGGAATAAAAACAGTTGGAAGGAATAGTATTTTCTCTGCCAAATACTGACAGAATACTCATTGTGTGGCAAGAATGTTTTGTTTTTGACTAAAAAACCTGTCAAAGTGCAAATTTCAGTCATTTTCTGTGATCACATACATTTGCACACTACTGAAAATGTCTGTGTTAAACATCTTAGGGAGCATGAAGTAAACATATTGTGGCGTGACCCCTACTTGTCCGTCTGTCACAAAGGCTCACATCGCGTTTTCCTCTCGTTGCCACCAGTGGATTACCTCAATCCACAATATAAATGACGTTTGTCTGAACACTTGACTTGTGAACAGAAACAGAACTTATTTATTGAAGTGAAGCAGATTGAATAATAACAGAGGTTTCTCAGATAAACATTATACACAAGCAAATCATCAACAGTTCTCTCAGTACATACTTTTCTCTTGCTATATCATTACCACCTTCTCTACCTATTTTCTTAACCAGCTTTATCTCTCTCAGTATCTGTTCCCTCTCTCTCTGACTAACCAGCCCTATCTCTGACTCCTCCTTCTCCCGCCAAACCTCATGTAGCTGCTGACTCCGCCTGTCCAGTCCTCTCATAGGCTCATGCAAATCAGCTCATGACTATGAATGGCATGAATGACGTGGGCGATCGTCACACATATCTAAATGGGAAGGACAGCACCTCCCAGGAAGCCGTAGAACTCCCAGGTAGCGCTGAAGCAGGTTCCTTTTATTAACAGGAAGCTAGGCAGGAGTTAAGCCATGGAGCCTTCAAACTAGACCCTGTGAGGAAATCAGGTGGCTTATGTCTTACTTCTCTAGGATGCTCCAGGTGGTGCTTATCTTCATGAGAAAGAAGACTTATTTTGCTATGTTTTGGGCTGCATCAAGGATGTACCACGCAGAGCCATAGACATCACATTCCATATCTAATTGCTTGTTAGCAGAGATTTTCATGAGAACTGAAGGGAGGGGGCTGAGAGAAGTTACATTTTGAGGGTAAAGTTACTGGACAAAGAACTTGAACTTGACTGGATAACATCAGGTTGGGAGAACATGGATTTAAGATCTAGCAGGAGGCTAGTTAGTTAGGAGCTAGTTATTCATAGTCTGTCTAAAGATGATGATGATGATGACGGAATATATGCCATAGGGATAGAGATGCAGGAGAAGATGCTCAACCACAATTACTTAGACAGCAGTTAGCTTTTAGGCAGAAGTAGTTAGTTTTTATTCTTTAATGGGGGAATGCTTTCATAGAGCTCACAATTTTCTGAATATGCATTGCTTATTGCTTTTGCATTGTTTTGGAACTGTACTACCTTCTTTTTTAATTCTTTATACTTTTAAAAATAATTTTAATAAACCTTTTTATATTTTTACCCAAATGTGATCCTTGGGGGGGGGGAAAGGGATTTGAGTGTCTAAAGAAAGTACCTTGGCGAGAGACTACTTTCACTAATTTCATTATTTTGGGTAGTCTACCTTGTCTAGTTGGTATGCTAAGTACAAAGTGCACGATCAGGCGAGTTTCTGTCTTGGGTAAAGGAGGTTAGAAGCTTGCCCATAGTGCTAATTTATGCACCTTTTGGATCTTACCCAGCCTGGGATTCAAAGGGTGGTGAGTATGGTACTAGAGAGGTTCCTTCGCCTAGTGGAATGCCCTCGGGGGTTCTTTACAGACCCGTCTCCAGGTAAGTGAAATGTAGAGGTGTCTGTAAGTGTGGGTCTGTAATCTGGAACGCCTAATTATTCCAGCTGGGAATTCTTGGAGAATTCTGGGATTTGGAAGTACAAAAAATCCGAGTGGGACATCCCTAGTTCCTAGTAGTTGTGATTCAGTCATTACCATCACAAAACAGTGGTTTTGTGGTGGATGTTCAGATGGCATGGGGAGTTATTTGCCTGGTGCAAAATTAGTAATATTTTTTCTTCATCTAGATTAGTTGTCTAGATAAATCCAGCTGTTATACCATACCAGCATCAGTTACATCGAGAAATGAAATTGTGCTGTCCAGAAATCAAGTCTTAGTTTCTTAGATAAGATGGACATGCAAAATTATCTTCTCTGAAATATCCCTGTTTTCATATTCAGAACACACTAGACAGATGGAGCTGAGAGGTCATTGTTCATGAATGTGTTGGTGGTGTCAGGAGGAGGAGGTGGATTTCCTAGTCACTGGGAATTATTTTGAGAAATGAGAAGCCTTTATAAAGGGACAGGTTCTGCTTGAACTGAAGAAAACTAGACTGGTGGTGCTTAGCACTGGTGAGGTTGTAGAGCATGGAACCAGGGCAGAATGAAGAGAACCAATTAATATGGTTATCTTTCGGCCTAATATCTATAGTAGTGGTTCCCAACCTTGGGGAACCCAGCTGTTCTTGGACTGCAACTCCCAGAAACCCTAGACATGCAACTATTATCTCGCTTTTACTACCTCTGCACTGGATGCCATTCGGACACTTGAGCAATGCCTAGCTTTGGTGCTGAGATGGGCTAGAGCTAACAGGCTCAAACTGAACCCAGACAAGACTGAGATTTTGCTCCAGTGGGGGCGCTCTGGGAGGTTGGGGGGGTTGTCCCTAGACTGGACAGCATTGCCCTTCCATTTAGGGATCAGGTTCATAATTTGGGTGTTCTTCTGGACCCAGCTCTTTCTTGGGACACCCAGATTGCATCTATGTCTAGATCTGTCTTTCCCTTGAGGCTGACCTGGAGATTACGGGTGGGGCCAGAATGCACCAGACAGACTGGTGTGAGCAAATTTGATTGCATCACTCCAGTTTTGGCTTGCTTTTACTGGTTGCTTGTTGTGTCCTGAATCAGGTTCAAAGTTTTGATGCTCTTGTATAAAGCCCTCCATGGTTTGGGACCATGCTGCTTGTCGGAGTGTCTCCCCCCAATGTCATCATCTGCAGGGCCCATCAGATCCCCTCAAGCAATGCTGCTCTGGGTTGCTACTCCAAGGGAGGCCCAGAAGTCTTCTATGAGGGTTTGGGCCTTCTTCATGGTGGCACTGACTTTGTGGAACCAGCTCCTGGTGAAGCCATGCCTAGCCCCCTCCCTACTAGCATTTGGAAGACAGCTCAAAACACTGCTTTTCAGGGAAGTCTTCCACAATGACCCTGCTTCATGTTACTCCTCGTGCTTTCACTCTCACAGAGGTAATGCACCTTCATACCATTGGTTTCATTTTTTATTGTTTTTATTCATTTTACTGTTTATACGTTTATTGTTATATGTCTATTTATTTTATCTTATTGTGAATTACCCAGAATAGTATGTATGCACTAATGGGGCAGTATATCAATCAATCAATCAATCAGCAAATATTATTTTATTAATTACAGGTTTATATTATGTAGAACTCTTGCAGATCTAACCTTTTATCATGGTCGTATAATACCAACACTGAAGTACAGATCTGATTATTAAACAAATCCATAGACTTTCCCTTCACACAATGCCATCTCATTTCACAATTCCCACCTGTCACTTTCAAAGTCTAGTCCCTAACCCTTCTCTTCAAAACCTTTTCCTATCTGATTCTGCTAAGCTAACTCACATCACATAGTTTCAAACAGCACCACTCTCTCTCACACACTCTCAGCCAATCTCTATAGTATGCAAACAGACTCTCTTTGCAAGTAACTCCCGCATCTGTCAGTTTTCCTACACGCTCCTGATGCTCTTTACTGCTTTACATTATTATACAGGGGCAGAATCTATTTTACAACTCATATAACATCACAGTGTTCTCGTCAAAATAAAGGGGGGAGATATTTAAATGATGGCACCATGAAACTAGACAGCAGTGAGATGACCCTGAATCCTAACTGATTCGCAGGACTTGGTGTGAGCTGCAGGTGGTGTTTACCAGTGCTATCAGATTTAACATATGCATGTGGAAAATTGCCAAACATTCAGTATTTTATTTCAAAAAAGAGAGAAACTTTTGCCCCCAAGAGTGAGGAGAAAATAACAAGAATGGAAGCAGGTAATATGGCAGGATATTGATTGCCCTGCTTCCTACCTGGATGCCAGTTTCTTCTGCTGTCTCTGCGTAATTATCAGACAGATGGATACTTAAGTATTCTTCATAGAACTCAGCTGTGCATCACAAGCGGGAAAGTTATTGTGCTGTGCTTTGCAGACAGAAAGTTGTTGCAGTGAGGCTTCGTCCTGAGTAGATGCACCCAGACTAGGTTGCAGTTTGGTATGAAAAATACGGAATTCAATAGGAAGTTTTTAGTAAGAAATGGCAAAATGCACGCTGTGTGAGTCTTATTTTGCTACAAAAGGATATATTGATCTATTGCCCCATTTGTTCTTTACATAAGGTCTGACATGGTTGTCAACTGGAAAAGAATTACTTATTGTTTTATCTTAACCATGTCAATATAGCGTCCAGTCAAAGAAATCAAATTATCCTTCATTATCCATTGTGCTACAGATGAGCAACATGTTACAATCCAAATGTTGTTGAATGACAACTTCCTGACTCCCTCACAGTTTGCTGCGCTGAGTAGGGCTGGTAGGAATTGCAGTAATATCTGGAGGACCACCTGTTACCCTAATTTAAACTAGATTTGCAGTATGCCTTTAAATCATATGCTGAATGGCTGTAGCAGTATGACCTCATAATTTTCACTACTGGCTTTAGTCATAAGCATATAGCATGCATTTTAATTTAGAAAGGCTTTCTAAATGAAAGGGAGTACTTTGGACCAAAAGGGGTGAAAGAGGAAAAGTAGTCATTAGCTCAGGTTTAAACTGAGTGAGTACATGAGAAGGCTTCAATAAGCAATTAACATGTAGGATCATCTCAGCCATTTGGCTCCAAAACTAGCATTTTGCTTGGCTATGTCTTGAGGGTAAGGCAGAATTATTTGGGGTAGAGAATCAATGTGTTTTGTTACTTCCCACAAAGTTGTGATCTGAAGTATTGGTAGAATTTTGGGAATTCAGAATGGTTGCCAGCATAACAAATGGCCACCTCCATGTTACTCACTGAAAAATACTGTTGATAGCAGTGGGATATCTACAGAATCTTACACTTTTGTGGAATCATATAATAATTGAGTTAGAAGGGTCCTATAAGGCCAATGAGTCCAATCCCCAGAGTCACCCATCTCTTATCAAGCGCGACACGCCCCTCCGTGAGCACGACACGCCCACCCGCAAGTGCGGGGGTGCCCCCGTCCCCCCACGCATGGAGCCCGCACCCCCCAACCAGTCTGCGGTCCCAAAAAGGTTGGGGACCGCTGGTCTAGGAGCTCTAATTCTAAGATGTGTACAGCATGTAACTTTGTTGCATCTCACCTCATCCCACATCCATCAGGTCACTATCACTAAACCATAATAGCAAGTAAGATATGTTATTATTCTGCCACAGCAGTCAATAATAGGGTACACCTAGCTTTGGTATGTATCCCAGGTTCCTTCCGATAGCTGCATTTACATTTCGCTGTATTGGGAAATATTCAAAATGTACCCACCAGATAGAATGATATGCAAAGTGATAACCTTTTAAAAAATACTATGTGTCTTCTGCTTGTTTCGTTCTGATAGATGAGAAGGACAATTTTTATCCCCTGGTAAGATTATGACAGGGGTCCCCTCTCCCTCCATAGTTTGGAATAGTTTGTTTTAAAAATAAAAACACATTTTATGCAAAACTTGTGTATTTTGTACAAAATGCAAATTTGTTTACATAGTAAATTTTGTGTGTGGAAAGCACAAGGTTTTTGCACAGAAAAATGTTTTTGTTAATTTCATCAGCTGTTTTAAAAAAGACTGGTCTTTAGAGATGTGCCATTCATTTTTATTTATGTCTGAAGAAGTGGACTTATCCACAGACGCTCCCATTAAAATACAGCAATTTGTTTTTAAGGTGCCAAAACGTTTTGTCTTCTTTATTTTTTATTTTTCTTTGCCTCATTTTTATTTATTTATTTATTTTATTTTCCATTATGGAAGTTCCACCTGCCAGTGTTAGGCTGAACTCTGGCATAGCTTCCTTTTCCCAAAGGAGGGGAAAGGGAGTTGCAGACAAACAAACAGCCAGATGGCACATGCCTATTGGCCTTTGCTCATGCAGGACTAAAAAATCTCACATAGCGATGCTCTCATCAAAAAACAGTTTGGTGAGATACTGCTTCATATCAAGTGTGTGAACAATTGAGACAGTTCATTGAATCTTATTCTAGGGTCTTGTTTCCTCCTGATTCCACCCACCATTTTTGAACCAAGATGGAGATGAGATCTTGTGTCGTGAATCACTCCCATCAAGGTCCGTTCCGACGGTCAAGAGACATCCAGAAGGTTTCACGAAGCAGTCCACAAACAATAGCATCCAAAAACAACAGTTGCTTCCTGCACTGATTTAGCACAGGAGCCAAACCTATATGGGGCCGTGGTGATTATTCATTGCTTCCAGCTGCACTCCCTGGCTGATTCCCTTCAACACTTACAGCCTGGTCTCAGCTAAACCCTCAACTGAACCACCACATCTTGGTTGTCTCCAAAGTGGCTGTGGTCAGGGGTGGGAAGAACTGAACTCAAAGAGAGCAGGCACCCTTTTCACATCCCAACTTGAAGCCAGTCTCTCCCATAGTGACTGTTTTGGGAATGCAGCTCTGGGCTTTAAGTCGAAGATAGAGAGTAGGGTGCTGTGACTGTGGGTGGGGAGTTGTTTGGATGTCAAAGTGGCAGGTCACCTTTGCATGAGCACTCCAGCCAGTCTCTGTCAGATATCCCAAAGAGGGAGAGATATGATAAGTTAGCAAAAGATGAGAAAGGATACTCCAGGATATTCCCAAGCTTTATTGTAACCACCAGCACACAGATTGTATTTCTTCCAGAATGGTGGCAGGCAAAGGGGCTCTTTGATGGATTGGAGCAGAAGTGTTGTTTGAGCATACAGCACCTGCTGTGCCTTCCTTATAAACTTGTTTCACCAGGCAGTGGGTACAATACAGCTGGTCTTCGTTGCTACTAGAAAAGTGGTTAGCTGCAAAGTTTAGCTAAAATTCATGGACTCCTGAATTACAGGAAAAAACTAACACAGTACTTAATGCTTTTATATCAGCTCTATCATATTTACTTTGTTTATCCAACACCCATAAAAGGGTGACTCAGTAGAATACTGACAGGCACACTAGAGGATGGCAATCTGCCCTGACTGAGATCTTTTATATGGACTTGAAATCCTTTTTAGCAACAACTAAGAGCCTTGATATTGCTAATCTCAAAAGCTTAGAATCATGAGAACACTATTACAAGTATTAGTACTTTAGAAACATTATTGAGGTTGTAATCCTGTTCACAGATGAGAGTAAACACCAGTTAATATGAGACTTGCTTCTGAATGTGCACAGGACTGCCTTGTAAGACAAGGTCAGATAGCAAAAAATACATTGAAACACCCACCCAGTTGTACTTTTAGTTGCATTTGCTTCTTAACTTGCTTCTGTAACTATAAACGCTAATAACCTGTTTGTTTAAAATAATCTTATGAACACAACAAAAGTATGGACAAGCAAGAAAATCGTTTGTATTACCCACTGTTTCAATACAATTTAAATTAGCAGCTTGACATACAGTACATTACATGTTTTATATTAATGCCCTATAACATTGAGAGTCTATTCTGTGATTACTTCAGGTTAATGCTGGATTTTGAATATTGTTTAGTCCCTTTCAAAACAGAACATGAAAGTATGCCATAGGTTTAGTATTTCTTATAAGAAAGTGGTGTTCACCAAATGGAAGTCGGATACCAGATAGTAAATGGAAGTTGATAGCCTCATACATAAAATGATGTCTCATGAAGCACAACCTACAAATGTAAATTCATATTGGAGTTATATAAATCAAGATTTAGTTATACAGATTAAAGATATGGATGCAAAACTTCTGTGTGTGTGTGAGAGAGAGAGAATTGTTTAATTTTAGGGAAATCTGAAACCAGTGCTCATCTCCTCCAAATTACCCATAGATCTGCCAGTTGTTTTCATTATTTGTAGTTTACGGTATCATCAGATTAAAAATATTTTGAAGAAAAATGCTTGTATTTAAAAAGTTTCACTTAGCAGTGTGCTCCTTGAAGAAAGCACACTGATTTTGGAAGTTTATAACTGTGTTTGTTTTAAATACAGTACAGTACATTTAATTATCTGCCAATATCTGGCTTTATGATGTAACAGCCCTACCTTAAATAACTGGAATGGTGCTGTCAATTTCTGCTGTCTCTCTTCTGCCACCTGGTGGACAAGTTTATGTTTTTTCTTTCTATTGCAGGATTTCCTTGCTTTAGCAAAACAAAAACAAAAAAACCACCACACAATTGCACTTCTAATTATTCAACATATTCTGCTCTTATTAAATTTTTGTTGTTTGAATAAATTACATTTTCCTATCATAAATATAAGGAAATCTATGTGATTTCATTCAAGGTGACTATAAGCCACCTATACGGTGGCTGCAAAACTGCTGAGTAGTTTTTGTTGGAAAACTCTTTTTATTAATATTTAATTCATATTAATAGTGCAGTGTGTTGAGGAACTGTTTCTTATATGATATGTAATATTTTCCTGAGTTGAATGTGACTGTGAATAATTGGTACCCCTGTTTCCCTGAAAATAAGACCTAACCTGAAAATAAGCCCTAGTATGATTTTTCAGGATGCTTGTAATATAAGCCCTACCCCAAAAATAAGCCCTAGTTAAGTGAAAGCCCACACTCCACCACTGTGCAGCAATCAGAAGATGACATGACTGTATTTGAATAAACGTAGATTGTACATGAAAAAAATAAAGCATCCCCTGAAAATAAGCCCTAATGCGTTTTTTTGAGCAAAAATTAATATAAGACCCTGTCTTATTTTCGGGGAAACAGGGTATGTATTTTTAAGAGCAAGGATCCCGATAGAACCAAAGAAATAGACTTTGAACAGAACAGTATCTTTTAATCCTCATCCAGGACAACTACCCCCCCCCCCCCATGTAGAGTGACTTCGGGGATGTATTCTAGCCCCATGGAAGTGTCAACGTCTTAGAATTTTTCCAGTACCTCTTAATTTCCCCCCTATGTCTGATTCCATTTGTGTCTTTATAACACTAATATTTGTTCTCTCAAATGACCTCCATATACTTTTCATATTTTTATTGTCTTTCATAATTTGTTCAATCATTGTTTTCTTTTATCTTCTCATATGGATTTTTTCCAGTGTTTTGTTAGTCTCAGTGCATTGTTATGCCTTTCCCCCCTTGTCTTTAACAGTTCTCTTCCTCTGTCAAACAAGTCTTTTGATTTAACACTCTGTTCTTTTCTGTTTCTTTTGGAGGCTTTAGCTATGTCTTGGCCTGCTTCTAGCATTCTCGTACTTAAAACTACTGTTGATGGTGGTTTACAGTTGCACTCTATAACTCAGAAAATTTCAATTTTCTTTCTTAATTCATTTTTATATTCTACACTTCTATCATTGAGGATTTTCCTGTTGAACGTAAACATAGATTTTATTGTTCATTTTCTTCACTGAGGTATTGTGTTTATTTTGTCTTTTGCTTGTAATATCCTGTGGCCATGTCCTGGAATAATGTTGATCAATGCTGTTACACCCTTCACAATTTTTCTCCTTGTGGACAGTATACAGTCAGTTTTGTTTGTATATTTCTTGTTAGGGTTCGTCTCCATCCACTTCCTATTTGCCTTTTTTTGAAAGAATGTGTTAATAGGATAAGGTTTTGCTGCTTGAAATACTGTGTGAGCACCTGAGTCTTTTATTCCTCTTTCCTAATCCAAACATTCCAATTTTCTCTTCACTAGGTCCTTGGTTTTTCCCTATATTTGGGTTAAAATCTCCAATCATGAATGCGTACCAACATTGTTATCTTTACCTAGAAAGCTTTTACCACAGTATTATCCTATGCTGCTGTTATACTTGGATAATCTTAGTATTACAAAAGTTTGATATTTTTAGAACAATATATGCTACTTTATTTGATGTGGCATTCTTATGTTTTGTACTTCATTTTATTTTCTTATGTATCACAAAGTCTACATCTCCTATGTTACCTTCTGCTGCTTTATATAGTATAAATCATTTCTAAAACTGAGTATTATACAATGTTATCCTTTTCTCCTGACTTCAGAGAATCTTATATCTCAATTCATTGTTTTCACTTCCTTCTCTAGCTCTTCCACTTTTTCATCTTTATTCATTGACCTTATATTATATGTATTAGCTGCCAGCCTTGTCTTCCTTCTTTAGGAGCCTTCCCTAGCATAGAGATACTTAGCACCTTCTGCCTTTTTTTCCTAGTTGATAAACATAGTAATCATAATCAACTGGCTCAGAGCTGCTGCTTACTAAGGGCCTTTTTGCATAATCAAGGAATTCATTGGGAGATATTTGACATTAAAACATCATGCTTGCCATGCATGCTGTGGGTAGAAAGTAACCAATTCTAACATTGGCTTGGAGTACCACCTTATTTGGTTCATCTGCCATTGTTTCCTAGAACATCTTTTTGTCTTTGAAGACATACACCTTGCGGAGCCCTTCGAGAATTTTCCAGTGGCCTCAGCAAGGCCCCCGTCTTTCATCTGCTTGCCATTACAGTTTCCATTGTCCTTTTGACAAAGTTCTGTATTAACATCCCCCCGACCCCCATCAAATAGGAAAATTTGCAAAAACTCAAAGAACAATGGAAAGAAAGATGCTAAAAATCAGACTAATGTACATAGTAATTTGGTTATGCGACAAAAATAAGAGATGTGGAAGAACAGATAAAATCATTGAAGTGGAGATGGAAGGGCCACAGTCTGAGACAGGCAAATGGGTGATGGAGTAAAGAAATACATCAATGACACTCTTGGAACAGAAGAAGGAGTAGAGCAATTCAGTGCTGCAGTTTATGCCATGGCAGTTATGCAGGTGTGACTAATAAGGAGGATTCTGGCTGTAATGTAAATCTAAACGTTTTAGCACAGCTGTCCAATAAGCACATGACGACTTGTTTTCAAACACCTGTGGACAGAGAAAGTTACTCTAGAATGATAAGTGCAACAGCTAAGATTCATATGGTTATTTTAGAAGCACATGGGATAAAATAGGCAGAAATAAAATCCACATGACAAACTGCTTTTCAAAGTCCTTTTGGTTTGAAAATTGTTTGTCATATGGCATGGCTGGAAAGGGGAAAATGAGGATGCAGTTTTAGAAGAGGCAATTCCAGATCCCCTTTGAATACCTGGAATTTCTTACTTGGATGTTTGGATTTCAGTCCCTAATTCCATAATTTGATACTGTTAACTGTTGTCAGAGCTATCAACACTGATCCAAACCCTGCATTGAGAGTATAGAAAATAGGGGGGTCCAAACTGGTATCTCCTTCCTTGGTTCTTAGGAATTGGATGTAAATTTATTTTCAGGTCCAGATGCCTTCTGCCCTTGGAGAAGTTGCTGTTACCAGCCCAAGTGGAGGTTACTCTCTCAGAGAGAATAATTGTCCACGCCTTTCCCTGCAAAATACCTCCCAGGCTCTAATTTCACTGGAGAAATAAGAACCTGAGTTCCCTTAGCAGTTAACCTTGCAGCCTTAAGTTCTCTCCCCACCCCACCCACCCCCCCTCTCTCTCACATACACATGGGTCTCCTTAGAATGAAAAAAGTCACCCCAGTCTTATAATAGAATATGTTATGATCCACAAACGCACAGTAATAAGTAGAAATTCTCTGATATCTCCCTTTCGGATATGATGTGGCTTGAAATATTAATGGAACCCTAGATAGTTCCTGGAAAGTTCACTAGGATAAAATATGAACTGCTAGATACCTCATTGGCTTATGCATCTGGCTGTGGAGCCACAGGCTGGGAGTTTGATTACCTGATGGGCCTCTTTCACAGGTGGTGGACTCGATGATCCATAGGGTTCCTTCCAGCTTTGCAGTTCTAAGATGATTGTTATTATTATTCAAAAATTACAGGCATAATCAATTAAAATTATGCCCTGTTTCCCCGAAAATAAGACCTAACCTGAAAATAAGCCCTAGTAGGATTTTTCAGGATGCTCGTAATATAAGCCCTACTCCAAAAATAAGCCCTAGTTAAGTGAAACCCCCACCTCCACCATTATGCAGCAACCAGAAGATGACATGACTGTATTTGAATAAATGTAGATTGTTGTACATGAAAAAAATAAAACATCCCCTGAAAATAAGCCCTAATGCATTTTTGGAGCAAAAATTAATATAAGACCCTGTCTTATTTTCGGGGGAAACAGGGTAGAAGCATTGATTGGTATTCTATAGCATTGATTGGTATTCTATAACAGATACAAGTTTTAACTACCCTGTTTTCCCGAAAATAAGACCTAACCTGAAAATAAGCCCTAGTAAGATTTTTCAGGATGCTCGTAATATAAGCCCTACCCCAAAAATAAGCCCTAGTTAAGTGAAACCCCGCCCTCCACCATTGTGCAGCAACTAGAAGATGACATGACTGTAAAATAAAACATCCCCTGAAAATAAGTCCTAATGTGTTTTTTGGAGCAAAAATTAATATAAGACCCTGTCTTATTTTCGGGGGAAACAGGGTAAAAATCTAAGTACCGTATTTTTCTGTGTATAAGACAATACTTTTGTCTAAAATCTTTAGACTAAAAATTGAGGGTCATCTTATACATGGAAGTAAGCCAAGGAGAGAACTGCACAATTGCAAAACTGCCCATACCTTGCCTCTGCAAACAGGCTGCCTCCAATTAGGAGGCTTAGCTTCCTACAGTCAGGAGACTTAGCTTCCTCCAATCATGAGCCTTATGTAACTGACGTCAGCTGATGCTGAACAAACCAATTGGAACACATCTAGTTGGAGGTGGAGCCTGTAGGCAGTTCTCAGATACCAGTACTGGTATGTAAATGTTACCTAATTACTCAATAAAAATGTGTTCTGTTTATGTTTAAAATATTGATTTCTTAATTTGGGGTTAGAAAAGTGGGGGGCATCTTATACACGGAAAAATACGGTATCTGTTGAGTACTGACATAGTATGTATGCTGTTCCTAATATTGCCGTTTTTGTAGCTCTGATGGTGTTATTTCTGAGATCTGCAACTGCTGTCTGAAATTTCTTGATATTGTTCACAAAGCCCTGATGATGATGGAGACTGTTGAAGTGTGTTTTGTCCACAAGCAAGATATTTTGATTGCCAGATCTCTGTATTTTGTTAGTTTTTCCAGTTCTTTATCTTCAACTCTGGCATCCCCTGGAATTGCAATGTCAATGATCCAGACATTTTTTGTTCTGTTACTGCTGTGTTATGTTCAAGGTGTCTATCAGTTTGGATTTGGAAAATCAACAAGATCTTGACTTTGTCATTTTCTGATACCTTCTCTACCTGATGTTCCCATGGGTTTTTGGAGGCTGGCAAGTTATATTTTTTGCATAATGACCATTGCACTAATTTTGCAAATCTATCATGTCTAATTTTGTAATCTGTTTGTGCAGTCTTTGGACATTCACAGATGAGGTGTGACATAGTTTCATTTTCTTGGCAGAGTTGTCATTGCTGTTAGCACTAATTCCTTGAATCTTAGCTTTCATCACATTAATTTGGAGTGCTTATTCTTGTGCAGCAAAAATCAAGCCTTCGGTTTCTTTCTTAAGGGTCCCCAGTTTTAGGCATGCCCATAATCAGTTATGATCATGCTTTCCATCAATATTTCTCAGGTTTTGTACATGTAATGGTTTATTCTTCCAACTGTTTAATTTATTTTCCAATTGTTTCTTGTATTGAGCCTTTGTTTCTGTTGTTTTCAAAATATTCTCCATTTTCATCACCTTAAGTTATTTTTCTCTGCTTGTACTAATATAACCATTTAGGCTCTCCTCCCCCCCCCCCCCCCGCTACCTGCTGTGTTTGCAATAATCCACAGCCTCCAATTTTTCATGGTAAATATAATCTGTCCACATTAGTTTGGGGATGTAATGAGTGATTCATGTTCATTAATTTCCATGTTTTTCAATCCAATTCTTTTAATTCATTTTGGGTCCAATCTATTATTCCAGCTAGGTATCTAATGGCTTTGCTTATATTTCCACCCTTCCACTTTGATTTTAAGATTTTTTGCAGTCTTTTGATGTATTCCTTTTCTGTGCAGAATGTTATCTGCTTCTAGTATTTCAATATATTTATAATTTTCATCACTTGATAGTGATTTTATGATATTGCCATTTTTAAATTCTATTCCATTTAGTTTTTGGATCTTTCCACATTGTATAAACAGAGCTGCACATTTTCAATTTCATTTGAATATCTTCACTAAATCTTCACACTGTTTAGCAGTGATTCTGTCTCTGTGGAACTTTTTGCATATAGTTTTAAATCATCCATGTATAAACGATGATTGATTTTTCCTTCCTGTTCTGAAATATAGTAACTCAATCCAGTTTTATTTAAAATTATTGACATGGGAATGAGTGAGATGTTAAACAGCAGTGGTGACAAGAAACCCCTTGAAATATTCTTCTTTTGATGCTAACTTTCCCATTTTCTTCACCATAGGCCACTAAGGCAGTTTTCCATATTTCTATGTTGTTCTTGAGGAACTTCTGTATATTTTTACTGATCCCAAAATTTTTTAGGCAGGTTTTAATCCAGCTGTGTGACAATGAGTCAAATGCCTTTTATAGTCTATCCAGGCCACATTAAGATTTTGTCTTTTTGCATTCTTTAGTATTTTATCAGTAAGCAGCTGATCTTTCATGCCTCTTGACTTTTTAAAGTTCCCTTTCTGTTCTGTTGGGTATAGGGAGTTTTCAGCTTAGTACTCCTTCAAGGAGCTTTCACATTGTTGGAAGGCATGTAATTGGTCGATAGTTACTGGGTTCATTGCCCCTTTGATTATCTTTTATTATCAAAAATGCGCAACCTGTTGTCATCCAGTCTTCAGTTGTAGAATTTTGAAGTAAGTGGTTAAATTGCACTGCTATACATTGGTGGAGGCTTTTTAAATGCTTTAACCAAAATCTGTGTAGCTCATCTGGACCAGGTGCACTCCAGTTTTTCACAGCCTTTGCTTTCACAGCTCTTAATCATTTCAGTTGTTATTACAATATCATCCATATATTTTCCTTGAGTTTATTTACAAATGTCTTTAATCCATGAGGCATATATGTTATGTCTGGTTGGGCTTTCCCAAATTTCTTTACAAAATTTTAGAACATGATCTTTACATGGGCCTAATTTATTTTGCTCTGCATTTTCTCCTAGTGATTTATAGAAGAATTGTTGGTTATTTTGAAATTGTGTGTTTTCTCTTTATTGTTTCAAGCATCCATCATATCTTTCAATTTTCTTTACTGTAGTTGTTATTTGTTTTAATCCTTCCATAATTTTAACAATCATTTTCCTTTCTAGGTCATATATTTTGCATAGTCTGGCTTTTACTTTTCCATTTTTAGGTTTTGAATCTTTCAAGTGTTTTCAGTTGCTAATGTCTTCATGTGATTTGTTGGGTGTTTTTTTCCCAGCCAAATTTTCCATTTTGGTGTGCTAGGGGTTTTCTGGGTTTTTTGCAGCTTGTAACCAAGTTCCATGGTTATTATGGTAGCTGTGCTATACATGAGCTGGTTTTTTTCCTTTATAGTATTGGTTGGGACTGTTCTGATTACTACATTTGCATCTGTCAGTAGATCTTTCACTGGTTTACTTAATGACTGGTGCAAAATGGAGAGTCTTTGTCTTTCTGTGTTTTGGCTAATATGATTTACTGTTTTTCCCCTTAGTGATGTCTGCCATTGTTCCATAAGTTGTTTCTTTACTGAGACATTCTGTTCTTTTATTGTGTCTACCTCTACCCTCCATTTACCTTCCATACTATGATCATTTTTCTGTGTTGATTTCTCTTTTGCCACCTTTTCTAGTTCTTGCAATTCCAATCCTGAAAACACTGTACTCCGAATGATGAACTTGCTCTCGTCCATTAATTGTTGTTCAGTTATGTCCCTGTTTGGGTGTTTCCTTTTCCAAATTTCTGTCATTCTTTTTTGAAAACCACAGGCTGTTGGCTTTGCCTTGTATTAGCATTTAATAATTTATTTTTTTTCGGTGGGAGTCCAAGATTTGTTGTTCCAGAAGCTTTGCAGCAGTCTGTCCTGGTTCCTCAACAGGGTCTACTGAGCCTTATAGCCCAGTGGTCCTCAACCTTTTTAACACCGCGGACCGGTTGGGGAAGGCGGGGCACCCCCCTGCGCTCGCGCGCATGCGCGAAGGAGCAGGGGGCTCACGTGGGCACGCACACACTCGCACGCATGCACGGAGGGTGGGGGCACTCAGGGGGTACTCGCGCGCATGCGTGAAGAGGCTGTGGGGGTGGGGGGAGATCTGTCTCCACGGCCTGGTCTGGCCCAGGCCACGGACCGGCACCGGGCCGCGGACCGGGGGTTGGTGACCCCTGCTATAGCCCACTTGCCACCAGATGTCTAGTGGCTATAGCATCTGACATGGTCCTTGTTGGGCAATGACTGATTAGGTACAGATTTCTGTTTGTTTCCTCTCATCATAGTTGATGGAGGCAGTTCTTCTGGCTTCTCAGCTGAGACCTGTCTCTCTTGGGAGACTCTTCAGGTGGCCATACTACCACCAGCATAGCTCTCAACCTTACTGAAGAACTCAAGCCCCTCTGCCTCAACAAGACCCATATCCATGGAGGGGTTGTTGTTGTTGTTGTTTCTGTCCTGAAAAAAATCAGCTAAAACGTTTGGGGTTTGTTTGCAGTTGCCAAACTATAGTAAAATCCAGATAGAAAGTAGTGTTCACAGCACATACTTGTAGAATTCTCCATTGCAAGATGTGAGGACAGCACCAATTTAGATTTTTTTAAAGACAGCTAGATTTTAAAAGATTAAAACTATTAATTGTAGTAGTTAATGGAATATCTGTATACCATAGGAACGTGGTGGCACTGCGGGTTAAACCGCAGAAGCCTCTGTGCTGCAAGGTCAGAAGACCAGCAGTCGTAAGATCGAATCCACGCGACAGAGTCAGCTCCCGTCGCTTGTCCCAGCTCCTGCCAACCTAGCAGTTCGAAAGCATGTAAAAATGCGAGTAGATAAATAGGTACCACCACGGTGGGAAGGTAATGGTGTTCCGTGTCTAGTCGTGCTGGCCACGTGACCATGGAAACTGTCTTCGGACAAAATGCTGGCTCTATGGCTTGGAAACGGGGATGAACACCGCGCCCTAGAGTCGGACACGAGGACTAAATGTCAAGGGGAACCTTTACCTTTTTAAGGCAGGAGATATTTGTATGTTTAGTGATGAGAAACATATCACGGATACACTGCTATTTATTTGTAGAGGTATAAAGTTTGTTTTTAAAAAATGAAGCCATGAGGGTGAACTTTTCTTCTTTTTCCTGAAGAAAAATGGACATTTGGGGAAAATTTGAAATATATGTAGTATATATTTGTTTCTCAGATCTAAGCTTAGTTATATTGCTTTAGCAACATAAAATGTTTCAATACTTTTTAGATGAGTGAAATTTAAAAATTTAAACGTAAATTTGGAATATAAAAAATTAAAAGCTTTAGTTTGGTACTAGCAAAATTGCCAATACATGCTGTATTAAAGAGAGAGCTGCTACCTGAAATATGTATTTTAGTTTTTGCTGTGGGAGAAGTGGGTGGGGGTGGGGGGAAATCAGAAGCCACAGCTTTTGTAATAAACAAAATTAAGTGTTTTATTTGATCAAAATTTGTCTTACCTCTGCTGTGACTGTTTCTCCTAAACTTGAACAGAGGTCACCAGAAGACAAACAGCAATGCATAAGCAATGAAAGGTCCAATATGTCATCTTATGAGAATGGAAGCATCTACTAGGTGCAGAAATGAATCATAGATTTGAACATTCAGTATATCTGAACTAGGCACGGCAATGATTATTTTGTCTGTGAACTGTATTGCATGCAAATCCTCATAAACCATCTTTATACTGTATTTGACTCATTCAAAAAAAAAAGGGGGGGATCATTAGGTGTGTTTCTAGGTTTCTGTATTTCTGATATTTCCACTGGAAAAAATCTTTTAAAAAAAAAAGATTTTTTAAAAATTCCATTGAAAATTCTTCCACCCACCCCCCAAATACAGCAACAGCAACCTCTGTTCCAGTTTTAAAAGTTCTCACCCACCCAAGTATATTCACATCTCTGCCTATGAGCTAGTCCTACTCACCTCTGCCTGCAATTTTTATAAAGATATGTATAATTTAGTATTCTAGAATGCAGTACAAGTGACACTACAGCTGGGCTGCTATTGTGCAGCTTTGGCTGAAGAATTACTTTAGTATTTTCCATTCCCTGTTGGTACATCAAAGAACATTTGATTGAGATTCATATTTGTTTGCACTGGGAAAAATTAAAGAATGCAATTTCAAAAATCAATTTGTTTGTACTGTCCAAAAATAACAGGCTTGTTTGGTAGATGTTTTGTTTCAGTATTGCACATTATTGAGCTTTTCACAATACAGTTCTTTTGTTCTGCAAAAAGTTTATCAGGACAAAACATTAAAATGTTTTGCTTTACTCAAGATACTGTTTACAGTGAAGGGAATGGGCTTTTCTGCCCCTTTTCAGAAATGCAAATGAAATCATAAGATGTTCAGTGCACTTTCCATCACCATACTATTATAAATGTGTTGAAATTTTGCTGTTCCTTAAACGTGTGCCAGCTGCTTATAGTGCAAGTAATAGAAGGACAAGTCAGTAGTGCAGAAGCTATTTTGTGCTGCAAATGAGAGCATAATTAACACTAAACTCCTTTTGACAAGAAGAAATAATGTTGGACCATCTAAAAATGCCCTAGGTATATAAAGCTTTGAAGCCAGTTCTTCACAAGCTGTGACTTACATATAGAGATTCTGTGTTTATGCAAATCCTGATGCAGAATATTCTAGCACTGAGCAGAATGTTGGAAGGAGCCCACCCCTCCCTTCCACTGCACATGCTCACAAAACATGGCTCCAATGATTCCTGCTAATTTTCTTTTTGGCTCCAGGAACAGTGCTAGGATTATTCTCTAGCTCCTAGAAATCAACTTCAGTTCTTCTAGCTTTCTGAGATGGAATTGCCTTTCATTTCATTTTCATTTCAATTATTTTTCTATATAATTATCGTATTTTTCCATCTATAAGATGCTACTATTTCCTAAAAACATTACCCTACAAATTGAGGGGCATCTTTTACACAGAAGTAAGGTGAGATAGCTGAGAAGAGAACAAAACGGCACATACCTTGCCTCTGTAAACAGGCTTCCTTCAGCCACGAGGCTTAGTTTCCTATAGTCAGGAGACATAGCTTCCTCCAATCACGAGCCTTATGGAACTGACGTCAGCTGATCCTGAAGAAACCAATTGGAACACACCTCCTTGGAGGTGGAGCCTGTAGGCTCAAGATTCAACAGAGACAAATTGTCCAGCGTTGTGAGCTCAGAGGCTGAATCCTCAAAGCTAAGTTTTCTTAATTTTGGGGTTAGAAAATTGGGGGGGGGGGGGTCCTTATAAATGGGGGCGTGTTATAAATGGAAAAATACGGTACATGTTGCCTTTTGTTAGATTTTTGCACTTTTCACTTTGGTGCCTCCTTTGATGTATCCTCTGTATCTCAGAGGTGTATGGTCTTGGAAGCTCTTTTAACTTTGTAGCTGTTTTAAGAAGATCTCTGCCATAGATATAACTCCATTCTGTTCCCATTTCTTGCTTTGCTTAGGGGAGGGACGCCTTCAGCAAAGAAGCGTCTTGCCCAGGCATAGTGCTCTTCCATTTAACTGGGCTTCTTGATTGTATTGGGCCAACTGGTAATGCAGTAGTCAGTTTCAGTTGAACCAGGGGCTCCTTCGACTACTGGACAGTGAACAAACTTACATAAAGAACATCTGAGCAGTCTCAGTTGATCCCAGCTAAAGATGAATCTTGGAAAAAGGAAAGGAAAGTGTTAATTAGTGACTTCTCACATCAGTGTTCAGGTAGCTGGAAGTGTCATTTGTTCCACTTCTCTCCACTTACCCTAGCTAGGACTGCCACAATTAGGAAATCTGAATCAGTGTGTATTATTTTTTCACCCTTTGTGAAGCCATTCTATCCCAGCAAACGAAGAGGCTGACTACAAGGGTTGTTTAGCCCACTGTTCAAAGCGCTGCCAGGACAGGCTGGTTCACTCTTAAAGCTGACAATCAGATTATGTCTTTACTAGAGCTCACCAGCCCACCCCCCAGAGCATTCCTACCTGTACATTTCTGGCCCCTGTCAAGGGGCTTTTAATTTAACTATAGGTAGACTGTCACTGAAGTGCCACACTAGTTATAATCCATCGTGGTGGCTTCAGCTGCAGGCAGTTTCTTAACTGGCCCTTTAAGAGAAGGCAAAGAATTAAATTTTTGTTGTAACTGGTGTAGCACATCAGTGATAGTCTATATTTAATTTTTTTTTTTTAAGTTAACTTCCTCTGCCCTCTGCAGAGCAGGGGAGGTGATTTATTTGCCAGTATCCTGAAGTGGCTTCACGATATTGGCAGGAGCAATTTCTGTGTGAATGGTCAGGCTTGATTAGTTTGTTCTAATAAAGCCCAAGTGTTCCCAAGCAGCCCACACTAGCTTGTTCCCTGCTGCTAGTATAGCCATTCCCTAAGCAAATGACAAAGGACAAGGAAGATGCAACTTGTGTGAACCTTAGCTGCTTTTGTGTATACACTAGGGCAATTAATTTCTCATGCTATTATTTCTCACTACTCACTGTCTATTGTTCTGCTGAGCTTCCACTGATCTGTTTAGCATATCAGGGCAGGGTGGAGGAGATTGGAAATACCAGTTTTCTTTAGGGTCACCCTACATGTGCTGGTTCATTCCAATGGCTCCATCACATGTATATCGGAGTGTACACGTTTCATAAGATCTTTTTTTGATTATTTTCTGTGAAATGCGTTGTCTTGTCCATAGCTTGTTCTAATAGTGATGTGTAATTACAAAATGCTAGAGCTGGATCAGGGCAAAAGGTTGGTTGTGTAGTATTGGTTTACAATAAAACCATCTGTGCAGCACAACAAGAAAGGAAGCACCAGCATGGCTGTCTGGGTATTGCCATCTGAGTGATGACAAGTGAGTGTTTTATGTATTTTCAAAGATGCAAATATGTTGCCAAATTTGCTTCAAGACTTTTTAGTATACTCTTATTTCTTGATTAGACTGGGAAGAAGCTTTTCAAAGTAAAAAAAAAGAAGAAGAGGGGGTGGGGAGAAAAATTATTTAAATGTGCCCTATCTGAAATATTAGTTTTTCTTTTTGTGTTTGCTCTAGCTTTACAGAACCATTCTTTGATATCTCAGCTGCAAAGGTAACTTTTGCAATGAATATAAGACTTTTAGAAACTTCATGTAGCAGTAGTCATAAATCCACTGCCTTGTGTTTATATTTATATTTATAAGTTGCCTGTTAACCTAATCCTCTAGGCCTATGCACCAATCATGTAATTTTATTATGGCTTACATAGATCTTCTGGCTTTTAAAAGCAAAGGCATTTTGTTTGCTTCTTTCTTTTCATAATAATGAATCAGTTCCCAGTGCACTAAAGGTTTTTTTATCCTCCGTTTTCAGCATTTGTCTGTACACTTTTTTTTAGTAAAAGAGGAGCTTCATACTTTGCACTAAATAATTTATCTGTACTTAGCCATTGTAAGCATTGTATTGTTCTAGAAGAATTCACTGTAAAATTCTGCCTATTCGTGGATGTGTTCTATAATTAAGCTCCCTTGCTTCAATGCGATTAATCAAATTAGTTCACTTTTTAGCTAGAGATGGTTTCTCATGCTTCGAAGAGGGGGAAAAATAAAGAGAACTATTCACATACTTTAATGTAAATTACTGGCTTTTAATTTCTGTACTGAATTAAGAACCTGTAACATCATTTAATATAGCCATTAAAGTAGACGCAGTGCAACAACTTGCAAACTGTGGAGTTTAGAATAGCAAATTAGTTGCTGATGAAACGGCTTGCTAAAAATAGTTACTATTAAGATGGCATATTTGCACTGTGTGATTTGCTAGGTAATTGATGGATCAGATTGTAAAACCATTCATTCTGGTGTATAAGGCACGGAAGACAGAAGGATCCCCGTTGTGCATCTTGAGCGTATTCAGGGTATTAAATAACCCCAAATAGTTTTTTCAAAGAATGGTGAAGGAGATAAATTTTGTAATAAAACATGTGTTCCAAACGCTATTGCTTAAATTGAAGAAATGCTAATCTTGTCACAATCAGCAGCTGGGTTTGTGCAATATTCTTTTAGTCTTCTAGGGGTTAATTAGCTTTCTTTCAAAATGTGACCTATTTATCTGTAGATCCACATGATTCAGCTACTGCTGATTCCATAAAGCAGACCCGTTAACATGAGGGTGTGTCCAGCTGCTTAATTAGCCAGAATGAAAAGGTCTTTTGTCAAACAAGCATCTGTTGCTGGTGACACACCTGATAGCCACATTAGGCAAGGATGGATAGATAGGAGCTGAGCATGTCTTTCCTATGATCATATACAGTTTGTTTGTATACGTGTGGCATTATTATAAAACAGCATAGTGTTCTTTAGGTTCAGAATATATTAATTATGGTGTGATAGATAACAATTTTTTAAAAGTACAGTAAAAGAATTGTGCTAACAGTTACTTCACAGTATGATACCAGTGTCAGTTAATACATGGAACAGGCAAATGGAAAATGATGGAAGTAGCAGTAAGCACAGTGTTTCATAGTTACTGTCCTTAAATCTTATGAGGAAGGTCTTAAATACTGCCTTCTCACAGGAAGAAATAGTTGGTTTGTGAAGTTTATGGCTAAGTGAGAATTTAAACCCATGTATTGGACTTTGGGCAATTCATGGGCCAAGAAGGGAGATGTCATCTCCCCAGATTACAGGATCACTTCCTCAAATGACAAGCTGTATATGATTGAACCATGTGCTGACTTCTGTATATGTATATGTTAATTGGCATATTTGTTTATGTATTGGTTTGAACCTTTGGAGATTATATGAGGTAAAAGTATGCATAAATTCAATACTTGAAAATATTCTTGAAACTTAATTCAGAGGTGCACTTTACAACTTTTGTCTTGTTATGCTTCTAAAAGATTGATCATCACACCAAAAGGAAATGTATGTTGTTATTAACGATATGTTTTCTCTTTGGAGAAAAAAAATGACAGGAAGAATGCACATTTTAATATTTTATGCTGCATTTCTTTATACAGTTGGCTGTGAACTCCATAGGATTTACATTTGAATGGATATTTATAAGAATCCCCTATTACAGTACTAAAGCAATCTTCAGAATGACTAAAGCGGTATTTAAAAATAACTTTTTTAAAAATTGGATTTAATTATTCACTTCACTATTTTTTATTTTTTGCTAAGTAAGGTGTACATTTGAAAATTATGCAGATTCAGATCTTATCTATTTGGGGAGTGGGTAGTTTAAAGCTCCAAGGGAAGGGTTAGGATATTAATTAGCATTGGAGAAAAGGTGTATCTTTTCATAATATTTAACAATTTTCCAAGGGCATATTAAAACTATGAAGTGGGCAGATTAAAATGTCAAGAGAATGTCGCTTCCCCTGATCCTAGTTGCTTCTCCCAACATTTTTTATAAGCCATGATTTATTCTCTCCTACCCATCAAAGTCCTTGTGGTTTCCTTATCATTTAGAAACAAGTCCTACTGAATGTAATACAAGTTTCAAGCACGTATATGCATGACCCCACTTTGGGTGAGTTGTTTTCTGCAGTCAGGACAGGCTCTTATTTTTGCCCAAATACCTTATAGCAGGGGTCCCCAACTCCCAGTCCGCGGCCCAGTGCCGGTCTGTGGTCATTATTTTGATCATTATATTTTGTAATCTTTTTGTCCACTGCTGCCATCTTGATTTTTAGTTTTGTTGTCTTTTATTATTATACTCCTTTATTTATATTTTTGGCACTGGGTGGGATTTAGTTTTCTTTATGCTTTTTTTATTGTTGGAAACCACCCAGAGTAGTAGCAACACCACTAAATGGTGCAGAATGAATGAATGAATGAATGAATGAATGAATGAATTTTGTTGTATGACCATTGGTGAGATATGTAAGAGATGAAGCAGCTGGAAGCATCAGGAGAGCTTCCTGCAACATAGCATTCTGGAGCTATGTTATGGATGGGCCCTTAAGCTGCTTGAATACTTTACTATCTGCAGGCCAGGATCCCAGCAGACAAGTGGAATCTAAGGCTCTGTCACCTTAATAACATGGGATCCTCTGCTTGCACAAACATCTTTGTCAAATGAAGATCACTGCTACCACTACTTGGCATATGTTCCTTGCAGAAATTGTAGAGAAATCAAACCTCTCACAAATGAGTTAATTCTCTAGAATCATGGCCGAAGACTGATCTGTTGGTGGTATCTCCTCAATTTTGAACTGACATGATTTGAAAGAAGCTTTAGATTTTGAAGGAGAACATGGCAAGTGGTCATTACTTTCCAAAGCACCCTTTCTATAATGATTGTACAATTTCATAAATGATTTTTACATCTAGTGTTTAAAATGCAGAGGGCAGACTTTTTATTGCTTAATTTTGTACTGATCCTTAATTATTAATAATTGTTGATGCTATCTTAGCTGGCTGGATAGCTCAGTGGTTTATTTATCTGGCGGTAGAGCCAAAGGTTGGGAGTTTGTTTTGCACACTGTGTCTCATGGGAGGTGAGCAAAGGTGTGTAGTCATGGGCAAGCTGGACAGTCCCAGAAATAAAAAGTGGCAAAAAGTGCAAAATAAGTGCAACACTCAATGCGTCGTTGTTTTTTTAAACAGATACTACAATGCAGACGTCAGAGACTGGGTCAGACACAGGTTCGACAGTGACTTTACAGACTTCTGTAGCTGGGCAGGCAGCTGTGCCCACCCAAGTGGTACAGCAGTTACCAGTGCAACAGCAGGTAGGTGCTTGTCAGCTTTGAATAAAAGGGATGAGCAAGACTTTTTTTGTGCAGCGTAAACCCACAACTTGTCCACCACCTCTTCCCAACTTCACCACCATGCTTCTGTCAGCATCTGTTCAATTGTCCTAGGTGTCTGACTGGGTCCAACAGCAGGGTTAATCCAATATGAAGATTTTCAACAGCATAGTTATACTTCTTGCAGACTACTGTAGCTGTAAAGGCCAAATCAGATACAGGAGGCTATGAATATGTTGTTAGCTATGTGGGAGTTAAAATCAGGTGTAGATAGATCATTTTTCTCTTCACCCATCCCTGTAAACTAACAGTGCCTTAGGAGTGCATGTGTTTCTGTTGAGGAAGTGGCATGTGAAAAAGAGGTTTAACTCCCAGAGTTCCACATTCATGATTTTCAGAGCAGTAGGGTGGGACTGCTAATTGGGGGTGGGGGCAGGGCACATAAAAATTAATTTTTAAAAAATCAAATTGATTTAAATAATTTAAATAAAAATGATTTTTTTTATTTAAATCAGCAAAATCCCATTTTTAAATTAAATTAATCAAATCAATTTGTTTTAATTAATTTGATTTAAATCGAATCAACCCAGGAGGGAATAACCTTTGGAGATAATAAACCAGGATTTCTTGTGTCTAGAAAGGAATATAAGAACTTCTGCATAATATACACCAATGTTCGGGGGCGGTTAGTTACCTATCTAGCCCAAGGGCTAATAAGTTTGTTTTGGATAGATAAAGCAAGAGACTACTATGCTATGAAAATGGCATAGTTCAGTGATGGAGTACCTGCTTTGTTCCGATGTTCATTCCTGCTCTGTGTGGTGCAGGACTTTGAGGCAAGGAAAAAAATATTTATTTTGGCCACCATAAATTAGAATATAGTAAATTGATGTCTCTAGTTAGAACAGAGTTTTGAAGTAATTTTGAAAATATACTCCAGAGATTGTTTTAATAATAATTTGAACTATTTGGGGTATGTAAAAACCTTATATACTTATATTTCAGTCATTTATGTAAATACAGCTATGTTCTGAGAATAACAAGAGTTTATACTTCACACAATCATTTCAAATGAATACATTCTGCAATTTTTATTCCTTAAGGTTGGTATTTAGTCTGATTTATTTGAAAGTATAATTAAAATACATTTCATATTGGGCTTGTAAACGTGAATACATTTTAAACTGATTAGGTTTCCCTCAGTCTTCTGTTAGAAATACATTTTAACTGAAACAGTATTTTCTTCTCTAAAATGCTTAATTTTTGCAATGCATGCTGCCTTTTTATTTTTGTAATGAATGTGTTTCTCCACTTTTGTTTTTGTTGACAAACATCATATATCAACATGCTGTATAAATTAATGCTCTGTTTGTTCCTTTGAGATAACAGATTTTACACAAACACATAATTTATTTTGGGATTCCTTTCTTCTGCAAATGACAGTGAAAATAATGAGCAATAAAGTACAGACTTTGGTTTTATCGTGTTCCAATATATTTTGCATCTTTCCCTCCTATTGCAAATGATTGTGATGAAGCAGTTGCTGTAGTTTGATATGTCATTGCATTAGTGTATGTGCAAAGAATGAGCAGCATTTGTTCCAGCACCAACCTTTTAAAGTAGATTGGCTTGCAGTATAACCTCTGCCTTTTGTTAAGATGTTTCACTCACTCCTTGTTAGCCTAAGCTAGAGATTAATGGAGTTTGCCTAATGTAAGGCTGTGACTATACAGGCAAGTGTGCACCACTGAGACTACACTGCAACTTGATTCACAGTGTATTTTATGCTTCTATTCACACTAGGTGATCGAACAGAGACTGTGGATTATTTTGGAGCCAGTGCCCCTCAGTCTGGTGCAGTTTGATCTGTGCCAGAGCCCACAGCCCCCCCCCCCCCGATTCTATCCTTTGCTGATCCCTGGCTCTCTTTTCATGTCTCATTGCAAAGCCGGTAGGCTGTTTAAAGTGTTGCACAGCATTAGGGGAAAGGGACAGTTTCCCAGAGTTCTCCATAATGTACAAACACATGCACACATACCATGGAAACATAGTAGTTGCTGTTGTTCATTGGAGCTATTTCTATATGATATCAATATTTTAAATATATTTTTGGTCCATGCAGTAGTGATCTAGCACTAAATTAATATATCAATACAATGATCAGGTGATCTAGCACTGAACTTGGTAACTTGTTTGAAAAAAAAAACACCTTTGGGGCAACATCATGCTCAGTTTAGTACATCACCAGAATCCCTCCCGCAGTCAATTTCTCCCCCATCCTGTTAAAGAATGAAACAACTCATCACGGGGAAAGCACAGTTTGAATCACTCTGGGTATAAGCACATGGTGATAAGTGACAAAACACTTTGAAAAGCAAAAAGGGCTGGGCTGATTCACATTGGCCTTCGCATTAAAAAATCAACCATTTTACTTCCACAGCAAATCCCATACTATTTACCTGCGTAGTGACAGCCTAAGGCAACGATGGCGAACCTATGGCACGTGTGCCACAGCTGGCACACAGAGCCCTCTCTGTCAGCAAGTGAGCCATAAGTCGCCATTGAGAAATACTTACCTGTCCTCTGATCCCAGATTTTGGCACTCCCCTCTGCTGGTGCAGTGGTCCAGCGGAGGGGTGCAATGGAGACTATTAGCAGTCTAGCCCAGTGCGGGATTGTTGTTGTTTAGTCACTTAAGTCGTGTCCGACTCTTCGTGACCCCATGGACCAGAGCACGCCAGGCCCTCCTGTCTTCCACTGCCTCCCGGAGTTTGGTCAAATTCATGTTGGTTGCTTCGATGACACTGTCCAACCATCTCGTCCTCTGTCGTCCCCTTCTCCTCTTGCCTTCACACTTTCCCAACATCAGAGTATTTTCCAGGGAGTCTTCTCTTCTCATGAGATGGCCAAAGTATTGGAGCCTCAACTTCAGGATCTGTCCTTCCAGTGAGCACTCAGGGTTGATTTCCTTCAAAATGGATAGGTTTGTTCAAAACAAAACATCGAGACATGACCGACTGGACTGAGGAGCCAGGAAAACCAGGACTGGAGTTTTTCTTTATGGATTCTTTGGACCAATGGAAAGAATATTAGTCAGATTATAAGGAGATCTGTTGGAGAGACTGAAACCTTGTGATCGCGGTGTAGTTTGGACTTTGTTGGCTTGACTGTGTGGGACTCTGATAACAGAATTTTGTTGGCTTTTTGCAGAAAAAAGGATATTTTTGCCACGGTTGTATTTTGAATTGCTGGGCTAAAAGTTGATTTATATATGATAACATCTGTGTATGGATGGGAGGGAGAACCTAGGGGAGGTTTATGATTGTGGGTTTGGTATGTGAAGGATATAGTACTATTTATATAAACCCTACTCATTGGAAAGATCGAAATGGCTCAAAATTTGGGAATAGTGGCACAAAAATCAGACAAGGAATGGCAGATTAACATGCAGAAGATAATAACAGCAGGATTTCAGCAAATAAATGAACGTCTTAATCAGATAGAAGATCAGATGAAAGAGAGGTCATCAGATGTTAAACAACAGTTAAGTGAAACTGTATTAACTCCAGAACAGCCCTTATTGAGTAAGATACCAGGTAACATAGATGGGATAAAGAGTTATCCAGTGACTTATTCAATTACTACAGTCAGAAAATGTGATACTGAAAATTGGATTGTTGTTTTGGATTCATCCTCCTCTTTCAAAAATTGGAAGAAAGAGTCACTGAAACAAGAGGAGCCTATTGAGAAAGTATGGGATGAGACAGAAATGGATATTTTTTCAGATGTGATGAATAACTGTCCAATTCAAAAGGAAATTGAATGATGGGATTTATTATACAAATGGCTTTGGTTCTCAGATAGTGTTGGAGTAACATAGATTTAAACTAAAATAAAGCTGTAAGTGGATAGCTGGAGGGCAACCAAATTATAAAAAAGCTGAAAGTGGTTTTATTATTGTAATATGACTAGATTGGATGATTGTATATTTTGTGTTCTCCTATCCCCCTAACCCTTTCCTTTTCCTTCCACTCCCTTTTACCTTTTGTATTCCCTACCCTATTCTTAGATAAATAAAAAATAATAATAATAATAAAAAATGGATAGGTTTGTTCTCTTTGCAGTCCAGGGGACTCTCAAGAGTCTCCTCCAGCACCACAATTCAAAAGCATCAATTCTTCAGCGGTCAGCCTTCTTTATGGTCCAGCTCTCACTTCCATACATCGCTACTGGAAAAACCATAGCTTTGACTATGCGGACCTTTGTCGGCAAGGTGATGTCTCTGCTTTTTAAAGATGCTGTCTAGGTTTGTCATCGCTTTCCTCCCCAGAAGCAGGCGTCTTTTAATTTCGTGGCTGCTGTCCCCATCTGCAGTGATCATGGAGCCCAAGAAAGTAAAATCTGTCACTACCTCCATATCAGCTTGTACTTCTGGGAGTTCTCGGTCCACATAGTGCTGAAGCCTACCTTGTAGGATTTTGAGCATAACCTTGCTAGCGTGTGAAATGAGTGCAATTGTACGGTAGTTGGAGCATTCTTTGGCACTGCCCTTCTTTGGGATTGGGATGTAGACTGATCTTTTCCAAACCTCTGGCCACTGCTGAGTTTTCCAAACTTGCTGGCATTGGAGGATTGGAGGACCGGTAAGTATTTCTTTGTTAATACCGCCCATAGGAAAGAAAAAAAAAAAAACACAAGCATTTAACCCTTGCAGTGCAGGAGCTGTTTTTTCTAAACTAAAACCTCAGTATTCGGGTTTTAATTGCAGTGTTGGCACTTTGAAATAAATAAGTTGATTCTGTGTTGCAGTTTGGGCGCTCAAAAAGGTTCACCATCACTGGCCTAAGGCATGCTTACTCAGAATTTAAGAGGGTGCTTCTGGAACTGGCCAACCTTCTCATCTCTTGTTTGTTCCACCTATGACCATTCTGTTTACTTCCTGCTCACTTGCATTCTAAGAATGTAACTTTGGTGGTCTTGGTGAGCAGGAAGCGAACTCTCCCCTTACTCTGAATCTTAATTCCAAATTAAAGAAAAACGTTTGTAAGGAACAAGAGTCAAAGGTGAAACATGCAGCTACTTCTAAGTAAGCATTAAGAATTTTGCTAGCCTGTGTTAAATTCCTGGAGCAAGATTAAGGCATGTCAGTATACAAGGTCACCGTGAAAGAAGTAACACACACAGCCAATTGTGGGTGGTCAGAAGATATAGTGTGGCATAGTAATAACATTTGGCCACAGTGGTTGTGTTGACCACCCCAATATTCTGACAATTAGGTGAGCTGAATGTGAGCAAAAAGGATCTTTTTTACCATATAGATTTAGGAAATGGATTCAATATGTCTTAAATAAAAATAAGGTAGCTCTAGTTACCTCTGACATTTAGCAGATCAAAATATATCTTGTTTGTGGGAAGGACATGATGTGGTTGATACTGCTCATTGGTGTTTGCTTTGCTGAGTCACGTATAATGTAACTTAAAAAAACAAAGAGGGAGGGCAGCTTGGTGTTGCAGTGTGCTATGTTTTCCTCTTCCTATGAAATAGCTGTGGCTAGGGGGGTCTCAGAGATGAACTAAGAAATAAAATATAGGATGACATCCCATCTTTCACCAAATTTCATTTTCTGATCTATTTTTAAGGGCAGTGATGCATTTTTGATTTTTTAAAGAATAATTGTTTGTTTGTAGCAGCTTGTGATTGGAATTCAAGCATGAAACATGGTTTGGCTTCCTGAATGTGCATGCTAACTTTAATTCTGATATTTGAGTTATTAAAAGCAATTGAATTGTTAAACATTTTGCATCTTCTGTGGCGTTTTTGAAAATGGGTGTGGGAGTTTAGCAGGGATTTGAACTTTATTTGTCTTTTCCATGTCTTTGATGGCTTGCTGTTTAAAAAAACACACCTGTCATTGTAATACCAGCCTTCCCTGCATAATTTTTATTCTCATTCCAGTCTTAATTCCATGTCACTTTTCTATGTCTTGCCCTCTTGTATTTCTTTGAACTGTTGTTTAATATTCAGTAATCTAGAGTTACACAAACCTATTTTTTGTAGGTTTGTGATGTTTGTTTTTTGTTTTCTAGTAATTTTGCTGTTGCTCTTTATTTATACTTATTTATTTCATCTTTCCTTTTTTCTTTTGAATCTAGATTATTAACTGATTTATATTCTCTGTTTCTGTTCTCATTTCTGACAGTTTGAATATTCATATTGATTCTTTTTGTTATTTTGTCCTGTGTACTCTGTCACAGACCCCTGATCTCAACCTAGTGGCCATATTCATTCTAAAGGATATGTTCTGGATCTGATCTTAAATTATGTTTTAACTGATAATTTAATTTTTTAAATATTCCTTGTAATTTCTGTTAATTTTCTACTGCCATTCTCAAAAAAAATTTCACTTTTGGTGGGAACCCTGCCCCTGCACCTTCTGTGTATATCTAGGCCAGTGGTCGGGAAACAGGGGTAAATTACCCCAAATGGAATAAAAATGAAAATCCTGGGGGTAATGAGCAGAGCGCTACCCCCCCAACCCCCCCACTCCCACCCCCCTGCAGCCGAACTTCAAACTGGAAGCCACCTCTCCCTGCTACCTTATTTGGTTGCGGCACTTGTAAATCCGTTCTTTCAGAGATCGGAGATAAGGCTGCTTGATTGGTTACAGCTGTAGAACAGCCCCGAGCAGGGCTTGTGAATGACTGCTTCCGCCGAAGGTGACTGCAAGCACCACGAGGGAAAGCTGCAATTAAGGAGGGAAGGAAGGTGCGAGAGAGCGACGGGTGGCTTCATCAGCTTGTTTAAATGTATGTAGAAAATGGAGGGAGGGAGGGTGAGTGGGTGGGTGTATGTGTATGAGAGAGAGAGAGAGAGGGGCTGACTCAAAACTATGAAAAAAGGAACAGGCAAACAGGAGGGAAGACTTGAATTAAGGGGGGAAAAGGGTGGCTTCATCAAGCTTGTTTAAATGTAATGAGAGGAAATGGACATACTGAACTGAAACAACTAATTGTTGAAAATTGAGGGAGGGTTTGTGTGTGTGTGCGCGCGCGTGCGTGAGAGAGAGAGAGACAGAGAGACTTGACTCTTTCATAAAACCATGAAAAAAGGAACCTTCTAAAATTTCATCTCCACTGCATTTAGCTCTGCAGTTTCTGCTGAGAACAGCAGAAGTCTGAAGTGTGCAGCAATCATGTTTCTCTATTTCTCATCCCCAAAGCAGACAAGAGTATCATAGTTTATTCCCAAAATCTGAATCCCAGTCTTTCTGCTCCTGGTCCTACTTTGACTGCAGCACCAAACAAAACAGTGTGGGTTTCTTTATTGAGTCAATCCATCTCATGTGCAGTCTTCCTCTTTTCCTACTGCATTGCACTTTTTCCTGCATTGCTGCCTTTTCCAGCGAGCTTGTCTTCTTATGATGCCACTGTAGTACACTACCCTTTGTTTGGTTATTTTAGCTTGTAGTGAAAGTCCACACTTAATTTGCTTTACTTATTTTTCTGACAAGTCATAATAGGTTTGTCATCGCTTTCCTCCCAAGAAGCAGGCGTCTTTTAATTTTGTGGCTGCTGGCACCATCTGCAGTGATCAGGGAGCCCAAGAAAGTGAAATCTGTCACTGCCTCCATATCTTCCCCTTCTGTTTGCCAGGAGGTGATGGGACCAGTGGCCATGATCTTAGTTTTTTTTATGTTGAGCTTCAGACCATTTTTGGCTCTGTCCTCTTTCACCCTCATTAAGAGGTTCTTTAATTCCTCCTCACTTTCTGCCATCAGAGTGGTATCGTCTGCATATCTGAGGTTATTGATATTTCTTCCAGCAATCTTAATTCCAGCTTGGGATTCCTCCAGTCCAGCCTTTTGCATGATGTATTCTGCATGAGTTAAATAAGCAGGGGGACAATATACAGCCTTGTCGTACTCCTTTCCCAATTTTGAACCAATCAGTTGTTCCATATCCAGTTCTAACTGTTGCTTCCTGTCCCACATAGAGATTTCTCAGGAGATAGATAAGGTGGTCAGGCACTCCCATTTCTTTAAGGACTTGCCATAGTTTGCTGTGGTCCACACAGTCAAAGGCTTTTGCGTAGTCAATGAAGCAGAAGTAGATGTTTTTCTGGAACTCTCTGGCTTTCTCCATAATCCAGCGCATGTTAGCAATTTGGTCTTTAGTTCCTCTGCCCCTTCGAAATGCAGCTTGTACTTCTGGGAGTTCTTGGTCCACATACTGCTGAAGCCTACCTTGTAGGATTTTGAGCATAACCTTGCTAGCGTGTGAAATGAGTGCAATTGTACAGTAGTTGGAGCATTCTTTGGCACTTCCCTTCTTTGGGATTGGGATGTAGACTGATCTTTTCCAATCCTCTGGCCATTGCTGAGTTTTCCATTGATGATGATAAAAAAAATAGTGCACTGGTCCTTAGATATTGGGCTGTGGCACCAGGGTGGGTGACATGACCTTTAGCCTGGTTTGTTCCTTTTTGCACACCACACACAGAATGATTAAAGTGGTAGGAAAAGCCCCCCCCCCCCCACTCTGTGTTGGCTGTCTCTAGCAAGCATGTCATTGCTAGCACCACTCTGGCAGCCATTGATGATGATTAAATCCTCTGCGAGCTAGCAAAAATTTAATGCAGCTTGCTAGGCACGTTGGACAACCTTACTACTCCCTATACCACCGCATGGCTGGAGTGCAATGTGTTCCAGCAAAAATAGTGCACATCTTTATTAAATTTGGTGCATCCTGCTAGTTCGGTACATAGCCTGGCAGCCATTGATACTGATGATATATCCTCCTAGTTCGGTACACAGCCTGTGTAGATTCAATAATATTTTGAATTCAAATAATGTATGATTTCCTTCCTTTCAAATCAAGGGGGTAATGTCGGCGTATATAAATTTTTTGGGGGGTAAAAGGTAAAAAAGTTCCCTGACCCCTGATCTAGGCATACCCTAATGCCTTCTCTTGAGTTCTTTTTTGTCTACCATATTAGCAACATTGAAAGGAGGGGTTGTGGAGTGTATTTCAAATAATGAGTGCATTTACCTTCTGTAGTTCTAATATGTCTTTGTCTCTTCTTCCAGTAGCTTGTTTTGCTTAAATGCCCACTTACGGATCTACACACAAATACTCTTGTTTTATAGGATAGTCTTTGAATTTTATTTTTGTTTATGGCCTTCACAATCTTTTCAATAAATTATCATCTGTGGGGGTAAAATTGTTCTCTCACACTGACACTCAAAAGTGTTTGTTGTTTTGGTGAGGGCCATCTCACATGTCACTGTATAATCAGCCTAGGTTTCACAGACGCTGGCCCTTGTAACCATGAGACCAAATTAAACCTTTATCACTGGGGAGAAGTCCTTTCAGGCCACATAACAGCTGCTAGATAATTGCCTCTTACTCTTTAAATGTTGTTCTAAAAGAGTCCTCATGGCTTCCCTAGATGACCCATCACTGGTGCCTATATTGACTAATTATTTGGGTTCAGGCACCTTGATGGTGACTGCACTCTTGGCATCATCACTGACTTTTAAAACATTGCTTTGAGCTCCAAATAACCAGTCTTGCGATCATAAGTGGACATGTGCTTCAATGGAAGAGCATTGAGCAAGCTGAAGAAGCAGAAGAAGAAAGGGAAAGGAAAAGATTGAACCTCCCAGACATACAGTAGTATATCTTTGATACACCTTCATCAGCATACCTTTGATACACCTTTGATACACTCAGAGACCTTTGACACAAAATTCTTTGGCTCAGGCAGGGGAAGCTTTACCGCATGAAGTGCAGATAACCTCAGTTTTGTGGTAGAAGATCAGCCTTTGGCTTAGGAAGTGTTGCTCAGGATGCATATTGAATTTTTATTTTGAGGGGGAAAGCCTTGATGGCTACCTTGGACAAGGTTGTCTATATGGATTCTTACTCTGAAGGCAAGCCCTCCACTTTACGGTACAGCTTATCCCTCCTCCTCTGCTCCAGGTGACTGCTCATAGATCCAAGGATGTTTTCTGAGATCAGACCATTCCAATTCACCTGCTCCATATCTGATATTAGCTTACTAAAAATTGCTAGCACCCATCCCTTTTTGTTGCATCTTATCTATTATGGTCCCGTTAGTACTTACTCTTTCTACAATGACCCCACTGAAGTCAATCCCTCACTCTTTACTTTTGGTTCTGCTTTCCAGTACTGAACAATGGGTTGCAAGGTTGCAGACATTGCAGAGATCTTTCTGGAGAATGTGGTTCTTCCGACACCTATGACCAGGGCTTGAAAAATCCACTCGTCCACTCATCTGTGACGAGTGAAAAAAACGCTGCTTGACGAGCCACAGCTCCCTCCGTCCCTCTCTCCCTCCTTGCCTCCTTACCCTCAGTCCGTCTCTCTCTCTGTGATCCTGCAGTCCTCCCCTCCCCCTTCCCATTGCAAAAGGAAAAACAGCCCTCTCACGAGAAGAGAGTTCAAGCGGCACATAGATACCCTGTTTCCCCGAAAATAAGACCTAACCTGAAAATAAGACCTAGTGTGATTTTTCAGGATGCTTGTAATATAAGCCCTAACCCAGAAATAAGCCCTAGTTAAGTGAAACCCCGCCCTCCACCATTGTGCACCATTGTGCAGCAACCAGAAGAAGATGGCATGACTGTATTTGAATAAATTTAGATCATTGTACATGAAAAAAATAAAACATCCCCTGAAAATAAGCCCTAATGCGTTTTTGGAGCAAAAATTAATGTAAGACCCTGTCTTATTTTCGGGGAAACACGGTACGTAGCTCTGCAGGAGAATGTAGAGTAGTCCCATGCTGGAGAATATGGAGATTCCCTGCTCCCAATTTCAACTGAACGACCTGGCTCCTTAAGAGGCTGGGCACTTTTGCTTTCAGTTTTATTTTTGCTGGAGACATTAAAAAGAAAGGCATTCAAAATATAAGCTTCATGACCCCACAGGCACGCAGGTAATAAAGCAACCTAAGTCTGAGGGTATATTTATTTTGGGTTTGTACGCATTGTTATATAGAAAGTGCGTAGTTTAAATTTAAATTTAAGTTTAAACATAAATTGCAAGGCTATAGTCCGGTCATGCTGACTGGTGAAATTTTTGACTGACTGGTGAGACATTCTAAAATTTTTAAAGCCCTGCCTATGACTCTTGTGTAGAACCAAGCTTTTCTTCTCCATTTGTGTCATCCCTAGATCTTCATATTGGCAATGGTACGCCGTTGTCACTATCTGGAGATATTAGATCCTGCATAGATCAGATATTCATAATGGTCAATTTTTTTCAAGTGGAGGTGAAAAAAACTCCTCCAGTTCCTGATCCTATGTTCATTAAGATCCAGCACACACTCTGTATTCCAGTTCTGTTGCCACTGTTGCTGGATCTCTCTACTGTTATATAATGGCCATAGTTTAAGCCATCTACTGTACCACCCACATCTTGCAGAATGGAACATTTCTGTAGGAGTGAAGAGAATTAGGCTGTTTTATTGTTCTACCGTTTAGTCCCAAGCTCTGAAATAATTGAAGATACACAGACTAAAGAAAGGGGAGAGTCTCACTTGACTCCTGTTAACAAGGAAGACAGTAAACAACTTAATCTTCTTCTGTTCTCTGCAGGGTAAATTTGATTTAAATCACTACCAGTTTTTTTTTAAATTTAACTCAAAAAATCAAAAAAGTTTTAAAAATCGTGATTTAAATCAATTTGATTTTTTTAAAAAAATCATTGATTTTTATCCACCGTGGTGCTGTTGATAGTGCTTCCTCTCTAATGTTAGCTGACCCATCACTGCTTCATCCATGACTGCCCAGTGTAGTGCAAATGGTGATTCCACCAAGAGTTGCCATTTCTACTTTTGACAGATCAGGTTGTCACTTGAGGTGGTGGCCAGCCAGAAATATATAAAACACTGCTGCTTGTTGAACTGTTCCAGACTTGCTTTCGTTGTCACCTCCTATGCTGAATAGTATGGGTGGCAACACTTCCCTTTCTTTGGCTATAGCTCATGTTCCCTGGCATCCCAAGTTAGAGCTGGAACTGTCCCCTGCCTGAAACCTTGGGGAGTCATTGCCAATAAGGTTAGGCAATATTGAGCTAAGTCAGTCAGTCTTTGATTTGGAATGATGGCCAATGCAGTCAGTTTAGCTTCTGCACCCTTTGGTTCTCTACACAGCTAGATGTTTAAACTACCTGTTTTTAAAAAAGATAGGTGAACATCAACTACAGGGGACTCCAATCTTTGGGCAGCCATGCCAGAAGAATATCATACAAATATTGTTACTGACATAATTTACTGGAGAACATTTTGAAAATTGTTGTATTTGTTGTTGTTGTTGTTGTTGTTGTTTTGTATACCATTTCTTTAACCTCAGGTCGTAAGTAGGGCATGAACAAAATGCACAAAAGAAAACAAAACAAAATGTGATCAAGGCTGAAAGGAAAAGCAGGCCTGATGCTGAAACAATAACTGTAAGAATTCATACCTAGTTCTGTATGGCTGTAGCAGATTCCCATTAGAAATACTTCATAAAACCATTGAATGGAAGAAACAAATTGATGTGGTTATGTGGAAATGATACCAATAACATCTGAGGTAACTGTTAACAGGATGACAAAACCTTTGTTGTTCACTAAAAGTATATTATTTGTTTTTAAAGACAAGACATTTATAGGAAATCAAAGGAAGAAATTGTATTAAAGGCTTTTAAACAATGCAGCTCAAAAGAAGAAAAATAAAGATGGAATATGCAGGTGACAGTTTTGCACAATTCAATTAGAGTGGCAGAGACATATAATTGAAAAGCACTTTAGCACAGGAATGACATTCATCCTCTAAGTATATGGATACGCTGTTTCCTTCTTCTCCCCAGTTCTCACAATAGTATGAGTAATACACTGTTAGCAGGCCAGCTTCATATTTAATAATTCTGTTCTGTTAAAGATAAAGTCTCAGTGTTAATATTCTCTGAATATAATGACAAAGTACTTTGGAATTTGTTTGAAGGAACAGTGAGATCATATCCATATGATAAAAGTCAGAATACAGATTGGCATGGAGCAACTCCTAAATAATATACAGTGGTGCCTCGCAAGACGAATGCCTCGCCGGACGAAAAACTCGCAAGACGAAAGCGTTTTGCGATCGTGTTGGTGACTCGCAAGACGGCTTTTTCTATGGCCGTGCTTCGCAAGACGATTTTTTTTCTGGAAGAGCGATGCCTCGCAAGACGAAAATAATTCGTTCGTCTTGCGAGGTTTCCCATAGGAATGCATTGCAGTGCATTCCTATGGGAAGCCGCTTTTTCGCAAGACGAAAATTTCGCAATACGACGGTACTCGCGGAACAAATTACTTTCGTCTTGCGAGGCACCACTGTATAACATCTTATAACATGCAGCAAAAACTTAATATTGGTCTTGAGAATGCTCATTGTATGGTGCTATGTATTCTTGGTTCCTCTGTATGGCATGGACTTGTGGACTTCAGAACAAGCAACCGTAAATAAGATAGTAGCATTTGAAATGTGGATCTATTACAGGATGCTAAGATTTTCTTGAATCAAGAAGTGACCCATGTGATAGTAGTAAATAAACTAAAGGAATAAAGACCAAGAAACCACAGCAGACATGAAACGCAAAAAGCTAGAGTATTTGGTGTCGTGAACCCCGTGTCCCTTGTTTATTCCCTCACAAAGGCCCACAGGCGCATCCCCTTTTTGCTGCCACCAGTGGATTATCTGAATCCACAATACCATTAACGTATGACTGGACACTTGTCTTGTGAACAACCAAAACATATTTATTGAAGTGAAACAGTATTTCAAACAGTATTAGAAATCTTTCAGGTAATCAAAGTTCATTGGTCTTAGCTTATCAGTTCCTTCATTACTTTGTTTCTCTTTGTTTACAGTTTCATAAACACATCACCAACCTATCTCTTTCTAGCCAGTTCTTTTTATCTCCTCATCAATTCCCTAACCAGTTCCTAACTCATCCCTATCTCTCTGCTATCTCACTCCTATTTCTTTCTGATTCCTCTCTGATCCCTATCTGACTGCTCCTCCTTCAGCCAAGTCTCATATATCCATTGACTCTGCCTCTCAAGCTCTCTCATAGGCTCATGCAAATAAGCTCTTGAGCTTTAGTGGCAGGAGTGACAGGGCCAATCGCCACATTCCTCCCCCCCTAAGAAAAGTTTGTCTCATGAGGGAAAACTTTACAGTTTACCCTTATGAACAACAGAACATACAGGGAAAATTACATACCAGTTATGTCCTAAATCATACAACGTATTTCAACATATAACACATTATATTACTATATACTTATACATACCTTATAATTCAATTTTCTCTCTATTACTATGTTTACTAGACCAAACTTACCACTTTAAACATTTAAAACAATCAATACAATTATAAACATTTGCATTACTCACATTAATATCAATTACATTACCTCTACGTTAATAAGGCTACTCACCATTATTATTTCCCATCACTATCCATCTCTCAGTTCATCAGCATCCAAACAAACATTGCATTTTAATCGTATTTCATAACTAGTACACAAACAGAACATTTAATACAACATTACAAACTCCTTTCTTTTTTTTCTCCACCTATTAGTCATTTGGCCTCCGAGACAAAGTGTCTGCAACTACGTTTAGGGACCCTTTCATGCTGCGGATCTCAAGTTCAAAGTCCTGCAGGACCAGCAGCCATCTTGCAAGTTTGCTGTTATTGGGATTCATAGTTCGTAGCCACATCAAAGGGACATGGTTGACAGATTTCCTCCACCAAATATAAGGTTTCAGTTCTTTCAATGTCCATACAACAGCTAGGCACGCCCTCTCAATGGCAGACAAATGTCTCTCACTAGGTTGGAGTCTCCTGCTGATAAGAGTCACTGGATGTAGACTCCCGCTGTCGTCTGCTGGGCACAGTACCGCTCCAAGTCCGACGCTTGATGCATCCACACAGATTGTGAACTCCCAGTTGTAGTCCAGCACAAAAAAGGCAGATCTTGAAGTCCGCGCGCTCTTCTGATGATTGACAGCTACCTGGCACTCTGACGTCCACTGGATGTCCTCGGCTTGCCTCTTCCGGGTTAAGCCTGTTCTCTTTCTGAATAGTGGCTTAATTTTCTCGGCTGTGGGAAGGTTAGGCAGTTTCTTCCACTCTTCCAGCACAGCTATGACTGCATTCTTCCTTGAAATCTTATTGCTTATGCCTTCCTCCTCACCAACAAATTCACCCACAGGTACTTTTGTTACGAAGTTCTCCATATGTGGGGGACCACTATCCTGGGTCACCTCAAAATTCATAGGCAAGTTTCTTTTAAGTGCCATCTCACACACTTGGCTTATTTCATATGTATCGAGATTTTTATCATCTGGTTCTATCCCTTTAATCTCGTGTTTCTCAGGTAGGGGTTTGCCTTGTACGGTTTTAAGTGCATTTGCAGTTGAAGGCGGAGACTTCCCACGACTAGACTTCTCAGTCCTCTAGTGCCGCTGCAACAAATCCACAGGTTCTGACCATGCCAACAGCAATTCACTCCACTCTATGGGTCTCAGCCTCACTACTTTGTCCTTGGGATGAAATGCTCTTTCCCGGGCCTTTTCATCACACAAGCCTTTCTCCTTTCCATGAGTACCCCCCAAGTTTGGCTCTTGGTTAAGTGAAACCCCGCCCTCCACCATTGTGCAGCAACCAGAAGAAGATGACATGACTGTATTTGAATAAATGTAGATAGTTGTACATGGAAAAAATAAAACATCCCCTGAAAATAAGCCCTAATGCGTTTTTTGGAGCAAAAATTAATATAAGACCCTGTCTTATTTTCGGGGAAGCATGGTAACTCATCCCTATCTCTCTGCTATCTCACTCCTATTTCTATCTGATTCCTCTCTGATCCCTATCTGACTGCTCCTCCTTCAGCCAAGCCTCATACCATGTTTCCCCCGAAAATAAGACAGGGTCTTATATTAATTTTCGCTCCAAAAAACACATTAGGGCTTATTTTCAGGAGATGTTTTATTTTACAGTCATGTCATCTTCTGGTTGCTGCACAATGGTGGAGGGCGGGGTTTCACTTAACTAGGGCTTATTTTTGGGGTAGGGCTTATATTACGAACATCCTGAAAAATCCTTCTAGGACTTATTTTCAGGTTAGGTCTTATTTTCGGGGAAACGGTATATCCATTGACTCTGCCTCTCCAGCTCTCTCATAGGCTCATGCAAATAAGCTCTTGAGCGTGAGTGGCAGGAGTGACAGGGCCAATCACCACACTTGGTTACATAAATGAAAAATACCCATTGTTACTGCTGTTTATTCAAGGTAAAATAAATTGAAAAGACATGCAGGAAGAGGAGCTTATTGGCTGAAAAATCTTGGAGATTCATTTGACTGCAAAGAGCATTATTGTTGAGAGCTGCCACGTCCAAACCAAGTTGCCATGATGATCCCTAGCCTCGGACATTAGAGGAGTAACAACAGGAAGATTGCTTGTTAATTGTCATGGTATTTAACAATTCAGACTCAATCATGTTCGTTTAGACAGGCACGTTTACCCAGTGACTCTGACTTCAGCAGTACTTTTTGCCATGGCTATATTTATATTTTATTTCCTGGTACTTTGTGACTGACTGCTGAATCTGTGAACCAAGTTGAGGCAAAATAATTGCATCTGAGCTGATGTGTAATTTCTGTGTTGTACTTTTTTTTTAGCCCATGCAGATCAGATTAGGCATCCTTCAGTCTCGAGAGACTATGGTAACGTGCTCTGAATAGAGGACTTGGAACAGCGTCTATTGTGGCTGAGAACGCCATTTCAAGAGTGACAATCCCTTCCACACTGAAGACAAATACAATCTGTCCCCTGTCCAGCTCCCTGATTTTGCTGGTTCCGGGACTGCCTCTTTGCCTCAGCCTGCTGGACAACGGTCTCTTCAAAATGGGAGAGGCCATGATGCACCAGGTTGCCTCCAGGCTGAACACTCAGATGTCAAGGTTTCCCATCTGTTGAGGTCCATTCCTAAGGCCTTCAGATCCCGCTTGCAGATATCCTTTTATCGCAGCTGTGGTCTCCCTCTGGGGCGATTTTCCTGCTAATTCTCCATACAGGAGATCTTTTGGAATCCGACCATCAGCCATTCTCACGACATGCCCAAGCCAACGTAGACGTTGCTGTTTCTCATAGCCCATGCAATGAGATGAATTAATGGAGAGCTATCACTAGGTGTGTAGGTGGCAGTTGGAATAAATCCTCTTTCTGCGGGCCAGATCTCTTGCCTGACTGAGTTTGGATAACACGGGACTATCCATATTTGTGAGGATGGAGGACCTGTCAAGTTTCTCTGCTCCCTAAAGACCATTGTATCTTGATGAACTCATTACTGCTTTTTGAGAATTGCCAGCACAGTGAAATGAAAAATTCTTAGAATGAGGGATTAGACCCTAGCAGTACAGAACACAAGAGGCACAACAAAGTTGGTTTGTCATCTAAGATTTTAAAAAAATGAACAAGAGGACAAAAAGCCAAATTCGCAAACATAGTCCTTAAAGCATATTGGGTATTTTCAGGCATCACTGCCCTTGTCATATCACTGAGAACTACACATATTAGAATGATTTTGTTGCTGTTGTTCTAGACTGTTTTGTTTTTCACCTTTGGAACATTAGAGAATATTCTATAGAGCAGTGGTCCCCCAGACTATGGAACGCCATCCCAATTGAGATTCGTCTGGCGCCGATGCTGATGACATTTCGGCGCCAGGTCAAAACCTTCCTGTTCCAGAAGGCTTTTAATTGAAATAATATCAACTGTGGGTCCTGATGGCAATTTTTAGAGTATATATTTTAATTGTATTTTAATTGTTTTATCTCTTTTATTGTATTTTAATTGTTGTAAGCCGCCCAGAGACCTTTGGGTAGTGTGGGCAGCATATAAGTTAAATAAATAAATAAATAAGTAAATAAACAAACCTTTTCCAATTCGCGGACCGGTTGGGGGGGGCGAGGTCTGTGTGCGGGGGAGGGAGGGCACCCCCGCTCTCGTGGGTGGGCGGGGGTGTGCTCGCGGGTGGGCGGGGCACCTGTGCGTGCGGGGGGGAGTGCGTGCGGGGGGGAGATCTTGTAGTGTTCTTTTGAACTACCCATTTTGTATAAGAAAGTCCTGATGGTCTTAGAGACCAAAACTTTTGTTTCTAGGAGATCTAGTAACCTTGGCATCAAATCTACTAAAATAATTAGACCTGGTCTCTGAGAAATCTATAGTAGGTTTATTTCTCTGTTCTTTCTCAGTTAGATAGATCTGATGTCTGGAATATGTCTTTTCACCAGCAGCTGATAACTCTTTTCTGCGGTTCCATTTACCCCATGTAATGGTCTGCCTTGTGAATATATTAAGAAGGGCTAGAATCTCTCAACTCCCACTCTGCCACAGGCTCTCCTGTGCAGGCCATATATAAAAAAGACTAAAATGGAAAAATCAGTATTAGGACAATAGTGTTAATGATCAGAGGCCACAAAAATGTTCAAGCTTAAACTGTCAAGATTATCTGCTTTCTTCATCAAGAAAGATATTCCAAATAATGTGGTGGTGAGGCTAACTTGATGTTGAAATGGAAGTATCTTTGGTCAGAGTCTTAAAATGAAGACCTGCTGGCAAGTATGGAGCCTTTTCCATGGTGGCATCACAGCTTTCGAAAGCCCTCTCTGTAGATCTCTATAAAGAATATAACAAATTGTGTATTCGTGGCTGTATTCAATTAATTTTAAAGTGTTATGCTTCTAATTAAGTTTTATCTGTTGTTGCAATTTTAACTGGTAAAAGTAACTTGCTATTGTAAATTATTTAGATATTTGATGTTTTAGAAATGGATTTTGTATTTTCCATTAGTTTTGATGAGCTTTGTGGGGGACTTTGCCCTTTAATAACACTGTAATGCCCAAATAGAAAATATGTTTCATGAATTGCCTAATTGTTTTTTTGCAGGTTCAACAAGTACAAACTGTGCAACAGGTACAGCATGTATACCCGGCCCAGGTGCAGTATGTGGAGGGAAGTGATACAGTCTACACAAATGGAGCTATGTAAGTTAGTTATCTTTGAGATTTCTATCCCAATAATATTCAGACAGATTTCTCTAAATCCTTTAATAGAGCCCTTAAAAAGCTGTGAGCAACACTCTACCTAAACTCATTTAGAATGAAAGCTTTTTCATGCTCACAGTACTTAGGTACTACAACAGAAGTTGAAATAATTTCCAGAAATAGGCATTTCTAATCCTGTACTAATATCAGTATATTTACATATTATTACTTCAGGGCAGATAGCATAGAAAAGTCGTAGATATTCATTAAGAATCTAATGAAAGTGTCATATATCCATTAGAACAGTTCAGTTATTGAGCAGTTTAAAATATAATTAGTATAGAAATATTATTTTCTTGGCTTTAGATTGTGGGACAGTAATCATAGCAAGTCTTTCATGGTTCTGTTGACTGATTCAAGTGAAAGATTTTTGTTACATCACAAAATTCCAGTTGTACTGTATGTACATGAGCATTGAATAATTTATTTGAAATATCAGTGCTCAAGAAATACATTCAAAATGCAATATTTCAATCTAAAGCATTTCCAAATAATTTGTTAAAGAATCTCTGTAATGGTTTTTTTGTACTTCTCTCCTGTGATTCATGAGAAGTGGGGAAAATTAACCTAAGTTAAAGTTTATGTCTTCCAGTCATCTAGCTTCTTGCAGTGTACCATTGTGTGTCTGTAGCTGTGTGGGTAAAAAGTCATGTGGCTGAATATAAATGCTGTAATAATAATAATAATAATAATAATAATAATAATAATAATAATAATAATAATAATAATAATAATAATAATAATAATAATAGTTAATAGATGTGAGTTGTTCCTACATGAGTGTTTTGAAATGTACAGCTAGCCACCTAGTTATGATCCTTCTGCCTTTTCACATGTGCCTTAGCGCTACATCTGATTCCATGTATTGTCCTAGCACACATTTTTTTACGTTTGTCATCTAGTTCCAGCCATATATAGTCTTCTTTCTCAAGGCCCTTGTTTCATAGGTTTCACTTAATTCAAAATAGAAGGGTTGTGTTTATAGAAAAATACATGTAACTCACATATTACTTGCAACGTGGCTACATGTTATGTATATTTATATTGTGTGGTTTATGTACCTATTTCATTTATTTTCCTACATGGAAAATGCATTTAAAACCATCCACCCCCCATGAAATTGTTTCCCCTATTGTGAATTACTGATCTCCTTAATTCCTCTGTTTCCTTTCTGAAGCTCCTTCACTATTGACTTTTGATGGTAGCCATTGATATCCTGTGGTGAATGTAGAGCTTGATAAGGTGGCAGATGTTTGTTTTTCACATTACATAGAAGAAACCTATGATGAGATAAAACTGTTGTTTGATGTTTTTCTCTAAAGTAGAGGTGAATTGCCTAAATCATTGGTGTGACGTTTAACCATGTGGCCCCTGCTTGTTTCACCAAACAAAGAGCTCACGCGAGTATCCCACCACGTCCTTTACTACGCTGCCACCAGTTGATCTCTTTACCAACTATATTTCCTTTGAAAGACTGAGGTCCATTCAATACTTAACTTTGAAATAAAAACAGGTTTATTGGTTACACGTTGTTTCAGGAATAGTTCTTAAGCACATTCTTAAAGTTACACAAAGCTTCAGTATTTTCCTTTAACCTCTTCTATCTTAACTAATACAGATAACACTCTGACTATTCACTCCTTAAATTCTCTCTCTGCCTCAAACCCAAACTATCTTCCTTTCCCTTCAAACCTTTCTATCTGCTCTCAAAACTCTATCTGACTGAACTCACTCACTAAACTTCTCTTATCTGACTCCCCCTCCCTTCTGGTTTCTCTGGCTCTGCCTCCCAACAGCTCCCATTGGTGTATGCAAATAACCTCATACATGAGCCAAAGCAGGGTGATCACCACAATCGGCAACATAAATAAGCTAGTGTCATGGTACACATGGCCTGGCTGCTATGAGCTCTGATTTGTAAATGGTTTAAAATTCATAACTGAAGAGGTAGCAAGAAGTTTCCTTATCCATCAGTGTTAACTATCTGCAATGGAAGATGTTATACAATGTGCCTTGAAACAGACAATATTAGCCATGCAGCATTAACAACTCAAAACAATTTGTGGACATACTATAAGTGCTAGATTATTTATTTTTGTTGACACTTGCATAGGCTGTAGATCAAATACTCTTCAGAATATTGATCTATGAGATCCCACCTGAGACACAAATAATGCCAATTCTTTGATGAATTTATTCGACTGTACTATCAGTTGCTTCTGGTTACATGCCTCTCTCAGATGATTGTCCTTCCCGCCTGAGGAATTCTGGGAGTTCTCATCCCAAAAGACAAATCTGTATAGCTGTAGTTACATTATATCCTGCTAGTTACATTTATATCCTGCTTTTTCTCCAGGGCAGTGGTCCCCAACCTTTTTAACCCTGCGGACCAGTTGGGGAAGGCGGGGCACCCCCCTGGCGCTCATGCGCATGTGTGAAGGAGTGGGCGCGCGCTCGTGCGCATGCGTGAAGGGTGGCGCAATGCTCGGGCGGGGGTGTGCACGCTCGTGCACATGCGTGAAGGGCGGCGCGGCACTTGGGGCATTCGTGTGCATGCGCGAAGGGGTGGGGGAGTGCTTGCATGGGCGCAGGCGCAAAGGGGCTGTGCGGGGGGAGTACGTGCAGGGGGCACAAGGCAGAGTACATGGCTCTTTTCCACAAGAACCATATGGGGTACGTCAGGCTGAGATAGTGGCTGATCCAAGCTCACTCTGAATTCCATGGCTTGGTAGGGACTGGAATTCAGATCTCTCAAGTGCTGTGAGAGAGAAGTGCTGTGCTATACTCTTTTGGCAGGAAAACAGTTCTTTCTAATGACAGATCTATACAGATTGAGGAAGATGTGGGGATATTGCTATAAATGGGGCCTAATTGTCAAAGTATTAATCTCCCCCTTCCCTCTGTGGTAATTCTACCTGTAAGAGTTATAAATAATGGAGACAATCCAGAAACATGCTGGTGATAATTCCGAACTACATATATAGGTGATACCTTTACCAGCCAACTAAAAAAAAAAAAAAAAAAAAAAAAAAAAAAAAGGACATTTGGCACAAAATAAATCCATATTGAGGTGATACCTTTACAGGTCAAGAGAAAAAATAAGTTTGTGCAGAGACACCAGCGCACATGCACACACATCTCTGCACAATTTGTGTGCACATGCTTATGACTTTGCCCAAACGTCTTGATTTTTGTGGTTGGCCTATAGGGGTGTCACCTCAATATGGAGTTTGGAATTTATGTCAACATGTCTTTCATTGTCATCCCCTTCCAGTGCAGAAGATTAGAAAGACTCTCCCCTAAATTGTAGTTAATGTTTTTCGTAGCTGTGCTCTGCAAGAATAGAAGTCCTGTACTATCGATATGTGTACTCAGCAGTAATGCCTGCCAAGTTCAGTAGGATGTACTCTGAAGGAAATGCATATATAGTTGCAACCCAGCATTTTTGCTCAGTTTTGCAAAACTTTTCAAGGGTAGTGTAGCGTTCTCCTTTAAATGTGGTCATGGCTCAGGTTTACTTAGAGTGAGTCATGCATTTATGTTGCTGAGAGGCGGAGCCAAGAGGCAGAGTATAAGAGGCAGAGCCTGAGGGGGAGAAGGGAGATCAGAGTTTTGGAAGGAGTTTGATTAGAGAGTTCAGAGATTTATGTGATTGTGATTAGAATGATGAAAATATAGTAGGAGATCTGAGAAGTGATTGACCAGTGACTGGAAGGGAGAAGGAATAGAACTGAATATTATAATACTGAAACAAATAAGCAAATAAAGATCTTTCTATTTCATTAAAGAGTGGACCTGATTCTTTCTAAAGGAGTTATGGGGATCTAGGGATCTCCTGGTGGCAGCAGTGGAAGAAAGGAAAGAGTTCAGTTTTGCCCTGGTGTGCTCTGAGGTCTGAGTCTAGGTGGACAGACCAAGGCACGAGTGGGCCCAACGCCACATAGGTTCCAGAGGTATGGGATCCAAAAAGGGTCAAATCGCGACAGGTAGTATTACTGAGAAGTATTATGTACTTTCCTCACAGTAATCTTAGTGTTATTAGATTATTACATTCTATTAATCAGAGAAGTATTTTTAGAAGAGTTGTTCTGTAATGCTATGACAGATAAATAGAAAACAGTCTCATGGCACTTAAAGACTAGCAAATTTTATTTGGCATACATTTTCATAGACACCCTGTTACAGTTTTTCTGTAGGTTCCATTTTTTGTAGGAGTTAGACTACCTACAAGCAAATAACTTTAAAATGAGTGGAAGGCAGTTAATTGCAAGGAAAAGCCTTGTCTTGTTAGTGTGAGATGTATCCATAAAGCAGTTAAAAACTAAAAATAAAGTTTTACACAGAAGGATCTGTGTGTTGCAGGTAAATGAGTCTTATTGAATCAGGGTTGCTTTTGCTAAGGTGAGATGTCAGGAGTACTAATTTGTAAAAAAAGCAGCAGATCATTGTCATGACATTTACATTGAACTTAACAAAGTCAGCTGGGAATAAATCTGTGTGGGTGTGTGCCATGTGCATACTGCCCTTGACACTCCAAAAAGTAGAAAGATTTACCCTTTGAGTGCCATACTGTTTAACATTTAACAGGATTTGCTACTGTTTGATTCTTCCCTGCCTCTCCTGGGAGATAATGTATAGCAGAGATGGCTGTGGAAGATCTTGAGCAAATAAAAGTGGCCCCCATGGAGGCATTTACCAGGAAACTAAAAATGGAGGCGGAACATGGGCCCAAAAGGGGGCTCATTGTCCCCATTCCTATGTGCTCAATCTCTGACCTACTGTATTTGTTATGCTTTGTGTTATATCACATCTTTCCTCCAATGAGCTCAAGGCAGCATATATGACTTTCTTCTTCCATAATCCTTCATACATTAAAAAGGATGTCTGAAGGTGGGCAGGGGGTGAATGTTTACTACTTTTTACTTGGATATGAGTACACGCCTCTGTATGATCAAGAACCCTGATATATCACTTTCCAATTACATAAAGACTTGTATTTTAAACAGATGTGAGTAAATGCTGTCTTCTAATCTTTCTTCTCAGCGTGAGAAGGTCAAGGTCTCAACAAATTGAGTTGGGGATGTTGGAGCAGAGCTTCAATGCACACCCACAATCTCTCCCTTATGACCTACCTAAATTGCCCAGGGCTTGGATATTGCGTGCTTTTGTACCAGGATGGATCATTCAATGGTTGCAACATCCATTATCCTTTGTCATAAGCATCCTAATTAGAGCTCGTGGAAGAGGTAGTCCAACATTTGGAGGGTCACAGGTTGTCTGCCTCCCTTTTCTGCCCACCACTGTTTCCTATACACGTGTGTGTGCATACCTACATGCACCCTGGCCAATTCCTGCATTCCCCCCCACTGCCAATTAATCTGCCCTGGGGGGGACATTTTAGAATCTAGAGAATCCTAGATTTTTCTTCCATTTGGTAGGTATTTTATATCTCATGGTTTCATACAGGAATTTGAATATATGTTGTCAAACACCTCGTATGTATTGAAGAATATATTTTTGGTATATTTAAGTAGTTGAACAAGGATCTAGCCACTAATTAAAGCTGCCTTTCTTAGTAAAAAATGCAAGTACTATGTCTGTGAATGAATATTTTATATTCTGAACTGAAAACATTTGGAAATCGCTTCACAAAGATGGGCATAATTCTTCACATGCTTATGATATTCCTATCCCCTTTTAGCACATTGGGAAAAATAACCTGCTTCTGTTCCAATTTTGCTTTCTAATAAGTCATAGATTTTTTTTTCAGGAAAAGAGATTTTAACTTATATTAGGAAATAAGATTTTGTTTTATAAAGAGTGCTTCTCTTACTAAAAGGTGCTATAAGAAAGGAGAAATAATGTTATTCAATAAAGAGTTGTACACTCAATTTCACAATGAAATTGTTGACCTCTTGTGAAAGGACATACATATGTACATAAACAACTTCTTTCTTTTTCTTTTCCTTAAGACGAACAACAACGTATCCTTACACAGAAACACAGATGTACAGCCAAAACACTGGGGGGAATTACTTTGATACCCAAGGAAGTTCTGCACAGGTGACAACAGTGGTCTCATCTCACAGTATGGTGGGCACTGGAGGCATTCAGATGGGTGTCACTGGAGGACAGCTCATCAGCAGCACTGGAGGTACCTACCTGATTGGCAATTCAATGGAAAACTCTGGCCATTCTGTGACTCATACAACACGAGCCTCTCCAGCTACAGTAAGTGGTTCAGGCTGTTATGTATCTTTGTAGTTAGATGCCTCGGTCTTCATTATGTCTTTCCATCGTTTTTACTTTCAGTAAAAGAAAGCATAGGATTACTAAATGAAGACACAATTCACCTAGTACTGTTGCCATGCAACTTCTTTTCATTTTATTGTGGCTTGCCCAAGGACAAGGAAATGAAGAAAAGCTACACAGCAATAGGGCACAGTGGATTTTGTCTCAGATAATTTACACCTTGTATGTACAAATGAACAAGACCTTTATTAATGGCTGTTACTAGAATACACCCAAACCTAATGGTTATTTTCCCCCAAGCTTTTTATTTTTAAAGAAAAAACATTGCATCCCCTTAAAGATAATTGCAGAATTTTGTTAAATACAATGCTAGTAGCATGAACTCTGCCACTGGGCTCCTTTTATTTTTGGCTTTTATGGTTATTTTTTTTGTAACCAAAGTGGCTTCTGTTAAATCTTAAGTGGCCCTATTCCACATAGTATTGTAATTCATTACATATTTAATTTTCTTGTTTCTGATAGAAACAACAGGAATGATGGATAAAATCACAACTGTAGTTTGAATGTAATCAAACATTTAATTGCATTCAATGTATTTTAATCATATTATTTGTATCACACAGGTTAACAATTGTGTGTAAAGTTGCTAAATGTCAGATAGATGCATTGAACCCAGCATTTGAGAAATTGGTGTTCCTTAGTCCCTTGCTCAGTCTTAAATCAGAATTATTTTTTCTTATTGCGAATAATTAATAGCTTGATTGGTACATAACATTAAGCTGGAGTTTGTTTGTGTCACACTCAGAAATCTACCATTAGGTCTAAATGTACAATATGCCTACTTATCTCTCAGGAGTTGGATTCTGAACAGCAAATAAATATCTGCTTCCTCTAATGAATGCAAGCAAAAAACAAAACAAAACAAAAACACACAAAGCAAAATGTATCAAACATATCTTCTCCACACCCACCAATTTGTGGCTACTCTTAAATAGAGATGCAAGACTTTAATCCTGAACAGGCAAAAAAACAAGTGTTAGGAGTAGCTTGGATTCCTAGGAGATGAGCAGAATGTTGTAGAACAGGGGTCCCCAACCCCTGGTCCGCGGCCCGGTGCCAGTCGGTGGGCTTCGCAGGACTGGGCCGCGGAGACAGATCTCCTCCCCCCCCCCCGCATGCACACATGTTGGGTGTGGTGCACTTGTGCGCATGCGCGGGTGAGCGGGCGCATTTGCTGGTGGGTCTGGCACGCACCCCACTCACCCACAACCACACCACCCCGTCCGCGTATGCGCATGAACGTGCCACGCCCATCCGCACATGCATGTGAGCACACCATGCCCATCCACGAGCACGCCACGCCCATCTGTGAACGTGGCACACTCACCCGTGAACATGCCACGCCCATCCATGAGCGCGGAGGGTGCCCCTGCCCCTCTGCGCACAGACCCCGCCCCCCCAACTGGTCCGCAGTTCTGAAAAGGTTGGGGACCACTGTTGTAGAAAATGAATTTATCAGAAAGTGAATGCATGGACATGAGAGTCATTGCATCTGTTCAAATTTAGTGTAGCTTGTAAGCAGCAAAGAAATGCATATTATTAGATATAGGTCAAAGAACCCTTAAAAACAAAGTCCATGTGCAAAGCTGCTGCAGGGAAGGTATTAAGCCTCAGAGGAAAAGCTGGTCAGTAAAGAGGTGGGCTGGAAAAGAAAATTGCCAAGAAGAATGAGAAGAAGTATCCAGTGAGAGTCTAACTGTGTGAGATGTTTGATTTTGAACCACTATTCTTTCATCAGGGAGGGCAACAGGCTAAGATTAAATCAGGGCACTGAGTTGAGATGTAATGACAAATCACAGTAAGTAGAAGCTGAAGTTTAACATTAAGATTTACATGACATGCTATGCTGTGGTTAATAGTAATCGGAAGCGAATGTTTCTGCACAGCTTCTTGCTGTTCCACCAGAAGAGAAGGTGAGAGATTGAAGTTTGTTTACCGTAATAGTCAAATGTGCATATTGTAAGAGCTTCCTCTTGAATGAAGAAAAAGAGAATTAAAAAAATTAATAAATTAATAAATTAAAAAATTAAAAAATAAGTGTTAAAATAGCAGAAACGTGACTTGTAAATTCAAATTTTAGATCAGCTCCTACAATGTGAATTATTTGGTGTTTTAAACTACATAAAGCTGTACTCTTATTATTTTTGAAACAATAAAATCAGTCATCCCTTCCACCCTGATTGGAATATGACAGATCATTATAGAGTAGAAAATGAAGGAAACTGTTTCAACACGCCAACAGAAGATTTTGAATATATTCCTGTAGCAATATGGAATCTGTCTTTTATAAGATATTAGCAAAGAAAATTAAGCTACCAAACTAGTTGTATTCTATTTCATCATTTATGTTATGACATCATTATGATATTTAGAAATATATGACTGTGTTTGTGTCACCTTTTACAAGTTCATTTGAAAGTGGCAGCATCAATCAGATATAGAATCAGATAAAGCTGTTGATTTATAGAGGGAAATGTAGCAGTTAGTGTCAAAAACATTTATGTTGAAATCAGTTGTTTCAATTCTCGATAATTACAGTAGTCTCATTACTTTTTCTCACTGAGAATCAAAAGTCAATTCTTCAGTGCTAGAAAGGATGAATGAGATTAAGTCTTTTAGCACTGCATTTTATTGTTAATTGGTTAAAAAGTACAGTGAAGGTAAACAGGATTTTTCATTAGTGGCTGATACAAATTATTTTATTCATTAGGATGATGCAAGGACACTGTCCAGAATAAATAGGCCTTGTTTAACATAGGCAGGGAATTTCAGAAAATTGGTAAGATTTTTGTGTTCAGTATGGCCAGTCTAAGAATCAGTTATGAGCTTGCAATTCTCCGGTTCCTTTTTAGTGCTTGAAATAATTGTAGTGGTCACAGATTTGAAACGGAGAGCTGACAAAAATCCATATTTGTCAGGGATTATTTTTAATAATTTCATGTTAGTTTACTACTAATTAAACTCTTGATCACAAAAACTGATCAAGGCTTCAAATGAGCAAGACAATGTAACATCAGAAATAACTACTGATGTGACCGATTGCTGTTTTAATAAGTCTTTCTCTGTGTATGTATTGTCTTCTTGAAAGGTGGTGTAATTGTGTAATGCTCTGTTGAATCTGTGTATCTTTCACTGCTTGGGGACAGGTATCAATAAAATATAAGTGGGCTTGGTTACCAGCCCAGATTTGCTCCTGCCACAAGCTGCAGGCAGAGGAGTCTGGATTGTTTGTCATTAAGTTGAGTTCTAGGCTTCTGAGTTCACCAGCTTAATTGCAAAAGATGAAATGCTGCTTTCCCCTAGAACTTCAAGAGCTTGATCGTAGTACATTAAGACTCTTGGAAAGCAGCAGTAAGTTTCACAGCCTTTAAAGTGTCTCTGAGGTTCTGTCCAGTATCAGGGAAAGTATCTTGAGATTCTCTTGTGCTTCTACATTCAGTATGACATTATGAAGAGTAGCATTCTTCCCCAAGGACAGGAGGAGGTTGGGATCTTGGAACAAGAATTGTACTGGCTAATGATGATGTGGGAAGTATATTTGTGGATCATTGCAAATGACATAAACTTTAACTTCTAATCACTAAAATAAAATGTTCTAAGTCAAGCTGTTAATTAATTTGTCATATGCAGAGCTAATGCTGTGTTCACTGTGACCTTAAAACTACAGTATCATACCTTGATAGATCTTCAATATTCCTTCAAAACATTTTTATGTTGTAATATAAAACCCACTCTCATCTTTGCATCTTTGTTGGAATGAAGGACAATTCATGTACTCTTCACAGGAAAACATCAGTAGCCTTGTAGATAATTCACAATAAGCCAAAATTATTAGCCATGAGCAAGCATGTTGAATCACTTCTACAGTACTTGATTTCTTTCGCCCAGGAGAACAAACTAGGAAATCTCTGACAGTGCTTTGCTCTAAACTGGGATGCCTGGCCTTTTGTTATTTTGGAAGTTAAATTGTTCTCTGAATTATAGGTCAGTGTCCTATTGTTAGTCCCAATAGAGCAGACCCATGAATTCAGTAAGATTTACAGAAGTGTTCACTTATCATTCACTTGTTGTAGTTTAGTTGTTAAGTCGTGTCCGACTCTTCGTGACCCCATGGACCAGAGCACGCCAGGCCCTCCTGTCTTCCACTGCCTCCTGGAGTTGGGTCAAATTCATGTTGGTAGCTTCAATGACATTGTCCATCCATCTCGTCCTCTGTCATCCCCTTCTCCTCTTGCCTTCACACTTTCCCAACATCAGGGTCTTTTCCAGGGAGTCTTCTCTTCTCATGAGATGGCCAAAGTATTGGAGCCTCAGCTTCAGGATCTGTCCTTCCAGTGAGCACTCAGGGTTGATTTCCTTCAGAATTGATAGGTTTGTTCTCCTTGCAGTCCAGGGGACTCTCAAGAGTCTCCTCCAGCACCACAATTCAAAAGCATCAATTCTTCGGCGGTCAACCTTCTTTATGGTCCAGCTCTCACTTCCATACATTGCTACTGGAAAAACCATAGCTTTGACTATGCGGACCTTTGTCGGCAAGGTGATGTCTCTGCTTTTTAAAATGCTGTCTAGGTTTGTCATTGCTTTCCTCCCCAGAAGCAGGCGTCTTTTAATCTCGTGGCTCCTGTCACCATCTGCAGTGATCATGGAGCCCAAGAAAGTAAAATCTGTCACTGCCTCCCTATCTTCCCCTTCTATTTGCCAGGAGGTGATGGGACCAGTGGCCATGATCTTAGTTTTTTTGATGTTGAGCTTCAGACCATTTTTTGCGCTCTCCTCTTTCACCCTCATTAAGAGGTTCTTTAATTCCTCCTCACTTTCTGCCATCAGAGTGGTATCATCTGCATATCTGAGGTTGTTGATATTTCTTCCGGCAATCTTAATTCCTGTTTGGGATTCCTCCAGTCCAGCCTTTTGCATGATGTATTCTGCATATAAGTTAAATAAGCAGGGAGACAAGATACAGCCTTGTCGTACTCCTTTCCCAATTTTGAACCCATCAGTTGTTCCAGATCCAGTTCTAACTGTTGCTTCCTGTCCCACATATAGATTTCTCAGGAGGTGGATAAGGTGGTCAGGCACTCCCATTTCTTTAAGAACTTGCCATAGTTTGTTGTGGGCCACACAGTCAAAGGCTTTTGCGTAGTCAATGAAGCAGAAGTAGATGTTTTTCTGGAACTCTCTGGCTTTCTCCAGAATCCAGCGCATGTTAGCAATTTGGTCTCTAGTTCCTCTGCCCCTTCGAAATGCAGCTTGTACTTCTGGGAGTTCTCGGTCCACATAGTGCTGAAGCCTACCTTGTAGGATTTTGAGCATAACCTTGCTAGCGTGTGAAATGAGTGCAATTGTACGGTAGTTGGAGCATTCTTTGGCACTGCCCTTCTTTGGGATTGGGATATAGACTGATCTTTTCCAATCCTCTGGCCACTGCTGAGTTTTCCAAACTTGCTGGCATATTGAGTGTAGCACCTTAACAGCGTCATCTTTTAAGATTTTAAATAGTTCAACTGGAATGCCATCACCTCCACTGGCCTTGTTGTTAGTCATGCTTTCTAAGGCCCACTTGACTTCGCTCTCCGGGATGTCTGGCTCAAGGTCAGCAACCACACTATCTGGGTTGTCCGGGACATCCAGATCTTTCTGGTATAATTCCTCTGTGTATTCTTGCCACCTCTTCTTGATGTCTTCTGCTTCTGTGAGGTCCCTACTATTTTTGTCCTTTATCATGCCCATCTTTGCACAAAATGTTCCTTTAATATCTCCAATTTTCTTGAACAGATCTCTGGTTTTTCCCTTTCTATTATTTTCCTCTATTTCTTTGCACTGTTCATTTAAGAAGGCCCTCTTGTCTCTCCTTCCTATTCTTTGGAAGTCTGCATTCCATTTTCTGTAACTTTCCCTATCTCCCTTGCATTTTGTTTCCCTTCTCTTCTCTGCTATTTGTAAGGCCTCATTGGACAGCCACTTTGCTTTCTTGCATTTCCTTTTCTTTGGGATGGTTTTTGTTGCTGCCTCCTGTACAATGTTACGAGTCTCCATCCATAGTTCTTCAGGTACTCTGTCCACCAAATCGAGTTCCTTGAATCTGTTCTTCACTTCCACTGTGTATTCATAAGGGATTTGGTTTAGATTATACCTGACTAACCCAGTGGTTTTTCCTACTTTCTTCAGTTTAAGCTTGAATTTTGCTATAAGAAGCTGATGATCAGAGCCACAATCAGCTCCAGGTCTTGTTTTTGCTGACTGTATAGAGCTTCTCCATCTTTGGCTGCAGAGAACATAATCAATCTGATTTCGGTATTGTCCATCTGGTGATGTCCATGTGTAGAGTCGCCTCTTGTGTTGTTGGAAAAGAGTGTTTGTGATGACCAGCTTGTTCTCTTGACAAAACTGTATTAGCCTTTGCCCTGCTTCGTTTTGAACTCCAAGGCCAAACTTACCTGTTGTTCCTTTTATCTCTTGACTCCCTCCTTTAGCATTCCAATCCCCTATAATGAGAAGAACATCTTTCTTTGGTGTCAGTTCTAGAAGGTGTTGTAAGTCTTCATAGAATTGGTCAATTTCAGCCTCTTCCGCATGGGTGGTTGGTGCATAAACTTGGATTACTTTGATGTTGAAAGGTCTGCCTTGGATTCGTATTGAAATCATTCTATCATTTTTGAGATTGTATCCCAGTACAGCTTTTCCCACTCTTTTGTTGACTATGAGGGCTACTCCATTTCTTCTACGGGATTCTTGCCCAAAATAGTAGATATGATAATCGTCTGAATTGAATTCTCCCATTCCCGTCCATTTTAGTTCACTGACGCCCAGGATGTCAATGTTGATTCTTGCCATCTCCTGTTTGACCACATCCAGCTTCCCAAGGTTCATAGATCTTACATTCCAGGTTCCTATGCAGTATTTTTCTTGGCAGCATCGGACTTTCCTTTCACTTCCAGGCGCGTCCGCAGCTGAGCGTCCTTTTGGCTTTGGCCCAACCACTTCATTAGCTCTGGAGCTCTACTTGTCCTTGTCCTCCGCTCTTCCTCAGTAGCATGTTGGACGCCTTCCGACCTGAGGGGCTCATCTTCCAGCGTCATATCTTTTAGCCTTTTGTTTCTGTCCATGGAGTTTTCTTGGCAAAGATACTGGAGTGGCTTGCCAGTTCCTGCTCCAGGTGGATCACGTTTAGTCAGAACTCTCCACTATGACCTGTCTGTCTTGGGTGTCCCTGCACGGCATAGCCCATAGCTTCTCTGAGTTACTCAAGCCCCTTCGCCACAACAAGGCAGCAATCCGTAAAGGGGATTCACTAGTTGAATTCAAAATAAATACATAGTGTTTCTTGGAGAAAGGGCTATTAAGGGAAGTTATTAAAAGTTTCTCTCAGTTCTGTTGGACGATCGACGCTGTCCTGTGACATGAGGTGAGAAGCGAAGCCCATCCCCAATGTACACACTTGCATGTGCATGCAGCAACTGCCATAGTGTGCCCTGCCACATCACACCATACCACACTACAGTGTTCTGAAGAGGGAAGTACTTCTGGTCATATGAGAGGGAGGTAGTGGAAGAGACACCTCTGTACTCTCCTCTGAATAAAGTTTGGAGAAGAAGAGGAGAAGAAGGTTATGGTTGTGGTGGCGGCACCCCCTCATTCTTCAGAGGAGGGAAGTGGAAGAGGTTGTGTATGCCATTGGAGAAGGAGCAAGCCAAACATCATCTTCCATATCCCAGCTCTGGAAAACTGCCTATAGCAGCAGCTCTCCCTAACATCCTGTGTACTTGGGGTGGTGTCAGAGGGAGCTGCTTTAGATGACTGCCTCACCAAGCCTCATGGCGGAGCTGGCCTCAGGTTCTTCTGGGTCATGTAAGGAGGGGCAATAATTGAATGATAGATTATGCTTTGCATGCACACAAAGTAAGATTCAACCCAGACATCTTTAGTTAAAATGATTTTTGGTAGTTGGGCTGGGAAAGATCTTTGCTGGTAAGACTTGGCTAGGTGGAACTGTCTGACACAGTCAGACAAATAACAAATTTCATTGTTTTTCTGTGTGATTTAACCAGGTTTGAATGCTCACTATAAAGTTTCAATTCAGAAAAATTAAAAGCATGTTTACACCTTGACTATCCTGTGGAGGTTTTTCTCTCCGAAACAAGTATTTAATTTCATGCTGTTTTATTTCACTGTGAATCAGCACAGTAGCCTGTTCTTTTCTCTCTCAAAAGCTTGGAAAATTAGAAGTTCTTTTGATTTATGTATCTATATTTGTGCTTTATTTTATTTAAATGAGTTTTAAGACATTTGAAATGTAGTTTTTCTGCATCAGAATGATTATACAAAGCCAGGATTTAAAGAAGAGGATTGGTGTGGTGTTTGTGTGTGTGTGTGTGTTTGTGTGTTTGCATGTGTGTATGCTGTAGCTCAGAGGTCCCCAACCCCCGGTCCGTGGCCCGGTGCTGGTCCGTGGCCTGGGCTAGACCAGGCCGCCGAGACAGACCTCCCGCCTCCCCTGCACACACTCACCCCGTGCGGCCCGTTTGCGCCTGCGCGTGCACTCCAGCACGCCCGTGCAAGCGCCGCACTGCCATTTGCGCATGCGCATGGGGCGCACTTGTTCGTGCATGTGCGCGGGGGGTGCCCCGCCTTCCCCAGCCGGTCCGCAGACCGAAAAAGGTTGGGGAACGCTGCTGTAGCTCATTATCCAGGGCACAAACTTTTTTCTTTTTTTTTTCTTTTTTTAAAAACTGAGCAGTTGATGACACTTTGGTGATGCAAATTGGCATGGCAAGAGCAATCACCATAATACCAGATATGAGGGTCAAATCAGCTGTTACACAGAATGTTTATTCTCTGCAATTAACCTGTACTTATCCCCACAATGCATTTTGCCAAGTAATGAGTGCCTCAGTAATCAGGTTTGCAAATTAAGTCTGTGTTTATCTTTCAATGACCAACCACAAAACAGGACAGATGGTTGTGGAAAATCACTTGATTGATGACAAACATATGTCCTTCACCACTTGAGTCAAGTACCTCAAGTCCAGAGTGTTATACCAGTGAAAAAAGTATGATGTTCTACAAGTGATTTCAATAATAAGACAGCAATCCGTGTACCATTTGTAAAAAAAATTAATTCACAAGGCAAGAGAGATGTAATACAAATTTGTATGCCCAAATAATTGACTCTCAGAGTGCAGTCCCATGCATATTTACTTGGACTTAACTTTCACTGCATTCAGTGAGATTCATTGTGTAGGGACTGCACACTGCATCAGTTGTTTCAAGTTCCTTGTGTACATATTTCTAGTATGCTCATTAATTTTGTGTGGAACATACTCAACACTCAGGATTCTTAAATGTTTGTGTTGTGGCTTAGCAATGAGCCATGTCTTATTTTCTTTTTTCTTTTCTTTTTCCCCCCCTGAATAGGTAGGAAGGGGAAAGTAGCCTTTCTAAAAAATTTATTTTCAGTTTTTATATAAGCAGTAGTTGATGCAGAATTTGCTGATGTAAAGATTTAAGACTGTGCCCTCAATAAATTGTAATTAATATCTATCTTTGAACTAAAAGTTTCCTTTTGAACTTTGGGCGATCTATCAAATTTCTGTAGTCAGTCTTTTATTACTATCTTGTCTTGAGCCCTTTTTTTAATGACATCTATTATCAGATTGAAATGGCGATTGAGACACTGCAAAAGTCTGATGGTCTGTCCACTCACAGAAGCTCTCTTCTCAACAGCCATGTAAGTTGCCTCTTCTTCATGTAAACTAATCCCTTGCTTGTTCTGCATGCTTAGCTTGTCTTCTAAATGCTAGTTTTGTTTTGCTGCCTTTTTACTTCTGACTCTTCCTTTCTACTTTTAATTGCAAACTTCACAGCAGTTTACTTCTGCATCTCCCCCCCCCCCCCCCGGGCAAAATGTCAATGCACTAAATTTGTTGAGTCTTTTGGTTTCCTAGCTCTTATAATATTACTCTTGCTGGTAAAACATGTGTTCCCAAATAACGTATCTGGGTTAACATAGGTTTCATAGTGTTGTTATGTATTCTCTTGTCATTTGAGATGGTAACAGTTAGAACTAGAAACAGTGGTTTTAAACATGAAGGAATAATTGCATTATTTTATCTGTATTTGTCTGAAACCCACTTCCCCAGATTCTGTCACGCTTTTGTGTTGGAAAGAAACAGAAATCAGGATGTAACTAACCAGGTGAAGAAATAGAAATGTGTAAGTAAGAATAGACTTGGTTTTCAAAGACTCAACAGAGAGAGGAGGCAGGTTTGGCCATTTTCCCATTCATCTGGGTACATCTGTTTATTAACTCCCATCTAAGTTATCTCCACTCACAGGCAGACACAATTTATTTTATTTATTTATTTATTATATTTATATCCCGCCCATCTAGTCATTCGACTACTCTGGGCGGCGTACATCGGCGGAGACACAAGGGGATACTTCTGCAGTGGGGTACTATTGAATCATTGCTCTTCAGTCTTGGTAGTTGCTCAAATGGGCTCCTTTCCCAGAGATTTTAAAGCAGAGTAGGTACAAATGCTATCTACACAGAGCATTCCTGAAGGGTCCTTGCAATATAGATGCATTACCTCAAAGTGGCAAATATTTTCCTAGGTCTACAGAAGAAAGAGTTCATAAGATTGTCATCAAAAGCAGTTTTATTTATTTAATTGAAACCAAAATTTTGTCTCACTCCCACTAACCAGTGTTACTGCTCATGAGGGAAACTGTGGTCCAAATCAATGCAACTGGTTTCCTGTGACTAATTTGCCCCATTGATTTTAGTGGGTATACTTTAACCATGACTGAGTCATAACTAAAAAGTTTCACTGAATTGAAACCGGAGTTGGAGCCCCACAGTGGCAGAAACACTCAGGGTCTGTGGGTGCAGAGTTTGGAATTCCCCTAGAGAAGATTATCTGCTGGATCAGAACCCTTCCATGGACAGAAGTTTTCAAAGAAGTAGTCATATTAATCTGTTTAAGCATATCCTGACAAAAAAAATTTTTTTTAAATGTTCTGGCTCTTTAAAGACTGTTACAATCAATATGAGCTTCCATGGATATATATAACTGAATAAGTGGATGTGTCCATGAAAGCTCACATTGAAATATAACAGTCTTTGGCTTTTACTTTTTTGTTTTTGTCTGGATATCCTTCGACAGAAGAAGCCCTTCCCTTGACAGGAAGCAAATACTGGATCCATGCCATCAATTTCCATTTAAATATCATTAATAGAAGCCACAAAAGGAGAGCCATGGAAACAGAAAAGCACATGCCCAGTGTTGCACATATGCTCAGGTTTTTTTTTTTTCAAATTAAGAAGTCCTCCCAGCAGAACAGTTACATTCCCTCATGCAGCCATTTGACTGTACCCCAGATCTCCTCAAGAGGAGTGGGAGATATTACAGAGCAGATTTGGTGGATGTGCAGTGGGGAGGAGGGGGTAGAGAAACTTCAGTTGTGTAAATAGCATTCCTCTTGCATAATTCTGAATTTGGTTTTGTGGCCAAAATCTATTCTGCTTTGGTATCTGGTATCAGTGGAGTCAGGACCTTTGCCTTAGCTGCTTGCTGTTGCAGCCTTCATAGCACAGAAATCCAGAGCATTTCCCAGACTTTGAGAGCAGGTTCTCAGGGTGCATGGGGGAGGGGGATAGCAGAAGGAAGGAGGACTTACATATTTGGCAGGGATTTTTTCTCTCATTTATGTTTATATGAAAGAACTCTTAAGATAAGTGAAGCTATGTAAATGTAATTTGTATGTGCATGGAGAGATAACTTAGAGATTGGAATCTTAAAATTGTGGGCTAAATCCAGTTATTAGTGCCTAATGTCCTGATGTAGTGGATCTACTCTCTTTGGGACTCATAATTGCATCTAGTTGTATTTCTGATTATCCAAGATAGACATCAAAAACCCTAGTACAACTCCATTAGCAATTTATCTGTCAGTTGCCAAAATTCTGTTTCTTTGTTATACAGTGGTGCCTCGCTAGACGATGTTAATCCGTTCCGCGGAAATAGCTGTCTTGCGAAAACATCGTCTAGCGAAGCACGTTTCCCCATTGGAATGCATTGAAATCTCTTCAATGCGTTCCAAGGGAAAAGTCGGCGTCTTGCGAAGATCGTCCATAGGGAAACCTCGTCTAGCGAGCGCGGGTCCCCGTTGGAATGCACTGACAGCTATTGACCGCTAGTCAATGCATTCCAATGGGGAAACCTCGTCGTCTAGTGAAAATCGCCCATAGGAGACCATTGTTTTGTGATCGCATTAGCGATCGCAAAAAGCCATCGTCTAGCGATTTCCTCGTCCTGCAAATCGCATAACCCACAGCAGCTTCTCACTCGCAGTTATCAAATCCCCACTTGAATTTTTGGGTATACTCCAGTCTGATGAGCTGATACGCACCCAGTAATCTAAACAGATTTAATCATCAGGGAGGTTATGTTGTATATGTTCCAAAGGAATGATACAAAAGGATTGTGGCCCTTATGTCAATAAAAAACTAGCGTGAAATATATTAGTAAATCTTATTACAATGTTACTATTTGGTCTTTCTCTATATTGCTTTTGTCTGAAAAGAGATTTGCATAAATTAATTATACATTGTGTCTCCCACTTTTTCTGGATAAAAGAGAACAAAGATACTCCAGAAAGTTCTATTTTATTTTAGCATTTTCTCTTATACTAGGTATTTCCAAAATAAAATTAAATATTTCTCTCACACAATCTTCCACACGAATCAGAAAAGCTTTTAGCTTGTCGGAGATGGGCATTCTCGTGGGGTTCGGCCCCTGGGCTCCTAGAGGGATGTACTCCCACCCTTCATTTTTGGGCTTCTAGCCCAAAGTCAGTAGGAAATGGCCAGTTGTGTACCAGAAGCTTTTTGGGGGGTGATTGGTCATTTGGGACCATGACTGAGCTCCTCCCATTCCACCTTTGAAAAAAGTGCCTCTTTGACCTAAGTCAGACTCAAGGCATAAAATAGTCATTCACCTGCTAGAGGATTCTCAAAACATGATTAACCACCTGGGAGCCTCCAGAGGGAGATGGGGCTGCTCTTTCCTCATCCCTGCTTACGTGAATGCCAGAAAAGAGTGAAGCAGGGAATTCAAGGAAGTACCTGAAAAACAACATAATTAATTTTAAATATATATTTCCTGGGGTTTTGTTTTTTTTGACATGTTTGAAAGCAGAGCATTTTCTTAATTAAATACCACACAGAGGAGCTTATTGCCTTATTTATCAGTCAGGTACAGTTTTACCTTACCTAGGTCCTGATCGTGAAAGCATTGTAAGCAGGTTCAGCTGAGCATGCTTACAAGTGCCTCTTCAGCCATTTGTAATTATCATGCAAAGGTCTAATTGATGTCTAGGGCAGGGGTCCCCAACCCCCGGGCTGCGGACCAGTCCCAGTCCGTGGCCTTGGAAGGACCGGGTCACCGGGACAGATGAGCGGCAAGCAGGAGGTGAGCGGCAAGCAAAGCTCTGCCTCCTGTTAGCACGCTCCTATCAGGTTCTAATGCCACTGCTGATCTGACAGGAGGCGGAGCTTCTCTCCCTGCCCCCATCCTGGTGCTGCTAGATCAGCTGTGCCTGTGGCATTAGAATCTAATAGGAGCCTGCGCTCCTATTAGGTTCTAAGCTGCTGCTGATCTAACAGGAGGTGGAGCTTCAATTGCAGCTCACCTCCTGTTCCTGCTCACTGCTCATCTGTCCCGGCACAATACATGTAATGAGCTCGATTCGAAGCTAATCTCCAACAACCTACTGCATAACAAGTACCCCTCCCCAGTCCTTGGGAGAATGGTCTTCAACTAAACCGGTTGCTGGTGTCAAAAAGGTTGGGGACCACTGGTCTAGGGACAAGAAACATTGGGGCTTTGGAGATGGGACCCCACATCCCCATCATGGTTAGGGCCCTTTCATAGTATAACTCCTGAACAGAGTGTTTCGTAATCCTGGTTCAGAGTTCTTAGAGCTTTTAAACTTGAATCTCTACTGTACTCCTCTGTGCCCATTTCACTTTCACCTGCCTCTTTTTTTGTGTGAATGTTAATTACAGTTTGTCTGAGAATTCAGGTGAATGAGGTTGAAATTAGTTGAGGAGGTTGGTTAACATATTTGATTGTTTTGTTTTTTTGCCCATAATAACAGTATTTGACCAAAACTTCAGTTCAAATATGTTTCTGGCATAGACTCCAATAGCAGTAAATAACAGTGCTATTGCTTAACTTTTAATGGCATTTTAATGACAAAGCTTTACTATTAATTGTTAAGAACACAATCTTAATGCTATTAACTTTTTTTTTTGACATGACTTGTACACAAAACTCTTTGTTAATGCTTTCTCCTTATTTCTGGCATTTTCATTACTTTGATATACATTTCATGTTTGTACCTGGTACCTGACATTTCAGAGGCATATGCATGTGAGCATGGAAGTTCTATTTAACTGCTATACAAATGACCACTGATGTGCCTATCTTACATTAATTTTGTGTAACTGTATCTGGTCTTTTATTACCAGAAGCATCACCTCCTACTTGCCTCAAAGGGTGGGATTTGTTTGTCACTGCCTGGACACCACAGTGTGCGAGAGAACTGTTGATTTACTTGTCCTTGATTTGTGCTCCCAAACACATTTATGCAGATCTATTTTCACTTTAAAGTTATGTGTGACATATAATTATTTTCATTTTATAGCCAAATTAAAAGGTTTTTTCCCAGTGAAATATGTCTGCCCTAAATTTTTAACCTGGACTATGATCTGTCAGCAGTAGCTACTATAAGTAACAACAAACAACTGTTAAAAGTAAACTTTATTAGCACAAAGCACCTTAAAATCATCTTATAATTCATTGGGGAGAGGGAAGCTGAAATGTTACATTTGTAATTTAATTGGTAAATGTGTGTGTTTTTTGCATATACTAGTAAATATTTCCCCTTGATGTAAATGGCAATACTATATCTATTTCATTTTATAGCATATCTACTTTATTTTGTTCCATCCGCCTGGCTAATAAGGTACCACTGTGGTGTAGTAGATACAATGATAAGACTAGGACTCAGAAGACCTGGATCTGAGTTCCTGCTTAACTGTGGAAACTCACTGTGTGTGTGGCACTGGTAAAACCGCTTCTTAAATATCTCATTTACCTTGAAAATTCTATTAGTGTCGCTATCAGTTGGATGTGTTTTGAAGACATATAACACAGATGCCTGGCTAATGTTGCATTGTAGTGTTGAGAGGGGCTGGAGCTACAAAGTGTGTCAGACTGAGGGGAAGACTACTCATCAATCCACTTATATGCTTTTTAAGAAAAGGTGTCCGTCCTCCATGTGACATCTCATCTGCCTGCTGTATCACTTACAGCTTTCTGCATACTTGTTTGTTTGTTTTATGGATTAAGAACCCGCTCGCTGTGACTGATAAGAATGACAGCAAATTCCTACCAAGGCTGATTTGTCTTAGTGTCCTGGGTCTTTAAACTGCCTTCATATCAATAGAATCTGGAATATTTTAATTTTGTACAGGGTGGATTTGATTTAAATCAAATTGGTTTAAATCATGATCTAAATTTAAAAATGATTTTTCTTACAATCTTAAATTGATTTTAAAAAATCATTGATTTTTGTCCACCCTGGTTTGTATCTTGTGCTCTTATGGTAAGAAGGGTTGCCACTATGGTAGTGCCTTCTTGTGAGAACCTGAGGCTGTCTTCATCTAAACTAGTCTGATGGCTGGAATGAATTAAGAACCACACCTAAGGAAAAACAGCAGCATGTATTTACTTAAAATTTCCACTGTTCTTCTTCGTGGCCTCTGTGAATGCACACAAATGGGTTTTACTGCGCCTGCGCAGGACTCCTCGGAATATTCTAGAGCTTAAAAAGACGTGATTAGTAGGATGTTGCCCTGTGGCGCGCATGCTCCGCCCGCCCGTAATACCTCAGTTCCTTTTAGCCGCCGCTGAAATCAGACTTCTTGTGACTTAGAGCTTGTGATTGTGATTCTTTTTGTGGTTCTATTAACGGTATACTAAGCCTGGCGCTGAAGTACTTCGTCGTGACCCAGATATCAACGCAACCAGTGGTGTAAGCCCTTCACTTTCCACCAATCATACCAGCACCCCTATCGTCCTTACAAACCTCTGGCTCAGGCTCCTGATAGATCCAGCTTTTCTCAGCCTTCCTCTTCTGCTCCTCCTTTTCGGTCCCAGGCCCCTACTCAACACAGACAAGGTTTCCGTCGTCTTACAAGGAAAAACAAGCAATTTCTTTGACTCTCCTCTCTTGGACTATCCCCATCATCCCCGACTTGCTCCCTTTTTCGACAAGTGGTCCATCGTCACCAAGGACACTTGGGTGCTCGCCATCATACGTTACTTCACGGTTCCCAAGAAGGATGGAGGTCTCCGTCCCATCTTAGATCTGCGACTGCTGAACACCTACATTTGTCCGAGGCGTTTCCGCATGGTCACCCTCGAATCAATCATCCCTCTGCTTCAGCCAGGCGACTGGTTCGTGGTTATAGATCTCCAGGACGCATATTTTCATATTTCAATTCACGAACACCATTTCAAATATCTCAGGTTTCTCTTCATGGACATTGCTTACCAATTTTGTGCCCTTCCCTTCGGCCTGTCCACCGCTCCGAGGACCTTCACAAAGTGTATGGCTCCAGTCGCTGCCTATCTTCGTCTTCACAACATCATGATTTTCCCATATATAGATGATTGGTTGATAGTAGCACGATCACACAGCGCAGCACGAAGGGACACTACCTTTGTCCTCCAGACTCTGGCAGATCTCGGCCTTCAAGTCAATTATAAAAAATCTCATCTCGAGCCATCTCAGACCACGGATTATATTGGGGCGCATCTCGATTCCATCATAGCCAGGGTGTTTACCCCTCCAGAAAGAATAATCAAGTTGAGGCGAGCCATCCGCCCTTTTTGGCGTTGCACCACAGTCACCGCTCACCATACACAGCACCTGCTAGGCCTGATGGCCTCAACTACTTCTGTACTCCAACGTGCGAGACTGAAGATGCGGTCCTTACAGGCCTGGTACCTATCCCAGTTTGACCCTCTGATAGACCATCCTTCCAAGCGTCTACTGGTGACCCCGGAGTTAGCTCGCCAACTTACCTGGTGGACCTTTGTCCCTCACCTCCTGGTAGGCCGCCCGTTCAGGCCTCTCCAGCTCACGGTACAGGTCACAACAGATGCCAGTCAGACAGGATGGGGTGCACACTGCGGTCAGCAAAAGATCCACGTGTTGTGGTCAAGCTCAGAGAGACTGCTGCACATCAATCAACTAGAGTTGCTAGCAGTCATCAAATCCTTTCGAGCCTTCCAATTCCTCATAGCTGGTTGCGGGGTCCAGGTCATCATGGACAATATGACCACTCTGTATTATATCAACAAACAGGGTGGCACCCATTCTTTACATCTTCTATATCTAGCGATTCAGCTGTTGGAATGGTGTTACGATCACCACATTTTTCCGGTGGCTCTTCACGTGGCTACAGAGGACAACGAGGTCGCCGACCGTCTGAGCCGTCTTACCACCCAGACTCATGAGTGGGTCCTCAACGACACCGTCTTCTCCCTTCTCTGCAATCGGTGGGGGGCGCCAGGTCTAGATGTCTTCGCCACTCAGACCAACTCCAAATGCAGCAGGTACTGCTCGCGGGCAGGAAGAGGAGACAACTCTCTAGGCGACGCTTTCATGTTGGACTGGGGCGACAGCCTCCTTTATCTCTTTCCGCCTGTCCCACTCATCCAGAGGACGATAGTCAGGATCTGTCAGTTGGATTGCGATGCCATTCTGATAGCACCTTGGTGGCCTCGTCAACCGTGGTTCACTACTCTCAGAGCCATGGCTTCGGACTTCCTGAGACTACCCCTTCAACCGGCCCTTCTCACTCAGGACGGAGGTCGGATTTGCCATCCCGACCTCAGCTCTCTACATCTCACTGCGTGGAGAATTCTCCCAACGTGGCTGAAGTCTTAAACAGAGCTAGGAAGCCCTCTACTCAATTACTATATTCATAAAAGTGGAACTCTTTCATCAAATTTGCTGCATCACAGAAATTGCGTACGGTTCCAGTTTCCCCGGACACCCTTCTTAAGTTCCTTCGTTATCTGTTTGACCAAAGTTTGGCTCATTCAACGTTAAAAGTTTATATTTCTGCGATTTTTTCATATCAGCCCGAAGGGTCTGAAGCCTCTCGTTTATTTTCTCATCCTACTTTAAAGAGATTTCTAAGAGGATTGCGAAACATACGCCCACCTACTCGACCGCCACTCCCTCAGTGGTCTCTCCAGGTCGTTCTCTGTGCACTTACTCATCCTCCGTTTGAGCCCATGGCTTCTGTACACCTCAAACTTCTTTCCATTAAAACTTTGTTCCTTGTGGCGATACCTCCTGCACGTCGAGCAAGTGAACTGGTCGCTCTTCGAGCTGGTGCCCCTTATATTCAATTTTTTCCTGACAAGGTTGTGTTATATCCAGATGTGTCCTTCCTTCCCAAAGTGATCTCTGATTTCCATGTTAATCAACCTCTAATTCTCCCAATGTTATTTCCTAATCCATCTTCTGATATTGAGCGCATGCTCCACTCCCTCGACGTTCGTCGTGCCCTAGCATTCTACATTTCCAGAACTAAGGACTTCTGTACTTCTCCCAGACTTTTTGTATGTTTCCATGGCCCACGAAAGGGCTTTCCGGCCTCCTCACAGTCTCAAGGTGGATTGTCTCTGCCATTACTTTGGCTTATGACCTGGCAGGCAAGACTCCACCAGAGATGCTAAAAGCACACTCCACGAGAGCTATGGCTACGTCTACTGCATGGTTGCGTGGCGTTGAAGTCCCTGACATCTGTTGAGCGGCCACTTGGTCTACACCCTCGACTTTTGTGACGCATTATCGTCTTGACATCAGGGCCAAGAAGGAAGCAAGTTTTGGAAGGGCTGTGTTGACTTCGTTGTTGGCGTGACGGCCCTCCTTCCGGTAAGTGAGCTTGCTAGTCACCCATTTGTGTGCATTCACAGAGGCCACGAAGAAGAAAGAGAGGTTACTTACCTGTAACCATGGTTCTTTGAGTGGGCCTCTGTGAATCCACACATCCCGCCCAGCCTCCCCGCTGTCCGTCACTTGTTGTCTTGAGTTTTGTTGGGGTCAGAGCCTTGACAGCAGCGGACATTTCGGAACTGAGGTATTACGGGCGGGCAGAGCATGCGCGCCATGGGGCATCGTCCTACTAATCACGTCTTTTTAAGCTCTAGAATATTCCGAGGAGTCCTGCGCAGGCGCAGTAAAACCCATTTGTGTGGATTCACAGAGGACCACTCGAAGAACCATGGTTACAGGTAAGGGGTAGGGACTGAGGTGTGTTGGGATGGGGTACATATGTACATCCTGTTCCCCATCCCTTCCCATGCAGAAGACAGGCAGACCTTAATGCATGCACAAGGAAATCTGCAATGGTGCTTATAAACTTGTTCTGTTGAATGCACTTACAATGTTTCCGTAAGTGGGAGCCCTGCTTTACCTTTACAGGCTGCCTTTGCAACTGCTACTGCAAACCTTCGCTGTGAAACTTCCTGGATGGGATGGGAACATGAGAGGTGGGACTTGCCTGTATCCCCATGTCCTCACCACACACCTGAACAGGACTTCTGTCAGCCATTTATTCAATTTACTTTGATTTGTCAGCCCTTCTAACAATGTCATTTTTCATACTCCTAATCACCATTCTTCTATGTCCTTTTGCCTAGCACCATCCTTCAGTCTAGTAAATTCTTGCCTAGCATCTATTGATAAGAATTACATAAGGTCCTTTTTTAAGAAGATGGTGTTGATTTTAATTAAAGCAGAAGTGCTATTAAAGTCTAACTCTACTGACTGATGAGTTCACAACAGGGAATGTTAGGGTTTAAAAATTAATTAGTTAAACATTAGAAATCGGAAAACTATCTCACTGCTATTAATGCTAAAAAATTAAAGTATGTTTAAACCATTAGTGCCCCTCTGCCCGTAGAAGGGACATGTTTTTCCACATTCCCCCTCCCCAAAGCAAAATGAGACCATACTTCCCTTCTAAAACAGAATTTATACTGCTTGGCTTAACCTTGACACTAAAAAAGCTTTTGTACTATAATACTGAGAAGCCTTGGGGTGTGACCACACTGGCTCTGTGGGCTGGTGTGGTCTGAATAGGGTCACTTGAGGAGCTGGGTGGGAGCAATATGCCATTTAGCATAATCCTTATGTCCAAAAGGCATATTCACCTCAAATGACCTGGCTCCTTCCGCTGTCAATTGAACACTTCCCCCACTCCTCTACAGAGGAGTGGGGAAGTGAAATTATTATTTTTGCTTGTTTTGTACCATTGATGATGCACTAAATCTCTTAGATTAAAGTTTTAAAAATGTTTTATTTCTGCAGCCGTGGTTTCGATTGGCACTTTGATTGACAAATATTTCTTTTTAAAAATAATAATCTTAAGTGATTCGTGCCACAGCTATAGTTTATTAGAATAAAGAGAGAATTTCACTTCCCTTACTCTTCTTCAGAGGAGCAGGGGAAGTATTCAATTTGCTGATATCCTGAAGTGATTTGCTTATTAAGCCAATTCACAATACTGGAAATTGCAACCAGAAGGACCCTTGGTAGCTTTGACAGCTGCAAGGCTTGATTTTAGTCCTAGCTGTCACACACACTGGGAATGGGTAAACTAAAGCATACCAACCGACACCAAAAAAGTAGAAGCCCTTGACAGGGGCTCAAAAAGGTGAAGGTTGGGGTGCTCAAGGTGCAAATTGGTCCACTCTAGCAATTATGTTGTGTGGTCACTGGAAAAAAGAGTCAATCAGTCCATCCACACAACATAACAAACAGTGGGACAAATGCCAGTCTGAACAAGCCCTAAGCTTTGCCAAGAGCATGTGGTGTTTCTTGGGTCTTCTGGGAATAGTTTTAACATTGAGTCTCAAGGTGGAGAACCATTGATTTGTTGTTGTTGCGTGCTGTCAAGTTGCTTCTGACTTACATCAGCCCTATGGATTAATGACGTCCAGAAGGCCCTGCTTTCTTTATTGAGTCAATCCATCTCATCTTGGGCCTTTCCATTTTTCTACTCTCTTTAAATTTTCCTATTTGTTTTCGGGTGCATCTTGTCTTCTGTTGGAGTCACACTATTACTTCTGAACTGTGAATCTGAAAGAGTTTTGAGTATTTCTAAATGTTTGAGTTTATGAACACTTCCATCACTTGTGGTACAGTAATCATTTTACACAACACCCATTCCAGCCCATTAGAGATTTTTTTTCTTATTATTTGTGTTTGTGTAGTGCATCTTGACTGAGGTTAAATGCTGTCTGTGTTTAAGCTTCAGTTACTATATATTTCCTTGTATTTCCTGAAATATTTTTTAATGGCTGTTTACTTCAAGTAGCTTTCCAAAACTGCTGGATGACTCGGTGGTTTAGGTCTCTGACTGCAGAGCCAGAAGCTGGGAGTTCAGTTCCCCACTGTACCTCCTTGACAGTGGCTGGACTCAATCTGTAGGGTCCCTTCTGTTGGAGTATGCAGATCAATTGTGTCCCAGTATGCAGTGGGTGATTCTGCCAATCATTCAGTTCTGACAACCTTGCTATTGGGGCGCTGCTGTGCATTGATCACTTCCTGCCCCTCCTCTCTCTTGTGTGACTTCTTCCTTGAAGAAGGGCCTTTTCCAAGGTGGAGGTTGCCTGAGCACATGCTATCTGATTGCTCTCTCTCCATCCACACTTGCATCCATGCCATCCAGCTTTAGGGACGTGGTGGCGCTGTGGGTTAAACCACAGAAGCCTCTGTGTTGCAAGGTCAGAAGACCAGCAGTCGTAAGATCGAATCCACGTGACGGAGTGAGCTCCCGTCGCTTGTCCCAGCTCCTGCCAACGTAGCAGTTCGAAAGCACGCAAATGCAAGTAGATAAATAGGTACCACCATGGTGGGAAGGTAACGGCGTTCTGTGTCTAGTCGCGCTGGCCACGTGACCACAGAAACTGTCTTATGGACAAAACACTGGCTCTATGGCTTGGAAACGGGGATGAGCACCGCGCCCTAGAGTCAGACACGACTGGACTAAATGTCAAGGGGAACCTTTACCTTTACCTTACCCAGTTTAGAAACATTCTTCAAAGCTAAAGAAACTTCCTTGGAATATGTAAGACAAATGCCTTCTTTTGTTTTTCACTCAAATGCTATATTTTGACCTTTGCTACTGAAACTAAAGTCTGTAGTTAATAAACCTTTTCTAAAGTCATTACAAGTTAACTCCATGTTTTTGACTCTGTACTTAATTTAGCTCATTGAAGATTATTGGTCAGAACATACGGTGATCTCTAACACCTTCCACCTCTGCAGTTCAAACATCATCATCATTGTTGTTGTTGTTATTGTTGTGCTTGTTTTATACTAGACCTGTTGTTGGTTTTCCATACTGTCCAAAGACTCCGTTCCACATTTATGAGATTTTAACTGTTCATCAGTATAGGAACCCATGTCCTTAGGATTCATTTTTGACTTCCAATATTCCTTCCTGAGCCAAGTTTTGATATTTTATTTCATAGTGTTCAATTTTCTGGAGTTCTCAGAAGAGAAGCTGTTATGTACTACATTTCAAATGTCTGCACAACGAGAAGGCATAATACAGATGTGAGATTATGGAGCTCTTAAGGCTTTCTTAAGATGCAATTTTTGTCTGAGTAAAATACCTGGATACCAGTGCAATTTTATCTATTTAATAAAGCTTCTCTATGTTTTGTTTCATATTTCTGATAGGGAAGCGGGGGTGGTGGTGTGTGAGGCTGAGAAATAGTGGATGGCCTAAGACTACCCAGTGAGTTGATGGCAAAGGCAAGATTTACATTCTGGCCTTTCTTTTTAACAGCTCACTCTCTTAGGCATTGCTCAATAACCTTCTATCTTCTGTTTGATACCACTGGTAACAATATTTTTTTTTTTTTGCTGTTTCCATTTTAAACCCTGATAGCCAAAAGTTTGACAGGAAGATGACCAAAAATTTTATTGTTCATGGCAACATCTAATTGTTACATCAGCATTTCAGTGTTTTTGTTTTGTTTGTTACTGGTGTTTTGATATCAGTTGTGATTTACATTAGGAATAACTCCACCTTTTATATTATATGTCCGCCCAGAGACCTTTGGGTAATGTGGGCGGCATATAAGTTAAATAAATAAGTTAAATAAATAAATATTTCTGCCTGATTTTGTGGAGGGTTGTTTAATGTATTTTAATGAATATTGTAATACAGTGCTTTACTCCATTGAAATAGTCAATTTGATGCTGGTTTTAAAACTATTACATATTCTTGTAAAATATTGTGTTCTTTTATATTAATCTATGTATGTCTTAAACAAAGATAGCATTTGACAATATGCTACATGGGTCTAAATTTTAGATGTTGTTAGGTATTTCAGAATGGGATGGATTTTCATTATGGTATATAATGGGTTAGGCAACTTTGGCCCTCTAGATGAGTTTGGACTCCGTATCCTGCATCAGTGTCTGGACTACTTAAGGCTAATGGGAATGATAGGCCAGAAACATCACGGGGACCACATCTGTCCATTTCAATCAGATCTGTAAAAAAATTGATATATTGTTAACTGTTTTTGAGCCTTTTGTTTGTTTGTTTATTAGGAATGTGTTGTTTGTGGGTTTTTTTAACAGCAAATTCCAGAATCCAAAAGCTTTATGCATTGTTCTGAACTTTGAAACTAAGTTTGAAAAGCAGCAACTGAAGACGGACCAGTTCCTATCAAAGTCATTTGCTCACTATCTTGTCTCTATATAAAGACATAATTCAAATACATGTCTTTTACTTTCTAAATATTTTATTTCATTAAAAATGTAATAAAAATTAGAATGATTTGATTTTATGGAATTGGATGTTTTGTTTCTCTTATGTTAAATATAATCTGCTTTGAATATATTGCCACTTAACATAGGACCATTGATGTTCATGTAAATGTTTCTCTCCCTAGTTCCATCTTTACAGCACAAATAAAGTAATATAAAGAAAATAAAGTATTAAAGACCTTCTTGTCAGTAATAGAGATACAATTTGATCCATAATTCTCACTTTTTATGAAGCAAAATACTGTAGTAATCTTGAGACCAAATACTGTAATACTTTTAAGCATGGACCAAAGTATCATGTCATAAGAACAGTTCATTTTTATTTAATTTTAGTATCATTTGTATTCTCTCAAGTGGTGTCAAAGTATGTATTAGAATATATAAAATTAATACTTGGTTATTTTCTCAAAGTAATTGATATTGCTTGACGTCAGAAGTGTTATGGGTTCCTGTATTTGGATAGTTATTTTAAGATGAGACGGTGCATTTAACTTGTCTGTGGAGAATTACAAAGAGCTAAAAATAGTTGTGGCTAGTTAAATGTTAAGAACTGTTTAAGTGTTTTTCTTGTTTCAGCTCTAATGAAGGGATAGCTGCTTTGTATAGTTGTGTTGAGTTCATTTTTCTTCTTTGTTCCCAAACTGAAATAGCTCCAGTGGCTTTTAGACAACTATGAAACAGCAGAAGGAGTGAGTCTCCCCAGAAGTACCCTCTACAACCATTACCTGAGACACTGTCAGGAGCATAAATTGGACCCAGTCAATGCTGCCTCTTTTGGAAAACTAATACGATCAATTTTCATGGGCCTACGTACCAGAAGATTGGGAACCAGGTTAGTATAAGGAAACAAATGTTCTTAATTAATGGGAGATTTGCTCCTTCTAATAGCAAGTACAGTGTCCCTCTGCCAACAGAAACAGGACCAAAACAGTGCCTACCTTTTGCTACCCACTGTATGCTGCCATCAAATGACAACCTTCACTAAGTTTGGGGTTGCCTTTTAATTTGTAAAAAGGGCTCCATCCTCCAAAATATCCTTTTTATCAAAATCAGGCAAACAGCCAGTGTTCCATTTTGACTCCTACTTAAACACTGCAACAGCTAAGAGGAAATTTACACTCACTGATTTTAAAAGAGTTAAAACACCTTTGGTGAAACATACACAGCTTGTATTATAGTGACACAACCTTGACCAGTAGTTGAAATCATGGTAAGTCACAGTAGAGTAGGTACATTGAATCAGTGAGGATTTGGTGAGTCAACTGCTCCATATGCTCCATTGATTCAAATGGTCCTACTCTAGTTGCAGCTTATTTTAGTGTAGTAAGTCATAAGTAGAGCAGGCCCATTTGAATCAGTGGAACCTATGGAAGAATTGACACACCAAATCTCCACTAATTCAGTGGGCCTACTATAGTGTAGTTTACTACACCTAGCCACAAGATTTTAGCCTATGTGTCCCAGTATTGCCAGTGGTATGTGTGATATAATATCTTGTGATTGCTGTTTCCAAACAATAACAGCCAGTATTTCAAAACCAAAAAAAGAGTTTAGTTTTTAAAAAAGGAATAAGAAAATTTAATATTAAAAGGTTACATTCTTATTATAAAGCTGAAGTCTCTTTTACTTCTCTCCTTTTTAGCTTAAGCACATCCATTTCTTTATAATATATAATATGTCTATGCAGATGCTTGGTCATACATAGGTTCCAGTGACACAACACTGCATAGCTCTTAACTAACCTCACAACTCCTACTCTTTTCCCTCATTGCTTCTAGTCTCTAAGACTCTGATGTCACATTAACAGCCTCAAAACTGAATTCCCATCTTAGCACTTTCTGTCTCCAACTCAAATTCAAATTTAATTAAGCTAAACTAAACTGCATTCTCCGACACACACTTGCTTCTTATATATATAACAGCATCTCCACAGCCAGGCAGCATACCAGCCTATCAGAAGGCGGTCCTGTCCACACAGACATTCCATTCCCCCTCTCAATTGTTTTTTTTTTAAACAGACTCTCCTCACACACATCCAACTTACCACTGCCAATCAAAATCCAATCACTCACCATGCATACCAGTATGTATGTATAAATACCAGTATGTATGCATATAAAAGACACAAACAGTATGGAATCACCAGACCCCCAAAATGCTTGTATGATGTTTTGGAGTCTGAAGTGGTGCAGGAAAGGGCAACCCATATAACTAAGCTTGAAGAATTTGAGGAAATGTTACCATGTATTGTGCATGTATAATTTAGAAAATGGAGAGTAATGGGGACAAGATCAGAAGGTCTGTGAAATTAATCATTGGTAGGAAAAATAAATAGAAATTTTCCTCACCCTTGCATATTATTAGCACTTAGGTTGATCCAGTGAAGCTCAATGGTGGGAGGTGCAGGACAGATCAGATGGATGGCTATATGTGACTCTTATTTCATCCTATATCACGTGACTGCTGTGATGTTTTAAAAGCTTTTATATCCTTCAATACCGCTGGCTAACTCAGAACTTCTTTTTAACTTTAATGTCATAAAAGAGCCAGACGGTGCATTGATGGTGACATGTCTTGACCAATGTATCTGATATTATGTGATTTTATCTAATTAATGTATTTTTATCTTCCTGGTCATTGACCATAATAAATTATTATTATTATATTATGACCAGATGGAGGGAGATGCAAAACTTCTTTCCAAGTGCACAATTAAACCATGTAATCTCTACCACACGATGTCATGGTGACCAACAACTGAGATGGGTTTTAAATTTCAAGGAATACAGAGGGATCACAGTAACTTTCAGGTTGCATACCTTTCTTTATTTTTAATCTTTGTTCTTTCTAAAAGGGGGAACTCCAAATATCATTACTATGGGATTCGTGTCAAGCCAGACTCTCCTCTTAATCGGCTACAGGAGGACATGCAATATATGGCTATGAGACAACAACCCATGCAGCAGAAACAAAGGTAAGAATTGCCAGATTAACTGCACTGCATCTTTTACAGCTTCCTGTTTTCTTATGGAGGGGAGGGGAAGAAACAGTCCTGATAACATAGCTAGTGAAATATTTACCCAGGTGTTTCCTAAATAATGGGGGCAGCTTATTCAGACAAATATAACACAAGAAGTTCTTTCACTTATATAGCAGAACACATATTTGTGGTAAATATGCAGATAAAAAATTATTTTAAAATAAATTTTACTTTTAAAATATATTTTACTTTGAGCCATACAATAATAATTCAGTTTGGAAAAGGTGTTTTAGCATTTTCCTCAGTTGTTTACTGTTGCAGATTCCCAGGCTGGAAACAGAAAGCTGTGGCACATTTTACAAATAGGTCTTGTATGGAATTAAATTTCTATCACTTCTATTACTTCACCTAAACCCCTTGGCTTACTATTGCAACTTTAGTACAGTGGTGCCTCGCTAGACGATTGCCTCGCAGGACGAGGAAATCGCTAGACGATGCCTTTTTGCGAGCGCTACTGTGCTTCGCAAAACGATGTTTCCCTATGGGGAATTTCGCTAGACGATGAGGTTTCCCCATAGGAGTGCGCCGACTAGTGGTCAAAAGCTGTCAGTGCAGCTGTCAGTGCATTCCTATGGGGACCATCACTCGCTAGACGAGGTTTCCCTATGGGAAATTTCGCAAGACGACTGCGTTTTCCCTTGGAACGCATTGAAGCGATTTCAATGCATTCCAATGGGAAAACGTGCTTCGCTAGACGATGTTTTCGCTAGACAGCGATCCTCGTGGAACGGATTAACATCGTCTAGCGAGGCACCACTGTATTACTATCTTGCATTCCACCCTTGCCTTCGGATTGTGTACGAGGACCACATGGCTTTTTTTCTTTTCCACTGACTGATTGCCTTGGCTCTAGTTGTGACCACCTGTTTGTGTCAGGCCTTAGTTTCACAGGAAATACACAGAACTTGGCAGTGCAGAAGATACAATATGGGAGTCATGCACCGGGCAGTTTTTTGTGTAAAAAAACTTTCACTGCATCAGTTCTTGTTATTGAACTAGTGGAATAAAGTAATTATGGTTGATGCAGCAAAAGGTGAAATGAACACTTGGGAGGGAAGTACATTTTTTGTGAGTTATACTTGCGTAGGAATTATTTCCTTTGTCCATAAACCATTATTATAACATAAAAGGACTCTTATAAAGCCCCACATTTATGAGAGATGAGTGAAATGACTTAGTTATCCTAGCAATCCAGAGTGTGCTGTGGAATCAGACTCTTGTCCTGCAAACAATTCCTGTCAAACAGAAGTCAAAAGGATGTTTAGGGTACTTATCAAAAATCCATCATTAAAACATACTGGCTTCTAGTTTGGTCAAAAATCCGCAAAAGCATGAGCAAAATTATCTATGTGAAAATTAGTACATTTTCTTAGATTTGTAAACAGCAACATAACCCCCCATCATCATTATGCTATGGGAAAGTATATGAGTGCTGCTAGCTGTATTCTATTTATAGGTGGAAATCCAGTGTGCTGAAGTGTTATGTAAAGTTACACTGGTGTAGGTTTGCTGTGCATTAGATCCAAGCAAAGCAGACTGTGCAGTTTGACTGCACAATTGGTCATTGGCCATTGTACCCAATTGTGCAATGCACCCACAAAAGTGCTTTATGTATAGCTGTTGGCTACTGTGTTGTAGTGTTGAGTTATGCCTGTGTTGCTATGCAGCAGGATTAATTATTAGGAATAAGCATTGAAGAGGCATTATATTGACAAATTTTCCCCCTATCCCAATGTTGTATAACTTAATGATTATATATTTATCTATTCTGTATATTGTCAATATGTAAGTAGACGAGCAATAGATAAATAATGCAGTATAAAAACATACAATAAAATACACAATTCAGTGCAGCAATGTACTGAATCAAATATAACAAACAAAGCTTGGTGTTGCTAGTACCCAGAAATACAATGCATTGTGTTGGCAGGCTCTAGCAGCTGCACACAATGTGACCACTTTGTTGTTTATTTGGGATTCTGATTAGAAAGAAAAATTGAAATATTGAATTTGCCTGCTGTATTTGGAAGTTTTTATAGAATGGTTAAAAGAAAATTATGGTGCATCATTTACATATGGCAAGACATCTTTCAGCATATTTTTAGGATTGTTTGTCTTGTTTTTCCTGAAAATATGAAGGGTATCCAGAAAAAGTCAAGTTTTTGTTACATTGAAACAAGTGGGATTTTAGGTAGTCTTGATTTACATGCCTTGTTGCTTTTGGTTGGATTAAATAAATGGAGTAGAGTTGAACTCTACATATCTATTTCAAGTAATGGTTTACAGTATGCTGAGAAGAGCCATTATGGGTGAAAAAATAGGTGAACAAAAATTGAGCATTGTGGATCACTCTGTCTGAAACAATATCTACTTCCAGTATTGTTGGAACTAGTTATTTCCATGTAGACCACATATTCTCCTTTTCACTGGAGAAAGCAAGTATAACTCAGATCTGAGGGCATTTCCCCTATTTTCTCAGCCATAGTATAATGCCAGATTGACACAATATGTATAACACAAGGTGGGCAACTTTAATAGCACTAGGAGACCGGATTTTCATACCCAGCTACCATTGTGTGCAGCTTTAGGCTCAGAAATGGACAACAGTTGCAAAAAGACGAAAACAGAAGTGACTGGATGTCTGTCTTTGAAATAAATAGCCCGGTTAATTTTGTTTTGGTATTGGTATTGCCATCGCTCAAGCCAACAGCATCGTTATAAATTTAAAATTATTATTAGAGTCTAAAGATGTTTGTCTAGAAAGCTTTTCAGTAAAAATTGAAACATTGTGCTGCATATTGCTTTTCTGGAAGAGATAGAGAAAGAAGGGATAATCTTAGCCTATGTTATGAATGACTTATTTCAGGTACAAGCCTATGCAGAAAGTGGATGGAGTTGCAGACAGTTTCACAAGTGGTCAGCAGACAGGCACATCTGTTGAACAAACTGTAATTGCCCAAAGTCAGCATCATCAACAGTTTTTGGGTATGTGAAAGTATGTTTTCCAAGTATTAAAATAATTATTATATTCATATCTTATTATATTTGAATATTCTTAATATTTGACTAAGGAACTTAACACTTGAATTCTTGAAATAGTTCATTGTATTTGCTGGGATTGTTTCACAGTAAATGTATTTTGTATTGTACCTTTTCTGTAATATTTAATCTTTTTACAATAGTTTCTAAGAAGGGAGTTGAGCTTAGCTGAAACTGCCATTCATAACTGGACCAAAGAAATTCAAGTGGATCCTATCTTATGGATAATATATAGTCCCCTAAATGGCTTAGTCTAGCCTATTAAAATACATATAATAATGAGTGCTGAATAAAAACATTGCTGGCCAGGTGCATTTTCTAGTGATCTAATTCTAACATTAAATTTATTTTGTTTTACCTTTTTGCATTACCAGCCTGAATTGCTAGATGGTTAGACTGACAAGAATACCTTTTGAATACTGTTAGTGCTACCTGAAGAAGACAAAGAGCTTGGTTTGGTGAAACATGCTGTTTTATCCTTGCCATGACTTTCTAGTCAGGCCTTCTTGAAAGAATAAATGCAGTTTATTCTTACTCAATTGTCATTATATTAAAGCTCTCCTTTGGTAATATTTCAAATGAACAATTGTAATACATTGCTGGACATTTATGCACGTATTGTTGGGTGGAATGCCTATTTACACCTTTCTGCTCTTCTGTCTCAATTTCTTTTAGTATCTGAAAGCAGTTACTGACTCATGCTACTGTGACATCTAGAACCAGACTATGTCTTCACTTTGGCCATTCAAAGCCTATCAATCAAAACTAATCAATTAATGAAATGCATAGGGTATAGTGGGACACAGTAGAAGTAGGTGGTGAATATGCTGGCTCAGATGTGGCTAGCAGGTTGAAAAAAGAGTGGCTGAAATCTTGTTTCATAACTTATGCCATGTAAATCTGATATCATCATCCATGACGATTATTCAGAAATTTAAAAATAATAATTATTTCCCAGAGATCCTGAGGCTCCCAGGAGATCTCTTTTATCATGGGGAAGCTGTTGGGGACCACTGGATGCAGGGGGAAGGCAGTCTTGACTTTCCAAAAACCCCATTTAACAGTAAAATCATCATGGCAACATTTGGCAGCATTTTTTGGAAATTAAGGCTTCCCTCACTTCTTGCATCCCCTAGTCACTTCTCTGTGATGAAAGGGATCCCATCAGAGCTTCAAGATCTTTGGGGGTGGGGGGGTGGATTTGGAATTTTTTTATTTCCAAAAAGTCACCACAGCTGATTACATCATGGCCTATACACATGTAGTCTTTTCAGTTAGCGTTGCCTCTGCTAAAATCAAGGAGTATTCTGTGGAAACTGGAAAATCTCTGGTTGTGGCACTTGGTGAATAGTGGCATTCTGTATGAAAAAAAATTGGTGTGGGCATTAGAACTTGTCATTATGACACCAGATGTCTAGATTGAAGTAACACAGTGAACTGATGCCTACCAAAGACTGATGCCAATTAAAGACAGTATCTTGCAACTTTCACAGTAGAAGAAAATCAGTTGAACTGAGGACTGGTCTTCTAGATATCCTGTTGAATTTGTGGGAACCCAATTATAAATTTCAGTACAGCCAGAGTTCCTAATGATCTAGGTGCAGTCTGTTCCTCTTACAGCAAGGAACTACGCCTTCTACACCTTACCCCAAGATACACACGTTAAATTTTGCTAACAAAATTTCCTCTGAATTTAGAAGCAAATGAGCTTTCTGTGAGATGTTAGAGGAACATAAGAAGATTTTCTGGATCAGGCTAAAGGTTTATGATAATAATAATAACCCTTTATTGGCATATAAAACAAACATAGTCAAGCTAGTTTGTTAGATTTCTGGATTCACAGGGAGCATGAAACAAATAAATTCGTTCAAAGTCAGGGCTTCACCTCCTAACAATTGACCCAAGAAAAACAGCTACTTGTTCCATAATATCGACCACCTCCACTGATAACATAAAATGGACCTTGTCCAGATCGGATTTCCCCTTCAGCTCTAATAATATTGAGGTGACATACGTTTTGCGACAGTCCTGATGAAGCGGACAGTGCAAGAGCATGTGAGTAAGGGTTTCCAAAGCACCCTGCTCACATGGACAATATCTTTCGAGATAAGGGGTTCCGTTATACCTACCATACGATACAGCACCAGGCAGGACATTACATCTGGCCAGAGAAAAGGCCCTGTGGTTTTGTGGACATTTAAGCAGCGTGAGGAAAGCAGCTGGTTGTCCCATTTTACAGGGGATGTGGAGAGACAAGGGAGAACAACTCTTATCAGCTGCGCTCCATAATTCCTGAAACTCAATGTCTATAATTCGTCTCTCCACTGTTTGAAATGCTAGCTCTAGACTTAGTGAACCTAAAGAGCCAATGTCTAGGCCAATCAATTTCAGGTTTTTAAAAAGGGCAGTAGACCCAAAAGGAGGGTCGGACTGTTGCAGAAGCTGATATAATAAGCTGTCTTGGTCTGAGTTATAAAACATTTTTAGCCAGAATTGAAAAGTTCTCAGCCATGCCATCGTTTCCAGTGTGGATAGTCCGGTCTCAAGACAGAGTACTGAGTAGGGAACACACCTCGGTAGGCCGAATACCTTACGTAAGAAGTGGGATTGTAGCTGTTCAATTGAGCGATCCATGGCATTTTGCCAAATTGGGATGCCATACAGAATTTGTGGGGTAATTTTAGATTTAAAAACATGTAGGGCTGCCGGGACATATCGGTGTTTGCCAGTGTTGTAATAAAATCAAAGTAAGGACTGCACAGAAAGCCTGGCTATGTTTAAAACTGATTTGCAGCGAGGAACCCAGGAATGTTTATAGTGAAAAAGAATACCTAAATATTTGTACTGTTTGAGCTGTTCAATATTGTTACCATTTAGTTTCCACTGAAATTGTTTCCAGGACTTAGCAAAAACTAGTATTTTAGATTTGTTATAATTCAATTGCATTTTGTTTTTGTCCAAATACTCCACACATCTATTAATCAAACATTTCAGACCAGGACGGGTGCGTGAGATAATAACGGCATCATCCGCATAAAGCAGTAGTGGAACAGAATATATCCCTAACTTGGGAGGGTGACCATCCGCATTCGCTAAATAAGGAGCTAGATCATTCGTAAAAAGGTTGAACAAGGAGGGAGCAAGGATGGATCCAGCGTCATGTTCCCACAGTGGTGGAACAGATGCCTATGAGCAGGCAGCAGACTAGGCAACCTCATGCTTGTGTTCCTCAACAGTGGCTATTCAGAGGCACACTGATACTAGGAGTAATACGTAATTAACAGGGCTAGCAGCCATTGAGAGCTGTGTTCTCTATGGATATGTTTGACTCCGTTAGTATCCAAATTGGTGAGCTTCTGCATCTTGTAGAAGCACATTTCTCAGCTTAATGATATACTTAGAATCATAGAATAATTGAGTTGGAAGGGGTCTATAAGGCCATTGAATCCCACCCCCTGCTCAATCCTTCATGAAGAGGTACTCCATTTTTGCCTGATCTGAGTCTCCTGCTGTTCACCTCCATTGCATGCCTCTGGGTTTTAGTATTAAAGAGGGAGAAAAACATATTTCTATCCACTTTCTTCAGACTATGCTTAGTTTTATATCCCTGTTACTTGCTTTTTTCCTAAACTAAGTAGCCCAAATATTGAAACCTTTCCTTATAGAGGAGCTGTCCCAAACCTTTGGCCATTTTGGCTGCTCATTTCTGTACCTCTTCCAGCATTATAATTTGCTGAGGTGCAGAGTTTAGAACTTTACACAGTATTCCAAGTGTGGTCATTTTGTAGATATGTATATATTTTTTTATTTTTAATTCTTAACAATGCCAAAGAGGAAATTTTCCTTTTTCAGAGCAGTCACATAATGTATTCATCAGAGTGTCAACCACAAGAGGCCCATTAGTTATATCATGATCTATTCATTTTTTTCTAGAGACTTTTTTAAGTTTAGATTTTTTTGTACAATATGCCAGAAGATACTGAGTTTATAGGCTATGTAGGCAAAAGGCACTGTACAAAATCACCTATAGTAAAAGAAACAAAGAATAAGTACTATCTTAAAATGTGCATATTCTATGTCTGTTCACATACATCATACAGGCAGTTCTACATTGCACACCACTTAATGTTGGGGAACTGTTAGCAGGGTTAAATATTTGGAGATTGCTACCAACCATTTAGTTTGAAATTCTAGAATTCAATAAGTATTTCTTGTTTAACATAAATGGATAGAAATTTTTACATGAGGTGGGGAGAAAAAACATTCAAATACTCTGATATAACATGGGGGCTTACTTGGCTTGGAAGTAGACATGGAAGATTTGTATTTGTCTCCTAGGGGAGACAAATATGAAGCACGCCATCACAGGTGTCCCACCAGACTTTTCTCACCCCCTAGTACCAGCCCAGTCGACTTACTGGGCTCCTTGGCATGCACATGCTGGCGCTGCTCTGCCTCTTCCTGCAGCCAACTACTCCAGTGAGGAGACAGGAAGATGAGTCTCCCCATTCAGCTGCTGAGTGGTCAGCTGAGGGGAGAGGAGGGTCAGCACCAGCGGGACGGACGCGATTGGCATGATGTCACTGCTGCCAGGCACTTGTGCACCAAGGAGCCTGGTAAGTGGATCGTGCTGGTTCTGGGGGGCAGGGAAGGACTGCAGGGACACCTGTGCTTGCGGGCTTCCTACTCGTGTGAAGTTCCCATGTCTACTTGGAAGTAAACTATTTGAAAAGGACTTTGGGATTGCATGCAATTAGAAGCTAAACCTCAGTCAACAGTGTGATGTAGCCACAAACATGGCTAATGCAGGTTTCTTCTTGTTGTTCCTCTCTCATCAGAAGTTGGATTTGATCATAGCTGTACTCCTTTGGATGCAGCAAATGAATGATATATTGCGTCCACACTAGTCAGGTTCCTGAACTGATACATTCTTCTCTGTCCTTCACTTTTTTCTTATTTATTTTACCTATGAGCTCATTTTTTTACCTATCTGTGCTCATTTCCCTTTATGTGACCCAAGTATTCTTTCTGCATTTATATATAATATTTCTTCCTCTTCGTTCATTCACTTTAGTACCACTCTGTTGGTTATCTTTTTGATCTAACTGCTTTTTAGTATATCACAACAAATCCACATTTCAAATGCTTCTGTATTTTTATAGTTGCTGCATTAATGTGTATGATTCCGTTCCATACAGTGGAACTGAGTATACTGTACATAGCATTGTATAAAGCAGATTCACAAAGCCAATTTTAACTTTTTGTTTCATGTTATACATAGAATTATTCCTGTTTTGTAGATTTGATTTTAAAAGTTCATTAAAAGATTTAAGTCCCCATCTTCTGTTAGCTCTAATACTTCTACAAAAACATCTTTTGACATTTTTTTGTTAGGTTTCATGTTTTGCACATCTGTTTTTCCAGTTCAGAATCAACATCCAGCACAATTGTCTGTTGGCCCATTATCATGAAACAGAGATTTGTAATCACTCTACACTGTGATTTTACCCTTGACGTAAAGTATCAGATCATTATTACTATCTCTCAGTAGTTAGCATTAAAAAAAAAACACTGCTATGCCTTGATCTTTTAATGCACATTAAGGGCATTGTGGATCTTCTCTGTTTCCTATTTGTGTACATTGTTTGGATCATTTTTCTTCAACTTCCCTAATTTTGCTTTAGATATTCTTGTGTAATTCTTATTATTTGATGCCATCTTCATTATTCCGTTTGCATCTCTCTTTTACTAACAATACTTGCTTAATTTTTATACTTTTACATCTTTTTTGCATTTTCTTTTATTAAAGTATATGCAAGGATGGCATATATGTCAACATTATATCTCAGTATATGTCAGCATTAGGATATGTTTTCACTGATTTTAACATGTTTTGGTACCTCTGATTAACTAGGATATAATTCCTTACAATATTATTGTTAATATCATCTTGCAGGGATGTATAGAAAACTACCTTGGTGGTAATTTGAATAGAGTGTTTGTGACTTCAGTATTATTATTATTATTATTATTATTATTATTATTATTATTATTATTATTATTATTATTATTATTATTATTATTATTTATTAAGCTTATATGCCGCCCATTTAAACATAGTCTACTCTGGGCGGCTCACAAAACACAGAGTAAAAACAGTTAATATATATTGACAATTTGCAACCTTTATACAATAGACGATAGTTAAAAATAGAGGAAAAGAAGAGGTAAGTTAAGTAACGCCCGGAGGGAAGGCCTGTCTATATAACCAGACCTTGAGTTGGTTTTTAAAAATGCCCAGCGAGGGAGCCAAACAGATCTCGGGGGGGAGTTTGTTCCAGAGACTGGGAGCCACTGCCGAGAAGGCCCGGTGTCTTGTTTTTTTCTTTCCGGGCCTCCCTCGGCGTTAGGCTCCTCAGTCGCCCCTCCTGGCTAGATCGGGTGATACGAGTAGATCTAGGTGGGAGGAGGCGTTCCGCCAAGTATCGAGGTCCTAAACCGTTTAGGGCTTTGTATGTGATCATTAAAACTTTGAAATCAACGCGGAATCGAATGGGCAGCCAGTGCAATGCGACCAGAGTGGGAGTAATATGTTGATGTTTCCTAACCCCACTAAGAAATCTGGCTGCTGCATTCTGCACCATTTGGAGTTTCCGCATCAATCTCAAAGGTAAGCTCCACGTAGAGCGCATTACAGTGGTCTAATCTCAAGATTACGAGCGCATGGACCAAGGTGGTGAGTGCCCCCACGTCAAGAAGGGACGCAGCCGGGCAAATCCGCCAAAGATGGAAATAGGCGGTGCGGACCACTGACGCCACCTGAGTTTCCATGGTGAGCGCCGGGTCCAGATGTATCCCCAAGCTGCGAACCTCATTCTTTGCAGTGAGAGTCACCCCCCCCCCCAAAAGAGAGGGAGTTTCCCAAACCGCTGACGGTGGGTCCACCCACCCTCAGGACCTCCGTCTTGTCCGGGTTCAGCCTCAGCCTGTTTTCCTGCATCCATTGCAGTACAGACTCCAGACAGCGCTGAAGGGACAGAACAGCATCCACTGTAGTTGGAAAAAAGGAGATGTAGAGCTGAGTGTCATCAGCATACTGATGGCACGATGCTCCACACCCCCTGATAACCTCACCCAGCAGCCTCATATAGATATTAAACAGCATTGATATTGTATCCTTTATGATATTGTATCCTTCATTTTCTGCTTTATGCATGTTCCTAGTCTGTATTTTCCAGTAAAATCTGCAGATGATTTGTGGGATTTCCTCTTATTTGGATAATTATTACCCAGTCTGAGTATGGGATTCAGTTTGTAACAGCTGAACCTATTTCTTTCATTACTTTGTAATTCCATAACAGTGGTGTGTTTCACTGCTGCTTAAATAAAATACAATATTCCAAATATTTGACTGGATCCTGGTCAGTGAATTTCACTTGCTCCAAAGAGCTGAATGTTCAGTCTTTTCATTTCTTTTACTGTATTGTGGATTTTTCTTGCTTCATACATTCTTGCTTCATACATTCTAAATTTATAATCTTAAATTTGAGCCTGAAGATAATTAGTACCCTTTGGCTATCTAAAGAGTATTGGGTACTATGATCCTTTTGACATTTCTGCCTAGCCATGGCAAATGCTCTTGGAAGACATAATATGATGGTTTTCCATTGTCTTTGACATCTTAGTGTTACAGCCAACTAGGATGGCAACCATCATGCTGACAGATTTCCATTAGAGATGGGGGTATTCGTATACGAATACGAATACCCCCACACAGGTGGACATAACGAAGGTCCAGCCCCCTGGGGCCGGACGGTCCACTCACCGATCCGCCGCTGCTGCGGGCACCGCAGAGCCTTCCAATAGCTCCGAAGATCACGTTTGGCTCACCACTCTTTGACCTAGCAGAGAGGCTTGTCGTCCCGCCTCCTGCCAGGAGTGGCGAGCCAAACGTGCTCTTCAGATCCATTGGAAGGCTCCATATCGCCCGCAGCAGCGGCGGATCGGTGAGTGGACCGTCCGGCCCCAGGGGGCTGGACCCTCATTATGTCCACGTGTGCCGGGGTATTTGTATACGAATACCCCCATCTCTAATTCCCATACTAAAACCCAACCAGCATCCTTTGCTTTTGATTGATACTGATATTGCTGTTACTAAGATCAGGTGGGGTTTAGAGGTGTTCTAGTTCTTCAAGTCTCCATAGCTTTCCTGGTCAAACATCAGTAACTGCAGGTTTGTCCAGGAACCCGGTTAATTAACTGCTGCCTGATACTGTGCCTAGTTCAGCAAAGTCAGACCTCTTCTATAGTTTTAAGTTGCATTAGTAGAAACCGTAGTTTCCAAATCATGATGAGTAGTAAATATTTTATTCTGCACTAAGGTTACTCTATCTAGAGTCCAGTTTTGTGTATTTTATTTTTAAAAGAATGTAGTCAAATGCTAATAGGTTCAGAAGAGGGTAATGGAGCACCTCAGAGCTATGAGAAACAAGGTCTGTGAAAAAAACTGGGTATGTTTTGCCTAGACAATGGGAGATTTGAAGTTGGGATGATGAGAGATTTACTCAGGTAGCTGAAGAACTGTCATGTAGAAGTTGACAAGAGCTAGTTCTCTGTTACAAGGGATGGAACCACTTGTAATGACCTTAAGTTCAAGAAGGTTCAAGATGCTTTGTGGCAGAATTGGTTCAGCAATGCAGTTGGTTATTCAAGAGAGTTTGAGTTCTCCCTCTGTAGATGTCTTTAGGCAAAAACAGAACAGTTATTTGCTAGAGATCAGAAACAGAATTTACAAGGAATGATGCAGGTGTAGATTTTCTGTATTCTACGGCAGAGGTCCCCAACCTCCGGTCCGTGGCCTGGTGCCAGTCCATGGCCTGAGCCGGACCGGGCCGCGGAGACAGACCTCCCACCCACCCCCGCACGCACACCCCTCCGCACAGCCCGTTTGTGCATGTGCGTGTGCCAGTGCTCACACAACCACTCCCCCACCCTTTTGTGCATGCGCACGAGCACCTGCACGAGTGCCGCGCCGCCGTTTGCGCCTGCGCGAGCACCCTCCTGCTCCTTCGCACATGCGCACGAGCGTGCGTGCGCTCCTTCACACATGCATGCGAGTGTGAGGGGGTGCACCGCCTTCCCCAGCCAGTCCGTGGGGTTAAAAAGGTTGGGGACCCCTGTTCTACGGGATGGAGTAGATGTCATATAAGGCAGTGGTCCCCAACCTTTTCCCAACCGCGGGACCGTTTTGGGGGGGTGTGGTGTGCCCACAGGGGAGTGGAGTACTTGCGCAGGCATACAGCGCGCTCACGGGGGGCAGATGCGCTCACGGGGGGCGCTCATGGGAGGGGGTAGGAGATCTGTGTTCATGGCCCGATCCTGGATAGGCCGCGGACTGCTGCCAGGTCGCAGACCGGGGGTTGGGAATCTCTGATATAAGGCATGCTCTAATCTGTGATTCCTATTAATAGAGCATGTATCATTTAGCATATCTGGCTACTTTTGCTTAAAATATTTAGTTTAAAGGTATACAACACTGAATCCTTTTTAATTGCAAACTATCAAACGTAGAATAAAATCTATAACTTTTTTGTTTTTTGTTCAACATTTTGACCTTTCATATATGTACTTCTTCATATTGTTCATTGTTTTTCTAATTAAGTTGTGATTGACATGGTCTATAATATCTTTCTTCCATTATGTTGTCATGGAAACAGATGCATCTCGAGCACTTCCAGAGTTTGGAGAAGTTGAAATCTCTTCTCTACCAGATGGTACTACTTTTGAGGATATTAAGTCATTGCAGAGTCTCTATCGAGAGCACTGTGAGGTAAGGACAACTGGTTCTTTTAAGCAGAGTTGGGAAGTAATTTGTTACAAGTAACTGTTATCTATAACACATTACTTTTGAGGGTAACAAGGGCATAATAGTGTTCATTTTTTGAACTGGATAATATGACTAATAATGTCATTACTCTTTCCAGTGTATTATTATTGGGAGGGCATTTTAATGTGTGGTTGAATTTTTTATTATTGTTTATTTTAAATTTTAGGCCATTTTCTGTAGATGGATTTTTTTAAAGGTAACTAAGTAGTCTCAAAAAAATAATGACATTATGTTACAAACAGTGAGTAACATATCAAACTACCAATAATATGTTTTGTCACTTTACAGGTAATTCATTACTTTGACGGATTTTAGAAGTTGCATGACGTATTACTTTAAAAGATAACTTTCCAAGCTCTGCTTCAAAGCTGTTTCTCTTTTGACATTTAATGCTGCCAGAGCTCTCAATGTGATGTACCGTAGTATGTTCTGGAATAAGCTCTGTTGCCTGAAAACCAAAATATTGTCTAGAAAACTAACATTACACATAGCAAATTGTTTGTGTATGTTTGAAAATACACACTTGTGAGCCAAAGAATTGAGAGGTGCTTTAGTTGCTCTCAGTGACTTGCTCATATCCATTGAGATTCCTGCCTCACTATTTGGAATAGTATTCTGTGTGCCACACAGGAGCTGCTCTGTGGTTTCCTGTATGGCTTGCTGTGCAGCATGAGAAGCTGCTATTCAGGTGATTAAAATTTCTACCAAAATTTGTATAGTTGAGTTGTTATAGCCCTGATTCAGAATGTAAGCTGCCTGGTAGCTACTGGGTGGAGAGCTGAAATAATTTTAAAATATATTTTAAATATCAAATATTTAAAATATTTGATAAAGTGTTTTTCATTAATCCCATCCTTTTGCATAATCCAACGTGTGGGATTTTGCGTGCACAGCCCAACAGACAGAACACATTTCATCCTCTCAAAACCTGCTTAAGGGAACTTAGGCTTTGCAGGTAACTAACTTCCTCCATTCAGCTGTTTACTAGAAAGTGAACAGTTGCCAAGAGGACAGGACACTTATCTGTAGATAAGTAGAAGATGGTGAGTGCAAGGGTGACTTGGCACCTCATGAGAACAGCACCCTAAGTTTGTTGAAGTAGTCTTATCTGTTTATATAAGTAAAAAATGTAGGAAAGTATAGGTGCCTTCCTTATGCAGTTCATAGTTACTGGTCTCTTGGTGTTATTCTTATTTTATTTATTATATTTTTATAGGCCAGCATTTGAATTGTGATTTCAGTTCTTGTCATCTCTACTGGTCTTCTATGCAGTAGCTGATTAAATATTATATTTGGACATAAAACATACTACGATATTAGTTTTTAATCCTTCCTTTAGACTGTGAAAGTTTGCCTTTAATAAAGAATCTCAGTTTTTGCTCCCAGAAATAGCTTTCCATACCATACAGAGCTGAGCAATAAGTTCACTTATGGGACTTGCAGGACTATACATTCAAATGTATAGCCACTGTGTCTGTTTGACATTATTATTTATGGCACAGTTCTAAATACATTTACTGAATGAGTCTCATTTTTTCCTTTGTGAGTAAGTTTAGGATTCTATTCATAGCCTTCAATATTTTATCAATTCAGATTCAATTTTAAAAAAACACCTGCCTGCTCTGTACTTTTAGGCAATATTGGATGTTGTAGTGAACCTTCAGTTTAGCCTAATAGAAAAATTGTGGCAGACCTTCTGGCGCTATTCTCCCTCAACAACAACCGATGGCACAACAATCACTGAACCCAGGTTAGTAATCTTCCCTCCCACCCAAGTTTGTGTCTATAGTTTAGTGTAATTTTCAAATAAAATAAAAATCTAAAATTTTATATTCTTACTAGGAATGTTATCTCTCTAATTACTAGATTAAATTGCCATTATTATGATAACTGCACTATATATTTATATGCATATCATCTTATTTTATAATAAGGCCCAGTTATTTTCTCATGAAATAATATCCAATCCAAAGACCATTCTTATCACTGCTGCATAAAATAGTGCTCTTTGGCTAAAATTCTGGAGGTCATGTATCAGCCATTACAACACAAAGTGCTTCAGGGCAGTTGGATGCGTTTCAGACATCTCTAATGTTTTATTTAAAAAAGCTTTGAAGTCCATTGTTCTTTTTTATCTTCATGTAAATGCATTTTCATTTATTCATTTAATACATTTGTTCACACCAGCAATCTGAGTGAAATAGAAACTCGACTTCCGAAAGCAAAGCTGATTACTCTGTGCAAAAATGAGTCAATTCTGAAATGGATGTGTAACTGTGACCATGTGATGTACCAAGCTTTGGTGGAGATTCTCATTCCTGACGTCCTTAGACCTATTCCTAGTAAGTTGAATATAGATGACGTCTTGTAAGGATTTTTTTCTTCTGGTAATCTTGTGCCTACAGTACCCCCAAGGAACACATTAGGAGTTACATTAAAAACTATAGAAGCAGTGTGGGTCAAGTCATTTTTATTTACAGTGTAGAGAAATACACTTTGCAATAATAAATATTGTACTTAAGGTAAGATTCTAGAGTTCTGTTCTTGAAAAAATAGGCTTTAACATGTTTATGGTATATGCATATTTGAATTGTACTTTTTCCTGCCACAGCAGTGTGTGCATTCTTTTTTATAACAACAAAATTGTTGTGAACTTTCCCCTGCTCTGTATAATGGATTCCAAAACACTGAAGGCTCAAATGTGTGTGTCCTGTTCGTGTCAAATTCATTTTTGCATTAACTTCATCAGGATGAGGACCTAACATATAAGTGGTATGTGCCCAGTTGTATTGCGTGTCAGTGATAATGTGTCCTCACAAAGTATATTTTCGGTGGCATATTGTTACTACTGACAGGATACTCATTTGTATCTTACCATTTCTGCAGAATTGCTTTCACATTTTTAGGGGGAACAATAGCCCAGACATCTTACTGAGTATTTGAATTGAATATAGTAAGTTACTTCTGAGAGATTTACTGGGATTTGTAGGTTATCAGTTTACTATTCAGTTGCACTATCAGAAATGTAGTGCAAACGTTTTCTTGATTCTTTTCATTGTTCTTGTCTTTTAGAAATGCCAGGAATGTTACAGACTCAACGTGTAATTGCAAATACTGTATTTATGCTAGCCAGCTATTATCAAATTGCTTTATTGGAGGAGACTTTTCCTTTCAGGGAAAAATTATTCACATCCATGGAGTGTAGTTTGTTGTTGTTTCATGTAGAAAGCTGATTTATTCCAGATTCCAGCAAAACAATTTTTATTATAAACCATTAGATTTGTGCCAAGCATCAGAATAAATAGTTATAAATGTCTTTCCCATTACCAGTAATGGCCAGTAGTTTCACTGGGGGAAAATCTATATAACTGCACAGGCATTGTGTTCTTTTTGTGAACAATTATTTTGTAGTCTGATCAGACGCTCTCATGCCTCGAAGCGACATGTAGCAAACAAAGCCATTTTCTTCTGAACTCACAATGAGTGTTGCTTGCTATTATAATTCTTGCAAAATGTTCAGTAAACATGCAAATTTAGCTTTGCAAGAACATGTTACTGACCTTCACTTGTGAATGAGGTAGAATAAAGCATTCCTATTTACACTACATGTGGCACAACTTGAGTGTTTTTATGGAATTAAGACCAAATGTCAGTTTTGTCCGGTGCATTTTTATAAAATGTGGAGCCAGTATATGTCAATATGTGAAATTTATGTATCTTTTATTACAGTACAGTGAAAGTAATAGGTATAAAATATTTTATTTGAAATTTATTTGACTAAATCCATTTTGCTATGATCTAGAGACTAGTTTGTGTAATATTCCTCCCCCAAAAATATATGATACAGAATCATTCTTGAATGGGATTATATCATTCCAGTTTTAGTCTGAATCTTAACTTCTGTAACTATCAACATGCCAGTGGATAAACATTTCCAGAAAATTCACCAATAAGGAATTCAGTCTTTGCTTACAGTGTGGTATAGTGGATAGAGTAGATAGACTCAGGATAGGCAGATTCAGGAGACCTGGGTTCAATTCCCCACTTGCTATGGAAGCTTACTGGGATGAGAGGGTGGAACTAGTAAAACCACTCCTCAATTATCTCACTTACCTTAAAAACCCTATTAAAGTTGCTGCAAGTCACCTTTGAATTGGTGATGTATACCACACACAAAGAGGAAAAACAAACAAAGAGGAAAAACAAACTGTAATTTGGGAGCCTGTCATAGCGTTCCTACAATTTTTTTTTGTTTCCTCAGAAATAGTGAAATGAGATTTTGATATATTTTATTAAAGGCTACCGAATCCTAGTCGTTTCTGTGAATACTGCAGAAAGCAAAGAAATTTTCCAAAATATGCTCATGAAGCTGGTTAACATGATAGTAAGCTGGCCAGGCAAAATTCTTATTAACATTATCTCAGAAAACAGTATCAGTCCCTTTACACAAGGAGTGTCAAATAAAAGGTCCAAGGATCCCTCCTGTACCCTTTACAGATTTTTCAATTATATTCATGGGGAATAATTTTGTGCCACTAAAACAGCAAAGAGGCTAATTTGCCTGTGGACTGATTGTAAATAAACTACATTTAAAATCACAGTAACTGTGTCCTCAAGATCAACAAACCAAGAGGAGAGAGCGATGGTGCAGTGAATTGCTACAATGTTGAATCTGTAATTCATCACCTTTTGTACCCATGTGAGAGGAAATGGAATGAATAGTGATAAAGTTGGTCATATCCTATAGGTTCCATGATTATTGGGGGAGGTGAGTGGAAGCAATTTTGGCCGGCAGTGGGATCTGTTGTGCTATGTAGAAGGGGTTTGAAACACAGTTTTTGGAAACTGGAATCCCTTAGGAGATGTTAGTGCTTAATAGAGATTGAATTGAAGATAATTTGGTGCTGAAAGTGTAATTGACAGTGTTCCCTAGAAAAAGTATGAATCAGTCCTCTGTGTATCTGCTGGGTGAGAGTTTAATCCTCCAGGGCATTTCAGTTTCATGCTCCTATCTTAGCTTCTCTGAAGAAATAGAAATATAATGTAATGTTGTTATTACATATTAAATACTACATATTAATGGCACCAAAGTTTCCCTAGTTGATTCATTTTTTATATTTATTGTTTTAGTATAGTTTTACTTACCATGTAAGCCACCTTATAGGAAAATGCTATGTTTTAAGCAAATTGATGAGTTTCTGGCTGAAATTTCAGGATTGGATCAAGTGAAATAGGGATAAGAAAGTAAAATATTGGCCAGTAGGAATTCAAAAGCAAAGATTAGTAGTAGAAGCAAAAGAAAAATAGAGCCTTTTGTTCCTCTGCATGAGAAGTCAGGGAGCTCTAAAGTCTGATGATACGAGTCATGTGAGTGACAACAATTGAATCTTGCAAGTGGAATAAAAAAATCGAATAGCTCTCCCTCTAGATGCTCTCATATACCATCAAACCCTGTAAATAGTTTGGATTGATTGTAAATAAATGGCACATCTATCATCAAACATCCCTATAAAATATTGAATGTCAGGATAAAGACTCTTGAGTCAAACAATTATTCTTTTTATTATGAATAGCTTTTGTCTCTAGACACTGTGTTTGAACCTCAGAAATATCCCTTCCTTCCTTTGCTCCTGCCACTAAATGACTGACATTCCACATTCTTTGCATAAATATTATTCAAATTTCTTGTGTTGTCATTTGCTTCTTGACTTCCAGGTTCATATCTTGTTTCTGTTTCTTCCGCTCCAGGAGTTCCAGTCATCTTCTTCATTCTTTAGTTCTGTAGGTCTTTGTCTCCTTCTGTTCTGACCAATTATCCTATGCTGTCATGATGTTACAAGGGAATCTGTCAGTGTATTCATTTCACAAATACAGTGTTAAAAACATAACTGAAGATGCTGATATTGATGATGAGCATCATTATCCTTAAAGCCAGAAACTAACAAAAATGATGGTTCGATTGTTAGAGAACAAAGTTGTGGAAGTGGAGAGGGAAATTAGAAACCAAATGAATTTATTGTATTAGTGTTCACTACAGTGGTCGACTAGCCATTTTAATTTGATTTGAGAGGGAGATGTTATGAACCAAGTCAAATAGAGGTGAGAGAAGTGAGATTACATTTTAGACTTAAGTGACAAATCACATATTAATACATCTAAAGGTGCTGACAGCACAACCACTAAGGGACATTGATGATTTTCTAAAAACAGACTAGCCTATATGATACCAATTTTTGAAAAGCGATTTGGTGGGAAGAAGCAAACAATTGCAGAAAATCCAGAAAACAATAAGCAATATTTTTTTTAATTTTCTCTACTATGTTACTATAGAGAAGCAAATCTTTTATCACATGAATGGCTGGATTGTTCAGTGATTTGGGTACCTGATTGTGTATCCAGGGGACAAGAATTTGGTTCCTCACTGTGTGTCCCAGGAGAAGAGCCAGCTTGTGTAGCTTTTGGCAAGATGCATAGTCCCTGAGTTCCCCCAAAAGAAGGGAATAGTAAACCACTTCTGAATATACCAAGAAAACCCTGAAAAAAAGATCACCATAAGTTGGAATTGACTTAATGTGTTGTTGTTAATGATATTACTACTATAGAAGTATTGGCTATTAAGAACCCATTCTGCATTAGAAATAAATAAAGGTGGTCACAGAAACGTAAAAAGAAAGTCCTAAGTTCGAATTAGTAATGTTCTCATTCTTTTTAATTGTAATATATTTCAACCATTCTGTGGTAGTTAAGTTGAAAGCAGGTTAGAACTGTTTTTTTCACTACTGCATTGATAGTGACAAGATTTGCCATTTTGGGCAGCCTTAAACAATTCTTAGCTTTGTAAAACTGTTTGACTGTTTGCTTGCCTTCCTTTCAGATAAACATATACATATTTACAAACTCTTTATTCTGTTGCAAACACGAGACTAACCATATTACTTCATTTCTTTAAAAAAATAAGTAAAATATTTATATCCTTCCTTTCAACCTCAGTAGTTTCCTGAAGGAAAATCAATTCAAAACATTTGAAATTGTTTAAACAGCAATGTGGTATAGTGCAGTGGTCCCCAACCTTTTCCCAACCGTGGACCAGTTGGTGTGTGTGTGGCGCACCCGCAGGGGGGCGGAGCCTGCGCGTACACATGTGCATGTCACGCTCGGGGGGCACTCGCATGCATGCGCACAGTGCGCTCAGGGCGGTATGCGCTTGTGCATGACGGTGATCGGGGCGCATGCATGCACACAGCACACACGGGGTGGAACGCGCTTGCACGCATGCACGCAACAGCGCGCGTGGGGGTAGGAGATCTGTGTCCGCACCCGGTCCTGGATAGGCTGCGGACCGCTGCCGGGTCGCGGACCGGGGGTTGGGGACCTCTGGTATAGTGGATAGAGTGTTAGACTAGGACTCAGGAAACCTGGATTCAAATTCCACTTCAGTCATGGAAATTCACTCATGTGGGGAGGTGACAATGGTGAACCACTCCTTGAAGATCTCACATATTTTTTAAAAAAGTTAGGGTTGCCACAGTTCGGGAGGTACTTGGCAGCATAAATAGCCATAGTACAATAATGTATTTGGAATAAATCCAATGTTCTGATGGTGCTCACAGCAAAACTTTTGTTTCCCCAAAAATGGCTTCGCAGGAGTTCCCACTCATCCAGGGCTTGCTTTGAGAGTACGCAGAAGACCTGTGGTGAAAAAAGGGTCTCCTCCTTTAGGTTGCATTGTCTCCTGTTATTCCACCACTGGAACATCACTTCTCACTTGACCCTCTACTTTGTATGCATTTCATTGGTCCTAATAATGATATTAAGCTGCTGGTTTTTTATATTCTTCTATGATTTAAGTAAAGATTGTGACCATTTATCAGAGCCCTGCAGCTATATATAGAGTCAAACATGTAAAATTAAGAGTGTAAACTGATGGTGACAAGTCAACTATTGAATGACTGTTAACATTAGTGTACATTTAATACTGATTTTTTTAATGGGTAGGTATTAAGAAGTTATCAAATCCACATTTATAATTAAATTGAAATACTGTACTTGTTATGTAAAAACACTGCTGTTCTTTAAAGCCAATTACTTTTATTTAGTTCAGAGTATTGTATTTTGCTTAGAGGGGAGGTTGTTGTCCATGATGTAAGGAATGTGGCAAATATGAAGTGCAAGTGGAAGAGATCAGATTGCAGCTTGGGATTGATAAACAAATAGTCAAGGAATACCTTATTATTTTAAACTAGTTCAGATCTTCAGGTCTTGATGAACTGCATCCAAAAGAATTGAAGGAACATACTGAAAAACTGTTTGTTATTTCCATGAAATCATGGAGGATGGGTGAAGTGCTAGATGATTAGAGGAAGACTTATGTTGTCCCTTTCTTTGAAAAGGGCAAAAAGGAGAAACATGCGAACAAAAGGCCAGTCAGTCTGACAACAATCCCAGGGAAAATTCTGGAGCAGATTATAAAGCGTACGTCAGCACCTTGAAAACAGTGCAGTGATAACTAGAAGGGAACACAGGTTTGACAAGACCACGTCTTGCCAGACTAATCTTATCTCATTTTTTATGGGGTAACCTTGCTGGTAGATGGTGGGAATGCTGTAGACATATCTTGACTTCAGTAAAGCTTTTGACCATGTGCCCCATGACATTCTGATTAGCAAGGTAATGATGTGTGGGTTGACTTAGAACAACTATCAGATGGATCCACAGATGGTTATAGAATCATACTCAGAGAGTTCTTATCAACAATTCCTTTTCAAACTGGGAGGATGTAACAAGTGGGGTACCACAAGGCTCAGTTCTGGGTTCGGTACTCTTTTGATTAATGACTTGGATGAGGGAGTGCAGGAGATACTTGTAAAATTTGTGGATGACATAAAATTGCGTAGAATAGCTAATACGTTGGAAGACAGGAACAAAATTCAAAAAGATCTTGATAGGCTGGAGCACTGGACTGAAAACAACAGAATGAAATTTTAACAGGGATAAGTGCAAAATTCTACACCTGGGGGGGAACCAAATGTACAGTTATAAGATGGAGGATCCTTTACTAAAAGTAAAAGGGATATTGGAATTGTTGTAGATCACAAGCTGAATATAAGCCAGCAGTGCAATGCACCTTCAAGAAAAGAAAAGAAAAAAGAAAAAGCAAATGCTATTTTAGGCTGCATTACCACAAATATAGGCTTCAAATCACATGAAATACTAGTTCCTCTTTATTCAGCGCCGGTTAGGCCTCTTCTTGTGGGCTGTGTCCAGTTCTGGACACCACATTTAAGAAGGATGTAGACAAAGTGGAACAGGTTCAGAGAAGGGCAATAAGGATAATCAGGAGGCTGAAAACCAAGCACAAAGAGGAAGGACTGTAAGACCTGGGCATGTTTAGTGTTGAGAAAAGAAGATTGAGGAGAGATATGACAGCATTTTTCAAATACTTGAAAGGTTATCTTACAAAGGAGGGGCAGGATCTGTTCTCAATCATTCCATAGTGCAGGATACATAAAAATGGGCTCAAGTTATAGGAAGCTGTGTTTCAGTTGAATATCGGGGGGGTGGGATCTTATTGGTGGAGCACCTGATTTTCTGTATAAATCCTAGGGATAGGCTGCAAGCCAAGAAAACTGCATGACCTAGGCCAGCAATGGCAAATGTATGGCACGCGTGCCACAGCTGGCATGCAGAACCCTTTCTGCGGGCACGTGAGCCATAAGTCGCCGGATCGCTACTGTCCCGCAGCCAAACCTCAGGAGGCGGCTGCAGCCACAGTGCTGGCTCTTCGACAGACGGCGGGCCAGGATCCAGAGCAGCTCGTGCTGATGGTGGATCCGGAGTGGGGTCTTGAGGCACCTCCGTGCCTGGGATTCCCCCTTCTGCCGCCACTTCTGGTTCCGCCACTTCCGGTTCCGCCGCCCGCTGGTGGGGTTTTTTTTCTTTCCCCAGTTTGGGCACTCGGGCCCAAAAAGGTTTGCTGCCACTGACCTAGGCCATGTCCTCAGCAAAGATTTAAGACTCCTGCCTTTTAAACAGCAGAATCTTCTAATAGTAAACTGCTTCTGACCTGTAAAAGTATTTCTAAAGCTGTGTCTGTCTGAATGTCTGTCTGTTTGTTTCTGTTTGACTGGTTGGAGTGGTGGTAAGCATTGGCTGTTTCCAAATAAAAAAATAAATAAAAATAAATCATTAAATGTCGTCTTTGTTATGTGTAACTTTTCTGTCACTCTTGGAATTGAGTTCATAGGAGCAGTAAGTCTATGTCTGTTCCACATATATTGAAGAGTTGCCAAATGGTTAAAATGGTTGGAATTAGTTATCAATGCTAGCTTTTAAAAACTGAAAACATTACTGCTTGTTAAAATACTAATAAAATGCTAACTTTTTAACTATGTATGCAAACGTAACTGTGATTCCCAAGTTAAGCAGGCTAATATTCTAGTGATACCTCAAAATCTAACAACTGGAAAGAAATAAAAGAACACTGTCCTAATTAAACTTCAAATCGTAATGTGTACTGCTATTGATATTGAAACAATCAGTAGAAATGCTACATAGAATTAATTTGCACACAGTAAAAGTTTAGAAGTTCTGTACTGACGCTGGCAGTCTTAGAGAAGTCTTAATGCTGTGTTTAACTGTAGAGCAGAAGCTTAGAGGCTTCATCTGACGACATTGAGTTGTTTATGCTCCTTTACAGAAATGTCACTGACTCTTACCTAGAGCTTATTTTTACTGCAAGAATCTGTGCTACGTCAGGCTGCAGGCTGGAAGTTCTTATAGAAATGCCCTCTTGTATTTACATAGCACAGATACATGTTTACCACTGCAGTGAGGGCTTAGACCAAGGCCTTCACGTATTTGCTGTTCTATGACTATATTGTGCCAACATGGTACAGCTTTAATTGTATGAGGCATTTCTGTTGATTGTTGCAACAGTGATTAGTACTGTGCATTAGCATTTAGTCCATCATCTTACTTTGTAGTTGTAATATTCAAGGACATTAATCTTTCAGTACACACAAGCCTTGACTTTTTTTCATTTGTTTTGTATTCTTTCATACATAGGTGCCTTGACCCAAGCCATTCGTAATTTTGCAAAAAGCCTTGAAGGTTGGCTTTCCAATGCCATGAACAATATTCCACAGAGAATGATTCAAACCAAGGTAAACTATAGAGTTACTCTTACTTGCTAAAACAGTTTGAAACAAAATAAACAAAAAGGGCGTTATGAAACACTAATAAAACACCACTGCTAAGTCCTCTGTTTCACAATTGTAAAAAAATGTCAAAAGCATGTCTTTTTGAAATGCATGCAGAGTTCAGCTTCATATAATATGAGATTTAAGATATTAAATTGTGTTGAAGCCATTTGTGATATTCTTTCATATTACTGGAAACATACAGTTCCATCTACAAATGTCTAAAAATAAATTCAAGATCTTCAGATGCCTTGCTCTTGAATGCTGTGTTCTTTGGTTGTGTGCTTCTCAGCTGTAATTCAGCATAGCATCTGTCCGAACACACTAAGACAAAGAGTTGTGCATGAGAAGGGTAGAGAAAGGGCACATTTTAGTACATTTGCTGGCCAGCTTCAGCCTGATGAGAATGCATATATGTCAGGCCATTTTCTTTATCCTTTGTAGGTTGCCGCTGTAAGTGCCTTTGCTCAGACTCTGCGAAGATACACATCTCTTAATCATCTGGCGCAGGCAGCTCGTGCTGTACTGCAGAACACTTCTCAAATCAACCAGATGCTTAATGACCTCAACCGTGTTGATTTTGCCAATGTCCAGGTATGCCAAAATTTACGGAATGCAGATTGGTGTTCCCCCTGCCAACTGTCTCAAATCTCAACTGCCAGTGACAGTTTCATCTGGAAAAACTGCTTTCTGTGCCTACATGCAAAATATGAGTTACTAAAAAATGGCAGCTTATAACTTGGCCTCCTTTCAAGAAAATGTCAATGAAACATGCAATTTGTAGACTTTTCAGATGTTCCAGTCTTCCTACTTTCTAAGAATTGTTGGTTGCAGGCAAAGTACTGGTTCCAAAAAAAAAAAACAAAAAAAAAAAAGGTTGCGGAAAAGGGCATCCCCCATCAATATAAAATAAAAAGTTTAGTGGCCTATTGGAAATTAACAGTTAGGTTATTTAACATGACCCATATAAATGAGCTCAGAAGCAACAATAAAGCATTTAAATGACCAAAAATTTAACTCTTCATCTTTCAGGCTGTGAAACCTCTGAATCCATATTTTTTTTTACATACCCAAAAGAACTCTTTACTTTAACCTCCATCCCCTGATGTGGTTGTTGGCTACTTACCTCCCTTTGCCTTTACTCAATTTTTTTACCAATGTTGACTCCATAACTTTGTTGTCTAAATGATGCATGCAGAGCTAGTCTTCATGTCTTCTGTACTGGGACAGGAGCAGGCTTCTTGGGTGTGCCAGTGTGATGACAACATGGTACAGAGGTTGGAAACAGATTTCAAGATGACTCTTCAGCAGCAGAGCACTCTGGAGCAGTGGGCTGCCTGGCTTGATAATGTAATGATGCAAGCACTGAAACCATATGAAGGAAGACCTAGTTTTCCTAAAGCAGCACGACAATTTCTATTAAAGTGGTCTTTCTACAGGTCAGTACCTTAAGCCATTCTGAACACATTAAATTCTGCAGCATGCATGCACTTTTCTTTTTTCTTTTGTTTAGTACTTACTACATAGATGTCAACCTACTCTTCCACCTTCAAAATTATGTTGTCCATCTAAAGTGAGATGGGGGAATGTGAGCAAATAAAGTTACATGTCCTTAAACTGATTTACTCTCTTTTCATAATTGGGAATGCAGTCTGACAACATCTGGAGAGGCTTGCTTTACATACTCCTAATTTAGTGGCATGTGCATGAGCCTGCGGTTCTTGAACTCTCTCTTTTTCCAGCAGACACACTGTGTTTCAGACTAGCCATCATAAACTCTTTTTAATTGAAAACAGCCAAATCAAACCATTGTTTTCAATAGCTTACATCAAGAAATGCTCTTAATTTGGCAATAACAGTGTCCTAGCTTGGCAGTAACAAGAACAAGCTCTCATTAGGTTTAAAACTGGAAGTGGGTGCTTCCAGTGTCCTCCAAAGTACCGTATTTGCCGGCATATAAGATGACTTTTTTGCCCTGAAAAACATGCCTCCAAGTGGGGGGGTCGTCTTATATGCCGGGTGCACTTCAGTTGGGATAGCCTCTGCAAGCGCCCCTCGCCGGCTTTGGAGGTCCCCCGCCAGTCCTCTGATGGTGCAGGAAAAGCCTCCAAAGTGCTCTGAAGCCAGCGCGCGCAGTTGCGGGGCACCCCCGCCAGTGTTCCGATGGTGCAGAGAAAGCCATCGGAACACTGGCGGGGGTGCCCCGCAACCGCTCGCACCAGCTTCAGAGCACTTCGGAGGCTTTTCCTGCACCATCCGAGGACTTGCGGGGGTGCTGGGCTAGCCTCTGCAAGGGCCCCTCGCCGGCTTTTTACTTTTCTTTTTTTTCTTTTTAACCTTCCGAGGCTTGCCGAAGGCAGGGGGAAAGGGCGGGAACTTCAAAAATGGTGCCGGGCAAACCTCTGCAAACGCCCATCGCCGCGCGGAGGGACCCCCGCGAGTCCTGGGATGGTGCAAGGTAAGCCCCGGGGGGCCCCCCAAAGCCGGCGAGGGGCGCTTGCAGAGGCTAGCCCAGCACCATTTTTGAAGATCGGGCCCTTTCCCCTTGTCTTCGGTAAGGCTCAGAACGGAAAAAGGCTTTCTTTTTTTTTCCCCCTTTTTCCGTTCGGAGCCTTACCGAAGGCAAGGGGAAAGGGTATATAACAAACTCTATATTTTGAGTGGAAATGTTGGGGGGTCGTCTTATACACCCAGTCGTCTTATACGCCGGCAAATATGGTACATTGGAATGAGGGTGCACAAGCCAAAGGCTTGCTGCTGTTTGTTCAGATAAAACTAAAGTGATCTCTTTAAGCTGGGTCATATCAACACTGATGCAGTTTTTTTTAAAGTAATAGCAATAAGCATATATGCCTAAATAATTTTGTTTTTCAGAGTTACTAAGCTTCAGCGATTTCTAAATTCAGTCACATTTCCTATTGCTTTTTATTTTTTTAATATACAGCTCAATGGTTATTCGAGATTTAACCTTGCGCAGTGCTGCTAGCTTTGGTTCTTTTCATCTGATCCGTCTACTGTATGATGAATACATGTTTTACTTAGTTGAACATCGTGTTGCTCAAGCCACAGGAGAGACCCCTATTGCAGTCATGGGAGAGGTTAGTCCACAATTAGAATAATGAACAATATTCTCGGAAGTGTAGTTTGTTCATAAGTAATATGTTTTATAGTGAGGAAGTGAGTTAATGATTGCAGTGAAATGTACAGAAGATTTCAGCATGATGGATACAAAACTGCATTTCAGTTATGACGTCTAATTTAGGCTCCTGAACTCATAGGAAGTGCCTACTCAGCATGGAGATCAAACATCATTGTTTGATTTTGTTTTAATATATTTGCTCATGCTAGGTGAATATTTTTCTGCAACCATTCACCTACTCCCCTAGTATGGTCAGAAATGTTTTTACCTTTCTTTGAGTCTTTTCATTTCCTATATCCTCCTTTATTTCTCTCCCCCCCCCCCCCCCGGCCCCAAAATTACTCTTGCATTCTGTTTCTGGAGTAAAAATATTGTGTTTTCTTTTGGTCACCCCAATAGCCAGCTCTCCCCACCCACCCACCCCGGGCATAATCATTCTCTGTTTTTGTTTTTTTGTTTTTTTAATCCTATCAAAATTGTACATAAATACCACTTGGGAAAATCAGATGCCTGTTTTTTCATGCTGAAATTAATCAGAGGCGATATATCGATCTTACTGCACAATATTTATGCATCAGGGGTTAAAATTAACCCCATGTCTTACAAAAAGAGGGTGAAGCAGACATTGTATGCTTCTTAATTCATACGCTAAATAGTATTACAACATATTTACTGCTGCTTTTGTGGCATGCTAATTTTTGTTGTCTAATACTTAGTTTTGTATGCCTTTATCCATTTCCTTCTGGATGTTATGACAAGTGTTCTTTTACTGTGTAGTTGTGTTAAAGTATTGGGTATCCTCAGGGGATGACTGAAGGAAACCCAAAGATTTGTGCATGGGAGGATCCTATTGATGATGATTGCTACTCATGTTATTTCTGTGGAACCATGGGCATGATGGGATTTGATACGGGATTTTTCTGCTCTAGATATTGTTACGATACTCCACTAAATAAAAACATGTATTTTTTTTTTCTGCAGTTTGGAGATTTAAATGCAGTATCTCCTGGAAATATGGACAAAGGTTAGTATTGAGAGCATTCTATATCTTTGGTTGTAAAGGGAGATCTCCTTATGCAGTGGTACTTTCGGACCCTGTTCCCTCCACTGCAGCTCCCTGTTTTCCCTGAAAATCCAGAATGGGTGATGAGATGGAAGTGGAAGAGGCATCTTGCATGAGCAAGAATGCATTTTCTGCTCACACAGAATAATTCATCAACTCCCTTGTGTTTTTTTATTTGGGAAACATATTTGTTGTATATCATATTTTGAAGAATTCAAAATTAATGTTACAGGGGCATTTAAATTTATTGACTTTGTAAAGAAGGTTTAATTGAGACACATATGACATAACACTAAACTTAAATACCAGTTCAGATCTTGGCACAATAAGATACTACACTTCTCCCTTGAATTGCATGGGTTTGAGCAGCATGGTTTTGGTTACACACAGATTTTTAAATCAATCAATACTGTGCTGAAGTTTGTCTCCAGGAAGTGGCCTGAGAAAGGTGGATCTCAGACTTATCAAGGCTCCTGTTGTTGGTGGCACGGCAGCCATAATAACTGATGGCAGTGGCCCAGCCGACCACCTCTCCTGGCAAGGTGGCTCCACGTGGTGGCTGGGGAAGTTGCTGGAGCATGCCAAGAGGCTGACATGCATCAGGGGAAGTTATAGAAGTGTGCTGCACCATTGCAGGGGGAGGAGGAGAGATGATGCCTCTGTTTTCCTCCTCTGATAGATGCTTTTTCTGGCCTTTAGCTGCCCCCCTTCTCTCTCTGTATCAACTGTTTATGCTTTGCAGTTATGTTTGGGGGGGGGGGGCCCACAAGAGTTATATACGGATTTTGAACTACACAAGGGGGGTGTCTGGTGCCAAAACCCCAGTATTGTTGAAGGGAGAAATGTAATGACCACTGAGATAGTTAAAAGAACATTGTAAATTTAAGGGATCATGGATTCACAACCAAACATATATTTGAGAAACTAGAATTATAGTTGGTTTAATGTGGACTAAAAAAAATACAGGTATAATTAGGGACGTGGTGGCGCTGCGGGTTAAACCGCAGAAGCCTCTGTGCTGCAAGGTCAGAAGACCAGCAGTCGTAAGATCGAATCCACGCGACGGAGTGAGCTCCTGTCGCTTGTCCCAGCTCCTGCCAACCTAGCAGTTCGAAAGCATGTAAAAATGCGAGTAGATAAATAGGTACCACCTCGGTGGGAAGGTAACGGCGTTCCGTGTCTAGTCGCACTGGCCATGTGACCACAGAAACTGTCTTCGGACAAACGCTGGCTCTATGGCTTGGAAACGGGGATGAGCACCGCGCCCTAGAGTCGGACATGACTGGACTAAATGTCAAGGGGAACCTTTACTTTTACAGGTATAATTAAAGGCAGTAGAAATATACACTGCAACATTCAGAATTGCTAGAAGCAAATAAACCTTCATTGCATATGTAAGGAATAATGACTTACTTGACTGGCTACCAGCATATGAAGGGGAAAAGATGGTACCCAGCAAGTTGGTCTACTTGGTGCTGGATTTTGTCCTGGACTGGAAACAACGAGTACCACTAATTCAGAATAGTCATTGGGTTGTTAAATAATGATATCTCACAGTAATTTGGCTCTTTCAGATTGCAGTATTCATGTTGGTTTTATTTGTGCAGATGAAGGAAGTGAAGTTGAAAGCGAGATAGATGAAGAGTTGGATGAATCTGGGGAGCCACAAGCAAAAAGAGAGAAGACTGAAATTAGCCAGGCCTTTCAGGTGGGCTGCCTGCAGCCAGTACTTGAGAGCGGAGTACAGCAAAATCTCCTGAACCCTCTTCACAATGAGCACATTGTTACTGCTACTCAAACTATCAGACAATGCAGTGCTACTGGAAATACGTACACTGCAGTCTAACAAATATTAACGTCCTTTTTTTCCAGATTATATTAGCCCTGTTGATGTTGGGCTTATCATGGGGGAGGGAAGGGATGCAAAAAAAGAAGTCTGAAAGTCGACTGTTGTCAAATTTTATCTGTGCTTGAACATTACTTTTACTGGAGTTGTGAAATGGAATGAGTGTATGTATTTTGCCAGGTCTCTTTTCAGAAAAAAAAGGTAAATACAATCATTTTACACTGGCCGCTTAATATAAAGAGTTTTCTTAGTTTCAAGAGTCAAGAAGCATTTTTGCAAAGCTTATTGTTACTGTTTTTGTCCTCTTTATAATTAAAAGTAATTTAATTTTTTTTCATAGTTTTTACAAAATATTTTAATGTTAACTGTTAGTCATGGTGATTTCGTATAAATAGGGTTTTTAATTAATTGCACTCTGAAATATCAAGAATTTTCCTCTTTGATTTACACTGGAGGCATGCTTCTTTGACAGCAGCTGCCTTAACGTTGTTATAGAAAGGCAGCTTTCATTAGAGAGAACTGGAAGATGCTATTTTGATACATTTCAGAGTGTTCAGGGGATATATTGGAAAATTTATAACGCTAGAGAATATGGACTGGCGTCTTTCTTAGAGAAAGAGTGATTCTCACGGTTGCAGAATAAACAAAAGCTCTGATAGCAGATGGTAATGTGTACTTCATAAATGTACAGATGACACCATTATAGAGAATGCAAGCTTCCTTTTAAAAAATCAATTGTAATATTTTGCTTACCAGCTCCTCTCTTTTAAGACTACTGATTTCAGGTACAGTCTGCCTGGAAAAAAAAAACTGATTTTGTGCAACCTCCATTTATTTTAATAGAGCTTGCACATAATTCAATGAAAACTATCTTTGAAATCAAACAAAGAGTCAAACCATATTTAAATGCGTGGAGGTTGTGTTACAATAGTGCTTGGTAGATTATGCACCTCATATACATATAGGACCACTACCCAGATGCTTTTTGTTCTTCAGTAGGACTGCAGATGTTAGAAAACTGAAGTTTTAGAAAGCATTATGGATTTCTTTTTGTAAGTGTATGTGCTGCTTCTGATGAACTGGACATGCAGGAAGCCATTCCTTTCAGATGACTTTTTTTATTCCACATTCTTTTCCTCATGATAGTTCAATCTGCTGCTCTTGTTAAAGATAGTTTATAGAATGCAAGGAATGTAGCAACCTGCATGGTAATTTTGCTCAAAATAATTCCTGGTTATCAAGTGGATTTCATTTTTTTACAAAAAAATGTTTAAAGACAGTAAAACTGGCACATGTCACTTGTACTTATTTCCCAATTGCGTAGAATTTGAATAGGTGGCTAGATGGACCATTGCCATTTAAGAATGTACATCAGGGATCATTGTACCTCGGCTATTACATGGTGCCTTAAATAGAACTGAAGCTAAGATTTTCTTGTTAATAACTCGTACATTAATTCAACAATGTGTGCCTGTCTCCTTTCTTTCTCTTTCCCCTCCCCCTTCAAATTTCCTAAACAGTAAGGGCAGGTTACATAGTCTTCAGAAATCAAGATTTTTTAAAATTAGATATAATATCCCTCTTAGAGTGACAGCCTATTTCTTTCTTATTTATAGCTGAATTTCACTTTATTACTAATCAGATTTTCTTGGGTGCGGGGAGTGGGTAAAAACAAAACTAGCTTTAACAATGTCAAAGGTCAACAAAATAGGTTAGCCAATTCTCAAACAAGAATTTATATATATATTTCTAAACCCTTATCTACTTTTAATTTTAAAAACTAAAGCAGATTTTTTAAAAGCAGCTTATAGTTTCAATTGTGTATATGGTGGGGGGGGTCAATCTGCTCTTTTATTTAATGGTTAAATCATACTATATATTGTTTCCCATCAAATTGACTTGTTATGAATGCAATGAATTAAACATTTTCCTTGGTTTTAAAAGATACCTGAATTTCCTTAGTTTCATCAAAACAGACCAAAAATGAAGGAAAGCACAAAGATCATTTAAAGATTTTATAGCAAGACCTGGGAGAAGAGCAATCGGTCTTGTCATTTGTCTGAAAGACATCATTTAAGATTACAGTCACCAAATGCTTGAATTCCCTGGGAATTATTCATATTTATATATATATATATATGAATAATATATATACAGGTTTCATCCTCAATTATTCATCTTAATTTTTTACTTCTGTTCTTGTTTGGACATTTCTGTTTCTAAACTAAGCTTTAAAAATGGCTTAGAACTCCAGAATTTGAAGCCCTCTGGCAGTGAACTAGGCATTATGCCTGTTAACTCCTGCCAGTTTGTTAAATCTATCCTCATATATTCCATGACAATTTTGTTTTCTGTTTTTAAATGTTTTATTTTTTTCTCCTCAAAAATTTTCACATTTGCACCCCTCACCAAATTCTAAGAATAAACTAAGCTGTGATAGTTACTCCCTCTCATTGTGCATTATAAAATGTTTACACTTATATACAGTGAAATTAAATGTAAAAACAAAGAAACACTTTTCAGCATAGTTTTTTAAGGATCTAATAAGGATGTTCTGTATTAGATGAGATTTATTTAAAGGTAAAATCCTTTTCAGATGGCAAACTTGTACGTTTTCTTCTCATTGTCTTTTCCATTTTAATGTTGGATTTCGTTTGTACAAATGACAAAGATGCAAATTTAGTTTTCTGAGAGAGACAGGGCTTGTAAATTTCCTATTCAACTTCACCCTCCTTTCGTAGTTGATCACTGTATTCAATGTGCCAAAAAGATCAGTACATCATTGTACCCTATGTCATATCTTAATACAAACATGGTATTCTGCTCTACAGTAGAACCTTGCAAATAAGTTGGATCTGGATCTTGGCAGCCAAATGCATCCAAAAATTCTTCAATATTTAATTAAAAAAGCAAATACAGATTCAGTTAATCTAAACATATAAGGGCCACTTTATGACCTGAATCAATGGCAGTTGATGATTTTCTTACTTTGTATTTATACTCTTATTGGGAACAACCAGCAGCTCTTTACAGATCATAAAGGCCCATACCTGCACTATCCCCAGAGGTTCTTCAGTATAAGAAATTACATCATTTAAAGTTGCATTTTACTGCTATATGACTTTTGCCTATATATGCATACCTTATAAACAATTTGTGAAACTGATATGTAACAGCTGGGATCCAAAGACAGGAGTTGAATTCTAGCATTCTGTGCATATACATGATAAATAAATAAATAAATATACCAAGCTTTCCCCAGATTGTCACAGCTCCTGCGCACATTGTGTGCTACTTCAGAAGACACCTAACCTTTAGGAGAATGGAGCTCTCAGAAGTGCTGGTTTGTGCACAAATGGATTACATCTAATGCTTTGAGTCTGTGGTATAATCTTGAAATAACCAAGTTATAACGGTTCTATATAGCATAAAGTACTGCTTATTTGAAACACTTCTGGGGGCATTGCAGGAGTATGAACCCATATGAGTTGTGGGAAGTGTGTTTCTTAAAATTAGGTAAGGAATAATATTTTTTTAAATGGAGACTTTTTGGCTAATGAGCAGGTAATTCAGTGATCAATGTATGTGATGCCATTGAAACTCCTTATTCAGATGCAGGGCCCACTTTTCATAAGCTATTGATGAATGCAAACTAGTTGGTGCTGTCACTTTAACAGATTTTGTACTGTCTAGTCAGAATTCTTTGCTTTGTGCTTATTTTTGTATTATAACTTGGAATTGCAATGCTACTTTAGAGATCAATCACCTTTTTGAAATGTGACTGATGTGCAATGTTATCACATTTGGTTTATCATGGGTGATAACAATTGAAACAGTACTGATGGTACCGTCATTCAGGAATGTACAGATCTACATACAATTTTCTTTCATTTAAAACGAGGTATTTCTAAGCATTGGAAACACTTTTCTCAAATTATTTTCAGTAAAACATTAAATACCTTTATTGTTTTGTCAAGGCAGATGGGTAAGAAAGCAGATGAGTTTGACATGGATTCAACTTGATTTCCTTTATTGTAAGAGAGAACCCTTTTGACAAACATTACAACACTGATTTCAAAATACGTAACACTGAGCACTACTAGTTCGTGAAAACTGGGCCCTTATTCCCACTTTACAGCTAAGTCTCTGTGTATATGTTTAAAAGGAAAGGGAATTCTAGTACTGTTGCTAGATTGTTTGTTTAGTAACTAAAGAAAACTGGAATAGAATCATAAATGCAGTGCTTAGAACTAGTGTTAGAAGGTTCTTTTTGATGGTAATGCCTTGTATTAACCCTTTGAGCATTGTACACTAATATGATTGGCCCAGGATTATGCATGCACTATGTCCACTCCTACCAACAACAGCCTGATACAATGCCCATTGTATGTGCCCACTTTTGCAGAGGAACAAGCCCTGGGAATTAGAAAAAGGGAACTAAGAAAGGGGAGAACTGTGCCCTACTCAGAGACTTTGGTTTTAACTTTTATCTTGCATAGATTCATAACTTGAATTTGAGACAGACATCTGATTTTAGGTTTACTACATTTAGAATAAAATATTCACTGCCATATATCTATGCTGCCTACAGAAACTTGTATTCCTACTATTTTAGAGGCCACCTGAATTGTAAATTCAATAACATGTTTTTTTACAATTAGATATTTAATAAGAAAATGCATTTATTTCAGAATAGCAGAGGACTCCTGCTAGGGTAGTACTGCAAATCTGTAAATAGGATCTGTATTTCAAAAATCTGAATTTTATAGTATGTTCAGAGTTAAATTCTATATACTACTATTTCAAGTATATACAGAATATTTCCTTGACCACATTCCAGTTAATTTATGTGTTTTTGAGAGATAAGTGTATAGACTTAGAGGTGTCTCTAAATTTTCTACTGCAATCACTATGCTACAAGGCAAGCCACATTGTGAAACCAGAAGTGTCTTGCCACTTCAGCACTGTGAACATCTACTGTGCTTGAAGAAGCCTTTGGTTGTGCATAGTTTTGCCTCTATTGCAGCTTGAGTCACTGCATCAGAGGATGAGGATGTGTAGCCTTCCTGATACTGTCTGACTTGAATTCTCATCACCCCAAACCAGCATAGCCAATAGGGAGGAATAATGGGAGTTCTAGTCCAACAACATCTGGAGGACCACATTTGCCCCATCTTTGAACTGAATAACCCCATCTCCAAGTTTGTTATTAAAGACAGACTGGTATATTTCTTTAAAAACAAAACATATTACTCATTCAAAAACAAGGCAGAGATCATACAGCAGTGAGTAACCTTTTAAACCATAGTAACAAATGCCAAAGCCATCTATTCTCTAGATCAGATCCGTGACTCTTCATGTCAGAGGTGCCCCCAACTAACCCTGTATGCTAGCCCATCTGAACCTTAATAAATCTCCTAGTTTTGCTGTCTGACTGAGACTGCCACATCATAGCTGGGTTGTCAAGTAGGTGACAGCTCACATGTTGAGAGCTACTTTGGCTTGGCTAATCACAAGTTTTAAAGGCTTGCTCTAGAACAGTGGTTCCCAACCTCAGGTAACCCATGTGTTCTTGGACTGCAAGTCCCAGAAATCCCAACCAGCACAACTAGTGGTGAAGGCTTCTGGGAGTTGCAGTCCAAGAACATCTGGGTTACCCAACGTTGGGAACCACTGCTCTAGAAGATACTGTTCTATAAAATGTTAGTACACTGGTTCCAAGCAGTATCATCAGATCTATGCTGCCACTTTGGAAGATACTGGAATGCTGAAATTCTAGCCATTACTCAGACAAGCTATTCAAATTAATGTGTAATTAAATCTAAATGCAATACTCAAAGGGTTTTTGAATTTATTATTCTTAATAATTTACTGTAAATGCTTCTCAGTTTGCATGCCTTGATCATTGCTGCTAGTGATTTTATGTGCCAGTACAACAGAGTTTACGTTACCAATTTTACTTAAGAGCTAAGGCCACTTACAAAGTGACTGTCCAGGGTCTCTTGGCTGAAGTACCCCCTCCTTTTCAAAATAAAATTGTCTTCAATATGATTTGAGTTTTCTTCTTCTTTTCCAGTTTAGTTTGCTCCTCCCCTTAAAAAATAATTTTGTTGGATTTGGAAGCCCTGAGTAATATTTGGTAAGAATCTCTCTGTCAAATTGATTCTCTAAAATAAAATACTTTGGAATATATGGTTAAATGAAAAACATTGAAAACCCCATTTGCCTCACTGTGGATGTAACACCTAACATGCTGCTGCTGATCAACCTCCTTGTACAAACCACAGGGAGAATGATGCACAGCAGCAGTGCCTGTGGATTCTGCTTTTGATACCCAGACTCATTTGAAGTCTGGGAAAGAAATATCCTTTAACCAAGTGCTAACTGGGTGGGGCAACAGGCTGTATAATTATTTAGTATAAGGCCTAATGTGACTTATTACAGCAAAACACTGAGACGGCTGAGTGGCTGCTTTTGACCATTTGCTGTGTTATGCAACATTAAACGTTTGCAGCATCCACAAATTATAGGTAAGTTAGAGAAATAGACATTAAACCTGTGTATTAATACTAGGTGAATAGGGATTGAATTACTGCTGAAATCCTCTTACTTCGCAAAGAAAGTTGCAGCCAGAATAGGCCCATGGAATCACTGGGGATGTGGTGAGTTAACTCCTACATAAGTTCAATTGATTCAGTGGGCCTGCAACATGCTAAGCAGAGCAACAGGATTGCAGCCAATGAAATATAGCTGCCTATAGTTTGTCCATAAGAAGATTTAAAAAAATGTTCACAACTTTTGTAAAGCAGAGTAGAACATTTGTTACAGAAGTCTAAAACCTAAATGTAATTTTGATTTGGAAGGATGCCATATAGTACTTTAAAGAGCTGCTTATTATGATGTCCACAGTATATCCTCATGCAAGAGTAAACAGGCTCAGCTAATTTGTGAAATTACATCTATTTTCTAGACATGAGAACAATTTTGAAATTTAATTACTGTTGTAAAATAACCAAACATCTTCAGCGTACAGTTTAACCAAAGCAAATTTCTCCTGTATATCTTAATTTCCCCATTTGAAGTTTGACTTTTTTCTATACTAGCTAGTGAAGCTGTAAATGATAATACACACTTTTTTGTGCCTTCTAAAAGACTTGGGAAATTTGTGCCTGTTAATTGGCTTAATACTAGTTCTTACCAGTAAGTAAACTTAGTATCACTCAGAGCTTTCTTACCTCTGATACATATTATTATTGTGTTTATAATTTCTGTTTTGTTTTATGTTTTGTTTTATTTTTTGTTAAGTGCCATCATTTAAATTTCACTTGGTAAGTGGCAGATCATGCTTTTCAGTCCCACAAGCACAGAAATGCAGGAAACACTAGTAGAACATATTGGACCCTTTTATTTCCCAATTAACTGAATATATAATGTAAATGAGGTAAGCAACCTTTTGTAGATTGTATGTGTGAGATAATGTAATGTTCTTTTCCAGTTTTTGGATTACAGTTGAATATACTTTTTAATTATTTAAAGAAAACATCTTTACAGAATAACGTGATGGGTTTTGTATAATGTATTTGATTTTGTAAATACGTATTTCCTGATGTGATTTTTGTGAAAATGCTAAATCTTTTAGTATATCATGTCCTCTCAAAATTGGCAGGAGCTAAATAATAGTTTGTGGGCAATTTGTATTGTGTACTGTACAATAACTGGGGAACTTTTATAATTATAAAAATATATATTAACTTTCAGTGTGTTGTTTAAACAAATGACTGGAACATACTAAAGATAGTAGGATTTTTCTGAATATTTCAGACTTGAACTCAGGCTAGCTTTCTTGTGTTTTTCAAAACAAAATTGTGTCTTGTCTTTTAAAATCAATAAATTTGTTTTCTTGTTACAAATATATTGGAAATGTTTTTGTTATTATACAGAATCTAGACTTTAGAAAATGTCAAGTTTATATATTTATTAAGCCATTATTAGAAAGGAAGGTTTACCTTGATTTCCCTTCTGATGTGTGCTGTTTTTCAAGAACATAGAGGCCATTCATAAAACAGTATTAGGAAATGGAACTTCACATCAGTACATTATCTGCATCAACACAGAGAGAACATGTACAATGCTTAGAGGTCTATTTTTGCTTTCACTGAACATCCATTTGATAGGTAAGGAAATGCTGGGATTTATTTATAAAGAGTTATGCTCCCTGCTTAGATTCATTCATAAATATTTTACATATATGTGCCTAATTGGAAAACACATATTTCAACCTGTCAGTAACATAATAAGGTTGTTAGAGGGAACTAAAGAGGTTGACCTCAATGAAAGAGGAATCATGAGGCTGACCATGCACAGAGCAGTAGCATCAATTACGATGCAATCAATGACTTTGAAGTCTGATAGGGAGAAAGTGCCAAATTCTGTTGCAGTGGCATTGTAGTCCTCTAGCATCCTACAATTGTACAATACAGCAGAGCACATTTCAGTCAGACAGAGGCACTGTGGGACCTACTCCAAAGTGGCTGAGTATAGGACTGCAGTTTAACTGGTGAATCAGCATTGTCGGTTGATCTTTGGGTTAAACCGTTTAGAGTCCAATATTTTATGAAACTGTTTTAAATATAAATAATTTAACATTTTATACAAACAGCAATTAATATGAACACAGAAGAAATAATGACATGGCCAGATGTCTTCTATTTTGACATAACTTTTATGGCAGATAGTGATAAAAAATTATCGATTTAAGATCTATTTACATTTCTGTCTATGTTATAATGCATATATGTCTGGTATTCTCCATTGGCAACAAGTTTCTTTGTGTGTGACACCAAGATATTTTCTCTGTGGATAAAAAAAAATAATCCTCATGGACATACTGTGATGCATCTTCCATTAACGTCCGCAGGATTGACTTGGGACCCTTACTTGAAACTGAAGTGCATAGTGGATTCCAAATGTGAGAAAAATAGGTCACTGTTAATCCCCTTCCCCAAACACATTTACTAGGAGCAATTAAAATGTCACAAAGTAGTAAGCAAGCTTACCTTTTCAAAGGAAGAGCTGCTCATGTTATGGGACTTCATCTCTGCACACCTGCAGGTGCCTTTCAAATCCATTCCAAAGGGAGCAGTGCTATCCTGCAGAGCAGAAATGGGGCTCTGTATTGGAGAGAATGAAGTTGTTCCTCCAAGGATATCCCTTCCATTGTTGGAGAAACACCATCACATAAAGCCCAGTGTTTTACTTTGTCACTTTTGGCAATTTACTTCAGTAATAGTAGAGAAAATTTGGGAATACAGGAATACTTTGTTCTTAACACCTACAAGGAAGCTAAAATGTTATTTAGCCCACAGTAAAATAACTGAGCATTCCTTTTTCTTACACATGTAGATCTGCACCTTACTCATTGTTGTGACTGCCAGATCAATAATTTAAAAAACAGTTAACACTCCAGAAGCATGGTGTTTATTCTGTGTTAACTATGAGGTTCTTTGACAGCAACAAACACTTCTTCAAAGTGGCATGCCCTCTTAGCATCTTAGCAAAGTGAAGTTCCAGCCTCTCAGGCAGGATTGAGCATCTGTTTCATCAGCAATAAATAGCTTTCAGGGTTTAGTGCCACCAGTGCACTGATAACACCCAACTCTTATCCCTCTTTCCCAACTAACTCCAAGGAAGTTATTCCTATTCTAAACCAGTAGTGGTGTCAGAGATGGGCAAACAGATTGAAACTTAATTCAGACAAGATAAGAGGTGTTCTTGGCGAATCAAAAGGTGGAATAGGGATTCAACCTGTGTTGGATTGGGGTTACGTTACCGCTGAAAAAACAGGTTTGCAGTTTGGGAGTACACCTTGACCCATCTTTGAGCCTGGAAGCCTTTACACAGTTAAAGCTAGTATGCCAGCTGAAACTGTTCCTTGAGATGTCCAATTTGGCTACAGTGGCACATGCCTTAGTTATATCCTATTTGGATTTCTGCAACATACTCTATGTGGGGCTGGCTTTGAATACATTTGGAAGCTTCAGCTGTAAAATGCTGCAGCCAGACTATTGGCTGGGGCCTGTTAAATGGAGCATATAATACCCCTGTTACACAAGCTTCATGGGCTACCAGTTCATTTCCAAGGCCAATCCAAAGTGCTGGTTGTGACCTATAAAGCCCTATACAGTTTAGGTCCAGACTATCTGGTGGGCCATATCTCCCCATATACCCTTCCTCAGGTCTTAAGATCTTACAGGGAAACCCTCTTCTCAGTCCTGTCACCTCTACAGGTACATGTGGACTGCCTTAAGTTCTTTTAAGGAGAAAGGCATGGTAAAAATATTTTAAATAAATAAATGTGACAGGGTCTTCTTGTTGGCTGCTCCCAATGTACAGAATGTCCTCATGAGGTCTCCTCTCCCTTCTCCTTTCTGAGACAACTGATTTTTTTGTTGTTGTTCAGGCAGGCTTCCAAATTTCACATAGCTAGATGCTCTATGCTCGCTGCCATCATATCCTTTTTATGTATCTGTGTGTTTTACGGCTTTTACATTTTTTGTCAATTTTTTAGATGATGATTTTAAAATGACCATGTTTAATAAATATTTACGGATTCATACATCTTGTTTCTAATTTTTTGTTTGTTTGCTGTAATGATCTGTGAGCTGCCTCGAGTACCATAACCTGGGAGAAAGATGGCATAGAAGTGCAGTAAATAAATCGCTGGGCGATTTACAGTAAACTAACAAGTGACTTCTGTATTAATTGTTTTTAGAGATGGGGATGAATCACCATTTTGGTGAGTCGTCCTGCTTCGTGATCCGTCAAAGTTGACGAAGCACGAATCCCCTCTGTATGAACTGATGAAACAAACTGATTCGTTGGTTCATGAGGGTGGGAGTAGACAGCCAGAGGCTGTCTAAAAAAAAAAAAAAGAGGGCCCCTCCACCCCCACAACCTGCCCCCTTCCCACTACCCCTGTCGCCTCCCTACCTTGGCTGCTGCAGTCCACCACTGCCGCTGCCGCCACCACCATCCACGGAGGCCTGTGTTACGGCAGCCTCCACAGTCACCATCCAGCACCACTTGCTGTGATGGCCTCTGCCGCTATGGCCTGTCTTAAGGGAATCTAGGCTGCCCTTTGCAAAGATGGTGGCTGCAGCTTCCCTGCAAGAGAAGCTGCAGCCGCCATCTTTGCAGTAGATGACGGCGCCGCCGCGTGGTGATGGATGGTGGCAGCAGCTAACGGAGGGAGGGGAATGGGGATAGGCTGTGGGGGTGGCCGGCTGCCTATTGGTCTGCCGATCAGCTGATCGGTGGGCCCATAGGCAGAATGGGAAGGCCATAGGAAGAGAGGGAAGGCTAGCCTGCCCTCTTCCTATGGGAGATGAATAAAAATGGGGAAATATTCATCCCTTTGTATTCATCGGGGTCTCTGGAACTAATGAATACGAAGGGACGAATATTTAACGAATCAGCATTTTTTTACGAATATTGTGATCAGTTTTTTTATTTGTCCCCATGTCTAATTGTTTTATAACAAGAACAAAAAAGGCTTTCTCTCTCCACTTTGCAACAATTTCTAAATTATAGTACCAAATTGAAAGATAGCTAACATGAAACAAGAAGTGGATGCTGTAGATGACAGGACTGTAAACACAGTTCTCATGCTGTAAATTCCCAGTTTTGAGTGTGCTCAGAAGCACCCTTGTTCTCTAATTCTACGTCATTTTCTACAGGCACTATTCTATATCTGACTGTTCTCTTTGTGTCATGCATTCCTCTGCTTCAAGCGTGTGGACTGAAATCACCCTACATCATCAACATGTGTAAGCTATACATATTTCCAGGGAAAGCAAAGGGTGTCACATTCACTCTTAATGTCATCATAACTACAAACAGTGGTGATGTATTATACAAAATTGCACTTGTATAATTATGACCCTTAAGTTCTTTATTCTCATGGGCAAGAATAAGAATAAACTTATTAGCATTTGAAGAATGGCCCCTCTTCTAAGGTTATAGCAATACCACTGCTGAAATTACAACGCCAGCACATATCTAATAGGTATGAAATCACATATCATAAAAGCACATGCTGTCTTGCCAAGGCTGACAAGAGGTTCTTTTGCATTTGAACACTTTGTTGTTGCTAAGTCGTGTCCAACTCTTCGTGACCCCATGGACCAGAGAACGCCAGGCCCTCCTGTCTTCCACTGCCTCCTGGAGTTGGGTCAAATTCAGGTTGGTTGCTTCGATGACACTGTCCATCCATCTCGTCCTCTGTCGTCCCCTTCTCCTCTTGCCCTCACACTTTCCCAACATCAGGGTCTTTTCCAGGGAGTCTTCTCTTCTCATGAGATGGCCAAAGTATTGGAGCCTCAGCTTCAGGATCTGTCCTTCCAGTGAGCACTCAGGGTTGATTTCCTTCAGAATGGATAGGTTTGATCTCCTTGCAGTCCAGGGGACTCTCAAGAGTCTCCTCCAGCACCACAATTCAAAAGCATCAATTCTTTGGCAGTCAGCCTTCTTTATGGTCCAGCTCTCACTTCCATACATCGCTACTGGAAAAACCATAGCTTTGACTATGCGGACCTTTGTCGGCAAGGTGATGTCTCTGCTTTTTAAGATGCTGTCTAGGTTTGTCATCGCTTTCCTCCCCAGAAGCAGGCGTCTTTTAATTTCGTGGCTGCTGTCACTATCTGCAGTGATCATGGAGCCCAAGAAAGTAAAATCTGTCACTGCCTCCAGATCTTCCCCTTCTATTTGCCAGGAGGTGATGGGACCAGTGGCCATGATCTTCGTTTTTTTGATGTTGAGCTTCAGACCATTTTTGGCGCTCTCCTCTTTCACCCTCATTAAGAGGTTCTTTAATTCCTCCTCACTGTCTGCCATCAGAGTGGTGTCATCTGCATATCGGAGGTTGTTGATATTTCTTCCAGCAATCTTAATTCCGGTTTTGGATTCATCCAGTCCTGCCTTTCACATGATGTATTCTGCATATAAGTTAAATAAGCAGGGAGACAAGATACAGCCTTGTCGTACTCCTTTCCCAATTTTGAACCCATCAGTTGTTCCATATCCAGTTCTAACTGTTGCTTCCTGTCCCACATATAGATTTCTCAGGAGGTGGATAAGGTGGTCAGGCACTCCCATTTCTTTAAGAACTTTCCATAGTTTGTTGTGGGCCACACAGTCAAAGGCTTTTGCGTAGTCAATGAAGCAGAAGTAGATGTTTTTCTGGAACTCTCTGGCTTTCTCCAGAATCCAGCGCATGTTAGCAATTTGGTCTCTAGTTCCTCTGCCCCTTCGAAATCCAGCTTGTACTTCTGGGAGTTCTCGGTCCACATAGTGCTGAAGCCTACCTTGTAGGATTTTGAGCATAACCTTGCTAGCGTGTGAAATGAGTGCAATTGTACGGTAGTTGGAGCATTCTTTGGCACTGCCCTTCTTTGGGATTGGGATATAGACTGATCTTTTCCAATCCTCTGGCCACTGCTGAGCTTTCCTAACTTGTTGGCATATTGAGTGTAGCACCTTAACAGGATCATCTTTTAAGATTTTAAATAGTTCAACTGGAATGCCATCACCTCCACTGGCCTTGTTGTTAGCCATGCTTTCTAAGGCCCACTTGACTTTGCTCTCCAGGATGTCTGGCTCAAGGTCAGCAACCACACTATCTGGGTTGTCCGGGACATCCAGATCTTTCTGGTATAATTCCTCTGTGTATTCTTGCCACCTCTTCTTGATGTCTTCTGCTTCTGTGAGGTCCCTGCCATTTTTGTCCTTTTTTATGTCCATCTTTGCACAAAATGTTCCTTTAATATCTCCAATTTTCTTGAACAGATCTCTGGTTTTTCCCTTTCTATTATTTTCCTCTATTTCTTTGCACTGTTCATTTAAGAAGGCCCTCTTGTCTCTCCTTGCTATTCTTTGGAAGTCAGCATTCAATTCTCTGTAACTTTCCCTATCTCCCTTGCATTTTGTTTCCCTTCTCTTCTCTGCTATTTGTAAGGCCTCATTGGACAGCCACTTTGCTTTCTTGCATTTCCTTTTCTTTGGGATGGTTTTTGTTGCTGCCTCCTGTACAATGTTACGAGCCTCCATCCATAGTTCTTCAGGCACTCTGTCCACCAAATCTAGTTCCTTCAATCTGTTCTTCACTTCCACTGTGTATTCATAAGGGATTTGGTTTAGAGTATACCTGACTAACCCAGTGTTTTTTTCCTACTTTCTTCAGTTTAAGCTTGGGTTTTGCTATAAGAAGCTGATGATCAGAGCCACAATCAGCTCCAGGTCTTGTTTTGGCTGACTGTATAGAGATTCTCCATCTTTGGCTGCAGAGAACATAAATCAATCTGATTTCGGTATTGCCCATCTGGTGATGTCCATGTGTAGAGTCGCCTCTTGTGTTGTTGGAAAAGAGTGTTTGTGATGACCAGCTTGTTCTCTTGACAAAACTCCATTAGCCTTTGCCCTGCTTCGTTTTGAACTCCAAGGCCAAACTTCCCTGTTGTTCCTTTTATCTCTTGACTCCCTACTTTAGCATTCCAATCCCCTATAATGAGAAGAACATCTTTCTTTGGTGTCAGTTCTAGAAGGTGTTGTAAGTCTTCATAGAATTGGTTAATTTCAGCCTCTTCCGCATGGGTGGTTGGTGCATAAACTTGGATTACTGTGATGTTGAAAGGTCTGCCTTGGATTCGTATTGAAATCATTCTATCATTTTTGAGATTGTATCCCAGTACAGCTTTTCCCACTCTTTTGTTGACTATGAGGGCTACTCCATTTCTTCTACGGGATTCTTGCCCACAGTAGTAGATATGATAAGTGTCTGAATTGAATTCACCCATTCCCATCCATTTTAGTTCACTGACACCCAGGATGTCAATGTTTATTCTTGCCATCTCCTGTCTGACCACATCCAGCTTCCCAAGGTTCATAGATCTTACATTCCAGGTTCCTATGCAGTCTTTTTTTTTTTTTTTTTTTTTGCAGCATCGGACTTTCCTTTCACTTCCAGGCACGTCTGCAGCTGAGCGTCCTTTTGGCTTTGGCCCAACCACTTCATTAGCTCTGGAGCTACTTGTCCTTGTCCTCCGCTCTTCCTCAGTAGCATGTTGGACGCCTTCCGACCTGAGGGGCTCATCTTCCAGTGTCATATCTTTTAGCCTTTTGTTTCTGTCCATGGAGTTTTCTTGGCAAAGATACTGGAGTGGCTTGCCAGTTCCTGCTCCAGGTGGATCGCGTTTAGTCAGAACTCTCCACTATGACCTGTCCATCTTGGGTGTCCCTGCACGCCATAGCCCATAGCTTCTCTGAATTACTCAAGCCCCTTCACCACGACAAGGCAGCAATCCATGAAGGGATTGAACACTACAAACACATAAATAGAGGAAAAGTACAAAATTTTATTGACAAGACCGTGGAGCAGAAAATATGATCAATAAAGCAGCAAATTACATAAGAAGATCAACTGTACATTCCTTCTGCTTGCTGCAAGCCCCTGGAAAGCGGAGAGCAAGCAACCCCTGGACTCAGTAGTTGGGCAGCACCTTTGACATCTAGGTCCATTACAAAGCCCTTCAAATCAAGACACCTAAGCTTTATCGATCTTTTCCTGGCAATTAAGTGCACCCGTTGGTTAACCATTTCTATGTACATGCAACTTTTGTATGTTTGCACTTCAGTAATTGGCAAGGTGATAACAAAACCAAAGCTCCAAGCATACATACCTTTCAGGTCCAGCCCTGGTATCCTTATCACCCAATGGGTAGCCTTTGAAATTCTGCCCAGAATATCTTGTATAAACAAGTTATACTTTCCCATGGGAAGAAAATGAAGCTGTGGGAAAAAGAATGAAGTTGGTCTCTAGCAGAGGCTTGCAGATAGAAACCTCTAAGTTTACCAGTTTCTAGAAACACTCTTAGGCATTTGACATACAGGAAATATTGATGTATACCATGCTACAGCTCCTTGCCAAAAGTTTTTCCGAATGGAAGTTACGTATGTCCATCTATAAGACTGGTTTCACATCTCATACATGTTTCTTATGTACCTTTTTCAAGAGGAAGTAAGCCTAATGTTGTTATGCTCATGGATCAATGATACTGTAACCATGCTTTGTGTTCTTTAGCTCCCATGAGATTCCACTGTGCCAATGTCTTGCAAAGAGCAAGATAAAAACTATTGTATGGCATAGAAACATGAATGCCAACAATGGATGTTGGGGGGGGGGGGGGCAAGCATTTGAAAGACATGTTTATGATCCAAAGTTGCTTGGATCAAGAAGATGGCTAATAAAGTAGTACAAAGGCAATGAAAAAAGACCAAGAAATCATAAAGCACAGAATACTTTGGTTAGGTAATGAGTAACAAAATTTATAGTTATAGCTACTCATTCAAGATAAAAATAAGCAGGTTATTAAAGGACAGGGAAGAACTTACTGGCTAAAGAACCTTGGTGACTGGTTTGGATGCAACACAAAATCATCATTTAGAGCTGTCTCATCCAAAGTCAGAACAGCCTCGATGAACTAGAAGGCGACAAACTTTTCGAAGTATTTCACCAGTCCACATGTGTATCTGTTTTTGCTTCATTTCTAAATATCCCAGGCTTGTTCTATGCTTAAACACTTAAGACTTTTAATTTCCCTCATAAATTACATATTTTGTGGTCTGTGTGACAATGAGAAAATAAAGGCCAGGAGAAAGGTTGTTCTGGGTCTTGCTGTCAGAAAACCAAGTTTAATAGGATTATGTGTCGTGGTTTATGCAAGCCATGAAACATTGTTCCAAAAGTTCATAATCTTTTGGTTTGTTCCGTGATTGAGACCCAGCAGGTTAAAGATTATGAATTGTATAATCTCGAGATTCTGTGATTGCTGGCAGAGTTGGAGGGGGAGGAGAGGAGCCTCCATAGAGATTGTAAATCAAGGACCGGCTTGACGCCGCGACGAGACAGCAGGAGGAGGACGGAGCTCTGTCCCCTGGGCTGAATTCTGACCTGTTTGGGACACCCCAGAGTGTTGAAACCACCCCGAAGAGGTGGTGAACTGGGGGGGAAGACTGTTGATCACGGGGGGGACGGCGGTCATCCCCGTTTGATCCAGGAAACTCCCCAATCAGCCAACGGGCAGAAACAAGCAGCTAGGAAGCTTGCTTGCCAGTCGTCGGCAGCCGGCAAAAGAGAAACAACAATCAGCTATTCAACATCAATGTTATTATCGGGTGAGATATATTTTTACAACTAATTGCTTATGATTATCCCTGGAGAAGACAATTCCTATATACAGAAAAAAGAATCTTCTATCATCTCATCACTTATAGAGCGGCGGAAAATCTGGAGAGAGGGATAGTTGATGCAAAGAAAATAATTTAAAGAATAATGGGACATTAACTACTCATTTAAATACATTTAAAATATATTTTAAGAAGCTGGGTATTAATTTGGCGTTATAAATCTTAAGAAACTTTTCTCGTAAGCTATTATCAGTTAAGCAGCAAGTCTGGAGTTATCTTTATGTTATGGCTACCTGAAGTCTTTTGGCAGAATGCCCAGAACAGTGACCTTGAGCACTCTACTGCTGTTTAAAGCTTGGAAACCTGTTTTTCATTTCCTTTTGATTTTTTCATGACTGGCTGGAACATAGACAAATTAACCCTAAAGTGTTTTTTTTTTTTAATTGTACTTTGGGAATCAGTATATTGGGCCAAAGTGAACTTTTTGGAACCACTTCCAGGGACTTGGAATTTTGGTTTTGGCCGATGCAGAGTTGCGGGAACTAGGCTACCAGGACATAGATACAAACACTGAATTGGACTGTGAAATTTGGGGGTTTTGAACCTCGGTTCAGGCCTATTTGGCCAAAGTAGATCCTCTGAAACTGCCCCTGGAGCTGGAAGTGTTTGTGTTTGATTAGCTGGCGTAAACCTGTGGGAATTAGGCCATCAGGCCACGGATACAACCATTGAATTGTACCTTGGTACTTTGGGGGTTTAAATTTTGGTTCAGGTCTATTTGGTCAAAGCGGACTCTTTGAACTGACTCTGGAGACTTGGAATATCTGTTTGGCTGGCATCAATTTGCCAGGGATCAATCAGGCCACAGATACAATCATTGAACTGGACTGTGATACTTGGGGGTTTCGAATCTTGGCTTAAGTTATTGGGCAGCTGGAACATAATGGCACAACAAGGACAATTTTGGGATGAAACAAAATCTACCCTTCAAACAATCCTAGAAATAGTGAGATCCCACTACCAAGAGGCAAAATTATTCAAGGAACAGCTGAAGAAGAATTATAGTCAACAAGAGACAGGGAATAACGAAAAAGGAAATGAGAGTGTGCCGGATGATGTATGCCAATCAAAAGAGGAGCTGGAGGAAATTAATGGGGGAAACCTAAGAGAAACAACTTTAATCTTGGATCCGAGGAGAGTATTAAGGGAAGACAAGGGGAGAAAATCAGCAGAATTAATTTAAAAAAGCCCAGAAGATCTATTGAAGATAGACCAAGTGCATAAAGATCTAGTAGAGATAAATCAGATGCACAAAATGGTTTCAGAGGGCATGAAAGATGGCAGAATGCTTAGAGAGACAGAAACAAAAAGTGGAAAAAGAGAAATAAGAGGGAATTACTTAGAAAGATGAAAAAGGGAAAAATAGGAAGGGGGCCCTTAATGTTGAAAAGCATGTATATATCTAACTTCGGGCACTAACCAGGGTAAAGATGTAATATAGTGGGCTTTCTTTTTAGGTAAATTAAACTAGATATAAGGTTGGGGCATGGATCTGGAATTACTTTTATTAAGTATGTTATTAGAAGATCTTGAGAATATTGTACACTATGAAAGTAATATTATGATAGTAGCCAATATTATATACTAAAATACGTACATGAATGGTATGAATGATTGAAAGATGTCTGGAATTTGGGGGGACAACTGGGAAGACACTGAGATGTAAAAAACAAATAATTGTAAGCAAATAATGCAACACGATGTTTGACAAGCACAAACTGAATGTAGATAGAGTGAAAAACCAATAAAATGTATTGGGGAAAAAAAGAGATTGTAAATCATAAAATATCAGGCCATGAGTTTCAGAAGTTAGGAGCACTAGAGAACAATGGTTCAAGGAGTGAAGCACAATTTTCTGTTTGATGGATGTGGAAAAGGCAAGTTTATTACATTTCCATCTCATTCTAACTCCTCCTTCCTTTCCCAAATGCAACAGTAGGTGGACAGTCCTGATCCATGAAAGCTAGCGGATTGTATGATTATTATTTTTTTAGTGGTCTATAAAGGTATCATCTACTCTTGCATTTGTAGTACGTAATAACCACACGGCTCTCTTTTATTTCAATGGAATTACAAAGATACAAAAAAACTCCCTTTCCAGTTATGGTGGACACATAGTGTTTGTATGGCGGACACATAATAATCCATGAGACTGCGCTCCTTGTCTCCATTATTCTTTCAAACTGGTGACATAGTAAGCTGTTTTCATCTGGAATGGTCTGTTGGCAAAAACATTTCTGCCAGCAAACTGGATGACAGCAAACTATCTGACCAAACTCTCACTGGAAAACTGTTTAACTCAAAAGAAGTTGTCGTATACAAGCATTTAAAACCATACCATGTTGCCATTGAATATTTGCTCCACAGCACAAGAGGATTTTTAAAAACTTGCTGTTTAATAAATCAAGGTATACAGCTGTTACACTTTTACACTCATTTACTAATGCAGATTATGCATGTTTTATTATAACAGTGTTTTTTGAAAAATGCATGACAACAGTAACCTGAGCATTTTGTTGCTTTTACATGCTGTCAAGTCGCCTCCGACTATGAATAAATGAACTTCAAAATATCCTCTCCTCAACAGCCCTGCTCAGCTCCCATAAACTCAGGTCTGTGTCTTCCTTTAGGTAGTCAGTCCATCTTGTCTTCCTCTTTTCCTGCTGCCTTCCACCTTTCCCAGCCTTATTTTTTTCCCCAGTGAATCCTGCCTCCTTGTGACGTGCCCAAAGTAGGACAGCCTCGGTTTCTTAAGTTTTGCCTCCAGAGGTAGTTCAGGCTTGATTTGATCTAGGACCCACGTGTTTTTGGCAGTTCAATGTATCTGCAAAGCTCTCCTCCAGCAACATGATTCAAATGAATAAACTTTTTTCTTCACTATCCAGCTTTCACACTCATACATGGTGATTGAAAATACAATAATGTGAATGGTCTTAGCCTTGATCTCTTTACACTTGATGATATTTTCTAATTCCTTAATTGCTACCCTTCCAAGTCTCAGTGTTCTCAATTCTTGGCTGCAATTTCCATTTGGATTGATGATTGAACCAAGGTATGCAAAATCTTTCACTATTCCAACTTTTACATTGTCAGCATTAAAGCTGTGTAGTTCTTCTGTAGCCATGATTTTGGTCTTAATGTTCAACTGCAGTCCTACTTTGGCACTTTCTTCTTTCACTTTCACCTCCTTCAGAAGTCATTTCAAGTCATTGTTGCTTTCTGCCGGTAAGATGGTGTCCTCCACGTATCTTAAATTATTGATGTCTGTTCCACCAATTTTCACTCCTCCTTCATCTGAATCTAGTCTGGCTTTCCATATGATGTGTTCTATGTGTAGATAGAGCAGATAGGGAGATAAAATTCACTGCTGTCTGACACCTTTACCTATAGTAAGAGATTCTGTCCTAACGGTAGCTTCTTGTCTCAATACAGGTTATGCATCAGGACAATAAAGTGTTGAAGCACACCCATTTATTACAGGACAATCTCATGATCCACACAATCAAAGGCTTTACTGTAGCCTATAAAGCCTAGACTGATATTTTTCTGAAATGCAATCTTGAGTGCCTCTCCCCTTTTCGAATCCAGATTGAACATCAGGCTTTTTTTTTTTTGCTCCATGTAAGGTAAAAGCCTCAGTTGCAACATCTTCAGCATCACTTTGCTTGCATGGGAAATTAAAAAAATGGTCCTATAATTACTGCACTCCTTGGTGTCTTCTTTCTTGGGGATTGGAATGTATATTGAACATTTCCAAGTCTGTGAGCCATTGTTTTGTTTTCTATATTTGTTGGCATATTGTTGTTAGGATTTTGACAGATTCAGTCTCAATGGCTTGAAATAGTTCTATCAGTATCTCATCTATTTATTTATTTATTTTATTTATTTATTACATTTATAGCCCGCCCATCTAGTCATATAGACTACTCTGGGCGGGGTAACAACATATGATGTAACAATTTAACAATTTAAAATCATAACAATATATTACTAAATAAACAATGATCCAAGATGGAAGAAAACACAAAATAACTAAATTCAGACGGTGGGTGGAGGGAAGGCTTGCTTAAACAAGCCTTTTACATAATTTTTATGTAGATTTTACCAAACCTACACCGTGTGATTTATTTATTCTTGGTGCTTTCAGAGTAACTTTCACTTCACGTTTTAGAATTGCAGGCTCTTCATCATAGGATTCCTCGTCAAAGGAATCTGTCATCCTTTTGTCTCTTCTATATAGGTCTTCAATACACTGTTTCCAACTTTCTATTATATCTTGGTCAGATACTGTGCTTTTCTGTTGGTCATACAGCACTCCTAATCTAAGCTGAAATGTTCCTTTGATTTCTTGGATGTTCTGGAAGAGATCTGTTGTTTTTCCTCTTTCGTTCTTCTCTTCTATTTCTTTTCACTGGCAATTATAATAGTTGTCTTTGTCTTTACATAAACGTCACTAAAAACCTACATTCAGCATTCTGACTTTATTTCTGTCACCTTCTACTTTTGCTTCTTGCCTGTCCTTATCAATTTTAAGAGATACTTCCATCATAGTTTTTCTTTCCTTTTTACTACAGGAATTGACTTTTTGCATTATTTTCTAATAATATCTGTATTTTCAATTCCACAGTTGTTCTGGCCCATGGTAAATTGAATTTGATAATGCAAATCTGTTTTGAATGTGGATTTTAAATTAATCATAAATCTTGTTTAAATTATATTTTGGCACACAGGACCTTCCTTTCAGCTCTGTGCACATCAGCCACTAGATATCATTTTGACTTTAATCTAATTGTGTCCTTAGCAATAGCACCATTTGTATTTGTCCTTTTTTCTTCCCCAGTAGCTGATTGAGTTCTTTCCAACCTGGGAGTCTCATCTTTCAGCAATATCTCTTGTTTTATTTTGGACTGTCTCATCATAGGCTTTTCAAGATAGGGAAGATATAGCAGTGGTTTACCATTGCCTTCTGCTGCAGAGTAGTAACAACAGTTCCCTTGAGTGTCATTGCTGTTGTCTGTGAAAGATCCTCTGCCAGCATCACCTTCAGCCACTGCTGCTGCCCAGTAACTTCCCTCCAGATGTTTCTCCACCTCCATCACCACTGGAACTATCCATTCTCTTTTGCTGATGTGGCTATCACATCTGAAAAGGGTGAGTGCATCTTTTTCTGGTGTCTCAGCTGTGAACGTTTCACTTCGGGTGAACCTGCTAGGAGTCTAGGCTCCTAATGGAGTCTGGCCTCCTGACAGCATTGCTTTTAGCTCCTCTGACCCAACCAACCCCCCTCACCACATTAACATCTGCATCCAAGAAGGATCCATTTTATATTATGACAATTTCTAGTCTCAAGAAGACCAGAATCCAGAATTATCTTTACATTATTTTATTGGCAAAATGCTGCTTAGAGAGTCAATAATTAAGGCTGTTTTTCTAGCATGAATATTTAAAATGCCTGTGGCCCTTCTGGCCTGAAAGTTGCTAACCAGTCCTCCTAGTTCACTTGACAAATGTTTGTTTCCTTCTGTGTTTCTAGATGACAACTTCACCTTAAAAAAGAAACAGTGACACCTCTTGGCTAATGATGATAATACACTTTAAATAAAAGCCAGATGAAGGGTAAAGAGAATTTGCTGGGCAGGGGCCCACTAAAAAATGTGATTGGCTAATTTGAATCATTGACCTAGGGTGCAATCAGAGGGCCATAAAGGATCGAGTCTGATCACACTGGAAAGGGTTGCTTTGCTGAGAGCAATCTCCCTTAAAGTGATTTATTTATTTATTTATTAAATTTATACCCCGCTCATCTAGACCAAAGCATACTCTGGGCGGCTAACAATAATAGTGATCCTTCTATGCATACAGGAAATGTTCCCCTCAAGTACCAAAACAAAAAAACAAAAAAACAAAAAAAGAGTAGCCCTGTTGGTGGACCAAAAAGCTCTGGATTGGGCAGGAGCAGCATTTATCTGGTTTGTGACCAGCTATATATCATCTGACTGCTGGAAATAGCTGCCACAAGCAGTCCAAAAATGCAAGCTATATCTCCATTTGATTGCACCTGTATCCACTGCACTATCCCTGACCTGAAAGCAAAACAAAAGTCATATCTGGGTTTGGAGAATCTCATGACTAATCCTGCTTCTACTCTCTAATTTATTTTGTTGCAGCAAAGAAAACAGCGAGTCTTGTGGCACCTTAGGAACAACTAGTTGTATTTGACTGAAGCTTTCAGTCTGCAATGGGCTATGAAATAAAACTGGTTAATCTTGAAGGTGTCACAGGATTTTTTTTATATATATATACTTTTGAATCTTATTTGTGATGTGCTTTGTTTTGCTTTTTAAAATCTGTGCAAAGGCATTTTCTAGGATGATGCTAAAACAATTCTCTTTGAACTTTTGAAAAATCCTATATGCAACTATGTCTGGTAATCTCATTGCTTTTAAAATTATAAAAAATAATGTTTACTTGTTGTTGCTATTTATTGAACTTATATCTAGTCCTTCATAGAATCACAGAATAATTGCGTTGGAAGGAGCCTATAAGGCCATTGTTTCCAACTCCCTGCTCAGTGTGGTACAATAAGGTCCTCAGAACAGCTTACAATGTAACTAAGAAGACAGTCTTTATCCTTAGGCCTGCAATCTAGCAAGCCTAGTGAGACACAGGAAGCATAAGGGGGGGGGGGGGTAGGGGGAGGAATAGAGTTTACTTGTTCCTTCTAAAACATTGTTTTTCAGTGTCATTTTAGGAACTCTGGGCCTACTTTTGTATTTTAAGTATTTGTTAAAACAACACTTTACTCGTATTTAATAATATGTCATTGACTAGAATCTCATCAGTGTTTATTTATTTATTTATGTATTTATTTATTTATTTTTGTCTTTTCTTTATGCAAGATTTGTGTAATGTGCTGTAGTTCATTGATGAGGTAGCAGGGCCCATCTTGGCTGCACCACTGGGCACTTGACCAAGCACATGGCCAAGATATGCCATAGTACCTTGTCAGTGAGCTGCAATTAGCCACAGCACTTGCACAAATCTTGCGCAAATGCTAATAGGATTCTGTCAATTGAGAAATTAGTCTACTAATAACAATCTACTTTTAAAACAACAAAAAGTAGTGAATTATTTTATTACAACTAATATTCTCAGTTTTACTAAGTAGTCATTATGAAGTCATTATTACAGGGAGTGGCTATCTTTAAAATTTCGTCCACCGAGCCTTCTAGTTTCTGAGAGTACCAGCAGTAAGGTTTGTGCAGCTAACTGGAGCTAGCTGACAAGATACTAAGTGGCCACCTACACAAGTATCAGTTAGTCACAAAAAATAGATGGTGCCCCTTAAGAACAAAAACAGGTGTATAAGCTCCAGCCAACCTGCACAGGGGGCAACACTTCACAGAACCCACATTCCATCATTCCTAATTGGGGTACAGGTACCTCAGGTAAAGGGGGGATGCTTCAGTTCCTCATTCTCTTACCTAGGGATTCTGAAGAGGAAAGCCTCCTTTAGCCCATCGAGGCTCTCCACGTGAGCTGGGACTTAGGAAACCCACATCCCGACTCACATGGAGAGGCTCCACAAACAGTGGTCTCTTTCAGACTTGTTGCTCTCCATGTATATGAGAGTGGACAAATCCTAAACAGAGGTGGTAGGATCTGCTATGAAAGGAATGAAGCTTAAGCTTCAGGTCACCTAATCCGAAAGGGCCCCCAGAACCAACTTTAGTCCACGTTTTTTAAATATTTGTGATGATCTGTCATGGAACAACTCCACTGATGAAAATAACAGTGTTTGTCCTGACCTTGTTGCTGGTTGCAACAGCCCCCATAACAGTTCAAGCTTCAGGGCCCCCAAAATATAGGTCCGCCACTGGCTGGAGTGCTCCCCTCTACCCATGCTTAGTATCCTAAAGCTTGGAGCAACTCAAACAAAGGCTCTGGTTACATAAAATGAACATGCATTTATCAATTCACACAGCCTTAGCTGCATTCATTAGGTACAACTACAACCACAAACTTTACCCTCAATTGTACTACCTACACTATTACAATATAATATGTACATATATATATTTACACTATTATAATAAACATTGCTGCTATAACAATAATTTTGGTGTACCATGACTGGAATTGATGTGGAGCAACAGAAACTGCCTGCCCTGTGGCAGTGGCAGAAGCCAAGAAGTCATTCTTCTCTGCCACCATTGCATCTGCACAGAGTCGCTCAGCAGAGCTCTTTTGTGATGAGAACCCTGTCCAATCTGCCTGGTAACAGGGAAGCAAGGTGATTGGCTGGGGTGTGTGTGCATGTGGCCAACTTGTACAGGAGAGCCCGAAGGAGGAGGGGGCTGGAAGGCTGGAATGGAAGGAGAGGAAAAAGTGTCTCAGAAGAAGGAGGGTGTGTTGTTGGGCTATTAGGTTGTAACTGTAAAACAAATGAAGCTTAGATCTGTTTCCCAAGTTGTTACTTTGTAATAAAGAAAATACCATTTTTCTTTTTTTTTTAACCACTGAGTTTGGTGTGGCTAATGACTGATGTTAAACCTTTTAATGGAAAGCTATTTTAAAAAGTGACAAGCCTAGGCTGGGGGCTGGTCACATCTTTTGAGTGGCCAAGGGCCTACTACATGCTGGAAAAGAAGGCAGACCGCACTATAGCTTGCTGTGAAGAATTTGCACAACACTTTGCAGACAAAATTTATTGGATGCACTCTGACTTGGATGCTGTAGTTAATACAGGCCCTGTGAACATAACAACCCCTCTTTGCCCTGTGTTGATGGATGAATTTCAGTTTCTGTAAACTGATGATATTGACAAACCCTTGGAGAGGCAAAAGCTACCACATGTCTGCTGAACTGGTGCCCTTCCTGGCTTATAAATGCTACCAGAAAGGGACTGATCAAGCAGGCACAAGTTGTGAATGTCTCCTTACAAAAGGGTAGGATCTCAGCATGCTTAAAGGAGGCAATATTAAGACCATTGTTGAAAAAGCCCTCCTTAGATCCTGCAATACTGAATAACTACTGACCTGGCTCTAATATTTATTTATTTTTATTTATTTATTTAACTTATATGCCGCCCACTCTACCCAAAGGTCTCTGGGTGGCTTAATGGAATACTCCTAAGAATATTCCATTCTTAGGAAAGGTTTTGGAGTGGGTAGTGGTTCTGCTGGACCTCTCAGCAGCTTTTGATACCCTTGACCAGAGACCTCTAGCCCGTCTCTCTGGGATGGGACTTGGAGGCATTGTTTTACAGTGGCGCAGGTCCTTCCTGGAGGAGAGAGCTCAGAAAGTGGTGCTGGGGTACTCTTGTTTGACACCCAGGCTCCTGGCCTGTGGGGATCTCTCAGGGTTCTGTTTTGTCTTCTATGTTATTTAACATCTACATGAAACTGCTGGGAGAGGTTGTCTGGGGTTCGCTGTCACCAGTATGTTAATGACACCCAACTCTATCTCTCCTTCCCATCTAAATCTGAGGAAGCTGTTTTGGCTCTAGATCAGGGTCTACTGTCAGTAATGAACTGGATGAGGATGAATAAACCAGACAAGACAGAGGTGCTCCTGGTTAGTCAAAAGGCAGATCAGGGAACAGGGAAGCAGCCTGTGCTGGAGTGAGCAATGCTCCCCCTGAAAACCCAGGTGCACAGCCTGGAAGTACTCCTGCATTTGTCTGTGAGTCTGGATGCTCCGGTTTCGGCTCTGGCCAGGAGTCCATTTGCACAATTAAAACTAGTGTGCCAGCTGCACCTGTTCCTGGAGAGGTCTGACTTGGTCACAGGGACATATGCCTTTGTTACATCCCGGCTGGATTACTGCAACACGCTCTATGTGGGGCTGCCTCTGGAAAGTGTCAGGAAACTTCAGCAGGTCCAAAATGCAGCAGCCAGACTGCTAACTGGGGCTGGACACAGAGCTCACACAACCCCTATTACAGCAGCTCCACTGGTTGCTGATCCATTTCTGGGCAGAATTCAGATTGATAGTTCTAACCTCTAAAGCCCTAGAGGGCTTGGGCCCAGGTTATCTCAAGGACCACAACTGTCTTTAGGAGCCTGCTCAAGTGTTAAGAGCCACCAGGAGAGGCCTTCCTTTCAGTACTGTGAAAGAAAGTACTGGAGGCCAGGCTGGCCCCATCTTTGCTGACCTTCCACAAGCCGGCAAAGACCTTTCTCTTCCGGCAAGCTTTCCCTTGAATGGCTGCCAAGTGGGTTTTTTTTTTTTTTTTAATGGATTGTTGTACCTTAGAGCTTTGAATGTGTTTTGGCGTTGCCTATGTCTTCCCGCATTGTATTCATTGTAAAGTCATGGTTACTAAATTTTAATTACTGCATGTTATTTGTTATAACCCACCTTGGGTCCTTTTTAAGGAGAAAAGCGGGTTAAAAATATTTTAAATAAATCAATAAATCAATCAATCTCGGGCGATGTGTCTCTTGCGTGATTTCTGACGAGGAGGCACGTTTTGTTTCCTGGGCGGCCGGCAGGTGTCGCTCCTTACCGCGCCTAGAGAGTTGGCGGCGCACATTTTACCGTAGAGGCGGTCGAGCTTTACGTACCTGAACAGCGCGCGGGGAGCTGTGCGTGCTTGCGCGCAAGCAAAATCTTGGCTGGCGGGATCCTCACAGGGGAGGTGGAGGAAGACCGACCGGGCGGGCGGGGTGGGTCGGTGGGTGGGGGGAGAGAACTCCGCGCCTGGTTCGCTGCAAATGTCAGAGCGAAGTAGGAGGCGTCTCAGATGGGGAGCTTGTTTACCAGGGGAAGCCCAGCCGCAGCCCCCGTTCCTTTCCCCACCGTTCCCCCTCCTGGGTTGGTTCCGTTCCTAGTCGGCCGCGAGAAGCGCGGGGAGGCGCTGGGCCGAGACGCCACCTGCGCCCGGCGCACGTAGGACGCGGCCCTCTCCCCCCACCCGCCTCAGGCCCGCGGGTTCGTGGCTGGCCGGGCTGAGAAAGGAACCCGTCCATGGCTGCCTCTGCGCCGCCCCGCCCGCTGCAGTACAGCGTGAGGCTGCGCTTCCTCAGCGAGGAGCAGCTCCCGGAGGGGCTCCCGCTCGGCGCCCCGAGCCCGAAGGCACTCCGGCTGGAGGTGCAGCCGCGCGAGGGCGACGCCGCTTTGACGGTGACAGACGGTACAGTAGAGGGCGGGCCGCCTGGGCGAGGGGGACGCCGCGCTCTTGCCTCGGGCGCCGGGCGGGGGGGGGGGAGCGGGAAGAGGGGCGGGGGGGGGGGGGCGCTGCCAGAGCGCGGAAAGTTTCCGGCGCGTCCTTTCCCACCGGCCCTGCCTCGGGGAGCGGGCTTCTGAATTCTCTTTGCCCTTCCACGTGAACGAATCGTTCCTCCGGCTGAATGAATGGCCTTTCCCCAGGGAGGGACGTGTCGCGGGTCAGCTGATAAAATAGCATGTCCCTTGTCAAAGAAAAGGGATACAGAAAGATGGGTTGTGGGAGAAGGTGGGGCGTTCGGGTCTCTGGAGAAACGGAGGAGCACCTTTCGGGGGCTCTGGGTTCAAACGCCGGCGCTTGCTTTCCCCTTAAACCGCCCCGCCCCGGGCCGGCCGTGGCGGGGATTAGGAACGGGTTGTCCAACATCCGAGGCGGAAGGCTTTTTGTGTGTGCCAGAACTAATGTGCCGCCTCTGTGTGTGTGTGTGTGTGTGTGTGTGTGTGTGTGTGTGTGTGGGAATGGGAGACGGTCACCTGCTGCGTTTTCGCACATGGAGGGGTTTGCTCTTTTCCCCTTGCTGCCGCGTATACACGTGTGCTGGGAAGTGGGAAGCATGTTGTGTGAACCAAGAAGGGAAACTTAACGGGGCTGTGTCACCCACCCCAGTAACCCGGAAGCACCTGAAATCCTTTGCTTTCCCTATGAGAATTTGTAAAATTTACCGCATAAACCCAAGTGATGCATGTGTGACTCATCTTTCCAGGCTTTCCCTGTCACTCCAGGTTTGTGAAGATTTGTCAGGGTTTTACCATACAGCATATGTTCTTAACCTGCAGACCGCCGACCCCCAGGGAGCCACAATGGCCTTGAAGGGGGTCTGTGAAGGCTTGAAGAAGTGTTACAATCTTTTTCAGTTAAAATAGAAAGAAAGAGAGAAAGCAAGAAAAGGAAACCTAGAACAAAATCTTAATTTCCTGTGCTTGTTTGTGAAAACTTGGCTTTTCTAACCTACTGCCTCCATTAAAAACAAACAAAAGTAAAAATTGGTTATGAAAATAACTGGTAGCAAATAATGGTTTGATATTTCTGTACATGGTGAGAACATGTAAGTGAATGACACTAAGTGGCTGAGAAACAATATGTGACATTTCTTTCTACTGCGCAGATACAGTCAGAGAGTCAGAGTCAGTTGGTGTCAGTGTGAGTGACTGTTCAGACGGACTTCGTGATCGTGTTTCTTCTTCAATTTCTGCCAATAAAACCATTAGGTTATTATCGGGTAAAATGACTTTTCGATATTGTCGCAATGAATTTCGTAACAATACATTTTGGCTGAGCCTTAGATTGGATCTCTGGCTGAAACGGAAATGCAAAAGAATGGATGCTGTTGATGAGGGTGCACCCTTCTTCCAGTCATCTTAAAAATTGTCACTGTTATAGTAAGGAATATCTGCTGATGAGACCGTTCGTGAGAAACTTTAAATAAATATTTGGTGCACTTCAGGGTTTTAAATCTTGAGTTAAGTCTTGGTGTCCACAGCAACAAAATATATTTAAAGGGGTTTCCTGATAAAGAAAAGGTCAAGAAGTGCTGCCATACAGCAATAGTTCCCAACTTTGGGTGATCCAGGTGTTCTGGGACTGCAATTCCCAGAAGCCTTCACCAGCAGTGAGGGTTGGCCAGGGATTTTGGGAGTTGCAGTCCAAGAACACCTGAATTACCTTGGGAACCACTGCCATAGAGGAAAGAACACCTTGGAGGTGTTCAGAGAAAGCAGTAGAGTTTCCTATTCTCTCCCCCCACCTCACCTGATCTTCTGACACAGTGCCACTGTGCTGCTTTCCATCATTAGGGGAATCCATGATAGAGCTTGCTGACCACAATGGTGGATGCTTTTCAGGACTGGTACAATCCTTAGGCAGAACGAGGTGGAGGCCCTGGACAGCAAATGCATTCTGGGAGTGTGAGAAGGAGCAAAGAAATGTCGAAAGATAAAGCCCTGTGTATTAGGTGACCTGTTTGGTGTGTCACTGCCTTTGTAGGGGGGACATGAGATTGAAGAAAGCTTCATCTGTACATGGGAAAGGAGGGGGAGCCATCTTTACTTGAGGCAGCAAAATGTTTTTGGCTAACTCAGCTGCAGTAGTATTCTGCATATTTGAAGTCACACATGTTTTCTGCAAATATGAGCTGAAATAAATAAACCGACTGTAAACTGTTCATCTCCTTTCCGGTCTCAATACTGCAATACTTCTAGAGTTCAGATCCAACCTGTGAGTCTAAGATTTAGAGTGAGCTCTCAGTCCAGACAGCAGTGAGTCATAGCTCAGGATAAACCTGGGGTAGCTGTAATTGCAATTTAATTCCCCACTTGAGCTTTATAACTCAATGGTTTAGGCATTTGGCTGCAGAGTCAATGACTGGGCCTCCTTGACAGAGACTGGACTTGATGATCGAGAGGGTCCCTTCCAGCTCTGCTGTTCTAAGAGTATTATTATTACCATTTAACACTGTGGTTCCCAACCTTGGGTAACCCAATTGTTCTTGGACTGCAGTTCCCAGAAGCCTTCACCACCAGCTGTACTGCCCGGCGTTTCTGGGTTTTGCAGTCTAAGAACAACTGGGTTACCCAAGGTTGGGAACCACTGGTTTAACAGATAGTTTCAAAAAAAACATGCCCACTGCATGGGGTGGAAACAATCAAATTGTTTCCTTTGGATAAGAGCTAACAATATTCTCATCGGAAACTAACAGAACAACAGAAAATTAGTGCTGCTTAACTCTGGTGGGACTACCTGAGTAAACCAAAGTGGAAACTATTGTCCTGTAAATGGATTCTGAGATTTATAGGAAAAGACCAATGTGTATTTCCGCTTGTGTATGTTTTATTTGTTGTGAGTTATAGTCAGTTGAAAGTTACCAGAACTCAAAATATTTTTTCCAGAAACACTGGTCAACAGATTAAGACCTTGGGGTTTTTTGTCTTTCCCCTTGTTGTCTGGTTTTATTCTGGATAGGTCAGCTGAAGTCATTTTTGTTGATCTGCTGTTCATAATCTCCTACCTGGCACCTGGACATCAAGCAGGGAGTTGAGGGCATGAGGCTAGACAGGATGACCCCCTGCCAAATGCTGTGGAGAAGCTGAAGAGTTGCCAGGTTTTTTGGGATGAGCCATAGTGGCTGGTCACTAACTATAGCCGCATAGTTTACTCAGTAGCCAACTCCCAACCAATCTGTGGCTCCACTGCCAGATACCTAAACCACTAAGCTATCTTGGTTGAGTGTTCTCTGAAGCAACATTCCAGAATCAGGGTACAGTAGACTATAAGCTTGTGATGAGAAGCTAATAGCCCAGTTTCCCCACCAGCAATGTGATTCTTACCTGAATGATCAAGCTTGCAAATGAGCTTGTGTTTACCTCTTGATGATCAATCATAAAATGAAACAATTTGCAAAATACAGAGATGAAAAAAGTTCATGTTAGGACAATCAACCATCTTACGTCACTTCTGGCAGTGTTCTTTCTAGATGCGGAGCTAACAGTTTCATGTAGTTTAACCTTTATATTCCTGTCCCCTATGTACCATATTTTTTGAATAATAAACTTATTACCTATTTGGAACTTAGCTTGGTATGTAGTAGTTGTTGTTCTCCATAATGAGTCCTTCTGTGCTGTTAGGAGAGGTGACCTATTTCAGAGGGCAGTGTGACAAGTGAAGTGGGGAGGAATATTTAATACAGAAGCTATGCTCTTTATACTACAAGAAGACATTTTAAACATTGGGCCCTGATGGAGGGCAGGCACCATTTTGAGCGTTGCTTCAAGCAGCAACATGTTTTGGCACTGTCTTTCTCTCCCATCTGATCTTGTTGCCAGCTGCACTTTAGACAGAAAGGGTGCTGCTGTGTAACATCCAAAATGCCAAGGCACCACTTTGTGTGTATATCTGTGTGCATGCTGAAGATTGGTCTTTCCTTTATGCATTGGTTCAAAGGACTACTACTACTGCTACTGCTACTACTACTACTACTACTACCCTTAGAACTGCAGAGCTCGAAAGGACCCTATGGATCATCAAGTCCAACCCCTGTCAAGGAGGCACAGTGTGGAATCGAACTCCCAGACCTAAACCACTGAGCTAAAAGGATTACACACTTTGAGTCAAAGTGAAACAATTCAACTTTTTAAAAAGTAGAAGAGTGGGGAGGTTAAACTATGGATTAGGGATGTGGGACTCTGAACTGATTTGCATTTCCTGATGCATCATCATGAGATCAATGGGAAAAATGCAAAGAAGCAGTTTCTTTCCTGTGAAGTGGTTAAGCATATCTTTTTAAAAAGCAGAGTATCTTCCAAACAATCTTCAAACCTAGCATTTAAGGTATACAGTGGTGCCTCGCTAGACGATGTTAATCCGTTCCACGAAGATCGCTGTCTAGCGAAAACATCGTCTAGCGAAGCACATTTTCCCATTGGAATACATTGAAATCTCTTCAATGCGTTCCAAGGGAAAACTCAGTCGTCTAGCGAAAATCTCCCATAGGGAAACATCGTCTAGCGAGTGCGGGTCCCCGTCAGAATGCACTGACAGCTTTTGACCACTAGTCGGCGCATTCCTATGGGGAAACCTCATCGTCTAGCGAAAATTCCCCATAGGAGACCATCGTTTTGCGAAGCGCAGTAGCGATCGCAAAAAGGCATCGTCTAGCGATTTCCTCGTCCTGCAAGGCAATCGTCTAGCGAGGCACCACTGTAGTAGGAACCCCCTACCCACAGAATCAGAATTTTCTGATTCATTTATCTGCTGCCTGAAAATACTAAATACTGCCCCCCTGAAATACATATTTATATGTATTTCCAGTGTGTATTTACCAGAACTGTCCACTAGAGGGATCCAGAGACCATGCAGTGTATCACATTTACTACATCTGCATTTTTGGCATCCACAGGGAGGCTTGGAACTGATCCCCTGCAGATACTGAGATCCTGTTGTAATGTTTTCATTGTTTGTACATAGATTTGCAGAACAACAATGGGATTAAGGTCTTTTCCAGAACTTTGTTTATTTTATACCGTTTTTACTGTGAAAAAGTGCATGTTATCTCCGCTTGGATAACTTGGATTAATTGAATTGGTTTACCAAAAATGTAAATATTGCATGAATATACAGCCTCATGCTACATAACTAAGCTCTATTCCATGCTGAACAACCTTTGAACTATAATGTATCTTAAATAGAAAACTATCTTTAGATAGATTTTTCCTCCAAAAGCATTTCATTAAAATAAAATCTGATTTAAATAAAAAAACTGATATAAATTTTAAAAATCTGATTTAAATTAATTTTTTTAAAAAAAATCATCAATTTTAATCCACTCTGATTTTAGATACTGATGAATACAAGGAACAATTCCTTATATTCCATTTTCCATGGATTCTTACCTTAGAGTATGTGTGTTACCTTGTTATTTTCAGAGAGGAAACAGTGTAGAGAAATAGATGATAATAAAGCTTGATAAAATACCATCTCTTTCAAATCTTGGTGATTCCTTTGAAAAACAGTGGTTGAAATCCAGTGATAAGTCACAGCTTGAGTAGGCCCATTGAATTAGTGTGGATTTGGTGAGTCTACTCCTCTGTCAGTCCCATTAATTCATCATCATCATCTTATAACTGCCAAGCTGGAAGGGACCCTATGGGTCATTGAGTCCAGCTCCTGTCAAGGAAGCACAGTGGGGGAATCAAACTCCCAATCTCTGGCTCCAGAGCTGGGCACCTAAACCACTGAGCTATTCAGGAGTTCAGTGGGCCTGCTCGGGCTGTGATTTACCACTGGACTTCAGCCAGTGTAATGTTCTAGAGCTCTGATCACTGGAGTGCAATGGGGTTCATTCCCAGCAAAATGGGCACAGATTTGCAGCTAGAGCACCTCTCAATGTACCTGGCGAGGCTAATTATAGACATGTACAGAATTCTAGTGTAAGACTCCTAAATCCTTGTTTCTCCTAATTTTGGTTGGATTACAGGAAAAATGTCATTGTTAGAAGAAAAACATGGCATAAAAATCTGGATGAGAAAATTTTGCGCACACTGTTCCAGAAATAGCTTTTCTATGGCTTGGTACTTGCTATTTACATCCCAGCTGTTAGTTTTGCTTTGTAGCCATGCCAGACATGTCCTTCTGTTGTGCTACATCGTAGCTTTTATTTTCCAGCATGTCTTGGCTTCATAATATTGCTATCTTAGTAGGAACTATAACATGTCTTCTTTATATTTTTTTATGAAATGAAGAATATTTTCATTTCCCTTTTCCTGTTTTAGAGAGGTCATTTGAAATGCTTACTTATAAAATATGCCTAGAAGAAAGCAAGGATTTAATATACATAACCATGAAACAGGATTTTGTGTTGGAAGCATTCTAATTCTGGTTCTATCAAAGCCACATGGCTGGCATCTCAGTTGCATATCCCTAGACCAGGGGTGGGCAGCTTCCAGAAGCCTAGGATGGGGCACATAGGCTCACCCTGGAACTTGGAGGGCCACATATGTTCCTGTAACCCCCATCTCCCCCAATTACAAAAATGAGGAGAGATTAGTTACAAGGCCCCTTGTGACTCTAGTGGCCCCAAATTACTTTCTTTAAATTAGGGGGCCCATAAAACATAGAAATGTTCCTCTCTCACATGCTCCCTACAAGGCAAAAGGATTTTTCAGCCAAAGCTTCTTTTTTTTTAAAGTTGGGTGGTAGATGAGGGTGTCAAGGGCTGCATTTTGGCTATGGGGTGGGGGAATCACATACAGCTTGTGGGATGTATGTTGCCCACCCCACTGCCTTGGACAGAAGCTGTCCATCATTAAACACCCCTGGGTATAAAGGAAGAACGTTGCAATTTATTTTAATGGTTGTGAGAGTACTGATGTAATACGTCATCAGTCACATCTGTTACTGATTTCTGCTTGTCAAGTATAGATGACAGCGATTTAAGAATGAAATAGGGCCTAAGTAGAGTGTGTTCTGGTGTTTATTGAGGTATATTAGTGCTCCTGCAAACAAGTGAAATGCTTAGTCTGATTTTTAGCTTTTGTTGTAGTGTTGAAAAGTACAGCTAGGAAGGATAGGTGATGATACAAATTAAGACCTTATCCTGGGAGTGAATCCTTTTCTCCAGAAAGATTTCCAGCTGGCTAGATAGCTTGGTGTGCTGGGTGCAGAGCCAGAGATTGATAGTTTGATTTCCCCCGTCAGAAGAGCTAGCCTGTGAACCCTTGGACAGGCTACATAGTCCCAGAGGTGTTCCCAGAAGAAAGGAATGGTAAACCGCATCTGAGTACCTAGAAAGGCACACCATAAGTCAGAACTGACTTGATCAAATGCAGTTAATTAATTGGTTATAAAGATTTTCAGACTCTCCAGGCCTCCCCCAAACTGCTTTCACATGTAAATAGCAGTTTCCCTTTCAGGAAAAATAGGTTGGGTTGTTTTTTTAAAAATCTCTCCCGCTGCGGCTTGCATCTTTCCTTTCAGGAATATTTTTAATTGGTTTTACATTAAAGACGTACAAATCCTGTTGTGTACTTAACGTATCACCTAGCACTTCTTCCTGATCTCTGTTTAGTATGGGCTCCTTTCCTGAACAGAGCCTATTTGGGGAATCTGTTCAGGAAAAGGGCCGGTACCATTTTGGTGGGCTCTCTGCCTCTTCCTCCGAATTTATGCTCAAGGGAGGGGTTCCATCTTTCTCCTCAATTCTTTTCTAACTGCCAGAGCAGAAGTATTAGGGGAAAAGCTTTTTGTTCTTGTTTGTTCTGATTTTATTGCTTTATTCCCCCCCCCCCCTTTCTCTCCTTTGGTCTCTGAGTGGAAGCAATTCCATCAGCAAGGCTCTCCCACTGGATCCTGGCCTAGCTTTTTAAAAGTCCATGTTCACCTGAGCTACAGGAACTTGTAAAAATGAAAACGTTGGGATCATAAACAGTGTGAGTGCAGTAGTCCCCTCCTGACTCGGATGCTGATCAGTGACAGGCATCAACCCTGCTGGAAAACTGTGGCAGTAAGACCCCTCTGGGTCACTGTGATGCTTGAGAGAAGCTGGGGAGGAAACCATGCCAGAATGGGATTCTTGCTGTACTGAATACTAAAAAGCCATGGGGTCTTGTGAAGTGAGCGGAGTAATGGACATCCTTGCTCCCTATTTGTCTCACACGTGGTCGTGGTCCTCGTGCTGTCATTGCCACTCTTAACAACTACAGCAGGCCAGTTCAGGCCACCTACTGTTATTTACCGCATGCTTCCCAGTATTTCACATCTCACCTCAAAATTCTGAATCTGAAAATATTTTCCTTGTTTTTTGGAATGGGAGCACTGGGAAAGGCAGCTAATAAGAACCAGACTAAAAGTGACTCTCAGAGAAATTTTTAATGGTTCTAGATGAGCCTATTCTGGAATTTTCCCAGTTTTGAAGGCTGGGCGAAGTGTTTTCCCTTAAATGACCAATGCTATTCTCTTGTCTAAGCCTTATTAGATCTTTCTTGCTTCATTTCAGGATGGAAGGATATTCTTGACACTGTAGCAGATGTGTCTTTACCACTGTTTGTTTCAGGTTTTGATGATGAGCTCAGTGAAATGCAAGTACTATAAGCAAAAGCAAAGTGTGCTGCTTATATACCACCCTATAGTGCTAAAAGCAATCTCTGGGTGGTTTATGATTTTTAATTAATTATGCAGGCTACACATTGCCCCCCTCCCCACGAACTGGGTATTCATTTTACTGAGCTTGGAAGGATGGGAGGCTGAGTCAACCTCCTGCCAGTTATCAGATCCGTTGGTATCAAACACTGACCGTGAGCAGAGTTTTGGCTGCAGTACTACATTTTATATATACTACATTTTAACCACTGCACCATAAGACTCTACTGAAAGTTATAAGACATTGTGCTTTTGTTGGTGCCTTTGTTCTGTTATTGATAAATTCATCAGTTTAGTTTTGTAGCATTTTGTTTTATTTATGTGAAAGGATTCCTGGCTTTGTTCTTTGACTAAACCATTGTATATATTTAGTCAAGTGCCTTTGCTGTGTTTCGTGCCTGACATACTCATTAACTCTCATTGACAATGTATATGTGTTATTTATTCAGCCGCACTTGTGATAATACAGCACACATCTTAAAATCTTAATAGATGGAATGGAACCCCAGGAGGGAGTTCCTGGTTCCTCTTGAAAAATAAAGTGGAGACTTATACGCAGAAGTAGAGACCTTGCAGATGATTCTGTATTTCAAGTGAACAGACACTGTCTAGACATATTTCCAGCAAAAGCACAAAGAGTTTTCATTTCAAATATTATTGAGCTGTGAAAGGAAACATATGCACAACCTGTTTCTCAAGATTCTTGCATTAAGGTTTTTATTCCACATCCACTTGAGCATTTGGGGCTAATAAAAAAATATTCATTTGAATTTATGAACACTTGAGTGGTAACAGTGCTGATAGGATGTCAATCACAAGTCTTCTCAGTTTTTGTGTTTCATAGCTGCAGAACACTCCTTGCTTTGGTAATAATCACACTTACACCCAAGTATGTTTGTCCCTTTTATTATATTTGACAAATAAATGTTAGTAATGATTGTGGTGTGTACATCAGCAGAGAAATTTCTGGGACAGATCTTTAATGTTTTCCAATAGCAGCAACTAGTATACATGTATTGAAAATAATGCAATCAACTCTAGATTATGTTGTATACGAAAATATTTTTTTAATTAAAAAAAAAGGTGTGTTTCAGAATCTTAACAAATGTTGCACAGTTGGCAGTATTTTGTTTTGTGTTTTTTGCTGTCGGCACAGGGGACTAGGCATGTCTTGAGTCACTAGGTCTTCCTTCTGTTGTTTTCTTATATCTGATTTATTTATCCATCTGAGGTAGAGATGCACTGGATGCGAAAATACTATCGTTATCTTCAATTTTCCCTGATAAAGTGTAGATTTTGTTGAATCAACAAAGCATATGCTTTACTTTACTCTCAGTTTGGCATTTTGGAAGCATAAACAGGAAGCATATCAGTGATGAGATTTTCTATAGAATTCATCACTCCATTTCCTATAACCAGCTTGTAAAAACAACATCTCATTCTTAGCTCAAGCCAGATGGCTGTGATGCTGAAAGGCTTCTGCCACAATTTCATTCTACTTTATTTCTCCTATAAAATGAGAGTTCCTTCTGGAAAAGCACTGGCTATATTATTCATTAGGGATCTGCTTTCATGCCAAGGTTTAGATGTCTTGGTACTGTCTTAACATTCCTACAGTATTATTAACTGCTATATTTTAATGCGAGCTTTGAAGCAGACTTGTCCACGAAAGTGCACATTAAAATATATCGGTTAGTCTTTAAGGTGCCACAGCGTTTTTGTCTTCTTTAATTTTTAAATTTTTTTTGTTTGTTTTGTTTTTGCCTGACATGCTAGCACAGACGAATACAGCTACAGTATATCACAGAAGTGAGTACACCCCCTCACATCTCATAAATATTTTAGTATATCTTTTCATGTGACAACACTGAAGAAATGACACTTGGCTACAATGTAAAGCAGTGAGTATACAGCTTGTATAACAGTGTAAATGTGCTGTCCCCTCAAAATAACGCAACACACAGCCATTAATGTCTAAACCACTGGCAACAAAAGTGAGTACACCCCTAAGTGTCTAAATTGGGCCCAAGTAGCCGTTTTCCCTCCCTGGTGTCATGAGACCTGTTAGTGTCACAAGTCTCAGGTGTGAAGGGGGAGCAGGTGTTATTGCTCTCACTCTCTCAGACTGGCCACTGGAAGTTCCACATGGCACCTCATGGTAATAAATTATCTGAGGATATGAAAAAACAAATTGTTGCTCTACATAAAGATGGCCTGGGCTATAAGGAGATTGCCAAAACCCTGAAACTGAGCTGCAGCATGGTGGCCAAGACCATGCAGCGGTTTAACAGGACAGGTTCCACTCAGAACAGGCCTCACCATGGTCAACCAAAGAAGTTGAGTGCCCGTGCTCAGCGTCATATCCAGAGGTTGGCTTTGGGAAATAGACGTATGAGTGCTGCCCGCATTGCTGCAGAGACTGAAGGGGTGGGGGGTCAGCCTGTCAGTGCTCAGACCATACGCTGCACACTGCATCAAATTGGTCTCCAGGGCTGTCGTCCCAGAAGGAAGCCTCTTCTAAAGAAGATGCACAAGAAAGCCTGCAGATGGTTTGCTGCAGACAAGCAGACTAAGGACATGGATTTCTGGAACCATGTCCTGTGGTCCGATGAGACCAAGATAAACTTATTTGGTTCAGATGGTGTAAAGTGTGTGTGGCGGCAATGAGGTGAGTACAAAGACAAGTGTGTCGTGCCTACAGTCAAGCATGGTGGTGGGAGTGTCATGGTCTGGGGCTGCATGAGTGCTGCCGGCACTGGGGAGCTACAGTTCATTGAGGGAACCATGAATGCCAACATGTACTGTGACATACTGAAGCAGAGCATGATCCCCTCCCTTCGGAGACTGGGCCGCAGGGCAGTATTCCAACATGAGAACGACCCCAAACACACCTCCAAAACGATCACTGCCTTGCTAAAGAAGCTGAGGGTAAAGGTGATGGACTGGCCAAGCATGTCTCCAGACTCAAACCCTATTGAACATCTGCGGGGCATCCTGAAATGGAAGGTGGAGGTGCGCAAGGTCTCTAACATCCACCAGCTCTGTGATGTCATCATGGAGGAGTGGAAGAGGACTCCAGTGGCAACCTGTGAAGGTCTGGTGAACTCTATGCCCAAGAGGGTTAAGGCAGTGCTGGAAAATAATGGTGGCCACACAAAATATTGACACTTTGTGCTCAATTTGGACATTGTCGCTTAGGGGAGTACTCACTTCTGTTGCCAGCGGTTTAGACATTAATGGCTGTGTGTTGCATTATTTTGAGGGGACAGCATATTTACACTGTTATACAAGCTGTATACTCACTGCTTTACATTGTAGCCAAGTGTCATTTCTTCAGTGTTGTCACATGAAAAGATATACTAAAATATTTATGAGATGTGAGGGGGTGTACTCACTTCTGTGATATACTGTACCTCTTCCAAAACTATCAATATTATAGATCTCTTTGGAGATCTTTACTGTTGCCCTTCTTTGCTGTTACACACCCACCGTCTCAGGTGTAAGCATAGAGTAGTCACTGGTACATGGAAAGTTCTTATGTTTACCTTTAAAATGGTGGTAATCAGTGGCAGCACATGGAGATTTAGCCAGAAGCATGGTAACCTGGATCACTGGGATATAATAGGTTGACACATTTTGTAGTCAGATTTAGAAGTTCATATCAGAGATTTGCACTAGCTGGATTCAACTGTTATCCAGTGTGCCATACAGTGATGGTGAAAGGAGGAACAGGTGACCTCTGTATTGTCCAGCAGTAATAGATCTCAGCATTTTCAACCTACTCTTAGCTGTAATTAAATTCCATTTGGCCCTCTCTCAGCTGAGCAGTGAGTATAGAAACAAAATAGAGTTGATAGGTCTCAGGGTGCTGAGTCTGAGAGAGTTGCTGTGCTTGGCCATATTTGTTGTAGGGAAGATTAATTTCTGAGTAACAGATACTGATAGAAGAGAAAGATGTTTGTAAGGTGTTGCTAAAGCCTGGATGTCTTTTTCTGCTAGTTCTCAGATACTGCCATGATTCACTGGCTTACTGCGGAAGTGTTTGTATGGGTGATGGAGGGGCTTGCTTTCACCAAATGCCTGCCCATCCTATCTCAGTGACATCACAAGAACCCATTGCTTGGTCTCATGTTTTGACCTGGAATCTCATAGAATGAGATCATGCTCACCTGGCAATTCTACAGCAGAGTCTTGACCTCGTTTTCATCTGCCGTAAAGCACACCCATATATTAAGGTAGATAATGTCTTCTTGCATTTCTTTAGAATTTGAATAGCAGATCAAAATGTAACAAATCTTGAACGTTCAGTTCGACAAAGGAATAATCATGTCAGAGCTGACATCTGGTTTGGTGGCAGCTATATAAAACATTGGTGTCTTAATATGATGCCACTTTGTGCAGTAACTCCCATTGTTCTTTCCTTTGTGCTTCTGGTAAATTAGCTGATGTTCAAGACAAGTTAATGATATGTTTTAGCATTTAGCTATGACAATTCTTTTCTGTAGAACAAGAAACATAGTTTTTCCACGGTGTACTAAACATGTCTCTTTTCATCTCTGCCAGAAATATGGAAGTAACACTGTAAATTATGTGTACTGGGATGATTTCATACACTTGTTTCCCTATTGTTAAACAATTTGCAGATAGCTATAACTGCTACATTTCCATTCCCCACAGCTTGCTGGGAAGATTTTGCATGGCAGAAGAAGTTGCTCAGATCTGCTTTGACTTCTATGTAGTAGTTGATACAGGTCCACTGGATGTAAATGTGGCTCCTGTTTGTCCTATGATAATAGATATGATTCCATGTGAGGATGTAGACAGAACATTGGAGTGGTAAAACACATCATATGTGTGCTGGGCTCTTGCCCTTCCTGTCTTAAAAAAGCAGCTAAGTGGGGGATTGGCTGAGTTTACGAGGGGAATGGTAGGAGGCACCTATCAGCAAAGCAGGGCAGCATCATTCCCAAAGGAGACAGTTGGTGAGACTACAGTTCTAAAAGCCCTCCTTGAATCCCACTGTATTGAATAATTATCACCCAGTCTAAACATTCTATTGATGGACAAGGTATTGGAGTGTGTGGTGGCTTCTCAGCTCCATGGGTTGCTGGACGAAGTAGATTAATTTCAATTTGGCTTCAGGCCTGGTTGTGAGATGCAGACAGCTTTGGTCAACTTGGTGGATGATCTGTGCCGGGAACTATACTTATTGGTTTCGACCTCTGAGTGAATTTCAGTAACATTGATGCTTCTGGACCATCTCTCTATAATGTGTCTTGGAGGTGCTGTTTTACACTGGTTACAGTCTTTCCTGGAGGGCCATGCTTAGAAGGCAGTATTAGTTTAATACTGTTTGACACCCTGGCTCTTGGCTTATGGGGTCCCCCAGGATTCAGTCTTGTTCCCAATGTTATTTAACATTTACATGAACCTGCAGGGTTATCTAGAGTTTTGGGGTTATCCAGAGTTTTGGGATTTACTCTATCTCTCATTTCTATCTATTCCAAGAAAGCTGTTTTTGCCTTAAACCAGTGTCTATTGTCAGTAGTGGACTAGATGAGGACAGAGAAGCTGAAACTTAATTAGGCAAGACAGAGTTGCTTCTGGTCAGTCAAAAAGCAAATAAGAGAATAAGGATTCAGCCTGTATTCGATGGGCTTACAGGCCCCTGAAGAGTCAGATCCACAGCTTGAGTGTCCTCCTAGATCCAACTCTGAGCCTGGATACAGGTTTCAGTCAGGAGTGCATTTACACAGTTAAGCCTACTGTCCCTACTTTGCCTGTTCCTTGAGAGGTCTGGTTTGCTATGGTGACCCAAGCCTTAGCTACCTGTTGCAACACGCTCAGTGAGGCTGCCTTTGGAGAGTGTTCAGAAACTTGAGTGGGTTCAAAATGTTGAAGCTAGACTGTAAAACCCATTTCCCATTACAACCTTTCACTGGTTTTCAGTCCATTTCTGGGCTCACTTTGAAGTGCTGGTTACGACCTGTAAAACCCTATATGGCATGGGTCCAGGTTACAGCCCTGTAGGTTACTTGGTGTTCTCCTACATATGTGTGGCATGAAGGCTAAGAGAGTACTTCCTGTACATGCTTACCTGCCTCATTTCCATATTTTTGATCATTCTGTAGAAAACCATATTCTCATTCTCATTTGTTTTTCAATGCAGCTTTGTTACCGGACCTCAAGAAAATTATTTTTTTATTGGACTGCAAGTCCTAGAGTATCCCAGCCAGTGTGTACATTGCCCTATGCCTGGAGGATCCTGGGAATTATTCTAAATAATTATTTATTATAATTATAATTAAAAAATACCAGGCACAGTCAATCAAAATTAGAAAAACATTGACTGGTATTTTATAACAGATACAAGTTTTAACCAAAACCCTAAGTATCTGTTAAATATCAGTGCAGTATGTATGCTGTTCCTAATATTGCCTAGTTTTTAAAAAAGCTCTGATGGTGTTATTTCTGAGATCTGCAACTGCTTATAATACTGTGTAAAATTTCTTGATATTGTTCCCAAAGCCCTGATGACAACTGAAATATGTTTCATCCACAAGCGAGATATTTTGATTGCCTGATGATTCCTAAACTTTGCTCAGATTGCACATGAGAGATTGCTTGTCTGAAATAGCCCCAGAATCAGTGTATGCATGTAGATCCATTCATGCAGAATGTTTATGTCTCAGTCATACTAGGGGTGGGGTGGGGGTGGAAATAAAAGAAACCCAGCAGTTAATTCTTGGCTTTTACCAAATTCCATGCTCATGCAAACCTCAGGAAAAGGTTGAAGAACAAAACTAAATCTGGTCCTAAAAATAAGATATTACTTTAAACTCAACACTGAAAAATTAAGTATAATTTTATGGTAGCATTTTGCATTGATTACTGTGCACCACAAGTATTCTTGTGCACCACAAGTATTCTTTATATATATCCCACCCCATTAGTCCAATGCACTACTCTGGGCGGTTTACATCAGGATAAAATGCACTAGACATAGTAATTGCTATATTGTAGGTGTATGAATAAATAAAAATTAAACAGCTTAAATTAGCTTTTTAAAATGCGTCTGTTAAATTAGTGGCCTAAATCAATCATAAAAATGGCAACATATTTTGGTAAATAATGGGAAAAATCCTTCTTGTTACATATAAATCAGAGATTATAGTTGTAACAAATTCTGCTCAGTTTCTGAAAAAAAGTATCTTTCAACCATGACTTGTAAAGCTGCTCCCAGATATATAGGAGAGGGGATGACAATGTGCAAGACTGAGATCTTGCTTTGGCTTGCTCCAGGTCACCTTGTGCTAAACCATTGTTTAGTGTTGCACATAACACAGCTCACTGTCATTTGAGGATCATAAACTGATGAGTTTAAAATGATGTCCACTGATATATAAAAATTCTTTATGTAGGTTTTAAAAGACAAATTTGCTAAACGTTTACTAAATATATATATATATTTTCTCCCTGCAGCTGATGGGGTCTGTGTGTTCAAATGCCTGGTTAACAAAGATACAGAATACTGCCGTGTGGGAAGAGAATCTGTTTTGATAACAGTTGGTTACAACAGTGCCTTACTCCAATTCAGGTCACATTCTGGTAAGTGACTGGTGATATTAAAAGTACTTACTAACTCTGGTGGTGTTTCTTTCCTTAACTGTCTTTTATTAAAGCAACACTTCTGACACATATTTCTTCATTTCTGTGACTTTTATTCAGTTGTGCTGTTTGTGATCATCTGTTATGTTCATATTCAAACACTGATATTAGAACAGTGATTTCCTACACTGGATCCCCAGATGTTCCTGGACTAAAACTCCCAGAAGCCTTCACCACTACCTGTGCTGGCCAGGATTTCTGGGAGTTGTAATCCAAGAACATCTTGGAACCCAAGGTCAGGAACCACTGTATTAGAGAGTCAGCTGAAAAATATAAAAGTATATAGTGATACTGTGTTACAGCGCAAATTCTCATCTAACAGCAAACTCAGATACCAGTAGGGTTTTGGTCAGGGCCATTAAATGCAAAGTGGCAAAAATAATAAAATTCTGTGTTGAATAATATTGGGTCACTAAAAAGTTACAAACAAAGCAAGTGTTTTAATTCTTCAGAACTCTTGAATAGGCAAAGATAGAATAAAATGGGGGAAGGGTAAGAGTGGAGGCAGTCAATCCAAACATTGGTCCAGTTGTGAAGCTGATCTTTCATGAAAGCAAACGACTAGGTAGAGCAAACTGGTACCTCAACACTTTTGTCTTATGCTGAACCTGCCAATACCATTTTACCTTGTTATCTGTTTGCCTTCAAGAATGATGGGCATCACATAGTAGTGTCAGTAATAAGTAGTGTGATCAAAATGCTAGCTGTAGTTTACGTTTCAGCCTGTGCTTGCTTAAGGGGAAAGAGTTATGGAGTTCAGTGGGACCTGTCATGTTTGCGTGTAGAATTCAACGTGTTAAACTTTTTAAAAATGTCTTTAAAAAATCGGCTTTTCACACATAAAAATAATATAATATCTGATTGTGATAGTCAATCAATGTTAAAGAATGAAGATGCTCAAAAATAAAAACTATTAGTAAATCTCACCTTTTGGAATTAATATTGTCCCACAGAAACAGCATTATTATATAATCTTTCCTACTCCCAGCATCAAATAGTAGGATTGCTAGTTTACAATAAATTCTCAGGTTCTTTCAGTGACGTACATGTGTCACGATTTTTGCTTCCTTTCCCCCATCTTTAAACAATCAGAGTTAGCGGTTGTTGCTGCAGAGATGCCCAATTTGCTGTATATACCTCTTCTGGTGGAAAGTGATATGAACCAGTGCAAAATAGACAAACATGGGTAAAAAAAAATCTGACTTCTTTCCCCTGCAATGAAGGAGTTCTGGAAAATACAGTACAAAATATTAAATTTTCCCAAGCTTTGTCCTGTCTGACATAAGCTTTCTTCAAATGAAGTATTCATCACAGAGCTTTCAGACACTGTATTGGTTAAGGATTTGAAGTATTAAAAGTACCTTTCACTTCAAAGTCATAAAACTTTAAGAAAGGATTTTTCAACTCCAAATCAAAGTTTAACAGAACCTGGGGGGTGTTGAAACCAGACAGTTGGACTACATAATTTTGAATATTTTGTTTGCTGTTTGGCCCTTTAAGAATGCCTTTCAAAGAGGATTCTCACTTATTGAGTGGTTGCACAGATAAAATTAGAGTTGCTTTTCTGAAACTGAAGATGCTTAAGGAATGACTAAGCTTTATAGGGGAAAGAGACTGCCACCAAAAACAGAGGTCCTATGCTTTGAATTTTTCTAGCCTCTTTTTCTGCAGAATTGTCTGCCATTTGCATTTGTGTTGGGGGGAGGGAGAGAGAGAAGATATTCAAAATATGGTGGAGATATATTGTGTATCGCAGAGAAAATGTGGAAAAGTAGATGGGCAGCAACCACCCATTTCTTGTAACATTTAACATTACTTGTCTAGGCTTGAATTGCTCACAGCTTTGAGTTCTTTTAGGATTGTGAGTTGTGAAAGGGCTTTACATGAAAAATAGTATTGTGTCTTTCAACAGAGTCTCAGTTTATCTGGGGATTGCAACACCATAGGTAGCATGACAGTTATGAAGATTAACATATTCAAATTCAGAGTAGGTCTGCCTACTCTGAATACATCCAGAAGACTGCTATACTTTTTTCTTGTTTCCAACATTTAGACAGCAGTAAATCATGGATGGCATTCTCTGCTTCCTCCAGAACATGTGTGCAACATCTGAACAGCATCAAGCAGGCCATAAAATTACCTGTCAATGTGTCTAGTATAAAATAATTTATTTTGCGAGCAATGGTCATCTATCTGGAATACATCAAGCACTGAATGTGTAGGCTACCTGAGTACAGTGCACTTGCCCACCTGTTAGCACTCATTAACTTTGAAAAATTATGATGATTTTGATTCCTCTTTTCGCAATTGCTTTAAAAAGCTTGATTTCTGATTTTATTGCTGTTTGTATATGTTGACTCTGCAAAGTATTGGTGTGCAAGCAAGGACATTGCTACAACTGACCAGACACCAACACATCTGGTGACTATTAACCCTATCTTAGTACTATGAATGACTTACACTAAGTTTACAGGATGGTCAGAGACAGCGAGAGAGATTGTGTTCAAGACCTGTTTGAGTATTTCTATTCGAGAGAATGGAAAGGACTGGTCTTTCCTATTGCAACAATCTTGCAGAGAAATGATGTTTTCACCACTTTCCAAATTGTGTGTGTGTGAGAGAGAGAGAGAGGGAGGGAGGGAGGGAGAGGGAGATGTGCTGTCAAGTCAGAACAGGCTTATAGCGACCCTAATAGGGCTTTTAAGTGAGCTATTTAAGGAGTCATTTCACACGCTAGCAAGGTTATGCTCAAAATCCTACAAGGTAGGCTTCAACGGTATGTGGACTGAGAACTCCCAGAAGTACAAGCTGGATTTCGAAGGGGCAGAGGAACTAGAGACCAAATTGCTAACATGCGCTGGATTATGGAGGAAGCCAGAGAGTTCCAGAAAAACATCTACTTCTGCTTCATTGACTACGCAAAAGCCTTTGACTGTGTGGACCACAGCAAACTATGGCAAGTCCTTAAAGAAATGGGAGTGCCTGACCACCTTATCTATCTCCTGAGAAATCTCTATGTGGGACAGGAAGCAACAGTTAGAACTGGATCTGGAACAACTGATTGGTTCAAAATTGGGAAAGGAGTACGACAAGGCTGTATCTTGTCTCCCTGCTTATTTAATTTCTATGCAGAATACATCATGCGAAAGGCTGGACAGCATGAATCCAAAACCGGAATTAAGATTGCTGGAAGAAATGTCAACAACCTCAGATATGCAGATGATACCACTCTGATGGCAGAAAGTAAGGAGGAATTAAAGAACCTCTTAATGAGGGTGAAAGAGGAGAGCGCCAAAAATGGTCTGAAGCTCAACATCAAAAAAACAAAGATCATGGCCACTGGTCCCATCACCTCCTGGCAAATAGAAGGGGAAGATATGGAGGCAGTGATAGATTTTACTTTCTTGGGCTCCATGATCACTGCAGATGGTGACAGCAGCCACGAATTAAAAGGCTCCTGCTTCTTGGGAGGAAAGCGATGACAAACCTAGACAGCATCTTAAAAAGCAGAGACATCACCTTGCCGACAAAGGGCCGCATAGTCAAAGCTATGGTTTTTCCAGTAGCGATGTATGGAAGTGAGAGCTGGACCATAAAGAGGGCTGACCGCCGAAGAATTGATGCTTTTGAATTGTGGTGCTGAAGGAGACTCTTGAGAGTCCCCTGGACTGCAAAGAGAACAAACCTATCAATTCTGAAGGAAATCAACCCTGAGTGCTCACTGGAAAGACAGATCCTGAAGCTGAGGCTCCAATACTTTAGCAATCTCATGAGAAGAGAAATCTCCCTGGAAAAGACCCTGATGTTGGGAAAATGTGAAGGCAAGAGGAGAAGGGGACGACAGAGGATGAGATGGTTGGACAGTGTCATCGAAGCTACCAACATGAATTTGACCAAACTCCGGGAGGCAGTGGAAGACAGGAGGGCCTGGTGTGCTCTGGTCCATGGGGTCACGAAGAGTCGGACATGACTTGATGACTAAACAACAAACAATTTAAGGAGTGGTTTTACCAGTTCCACTCCCCCAGTGAGTTTTCATGGCTGAGTGGGAATTCAAACCCTGTTCTCCAGAGTCCTAGTCCGTCCCTACAACACACTGAAAATCCAATGTATTCCCTGGGCTCAGCATAAAATAAGAGCACATTCAGATAATCTCAAGATCGAGATGGGATCTTCTTCTCTCTTCTTTGGCTTGATGGAGACACTCCTTCCTCCATCTAACTTCTTTGTTATGGACTGAGGACATAAGCTTGAAGATGGGATTTTGTTGTTACTTTTCATATACATCTGGTGGAAATATTAAAGGAAAGTTGATGGAAGAAATGGGTGCCAACTTCTGTCCTCATAATCTAGCTAATCATATGTAAGTCTCATATGTGTGTCTGTGTTGATAAAGCTTCCTCAATCCATTACATTTACATACATGGGCCAGAATCCTGTTGGTTGTTTATGCTGGCATAGGTGGAGACGTGTAAATTGCTTGGCAGATTACCACTAGTTAACAACCCAGCTCTGTATGTGCAAGTGATGAGGACATGTAATTTGTCATAGCTTAAGATCCTGCTCAGTATTTAGAAGAATTTTAGTGAATATTTATGGAAAGCTTATTTATTTCCCCCACAAGATTCCCCGTCTTAACTTTTTATATATATATTCTAACATTGCTACAAATGCCCATGTTATGTATAGAATTGCCTGTTGGAAATAGTTCTTTACTTCCACAGGAATTACACCTGCAGCACCAGCCATAGGGAGGAGTTAGTCAGAAAAAGAATGTGGATTCTACAAACAGACACGCAGAAACTGGAAGGGGTTGGGTCCGGATGAAGGCTAGTGGCCACATAAAGTCTGAGAGGGTATGTCGAGGATTGGGTAAAACAAAGAAGCCGCTTGCCAAGCAAAAATCTAGTCTAGTCATTCAGTCCATAGAAATGGACAGGAATGGCATTGAAAGTAAGAGCACTAAATCTTGGTTATATACTTTTTAAAAAGTTGGCTTTGAGTACTTGGTTTGCTAGTAACTAAACGAACTATGGCCTCAGAGAGCCAAGCTGCATCTTATAGATTAGTGGTTCCCAACCTTAGGTAACCCAGGTGTTCCTGGACTTCAGCTCCCAGAAGCCTTCACCACCAGCTGTGCTGCCCACGGTTTCTGGGAGTTGCAGTCCAATAACACCTGGGTGACCCAAGGTAGGGAACGACTGTTATAGACAGATGTTGGAAGACAGAAATCCTTCAGTACTGATTAGCAGGTTATCACAACAGAGACTTTTCACATCTCCTGCAGTTTGTAAATTAGCTTGCTTTGTTTTACGACCGGTCATTGGAGGCAAGCACAGACTTGGTTTACAGTTATGATTACTCAGTCACACTATTTTGCCTGAATCAAGTCTCTCATACATTAATGTTTTTCAGCTTCTAATGACAGGCTATCTGCTGTGTATAGTTTAGCTCAGAACATCATTTAGTATTCCAAAATGGATAAGATCTTCCAATGGAAAAGAGGCTTTATATATCTGGGCCAAGCCCTGGGGAAAGAAAGTGATGGCAGCCAGATAAACAGGAAGAAGGCAGAGCTTTAGCTCACACTGGGTTTCTCCCCATTTCTGCAGTAGGGTTGCATTTTCTCCTCAAGACCAAAAGATTATGAGATAAGGAAGCTAGTGATGTCTTCTCTTGAAACAAATACCTAGTGTGAGGAATTCAGGTCACCCAGTTGGTCTTGACTAGTGGACCAAGACTGTGTCACCTGAGCCCCATCACAAAGTCCTTGGGCGTTTTTCTAAAGCTGTGTGGTTTGAGGAAGGGAAGGTTTAATAAAGGAAGATTGGATTACTGCTGAGACAGGGTGCTATTGTAAAATTCCTTTGCATAAGGATTCAATAACGGGGCTGGCAGAGCATCAGTTATAGATTTCTGTGAGCTGGAGGATAAAGCTAGAGCTTGACTTCCATGTGATTCTCTATCTGGGTAGATATTATTGTCAAGCAATCAGCATTAATTGAATTGGACTCATTAAAATCCCCTCAAAATATTTAAGAGAAAAAACAACTGATGTTTAAAGAGAAAATGATTTTCTTTTTCCTAGTAGATGACAAGTATTTGCCTTTGGGCAGCATTTATAAACAGAGCATTTTTTTTTTTAAGTTGAGCCTCTGAGTAGAGATAATAAATAATTGTAATCTTTGTTGGGGGAAAAATTAATCCTCCGTGTGAGAATATTTAGACTAGGTCACTAGGAGAAGAATCTAAACAAAGCCCTTAAAAGCAACAATAGAAAAAAAAAAAAGGAAAGTGCTTTCTCTTACTCATGATGAGCACCGTGGTTGGATATTGTTTTGGAAATTATCCTATTAAACACCTTTTGATAACACATGCCAAAAAGCAGCTTGATGAAGTTAACATAGTGAATGTTTTCATTAATGCTTACAGGTTAGATAGTTACACAGCACATAGACATATTTAGTTATAGGCAGTAATTATGATGCTTTTGAATTGTGGTGCTGGAGGAGGTTCTTGAGAGTCACCTGGACTGCAAGGAGAACAAACCTATCCATTCTAAAGGAAATCAACCCTGAGTGCTCACTGGAAGGACAGATCCTGAAGCGGAGGCTCCAATACTTTGGCCATCTCATGAGAAGAGAAGACTCCCTGGAAAAGACCCTGATGTTGGGAAAGTGTGAAGGCAAGAGGAGAAGGGGACGACAGAGGACGAGATGGTTGGACAGTGTCATCGAAGCTACCAACATGAATTTGACCAAACTCCGGGAGGCAGTGGAAGACAGGAAGGCCTGGCGTGCTCTGGTCCATGGGGTCACGAAGAGTCGGACACGACTAAACGACTAAACAACAACAACAAAAGTAATTATGAAAGTTACGTAAATTTTGTGTCAACTGGTTATAGCATTCATGATGGATTGGTTGATGCTTGAATGCATCTTATGTTGCCATTGACATTTAGAAGCAGTAGATAAAAATTAAGAATGTTAATGCCCACTGGTTTATGCACTGGTAGTCTCGAGAATAGACTACTGTAATGCTCTCTATGTGGGGCTGCCCATGAGGCTGTTACGGAAACTTCAGCAGGTTCAGAGCACGGTGGCCAGATTACTGAGTGGTGTTAAGAAATATCAGCACATTTATCCCACCCTGGCCGCCTTGCACTGGTTACCTGTCTGTTTCTGTGCCAGCTTCAAGGTGATGGTGTTAACTTATGAAGCCCTAAATGGTTAGGGCCTAGATACCTGACAGAATGCCTCCTCCCGATGAGATCTGCCTGTCCCATTCGATCTTCCCAGGCTGGGCAGTTGAGAGTTTTGACCCTGAGAGAGGCTCGGAAAGAGAGAACCAGAAACCAGGTCTTCTTGGCGGTTGCTCCTCAGCTCTGGAACAAGCTCCCACCCGAAATCCGCCTGGCCCCTTCACTGGGAATTTTTAAGTGACTGTTAAAAATGTGGCTTTTCCGGCAAGCCTTCCCGGACCTTACAACATTTTAATTGTAACACCTAATTACAGCGAGTGGTCTCAACATTTATACAGTGGTGCCTCGACTTACAACCATAATCCGTTCCAGAAGATGGACATAACTCGAAATGGTCGTAAGCCGAAGCACCATTTCCCATAGGAATGCATTGAAATGCAATTAATCCGTTCCGGCCGAAGAAAAAAAATCACCCCCAAAAAAATATCACTGCAAGACTCATTGGAAACGCGATTAATCCCTTCCGGCCGAAGGGGGGGGGGGGGGAAGAAAAGCAATCAAGCGTGCAAGACCCATTAGAAATGCACAGAAAACAAATGGAGCAGATTGGAAATGCACAGAGAACAAAGGGGGCAGGTTGGAAATGCAAAGAAAATAAAGGAAAAAGCAAGGGAAGCATGCAGGACCCATCGGAAATGGGGGAAAAAATCCCAAAAAGCAACCAAACCCCCCAAGAACCATCGGAAATGGGGGGGGGGGAAAGCCAAAAAACAAACAAACCCCCAAGACCCATCGGAAATGGGGGGGAAAACCCCAAAAAGCAACCAAACCCCCCAAGACCCATCGGAAATGGGGGGGGAACCAAAAACCAAACAAACCCCCCAAGACCCATCGGAAATGGGGAAAAACACTCCAAAAAGCAACAAACCCCCCAAGACCCATCGGAAATGGGGAAAAAACAACAACCAAAAAACAAACAAACCCCCCAAGACCCATCACAGTACAGAAACATAACCCCCACCAGCTCAAAACCACGCTGCAAAAACACCCAGAACAGTTTTTAAAAAGCAGAAAACAGCACCTTACCTTACCAGGCAGCCCGAAGCCTCCCTGCAAACACACACACACATGCTCACTCAGAAGCAGAAGGAGGCAGTCCCAAGCCTCCTCCGACGCACACTCTCTAACTGCTGGGGCAAAAGAGCTACAAAGAAGCAGCCTCGTCACCACCTACAGTTAGAAATTTGAATTTCCCGCCTTTTTCCCCTGCCTTTTTCTATTCGTAAGTGGAAGCTCCGGTCACAAGTCGAAGCAAAATTTTGCGACCAGAGTTGGTCGTAACTCGAAATGGTCGTAAGTAGGGATGTTCGTAAGTCGAGGCACCACTGTACTATCAATCCTGCTGTCTTGCTCTATATTATTTTATTTTATTTTATTTAAATTTGGTTTTATCTTTATTTTGATTTTGTATTATTATGTTTATTGTTGGTATAGTGTATGTTTTATTCGTCTAACATGTAAACCACCTAGAGTGGCCTAGTCGCCAGATGGGCAGTATAGAAGCCGAATGAATGAATGAATGAATGAATGAATGAATGAATGAATAGGATTGCTGCTGGTATTGAGTAGAAATTGTACAAAAAGTGAATGCATAGACAGAGCGAAGGAGACAAAAGAAAAGACAATATGAACAACCATTAAAGGCATTATTTATGCTGGCTGGGTAAGATAATCATGTTATAATATATTATAGAATAGAATGCTGTGTTGTGTAAATTTTGGATTGACTTTTGGCTTCAATATATTCTTTAGAATTTGGTTTACATACCTTCAGCTGATGATTTTTAGTATACTGATAATCTGCTTTTTAATAACGATTTTCCTTTTCCATATAAAGTATACATTCTCAAATAGAGAAAATATCTCAGCATGAGTACTGTATTTTTCTGCTCAGAAATGAGCTAAAACCTTTATCCAAAGGTGTTCAGAAGATTTCAGATTTTTCAGTATCTACATAGTATGTAGGTGCAAATAAACTCTTTATGGGGGGAAATGTCTGCTGTGGGACAAATCTACAAGTTCTTCTTACCCTTTGGAGTTTCAATGTGAGTAGGCTATGCATAAGAGCTGATGAAGAAGTAAAGTGCTAGAACTTCTAATCGGCCATTATGACATGACGTTTTTAGGTTATCTGGAAAGCAGGGTCATAGGAATCTTATCTTATACTCACTCCATCTAGCCCAATACTGTCAAATCTGACCGGCCACATCTATTCATGGTTTCAGGAATGATTCTTTTCTAATCATTCCTGGAGATTCTTGGTATTCCGTAGTGATCTTCCATCTGTTCAGTTCTGCTTATTTTTTGAAATCAGACAAGATCAAATGTGTTCAGTATGATAAGGTGAACCAAAAGGTTAATAGTTATCCAGAAAATACATTTTTTTCACCATTACTTTCCAAGCTATACAAGAATTAGAGAAAATGCTATTATGAATAAAGAAAGGGAGGTTAGCAGTTGTCATCTTCTAAAGAGTCCACTGAGGAAGGAACAGGCACATATATTTCATTGCTGGTTCTTTGCATGTTAAGTTCACCAGAACCACCACCACCCATTTTGCAGAAGGTACAAAACAACTCTGCAACAGTTCAGCTTCTCCCTTTACCTTGCTTGCATGTTCACAGTCTGGCACTGCTGCAGTTTTCCTTGATAAAAGCAAAACCCGTTTCTTTTAACATCCATGATTTTCTCTAGGCACTGTGGAAAAGCCTGCTGTGAATTAGTGCTATCTGTCTTTACACTTCTGTATTTAATGGCCATATGTTGTAGCTTCATTATTTCTTTTCCAGAATATAGCATGTTTTCTACTGCTGTGAAGAATTGCAGGAATCAGACAAAGGAGCACTCCGTGTTCAATCAGAGAACAGAAGACTCCTCTGCAGCTCAGTATTTTCAGGTAGCAATTCTTTGCATCACAACCCTACAAGACTTAAATTGAGTGTTTCCCAGTTTTATTGCATTTCCTGAGCCAGGCTTCTTGGTATGTATGCTAGCTTGAATGTCATCAGCTGTAAAGATTTGTCTTGTGTAGCATGCAGTGCGACAACCAGGTGGTTGAAGACAATTTGTATATCTTTCCCTTCTATTTTTCCTCTCTCTCACTCTCTCTTTTTTTAGTTTTATGGCTGCTTGTCGCAACAGCAGAATATGATGCAGGATTTTGTGAGGACAGCCACATATCACAGAGCAATACTACAGAACCATATTGATTTTAAAGATAAGGTAAGCACATTTAGAAGTCTGGCAGCCCAACTCTAAGTATTTGCAGTGTGAATCTGCCTGCAGTACTGGCATTTACCTTGTTGTAATGCAGCCATGTTATCGAGTCTGACAGCACATTCATTCAGACCAGTACTATGTACCTTAATCACAATCAGCTCCTCATAAAAATCTCCAGCATGGATCAGTCTTCCTAGTACATGTCCTTTTAACAACATCAATGATAACAAAGGGTCAATGTAGGATCAGAAATCTTCTGCAAGCAAACTGTGTACTCTGCTCAGAGCTTGTGAAATTTCCTTTTTAAAACTGTAGTGTGTAGATTTTCCCAGCCAAGTATGCCATGCTGGCTGGTGGAAAATTGGAGTGCCATAGTCCAAAAAGGTAACTTTTTCTGCCTCTCTCCAGTCCTTCTCTCCCATCTTTCTGAGTGGGCCCTGCCTAGGAAAGATCTGACAAGAGTTCCTTAGGGTGATAAGGGAGTCACTGGCTTGAGGTGAGGTGGCCAAAGCAACAGGACCTTCTTGTTGAAATAAAAGGGGAGAGCTGTGTGGCCATTACAAAATGCAAATACAAGAACAGGCGATACTTTGTTGTTGTTTGACTTCCATCTCCCTACTACATGTACCCAAAGGCGTCCTTGCCATAGGAATGGGATACTGGTGCACTGGGTAATAGAAATGTGACTTCTGAATTAACCCACACATTATAATTAATGCATAATTAGAAGAAGAAAATACTCCTCTCCAAGCTTCCATGCCTGAGAAATCAGAATGCAAACTAAATCAGTGTTTAACACCTATGGCCAGTCACAAAGCAAAGCAAGCTGGCTTGTAGACTATATGAGATCAGAATGGCTTTTAACACTGAAGGAATTGCCACGTGTAGCAATAAGCTCTCTGTAGCATCTACTTGAGCCTTGGCATGTGGTAGGAGTGAAAATGATAAACTCCATGTTAGGCATTGTTTGAAAAAAGAGATTGAAAATAAAATAGCCACTGCGACAATGCCATATGTAAAATAGTAGTGTTGCCACATTAGGGTTGTGGGCACAATTCTGATAGTTTCACTTCAGAAAATATATTGTGGGCACCTCCCATTTATTCAGTGGGACTTTGCACAAATTGCAGTAAACCGAACTGAATTCTTTTGGGACTTAAGTTACTCATTGCTAATTTGCCTTATTAATTTTTGTGAGTTTACTCTAAGTGCAACTAAGTCTGGATCCAGCCCACGTACTTGTATAGCAACAGTAACAGTTTTCTGAACCAACTGTGAGATTATAGTTTATCTATTTCATGTGATTTTCCTAAGAAGCTTTCTGGTGATTGGTTCGTTTCTGTACTTCATTACAAATTCCTAACCATGTGCTGTTTTGTAGGGTTGGTGTAAGTGTGGGTGAAAAGTACCTGGCCAAAACCATGTAATTGACAGTGACACTTTGACAGCTTGCCATGAGTAAAATAAAAAAGAGTCTAATTTAGTTCCGCGGTAAGAACGGAAAATAAGCTTGGGAATAAATTGGCTGAAAGAATTTCTTTCAGGCTGTGTGTAAAATAGCAGACTAGCGTTTGCAACTTTGAGTATTTACTGAATCTCCATAATGGAATCCAATTGATTATTGATGCCACAAAGGTCATGCAACAAGAATATTTTCATTAGAATCTTGGGCGGGTGGGGTTTTTTTTTGTACAGTGTATATAGCATAAGAGTGACACATGGCTGTGTTGGTTTCCTGGGCAACATTAGTTCACTGATGTACGTGGAGAAATGAATGTCTCATTTCTGAAGTTTTCACATTTTGTCTTGAACAAACTGAATGACTGTACTAAGAGCAGGAATATTAACTCAATATGATTGCCAACCTTTGTGGGGACAATTCTGGAACATTATGGTATTTTATAATCACATAGCACTGAAATAGGTTCTATTCCATTTTGAGACTATGCATTTCTCTGAGATAAGTATCATGAGACCGTTACTATTTTGCATGTAGTTCAGATGTCACATGCAGCTAGAATTCTAATACTGCTTGCAGGAGAAGCAGTCAGGTGGCATACTTACAGTAACATTTCAGCTGGGCCACTGTACTGCATTTTTGTTTGAATCACATTTATGTACTAACATGGAAAAATGGTTTTCTGAAAATCTTGGGGAAATGCACAACAGACCACTGCAGTTAAAACTGTGTGGTCACAATCTAGTGTAATGCCAGTGGAGTGAAAAACCCTGCTAATGTACTTCTAGACTTCAGTAGCCCCTATATGTTGGTGCTCTGGGTCAAAGCCCTGGTTGCTCCGCCTTAGTCATGGCCCTGGCAGTAACGTGTTAAGCTCTTCCCTGAAGACTGAAAGTGATTGTGCTGCACTGAGCGTGCGCTCAGGTCATGCGCTTTCTCCCTTTCTCTCTGCTTTGTAGATTGGGGTGGGCGTGGAGCGAAGTTAAAAGGTTTAGTTCATGCAAAATCAAGTTCAGGATTTTCATGTGCACAGTGACCCTTTGGAGTAAAAACAGGAGTGTGAGGAACTCCTATGTAGATAACTTGATTTATTAAGATTTTGATAGCAGGAAAAATATACCTAAAGTGTTAGAGGTCCAGATTCATAACACAATCCAACATTGTCCCATAATTGGTAACTTCAGTGACTAAGAGTGCTTCCAGACTAGGCACCCATTGTGCAGTCACTCTATTCATGGAATTTTACTGGGAGGTGCAGATAAAGACCTCTCCCTTCTTGCTGCCTCCATCTTTGTGCCAACTAGACTGTGCTCCATTTGTATTTAGAAGCAGTACTCCCTTCAGTGGAGAATTTTTCTTGTCGTAATACCTGCTTCTTTGTCGTGGTGTCTATGTATGCAGACCTAGGAGTTCTGCACGTGCACAGACCTCACTTCAGAAAGTTCCAGAGCCTCAAAACTGGAAGTGCCTCTCTGCCTATACCGCATGTGGGCGGCCCCGCTTCCTCAGTCCTTTTTTGTTCGCTGCTGCAACAGCACGCGAAGGACTGCTCCAGAGCCCCCTCCTTAACATCACTTCGATACGTTTTCTGCCTTTCTTTCTTCTTCCTTCCTTCTTTTACCTAAAAAGAGAAAGAGAGTAATTTAGGTAGAGTTAGAGGAGAACATCTCCCCCAACCGTGGCTCTGCCACTCCCTTTCCCCCAATGATTTATGGCCTCTGCTTGGATGAAAAAGTGTGCCACTTGTGGCAAGAAGATCCCACAATTGGATGGACATGATATTTGTCTTTTTTGCCTGGGAGAAACCCACTTAGTTCAATCTTGCAGAATCTGCAAAAGAATCGGCAGCCTTGACTCTGATCCTTCCTCTGGGAACAATCCCTTCGAGCTGCGGATCCCCTGCTAAGCCGAATCCCAGTCCACAAATGGACCAGACAACTCTACTAGAAAAACCTTTGAACCCGAGCTCTTCTTGAAGATCCGCGTTTCAAGCACAGCTCCGCTGACTCCGAGGAAGAAGAGGGTAAGGGCTCTCTTCCTGCACCCGGATCCTCACCCACTTCCGATGTCCAAGATGATGCTCCACTCCAACCTTCGGAAGACCTCTTCCTATAATGACCTAATACAGAGAATGGCAAAATCATTGAAGTTACCTCTCTTCAAACCAGTACCACCAGCAAAGAAAGCCATCTTCACTCGCATCCATAAAAAGGCAAACATCCCTGTTGAAATGTTGATACTCAAGACTCTGACTGACCTCTTTAGTCAGTCTTGGCAAAAAACCCTCCTTGATTCTGCCAACATCTCCCGGAATTGAAAATTACTTTAGGGTCCAGCAGGACAAGGCTAAGTTCCTGTTCAAACACCCCACACAAAATTCCATCATCATACAAACCGCCTAGATGAGATCTAAGGGCTTCTCATGTGACACCCCAAGTAACAAGGAGAATTACTTGATCTGCTTAACCTACTCACCCAGAACGTTTACTCTTCAGCAGCGTTTCATATGCGCATTGCTAACCAGGCCATGATGGGCCCTACCACTCATTCATATGGGAGAAGTTTCAAACCTTAATTTCAGCTTTACCACAAGATAAAAACTCTCTGGCTATCTCGTTTCAACAGGAAGTCTATGCTCTTGTAGGACAACAGATTCACTGCACCCAACATGTGGCAGACTGTGCAGCTAAGAGCATGGAAACAAGCATCACCTTACACCACCATGCATGGCTCCTCTCCGCTGGCCTTCCAGACAACTGTAAATCTCACATAGAAGACCTCCCATTCGATGGAGATGGCCTCTTTAATGACAAGACTGACTATTAATGCAGAACCTTCACAAAAAGAAAACAGATGCAAGGAAAATAGGTATCAACTCCTACTGCCCAACCACTTCTTAGTTCTGCCCTCACTGGAAGAGGTCCATGCCATACTCAAACTAGAAATCTCCATTGGAGTGTTCCAGGGCATCTGACCGATCCAACCAACAATGCTTAACTCCTGCCTCTTCTTCTGCTAAATACAAGCAGACCACTCTTCCCAAAAAGACAGACAGGAAACCCAGTCAACGGTTTTGACATGCCCCAGCCCGAGCTCGATCATCCTTTACCCACTGTTTCACTGTAAACAACAGACATACAGTTGGCACCTTTTATCCACGCCTGGGATTCCATCACCTCAGACATACGCGTTCTAAACATCATAGCCCACGGGTACGCCATAGAATTTTCATCCCTTCCACCCACAGGTCGTATCCACCGTACCACCTCCTCCCCCATCTTTCAGGTGGAAATTCACACACTCTTGAGGAAAAAAAGCTATCTCAAGAGTGCCTCTCCATCACACATATTTTGCCGCCTTCTCCCGGTATGGTACCGTGCCAAAAAAGGATGGAAGACTACAGCCACCTTAGACCTCCGTGCCCTGAACAGATTCATTGCCCTGAAATGTTTCCGGATGATAACATTACAGTCCATTCTCCCTCTCCTCCAACAAGGAGACTGGTTCGTGTCCATAGACCTTCACAACACATATTTCCATATCTCAATTCAGCCACAACATTGTCGCTTCCTCAGCTTCTTCGTCAACCAACAGACCTACCACTTCCGCAAACTTCCCTTTGGACTCTCCACAGCCCCGAGGACCTTCACAAAATGCATGGCACCCGTTGCTGCCTTCCTCAGAACCCGTGGTATCGCCTTCTTTCCCAACATTGACAATTGGCTTCTGGTGGCACACGACAGGGCTACTCTATATGCCAACATCGCATTTACTTTTGAGCCTCAGGCTGCAAGTCAATGAGACCAAGTCTCGTCCTGTCCCAAACTATCCAATACATAGGAGCTCTCCTAGACGCCAGAAGCACCCAAGCTCTTCTACCTCAACCATGCTTAGACACCATCATCCGCTACACATAGAAACTAATTTGGACTCACCATACCTCAGTCCACTCCGTTCAACAAGTGTTGGGTCTTATGGCATCCACCACATCCATCCTGCCCCGCTCTCGATTGAGGATGCGACCGCAACAATCCTTTTACCTTATCACCTATAACGACAAGAGAGACCCTCCAAACAAAAGACTGTTTCTTTTGCCACATCTCAAGAGACCACTTCTACGGTGGACAAAAGACCATCATCTCTGACTCGGTGTCCCATTCCAACAACCCCATCCCTCCCATCTCATACTTACAGATGTGAGCACAACAGGATGGAGTGCCCACTGTGGCCACAGACAAGTTCAGGCTACGTGGTCCAGACAGGAGAAGACTCATCATATCAACTTCCTTGAGCTTCTAGCCATCTTCAAGGCCCTCCAAGCTTTCAGAAATCTAGTTCAAGGTCACACAGTTCAGATCGCCACCAACAATACAATGGCAATGTATTATCTGAACAAGCAAGGAGGAACCAAATCCCTGAGTGTCCTATACCTTTCAGGCCTCCTCTGGGAATGGTGCATCTCCTACCAAATCATCCCAATGGTGACCCATGTCTCTGGCGTGGACAACATGACTGCAGACCGCCTCAGCCAGAAAATGACACACACACACAAATGGGAACTTTCTCAAAAAATATACACCCAGCTGATCTCTTGCTGAGGTGAGCCTGCTGTGGACGTGTTTGCAACCGCCACCAAATCCAAATGTGCCCACTACTGCTCCTGTGCAGGCAATGGATTAAATTCCTTGGGTGACGCCTTCACCATGACTTGGACGGGGGATCTCCTCTACATGTTCCCCCCTTTCCACTGATTCAACACACAATTATGAAAATCATACACAGTCATTCAGATGTGATCCTTCTCACCCCATGGTGGCCACAACAGTGGTTCACCACCTTTCTTACAGCGATCGACAGATTTCAGCAGCCCCCACACCACAACCTTCTCTTCCGCCACAATGGCACAGTTCTTCACCCGAATATCCCTCACCTGAAACTCACCGTCTGGAGGATATCCCTCTCATGGAAAACTTTTTGAAACAGGCTATACACCCTTCCACTAACAGACTTTATGGCTATAAGTGGAAGCGTTTTCAGTGTTATGCGGCATCACGTAACCTCCAGGATTCTCCTGCATCTCTGCCCACAGTTCTTACCTTCCTATTGTACCTCAAACAACAAGGACTTGCTGTTTCCTCTATCAAAGTCTACCATGCCACTGTAGTTGCTCACCAACTGACAGGCCATCCCTCTGCGTGATTCTTCAGACATCACACTGTCCAAAAATTCCAAAAGGGCCTTCAAAACACCTACCTGGATACATGACCTCCACAGGACCCCTGGTCCCTACCACTAGTTCTTTCCCAGCTTACCAAGCCTCCCTTTGAACCACTGGCTACAATGGATCTCCGCCTTCTATCTCTCAAGGTTGAGCTCTTGGTAGCGCTCACATCAGCACATCAGGCCACGGTGCTTACGGCTCTTCGATGTGACTCACCCTACAACATTTTTCTCCCGTGATAAGGTCACTCTCCACACTGACGTTACCTTCCTCCCCAAGATAGTGTCTCATTTTCACATGTCTCAACCTATCATACTACTTACCTTCTGTCCGTCTCCGCAGAATGACCTGGAATGATCCCTCCACTCCTTGGACATCCACTGAGTGTTGGCCCTCTACCTAGACAGAACAAAAGACTTTAGACAAATGACCAAGCTTTTTGTCTCCTACCAAGCCCCCCAAAAAGTACAACCTATTTCCTCCCAACAAGCCCCCCCCCCCGGGCTTTCCGCAGCCACTCTACCATAGGAATTTCCTCCTCTACTGCCTTTATTCAAGGTGTAGACAACCAGGAATCTGTCAGGCAGCCAAATGTTCCCAGCCCTTAACCTTTGTCACACACTATAGAGTAGATATCGGGGCTCAGAGAGATCCTGCTTTTGGTAGGGCTGTTCTATCATCTGTCCTGGCGTAACTCCCACCACCATAACTCTAGCTTGCTAGTCACCTCTATGTGTGCATACATGGACACCACAACAAAAAAGATTTGGTTACTTACATAACTATTGTTATTTGAGTGGTGATCCATGTATCCACAAATTCCATCCACCTCCCCTCTTGTTTCGCCCTTCCAATTTTTTCTAGAGGCAGATAGTTGGGACTGAGGAAAGTGGGGGCACACACATGCGATATGGGCAGAGAGGCACTTTTGTTTTTGAGGCTCTGGAACTTTCCTAAGCAAGGTCTGCGCAGGCGCAGACACCCATTTTGTGTGGATACATGGATCACAACTCAAAGAACCATAGTTACATAAGTAACCAAATCTTTTCTTCACCTATATTCTGTGATCTTTTTTAATTGGTCATTAGAAGATGAGCACAGGCTTAGTCTTCAAGTCTGATTTCTGAGGCACTTGGTTCTTATGAAATTGCTTTACTGGAGGGGGAAGATTCTAATAGCAGAGAATGTGGCACTCCATTAATGTTTGGTTTGACGTCTTTTCCTTACTTGAAAAGAACAGTCTGTTAAAGATGGAAATACAGAATAGCTGTAAGCCACCTTCCAGCTGCAGCAACATTAAGGTGCCTCCCTTTGGAAGCACTATGATGTTGCTGCCTAATCTGAAGACATCTAGTTGCTGGTTTTTGTTACAGCACCTCCATCAACAGTGTGTGATGTTCAGATATTTTCAATAATTTGCTACTTCTTGTGAGTCTTTGTTCTCGTTCCTTACAGGGAAAAGAAACATCTAAGCTTCTTCTTAACCTTGTTAAGTTGTTTTCTGTGGGGTTGTAGGTCGCCTTATACAGTATATGTTGTATCCCTTGTTAAAAAATTTCTTCCTGGAGCTTTTGGATGGAGGATATTAAAGTTAGCATGTGTTTGTCTGTATGTGAAATGGGCCATTTGGGAGAGAAAGAAGGATCTACTTTCGAAGAAGGGGTGATTTTACACCATTAAAATGCCTTTTTCATTGGTATATTTGATTAGGGGAATAGCACCACAACTGCTGTTTCATTGCACACCAAGGTTAGGAGTGAGGTACTTGAAGAAGAATCTGTTGGGCCCAAAGGGCAGGTCTATAAACATAGAATAATTGCTGTTGTTCTTTTTTCACAAGTTTGGTGATGTGTCTAATATGTAATACTGTGGCAAGGAAAAACATCAAAATCCCATGTAGTATTTGTTTGCATGTTTTTCCAAATGAGAGATACCCCCCCCCCCACACACACAAATACAACCTCATGAGACCATGAGTACTGTGTAACACAATGCTCATGGTCTCATGATGATGTCCCCCTCCCCCTTTTCTATCACTGTAAGTTATGAAGAAGCACTCAGAGGATATGTGACACAAATCTGGTGGCAATATCTTGATTTGAAAATATAATGGAAGAAACTGCAGCCTAGTGTCAATTAGGAACTGTTTTTTGACTTAAGAGTGCGGTCACATGGAGAAATAGATCACAATTTGGAGCACTTGTGGAACAGTCCAGAGCAATCTGTTTCCTGGTAATCACTTTATATACAGAGAAATGTGCTCCAGCCTGACCCTGATCTCTGCCCAAGTTGGACCTTTGCACAGAAAGCTTCATAGTAACATATCCGTCTCCCCTGGTTTTGTTTCAAGGTGGTCCTAGATGTTGGCTGTGGATCAGGAATCCTTTCATTTTTTGCTGTGCAAGCTGGAGCTAGAAAAGTCTATGCTGTTGAAGCCAGTGCAGTGGCAAAATATGCCGAGGTAAGTGTGTTGAACGTGATCCAGTTCCTGGATTGTTTTGGCATGTTTTGCTTTGTGCCTCAGAAACCAGATATTTGTGATTTTACTGTAAACTTTGGAGAGCTAGCACTTCTGGCCAACACACTATGCATTGTTTCCAAACAATACTTACTTCACAGAACATAGGTAGAATCGTGCTTTGGAGCTCACAGTTATTCTAACTCCCTGACTCTACTAATTAAATGGCAGCAAGACAGTGTTTATTTCACTGAGGCTTGTCTCTGCTGAATGGCTACAATTCAGTTTAGCACTTTGGATTCCATTTTCAGAGATAATACATGAAAAGGGGATCGTTGACGTGTTAATTCTCTCTCTCTCTTACAGCACATGCCATTTCTCTGTCTCTCTCACACACTGATGGAGATAGATGCAGATGAATTATGTGCCTCCCTTAGCAACTGTAAATACATCCTTGCAAATTGCTTGTTTGTGCTTTGAAAAACGTGGACCAAGGGTGTTCATTGTAATGCCATTGAAGCTGCCAGTGCTTCACTAAATTAATGCTGGTATACAAGAATTGAGTGTGGCTTTTAAAAAAATTACAATAGAACGTTGCTTTTGATTACAGCTGAAGAATGTTTCTCTTTATAATTTAGAACATTCCATGTCTATTATTTTGGCTATGACTGAAAAACATAATAGGAATCTTACTCTCTGAAACTCAGCTATAACTTTGAACAGAAAGCTGTCCTCTTTAGGATCAACTGCTGGTCAACTATGAGTATAAGCTATGCACCTTAGAAAGGGAGGTGCCTTCTCTCCTGAGAGCCTGATCCACTTCACTTCAGGAAACAAAACATGTTATATGCACAGGTTATATAGATCTTGTGTATGTCTTGTCAGTTGCATTGAGCACTCCATTAGGGGCTAGCAGGTAGGAACTGGGAGAATTGAAATTGGCAGATACTGGTTATCTGCGTTAATGTTTTCTTGCATACATATGTAACTTTAAGATGTCTGGTTATCTGATTATTTTGGCTATTCCCAAAGCCATTTAGGGTAGACTAATATAGTTTATTTAGCAGAATGCAAAATAAGATAGATTATAATTAAACGATGTGGTGTATTGTCATCCCAGTGGTATAACTTGCAAAATAAACAATTATTTTTCTGTAATATTATTTGAATGTAAAACTAAAATAAAAGCAAAAAACCCCAAAAAACCTCGTTCATTCAAAGGTGGTTTTCCATTCAGTATGCCAAGTTTTCTCACATGATTCCATATTTTAGACCTGCAGTTGAGAGAGTCACCTTTATCTTAGCTGAGAGAAATGAAAAATTTGACAAAGACTGGAATATTGTTACTAAGGTTCCCTCTAAGGTGTGCGCCTGAACGTGTGCGTGCAGCTCCACACACACCCCTTGCATAGGGCTCCTCCTCCTCTGTGCACCCAGAGTGATTGTTGGAGTCACACGTGCAAGGGGCAGAAAATCCAGTCAGTTGGAGTTCAAGAAAAAATATTATCTAATAATTACAGAAAGATGGGGTCCTACATTGTGGCTCTTTTTGAACGATGGTAGATTTCCTTGCTTACATTATGTGTCCTGCCCTAGCAGATTGTCCATAATTACACAAAAAAGAAAAAAGTCTGTGTGGTCCTTGTACAAAATCCAAAACATAGGTGAGTAATACCTTTACCAGAGCACCTACATATCAAAAACAGGGGAGTTTTCAAGAGTCCTGCTTTTCTTCAGGCTGCGCATTCCGGACTGGGACAGGGGGAAAAACAAGAATAGTCATGGCCAGATGTTGATACTTCAGACTTATCTTCACACTTATTTAGGTATGGAACCCACTGAACTCAGTGGAACCCCCAAGCAGATATTCCTGCGACTGCATTGCATGTCTTATCAGGATTAAGCAAATAAGTGAAGAAATCTGACTGACTACTTTAATGCTGTGTGTGCTAATTTCATTTGGAATGATTTTCTACTGAATTCAGTGGGGTTGATCCAGATAAATGTGTTTAGGATACAGAACAAGAATTACAGTCACTTGTATGAAGGCAAAGAAAGAATGTGGTGTTAAACTGAAGGGAATTTATGGAGAGCACTTGAATAAACAGGACATGGGTGCAGCTATGCATGAGGAAAAGGTATCTGAATGTCAACTAGGTCAGCCAGTGCTGGGTTCATTAGAAATAAAAAATTAGCCCTTGTGGAATACAGAGGTGCTTTCCATATGAATCTGGGAAAGGCAAGTCTTTCTTGGCACTTGCACAACAGATTTTCTTTTGAATAGAGACCCAAACAGAAGAAGCAATCATTCTTAGGGATGCTATTATGATGTTCATGGCCACAAGGTGAGGTTTACTAGCTAATGAACAAAAGTCTTGTTTGGAGCAAGGAATGTAAGCCAAGCTGTAGGTTTTGAATAATTCACTATTAAAAATAATACCCAAGGAATAGCTCTTAAAACATCAGGGGAAGAAGCATGCGGTACACTCAGTGTTAAAATCTGAGGCATTACAAAAGAATTAAAAGGCTAGGGAAAATAACAAAGCCTTTTTTTCCTGGTGTCTGAAAGACATCAAAGTAAATAAGCACTAGGCTTACAGCCTTGAGAAAGAAATTCCAAACCGTATGTTAGGAGCCTGGAAATAATGCTTTAGAATTCATGTGCTAGAATGGAATGCTTTCAAAGTAATGTTTTAGAAGTAGATTCAAATAATTTTCTATATCTTAAAATCCTTATGTATGCAATATGTGTGCCCATACCTTTCCTGCTCAGAAAGAAGGCATTCATACACTGCTCCATAAGAACTCTATGCATGTGGTTCCTAACCTTGGCACTTCAGATGTTTATGGATAGCTCCCCAAAAACCCACACAGCACAACCAGTGGGCAGAGTTTCTGGATGCTGTAGCCCAATAATGTCAGAAATCCCATAGTTGGGAACAGGAGTTATCAAGGCCGTATTATTCATAAGGCTGACTAGGCTGAAGCCTAGGGTGCCCGCAAAGACGAGGGGCCTGCCAATTTCTTTTGCTGAAGTGCTCTAGGGCTCCAGTGGTTAAAGGCACTTTGCACTCTGCCAGAGGGGCCCTGAAATACCTGAAAGCCTAGGGGCCTGGCCATGGGTTAATACGGCCCTGGGAGTTATTCACTGTGACCTGCATAGTTAGCGAGAGAGAAAGGCTGGGAGAAGCTGTGCAGGCTTTTGAGAAGAATATGCTTTCTGGCAAGAAAAGAAAAGAAAAAAATTTAAAAAGTAGATTTGAAAGTGGTCAAAGAAATAGTTAGTTAGTTAGTTAGTTTAGTTAGTTACGTTTCTCTCAAATTGGAACCCAAGGCAGACTACAGTGTAGCTTTAAAAACTGAATTAAAATACAGTATGTTAGTAATATTAAAATAGAATTGTACTCATTATTTTATCAAAATACAATCCAATTTAGAACTCTTTAAAACCTCTTAATTAAAATACTAATAGTAGTTTACCTTTTTTAAAAAAGAGAAAATCAGCAGATCAGCTAAAGCCCTGTGGTTAGAAGGCTTTTAGTTGCCAAAGGCTTGCCTAACTATAATGTTTTTTGCCTGCTAGCAGAAAGTGAACAGGGAGAGGGCAATCTTAACCTCACTTGCCACAAAGTTCTAGAGCCTGGGAGTGGCCCCACAGAAGGTCTTCTCTAGGGCCATAACTAGAGTGAGGCAACTGGAGCTTTGCCGCTAAGGCATCATAATAAAATGTGTATCGCTTCCCTAGCCATCCCTGGCAAAAAGCACCCCTTAGTAGGCTTGATTGGCCTGGTGGCCCAACAGATTTTCAGCAGGCTCTAGGGATAGCAGCGAATAGGTGGTCAATATATGGGACCTTGTTGAGGCAGCAGAGGTAATGTCTACTTGGGGTTCAGTAGAGCAGGCCTTCCTTTTTGGAGGACAAATCTACTCTAAACTTGGTAGACCAGACTTCTGGCCCAGATATGGAGGGGCAAGAAGTGGTGATGTCCAGAATGACAACTGGTTTACCCATTTCAGTGGTTCCCAACCTTGGGTAACCCAAGTGTTCTTGGATTGCAATTCCCAGAAACTCTTGGTTTCTCCTGGGGAAAAAATGCTGTAGGATTGTTGTATAGCAGCATGAACATTAAGCACACTCAAGAAAAGTAATAAGGGATCTTGTATATCTTAAAGACTTATATTACGGTGTAAGCCTTTTTTGGAAGGTGGGGTGCTCCAGCAAATGTCAGACCATGCAGGCTTATGCCATAGTAAAGATTGTTAGCCTTGAAGGAAACAGAAGACTCCATGTTGCTTTTGCTACTGCAGACTAATGTTAGCTACCCCTTAAAACTAAATCTTGGAAATCTCCTTTCTCAAGATAACAATTTCAAGATTAATTGTAACAGAACTATCTTTAAATTTGGTTGTAAGTCTACTAAAGTTATGTATTGTATAATGATGAAAATAAGAAAAAATGCATACAGAGTTATATCCATGGGAATGAAAGTCGGAAAAGGGGGTAATTGTAATGCCAGAGACTTTGGGTGGGCCATCTGGCAATCATACTAGTAACTGTTTTAAAATGCATTGCAATATGGCTGCCAGATTAAATAACCAATTTCTAACTGTTTTATGAACCACTGCACAAAGCTATATTCTTCTGACCTCAATATTTCACCATCTGATGAAATTTTCCAGTTCATTCTCTCATCCCAAGCAAACAGTAAGACAGTCTAGCTCTGTTTCAGAAAGTTGCCTGCGTAGGAACATAAACCTTAACGTTATGAACATTTTGAATGCATCGCCTGCTTAATTGAAGTTACACATGTGGTCAAATATTTTCAATGCTAATTAAAGGCAGTATATTGTTTATCTTTCCTGTTCCAATTGTCAGTAAAATGTAACATGGTATAAAGGTTAAATGGGCCTAAACTGAGTTGCTGTACTGCGCTCAAAAATGTAGAACTCCAGTACATGAATGTGAGGTATATTTGCATACTATTCCAGCAGGGAAATCCTTGAACTGCAAACTGTCCCATTTTAGGTGATTATTGTAGTATGAGATTATTAAGGATTGGCTAAACAAAAACAAAGGCCAGAATCCTATTCTATATTTACACTACGTTTAGTGACATAAATCACAGTAGCAAATTGCCACTAGTTAATGAGTCATTACCTTTATTCCTTGTGTGCCAGTCCTATGACTTTGCACATAATGAGGAATACAAGTGGTGGCTTGTTCATGAGTGGAAAATTGCCCCTGTTGTTTATATCACTGCACATATGCTGCCGTAAATAAGTCAGATGCAATAGGCTTTTCTGCCTTGCAGTGTTTAGTATTATGCTACATTTCTCTGACATGCACAGGAAGCAGGTGAATTTGATTTGAACATGACAATAGAAGAGACTGAACTTTATGAAAGTCATCATCAGCTTGCTTTGGGGAGGAGCTAGCAGTTGCCACATCTACAATTGCACTAGAGTCCCTGGGAGCTTGAAACCAAATTGAGTGAACAGGATGAGTAAACAGAGGAACTTTGCATGGATGTTGGGGGTGGGGGTAGTTTGAGGGGAAAGGCAGGTTTGTTGTTTCAGTGCCTTCATAAAACAAAGAATCATGGTCATTGGAACACATGTCTGGGGACCTGCAACGGTTGTGGCATGCTTTTCTCCCTCAACCTACACCTTCACCAAGAGCAAGCTGATTGTTCTGCTGGAAGAGAAAGTTCAGAATTCTGAGCCCTGCCTCCCAGCACTTCAGCTTGTTCAGGAGAATAAGGATTTTTTTAGACAGAGCTAACTAGACTTTTCTGTAGGAGCATTCTTCCTCTATGGAGGAACAATTCAAAATGTGAGAGGCAAGAACTTGAAGAAATGTGGTATGGAGAAGGAGGAAAAACAGGAGCCATTTTGTGCCTTTGGAGCTACAAGATCATTATGATGCCTTCTGCATGGACAGTGAATCAGAGTTGCTAAAACAGGGCCAGCCATCCCAGGAGCTGCCTTTGGAAAGTAATTCTAAGGTACTAGAAGAGGAGCAAGTGCCCAGTGTGGTGTAGTAGATAGAATGAAGGACTCTGGAGACCAGGGTTTGAATCCCAACTTGGTCATGGAAACTCACTGGGGGAGTAAAACCACTCTTTAAATACCTCACCTTGAAAGCCCTATTAGGGTCTCTGTAAGTCAGTTCCTTACATAACTAACTAACTAACTAGTTGAGGGACAGCCATCAGTAGAGAGCATGGAGGTGAGTGTGGAGGATACTAGAAATCAAAGAAGACGTGTTGTAATTGGTGACTTACTACTGAGGGAGACAGATGTAGCCATTTGTGGACCTGGCAGGGTATTTTTTGGAGTTGTGCTGTCTCCCTGGTGTAAAGATCTAGGATGTGACAGAGAGGTTGCTGAATGTCATCAAGCCCACAGTTGAAAACCCTTTTGTTCTGATCCATGTCTGAACAAATGATACAAACAAACACAGCCTTCAGCACATTGCAGGTTCTGGTAGGAAGGTGAAGGACCTTAGGGCACAGGTGGGTTTTTTCAACACTATTTCCAGTCAAAGACTGAGAGCCAGGAAGAGTAACAAAAATATTGGAAATGAGCAGCTTGCTATGTAGATGGTGTCATTGGGAATGGTTTTGCTTCATGAGTTGTGGTCTGTAATTTCTTGAGAACGGACCCCTAGCAGGCTAGGGTTGCACCTGACATGGTCTGGAAGGGACATATTTGCCAAGAGTCTTGCAAGGCTGGTCAGAAGGGCTTTAAACTGAATTCTGTCAGGGAGGGATATGATATTCTAGAAAACAGGAAAACAGTAGTTGCTGGGGATAGTACTATCGGTGAAGCATCAGAAACTAGAATCATTGTACTGTACAAGAACCTCCCAATGTAGAGGAAGAGATGAGAAGGAAACCTCTTAGGAGAGTGGAATTACCCATGGCTTTAGATGTGTCCACACAAATGTGCAGAAAATGGGAAATGAAAAAAGATGAGCTTGAACTCTTAGTGCAAGGAAGCAAATAGATAAATGTCATGGAACTTGCTGGGATGAGATTCATGACTGGAATGTAAAGATTGAAGGGTATAACATATTCCAAAGGAATAAACTAAACAGGAAGGAGTGGAACTGCATATAAAGGTTTTTTTCAACTGTGAGGAGATCCATGCACTGGAGCAAACAAGGTATTTGGGCAGAAATCCAAGGAGAAAGAAATAGCAGTGATACCACGGAAGGCATCTCCTATAGAGTCCTAACTATACTGAAGAGTTAGACATGTCCTCCTCAGAGGGCGACTAGATGATCAAATGCTGTTGGATTTGGTCTGCTTATAAAACAGGTGAATTTGAAGCTTTTTTTCTTGTCTCCATGACAATACAAGGCTGAATTGAATTGGTTCAGCTTTTTTTTTTTTAGATGATGTGGAAGCAACAAAGCTAAGTTTATAAACATTTGGTGGAAACACCCCCTAGTTAATTATTCGGGGAGGGGGAATCATCTCTCCAGTATTAATAAAGTATTAATATAATTACCCATTTATCCTTTGAGGGTCTTAAAGTTCTGCTTGCTTATATAGATGAACTGGTGTTTGTTTAAAAATGGTTCAGAATCTATTGATTGTTGCTAGGATTTTGGTCATCAGAAACTGGTAGAGTAATTATAGGTAAATGCAAAATAGTAATAAAAAGTTTAAAAAGACAAAAATGTGTTGGCACTTTAAAGACTAACTTTTGTATTTTTTAATGTGAGTTTTCATGTCTGATGAAGTGGACTTGTCCAAGAAAGCTCACATTAAAGAATATAAAGGTTTGTCTTTAAGGTGCCACCACATTTTTGTCTTTTTTAATGTTTTATTCCTATTTTGCATTTACCTCTAATGCTTGCACAGACTAACATGGCTACCCCTTCTACACAGCTGATAGAGTAATGCTATCACTCTGAAAATATAGTTATTAGAGATGGGGATGAACCGCCAAAATGGTGGTTCGTCCTGGTTCGTGGTCCATCAAAATTGATGAACCACGAACCACAAATCTCCCCATGAACCAACGAACTACGAATCGGTTCGTCAGGGTTTTTTTTTAGACAGCCACAGCAGCCTCCACAGCCACCATCCACCACCGATTGCTGCAATGGCCTCCACCGCTATGGCCTGCTTTAAGGGAATCCAGGCTGCCCTTTGCAAAGATGGTGGCTACAGCTTCCCTGCCCTAAAAGAAGCTGCAGCCACCATCTTTGCAAAGGGTAGCCAGTGTCCCTTATGGCAAGCCATGGCTGCGGAGGCCACCGCAGCAGTTGGCGATGGATGGTGGCAGTGGCAGGGAACGATGGATGGTGGTGGCACTGGATGACGACGGCGCCAGATGATGGCAGCGGCTAAGGTAGGGAGGGGCAGGGGGCAGGGTAGAGGCTGTGGGGTGTGTGGCTGTGGGGCTGGGTTGTTGCCTATGGCCCACCAATCAGCTGATAGGCGGGCCCATACGCAGAGTGGGAAAGCCATAGGCAGAGAGGGAAGGCTAGCCTTCCCTCTCTTCCTATGGGGGACAGATAAAAATGGGGCAATATTCATCCCTTCTTATTCGTCGGGGTCTCTGGAACTCACAAATACAAAGGGATGAATATTTAACGAATTAGTGATTTTTAATGAATATAGCAGTTTGGTTTTTTATTCATCCCCATGTCTAATAGTAAAATTTGAAAGGTAGTAAAGATGGCTAAATAAATAACCACTTAAGAGATAGAAGGCAAACAGTTGCTTTCTTATTAATGTCTGCCTTCATTCTATTGACCTCATGGTCACCCACTGTCATCTTGGACATTAACAAATATGAACTTTTTTCTTGTTATAAGTTCATGAAAATGTTCTTTAGGTGTTCTTACTAGAAGCTTCCAGTTTTGTTTAATCTGAATTCTTGAGACCCCTCCCAGGTTCTTAACGAATTAAAGAAACTAATAGAAGTGTGCAGGTTTGTGTTTTTTTTGTGGCTGCAACTCCCAGAATTCCCCATGTGGCTGTACTTCCTGTGGAATTCTGGGAGATGTACTCCAAAACACACATATCTGCACACTTAGAGGAACTAATTTTGTATTTTCTCCTTCATCTTTACAGATTCTGGTGCGAAGTAACAATCTTGTTGACAAGATCAATGTTCTGTCAGGAAAAATTGAGGAAATCTCCCTGCCTGAGAGTGTAGATGTTATTGTTTCTGAACCCATGGGATACATGCTTTTCAACGAAAGAATGCTGGAAAGTTACCTCCATTCTAAGAAATGGCTGAAGTCAAATGGTGAGCTTGATGTTTGCTAGATGTTGATTAGAGAAATGAGGGCCTGCAGAAAAAAGTATTTAACAAATAAAAGAAAAGCTGGTTTTTAGTCACAGCCTCGTCAGTTGTCAGAAATCCTGTTATACTTTCCATCTACCTTATGTTACATATCATTGGCAGCTTCTTGCTCTGTACCTTACAATAACACTCTACTATTGTGGGAACACCAGTTTCATTTGATTTAGGAATTTTGCAGGATTGAGTCTTGTTCATACTTGGAAGCGAGACCATCAGGGATTACCAGGTGCCGTGTTGGCAAAAGCTCTGTGATGCAGAGCACAGTCCATATTCAATCAATAGCATCTCCACTTAAGGCTAGGAAAGAATCCTGCCTGATACTTTTGAGAACCCCGCCCATCCGCGTGGGATGTTTTGTTGCTTTTAAAATATTTATTACTCCAAGGTGCTGTAATTAATTTCTGTGCTTAAAAAACAAATCAAATGTAAACTGCCTATCTTTGCCATAGTCATTGTTCAAGGCAAATTGATCTCGACAGTATAGCTGTGCCTCCCCCCCCCCACAAAATTTAGTTTCTATTTATGAAACATTTTCCGCGGAGAATTCTATCCTGAACCAATCTACTCGGAATGAAAATTCAGTGACCCCTTCAGAGTGAAGAATAGTAGGATTTCAGTCTGTAGCTGACACATTCTTTCTAGTGGGCCTTGTCTTAGGACAGTGCTTCTTCCCCCACCCTAATCTCAAACTGTGCTCCAAAGAAATAGGAGAGACGACCACAAGCTGACATTAGTTACAGATACACCACTTCCTATAAATGGCATGCATCTTCTTCATATTCTAGTTAATCCCTAACTTGCTAGATACACTGGTTAGAACTGATTTATTTAAAATGGGTCAATCAAGAGTGATGTTCATGGTTGTTGGATTATATCCTTATTTAATTGACATATGGGTGATTTGATTATATGTTTGATCTTGTCGGTAATGTAAGTCTATAATGCACATACTTTTGTTTGCTTCACATTGTATGTGAATTGGGTATAAGTTTTGTGGAATCCTTTTGACAGGTTTTGTTAAAGTCATAGTAATATAGTAATATTTGCCAACTGTCACCTCAATGGTTACCTTTGGTGATTATCTGAAACAATTGAGTGGTCATATATTTACTGTCATATGTTGTTTCAGTTGTCAAGAAACCCCTGCATGTATGGTGAGAGCTGGATGAGAATCTTGCCACTGATTTAAGGAAATTATTTAAATAACTAAACCCAAATGAGTCCAAAACATTAAGTGTTTATCAGCTCACAGCATCTTTGAGTTCCTATTATCAGTACTCTATTGTTGCTGAAAACCTTCTGAAGAGTGATCAGGAATGAAAGCATAGATTCTCCGCTATAGAACTGTATAGGGTTAACTGTTTGAGGTGGAGAGTGGATGACACTTTCTAGATGTTTCCAACAAATGTTTATGTAGGGTCTACATAGAAGGTTTGAACTCTGCTACTGTATATTATCTTTTGTTTACTAGGAATGATGTTTCCAACATTTAGTGACATTCATTTGGCTCCTTTTTCCGATGAACAGCTCTACATGGAACACTACTCCAGAGCCAATTTTTGGTAATGATTATTTCACTTTTTTTCACAAAAAAAATAAGGAAAGAAAGAAAGAAAGAAAAATGTCTTTTGCTTCACAACTTAACAGAGGTTTCCAAATGAAATTGCTTCTTGAGACTACAATGTAGGGGTGAATTGTATCTGTCAAAAAGAGTGAAAAAACTTTTTGTTCTAACCATGTTTCCACTTTTAAACATGTATTTATTCTGTGATGCTTTTTATAGGCTCCCATTTTTTAAGAGCACAGTGAAATCTGTTTAATGCAGTTATCATAAGATGGCCTCACAGTTTAAAGCCTGTATCAAGTAGTGGCTTGCCATTGGATAGCCTGTTCATTAGAGCAGAGGTCCCCAATCCGCGGCCCGGTGCCAGTCCGTGGCCTGAGCTGGACCGGGCCGCGAAGACAGACCTCCCGCCCCACCCCCTGCACGCACTCACGCCCGCACAGCCTGTTTGAGTCTGTGCGCGCGCTCCAGCACGCCTGTGCGAGCGCTGCGCCACCGTTTGCGCATGCGCACGAGTGCGCGCCCCCGCACAAGTGCCGCCGTTTGCGCACGTGCTTGTTTGCGCGTGCGACCCGCGCTCGTTGGCGCATGCGCACGAGCGTGGGGGGTGCCCCCGCCTTCCCCAGCCGGTCCGCGGGGTGAAAAAGGTTGGGGAGCCCTGCATTAGAGACAGTGCTTCTCTGGGAAAGAAATGGCTGCATGTAATGAGATAACCCTACTGTCTGGATAGCTCAGTGAATTAAATATCAGAGCCAGAGGTTGGGAGTTTGATTCCTCACTGTTCCTCATGGGAGAAAAGCCAGCTTTTGTTGCCTTGGGCAATCTGCACAGTGGTCCCAGAGCACCTCCCACAAGAAAGGAATGGTAAACCAATTCTGAGTAGTCTTTACCTAGAAAACCCTGGAAAGGGTTGCCATAAGTGAGAATTGATTTGATGGTTCATCTGCAAGCAGGCTGGCCAGCCATGCAATAGTTATTGTATCAACCCATTTAAGGCAGAAAGCTGGATATGATTATAGAATGTTTTATTATGCAGCATGTTCAAGTGCCAGTAAATTAATTATCATTCAGTACCCTTGATAGATTGACCAGAGTAATATTGTTGTTAAAGTAATACTAAAGTGGTAGCAGAGATTCATTTTTATGCCAGCATTACACAATTGGTATAAATCTTGGTAGCAGACTTTTGCAATTTAAGTTAACATAGTCATTTGCTATTGCACATGAACTTATACTAATTTGTGGCAATTCACCACTGAGATTTACACTAGTTATGTTATGCTGGCATAAAAGCTCAATAGGATTTTGGTCAATAGAGTATAATATAATTTGAATAGCCTGATCTAATGGCAGTTGTCATTTAGCTTAATCACATGCTGTAAGGAAGAGCCCAGATATTAATCATGGGTGCAGGGACTGAATTATTAAATTCTAAGGAAGAAACCTGACACATATTAAGGGATGAACAGATGTGGGAATGTAAGTGTTTCAGTGCAGAATCATAGGGGCCTCTTGACCCTATTCACACAGTGATTTCCTCTCTTCACAATGAAACAACTGTCTTTTTTTTCCGTTCAAGATTCCTACAAGTTAAACCTTGTGGCTTTAAAGAACAGCAACAACAGCATAATCAAAAAGTGGAACTAGCCATTGCAAGAGAGATAGAACCTGTCTCTTGGATTTCCTTTCAATCTTATCATGACGAGAAATTAAACTCAGTGATCAAAATTCAACTGGAGGAAGACTGCCTGCACAGGGGCAGTCACACAATATTATTTCCATCCTACTGGCTCCCCTGTGCACGACTGGTCAAACAACCAACCACTTGTCCAGTTTTGCAGCCAGTGTGAGATTGAGCATGTGAATGTGAGTCTGCAGGAGAACGAGTATTTTTGTGGTCATTCTTTCTTAATTGACCATTGTGTAGTAAAGTGACATGGGTATTTCATGTTTTTCTGCCTATTATGTAATGGAGGGAGTAGGGCAACACACTGTGCAATGGCATTATATAAAATATTGGGACAAGCATAATAAGGAAGAGATAGGGAATAGATAAGAGACATGTGACTGGAGATCTGTATCATTTTTAACACTCATTCCAACTTTTTAAAACATATAGTCTGATGTATAGAAATATATTTGGTGACCTTCCTGTAAGTGGGGATAAATTTATTTGGTTTGAATTTTAATATAATCCATATTTTCCAAATTAGTATATAAACAGAAACACAGTTGTCCTTTGGAGTACAAGAAAAAGCACTTCTCCAAATTTTGCAGTGTAGTTTTACAGTCATAAAAAGGTATAGGAAGTATGCATAATGGAGAAAGTGTAAGTAATAACATGCAAAATTGCACTGTAATGAGAAACTGTATGCAGAAAAAGCATCACCTAGACAAAATTAGTAGAAAAGTATTAGGAGACATGTTCTGGAAATTATGTAGGTTTTTCCTTATGGATTTAATTTTTAAAAAAATAAAATAAAATACGGAAATCTGCAGAAATGGGATGGAATGGATTTAAGATGGAAAATGAAAAGTTGAAAAAATTGAAATGAAAAGATTCATCCTTTGCTATTTTTTGCATTTTCAATTGCAATAGAAAAATACAAGTTGTATAGATGGAACCAAAAGTATCTGTAAAAGCTATTCTGAAATGCATTAAACCTGCTTTAAGAAATTGGAATTATGATTTCTTGCAGATGGTGCACATTTGTCTTCAGTTTCTTTTGGAGAATCTGGCTAATTTGCCTTCAGAAGAGTTGTTTCTGAAAAAGTGACAATGGTCTCTTAATTGCTGAACCTCATTATTTTAAATTGCACATGAGGACAAGAATTGAACATTGCTTCTTTGAACACTTCTGTGTCTTAACCACCAAATCCTATCTGGTGCCTTATATTCTATATTTATTCAAACTGACCTCTCCATTTAGAGGCATCCAAATGACAGTTCCCTGTGCTCTTGCTATGCTGCTTATTCACTAAAATAGAAGTGTGAGGCATGTAAGCAAGCCAGGGGCTAGAAAAGGCAAGTACATTTTAAAGCTCACCAGATGATTCCTCCTGTGCAAATTGCACAGCCTGTGACAGCCCAATAATAATTCCTTGCAGTATAGACCTGAGCTAGTCTTGGATGCAGCATGCGAATAAACACAATCAACTAAACTAGAGGGTGACAATATAGGCTGATGTGGACAGTGGGGTTGAATGTGGCAATTTATAGAGCATTGTATTTTTAATTGTATTTTAATTGTTTTTATTTTTTTATCATTTTATTGAATTCAAATTGTTGTAAGCCGCCCAGAGACCTTTGGGTAGTGTGGGTGGCATATAAGTTAAATAAATAAATAAATGTGCATCCATCTGCTTCAAAGCCACCTTGTGCTTGCCCCTTGAAAGGCTTCATCTAGATGTTGCTGTTGGGTTTGCAGATATTGTCTTCCATATGCTTTTCTTCATCCGAATCCTGTTTATGTTCATGTAATAATAATAAATAGAAGTGAAATAATGCCCAGTTCGGGGCTTACTTTTGCGAGGAGCATTAGAAGCATCCCCCCAAAAAATGTTTACATTATTGCAGTTCTTATTAATAATGACCAAATCAATTTAAGGCATGGTTCCATGTATCTCTACTGATAAGATGTATAGACATTATCATGTGCACAATTAATGAATAGATACCAAGTACCATAAATTTTATCATGTGTGATCATGCCACATCACTGTCTGTCCACGTCACCTGTAACTGGCATGTTTCTCCGTTAATACTAATCTAATTTAATGTTAATGGTAATTAAAAAATGGTAATTAATTAATTTTTACACTGTAATAGAGAAGTGTGTTGATAGTTTTTCCCCGCTAGTTTTCCAGCTGTGCACATGGCAGGCCAGAAAAATATGTGCCCTTATGAGGTAACAACGTGTTATTCTGTCATAAATTGCTGACAGCCCATAACTGCAAATGATCAATTTTTTGATTACTGATTTTGTTAGCTACTTCAACTCCTTTCCCCCCAAATTTGTTTACTGAGTCACGATATCACCACAAGTGACAAATATGTACCCACTATTCCACAGTTCGTCAAGAATTGTGTTAGTAATCCTGTTTATGTAGCTCAACCGTAAAGGAGGTAAGTACTTTTCAGCACCATTAAGATGTCTTACCTAGTTTTAGCTGAGATAGACTACAGTGGAGTCCTTTTCCAAATAAAAGCATTTTGATCAATTTGTATTCCTGAATGCCTTTTGCATACTTGCTTGACTGCATCTGAATTCCCATGAACTAAATCAATCAATAAGCTGTACATTTTGGACGAGGATCTTTGTGAACTGTTTTTGATTGTATCACTATTGATCTGATGCTTGTTAAAGGCTTTACTTTCATACAGCTATAGTAATGTAACTAAGATGTCAAATTAAAGCATAGAATATGCAGACTAGCAAGGGAGAAATGCGTTTTGAGAAATTTAGTACACAATAGCAATGAGATTTTTGGATTTTTAAAAATTACATATCCCATAATTTTCCATTCTGGGAGTACTGTTGGACTTGCACACACTTTACAGACACCTAAATGTGGTTCACCTGGGAGAAAAGGCCTAAACTGGAAGGCTTTGAGGCTTAGCGAGGCCTAGCTCCATCGAAGCTTACTGTTCTTGTGCCAACGCTAGGAATAGAAAGCTGGGCAGATGTAGGCCTAGTTAAGCCCAAAAAACCTGCCAGGTTAGGCTTTTCCCCCCACGTGAGCCACATTTAGATGTCTGTAAGGTGTGTATAAGTCAGGTAGAACTCCCAGAATGTGGGATTATAGGATTTGTAGTCTAAGAAATCAAAAAATCCCATCCCTAGTACCTAACCTGGGTGAACATGCAAAAGAAAACCACCAGAAGTGAAGAAAGGCTGCTCAAACCTCATTAGATGTTCATTTTAAGAGTTCTAGGTTCCGTTGACTGAAATGAGCATTTCTTAACTTCAGCTGTTGAGGTATTATGAGATATATGAGCATTTCAGTTGCTTATAAGTTTAAAAATTAGTCATTAGATAAGACCTGTAAACATATGGAATGGTGTGCTTCGGGGGAAATGCATGCCATACAGAAGATAATCAGCACTATTGGAGTGTCACTTTTAATGAGTCAGCTTTAAGACTGTGTGAGAGTCTTGTATATATGGCTTACAAATGGAACATGTGTGAGTTCTGTGTATACAGTAGGCTCCCATATCCACAGAGATGGTATCTGTGGTTTCAGTTGTCTGCAGTTGCCACTGTTTGCACTCTTACCACCTCTTAACCTTCCCCCTCCTCTCACTCTCTAATGGGTTTGCTACTATCTACATTTCAGGGATCCTTGGGGGGTGGGGAGGTGCTTGGAATCTTTCCCTCGTGGATCCGGAGTCCTAGTGTATGGTATTCAAATGGAGTGTGTGACTATTGTGTTATTGTGTGAGTAGTTTCAATGGGAACATGTATGTCTATAGATAAGAAAGATATGGGAGAAAGTGAAGGGACACAGGGCAGGTATCACATTAAACAAACAAATAAACACTAACAATTTGTTAGTGGGGTGCATGTGGCCATCCCACTACCAAATTGGCTTTCACTGGCTTCTCTTGCCTGGTGGGTTCATATATTCTGACCCCAACCCGCCATCCAATAATAAAGCATCTCCTCTCCTGCATCAATAAGACTGTACATCTTTCCAGATTCTCTTATATTATACCATGTCCTTTTTATTCCTACATAGACATATTCTGTAGTGAACTGTCAGAAGGGTTTCATTAGGCACTCTGGAAGTTGTTACTCTTTAATCCCTAAAAACCATTAAAATCAACAAGATGTTTTAATGCCGTTAAAATCAACAAAGAATGCAGTTGACAACAACACAGCAGAGGAAGTCAAAACAAGATGTGTACACGGTGTATCTGTACATAGAATCACTCCCCCCAAAACACAGTGTAAACAAGGCGCATGAGCAGTATGCATCTTGTTTAAAGAGAAAGCAGCTCCTTTCCCCCCCATCTCCTTATCATGGTAAACTCAACATCAGCAGTGCTGAGTGAGGGGAGGGAAGGGGGTTGATGCCTTGGGTTCAGAGGGCACTGGGGGCCAACAGTGCTTCCTGAGATACTAAAGACTGTGGCCTATGTGAACAGTAATAAAGATTCCGTGTACTTGCTAAGGAAGTTACTATCCTAAGGCGGATAAAATAAGCCTGTTGAGGCAATTGGTTGAAATTGTCCCTAGTAAGTATGCACTTTGTTACTAATTTTGCCACATCTGTTAAGATACGCATCTGTGATTAGTATATCTGAGGTTTCATGAAGAAAAAAAATTACTCATGAGATTGCTGTGAATAGGTGTTTAAAGGGATACTGTCCCGTCCCCAAGTTTCTGTTACACGTGTGGTGCCTTTTATTTTCTTCCTGATTATTTTCTGAGATAAATGGTAGAAGTGCTCAGACTGTGTACTTTGCACATGAAGATTCCCATGCCAATGTTTCAGGAACATCTGTTTTTTCTGTAGTTCTTGCAAAAGAGAAGCAAAGTGACTCCATTCCTGAATTTTTTAAAATTTAGATTCTGCCCTCGAATTCTTGGCACAATAGCCTGGCAATAAACTGCTCAAACTGCAAATATAAACATGCCTTTAAAGGGACACTGTGAGCAACTAATTTATGACTTAAGACATCGGCTTTAACTTAAATTATGCAGTCAAGTTTATGTTTGAATACTAAACTACTTTTTAAAAGAAAGAAAAAAAGAATGTGGACTATTTTATAGGTCTCTATTTCTTTCTGCCTGCTCCTTTAAAAGTCCTGCCTACTTATTTGGTTCATCTATCTGCGAATATGTTTCCTATTACGCTGAATTATAGAGCAGCACTATACAAAGTTATTCTTTTCCTTAAAAGAAGTGTTGAAGCTCACTCCCCTAGAAGCCATACACATCTCTCAGAGCACAGTGAGAGATGTGTATGTATCGATTTTCAATACTCTAATGCAGGGGTGGCCAAAGGGGGTGTCGGCCATGTGGCCACCCCACTAACAAAGATTCCTGATTTTGCCAGTTATCAAATTTCTGGAGGTTTTCAGGAATTTCCTTGAGTCCCAGTGCTGCCTTTTGACCTTGACTTCTAGTTGGTAAGCTTCCCGATTAGAGATGGGGGTATTCGTATACGAATATCCCCGCACAGATGGCGTTAATGAGGGTCCAGCTCCATGGGTCTGGACGGTCCACTCACCGATCCGCCGCGGATGCAGACGGCACAATTCTATGAATGGCTCTGCAGCTCGCCACTCCTGGCAGGAGGCGGGAAGACAAGCTTCTCTGCAAGGTCGAAGAGTGGCGAGCGGATCGTGCTCTGCGGAGCCATTTGTAGAATCGCGCCCTCTGCGGCGGATCAGTAAATGGACCGTCCGGCCCCATGGGGATGGACCCTCGTGAACGCCACCTGTGCGGGGATATTCGTATTTGTATACAAATACCCCCATCTCTATTCCTGATGCTTCTTTAAATCAGAGCTTCTTTCAGAACATTGAGCTTACATCTTTTTGACACTTTTGCCAAAATGTGTGTACGTACTTATTGAAAGTTTGTTTTGTGTGAAACTGCTGAATGCACACAAAATGTTTCATTTCCTCTACATTCTCAGCCCTGATGATAGTAGAGCCCCCAAAACCTGAAGCCTTGATTTATAGCTATTTGATACCAAGGTTACTTGAAGGTCAACATGTTTGCTTTAGTTTTGTGTTTCCTTCTGGAATGACTGTTTAAACAAAAAGAAAAATGGAAACAAAAAACAATCACCTTCCAGTACATTAAAGAAAAAAGATTCAAGCCATTTACTTTACAATTACTTGCATTTAATGACCCAACCAATTGCTGACAAACAGTATGCTTATATGGTGAGATTAGAGTGGATGGTAAAATACTATTTTTGCAGTTCAAAAAAAAGGCATTTGTCAGGCTTCATGGTTCGCTTGAAGAATTTGCATGGCTCTTTGGGTGTTATTTGTTGCATAGAGATTTCTTTGTACATTTCTTTTTTCCTTTTACAACTGCATTATTCTTTCTAGGTACCAGCAGTGTTTTTATGGAGTCAATCTGTCTAGTCTCCGCAATGCAGCTGTGGATGAATATTTCAGGCAGCCAATTGTAGTAAGTAATTTTAATTTCTCTTTCATTGTGGTCAGGACACTGAAACATCTGAATTGTGTTGCAGCTTTTTTCTCCAAAATCACCAGTAATAAAATCCACCCATATGAACGGAGCCCTTGCAAGCCATATATTACCAGTTTTAGATCTGCTTTACAAGAAGTTCTTGGTTTCTATTTGAGGCTTAGATTCTATTATTCTTCCAAGTCTCCCATGCTTTTTAACAAAAAACAAGCTGGAGCAAGGTACCGCTGAGTGTGTGCTATGTGGCAGCTTAACCTTTTTCCTTCAACCATTTTCTAACTCGAAAATTAGTGTTGTGCAGTTCTTTTTCACCTGTAAAGCGAATAATACAGCATTTTTTAATTTCTTGTTCTGACTCCACTGTGTTGAAATGTCAATTCATCTAAGGGGATGTGCTTAAAAATGAAAGGAGGAAAAGAACAATTAAAACAAAATAATAATAAAATAATTAAGCAAGCCTGTCCATGCATTCTTCTTCTGTTGATGCAACAAATCTAACAATAGAGAAGTTGGAGCTTGAAAACCATAGGAAGTACAGAACTTCTTGCAAGTTGAAATTTGAGCTTGTCTTACCAACACAACCATATAATCGCAATCATTGGGAGTGCTTTTCATTTGACCATCTGAAAGTATCTATCAATTAGGAATGTTAGGAGTTATGTACCACTGATGTGTGTTGATCAGAACTTAAACAGAGTCTGATCAACAACAATTTAAAAATGTATTTCTAAAATGAATGCAAAATACATGCATAGGATGAGACAGCTTGTGTGTAGCATGGTTTGCATATATATATGCAAACCATATATGTATTAGACCAGCATTTCTTTAGAATAGGAATAGCATCAGCAATAGAATATAATTGAGCAAGATTTCACCCTCTTAAGACAAAAATCAGTTAATAAACTGTTAAGAATTTGATCAGTGCAATATTGTTACTGCGATAAAGTTAAGGCTGCTATTCTGTTCTAAAAGAACTGCTGGTATGATGATTTGTTACTGCCTCTCTTGTGGATCCCTCATCGTTGAGATCTCTTCAAAATGATTGTATATTTGACGGTTATAGATGTCAGTAATGCCTATTATAATGCTTATCACAGTGAGTCGGAAGGTGTAATAGAATATGGAGAGGACCAAGAAGATATACCCTCTTGGGGTGTGGAGTGGGGAATGTAGGTTTTTAGAAGCCTGAATTGCTATATGATAACCCAGATCTTTTCAAATGTTTTACCTACAGGACACATTTGACATTAGAATTTTAATGGCCCGGACAGTGAAGTACACTGTCAACTTTATAGAGGCTGAAGAAGAAGATTTACACAGGTTAAGTGTCCAGAAAGACTGTTTTCGTATCACTGTACTAGACTTCCATCTTAAACTATTGTTTATTGCTGTTTGTTTCAATTTAAAACCAAGGTACCAGCTGCACAGCGTGTGAGATTTTTAAATTTTATTTTTAGCATTAATGGTATGTTACCAGCATTTTGCACAGTGTGGCATATGAATATTGTAAATAAATAATATAGGCCAGTATCTTCTTGTAATCTGGACAGAATATTATGCTCTGCCTGTGCTGCTCCACTCAAAGTCTGGCATGCCATTGTACAAACCTGAGATTACCCTGTTCAGATGAGGAAGGATTATACTTTCAAGCAGGTCCTGTATACAGTGGAACCTCTACTTACGAACTTAATCCGTCCCAGAAGATGTTCATTAGTTGAAACGTTCGTAAGTAGAAGCAAAATTTCCCATAGGAATGCATTGAAAACCGATTAATCCGTTCCGGCCGAAGAAAAAAAATCACCCCCCCCCCCAAAAAAGGAAAATAAACAGAGCAAGTCCCATGCTGGGACTGCAAAAAAACCAAAAACAAAAAACAAAGAAATCCAAAAATAAACATTGGAGCAAGTCCCACGCTGGGACTGCAAAAAAAAAAAAATCTCCAAAAAACAAAACAACACAGAAACATCCCCCCCATCCCAAACCTACCCTCCAAAACCCACCCAGAAAAATTTTTTTAAAAGGAAAAAGCAGCACCTTACCGGTCCGAAGCCTCACGGGGGTCCCCCGCCACAGCGATCACCGCCTTCGGAGGCCTCCCAGGGCTTCCCCACCGCCATCGGAGGCCTCCTGGGGGTTCCCCGCCGCCGCGATCGCCGCCATGGGAGGCCTACCAGGGCTTCCCCGCCGCCATGGGAGGCCTACCAGGGCTTCCCCGCCGCCTTTCTCCGCCGCCGCGAGGCTTCTCCGCCGCCGAAACCGCTGCCGAAAGGGCCCTCCGGGGCGGAGAAAGGCCGGGTGGGCTCCCGGAAGGCCTCCGATGGCGGCGGGTAAGCCCTGGTAGGCCTCCGATGGTGGCAATCGTGGTGGCGGGGGACCCCCGGGAGGCCTCCGATGGCGGCGGGGGACCCCTGGGTGGCCTCCGAAGGTGCCGATCACAGCGGCGGGGGACCCCCGGGAGGCCTCCGATGGCGGCGGGGAAGCCCCGGGAGGCCTCCGAAGGCAGCGGGGAAGCCCCGGGAGGCCTCCGAAGGCGCCGATCGCGGCAGCGCTGGAAGCCCGGGAGGCTGAGCCTCCCTTTTCCTAACCGTTGGGGTGAAAGAGCTACAAAGAAGCAGCCTCTTCGCCACCAACGGTTAGCAAATTTAAATTTCCTGCCCTTTTCCCTTGCCTTTTTCCGTTCGTAAGTTGAAGCTCCGTTCGCAAGTAGAAGCAAAATTTTGTGGACGGAGCTGTTCGTAAGTTGAAATGTTCGTAGGTAGGGACGTTCGTAAGTAGAGGTTCCACTGTACTTCTTTCTGCAAGAACTGAAAAAGTCCAACTGCTTGTGCAGTGGACTATCGCATAAATAGTATGAACAATCAAGATTCTAACCATTGTAATTAAGTGTGCAAATAGATTTCATTACAAGAGATAATATTCTGTCTGGAAGCCCAACATGTTTTCAGGTTATATAGTATTTCCTATCAAGGATTATAATGAAAATGGCTGAACAGAAACAAGACAAGGGTTATGAATACAACTTATTTTCTAGGCAGATGGGTCCAGAACACCCCATTTGTTGGTTCGCTAGCTGGTTCATTGCTTTATGTTAAATATATTGGCCAAAATACTGCTGCTTAATTATCCATGTAGAAGACAAATGGTGTAACTTTCATTTTCTTCCGGCTAATGAATCCCTGCTGGGATTCTTGAGCTTGCCTCCAAAATCCTAGTAGCAACATGTTGTCAGCTAGACGTTACTGAATGTTACGCCATTTGCCTTCTAGATGCGTAACTAAGCAACAGGATTTCAGCTGTACAATGCTTACTTTGCCCAAGAACCCAAATCAGTTTACAAACAAAATAAATCAGAGCAAACATCACAAGAAGTACAAATGAAATATCGGGGGGGGGGGGGATTCTATTTTATTGTATTGATAATTACGTTTATTGCATTTTAGTTTATCAGTTTTTAAATCATCGTATATTCAGCCTTTGGTCTTAGTTCTGGGAGAAAGACAGTCAATCACTCAATCAGTCCCTAGCCAGTGACAGAGAAAAGCCTAAGGAAAATATATATATATTTTGGCATTAGCTTTTGTGGGCTGCAATTCTACAAAAACGTGTGGGGTGAGTATCCCTTTTGTCTTGGCTGGGATAATTCACAACTTTTAGTGCAAGTGCACTTTCCTGGATGAAAGTCCATTTAAACTGTTTTCTAGTAAGCACACAAAGGTTAGGATGACATTTTCTGAATCAGTGTGGGCATCTTGAGGGATGGGGTACTACTGGTGTCCACACCTCATGCGGCTGGTGCTTTTCCAGGAAATACCTGCCTTGTTTACAAGCTGATTTAACCTTTACCCAGCCCTCTGTTCTAGATAAACTGTGATATTATGTTGTTGTTTCAACTGAGGATTTCAAGCATCACCTCATGGTGACTCTTTTGAAAAAATTGTTTTCATTCTGCAGAGTGGAAATCCCCTTTGTTTTCCAGATGATGCAGTCTGGTCTAATCCATGGCTTGGCATTTTGGTTTGATGTGGCATTTGTTGGCTCACTGTACGTATTTTTCCGTCTTCATTCATGCATTATCCCTTGACATAGCAACTTTGGAGGTGGGGGAAGTATTTTCTGTAGGCCTATTTAAGATCTGACTAGAAGACATAGCCACTTACTTGCATAGCATTTGTCAAGTGGTGGAATGCTACAGACTTGCCTTTGAAGCTTTTGTTTATCCCCTGATGACTAGTCACAAATGAAAGCAAGCTAATTTGCAAGATGGGGGAGGTGAGAAAAATGGTACTTGTACAAACGGATGTGTTTTAACAGTTAAGGAAACTGGGTGCAACTAGATGGGGATTTGTCCCGTTGTTCGATCTATTCTGGGGATGGAATGGTTCCCTCATTTTCCTGGTGACCTTACATGTAAGTGCAGTGTCAGCCAGTCTGTCCTGAGAGCATTCCTACCTGCACTTTTTTGGCTTCCTGTCAGGGGCTACTGTTTTTTTAGGTGAGGATAGAAACACTCCGTTTTGGCAGACAGCTTAGCCACTTAATGATATTGTGAAATTAAACGTTTCATCTGCTCCTCCATAGAGGGGAAGAGGACGCAAAGGTTTTTATTTTAAAATCCTAGTTAGGGCAGCGCTAATGCAGCATAACTTTTAGGGGGGGGAAATTAAAAATTTGAAAGCTCACTCCCAGAATGAGGAGACAGGAGGGGGATTTTTTGTTTTGTTTTCTTTTGTTTTCTTTCCCTTTAAAAGGAGGTGGGCCAAATAGGATCGCTTAAGGTGTATATGCTTTGTGGATGTAAGGATTGTACCAAATAGTGCTCTTCTATGGAACCTTAAACAACCATATTTAGCCCAATCCAGCCCACTCCAATTTAGCCATCTTGCCAAGCCTTCTGTTAGTTAAAGTCCTTCTTCTGCTTAAAATATGGAGGAATAAGCTCTATTCATACATTTTTATTTTTGGAGTGATGACATCTGCACATACTGACTGGACCACATATAATTTTTGTACGGGAAGGCATTTTCTAAAACATTTTATACAGTACTTGAAAAAATTAAAATACAAAAAAGAGCAAGGTTTGGATGGAAAGGGAAGTGCCATAAAGCAGTTCAAAACTAGCCCAGTGGTTTGGGAGGGACAGAAATTTGAAGAAATCCTGTTTATACCCATACCTAATAAAATAAGAGGAGCAGCATCTCAGTATCAGTGGGGGATCCCATTAAAATAATCACATCATGGGAAAATTAATTGGATATCAATGTCCCACCTGAAAGAGTCCAAAATATGCTCCCCCAGAAGTCCTCAAAGGCATTTTCACATACTGCAGAGCACATTGCAGCAATCAAGTCTGGACCTTACCAGGACATGCGTAACTGTGGCTTGGCTACACCCAAAAAGAATCACAGCTGTTACATTGGTTTGAGCTTGTGGAAGGTATGATCGCTAGAGGGTTCATAGCCAGACTGGGTATGAAACAAAGCTTGATGACCCAGGGTCCTATTTGAGGTTCCAGGGGAGTATAGCTCTCTGTCAGCATAATAACGTGGGATCTCCCTGTTCTGCAAGTGTTGCTTTTATGCCAATGGAAAGGCTCTTTAGGAATACCAGCTAATAAAAGCAGGTCTTGGATAAGTCCTTCCCCAACCTGTAGAAACGTCAGACTGCTCACATTGCAGTTGCTGCACGAGGGGATTCTGGCCTGATGCTTTATCAAGAGACTACAGCTTGATCAAGAACACAATTTTTTTGGGTCAAATATATGCATTCCACCACTTCCTCTGCCTTGTCAAGATTAAGATTGTTCCCATCATCTAGTGAGATAAACTAAAACAGCAATATGTCAGAGGAGCAACAGATTTTCTATAAAGATGCTGATTCCAGGGGCACCCTGTCCAGAACAGCTTAGGTTCCCCATAGATGAAATGGCAAGTCATGGTTACTAATTTTCAGTGCTGAATTTGTGTTTAGTTCCATGAGTGTTTCTCTTAATGAAGCAGAAAGTGAGAGAGTGAGAGGTTAATAATGATGTAGCCAGTGACCTTGTGAACATGAATGCTTTTAGCCCAGAGGAGTTTCACTTAAATTCAGTGGTCTGTTCCCAATGCATATGTCCTCTTTAAATCATTGCTTTATTTGGGAACTCTCCTTTTAATATGTTAGGGAAATAGTTTGGCATTGCTGTATGCTTCCTTGGATATAATACTTTCATTTTTAAAAGTATTGATATTGGCTTGGATCTGTAATTAGGACCATAATTTTGCTAGTGCAAGGGCCACTATACTAAAAGATACACATTTTCAACATTAGGACAAAGATGATATCCAGTGGAGTTTTTCTTCACACAGGCAATTGCAGGGTGGAGATCAGGTGCTTCTGATTTTGCTCATGTACTACTTGTACAAATGATTTAATAAATTGCAACTATCCTCGCAGGGGTTTTAATTTCAGTAGTGTCATGCTAGGTTCACACCCAGGAGCAGTATTCTGTTGGGAATTTCTGTGTGCACAACTAATGCTGTGCAACTGGTTAAAATATTTAATGGGTTCTGTTGCAAAATTAGTTGTGGAACTGGCCACGCAAGCTACACTTCACCAAATAGCACAACCACTTGTGCAATATGAGGTGCAAACGGGGAAATCCTATTGGCTCAAGCGTCTAACATTTTGTTCTATGAATTGTGCTCATGGAAGGGGTGTCCCTAGTGAGAGAAATATTCCTTCCATGAATAGACACTCCTTGGGTTCTCAGAGCAAAAAAAGGTTAGGGCCAGAATTCTGCCAGGAATTTCTGTATGCACAGCTAATTTGATGTTTCTCTGCATCTTCTGGAGAATTGTTTTAGAGCTGTCCTAAACTTTTGGTTCCACTTTCTTTTATTTATAGCATATTTATTTAATTTCTGCTTTTAAAGGGTGACAGTTTGGCTATCAACTGCTCCAACAGAACCTCTGACTCACTGGTATCAAGTGCGTTGCCTTCTTCAAACTCCTCTTTTTGCCAAGGAAGGGGAAACACTTTCAGGGAAAGTCCTGTTTGTAGCAAATAAACGGTAGGTCAGCAAGGAAGATATTGCTAATGCTTTGCTAAAGATTATTGTTTATTTCATTGGATTATTCAGAATTATAAGTGGGAGGAAAGTATGTAAGGTTTATCTTATGAATCATTTGCAAATGGGGGGAAATGAACAGGCAGTATAGATTATGGTCTGCATCTCAGCCCACAGTGTAGAAAATCCAGCCCGTTCTATGTTTATCTGTCCCAAGAAGATTTTTTAAATAGCCAGTTTTAACATTTGTACCAAGTTACATTTCCTTCAAAAATATTTTGCTATTTAAATATTTTTATGTACTTAACCACTTGATTTATCACAGCAATATTAATTTTTCTTGTGGGGAATGTAATTGGCAAGATCAGCTTTTCCTTTTTCTTGAAGCTCTTGAATTTAGTGATTTTACAGAGGTAATAAACATTTATTGGAGCAGTTGACATATCTGACATTTACTCCAAAATTACTTATTTGATTTTGAGCCTTTTTTTTTGGTGTAGAAGGGGAAAAAATGCATGCATTCTATGCAAGACTTGGTGACCAAGTTTTTTTTTAGCTGATAAGAAATCCTCAGTCTTTAAATTTTGTTGTTGGTATTTAGAGGAGAATGACATTCTTAAGAAGCACCTTCTTAGTCCTGCTTATATGTATTCTCTCTTAAGAGAGAATTATTCTCTTAAAAGAGAATACTGGGTGTGATACTGAGCAGTGTTCTGTATTATTAAAGGATTTCTAAAATGCATCAGCCCGTTCTTGAAAATTCTAATAACTAAGCCCTTGATTAAAACATTTTGAAGGTTTAAGTAACAGGACCTTCAAAGATAGATTAAAACATGAACTGAACAAAAATTTAGCAGGAGTTTCATCTCTATCTCCTGTGATCTGAATAGGGACAAAAGCTTTTTATCACAGAACCTATGTCAGCTCATTGGTACAAAGATAGCTGTTTTCTTAATGGCCCCTGGTAAGGCAGTTACAGTTGCTTCTACTTTCTGCATTTGAATTCCCTCTGATGTCGTTGCTTACAATACTGTACCTACAACCATGTGTGTAAGTATTCCAAAGAATCCAGATCAAGTGCAGAGCCTGAGCCAAAGATTCAGATCACCTGCTCCAGTATATCTCAATACCTAGCTGGAAGGAGCAAATGAGAATCTATAACTGGAATCCAGCTAGTATCAAAGGTCACCAGAACAGTTCAAGGCAAAAAGGCCAAAATAACAAGAAGCAACACAACAAAGCAGCTTATTTTGTCATCTTCTTTTAGAAGACTCCTGGGTGGCAGTAATCAAGAACAATAGGATATTGCTGGGTTTTACTGACATGAAAACTGCAAACATGTGCATTGTTGTCGTTGCCATATTGTTTTAATCCATGCTCCTTAATATAACTGAATATTTGAACACTTACAATTAAGGGTTAGATCAAATGGGCATTTGTTCTGCAGTTTGGTCTGCATTGGGGATGGGCTGACTTGCTCCTTTTTTCCAATGACCACATGACATATGTGCCATTGTGAACCAGCTTGCCCCTGATCAATGCCTACCCATATGTTTTTAGATCCCTGTCAGGGACTACAGATCCTTCTGCAGCTAGAATCACTCCATTTTGATTTAGTTCCAGTGTGTGTGATCATTGAGATAGACTCAAAACGGCTGCCTAGCTGTCCTTTTGCTGAAGCCACTTAGCGATCTTGAACAGTGGAAAGCGGAGAGGCCGCTTGCATTTCTTTATAATTGTTGCTAATATATAAGTGATGCTTTGAAAGGCCATTTAAAAAATCAAAGTATTGATGATGCACTGTGTTGGTTTGCTGACTTTTACCAGCTGTGATTGATTGATTGATTTAAATTTAAATTTATACCCCGCTCATTTAGTGAGCATGCCACTACTCTGGGCAGCTTACAAAATATTATAAAACCTACAGCTAAAAATATTAAAACCATATAAAACATATTAAAAGAAAACAAACAAAACCCTACCCCCCACCCCCCACCCATCACCAGGCTGGGACATAGGATGGCAGACAACGGGCCAGCATAATTTTACGAAAGGGTGGTGCTTGGGAAGGTCTGGGTAAAAAGCCAGGTTTTAATTTGCTTGTAGAAGCTCAGGAGGGTAGGGGCCAGTCGCACCTTCACAGGAAGAGAGTTCCAGAGCGGAGTGGCCACTACTGAAAGGCCCGGTTTCTGGTTGATGCCTTCCTGGCCTCTTTTGGAGTGGCCACCCGCAACATTAAAGATTGGGAGGTGCGGGTGGGAAGGGAAGATGACCTGAGGGAGAGGCGCTCTGACAGGTAGCAAGGTCCTAAACCGTAAAGAGCTTTATACATTATCATCAATACCTTGAATTTGGCCCGGAAGCATACTGGCAGCCAGTGCAAGCAAGCCAGGACAGGTGAAATATGGTCAAATTTAGATGTATCAGTGACCAGCCTGGCCGCTGCACTTTGCACTTGCTGCAGCTTCCGAACCACCTTCAAGGGCAGCCCCACGTAGAGAGCATTGCAATAGTCAATCCTCGAGATTATAAACGCATGAACCAGTGTTATCAGGGATCTCCTGTCGAGAAGGGGACAGAGGTGTGTGATCTGCCTCAGATGGAAAAAGGCAGATTTGGCCACAGCCAGGATCTGTTTCTCCATCGAGAGGGCTGGGTCCAGAAGCACACCCAGATTTCACACCTGATCCTTCAGGGGGAGTGTGACCCCATCAAGATCACGTAACAGGCCCCCTAACCGATCAGGATGCCCTCCCAACAACAGGATCTCCGTCTTGTCCGGATTCAATTTCATCCTATTTGCCCTTATCCAGTCCATAACCGCAGCCAGGCAACATTCTAGGCAACATCTGTACAGCTTCCCCTGCTGAAGAGGAAAAGTAGAGATAGAGCTGCGTATCATCAGCGTACTGATGACAGCGAACTCCGAATAACCTCTCCCAGCAGCCCCATGTAGATGTTAAACAGGAAGGGGGAGATGATTGACCCCCATGGAACACCATATTGTAGTGTCCACGGGGACAAAACAGCTTCCTCAAGCTGAAAACTCTGGCATCCACCATCGAGGAAGGAATGGAACCAGCATAATGCTAGACCTCCAATCCCCAATCTAGATAACCAATCCAGAAGGATACTGTGGTCGACAGTATCAAAGGCAGCTGAGAGGTCTAGGAGGACCAACAGGGTCACACTCCCTCGGTCAGCCTCCCATAATAGGTCATCTAGCAGGGCAACCAGTGTTGTCAAGCCCATGACGTGGCTTGAACCCCGATTGAAATGGATCCAGACTATCGGTATTCTCCAAGAATGCTTGCAGCTGGTCAGCCACCAACCTCTTAATCAGTTTCCCCATGAACGGTATGTTAGCAACCGGATGAAAGTTGTTTAAATCGTTGGTTGCCAAATTAACTTTTTTCAGAATGGGCTGGACCATTGTCTCCTTCAAGATAGGGGGCAAATATCCCTCCTGTAAGGAGGAGTTCACAATCTGTGTGGCCCATTCAACTGTCACCGCCCTGGCCGATTTTAAGAGCCAGGAGGGGCATGGGTCTAATTGAGAGGTGGTGGCCTTAGAGTGTGCAAGTGCCTTGTTCACGTCATCAGGCGACACAGGCTGAAACTGATCCAATAAAACCGGACAAGACGGTGTGTTGGACATCTCAACATGACTTATTGTACTAATGGAGTCAAGTTCCCTATGGATGGCCTCAATCTTAGTGCAGAAGTGGGCTGCAAACTGCTCACAAGTAGTGACATCTGGCTGAGGCCCCAGATGTCGTCCGGCTCCAGTGAGGTTGCAGAACACTCTAAAGAGTTTTGCCTGATGGTTAGCTGCCTGACTGATATGCCTGATGTTATAAGCCTTCTTAGCGGCCTGTATGGCATTACAGTTTTTGCCAGACACCTTTTTTACCGCAGCCTGTGGGAGCATCTGTGGGAGCTTTTCTCCAAATGCTCTCCAGCCTTCTCCTAACTTGTTTCATGGCTCGCTGCTCCTCAGAAAACCAGGAGGAGAGGCGAGCCCTGACACAGAGAAGGTGTTCAGGTGCAGTGGAGTCAACTGCCCCGGTTGCGGCTGAATACCATTCTGCAACCTGGGCTTTGACACCCATGCCAATCAGCTCATCCCGAAACCCACCCAACACATCTTGGAAACCAATTGGATCCAATAGCCTCTGTGGGTCGACCATTCTAATCAGCCCTTTCTCCCAGCGAGGGACTGTTGGCATTGCCAGACCAAATTTCAGCAGGTGATGATCTGACTATGACAGGGTGCATGAAGAAAACCTGGTCACCCTCAGATCATACTGTCCCTGACCAGCCAAAAATACAAGGTTGAGTGCATGTCCCCCCATGTGTGTGGGACCACTCAGTTGTTGGGACAGCCCCACAGATGTCATGGATTCCATGAAGTCCAAGCCAAACCAGTAGACAATGCCTCTGCATGAATGTTGAAGTCCCCCAGGAGCACCAGCCTTGGGGATCATAACAGTGCCGCAGAGACATAGTCTGGCAGTCTTGCCAGGGACGGTGGTGCATCGTAGGGAAAGCGGTACACCAACATCACCCCTATTCTGTCCCCATGGTCCACAGCTAGATGGAGGCACTCAAAACCAGGGCAAGCCAGGGCAGAAATTCTGTTAACCTTGATGGAATGTTTGAATACAATGGCAACACCCCATCCACGGCCTTCCGGTCTGCCCTGATGTTGTATTGAATAGCCTGGGGGGCAGATCTGAGGGAGAGCTACCCCTCCCTTAGCACCCACCCAGGTCTCTGTTATACATTTTTGAAAATTAAAGACTCCCACTCCCCAGTCCAATGCTCCCCCATGGCTTCCCCACAACTAAATGGATTCCATGGGAGTTTCAGGACGTTTGAGGGGGAGGGGGAATCAGAATTTGTTTATTTCCAAAAAAATCACTACAGGTGGTGACGACAGCTGTGCAAACAGGATTTCAGTCATGTTTTAACCTGAAATACGTGATGCATCTGTAATGTAAATGTGTAGGAGGGGAAACAAGTATTAATTGCAGCAGTTCACAAAATAGTAGCATAGCACAGATGTCCAACAAGGAGAGTGCTTCAAAATTGGCTGCACTGCACTCCATAATCCTGATGTCAGGAATGTAACAGACCAGAAGAGCTTCTTCTCCAAATATACACTGGAAACCTGCCATTCCAAAATTCAGTTTAATCCCTAGTGAAGATCTCTTTATGTAGAACAGTTCTGATTCTTTTGTGCCTAGTTGATTGACCACAGTTGGTACTTCCAGGTGTAGTTGTGTGATAAACACAAGAACAGCTAGTTTAAATGTACTCATGCTGAAATTGTTGTAGACAAAATTGTAAGTTTTTGTGATATTTCTTCTACATGCTGCAGGCAGAGTTATGATATCCAGATTGTGGCTGCAGTGGATGAGACGGGTTTTAAATCAGGCAATATCCTTGATTTAAAGAATCCATTTTTTAGGTAAGAAATGCCGTTGGCTCTTTTTAATGATTTATTACTAAGTTGTAAAATTTGACCAGAAAAATCTTTATTTCTGTATTAATAAATAATAGATCTATGCAAATTTGCATTGCTGGATTATCAGTCCCAGAATTCTCCAGACAGCTTTCCTACTGCTGGGTAATAAATAGAATCATGGAAATTTTGAAGAATACAAAAACTGTTAGCATTTATCCTCCACATAACTTTTGTGGTTGTTCCTAGTAAACACCACATATTGCTTGATCTTGCCAATTTGCTGTTTTGATTGTGGGAATCAGTGCTAAAGCTAGGGCTGTGTTGATTTTTTGCACCACAACATTACTGAGGCAAGAAATATGCTTTAAAGATTACCAAAATGATTCCCCCAAACTCTTTGCCTTTTTGAATATGTACACTTTTTCTCGTCTCCTTTTAGACCCAAACTACTTGGTACTCTAGATGCCATTTTTCCAGACATTTTAGCTCCTCTTCCTTCTTTCCCCATGATAATAATCATAATGATGATGAAAGCTAGACAGGCTGGCCCATCTGCAAGACACAGTGGGGAATCAGACTCCCAACGTCTGACTCCACAGTGAGATCCCCAACTCACTGATCTTTTGTTGTTGTTTAGTTGTTGTGTCCGACTCTTCGTGACTCCATGGACCAGAGCACACCAGGCCCTCCTGTCTTTCACTGCCCCCCGGAGTTGGGTCAAATTCATGTTGGTAGCTTCGATGACACTGTCCAACCATCTCGTCCTCTGTCGTCCCCTTCTCCTCTTGCCTTCACTCTTTCCCAACATCAGGGTCTTTTCCAGGGAGATTTCTCTTCTCATGAGATGGCCAAAGTATTGAAGCCTCAGCTTCAGGATCTGTTCTTCCAGTGAGCACTCAGGGTTGATTTCCTTCAGAATGGATAGGTTTGTTCTCTTTGCAGTCCAGGGGACTCTCAAGAGTCTCCTCCAGCACCACAATTCAAAAGCATCAATTCTTTGGCGGTCAGCCTTCTTTATGGTCCAGCTCTCACTTCCATACATCACTACTGGAAAAACCATAGCTTTGACTATGCGGCCCTTTGTCGGCAAGGTAATGTCTCTGCTTTTTAAGATGCTGTCTAGGTTTGTCATCGCTTTCCTCCCAAGAAGCAGGCGTCTTTTAATTTCGTGGCTGCTGTCCCCATCTGCAGTGATCATGGAGCCCAAGAAAGTAAAATCTGTCACTGCCTCCATATCTTCCCCTTTTATTTGCCAGGAGGTGATGGGACCAGTGGCCATGATCTTAGTTTTTGATGTTGAGCTTCAAACTATTTTTTGCACTGATCTTTAGTAAGTCACAAATACTCTGAGCCTGATGATATCAGAGAGCCATGAAGAGAATCAGATTTATCTGTGTGGTGACTTCACTGAGGGCAAACAAAATTGCTTTCACTGTGATACACTGATTCAGCTGTCATTGCATTAAAATGGAAGCATTGGCTTTGATGCACTTTTGGATGCACATTAGAATGACATTCAGGCATTGAATACACATCTCAGTACATTCCCTATTGCAGTGTATTGCAAAACAGGAAGCATTAGTCAAGGTTCAAAGGGAGCCTTTCCCAGCTTGGTTGTTGGCTAAGGGTGATGATAGCTGCGTCCTAGCATATCCAGGTTGGAGAATATGATTCTGAGGCGATATGGATCTATTGCCTAGGCACAGTAATTTTAGAATTAATAATCTCAGAACTGCAAAGCTGGAAGATTACTTTATGGATCATCAAGTCCAACCCCTCTCAAGAAGGCACAGTGGGGTATTGAACTCCCAGCCTCTGGCTACGCAGCCAGATATCTAAACCATTGAGCTATCTAGCAGTTCTGAACTCATATTTGTCTCTAATATTATTAGGCATAGAATTTTCAGAAGTTGTGGGCTCCAGCCTCTAGAAGTCTGCAGGATTTCCCCCAATTAGTTTTTTAAGAGCTTTAATCAAGCAATCAAAATCCTGAAAAGTATTTTGAAGTTCTTTCAGGTAATGAATTCAGACTCCAGCAGGCATTTTCCTCCTGTGCAGAAGATAGGAGAAATGGGTGGGTGGGGCTAAACTTTGTGGGAGCTGTAAGGGATTATGGGTGTGGTAGTCTGTGCTCATTAGGCTCTGCACAGGAAGCCTCCCAAAAAACTGACCTGACCCATAATCCCTTTAGCTCTTTCGAAGTTTAGCCCCACCCACACACTTCCCCTGTTTTCTCTGCAGGATGAAATGGCTGCCAGAGTCTGAATTAATTAGCTGTAAGAACATGAAAACACCATTACAATTTTGACTGCTTGATTAAAGCCTCCAAAGTTGTGGGGAGGGACAGGGATTTCTGCAGACTTCAGGGGGCCTTAATTCACAGATTCCAAAAATACTGTGCCCTGTCATATTTCCCCCATTGGCCAAAATGGAGGATCAGGTGGTGGTGGTAGTATTTTATAAAGGCATCAAATATTTGTGAAATTATCACTCTAGTTGAGACTACTACCACATAAAACATACCATCCTTGTTACAGCATAGCAACAACTATTAGGATAAACAATGAAATCCTTTCACCTTGTTCTTTGTGAAGAAATTCTATCCAGTGTGTATTTTAGCATGATATCCTCCAAGTCTGCCTTCTCACCAATATTTATCATTCGACACAATTCTTTAAACACGAAAATTTTGTCCTCTAGTGTAGCTTTTTAACTATTTCACAACTGTACATAGAAATATATTTGGAGTTGTACATAGACATATTTTTCAATTATCCAGTCCCTTAGGCTTTAGAGTTTGCATACAATCTGCATATTTAGCAATTTCTCACAATACAATTTATACATTTGTTGTGATAGAATTACCTTTTTCTGTCTTCCTACACACACACACACACTTTCTCATTCAAGCACACACTCTCTGCAAAGGATGTTTTAGCACTTCAGAGAAAACAGTACATGCATACATTGTAAGTCAGTTTCAAGATGCATATTGGACAAAATATGTTAAATAGGAAAAAGAAACAAATTCTTAGAAACTTAGCATTATGTCCTGCAATGGTCTGTACTGATGGTCTGCATTGTGCATCTTTTCCTTGACATATACAGAAAATTCTATACCTCTTACTCTTTAGTTGATTCTGCTGAATAGTTGTTGTTTATAATATGAGCTTGCTGCTTTATGTGCAATTATAAATCTACAAATGGGAAAAAAGCAGGAAAGATGAAAGATTTAGCAGTAGCTTACAATCAAGGACTGAACTGATGTGTTCAGGAAAGATCAGATACTAAGGACAAAGCAGAAAATAGAGAGGTCAGAAACTTGCGTCATCATTCCTTGCACCAGTGTCACTATCAAAATCTATGCAGACTAGAATGGTGGCAAGTTAGTGTATTAGATAAATCAAAACATAATTTGCAGCTCCTGTTGAAATAGAAGCTACCCTGTTTCCCCAAAAATAAGACCTAACCTGAAAATAAGCCCTAGTATGATCTTTCAGGATGCTCATAATATAAGCCCTACCCCAAAAATAAGCCCCAGTTAAGTGAAACCCCGCCCTCCACCATTGTACTGTACAGCATTGTACAGCAACCAGAAGATGACATGACTCTATTTGAATAAATGTAGATTGTTGTACATGAAAAAAATTAAACTTCCCCTGAAAATAAGCCCTAATGTGTTTTTTTGGAGCAAAAATTAATATAAGGCTCTGTCTTATTTTCGAGGAAACACGGTATATGTTTCAGAATACAAACATGTGGTACTTTATGTTTGCCTGTAACTTGTAATGGGTGACAAAAGGGAAGTTTGATGTTGCACTGGAATTATATTGTAAGACCTTGAAAACTGCAGTTGATAGAGGGGACACATACAGACTCACTAGTGTATGAGAATAACTAACTGTCCAGGGTGTAGGTCAACATTATCCTTTGATAGAGCCATAGCTAAAGCTTGCCTGTTCCAAATCACTAGTAGATAATTTGATACAGCTGGCCATAAACAATACTAGTACACCAGCAGGTGCTAGAGTTGATGAAATGGATTCCGCCATAATTTTTCCTTCAACTGAAACCAATTCAAAAAAAGGTAGTCGTTTTTCTTTAATTTAGGGATAAGTCATACCCCTTCTGTTTCTGTTGCAGACTTCTGTACAAATCCTAAAACTTTAAAAAGGCTGTGTATGTTGTAGAATTCATATGATTTAAATATGTTTTTAAAGGTATGCTTAGATTATATGCTGTACATCTGCTGGAGGAACAGCCAGGATTTACACATCTACCAAGTAGCCCTTGATGAGTTACAGAAGAGAATACTGGACATGCTGCTGCTTCTGTGAAATTGATTTGTACATAATGAAAGGTATTGCAAATTATATACAAAAATATTTGTGTATTTTTCAAACGAACATCTCAACCCTAAAACAAGTATGTCCTATGGTACTGAATGGCATTTTCATGACTTGCATATTTACTTGGAAATTTCTTCCACGGACATAAATGAAAATGAGTAAATATGTGTGAATATTATTTCCACATTTGAAGTAATGTGTTCTTTTTTTCTGGCTGATGTCAGAGCAGATTCCATAATCTGATGGCCAACAGACTGCTTTTAATCTATCTTCGTAGCACTGGTGCTCCTTGTATTTTTTGTTCTCATTCCCCACCCCAACAAGGAATATTCATAGCAAAATCTACCTCATGTTTCCGTACATATAGAGGGTGTATGGGGATAATGTGAACAAAATAGAAAGCTCATCTTTAACTCTGTTTCAGTATTTGAAAGATATATTCATATATATCTGGAGCTGGTCAACCATTACTGTCCTACAGCAGTAGGGCATGAGGTGTATTACCTGGCTGGTCTATAATACTTTAATTGTTGGAAAAAGCAATCTGGGATTGCTCTGAGTCACTCAACATGTGAACTTCCACAGATTCATAAAATAAACCCTACCAAGAAGGGCAGCAGCAGAATTACATTTCTGTATATTTCAAACAATCTGTAGATAACAATTACAACTGTACATTTAATCTTTCCAATAAAATTTAAATATAAATTATAATGAGGTGGTGCTTGTAATTGCTTTTTTCCATGAGGGTTGTTTCTGAAAGCATAATCTTGTTCCCAAAATGTGGCTTCCCTTTTGCCTGTGCTTCCAGTTTTGTCATTTTAATGGCTCACACGGGAAGGGTCAGCAGCATCTCTATCGGCCAACATAAGCCTTTGGCCCTGAAATATTTAGCCCTGAAGCTCTGTTTTATCTGTGGAGTCACATAAAAGGATTCCACCAAGGATTATTTACAGCTGCACTCAACTGTAAGTCCACAAAGGTGGAAGAGTGAATTGGCTGAGAAAGACTCAGCACAACAGTCTTTCACTGCTCTTCTCAGTGCTGCTTGATACAGCCTACTTTCTAGCACTGGACTGTCGTGAAAAAGCTGTGCTGAACATGCTGTGAAGCCAGCTGGGAAATGAATGGATTTGCATTTCTCGAGTTACCCAGTAACAACCACCTAAGAAGTGAATCAAAAACACAAACTGTTCTATAATGGCAGATTGGGGACTAAGAGGAGATTGTTACTTATTGCTCCCACAGTTAGCCATAATTATCTGTCACGTCAGAGCCATGGTTACGTCGCCTTAATAGCAGTTTGGATAGTTACACCATTCAGGGACTCTGTACAGCAAATGCTCTCTTTTTTCTAGTGGCATGTCTTGGTTTTGGAAAAGTTGAATTTTGGCAGTCCTGCTAAACAACTACTGAAATGAGTGCAGCATTTAAGATGGCTGCTTGCATCTTCCCTGCTGTTCAGCTTTTCTAGGAGTGAACAATTTGAGACTCTCCAAAAGTTATTGGACTGCAACTCCTAGTATCACTTAACACTGACTGTGCTGGCTAGGCCTTAGCTCATAGGTTTGACACTATGGGTCATCAGCATGAGAAAGACAGGAGATCTGAGCCATTAAAACAGATTATTGGCACTGTCATGACTGACAGTGCTGGAGGGCACCAGGGGCTAAATCATATGGGCAGCAGATGTGGAACAACAGCTCTCTTGATCCTGCACTGTTTGCTTGGCTGGTTAGATCTGATGGAAGTTGCAGCCCAAGAACATCAGAAGGGCCAGCTGTTGCCCATCCTGGATTAGAATCAGAATTACCTTCCCTACCTACCTGAAAACTAGCCTAGAGGGTTTCCCGGCCTTCTAGATATGTTTTTGGGGAACATAGGGATCTGTTTTGGGAGGGGGGATGGGCCCCCCTCCAGTTCCACTGGATCCTGTTTTTTCACCAGCAGAGTACCACTACTTTCTACAGCATTATGCATGATCCACAGTGGAACTGCATCATAGTTGAGAAAACTGAATGTGGGGGAAAGGCAATGGGAAAACTGTGTGCACAATCCTTCAATTTTCATGCAGAAGCCTTCCTAACATGCAGTTACCCCTTACTGGATCAAAAGTACTAGTTTTCCATTCTGGCCTGGGACTGTCCTTTTCTAATTTAAAATTTTCTGGGCTAGTAAATAAAAGGGCATAGCACATGCTGTAGGAAGGAAGCATGCAAGCATGGACAATAGTACAGTGTAACAAATAAGTGTAGTATCAACCCGTAATACTGTGCTAGTGGAGGAAAGAGAGCAAAGAGGGAGCCATCTTAGCCTTCTTTGGCAATGAGCAAAGCCTGGGAGCAGCACAGAGAAAACCCTATTTTATATCCTCACCAAACAAACCTCTGAAAGAAGGGCCTTTCCTGCAGATCTGAAAACCCAGGCAGGACTCTGTGGGAAAATACAATTTTAGGCTAGACCCAAGCTGCATGGGGCTTTATAGATCGTAACCAGCTCTTTGAATTATACCAGAAATGAACAAATAGACAGCAAAGCTGTTCCAAGAATATGTTTCTGTAACTAGCCCCAATCAGCTTTTTGGCTGCAACATTGTGGGCCAGCTTGAAATCTTCAAAGGCAGCCCAGTGGAGATTATGTTACAGTAATCTAGGTTGGATGTAACTAAGGTATGTTTCACCCTAGCCAAGTCAAACATCTCCAGAAATGGGCATGCAAGCTAACAACCAGGGCACTGAGCAGGAGTTCCCCAACACCACCTTCAGTGCTTAAGTCACCAGGAAGGACCAGAGCCACTGTCAAAACTGGCCCAGAAGGATGCTATAGTGAGTGGTATAAAAAACTTACAAGAGGTCCCAAAGAACTAACAAGGACATACTCCCCTTGTCCAGGCCCTGACATAGATTATTCACCAAGACAATGTGTTGTTGAGGTGTGTGTTCATGTTGTGTGGTATACAGGTAAATGTGCAGGAACATTTGGCTGTGTGTTTATAGGAGACTTTGCTTTAACATATGCTTTCTTTTTTGTTCATTTGATCACAAAAAGATGTAAGAGGAGTTTTGCGGGCTTTGGCCAAAGAAGGAGCTGCTTAGCTCATAGATAGTCATTCAATTTTCTGGCTGTAGCCATCCAGAGGATTTTGACAAACTCACAAGCAGGACATGAAGCTAATAGTCTCCTATTCCACTTGCCACTGCCTAGTAATCAAAGTTCAGAGAAAAGCTTCTTTTAATTGGGTAGAGTGCAGATTTTGTTTCAGTTTATTTTTGACAGAAATTCAACCGCATTATTGGTAAGAATTTGCACATTCATATTTGGCATGGAAAGAGGGGGGGAAAAACAGAAATGCGAATGAAACTGAGTTCACTGTCCAGGTCTTGAGCTTTGAGTGCTTAATATTTAAAAGTCTGAGTCTGAATCTCTGTGTTCAACCACGTTAGTACTAAATTTTGGTGGCTACATCTGACAGGTTCCTAATCTTTAACATTTACATAGCTTGCATGGTCCTCACCATGTGTGGAGTAGCTGTACCTTTAATTTCTCTTGTGTAAATGAGGCAGAAGTTCATTTCAGTTCATTTTTTGAAAATAATTTACCAAAATTTGAAGATTAGTTTATATTCAGGACAGAAAGAACTAAGTTATTTTAAAAAATACTAATGGGAAGGAAAGTGCAACTGGTAGATTCCCTACCTCTAAACCTGATGAATGTGTTATTTATCACAGATAATACACTTTGATAGATCTGTCCATACCTTAATCTAAAAACAAATTTCATGTGAGTTCCACTGATCTTACATGACACTTGATCAAGAAAGTATAATTTTATATGGCTTTTGTTATGAGATTCAGGTGATATGATAGGAGAAATGGCTCTTACTTGGCTGCACAACAATAATAGAGCACAGCCACTGAGATCTGGTTGTATAACAACATCTGACAGATCAGGATGATAGTAGGTGAGTTTGTAAAAAGAGAGCAAAAAAGGTGTTGATTAGGAAGAGGGCGGTGTGTGGCTGCTTTGCCTGCCAAGCCAAAAAGGACTGGCTACGATGCTTTCAGCTCAGCCTTTGCTAAATTATTTACCATGTAAGCACATATTTCATCACCCTAAAAATTATTTTTAAAACATTAAAAATTGCCTAGTTCGGTGAGTATTTTTGTCTTTGACACCAAGGATATCACAGAGATAACATCTGTGTAACCAACAGCTAAATGTCCTTTCTACTGTAAACCACTGTATGCATGTCTACTCAGAAGTTGGTCCTATTAAATTCTGAGGCTTCATCCCAGAAAACTGGATTTAAGATTGCAGCCTGTCCTGTAGCAATCACAGCCAGGAGTCTGCAGGCACCTGAACTACCAAAAATTACTTTAAATAACATTTAATCAGCGGGATGCTGGGAGATAAAATATAAGCATAAAAGTTCGAGGACTGTTTCCCAGATCCAATTCCTACTAGCCTCTTTGGCTTTCATAAATCCTAAATGTAACAGGGCTGGAAGAGATAAGGGACATTTTTCCCTCCACTGCTCTTGTCCAGTCTGAAGGGGCATCGATTACTTTGCTAATTATGCAAAGAGGACTGGTTATGCAACCAACCAGTGTCATGCTTGTCTGTCCAAAGACAGTTTATCCAATAAGAGAGTAGATTATAAAGCTGCTCTTTTGGAAAGCGAGAATAAGACTTCCAAGTGCTTTCCTAATTCCTAGATATCAATCAAGATTTCTAAAGCCTTTAGAGGTAAGATTGAAATAGCATCTATTTAGCTGTTCTGATGGAAGACTGGCCAAATACAAATACACACAAACACAGACACTGTACCAACAACAAGCACTGACATCTGAATGTGTTCAAGGTGCCTTTTTTTAAAGAACTGCATTTGGCATTCACTCAAGTCATCAAGGATAGAGGCATTCATATTTAGACACAATTAACTGAAAATAAGCTGCAAATAATGCTCCTCAAAATGGCTGTTCTCCAAGAGCTTCTGGCACAAGAGCCTATACTATGTTGTGTTTAAAACACTATGACAAGCATCAGGCTTATTGCAACAGCCAAGTTTTGTTTGTTTGTTTTTTAATGTACAAGGAAGTAGTATGTGATTATTTTTTCACATCAAAATTAGTCTCTGAGTTCCTTTCCATGTTACCCTAGTTATGTGGGGGGGAAATCATTTTTTCATAGCCAGATTATTGAAGTGATCAAGCCATACAGGTCTTTCTACCTGGTGTGATGTCCATCCTGTGATTTAAACTTGGTGCGGCCATTTAAACATTATTACAGCCCAGATGGAATTTGCAGGTATTTTGTTTTGTGTGTGAGGGAGGGGTGGAATGAGAAGAGAATATGGGATGGGTTAGGGAGACTGAAATCTGGTGTGTATGGCATCCTGAGTCCTTTGGAAGCAGATGGGATGAAAGGGCCATAAATGTCATAAGGAACAAGAGATAAACTGTATGATGTCATTTCCTAAAAGCATGCAGCTGTCACCCAAGATTTACACATCCTTAGTTTCTCAAATCTCATGGTTAAAAGCAATGGCCAGGACAACACAAAGCCCTCAAGGGAAAATAACATTTGCCTCTGAGGGTATGGCTGCATCAGTCTGCCCTCCCTTCACATCTAAGAAAGCCAAAAATCACTGCTTCCCACTGTCATCAGTCGACTTAAATGGGCACTACAGAAAGCATAGATGAACAGATAGAAAAGTGCTCTTCATATCTGCAGAAGAATGGATATACCATGAACTATAAATTAAGCATGAAATTAAACATTTCAGTCTGGCGATCTCACCACAAGAGCAAAGTAGAGAGATGATTTACATTTACAATGATTACCAGCCAGGTTTTACATATCCATCAAAGGAGAGTTTGTGATACCAGTCTTGAGTCCAATCTTGCCAGATGTGAAAAATGAATATGGAATAAAGGTTTGTAAGATCTGAACAGAGCTATTAATTATAGGACCTCTTGGAGCTCAAGAATTCATAAAGCAGAAATGACCTGATAAGAACGAACAAGAGTACCCAATGTATATCTGAGCTCATCTCACAGAGCACAAGTCTTCCTTATTTGAGAGAGAAGTTCAACACCACCTACCCATGGCCGTTTCTATTGTTAGTGTAAGTGTTTTTGTTAATAATAATCACATTTTGTCTAGTCAATTTCAACTCTGACAACCCTTTCCAAGGTCTTCTAGGTATAGAGTACTCAGAAGTGGTATAACACGCCCTTTTGGGGGCAGCCTGGGACTACAGCTCACCCAAGGCTACACAGGCTGGATGCTCTCCTAGGAGGCACAGTGGGGAATACAGGTAATCAGCTTATTGTGCTACCCAGCCATCTAAGGGTCTTTTACTACAGGTAACAGCGCACAATCACACTAAAGTGAATAATCCATTAATCTTTTCTCTCTCTCCAGGAAACAATGTAGAAGGAGTATTAGAAGTTTATAACCTGAATATCCAAAACTCTGCTGGTGGAAATAAATGCTGAGGGAGCTTCTATTTTCTCTCTCGTTGCAAGCCACCTTAGTCTATATGTTCCTGAGTATTGGGGGCAGATCTAGACCTGAGATAAAGCAACAAATGAGAAAAACATGCAACAGGATTACAAGCTTGGTTGTATTTAACAAAGAGTTTTACAACACTCTCAAGACAAGCCATTATGGTAGAAGCTTTAGTGCTGGTGTAGGCAACTCATGGGCTTCCAGATGTCCCAAAACATCTGGAGGGACACAAATTACCCACCTCAGATCCAAGAGACTGGAGCCCTTTTCAACAGATGCATGATTTTTTGTCCCTAGCAGAAGCAAGAAACTGCTGGCGCTCCAAATACTGTTGGATTCCAACTCCCATTAGACTCAACTAGTAGAGTTAATAGTCAAGAGATGGTAGACACTGAAGTTCAGTAAGCTTCCACCCCACTGTCAGGCTGGCTTGTAGTGTCTGAAATCTAAGTGCAAGGTGTCATTGACTGATGGACAGAGGTTACCTTTGCACAGAACCCCTTGCCTCCCTCCAGGGCCCACCTGGATTCTAAAACAGGGAAAAGGAAAGTAGAGCCAACTCTGTACACCCCCTTCAATACTACAGCAGAGAAGTCCATTTAAGTGATGGCAGGTGGGCCTTGAGTGGAATTCTGCACAACTGCAGCCACTTGTGATTGCTCAGTGAAGCCTTGCTTTCAGCTTGTAAAAGCCACTAGCAGCCTCTGGAGCTGTGCTTTGGGGTGAATGGTCTCATGGAGGTATGAGCCTATCTCCAAATGTTTCTGAACTGCAACTCCCATCAGCCCTAACTAGCATAGCCAAAAGTGTGAGGTTGGATGCAAACTGCAATCCATTTTCACCTGGAGGGCCACACATTGTCCACCGTAGAGGCCCAGTTGATGCATAGGGAGTCAGGCAGCTATGAACAGCACTGATGGATCAAGTTGGTTGTAGATGTAGGTATGAACGGGGATGGGGGGAGGGTTGTTAGTGAAACAAAACTAGGGCTTGGAAAAAGTTACTTTCTCATTCATCAGATTCACTGATCAGCAAATTCAGGGAGTTGTAATTTAAAAAAAAAATTTTTCCCAGCTGCAAAGACTCGATCATTTCTGCAGGAATAGTGTCTGTTAAAGAAATAAACCTGTGTAGTGCCTTAAAGATCAATACATTTGTTGTGACATATGCTTTTGTGGTCTGAAATCCAATTTGTCAGCTGCAAAGATATACATGTGGTGGTTGTTTAACTCAGGGGTGGGCAACTGGGGTCCTCCAGGTTTTATTTTTTGCCTGCAACTCTCATCCGCCTTAGCTAGCATAGCCAAGGGTAAGGGACATTGGAGAGTTAGTCAAACATATGATGGGCCATCAGCTGCTCTTAGTTTTGATATGTGATACAGCTGTACCTTATATTATCCACCAATTTCCTGAAAGAATAACATTGTTCTGGGTTGATAGTATTTGAGACACTCCTGCCATCTGGTGGTGAATGTATTCTTTACTTATTTTATTTTATTTTTATTTTTACTTTTATTTCTTTATAACACTTATTTGAACAGATGATGGGGGAGTCGATATATTTTGTTTGGTCACATACACTTTAACCTCTTTTTTCATATGCAAACTAACTTGTTCAAACTAAAGGATAAATTTTGTATTATTTATTTATACAACAAAGACTTGATGGGCGGGGTATAAATCTAATAAAATAAATAAATAAAAAATAAAATAAAATAAATTGGTACACCTCTTCAGTTCTTTTATTTGGGCAACTACTTTGCTTTCAGATAATTGACTCATTTATAAAGCAAATAAATCTAGTGAATAGTCTCAATAGAATTTTTTTCTGAACTAAAATAAGAAAGTTGATTATGTACACATAGGCTGGGACATGAAATATTTGTCTCTACACTGTAGACGAGTATACAGCAAAAGTAGAGAATATGTGAGCCTCCAGCTATTGTTGGACTGCAACTCCCATCAGTACTAGCCAACATGGCCAGTAGTGAAGGATGATGAGAAATGCAGTCCAATGTCTGTAGAACAGGGGTGGGAACCTTTGACACTCTAGATGTCTTCAACTCCCAGAATACCCTGTATTGCCAATGATAAAGGACTGTGGGAGTTATCCAAAATATCTGGAGTGCCAAAGTTTCACCACCTCTGCAGTGTAGGGCCACACACTCCTCTTCCCCAGTCTACAAACAGCTGTAATATTGAAAGTCTATTCATAGAGGTGAGCTGGCTAGGTAACTCAGTGGGTTAGAGGTTGGGACTCAATTCCTTACTGTGCCTCCTGGTAGGGTGGATTTGATTTAAATCAAATTGATTTAAACCACAATTTAAAATTGACTTTTGAAGAGATTTAAATCACAATTTAAATGTTAATAATCAGATTTTTGACGAATTAAATAAAAAGTGTTTTTAAAAAATTTAAAGCGTGATTTAAACCAATCTGATTTTTAAAAAACATTAATTTTTTTAATCTACGTTGCCTCCTGGGAGAAGAGCCAGCTTGTGCGGCCTTGGGCAAGCTGCATAGTCCCAGGGCGTCCCCAGAAGGAAAAAAAAAAGTAAATCATTTCTGAGTAATTTTCTACCTGGAATACCCTGAAAAGGGTTGCCGTAAGTCAAAGTTAACTTTGGGGACACATAATGATGATTCTTCTTCTTCACAGAGTAACTCCACAGAGTCATTTTCAAATAATTCTTTCCATTACTTACTAAGGGCACCAATGAACTGTTTGAACTTAGAGGAGACAAGCCTGGGAACAAACTTTATACCACATTCCCAACATAAGCAACTTCACAAGAAATTTCCCCCCTCCCTGGCTGGGGCATCTGTGGTCTTTAATAGCTACATTACAAGTAATCCTTCTACAGTTAGAAGTTTCCACAGCATGCTTCATGGGTTGGATTTCTGGCCATCCCAGAGAAAAGTGACAGTATTATACTGTGAAGATGGCTGTGGCTGAGCGATGAGAGATCACGTCCAGCTTTAGCATGGGGACAGTCTCATCCTGCCAGATGTTTAAGGCTTCAACACCCAAAATCCCTGCCCATTGGTCATACTTTCTGCAGCTTTGGGGAGCTGAAGTCCAAACCAGCTAGAAGATCCAAGATCAAGCACTACTGGCTTAGGGTGCAATCAGACAGCTGCAAAAGTGTGCACCTAACTGCATCAGAAAGGCTCATTTTCATGGGAACCATCTCCCTTCAAGTGGACCCCTCTGCCTGCCTGGGAATCATTCAAAAAGGTCCATTTTAGGCTCCAATCGGGGTCATGTGATTACCAGGAAATAGATCACATCAGACTGCTCCACAAGTGGCCCAGATTGCAATCTATTTCCCCATGTGATCATACCTTCAGGTAGCATCAGGTCCAAAAATGCAGATTTACTGTTCTGCAGCGGTGCTCAGCTAATATATACGCATCGTCCAAATGCAATACAATGGTCAACTGCACGAACAAAAAAAAATAGTTATGGTCTATGAAATAATTTCCTTAATCTCCGGGACTCTGCCAGTGCAATCCTATATAAGTCAATTTAAAATTAAGTCCCACTGCCTAAAATCCAGTAGTAAACCGCCCAATCTCCACGGGTTCAATGGACCAACTCTGGTGGCGATTTACCACTGGATTTCAGCCACTGTGTTGAGCGAAGCAGCTCCCTCCCAGGGGAAAGAGTCAAACAGCGAAGCTTTCACTTCTGAGGGCGAGGACACGTCACTGCAGCCCCAGTAGTGTAAAAGGGAGACCCACCGACCCACCCCTCAATGAAGCCGGAAACCGAGCGTCAGGCGTGCTGTCACCTCTCTAGCTCAGCGGATGAAGCAGACGCCGGTTTCACCAAAACCAAGCTCCGGAGTAAAGACTGTACAGCGCCTTCCCACCACCTTCTCTTCCGGTTCCCAGAAAAGCAACATAACGTGAGGGGCAAGGGCCGCAAGCAGGACGGGGGAAACATCTCCACGCTCTCATCAAGAGCCTTCTGTTTTGTTCAACTGGGAACCGGAAGTTTTGTGCAATGTTTACGGATCCCCGTTCCTTGGACGCTCGCGTTTCCCCACCCCGGAAACGCAGACTGGTTTGCTTCGCGGCAGCGTCTTCACGACACTGTCGCACCCCCGAGCTCTCCGGCGACCAACGAGAACGCAGCTTTACCGGAAGCAGCTGCGGAAGAGGATCAGGAAGCTTGCTGGGGAAAGACGGGCACGTGGGATTCGGCTACTGCCAGGTGAGTTTGTGGGAGCTGCTGAATCTGCATCCAGAGGGCAGGGAGAGTCGGGGGGGGGGGGGCTTAGTGTCGGAGGAGCGAATTTCTTATGCTGGTCTTAGGGTGGGGAGCGTCCGGTGAGCCTGTTTCGTGGGGCTGTCTTTAAACACCGTTCTATGCCCACCGTGTGCCGTCAGGTCACATCCGACTTGGGGCGACCCTAGTAGGGTTTTCGAGACTTGTGAGATATTTAAGGAGTGGCTTTACCAGTTCCGTCTCTTCCCCACTGAATTTCCATGGCCGACCTGGGATTTGAATCCAAGTCTCTTGAGTCCTAATCTGGCACTCCATTCACTTCAGTGCAACGGCTGATGCTCCTGAGCCAGGGTGTAACTTATATTGACCTCAGTGGGACACTATCCGAAGTACACACGTAGGAGGGACCTAGGAACAAATGGCCCTCTAGAGGGTCTTGGACTTCAGTTCACCTCCTTCCTTGCCCTATTCGGGGCTGGAGGGATTTGCAGTCCAACGGCAGGGGCCTCCTGGTGTTGTGTTAGACTTTGCCCTCCGCATGAACTTTGCTGCACTTAGGATAGCTGTTTGGCCTGATGTGACTTGCCATCTTCATTGTAAAGATTTTCACTATGAGGTTGGCTGCAGTCAGCTCCATTTGGCTTTTCTCTATATTTCACACTCACCTCTTTGACACAATCTGGATATGCAGGAATTGGAAGTATTTGTGAGAGACATGGTAGTGGTGGTTTTAAAGTGTGGTACCAGAAGTGAAATACACCATAGCATTCATTTTGTGAAAGCCCTTTAAAAGGAATAGCTGTTGCTATTAGCTAGAAATCTTGTCCCTTCCAGTCCCTCCTGATACAAAGGGTGTTTTTCTTTGAAAAGCACCAGTTCCTTGAAACCCTTCCCCCCCCCTCATTAACTCTGATTGCTGTTAGTTTGGTTTAGTATTTCAGTATTCTGTCATTATTGCAGGTGACAGCCACAGAATCTCCTGAGTAACTTATCCTTCATTCGGAGTTTGGAACAGCAAATTTTGCTCATTGGTGTAGAGAAATGCATTTTGTATTTCCTGTTTTGTGCAGTCAAATCTCCTCTGACTCCTAGCACATCATCTCTGTATAGAAGTGCTGGAGTAAGAAGATCTGAAGGCATCCCCTCCCACACACACACCTGTTGCCTAAGAGTATTTACTGAGTTCTTTAAAAGGTTATAACATGATTATGTTTATTCAAATGTATTTATTCTAAAGCTTATGGTAGATCAGAGCAATTGTTATTCATCTTACAACAACTTTGGGAAATAGCTAATTTCACATAGTTCTGAGCTGCAAAAATTATTCTGTCTAATGTTGAAAAGTGAGCACACCAGGGTAAGAGATGGTAGTTGCACCATGGAAGATTAGAATCTCAACTAGGTAACTGGGCAGTGAAGATTCTATCAGCTGGACCAGAGTTGATTATTTTCTTATTTTAGACTGAGTACAGCAAAAACGGTTAGCCAGTTAGTAAAGGTATTTGTGGGCTTAGTAACATCACACAGCAATCTTACCAGAAGGATGATCTTAGAAATCAGAAAGCACAGAACTGTTATCCCAAACTGCTCCAGGTTTGTACTAGAACAGAGTGGGGTGGTGGTGCAGCATTTTCCTTTTCCCCTTTTCCTTGTGCTTTTTTTGGGGGGGGCATTTATGGCTATCCATCCACTTATTGCAAGGAGAAGGAAATAATACATGTGATCGCCAGGATTGGTATATATTTCCCACAGATCCTGGAGTATATCAGCAATGTCAATGCTATGGACCAATTGTTTCCTAACTTGTTAAAACACACGTCTGGAACCAGCAGTACCATCTCACTCCTTTCTCTACCCATGTGAGGAAGCAAGTGTCCTGGAAGTTTCCATGGAAGCTGGAAGGGGCTTTGAACCCCCCCTTCTCTATTTTTTCCTGGGTAACAGTGATCTGAAATGTCCAATGCCTCCTGGGAGTTCAGTTTTAATGATCTTATTTGTAAGGTGTCAGAAATCCTTTCTAGGAAAGGAGAGAGCTGCATCAGTGGATGGCTCCATTACCTTGGCTGCTAGGCAGTTAAAACTGTAAGAAGCATGTGCAATCTGCGTAGTGCTACAAGTGTGTGAGATAGTTTTGAAGCATACAAGCTCACCAGTGGACAATGAGATGATAAAATGTGTAGAAGAAGTATGATGATTATGTTATACATAAATCTGTTATGATGGTAATACAACATTGTATTCCAGTGCAATTTAGGTATAACTATAGTAAATTGCCTTGGCTCTCATTTTTGGGAGAAATGGAGTATAGTATTGAACTAAACTAAAATAAACTTAAAATAAAAATAGTATAACCATACGTTGCTGAAGATATTCCACACATCTCTCAGTAGAAATTCTTGAGTTTTCCTTTGTGTCATTAGCAATAACAGTTACTTATACTTTGCAGCACTAACCTAATGGAAGCCAAAACTAAAAGGAAATTCGTGAGCAAAGCTGGAAAATCAGGCCCTGGAAAAAAGAAGTTTAAAAAAAACAATGGTAAGAAAAGTGTATATGACATATTATTTCCAACACTGTTGACCTGTAACTCCCATCATCCCAAACCACCAAGACAAATACTGAGCTTGTTGAATTGATGTTATTAGTTGTACTGTTAACCTAGGTCAGTGGTTCTCAAACTTGGGTCCCAGATGTTCTTGGACTGCAGTTCCCAGAAGCCTTCACCATTTGCTGTTCAGGCCAGGATTTCTGGGAGTTGCAGTCCAGGAACATCTGGAGACCCATGTTTGAGAACCACTGACCTAGGTAATAACTATGTGAATGAGATGACATCTTGGTACCTGGAAAAACATGGTGAAAACCAGTAGGCCCACTCCACAGGACACTGTAGAAAAAGTCTGTAAAATGCTTTGTGTTTCTTATGACGAATGATTATTGTTAACTGGTGGTTCTTTGAGAGTATCCGTGAAGGTTATGGAGAGATAAAACCCCCACTCTAGTTCACTTAATTGTACGTAAGAAGGTTATTGAGGAAAAATGGAAGGTAGTTTGATACACATCCACAGACCCAACACTATATCATAAGGTATAACTGTTGTGTTAACCATACCCATATAAGGAGTAGAGAACATAACATAACTTAAAGGTATACAGAATTTATAAGAAACTAAATAATTTTTGATATAGCTGTCAAAGCTGGGTTTGGAAAAAATCTGTGATACTAATAGATATTAAGTTGGTAACTTTTCTCTTTTTTTTAAATTGAAATCCTCGTCTTTAGAGAAGTTCAGTAGAAAAGATGGTGAAGAAGGCAAGCCCAAATTCAGACCCAAGAAATTTGAGAGAGGAAACAAAAAGCCTGGGAAAATGGGTGCAAAACAATTCAAGAGTAAACAACTATCGGAAAACCTGTCCAGGAAGCGCAAACTTCAGGATGATAAAGAAGGAGGTAAGGATATCATTTTCTCTTTAAAATATATTGGGCAAAGGAGTATGAACATTCATAGTACAAGAAATACTGTTATGTGCTGTTTCCCAGCTCTGCTGAAGTGAGGAGAGACTGAGTATTTCGGGCCATTTGCCCTGCCCTGCCTTTGACAGCTTGTAAAGGAGCTGCTCTCAAAGGGCTGCTGTCAACAAGGGCTCCCTCTTCAGATTGTCCCTTCAGGGAGGAGAAGCCACAAACGCCATCTGGAACTTGGCTTCTCCCGCTGATTGTCAGAATTGTACTGAGTGTCAGTTTATCGGCTACGTTATTTCTTCCAGGAAGGGACGTGGTGGCGCTGTGGGTTAAACCACAGAAGCCTCTGTGCTGCAAGGTCGGAAGACCAGCAGTTGTAAGATCAAATCCACACGACGGAGTGAGCTCCCGTCGCTTCTCCCAGCTCCTGCCAACCTAGCAGTTTGAAAGCATGTAAAAATGCGAGTAGATAAATAGGTACCACCTCGGTGGGAAGGTAACGGGGTTCCGTGTCTAGTTGCGCTGGCCACGTGACCATGGAAACTGTCTTTGGACAAACGCTGGCTCTACGGCTTGGAAACGGGGATGAGCACCGCGCCCTAGAGTCGGACACGACTGGACAAATTGTCAAGGGGAACCTATTTCTTCCAGGGCTGTCATAGGAACAGCCTTAGGTGAAATTCTGTGAATTATGTTAGATTAAGATTCCATTAACAGAATAGGCTGCTTCAAACCAAAGGCACAATGTTAATCAAATCTGATGGCATTGGATGCCTATTAGGGCATACAGTACTACCTGTTACAAGTTTAATTTTTATCTGTAGGGTTACAGCGTAAGAAGCCTAAGTGGGATGACATCAAGAAGAAAAAGAAGGAACTGAAGCAGAGCCGACAGCTAAATGACAAAGCCAACTATGATGCAGTGCTTAAGGGAAAGCAGATTTGGGAAACCGTGCGACGGTAATGATGGCTTGGGTTCTGTTTTCTGTTGAACAGAATTTTAGACTGGATTTTTCCTAAGAAGTGGGTGAGGGGAGAGCTCATTTCTATTTTGCTCTTTACTATAACACATGTGCAACAGGGATGTGGTGGCGCTGTGGGTTAAACCGCAGAAGCCTCTGTGCTGCAAGGTCAGAAGACCAGCAGTCGTAAGATCGAATCCACGTGACAGAGTGAGCTCCCGTCGCTTGTCCCAGCTCCTGCCAACCTAGCAGTTTGAAAGCATGCAAATGCAAGTAGATAAATAGGTACCACCTCGGTGGGAAGGTAACGGCGTTCCGTGTCTAGTCACGCTGGCCACATGACCACGGAGGATTGTCTGCGGACAAACGCTAGCTCTATGGGTTGGAAACGGGGATGAGCACCGCGCCCTAGAGTCGGACACGACTGGACTAAATGTCAAGGGGAACCTTTACCTTTACCCTATAATACATGTGCAGACATTCTTGTCTCTAGTATTATGCTATGGAAGATCTGATGATAAAGTTTGTTATTTTAAAAAATGTTTATAGCTAAAATAACATGTCCGGTTTTTAGAAAACTGGATTGTAAATTAAAGGCAAAAAATTGCATGCTTTAGTGAAGATCCAGGACAAGGAGGTAACTGGTGAGGTGATCCTCCTGAAGTGTTACTCTTTTAACTGGATATTTTGACCGACCGTTGGAAACCCACGTTCATATCCTTGAAGCTTTTCAGATGTCTATGAGCCTGTCACTAGCCTAAATTCAATTGCTGGTCCCAGCTAGAGTAAATTCATTGAATCAGGTGCTGAGTGGTGAGTTAACACCTACATAAACCCCACAGGTTTGATGAGTCTGCTCTAGTTCAGACTGTTCCAAGTCTTCTGTTCAGAGCACGTTACCATAGTCTCTCGAGATTGAAGGATGCCTAATCTAAGTTCAGACTACTAGGTGAATTCTTCAGCTTTTGCACGGAGGTTGCAGGGATAAAATGAGAACTCTCCTCCAGCACCATGAGCTCACTCTGTACCACATTTTTTCTGACAAGTCATCTTGATTAAGGCCTTCTTTTGACACTAAATCATCTCATGGATTTCACTGACATGATAAGCACTTACGTTGTTATAATTGAAAAGAAGGGTAGGTCACGTTATATCAAATACATTTGGCCATGAAGTCTTAACTTGGTGTATCTGTCTGTGTTTGCCCCCAAATCACAACTAACTGAAAAGTGATTATCTTTAATACTGGGAAACAATACGTTATAAAATATTGTAATCATTGTGTTACTGGCACACAATGTTCTTGATTAGTTCTGGGCCACACTGTTTTAAATACTAAAGTTATGTTTCAACACAAGATGGCAACAAACATCTGAAATATGTCAGTTCATTGCAAGTTTTGACTTACTGTTGGATCTGCTTGTTTTGGTAGGAAGGACTGTGACAAAGAAAAGCGTAACAAACTTCTGAGTGAACTGCAGGAGCTACTTCAGGGAAAAATAAAAACTGTAAGAAATATAGCAAAATTTTAAAATGAAGATACAGGGAAATGCCATTATCAAACTGCTGACCTTTGTGTATGAATAGTGGAATGTTTGGTACATGTTGTGATTTTTGGGGGGAAGTTGTTATGAACTATCTGCCATCAGATGATTTCAGTAGAATGAATGATATAAAGAATTCTCCTGCCACAACCCATTTGAATGTGGCAGGGACTCAGTAAAGGATCTTCTGCTAGCAGGAGTTTCAGCTTGCATAAAGGTCTCTGCTCCCAATTTTTCACCTATTCCATCCTCCCTCTGTAGCCCTCACCAGCTCAGTGCTTTCTAGAAAGTCTCTGGTTGTGGAGTACATATTTGCAAATAACACAAGTGGTTCTCTGGTTCAAATATATTATTTATATAAAATTCTGTGGTAAGGGTTTCTAACAATGTGAAATGTTACTATATGGCAAATTTACAGTGAGTTTCTGTATAACCTGTAATAATGAATACTTGAAATGCCAAATATTTGCAAGATAAAAAAGTCAGTTTCCTCCAGATTAGTTATTTCTTTCCCTTGCTTGGTTGTGCCATTCTTAAGCACCCCATATCATTTGTTTTACTCTCAAAGAGTTATATCTTTATAGCTCCAATTTGGTGTAATCTTTGTTTAGAAGTGTTGCAATAGCTAACTATAAAGCTAAGGTGCTAAAATGCACAAAACATAATGCTACCCTAATGGTTTGGCATGATAGATTCATTTGCCTCCACTAAGACTATTACATTTTATTTAGCATAATCTTTACGTACTGTGCCTTGCATCTGTAGAAGTGGGCTACAGTTGCATATGCTTATGCCAGTTAAAGGTCTGTAGTCTTCAAGGTGCCACAAGACTTTGGTGTTTGCCTCTGCAGATGGCATTCGCTCATGATTCAACCCGTGTCATCCAGTGTTACATCCAGTTTGGCAGCGAGAAGCAGAGACAAGAAGTATTTGAAGAATTAAAAGGTATAATTCTCTACTATTTAGCCTTTGCATTGAAAGTGCTTCCCTGTTGTTATTATTGCTTCTTAGTGTTGTCTTCTCATCCTGCAGACAGTTTCATTGAACTAAGCAAGTCCAAATATTCGAGAAATATTGTGAAGAAACTTCTTGTCTATGGGTAGGTGCCTTGCTTATCCATGTACTTGATTCTTGTTTTGCTTGCATGGTTTTTCTAGTCTGAGGTCGCCAAATGTCCCAGGCAGAGCCAGTATGTAAAGGATATACAGTGTGCTCCTGATCTACCACCCCATAGCACTTAAAGCACTCTCTGGGTGGTTTATAATTATAAGTCAAGAAAACCTCTAGTTTTCTTCCTCCTGGTGGCCAGCTGCTATTGACACCTACTCCAAAATCTGAAAAATGCTGGGTTGGTTGATATGATGTCTGCATTTCTAATTCTAAAGCAATTCCTCATTGCAGCGACATTAGCTATTGTGGCTCAATCTATAGTGCCGGTTAGACCTGGTTTCTAGGGCTAGGTTGTTTCTATAAACTTCGTTCGTACATGTTCTCTGATGCATCTGCTGTTTTTTTGACTTACGCTGAAGTCCAAGTTAATGGAAAACATTGATTACCCCCAACCTCAATGTGTACCCTGGAGAATTCTGGGCAGGGTTGGTACTGAGAAAATGGGGACCAACTGGTAAGCAAAACCACAGTATGTGAGCCACTGATAAGCCTATACTTAAGCCTATAGTTGAGCTTGCTGATGAGGATTTAGGGTGTGTGTGTGTGTGTGTGTGAGTGTGGATATTTAAGATGTAATTAATTAGTCTGCTCTTCCTGTCTTTTGTTCTGCTGTTACTGTTTTCTTGCTACTGGAACAGAACAAAGCCACAAATTGCAGAAATAATCAAAAGCTTCAAAGGCGAGGTGAGAAAGATGCTACGTCATGCTGAAGCATCTGCTGTGGTGGAGTATGCATATAATGACAAAGCTGTTCTGGAGCAAAGAAACATGCTGACAGAAGAGCTGTATGGAAATACATTCCAAGTGTACAAGGTGATATACTAAGACAGCTTCTTCTGTACAAATAATTGTGTAGCTCTTTCCCACATTGTTCAATATCTAAAGGTACCAGCTGTGTAGGAGGAAAGGCAAGGCAGGGAGTAAAGGAGAATAAAGGAACATAGTTTCGCATCAGGACCCTTGAAGGAATGCCCACATGCATGTGCTCTGTGGTGCTGTGACCTTTTTGACTTGCTTCGCCAGTAATTTGAGCTCCTTATCTGGAGAGAGAGAGTGGCATTTGGCAGCTGTGGGTGGAGAAACATAGTTGTAAAGAATGAGTTGTAAAGTAGACAGATTAGGTGGTCTCTGCTTTAAGAATAAATGGTTCCTGTGATAACATCTCCATACCTTCATTAAAGTTGTTATCCGGTACAGCCAGAGGTATAGATCTTTCTGTGTGCAAGTTAACCACTTGAGAATGAACTGGAATTTAAACTTACCATACTTGGCAGGGTGGATAAAAATCAATGATTTTTTAAAAAATTGATTTACTGTATATCACAATTTAAATTTTAAAAATTGATTTTTTAATTTAAATTTGTCAAAAATCTGATCTTTTAATTTAAATCAAATTCACCCTGATACTTTGCTGCCAGACTTCATACTTATTAGGCCTGGGTCCATTTTAAAATGGAGGCCAGTGTTGAAGACCTTTGTTTAATTAGTGAAACATCTACTGGCAAAATGGATTTTTGGCCCCTGTGTACTTTCAAATATACAGAATGCAATTTTAAATTTGCTGTTTCAGTTATTATGAAGAACAATCTTGTTAATATGCTGAGGTAGATGAGTATATTTTAAAGCTAAAGTATTAAGGAAACATATAACTAATACTGTTACATACGTTTTCACCTCTGTGTTTACTTTGAATTTGCCTATTGATCAAAAATATCAGCCTTAAGGACCTTAAAAGCAATAATTGGTTGATACTCAACTGAGCATCAAGTTAGGAATTTTAGTATTCGGCAGTCTGAACCTCCATTCTCCGTTCTAGCATCTATTTTTTTTTAAAAAAATTCTTAATGAAGTTCCTTCAAAAGCTTTGAAACCTTAAATGCTAATGTGCTATTACTTAAATTCTTCTCTCATTATTCTCATGTGTTGTGCCATATTTTTCAAGAGCTGTAGATCACGCCTTGTGGCTTTCCTTAATGAGAGACCAATTAACCAGAGTTCCATTTTGCACACTAATTAGACACTTTGTGTTCCTTTAGAAATGGTAACTATCAACACAAATTTGAGAGGCAGTCATACCTTCCTGTTTTAACCATTTCAAAATTGAGAATGAATAGAGGCTGCCTCAGCTATTTCAGGAAGTCCTGCCAATTGCAGTTGCAAGCTACCCCAAGATTCTAATTATGTTTACGCAGAAGTCAGAGCAGTGTGGCTTCATTAGGCAGAGCCAGATTGAGGATCTTGCTGGAATCACTGGCCTCGTGTAAGAGGAGACTCTTTTGTTTTCAGTGAAATGCTAGAACAGCTCCCGTGGTAGCATCCCCAGCATTACTCTTGAATCAGGAGGCCTTGGTTCAGCAAAAAATCCTATGCACGTTACAACTCTCTCAGTTGGACCTGGTCAAGTCACAGTGGCAGGTTTAGAAATGTCTGGCTACTGGATATAATTGGATGGGTACTTTACTGTGTGCTTAAGGGTGGTTTTTTTGCACTTTGTTTAGTTTGTATAGTCCTAGTATTAATAGTCAAGGTACTGGATTTCTTTTGTTTCAGTCAGATAACGCAACCCTGAATGAAGTGTTAATGGCTCATCCTGACAAGCGGGAGGCTATTATGGATGAAATGAAACAGATCCTCACTCCAATGGCTCAAAAGTAAGAACCAATGGCTTGGCTTAAAGTATTCTCCTGATAGTTTTTACATGTACAGATATACAAATAAATTTGAAATGGTACCATTTAAGCAAGTGGAAACAAAGTAATTCTTACCAAGGGGGGTTGTTAAATACCTAAGCGCACTGTGCCCCTTTGTTCAGTTTGTGGGAAGGCATTCTTTGAAAGAGAAGAAGAAAAGGGTCTTTCTCTTGGAGATGGCATAATTCAGTTAGGGCCTCCTAGCAGCATTTTTCTTTGTCAAGAACTCTTTTGAACAGTACTTAAAATAACAGTCCAGAGCTTCTTGCAGATACAACTTCATGTGTTACTAGAAGACAATATTTCATATTATTATGTAGATGAAAATGTATATTTCCCCCCCCCCCCCTTTTCATCTTACAGAGAAGCAGTAATAAAACATTCATTGGTACATAAAGTTTTTTTGGACTTCTTCACCCATGCACTCCCTAAACAAAGATCTGTAAGTATTAGCACACAGACTTTAGTTGCTCCGGGCATTACAATGATCTGTTTTCTTGTTAATGAAGCCATTGTAGAGTTGTGAACCAAGTGTTCAATAGCTATCTAGCTTTTTGTAGGTTCTTCAGATAAAAACAGGTCAACTCAGACCAAGAAGCTCTTCAGTTGAGATGTCTGATTTGGCTACCGTGACACATGGCTTAGTTGCATTCCGCTTGGATTACTGTAAGGGCCTCTATGTGGAGATGCCCTTTGAAGACTGGAAACAAACAAATAAATAATTTTTGCAAAAAACCAAAAGTGTTTCCCACAAATTCAGGAGGGCTTTGCATGGAATACAAGGTTATTGAGCAAAACCCTGCTGTTGCCACTATTGCTGAAGAAAATGCTGGTCTTTTTTGGTCCCAGGCCGTGGTTGATCAATTTTGATAAGATATCTCGGCCCATGTAGATACAATTTTTGTTGAAGGTAATAAGCTATGCAAGTGTTGTTTACATCCTCTGTGGCTGTTAATAGATTCTGTACAGGCTTTGTTTGTTACCTCAGCAATTGGCAGCATTGCTCTGGTGTTAATCTGAGTGTGGATGCCGTCATGCCTCTGTTATTTTTGGTGGGTTATGCATGCCAAGCTGCTTTCTGGTGTACTTCAGCAGGCATAAGACAATCTGAAAGCATGCCTAGATTTGACATGGAGAGGTCAGTTGCAGTTACTTCGTTCCTCTTGAACTTGTGTGTTGGACGTTAGTCATTTTTCCTCAGTACTTGTTGGTGTAATTGTGGTGATGGAGAACAGAACACAGATAATCTTATACTAATAGTTAACAGATTCATTGGCAAATTCATTCATTGCTCACGTGTCCTAATTCTACAAATCTGAAATATTTTTTTCAGGCCTGATTTTTAAGTAAAAAATGATACATGTTACAGGGCTAATCAAAATAATTTCTTTCATACTATTGTGGTCCAGGGTGGGAATCATAACCCCAGTATGTTTTGTAACCTGGGAGCCTCCATGTCAGAACTTTTTTGAAAGGGAAAATGGGGATTTTCAAGGGGATGCAGTTCTCTTCTTAAACAAGGCACGGGCCTTCCACTCACCTTGTTTGAATAGAAAATCTGCCTCCCACCCAAAGGGAGGTATTTGTGCAATTTATCTCAAGCCAGAAGTGTTTCAGTATTTGGGCATAAGATCTCACTACATTGATCAAATAGGGGTTCCCTGCAGGGGTGACTCACTCAATTAAAATATGTACGTGTTGTTTTATATTTTACTATTGAAATGTATTTTATCTCTCTTTAGCTGTTTACTTTGGATCTGTGTGATTTGTATGCTTTTTGATATGGTCAAAATGACTAATCAAATAAATAAATACTGAAATACATAAGTGATTTTCCAGTCTTTTCTAGTTTCATAGAGGAGGGGCTGGTGTGGTCCCGGTTGGGCGTAAGGATTGGAAAAATGGAGTTACCCTTATTTCAGACATTTTATTTTATGAATAACCATGAAACAGTTTTCTGCAAATAATACTCTTTGTGTCTAGGAAATGATTGAAGCGATTAGAGAAGCTGTAATCTACTTGGCACACACTCATGATGGAGCTAGAGTAGCCATGCATTGCCTGTGGCATGGGACTACTAAGGTATTGTTTGCATCACTGTCTTGTGTTACTGACTAGTGCAAGTTAATTGTCCAAAATTTGTGTTGCCTTTCTAGAAAGTTGAATTTGACTTTTTCCTTTACATGGTTATTAGCCACTCAGCTGTGTGTGACTTAGGCAAATTTTCTGTGGTATAACCAAAGTATGAAAAAAAAAATCCATCCATTTTGTTATTTAATGTTACAGAAGTTTAAGAAGATACCAGGCAGTATTATGGAGGTTTTTCAAGCTAACTTTGTGATGGATATGATATGGTAATTTTCCTTATAATGCCCTGTAGATGTGTTGTAGGTGCAAGCTTGAGAGAGAGAACTTTTATTTCATTATGTAAATACTTCAGTTTGGAACATTTATGTGAGGTGTTCTGCTGTCAGGGCTTTTCCAGGAGCTTTGGAGAGCACATTCAGCTCTGTATTCATCTTCCTGTCATCTGCTTTATGACAGGCTGGCACAACAGAAGACATGTCTGCTGATTACCACTCCATCCCTTCTTTTCCAGCCCCCAGATATATCTCTGCAGGAAACATTTCAGGCTGTCCCAATCTATCTAAAGTGGGAGCACAGATGGGGGAACATCTGGGTCATTCTGTCTGCTTTATCTTTGATCCTTGGGTTGGAGGTGCCTTTATGGAATTGGGTCTAGCCTGCATCTCCCAGCTAGCTAGCTGAACTGTATTGGCCATCTTACGTCCAAGCCACTTTTCACCTGTGTGAACTGTTCAAAGAGAGACATGTATATTGTTGCAGCCAGGAAGAGCAGAGCAGCAAAGACTGATGACCAGAAGGTTGGGGATAGGGGTCGAGAAACCTGTAAAGTGGAAAAAGCAAAAGAGCTGGAATAGTGACAGGGCCCCAAAGAGACCTTTAACTGCTGGTGGAGACTAAAGCAGGGAGAGGCAATGCAGAGTATCAAACCGAACTGGTGAGGAAGGAAGTGACAGTAAGAGAGATGCTGGGGAAAACCAAGGACCACCGATAAAAGGAGTGAGAGGGAAGTTAAACTGGGATGAGACATTCCAAGAGACCTGGAAGAGTGGTGAGCCAGAAGAAGGTGCATCCTATGAGGGCATAGGGAGGAAAGGGAGTTAGCAGCGGACATGAGAAAGTAAAACAGGTCGGCAACAAATTCTTTTCACTTACCAGTGTAGCAATGCAGTATTGCTCTGGAATCACTAAACCAGATAAAAACAGTTTCCTGAGTGATTTGTCTTGCACCCTGTTGGGTTCTTTCCAAAGGGATGATACTAGAATCATTGAAAGCTATCCTTTTTCTATGCTGCAGAATTTGTGAATTGAAAATAGTTCAGTGAAACAGTGACCTGCAGATTGCTCTCTTCAAGAGCTAGTCTACATGTTGACTTTGATTCAGTCTGTCAGCCAGCTTGTAAGGTGTCAGTGAAGACATTAGATACTTGATATGCAGCTGTGATGTTTGTCAGTGATTTGTTGGCTCTGTAAGAATCTCTGAAGCCCAAGCAAAAAAATTCATACATGACTTACATTATTTCATTTTCTTTTATTAGGACAGAAAAGTTGTCATCAAAACCATGAAGACGTATGTAGAAAAAATAGCTACTGTAAGTAGTTTTAAAGTACTGTCTCATAACACAGTGATACACAATCCTATCTTGTGCATGTTTACTCTGCAGTGTGCCCCACTGTGCTCCATAGGGCTTACTCCCTGGTAAATTCTGGATTATAGTGTAAGACTGACATTTCCCTTATATCCTAATTTGCACAACATATGATCTACGTGGTGCTGTGGATTGAGAAGTTAACTTTGTGGCCAAAATCATATTATAAAAACCTATATGTATAAGAATGTTTGTGGAAGCTGTTTTTGAGGCCAGTTCTACAGCTAGAGGCCAAACCAGGTGCATGATAGACAACCAGCCGAAATACCTACCAGTGCTTTTGCAGTTTCCCTTCTGCAGTTGCCTAATGCAAGGAGATCCTAACTTTTGTTTAATGCTGAAATTTAGGAAGCCATTTAAACACAGGCAAAACAGTAGAGGAGAGTTCTGTAGCTAAGGACCAGAAGGCAGGGGCAGAAGAAAGCACACAGTTCTGTGCTGCTGGCGTATCACGTTAATACATGCTGATAGCTCGTGTTCATGTCTTCAGGTTTGTCTAAAACAGATCTGTCATGTGCTGAGGCTTGATTCCTGACTCAGCTAGAGAAATGCTTTGCTTTGCAGAGCACATTTTTCTTTAGCGTATCTTTTTTGACCAGACTGAATGTGGAGCAAGTGTTCTATACAGCCATCTCAAAGTCCACCCCCAAGCAAGCAATTGTCTCAAATTTCAGTGGAGCTCAGTTCCAAAAAGTTTTGTGTAAGGTTGCAAGCTTGTATAAGAGTCTTGTACAGTGGTGCTTCGACTTACGAACTTAATCCGTATCGGAATGGTGTTCTTAAGTTGAAATGCTCGTAAACGAAGCACCATTTCCCATTGAAATGCATGGGAACGGGATTAATCCGTTCCAGCATTTCAAAAAAATACCAAAAACACACACACACACACACACACACACACACAGAAAGCCCCATCAGAAGGCACTGGGGCTTTAAAAAAAACAACAGCCAAAAATAAACAGAGCAAGCCCCGAAGGCTGCAAAAAACCAAAAAAAAAAAAAAAAAAAAAAAAAAAAAAACCCCAAAAATAAACATTGAGCAATCCCCATGCTGGGACTGCAAAAAACAACACAGCACAGAAACATAACCCCCCTCAGCCGAAACCCACCCTGCAAAACCCACCCAGAAGTTTCTAAAAAAGGAAAAAGCAGCACCTTACCAGGCAGACCGAAGCCTCCTCCGATGGCACTCACTCCCCGGCGGGGAGCCTCCTCCTGCGCCGCCGCCGCACGCCCCATGCACGGAGGAGCCCCTCCGACCCGCGCGCCTCAGCCCAGCGCCTTCGGCGGGCCTTACCCATTAGTAGACCCGCGCCTTCGGCGGGCCTTACCCATTAGTAGACCCGCGCCTTCGGCGGGCCTTACCCATTAGTAGACCCGCGCCTTCGGCGGGCCTTACCCATTAGTAGACCCGCGCCAGAGATGGGCAGGGAGCGCACCGGCTTCCTGCGCTCCGTGGCGATCCGGAGCCGCCCCTGCCTCTCCTTCCTCCTCCTGCGCCGTAGGAGTAAAAAAGTTCCCTGACCCCCTGCTCTAACCGTTGGGGCGAAAGAGCTACAAAGAAGCAGCCTCTTCGCCACCAATGGTTTGAATTTCCCGCCTTTTTCCCCTGCCTTTTTCTGTTCTTAGGTCAAAGCTCCGCTCGCAAGTCGAAGCAAAATTTTGTGAGCGGAGCTGCTCGTAAGTCGAAATGTTCGTAGGTAGGGGCGTTCGTAAGTCGAGGCACCACTGTACATTATTTTGCTTTAAACAAGAATATAATTTACACACCAGGTAACATACAAAAGCTGTCAAGTTCTTTATGCTCCTGTCTTAACTGAAATAAATAGCTACTGTTGGTAATGTATATCTTATAGTCTTCATTGCAGACCAGCTGGTTTGGCTAATAACAGTTTTGTGATTTATATTGTTTCTGATATTTCAGGGTGAATTTTCATATTTGGTTTTGCTGGCAGCGTTTGACTGCATAGATGATACCAAACTTGTGAAACAACTGATTATATCTGTAAGTAATAGTTTCCTGAAAGTCTGCTTACTATCCACTTAGTAGTAAGACAGAAATTATATCAGAAACTCTGGATCGATTTTCAGACCATGTCATTCTGTCTTTTAAAATGAAAAGAAGCATATTTACTAAGTCATTTTGAAGAGCCTTATAAATGTATGCTAAATCAGTCAGCTACCTAGTAGATTATTTTCATGGATTAAAATGTGTCTGCAACGGTGATGCTATTCTTTTTCATCTCTGTACTAAAGGAGGGTAATTTGATTCACACTGTTCAGTACTATTTTAAAATATGGAGTCCCACCCAACGTAATGCATTTCATGCCATAGAAGAGGAGAATGTCAGGCTTGCAGGCTTAAACCGACTGATGGAGATTGCCCAGCTAGCTTCACATATTTGTAGACAGGCTGCACACCCTCTCTGGCCCAGTCATCTCCAGACCCTGAGCCAGGGCTATTTTGAAAGACATTCTGTTGCAGAGTTTTCAATTTCTAGTACAAGTCCTTGTGCTACACAGTAGAAATACAAAGGACTCACAGAGGAGAACAGCTACAAGTTTCCCAGGATGCACCCTTTTCTCATTAACTGGCACTTAAAGTCTCAGTAACTCAGACATTTGTAACAGAAAGTGTAAAAAACATTTCTGTATTACTTGCTCCCCAAGTATATGTACATGTGCGCGCGCACACACGCACACGCACATACAGAGTCAGTCATAATGATATCCTGAAACTATGATCGTAAAGGTTTCAAAATTTTAATGGTAATTGTGTGTTGTCAAGTTAATTCCGATTTACCCTTTCCAGGGTTTTCTAGTTAGAGAATACTCAGAAGTGGTTTACCATTTTCTGTCTTTAGGGGACACCCTGAGACTTTGCAGCTTCCCAAGGCTACACAGGCTGGCTGTTTTCCCAGGAGGCACAGTGGGGAATCAAACTCCCAACCTGGGGCTTTGCAGCCAGATGACTAAACCATTGAGCTATCCAGCCAGCTGACAAAATGTTACAGTACCCTAAAAAGTATCTAAAATAATTGTTACATTGTTTTCTTGTGTGAGGCATTACTAGCTATCTTTATCAAATTGGTTCAATGAAGAAATACCAGTTTGTCCTATATCCCAGTGGTCCCCAATCTTTTTCCAACCACGGACTGGTTGGGGGGGGGGCATGGCACGCTCGCGGGGGTGTGGCGCGGCCACAGGGGGGTGGAGTGTGCTCGCATGCACACGGGGGGGGGCTGCTTGTGTGCATGCATGTCGCACCCGCAGGGGCGAAGCACGCATGCGCGCGGTAGCATTCGCAGGGGGTGGAGTGCGCTTGCGCACATGCGTGCAGCGGTGCTCGTGGGGGGGCAGCAGATATGTGTGGACCGGGGGTTGGGGACCCCTGCTATATCCCCCACACTCCCTGCCCCCCAACCCCCAATTCTGCAATGTCTAAAATCTCTTAAAGCATGTGATAGTCTAAAAATTCCTAAACAACACATTTCCTGTAGCTGAATTCATTATTGATGTTTACCAGACTTTTATCAGACTAAAGCTTTAGCACTTTATATATAAAAATCAGAAAAAGAAAATGACCACTGGGAAAACAAAAGGAAAAAGAGGGTGTTAGGACCAGGTATGGTGATGGGGAGGACTGGCCAATGGAAAGGAGTCGCCAGCAAAGAGTTCATCCACCCCTTATCTCTCTCCCCTAGAAATCTCTTCAGTCATAAATCTACCAATGACAGGTTTCCTGCTGAAAGCTGATCGCACAACAGGGAATGCTAGAACAGGAGAGGCCTGAGAGGCTTGCCCCTGCCGCCAAAGTCCTTCTGTTCCCCTGTGAACTTCCAGGATCAGGTGGCTTGCCTGTACCAGACTCAGCCTGAGGATATCTGTTTAAAATGCAGACAATAATAAGGGGAGTAGGTGTTGCAAACCGCCCCCCCCCCCCCGTGTTTCCCACATTGACAGGCACAAGGGTTGGAGAAATCAGGCATCATCCTTAAACCTTCTCTCCCTCCATCCTCAAAAATTAGGACTTTTGTGCTTGGCAGTGTGTCCCTTAATTTTGTTGACTGGAATCTAGTGTGCATGCCCATTTAATTGAAGAAAAACCAGTGTTGAAATATATCCAAAGAAAATCCTTGTTTAAAAGCTGGCTCAGCAACATTCAAAGAAGATAGTAATTTCCTTACCATAATTCCTATATGATAATTAATGTTGCTACAGATGTCATCTGAAATGTGTTAACTTCTCATGTGTCCAATATTGGGGCACAGTCCATTTGTTGCATAGAGTTTATGTTACAATGTAGTGTCAGTTTCTTCAAACTGAAAGGAAAAGTCGTTTGAGAGGAGAGAATCCTCTGTGACTTGACCCTTCACCTTCATGTAATGTTGCTTAGAAATAAATCGGCATCTATTTCATCAATTAGTAGGAGCTTACTTCAGAATTTGTCAGCCCTTTTGTACTATTTATGTCAATGATAACATAATTTTCTCAGTGTTTTATATATAAAGATCTTGACACACCCATTGTCAGTCAATATCTAAGCTAAAGTGAGAATTCTTTTTCTCTGATGAGGAAATCAAGGCATAGGAAATCAGTGACATGGTGAAGCATTGTAGGAACTATCTTACAGAGAAAAAAAAGTGCTGTCTAATTACATTTTATCACATGTGAATAGTCTAACTGGCACCAAAGTAGTGATGAGCAAACATAGGAACTCTCAACATTAGTCTGGTTATCTGCATTTAAAATGTTATCCTACTTGTGTGCGCATTTGCTGCAGGTATTTCTAAAAACATACTCTTTTTCCTTTTTTAAAACAGATAGGCCAGCCTCCTGTTGCTTTATCACAAAAGGGTAGCCACATAAACATTGCTCCTGCTCCAGTGTGCCTGGTCTTATGCTGCTTGTGAGACTGGTTACACTACAGGAGGCCTGCAGGAGCAGGGGAAACACTTAGACAATTGCCCTTACTCTCCAGATAAGGTACTGGCTGTTTACTGAAATAGACAAGGGCAAGATCTGTATTCAGGCAGGGGTGGACAATGGTGTGACATCTTGATAGAATGCATGTGGTTGTCAATTCTAGGCACATCTACCTGTCCTGCCACTAATCAATAAACTATTCAGTTGTAGGTGAGATTTTCTTGAATAAAAATGTAGCAGTGTAAACTGTGAGTCTAAATTTTGACCTATCTTCAAGGAACTGAAACTAGAAGTGTTCATGGAAAACAATGTTCCCACTGTTAAGAAGATTCTTCCTCTTCTTTCCCCAACTTTCAGGAAATGGTTGATTCTTTAGCCAATGTTATAAACAACAAATATGGAAGGAAAGTCCTGTTGTATCTGTTAAGTCCAAGGGATCTTACATACTTCTCGCCCGCACTGATAAAAATCCTGCAGCAGGGTGATGGGAATGCTTACAGGTGAGTAGAAAATGCTATTTTGTTTGAACTAGCTGCCTTATGACCTCCCTAAATGTAGCCTGAATTTATGCCACCCACAGTTGGGTCTTTCCTGTAAATCCCTTTTGGGTGAATGAGATTTCTGCTTAAGTTGCATAAGAGGCGTGCTCCGCAATCTGGCATTTGAAATGTGACATGCTTCATTTTTATGGGAGTTGCCTTGGAAGTATAAGAATCCAGATTTTTCTTTCAGTTGAATGGGACTTGTGCTTTGTGTATGTATGTTTGCATCACTGCTGTTTCTAGGGAGTGATTGTTGTTGCTCTATAAGCCGCCTCTAGAAGTCCAGAAAATATTTCTTTCTTGACAGTGGCAGATGGCTTCATTTTTAACTTTTCTACATATTTTATTGTGCCACTTATGTTTCGCAGAGGCAGGCTCTTCAGTTAAGTCTCTCATATGAAAAATGGCAAACCAGTCTCATTCAAGGCACACTGGGATGGCCTCTCGAAAGAAGTTCATGGTGCTGAATGACATTGCTTGTCAGATCCAGAAGCAGCAGTGATTCTTGGAACTCTTTGGGGTGTTAGTCTTTAACAGTGTTTGCCAATTTAAGAGACAAATATTTCAGTGGGAGAGAGTACTAGCAGAACAGGTTTTTCTTCTGGGTATTTCTGTTAATAAACATGTAGGCTGGAGAATAACACTGTAAAGTAACCATTGTGAACACATGTTCACAGTGCTTCGGTCGGGGGGGGGGGGCTGCTCAAGTTCTTTTCCTGGGCCTGAGGCCCCTTGCCCCCTTGCAGGCCAGGGTTGGGTGGAGGCTGGCAGGCCAGCCATCCTATTCCCCCTCTCCTCACCATCATCACTGTCTCGTCCCCCTCCTCCCTCCCTTTCAGGTGTCTTTCTCCCCTGCCCACCCCAGGACCAGGCCTCCTGAGGAAATCACCGCTGGTGCTGCTGGAGGGGCTCTGAGTGCAGAGAAGCCCAAGGCTGCCTTGAGTCCCCTCTTTGAGAGAAAGGCAGCCTAAAAATACTAAATACAATAAAAAATTAAAATTTGAATGTGGTATTGGTGACTGCAGGTTCTTTGCAAAACCGTATTGTTCATTTTCCATGTCCATGTTCCTAGTCCACACTAGGAAAAATCTTCACCGGCTTCTTTCTCTACCTTAGGGTTGAAGTCTCCCATTATGACATTTTAAATGTTATGTTTTCATATGCTAATTTTTTCATACTTCACTTCATCCACAGTGGGACATATTATTGCACCGTGTTGGTGTTTTGTGGATTTCCCCTAAGTAAGATAAGCATAACCTGGTGTGATTATGAAGAAAACATAGCAGTCAAGTCACCACATTCATATAAAACTGCCATCACTAAAGTGTGTCAAATTATTTCATCCCTAATGTGAAGTACATACCTCCTCCCAAATCTGTAAATGGGATAAGAGCAGGTCCTGCTGTGTCTGATTTTGCATGTATATTTTAAGGATTGCATACAGCCCTCTCCTTTGTCAAGAATGCTAAAGGGGTGATCACTGATGTCTCCATAAAACTCTGACTATGCCTGAGAAGGAAGAATGGGAGGGCTGCCATTGGGCAGCAGAAATGACAGAGTTAATTTGTATGACACGGTGTTCTGTAGTATGACTGCTACTGTTTGTGCTTCCTTTATTCCACCAGTAAAAAAGACACAGATCTTCGCCGCCGTGAACTTCTGGAAGGTGTTTCTCCAGCTTTACTGAATTACCTGAATCTCCACGCTGAAGAAATGGTGATGGATAAAGCTACATTCATTGTACTGACCGGAATTCTCAGACATGCTATTGGTGATGTCCAGCCTGCTATGAAAGCCATCGCTAGTCTTGCTTCAAAAGAGATGGTTCCAGGGGGCCAAGATGGGCAGGTAACCATGCTTGACCAGGAAAAAGCAGCAGAATATGGACTGATCTTTGAATAGGCAGGGTGTGGGTAGGAGCCTGTAATTTGGTGGTTGAAACACAATAAATTAAGAGAGGACTCGGGTCTTCTAGTTTATCTTGATTTACCAGCCAAACCATAGGAATGTGTTTATGATATTTTCAGAGAAAATGTTTAATCTTTTCCACCTAAAGAGTCAGATCTAGCTCATAACTTCAGTTTGAAATCCAATAATTCTGTGAAGCTGAGGAAATGAACAGCAGGGGGTGGAGTTTTTTTTTTAAATGTTCAAAAGGATAACGTACAGCTTTGTAGTGAGACGTAGCAAGAAACCACTTTGAAAGAGTTCCTGGCCTTTAGTATTAGGAACAGAATTTCTTGCAAACTTTTCCACTGGCCGGAAATAGTCCTTTCTTGCAGGGGCAGCTCACATTACTGGGTAGCTTGGACCATGGGTAGGCTGTGGTTTCCTAGATGAGTGATTGGATGTCCCTGTATATAACAAATGTCGAATGGACAATTCCTTTCCGAATTTCAACATATAAATGTTACCTGTCCTGCATTTCACAACCTCTAAGAACTCCAAAAATATGCTGGTATATTAAAAACATTTTTGGAATGAGAGAAGTAGATACTAGGATCTGGGAATGTGTGTACAATTTGTATCCCAGTCTCCAAATATTGTATTGACAGACCAGCATAGAACACTGCCATAAACATTTTGCAAAAGCTTATGGCTAAGCTTTCTCAAAAAGTGCAGAGGCTTGAAAGACAGAAGTCGCTAGGGAATGAAAGATCAATATATTTGAATATAAAGGATAGCATTATGTGATTGAATTGCCATTAATTAATAAGGGAATGAAGACCTAGATGTCTCAATGTTCTCAACACTCCACTGTTTAATGCACCACTTTTTTATATGGGGGAAGAAACAAATTATATTTATACAATAAGTATTGGCTTCAGTCTAGCTCTTGTAGAGTTTTAAAAGGACTTTTTGAATGGACAGTGAGCACTCTGGGCTGATGCTTCTGTTATTTTACAGCTTCACATTGCAGAACACCCAGCGGGTCATCTGGTTCTGAAATGGTTAATTGAGCAAGATGAGAAAAAGAGAGAGAGTGGCAATGAAGGTATGTTAGTAAATTTGTACACTGTGTTCACACATCACAGATCTACTAGTCATGAGTGCAGTGTATTACCATCAACATTAGAGGCAATGTGCCTCTCTGTACCAGTTACTTGGGAACTTAAGATGCTCTTCTTGTGTCCTGCTTATGACAATCTCAAAAGTACCTACTTGTCCAATGGACAAGATAGCCTTTGGTCAGTCCCAGCACAGCTCATCTTATGCTCTTTCATCTCTAAACACATAAAGGACGTGATGGGGTGCAAGTAGCATAAGGACATGGTTGCACCAGTTGTTGATTACAAACCAGTCTGTATTTGAAACACCTACAATGGACACATTGTCCCGCCAAGAAAAAAATGATTTAAGAGTTTATATAGCCTTCCTCCCAATCTCTGGTGTAGTAAACAGTCAAAACATCATGATAAATTCTATTATCCTACATGTTATGTTACTTTGGGGCAAGCCACTTAAGATCTGATACCTTCCCTCCCCTTCTTATTTTTAATGTATAGTATAGTTTGTGGTACATCAAGTATACTATGGAAGAAAATCATAATGGCATAACTGTGGCTACAGAAAGATGATGACATCACCATTAGAGGGAGATTTTGAGTAATTAAAGACATCTCCCTTTTCTCTCACAGCTTATCTAACTTTAAAACAACCCATTTCATTATATGGAAGACATGGGACCTGCAGGTTGGAAGGAGGAAGTCTTTAATCTATTTCTGCAGGTATAGTAATCTGGCAGCAGTGAATTTTGGTAATTAAAGGCTTTCTCCTTCTGTTCTATGGCTTCTGTAGTTTCCATGTGATGAAACAAGTTGGACAAGACACAGGAAAAAAGAGGAAAGTCTTTAATTATAAAAAAAAAACGTTCCCTGCTGGTGACATCATCACCCTTCTCCAGCCATAGCTATGCCAACAGGATTTTAGCCCATGTTTTGTGAAAGAGAATGGCTAGGAAGGAAGTTGTTGATAAGGAGAATCAAAAGGTTTACATAAGATGAAACCTGTGTAGTTGCAGGATTCTACTAATACATTCCAAGAAATAGACTTTTGATACACTTTGTAACAAATTAGTTCAGATATAGGTGTGTTGTGGAGGGACTGTTGTCCACAAAAGTTCACAGTTCGTCTTTAGAGTGCCACAATGTTTTTGTCTTCTTTATTTTTTTATTTATTTTTGCTTGATAAGAGTATACTCTGAATCTCTCATGTAGCTGAATTGATTTTTGTATGGGAGATTCATATTTGGGTTACAGGGTGGTTGTTCTGATGTTATTGCTGATTTGCCCTCTCCACTGCTACGGCTCACACCTTTCCAAGTCTTTATCAGCCCTGTGAGCCTTCATGTCCAACAGAGTTAAACCTCTGGAGAAAGTAGTCCTGCCTTGGTGACCAGCAAGCCAATAACTGCAAGTTTTGAGTGCTTCATCAAGGTTTTCTTATAATTTGCTTAAAGGCTAAGAAATGAATTTTACTTTATTTATTCTTGCCTATAAGAACTGTGGCATTTTAAATATTTATTCTCTGCTTTTCAGTGTTTTTTTTCCCCGGGATATAAGCTCCTGTATTTTAAGAATTTTTTAAAAATATATTTTCATTGTACCTTTTATGCTCCTGTATTTTGGATTGAATTCTGACTTAAGTATTTGCCTGCAACTTAAGTTTAGTTTTCTATGGCTATAAGACTTTCAGATGTTTTCAACAACTTTCAAGTATTTTTGTACAAATGGATCAAAGAAGCAATGGAAGTCAATAAAAGATTGTAAAATTAGATAAACTGATGTTGCCTGGAATCCTTGCAACAATGAAAAAAGGTATAACTTGATACTCAGATGAATTTTGATACAATTGAAAATGGTGGTCTGATTTCATTTTGGAATTAACCCTTTCCAGGGATAAATGCCAGCTGTGACAAACACAGGTTTCTGATTTTTCCCTAGAGGTCTGTAGGGGTTTTAGGAGAATGTTCAGGCATTGGACTACTTAACCTGGCATAGTCTCTTGGACTCGGGTTCCTCATGATGGAGTGCAAATCCCTTATGAAATGAGGTGATATTTAAAAGTTGATTGGGGTATATCCATGGGAAGCGAGGGTTAGTGGAAGCGGTATTCAAAGTATTAATTCTGTTATGGTTTGAATTTTTGTATGTGTGTACAGATGCATTGAGTAGTTACATTACTTTTACACTGGCTGTAGATTTACAACCTGTGAGTATTAAACACATTGAGAAGGGTTTTAATAGATTCATGTGAAGTCTAAGCTGATTTTTTCCCTTACCAGGATGTTTTGCAAGAACGTTGGTAGAACATGTTGGCATTGACTTCTTGAAGATCTGGGCAGATGTGAACCGTGGTGCTATTATTTTGTGTCGGTAGGTAGAACATCAGTGCCTTTAAGTTCTTGAGCATGCCATTGATGGCATTTAAATAGTACAGCTGTAGCTTAATTGTAATTTCCTTCCATATCATCTTTCACTTATTCGTGTTGTTTGTATCATTGCAAGCAGCTGTCACCAGTAGCCATGTTGCTTTGCTTGTTAAATATTACTGTGTTGCATTCAAAGCAAATTCTATCACTCATTTTCAGCTAAACTGACAGAATATGTGCCAGGGAACCTATGAATGCAGGGTGCTGTTTGCTTTTATGTGGAACCATGCAGAAGCAGAACGATCACTGCCTACTCTCCTCTGAGTGCAGTACATATCTGTGTCATGATATTTTCTGGTGGTATTGGAACTGATGCCATCTGGAAGCTTAGATGTCAGGACTTTCAGGAGCACCATCATGACCTTTGTTCTCTCCATACCGTTGGTGATCATATAGCCATTATTGCCTGGGTTGTATACATTGTACGTAAGAGTGACGAAGTGATGAACTGTCCCTGACACTGCAACAGTTATTTCATATTCCTGTGCACACAGCTGGAACAAGTGGCTTACAAATAACAGTTCTGCTCTTTTGATAGTCTGTTTGACAGTGCAGTTAAACTAAAGTGTTTGTATTTTTCTTGTCTATAAAAGAGTCTATAGCGTAATTGTTGGTCTGCTGGAATAAAAGTGCATCCTGACCTATATTTCTTGTTAGTACCTGCTTTTGTAGATAATGAAAGCTATTCTCACATTAAAACTGCTATAAATATTTCAGTTCCTTTTATAATTTTTATTTTGCAAAGTTTAGCTGATTTGCTGCTGAGGCTGAGATGGCTATAACAACATACACTGTTCAACTAAAAGCACTGAATTCCTTCAGAGAATCTTAGAAATGCAGGGATAAACAGGATTGCAATAATACCTTTTGTAGCCCAGCCCTTTTTAGCAAAGCAGATCCTTTAGTACCCGATCCCCACTCTCAGCCTGACCAGTATTGTCCAAAGCGTAGACGTGCCTTCAGGGCTAGGAACACATTCAGTAAAAGCAAAGTGAGTGGGATGGCAGGGGGAAGGAAAGCCACTCTGGCCTGATGGATGAAATCTGTCTGAAATAGATTGACCTTGTTCCACATGTCACCACTTCCACTGTTGCCTCTCTGGTGTTCTCCGTTTCTAGTACTTGTGACACAGGACAAAATAACATCTCAAACTCTTTGCCTCACAGAAAACTGCAGGCTTAAATCAAACATCCTCTCATAGGTTTATCGTCTGAGTTTTAATGCTCAACCGCTGGCTTTCTAATACAGACTTTTAGAGAATTTTCATGTCATTTCGGAACAGATCTCTTGCATTTGACAAAGATGCGTAGTTCCTTTTAAAATCTCTAATCCGACACACAGATGTTGAGTAAAGATTTGTGAAGAGCTGCTTTAGCCAGTATAACAAAGTTTTCCCTTTTTTCTCTCTCTTGGTGAACAGTAGTGTTGGATTTGATTTGATTTGATTTTGCTGCTTGGTTTCTAAGAACACAGAATTTTGGATTTTGGTGTTAACATGAATCTGGTTCTTTTTAAAAAAAATATCAGTTGCTAGCTTTCAAATACACTCTTCTCAGTGTTTCTAAAGTAGATTAACAATGCTGTCACATGGGTCACATATGATTTGCCAGTTTTCTATGTTTAACAAATCTGAAGAGCTTTCAGACTCGAACAACCACTTTTCCTGGCCCAGCCTCTATTCTCTTTACGGTGTTTTCAGTGGAATTATATGGCAGTTGGGCTGTTTGGGCAGACTTTGACATGGCCTAAGAAGTGAATTTTCTGATTTTCTCATGGGAAAACTAATACAGTAGAGAAATCTGTGAAAACAGATGTGACAAAGAAGTTATTTTACCCTACCACTTGATGCAAGTGTCACAAAAATGTAGGCAATTTAGAACAACTTTGGCCAGTGTCCCCAAGGGGTGATAGTATTTGAAGCAGCATCTCTTGCATAATCTCTGTGGAAAAATCTCTAGAGATACCCAGTGTGTAGTGTATTGGGAAGAGAAACGGACTAGGGCTCAGGAGGCCTGGGTTCAAATCTCCACTTGGCCATGGAAGCTGACTGGGGGCGTGGAACTGGTAAAACCACTCCTTAAATATCTCACTTACCTTGAGAGCCTTATTAGGGTCACTCTAAGTCAGTTCTGACTTGATGGCACATGACAATGATGACAACAACATTTCTTCACTTCAAGAGCAGACACCGCTCATGCATCTCTTTTGGGGATGATAGGCAAGTTCCCTCTCCTGAGGTTATACCAGGATGCCTGACAGTGATTTCTTTCTTTTTTTTAAAATCCATGTTTCTTTTGTGATTTTTCTGTAACCACGGACACTGCGCTAGCATTGTAATCTTGGGTGGGCAATGTGCAAACCACAGGCCACATGTGGGCATTCTGTGAGCTAAGTTTCGCCCTCCCACCCTCAGAGCAAATCTGTGCCTCCCACCACATTTCCCCCCAAATGTTTTAGGAAAAGAAATTACTTTTAGCTCCCTCATCCTCCTTTAGGGGGCCTGGGGTGTAATGTTTGTAGGTGTTTGACCCCTCATGAGCTATTTTAGGCCTGGGACAGCTAATTTGTAAACTGCCCAGAGTGGCCTGGTAGCCAGATGGGCGGTACAAAAGCCAAATAAATAATAAATGAATAAATTTCTGATTTTCTCATGTGTTGAAAAAGGCCTCCCCTGAGCCTAAAACATTTTAAATTGATTTTTAAAAAAACTGGTGAAATTGCCCCCAGCATTGGCAAGACAGAATGAAGGGGCTTCACCTTGTTTTAAAATTGGGGTAGAAACATCCTGGAGGGGCTCATAACTGAGCTTAGTTGCACGTAGGAGCCCCCCCCCCCCAGTCCAATCTCCAATATCTCTGTGTTTAAAAGAAAATACTGAATAACAGCTGGGAGAGCTTGAGATTTTGAAGAGGTTAGAGTAATACTGATGGACTAATGCTCTGAGCTAATACAAATTAGTTCCATTTGTTAAATTAAAGCAGATATTAGCTGGGCAGGTAGATGCTGTGTAGGATTTTATATAAAACGAAACCTCCAGTTGCATAACTTTACGCTAATGGCCGTGAAATGTAGTTGGAACTGAAGGGAGCCTCCCTATTGACACCTTTAAATAATCTAAGATAGATCTGCAGAATGGGGCAGTTGCTCTCAGCCTGACGCACCTCTCAGACTGTTGCAGGGATCAAGTGGGAAGGACGTCCACATCCACTGTGTTTAGTTCATTGGAGGAGGGCAGGGGATAAACATTTTAACAAACACGCAGCATAATCTTTATGCCCTTATTTGCACGCAGCATGAAAGTAAATATAATGTGGACATTGTGCACTTGGAATAATGTATACAAATATGTTAAATATATATATAAATATATATATTGAATATTGCATTGAAATTGTACTTTTAATACTACAAGTGAGCAATTAGTGTTTTCAGATAAGGCAGAAAACTATTTTAGGTCACATTGAGAAAACAGATTTTTAATCACTCCACAAGCCACATTAATTCTTCTCCCATTCTGTTTGGTTTGGCAACATAATCCTTATTATATATCTAAAAAAAAGGCAAGGCAGGGGATGTGACTGTTCAATCAGAAGGTTATGTTAAAAATAACATTTCAGTTACAAGCTAAAAACGAATTTGCCAGTCCAATTGCTTACCAGGGCACACTGGTTCTTTGTCAAAAAAAAAAAAGTCACTACCAGCCGCTAACACCTTAATATGGAAGAAGATCAACAGACTGGAACACTGCCTAGAACAGAATTTTTCTCTCTTGGATTTTCAGTCCTATTATTAATGCCACAGTCCATGCAAACACTTTTTCATCTGAAAACTAAGCTTCTCTAAATTAATTAAAAAGTTATTGTTGTCTGTTCTGATATCTTTTTCCTTCTCTTTTTTTGGTGATGGGGGTGGGTAGGGTAAGAGTTTCTTTACTGTCAATTGGCCGGCCTGCGGTACTTGCACTCAGGAAAATGAAGGTTGTTTTCCCTGCCAAGTATGCCAAGTACTTGAGAATGTAGCCAGGAAATGTCAGTGTAGAGGAGTATTTAACCCTCTTGCAGTAGCATATGGACAAAACGTGATATATTTTCTCAACACAAAGACAATGCCAACGTGTTGCAGGTGTGCAGAATCAAGTCTGTTCCACCTAAACATCCATAGCCAGGAAACACAACATGTGATGAGAGTAAAATGAGATAAAATATGCATATTTTGTAGAATGGATTTCTCCTGCTCCAGACAGATTCCCAGTGTTCTCCAATGGAAGACGTTTTTCTTGAATGGGGCCATCCTGCTGACAGCCAGAGTGTGTCATTTTTGTTTTGGTTAAAGGTTGTCTTCCCCCCGCTCCATGTTATGTTAGTGGGGAAAAATTGGCAGATTTGTATCCAGCTTGCGGGGGGGGGGGGATGTGTCACCTGCATAATTAAATTGTAAACTGTCCAAAGAGTGCTTTAAGCCCTAGGGAGCGGTATATAAGCTGCACACTTTGCTTTAATGCGCTGCAGGGGTAAAGTTCCCCACCACAACCATGCTGTCTCTCTCTCATATCTCTTTGGAACATCCAACAACCTCTGGAGGAGGTCTTTTGAAGGCAGCCGAGACTGTAGCAGAGAACAGTTGGTTATTCTCCCAGCCTTGTGAGCAGAAGTGCTTTCAGATCCCATCTTTGGATCAAGCCCTGGTCTGTTCCGGAGCAGGTGCAGGAATCAAAAACTTTTTAAGCCGTGATGGTTGTTGTCTCCTAACACAATACCTGACCTTACACATTGTGAGACTGAGGTTGTTACAGGACTGCCTATTGCACATCAAACTTGTTTTTGTGCCTTGAGGTAATTATGCCAAGCCCTCTCATCCTAGGCAACCTTTTCGAGGTAGGCAGCTGTGAGTACCTTCTGTGGAGCTCTCTGTACTCAGCTTGGCTCAGAGCTGGATATCATTTGAGCACCAGAAAAATACCTTATTCCAGCATGCTTAAAACCCACCCACCCATCCACATTTTAAGCAGGGGTTCTGCTGCTGTCTGTAATTGCCAATTTATGGCTGACTTTTCATTGTTTATATTGTGTTTTGTACTTATATCATGGAGTCTTATAATGCTTACGTGTAGTCATTTGTGTCTAGCCATAGCGCTGAGTCCTGGGTTGAAATAGGCCATAATCCTGAGTTGTCACCAGAGCCTGGACGAGTTTCTCATTTGGACTACAAGTCTGCAAATCCTCCAGCCAGCTGGCCAGTATTTTTGCCAGCTGTGGGATTCTAGGAGCTGCCAGCCAATAAAAGTAATTTTTCTCACCTCTGGCCTCCCAGAGGAGAGAACATGAGTTTAGATTTGGGCAGCTGCCATAGCTTGAAGTAAGTCTGGTGTTTGAAGCAGACTGTGGCTTCTTCTGTTAAAGTGCATTTCTGCACCTTTCAGCTTTTCTTCTACAGCAAAAAGAACTAAAACATTGAGGCTGAGCTGTAGCCCAGCAGTAAAGTGACAGTAGCATCATGAAACAGTCCATTATGAAGATAGGATTGCAAAGACACTAGCAGTAGTCCGTCTCATTTTAAAAACAAGGAACACTACTTAAATAAAAATGTGTTTACGGTTTTCTAGCGATTGCAATATAATGGTCATAGGCTCACTTCGCTTTTCATGCAGAAAATAAATCAAAGTATTTAGATGCAGATATTTATCTAATTTAATGTAGAATACACTCTGGGCAGATGAAGATTTCAAAATTGTCTTTTGTGCTGAACTGTCATCCTTGCATGTGCTCTGTATAGTTCCTTGTAGAGGGTGATAATACCAATTTAAGTCATGGCAAAGCAGATTGGCTCTCAGTTGTTTACCTTTTCTTGTTGCTTGCATCATATTATTATGATTTTGTTGCTGAAATTGTCTTTTTCTTCCCCTCATACAGCCTTCTTCAGTGCTCTGACCAAGACGTGGCAAATCAAGTCAAGGATGGACTGAAATGTCTTATTCCCAAACTAAAAAGGACTAAAGGTGACACAGCAGCAAGAAGGGCATTGCTGGAGAAATTATCATCTTAATTGCAAGAACTATTAAATGGACATGTTTTCTATATAAGCAATTTTTTTCTTTTTAAAAGAAAGATCAAGGGGGCAGTATTGAGTTAGTTTTTTTAAAAAACCATCAGGTAATTATGTTTAATTTGCTAATAAACATTTTCAACTTCTTTGAAATGTTAGATTTATTTTTATTCTCTTTGGGTTATTCTTACTCTGGAGAGTAAAATCTTTTGTGCAGCTGTAGTTGGAAACAATTATATTTTGACCTTTTAAAATTCCCTGTTTGGTCATTAGCTTCTGCAAGGTTTTCCCCCCATTAATTGAGCCGTTTTATCCATTTGCAGGATCACTTGACCCAACAGCTGCTTTCCTCCGTTTGTATCGGTTTTCCCCAACTTCGTTTTAGTGCCGGCCACTTGCTTGGCTTTTCTCCCTCCCAGCCATTCCCCTGACATTTGCCAGCTTGCATTTCCAGTCAGAGTTTTACCTCTTCAAGTCTAGTTCAGCCAACATTCAGGCTGCAAGATTCCAGTGTTCGTGTACTTCCTCTGCCTATTTATGGAGTCCCGCCAGCACCACTGCCACTCTGCAGTCCATGTGTGTCTGCAGTTGATGCTGTCGATCAGTGTTCTTTCCCTCATCCCACACCAAATTCACTGTGCATGCTGGTAGAAGGAGAGGTGAAAAAGCATGCTCAGAAGCCACTGAAAATTATTTATTTCTTTATTTGAAATAAATTGCAAAGATGTGAGCTTGGTGTCCGAATTTCAAAGCTGGTACATACACCACCACTGAGCACAACATGCATCCTGACTATTTAAGACAAGTAGCATCACAGCTCCCAGAATACACGTAAGTCACAAGGGACTGGGGTCTATGATCTTCCAGTGACAATGTCTCTTGTTCATGTATGCTGCCTGAGGGTAAGCATGTATCATTGTGGAAAGGAAATGCACAATTAATGCAGGTTTCTCAACATGGCTTTTGCTATTGGTAGATGAGAGCACAATGTGATGGCAGAAAACCTTGTGAAGTCCTTTGATTTTCACAAGAGCTATAGTTTCACCAGGTGCTATGGACTGTTGCTAATATGTTCTTTTGAAAGTGTTGGAAATAATTACATAGAGGGCTGTTAAATCTCTTGAGAGTTCAATACTGATACCTGTTAGCAGTGTTTTACCTTTGAAATTTTAGCTATGTTGAAATTGGAGAACCTTTTGCTCCACTGAGTTGGGGCCTCAGAGTGAAGATTTTCAGGACAAGGCAAATGAAATCTACACCTCTTCTGGATATTCTGTTGGACCGTCGAAGTGTTTTTTCCTTTCTTGGTTCCCAAATAAAAGAAAGCCTCAGTTAACTAAGGTCATTCAAACCTTTGGAATAAATTAGAATGCTGTTTTCCTTGAGAATAGTTCAGTATTTGTATTAAAACTGTTAGCCTGGGAAAACAAGATGAAACTGAAATTATTTCCAAGCCTAGGTGAACTTGGGAAAATCCAGTTTCATGGGAGGCATTGGTTTGATTGGAATATTACACTTCATGGTTATCAGGCTACTGTTCTTACAGGCAGTCAAATCAGCTTCATATATATTCAGACAATTGGACACTGGATGAGTAAATAGATTTTATTTAACATGGAACCACCTGTTGAATAACTTGACACTAATAGTCATAAGAGGGGCTGGTTGCGATGATCCATAGGGTCTCTTCCAGCTCTGCAGTTCAAAAGGGGGAGGATTTCTATGACATATTTTTTCCTGCAACCTATGTTTGAGCTCATGGGTGGGTTTGAACATGTTTATGAGTGATGTCATGAGAAAGGCCAGATTATGCATAAACTTGTTTGAACTTGCTTATGGTTGCAGAGAAAATGTGAAAGGTCATAGAAACCCTCCCCCTATAAGATGTATTTAATGCTGATGAGAGCCTCTCAGTTGGCACCTTGAAATAATCCAAGTTACATCTGCACAACGGGGCAAAGGGAGAGAAGCATAATTAGTAGCACGTTTTAAGTATATTGCCCTAGAGAAACAAAGGAGCACATCAGATGAGTACCATGCTGCTAGTGTCTTTCACAGGGTTTAGTAGTAAAGGTGTTGGACTGGGAGATCCAGCTCAATTGTAACAGGGGGAGGTGTTCGTTTCATTCAGACATTACACATCCTGATTGCCAGGCTATTGCAAGATGGTTCTACAGGACATACAAGTACCTCTCCCTCTGGTTTTTGTAAATGTTTGGCCTCCAAGTATTGTGGGACCACAACTCATCATTTCTGATCCTTTGCTATAGTAGATAGGGTTCATGGGAGTTGCAGTCCAAATGAAATGGGAGGATTACACGTTCCCCATCTCTCCTTTACAAGTTAGTATTAACTTCCCCTTACTATAGTTTGCTATTGTTGTAGTAGTTTCAACTTATATACCACCCCATAGTGCTTGGAGCACATTCTGTCTGGTTCACAACATAGTTATGCAAGCAACACCTTGCCCTCCAGTGAGCTGGATATTCAGTTTACCCACCTGTCAGAAAATTACAAGGTTTGTAATAGAAGAAATTGACATCTTAGATTGAATGTATAAAGGAAGTTATCAGACATATTGTACAGCTGTGTAGAAAGCTGAGTCATGCTGACTAGGCGGAAGGCTGATGTAATTCTTATGAGATCACCTAAGATGAGGTAATATTACGTGATTGGTTATATGTACAGAGGTACACACATGTTGTATGGAGAATTTGGAGATTTGCTAGAGGACATACTGTTTTGTGAAATCTGTACATATGTAATAAAAGCTTTAAGGAAGAAGCTGTTGTCTTGTGTTTTTCTTCTCTGCGAGGACCTTGGAGGCTGGTTGTAACCCTGCTTTGCTCAGCGCACCTGAAAATAAATACTTGACACCACCTTGGAAGGATAGTAACCTTGAGCCAGCTATATGAACCCGTTGGGATTGAACTCGGGTTGTGAGCAGAGGTTCGACTAGAGTATTACAGTTTAACCACTGCACCTTTTACATGTCAAAGTACAATCAGCTGTTTCCCTCAATCAGCTGCTGACATTTGTATACAATAATCAACCACACATTTAATCCCAGTTGTAAAAAAAAAAAACCCAACCCTATCCCAGATAGGTGGGTAAACACACAGACATGAATATCTGAAAAAAATAATAAGCTTAGATTTGCAGAACTGGAAGGGATCCTATGGACCATTGAGTCCCGCCTCTGTCAAGAAGGCAGAGGCTGTGGAACCTCTGGCTTGTGCCCCAATTTTATTTTCTGGTTTGAGAGCAAACAACCAGTGTGATGCAGTGATTCTTGCTGAGCTATAAAATGTAATAAATAAATAGTCAAAAACATGATCAACTTTGCTGCTGAAGACAGTAACATATCGCTGACAAGGAAGAGGGGTCGGCAGAAGCAAAATGCAAGAATAAATGAGCTTGTGGTGATTGGCAATCAGGGAGCATTAGGCCCGAATTGGGTCACTGCCCTCTATGCAAATAGGCTTTTCCTTTGCTTGGAAGTGTTTCATGTTTAGATGCGTCTCCTTCTCTTCTTTGGCGGCGGGGAGGGGGAACCTCTTTCATTCTGCATAGGATAATATTATTTCTGCATTTGTATGCTGTTCCCATGGAAATATGTTTTTCCTTAACTGTGCACGACACGGGTGGTATGCTTAATAACGTTCTTAAAGCTAAAAATGAGAGAGATTATTTTTCATGCAACTCAGTTGATCAGAACTGAGATACTCAAACTCCCACAATGAATAATGCACAGGCATTATTATAAAGCTGCACCTTCCACTCTGTTCCACTTTGGAGCCCTTACCTGGGGAAATGGTGCTGGATTCAGTGTACAGATCTGAAATTTGACCAAAATCTCTTCCTATTACTGGAAGCCTTTTTTTTTCTTCAGCTGGAACCCTTCTGGTCTTGTGTTCCAAGGAAGCTAACTTGTGAACAGTAACCTATTAGAAATGTGAATTGCAGGGTCGCTTTGGAATTCATAATTAGAGTCTCCCTTGTGCAGTCTTGTAAATGTCACCTTTCCTTTTTGCATTCATTTGCAATGTGCCAAAGAGAACTAGTGTGGGTAGAACTTAATACTGAGAGGAGTGATCTGCATGGAAAATGGAGATTGCCAGAATTTCATTTCTGTACCCCAAGCTCCAGTTTGGGAACAAGCATGCAAACCCACATTGGCGTATGTATGTCCCAGGGGCAGCAAGGCTTAGCCAAAGGAGGGCAATTTGTTTAGTGCCTGGGGAATGTGGTGCTGACTCTGCCACTCTGCAAGCTGCCTTAGCTTGATTACCCTGTATAACACTTAGAGGTTAATCTCAAATAAACCTAATTGGCAGTGACAAAAGTCATTTGTGCACACATACAGCTCCTCCAAGCAGTTTCTGAGGGGCCAGGGCTGCTTATCAGATCCACTAATAGGATTGTCTCTTGTGACAGTGAAACAGATAGCTTTGATTAGGGTGAAGTAATGCATTTAAAGGCCAGTAAAAATGCCCTCCACCTCCAAGTTGCCGCCCTACATAGTGTCCGTTTTGGGAATAGGTGGCAACAGCTTTGAGGGTCCCAGTGACAGAAGGGACTTGGAATCATGCTTCAAAGCAGACTAGATTGGGAGGTGGGATTTTGTCCCAGGCATTGCACAGCGGAAGAGGTCACAGGGAAGGGAAGGGAACACTTGTCAGAACCTTCTGCATATATAAAACTTTGTTGTGCATGTCAAGTGCTGCAGCCCCACATATAATGTGCTTCATGATTCTATGATTCTACAATTCTACGATTTTCTTTCCACAATTAAACATTGTTCATTCATATGTAAGAACAGGTGATACCTTTATAGGCCACTAATAAAAAATAAAAAAATCATACAGTACGCAAGCTTTCATGGGTAAATTCACTTCTTCAAAGCAAGTGCCAGAAGTTCAAATGTTCATGGCAAGATGGATTTTGCCAGGAAGTTATTCTTAGATGTGAAGTTCTTAGCAAGATGAATTTCGCCAGGTAGGTCTTTCTTAGAGGCAAGAAGCAGTCAGGTTGTTGTTTTAAAGTTATGGCTAAGGCAGCTGTGGGTTGGATTCCACACCCCACTTCTTCCAACAAAGGGACATAGGCCATGCACACCCACACCCGCCTCCACTCCATTTGGCTCCTCTTCCAAACAGATGTGTTTCTGCTTGGCCAGGGAAGTGAGGGCGATGCAGAAAACTTGTGTCCTTCATCTGGGAATAGGGATGATAATTTAGTAAACTCACTAGGTATGGCCAACTGGGGTCAGATTAAAGTAAAAAGAGTATACCTTGTGGTTGCAGTCCTGCTCCGCTGGTGTCGAGAGTCCATGTGCATTCTTGGTGGTACATGAGCCGGGGGAGGAATGGCTTTCTCGGTATCATCATAATCCCATTGGAATAAAAGGGGGAAGCTGTGTGGCCATTACAAAATACAAATGCAAGTATAAGTGATAGGCAATACCTTTATAGGTCACTAATTAAAAATAAAAAATCATACAGTATGCAAGTTTTCATGGGTAAACCTCACTTCTTCACGGCAAGTACCAAAAGTCCAAATGTTCATGGCATTCATTCATGTTTACTTTTCTTTTTTTGAACTGGAAGCCCTTGAAGAAAGAGCCTTATTTTATGGCCAACTAATTATGTTGCTTCTGAGGCAACAGCTCCCACCATCCCCAAACCAAGAGGGCCACTAGTTAATGCTGGCTGGGAGATTGTGGGAGGAGTTGTTCTAAAAAGTAACTTCACCAAGCTCTCTGGTTAGAGCTCAATTGGTTTGGGAGAGCAGAGCATTTAGTCAATTGCTTCACTTTGTTGTTGTTATGTGCCATCAGGTCACTTCCAACTTATGGTGGCCCCATGAACGAGCTATTTCCAACATGTCCTTTCAGCCCTGCTCAGCTTTTGTAAACTGAAGCTTGTAGCTTTCTTCAAGAAGTCAATCCGTTTTGTATTTGGTCTTCCTCTTTTCCTGCTGCCTTCAACCTTTCACAGCATTATTGTCTTTTCCAGAAAATCTTGCCTTCTCATGATGTGCCCAAAGTAGGACAGCCTCTGTTTTATCATTTTTGTTTCCAGAGATAGTTCAGGCTTGATTTGATCTAGGACCCACTATCTTTCTGGCAGTCCAGGGTATCTGCAAAGCTCTTCTTCAGCACTATATTTGAAATGAAACATTTTTTCCCTGCCAGCTTTCTATACAATCCAGCTTTCATACCCACACGTGGTTATTGGAAATACAAGTGTGTGGATGATCTGGCTTGAATATGTATATATGTTATAACATAAAATAAAGTTTTGACTTGATGTTGTTTTAAGTCAAATCACCTTTGATTTATGGCGACCCCATGAATGAACCATCTCCAGAATTTCCTGTCCTCAGCAGTCCTGCTCATCTCTTGCAAACTCAAGCCTGTGGCTTCTGACCACAAAGGATGAATTCAATAGTTAAGTGTTGTGTCTTCATTGGATCTTATCTTTGGTGTGTTTTTGTCCTGTCCTTTGATGGAGGAAACTACGTGCATAAATCTGTGTTTTTAACTTCACTCCTGCCTGTAGGCATTTTCCTAACAACACCTCAAAGGGAACCAGAAGCCCCAGGAATGGAGTGTAAACACTGTACATTTTGTACCGTCTGGATTTTGGAAGCACACAAACTGTGGGTTCAGCCTGGCCTGCATGTAGAATGAACTGTCCATTTGTTCTCCACAGATAAGCGTAAACATGAACCAGGAACTCTTTGTTTTTGTGCTGAACGTTTTCAACCCTGATCAGTGGGGGGATGGTTCTCTGGAAGATCCTGTTGTCATTTCACCATATTTGATGTATCTGGATTAATATCTCGCCTCTCTTTAGACATTGCATCAAAATAGAACACCTGTCATGTGTGTGGTGTGGCATGTTGTGTAATTTTTATTGTTATGCTTACAAGATGCTTTAGGAACACCTTGTACTTCATACTTATGCAGTGCTCTTATATTAAACTGATGTTCTTCTACGGTGTGTGTGAGGAAAGATAAGTTTTAAAAATGTTTTGTTTTAAAAACTGACTGAAATAACTTTTTAAAATGTTTTATTTGTAATTTTTTATGTTGGATGTAACATAAGCTGACCTGCTTATTTCCCCAAGCCCCTACCATTCCATTCTCAAGCAGCCTGCTGGTCCAGCGTGACTGTGGGTGGTACTTAATTCCCTTTTTATCAGTGTCTGACCCATAACAGCTGACACTTACACATTTCTTTTCCTCTTCTTAAGTGACTTTATCCGAGTTTGCAATTCTTGGGAGTCCCCATCAGCTTTTCCTTTTGAGCGTACCCTTCTTCTTTCTGTTAGTTATTGTTGCCCAATTGCTTATTTTCAGTTCCTCTTATTTTGCATGAGGTCTGAAGGCCTTAGTTGTAGATGTCAACAGCTAAATTTGCTTGCTGCTCATTGTCTGCAGGCTGGACTCTGTGCCAGCAGTTGCCAGGCAATATGGTGGTATGTTGTTGAATCTGTAAAGTTGAAGGAGACCCACATGGTTCTAGTCACATCCCTCCCATATTTTGCCTCCAGTAGCAGAGGCACTTTGTGTAGGGAACAAGAGAGGGAAGATGTTCTTGCACCCATGTCCATTTTAGACTCGGATAAAGTCACTTAAGAAGAGGAAGAGGAGATTAGAAGCATCTGCTGTCATGTGTCAGACACTGATCTACTGTAAAGGGAATGAAGTACCACCCCCAGCAGGCTGCTTGAGAATGGAATGGTTGTGAATGTGGTGGGAGTAGAAGCTTGGGGAAATGGAGCAGGTCAGCTTATGTTACATAAGAATTACAAGGACAAGGATAACCCGTTTGGTGTAGTGTAGTGGATAGAATGATAGACTAGGACTCAGGAGGCCTGGGTTTGAACCCCATTCAGCCATGGAAACCCAAAGGAGACGTGGTCATACCACTCCTTAAATATCTCATTTACCTCAAAAATCCTATTAGGGTTGCTATAAGTCAGTTTTGACTTGATGGTACATGACAACAAGAGGATAAGATACTGTCTCACATATTGTCCTTTGTATACTTTAATGTAATGAAGAAGGGAGATAATCAGTACGCGTTTAAAAGCAGTCTTCCTTATTTTCTCCAGAATAAATTCTGGTGCAGATTTTTTGTTGAATGATAACACATATTGGCTAAGCTTTAAGGTGTTTTCCCCTCTTCCTGTCCTAGGCCAGCCACACACACCCAGGAGAAAGAGTAGCACTGTCTCAATGCTCACAGAGCCCTGAAATTTTACCTGGATAGGATTAGCCCCCACAGAAAGCAGAGTACCCTCATTGTGTCATGCAAAGGGGCTGATGTGGAAAAGATCTACCATCACCAGGAGGTTGAGAGACTGCACCACCTCAGTCCACTTCTCTAGCAGCTGCCAGAAGGCATTATGGTCTACTCAGTGGAAACAGGGCTGCTCTGGTAGAGTTCTGGGAGAGGGTCTTCTTTGGAAGAAGTGTGCCAGCCTACAACTCTGTACATATAAAATAGATTGCTTTTTTTTTTTCTGTAGAGAACACTGTTGACAGACGAGTTGTGCAGTCAAAGCTAAAACACTAATGTCGCTTCCCTGTTGTGTTACCCAATCACAAAAGAGCATTCCCTATGCTCCACTTGGTATGCCCAGTCTTGTGCTAGTTGTGAGGCTGGTTGCACAATTGGTTATGTGATTGGTCAACAATATGGAGTCTGCCAGAATAAGGAAAAGTTCATGAGAGCTATTAACCCACTTTACAAAAGTGACTATGCCCTCCTTACACAGTTATATGGCTTTGTTACGCCCCACACTGGCCAGCCTCCTTTCTTGCTCCACAGGGAAATGGAAATTCTGCCTTTTATCTGTGAATTCCTGTTTCCATGATGGGAAAGAAACCCGAAAAGACTACCCATGGCAGTCCTCCTTTCAGGGAGGCAAACATCTGTGGCCATCACTGTGCCTGACTGTTCTGTCTTCCACACCACCTGATGTCAGAAGGAAACCATCCAAATCACCAACAGTGGGATTTACCTCAAGGCACAGATTTGTTGGAAGGTTAGACTAGCAAATCTGTGGAGTGAGGGGAGAATCAGTGGCTCCCAACAGAAACATCTGAAGTATGGGCACCTTTGTTTCTAAGGGGAGACACAATGGACAGCATGAGTAACCATTTTAGCACATAGAATATGTGTTGACATTACTTTTGAAGCTTTGCATGAAATAATGCCTTTCCCCCCACTTGGTGGGAATGTGATGAATTTAGGGATAACACATTAATTTTAACACATTATTTTCAAGCTCTGTGAAAAATAATTCTCCATGACCTATCTTGATGTTTTTAATCTCGCTGAGTTCTTTTGCTTAGAGATTTTCATTCCTGTCCCTCCGTTATTTATGATTTTGTTGGGCTGTAATACTGTATGCAATTTTGCTATCTTCCATAAAAAAATGGTGTGCAAATATTTCTGCATTAGTGCATCATGAAAAATAACCCATCTGACAATGATTTTAAAGGATTGACAGATTTTTACAAAAGCAGACTGGGCTTTGCCAGACATGTGAGATATTCAGCTCTAACTTGCCATTTCCTGGATTATGTGATTATTGTAATGAAAGCTATGGGTGCCTAAAACTCAATATGTATGCATTAGGATGCTGTCATTTATGATCAAATGCTTCTAAGCTTGCTCAGTTGTTCTGCGCATTGTCTTTAGCTGAGGTGTTCCCTGATTGCAGTGCCCACTTAACTGTTCTGTATTGCTTGATGTATTAGTCACCCCGTATTATTGGCATGGCATTTTGGACTTTGCATATCTCTTCTGAAGCTTTAAGTCCTATGTCTGCTAAGACCTTCTCCACATGATGATTCAAAGGCCATAATACATCAGACATCAGAGATGTGTGGATGGATCTCATGACAATGGAAGGAAATAAAAACAGACACAAGAGAGTCTGATGTGGATTGGAGCTGTGCTGGAGAGAAGGGGGCATAAGACTTTCCTTAGGGCCAATTCATGAATGCAAACATATTCACACACAGAGCTACCCCCAGAAGAAAAACACAGAAGCAATACAATACTGACGGCTGCACGCATTCCCCTCCATGCTTAATAGCAATTGAGAATTGGCACTGGAGACTGGGGTCACGTCCAGACGGGGGAAGTTGGAGCTGTCTGATTTGCACTGAAAAGGTTCTTATCGTTAGTGCAATTTATTTTATCTCTCACAGATTCTGGCAATCCTTCCATTCATGCTGATTGAAGTGTCTTCTCCTGTGACAAGGGTCCAGACAGGTCTTTGGAACACTCCAGTTTGTCTTCCTTTCAATTAACGACCCTTTCCTTCCCACCCTCTTCTGAGACTTTTCCTGCAGCTGTTGTTCAGTGAGCTGTGGCAACTTTCCTCTTTTTGTGAAAGTGACATACCACAGCAGCAATGCATCTGCCTCTCATACTACACATAATACCACTGGTGTATCCCATTTATCTAGAATAGAGCTGCACTGACATGAAAATATATTTAAAAATTAAAATATATATATTTAATATATTTAAAAATTAAAATGGGTAGAGTAGAAGAAAATAGAGGAGGAGGATTTCCATCGTTCCTTTCAATGCCACAACCCACCAAACATGTCACAAGGTTGATCCCTTAGATAAAACTGCCCACAGCCCTATTTGGGTGTGAACGATTCACATGGACTTACAGAATGGGATAACTAGGAATGTTCTAAACCATGCAAAAATTTAAGCTGTAGTCCTACTGCTTTTCCAAACAGGAGTGGGACTCCTCTAAAAAGGAGTGGAACGAATTGCTCTATTTCAAAACATGTGTGGATGCCGTAATTTGATTTAAACCAAACAGCACCCAAAGCAGTCTAAATAGCAAGCTATCTGTACCTCTGGATGTGCTCTGGGTGGGGCACTCCTCCCCTGGCAGATGAACCTGGTCAAAGTCATAACTCCTCCACACGTCCTTTTAGTATGCTTCCAAAAGGATGTGTTCTCCTTCTTTTCCCTCAGTGGGAGTGTCCTGTAAGCAGAATTCTCCGCTTTGGAAATCCAAATCAATCCAAACTCAAATGCTTAATGGTAGCAAGTTGAGAACTGTGGGAAGAAGTAGCACCCTGGGAGAAGTGATTTGACTAATAAAGCTATGGACGAGACAAAGTGAAACATAAACAGGCATATTAAATATCATATTGGGGGTCAGATCAAATGGGGTCTGCAGAATGTGGGGGTGCAAATGAAAAATATCATTTAAAGTTATATTTATTATGTTTACCTATGGGAGCTCATAGGAGACCGAAGTTTATCAAATGCAGATCGAAAAGACGAGGTCTATTACAATTTTGTGCCATCCAAATCAGTTGAACCTTAGCCAGCAGCAAATTGAGAAGACACATTGTTAGGGAAGAATGGTGTATTCAGCATTGCCCAGTTGCTCCCATCCTTTTAATGGTGTGAATAGTGTTATGGAAGGAATCTAGTTTCCCGCAGCTTCACCCACAAATACAGCTTCAATCAGGACCTGACCCAGGCAAGATTTTTTTTTGTTTTTGTTTTTCCCCCATTGGAGATTATTTCCCTAGCAAAATGTGGTAGAATTAGCAAATGTAAACTTGGCCCTTTCATGCAATAGAGGACTTAATGAAAAATTTGTTGGCGACACCAGCATCACACAGTCTTCTGCTCATTCTGCCTGTGGAAGCCCCCATTACATGTAAAGTTTGCCTGAAACTCCCAATGGTTTGGATCGTTCAGTAGTGCAAGCAGCAGGGAGCTCACATAAAGGAGCTCCTCCTTACCACTGCATCGCCAAAAAGGATCTCTGGCAGGTTGAGGGATCTTCCTGGATAGCCAGGAGTAAATCACTGGGGGAAGGGGATTGCCCCAGTTCAGAGATCTATGCGCCTCCCCAAACATACTTGCAAGACTGGGGGTTGAACTCCTTAGATGGCATTATGCTATGTGACTGATGAGGTAAATTGGCATGGCAACAAATATCACCGGGAGTGAATGAAATCAATTTAGAATGAGGGTAATCTTGAATATGCAGGTGTTTCCCTCCTTTTGGGAAATATACAAAACTCCCTCTTAATGGATCCCAATGGAACAGCTGCTGAAAAATTGTACAAGCCCATTTGGTTTCAGCCCTATTCAGCCCAGTTACCAGTTACCACTGCTGGAGAGCTCAGTGGCTTAAGCACTGAGATGTGGAACCAGAGGTTGGGAATTCAATTCCTCACTGTGCCTCCTTGGCACGGGCTGGGCTCAATGATCCAAAGGGTCCCTTTCATCTCTGTAGTTCCAAGGTTATTATATTATATTATTATAAAACTTCTGTGCAATGCTTTGAAAAAATGAAGTGAAAATGCCTTCAGCTTTCCTAACATTATAAAATATTTCAGTGAGCAGCATATTTGAAAAAACAACAGCAACAACAGATGTCTACCACTATCTATTTTGTGCTTCCAAGATGTTGTATGACAGAGATGAGCAACATCCACAGGTTAGGGGCCATTTTTCTGTCCCCCCGCAATCCTTAAGGGAAGACATGGCTGGAAATCGCTCCTGGTTTTGACAATTGGGTATTTAGGGGCTGTTAAACACTAGTCAGAGAGCTGTAGCATATTTAAAAGACAGATTGTTGCTCCTGGAGGCTTTCAAGGGAGGCAGTTCATCTTTTTCTGCTGGGGAAAACCGTTTTTTGGCAGTTGAATGGGTGGAATGGAAGGTCCACATCAACAGCCTTGGGGATTTTGTTCAGCTCCAGGGCGAACGTTGCCCCCATAGCTGTATGGCATCTTAATTCCAAAACTGTGAGGCCAGCTGAAAATTCTGATAGGAAAGAAGCTTCCCAGTTTTCTATATATAGACCACAAACTAATCTTGAAAATCTATTAGCAAAAGTTGTGGGGAGGAGGAGAGAAAATTGGAAATTTAAACTTATGTAACGGCCGAGAAAACGCATTATAGCAAAATTACTGAACAATCAACTATATGCTCTGAAACACTGGGTTAGATCCAGAGTATGCATAACTGAAGTCCTATTGGTTTCAATGGACCTACTGCTTTTCAGTATCACTGTGCCTTGTTGACTCAACCTAATGCGTTCAGCAGCAGATCTTTCTCAAAATATGCCTGTGATGATTTATCACTGCTCATTTTGCATGTCCACTTTAAAATTGCCTTAGCAGATACGTTCCAAAATATGATTCCTGTGGCATTTGGGAGCATTAATGCAGGATCAAACAAGCAGATTACATGTGCACATCACGTAATTTCTGAACTAACGTATAAAGAAGTTAATAAAGGTTATGTAAACAGTATATCTGCACAAGCCAAGTATTTTGGTACATGGCAAAACAAAAAACAAAAACAAAAAAGGGGGGGCAAATCCAACTCCTAAATATATCCTTGAAATTACATTTTTAAAAAGCAGGAGCAGTTGTCACTCCAAATTTTTATTTTCTCCCTGATGACTGCGGTACACAGCATTTACAGCACAGTTGCTTTTGCATTCTTAAGCTTAAAATAGATGCTGAATATAAAACCAAATATTGCTATGTTTGCCAGAGGTTGCTGGCTGGGGATTCTGGGAGCTGCAATTCAGAAAAGTAATATTTCCAAACTCTGCTATTTACCTCATCACTTCAGAAACAGAACTGCCCGCTCAGTCAGCCGGGGCCACTCTGTAGCCTCTCCTATAAGATCTGTATATCTACACTCGCATATACAAAATTCCTCCCAGGGCCATAGTCTTTTTTGTTGGATGGCATCTGTGCTTTCAACAGATGTTTATCCTTAGACACTAATTTAGTGATGGCTATTTTAAAGAGCTACCTCCACTGGGACACCAGTAAAGGGCAAAACACATGTTTGGTTCTCTTTATTTTTCTGTCCTGAGCATTTTTTTATTTCTCTGCTTAAAGTACAATTGTTGAATATTAGGGAACTGCATTGACAAAGTTCACCCTCAGTGTCCCACAGGATTTCCTTAGTCTCTGAGCGGGAAAAAAGCAAGATAGATTTAATATCTTTATCATATTAAAGCCAAACATTATAAGCTAAAAACTTACGAAGCATTCCAAACAAATGTATTGTTTTCACTGTGCATATAGTAAATCTAGAGCCGTGGTTCCCAACCTTGGGTAACCCAGGTGTTCTTGACCTGCAACTCCCAGAAACTCTGGACAGCACAGCTAGTGGTGAAGGCTTCTGGGAGTTGCAATCCAAGAATACCTGGATTACCCCAAGATCGGGAACCACTGCTTTAGAGCATAGATCTCAATATAGCTTGAATATAATGGAACTAATAAAAATGCATAGAATTTTTAGTAGAAGTTTATGAACTGGGCTACTTCTGATTTGATCCATCAGTGATGAAGTGTACAGATTCTCAGACTGATTTATTTAAAAGTATGTTTTCCCCTTCACTTCCTACAAGAGACTCAGGGAATCAGAACACATAGCTCTGCACTCTGTCTGGTGTCCTCACAACAACCATGTGAAGTAGGTTGGACTGGGAGGCAATGACTTGCTGGCTGGGAATGCTGGGAGTTGTATTCAAAGGGCTAGGAATTGCCAGCCTTAGATTACACTAACACTAACCCCTCTGATATCTTTGGCTATATTTCCCACCAGTATCGCCATTGCCATGGTGGCTAAGGATGGTGGGAACTGTGTATGAATTGCAAGACATTTGGATGGCACCAGGTTTAGGAAGGCTGCTCTAAGGACTGCATTATACAGGCTCCCAGTTTACCTTCCCAAGTCATCTATGCATTGAATAATATCCACAGACTTTTCTTGTACTCCACCTTGCATGTAGCTGGATGCATGTTGAAGAGCATTTCCATCAACTGGGTGTTCCAGGGCTAGAGGGAATTCAGCGTGAGTAGTAGAGCCAGGGTGTTTTTATTGCCCTCATTCCCAGCAGTAAATGGTTTTCATGGCACCTTAAAAAACAAAAAGGCTTACCCTGCTAGAAACTTTTATAGCATAAGTTGAAGCACACCAGTTGGCAGCATGAAGCTTTTCCTCCTCACTTGAAAACATTATATACAGGGGTAGAGAACTAATCACATACACAACAAAACTCAAAGGTCATGAAACTCAAGGTGGGTTTAAGATTAAGAATAGTTCTGTGATACTAGTATGCATTTCCACCTCTGGAAGTGTTGTTAATGATTGACATGTATAGTCTGTCACATACGTCCTGCAGACACTGAATGAATGCAGAACTTGTTACATGCCCAAAATTGAATAATACATGAATATAGATTTATCACTATAACAACCAAAACTATTCATGCACATTCAGAAAATGGCTGTCTGTCACAAAAGTCTTCATGGCTGAGATGCTATTTTGAAGGAGAAAACAGCAGATTACCTTATTTAGGGAAAAGAAAGAGGTGGTCATGATTTAATTCAGTGCTCCTCATTGATAGAAAAGGTAGCGTTCTGTGTGTGCCAAAGGGCGTTAGAGTCTGTAGATGTTTTGCTACTCTGAGGAGGGATTTACCCCTCCCAATTTTCTTCTTGGCTGGCTGTGCTTCACACTAACTTATGGACTGTGGTAATGATAACAGAGAGGCAAGTTTGCTTATTTGAAATGTACACGGTCCAGCTTAGCTGTATATCTGATGGAAATTGGACAGTGGTATTATCTGCAACAGGCAGAGATTCCAAAACTTGGCAAGATATATTTTCTAAAAGGTGTTCAAAATCACTGATCAAGAAATGTGTAGTAAGTGGTCTTCCTGAATGCATAGTGTACTGACAATTTTATTAAGCCAGCCAAAAAAGGGGAAATGCAAACACTCAAATCTTTTCACATGACATAATATTATCTTTTTGATTGGCCTAATAACGCAGAGCTTTGGCAACCGAGTTGCATCCACTTTTTATAGTAGCTAGCAATGCTTTCACATATTTCCTTGAACTACAAAAAGACGTGTCTGTGATGCCATTGGCCACAGCCCCTTGCACTTGGAAGCACAAGCATGAATAGCAGAAAAGTAAATACAGGGGCGGGGGGGGGGAATAGGAAGAGGTTTCAAGTGCAAATGAGGTGAATGGAGGCAGAAAACAAATAAAAGGCCAGGTTTTCACAAGGTATGAGGTTGATCACAACTGACGTAGTAGGCATCCTTCAGTCTCGAGAAACTATGGTAACGTGCTCTGAATAGAGTTCTTGGAACAGCGTCTAGTGTGGCTGAGAAGGCCAATTCAAGAGTGGCAATCCCTTCCACACTGAAGACAAAGGCGGGCGGTAGCTACCTAGTGAGGTGCAATGACCTCTCCCACCGTCGGAAGTAGCCCTTGGTGCTCTACGCCAATCAAGCAAAGACTTATAACCGGTAACTGCTACTTCCCGTGTTGTTTCAACGCTGTATGCGAAGCTTGAGTGTCCTCTCAAGAGCTGCATTTTCAGAGGGCATTAATAAGCTCAGCAACAATATAGCTTTTCCTCCAGACAAACAGCTCAGTTGGACAATGTGCTTTTCAAATGATCAAACTTACATCTTTGTAGAGATTATGATGGTCGTCATTCATTAGCTGCTGGAAGACCCTAGGGTCCCAAGCCCTTATGGACTGGGATTTGAATGGGGCATGAGTAATTTATGAACGTTTCCCTGCCCATTGTGACTGTAACAGCTAGTTTAGTACTTAAATACTGGCCCAGTTCAGATGAACTGATCTTATCTATGCACTTTTAAAATAAATTTTAAATGTGTTTTATTGGACATGGCTGTGGGGCACATGATGGGCAATAAAGTGACTGCTAAATAAATTTCAGGGTTTAATCTTTTTGTTCATCACCATGATCATTTTCTGGAAGTAATTATCCATGGTTTTTCTATCCATCACAGCAAAGTACAATAAATTAGAGAGAGTGAGCATTGGGTCTCCATGGTTCCCCCTAACTCTGTTTCCCTCTCTTATCTGTCACAATGGAAAATGTCCAAAGCTCCTTAAACCAACATTTCCTGTTTCATCTATGTCAACAAATCTAAATACAACTACAATTTGAGTTTGATATTCTGAGATTAAGTTGCACTTCCCCAGTTCAAATGTATTGGGAAAACTGTTTTAACGAACTTCGGAAACCTCACATTACCAGCAGGGAATGGGTGGGGAATGTAGAATTTGTCCTTCCTGTTTAATAAAGAATGGTTGTTACATCTGAATCTGGTCACTAACTCACCTTATTATGACTCAGATATTATTGGAATGCTATGAACAACATTTTAACCACTTGACAGAGATGTGGACAGAAGAAAGGTAGAAATTTGGAACTATTCACATGTTCATAGAAGCCAGTGGGCTCTGAATGCATAGCACCTCATGTTCGTATTCTAAATGTGGTGGGAGGGCAACTCAAGTCCAATCTGTACCTTTCCCAGAGGTTGAAGCATCCCCAGCTGGAAGAAGAGGAGATCTGAAGTTACACCTAAGAACTAGAATAGTGGCCACCCTTTCCAGAGGATTCTGGAAACTGTAGTCAAAGTTTTTCCATGTTTTGCCAGAAATGTACCTCTATTGCAGAAAGCTTACAATGCAAGCCATCCTGTCCTCTTTCTCAGGCCTTCCAAAAACAAAGAATTTTCAATTGAAAAGTTAATCTCTGTAATATCCTTTAGTTAAGCCTGTTTGCCAAGTTTTAAGTCTGAAATTGGCCCCTGCGCCTTCTTTCTTTCCTCTTGTCTCTTCTTCGCTGTTAACTGCCGTAGATGATCACAGCTCTTCAACTTGTGTCCCTAAACATTCAGGGGACGTTGTACACATTTCCCATACAGAATATTGGTAGAACACAACTGGTTACAGAATTCCCCAGGATATGCGATGACAGTTGCAGTCACTTCGGGACTCTGATAACTGGGATCATCACAGGCCTGCAAAGGATCGCATATTATTTGCTTTTCCTGTGCTAGCTTTTGGGTAGAGTTGGGTAATAGAATTATCAGCCACAGCCACATGACTGGCGTCTGTACCAAGTGTGGGTATCAGAAGGATGTCTAGCATGGGCCACAGAGAGAAAAAACAGACAAGCTGCTCTAGAGTACAGGAGTCTAAAGAGTCTGTGCATAGTCACTGGTGCTTCACAAAGCTGCCCATTAAAGGCTTCTGATATTATTTCCCCAATGTCACCAACTGAGCTTGGAAAGGTACCTTTTAGTTACAACTGTAGCTCAAAGTCCTCATAAGAGGGTGGTTATTATTATGCTGGATGTTTTTAAAAAGCAACTCTTTGTTTTTTCTTTATTCAAAAGTACCTAAAATAGTTACTTTAAATATCACCACCAGAATGCTTACGGTGCAAAACACATCTAACAGCTCAGACCAAACACCCATATAATTATAAAAGCAATGTAAAACAGTTGTGGTTACAGGAGTAATCCTCACCCTTGTTATGTTCCAATCCTCTTGCAACTTGAGACTTTTCCAGAAGGAGTATTAGTTCTGCTTAACATATGGGATTCCACGCTGATTTTATGCATATTTTTCTTGCCATTCACATGACATTCCTCCCGTTTCATTTAGTACCAGGGCCATTCCTGGGCCTTCCCACACTTTTTTTGTTGCTTCTAAAGGCAGGTTTTATTTTCAGTCTCTTATGCTTCGGGGTGGTGGGGATGGAGGACAGAGTTTGCACTGTGGTGATTTTTACTGATGTTGACCCAGAAAAGAAAAGTAGATTATTTGTTAAAAGATGTCTTGGTGATCTCTTAAACAGATGCATCTTTCTTAAAGATGTGAAAAGTTGGTTTGTTTGGATGTGTATCCCAGCAACTCTGCACTCCTTTGGCCCCAATACTCCTGGTAAGGCTGCACCTGGAGTATTTGTGTACAGTTCTGGTCGCTGCACCTCAAAAATGACATAGTGGAACTGGGAAAGGTGCAGAAAAGAGAGACTAAAATGATGACTGGGTTGGGGCACCTCCCTTATGAGGAAAGGCTACAGCGTTTGGGGCTCTTTAGTCTAGAGAAAAGGCACCTGAGAAGGGGACATGATTGAGATGTATAAAATTATGCAGGGGGTGGATAAAGTGGATCGAGGGAAGCTCTTTTCCCTCACACAATACTAGAACCAGGGGACATCCACTCAAATTGAGTGTTGGGAGAGAGAGATCAGACAAAAGAAAATATTTATTTACCCAGTGTGTTGTTAGTCTGTGGAACTCCTTGCAATAGGATGTGGTGATGGCATCTGGCCTAAATGCCTTTAAAAGGGGATTGGACAGATTCCTGGAGGAAGAGTCCATTGCAGGTTACAAGCCATGATGGGGATGTATAATCTCCAGGCTTAGAAGGAAGGTACCACCAAATGCCATGTGGAACTTCCAGTGACCAGTCAGAGAGAGTGAGAGCGATAACACCTGCTCCCCCTTCACACCTGAGACTTGTGACACTAACGGGTCTCATGACACCAGGGAGGGAAAATGGCTACTTGGGCCCAATTTGGACATTGTCACTTAGGGGTGTACTCACTTTTGTTGCCAGCGGTTTAGACATTAATGGCTGTGTGTTGCGTTATTTTGAGGGGACAGCATATTTACACTGTTATACAAGCTGTATACTCACTGCTTTACATTGTAGCCAAGTGTCATTTCTTCAGTGTTGTCACATGAAAAGATATACTAAAATATTTATGAAATGTGAGGGGGTGTACTCACTTCTGTGATATACTGTATGCATCTGCTGAGTTGCTGACAGTGCCTAGCTAGATCTGTGACACCAAAACCCACCCTGGACACTCCAAACTACAGTGGTGTAGTGAAGCTGGGGCTTGCTGGCATGATGCACTGGGAAGTTTTGATTTGCAGTGACTATGACATCATCTACCCCCCCATGCCTTCTGAGCTTATCTGCAGTTCTTATAGTCGCTGGGAGAACAGCTGATGAAACATTTGGATTACCAAATTTCATCTATTTCTCCTATTCTGTTCAAGCCAATGTCTAGAAATTTGATTTGTGGTTTAGTACTATAGTAAGTCTTCTACTTAATCTTAGAAATATACCTCAATGACAATAAGTAACAAAATAAATAAATCAGTAAACTGACTAATATTATATTTTTACAATGTAGCTTACATTGTAATCAATTGGCAAATATTTGCATTGAGTTATTTTCCCCATCAATCCCCATTCACCTGTTTTGTATGAGAATGCAGTTCAAGAAAAATACTAGTCTGACTTCCAACCTTTTTTTTTGGTTATGGAAATATTGTGCTTAATAAAAAATCTAATTAAAGATGGGCACAAAGTACTTCATGACCCATCGTCATACATCGTCTGCACCCTGCACCCCCCTTTCCAATACTTCCATTCACCAGCTGGCGCATGTTGCTCCTTCCCTCCCCAGTGCGCGATCTTCCAGTCTGGGCAGGAGCATGGAATTCCCTTCTCCACCTCCTCCAGCATCTGTCCAACAAGGAGTTGGGCAGGGATTCCTGCAGCGCTGCCTTTGAGTGGCCAGATGCTGGAGGAGGCAGAGAAGGGAAGTTCAGGCTCCTGCCTGTACTGGAAGATCATGAAACGGAGAGGGAAGGAGCAATGCGCACCAGGTGTCGGCGAGGGGGATGGGGCAGAGAAAGTACGACAGCTCTGCTGCCGAGATGACTTACGGCGAAGGGACACAAAGTACTTTGTCCCCATCTCTAATTCCAATATATCTTTCAAGCTCCTTGTTCCCACACTGGCCTATACAACCACATGTTGGGGAGGTACTTTTCTCCCTCCTCCCTTAAAAAACACACTGTAGTGCTTCTATTCGAACACTTAAATTTCACACAAGTTTTTTTAAAAAAACTGTAGATGCATTTATAGAATCCAGGTGCCATTCATACCTTCTTAGCAACAAATACATGAATAAAATAATACCAAAGACCAATACACATTTCTCCTTCAAAGTCTACCACTGTTATTCTGACTTTGAGACAACATCTGCCATGCCAGTCAGTAAATTGATGAATTTTGTATTTTTACGATGTAGCTTACATTGTCGTCAATTGGCAAATATTTGCATTGAGTTATTTTCAAATTGACTTTGTCTTTGCCTGGGTTGCCATAGAACCAGGGCCGGCACTACCATTAGTCAGAGTGAAGGAGCTGTCTCAGGCAACAAAGTTCAGGTGTCGTAGGAGGGCAGGAATTGTTCGTGATTGCAGCTGTATCTTAACTGCCAGAATGAGAGCCTTCTGAGATTATGCACCCCATGTGACAACCTAATTTAGCTGGTCTCAGGTTCTTGTGCATCTTTACTTACAGGCAGGGCACACATTTTGTTCAGCATCAAACAGCAACATGGGTAACATTGTGCTGATTTGCAGACCAGACATATGGTGTCTCATTAGACCTCCTTTCTCAGAGCACTCCTTACTGGAATCAATTGCTTGTTCACAGTCCATTGATCCAGCTGAATTCCAGGGGTGGCGTGAATGTCGGCTGGAACTTTTATCAGATAAAGTAACAAGAACAAAAATCAAGTACTGTATCTCTTTTTTCAAAGTTTTGAATCAAACGATATTGTATCCATTTGCTCTTCATTCCCACCCACCCCCAAATTTCTAGCCTAGTCTCTTGTGTGGATTGCCCCAAGGGGCACCTTGGCCTTTGGCTTCGCCATCTCCTTTCCTTTCCTAGAGTATTAATGGTATCGGTGTCTTGGCAGTTGTGTTGGCCTGTTTCCACAGCACTCAGAGATTTTCTTCACGGCTCGTCGGGTAAAGTCCACGTTGCCCCTGTCCTTTCGGATAGCTGTATATTCATATGCTTTCAGCTTGATGTAATAGTCAGAGAACTTATTGTAAAGGACCGAGATGGGCATCCCATTCAGAATGATTCCAAAAGCAATGCAGAGGAAAGCAAAGATTCGCCCAAGGTGGGTTTCTGGGCACATGTCTCCATATCCCACTGTAGAAATGCTAACCTTTAAACAAGCAAAAAGAAGGTAGTTACTTTGAAATCAAACCCAACATTTTATGCTGAGAATTGTTCGACTGTTCAGATGTTTATGAGAGGCCCACTGTTGGACAGTGTGGCATTGGAACTTTAGAGCAGAAAACCACATCAGTAATTTACAGAACATCACAATATTGGTTCATTAAGCCTTAGAAGACTGAATCATAGCACTGTAGAGTTTGAAAGGATCCCTAAAAACAATCTGGTCTAATTTACTCATGTAGGACTCCACTGCTAAAACATGCCTGGCAGGTAGTTTTCCACCCTCTGTTTGAAAATGACTGCTTTCCGGGATAGCCCATTCCACTGTCGAAACAGCTCTAACTGTCAAGATGTCCCTCCTAATGTCAAGTTGGCATCTCCTTACTTGTCATCTGAACCCACTGGGCCGGATGGTACCCTTCGGAGCCACAGAAAACAAATGTGCATCATCTCCCATATATGACTTCACTTCAGAGACTTCAAGGCGGCCACCACAGCACCTCTCAGTCTTCTCTAAGCTTAATGTTATCAAAAAAAGTGAGACAGAAAAAAATGCAAAAATTTAATCTTGAAATTCTAAAACCATACAATACAAATGCAGGGATTAAACACATGCTGCTCCTCACAAAACTCTCACTATTTTACTGAGCCTGTCCACCCAGATTGTGATATCAAATTTCATTTTGCTAGTTATGATTTTGTCAGACATCCAGATGTGTTGTGGGTGGTTTTACTTTTGGATTGGACTAATCTTTGGATTAGTGTTATCTATATGTTGAATAAAGGAAGGCCAGGTGTTAATATTATCTGTTCAGGTTTGGTTTATATTTACTCCTAGGTTGTAACCACATTGGCAAAAAATATAAGAAAAAATGCTACAGGATTTGAATGGGTTGATTCACATTTTTTCCATCGACCACATGGTGTAAAAGCAAATGTGAATCAGCCTAGAGTCCCCCCACCCCAACCATAATTTTTGCTTCTGCCACTGGAGCTTCTTCCTTTTTAAAAAATGAATCTATTTACATTGGTTCAGATGGTGTTATCATTTGAATCAATATAGAAAAGCCACCACACCAACTACCAGCACACACTTTGCATATACAATCATAGGAATGGCAAGCAAAGCTAATCACCTGATTAAAGAAGCTATTAATTTTGGAAAAGTAAAAGATGGGCAAACAAGGTATGTATTTTGGTTGCATCTGTGAGATAAATTAAGAGGCCCTTTCTCCATTAGCAAGATCTCTCTCTCTGTCTCTCTCTCACACACACACTGTTTCTTTTAACAGTGTGCCAGGGTACCTAGACAACATAAATAAAGATAACAAGAGGAGGAAACTGACATGCGACCCTTGCTTACAGCTTACTAGTTAGTTCTACTGTAACTGCTCCTCCTGCGGGACTATAAGAGAACTGTATTAAGAAACTGCAAACAATTCTTTCTCCTCTCCCTATAGGTCAATTAATGTAAACAGACCCAGGGGAATCAAAATTCCCTCATATGACTTCACAGTGAGTGAATTTGCATTTCCCTTGATGTGTAGTCTCATGTACTTAGTATGTTAAATTTGTATGCCTTATTTTCTCTTACATTGTTCTATACAAACATGTAATTTGTAAAAAAATCTGTAATCTAAATTTTCAACATTACTCACTTTCCTACTTTATTTATTATATTTTAATCCTGCATTTCAACTAAAAATTGTTGAAGAAAATAACAATCTTCCATGTACCCTAACATTGGATATCAGTGGGAAGGGAGCTTCACAACCCAACATAATTATGCTTTCCCACTAACTTATTAGCAAAGTTCTTTTTCCTGGACTTGAGGCAAACCCCTGCCCTCTCTGCCTGTTTGTTTGCTTCTGTCATTTTGTTTGCTCGCTCTCTCTTTCTCTGGCCTCCAAGGATGTAGCAAGTGTAGAGGACATCTTTCCACATGGTGGAGAGTCCATTTATCTTTTCTTTTTTATTCTTCTGATAGTAGTTCCACAACTGTAAGTAAAGATTTTTTTTGTATTTTCTACTTAAGCTACTTGTAGAGTGATTTTATAAACAAAGGGCTCCATATAGCTGATGAAGGAGAGGGATGTGGAAGTGGGTAACCTGGGGACCATATTCTGATCCTTTGCAGACCAGACTGCAACTCTCTATGGGCTGGATTCTGACCCTCTGTGAGCTAAATTATTAACATCTGGTTTCAGACAATGGGCAAAATCCAGTTAGCACAGTTCTGCCAAGCTAAACCAGCATGAAATGGAGCAATATAGCAACACAGGTGCTTGGGAGAACACTTCCCAAGCACATAATGGCAGCACTTCGGTCTGCAGTGTTGACAGTCAGCATGGCTTGTGCTTTCTTCCAGAACTTGGAAAAGTTCCGTTGTTGATCCCAGTTTCCAGAATTGCCCAGTCAGCACGGCAACTGGGTGTGCTGGTACTGGAGTCCAGAGATGTGTAGTCCAAAAACGGAACTCTTCCAAGTTTTCTCCTGTTTCCTTCTGCTCTGTTGCTTATCTTCAACTATTCTCAGTAGGAAAGGGGGGGGGGAGAGGGTTTCTCCTGCTGGTATTGCTGCTGCTTGGGAGAAGGATATGTGGGCGCAAGAGTGGTGTCTGTTTCCAGGGAGCTCAAGTTTTAAACCTGCATGTAGGAATATGGATTCTTGTACCACATATTGCCACAGGGAATGCCTGAAACAGAGCAGCCATTAGGGAGAAATCTAGAAGCAACTGGTGGAAAGGCTGAGTGCCAGAAATTGGCCAGGATTGCATTCATCCTGACTGAGCTGGAACCGTTCTTTTTCCTCCCATTGACATCATGTCTTTCGTGGGAATAATCATGGCTCATTCTGCCCTCGCCTTTCCACTGAGTTTATCTTGTAATGGTTATCATGGCCCATTCCAAAGTGGTCTAATGATGTCGGCAAAACAATGAGAGAAATGTCTACAACATGACAGCACATTGTTAAAAGTGGAATATTCACTGGAAAGGCAGTCATGTGTACTGGACCCTTTTCCTCCCCCCTTTTAAAGTAGGGGGAAAAAGAGATTAAATAGCGGTGTTTCCGATGAATGAAACATAAGGCTAGCTCTCTGAGCAGATGAGCTTATTTGTAGGATGCACCTGGCGTATTTGCTGGTAGCAATGGGATTAGTTTTGTGGTCGGATGGAAATTAAGTCACTGGAATTGAATGTTAATGCAGGAGGAATATCACAAAAAATAAACAACAAGATGAAACAACAGTGTCTTGCTGACTGTAGCCCATGGTTCCAGAGTGAAAATTCCACTCAGTTTTTTTTTAATATCACATGTGAAAATTAACAGGAAGAGCTTGGGGTTGAGGGTCATTTCTTTCCTATTCGTAAAAAAAATACTCTTATGAATCTTGCACCTGTATATACATTTAGCATCACTGGCATCCATTTGCAGTGGTGTAGTAGCTGTATCTCCATGGCATAGCGCCATCACCTGCTATAAACATGTAAAACAGACTCTGAAAGATATGACCCATGTTCTTCATTCTTTCTTCCTTCAACCCACCAAACAAAAAATGCCTTTTTTGGAAAATAGCTCCCAGAATCCTCTACCCATCATCATCATCATCATCATCATCATCATCATCATCATCATCATCATCATGTGCTATCAAGTCAATTATGGTGACCCTTTTCAGGGTTTTCCAGGTAGAGAGTACTCAGAAGTGGTTTACCATTCCCTTCTTCTGGGGTCACCCTGGGACTGTGCAACTGGCCCAAGGCTACACAGGTTGGCTGTCCTCATAGGAGACACAGTGGGGAATGAAACTCCCGATCTTTGGTTCACAGCCAGACATCTAAACCACTCAGCTATCCAGCCAGCATAGCCACTGGGTAAAGATCAGGTGGGAAAGACTCACGCAATGAACCTGCCCATGAGTTTCTGTTATTCACATGCATATGCATCTATGCAGGATTGCACCATCAGAAAGTGGCTTTGAAAGATTCCACAGGATAGGCTTATGGTTTCTGGTGATGTTCCAGAAACACAAGCTGAACCATCAGGATCTCTTTCCAGGTTTTAACTAGAACAAAGAGCAATCAAGAGGAAACACTTCCTTAGAGGTTCTTCCCGGCGAAGGGCTTTGCAGACACTCTTTAATGTGAATCAATGGTGGCTCATGAACCTTATATTTAAGGAAGGGTCACTATGTTAATGGCTGCTGAACCAGATAAGGAAGACCCTAACAGGGTGAAGAGCTTAGCTATCAAGCCTCACAGCCCATTGCCAGTATTGTTTCTCTTGGAGAAGAGTTCCTTTCATTGGTAAAGGGGGGTAGATCCAACATGGTGCTGGCCCTGTAGTGCCAGCAGCCAAGGACCTCTGTGTGTGTGTGTGTGTGTATGAGAGAGAGAGAGAGAGAGAGAGAGAGAGAGAGAGAGAGAGAGAGAGAGCTCATATACCAGCTCAGTGTTGCTCTTTCTCACTTCAACACGACTGTCAACATTGGTTGATATGGAATCAGCTTGCAGATCAGTCTCAGTTCCTCTGGAAGCACCCCAAACGTTTTTTCTTGCAGATATTTAATTTTTTTCTTAATTAAGAAGTAGCCCCAAAGAATGAGAATATTTAACCTGAGTAGAGAGGGCCTCTAATAATTCATCCTAATAATCATCGTAATGTGCTGTCAAGTCAGTTCTGACTTACGGCAACGCTTTTCAGGGTTTCCCAGGTAGTGAGTACTCAGAAGTGGTTTACTGTGCAACTTACCCATGCTGCTTGCAGGAGGCACAGCGCAGAATTGATCCCCAGCCTCTAGATCTGCAGCCAGATACCTAAACCACTGGGCTATCCAGCCTAATGTTATTCAAAACATTCAAAATGGGGCATGATTTCGCTCCTACCTTTGTATACTCATAAGAAAAAGGTAGCAGAGAGGGAACTATTACAGTGTGCTGTGTTTTCATACACCTGTATGAGATAACTGTTGTGCTATATTCTCCAGCTTCCCCAGCTTGTATAACGACCTTGATTGTTTCCTGTCTAGGGGTTTACACAACCCACAAGCAATGTTAATATCCTATGAACTTACATCAACCTTCAATTTATCTACCAGTTTATGGGTTTTTATGTGTGATTATCTCTGGCAGCCAAGCAAAGACTACTGACACCTAAGGATTCCAAATGATTGGCTACACAAGTTTTGGACCAGGTGCTACTTATCCCAGACCTCTTTTTCCAGCCAACTGCTACAAGGAATGCAATGTTTTTCAGGCACTGCTGGTTTATGGTTCCTGTTAGCCAGAGTGGTCAGCTCCATATCATATTACCAAGAACTGAGCCAGCCAGTCCCCCTCACTTTGTTATTTTTGCCCACCACTGCTGTCTCTGTATAAATAAAACAAAATATCATTTGTAGCTGCTACTGCCAGTTGTCTGAACATCTCATGAAGGACAGCTGTCTCATCTACTTTTCTCCCAGTTGCACGTGGATATGTTCCCAGCTTCATCTCTAAGCTTTAATTGTTGTGGAAAAGCTGATCCAAACATCTTTGTACTACAATGATATAAACTCACATCAGAAGGAAAACTGAGCCCTCCCTTTATCGGTATTGCCTGGAAGCATGCTGCACTGCCACGTTAAGGTCAACAATGCAACCATGTGCCTCCTTTTAACTTCCTCCTCTCCATTCTCACAGCAGCAGAAAGTCAGTACAGAGCATAGATACAAATAACCACCCCATTGAAGCTCAGTCTCACTGATTACAGACTGATCTGTTGGAACTGATAGACTAAAGCTGCCAGCTGAGGGTGTGTGGGTGTGTATTTGCGCATGTTCTGTAAAAGCAAAGCTCAGAACAGATGTTCAGAAATCTAAGCATGCTTTCTTGCTTTCAAAGCAAACAGAGTAAAGATGAAGGAGCAAGGAAATGAATTATCGAATAACAAGCGAGGTACTTACGGCAGCCCACCACCAGGCATGAGGAATGCTGGTGAAGTTTGTGCTGGAAACATCGTGCTCCACTGTGTAAACCATGGCGGAGAAGGCAAAGATCCCCAGGGCAATGAACAGAAAGAGGCAGCCCACCTGCTGGTAGCACTGGCGCAAAGTGAAGCCAAAGGCTCTCATCCCTGTAGAATGGCGGGCCAACTTGAGGATGCGGAAAATGCGCATCAGACGCATTATGCGTAGCACTTGCCCTACTTTCCCCACTCGCCCCACTTTCTCAATTTCATGTTCATGGTGGGAACCTTGTCCATGAGGCAAGTCCTCATCGACAAAACATTCCAACAGTAATTGGAGATAAAGGGGCAAGACTGCAATGAGGTCTACAGCATTGAGGGCACTGCTAGCAAAGCGCCGTAGGTCTGGGGTGGAGAGCAGCCGCAGCACATACTCTAAAGTGAAGAAAGCAATACAGAAGGTCTCTACATGCTCCAGGATGGGTCGAAACTCTCTGTTTCCCTTGTCCTTATGTTGCATTTCCTCCACGGTGTTGAGAGCTAGTGCCACCACAGAGATGAGAACAAACAGGCTGGAGGCCACCCCCATCACTTTAGCCATGGTTGAGGAGAAGGGTTTCTCCATGAGGTTCCAGAGGCGCCAGCGCTGCACTGCATAGCGCATGTGATGGAAGAGATGCTCGCTCTCTTGGACAGCGGCTTGGGCACGTAGCTCCTCTTGCACTTTCAGCTGCTCGTTTAGCTCATCACACCTCTCCTCAAAGCAGATGCGACAGCAGCGTGGGGTGTATTTGAGCCGTACCCCCCAGTAACTCAGCTCTTCCAAGAAGCTGCGGGGGCATAGCTCATCCTGCACCCGCAAAACTCCTGAAGCATAGAAGTTGTAGACCAGCTGGAAGACGGCAGGGTCTCGGTCGAAGAAATACTCATCACCTTGAGCCGCGTAGTCATCGCACAAGCCTAGCTGACGCCACCGGTCAGTGGATGTGGCCAAGCGGCCCAGGCGCGTTGTGGGATAGATGGCCACTGCCTGGTAAGTCAGCCGGTAAGTTCGGCCACCGACATTGACATTCAGCACAGAGGAGGAAGTACCAGCTGTTCCAGAAGCAAAAGCAGGGCTGAATGGAAATACTGAAGGATCTCCTTCTTCATTCTCCCCCTCCTCCTCATCCTCCAAGCAGAAGTAGTTCTTCTCAGTTTCTTGAGGGAGTTGAGGCAAGGATCCCCAGTATCTGGCATCAAATCTCTCAGACTGTGCGTCTATGCATACTGTATCTTTACATCCTGTAGCCAATTCCATGGTGGCCCCTGGAGCTTCTGCTTTGTAGTCTGTGATCTGAGATGGCCTTCCTTGCTCAGCATTCCACATGGTTCCTTTATAGTCAGAGGGAGGTGCCTCTCTGTCTCACCACCACTGCTAGGAAACCTGTGCCGCTTGTTGGTGCTGGTGCTGCCGCTGCTCTCCCACTTTGCTCCTTCTTGGCTGAAGCATCCGGCACGAAAAGCAGCTTCACGTTTCTTTGCTTCCCGTCCACCACCAGCTCCAGTTGTTGTGAAAACTCACTGTGGGATACAGACGCATGGGGGCTGCTGTTGACCGCTTTAATCTTGCTGACAGGGAAGATCTGAGTGCTTAGAGAAGGGGATTTAAAGGCTATTATCCTGTTTCAGCCTCCTCTCCCTCTCTCTGTGACGTGAATGATTATGGATCCAGAAATCTGTGGATAATCAGTCAAAAAAAGTGAAAAGCAGAGTTATTAGTGCTAATAAAAAATCAAAGAGTTTCTATTTGTGCAGTCTCGGAATATGTATTCAGGATGGGCGGGGGGTCCCGTGGCTTATTTTGGATTTATGCATCTTTATGCGTGCATGTGTCTTGTCCCTGATTTTCTCTCATGTTCCTTCATTCTGTATATTAATAAGTTCTTAGCATTGTGTCATATATTATAGCCCATTTTACAAGTGACAAAATAATGCCGTTCTTTGTTGAAAACTCTGAGGGCCCATTCTAATGTTATGTAGCAGATTAGTGTTACTAAAATAAGAGTTAACAAGCAGTGCCACATGTATTCCTCCACCACAAGCACAAAAACTGGCATGGGACTCAGAACTTTCATTCTGAGTGTCTCATCTTTTTTATTTTTAAGCATGCTTTTAGGGCTGTGAAGACAGAATTGAAGTTGCAAGTGATTTAACAATGCCTTATCAAATCTCAGAAGCTAGAAGCCAATCATCTAAAAGTGTGGGGGGTTTGACTGATCAGGAGGAGCTTCCATGCTTTGTATTACTCTTTACTTTTGACTGCAGAGGGAAGATATATTAGGCACACAACACCAAAATGTCACTGTATGCATGGTCGCTGAATTACCTAGGATTATAATTCAGATTTTTTTCCTGAAACAGATTTTGGATTAATTTGTTGACTTATTTTGAAGGATGGATGTGGCCTAAATCCTGTTGCTAGTCCCAAATGGAGTAGACTCATTGAATCACTTGTTGAATGGTGAGACAACAAGGAAATCAATACATCTACTCTAGCTGGGATTCTCCAGCTGCTGGCAGTTAGTAGATAATACTGAGCTAGAAGGCCCATGGTATGCAGTGTGGTGTAGTGGATAGAGTAATGGACTAGGTAGGACTCAGGAGGCCTGGGTTTGATTCCCTGGCTCTGCCATGGAAGCTCACTGGGGGTAAGCAACTGGTAAAATCATTCCTTAAATACCTTACTATGCTGGCTGGATAGCTGGTTTAGGTATCTGGCTGCAGAGCCCGAGGTCAGGAGTATGATTTTCCACTGCGCCTGCTGGAAGGAGAGCCAGCCAATGTGGCGTTGGGTAAACTGCACAGTCCCAGAATGCCCCCAGAGGAAGGGAATAGTAAACCTACCTGGAAAACCCTGGAAAGGGTCACCATAAGTCTGAATGGACTTAACAGCATGCAATTATTATTAATTAAATACCTCATTTACCCTGAAAACCCTATTAGGGTCACTATAAATCACTTCCAACTTGATGGCACATAACAAGAACAGAAGATCCACAGACTTCTGTATAAATCAGCCTTTTCCTCCCTAATACTAACTATTGGAGAGAAGGGGTCTTCTCATCAGAAGAACTGAGAGTAAACGTATGCCCACATTCACAGATGCATATTCACTGCAGTCCAATACTAGCTCTACACTGATGTGCAGCAGCTGTCTAACAGCTCAGAGGAGAAGTGCTTCCAAATTTCATAATATAATTTTATGTAGATGTCTTAGGGAAAGGATATTCTATGTATCTGACACATACTCTTCTGCTGAGCTTTGGCTCCTTCCTCAAGCAAAGATACATTTCTTTAATACAAACAACAGCAATGAAACTAGTGGCACTCCCAAGACTAAACAACTCTCTTTGGCATAAGTTTTCATTGGCTGCAGCCCACCTCCTTAGATGGGTGGCCTGGGAGACCAGGTGGCTGGATACTGTCCTGAAGTCCCACTGACTTCTGTGGAATTCAAGTCACCTACTTTTCTCTAGTATAAGTCCCATACTTGCAAGCCAGTACTTCACTTGCTTGGAAGGGTTTCCTCAGGCACTGAAACAGCTGTTTGATGGGCCTTGGGTTGCCTAAGAGCTTAAATTTGACTTTTGGGTTGGACTGAATGTCAAATATTTACTGGCACAATCCCTGAATATTTTCCATGAATATATAACATGGAACCCAGTAAGATGTGATCAACTGATGCCTTTTGTTTGATGGCTGTCTTCTCCTTCTTTGAGTCAACTCTCTGTTACATATTTCTTGCAAATGTTTTGTCAGTTTTATGCCTTAGCCAGGAGGCTGTTTGTGAAACACTACCTCAGTTGTGAAATTCCCTCCCAAGGGATATAAGGGTGGGTGCCCCCCACAACTGAGTTTTTGGCAAGAAAATAAAAAAGACATTGTTTCATCAGGCCTTGGGTTTTTAAAACTGGTTGTGGCCCTTTAAAAAAAAGTTCTTACATGCTTCCAATTCTATTGGATTTTACTGCAACAGAGCCCCATTGAGGGGAAAAAAGTGATAAAATGAATAATTTTAATACATGAAAAAAGAGAGAGAAAAGAATGCAGGCTTACAGAGGCTTAGCGGATTTCCAGTTCATCCAATGGAAGTTTGCCTATCACTAACTTCATACACCATGATACCATTTAGTCTTTGCCATGGTTGTCCTCCTTTATATCCAGACATTCTGTGGGGTAAACATGATTTCCTAGGTTTGCTTTAATGCAGAAGCTAATTATCCCCCCCCCCCCCAGCTGCGCACTGGTCTTATAAAATGAAGAGCTTTGAAGAGTTTACACCGAAAGCTGGACAGCTGATTATGAAAAAAATAACAGTGAATTCTACATGATCCTAAGATTCTAGGCTAAGCTGCAAAAATAGGTTGCTTTTTTTTTAAAAAAAGTATTTATTACAGTTATATCCGGTCTTTCCTCTTAAAGCCTTCAAGGTTGCACCCTTGGGGCATTTATCCCATTTAATCCTTACAAAACCCTGTGAAGTTAGGCTTAAAGAGAGTGACTTGGTCAACAGTACCTCTGTAGGATTCAAACTCACCTCTTAATCTAAAATATTATCTCCTAGGCTAACCTACCTAGATCTCTGTCTCCAAACAAAGTCAGTCACAATTCCATGTTCACAGCTTGCCCTCTGTCTTTAAAAGCTACACAAATGCCAGAAGAAAAAATCTTCTGAGTTCAAAGATGGAAAAGCTTTCCTTCTTCCCCTGTCACTCACTGGTTAAAAACGCAGGAGCTCTGCCAGAAAATGCAGTGGCAACATGACTCATTAGTGTTCCATGGTCACTATAGACACAATAAACCAGTGCCAGACATGCTTCTGTTCGCCCCAGGGAGCCATGCAATCTATCATTCTCTGCATGATATCTCCACAAGAATGTATATTATCTACACAGTTACGTAAAATAAAAGGCTAACAAATCAGCAGTCAAGAGCTGACAAATACAAGCAACTCTATGCTCAATAAACCAGATTGATTCCGAATGAAAGCTCAGGGCAAATGGGACATTCCAGAACAGCCAGTAAGCTAGTCTCAGAGTTGCAGGAAAATAAATTCCAAGGGCACAGATGTCAATACCTGTTCCTCAAAGTAGATCCTTGCACTATAAAAATAGAAATATCTGAAAATGTCAAGTTAATGCAAGGAGTTGTGGGTTTTGTTATGCATGATGCTGTAAAAGGCCAGGCAAGTCCCTGAAAGAAAGAAAGAAAGAAAGAAAGAAAGAAAGAAAGAAAGAAAGAAAGAAAGAAAGAAAGAAAGAAAGAAAGAAAGAAAGAAAGAAAGAAAGAAAGAAAGCATTAAAATAATCAGAAGCAGGAAAGATCAAAAGTCTATGTAGTGAAAACATTCAATAGGAGTCTAGTACTTCCTTAAGATCTTCCAGTTCTTTGATCCCACATTGAGAACAGGACTGTTTGGGCTTCAGGTATAACAAGAAAAAGCTCTTTTTGTCACCTAAATTTCAACAGTTCAAAGTGCACTAGGTGCTTTTTTGTACAGTTTAATAAAAATTATTCAACCCACATTGCAAATCAGGTTTATTGTCAAAATTTACAGACTTTCAGCTGTTTCCAGTGGACAAATCAAATAAAAGCAATTGAAATAGCTCAACATAACAAATACTTCAAGTGATTTCCCCAAATTCAATGAAGATGCAACTTTTAATGAATTCTGCAGTCTCAAAATTATTCAAACCCCTGAATAGAATTCCTCACAACAGCACAAATATGCAAAACAGGTGTTGTCTCAAGCATACTTGATGCAACAAATCAAAGGCTTCATTAGTTGCAACAGGTGTGCTTGAGCTGGAACACATGAAATACCTGAACTGATTAGGGGTTTGGTGAGTGTCACGTTTGACTGCATGTTAGAAATATGGTTAAGTCTAAAGAATGGTCTAAAAATCTGGAATTTGAGTCATGACAACTGGACTTATTTCTTATTAGGTTGAAACGTTTTGCTACTCATCCAAGTAGCTTCTTCAGTCTGAGGAGAGTTGGTAGGAGACCCCTGATATACCCTCCACGTTGGTTTCACTTCCCCCTGGTCTGAACAGGCTCATTAGAAGGACATAGGACTGGGGGTAAGTGAAAATCCCACTTCTGCAGTCCTTCTCCACCCATTGTCAGGGGTCATTAACAGTCGTTAACAGTGGTCTTTATGGTGTGTGGTCCTCATCTTTCTGGGGATGGATGAAAGGGCAGCATGATAAATAGGGGACAGGTTGTATCTAAGGCCTCTACCCCCTGTTGAGTGAGGGATTTTCTATATGCACATGTATGGCCTCCCTGACCCCTCTCTCAAACCACCTATCTTCTCGGTCCAAAATGAGTACTTCTTGGTCATCAAATGTATGTTCTTTATCCTTCAGATGAAGGAACACTGATGTTTGTGGTCCTGAGCCGTTGCCCCTCCTGTGCTGGGCCAGTCTCCTGTTTGGTGGCTGTTTGGAGAACAACTCCGAGCACTCCTCTTTGCATTGGACCACATATACTATATTACTCCTGTTGTGTTTTGGTGTCTGTTTTTTTTTTGGGTGGACAAGTCTCTGCCTTAGTGGGTTTGTGGGTTTGAAGTGCACAGGTATGTCAGGATATTATGAACCACAATATGGAATTTACTCTGTAGTACATGAACCAAAGTTTGCTAACAGGCATCCACCTTAAAACAGGTGTGCAGCCACAGAGTCTGGGGCACCTTCCTTATGAGGAAAGGCTACAGCATTTGGGGCTCTTTAGTCTAGAGAAAAGGCAGCTGAGGGGGGACATGATTGAGATGTATAAAATCATGCAGGGGATGGATAAAGTGGATCGAGGGAAGCTCTTTTCCCTCACACAATACTAGAACCAGGGGACATCCACTCCAATTGAGTGTTGGGAGAGTGAGAATAGACCAAAGAAAATATGTCTTTACCCAGCGTGTTGTTAGTCTTTGTGTTTCTTGATGAAATTCAGGAACCAGAACTTAATTTCTCTTTTTTTGATCTCCAGGGGTAGGCTTTTGATGGGAAAGGGAAAACTTGGTGGGGGGAGCATGGTCTCAATCCCGCTTCTGCTTTGGACTGACTGATTGGCTAACAGGAAAGGGAAGGAGGCCAATACAGGAGTACACGGGCCAGACGTGCAAATATTTCTGTTTCACTTATTCTGGCTTTAGGTGCTCTTACGCAGAGCTCTTGTGTCATTTGCCCTGTCTTAGAGCCCGGCCTTACTACTGAAAAAAACGCACCCAATTAAAATCAAGATTAGCATGTTTTACATCAATTTAAATTTGGACATTTACATGAGGTACATGCACAAACAGAGCAATGTGACAGGGGAGCAAATATATCTGCTCCTTTGGCAGAAATTCATTTTTTTGAGGAAGATGTGTTATGAATCGACCTACCCAATGTGCACTCCTCTGTCTGGGAAAATTGCTCCCCATGTCTATGTTGCTGTGCTAGTTCTGTGTGTGCTTGTGCTGAGTCTTTCCTCCGCTGGGGAGGGAGGAGAGGTGGGTAGGAGGAAGGCTGTTTGTCTGCCAGCAGCTGCAAGCAAGGCTTCAGCCTGGCTGAGGGAGAGTCATTCATTTGGGATTGTGGGAGGGAAGGATGAAGGGAGAGGGGAAGAAGAAGGGGAGAGGGAGGACAAGAAGGAAGAGGAGATTTCATGATTTCATATGATTTATTATATGGGATCCTCACCAAACCATCATCAAATCATAGATTCCATTTGTGCCCACAGACTACCAATCCAAGGCATGCCAGGGACTCAGGCTTTTGTGGTTGGGGATGATTCTACAAATGAAAGTCATGGGGATCCATGTTTTTGCACCACTACAGAGGAGGTGTACAGGTGTTGCAGTTGCTCCTCCTCCTCTTCCTCTTGGGCAAAACTCCCCACAGGAAGTGTTTCTCCAGGAACTGAAATCCAAAGAGAAGTATGGTTCCTCTTCCTCCTCTGGCTCGCTCTCTAGGTGGAGGGTTTGAGGTTCCTGTGTCTGGGAGAGGGAGAAAGTACCTGCACGCCTCCCTTGCAGTAACTCTAAATCTGTCTCTTCTCCTCTCTCTGTGTGCGTGTGTGTGCGTGTGCATGTACATCTGTCTGATCCTCGAGCGCTAGGCTATGTGTGTGTGTGTGTGTGTGTGTGTGTTTCCCTTCCCGCTTAAAAAGCAACACATAAAAATTTAATGCAAGTGAATGGAACAGCAAATTAAATACCACGTGACTGTAGATTGATTAAAGAGCAATTTCAATTGAACTGCGGCATATTCCTGTTCTTATTGTCAGTGTGACCAGGCCCTTAGATATGGCATTTTGCAGGTTGAGCATACAGGGCAGCAAAGGGTTTTGAAGGAGCCCTTAAGATGGCTCACTTTGCAAACTAAAATAATTGAGAAATGTTTGCCTTTCTGTTCCTCCCAAAAGAGAAAACACACTGAGAAGAGAGAAAGCTGGTAGCATTCCACTTCTCTATGAATCTGAATAAGAGTTATTGGGTTCATAATAGCTACCTCAAGGCCCTTGTTGCCCTTACCTTTCTAACAGTCCACCCACAAAAGAACTTGAGAAAGGGCTCGATTTCCACGTGAACAGTAACAATTATTTCAGCAGCAGGAACTGCCTGGCTCTGTGATATGGAAAACTTTGAAGCAATCTAGTTCAAAATCTTGGGTTAATTCAGGTTGACTCAGAGTTTTCTATACCACACTCTGAGCAGTTTCCATTACTGGAATCATGGCTGTGGTTCACATGGAAATATTTAAATATCCTTGTGTGGACATTCCCCTGTGTGTATGGATCAATCCCTTTGTTTCACTGTTTGGGTGGCAATGTCATCCCAGGGTCTGGAAGGAACTATATGTAATATTGTCACAAATAATTAGTTAACCAATAAAAACAACATATTTTTAGGAGTAATGTTTTCCAGTTCCACTGGAACATTAAACATTTGCATTTTTAGGCATTTTGTTGTTGTTTAGTTGTTAAGTTGTGTCCGACTCTTCGTGACCCCATGGACCAGAGCACGCCAGGCCCTCCTGTCTTTCACCTGCCTCCCGGACTTGGGTCAAATTCATGTTGGTAGCTTCAATGACACTGTCCATCCATCTCGTCTTCTGCCGTCCCCTTCTCCTCTTGCCTTCACACTTTCCCAACATCAGAGTCTTTTCCAGGTAGTCTTCTCTTCTCATGAGATGGCCAAAGTATTGGAGCCTCAGCTTCAGGATGTGTCCTTCCAGTGAGCACTCAGGGTTGATTTCCTTCAGAGTGGCTAGGTTTGTTCTCCTTGCAGTCCAGGGGACTCTCAAGAGCCTCCTCCAGCACCACAATTCGAAAGCATAAATTATTCGGCGGTCAGCCCTCTTTATGGTCCAGCTCTCACTTCCATACATCACTACTGAAAAACCATAGCTTTGACTATGCAGACCTTTGTCGGCAAGGTGATGTCTCTGCATTTTAAGATGCTGTCTAGGTTTGTCATCGCTTTCCTCCCAAGAGCAGGCGTTTTTTAATTTCATGGCTTTCTTATCAATCTACTAAGTGACAAGATAAGTATTAGTTGCTTTTGACTTTTGGTAAATACTGTATTTTAAGGTGAAATATTTTAATTGGCTATTAGAATTTATTAAGTTAGTTAAAATATATCCCACCTTTCTCCTTAAAAAAGGATCCATGGCTTACAATATTAAAAAGAAATTATATTAAATCTAGAAACAATAAATTAGTCCCATATGAAAAAAAGAATAAAATATATTAAAAATAGTAGATAAAAGCAGTACGCTCTTTCAGACAGCCAGTCAGTGAGGGAAAGTTAGGGGAAACTAGAGAACATTTCCCTGTATTTCAATGGCTGGCTGGCAAGGACAATGAATCTTATTATTTAGCCCAGAGATCAGCCATAACAGAGATAAACCGAGGTAGCTGACTGAGTTAGCTTTTGGGGTAACAGGAGAATAACTCAGTTTAAATTGTATTTAGACGTAATTTATGTATTAATTAGTAGAAATAAGTGGGAATGTGATTCTTCCAAGTTGGAATTTAAACTGGTTTATGTCATTTTACACAGAAGAAAGGCCTGAGAAGCAGCACTGATAGCTACAGAGTTCCCCCTCTGCCGTCTGCACTGACTCTTCAAGCCACGGCATCCCACCCCACCTCATCTCTTTGAGAAGCAAAGGTTGCAGGCAGACTCTCTCACCTCTCCTTCCTAAACAGTTCACCTCCCAGAGGAGAGGGAAAGAGAAGGATGGCGAAGTCATACGAGCTCCATCCACAAGTCAGGCCTTGGTATGCATGAAGTATCTTTCTGTGAGACAGCCAATGACTCAGAATTTGTCGTGGGATCAAGGTTATCTGTGTTGAAGGCATTGTTCGTGAGGGTCATGAGGTCTCCAGAAGGCACTTCTGAGCTGCTTGTGGATTTTCTCGTGTGAACTCTCATCCTGTGCAATGCCTTCTACTACCTCCCTATGCAAAAAATATTTTTTCTGCCATCAGCCCTCCTGATTTTGCAGGCTTGATTCTATTGCCTGTAGAGGTGGATGGAATTTGGGAGATTTTGGTCCCTTTCCCCCAGAAATGATACCTTTCTTCTGTTTGAGAATATCATGAGTTTTAACACTTCATATAGTTTTAAATATCATATAGTTTTAACACTTGTTGTGCACATACTGTATGTGGATGATTAAAAGGGGAGATGTCCCCCCCATGCTTTAAATTGCATCTTTATGGGTGAAGTAGGGATTGAAGTCAGTTAGAGCACACTCTGTTTCTACTCACAAGTAATTTCCATAGAGTTCAATGAGTTTACTCTTAGGTAACTAGATGATTAGTTAAGCCTGCAATTATTTATCACTATTTAACAAGGGTGTAGAGGAGTGCAGCCTAATGTAACAGTCCCAGTGTCTACAGTTAAAAAAAAAGGTTTAACTGTGCTATTCTAGGCATATCTACTCCAGAAGTAAGTGGCATTATATCCAATGGGGTTTGCTCCCAGATATATAGGTACTGGATTGTCGACTGGGTCTTCTAAAATCATAGTCTTGCTCTCCAAAAGTCTTCCTAAAAAAATAAAATATTGGGAAGAATTGCAGACTATGCATGTTACTAAATAAACCTGTATGTAGGAGGATGAACACAGTTGGAATAATTTCTGAGTACATCTGCATTGGTTTGCACTTTTAAGCAATTGTAATCCTTTTAAAAAAATAAAGTTTATTTAAAATTTAAAAGTTATTTACAAATATACATAGTACTACATACACAAAAAGTCACAATATTGCCATAAACCTATTTGAACAACAACAACAACAACAAATCCACTGCAATCCTATGGATACCTTTTCTGGGAAATGAACCACACTGAAGTGTGTACTTTGGTGTATATGTGGAGTGCAAAAGTTTGAATTAATAAATGCATACCTGATAACCTTTATTCGCTGCAATTCTGTTCTGCAAGTTAATGCTACATATCATTCACTGTGATATTTCAGGAAAAAAAAAAAACATTTCCAGTGCCCAGAAAGGTTCCAAGGTGTTTGAGAAAACAGCAGTGTGACGTTCACCCAGCGCCCCGTTTGTTCCACCCAAACCAAGGGTTCACTCTGGCGACGTTCTCTTTTCTTCGCTGCCACCAGTGGATTTCCCTTATCCACTCTGTAAATGACTTTAATCAGACACTTGCTGCCAACAGAAATGATTTATTAATAGATATTAGGTTGAATCAGAATCACAGCTGTTCTTTAATCATTGTATAGAATTAAAATCCTTGAAACCTTGTATATTTTGTTACACACTCAATCACCGTTTGCTTTATTAATTCACTTTAACCAGCTTAGTTTTATTATTATCAGTTCTCTCTATTTCTCTGACTATCTCTCTCTCTCAACTCTTCAATCTCTCTCCTTCACACTTCACACTCTCCTCTTCTCTCTCTTTTTCCTCTCTCCCTCTTTCTAACTGACTTAACTGCCTAATAACTGACTGAATGATCCCGCCCCTCCAGTCCTCTCATAGGCTCCTGCACCTGAGCTCCAGCTATGAGTGACAGGAGTGACTTGGGCATTCGTCACAAGCAGTCTTACATACAACCTCACAATGGATTTCAGGGGGAAGGGGCTTCACAGCCTAATGTAATTATGCCTTTGTTGTTGTTTAGTCGTTTAGTCGTGTCCCGACTCTTCGTGACCCCCATGGACCAGAGCACGCCAGGCACTCCTGTCTTCCACTGCCTCCCGGAGTTGGGTCAAATTCATGTTGGTAGCTTCGATGACACTGTCCAACCATCTTGTCCTCTGTCGTCCCCTTCTCCTCTTGCCCTCACACTTTCCCAACATCAGGGTCTTTTCCAGGGAGTCTTCTCTTCTCATGAGATGGCCAAAGTATTGGAGCCTCGGCTTCAGGATCTGTCCTTCCAGTGAGCACTCAGGGTTGATTTCCCTCAAAATGGATAGGTTTGTACTCCTTGCAGTCCAGGGGACTCTCAAGAGCCCTCCTCCAGCACCACAATTCAAAAGCATCAATTCTTCGGCGGTCAGCTTTCTTTATGGTCTAGCTCTCGCTTCCATACATCACTACTGGAAAAAACCATAGCTTTGACTATGCCTTGCCACTAACCAATTTGCAAAGTTCTTTTTTCCTGCTTCTGGCTTGCCCCTCCTCTCTTTCTGCTTGTTGGCTTTGCTTCCAATGTCCCCCCCTCCCCCATCTTCTTCTCTGACCTCGGCAAAAGCAAACATGTAATTCTCTTCTCCTGACCTCCGACTATGTGGCCACATGGTTGAGACTGCTTCCCCCCCTTTTTTTTCCTTTCTCTTATGCTTCTGACTGTAACTGAAGATTGCAACTGTGAGTAAAGATTGCAACTGTGAGTACTTTTTCCAACTAAAGATGCTTTTCAATTGATTTTTATTATACAAAGTGCTACTGTGAAGGGGTGGCGGCTCTGAGACTTGAGCTATTTCTTTACGTTTTTCTCTGTGCACTTATTGTTTGTACTTTAAACTCTACTAATTATAAAGGAATTACCAATTTCCTCCTGTGGAATCCCCTTTCATTTTTGGAAGCCATTGGGTGCTGTGATCCAGGAGAAATCTTTAACCATCACAAATCACCGCCCCCCCGGGATGACTTTGCCAGTATTAGCTATTTTTTAGTGATTAAAGACTTCCCCCCATCCAGTGGCCTCCAACAGGCTCTGCACAACAAAAGGAATTCCATGGAAGCCTTGGGACCTTTGAGGGGGGAGATTGGAAAATGTTTTTATTTCTAAAAAAATCATAGTGGCTGATGTGTCAGCCATAAGTGGCAGAATTTACAGGATGCCCTGATACTTTCAATGGGGATTACTCACAGGTAAATGAGATTACATCCTAAGTGTACAGCTCTTTACCTGCAGCATTAAGCACTGCAGAGCAATCTGAACCCTTCCACTTGCTATGCTAATTAATCTCAGCTTTCCCGAGAAATAACATTTAGCAAGTAACGAGTAGGAATATGTTATCTCTCTTATCATAAGTTTAATTATGGGCTAGATTGGTGCATGCCTCTAAAAGAAACATGGAGAAGAGATGTTTGTGGAGCTTCTTAACCTCCATCCTCAAATCCACATCAAGATAAAGTTCTAAGCATCATTCCCCCCCCCCCCCATTCTTCTTCTTCTTCAGAGTAGACCTTTGGTCTAGATGGGCGGGGTAGAAGTCCAATAAAATACATAAATAAATATATAAATACATGGAACCAGCTTGCCTTGCCTGCACAGCTGTTTTTATACACGAAATGTTCTGTTTACACTCAGATTCTGTACATCCTGCTGTCTTTATTCTATCCTGCAGAATCCTGGAATATATAGTTCAGTGAAGAAACCAATACAACTTTACCAGGGAGGACTTATGCATCTCACTGAGCTACATCCGAGTATTCTAAGTCCCTCATCAAACACAAATCCTGTAATTCTATTCAATGAACAAATGGCTGTTGACGTGGTATCAAACTATCATATCTGTGTAGTGTAGGTACACTCATGATTACTTGTAGACAATGCTTGTTTTGCAAATACACACATTTTAAAATGATGCATATTTCAATAAAGAATATCTGATTTAGTACACTTTGCTGCCTCTCAAACACCCTGAAAACCTCAGAAACAGGACAGACTTCTGAGGAAGAGAAGAAGAAGAAAAAGCATTTTATTTTATTGCCAGTCTCAGGAGATGTGAAATGTATGTTTTCATAGGAAAATGCCAATCCAGCAATCTCCTTTTCCATCCCTAGAGGTGCTGCTGCCTTGGCTCTTGGAAACAAGATGCCCAAGGGACTGAGGATGACTGGGCATATTAGGAATGTGGGCAATGTGCCAAGCCAGTTGGAGTTCAAGAGGGATTTAAGTGCATTGAAAAAAAAAAGAGAGAGAAATGCCACCTAATCCAGCATAACTCTGAATGCAGGGAAGGGAAACATGAAGCTGTAGCAGACAAATACGGGTGACTGGTCTTTAGAGAGCTTTCCTGTGTCCAGAGCAAATAAAAGGATGAGAAAGAGGACAATGGAAAGTAGCTGGTGGCTGTACAGATGGTACAGTGAGTGGGTGGGGAGCTTCCCCATTCACATAGGAATGGGATGTTTCCACAGTGAGAAGGGGCTGTTTCGACTTCAGTAGGTGGGGGTCTCGACCTCCAGGGTTCGGAATTGGCAGGGCACTGTTGGGTGGCTCTGAAGTGGAAAACAAGAAGAGGGAAACTTCTGTGTTGATTCCTCACTGGGGAGAAATGCTGTCAACATTGGATACACTATGAGCCAGAGGAGGAAACTGAAAGCAAACCGTCCTGTGACAGACAATGCCACAACACAATGTGCAAAGGACATGACGCGGCACATTCAGATGGCCACACGTGGGCAGTAAATTCTCCCACCAACTCACACCAATTAAGGCACATCCAAATCACTACTGAATCACTACTGACAGGTAGCAGTCAGACATTCTGTCGTATGCTTTGGTGCATAAGATAATGAGATTCACTGAGACAGGGGTACACATACCACCCAGCTAATATTATGATGCTTGTTTTACAAGCATGGGGAGTAATGGCTGTCTACCCCATCCCTCATCAAGCTCTCACATCTCCTCTTTTCTCTGCTTTCTTTTCCATATAGTCATTCAGCCCTTCAAAAAAATCTCTACCTTACAAATGTGGCCAGTTCCTTCTGTGTCCACAATTTAAAACACCAAGAATTGGTTTGTCAGTGCCCTTGCAATATCATATCTGGGCTTCCAGCAAAAAAACAAACCAAAAAAAAAGGATGCCAAGCTTTGCACAGCAAAGGTGGCCTGAATGTTGACAATGCCAAAATCAAGATGGTTCACAGAAACCTCTCTCAAGCTCACTACCATTCACAAACACCAAACAAGGGCACTACCATTCACAAACACCAAACAAGGGAAAATCCCAGAACCTGAAGTTGGTTGCTTTTGGACAAGTTCTCTGTTTACTGGCTGGGATGCAAATCAATCTAAGTACATTCTCTCTCTCTTTCTGGCTGCTCTCTGTCTCCCTCCCTGTGACTTCTCTCTCCCCCTCCGGCCCCTGCATGTGTTTGCATGTACGTTTACATTTAATCCTGTGGCAAAGCTGAAGCCTCAATATGCCACCTCCCCCCAGAAGTAAGCCCCCAATTCTCATCAATAAGACTCATTAGTTTCCTAAAGGACAGGCAAGTAGTTTTGGCAATGCTATGGAATAGTTCAGTAAAACAATGTAAAACAAGCATCTTTGAGGTCATGTATCTTTAAGCCCAGTATGCTCTAATCAATAGACTAGGACTCTGGAGATCAGGGTTCAAATCCCCACTCAGCCATGAAAGGTCACTGGGAGTGTGTAACTGGTAAAAACCACTCCTTAAATATCTCACTTACTTTGAAAGCCCTGTTAGGGGTCACAATAAGTCAGTTCTTGATGGCACATAACGACAACAACATATTCTAAACAACAAAATGGTTCTACTTCAAATTTTAAAACATGTCAGAAATGGGGATCATTCCCTTTTGAGGAAACAATGTTAGGCATTTGCAGAATAATTATAGGACTTGCTATGTGCTGGGGTAAAATGGTAACAGAATGAGATCGCCTAGGGAGTGAGTGAGTCAGAATCTTTTTTTAAAGACCAAAATATAGAACTTAAAAGGTACTTGTCCAAATTCTTCTCCAAATGTGAGACAAAGCAAGTCTATAATTACTCTTCCATATATTGTCTTGATTCAATAATTCATTCAAAAGTCACAAACTTTTTTAAGACTACCCCCCTCCTATCAGTAATGGCTTATGGAATGTTGCTTCGACAGGTCACACGATGTCAGAGGTTCACTCCTGTGCACCTCTAATAATGTGCTGTCATCTCCTTTTGACTTATGGCAACCCTCCTAGGCTTTTCTTGGTAGGAAAATACTCAGAGGTGCTCTACCACTTCTTTCTTTCTGGTGGCACTCTGTGACCCTGTTGCTTGCATAAGGTCACACAGATGGCAGGCCCTGTAACCCCACCAGGCACACATGGTCTGAGTGATCTCGGCTGGCCTCTTTCCCAGGAGGCACAACAGAGATTCAAACTCCAGGGCCTTGGCTCTGCAGCCAGGTGTTCCACTCCACTGAGTAGCTCCTTCTCCTCTTTATCTACCCATCCCATTTATCTCATAGTCCTTGTCTTGTAATGTTCCCATTAATTTAATTCTAGTCCTGCTGTTCATGTCTTGCTTTTCCACACTACTTTAAAAAAACTAAAACAATTAACAGTCTAAATTGCTAAGGAAGCCGTGTGGCCCCCACAAAGTTCACAGCATCCCTACAATACACATCACTGCATATGTCTGAGAAAACATGTCCAGCAATAACATGGAAAATTCCACCAGAAAATGGGAACATGGAATTTATTGGTACAAAGTGAAACAACAACAACAACAACCCTCAGTTGATGAAGGAACAAAAAAGTTTAAGAAATAATGGGGAGGGGGAACCTATACAAAGCATTTTAAGATGGAACGAATGTCGCATCCAGAAATGTTCTCAGGCTGCAATCATAGGCATACTTTTACTTTGGCACAATTTCTGTTGCATGCTTAGGCTCAGGCTCCATCATCATCATCATCTTAGAACTGCAGAGCTGGAAGGGACCCTATGGATCACCAAGTCCATCCCCTGTTAAGGAGGCACAGTGGGGATTCGAACTCCCAACCTCTAGCTCCACAGCCAGATACCTAAACCACCGAGCTATCCAGCAGGTTTGTCATGACTTTGGCAGGATTTCAGTGCAAGGAGAAGCAGATGAACGCCATTACAAACTTGGGCCTTGGTGTGTTTGTTCTCACTTATCTCAACAGGAGATGTTACACAATGTTCTCTAGTAGGGTTAGCACCAAAAGCTTCTTCATGCCATGTCTCAAGGAACATGACATGCCACCAGATATTGGTGAGCACAGTTACAGAGGGCTGAAGCTTGCCTCTTGGGTTGCACATTGCTGGCATTTCCACAGCATTGCCCATTGCCAAGCAATGGTGAACAGCTTGTGCAGTCAGCCCATCTATCTGCTAAATCATCATCTTTAAAAAGAAATGCTGTGCCCCTCAATATTAGAAGAAAGCCAGCTTGTTTTCCCGGGAGAGCTCATGCCCTAACTAATGAAGTGAAAAGAGTAAGGGGTGGGACAGCAGGGAGGAAAGCTCTTCTCTCTTAATTTGTTGTGCTGACTGTAAAGTTCAATTACATTAATGGTTTGCTGTGTTTCTGAGATCTGAAGTACTGCAGCTAATTAATCACCCTGGAGTTATATTTGTGCACAGAGCAATAGAACATTTAACATGCTGATGAGACCCATGCCAGGGCTCCCCCCACTGTGAACACACACACACACACACACACACACACACACACAAACACACACACACACACACTTGGTTGAATAATTGCTGGAAGATGAATGGATTAAGAGGAGTGGGGGTGGGGATTTTGAAATTTCTCTGGTTTTATTAGATGATATTGAATGCAAGCAGATGGAATTTGATAACAGGGTTATCAAAGGGTTATGATAAAAAGTATCAAAATTATGCTAAACGTGTATTGCAATTTTGATTTTCTCAGACCATTTCACAATCGTGTAAGGTGGGTCTATATTGTCCTCATACCCATATTGCAGTCAGAAGCCTCCAATATGGCTTTCCCAACATCACATACAGCAGGGACAGACATTCTGGCATATTTGGGAGTCTATTTTCTCCCTCTAGGGTCCGCCAGGGACCACACAGATCACCAAATAATCACACACATCCTGAAATAACAGAGGAAGGAACCAGACATGGCTGGTGGACCACTGACAGTTTTCCAAAGAAGAAGGAGGAGGAGAAGGAAGGAAGGAAGGGAGGGAGGGAGGGAGGGAGGAAGGAAGGAAGGAAGAGAAAAAAAAAAGGGGGGGAAGAGCAGTTTTTGGTGTTAAACAGAGATAGGCACAAAGCACTTCATGTTGGGTCATCTTAAGTTGTCGATGTGGCGACTTCCCTTCTCTGCCTCCTTCAGCAGCTGCCTACTCAGACAAGGAAGTGGAGCAAGGATTCCTGCAGCACTGCAGTGTGAGTGGGCACCTGCTGGAGAAGTTGGGGAAGGGAAGTCTGGGCTCTTGCTGGAACTGGAAGATCATGAGAAGGGGAGGGGAATAAGCAGCACATGCTGGGTGGAGAGTGGGGGAGCTGGCAGGGCTGGGGGAAGTGAATGCATGACACCTGTGGTGCTGACAACCTAAGACAACCTGGCAGAGGGGGCCCTGCAACTTCCTAGGAGTTTCCAGGAATGGCAACTCACCATTTTATTTAATTTTTCTCTAGAGGAAAACTTTGAGTGAGGGGAACCTGATGGGGCTAAGGACCAGAAAAACAGCCTTGAAGGGGGTATACATCACCCAGCCATTATGCAGACAGTTTACAGCAGAAGGTACACTAGGGATTTCCTCCTGACTCGTTTGATATTAGTCTGGCACAATCCTGTGCATGTTTGCTGTATTCAGTGGGGCTTACTCCTAAGTAGGAGCATGGAAAACTGCAAAACTATCATTACCATGACACACTGTCTCCACAAATAAAATCTCAGATGCATTTACTGAGAAAGCAGTGCAATGTATTATAACAGAAGACCTGCTGAGATACAAAAGCAGGACAATCTGGAGATCAACCAGTATGAACAAGAACACAGCAGCTACAAAAGGGAGCAAACACACTGTAGAGAATTGACTTGCGGGTAAAAGAGATACTATGGTTGAAGCAAAGCAGGGTTCATGTTGAAAGGGAAAGTGGAACTTCTCTCAGGGTCACGACTATCGAAGATTCGGTAGTCTGAAGATTCGTGGGAGTCCCCATATATACAATGCCAGCTCCTGAATATGGTGTTAGTGTTTACAGAAGACATGAGATGTATCTAACTGCACATGTAAGCAAAAATCCTGTTACTTTGTTATGCATATGGAAGGCAAATGCATAGCTTTCAGTGGTTTCTAGCTGGCAATTAATGAGTCCCCACTGGGATTCTTGAGTACAAGCTAAGCTAGTGGGCACACACCCCCAAAATGCCAATGGTGACTTGTTAATTGCCAGCTAGAAGCAACTGAATGTTATGTCCTTTGTTTTTTACATGCATAACTAAGCAAGGGGATTTCAGCCATTGCCTGAATGTGGAGTAGAAGGGAAATTGTGTAGCATTTCACCAATCTGACAGGCTCCATGTCACATGGCTGTTGCATTGCAAGGAGTGGGGGCATGCAACACGTATGGCTTCTGCTTCACATTTAGGCAACAGAATACTAGCCAATATACAGAAACCCACACTGCACATTAACAGACAATGCTGAAAATGCCTGATTGTTACAGAAGGTGCTTTTCACAGCTCTCTTAGTTTGTAAATGAGTTTTCCAATTGGTCACCAAGAATTATGTGCATACTTCATTTGCAAGTATCATTGCTAAGTCATGAATTTCTTCACCGTGGTTCCAAATTGTGAAGGTGGAAAAACTGGAAGAATTTCTAAACCATCTCAACAGCATCCACCCAAATATACAATTCACCATGGAAAAAGAAATAGAGGGCCAACTCCCTTTCTTAGATGTCATGGTCATACGCAAACCTGACCTCCTATTGGGACACAAGGTCTACAGAAAACCCACCCACACAGACCGGTACCTACACAAAAACTCCAACCACTACCCACAACAAAAAAGAGGCATAATCAAAACACTAGTAGACTATGCAAATCGGAACTGTGAAGATCAATTTCTCAGCACCGAAGTCAACCATCTGAATTGGGCCCTACAGGCAAATGGCTATTCCAGGAATGAAATCACAAAAGCCATCAAACCAAGAAAACAACACCAAACTGAAGAGGAAAAACAGCCACCCCACAAATAAAGTATTTCTGCCATACATCAAAGGGGTCACGGACCGCATGGGGAAACCTTTGAAAAAACACAACCTACAAACAGTATTCAAGCCCACCACAAAAATACAACAAATGTTATAGTCAGCAAAGGACAAAAGGGACTCCCTCACCACTGCAGGAGTATACCGGATACCTTGCAGTTGTGGCCAGGTATATATTAGAACCACAAAACGCAGCATCCACACCAGAATCAAAGAACATGAGAGACACTGCAGACTAAAACAACTGGAAAAATCGGCAGTAGCTGAACATGCCCTGAAACAAGCTGGACATGAAATTCTATTTCAAAAAACAGAAGTACTGGACAACACCAGCAATCATTATGTTAGACTACACAGGGAAGCCATTGAAATCCACAAAAACCAGCAGAGCTTCAACAAAAAAGAAGAAAGTCTAAAATTCAACAAAGCCTGGCTCCCAGCACTGAAAAAACACAGCCTGCAAAAGGTCAACGAACTGTACCCAGCCACAAGGACCAGTGATCACTGCACAGAAAAGACCAGCTAACAACACCCATCAATCACAGTGACAAATCATCTCTCCCCCTTATCACAACAATACACCCACAACAAAAAACACGCTGATCACCATAATCACCCAATCACCTGAAAAGGACAAAAAGCTGATCCCACAGCTATAAATACTCAACTATCCCACAAAACTGCACCAGAGCACAGACAGAGTTCTGACTCCTGTCCTCTGAAGATGCCAGCCACAGAGACTGGCGAAACGTTAGGAAGAAAAACCTCAAGAACACGGCCAGACAGCTGAAAAACCTACAACAACCATTCATTCTGTTGCTTTCAGTCCTGTGCTCCAGTCTATCAAGATCATTTTGAATTTTGTTTCTGTCTCCCAGGGTATTAGCTATTCTGCCCAATTTTGTATCATCTGCAAATTTGACAAGCATTCCCTGCACTCCCTCATCCAAGTCATTAATAAAAATATTGAAGAGCACCGGGCCCAGGACTGAGCCTTGGGGTACCCCACTTGTTACCTCCTCTCAGTTAGAGAAGGACCCATTAATCCTTACCCTCTGAGTACGATTCTGTAGCCAATTGTGTATCCACCTGACACTTGATCTATCCAGCCCACACCTAGTTAGCTTGCTAATAAGGATATCATGGGGCACTTTGTCAAAAGCTTTGCTGAAGTCAAGATATACTACGTCTACAGCATTCCCTCTGTCTCTCAGGGAGGTTACCGGATCAAAAAACGAGATCAAATTAGTTTGGCAGAATTTGTTCTTGACAAATCCATGTTGGCTTCTAGTTATTACTGCATTGTTTTCTAGGTGCTTGCACAATGACCGCTTTATGATCTGTTCCAGAGTTTTGCCTGGGATTGATGTCAGGCTGACTGGCCTGTAGTTCCTAGGTTCCTCTTTTTTTTTTTCTTTTTTTTTTTGAAGATAGGGACAACATTAGTCTTCCTCCAATCGTCTGGCACCTCACCCATTTCCAATGATTTCAAGAAAATAATGGATAGCAGTTCTGAGAGTTCTTCAGCCAGTTCCTTCAGTACTTTCGGATGCAGTTCATCTGGCCCTGGAGATTTGAACTCTTTCAAGGTGGTAAGGTATTCCTTGACTATTTGTTTATCAATCTCCAGCTGCAATCCTGTCCCCCCCCCCCCCCCCCTTGCACTTCCAATTTGTTTGGAAGTTCATAGTCTGTCTTATGGGAAAAGACTGAACTAAAATAGGAATTGAGCACCTCTGCCTTTTCTTTGTTATCTGTTATCATTTTTCCATCTCCATTGCGGAGTGGTGCCACTATGTCTTTTGTTTGTCTTTTGCTACTCACATACCTGAAGAATGCTTTTTAAATTGCTTTTAGTGTCTCTAGCTAACCTCAGCTCATTTTCAGCTTTTGCCCTCCTAATGCCATCCCTGCATTTCCTTGCTACTTGTCTGTACTCATCCTTGGTGGCCTGGCCTTCTTTCCACTTCCTGTAAATGTCTTTTTTGGTTTTTAGGTCCTCCCTGAGCTTTTTGTGAAGCCACACTGGCCTTTTTTTGCCTCCCCCCCCTTTTTTTTTTTTTTTTGGAATTGTTTGTAGTTGTGCCTTTAGAATTTCTTTTTTTAGAAGCTCCCACCCTTCTTGGACTCCTTTTCTTGTTAGGATCTCCTGCCATGGGACCTTACTTATCCTTGTTCTGAGATTATTAAAATTGGCTTTTTTTAAAATCCAGCAGAAGTGTGCGGCTACACTGTGCTTTCGTTTCCTTTGAAATCAAGAATTCTAGAAGGACATGGTCACTCTCGCCTAGAGTTCCCCTTACTGCCACTTCTCCCACCAAGTCATCTCTGTTGGTCAGAAGTCAAGTCAAGGATAGCAAATCCTCTCGTTTCTTTCTCCACTTTTTGTAGGAGAAAATTATCAGCCACACAAGCCAGAAATTTCTTGGAAGGACCATACTTGGCAGAATTTGTCTCCCAACATATATCTGGATAATTGAAATCTCCCATCATTACTACGTCATGTCTCTTTGAAAACCCTGCAATTTGTTTTTCAAAAGTTTCATCTGCTTCCTCTCTTTGATTGGGCGGTCAGTAGTAGACTCCAACTACCAAGTTCCATATGTATATTCTGAGCAGAATGGTCCAAGAAATTGGCAAGACAGCACCCATTTCCATTCTATATGTGGACCCTGAATGAAGTTACAACTGAACCTCACATCCATACAAGCAATGCAGATCTGCTTAGGTAGGGCAGGAGAGCTTGTGCGGCACACATGGCTTATGCAATAGAGGCAAATTGCCACTGCCACCGCCATACTATAGCACCTAAGGCAGTTACCTCACCCTGTCTAATGGTAGGGCCAGTCTTTTTGCTGAAGCTTCTAAAGAACTGCTGGATAGTTTAGTGGTTTAGGTCTCTGGCTGCGGAGCCAGAATTTCAGAGTTCAATTCCCCGCTGTGCCTTCTTGACAGTGGCTGGACTGGATGATCCATTGGATCCCTTCCAACTTTGCTGTTCTAAGATTATGATGATGATGAGACAACTGTATTTGTATCCCAAGGTGAGGAACTTCCTAACTCTATGAGGAAAAACAACATCATATGGGAACCTATTGGGACAGAGAAGTCCAAACTCTTTTTAATCCCCATGGGAAACCACCAAGGCACCAGAATAATAATAATAAAAAATCCAATACAAAATAATGCTATCTAAATGTCAAATGCCCAATGCTCCTCTCTCCTCAACTTTTGAAAGACAAAAGGGACATTTTGTCTGCATCCTTGCTGGACAGGGCATGATACAGCCTTTGAATCACAAGGTTTGGGATCTGCTTGTGAAGGAAACGAGTGGATTCTGCAGGCTTTTATGGCATTTCTCACTTTCTACACCCATGACCTTATCTTAGCCCATAGTGAATTAAATCAGATTAATTAATTATAACATCTGCAACAGTCTAGCTCAGTGCTAAAAAAAAAAAAACTTGACAAAAAATAAATTACGCCTTGCAAATTCAAATAATAGCACAGTTAGTGGCCACACTGGGGAATCAACATCCTAGAAAAAGTACTCTCCAAGGTACATCCTGTCATGACACACCAGCTGTCTCACCTTGTTCTTCCTTTTTTGTCTTGCTTTCAAGCATGCTGTCTCCAAGTTACTTTTAAGAGAGAGAATATATTTAGATTTTGTTGGACTTGGCAAGGTGAAGTGCATTCATAGGGAATAAAAAGCAAGCACGGGAGAGAGAAATGATGGCATAGAAGGCTTGGCAAATGGTTTTCTTTTGCAGTGCAATCTTTAGAAATGTTGTCTTCATTTATGTGAACAGTGTTTAAGTATGAAAAAACATAATGACTCAAACTATCTTCATTCACTGAACCAATGCGGATTGGGTGAGACAACCCCATTGATTTAAATATGCCTACTCTAGTTGTGATTTACTTTAGCATAGTAAATCACAGTTAGAGTAGGGCCATTTGAATCAATGGAACTTACAAAGGTGTGGATTCACCAAATCCCCATTGATTCAGCATGCCTCCTCTAATTCAATTTACTATGCAAAGCAATAGGATTTGGGCAAATGTATTGGAACCTACTCAATTTACTTATAATGCGGTATCAAGGCCAATAACTGTATTTGAGGGTGACAGAAGATTAATCCATAAGAGTCTCTCCAAACTTGGGAGACAAGAAGACAAATGATGTTCAGTGCAAATACAGAATGCCATACATTGCAGCAAAGATAAAATACAACCTCATGAGATTTGTTCTGAGAGGAAACTCTCCATTTTCTTATAAGGATGAATCTTAATCAAGATTGACATTCCTACTTGCTATGTGGTTGCAATAACCCTTCACGGATTGCTGCCTTGTCGTGGCGAAGGGGCTTGAGTAATTCAGAGAAGCTATGGGCTATGCCGTGCAGGGACACCCAAGACGGACAGGTCATAGTGGAGAGTTCTGACTAAACGCGATCCACCTGGAGCAGGAACTGGCAAGCCACTCCAGTATCTTTGCCAAGAATACCCCATGAACAGAAACAAAAGGCTAAAAGATATGACGCTGGAAGATGAGCCCCTCAGGTCGGAAGGCGTCCAACATGTTACTGAGGAAGAGCGGAGGATACGTACAAGTAGCTCCAGAGCTAATGAAGTGGTTGGGCCAAAGCTGAAAGGACGCTCAGCTGTGGACATGCCTGGAAGTGAAAGGAAAGTCCGATGCTGCAAAGAAAAATACTGCATAGGAACCTGGAATGTAAGATCTATGAACCTTGGTAAGCTGGATGTGGTCAAACAGGAGATGGCAAGAATAAACATTGACATCCTGGGCGTCAGTGAACTAAAATGGACGGGAATGGGCGAATTCAATTCAGACGATTACCATATCTACTACTGTGTTCAAGAATCCCGTAGAAGAAATGGAGTAGCCCTCATAGTCAACAAAAGAGTGGGGAAAAATGTACTGGGATACAATCTCAAAAATGATAGAATGATTTCAATACGAATCCAAGGCAGACCTTTCAACATCACAGTAATCCAAGTTTATGCACCAATCACTGATGCTGAAGAGGCTGAAATTGACCAATTCTATGAAGACTTACAACACCTTCTAGAACTGACACCAAAGAAAGATGTTCTTCTCATTCTAGGGGACTGAAATGCTAAAGTAGGGAGTCAAGAGATAAAAGGAACAACAGGTAAGTTTGGCCTTGGAGTTCAAAACGAAGCAGGGGAAAGGCTAATAGAGTTTTGTCAAGAGAACAAGCTGGTCATCACAAACACTCTTTTCCAACAACACAAGAGGCGACTCTACACATGGACATCACCAGATGGGCAATACCAAAATCAGATTGATTATGTTCTCTGCAGCCAAAGATGGAGAAGCTCTATACAGTCAGCAAAAACAAGACCTGGAGCTGATTGTGGCTCTGATCATCAGTTTCTTATAGCAAAACTCAAGCTTAAACTGAAGAAAGTAGGAAAAACCACTGGGCTAGTCAGGTATAATCTAAACCAAATCCCTTATGAATACACAGTGGAAGTGAAGAACAGATTTAAGGAACTAGATTTAGTGGACAGAATGCCTGAAGAACTATGGATGGAGGCTCATAACATTGTACAGGAGGCAGCAACAAAAACCATCCCAAAGAAAAGGAAATGCAAGAAAGCAAAGTGGCTGTCCAACGAGGTCTTACAAGTAGCAGAGAAGAGAAGGGAAACAAAATGCAAGGGAGATAGGGAAAGTTACAGAAAATGGAATGCAGACTTCCAAAGAATAGCAAGGAGAGACAAGAGGGCCTTCTTAAATGAACAGTGCAAAGATATAGAGGAAAAGAATAGAAAGGGAAAAACCAGAGATCTGTTCAAGAAAATTGAGATCTGTTCAAGAAAATTGGAGCTATTAAAGGAACATTTTGTGCAAAGATGGACATAAAAAAGGACAAAAATGGTAGGGACCTCACAGAAGCAGAAGACATCAAGAAGAGGTGGCAAGAATACACAGAGGAATTATACCAGAAAGATTTGGATATCCCGGACAACCCAGATAGTGTGGTTGCTGACCTTGAGCCAGACATCCTGGAGAGCAAAGTCAAGTGGGCCTTAGAAAGCATGGCTAACAACAAGGCCAGTGGTGGTGATGGCATTCCAGTTGAACTATTTAAAATCTTAAAAGATGACGCTGTTAAGGTGCTACACTCAATATGCCAGGAAGTTTGTAAAACTCAGCAGTGGCCAGAGGATTGGAAAAGATCAGTCTACATCCCAATCCCAAAGAAGAGCAGTGCCAAAGAATGCTCCAACTACCGTACAGTTGCACTCATTTCACACGCTAGCAAGGTTATGCTCAAAATCCTACAAGGTAGGCTTCAGCAGTATGTGGACCGAGAACTCCCAGAAGTACAAGCTGGATTTCGAAGGGGCAGAGCAACTAGAGACCAAATTGCTGACATGTGCTAGATTATGGAGAAAGCCAGAGAGTTCCAGAAAAACATCTACTTCTACTTCATTGACTATGCAAAAGCCTTTGACTGTGTGGACCACAACAAACTATGGCAGGTTCTTAAAGAAATGGGAGTGCCTGACCACCTTATCTATCTCCTGAGAAATCTATATGTGGGACAGGAAGCAACAGTTAGAACTGGATCTGGAACAACTGATTGGTTCAAAATTGGGAAAGGAGTACGACAAGGCTGTATATTGTCTCCCTGCTTATTTCACTTATGTGCAGAATACATCATGCGAAAGGCAGGACTGGATGAATCCCAAGCCAGAATTAAGATTGCCGGAAGAAATATCAACAACTTCAGATATGCAGATGATACCACTCTGATGGCAGAAAGTGAGGAGGAATTAAAGAACCTCTTAATGAGGGTGAAAGAGGAGAGTGTAAAAAATGGTCTGAAGCTCAACATCAAAAAAACTAAGATCATGGCCACTGGTCCCATCACCTCCTGGCAAATAGAAGGGGAAGATCTGGAGGCAGTGACAGATTTTACTTTCTTGGGCTCCCTGATCACTGCAGATGGTGACAGCAGCCACAAAATTAAAAGACGCCTGCTTCTTGGGAGGAAAGCGATGACAAACCTAGACAGCATCTTAAAAAGCAGAGACATCACCTTGCCGACAAAGGTCCGCATAATCAAAGCTATGGTTTTTCCAATAGCGATGTATGGAAGTGAGAGCTGGACCATAAAGAAGGCTGACCGCCGAAGAATTGATGCTTTTGAACTGTGGTGCTGGAGGAGGCTCTTGAGAGTCCCCTGGACTGCAAGGAGAACAAACCTATCCATTTTGAAGGAAATCAACCCTGAGTGCTCACTGGAAGGACAGATCCTGAAGCCGAGGCTCCAATACTTTGGCCATCTCATGAGAAGAGAAGACTCCCTGGAAAAGACCCTGATGTTGGGAAAGTGTGAGGGCAAGAGGAGAAGGGGACGACAGAGGACAAGATGGTTGGACAGTGTCATCGAAGCTACCAACATGAATTTGACCCAACTCCGGGAGGCAGTGGAAGACAGGAGGGCGTGGCGTTCTCTGGTCCATGGGGTCACGAAGAGTCGGACACGACTTAACGACTAAACAACAACAACAATGTAGTTGCAATGCAGGAATCAGATGTGGAACCCAGAGCCATTGCCTAGACATCTCTGCATATTGCTAAAGCCAAGCAGATTTCGCACTGGATAGTGTCAGAGTGGGAGACCACCTGGAAAAAAGCAAATACATGGATGTCTGATGTGAAAAACAAAGCGGTATGAAGAAGCATTCATATTTAAACATTCTTTTCTTAGGAGGGTTACAGGAAAATAGCCTAAAAAAGACAGGGAATTATTCATCATGGTTATCCCTCTTGGTGAAGACAGGAGGCAGTGGGTTAAATCCATACTCATCACCAGGGCTGACCTTAGAATAAACAGCAGCCTGAGTGAGAAGTACCTTCAGTCAGCTTTGCGGGGCTACCCAGAGGGTTTAAAGACACTGAGCAGGTGTGATGTTGTCCCCCTGGCTGCATGTATGTTGAAAGCCATGGGGTCATGTTCTAGAGTTTCTGCATGCATGAATCCCATGAGAGAGTGTTCACCTGCAGCTCCTTGTTGCTCTGGGATCAAGTGGAATTACAAATGTATACGTTGCTCCCCACCCTCACCCCCAGCAGCCCTGTAGCTTTGCAGTGTTGTTCGGTTGTATGGCTTGCACATGTCTGGTTGGATAGTGCAGTGGTTTAGGTATCTGGCTATAGAGGTTGGGAGTTCAATTCCTGACTGTGCTTCCTGCAAGTAGAACCAGCCTGTATGGCCTTGGGCCTTCCCAGAAGAAAGGAATAGTAAACTACTTCTGAGTACTGTCTACCTAGAAAACCCTGGAAAAGGGTCACCATAAGTCAGAATTGATCAGAGCCTACTTCAGAGATGGGGAACTTCCAGGGGTGAAGGGCCCCACTGTCCCCCATTCTGAGCCTGCTAGACTGCCCTTTCTTGCCATCATTACACCACCAACATTTGTTGGTGCCGTGCTAGCCTAAAAGGTAGTTGTCTTTTCAGAACAAGGCACACAGGGATCATGTATCGCTTAAAAACAAGTCATATTTCCAAAAGCACAATTCAGGTTTAAAGTAAAACACATGCTCCCAAACTATCTTGCTTTAAAAAGTAAGAACAAAAAAGTAAAATTGTCACCTTTTGCCCATGCTGCCACCAGCCACATCACCACCAGATTTCGATTGTGTAGAGTTATAACTCTAAAGTTTGTGTGTGTGTGTGTGTGTGTGTGTGTGTGTATGTAGCCACTCTGCCACCAAATTTCAATATTACAGAAGCACCTTCAGGAATGGCATGGTACAAGCCAGAAAAACAATAAGAAGGGCCTGCATGCAGGGCACATGTTGTGCACTTGTGCCCCAACACGTGTAACTGTTACATCAGGATCGAGCACCTTTGATGATCCTGTGCAAAAAAATTTCCACCCTACAATACTAGTGGCAGATCCGACCAGGCCAAGAAAAAACTTTTTAAAGTGCCTTTGAAGGGTCTGGATAGGTACTTCTAGTTTTGATAGGGGGCAAGGTTGGCCTTTTTAAAAAATTATTTTATATTTTTGAAGTCCACCAGACGGGTTTCATCACAACTCTTGGAAGAGCCAAAAAAAATTCCTTCCATTTGGAAAGAATTGGAGGCTATCCATGGAAGAATCAAGTAGCCCAGGGCTTGTACTTCATCCACCCTGTTTTTCATGCGTAGGATCTGTATGGACAATCAGGAATCCTGTGTATAGGCAGAGGTGCTGAACCAGTGTGTGCACAAATTGTATGCGGCTCTATCTAGCTATGAGGCTGACAATGAGTGTGGGCTACCTTTCTCCCCACATTCTCTGTATTCAGCCACATTGGGTGACTGAATGCATATTTTGATCACTTTGAAAGGAAAGCAGATAAATTAGTGGAAGACAGATAATTGGAGTAAACGAATATTAATGTCAATAAATGCTAGTGACCAACAAATATTCTGTGGAGGAGAGCTGTAGCTTTTGCTTCCTGTTTGTGGATTTCGCAGAAGCATCTTGCTGATCATTATTGGCCATTAATAAAATAGAGATGATGAGTTTGACGGATTCTTTGGTTTGATTCAGCAGGACTCCTCTGATGTTCTTGTAAGGGAAGCATTTATTGCCAGTTCTTTCAGGATGAGCAGTTTGCTTGGCAACATTGCTATTTATCTACTTAACAAAATAATAGCTCTGGTTAACTGCTAGGAGTTTGGATCATGTAATTCTTACAAAGCACTACCTACCTTGAACAGAATCCCTGGATTACTGCTGCCTATATAGAGGTTTAAATTAAGCAGATAAACACAACCCAGAAATTGGGATGTTAGTCCACTTACATCTTGTCCAAAAAGGATATGCATCACCAAAGAGAGAGAGAGAGAGAGAGAGAGAGAGAGAGAGAGAACAGAAGAGGATACCAATTTGCATAAAATTGTATATGCTAGTTTATACATACAGACAAAACTACAAATAATTTTACTGTTTTTAGTTTTTAATATTGCATTTTTAATTATATAAGCTGCCTTGGGTCCTTTTTAAGGAGAAAGGTGGGGTAAAAATATTTTAGATAAATACATAAATAAAATTAGAAATGATTTTTATAATGTAAACTTTTGATTGATTGATTGATTGATTGATTGATTGATTGATTGATTGATTGATTGATTGATTGGGATGGGATGCTGCTGATCTGGCAACTCTATTAAGTTCTTAAGGTCAACAACCACCCACCTCTCCCCTGCCTCTCCCAATAAAATCTGCAATATTTCAGATTTTGTATGAATTTATTGGAGACGTAGATTTGAAGGGGGAGGGTGGGGCAATTTTATGTTCATCATAAAACATAAACATATGTTTTTGTTTTTTTTAAAGTTGAGAAATACTGTCATAGACAAGAATGCTGCTGTAGACATTTTAACCACCTCAGGAATCAATTATCAGGCTTAGCCACTGTGCAAACATACTGCGGTAAGAGCACCTTTCTGTGTAATAACTTTAATACATACCAGAGCTGTGTAAACATTTAGTTACTACTGTAGGAGCACCAGAGTAAATGACCTTTAAATTGATTGATGGTTAACTGTAATATTTTAAGGGCATGTAGTAGTGCTCCCAGTTGTCAGCATTTGGCCTGTAGCTTGTTAAAACTAAATAGGGTTGGGGTTTACATTGGCTGTGCTGAAACAATAATATTTGCTAAAAATATAAGCTAATAGATGTTTTGGAACACAGTCACATCAAAAGATTTTTGTAAGTTATTTTTAACAAATGTTGATGTTCTGTTAAACACTTTATTTTAATCATTTCTGAGATTTTAAAAGCTCTTGGTGGATAAAGAGACATTTACTAAAGGGCACATTTCCTAATTTTGTATGTAACCAATCACATAGTTAAGAATGATGATTAGTTCATACACAAGGCCATTTTCATCACAGACTGTATTATGCACCTGCTTTGTTTACCTGCTATGATGTGTCATTTATTTATTTAAAATATTTTTATCTCACCTTTCTCTTTAAAAAGGATCCAATGTGGCTTACATTAGTAAAAGACAATATTTAGAAGCTAAATACAGTAAGTATACTCATATTAAAAAAATAATCAAACAAATATCACACTAAAACAATACACAAAATCAACACCAAAATGCATTCAAAGCAACAAGGCACAACAATCAATTCAAAAACCTCTCTCAGATGAATATCCACTAAGGGAAAGCCTGCCTGAAGAGAAAAGTCTTCATCTGCTTGCGGAAGGACAGAAAAGATGGAGCCAGCATAGGGTCCAGTGGGAGGGAGTTCCAGAGTCTGGGTGCAGCAACAGAGAAGGATCTCTCTCGTGCCCCCACCAAACATACCTGTGACTGTGATGGGACTGGAGAGGAAAGCCTATCCTGATGATCTTAACATCCAGGCAGGCTCATAAAGGGAGACACTATCCTTGATATAGTTTGGATATAAGTCGTTTACGGCTTTAGACTTTAAAACCAGGACTTTGAATTGTGCCTGGAAATGTATTTGTCACTCAGCACATGTCCTCATCACATTCTTCTCCTGGGATTTGTTGCTTGTTTCTTCCATAATAATTTATTCCATTAAAACAACAACAACGTTTGTATGACAACTGTATAAAGGCAAAAGACAAACATTTTCCTTGGAGCTTAAATGAACAAGTTACCTCAGGTCACCTATGCAGATTACCAACTTCCCAAATCAAGAAAAATTTACTTCACACCAAATGCATATGGGTTGAAAACGCTCATCTATGTTTGCTATAGTTTTCCTTTCCTGTCAAGGTTCCAGTGGAGAGGCAGTGGTTTAACCATTATTTTGAAAACAAAAAATAGTTGCTCATTACTATCCAAGTTTTGTTTATAAAAAAAACAAGTTATCTTTTACCATTAGTCGTTATTTAAATAGTCACTTGTTATTAACACATTACAAATGTATTAAAAGCACATTCATTTTATATTATTTTGGAAGTGCACTTAAGAATACATAACAGACCCCAAATTGTACCAAATCCCAAAATAGAACTTCCATAAAAGTCATATTTTGGAAGTAATGAGACAAGAACTGTCTAGATAGGTCAGCGAGAAGGAGTAAAAAGTTGGGAATTTGATTCTCTGCCATTCCTCCTGGGTGAAGAGCTAGCCCGTACAACCTGGGGTAAGAAGAAAGGAATGGTGAACTACTTCTGAGTACTCTATACCAAGAAAACCTAGAGGAGGGTCACCAAAAGGTGAAATCAACTTAATTGGCAGGTAATGATTATGTGAAAGGCATGAGGAGAGCATAGAGGCTCTCATAGGAGTGCCGTCCGTCTGTAGGGTGTCTAAAGAGGTGCAGACCACCCCTCCGTCATCCCCTCGAGAGGGTATACATCGGGGAATAGACACCCGGGAAGTGGAGGAGAACCTACGGGGTTTTACGGTGGCTACCCAGATGGAAGAGGATTTGGCGGGAAGGGAGAAAAGGGGGAGGTCCGTAGTAGAGGCGGGAATGGGAGATATAAAAAGGGAGAGAGACTGCATACCGGGGGGTTGAGAACTGATTTGGGTGGAAGACCCATGGACCGGGAAATGGGAGAAGGTGAAGGTGCCCAGAGAGGAGGCTGATTACCGCCGGAGAAAGGGACTACCACCACAACCATCTTACTGGGGTGAGTCCGAGGCATGAGAGTGGAGAAGGAGACTTAGGGAAGAGAAGGAAGCCATAGCCCGGGAAGCAGAGGAACGCCGGGCATGGCGTGCAGAGGAAGTGCGGAGGATGGCATACCTCCAGGACCGTGAGGTTCCTTTGAGAGAGAGGGGGAGCCGCTATGGGGAGAGAACGGAGATGACGAGACCCTACCGCTACTAGGGGACACGGAAGAAGAAACCCCCACGAAAAGTGATGACCCCTTCTTACCCGGTCCATGGGAAACGAAATCTTGGAACCCTTTTGAACCTGATGTCTGGTGGCCCTTGCAGCACCCGTTGGTGCCGCGAGAGAAGTTACACGACGAACAGTTAAATGAAGTTTTGCGTTTGAATGAAACAATAAATACCTGTTTGGATTTGAATTTAAAAATGACTCCTGTTTGGTTTGAGAAAGAAAAGGAGGCTAGATTTGAACCCTCACAGATCACTGTTATCATTGTTGTTAATGGGACAATATTTCTTGTCAAACTTCTTTTAAAAAATAACATTCCCAGTCATTACACTGCCTTTTAAAAACAAGAATGGGTGCAAAAATAATGTGCTATGGATAGAGATGGGCACAAATCAGAAAAATGTTGATTCATTTTGATTCACGATTCATCAAGGTCAACAAATCACAAATTACAAATTTATGAATTTTTTTCTGACAAATTGATGAAGTTATTTGTCAATTCAGTTTTTACTTTAAAACCCTATAAAACAGCCCCCCCAAACACTTAGAGGCCCCAGATTCTCAGAGAAGCTTCCCCTGACTCCTCTACAAGCCTTGCAAGTTTGTTGAAGTTTGGATTTCGGATGTCTGAGTTATACACTCACAAAGAAGCCCCCCCAGGAAACTTTGGTGTCTCCTCTCAGGCACCGAGAAACACCAAAGTTACAGAGAGGCTTCTACTGACTCTCCTCTACAATCCCTCCAAGTTGGGTGAAGATTGGGTTTCAGACATCCAAGCTATACACCCAGAAAGTGGGTCCCTCCAGGAAAATGCCCTTTAGCAGCTGGCTTGGGGAAACCCAAACTTCACCAAACTTGGAAGGTTTGTAGAGGAGATTCCATACAAGCTTCTCTGCAATTTTGGTGTCTCTAGGTGCCTAGGGGGGCATTTTATACCCAACAAATCAATGAATAAAAAATAGCTAAAAATTCATTGATTTGTATTCATCAAGGGCATTGATTTGTGTGAATATGAACCAACAAATTATTTATTTATTTATTTATTTATTTTATTTGACTTGTATGCTGCCCGCAAGGGTCTCTGGGTGGCTTCCAACATTAATTAAAACAGTTCAGTTAAAACAAACACACTAAAAACCAATATGGTTACATCTATATTCTACGAAAGCAAGAATAAAAAACAAAAACAATCTACAAAAACAATCTAGATCCATGACTCTATCAATTAAAATTAAAAACCTTCAATTAAAAACTTCAATTAAAAAACTTCTGGAACAGGAAGGTTTTTACCTGGCGCCGAAATGTCAGTAATGTCGGCGCCAGCCGGATGTCATTTGGGAGGGCATTCCAAAGACCGAGGGCAGCTGCTGAAAAGGCCCTCCGGCTACAGGCCATCCCTCTCACCTCACTGAGGGACGGCTCTTTCAGGAGGGCCTTCTGGCTAGATCTCAGTTGCTAGGTAGATTCATATGGAAGGAGGCGGTCCTTCAGGTATCCAGGGCCCAAGCCGTTTAGGGCTTTATATGTCAAAACAAGCACTTTGAATTGGGCCCGGGCAGCAACTGGTAGCCAGTGTAACCTGGCCAGAATAGGGTCTCTCGCAGCTCCTCCACTCACCAGTTGTGCAGCTCGATTCTGAACCAGTTGTAGTCGCCGGATCGTCTTCAAAGGCAGCCCCACGTAAAGCGCATTGCAGTAATCTAGATGGGTTGTTACCAGTGCATGAGTGACTGTCATGAGGCTCCGTTCATCCAGGTAGGGCCGCAGCTGGAACAGTTTCCGCAGTTGCAGGAAGGCACCCCTGCCCACCGAGTGCACCTGGGTCTCCAGGGCCAGACCGGGGTCCAGGAGCACACCAGACCGTGGACTCTGTCCCTCAGGGGGAGTGCAACCCCATTCAGGGCAGGAAATGGCCCTTTAACCTGTCCAACGAAACTCCCATTAACAGCACTTCTGTCTTGTCTGGATTGAGTTTCAATTTATTAACCCTCATCCAGTCCATTATCAGGTCCAGACACGAGTTCAGCACAGAAACCGCCTCACCTGGATTGGTGGAAAACGAGAGGTAGAGCTGAGTGTCGTCAGCATATTGCTGACTCCTCAGCCCAAACCTCCTGATGACCTCTCCCAGCGGTTCCATGTAGACATTAAACAGAATGGGGGACAGTATCGAGCCCTGAGGAACTCCATGACATAAACGCCATGGGACAGAGCAACTGTCCCCCAGCACCACCCTCTGGACACGGTCAGCCAGGAAGGAGCGGAACCACCGTAAAGCGGTGCCCCCAACTCCCAACCCAGCCAGCCTATCCAGAAGGACACCATGGTCGATGGTGTCGAAAGCCGCTGAGAGGTCCAGGAGTATCAACAGGGTCACACTCCCCCTGTCTCTCTCCTGGCAAAGGTCATCATACAGGGCAACCAAGGCAGTCTCCATGCCGAAACCCGGCCTGAAACCTGATTGAAATGGATCTAGAAAATCTGTTTCATCCAGCAGCGTCTGGAGTTGCCCGGCCACCACCCGCTCCAACATCTTGCCCAAATAAGGGAGATTCGCCACCGGCCGATAGTTAGCCACTGGCCCTGGGTCCAGATTAGGCTTTTAAAGAAGTGGTCAAATCACCGCCTCTTTCAAGGCGGTAGGGACCACTCCCTCTCTCAAGGAGGCGTTGACGGCTTCCTGGACCCATGTACAAATCCCCCTGGCAGATTTCCCAATTAGCCAAGATGGGCAAGGGTCGAGCAGAGTGGTGGTAAACCAGACAGATCCAAGCACCCTGTCCACATCATCGGGTCTCAATAATTGAAATTCATCCATTAAAATTTGACCTAAGCCCGGTGCACTGGACACATCCTCCAATTCTGCATCAATGGTGGAGTCCAGCTCACTGCGAATCTGAGCGATTTCCCCCTCAAAATGTAAAGCAAATTAGCAATTTTTGAATGAATTTGATGATTTAGTTTTTAATTCATGCCCATCTCCAGTTATGGGTAACATTGTTACTTCTAACACATTCATTCCAAGCTCTTATTAGGGGTCACAGTCTCCCCAAATCTCACATTTCTCAGATTTTTAGACTAGAGCTCCCATCACCACTAGGCAGCAGAGCCACTGGAGTCATAATTAAAAAAAGAATTTCAGGTGGCTGGGGAACAGCCCCTCCCTAAGACGTAGGAGAAGTGCTGCCCATCAGGGGGGATAACAATGAGTAGAAATAAACAAATCATCTGACTAAAGCATACGAGGCTCTGTTACTCCATTTTAGCCTCAGCAAGTTACCAAACAAAGGTTGCAAAGGGCACTGCAGACTGAAACAACCCCATAAAAGTGAAGAAAACACAATCAGATGAGATATAAGTACAAGATTATCATCTGCCGCAGCTAAGTATGCAGAGATCCACTTCAAGAAAAACATTCTTATTAAATTAATTATTTATTAAATCTTCTTTAAAGCCCTTTTTCGGAAAAGCTCAAGGAGGCTGACCAGGATAGCGAAACTTAAAAAACTCAAGTAAATAAAATAACACAGGTACTCATACATTACAGAAACACACAGCCTCCATAGAGTAATTATCTGTGATGACAACCATATATAATTGCACAACACAACTGAGATGAGGCATCAAAAGACTGCATCATTAAATCTCTGGGAACAGAGTTCAGTAATAAACATCTCTAGTTGTGAAAAACAAGCCTTGTGTGCTGAATAGGTGGGAATTCCAGACAAAGCTTAATAGATATCTGTAATCTGTCCATGAAAGTGTTTATGTGTAGACCTCGGGGACAGGAGATTGAATGGATATCTACAGAACCAGTCTAGGTCTGCAATCTGAGGTAGAACTCCTATGCAGATGTTCCATAGGTCAAAATCCAATTGGTAATCCCAAATGAAGTAGACTGCTTGAATCAATATGATTTACACAAGGGGTGACCTACTATTCAACAGATGACTCAAAAGTTGGACTCAGGCCACAGGCAAATTATCGGGGCATGTGAAGAGGCATGCCGCCTCAAGCACCCCCTCCCTCCCTGCAGTAAAAATGGAATAATAACAACACTAATTAACAATGTGCATGTGTCTTTCAGTCTTCAGACGGGCTTTTAACATCTAATTTTAACATCGCTAGATGCCCTAGGGATACTTTTTTAAATATCCTTTTAATGTTTTTCAATGTTTTAATGTTTTTAAATTTGTTTTAATGCCTATTTTAATAGCTTTATAGTTTTAAAAATGGTTTATGTATTCTCCTTTGATTGTGTTTGTTTTAACAATATATGAGCTGCCTTGAGTCCCTTCACCAGGAGAAATGTAGCCTTAAACATGTAAAAAACAGACAGACAGACAGACAAATCCATGCTGCTCTTTCTGCACACTTAAATTTCACTACTGCATTTTCACAGTATGTCAGTCTAATGGCAGGACCAACTCTGAATAGCTGTATGCAAAATCCAGATCCTGGAAGCAAACAAGCAGCCCTTCTTGGGGGACCCCGTACGCAGGTGCTTTTATGCAAATGCCAGAAGCGTCCGAGCAAAGATGGGAGAGCTGGAACATTTGGTGGCTAAGGATAACGTTGATATAGTGGCCATAATGGAAACCTGGTGGAATTTGGAGAACCAGTGGGATACCGCAATCCCAGGCTATAAACTCTATAGGAGGGATAGGGAGGGGCGTGTTGGAGGTGGGGTGGCCATCTATATCAAAGAAGGGGTAGAATCCAGCAGAATGGAGATGGACGGCGGGTCTGACTCCATCATAGAATCACTGTGGGTTAAACTGCCAGGCCCAAGGAGCCATGTGATAGTGGGGGGCTGTGGGCTGCTATCGTCCTCCAGATCAAAAACTTGAAGGGGACTTTGAAATAGGGAGACAAATCAGGGAGGTTTCCAAGAGGGACAGGATGGTAATCATGGGGGACTTCAATTATCCTCACATCAACTGGGCCAATGCATGCTTGGGTCAAGAAAGAGAGACCGGGTTTCTTGATTTGCTAAATGACTATGCCTTGGAACAACTTGTCATGGAGCCCACCAAAGGATAGGTGACTCTGGATTTAATATTGTGTGGTACTCAGGGCCTGGTTAGGGATGTGAATGTCATTGAGCCATTAGGGAATAGTGACCATGCTGTGATCTTTTTCGCCATGCATCTTGGGGGGAGAGTGTCAAGCAAATCTGACACAAAAACCCTTGATTTCTGAAGGGCGGACTTCCCTCAGATGAGGAAACTAGTTAGAAAGAAGTTGAAAGGGAAGGTAAAAATAATCCAATCTCTCCAGAGTGCATGGAGCCTGTTTAAAACAATGGTAGTAAAGGCCCAGCATAAGTGTATACCGCAAAGAAAGAAGAGCTCAACTAAGTCCAAGAGGGTGCCGGCATGGTTAACAAGTGGGGTTAGAGAGGCTTTGAAGAGCAAGGAGGGGGCCTTCCATAAATGGAAATCCTTCCCAAATGAGGAAAATAAAAAGGAACACAAACTCTGGGAAAAGAAACGTAAGAAAATGATACGGAAGGCAAAGAAGAACTTTGAGGAATGTATGGCCAGCAATATAAAGGGGAATAATAAAAGCTTCTTTAAATATGTTAGAAGCAAGAAACCTGCCAGAGAAGCGGCTGGCCCTCTGGATGGTGCGGGAGGGAAAGGGGGACTTGGAGATTGCAGAGAAATTAAATGAGTTCTTAGCATCAGTCTTCACGACAGAAGACCTTGGGCAGATTCTACTGCCCAAACAGCCCCTCCTGACTAATGAATTAAATCAGATACAGGTTAAAAGAAAGGATGTTTTAGACCTAACTGATATAATGAAGATCAACAAGTCACCAGGCCCAGATGGCATCCACCTAAGGGTTATTAAGGAACTGAGGAATGAAGTTGCTGATCTCTTAACTAAAATATACAACTTGTCCCTTAAAACGGCCACAATGCCAGAGGACTGGAGGATAGCCCATGTTTAAAAAGGGAAGGAGGGGGGACCCGGGAAACCACAGGCCGGTTAGCCTAACGTCTGTTCCAGGGAAGATGGTGGAAAGCCTCATCCAAGATAAAATCTTAAAACACATAGAAGAACAAGCCTTGCTGAGGGAAAATCAGCATGAGTTCTGTAAGGGTAAGTCTTGCCTCACAAACCTTTTAGAATTATTTGAGAAGGTCAACAGGCACGTTGGATGCCGGCAAGCCAGTGGATATTGTCTATCTGGATTTTCAGAAGGTGTTTGACACGGTCCCTCACCGTGTCAACCCAGTGTGCGGTGGCAGTGAGGAAGGCCAATTCCATGCTAGGTCTCATTAAAAAGGGGATTGAAAATAAAACACCCAGCATTATAATGCCATTGTACAACACGCTGGTAAGGCCGCACCTGGAGTATTGCTTACAGTTCTGGTCGCCGCACCTCAAAAAAGACATAGTGGAACTAGAAAAGGTGCAGAAGAGAGCGACTAAAATGATGACTGGGTTGGGGCACCTCCCTTATGAGGAGCGTTTGAGGATCTTTAGTCTAGAGAAAAGGCGCTTGAGGGGGGATATGACTGAGACGCATAAAATTATGCAGGGGATGGATAAAGTGGATCGAGGGAAGCTCTTTCCCCTCTCATACAATACCAGAACCAGGGGACATCCACTCCAACTGAGTGTTGGGAGAGTGAGAACAGACAAAAGAAAATATTTCTTTACCCAGCGTGTTGTTAGTCTGTGGAGCTCCTTGCCATAGGATGTGGTGATGGCATCTGGCCTAGATGTCTTTAAAAGGGGATTGGACAGATTTCTGGAGGAAAAGTCCATTGCAGGTTACAAGCCATGATGGGGATGTATAATCTCCAGGCTTAAAAGGAAGGTACTTCAAAATGCCAGATGCAAGGGAGTGGTATCAGGAGACAGCAATCTAGTTGTCTCATGTGCTCCCAGAGGCATCTGGTAGGGCCTCTGTGAGATACAGGAAGCTGGATTAGATGGAGTCTTGGCCTGATCCAGCAGGGCTCTTCTTATGTTGAGCAAAAATCAGTAAATCAAGGTTATCCTACCTTGCAGAAATACAGAACTAAATACAGAACTAAATGGAAAGACAATATTGCTGGGAAAAGGGGAGGGGAGTAGGAAAAGAGGAATCATAGAATCATGGAATAATTGAGTTGGAAGGGGCCTATAAGGCTATCAAGGAAGGAATCCAAGTCAAAGCAGGTCTGACAGATGGTTGTCCAATTTTCTCTTGAATGAGTGCTCACTACCTCCTGTGGTAATTGTTTCCATTGTCATACTGCTATAAAAATTAAGAGTTTTTTCCTGATACTCAGCTTAAATCTGACTTCCTGTAGCTTTAGCCCAGTGGTTCTTAACCTTTGTTACTCAGGTGTTTTTGGACTGCAACTCCCAGAAGCCTTCACCACCAGCTGTGCTGGCTGGGGTTTCTGGGAGTTGCAGTTCAAAAACACCTGAGTAACAAAGGTTAAGAACCACTTTAGCCCATTATTACGTGTCCTGCCCTTTGGAATGATCAAGAACAGATCTTGCCCCTTCTCTGTATGACTATCTTTCAAGTATTTGAAAAGTGCTATCATTGCTCCCTCAGTCTTCTTTTCTCAAGGTTAAACATATCAAGTTCTTTCAGTCTTTCCTCATAGGGCTTGGTTTCCAGTCCCCTGTTGATCCTTGTTGCCCTCTTTAGAACTTGCTCCAGTTGTTGGCATCCTTCTTAAAGTGTGGTGTCCAAAACTGGACACAGTACTCAAGATGCGGCCTAACCAGTGCTGAATAGAGGGGGACTAGTACCTCACAGGATTTGGCGACTATACTTCTGCTAATGCATCCTAAAATAGTATTGGCCTGTTTTGTAACCACATTACACTGTTGGCTCATATTTAGCTTTTGGTCTACAACAATTCCAAGATCCTTCTCACTCGCAGTATCACTGAACCAAATATCTCCCATCTTGTAACTGTACATTTGTTTTTTTCTACCTAGGTGTAAAACTTTGCACTTATCCCTGTTAAATTTCATTCTGTTGTTTTCAGCCCAGTGCTCAAGCATATCAAGATCTTTTTGGATATTGTTCCTGTCTTCCAAGGTGTTAGCTATTCTACCCAACTTTGTGTCATCTGCAAATCTAATAAGTATTCCCTGCACTTCCTCATCCAAGTTATAAATGTTGAAAAGCACTGGGCCCAGGACTGAGCCTTGGGGTATCCCACTTGTTACTTTTTCACAGTTTGAGAAGGAGGCATTGATAAGCACTCTCTGAGTATGATTCTGTAACCATCTGTATATCCACCTGACACTTGTTCTATCCAACCCACAGCTAGTTAGCTTGCTAATCACAATATCATGGGGCACTTTGTCAAAGGCTTTGATGAAGTCAAGATGTATTATGTCTACAACATTCCTACCTTCAACTTGGGTGGTTACCCGATCAAAAAATGAGATAAGATCAGTCTGGCTGGATTTGTTCTTGACAAATCCATGTTAGCTTCTAGTTATTACTACATTGTTTTCAAGATACTTGCAGAGTGACTGCATTATAATCCACTCCAGAATTTTCCCTGGGACTGTTGTAAGGGTGACCAGACTGTAGTTCCCTAGTTTCTCCTTTTTACCCTTTTTCAAAGATTGGACAATGTTAGCTTTCCTCCAATCATTTGGTACTTCAGTCATCCTTCCTATTTTCAAGAAATAGACAGTGGTTCTGCAATCTCTTCAGCCGGTCCCTTCAATATCCTTGCATGCAGTTCATCTGGCACTGGGGGTTTGAACTCATTTAAGGTAGTAAGGTGCTCCATGACTGTTTGTTTATCAATCTCAAAGAAGACCTGATATGAGATGGGTAGACTTAACAAAGGAATTCACAGCTGTTAGTTTGCAAGACCTGAGCAGAACTTACTGGATACACTGTGAAGAGAGAGCAACCTAATATGAGATGTTGTTTGCTTGCAAAATTTGAGCAGAGCTGTTAATGACAGGACATTTTGGAGGTCACTAACTCATAAAGTCACCACACATCGGAAGTGAGTTGATTGCATGTAACGTCTTTGGAGTTTTCTTTAAAAATTGCCAAGCAATTGTAAAGTGACAAGAGGGGTGGAATGGAATCTATGACAGAAGACTATGACAGGATATAGGCACCAAATCTCTGCTAACATCAAGTATGACCATCCTTAGCCACAAAGCAAAATATAGAAATTTCACAGTTTAAATGAGTGAGTTTCTGAATATTCATTCTGTATTCTTTTTTAAATCATCATCATCTTAGAACTGCAGGGCTGGAAGGGACCCTATGGATCAGTGAGTCCAGCCCCTGTCAGGGAAGCAGAATGGGGAATCAAACTCCTAGCCTTTGGCTCCACATCCAGAAACCTAAACCACTGAGCTATATATTTTAAAACAATGTTTTCAATATCTGTATTTAATAGTGTCTACATTTATACATGGTAGGCTTCAGCAGTATGTGGACCGAGAACTCCCAGAAGTACAAGCTGGATTTCGAAGGGGCAGAGGAACTAGAGACCAAATTGCTAACATGCGCTGGATTCTGGAGAAAGCCAGAGAGTTCCAGAAAAACATCTACTTCTGCTTCATTGACTACGCAAAAGCCTTTGACTGTGTGGACCACAGCAAACTATGTCAAGTTCTTAAAGAAATGGGAGTGTCTGACCACCTTATCTATCTCCTGAGAAATCTATATGTGGGACAGGAAGCAACAGTTAGAACTGGATATGGAACAACTGATTGGTTCAAAATTGGGAAAGGAGTACGACAAGGCTGTATATTGTCCCCCTGCTTATTTAACTTATATGCAAAATACATCATGCAAAAGGCTGGACTGGATGAATCCCAAGCCGGAATTAAGATTGCCGGAAGAAATATCAACAACCTCAGATATGCAGATGATACCACTCTGATGGCAGAAAGTGAGGAGGAATTAAAGAACCTCTTAATGAGGGTGAAAGAGGAGAGTGTAAAAAATGGTCTGAAGCTCAACATCAAAAAAACTATGATCATGGCCACTGGTCCCATCACCTCCTGGCAAATAGAAGGGGAAGATATGGAGGCGGTGACAGATTTTACCTTCTTGGACTCCATGATCACTGCAGATGGTGACAGCAGCCACGAAATTAAAAGACGCCTGCTTCTTGGGAGGAAAGCGATGACAAACCTAGACAGCATCTTAAAAAGCAGAGACATCACCTTGCCGACAAAAGTCCGCATAGTCAAAGCTATGGTTTTTCCAATAGCGATGTATGGAAGTGAGAGCTGGACCATAAAGAAGGCTGACCGCCGAAGAATTGATGCTTTTGAATTGTGGTGCTGGAGGAGGCTCTTGAGAGTCCCCTGGACTGCAAAGAGAACAAACCTATCCATTCTGAAGGAAATCAACCCTGAGTGCTCACTGGAAGGACAGATCCTGAAGCTGAGGCTCCAATACTTTGGCCATCTCATGAGAAGAGAAGACTCCCTGGAAAAGACCCTGATGTTGGGAAAGTGTGAAGGCAAGAGGAGAAGGGGATGACAGAGGACGAGATGGTTGGACAGTGTCATCAAAGCTACCAACATGAATTTGACCCAACTCCGGGAGGCAGTGGAAGACAGGAGGGCCTGGCGTGCTCTGGTCCATGGGGTCACAAAGAGTCGGACACGACTTAACGACTAAAGAACAACACATTTATACAACCAGACTCAGAGTTGCCTTGCAAGCATGATTCTTCTAAGCCTCGTAGCCTAGTAAAGAGTTAAAAGTTAAAAAGTTATCTGGGAGTCAGCTAATTGTGTCCTGATTGGACATGGTCAAAAGATTGCCCCAGATGTGGAGCTGATGCTCCCTTTGAAAATGTATGTGAGGAGACTGGTCTTAGAAATTCTGAGAGAATGTTTACTGAAGATACATGGCAAAGTATCTCCCTTTTTGGAGGACTATCATTCCATTTTTTCCTTGAAAGCAAATCTCCTTTTTTTTTGTCTTTAAAGAAAACCTTTATTTTCATTCTGTTTCTGTGACCTTTCTCTCTAAGTATCTCCCTCCCCCACCTTTGACTGTATACAATGTTACATTTTGCAAAGCTCCTGCTAGCTACCCTGTTTCCCCCAAAATAAGACCTAACCTGAAAATAAGTCCTAGTATGATTTTTCAGGATGCTCTTAATATAAGCCCTACCCCAAAAATAAGCCCCAGTTAGGTAGACCGTACCACGCATGCTCAGTCCTATAACAGAGTAGTTGTTTTTCTCATTTAAAAGGCCTTTTTTGAGGATCACTATTTCAGCCTCTGCAGCCTCAATTCATTCCAAACAGAAAATGCATTTGGGGTCATCTATTCTCTTTCAAGATAAGCAAACTTGGATTTTTCAATTTATGTGATCTGTTTGAAATCTGGGAACATTTAGGGTTGCCTGTTTCTAAACAGGGGATAAAAGTTTTACTTTTAGAAAATCATAACTCGAAACCTCTTTCCCAAAACGTGCACAATTTTGGCACAGAGCAAGAGCAGATTGTCTGATACAACTGTGCCAAATTTGATGTTAATCTGAAGCCCAGTTTAAAAGTTATAATTTTTGTTTGTTTGGGCTGTCTCCATTTTTAGAATTGCCTTATAGAATGTTCATTTGCTCTGCCAGCACAAAATCATTGCTGTACTCTCATGCAGCAATAATAACACAAGTGAATCCAAACCACTGAGAGATTCCCCTGAGGGAAAATCTTTGTATTCATGCATTCAGAAATTCAGACGTTCGCTTGTTAATAAACCTGCCTATCTGTTCCGCTTGCTGTGACAGATAATATGATCAACTGGATTTTGGATGCTGCTATGTACCCTGCATGCCCATTCACCATCTTTCCTTCCACCGCCTTCCTAACAACAGGTATGTCAAGGTTAGATCATTAACCTCAAATGAAACACTGTTTTCTGTCCTCATAGGCAGATGAAAATTGCCTCCTTTGTTGGTGACATAGCCCAGCTTCATGGAGAGTGACCTTAAAGCTTGGATGGTTCCCTAAGCTCATTTAATTGGTGCAAAAACCTATCAAATCAAGCAGATTAAACTCTTATGCAATAAGCCCCATGTGCCAGACTTTGCGAGTGTCATATAGAATTGCTTGTCGTACTAGATCACACTGTGCCCACACAGGATGCTCAGACAAATACCTTATAATTAAACAAGACAGGAAGCTCCTGCTGTAAAATTTAACTGACATTTTAATGACTCTATAATATGAGGGTGAGAATCAGTCTATTTCATGGGTCATGAAGATCTCATTTAAATAATATTTCCCTTGTAGAAATTAATGTATTACACAAACCTTATGAAAGAAGAATACAAGGAGGTGTTGAGGCCATATGAGGCCCTGTTGTTCCAGAAAGTGTACAACTATTAAAATGCTACTCAATTCCAATGAAGAAACTTAGTAGAGCTGAAAAGATAAACACACACTATCCACCATTTGATAGTCCGAAGATCTTACTAATCACTTCTCAGCCTTTTGGCTAAGATCAAGTGGAGTGGAGTGGAGTACTGCTTCAGCTGCTCATGAACATCTCTTTTACCAATGTCCACTCCAAATTTGTTTTTGTCATATGATCAACTTATATGTCTTGTCTGTAATTGTATTTTTCATATTTCCTCTTCTTTTCTTTTTGACTGAAATAAATATAATTAATTATTTTTAAAAAATATATATTTTAATTGGAAAACCTGAGAATTCTCCATATCACATCTGCACATGGGAAAAGAAACCTGAGGCCACTTCACAACATTTTGATACAAAATTTTACCAAGATTTTAAGTGTAGGTCTAAATATTTAAGGCAGGAATGAGGAACAAGCGGTATTGCAGGGGTGGCTGGGCTACCAATGCTATTTGCCATATAGACAGCAAAGGCAATGAGGAGAAATTGAATTGGAGCTGCAGTATAATAACATATGGAAAGATACATGTTCCACATCTGAAACAAGACAAATGTGTTTGAAAATGCAAATATACTTAGGAGCAAACTGCATATGGTGTTAGATATGTCCCTGCATTTAAAAAAGCAACTTTTGCAAATAAAGAATCATAGAGTCATAGAATGATTGAGTTGGAAGGGGCTTGTAAGGCCATTGAGTCCAAGTCCCTGCTCAGTGCAGGAATACAAATCAAAGCAGATCTGATAGACATTTCTTCAATTTTCTCTTGAATGCCTCCAGCACCAGAGTTCTCACTACTTCCTGTTGGATTATTTGCTATTAAAGATATTTCCAGATAAATGCTGAGAATTGTTGGCTCGAAAAGAAAGGACCACCAGAGTATCCACAGCCATGTAGAATACTCAGTGAGCAGCAGAGGTGAACGAAAAAAGAAGTCAGCAAACAAACAATATATATAAAGAAGTAACCTAATATACATGTACTATAAAAATATTAAACAGACTAAAACCACCCATTTGCTATGCACAGCTTAATAAAAGAAAACTAAGAACTTGTATGTAAAAATGTAACATAAACTTTACTAAACATACAAGACAAAAAACAATACATACCAAAAAAGAGGTTGCTGGTAAAACAGAACAAAATGACTTAGCTTCAGGAGAAAAAACAAAAAGCAAGCTGAATCAAAGAACGAGCAGGCATATCAAGGTAAAAGACGAGATAGCAGCAGATACAACACACAGCAACTGCTTCTACTATCTACTAGCATCTGGTGAAAAGGTAGGTAAGGCTTTCCCTTATACCCAGAGAAGAAAAAAAAGAACAGGTGTATCTATTACTGTAATAACCTGAGACATGATAGAAAGAAAAAAAAGAGAGCCAGGTTATTAAAGGAAAAAGGTACATGCATGGCTGCATTGCATTGTAAGAAAAGAAAAAAACCCAACACCCCTTCTCAATGCTCCATGCATGAGCTGACCACAAGTCCCATCTTCTCCTGTAGGTACTGGAAACAGTCTCTAGACAATGGCTTGGTCAGGATGTCGACTATCATTTCTTTGGTTGAACAATATGTCATGCCATTCAATTGGAGATCACGCACGAACTGGTTTCTCACGCCGATATGTTTTGTGTGGGCATTCATCCTTTCTGCTTGTGATAGCCTAATACAGCTTTGGTTATCCTCCATCATTTGGAATGGCTCGGCTACTTCCACTCCAAAGTCCTTTAGAAGTTTTCTGAACCACAGGAGTTCTCTGCATGCCTCAGATGCTGCTATAAACTCAGATTCTGTGGATGATAAAGCTGTAACACTCTGTTTACGAGTAGCCCATGATATCAAACCATTACCATATAAAAATAAGAACCCACTGGTGGATTTATAGTCTACACTATCCTCTGCCCAATCTGCATCTGTATAGCATACAAGTATTGGAGTGTTACTAGCTGGTAGCTTTAACTTAAGATCTATTGTACCCTTTAGATACCTAGCTACTCTCTTAACTGCACTCCAGTCAGCTTGTGTAGGGGAATTAACTCTTCTACTCAAAATTCCCACAGCTGTTGCTATATCAGGCCTAGTAGTGGTCAACAGGTATAGGAGTTTCCCTATGGCTGTTCTATATTCACTGTTATTTGGTAGAGGATCAGTTTCATTCTTATTTTTCAAAAAATCGGTTTGCACAGGTGTTGCTACGATGTTAGCTTCTTGCAAACCCAATGTATGTAATAGCTTGGTTATCTTTTGTTTCTGGCTCAAAAGGAAAGACCCATCTACTTCTCTCTCAATTTGGATGCCAAGGTAGTATCTAGCATCACCTAGTTCTTTTACTTCTACCTCCTGACTGAGCATACTTACTATTATGAGCAGGTGATCTACATAACATAAAATAAAAGCTAACTGTCCATCTTTATTTCTTGTGTATAAGCATTGGTCTGCACTACCTTGCTTAAAGCCTTGTTCTAACAACATTTTCTTCAGCCTTTCAGCCCAAGTTTTTACAGCCTGCTTAAGGCCATACAAAGCCTTTTTTAGCTTACAAACATAATCAGGATGTTCCTCATCTCTGAAGCCAGGTGGCTGTTCCAAGTACAGTTCCTCTCTGATCTCCCTGTATAAAAATGCAGTTTTAATATTTAGATGTTTAACCTGCATTTTTCTAGAGGCTGCTATACTAAGGAACATACGTAGAGTAGAATGCTGGACAACTGGAGCAAAGGTCTCATCATAGTCTTCTCCGTATTTTTGAAGAAAACCTTTGGCAACCAATCTTGCTTTATAACGTTCAATTTCTCCATTGGCGTCTTTCTTTTCCTTAAAAACCCATTTACATTCTATGGCTTTCTTTCCAGGTGGAAGTTTTGTTAATGTCCATGTTCCATTTTTATGCAAGGCTTCCATTTCTTCTCTTGCAGCATCTCTCCACTTGGCACTCTCTGCTGCTGTCATCTGTTCTACAGCATCCCAGTTTGCTGGTTCACATCTCTGTAAAATTCTTAGAGAGTAAGACAGGCGAGGGGGTGGTATACCTTTATTTGACCGTGATGAGCATCTGACCTCAGGCTCTGGAATCACTTCTGGCTCGTGTACAATTTCTTGCACGAGGGCCTGTTCCAGATCCACTGGCCACTACATCCCCTTCTGATGGCTTACTGTTTTCTTCTACATCTATATCCTGTTCTCTCTTTAATATGGATTGCAAAGGGACTGGTGTTAACGTATCTAAAAGAGGTACATTGTAAGGTTGTGAGTTATCATCTAAGATGGTGTCTCTCTTGATGATTTTCTTTTCTTCATCAAAATGAGTGACATGCTTTACACTGATGTTTCCTGTTTTTAAGTCCATTACTCTGTATCCTCTAGAACCAGGGGCATATCCAACTAGAATTGTTGGTTCAGACCTTGGACCCAATTTGCTCCTTCTATGTGCTGGGACATAAGCAAATGCCTGACAGCCAAAAACTCTGATGTGCTTCAAACATGGTTTTCTATTGTTCCATAGTTCAAATGGAGTACATACAGTATATTTTGTAGGGAGTCTATTCTGAAGATAGTTAGCTGTCATAACTTCTTCTCCCCAAAACTTATTGGGTAATTCAGCATCTGCAAGCATACATCTTGTCATTTCTAGCAAGGACCTCCATTTTCTCTCTGCAACTCCATTTTGTTCAGGAGTATAAGGGACAGTTCTATAATGCATGATTCCATGTTCCTCAAACAATATTTGGGTGTTCTGGGAAATATATTCGCCACCATTATCTGAAAGAATTGCTTTTGGTTTTCTCTCAAACCTATTGCTCACCATGGCAATATATTTCTTAAGGAATTCATGTGTTTGACTTTTCTCCCTAAGCAGATAGATAACACTGTATCTTGAAAAATCATCCACTGGAGTCAATATATATTTGTTGTTTGCTAATGATGGAACTAAGGTGCTACACTCAATATGCCAGCAAATTTGGAAAACTCAGCAGTGGCCAGAGGACTGGAAAAGATTAGTCTACATCCCAATCCCAAAGAAGGGCAGTGCCAAAGAATGCTCCAACTACCGTACAATTGCACTCATTTCACACACTAGCAAGGTTATGCTCAAAATCCTACAAGGTAGGCTTCAGCAGTATGTGGACCGAGAACTCCCAGAAGTACAAGCTGGATTTCGAAGGGGCAGAGGAACTAGAGACCAAATTGCTAACATGGGCTGGATTCTGGAGAAAGCCAGAGAGTTCCAGAAAAACATCTACTTCTGCTTCATTGACTATGCAAAAGCTTTTGACTGTGTGGACCACAGCAAACTATGTCAAGTTCTTAAAGAAATGGGAGTGTCTGACCACCTTATCTATCTCCTGAGAAATCTATATGTGGGACAGGAAGCAACAGTTAGAACTGGATCTGGAACAACTGATTGGTTCAAAATTGGGAAAGGAGTATGACAAGGCTGTATATTGTCTCCCTGCTTATTTAACTTATATGCAGAATACATCATGCGAAAGGCAGAACTGGATGAATCCCAAACCGGAATTAAGATTGCCGGAAGAAATATCAACAACCTCAGATATGCAGATGATACCACTCTGATGGCAGAAAGTGAGGAGGAATTAAAGAACCTCTTAATGAGGGTGAAAGAGGAGAGTGTAAAAAATGGTCTGAAGCTCAACATCAAAAAAACTAAGATCATGGCCACTGGTCTCATCACCTCCTGTCAAATAGAAGGGGAAGATATGGAGGCAGTGACAGATTTTACCTTCTTGGGCTCCCTGATCACTGCAGATGGTGACAGCAGCCACAAAATTAAAAGACGCCTGCTTCTTGGGAGGAAAGCGATGACAAACCTAGACAGCATCTTAAAAAGCAGAGACATCACCTTGCCGACAAAGGTCCGCATAATCAAAGCTGTGGTATTTCCAGTAGTGTTGTATGAAAGTGAGAGCTGGACCATAAAGAAGGCTGACCGCCAAAGAATTGATGCTTTTGAATTGTGGTGCTGGAGGAGACTCTTGAGAGTCCCCTGGACTTCAAGGAGATCAAACCTATCAATTCTGAAGGAAATCAACCCTGAGTGCTCACTGGAAGGACAGATCCTGAAGCTGAGGCTCCAATACTTTGGTCATCTCATGAGAAGAGAAGACTCCCTGGAAAAGACCCTGATGTTGGGAAAGTGTGAAGGCAAGAGGAGAAGGGGACGATGGAGGACGAGATGGTTGGACAGTGTCATTGAAGCTACCAACATGAATTTGACCCAACTCCGGGAGGCAGTGGAAGACAGGAGGGCCTGGCGTGCTCTGGTCCATGGGGTCACGAAGAATCGGACACGACTTAACGACTAAACAACAACAATGATGGAACATTAATTGGTTCACACAAATCAGTATATATTAAGTCCAACACCTTAGTACTTCTTTTCTCAGGGTTTGGATGAAAGGTAGGCCTAACAGCTTTCTGTGTTATACAATGCACACACTTTGACATACAGTCTGTATCATGTGGCTTTACCTTAATTCCAGTTACTAAACCTTTGTTCTGGAGCTCAAGGATACGGTGTGCCAATCTTCTGTGCCACAGTTGCAGGTCAGCTTCAGTATTCTGCTGGGCTTGAGCTGCACTGGCTATCTCCTGTTCCTTTAAGAGATTTACTTTATACACACCATTAGTTTCAGAAGCTTCAAGGAATACCTGATTATCCTTCTCCACTATACACTTTCTATCCTTGAACTTTACTTCAAAGCCCCTTTTATCTAAAGCAGAGACACTTAGCAAGTTGCATTCGAATTCTGGGGCATATAACACATTTGAAACATTAACTTTACAGACCGAGTCTGATGTTTCACACATAAGTGTACCATTTCCTTTGCCCTCAACTGAAATACCTTCTCCATTTGCTACTTTAATTTCTCCAGAAGCACTTTTGTCAAAAGTCTGAAAAAATCTTTCATTATTTGTGGAATGTGCACTACAGCCAGAGTCTACTAACCATAAGTCATGTGGCTCTTCAGGAACTTGCACATTCTCATAAGCCATAAAAAGTGTTTGGTTAAAACTTCTATTTACTTTTCTTCTGCCTCTTTCTACCTTAAAATTAGTGCTTGCAAATTGTCCTTTCTTAGCTAATTGGCCCTTTGGAACACAGCATTCCCTAGCCATATGTCCCATTTTTCCACAGCTGAAATATTTAATTAACTTACTGCAGGGCGGGGCCTTCTTGTATCCTTTGCCTCTCACACTGTAGCTTGATCCATAATGTTCATTAGAACCACGTGCAGTATTCTGCAACACACATTCCTCACGTAAACAGTTCAGTGGCTCATCAAAAGTAATTTGCCTTGCATTGACAATACTCTTAAAGGGGCCAAAAATTGGTCCTAAGCTGCCAAACAAGTAGGCTATCTTCTGGCTATCACTCAATTCCATATTACACATTTCTAATTTAGAAAAAATGTGTAATAATGCATCTATATGCTCTTCATATTCATCCTTTGAGTTTAGCCTTAAGCCCATTAGCTTCTCCAGCCAAATAATTAGGGATTTTGAACTGGAGAACTCAAATGGTATTTTCCAATGCCTTTATCATTTGTCTAGCAGTACTACATTTCCTTACTATGCACATCTGTTTATAAGTGAGGCTATGAAAGATTATGGCTCTAGCATAACAGTCACTCTTTTGCCACTTAGCCAAAGCTTCAGCTCTCTCTTGTGAAGGAGGATCGCTCATTATTTCTCCATATATCCCTTTACTCATTAAAAGAGTTTCTAATTGGAGCTTCCACAAAGAAAATTCCTCCTTTGTTAATGAAGGCAAAATCTCCAAGCTTCCTGTAGTCATAACTTGTCCTCTCTCCCCTTTTTTTCTTCAAAAAAAGTTCTTTTAGCCGGCAATGCAACAACAACAAAAAATATGGGTGAAAAAAAAATGCAACAACAAATAATGGGTTACAAAAAAACAACAACCTGACTATTCGTCACCTGGGCCCATAACCTTATGTTGGATTATTTGCTATTAAATATATTTCCAGATAAATGCTGAGAATTGTTGGCTCAAAAAGAAAGGACCAACAGAGTATCCACAGCCATGTAGAATACTCAGTGAGCAGCGGAGGTGAACGAAAAAAGAAGTCAGCAAACAATATATATAAAGAAGTAACCTAATATACATCTACTATAAAAATATCAAAAAGACTTAAAACCACCCATTTGCTATGCACAGCTTAATAAAAGAAAACTAAGAACTTGTATGTAAAAATGTAACATAAACTTTACTAAACATACAAAAAACAATACATACCAAAAAAGAGGTTGCTGGTAAAACAGAACAAAATGACTTAGCTTCAGAAGAAAAAACATAAAGCAAGCTGAATCAAAGAACGAGCAGGCATATCAAGGTAAAAGATGAGATAGCAGCAACACACAGCAACTGCTTCTGCTATCTACTAGCATCTGGTGAAAAGGTAAGTAAGGCTTTCCCTTATACCCAGAGAAGAAAAAAAGAACAGGTGTATCTATTACTGTAATAGCCTGAGACATGATAGAAAGAAAAAAAAGAGAGCCAGGTTATTAAAGGAAAAAGGTACATGCATGGCTGCATTGCATTGTAAGAAAAAAACAAAAACCCAACACTTCCCAAGACAGTTGGTTCCATTGTTGTACTGCTCTAACAGTTAGGAGGTTTTTCCTGATGGTCAACCTAAATCTGCCTTCCTGTAGCTTGAGTCCATTATTACATGTCCTGCAGTATGGGATGATCGAGAACAGATCCTGCCCCTTCTCTGTATGACTACCTTTCAAGTATTTGAAAAGTGCTATCATGTCTCCTCTTTTCTGAAGGCTAAACATGCCCAGTTCTTTCAGTCTTTCCTTACAGGGCTTGGTTTCCAGTCCCCAATCATCCTTGTTGCCCTCTTCTGAACTTGTTCTAGTTCATTGACATACTCCTTATAGTGTGGTGTACAGAACCGGGTCACAGTACTCAAGATGCGGCCTAACCAGTGCCAAATAGAGGGAGACCAGTATCTCACAGGATTTGGAGCCTATATACATAAGAGGGGTGGGGAAGGAGTTGATAACTACTGAGATTTCAGGAGATAAGGAGGAATTCACCATTTTTTCCATCCATCTCATTGGAAGGAAATCTTATTTGGGTTTTGTTTTTTTCCCCTAGCAGAGCCCTAGTAGATAAGGAAAAGGTTGCATTATCCATGGTACTGCCTGTGATCCCAATGATTATTACTGCCACTACTTATTGTAATATTTTCATTTTTAAAAACCTACAGGTTAAATGCAAAGGTTCTTTTAATGCCACATGGAGATACAGGTACGTATAGCAACAAATGCAGTTTTTTTTACTTTACAGAATGGCTTTGAATTGAATGGAACTTCCTTTGAAGTTCCTGAAGCCTAGATTTTTACCATCCTTCTTGTCGATATACACTCAAAATCAGCAAATTATAGTCTGTTGAATTTTGTTTTAGAACTATTATGAATTTATTACATATATTTTCAGGTATGGAGCTAAATTACTGCTGGACATTTTGCAATATAAAACAAGCAGTCTAGTAGAGATATATTTCATTTGGAGCAAAATGGAATGAAACAGAAGGTCAGTGCTTTATAACAGAGCAATATCAAAGAGAGGACATTGGTTTTCACCACCTTCTTTTAAGCAGTATTTGTGACCTTAGCAAATGTTTAAAAAAGAATACGTACTTTAAAACCATTAGACATGCAAGACACAAAGCTTTCAATATTTTATAAGGGATCAAACATAATCAGCAAATCTGGCTTTTAACTTTTTTGTAACAAATTAGAATTGGCATTAGAATTTGGGATGTTCAATACAAAGCAGAGAAGAGATATTTTTCTGCTTCATTTTAACATCTTTTATATTATGCTCATATAAGAACTATACTAAGTACATCAGCCCTTAATAAAAAGTTGTCCTACTGATTTAAGATAGTGCATGTTTGAACACTACAGACAAGAACAAGAATATTATTTTATTAGGTTTTGCACAGTGACAAGACCTCTCCAGGTCCTGAAGCAGAAAAGCAAAATGGTCTCCTGATCCATGATTTAAACATTGTCTGTCTTTCTGTCCTGTGTCTCACCCCACTCCCCCAACAAGTACGTTCAGCCCAACTCGCTCCTCCTTTGTGATGGAGAAGACTTGTGGATACTTGGCATGTGCTCAACCGGCACTCATAATAGTTTAGTTGTATAGTTAAAAATCCCTAACAGTTTTATGTTACAGACACTGTCAAATGAGGGAATCAAAATCCTAGACTGTCAGTCTCTGGATTCTGAAACAGTGTAGGAGCTGCTTTCCATGAAAGGTTTTATTGTTCTCTGGCATCACAAATGCCAAAGTTCAAGGAAAGAATTAAGTCTCTTTACCCGCAGGCAGTCTATCAGTCTCATGCTTTTGTTTATCAGCTTTTGGCAGGACCATTATTCCTGCTGTCAGTTTGAAGGGCTGCATACTTTCAAAAAACAAAACAAAACAAGAAACCACACCTACAGTTGACAGCTACTCGATGGCTATCCTTTCATAGTCAGATACATTTATATCAGTGACTGCATACCTTGCACAGAAACAAATGTCACCTACCTTACAGGGGGGAAAACATTGTGAGAGGAGACAGGTCAGAGGGCAGTGAGGAGACTGATAAAGAACAAATGACAAAAGATGTTGACTGTGGAGGCTTAGAACAGGTCAAGGTAGTGACCCATATCCACAAGCACGTGGGAGTATCACATGGGAAGGATATAGTCTTTGTGATCTAAAACAAGAAATAAGCTCAGCAAAGCATCTGGACACGGAGAAAAGAAATGTGCTGGGATATTCCTTATATGAAAGCTTTTCATGGTTCCTGTTCACTGAGTAATTGTGAGACTTTAGGCCAGGGGTTGACAACTTCTGACCTTACAGATGTTTGTTGATTTATAATCATCCTTGACCATTGGCCAAGGTGGCAGAGGTTGAGATAAATTGAAGTCCAACAACATCTGGAGGGCCACCAGTTCTCAACTTGTACTGCAATCACCACAACTTTCCTGTTTAAGTTGCTCATGTTAGACATTGGTTTGGATCCACATTGGCCATTGCAGAAATGAAAAAGGTTGTTGCCTTCATGGAGGGCATCATGATCCATAAAAGCCCTCTTGCTGGAGGAAAATGAGGGAATTTTCATGGATTCTCACATACAGCCTCAAGTCACCTCTTCCACATAGAACAGCAAAGATTGCCTCTCTACCTCCTTCCTCCAGCACGAGAGAAACACCACTATAGGTTTATCTGGATGTAAATCAGGATTACTAGCTTGGCTTCTTCTGAAGAGGAATGAAGTGTCTGAAGAAAGTTGAATGCCTTAGGAGCGTCCTTAATATATAGTGAAGGTAATGATAGTAATCATGGAGTAAAAAACTCCATCACAATATGGTCTTTTTATTTCCAGCCCTCATCTCAATAATCTCAATATGACATTTGCATCACTACCATGCCTTTCCACGCTGATCTGTGGCAGACTTCTTTTTGGCATTTATTTCTTAGCAATATTTTTATCTTGCCAAAGAAGCTTATCAGGGTAGTTTACATACAAAGATAGCCTCCCTTTTTTGCCCTCAGGGCCTTCCAGACTCTCTTTTCTTGTTGGCTTGTGGCCAAACTACAATATCACAAATCGCCCATCAATCAACACTGAAATTTGTTACTATTCTAGAGACATGTTTTTAGTAGACCTTTGTGACTGAGCATTGATGCTTGCAAAGAAAGACCACAATTAGGTCCAGATCCAATCACAAAACAAAACTATTTCTTTTGTAAACGGTGGCAAGCAAGGAAAGCTCATACTGTGATAAACACATGAACGTCCTGAGGAATACCGTACTCTCTTCTAATAATGGGTTATATATAATGTATAACTTGGCCCCCAATATTTTAACAGGGCTAATACAACAACCCTGCTTCCCATTTCATCCCTATCAGCAGCACCTATCTGGAATGGCTGCTTATTGTAACATCTGTTGTTTACTCATTGTCGTTTACTCAAGTATTGTTTACGGAGGCAGTTGTTATCTGGCTTCTTAGGGAGATCTCCTTCCTGATAACCCAAGATCATCTTTTGGCCAGATCACAGGGGTTAAAGCCAGGGACTGACATGGTTTGTGACTTACCTACAGCCTTTTCCATATGTTTCAGAAATATATTTCTTACCTTTCTCTGGCAAAGAAATTCCAGACACATTACAAAATAAAATAAAATAAAAAAATAGCCCAGAGTTGTTTCTTCCTCTGCTAACATTCATGTAAATAAAAGGTGGTGAATGGCATATTGGTCCTGCTTTGCAAACCAGGCTTCATTCATTCACTCTCTACCCCACCTTTCTCTGTTTTGAGAATTTCATGTACAGAGAGATCCTTCCTCTGTCCAGCATGCAGACCTTTCTTTTGCAATATAAAAGGGTTTATGTTGGGCCAGGAGAAGCTGCTTTGATACCATTTCCCTGCCTCATTCACTGAATTTTAAGATTCTGTTGTCACCATTAACAAGCCAAAAAGAAAAAAAATGCAGAGGAATACTTTCTAGTGACAAATTCTGATGTTGTGCCTACATTGTTTATAAAAATATAAAATATCAAACCAAAGAATACTTCCCATGGGATCAATTTTCCCCCCTAAAATGCCTGATGATTATTAACTAGACGATGTATACATGACCAAAAGATAAATCCCAGTAGAGGTTTGCTGCTACTAATTTATATTTGCCACTGAAAATGCAAACCGTAAACAGAAGGATTTAAGATTATTATTATTCACTGCTATCAGAAGAGAAACTGAAAAAGTTCAAAAAATGTCATGATTTGATAGAATTTGATCAACCGTTTTATTAGAGAGTTGTGTAGGCATCCTTCAGTCTCAAGAGACTATGGTAATGTGCTCTGAATAGAGGTCTTGGAACAGCGTCTACTGTGGCTGAGAAGGCCAATTCGAGAGTGACAATCCCTTCCACACTGAAGACAAATACAATCTGTCCCCTGTCCAGCTCCCTGATTTTGCTGGTTTCGAGACTGCCTCTTTGCCTCGGCCTGCTGGACAAGGGTCTCTTCAAATTGGGAGAGGCCGTGCTGCACCGCCTGCCTCCAGGCTGAATGCTCAGATGTCAAGGTTTCCCATCTGTTGAGGTCCATTCCCTTTTTTTTTTAACTTTTAATCTTTATTGCATTTAAAAAATTATAAAAATAAGTAAATAATTATCACAATATTAGCACATAACCAAAATAATTTTCTATTATCTCTTTCGCAAAACAGTAAGTCTTTAACATTTTTACTTCCTTATTTTCCACCAAACATGTATTGTCTTCGCAATCTTAATAATACCTTTCTTAATTCTTATTTTATTTATTTATTTATTTATTAAATTTATATCCCGCCCATTTAGACCACGTCTACGCTGGGCAGCTTACAATAGGAATATCATAAAACAGTTAAAAACAACGATTTAAATCAGTAATATTAATATCATTCAAGATGGAAGAAGTATAGACGGAAATTAAAATAGAAAAGTAAAAATCAAGTATTGACAGGAGGGAAGGCCTGCCTAAAGAGCCAGGTCTTAAGTTGGCTCTTAAAAACACCCATATATCCATATTTATATCCATATTAACAATCTGCTTTACTTTGTTTTTACTTCTGTTGAGAGCAGTTCTGCTTCTAATTTAAGCCTAAGTCACTTGGTACAGGTTTGGAATCTTTCTTCCATTTCTCTTTAAGCTAATTCTTTACTTTCCCCCATTGAGATTCGTGCTCCGTTCTACTCTTTCCTTTCAATGAGTCTGTTAGTTTGTCCATTAATATTAGTTCCTGTAATTTTATTAAACAATCTTCCACCGAAGGTTCCTCCTTGTCTTTCCATTGTTTTGCCACTTGAATTCTGGCTGAGCCTAATATGTATAAACACATTTTTGTCTCTTGTCTTGAGTTTAGCTTTACCATATTGAACAAATAAGTTTCAGGTTTCATCTCCATTTTTATTTTTAAATCTATGGTGATTATTTTTTCTATTTCTTTCCAAAATTTCCTAATAAATTTGCAACCCCACCACATATGATATAGTGTTCCTTTTACTGTCTTACATCTCCAACATTTATCTTTCTCATTTTTCTTCACCTTTGCCAATTTCTCTGGTGTCATATACCATCTATATAATATTTTCATATAATTTTCTTTCAAATCTGTACTTATTAATAGTTTTTGGTTATCATTCCATGCTCTAAACCAATCCTCTGTTTGAATTGTTCTACCTAATTCCTGCATCCATTTTATCATATTTTCTTTAATTACTTCCTGTTCCATATTTCTTTCCAATAATAGTTTATACAACTTTGCGATTTAGTGATTTTCTTTCCCCCATATTATCTTGTCTAGTTCCGTAGGTTCTTTAACCAATCCTATTAATTTATTATCCATTTTCATTCTTTCTGATAGCTGTCTGTGTGGAAACCACTGGCATATTATTCCTACTTGATTCATTTCTTGTCTTGTTCTTAATCTTAGTTGTCCATCATCTTCCTCTATGAGTAGATCATTAAAAACTTGGCTCTTCAGGCAGGCCTTCCCTCCTGTCAATACTTGACTTTATTTTTATTATAATTTTCTGTTTTTTCCATCTTGAGCACTACTAACATTATTGTTTTGAATTGTTTTAACTGTTTTAGTTTTTATAATGTTTAATGGAACCCGCCCTGAGTAGACTCTGTCTAAAAGGGTGGGATAGAAATCTAATAAATAAATAAATAAATAAAAATAAATATGTTAACCATTTATCATTCTTTATGTCAATTTCCTTTGAGAGAGCTTCATCCACATTGGAATCTCACAATAAAATTTCCCTTTATATTTTCCCATACTCTTAATGCTTTTCTTATTATAGTATTATCAAAAGCTTTCTTCACTTTCTTTTTTCCATACCATAAGTATGCATGAAGTCCATATTTTAAATCTTTGCTTTCTAGTATTAATATTTTTCATCCTCCAGTCTTATCCACTCTCTTAAACATTGTAGTGCTGCCACCTCATAATATAATTGGAGGTTTGGGAGACCCCATCCTCCTCTCTTCTTGTCATCTTGCAAGTATTTCAATTTTATTCTTGGATTTCTCCCCTGCCAAATAAAATTTGAGAGTTGTTTTCTCCACAAATGAAATGGTTTGTTATTTATTATTATCGGGATATTCTGAAATAGGAATACGAATATAGGTAATACCATCATTTTGATAATTGCTATTCTGCCCATCAATGAGATTTTTAAGTGTTTCCATCTCTCTAATTTTTTCTTAATTTCTTTCCCTTTCTTCTCATAATTTTGTTCAAATAAGTCCTTTGTCTTTTTAGTTATTGTTATACCCAGGTATCTTACTTTATTCACTACTTTATAACCTGTCTTAATTTCTAATTCTTTCTCTTCTTTTCCTGTCCTGTTTTTTGTCAGTATATTAGTTTTTCCTTCATTCATAATTAAACCTGCTCGTTCTCCAAAGTCACTGATTATTTCTTTAAGTTTCATAATACTACATGATGGGTCTTCCAGAAAGATTACCATATCATCCATGAAGGCTCTTACTTTAAAGTGTTGCTTCTCAATTTTTAAACCTTTAATTTGTTCCTCTTTTTTTATTTTCTTTAGTAGTACCTCCAATGTTGTTATGAACAACAGGGGTGAGAGTGGACATCCTTGGCGTGTTCCTTTAGAAATCTGACATTGATTAATTTTCTCTCCGTTTACTATTATTCTTGCATTTTGTTTGCTATATATGCTTTTTATCCATTTTTAAAAATTATCTCCTACTTCTATTGTTTCTAGAACTTCAAACATAAATTCCCAATTAATATTATTGAATGCTTTTTCCGCATCTAGAAAAAACATTCCTAACGTCTTCTCCGGGTGTTGTTCATAGAATTCCAACACGTCTATTACCAATCTTACATTTTGTCTCATATGTCTTTGTGGTAAGAATCCTGTTTGATCTTCCCCAATCCATTCCTTTAATACCCTCTTGAATCTATCTGCTAATATTTGAGCAAATATTTTGTAATCTACATTTAACTGTGATATAGGTCTATAATTTTTTGGATCCTTTGGATCTCTATTTTCTTTGGGGATAATTATGATGTTAGCTTCTCTCCATGTTTCTGGGTATCCTTCCAGTAAAATCTGATTTATTGTTTCTTTTAAGGGAGGTGTCAGTTCCTCTGATAATTTTTTATAATATAGTGTGGAAAAGCCATCTGGGCCTGGTGTTGTTCCCTGTTTTAATTTTTTTTTATTGCCTCTTCCAGAGGCTATATTCCAGAGAGAATGTAGTAACCGAAGAGGCATTAAATAACATTGAGTGCCTGCCTGTCTTGGAAGAGTTGGACAGTGAACTAACTTTAGCAGAAATAAAAGTGGCCTTGGATTCCCTCGCCTCCGGCAAGGCACCTGGGAAGGATAACATCCCTGTTGAAGTGCTGAAGTGCTGTAAAGAGATCATCACCACTGAGTTGTATGAAGTCTTTTGTCTTTGTTGGAGGGAAGGTGGAGTACCACAGGACATGGTGCAAACATCGTCACATTGTATAAGAACAAAGGAGACAGGGGCGACTGCAATAACTACCGTGGCATCTCTCTTCTCAGCGTTGTAGGGAAGCTGCTTGCCCACGTTGTGCTGAAGAGACTCCAGGTGCTTGCAGACAGTCTATCCAGAATCACAGTGTGGATTTCGAGCTAATAGATCCACCACTGACATGGTATTCTCCCTCAGACAGTTGCAGGAGAAATGTAGGGAACAACAACAGCCACTCTTTGTGGCCTTCATAGATCTCACAAAGGCCTTTGATTTGGTTAGCAGGGATGGCCTTTTTAAAATACTTCCCAAGATTGGATGTCCACCTCGACTCCTTAACATCATCAGGTCCTTTCATGAGGAAATGAAGGGCACTGTAGTTTTTGATGGCTCAACATCAGATCCCTTTGACATCCGAAGCGGAGTGAAACAGGGCTGTGTCCTCGGGCCGACCCTGTTTGGGATCTTTTTTGCTGTCATGCTGAAGCACGCCTTTGGAACTGCAACAGAAGGTGTCTATCTCCGGACTAGATCAGATGGAAAGCTCTTTAATCTCTCTAGATTGAGAGCGAAGACCAAAGTCCAACTGAAATGCATGCGGGACTTCCTCTTCGCCGATGATGCAGCCATTGTTGCCCACTCTGCTGAAGACCTCCAACAACACATGAATCATTTTAGCAAGGCCTGCCAAGACTTTGAACTAACAATCAGCCTGAAGAAAACACAAGTCATGGGCCAGGGCGTGGACTCACCTCCCTCTATTACCATCTCCATGCAAGAATTGGAGGTTGTTCATGACTTTGTGTACCTTGGCTCAATGATCTCTGACACTCTCTCCCTAGATGTCGAGCTGGATAAACGCATTGGCAAAGCAGCTACCATGTTCTCTAGACTCACAAAGAGAGTATGGCTTAATAAGAAGCTGACGGCATATACCAAGATCCAGGTCTATAGAGCCTGTGTCCTGAGCACACTCCTGTACTGCAGTGAGTCCTGGACACTTTGTCCATGGCAGGAGAGGAAGCTGAACACGTTCCATATGCGTTGTCTCTGACACATTTTTGGTATCACCTGGCAGGACAAAGTTCTAAATAGAGTAATCCTAGAACGAGCTGGAATTTTTAGCATGTATACATTACTGAAACAGCGACGTCTACATTGGCTTGGGCATGTTGTGAGAATGGCTGATGGTCGGATTCCAAAAGATCTCCTGTATGGAGAATTAGAGAAGGGAAATCACCCCAGAGGGAGACCACAGCTGCGATACAAGGATATCTGCAAGCGGGATCTGAAGGCCTTAGGAATGGACCTCAACAGATGGGAAACCTTGACATCTGAGCGTTCAGCCTGGAGGCAGCCGGTGCATCATGGCCTCTCCCATTTTGAAGAGACCCTTGTCCAGCAGGACAATTCCCTTTTCCTGGAATTTTCGGTAATCTCTAGTTCTTTCTCCCTAATTTTTTCTAAAAGTTTTTCTTGCCTTTGTTTTCTCTTTTTAATTACTTCCCAGTTTTTTTTCATTATTAATCCATGTAGGACTGATTTTCCTGCCTCCCAAACTGTTTTTATTTTTGTCTCCTTGTTCATATTTTGTTTAAAGTATTCCTTCAGTTCGATCCTCAACCATTCTAAAATTTCTTCCTCTTTTAATAAGTTTTCATTCAATCTCCATGAGTACTCTTTTCTTTCCTTTTTCATAACCAATCTTATAGGATTATGATCTGCGCATGGTTTTGGTAGGATTTTTACTTCTTGGATCCAATTAAGGAATGTTTTATTTGTTAGAATCAGATCAATTTTTGATAATGATTTATGTCTATTCTACCTGAATAAAAAGTGTATTCTCTGGTATCTCCATGTTTTATTCTCCAAATATCCTCTAATGTGAAAATATCCAACATGTAAATAAAACTTTTTGGTAGTTTCCCCTGATTCTCTTTTATTTTATTTTCTGATTTCCGATCAGCTTTAGGATTTATTACTCCATTCATATCCCCTGCTATAATCAATTCATCTCTTTCTAATTCTAGTAATTTTTGTGTTAATTTTTGAAAGAAATTCGCTTTTCCTTCTATTGGTGCATATACTGAAATTACATTTATTGTTTTTCCTTGTATTTGAATTTCTACTCCTATATATCTTCCTTCCTCATCATTTAATATTTCTTTTGATAGACAGTGTTCTGGCACATAGATAGCTACCCCTCTCCTTTTTTTTTTTTTTTTTTTTTTGAGAAGGCTGAAGTATAGCATTTCCCTATTTTCCCATTCTTTAGATATTTTACATCCTGTTTTCTAATATGGGTTTCTTGTAAGCAGATTATTTGGTTTCTTTCGGTTCCCAAGAAATGGAACACTTGTTTTCGTTTTTTTGCAGAGTTCAGTCCCTGGACATTCCAAGTCAAAATTTTATTTGCCATTTTAGTCCTCTACTTTCTTTGCTTTTAAATCTCTTTTTCTCCTTCCTTCCTTTCCTGATTCCTCTGAGTTTATCCCTTCTTCCTCTTGTTCCCTTGCCTCTAAATTTGTGATGTCTCTTTTTTGTACTTCTGGTCTTGCTTCTTTAAGCTCTTGTGACTCTAAAAACTTTCCTTTTTCTTTCTCCCTATTTTCCCCTTCCTGCCCTTCTTCTGTCTTATCCAAATCTGTCCCATATTTCCTCAAAAATTCCTCTGCCTTTTGAGTGGAATTAATTCTAAACCATTTTCCTCTGAACTGCAGTGAAAGTCCCTCAATCATTTCCCATTTATATTTTATCTTATTCTTCTTGCTTTTAATACTTGAGATGGAATATCCTTATATATTTTCACTTCATTTCCTCCTATTTCTAGTTTTCTAATATAATTTTCCTGTAGGATTTTATTTTTAGTGTACTCTCATGTAAAATATACTACAATATCCCTTGGTAGATTCTTTTTCTTCGCCACTACTGAGTCTATTCTAAAAATCTCATCTATTTCCCATTGGAAGTCTTTGATTTTTACCCTAATAAATTTGGCCAGAGCTGGAATTAGAATTTTATACAGGTCTTCCTGTTGTCCCTCTTCTGGGAGATCTCTAATTTTTATGCATTTTACTCTCTGTCTCATTTCTAATCTAACAATTGACTCTTTGCTTTCTCTCTGTTCTACCTTTTCCTTTTCTTTTAGCAGCTCCAATTTACTAATCTTTTCTTGGGTTTCAGTCAGATCTTCTTTTATTGTTTTTACCTCTTGTTTCATTTGAGATATAGAGCTTTTTAAAGAGCATTCCATCTGATCTAGTCCAGAGATAGACACCTTCTGTTGCAGTTCCAAAAGCATGATTCAGCATGACAGCAAAAAAGATCCCAAACAGATCTTTATTAGAGAAATTAACCAGGACAATGAGGTCACTAAGAGGTGACACAAGGAAGGGCACAGTCACAGACTGGCAGTTCCATTTACTTGCGTTCATTCATGCTGAATCCTCACAATGTGCTGTACCAAGACAGCAGATCAAAATCTGGCTGTGAGACTTTTAACAAAGATAAACAGCCTGAACAGAGAAACTTAACTTTGTTCCATGAAGGAAATACAAGAACTGAACTGGAAAAAAATGACAATTTTTCTGGTTTTTGTATTGACAAGTATCAGTTTATATGGGGTCCTTCTTGTAACTGACCGCCACATTACTTTCTTTCTTTCTTTCTTTCTTTCTTTTTCTTTCTTTCTTTCTTTCTTTCCTTCCTCTCTCTCTCTCTCTCTCTTTCTTAGTACATTTTTAAAAAAAAATTAAAGACTTGTATAAATATTTTTAAATGCTCCTACTTTGAGGTGTCACTGAGCCAGACTATTTTATATTCTTGGTCTCTTGGTGAGCTGTTGCTGTCTGCCTATTTTATTACTGCTGATTCTGTGGGGGTTGTTGGGTGTTTTTTTATTTTTATTTTAATTGATCATTTTGCCACCTCCAAAACCACCTCCAAAAACCTTATGGAAACCCAAGTGTTTCTAGAGTTGACATTGTTGGGTTAGATGGGTCAGCCATCTTCCTCTGTAAAGAGCAATTTCGTGTGGTTCCAATACCATTCATCAGTGAGGGGTGGAATAGCCTGGAAGATATTGCTTGATTTTTTACATTGGATGATGCCGTATCCTCCTCATCTCTCTCTGACCATCACCCACTGCTGTTCATGAACTAACATGGAAATATATTAAAACACTTTGAAAGCACAAGATGCCGTGTATGATCAGACAGAGATACAGGTTGTGTTTTGGACTGCTTGTGGCACAGTCTTGGTGAGAGCTATTTTCTGGTGATCAGACAATGTGCAGGAGATTGCAAATCAGCCAGACACTTTGAGTCCAATAGTAGGGCTACTCTTTTTTGCAGCTGGTCTGGAGGGAGTCCTGTATGAACAAAAGGGTTGCTTTAGGGTACATTGCTCCCAGGTAAGTGACACTTTCCAGCACAATAAGATGCAATTCTATATCATCATTTGATTGCACCAATAGGCAGATCAATGCCTGGAGCAGAGACTGCCTGGGATTCCTACTAGAGAAAATTAAATTTGGACCCAGCTCTCTCTTGATTTCAATGAGCTTTAAAAGGTACTTAACTTTATCTGGATTGGATCTTGTCTCCTGTTTAGGTCCTGTCAGACAAGACAGAGGTGCTCCTGCTCAGTTGAAAGGCAGATCAAGGAACAGGGATACAGCCTGTGTTGCATGGGGTGACACTCTCTATGAAAACACAAGTGTGCAGCTTGTGGGTGCTTTTGGTTTCGTCTCTTGAGTCTGGATGACCATGTTTCAGTGGTGGCCATGTTTCAGTTTTAATTGGCCTTTGCACAATTAAAACTTCAGTGGGTCCAAAACACAGCAGCCAGATTGCTGGCTGGGGCTAGTTACAGGGATCACATAACCCCTGTGTTACAGAAGCTCCACTGGCTGCTGATTTGTTTCTGGGCTGAATGCAAAGTGCTGGTTCTAACTTATAAAGCCCTAAAGGTCTTGGGCCCAAGTTATCTCAAGGACCACACCTCCCTTTATGAGCCTGCTTGAGTGTTGAGATAATCAGGACAGGCCTTTCTCTTGATCCACCACTTTCATAGGTGCATTTGGTGGGGGCATGGGAAAAGACCTTCTCTGTTGCTGCTCCCAAACTTTGGAACTTTCTCCACAGGAGGCTAGGCTGGCCTCAACTTTGCTGTCCTTCTGCAAGCAGGCAAAGACCTTTCTCTTCAAGTAAGCTTGCCCTGAGTGACTGGCTGCCTGAGTGGAGTTTTTTACTGGATTGTTGTAGCTTACTGCTTTGAATGTGTTTTGGTGTTGCTTGTGTTTGTTAGTATGTTATTTGTTTGGTCCTTTTTGTATTTGTATATTCACTGTTGTTAGCTTTAAATACTGTCTTTTAATGATGTAAGGTGCCTTGTGTCCTTTTTAAGGAGAAAAGCAGGCTTAAAATATAATAAACAAACAAAATTCATTGCCTGAAATACTTCTAAATTCCTTACGATCATATTTCTTGAGTTAGACTAAACATTCCCAAAAGATCCTGATTCTGAATGCAGCTATATAGCATCTACAACTATAGTATGTGACGTTTGCTTGCTAGCCATAGGAGGAGGTGCAGATGGCAAATAAGCAAGTCTTCAAAGATGGGATAAAGCACGATGCTTACTGATATCTCAGGGTGAATTAAAAACATTTCCAGTAGTGGTGTGGAGAAATATGAGAAATGCAACTATGCTACAAAGAACAGCACAGAGGAAGCTGCCTCATACCTTATTCAACCATTTGTCCAGTACGGTCTACACTGGCTGGTAGCATCTCTCTGGGGGGTTGGGCTGTGGAGGCCTTTCACATTATCTGCAGTCTTTCAATGGTAGGTCAGAGTTTGCAAGAAACAAGTGACAAGTAGTGCAGTTACCTGTAGCAAGTTAGCATTTGTTCGTCGTGAAGGCATAACAAAGGGCTCTTCCAGATGGTGGTGCGCCTCCGCATTGTTTTACCTCCCTTTTTGTAACTTGGCAATGGAAGTTCACAGGATTTATTGTGACTCATATCCTGATTCTGGTGGCTTATTATCATAATGTTACAATACTACATTTTCACACACAGGGTAAAGGCTCATGAACTCCTCCCTCACCACGACCACTCCTTTCTTTGCTTTCTAAGCCTTGTCCTTGGCCTAGGCTTTCAGCCATTCTTTTTTAAACCTAAAGTTTAAAAAAGGAGAAAGAAATGAAAAGTAACAGAAATGTAATTAGCAATGGGATGAGTAATGTAACAAGTTACTTTAAAACATTGTAACAATACCTACAAACTACTTTTGCAATGTCGATTGCTTTTCAAAACCAGCTTTTAAAGAGATGCTTAGGATTGAATGTGGGAAGTTTTGACAAGAATCTCATGGTTGGCAGAATGGGGCAAAGGGCAATCCCCACCCCTCCTTGAACGGCTGCCTTCCAAATATGCTCCAGATGGCAGGAATAGACTGTGGGGGCTGCAGGAGGGAGGTCCTGTCGTTCAATCAGACTTCGATTAGGGTCTGCCCTTTACATGTGAAGCACATGCTCTGCCACTGATCTCTGGTCAGAAACTTGGAAGAATTAATTTTCTGCACTACAAATTCCAGGATTCTCCTCCGCAGGATGCTAGTCTAAAGATAACTTTCCCAAAATGTGTTATGGTCCTTTGTATGGGTGAACAGGTTTTCTCACCCTTGGGTTCTTTTTAAGGAGAAAAGCAGGAAACAAACAAACAAACAAACAAACAAACAAATATTATCTCAACAATCGTTTAATGGCACCAAGCCTCTGTCAGTACTCTTAAGAACTTTCCAAACTGGTGATATGATATGTGGGCACCGGGTTCGGAAGGAAGGAAGAGGAATGGAGATCATTATTAAGGTGAGCAATTAAAAGCAGATCTTGCCCGTGTCCTTACTTTAAAAGCTATCAGAGCACAACTCTTGCCTGCTCATCTCTGGAAGGAAAAGAAGGCTATATTTAGCACAACAGCCACCACAACCTTCTGGAGCCCAAAGACAGGCATGCACTTCACAGCACAGCATTAGCAAAGGCTGACAAATTGATGCTGATTTTTAAATGCTGCCGCACAGCGCTTCCCAACAGCAGATTTTGCTTTTCATGCCTCTTTTTAATGAGGCAACAGATGGTCAGGTTGGTACAGTATGTCTAGCTTCAGTACTAGTGTACAGTATTTTGCTCATAAGGCAAAACAGGTCATTAATGCATGCTGCAGTGTGACTTTTTTACTAGCATCGTTTCTAATGAGAAAATCAGTGGTTAGTCATTAGTTATCTCCCACTTGGATTGTTTTTCTGTCTCTTTGGAAAAGGATGGGATCAGCAGCCTACCCCCACCTCTTTTGGACAGGAGCCGTAAAGGTCCGCTGGCAAGCCTATCAGGGTCCATGTTTGTTGCAGAGTGGTGGACTTTCTCTGAATTGCACAATCCAATATGCCGCATCACAAGGTGCTTCCAGCTTCGAAAGGTGATCTACTCTACATAGCTGTAGCGCTTTGACAGCACTTTCAGCTGCCACAGCGGCAGCCTAGGGAATCTCGGACGTAGAATTCTCGGCTGTTGTTCAAGGGATACAGAAAAGCTCTGTGGCAGAAAATCTGAAATTCCTTCCCAAACTATCAATCCCAGGATTCCAGAGGATGGAGTCATCGCAAACAAAGTGCTATCACAAATGTTACTTAGCAAAAATCTTCTGCAATGATAATTAGCAGCTCCCTGCTGCAGATTCTGCTATTCTTGTTTCTTATTCAGTGCATGTGCAGGATTAACGGCGAATAGTTCTTTGTCTGCTCCTTTATCCATGTGCATCTATTTTTAACTGTTTATCTTCTTTCATTTCTCCCTTATTTTATTTTATTTTCAACAACAAAAATTTAAAAAGTGAAAGGAAACCAGTAATAACATACCCACGCTCACACTAATGGGGAAGAGAAGGTCAGTGAGAGGCCCAGCAGAAATGAAACTGAAATAGAAGAAAGAGCAAAGAAACTAGAAACTAGATGCTTTTACTTGATCCATTCCAGTCCGGCTTCAGGCTGCGCCATGGCATGGAGACAGCATTGGTGACCTTTTGAGGGAGACTTACGGGGCCAAAATGTCCTTGCTGGTCCTCCTTGATCTATCAGCGGCCTTCGATACCATCGACCACGGTATCCTCCTGAGGAGGTTCTCTGGATTGGGGATCAGTGGTCTGGCCTTGGCCTGGCTCTAGTCCTTCCTTGAGGACCGTCCTCAGAGAGTACAGCTTGACGAGATGATGTCCATCCCTTAGACCCTTGACTGTGGAGTCCCTCAGGATCATCTCCCCAATGCTGTTTAGTATCTATATAAGGCCCCTGGGGAGGTCAACAGGAGCTTTGGAGCTTCATGTCACCAACATGCGGATGACTCCCAGCTCTATCTCTCCTTCCACCCTTCTGCAGAGGATGCTGTCCCGTCCCTTGAGCGCTGCCTGGATACCATGCTGTGGTGGATGAGGGATAATAGACTGAGGCTGAACCCGGGCAAGACAGAGATCCTGAGGTGGGTGCCCATAGTGTTTGTGGATTGGGTGCCTCCCTCTCCTTTGGGGGGGCCTACTCTCTCCACTAAGGATGAGGTTCGCAGCTTGGGTGTACTACTGGACCCATCATTGTCAATGGAACCTCAGATAGTGTCTGTGGTCCATTCCGCCTACTTCCACCTAAGGCAGATTGCCCAGCTGCATCCCTACCTTGACACTGGGTCCCTCACCATGCTGGTTCAAGCACTGGTAGTCTCGAGAACAGACTACTGTAATGCTCTCTATGTGGGGCTGCGCATGAGGCTGTTACAGAAACTTCAGCAGGTCCAGAGCACAGTGGCCAGATTACTGAGTGGTGTTAAGAAACATCAACACATTTCGCCCACCCTGGCCGCCCTGCACTGGTTACCTGTCTGTTCCCATGCCAGCTTCAAGGTGATGGTGTTAACTTATAAAGCCCTAAACAGTTTAGGGCCTTGATACCTGACAGAATGCCTCCTCCTGACAAGATCTGCCTGTCCCGTTTGATTTTCCTAGGCTGGGCGGTTGAGAGTTTTGACCCTGAGAGAGACTTGGAAAGAGAGAACCAGAAACCGGGTCTTCTCGGCGGTTGCTCCTCAGCTCTGGAACAAGCTCCCACCCGAAATCCGCCTGGCCCCTTCACTGGGAACTTTTAAGTGACTGTTAAAAATGTGGTTTTTCTGGCAGGCCTTCTAACATCATAATTATAACACCTAATTACAGTGCGTAATCTCAACATTTATACTATCAATCCTGCTCTCTTGCTCTATATTATATTATTTTAATTATTTTATTTAAATTGTTGGTTGTTTTATTTTTATTTGACTTTGTATTATTATGTTCACTGTTGGTATAGTGTATGTTTTATTTGTCTAACATGTAAACCGCCCAGAGTGGCCTAGTAACCAGATGGGCAGTATAGAAGCCAAATCAATCAATCAATAAAATAAAATAAAATTACTTAGTACAGTTAAAATGCACATCATCTGCCCTATCCTAGCTGGACCAGCTAGTGCTGAATTTTATGGAAGTGAAGAGGGGGGACACAAATCATAGTTCAAACAATGCAGGCACACAGAAATGTGCCATTTTTTAAACTCTCATGCTGGCTGGCCTTACAAAGCACAGCAGCTATGGCAGCAGATCCTTGCATCAGCAGATCTCATGGATCAGGTACAACAAGGAGATTGTGCTGGCACAAAAGGCACCTGCTAAAATTGATGCATCGTTGAGTTAGGATTACACTGCTAGAGCAACAGAAAAAAAAAGAGTTAAATTCTGAATCATAACCCACATGGCTGGAGTAACTTTCAGAGAAGCCTACATTTGTATTTTGATTAATTTTGACTGAAGTACAAAAGCATGATATGGTGCTACATGATCCAGTGCTGATCAGAAATCATCTCAAACACTGAGATTACACTCCAACATGTAGTTTGATTTATTAATCAGCCAGAGAATTAAGAACAACCAGGGTGCCTGCTGGAATCTTTGAGAATTGCTTTGGTTCTCTAGTTCTCTGCGGGGGGGGGGGGGGGGGGGGAGGCTGCAATCCAAGGGCAAGGTGAACTTGAGGAAGGGGGAATTTGATTTTGGGGAGTGAGGTTTCTTTGAAGCCTGGCACCTTTCTCTGCCTAGTCACAGCTGGTGCTGGGGCCTGTGGGCTGAGTATGAAGGCAGTGGTGCTCCAAATGGCATGATGGGTTCAAGTGCACGCATGCACCCAACGGCTTGCTCTCTTTCACATCTCTGACCCTTGCTCCTGGCTTTTTCACACAGCAACATTGTCCTCTTACACCATTTGGAATACAGCAGGGAGCACAGCATCAACAATGCAACTCATCAAAAGTCTTGTTGCACAAGTTCTATTGACAGCAAAATAAATCATGCCAGAGGCAGCGGGAACTCTGCTTTTGCCTACCCCACCTCTGTGACAACAAAGGATCCCCCTCTGGTATAAAGTTTTGGCCTTGAAAATTCAGGAAATGGGATGCTGGCAATCCTAAGGGTGACATATTAGGAATGGATCATATCTGAATCATTCCCTAGAGAAGTTTAAAGAAACTTGCTCTCTATGTCTCTAGAAAAATATACTGGCTTACAACTATATGGTTCACTGTGTTAACTGCAAAGAAAAGGAGCATTTAGCCTTTCTGTGTCAGAGCTACCTAGTTTTCTATGAAAATGAGTGGCTGCAGAATGGAACAAAGCAGCAGCTTAGCCAGGAAAGAAGCTCCAATCAAGGTGTGTCAAAGCAGCACAGAAGTAAACAGATACCATTTTCTGCACACAGGAAAGGAGTTCCATTCCCAAGAGAGCACCATGCTGCAGAATGCTTTGTACCCTCAGGCTCTGACACATTTTAGTATGTTTCCGTGAGCCAATGCTCATTTAATTTAAATTGGATTGAAATGATTGTACACATGGTATGATGACACAGTGCAGAATTTTGTGCTTCTCAACAATTTAATGGAAATGATTAATAATGAAAAAAAATGTCCAAATAATTGTTAACTATTTGCTGTAGAACAGCTGCTTGTGAGTATGACCATTTTTATTATTCTTGCTGCAATTCCTGGGCTAACAATAGGCACTGGCATGTAATTATATTTTTTTGCCTTCTCAGTACATCAATATTCCCTTGATCTGGTATTAGCCATGGAATATCAAAACAGCACTTTGGACATTCTAACACTCTGCGAATTTATACTTTCTAGAAAAGATGGACATTCATTTATCCTCCTAGTCCATACAGAAGCATTGTTGCAGACCAGAGTTTAAAAGAATTGATCCATCTGTTTCCTCTCATTTTAGAGAGGATCCAAAATAATCTTAAATCCTGGCTAAAGCTCCGTCTTTTTATAATACCTCTTTGCATCATCCCATATAATGCCACCCACAGTGGTGATGATCTATGTAACAAAGCAGGACAGCAAAGAAAAGCCAAAGGGTGTCAAATTAACTAAATATAGAGTGCCAGTTTTGTAACCATGAAGTATATTTTCAATGGGAGGACTTGAACTATATGATGTCCAGAAATTTATTTGAATGATTAGGTGAAGATATGTGAAACTGCTATAAGCATGAATCATATTCTAGGTAGAATTATTGCTTTCTTCACCTGAAGAGAGAGAGACAGCCCTTCCACTCTCCCAGCGTTGTGAACCACAGCTCCTTTCCATTGGCCTTGTTGGCTGAGGCTGATGAAAATTGTAAGCCAAAACATCTAAAGAGCCAAAGTTTTCTCACACCTTTGTTATTAGACAACCATCTATCCTCTTCTTCTTTTGTGGGATGTCCTCCCCTTGTTTGGTTTGCTGCCCTATCCTAGTAATTCCCTTGCTGCACCCCCCCCCCCATGTTTTAGATCTATCAAGTTGCAGATTTTGGCACAGAAGTTAACACCTTATTTTATGAAGAAGTTTGAGTAGGCCTAACTTCCATGGAATTGATCTGTCTTTCTATGGGATGAAAATATTTGCTTCTAACAGATAAGATTGAGTCTGGATGATTTGTGTCTCTTTGTCTAGTTGTTTGCGGCGACTGAACTGCTTTCTATCTTTTACTTTTGTTTATAAAAAAACTAAGATCTGGAGGGCACCAATCAATTTATAAGAGATCAACAAGGAACATTCCCATCTTAATACAAGGGAGGAAACACCCCTGTATATTCAAATCCTAACAAAATACAATCTTAATAGAAGAACACATTTTAAATTAGTTTTGCAAATCAATTGTAATATGTCCATTGATTTCTTTCCTTTATCCAGGTAAAGGCAACTGGTGGTTGCAGCTCCCACCAGCCCCATCCAGCAGCACCAGTAGTAAGGGGCGATGCAGGTCACACTCTCAAAAGAATACCCACCTCTAAATTTGTCAGTAAGTTGTCAACACCAATACAAGATGAAAGCACATCCTGAACTGGGAACCATCACCAAAGGGGAGTAAGCAGAATTCCCTGTAGGCATGAGAAATTGCTGCACACCATACTGAATTAGTAACAGATAGCTTGGCAAAAACAGAACAGAACTAGAGCTCAGAAAGTTATATTTTTGAGCTACATTCTCACGTTCTCTAGGAGCCATACTGGCTGAGGGAATTCTGGAAAATAAAGCTTTGAAAGCTCAGTGGTTTAGGTATTTGGCTGCAGAGCCAGAGGTTGGGAGTTCAATTCCCCACTGTGCCTCCTAGGAGAAAAGCCAGCCTGTGTGGCCTTGCGCAAACTGTACAGTCCAAGAATGCCCCCAGAAGAAAGGAATGGTTAACCATTTCTGAGTACTCTCTACCTAGAAAACCCTGGAAAGGGTCACTGTAAGTTAGAATTGACTTGATGGCACACAATTATTATTTATTATTATTTAAGGATTTGAATAAATAACATTTCCAAGCTCTGACAAAAAGAAATTGAAATTTTCAGAGGATGAAATAATAATACAAAATCAATGCACTACGAATATCGCAGTATGATTAGACTGTTCATTTTGTAAATACAGATGTTTTTGAAATGCCCTGTGTAACAGGAAGGAGATTTTGGAGGTACGAAAGAGTTATCTTGCAGACAGATCTTTAGGGACTAAACGGAACATTGCAACCACAGTGCTATATGTTTAAAGACAAACCAATCCCAGTCATGGGGGAAGGGATTTGATTTAAAGGAGATATATGAAGAAAGATCAGCAAATCCTTACTACACTAGGGACACACCCCCCCCCCCCCCCCCCATTAAATGCTTATCACTCAGTTACAGTCACTTCTGGCAAAAAAGCTTAAATTGAGAAGAGCTGCATGAAAGCTGCTACATCTACTTCTGTTAAAACCAGGCCATCCCCCAAATTAGAATTTTCAGACACAGATTTGCTATGTGATTCTACTTCCAGACTGGGTTTTCCTGCAGCGAAGAGCTGAAGAGGAGACATCGGACTTCTGTGTCACCAGTAAGACCAAACAAGATCCAAGACAAGGATTCTAGAGCATTGCTCTGAATGATAGCAGGTATCCTTGGGTGCAGCTGTGGATACCTTGCAACAAAAGCTTTCCCCTCACAAACACCTTTAAGGTGGCTTTAGACTAACCCCTGAATAAACTGATAGGTACCATCCCAGCAGAGTTATCACTTTGAACCTTCATGCAAGAAGCATGGGGCTTCGCTAGTAACTACTAAGTCTTGTGTATTAGGGAATTCAAAACAATGTCACTGATAAACCTTATCTACCTCTCAGTTGTTTCCCAAGACCTGTGTGAAGAAGCTTGCTAAGCAATTAACCTAGCAAGAGAATAAGTTTTTCTTATGTTTTACATTGTTTATAATTAAGCATATCATTCCAAGAAAGCTATTCAGCCCTTTGGAAGGTCAGGATTCCACATCATCATCTCCCGTGCAGGCAAATTCAAGTGCTTAAGTACCTATCTGCTTGGATGTGGGAATACTTTTAAGTAAGTGACTAGCTTCTTTACACTCATAATAAATGCTAAGAAAGTTGCTTTCTCTAATATATTCTTACTTTTAAGAACTTTGATATTTTAAGATATTTTATTGTACCTTTTTAGCCTATGATCTCCTGAATTTTAAGAATGTAATTGGAACATTCTTTGTGGTATTTTTATTGTACCTTTTATGCTTCTGTATTTTGGATTGAATTCTGACTTAAGTATTTGCCTGCAACTTACTTATACCACTTTTGGATTTTACAACTCAGAAGCAATGTAGATAAATAAAATTTGTAGAATTAGACAAGTTGATGTTGCCTGGAATCCTTGTAAAAATGAAAAGATTATACCTAGATACCCAGATGAAGTTTGATATGATTGGAAATGGTTTTATGGTTTCATTCTGGAATCAACCCTTTTCTTTGGATAAATGCCAGCTATGATGAACACAGGCTTCTGATTTTTTCCTAGAGTTCTGTAGGGCTCTTAGGAGGATGTTCAGGCATCATACTCCCTGATCTGGCAGCTGTCCTCAAATTGGAACCTTCAAGTATGTTGGACTACAATTTAGATCATTCCCAGATAGCATGGCCACTATCATGCTGTTTGAGAACCATAGCATAATGGCCTTGTAGTCAACATACCTAGGCTTTTTAGTTGAAATCAAATATGCCTGGATTTGGGGAGAGCGACTATAGAATTTTCTAAATAAACCAAGTATCAGGCAGATTGCACTATAATACAAAATTTACAATTAAAAAGTGCAGGAAGATTGATCTGTTCAAGCTACTAACATCTGCAGAATTCAAATTCAGCCCCTGAAGTACCAGATTGTAATTTGGTTTGCTATCTTGCTAAGGTAAGACTGCAGGTGTGCTACTTTCTCCATTGTGTCTGTACATAAAGGCTGTATTTCCTGGTTGGTACTCTGTACTTTTTTTTTTTTAAGAGATTCAATCACAAGGCAAACTATACTGGTTATCAAGACCACTACTGTAGTTTTTGCTACTAGAAACAATTCTGCCCAAACTTTGTTGATGCATATGAGGAGCAGTTTGATCTCTTCTTGCTATTATCACCTTCATGGGTCCCTTTGTGTTCAAAACAAAAAAAGATGCCTACAGAATTCTACTACTGTTGAAAGGACTTAGTAAGATGAGCTTAGAAAAATAATATGTGACTCCTGTATATAGATTTGCTTCTCTTTAATTTCAGTGTTGAAATTTACAGTGGTTTCTGATACAGATTAGTTGTCCTCTGCACACCCCTGTAGGTGGTTCAGGGAGGACAAATTCACACTTCATACAAAAGTTAAAGTTTACAAATTTTTTGGCAATTAATATGAGTAACCCGTTTTCTCCTATTGCCATTGCCCAACCATTCAAAAAAAAAAAAAATTATACAGCAATTTACATTGAAATGTTTTCCCCCCAAAGTGCTTAATAGACTATCCACAGGAAGATTTACAAGTGGGCCTGTACAATTATTTACAGGTAGTACTTCTGTAGCACTTTTTATTTCAGTATGGCTTTTTGGAAAGTGCTTTCTACATGGCCAGTGGTGGCAATAGTTATGTTGTTAAAGGGTAACAGGTAACCAATAACTATTAAAAGCTGTATTGTAGATGTTTGCTGTTTACAACTTTGTATGAAAACAGTTTTGTGAACTTGTTCCCCATGTATCTTCATTCTTCCATGATGGGAAGGAATTTGTTCAGCCACTGGTCTGGCTACCATCCAAAAAGTGTAGAACACAGGGAGGCTTGAGGAGAGTCACCAGGATATTCATGATAAATCATCATCTGTGCTTACAACCGATATCTGTTTAGAGGACAGAAAAATTAGCTGTCTAATCCAGCTCATATTTTATCATGAAGTTCTACCTTGACAGAGCTTCTCACTCAATAGAAGGAAGTTGTGGCCATCAAGTTTACCTCAGAAGATAAACAATGTTTATCCCATTTCACTTTCTCTGCAGAACATACCTCACTAGAAAATAACTACTCAAGTTTACATTTGCATTAATAACTAAGAAGCTATTGTTAACTTCCAAGTATGTCTTCATCCCTTGCACTCAAGTGGCTGTGGGATCCCCCTCCAGGTTTTTTTTTGGTCTAAAGCTCCCATCAGCCCTAGACAGCAGAGCCAATTTGGAGGATTCTAGAACCTGCAGAGCTTGTTACACATTTGTCTCCTAATCCATGAGCCTGATTTAAAACATGCAAAACACAACAAAAATGTATTAATGCTTGAGAAGCCAGCTAGACAGCTGACCATGTCAGGTGCTCTTTAAGAATGAGAATCAAATCATATAGATTGCAGTGATTGCTGCGGATCCTTCAACAACATAAAAAAGATCCTTTCCAGAATTTTTAAAATTTTAGGTATAACTAGGAACATCTCCAGTAGCTCAACTGATGTCCTTTAGAAGGTAGCTGTAGCCATGAGGAGATTACTTACTGCTGGATAAGTATGCCCCACTGAACTGCTGTGTCTTCCAATGTCTATAGCAAGGTCTTCTTCTGTTGTTTTCAAGTACACTGGATTGTCAAAATTCATGCTTTTCATGTTTTTGTGTTGCCAGTTACGCCACATGAAGTAGCCTCCTGCTGCCGCTGTCGCCAACAATACTAGAAGAAATTGTGAAATTACTCAGTTGCTGTATCTTAACTCATATGAATAATTTTCTGTAGAACAAGTTCACTATATATTTTTTCACCTACAGAATTTAACCAGGAAATAAAGAAGGTACACTGGGAATACTGTCTTGAACTGAAATCAAATTATCTTTTTACACTTACGAACAGGAAGAATAGCCCATGCTGCTGAAGAACTTTGAGAAGAAGCCAACTCTTCTGTCACTGGACTACTCTGATTTTGTCCTAGAGGAAGAAAGCTATAGTTTAAAATCCATTTTTATTTATACTTGATATCTGGAGTATGCCTTCATCTAGTAAAACTGATGTACTCTAGAGAAGGCAGGAAGTGGACAAGATTGAAAATCAACTATCAATTTTCTGCTTAAGATTGCAAGCGTGACATGACCTACACTTGCGGAACTTTATCCAATGTGTTATGATAGATCAGCTTCATCACTTCACAGGTACAGCAGTAGCCTCAGTTCCATAGTCAGAATAACCATCCTTTATATCACAAAAAGAAAGGACCAACTTTACCAACATCTAAGACACAATCCAACCTCTTATATACAATTTTGAGTTGAACACAGCAAACAGAAGCTTAATTCAGACAAGAATTTAGGAAGGGATTTATTTGGTGATCTGACAGTAAAGCATCCAGCTTATACAACAAGGTTGCACTTCTTTTAAAAGTTAGACTCAAAAGTCTTTGAATACAGTCTTATTCCTCCAAGGATAAGTACTTCAAAAACCATTGTATTTTAGTAGTATCAGGAGAAGGCAAGACTTGCCAGGGAAAAACAATGCCAGTGGAAAGCAATAGGAAAAAGGAACACCTAATGTAAGATAGGCCAATTTAATAAAGGAAGCCATGGCCTTTTAGTCTGTAAGTTCTGAACAGGGCTGTTAATGATGGGATATCCCGGAGGTCACTGATTCATAGGGTTGCTGTAAATCAGAAGCAGCTTGACAGTATGTAACAAAGTAAGTACCACAACCACCTTGGTCTGCTCCCAGCTTTTGGGAATAGGGCAGCTATGCCCTCCTCTTGACAAACTATGATCATCCATGCCTTCTCCCCAGAATGCTGTGACATGCTCCACTGGGTTGCCTTGGAAGACAGCGTAGTATAGGTCGTTACAATGTGACCTGCCAATTAAAATCATGGGAGCCCTATCGAGGACCAGCTGAGGCTTTTGATCTGCACTGGTTACTTATTTGTTTCTGGGTCTGAAGTGTTTGTGGACCTAACTCCTAAATGTCCTGGAACAGGAATACCTGAAGAATTGCCTCAAATAAAATGAAACAGCCAAAGAGATAATCCACCAATACTTTCTCTCTTGCCATTGGAAGACTAACAGATGGAAACAAGTGGCACAACCTTTTATGTGATGCTACCATCTAGACATTGGAACATCTTGTCCAGGGAATTCCGTCTTGACTCAAGTGGTGCCAACTTATCAATAGGCAGCAGTGACCCCCCCCCCTCTCTCTCCACAGAAGTTGATATCTATATTTGGAACTTCATTTTCCTGATGCTTTTATTTTGCTATGATTGCCATAGAGGTTTAAGAAAATGTCCATTGCTATGAATATTTAAAACAGAAAATAAAATTCACTACAACCCTTACAAACCTTGATAACCTTGCCAAGTCCTCCTAACAACACACTTTTGCTTAGGAACGCAAGCACTTTGCCCAGCATTCCTTAAAATAATCCCAACATTCAGGGTCTGGGAGAGAAGACCCATACCCACTCCTGCTTTAGACATCTGAACTTTTTGTATTAACTTAACCAGCTACACCACCAAACACATTGCACTGCCTTGCATTAGGACCAATACCTCCAGAAAGTGGTCCAGGTGGTTTTTCTGTTTTGATGTTCTCTTTTGCCTCAGTGTAATCCACATCAGTTCCTGTACCTGAAATTATAGATCAATAACCTTGAAGCTCTGGATTAACTGGGATATTGCTTTGTGGTACACTCATGGTAGATGAGCATGATCATGCATATCTAGTTAGCTTTGGATTACAAGATGTTAGATCCGCTGTGCTATGAAGCAGCAGTCATCAGTTAAGGAGGTTGTTAGATGGCTAGAAGACATTCAGGTTTTAGACTTGCAGCCCATTGCCCCTTAACTGCTTTCATATTTTAAATAAAGCCAAGCTATTGGCTGTTTTCCAAAATAAAAGGCTGAAGACAGAGATACAAATATACTCAGGGGCTCCATCAAGTAGTGGGATGCATAACAATTATGCTAAGAATCAAGCTATGCAGATACCACTACAGCACAGAATATTAGAGTGCTAAACATGCCTTTCGTTAGAGATGCCACAGGATATTTATGTGTTACTGCACTTTTGCATTCATACTAGTTACCATCTAGAATGACAGAATTCAAGGCTTTCAACTAGAACTTTTGATTACTTCCTGTAGATCAGGATTAGTGTTACACTGCAGATGAGGGCATGAAGCATTTGTCCAACGTCACCTCGCAAGTTCATGGCGGAGGTGATATTATTGCTCACATCAGTTTACATCACAGTAAATGAGTAGTTCAGGTTGAATGCACATCTACTACAGCAAACAATATCCACGAGTATGCAAAAGCCAGGCAATCAGAATGCTGCTTAATGGACAGACCTGAATAAATCTGCAAATGTTTTCTGCATGGGATGGAAGGGAATATATTTTGAAGCTGCTTTTCAACACAACTGAAAAAAGTGCATGATTATACCTCTGCATGTTAAGCCGTTATCTTGCAGTGTGTCTCCATCAGGGCATGCACAAGTATACTTTGGAGAATGGTCATTTATTTGAGGAGCTGGCAGACAGAGATATCCACAGCCTCCATTTACCATGTTCTCTTCTTCACACCAGTTCTTTCCTGTGGGTAGAAGTTTTCCAAACATATTAGCTAATATTGGGAATTTCATTCAAGCCAGTCAAGGCTGTGTGGTCAATCTGAAGCACCTAATCTGGTTTGCTACCAATGGTATCCTCCATGTATGCTTGGCTTCCCATGTTAAGATTTTTTTTCCCGTAAAGACTTTCATAAGGACCTCTTCCCAGGGTAGGCACTAGCCAGCAAAAAAGGCTTCCCCACCTTTCTAGTATAGGATGCCACTTATTTGCTATTATTCACAATCTACCATGAGAGATTTATAAACCAAAAGAGGAATACCCTGTGTAACACCTTGACAGACCTAAAGCTTTGAGAATTTTGCTCTTTAGAATGTTTTAGTAACGAATAGGCTGAAATCAGAGACAAAGATATTGAAAGATCTCTTTGCAGTTTGCTACTGATCTGTGTGGATTTCTGGGTTAAATCCAGCATTGCATTAAGTGCAGGAAAGGGGAACTTTTGTTGTTCATTTGTTTCAGACTGTGCTCCCACACACCCCAGCTATTATGCTCAAAAGTAAGGAACTGTATCAGAAACATCTGATAGAACAAAAGTTCCCCAGTACTAGCAGAAATGAAACTCTCTTCTCTCCCCCTGACTCCACCACAAAGTCTGGGTTCCCCAGTTCCTCTAAAGTAGAATGAGGGCCTCCAGGAAGAGATGAAATTGCCCCCCACCCTTCACTATGAGAAGCAGCTCAAGCAATGGAAAGGCATCACTGGTTCCAATCCTCAGCCCTCCAACTGTTCAAGAAGCAGCAATGGTATTTACAATTTATACAGCTGAAATGAAGAAAGCACAGAGCATGTAGAGACTGATTTTTGTAGGAGGACCATTTAGGTTTGGAACTCAAAGCAAATTCCTTGCTTCGCGGTTCCTTGGCTTTTGCCAGCTATCTTTTCAAGCAAGCTCTCACTGGCTCATCCTAGAATTCAAGTAAGAAAACCAGGTAGACCCTGATGTTTGCCCAATCCTGCTTTGAGCAACCTATTTTTCTCTCAACATCAAAAAAACTTATTAAGAATCTGCTTGTGCTATTCACCCTAGTGCTGTTACCTGCTTGTTGCACAAGTTCGTGATACACAATGATGTCCCGAGCATCATATAGGTTGTTTACTACGGTTTTCAGTTCTGCTCCAGTAAATTTATTTGCACCATATACTGCTTCGTTTTCCCCATCAGTCCAGTAAACAGTGTCCTAGGAATCAAGGTGACATCATTTCAGATTGCAGACTTACTCCTGAGTATGCTACTAAATACCAAGTAGCACTTGACAAAGAGAATGAGTTCATCAAACCTCTGTAAGTAAACCAGTAAGGAGCAGCTGTCATCAGTTACTACCAGGCTTGCTGGCTCTTTTCCTACTCAAGCTAGGCTCACAATTTACTACAATCTATAGCAGTTTTGCACAGAGCTTGGAAGTAACTACTTGCAAACAATAACTTTAATTAATTCTTTTGTATGATATAATTTAAGTTACATTATATGTATGCTGTAACAAGGGATAATTTCATGCCCTTTATTATATAACCAGTTTTAATTACTGTTACAGGATAATGTGTTGCTTTAATAATAACAACAGCAACCACTATGGTTGTAGTTGTATGGTAGTAGTAGTCTTTTCCTCTGAGACTGTGTAGCTTGGCTAAGGTCACAGAGGCTGGCTGTACTCCCATAGTGGGAAATCAAACTTCCAACCTCTGGCACTACAAACAGCTACCCAACACACTGAGCTATCCAGCCAGCTGTTGCTTCACTACTTAGGAGTGTTTTGAATGCTTGTAGCATTCTGATTTTTAAAAACATATACAAAATTTTCACTATTTTAATTATCTTTGAATAATAAGATGGTAAGAAGTTACTTTTAAAACTTAGTACCTATAACAGTGGTACCAAGTGTGTTTTAGTGGATAGAGTGATGGACAAGGACCTAACACACCTAGGTTCAAATCTCCACTTGGCCATAGAAACTCATTGGAGGGTGTGCGTAATTGGTAAAAACCATTCAAATATCTCATTTACCTTGAAAGCCCTAATAGGGTTGCTATAAATTGGTTTTGATTTGACAGCACATAAACTACAACAACAACCTATAACAGTATTTATTTCAGGGGTCCTGGAACAGCAGTTTTTTTAAAAAGTTAAAAAAACAGTGTTTTAAGCTCTGATAATGCTGTTAATCTAAACTTAACCCATTAGGAACTTCAATTGTTACCTCAAATATTGTCAGACCAAGAGGATGAGCCAGGAATTCATGGGATTCTAACACAATTCTACGGTCTTGCCCATTCAGATCCACACTAGAAAGCTTATGGAGCTTAGAATCCACCCAGTAGAGACGATTCTTCACAGGATCTGGAAAGAAATATTTCAGCACTGAGGCCTTGAGTAAACCTTGGGCAAACACTTGCCTATTTGTTTGAATGTACTTTAAGCTTGAATATCAAGGGGAGCTTTGAAGTAGAGTCCTTGGCTATGCAAGGACTAATGGAGGCCATCATAAAAGGCAGATTGAAAGAATCCTACCAATGCCAGAAAATATATGGCAAACAATGTCACTAAGCCATGGCAGAGGCATGTCAAATACTCCAAAGCTAGGAACTGCCTTGATTTGGGGTGAGAGGGAAGTAATTGGTCTTGTTTTGTGTTCTGCCATGAGGCAGTTCATCTTGGAAGGCCATTTGCCCTCATACCCTTGTGGAACACATCCCAATTACACCAGTTAACACCAAGAATTCCTTAGAGAAGGAATTCCAGTGTGGTATGAAGAACATCAATGTACCTAGTGCAATCCCATTGGGCCTCTCAATATCTGTTGTCACAAGTTGCTGCCTGTCAAGTCCATTCATCCCTGCTTTTTCAATTTTGGCTGGTTCACCCCAATCAGACCAATACATGAAGCTGTAAGAGAAACCAGGTAAGAGCTGTCAGTCTACTCTATTGCCTCATTTTATGCATGCTTCTTCCTCAGCACTTGCACAACTACTGCTTGATTATTCTACCTTGAATGTCAGTTTATCCTCTGGCGACACTCATTTGACCATAGTGCTAGGGGGCTTTTTGTATCATGTTACTACTATCTGCTTCCATCAAATGATATTTGAAAAAATTTGGTCAACAAAAGTCAAGCCTTTTGTCTCAAAGCTGTCCTGCTGCGCAGATGCATAATATACATCGATGTATTGTTTTGTAGCCATAGCTGTTATTTTGAGAGCTGAAATATGACAGCCTCCCTGATAGTTACTCTGACATTGTCATTGGCAGTTCTCTCTATACCTCCAACCCATACCTTTTTGTCAACAGCTATGGTAAAAGGTTTTTGAAACAAGGTTGTTATTCTATTTCTAGTGCAGGGGTGGCCATGTGTGTCCACTCTCCCCAGATGCTGCAGAAATGCAATTCCCAGCTGCTCCAGCTAGCATTATTAGTGACAAAAGATGTTAGGCGTCACAGCCCAGCAGCTACTACAAGGCCACACAGTGCCCATTGCTCATCCAGGATTTCTGAACTGGGTAGTCCCCCTCAGCTGCTCCCCAAAGGGACTCTCATTAACTGTCCCTCATATGATTTGGATTTACCCTTTCACTGCTGCAAGTACTGCTCTAACTCTACAAATTATGCAACTTTGTGCAAGACAGTCCCACTACAGAAACTTGAAGTCACATAAACAAATAGCATTCAGATGTCTTCTGTTCATGTCCTTACCCAGAAAGGGGATCCACAGCAACTGAGGCTGGCTCCCGTAGGTCAGTGTTAAACAAGACCTTCCTTTTAGTGCCAGGAAGAGTAGCCACAGATATACACTTAAGAGCAGAATCGGTCCAGTAGACATTCTTGTAAATCCAGTCAACAGCAATTCCTGCTGGATTCTGCACATTGTCTACGATACGGTGATGCTGTCCCGGTCTGTTACTTGAAATAAGTGAGGAACTGTGGAGAAAGATTTCATTACATGTAGTCTTCAACTGATCCATATTTGAGCACATTGTACCAACACTGAGGACCCAATCAGATTTGGTTCCAAAACCATCCTAAACTTAAAAATTTAACTCAGACAGTAATGGGAACCCTGTGGCTCTTCAGATCTTGGGCTGTAATTCCCATCAGCCACAGCCAGCAAGCCAATGGTGGGAAATAATGCTAGTTATAGTCCAACCATACTTGGAGAATCATACGTTGCTCACTCCAATCTACCCTGAAGTGTAGCTAACACTGAAGTGTAGCTTTAGATACTACTAAATGCCCAAACTCTTCTGAACTATGGCTTTTAACCACCAAGCCTGCCAGCTAGAAAGTTTAGGCAGCTCTGTGCAACAAAGCACTTTAGCTGGACTTCTATTCCAGAAACAGTTCTAGGTAAGAATTATTTACACACAGGCCTTTTTGTTTTGAGCATTCACCCCACTCATAACAGCCGTAAAGGAAGTTGGAAGAAAAAGGTGCTGATAGAACAAATTCATTACTGTCCATTTTTCAATTTAATGAAAGTCAATGTTAAAGGTTCAGCACAAGGCAGGATACCAATGAAATGAACTGTTAATGTTGCAAGAACCCATGACAGAAGTCCAGGCTACCGGTTCTTAATGGTTAGCAGTTCTTGCCAAGTATGTCATTTCACAAACAGCTAATTCAGATCATGCTTTAAAGTACCAGACATATTTTCTAAACTGCCAATAAAAATGTGAGCAGTGCTCTTTGTCTGGAGCTGTGCAATTATATAAATATTTCATGTGAGCTGCACAACCTACACCAGAGGTTGATTATATGTGCTTTGGTGAAGGGCCACAATAGGTGCATATTGTTGTGTTCTAACCCAAATTCTGCTAAGCCAATTTGTTCTAGACAACCACACTTACAATGAAGCTTTTCATCTTTAAGTGCCAAGCATCTTTACATTTTCTAATTTTTAATTGTTTTTAATTTTTTAATTTTAATTTTTAATTGTTCAAATCCTTGTTATTCAATTTAATTTAAAGCACTTTGTTATACTATGTTTATGCTTTATTATGTTGTGAAGTGCCCAGAGTGACCACTGGTCAGATGGGTGGAAATTGAATAAATAAATAAGAAAATTTATAGCCCCTTTAGGAATAATGTATAGAGTCCACTTACCTGTGGATAGCATTTGGCCCAACATCAGCCCAAACAATTTTATGGTCTGCCATGTCAGCATCCAGAGCCACAACATTTCTCAGGTCTCCTATCAGCTGCGTATAGTCTTGTCTTTCTATGGTAAACTGCCTGATGTTCCAGCGATTAGTGAAAAGAAGGCTTAGTTCTCCTTCTGCAAGAACAGGTGACTATAAAGCAAACAGACTGAATACTATATACCAGGTCTTAAAAGTGAGAGAGGAACAAGTTAATATATCCTTGGAAGCCAATTCCTTAGAAAGTAATTTCATATTATTTCTAAGTCAGGGATATTCATTATAGAAACCCTTCTGTGATTTTGACGTGAGCAACTCTTGTTAGGACTCAAGGATATTGTAGCCATAACTCTAATATGTGTTGGCAATGTCATTCTATCTCCCAGAGTCAGGATTTGGGCCTTGAGAGAAACAGTTCTCTTATTCCCAATCAAGTTACTTACCAATTGCTTTGCATACTCCAGTTTGTGGATCCATTCGGTAGCCACGGATACATTCACACTTGTACCCCAGTTTTGTATTGATGCAGATTTGACTGCAGATCCCAGGGTTCTGGCATTCATCAATATCTAGAAAAGAAAAGGGGCTTAGTACCGCATACCAATACAAAGCTGAGTTTCTGTAGTACCTTCTAGTCTAATATGGTTACCTCCACATGTTTTTCGGTCTATCAGCTGAAAGCCAGCAGGGCAATCACATTCATAGCCTATAGCCAAGTCTTTGCAGATATGAGAGCAACCTCCATTGTTCACCAAGCATTCATTTGTGTCTGGAAAAGAAAGGAGTTCTAAACGTCACTTAATCCTTTCCAGGTTTGATTGTACATTTGGGAGCATTGTTAACAGTTTTCCAAGAGATACTGTACAAATGTCTGCAACAAAAGGGGAACCAGAATATTTTGAGGTTATAATATGACCCCTCTTGGTAAGTGCTATGCCACTAAGCCTGAATAGTGTTATAAGTGGCAACCTATTAGCAGGCATGTGGAACATCTGTTGCTGTAGAATTTTCCATAAAGTAGTCGTTACCTGTTTCAACACATAAAGAAAAAATGCTGAATAGCAAAACTTGAAACAGAAACTCTTATTTTTGCTATACTTGATGTAGAATGTAGTTCAACAATACTGATACTTCCCACCTCGAATGAAAATGTATTTACACAAGAGTTACCAGCTGACACAGATAAGAAATAGTTCTCTGCTGTCAGAAAGCCAACCTATTTTGAGTACAACTTACTGCACTGCTTAAGGGGTTCATCACTCCAGTCTTTGCAGTCTTGTTTCTGGTTGCACACTTTGTTGGAATCTATGCATTCTCCACTCCTGCACATGAATTTCCCAGGGCCTGTGCACTGATTACCTGGAGGTTGGAGAGATAAGAGAAGCTATATTAATGGAATGATCCCACTGCAAAATGCCCTACTTTTTGCCTCAAGTGGTTAGTTGAATCGGTTTTTATGAGTTATGAACTAATCTTTCTCAGTTCTGAAGAAGGATGAAACAATGCGAAGCACTGACATTCATATGCCACAGCGGCACATGTCAAGAAGTAAGCCTCACCCAGATGTCATCCTTTCAGGAAGGCCCTAACAGAAAACGTTCAGAGCCACTACCAGATTCTCTAGGAAAAAGCACAAAATACACATCCTCTAAAGTTTCAGGTCACTAACATCTTCGTAGTGTTACTACTAATTACCTGCTTGGCAGCTGACTTCGTCAGAGCCATCTATGCAGTCCCGTACCCTATTGCACTGCCTGGTCCCATGAACGCAGTTGCCATCCTCACATCTGAACTGGTCAGGCCTGCATGTTCGAGAAGCTGGGAGAGGAAGAGATGTTTGAACAACTCAGCTTCTTGTTAATGAATAAGGAGCAACCATTTGCTCTCCAAAAGGCAAACCGGTCAGTTACTTACGGCAATTGATCTCATCACTTCCATCCTTGCAGTCAGTGTCCCCATCACAACGCCACTTCTTGTGAAAACATTCATCTCCTGAATCACACAACATTTCACTCTCTCCACACTTCACAGTGATGACAGGCTGGTGGCCACACTGATCTGGAGATTCATCTGACGAGTCGGTACAGTCAGCTTCATTATCACACACCCAGTTGAATGGGATACAGGTGTCACTTTCACTTTTGCACTGGAACTCACCCACTCGACAGGTAGGTGCCATACAGCCTACCTCATCACTACCATCGCTGCAGTCTTCTTGCCCATTGCAAGCAAAATCTTTTGAAATGCACTGCCCGTTGGTACATGTGAATTCATCAGGACTACAAGTTATATTGGCTAAGGGAAGAAAGACAACAATTCACATAACAAGTGCTTTCCAAGTAATCACTGAAAAGCATAAACAATGTATTGTAACACTACATCAAGAAGATTAATTTCTACATCAACAGCATTGTAGTAAATGCTTTTATTTCCATCTTTGAATGCGAAAGAGTATGGTTTAACAGTGAATTTGTAATCGTTACCTAGAACCTAAATTTATCTGGGATTTGATACTGTAGGTCGATTCTTATATGAGGCACCATTGTGAAAATTAAGCAATCACTAACTAGTGTGACTGGACCTGAATGCTATGGAATAACAGTTTCCTAAGGTGAAAAACATCACTGGATCACTTCAGAGTGACCCCAAAGTTTTTATCCAGACAACAACATTGTGCCCAAAATCTTTAACATACTATAGAATTGCAGTTTGGACAGAATCCCATGTAGTTCATGTAGCCCATATTTCTCTTGGTCTAACCCAGCCTTCACCAACAGGCATCTTCCCGGATTACAACTTGACTACAATGTTCAGCACTCCCATAGTGATTGGCCATGCTGGCAAGTGGGTAAATGGTGGTGTAGTCCAACACATCGGGAGGGCACCCACTTGTGAAGGCCAGCTTAAAACTAGCATATATCCAATATTAGCCACTGAAATAATTGGTGATAAGTCTATCTGCTTGAGACTACTTAGCATTTTTCAATCTACTGATGGGAACTTGTCCAAGTCCTAATTCGTGAAGTCACACAAACAGTCTGCAGAATAGGACACAACTGGATCTATGAAACTACAAGAATACTTTAAGGCCAATATCTTATGTGCACTCATGTGGATTCCCAATTCACATTTAGATGGCTGGATGTGATGTAATTTAGAAACTCTTATTCAGATGTTCTAATTCACATCATGTAAACAAGAAGGGACAGTCAGGGTGAGTTCACTGCATCTGTCCTCCTATTTCTTGCAATATACAGAGGAGAATTTTCTGAAGGGAAGAGACTCCTGTGTCTCTTCCCATGATTTAAGATCTGGTTTAATAATAATAACAACTGTATCCTGTCATGTCAATTCTGAGTTATGGTGACCCTTTTCAGTGTTTTCTAGGTAAAGAGTACTCAGAAGTGGTTTGCCCTTCCCTTCTTCTGGAGGAACTGGGATTGTGCAGCTTGCCCAAGCCCACACCAGCTATCTTTTTTGAGATGCACAGTGGGGAACTGAATTTATTTATTTATTAGATTTTTATCCCGCCCATCTAGACCAAGGGTCTACTCTGGGCAGTTTACAAATTTAAAAACAATAAAACCAAAAACCAAAAAGTCCAAGATGGCGAAGTTTAAATAATTAAGATATGGCGGTTAAGATATGACAGGAGGGAAAGCCTGCCCAAATAGCCAGGTTTTAAGTTTATTCCTGAAGACACCCAGAGAGGGAGCCAGGCGGATCTCCACTGGCAAGTTGTTCCAAAGGCGAGGGGCCACTGCCGAGAAGGCCTGGTTCCTCGTTCTTTCCTTCTGGACCTCCCTCAGCGTTAGGCCCCTCAGCCGCCCAGCCTGGCTGGAACGAGTGACTCTAAACTCCTAACATCCGGTTTTGCAGCCAGAAAGCTAACTCACTGAGCTATCCAGCAGCTAAAAACTAGTTTACTTAACCTAAATGAGAAGGCCTAGCTGAGTCATCTCTTCTGTCCTGAAGGAATGGCTTACCACAATCATCTTCATCTGTACCATCATCACAATCACTTTCACCATCACATTTCCAGGATGCTGGGATACAGCGACTTGATCGAGGACCACAGCTAATTTCACCTGCTACGCACATTCTTGTGTCTATCAAGAAGCAATCACGAGTTGAGTTAGATACTGCTTCAATGTCCAAGTGTGAGTCTTTGAAGTTTCTAAGACAGTTTAGATAGTGCAGCTTGTTTGTTCACAAAGCTTATGTCGGTATTTTGTTAATTATTTATTTAAAATATTTTTACCCTGACTTTCTCCTCAAAACGACCCAGGCAAGGCTAGTTTCAAGCTCTGTTCCATAATGTATGCTACTCTGTCATGAGAACTATTCACCAAATGGCCCTTATGATCAAGCAGTGAATTATGCTAGTGATATGGCAATAATATTTATTTTATTTATCTAATTTATCTTTGAATAGCCACTCCATATACAGTAGCACCTCGGTTTACGGACGCCTCAGTTAACATAATTTCCCGTTTATGAATGGAAATCCACTGAAAATAATGCCTGTTTACAATTTTTTTTCACAGTACGAAGGACGTTTCCCCAGGATGCACTGTGCCTGGAAGTTTATAGCGCCGCTCCCGTTCCTATGTCAAATCATGTTTCGGTTTATGAATTTTTCACATTACGTAACGTCACGGAGAACACATTAAATTCGTAAACTGAGGTACTACTGTAATCAGTGCTTCACACACATTATAATAATGCCATAAAGACAAGATAATTAAACAATTATAAAAAGTTAATAAACAGGAACACAAGATATCTTTCTAATATCAACGAGCAAGTGCTCAGGGAAAAAGCATTAATTTTTCTGTAAGCCAGCTAATGGCCAAATAGGAGGCAGTCAGCCTAACCTTCTTGCCGAGAGTTCAACAACCAGAACATTCCTACAAAAATGTCATAATCTGTTTCTCAACAACATCCTTTCTCCAGGAAGTGGGGCATATGACAGGGCCTCAGTTGAAGAAACGTAAGCTCTCAGCAGTTACATATGGAAGGAGCTGGTCTCTCAGACAAGCTTTATAGGAAAGGGGTAGTGCCTTGAATTTGGACCTTGAATTAAGGAGGAAATTGGCAAAATCATTTCAAGACTGGTATTATGTGTCCATAAGACATATACTAGGCAGAAAAAAATAGTCAGTTGCACCTGCACCAGGTGTAGAAAAGGATAATCTACATGAAAAGTTAATTAAGATTATTATTTGGACAGAAATGCCCTCTACAAGGAAGCACATATCAGGCACACAAACTGAAACTGAAACACTTTTGGCCACTGCCGCTACTGAACCATGCAGAAGAAGCACCGGATGCAAGGGCAACTCCAAGCTACACATCTGATACGTACTTCAGTGGCTGTTTTACTTCTTACAGTTACTTATTGTGAAACAAAGTTTACAAATTAACACAGTAATTCATTTTGCATGTGGAATTCCAGGTATCTAAGGTTAACCTGAAAATGTAGAACTGTTTGTAGATTAGGCACGTTTGCTTCATGAATTCAAACTGCTGTCTTAAGGCTCACAGTCTGGGCCTTTTCCCTAGCTATATAAGAAATGTAAAGCATAGCATGTCCTTTGCACAGCCTTTTCACTTAGCTTCAAGCTTTACACAGGAAAGATTGTGCAGTCACCTTGAAGCACAGAAAGCAATGCTACTCACAACAAAGCTCTGAATGTTCATCCGAGCCATCTTCACAATCAGGATCCCCATCACAACTCCATCTGCTGGGTATGCACTGCCCATTCTGACACACAAAATCTGATGCAGAACAAGTCTTTTTCACTGCAAGAAATCAGACGTACATTGTCTTTGTTTGAAGTGCTTGAGGAAATCTGCAGCATGCTTTCACATGCTCTGCTTAATGCCTGTCACAACTGATACTCCCAGATACTATCACAGTACTCATAGCAACAATACATACTTGGTAACAAAACTGAAACAAAATATCTTTTAAAATTATATCATTTAAAATACCTACTACACTGGTAAATTTGAGTCAAAGCATTTAAAACAATCTTGGGGTTTTATTTTTTTATACTAACTGCTATATTTTTTTCCAACAGTCATACTGTAGGATCAAGATATAGTACAGCTTCAGTTGAGTCTTACCACACCAGAAAAAGAAAACAGTGAAGTACTAATACTAAACCTCAAGAACGAAATATGCTGCATTTGTAGCAGAACCATCTGCCTAGCTGAACAACCACATACACAGCTGAACAATTTGCATCATTAATGCTTTTTTGACCTGTCCAATTGTAGAATTCACAGCACCTAATACGACACCCAATATATTTAGGTTTACATTTCAGTTCCCTCACATACAACACAGGCAAGCAAATGCCAGAGGGAAGATACATGGAACAAGTTTCTCAGTGATGCTCAGTGTGTGAACCAGGCTTTGAAGGATATAGTACCAACCTCTGACAGATTTTTTTAGATACACAGCTATACTAGAAGCTGGCAAAACACTACAGTCACTTCACTGCTTTAAAGGAATGAGTTTTCTATCTAAGGTTTTACTACAAAAGTTCACAAAATAATCTTACTTGACAACTGGACTGATGAGATTGGAAGGCATAGGAACTGGCATACCTAAATCCATGCAGCAGCTTTCTTTCCTCTTGTGTGCCTCTTTAGTTTTCTTTTTGCCTCTACCATCACTGTCAAATCAAGAGCTCCAGAAACTAGGAGGGTGGCTGTGAAGCTGGATCTCCTCTTCCACCCCGAAGTGAGACTCTGAAATATCCTACAGTCCCCGAGTTGCAGTCTCAAGGATGCTAACAAGCTTCTCTAATTACAATATACTGAAAAGTAAACTGAACTCTGTGCCATTGGCTTGGTTAAGTCAAGATTTACTGTCTTTCTGTCCCAACTGAGATAGAAAGGTGAGGCTGAACTAAAGTAAATGAATGAAGAACAGTTCTGAATGTTGGCTGTAAGCATCAGAGAAATTCCACAGGTAGTCCTTTGTCTTACACCAAGATACAGAGATTGTGAATAACAGACTGATTCTCCCTTTATCTAGATGGATGCTTTGGTAAGCCCGTTAAAATTAGAATCACTTTTTTCCACTCATTTTGTTCTCCATGGTTGGCTGTCAACTAAATAAGCTCAGACATACCATATCAAAAGCAAGATGAAACATTTGCTAACCTACTTTATTACTCAAGAGACTGGTTCAGCAATCATGCAAGTCCTTACCGCAGTTTAGTTCATCACTGCCATCCGAGCAGTCATGATCCCCATCACACCTCCACAGTGAAGTTATGCAGCGGCCGTTGTGACAATGGAACTGAGATTCATCACATGTTACTCTTGTCCCTTGAATTGAGAAATAAGCTGCTGTTAGTAAGCGGTAATTCTTCAAGGCAGCATAACAGCAGATCAGATCAGATCAGATCAGTAGATTCTCATCTGGATTGTGCCTGCTTGTATCTAGTTTCAAGACTTGATATTGTAGCTTGCAATAAGTTCAGGTGTCACACAACTCTTGGCTCAGACAGCTAAAGTAATATCACTCTTTTGGAAACAGGAACTGGTTTCAACTTATTCACTGCCTCGTCTGAGACTGATAAGAACAACTAACAAAGCCAAGGCTACCCACATACACAAAGCCATTAAGGTCAGCATGTTGAGGCAAACACCCACCACCACCAGGTAGCAATCTTGCCATTCAGTATTGCTCAGCTATCATCTCAGTGGCAGTTGGTACAACCTCCCAGTTTCACTGAAGCGAGGGAACCTTTGGTTGGTTGCTCATTTTCCTCATTTTTTTATTCTATAAAAAATAGGGTCATTTGTAGGTGAAGATGAATGAATAAAAAGTTTGCATAACTAGTCCATCTGATAAGGTTTCACATAACAGCACCTCAAGCAAAAGAGTGAAGTATACTCAAGTGTATTCAAGAGAAGTATAGTATCTAGATCAAAGGAAGTAATACTATTACAGATCTCTCCTAGAGCACTGTATCCAGTTCTGGGCACCACAGTTTAAGAATGGCACCAAGAAGCTGGAAAGTGTCCATAGGAAGGTAATCACCAGCATGGTAAGAAGTTTGGAAACCAAGCTCTCTTAAGGAAAGGTTGGGGGAACTTGCCTGGAGAAGAGAAGATTGAGAGATAATATGATTGTGATCTTCAATATCTGAAGGGCTGTTATGTGGAAGATGGAGCAGGCTTATTTTTTTCAGCTCAAGAGAATAGAACCAGAAATAATGGATTCAAGTTACAAGAAAGGAGATTTTGACTAAACAGTAGTAAGAACTTCCTAACAGTGAGAGCCATTTGAAAATGGAATCAGCTACCTAAGAGGGTTGTAGACTCTCCTTCACAGGATATTTTTAAACACAGGTTGGATGGCCACCTATCAGAATTGCTTTAGATGTGGATTTTCTGCACTGACAGGGAGCTGGACTCAGTGAGCTGTGGGATCCCTTCCAGCTCTACAATTCTATGATTCTGTGGAAAAGGCTTTGTTGTGTGATTCTACCAAAGCAAAAGTTCTCCAAGATGATAGCACAAGAGTTTGGGGGTGGAGTAGAACCAGAAGATTCAACTTATGTGATGCCAACAAGTAGAGAACATAGAGAGAACTGTCCAGCAAGCTTATAGTCTATGAAAGGACAAGGAATATTCTCGCTCCTATCTTTATACAATTCTAAGAAACTTGATGAAGACATCATACTAGAAATAGGTTAATGGATGTCTAGCAAAACTCTGGTCCTGAAAGTCTTCCTGAAAGGACAAGATAAATACACCCTTGGAGAAGATGGGGAAAGTATCTGAGAACAGATCAATATTGAAGAAGGCACGCAAGTGACTGGATTCAATAGCTGATTAAATTGCAGGGCAGGGAGAAGTAGCACTAGAGAAAAGAGGAAGCAGCACAATATTGTTCCTAGTTTTATTTTACTTTTGAAGCTGTTTGAGAGACTTATATTTCTTATCAACCACACCACTCAGAGCATGTGAACTACACTTACTTGTAGTGGGAACTGATGAAGGGAAATACATGACAGTTGCTAGAGTTTCAAACACAGAGAAGCAGCAGGTTGATTTAAAATAGTGTTTCATGAGCCAAGATGAACCTTTTCTGTTGGCCAGATATTTTCATGGATTTTGAGACACGGTCTTGTTGGATAACTCTGCAATCTAACCCAAAGTTATAGCAAGGTCTGGCAGATTTCAGACTAGTGGGATCTGCTCTGTTTTGCTTTTGTTTTTTTTTACTAAAAACCATAAGATCCACCAATAGTGGTATAAAAACCACTGGAATCAAGGTACCGGAATAAATCTGATCCCAGGCATTGATTTGAACAGAGCATCAAAACTGAACAGAATTTGTAGTCTTCTGGTAATCAGAATTTCTTATCAATGTACTGCAAATCATCGAGAAACCTATCCAGATCTACCTGTTGTCCATCCCAGTTTATTCTAGATAGCTTCTCACTAACTAAGATTTAAGAGTTTGGAAATATAAAAGAAAACCAGGTCTCAATACACACCACAGGCAACAATGAAGAAAGCTGAGCAAAGCTAGAAATATAGTTACATAGCTTGCAAGGTTCTTCTGAGTACAAAACAGAAATATAAATTTAACTAGCTTTTGCCTCTGAATGTGCCTCCCAAATGTACTGTCCAATTTAACTAAATATTTTGAGAATTAAGAGGTTATGGCAAGTTATGGCAAGTTTCTGCTACTAAAGCAGGCAGTCACAGAATGTGAGCCAAGAGTTGTTGAACGTTCAGTGGAAGAGTGGGATACCTTAGGCACAGCCTCTAGAACGAAGCACTGCTCATGAGCTGCTACAACTGTTATGAAATGTATCCTGGATTTCTGTAGTTAGTTTGAAATTGGTGTGTAACTTGCATAAGATGCTGTTTATTCTATGGTTTGAACAGGAATCTTTCCTCCATCATTAAGAATCAGAAACCCTAGGAAAACCTACTTGTGACAAACAAGAAAGAAAGAAAGAAATTTTAAACTGTAATCTAGCATGTTAGCTACTACGTGTGGATGATGAGCTATAAACAGGAACACAAGAAACTCATTTATACTCAGCCCATCACAGTCAGTGTTGTGAGCATGACTGATGGCAGATCTTCATGGTTTTCAAAAGGGGTTCTTCCCCAGCACTATTGGAAGATGGCAAGGACTGAACCTGGGATATTCTGCACACAAAGCATCTTCTCCACCATTCAGCTATGACTACAAGTTGGGGAAATTACCTTTTTTTGAACTGCAGCTACCAAATTCCTATGGCCAGCTGGCTGGGAAGAGTGTCCTGGGAGACACAGTCCAAGAAGGAACTTTTTTGATCTCTGGCCACAGTTTGTTCCCACCATAGTTTAGATGTTTATACTAAAGCATCACTGGGTTCCATTTACCATGATGCAGTGCAGCTTCCTTTTGCTCATATCTTACATATACAGTGGGACAGCAGTAACAGACAAAGGGCTGACTAGTGCATAAGGCAGCCTCTCCTAACCTGGTGGGTTACTGGACTACAACTCTCATCATCTCTAGCCAGCCACTGATGGGGAGAATGAAACAAAGCAAGCTGGTGCCTTAGGACATTCTATTTAGCAACATCTTTCTACCAGGAAGGGAAGGATTACACTCCACCCCACTGCACTTCTCCCTTTCTTCCCTTGCTGAATTTGATTGGAAGTGCAACAATATATTCTTCTCCAACTGCATACCATCAGGCTCATCTCTCTCTCAAGGCAATGAAACATGATAGGGACACTTTAAAGGCCAAGGAAGTGCAGCATGATGCAAGACTCTCCTAATATGTTGCATCATTTAGATATTTGCTTTTGTCAACTCAAGGTTAGCAAAGCACATTTATACTTCGCCTGCACTAAAACAGCAAGTACTGTTCAAGTCAGCTCCTGCCAAAGCACCAGTGTAAGATCAGGCCTTTCTTGTACACCGGGTGCTGAGGAATAACATTCCTGAAATTTGTCAGATGGAGCATTTCCTGCTTAGATATCAAGGATAGAAGATTTTGGAAAGGTATAAAGTGGCCCAAGTCCTGTCTGAAGATCCACAGAGGCTAGGACAATTACGTCAAGGAGAAATACCTCTTCCTACTGAGACTGGTTAACATTTCAAGATGAAGGTGTTGGCTCAAGATTAAACTGAAGTAGCTGAAGTGATAGACACTTCTTCCATGACCAGCATTCTGTATTATCTAGTCATTTGGTTGCACAGAACTGAAATTTAATGAAGAGACAAATAAGAATCTCAAGTTTCTAGAGGAATGTGTCTATCCATCCAGGGGAACACACTAACATCCTCAGCATAAGCACAATTTACCTAAATGCCACTTTGTGTTCCGTTTGTTATCAATATCCGTTACATTTTATAGGAAGTTGATGTTATAAGATTTGGATCTGGTGGATTGGACCAAAACCCTATCTAGACTAGAATTCCGACCCCAAAGTACTTCAACACCTATCTAGATGTCTACAGGAGCACCACAACCACTACATAAACATATTAGAATCAGCTCACTTGGGACCTCAGAAACTGTGACTTAGAGGTCTATATACACCCCCTATGCTGTATATGCTATATATCTCCCTATAATAGTTAGCAGCCTTTGACAGCTGTGAATTTTTCCAACTCTCTTTTAAGGTCGCCCAAGCTGGTAAGTCCCAGCAAGGCGAAGACTAGGTCCTTAACATACTAGGTTAGAGTAAATAGCACTTGCTCTCTTAGAGAGCTGGCCATTTAACCAATTTTGAATATTCACAACCACAAAGGGAGATTTTTGCTAATTGTGTGGAAACCCAAATTAACTTCACTGTTTCACAGCAGAGTGAGAAACCATTATTGTAATCAATTATCACAATGCAAAGTCATGAAGAAGACTGAGACAATGACTCAAGTTTCTTGCTCTGAAACACGCTTATAGCCCCACATGGATCTGAATAGAAGTGTGTGGAAGAGGTGAGTGAAGAGGGTTCCCTAAGGATGTTTTGCTCCTCAGTGTGCCTAGAAAGTCAGAAGAAAAAGAATCCCAGAATCGTCTCCAGACCTTAAGAGAACAGGAAGGCTTGATCATGAAGGGAGCCTGAGAAATCAGGAGAAGCCAATTTACAAGGGGTGGAGAAAGAAAAGATACAGGTGTTTGGGGAACTGGTCCTGGGAGAGAAAAGGTGTGCCTTTGGGTATGGATTCTGTTTGCCTTTTGTGAAAGGTTGAGATTAGTGGGGGGAAATATATGTTGCATGGCATTTGGAGTGGTTCATTCTCAACCTCTGCCTTCTGCTTGGATTTGTGGGCAACTTACTCATCTTTTCTGACAAGCCATGCCCTCATGACACCCTTTTTGTAGTGGCACTCACAACAATTCCTCACATTTCAAAATGAATTCAAGGGACCAAAAAGCTTGGGGATTCCTGCCTCACAAGAAAAAACATATATGGTAAAAAGGTTAAGGTCTGTACTCTTCTGCTTTGGCTTCAGTTCATATTTTAGACTGCAACAGAGTCTTCATCAAAACAATTCCCTTTACCTCTGCACAGCAGGGTCATACTTTATAGGATCCAAATACACATTCTAAGCTATTATGGATGTTTTTGTTCACCCTAATACATTAAATTAATATCGCAAATGCAGTTTCAGGTCAATGGAACAGTGTGTCTTTCAAGTGTTACTGGTAGTGTCGTAAGAAGCACGGTGACTGTTTTAGCGGACTGAGTTTGTACTGATCCAATCGTTTAGGAGAGCAACTGAGATTGCCAGATATTTTAGGACATCACTACTGAGCTACAGCTTAAGCCACTGGGGACAGACTACACTCAAGCAACCATTACAAAGCCTCCTCACAGCAACCATGCCAGGAAGAAGAGTTACTGCTTTGGCATGAGTTTTGCTTCTCAAAGGGCTCCCTTTAAGAAGCTGAGGACCAAATCAGACTTCCTGCAAAGATTGCAAAATCACTCAAAATGGCTGTTTTGGCTACTTATCATAACTCCATGTTGCAGTCATAACTCTCAAGGCATATTAGGTGTCCAAGTGAAATGTTTCATGTAGTTAGAACAGAGCCTTAGCTGTAGTTCTCATTGCAAGAGTTGAGAATTTAGGTTACAGGCTCAGACAAATTCTATCGTGGAGCAAAAGTTAAGGATTACATTCTTACTACTCAGCAGCACTGGCTTGGGGACCAACGAGACCAGTATAGCCAAGGCAAACAGGAGAGACTTCAGCATCAATTACTTTTGCAAGGAAGCCTTACACTACTGACACCGAGAGCTGTCTGGCAGGGGCCCACCAGGCATCAGTAGCCACTTCAAGGATTGGGCAGCTGATAAGACTCAACATACCATGAACTCCTCCTACCACTTTCATGTTCATAGGTTTTAGGTAAGCGAGCCAAGGAGAGAAAAACAATAGTTTCAAGGGGTAGTTTTTCATTATTTTCACTACTGAAGCTCTTGTACCCTAATTATTATTTAGCACCCTTTACAGCTGCACTAGTCGGCTGGATAACACAGTGAGTTAAAATCAGAGGTTGGGAGTTCATTTGCCCACTGAGTCTAAAACAGCCAACCTTTGGGGCCTTGGGCAAAGCCTCACAGTCCCAGAACAGCCCCAGAAGAAAGGAACAGTAAACCACTTCTGACTACATTCTACCCAGGAGACCTTGAAAGGGTTCCCCATAAGTTAGAACTGATTTGGTGGCAAACAATTATTATTTTCACCTACATTGCTTGAAGAGCACCACAGGTGCCAACTCAGACCCATAAGCAGACCGAAACAGAGCTTACCTGAGACTAAACACACGAGCATTGCTTAAACCACAGAGTACCACAAACTCAAGGTCCCATTAGACTCACCCCTATTTCTTTGGGGTAGCACCCGTTATCTCCTTTTAACAGCTGTGTTATTCATCACTTTGCACTTTGGCACAGCAGAGAGCCAGACCTTCCTTTACACACCCGCCAAGCGTGCTCATCACCCTCTGCTCCCAGAAAGTGAAAATCTCCTTCAGCGAGGGAGGCCACATCAGGAGCCCCCGCCCAGGCCGCAAGCACCGCTCGGACCAAGGGCGCCTGCCTGCTCGTGGGGCCCTGAGCTCCCCGCAGCTGCCAGAGGACCCAGCCTCAGGCGGAAGGCGCCTCACAACTGCGCGGAAACAAAAGGAAGCCTCCCAGGCTCCCCCCCCCCCCCCCGAGAAGGCCAGGTCTCCCTCTGGTCTCCCTCTCCCCCCCCCCCCCTTTAGCTCTTCTCCATGCAGGGACACAGAAAAAGGAGGTTTTTCTCCCAGCCCTTTGGCGCGTCCTCCTACTCCCGTCGACGCCAATGTGAGGGATAAAAAAAAGTGCCCCCGTTTGCACGCCGTACCTTGAGAGGTGAAGGCAGAACGCGCCGACAAAGGGGCCTCAGCTACAGCTGTTCCCGCGTTGGTGACAGTTCCCGTTTTTAAGATAAGGGCGATGATGACTGTTTTTATCAGCATTAGAATTGCTATGATCACCATAAGAGATGGCCTGGAGAGGAGAAGGAGCGCCGGGCTGCTCCCTTCCCTTCCCTTCCCTTCCCTCCCCCCCGGGGGTGGGGGGAGCGCGTGAGGGAGCCGGAGCCACCGGCAACGCCGCCCTGCCCGTCCGCCGCGCGAGGGTCCGAGCGAAAGAAAAGGCGCCCCGTCCCCGCTACTTACTCACCGCGCACCCCTCCTGCCAGGCAAGCCAAAGCGACCAGAAGAAGCCCAAGCCCCCGCCACGGGAACGTGCCCATCGCCTGGCGGCGGGAGCAGCTGCTCCGTCTCCTACAAGTTAGCAGCATGAACCGAGGAGAAACACGAATTATTGGGGGGGGGGGTGTTTTCCTCTCCTTTACACCCCCCCTCCTGTTTTGTTGCCCAGGCGAGAATGCAACCCGGAGCCTGGCAGGTTGGACGAAGGGGAGACAATGCAGGCGGCCACGAAGAAAGCAGCTCCAAGAGGCAAAACGGGGAAGCAGAAGGCAAGGGGAAGGACGGAAATTCAGGACGCGTCGTGCAGGCAGGCAGGCAGGCAGGCAGGCGCGCGCGCGTGCTCGCTCACACCGGTGAGGAGGAGGAGGAGGAAGACCCGAAGAACATGCACGAGGGGGGAGGGCAGCTCAGCCTCGCTCTTATACCCGCCGCCCAGCTCCCGTCCTCCTGCGTGTTGCTGCTGCCGGTGACTCAGGGGCGTCTGGGCGGGCGCTGGTTGGCTCGCGGGCGCCTCCAATCGCCGCCGCCTGCCCTAATTTCCTCCTCCGCGCAACCTGCCGCTGCAGAAGGCGGCGAGGCCGGGCCCGCGTTGGGCCAGCCAAGCAAACCGCCCCGCCCCCGCCCCCCGCGGTCCCCGCCCAGGTGGGGCTGAGGAGGCGCCCAGGTGAACCTGCGCGCGGGGAGCGGCCGACTCAGCGGCAGCGGCTCCTCCGCCGCCCCCTCCGCGGTAAGCGACGACTTGCGTCACGGGAGGGGGAGGCCGGAGCCCCGGCTTTGAGCCAAGCAGGTGGTGTGTCCACCTTCCGTCACCCGAGACAGCAGGGACGGGGCCGTGACGTGACATTAGGCGGGTGCGTTAGAGCTGGGTTAATGTCGCGGGTGTTTCCACACGCCCTGCGGCCCTAAGAAAGGCTCAAACCCACGAAACGCGTCTACTGAGCACTAACGTCTAATCAAGCCCGTGGGATTCGCTTCCTGGTAAATGTTGGCCAGGATTGCTGCAGGATCGCACCACCGTGGATGGCGCGCTTCTTCGGACGTGAGTTCAAGGGAGGCCGCACTCCCAAGGTGCCTGTGCTGCTATGCAGTTCCGTGGGATTTGGTCCTGAAACGAGGATTGTGATCTGCGGGATGTTTGTTCGTTCGGAAGTCAAGTGCGGTTGCATTCAATGGAGCTTCTTCTCTGGTCAGTCCTGATTGGATCACAGCTGTTAAAAGACCCTGAAATTACTCTGAAATCGTGTGCCCATTTACCTGGGAATAAGACAATTGAACTGAATGGGATGTAGCGTAGCTGTGAGAAATTCAGCCTCCTCCAGAATAAAGGGTCTCTTATGCCAGTTGTTGTGACCTTAATTCTTTGAAGTGCAACCACAGTTTCTTAGTGTCTGCACTAGGTCAGTCAATTTCAGATTAAATGTGATACAGAAAGCAATATAGGCTACTCCAAAGGAAATACTAGGACAAAAGAGATGTGCAACTGTTTTTTCCTTCTGTCCTGTGTGTTTTTAATAGCTGCATGAGAGGCAAAAATTAACAGATACAGCTTTTTGCATTCTGCTGCACCTGTTGGCATCTGCTGATCTTCTGAATGTAAAGCATGGTACTCTAACCACCTCCTCTGACTTTTCCAGTCAATGAAATGGTAGAAATAAAGATTCTTGAGTGATTTATTAGTAATTTGTGACACAGTGCAAGGGATGACAATTACTTTAGTGCACTGATGTGATCTTTCTATGTCATATTAAATGCCTCAGGCCCAAAAACATGTGGAAATAAATTTCCCATTGACTATGGTAGATTTTCGTAGACTCACACTTTACCCTGCAACAACATTTGCTAGATTTACACTATTATTGCAACCTATTTAGTTTCATTTCTTATAATGTGATTTTTTTTAATGTGTTGTGAACGGCGCAGAGAGTGTGTGCACTCTGGGGCAGTGTACAAGCTTAAATAAATAAATAAATAAATAAATATTCATTCATTCAGTTATTTTTCTGTAGTAACCATGTAATATGTGAAGACCACCATTACAGTGTAGTCGAGAGTGTTGGAGTAGGGCTCATGAGATCTGGGTTCAGATCCCCACTTAGCTGTGGAAACTTTGGGAGGTGGTGGTGACAATGGTAAACTGCCCCTTCAACATTTCACATGCTTCAAAAACTCCATGAGGATCATAGTAAGTTAGAAGCAACTTGATGGCACATGACACACATGTGAAAGGCAGATAGTGAAGATCCCTAGAGACTCAGAAGACCAGTTAGTGGTCATTCCCCAGCTGTGGCTGTACTAAATGCTTAGTGGCATAGGTTTTCACGTGTTACATGTCCAGTGTCCAACACCTAGAGGGTGGCATCAGTGCAGGTGCCACAGACACATTGCAGAACGTGTGATGCTCCTCTTATGTTCTCCTAATGGATCCCAAGAACTCTGCCACTGATGCTGTATACACCGGGAAACTTTCGGCTTCCCTTTCTCAGCCCCTGCATGCAGCACAGCAAACTACTGGGAGAGAAGGAAACACTTTAAAAAGCAGTTTGCTCTGCAGTACAGGGCTTTTGTTGCTGTTTGGCAAAGAAGAAATAACAGTTCCCGTGGGATACACCGATGCACACACCTAAGCGTATTGAAGGGAGCTTTTTAGATCTCACCTCTTATATTTAGTATAGATAAAAGCAGCCTCCAGTGACTCACTCTCATCTAGATGTGTCAGATCACAATCCCCATCATCTACACAGCAAGCAGTGCTGCTGTGGTGATAAGTGCAGTATATCTGGAGGGCTCCAGGTTCAGGAAAGCTCAATTAGGATGCCTGGATTAGGTCCACTGAAACCAGTATTCTTGCACACAAGCAGGGTATAATCCATTAATTCCAGTGGTGGCAGTTCATTTAAAAATTAAATTAAATGCAAGAACATTTTTTTGTGAATTGCTGCCATTTGCATATGAGGAAGTGCACCCGGCAAAACTATAATAGAAACTCCTTGTCTGCCAAAGATTTCTTTGACTGGCTTCTTGTTTTCTCCTTTGCCTTTTTATTTTATTGTTTTTGGCACACATACTGCTTGCCTTGAAAAACAAAAGTACACAAATGAAAGACCTTGTATTGAGATAATATAGTGTCTGTGTGATTATGGGGTTGTATACAGTCATGTGAAAAAGAAAGTACACTCTCTTTGAATTCTATGGTTTTATGTGTCAGGACATAATAAAAATCATCTAGTCCTTAGTGGGTCTGAAAATTAGGTAAATATAATCTCAGATAAACAACAACACATGACTTATTATACTGTGTCATGATTTAGTTTACAAAAATAAAGCCACAATGGAGAGGTCATGTGTGAAAAACTAAGTATACCCTTACTGTTTCCATAGGAATTAAGAGGCTAAGTAGCAGCCAGGTTCTACTAACCAAATACCCTTGAATTATTGATCATCAGCAAGTGTGACCACCTCTATAAAAGTCAAAGTTTTAGCTGGTCTGGAGCATTCAGGTGTGTGTTAACACAAAGCCAAGGAGGAGACACATCAACAGTAATCATAGAGAAGCAATTGGTGCTGCCCATCAATCTGGGAAGGGTTATAAGGCCATTTCCAAACAGTGTAAAATCATCATTCTACAGTGAGGAAAATTATTCACAATGTAAAATCCATCATCCTACAGCAAGGAAAATTATTCACAAGTGGAAAACATTCAAGGAAGTTGCTTATCTTCCCAGGAGTGCACATCCAAGCAAATTCATTCCAAGGTCAGACCGTGTAAGGCTCAGAGAAACTGCAAAAAAACCAAGAGTTACATCTCAGACTCTACAGGCCTCAGTTAGCATGTTAAATGTTAAAGTTCATGACAATACAATTAGAAAAAGAGTGAATAAGTATGGTTTGGTTGGAAGGGTTGCCAGGAAAAAGCCTCTTCTCTCTAAAAACATGGCAACATCACTTATGTCTGTAAAGTTGCATCTGGACAAATCACAAGACTCCTGGAACAATGTCCTTTGGATAAACAAGACCAAAGTTGAGATTTTTGGTGAAAACCAAAGAGCATATCAGCACAAACACCTCATGCCAACTCTCAAGCACGGTGGTGGAGGGGTGATGATATGGCCTTGTTTTGCAGCCACAGGACCTGGGCACCTTGCAGTCATTGAGTCAACCAAGAACTCCTCTGTATACAAAAGTATTCTAGAATCAAATGTAAGACCATCTGCCTGACAGCTAAAGCTTGGCCGAAATTGGATCAATGCAACACAACAATGATCCCAAGCACACCAGCAAATCTACAACAGAATGGCTAAAAAAGAAAAGAATCAAGGTGTTGCAGTGACCCAGTCAAAATGCAGATTTCAGGCCGATTGCAGTGCTTTGGCAGGACCTTAAGATAGCTGTGCATAAACAAAAGCCTGCAAACCTCAATGAACTGAAGCAGCATTGTAAAGGGTGGGCCAAAATCCCTCCACAACGATGTGAGAGACTGATAAAGCCATACAGAAAATAATTACTTCAAGTTATTGCTGCTAAAGGTGGTTCTACAAGCTATTGAATCATAAGGTGTACTTAGTTTTTCACACATGGCTTCTCCATTTTGGCTTTATTTTTGTAATACAAATCATGACAAATAAGTAATGTGTTGATGTGCATCTGAGGTTGTATTTACCTAATTTTCAGACCTGCTAAGAATCAAATGCTTTTTATTATGTCGTGATACATAATACCATAGAATTCAAAGAGGGTGTACTTTCTTTTTCACATGACTGTATGTGTGCTATTCTTTCTCATCATGTTGCTTATGGGAATTAAATTAGAAAATGGATTTGTTTCCTTCAGAAAAGGAGATTCCATTCCCAATCTATTCTCATGCAGGCACATGGTGTTCTCAAAATGGAATCCGGTTTTAAATATTTGACCCTCCTGCTGAAGAACAAAATTGCTCTTTCTCCTTTTTCTCATCTAAAATTACACTTAACTATTAATTTTATAAAATGATATGGGCAAATCAGATAATTAAAGTTTTAGCTTGTGTTTAAGCAAGAAACATTTTCATTCATATTGTTTGAGAACTCAATTATAAGTCATACAATGGGAAGAAAGCAGAGTAAAGAGAGCTCAATAGAACACATTTTATTCTGTTCATTGTATGCTTTTAGAAAGATAAATCCTGGAACCACTTGAAAATTCACAAATATCATTGACTTCAGTGGGATTCATTAATTGTAAGTAGTTTCAGGATTAGCAGGTTCTTGTTTTCACTATCCACTCTTTTGCAGTAAATGTGCTTATTTATGTATTTCTGTGACCAAATCCCAAGGAGAATAAGAAGGGAACTTGGGGATTTTTTTTTAATTCTAATGCCATTTTGAAATGTTCTTAACTGAACATTTACAAGTGACCTTTTATATCCATATCTCTACAATACTACTTGCAATGTGAGCATGTTGTCTCTTGAAGGGCCCCGTGGCTCTTCCTTTAGTGAAGTATTATTACAAAATATGTTACCAGGGTATTATTAGAAATGAATGGAAATATGTTTTTTGAGGAAAAGGTTCAGTTCCACTGGGGCACCAGGAATTACAGACTGTGTTAATAAAGGTGCATGCAACATGCTTGTTGTTAAGTCCCCATGATTGGGAGAGGAACTATATAGAATAACACATACAAAAGTGAGATCACAGGTGGCAACACTGGGAATGCCCTCTTGTGTGAATGGGTATGGACAGTGCACTGGAAAGCAGAAAATATAGGGCAGGGTCCCACCTAGGGAGAAGCAGAGGAAACCTTCATATGACAAGAGTTCATTTCAGAAGATCCACAGGAAGTACAGGTGGACAGGAGAGAGGGAAGTGTGCCAGTCCTGCCCTGCCTGGTGAGGTGGGTTGTTCCCAAATGACCTACATATTCTTTCCTGCATTGTCTAGGTCATTCATAAGTATCCAGGGAAGTTACCTCATCAAGGTGACCATAATGAATAGGCTTGTGAGTGGTGGCAAGTGAGGAAGTGCAGAAAGTCTCACTGTCACGAGTTAATGCATGTTCCCACAGTTATTTCCAGGAGATGTAAAAATGGGTTTTGCAGTCAAACCTTTGCAGGGCAGTCCTTATAGACAAGATAAGGGGGGAAAGCACCCTTGAGGCTTGTCTGGATTTGATCAGGGTTTTCCTTCTTCCAGATTATTGAAGAATCAAGTTTTTTCTCTGGAGGAAAAGTGAAGAGAAGAAAAAGCTTCACCTTGCAGAATAATACTAATAATGAGATATGTTCAGCAAATGCATTTCTTCGCAAGCACATTGCCAGAGTGCAGGGGATTTGATATTGCATGGCTAGCCAGTTTGTGAAGCACAGGTAGGATGGTTGTAGGATTTATAGCAGGTATGAGCAACTTCACGTACTCCAGGGCCAGTTTCAACCACTAGGAGCCACTGTGGGCTGAGTCTGCCTGTCTCCAAAAGTCAGTAGGGCAATGTGCCACTTTATTTGGTGGCCAACAAGTTAATTAAAGCAAGCAGAGTCCCCTTTAATGGGGATTTCTTTAGTTTGTTACCAAACACAGTTTTCAAGGGGAGCACACAAATAATCTTGGGACTGCATCTTTCACCTTTCAAGGGATCGGGGCTGGCTTATTGCTGCTCTTCCCTCCTTCCTCTGTTAAAGAATACAATTTACAGGAATGGAAGTATTTATTTCAGAATACATTTTAGCATTGTAAATGATTAATGTTTGCTCAGTATTTCCTTCTGGTGATTTTGCAGACAGTGGAAGATGTGGAGGTTTCTGAGAAACAAGATACTTCAACTGGGCAGAGGTGGTTGTTGGGGAACTGCCTCAGGGTGAAGAGCATATCATTCAAGGTGTACAACATCATTAACCTTGCTTTCTGAACCTGCAGTGGACATCCAGTCACAGACAGATGGTGTGGCTGAAGGCACGGGAGGTTTCTAACAGACGTTTGATTACAAACACCATTTCACCTGCCTCAATTGCCTTATTATTCTATCATGGAAATACCACTCTGTGGGAGAAGCTTTGGTGGATAAATCCAACAATTGAGGAAAGCCAAGAGGTCAGTCAATTCAAGATGGCTTTTTGGATCACAAATGGTGTACCTAAGTACCACCTGGATTGTTGGTGGTTCAGAGTTTTTTGTTTCAAAGAGCTGTCCTTACTATCATCAGACAAGCTTTTGAATGGATTATTGATGTCAGCTGATAAATCTTGGTCACAAAGCTTTTTTGTACTACTGACGCGCCACTGAATGGATAATTCTGAAAGAATGAGGATTGAACTTGGATCCCAGTGTGGAAGGACAGTATACTTAATACACAGCTCCTTCAAATATTCTGTTCAAGATATCCGCTGTAGAGAAAAAATAATTCCTTCCCCTTCAAATGGTTTTGAAATTCCTGGAGTAAATTGCATTGCTCATTCTTGTATATTAAAGCTAATTCTGACTCAGTTTTTCAAGACAACATGTAATGTAATGCTATTTAAAATTGCCACATTCTTGAAGCTTTTTCTGATTTGGGGTTCTTAAAATACTGGTTGAGAGTGCTAGGTTAGTGCAACTTTACCTAAAGCCACACATTAATTTAGGCATTAACTATGCTTTTATTCATAAAAACAAAGTGAGACGAGACGAATGGTGCAACTGGGATGGACTTCAGGGGTGAAGTCCAGGGCCTCACCATTCAGGGGCACTACCCAGACAGCCGAAGTGTGACAAGCAGCTGCAACCACATCCAGCGCTGCCCCCTGAAACTGGTATGGACATCCCAGAGTTTATCGACTACTGATTCTGGCACCATGGTTTCTTCTCATCTTTAGAAAGATTATATAGTCATGATATGGCTAGTCAGGCTAAATATGCTCATTTTATCTTTACTGTGAAAATTATTGTCTTTTTCTGCAACAAGGTAGTGGCTATTAAGAAACATGTGTTTAACAAAGATTGTGGCTCCTTGTAGTCATGGTGATGGTATGAAACATGAGAGTTTAAATCACAAAACCTCATGTGCATAAGCTATTTGTTTCCCTTAGGGTTGCCAGCCAGTTGTGTTGTTTGTTTTGCTCTAGCATATCAAGAATATGGAGACTGGAGCAAGGAGAAAAGAGTAAATGCCACTTCTGTGCTTCACAATTGAAATAATACACATGGCTTCAAAAAGGGGTGGGATATAACATCATTAAGTCTAAAGTGTGAAATTACCTTTTTGTACCACTGAGGCTGTGTGGAGGATTAGAGACCCCATCAATGCAATCAACATGTTTTTGTTCCATTGCTCTGGTGTGATATGAGACCCATGCTAGCACCCAAGGACTGGATCAGAGCTGCTGAGAGTTCAGGTGTGCTGATTTCTCCTTCTGTTTGGCCATGCTCACCAGTTTTCCACAATGGCCATGATGGCTAGGGAATTCTGGGAATTGTAGTTTTAAAAAATAGCGTTTTCAAGTCCTCATATAATGCAACTATTTGGCCAGGTTTAGTCACGAAACACATAGAACAGATGTGAGATTAAATTTACTAAAACTTCCACACAGGCTAAGGATTACTTCCAGATGTATCTTGTGTTCAGCCGCAGGTTTCACAAATGTGTGCTTCTTCATTGACTTCAATATAGGGTAACAGCTTGCTTCACATAGAGCATAGTTGCCTCTTGCCACTTTGTTTGAAGTAAAGAAGGGGTGGGAAACCCATTGCCCTAAGGTGCTGGACTACAATTCCCATCATTCTTGTCCATTAACCATATTTGCTGGGGCTAATAGGAGTTGGAAGGCCACAGGTCCCCCACCCTGAAATATAGCATAAAAGATTTGTGTGCACCTAAAAATATTCAGACTACTGAATCAGACATTAGATCTGTGCCTAAATGTAGGCTTGTTGGAAGAATATGAAAATACTATGTATCAGCTATATAACATGGTTTTCAAGGTTTGAACTGTTGAGCCTTCTTGAGGAAGCAGACTGAAAGCAACATGTGGGAGCAGAAAGCATCTTCAGAATAAATTACAATTCCATTTAGTCAGTTTAATGAATATAATGTACAAACAAGGCCTGCGAGGGACCAGCAAGCAGCAGATTATGGCTGCTTCCAGTACTGAAGAAAAGATGATGGAGCATCTATGAGCAAACTCCTGTGTTTTGTGTTTTTTAATGCTGCTTCCATAATATGCAAAGGGGAAGCATGAGTAGTTCTTTCCCAGTGGGATGGGTGCACATGGCAGTTGTCTTTGTAGAACCTGCTGCCCTCCATTGGCCCTCGGCAGCACCACCAAAGTGCACAACTGCAGCAGTACTGCCACAGGGGTGGAAACTCACCCTCTTCCCTCCCCTCCTATTTACAGGAATATGTTGCAGTGCACTGTGATATAGAAGGGTGCTCTGGTAGCCTCCTGTACCATAGAGTGGCATCACAGTTGATTAATTTTGTTGATGGTGAAGTTGTCCCTAGTCCAAAATGGATCCCTGTCTCCTGAAAATTGCTCACCTCTGCTCTGCTAGCAATTGATGTACACACTAGAGCCCCACGTATTTCATTACAAGACTGATGCCACATGTCTCTGTATTCCGTGTTACACAATGGGCAGTCATCATTGCTTTTGTAACCTCCAAAGCCATCCTTGCCTCTCACTGGCCCATGTTTCACCTTAAGGAAGTAAGCCATTCTGAAAGCTCCATAGTAAGTCTCTCCCCGCCCCCATACAGCTTCAAGACATGCTATGATATCCTTGTGCTACATTTTTTCCAGAGTACAGAAATATTTCTGGATTATGGTGAATGACTGGAAAGAAATCGAGTCCTCTGGGTAAAGTGCTTAGGACCAATTCATATAATACTCTCTTTTAGAGATGTGTTCACAAAGATGTTCCCAGAAGGGGAACAGAGGGGAAAAAACATGACCAGATGAATGAGCTCAGGCTGGACACATGATACATATTGTTTCTGGGAGCCTTTGTCAAGAAACTGAGTGGCTGAGCCATCAGACAAAATATTTTCATCAGAATGTGCTTTTAGGCCTCGTGCCATGAAATCTAAGGCAAAAGTGACTCTTGAGTACTATGACTCAAATATTATTAGTGTAATGTATTGGCTTTCATATGTCAGCACTTCAGTGTCCAGTCTTTATAACATCCAATGCAATATGTCTGTTCCTCCCAGGACAATCTTGATGTTATCTTAGCAGCATATATCCACCCTATGATACTGTGGCTAGAATCCTGTTGCTTAGTGTAGTAAATTGCAGTAGAGTATGTCCACTGATGAGTCAACTCCTCCATAGGTTCCATTGATTCAAGTGGGCCTACTGTGACCGCAGCTTACTATGCTAAAGTAACTTGCAGTTAGAGTAGGTCCATTTGAATCAATAGAACCTACTGAGGAACTGACTCACTAAATCCCCATTGATTCAGTGGGCCTACTCTAGTGTGGTTTACTATGATAAGCAGCAGGATTTTGGTCTTGTGTTATATTGTGCAAGTGGAGCTGGCCAGCATCACCCGTCCAAGCAGCTGGAGGAACACAAAAATGTCAAGAGGAACAACATTGTAGATTTTCCCCATTATAATCTAAGCAACACTTGGTCTTGTTGCTTGTCTGATTTTTGGAATGGTAATCTGTGAAGGCAATTTTTTTCCAAGTTCTGCATTTAACACTACCGGAACAGCATTCTGTACCCTTCAGCAATATTCAAGCAGCTCACATAGCACTGGAAGGCAGGGCTTTTTGGACATTTCATGGGAACACAGGAAGTCTTTTACTGAATCATAGAACAGTATTCTCAACTCTGGCAGGGTTTCAGAGTTTCAAGCTGGATACTTTCTTAGCACTGGCTGGAGATTCCTGGTTGTCTCCCTCCAGGTACTAAGTAGGCCCAGCTCTGCTTGTCTTCTAAAATCCAACAAGATCAGTTATGTTTATGGCAGTAGATGGGCTCCCCATAGTGGGGCACATGTTTTGTACATAGAAGATCTGACGTTCAGCTCCTACCATCTCCAATTAAATGGTTATATAGTAATTAATGAGAAAGACTTGTTCTGGAAACCCTGCAAACCCATTGCCTATTCAGAACACACATTGCTGGACTAGATGGACCTATGATTGACTTGCTACAAGGCAGCTTTGTCAGTCTCTCTGAGCAATGTTAGTTTTTCCAGGTCCAGTAAAATCACCCATAATATACCATGTTTCCCCCAAAATAAGACAGGGTCTTATATTAATTTTTGCTCCAAAAAACGCATTAGGGCTTATTTTCAGGGGATGTTTTATTTTTTTCATGTACAACAATCTACATTTATTCAAAAACAGTCATGTCATCTTCTTCTGGTTGCTGCACCATGGTGGAGGGCGGGGTTTCACTTAACTGGGGCTTATTTTGGGGGTAGGACTTATATTACGAGCATCCTGAAAAATCATACTAGGGCTTATTTTCAGGTTAGGTCTTATTTTTGGGAAAACAGGGTAGTATAACTACTTTTGAATTACTAAAAGAAACATATTTGTCAAGTACAGCACTAATGCCTATCTTTCCTTGACTTAAAACTCTCATCAGTTTCTATTTTGTAGTTTAATTACAATTAATTACTTAACTTAGTATCAGTTGTTGGTTTATTTTCATTGTACAGTCCTTCCTCTAGACAAAATTTGAAAGTTAGTCACACTTTTCCACATTGTGCAACTAGTTCTTGACCTTATACTTGATGAGGCTGAATTATGTAATTGTACAAAGGGGAAATATATGGTTAAAAAAAGATGTACCCTTTGCAACTACAAAATCTCTGTTGCTCCTCTCAGTAGTAAGAGGCTCTTCTTTGGAGCCAGTGTGGTGTTGGCCCATAGTAGAGACACTCAGGTTTAAATCACCATAAGGCTGTTGGCTCCAATGGTAGTGAGGTGGGGGATATGCTTAGAATGGTACAAGAGCTGTCCAGGATACTGAATCTATTTTGGGGGATACGTTTGGACTAAAACCCAGGTTCACTGCCCTGCTGACATTGAAGCTACTGTCCTATACCACAGGCCAGATGCAATGTCATGCCTTCAGCTTTACTATATTGTAGGTTGAAAGGAATTCCGTACCTCGAAAGACATTGCTCATGTGAGCAGGGTGCATTGGATACTCTTGCTCACATGTTTCTGCACTGTCCATTCCACCAGAGTGATCATTCCAAATTTGTGGCACCGGTCCTGTTAAAATTGGAGGGGAAATCTGATGCGGATAAAGTCTGTTTTATGTTATCTGTGGAGGTGCCCGACATCTTTCATCAGCTCAATTGTGAGAAAGCGAAGCCTTGCTTTCAATTAAATGTTTTTTTGGGGTTTGGCCTTCTGCTTTCCTCCCTCCTGGATTTTGTATGCGTGGAGCACTTAATGAACCAGTTTGGTTATGTTTTATTCTCTTTATGTCAATAAATGTTTTGTCTGTCTGTCTGTCCTACACCACAGAGCTCACCAGCATTCCCAGCTTGAACAAGCCACTATCTCTCAGCCTAACCTATCATTTTGAAAGGCAGTGTAGTGTAATGGTTAAAGCAGAGGTTTGGGGGTTAGGAAAAGACCCTTGGTGATATTGAATCCCTTTCTTTCAATCAGACCTACATCTCAGAATTGTTGTGAGGATAAAATATAAGGGAGAATTGTGTGCACTACCTTGGGCCTCTTGAGGAAAGGTGGAGCGTACATACATAATAATTGTGTGCCATCAGTTCTGACAGATGGTGACTCTTCAGGATTTTTCAGGTAGAAATTCTTCTGGGGGCACCCTAGGACTGTGCAGATTGCCAAAGGCCACATAGGCTGGCTTTCCTCACAGGAGGCACAGTGGGGAATCAGACTCCCAGCCTCTGGCATTGCAGCCAGATACCTAAACCACTGAGTTATCCAGCCAGCTTATACGTACATACACATATAGTGTAAATGTATGTATTTCTGTTCAGATATAAACAACACTGAGTTGAATGTGCCCTGCCTCCAAATGAATAACCCTAGGACTGAAGTCAGAATTGAGTACAATAACATGATTAAGTAGATTTCATTTGACTCACTTTGCAAGGATGAGTCAGCCACATGTATGGCAGAGATCCAAAACTGTGGAAGTGACCCTCCTACACATGCTACCAACACAGAGTGGCTGCGGTTAATTGGGAGCCTTACCCCAGAGAATGTTATCTACCTTTCTCCTGCAATGTTCAAAATCTGGTTGTCCAAAATTTCAAGATGAAGTCACCCTTGCTCTCAAGAGTGGACATCTCTGTCACTCAATTGGCTGGAGAATCATTTTCCACTGAACTGAAATGTTTCTATTTTCAGAAGGTTAATTAGCAGATTACTAATGAGAAATGAGTTAATAATAGCAGCTGTGCCAGCTCCTCCACCTTCCATAGCTCCCAATGTATTCTGGGATCCCTGCCTCTTTTTCTTTTGACACAGAACGGTGGAATAGAATCATATTTCATCGTACAAGGACTGTCACTGATAGATGGCCAACAGGAAGAGTCAAACACCAATTTCACCAGTATTGAATATCCCAGCCTCAAGAGACATGTCCTCAAAGGAGGGGGACATAGTAATTACCTGTTAAAGAGGAGGCACATGGGAGCAGTAAATACACAACACACAGAATCCTATACTTGAAACGTGTCACAATATTTCGTTTAAGAGTGTTTGAAAATATATACCTTAACAGGACATTGAGAGCTCTGGAACACTTAAATGTTGACCTTCAGCTTCATCCAGAAACCATTCAACACAAAATGATGTCCTTATGGCAGCCTCCTCCAATCTGATTTCCTGCAGGTGTTTTGGACTACAATCTCCATTACCCTAAGCAACCAGTGGCCAGGTGTGATAGAAGTTTTAGTCCAAACATCTGGAGGGATGCGAGTTCATTCATAAGCTACTGGAGGTGTAACAAGCTTTACAGTCTGTAACAGCAGCCCTTTGATCAGGCAGAGCAAGATAGCCACCTCAAGGCAGCTGATGATGCTGAACGGAAAACAGGAGTGAGGATTTGGAGGACAAAAGTATCTGTGTTGTGCAGCCCCTAGATTGCTCTCCTTCGGTGTAATGGCAGATGTCCCATTGCCATTATTGCTGTGAAGGACCAATTTGTACCTTACAAATTAGCATGTCATTAGAAAAAACATTCTTTCAGTGCTGAAAGATACATGATTCTCGCAGGGAGAGTTTTCACATTCCCCCGCAGTATGTAGAGTAGCATGCTTTGTTTTGTGATTGGTTTACTGGACCTAAATGCAGACTTTGTTTGCAAGTGTGAATGCTTGGACAGGAAGTTCTGCCGGAATCACTTCCCTGGGCCACTACCATGATTCCCACTTCTAACATTGTACTACCTGTAACGACCCTAAGATTCAATGGTTAGTTCAGTCAGCTTCAGCCAAAGGAGGAAGATAGCATCTTTCCCTTTGCTTCAGACAACATATCTTCTTGGGTCAGACCCTGAGAGAGTCTTATGCTGCTGCTAAGGAAATGTTGAAATACCAGAACTCTGTTCTAGGATACAGAATGTACTGCAAGGACAATGAAGAACTAATAACATATTTCCTTTACTTTTTGTGACAGACAGGCCATTGTGTGGTACCAGTGGTGAGGGAGGTAACAGAAACAAGTCTCTGTTTCGTGAGATGGCAAGTGATATAATTTAAGCCCAGAGGAACCACAGCATCTGAAGCAAGCAGCATCAGACCAACCATCCAGGAAGGAGGAAATAAAGCTTTTCCAGGGATCATGTTAATCGTTAGCCATGAGATTGTGTAGCAGTTGCACCTAAATCAGTGCTTGCCCAGCTGCAGATTAAGCTGATCTGTGTCAGAAGGTTCCCTTTCTTTTTCTGAACAGTAGCCACCTCCTATGCTGGAACTCGAGCTAATTCTAAAAAGCAACACTGCTGCACAACAAAACTCTTCAGAATCTGCAGAGTATACATGTAGTCAGAAGAGAGATGAACCCTTGATGCTGGCACTGCAGGTCATAGAGGCAATGGACATGTACACAGCAGCCCCTCCCCTTCCTCATGGCCATTATTTCACCTTGACATCCCAGAAAAACTGTGATCAATTGTTGTTGGAAATGATTCTGTCACATGTGATTTGCTGCTCTTGAAAAAATGGTTCACAAAGACCTGTTCTGGGATAGGGTTGTTGCTGTTTTTAAATTATCTGTGACATTAGGGTGTCTAGACGAAAAAGGCATCTGAAGACTTGTGTAGAAAGCATGCCAGAAGTAAAAAGGCTCTTGATAAGGCAGGTGAAGACTTGGTACTTTCCTCCCTGTAAAGCCGTTGTTGTGTGAATGAAACACACTGGACCAGGCAAATGCCACATGTACGTATTACAGGCACGCTGAGAACCCAAGCTAGTGGTTGCTTTCTGCTTAAGAAAGTGATGGCACTCTTTCCCCACACAGTGCTTCGGTCTTTCCTATGACTTACTTCTTTCCAGGGTGAAAACCACCCTCGAAAGTTTAAACTTTCCCCTAAAATAATGGACATCTGGCTGCTCCAGATGAAGATTTATAGAAGACCGTCCTGGTTCTGTTGTTGTATCGATGGCTATATTAAGTTCTATGATTCACATACAGCTGAATGTCTGTGCATTGTTGTGTGAGGGGGAAGCGTCTAATGTGTTTGTATAGAATTAATCTGTTTTGTATAGCCAAGAATATATTACCCATGCAACCCATAAGTTGATTGTATCATAGCCAGGGCTCAGGCCCCTAACAGAGTTAGGACTTTATTGGATACCATGATATATATGGTAAGAGCCTCGTGGCGCAGTGGTTAAACTGCTGTACTGCAGCCAAAACTGTGCTCACAACCTGGGGTTCAATCCCAGGTAGCTGACTCAAGGTTGACTCAGCCTTCTATCCTTCCGAGGTTGGTAAAATGAGTACCAAGCTTGCTGGGGGAGGGAGGGGGAGCAATGTGTAGCCTGCATAATTGACTTGTAAACCGCCCAAAGAGTGCTTGAAGCACTATGGGGCGGTATATAAGCAGCACGCTTTGCTTTGCTTTATTTGACTTTACTTCTGGATCATTCTTTTATTATTATGACTTTTATTGTTCATTTTATGCTTGTTTTATTGTGCCTTCCTGTTTAAAATCTTAATGGATGGCATTGTAGGAGGGTTTCTCTAAAAGGCAGACTGCACCTTTTAAAAATAATATAAAATAAAGACAACATACAAAGAAACAGAAGATATGGGCTTGTGTTCTATCCTAAGTGGTGAAAATGTGGCCTTCACACTGGGGACAAAATCCTGTTGCTTAGCCCAGCAAGTTGCACTAGAGTTGGCCCACTGAATCAGTGGGGATTTGGTGAGATAATTCCTTCATAAGTTCCATTGATTCAAGTGGGCCTACTCTAACTGCAACTTACTTTAGCATAGTAAGCCTTCGAATCAATCAAACTTACAGAGGAGTTGACTCACTAAATCCCCATTGACTTAGTGCAACTTACTGCGCTAAGCAACAATAGGTTTTGGTGCCAACAATAATTACAGATGGAAAAAAGCAATAGGTGGCAAGATGAGAACCTAGAACAGCCCACCTCCCTCTGAGGTCTTTGAGATACTTTGGACTACAATGCCTATATGCTTCACAGAACATAGCCAATCATTGGCTGTGCCTATATTTCAATAATTTCAGCCTATATTTCCCAACATAGCTAATCATTGGCTATGTTGGGAAATATAGGCTGAAACATCTGGAAGGGCCTGGTTGGGGAAGGCTGTCTTAGATCTCCTGCTCCTGAGAGCACATAGGCACAAAAAGACCCATTATGAGGTCTTCGTGGTCCACAATATGCTCTTTTCCTTCCCATCACAGAGTCCCATGTATTACGTACAGTGACCCCATGTATCACATGACTGAGTACTGCCATGGGTAGCCATAGTTATGTTGCAAAGTACACACCTCACATGCAAGAGGACTGGTCCTCCAGAGAAAATTATGCAAAAGCCTCATTCTGTTACTAGTACACAAGGATCTGGGAGCTGTTTCATCCTTTCTCCAGTGAATGTAAGATGTGACTGCATTGTTGATCTAACCTATTTTCTTTTACTAATGTCAGCTTCAGTAATGTCAGAAAGAGCAAAAATTAATTTTGATTTAAGTTACATAAGTACAATATTTTTCTTACCAGGGAAGAGCTACATTATGATAATATAATTTGGACTTCTATTAGCAATGCATATACTTAATATTTCTGCTATTAAATTATAGTAGCATGTTTCATTTCGTAAGTGAAAATTACAGTGGAATAACTACAACTTTTGACCAGTGGCATGACTACAGGTGCTTCTAGCATCCAGACTAGCCTTAGTCTACCAGAAATATTGGATCTCAGACTAACATTGTGCAAGCTAGAGATGGCCCCCATTGTTTTCAGTGGGCTTCCACACAGACAAAGACAGACTCCATACTTCTTGTGCAAGCCCTAGGAAAGCCCCAACATCACCTTAAATTGCAGGGGCAGACAGAAGCAGGTTATCTGACAGTCCGGGTTGTAAATCATTCCAAGGAGTCCAAGCAGGACCGAGAGACTGCTAACAAACGGTCTCCCATAAACTAACTGACATAGCTAACAGAACCTATAGCTGTCAGCATGCCTTGTCTGGGCATCCAATTAGTTATCAAGTGACCTTGAGGCACTGACACTGCTTTTGCTTGACTCTTCCAAGTCTTTGTCTTTCTCTCTAGCAATTGGCCTCACATCTGCCAGGCTCTCCTCATTGTCCAACACCTCACTGGCAGAGCTAGCCTCGGTCCTTCTCTCCAAGGCATCCATATGTACCAAATTCCTCCTGTTCCCTGGGTCTCTCTGGCTGAAAGATATCCCTGTATTTGAGTACTGTACTGATTATTCTGCACTAACTTCTACCCACAGTAGCCTTGGCCACCAGCAGCCTGGTGTGCCCCAATATTTTTTATTAGCTGCTCCTACATTAAAACCAGCAAGTATGACCGTGTTTGTTTTCAGAGAAACATCACTGTTCTTCCCTTCCGAAAAGTACCTGATAGTTTTTCAAAGAACCTATCCCACTTGGAAACCACTGTATTAAGGCACTAGATTTCCGACTGGATTGACAATATTTGTTAGCTCTAACATAACACCCACTGTTGGTAAACATTGATTGGCAAGGCATTGATTATTTCTCTTCCTCTGCTGAATCTTAGGCAACTAATTTATCTTGAGCACTGCAGGAAAAATATATTCATTCATTAGTTTAAAATACTTAGATCAATTGAAGACCTCCTAATTTCATTGTTCCTGTTTACATCCTTCAGTACACTTGAGTTTTCCCAACTCTGTGAAAACACTTTATTAGTAGGACAAATATGTACAAATAAATAGGGTCAATATCAATATGTGCTTGATGAAGCTCACTTCCTACTTTGTTTGAAACAATCTGTTTCGATTGATTCAGTCCTTCATGTACATACAGTTGCTGAATTGCTCTCATGAAAGCTGCCAGATACATCAGTAGAAACAGAGATCCATTGTGCTATAGGGCTTAGAGTATAGGACTTGGGTTTTTGATGGTTTGAGTTCCAGCCCTACTAAGCTATGAAGTGAGCTGCATTTGGCTCAGTCATTCTCTCTCAGACTAACAGGGTCATCATAAGGATAAATTGGGAAGAAGGAGGTGAAAATGAGTCGTGTGCTGCTTTGAGATTGATTGGATAGAAATGTAACCAACAAATTGTCATTGTTGTAGTTGTCAACATCATCATCTTTGCAAGTAATAATGCATTGGGGATGGGGAGAATTTATTTTAGAAAAGTTAGTGGCATTCGTAGCTACTAAGGATGGTTAACTGAGATATTAACCATATCTCCCAACGTGCCTGAGAGATATAGTTCTTGCCTCTTGACAGCCAGTGTGGGATGGTGCTTAGAATGTAGGACTTGGTCTAATATGAGACTGACAATGTCCCTCCTGAGCTTTGATGCTCATGGACCTGTCTCACAGGGTTGTTGTGAGGATAAAGGGGGAGGCATGTATACTGCCCTAAATGGTTTGAAGAAGGAAAACACATGATGATTTATCAGAGAGCTACAATAGACATTTTAATTATGTGGTTTTTTTTTAACTTTTGCATTCCCTGTAATCTGATGAGGACTGGGTTGGCTAGAATCAACACAGCTTTTAAATTGGCTGTTCAGTTGGCTAAATGTCACTTTCTATCCTGAATTCACATTCACAAAGGCACAAACAGCAATGAGAGATACTCAAAAAGTTATTTTTAGTGTTATGTGAAAACTCTTGGCGTAAGCCATGTGAAGAAAGCTTGAGATAGTCTTTCTAACCATAACAGCAAGAGAGATTTTAATGCACCTATTCTCTTTTGTATATTTATGGCAAGAAGGATGCAAACTGGAGGTTAGTGAGTGCCATTGGTAAAATAACAACAAAAAAACAGTGAGGGTTTTGGAAAAGAATGATTTTGTACTTTTTGTAGTGACAAATTCTTCTATAAATAGCAAATCCATTAACAAGAAGTATGGTAGGGGAAAGCTATTAAGACTGCTATTCCTTCAGTGGGGAAAATGGGTCACAAGGTCTGTGTATTAACTTACAAAGAATAAAATTACAGAGCACTCTAGGGTTAGAGGCAGTGTCCCAGATTCCACATTCATTTCAGTCCTGTTGCATTGCTAGCCACCATCTTGGATGGATTTAGATGGGATTTAGACAAATTCCTAGACAATAAGATTATCAGTGGCTGCCAGTCATGATGGTTACATATGCTGCCCAGTAACAAAAGCAAGATCCTCCTATATAGTAGCTGCTGGGAAACATGAACAGGAAAGTAATATTTTGAATAGGCAACTCTTGGCCCAAGCAAGGGAACAAGTTCCCCACTATTGTGAGATGAGGTGCTGCTCTAGCTCAGACCATGGGATGCGTCAATGTTCATGTCCTCTCATATATATCTGGTAAGCTACTGAGTGAATAAAAATGCTAGACTACGTAGGCTTCTGGTCAGATATAGGAGGTGTCACTTGATGTTTTTACACGAATTCTTTACATCGTGGTTGTTAATGGGTTGTTAATGTGGCTGTCAGCTCACAAGTACCCTACACCTTTTAACATAAAATGCATCACACTGTCATTCTTTCTGTTGTTTTTGAGCTGGAAAAGGCTAGGGGGAAATGGCTGTGCATGGAAAGAAGGGCAGGGCACTGCTGTTGAGGGGTTCAGTTGACAGGGCAGCAGCATCCTAGTCTCTGAGATTTCAGGGCCAAATCTGAGACCCTGGGCTAAAGACTTCTAATGCCAGTGGGGTGGGGGTCTTGTAGCAACACAAAGGTGGAGCAGGCAAGCACTGGAAGCAGGAAGATGGTTGAGAGCTTGTTCAACAAGAAGGCTAATGAGTTATGGCACTGGTGCTCTACTCCTTGCCTTTGTCCAAATGACCCCCACATTGGGATGTCAGGAAGTCAGTAGAAAGAGAAGGGGCACAAGCTGGTGGGCATACATGCAGAAGCACCTTCACACTGAACCAGTGAGGAATGGTATCGCCCATTGTATCAATAGGTTTCCAGCCTTTAAAGCCACCTCTCACACAGAAATCATCACACATTTTCTACTGCTGTTTGCCCAAGACTTGACTCACCTCCTGGAAATTAGGAGAAGCATAACTGGCACTTTACCTGGCACCCTGAGGCCTGGAAACCCCAGTGAGGAGACAGGGAGCAGAGCTGGCAAATAGAGAAGGACTAAACAGAATGGGAGATGGTGGGTGGGGAAAATAGAGGAAGCAGCTGAATTATATGGGAGTAAGGAGGTAAAAGCACACATCATTCCCATCTTCATCTAGCAATTTGAGAGGACACTTGCTAATTTACCCACAATCTCCACTGTGTGTCTTAGAATGTGTACATGTGTGCATGTGCCAAAAAGCTTATAGGCGATGTGTTAGAAATAACACAATAAGGGTCATTTGTCTTTTTCTAATAAGAAGGGCAGAACAACATTACATCACAGTAGGAATGAAACAAGGGATCAGCCTGCTCCTGTAGTGCTATAACAGTAATGTCCATTGCTCATTTTCAGGTGTGGCCTCACTAAATGGTAATGGAGAAAGAATATAAGATGGTTGGTGCTGGCTTCTGCTCTAAGTTTTACCACAATGTTGTCCTGTACTCTGTTCTTGATGCTGCAGGGAAGAGAGTGGAAAAAGACCAGAAGAGATTAAAGAGAAATGGGGACATAGAGGCTAATGAAGACAGAATTTGAGGAGAATGAGAGAATGGTGAGAGGGGAGGAAATGGAGGAGGCAAAGCTTTGTATTAAAACTACAACTTAACTTTCTTCCTTTTGCAGTGGAACCAGACTTTTACTGAGAGTTATATTTATAGAGAGATTGCTTCACTATTTGTTCAAGGACTGTCCCGTAGTTCAAATGCTGCCTTGTGCTCTGTTATTCTCTTGCAGAAGCAATGAGAATAAAATGTGTTTCCTACTACAGCTTGTATTATTTGGTTATGATTTCTTTTTCTTGTAGTAAAAAAAGATTCTATTTCGTTACTTTGAGTAACGAAGAAAGTTAAGAGTTACACTTTAAAAAAATCCAGTTATAATAATACAGTAGGACCCCCTTATCCACGGGACCAGTATTCACTGATTCACTTATCCACAGTCAGAAAATATTAAAAATTTTAAAAATATTAAAAGAAAAAAATCCAGAAAAAAACTATTTTCACATACATTACCAGAACCGACCACTAGAGGGACGCCAGAGACTGTGCTATGAACACGTGTTAGTGAAGAATACATTGCATGGTATGGGGGTCTTACTATAACTACTTAGTACAATGATAGTAATTTTTTTAAAAGAAGCAACTCTTCAAATTCTGAGTTTTCTGGAAATAAAACAAAATTGGTCTGAATGAGAGAAGTGTGTGGCAAGCATGCAGTGGGATTTTAAACTTTAATTTTAATGCAGTAGCTCGTTTGCAGAGTGCTTTCTGATGCATCTCCAGAGTATAGTTGGAGAGCTGATGGTTGAGCCAGCCTGTGTATCATGAGAAATACTACAACAGTCTCAAAGGGACCATTATTTGCTGATCTCTGATTTAGCACAATGTCTTTTTTTTCTTTGGGGGAAAAATTAAATAGTAACCAAGTTTAGAGCCTTGTTCAGCAATTGCCAGTGTCTTTCCATGAATGCACTGAATGAATGCACAATTCTCCACAATGCTCCATGGGGTACACAATAACTCCATTCATGAACGCACAGTTTTCCACTAATACTGTACATGGACTTTAAAATGATCAAGATGAGTAACATTATTGTAAATACAGGGCAATGGTTTGATTTTTTTAAAAAAGAACTTAAAAATCATCACATTCCTCTCCATGCATGGCCTTCACTGTCTACATGCTCCCACCACCAATATAATCTGTCCATCCCAAATCAAAGTAAGGAAGTATTGGACATCTATCAGGTCTTTTAACTGCATATTTTCATGGTTTAGGGGAAAGCTGATTTAGCTGTTGATTTTAATTACTGATACACAAGAAATACAGATCAAAAGAGGTTTCAGATGGAACACCTGTGGCCCAGTTAAGCTTATTTTTCTTATTTTAAATAATCTTATTCAGTCTAGGAGACACAACTAACACGGAGAACTGAATGCATGCAGTGCAATTTTAAAAGGCTAGGCATGAAAATCCATCTCGTTTTCTTGTGGTTTTGTGCATAAAATATTCAGTTGTTAATGTTTCCAGCACTACGCTCCACATATTCTGATTTTAATGGAAGGCCGAAAGATAAAGAAAGCTACTTGGATTGCTCAGTGAGTTGGAGTATCTGGGTGTGGTGCAAGGAGCTGGCAGTTTGATTCCCCACTCTGCTGACAGGGATTATCACACCTGAAGATCCAGCCAGTGTAGCCCTGAGCAAGCAGTACAGCCCCAGAGTGTGTGGTATAATGTAAAGGGAGTATGATTAAAGAAGACAACAGATGCAACACAAGGATTAAAGACAACCTGCTTTTTATGCTTGATTATTGCATTCAAACTTGACAGGGACAAAAGTTCAGGTTGCCCCAGGCCTGGAGCTGATTTCCCCTTTGAAGTCTTGCATCAGGAGCCTGATCTCAGAAATACTGAGAGGATGTTTACTGAAAGCAGTCAGGGCTGGGACAAACATAACTGCTCCATGCTTTTGTAATGCAGAAATACTTTGAATATGCCTTAAAAATTGTATGCGGATTCTGTGGAGATACATGGCAAAATGTCCCTGTTCTGGAGGACTGTCACTCTATTACTTTCTTTAAAGAAAGGCTGTTTTTTGTTTTTTCCCATGGGTAAGCACAACATGGCCTTCTCCACATGAGGAATATCTGTAGCCGTGGAATTTGGCCAGTACAGGGGGCTGAAAATGCCACGCAGTGGGTTTATTTATAGGAGCTCTGCAAATGTTAATAATTTCTCATTAGTTTCTTATTATTTTCAAAATGTTAATAATGGAAAGAACGTGAGGTTAAAACATCTGAATGTGGAAGAAAGTACAAAAGGCAGAGCCATCGATTCCTGGCCCATATCAAGTGGGTTACTTTTTTTTGCCCAGAAGCAACAATAATATCACAATCTGTTTCACAGTGTGATTTTTAAAATTAATTTAAAGATGCATACTCTGCCTTCCTTTAAAGGAAACACACACGCCCCAAAGTGGCAGTCAAAATTTAGATAAATATAGGAGTTCAAAATCCATAAAACAATAATAAGGTTTAAACATATTCAGAACTACTGGAAGAAACCCAAGCAGGTTTGATATAGCAAGTATGGCTTACTTTGGAACCTATTTGCCTTAGTGTATCATGTGTCACTCATAACAGCAGTAGAATTACAGGTGCCACATTTTCTCAGAACAGGTCTTCTGATAAACCTCAAAACAGGACTACTGGGATTGTTCAGACACTTGTAAGGATGTTACAGATTGCATTTGATTATGTGTTTTGTTGCACAGGAGTCTGTGTGTGAATCTGGTGTGTCGGAGAACATCCTCTCCGCTCTTTATATTGAGAGAAAGCAATACAGTCAAGGTTACCATCGTTGAAATTAATTGTGTATTGTTTCAATTAATTGTTCCAATTAGACTCTCTTTCTTTTCAGCTATGCCTTTCTATAACACTCTCACCTGGGATGTTACTGGAAATTAAAAATGCTCTGTGGGTCACATACTCTGCAATTAAAACTGTTACTATTTCTAATTAGATCCCTGCAATGTTTTCACTGTTACACTCGGAACATTTATACACAGAGTGAGTGAAAATCTGCTTTCATGACAAGGGATAACTTTGTATCTGGTGATTTGGTTGTCTGACTGTCAAAATTAATAAACACGACAAGAAATAATTAACATTCCAATCCTATGCACAATTACATAGCAGTAAGTCCCGTTTAACATGTTGGGGATTATTTCTGAGTGTTATATCCATAATGCTGTGCTGCATGACTGCTTTCTGCAGGTAATTTTCATGTTAATGCAGGATGCTAACGGAGGTTTGCGGATAAGACACAGATCTTTCCCAGTCCCATTTACTTGGCCTTACAAATGCTGTAGTTCAGAAGCAATGGAAAGCAATCACTTCATCAGTGAAATGTAGAAAGTGAATGAGCTGGTATAGCTTAGTGGGTTAGAATGTCTGGCTACAGACAATGTTTGGACCCCCACTGTCCTCCCAAGAGTTGGGGGCAGCCAAGGTCACCTGGAGTGTGTGTTGCTGATTGGTTAAGTGCCCTGCCACCTGTGTGGCCTTGAGGAAGCTGCATGGTCCCAGAGCACCACAGAGGAAGAACAGGTAAACCATGTCTGAACACCTCATACCTAGAACACCATGGGAGGTTCACCAAAAGTCAAAACTGAATTTACTTCACAATAGGATTATGATGACGATGACAATGATGAAGATTATGAAAGGTGAAGAACTTTTTAAATTTCACAGTCATGCTAATGCTGTCAACTGCAGACAATTTACATGGGACCCATCATTTTATGACAGATATTCTTCCTGTAAATGAGAGTGGATCTGCGAGCAATGGATTTCTTCACAGAAATGTATATTTTGGTTAAAATTTAAAAATAAAACTTCCCAGAGCCTTATCTACTTGTGCTAACTCAACAGCCATGAGAAGAGTCAGCATCACAGGAACTCACAGAAGAGGCAACACATCTCATCGATGGAGCAACACTTGTGCCAGTGCTTCCTTTCCTCTACTGATATCACCCAGATTTAGGGCCCGTAGCTCAGTGGTAGTGCCCATGCTTTGCAGGCAGAGGGTCCCCAGTTCAGTCACTGGCATCTTTACACGTGGCTGGAAAAGCTGCCCCCGCTGGACAACAAGCCAACTTTATAATTAAAAGTTCCCTGCAGGCACACAGTCCTTCAGAGCTCTATGCATGAGCAATCAGATTTGCAAATGAAGCCTGTGTTTACCTCACAGAGACCAATCATAAAGAAAAGCACGCTGATGTACCAAATAAAGAGGAGAAAAACTTGTGTGTTAGGATAAACACTCACTTTTTAAAAAAATCTTAACAGAGCTCTGCTTCTAACATTGTGTTAATTGTATAATATAGCTTGACCTTGAAACCTTGGGGAACCTCTGCCAGTCTATATTGACAGTATTAGGTGAGTGGCTTGCCTCTATATAAGGCAGCTTCCCATGTCCCTTGGATGGGCAAACCTTTGCTACAGTCTTCAGATGGTTTAACAGCAACTCTCTCAGCAAACCCTGCAAATTGTCTACTCAAGGTACAGGAGCAATGTAAACTTATAGGTTCAACCCACTGAAATTTGGAATGACTGCCTGAACATACTTCCCCTTTGAAAAGTTTTAGAAAAGTTAGCCAGGTTACACTGTGCAAGCATATAAGGCAAAATCCAAAGAAACCAAACCAAACAAACAAAGACAAAAATATGTGGCACCTTAAAGAGTAACTATTATATTTTAATGTAAGCTTTTGTGGACGAGTCTACTTAGTCAGATGTAAAGAAATGGAATGAAATGTAAATGCAATATCAGTTTCACATTCCTTTCCAAGAAAACAAGAAAGCTAATGTTTATTAGCGAAATATACTTGTGATAGGAAAGATGGCAGAAGTCCTAATTCAAAGTAGCTAAGTGGACATATCAGGAGTCACAGCCTTCTTTTTCTTTCTAAACAAAGGAAAGATGTTTTCCTCCTTGGAGGGACAACCCAGCATTCTTGTCCCTTGAAGTATTCTCTTTTGTTTTAAAGAAAAGGCTGGACAACACAGAGATGAGAAGTGTCTGGGGTTTTCTGGATTGCAACTCTCAGAGCCCCTCAGTCAGCATAGATGCTAGGGGTGATGCTTAACATTCTCCAATCTGGCCCATTGTTGTGGAAGCTATTAACTAGGAATGCTATCAGCAGAGAATAATGTATACTTTGTATGTATACTTTGAATTCTTCTGACATCCTGCCTGAGTCCAAGGCAAAAAATCTATTGTTTCTCTTTCTCCTTTTCAAATACTGTTGACATCTCTGAAGCTTTTTAGAGAACACAACTGCTTTATGCTCTAAATCAAAATATTTTGGGTGCTTGAAGAGAAAGTCCTCTGCCTGCATATTTAAAATGTGTCAGTTGTTAGTTTTGTAAGCTGTGTTAGTTTTGTAGCTCCAAACACATGATGAATTGAGCATCATAAAGTTTTGTTGGTGCATTCTCCCATTAGAAAGATTATTTTAATAACAGGTGATATCAAATGCTGTGTAGATGGAAGAAAATTCAATAAAGATGACTTCCCTATTCTGTCCTTTCCTTAGCAGCCCTCCTTTAATACAGAGAGTATGAGGGGCTGGAGAAAGCTTTTTGTTTTCTAAGAAATTGGAAAGGTAGTGCATTCATCTATGGAGCCCCTCCATAAGCAAGCCCAGAAATCCACAAGCAGCAGATTTTCAACTGTGGTAAAAGCATAATTTGCTTACATGTTGGCCAATGGCCACTTTCTCTTCTCCTTACCTGAACAGAATTTAATGTCAAAACAAACATGAATCCAACCAGAATTTATTACAGTCCTCCGCACCTGGTTTCTGCAACAGAATGATCTAAATTAGATCTAAACCTTCCTAAATTTCTATTTGAAATTAAAATAATCCTCAATAGTCTTTTCGAGTTGGGTGCAAACCCAAAGAAAGTTTGTTCCTGGCAGTAACAGGCCTCAAATGAAAAATCAGGCCTAGTCAGGTTTTATATTTATGGTCTATCTGCTGTATTTTCACAGAAGTCAATGGACTACTGTTCTACAAGTGAATAGGATCAAGTCAAGGGAGAGGATATACATACAGGATCTATCTGTCCGTCCGTCCATCCATGTGTTTTTGTCTGTATTTTCAGAAAATTATTGCTTTTATCACTCTTTCTCTCTGAGATGTTGCTGTATAAATATGCTGTAGAAAATTTACTGCCTTGGTTCCTCTTTTTAATACAGGAAACTTTGAAAGCCAATAATAGCATACCTGTCTTAATTTCCCAGGAGATCGAGACAGTTTAGTGCTATTTTTGGGCTCTGAAGAAAATTTCTTCTTTCTTCTACCAATCTTGTAAGTTGATTTGCAAGCTTCAGTTCTCTGTTCACTTCTCAAGTCCTAGACGTCAACTAAACTTTTGCACTAAAATATGTTAGCTATATGATGTTATTACAATACTCTGATTTAACTTATTTGCATAAATAGTACAAATTGAATTAATAATATATTAACACAATGTAGCAAAACACAACCCAACATCCGGTGACTGCCAGGTAAGAAAAAGTGAAATATAAAATATTACATGCAAGGCCTAAAGGCTAAGAGCATCCTGATGTATTCTGAAAGTGAAGAGAGAGAGAGAAAAAAAAAAAGCCCAGTGGCTGAAGAATGACAGATGAAGCTGTACTTCAAAAAGAAAATTAGATATGAAACATGACAGCAAAGACTGAAATTGAGAATGTATAGGCAAACTATCAAGGAATACAGATATGAAAAGAGAGGTTTGAAAAGCATAGAAAACACAAGTAGGAGTCTAAGGAGTGTCATACATTTGGATGAGGACATGCCTTTTTGTTTTGACATCTGTTCTAAAAGATGCTGATCGAGCATTAAGATATAGATGAGTAAGAATATTGTGTAAGCATTTTGCAAAGTTTCCATGTGTCATAATTAAAAGTATATGACTGAATACTGTAAATTATCTATGCCTCTTATAGTACCAAGCAGTGCAGTGACTATTGGTCTTATTTCCCATGTAAGCAAAGTGACGCTCAAGGTGGGTGCAACAAAGGCTTTTGTATTATATGAAATGAAAAATGCCTGATGTTCAAACTGGATTTTGAAAAGGAAGAGGCACTTGAGATCATATTGCATATATCCACTGGCTACTGAAGCACACCAAAGAATTTCAGAAAAAGACTATTCTGTGCCTTATAGACTACAGCATTCTACGCCTCTGAAAGTGGGAGAGTGTCTGTAAGGAAATATATCTACTGTGCAGTGACTTTTCTAGCAGCTCAGTGGCTGGACTGTCCAAGGAAGATCTTAGGCTTTATTTCTCTGTGTGTGAGGGTTGGGCTCAGCACTTTCCTTCTCCTTTGCCACTAGGAGCTGTATTGCTTTTAAACTCTTCAGTTCAAATTGCTGGCCATGTTTTAACCCTACAAATGCTGAATGGGATACAAAGGATCTCTTGTGGTGTTGCTCTGCCCTAGAAGTGAACAGCGACTCCTTGCTCAGCTCTGTAGTCTCCTTGGAATTGCTTAAATATGGCTGATTCGGTAGATTTTTGCACATTTGTCCAAGACCATGGAAAGCTCTAGTTGGCATTGTATACGGCCATATTGGGCCTTCTGTGACTTTCCCTTATATTTGGTTTGGATTTTATCTTTTGTGCATGGTTGGCAGCTATTTTGGAAGGGAAGCACAAGATGCCAAGAGTATCTCATGGTGTTGCGTTATCTCCAATTTCGATTCCTGTAGCAAAGCCAGTGTTATGAGGACATGGCAGAATTCCCTCAAGAAAAGTTTTCAGGTGATAACCAATTCATTGTCATAGACCTTGTCTGGATTCTGGGCAAAAGGGAACTGATTTTCATTTTCAGAAAACAGATACGTTGCACAAAATCTATAAAGACAGCAAAATAAATGAATTGTTCCCCTAATCAAATCGGATTGTTTTAAGGAAAGTCTTCACATCACAATAGATTCATTCACCCAACATGCCACATAACACAAGGAGGTCGGTTAATGAAATGCATAAATTTCTTTCTGGAACATTTAACAAAGCCTTAAAACATGCAATCAATATGACTTAGTGTGGCACTGTCTCTCTCTTATACGTAATGGCAAAGGGGAATTTACTCATGACTTTGGCTGTACCCAGTCAGCTGACTACATGAAAGACATTTGCTGATTTCAGCATAGCATATCGATCCTGGCCGTTTCTGGGCCAAAAAATGTTCGCTATACTGCAACGTGAAGTTTTATCTGCAAATATCTCCTCTGTGTTGCACATCACTGTAAGTCAGTGCAAACATCTTTGTAACTGCATCGCAAAAACAAGCAAACTAACAAAAATTCTTGCTAGCTGCAGTCCAAAAAGTTATTTTTTCCAAGCTCAGTTCTTAACACACAATGGAGGGGGGGGGGAGAATCCTGTTGTGCAGCTCTGTGTGCATAACACAAAGCTGTGGAAATGATTGTAAAAATTGTGACAGGCTTCTACATGCATTCCATGCAATGGTTGTGACAATAATCATGTGGTCTATTGCACAATGCAGCTGGCCAATGCTGATAGGCTGGGCATAAAGCTCAGCAAGTTTCCACTGGTGTAATTTTACTTTATGCCAGAATGAACAGGATTTCAGCCAATATACGTAAGAAAAAAGGAAGTGGGCATGCTAATCATTTGTGGATTTTTACATCACTTTGGGGAGGAAGGCAAAGACATTGTCAAAGTATTTTCCCCTTGCAGCTAAATGTGTAAAAATTGCTTGTTTTGTAACATCATGTGCACTTTCAGCTTTTGCCACATAAATAAGGGGTTGACCAAAATCAATCATGGGGGAAAATTGTGTGCAAACATGCAGATGGGTGGAAATGTTTTGTTTGTTTGTTTGTTTTGGCACTGTACAGGGCTAAGGGGACACATACTGGTTGGCTGGTACATGCTTTATAACAGCTGCATCAATGTCCACTTGGGTGAATGGAACAGTAGGCACAGCACATCCTAATGCTGCTGTTGCACCTACAACCCCCCCCCCCCCCAGTTGATGTCTCAAAGGGAGATCTCGAGTCTCAACTCTTTTCTCTGCAGGAAGTGGCATTTTCTGCAGATGTTCTCAGCTGAAACAACAGTCCTGGCACAGCTCTTGTCAAAGGGAATTGCTGGATCAGGAGGAATGTGCATAGTCTACACCAGTCTTCTCCAGTTTGGCCCTGGATGACCTAGATGGGAGTTGTAAGGTAGTTTTGTCAGGCTGTCAGTGCAACACCTGCATAGTAACTCTCTGAAAGGGAGTTTAAAAACAGTTCAGTGCTGGAGATTTTCCCGTGTCGACCTCAGTATATCTTACAGTGAAACAAACAAAAACAAGAATGATAAATACTATATAACAGCTGAGTGTGTGATTTTTCCTGTTACTGTTGGATCCATTACTCTTGTAAGCAAATACCCTGGCACTTGACTAACATAGTTCATTTCCAAGGGTAAAATAGAAAAGGCTTTGGTTATAGTGCTTGGGGAACATACCACATTCCAAATGTTGCTGGTTCCAATGCCTATCAATATAACTGGCATAGTCCATGGTGCAAGGATCAGGGGAATTTCAGTCTGACAACATCTGGAAGACCCCATTTACCCTACTTTTCTCTAAAAGTAACATGTTGCATGGCAATTGCTGAACCAGGCTAATGACACACTGGAAAGGGTTTATAAAGAAGCCGTGATGGCAGCCAAATTTCCCTCTTGTTTAGTAAAACTAGCAAGCTGGCTGGATAGCTCAGTGGTTTAGTTATCTAGCTGTGGAGCCAGAGGTTGGGAGTTTGATTCCCCAGTGGGCCTTCTAAGAGTAGAACCAACCTATGTGGCCTTGGACAAGTTGCACAGTCCCAGGGCACCCCCAAAAGAAGTGAATGGTAAACCACTTCTAAGCATTCTCTACCTGGAAAACCCTGAAAAGGGTCACTATAAGTCAGAATTGATTTGACACAACATGATTATCATTACTAAAACTATTGTTACACAACACAAAAATTCTATAAGTGTAGCTTAGTGAGGCTTAGTCCTAGGTAACTGTATACAGAGTTGCAACCTTAATATGATCCCCCTACTAAGGTCTATACAAATTCAGTTCTGTAATAATTATTAGGGTCATGCCCAGTGTGGTGTAGTAGTGGACAGAGTGATGGACTAGGACTCAGGAGGCCTGGGTTCCTATCCCCACTCAGCCCTGGGTGTATGGAACTGGTAAAAACACTTTTTAAATATCTCCCTTACCTTGAAAACCCTATTAGGGATGTTATAATGTGGTTCCAGCTTGGCAGCAGATACCATCATCAACAACAGGACCATATAACCTTGTTCAGCCATTACCTCAGTACCAGCAGCTTCATGGCCAAAGTATTGTTTGCATTTTTGCCTTCAAACTATGTTCTATATCATAATAATTACAACAACCTTATGGGGAAATCTTTCCTCCCTAATGCCAGGAACCATATCACAACCTGCACAAGCCCAGGCACACCAAGGGGAGTCTGATGAAGCCGGGGAAGATTTATGAAAGGGCCCCTCCATGCCATGATTCCTCAACAGGACACTGGACTGTAGTAAAAATATAAAATGCAAGCCATAAGCAATGAGTATTGGCACCAGGTAAAAACATGAAAATGAAGCCAGCCACAACAATCAAAACAGGGTAGTGTGTAAAACCCAGGCAAAGCCAGCAGGAGAGGGCCCTTTTTCAAACCCTGAATCAAAGCCACCCTTGAGACTCCTCTCAAATCCACTAGTTTGTGTTGCCAGGGACCTTCTAAATGGAGGCTGCCACTTGTGGCAAGGCAAGTCTTTCCTGAAGGGAGGGAGCATTTCAGCAGCGCCTTTCAGCAGCGTGTGGGCCTGCTGGTTTATTTCTCATCTTTTGGACCCACCTTTTATGCCACATTGTTCCTGGAGGCTAGTGGGAGTTATCCTCTTTTGACATCCCAACAATACAATGAGGTTAGGTTGAAATGGAATAATGTGCTCAAGGCTACCTGGTTCATGCTGCTGCACGGACTTTTTGTTCAGTGTTCAATGTGCCATTTGGGAGTCGCGGGAGACACAGTCCATTAAGCCATTCCTCTCTTCCATCCTTTTACCCATTTTTCATGCCTGTTTGCAGTTTCCTCAGTATGGTGCTGTTTCAGTGCCAGCTCTTCACTTGCAAGGTGCTTCCACTAGAGAATCCAAGCCAGTTGGGGATCACATGGAGGTCACAGAGGCAAACATTCCATTAGATCAGGCGACATAATTTTTTACTGATAATGGCTCTTACTGCCGTGTCAGATTTGAGATCATTCTCACTTCCTGTGGCCATGAAGGGCCATGCGTGAACCATCTCTGAGATGCATTATTTCTTTGGGAAAACAAGCAGGAATGAGGGCTCACACCTTCATGTAGGCATCCTTCAGTCTTGAGAGACTAGGGTAATGTGCTCTGAACAGAGGTCTTGGAACAGCGTCTAGTGTGGCTGAGAAGGCCAGTACGAGAGTGACAATACCTTCCACACTGAAGACAAATACAATCTGTCCCCTGTCCAGCTCCATGGTTTTGCTGGTTTCAGGACTGCTTCTTTGCCTCAGCCTGCTGGACAAGGGTCTCTTCAAAATGGGAGAGGCCATGATGCACCGCCTGCCTCCAGGCTGAACACTCAGATGTCAAAGTTTCCCATCTGTTGAGGTCCATTCCTTAGGCCTTCAGATCCCACTTGCAGATATCCTTGTATCACAGCTGTGGTCTCCTTCTTGGGCGATTTCCCTGCACTAATTCTCCATACAGGAGATCTTTTGGAATCCGACCATCAGCCATTCTCACGACATGCCCAAGCCAACGTAGACGTTGCTGTTTCAGTAATGTATACATGCTAAAAATTCCAGCTCCTTCTAGGACTACTCTATTTGGAACTTTGTCCTGCCAGGTGATACCAAAAATGTATCGGAGACAACGCATATGGAATGTGTTCAGCTTCCTCTCCTGCCATGCACAAAGGACCAGGACTCACTGCAGTATAGGAGTGTACTCAGGACACAGTCTCTATAGACCTGGATCTTGGTATACCTGGATCTTGGTATATGCCATCAGCTTCTTATTAAGCCATACTCTCTTCGTGAGTCTAGAGAACATGGTAGCTGCTTTGCCAATGCGTTTATCCAGCTCGACATCTAGAGGGAGTGTGTCAGAGATCGTTGAGCCAAGGTACACGAAATCATGAACAACCTCCAATTCTTGTGTAGAGATGGTAATAGAGGGAGGTGAGTCCACGCTGTGGCCCATGACTTGTGTTTTCTTCAGGCTGATTGTTAATCCAAAATCTTGGCAGGCCTTACTAAAATGATTCATAAGTTGTTGGAGCTCTTCAGCAGAATGGGCAACAACAGCTGCATCATCGGCAAAGAGGAAGTCCCGCATGCATTTCAGCTGGTCTTTGGTCTTCGCTCTCAATCTAGAGAGATTAAAGAGCTTTCCATCTGATCTAGTTTGTAGATAGACACCTTCTGTTGCAGTTCGAAAAGCGTGCTTCAGCATGACAGCAAAAAAGATCCCAAACAGAGTCGGCGTGAGGACACAGCCCTGTTTCACTCTGCTTCGGATGTCAAAGGGATCTGATGTTGAGCCATCAAAAACTACAGTGCCCTTCATTTCCTCATGAAAGGACCTGATGATGTTAAGGAGTTAAGGTGGACATCCAATCTTGGGAAGCATTTTGAAAAGGCCGTCCCTGCTAACCAAATCAAAGGCCATTGTGAGATCTATGAAGGCCACAAAGAGTGGCTGTCATTGTTCCGTACATTTCTCTTGCAACTGTCTGAGGGAAAATACCATGTCAGTGGTGGATCTCTTAGCTCGAAATCCACACTGTGATTCTGGATAGACTCTGTCTGCAAGCACCTGGAGCCTCCTCAGCACAAGACGGGCAAGCAGTTTCTCTACAACGCTGAGATGCCACGGTAGTTATTGCAGTCGCCCCTGTCTGCTTTGTTCTTATACAATGTGACGATGTTTGCATCCTTCATGTCCTGTGGTACTCCACCTTCCCTCCAGCAAAGACAAACGATTTCATACAGCTCAGTGGTGATGGTCTCTTTACAGCACTTCAACAGGGATGTTATCCTTCCCAGGTGCCTTGCCGGAGGCGAGGGAATCCAAGGCCGCTTGTATTTCTGCTAAAGTTGGTTCACTGTCCAACTCTTGCAAGACAGGCAGGCACTCAATGTTATTTAATGCCTCTTCGGTTACTACATTCTCTCTGGAATATAGCTCAGAGTAGTGCTGCACCCAGCGTTGCATCTGCTGTGCTCGGTCCTGGAGGTTAACGCCTGTAGCAGTCTTCAAAGGAGCAGATTTCTTCTGTATTGGACCTAAAGCCTGCTTGATACCATCATACATTCCCTTGATGTTACCTGTGTCTGCTGCTATCTGTATCTGAGAGCAGAGCTGAAGCCAATAATCATTAAAACATCTTCTGGGAGTCTTTTGGACTTTGCTACAAGTCTGTTGGACTTCACTCGTAGCAAAATCACACCTTCAATTATTTGTTATTTAATATGTCTCTTCTGTTTTATAGCATTCACAAAAGCTTGCATCAAAAATATGATACACTATGAAACCATGCCAATTTAGAACAATTTATGAAATCCTATCACATAAGTGACAGGAACTTAGTCAATAGAAGAGTGCAGAGGAGTGATGTCAGTGGCATGGGAAGATTTAAGGTAATAAAAGATGTCATTTTGTCCCATAGCTCATCCAACTTGTGGTTGGTCTGTTTCATTGCATGGAAACCAGGGGAGCCACCAGATGGAAGGAAGAAGTCTTTAATTACCAAGAAGGAGGATGAGAAGGGTGTTACATTACTCTCAAAGCTTCCATGACATAAAACAAACTACTCTGTAATTACCTAAAAATTATTCCTTCTGGTGACATCACCGCCCTTCTGCAGATATAAGTTGTGCAACAGGATTTCAGCTAATATAATCTAAGAACAAGAATTATTCTAAAACCAGAAGTAAATTATATACTAATTATATTTTTCTCAAATATATACAAATTATGTTTTCCCCTTCCCAATAAAATGTGTTCTATTTTTCTATTTAGAAGAGTGTAATAAGCAACCAGGTGATTTTCAAAGCAAATGGGATTCCAGTGCCACAGTGTCACCACTGAGAAGGGCCAGAATTTCCTGCCACATCCATCGCGCTACCCCTCCATATTCCACCTATGGAGGGATATGTCTGGTTCCCCATATGCACCCTATTTAACACAATCTTATTGTTAGAAATGGCTTGTTCCATTGTAACTGATCATGGACATCTGGTCTGGCTTGGTCTTTTTAATCTGTCTTAGTGGCATTGCTATATTTCTCTGTATTAATTGGTATTCACAACATCTGCCTGATGAGACCAAGAATCTCTCCCTCTTGCCCTTCCCCCCCTTCTTCCTTAGTATGTCTACTATTGCACATGTTAATCAGGACAACAGAATCCAACATAATTCCTTCAATAGAAATTAAACTAGATCAGACCTCAGAGAAAACCATCAGTTATCACTAATAGGTTTTGTTGTCCTTACCCAGCTCATAAGCCTTTTTGAAGGGCTAATTTCCAAGCCAAGTGAATTAATAAATGAGAGAGGATGTAGGAGAGTTTTGTCGATTTAAACATACTACCAAATTGGAAGCTATATTTGTGATGGTTGCTAGAGAGTTTATCTCAGAAGCAGCAGGAACAGGATTGGGTAGTTAATTAGCAATGATGGCAGCTGAAATCTCAGGAGAATACTTCCTCATACCTGAGACACCAAGATGAAACGAGATGCTAAGAAGGATAAACAAATGTAGATGTATATTACAGGATAAAGAGCCCATTTTAAAAAACTCCCACCAAAAGAAGCTTGATGGCAGAGGGGAGTGGCTGATAGTGAATGTCAGCAGAAGTTGGAAGAAAGAACTATAATCAAAAGAGGGGATACTTTTGAAGTGAAGAAAAAAATTCCAGCCCTCAAACAGAAAATTAGGAGGAGGATTAATTAGTGTTTAATAGAACAAATTGTCACTAGCGGTTGCAGAAAACTCCTTGGACCAAATTTATAAATAAAAGTTCATGGAAATGTCAACACTTCTGTATAACCAGATAAAAAACATATATGGTAAGATAGACACCAAAATATGGCTGTTCATTGACTTTAGTAGATGTTTTATGTTTGACCACAGAGTTATATGGTGACCATGACACAGACCCCATTTCAGTTCACAGTAATAAAAACTGTGGTGTTGCACCTGTTTACACCATCTGTCTCATATCGCAGGGATGTTAGTTTAGGTATATACTGTGGTGACTGTTCTGTGTGAGTGGGTTCTGACCTGCTTTTTCTTATTCCCCCATGTTGATGGGCATCCTCAAATGAGCCAAAGCCTAAGTCTATACAAGTTTGCTCCCCTTATTCATTCTCTTAGCCTTCTTACTCTTGACATGGGGAATAGGGCTTTCTTTTTATGTTGTTTTTTTAAAGTGCTAGATACCTAAATGTACATAAAATAACAATAAAGTTATTGCTCTAATAAGTAATTCCCATTCAGAAATGATCTTCCTTAGAGATTAGACAAGTTGATGTGAAATGGGCCAAAGTTATTCGGGGCAGAGAAATGATTTTACACCTGTCATGAAGCCTATTAACTCTCCTGGCGTGGGCACAGAAGTGTTTCTCATGAATGTAGTGTGGATTCTTTGTTTTGATGTATTCATGCTTCGCGGCCAGTGCGAAAGATGGTTTATGCGGGCAGAACGACATGACTACGTTTTGTCCTGTCTCTGTTGAAGCCAGACCCCTTCTAGGGTAGGGCAGGAGATCTTTTCAGGACCCTGGACAGTTCTGCAGGAGTTGCATACTGGAGGGATCTCTTGTCTCAGCAAAGAACTTGCTTCAGCCACAGGCTTAACTAGGCTGGTAGCTCCCATCTTTCCAAAGCACAGCTTCCTCACCTGCCAGTTTCTAGCTTCAGCCCTTAAATGACCCATGCTCCTTCAGGTGAATTCAAGCTTCTCTATGGTTGAGGGGCCTGGGAGGGCTAGAAGTGAAAGAGAGAGCTTTGATCATGGTCTTGGAGACACCTGATGGGGTGCTGATGGTTTCTTGGGGAATGGCAGAATTGATGACTGACCAGGATTAGACTCACTCGAAGTTATGCAGGGCCTCACAACCCAGGATTCTGATCTTAATCTTTTCCCCATGCTGTTTTCCTAATGAAAATCCCCCAGTCAGCTATTTGTCCAATTGCTGCTATTTGTTCCATTAAAAATGAAAACAATCTATATCTCTAGGTTTTTCCTTATGGGCTAAATAATAGCTCTGTATGTCCATGTGTGATCTTCATTAACAACATGGCAAAGGCAGATGTTAACCCCAATCTTCCAGGTTTATCGCTTTGACCTCAGTTTTGTTGGGGTTGTTTGGCATAGTTGGGTGTGAGGAAAAGCAAGTGTGGCCTTGATTAAAAAACAAAACCAAACAAATGAAAAAGTTGAAGATATGTCTCTATTGTATTATCTAGCTTGGTTCTCAGGCAGAAAGTAAAACACCCAGTCCAGTAACTGAGGACTGGACTAAAACACCTAACCTGGAAGTAGAATCTTTTTTTCAAAGGAGGTGCAGAAAAGCAGAAGAATTTCATACAAACCCACAGAAGTATTTATTGAATGACAGGTGCTTGTCATTAAAAAGAATATTTGAAAATATATTTCTTTGTATGCATCCTGAAAATTCTCCTAACAATACCTTATGCTGACATGTCTCATAAATGTCAGATAAATATGGCTAGGATTATTTCTTCAAAAAGGTCCTCTATTCCTGTGTAGTAAATCTCACGATCCTTATCACCATTTTTACATCATTGTTCCATCAGGACTCAAATATAGCTCATTCCCCTTGGATACATTATGCCTGAGAAGGCAAGAGATACTGGGGATGTAACTGGCTATTCTTTGTCACGGTGTGCTCTTCCACTCCTACCCGCCTCATCTGTTCTTTCATCCTTGACAACTGAAACAAGAAGCCACATCAGGCTTTACCGACAAAAGGAGGAGAGAATTCCCAGTATGAATGGTGTATTACATTTCATTCATTATCTTCAGCAGCAGAGATCTAAAATGCATTATTTGAATAGCATGTTAACTGAAAAATGCTTTGGGAATCTTAGCGTTCTCTTTACAATGGGCCTGCTATTATCGCTATTCTCTTTAGTTTTTCACCAGCGGTGGAACCTCGGGCAAATAGTTCCCCTAATCAGCAGCAAAAATACATCATTTATTGTAATGCTGGGGAACAGAAGTGAGATGGAGGGCCAGATTTTCCTATCCACAACCGTCTGTTGGCTTAGTGATGTCTAGACTTCCTCATGGAGTTGGGTTCCTGGCCAAAAGCACCAAATGGAACATTTCCATCTAGCACTTTGGTGGGGGACCAGGCTTCCCTGCTCCACCTACTTCCTCATCTGGAGAATGGTGTGATGGAAGAAATCTTCTTGTCTGGTGCTTCCAGCAGCTTCTGAAAAAGCCAACTTAAAGCCACAACCTGCATATGCTTTCCTGCAAAAGGAAGGGACAATGGAGTGAAGCACTCCCAGCTGATGCTTCCAGATATTCTTGTAAGTGCTAGCTGAGACCAGGAAAGGGAAGACTCACCATTTCCTCTCTGCAAGGAGGCAGGGATTTGGAAGGGCCCATGCCAAACTTGGAGCCTCCATGGGCCAGATCCAGGGCCTCCACAGTTTCAAAGTCCTCTGCCACCATCCAATGTACCATACTAGGCTTCCTTATGCCAAGTTCCTTAATGGATCACAGGAACTGTGAGTTTTCAGGCATGATTCCCTCTGGAGCCTAGGAACTATGTCACACATCCCACTGAGCAGAAGACAGGCAACATCTGTTCAAAAAGCATCTGTTATTTCTTTGGCAGTGGGAATGATGACACAGACAGTGGTCAATTGCTGTTAATCAGAGCCTTCCTTTTGCAATTTCAGGGTGAGCACAGGTTGTATACAATGTCATGAAGTTATATCAACCCTGAAATAGCAAACAGAAGTCTGGTGGTGACTTCATTGCCCTTCTACATGTGGACCCCGGCCAACAGGATTTAGCCTTTGACAGAGAACAGGGATTTTATTGCATCCATCCCAGTTCTAAATCCAGTCCTTTTCATCATCTAAGTGGGAAACACAATGAACTATTTCACCTGCACATGTCCAGTTCATAGCCAGTGTCTTGCCTAAGACTATCTGAATTTAGCAATCTGCACACTTTATGCAAACATCGCATATGTGGCAAAGAATATATGGCAGGCTATCAACTTGGAGCAAACTCTGACTTTGATAGATAATTCTGGGGGATTTGGGGAGTTGCAGTTCAAAAAATAGCTTTTTCCAGCTCTCTATATGGAGTGGCAGGTAGAACAAAGGAGACCTGAGTTCAGACCTCTAATGAGCCTTGAAGGTTTCTGGCTTAGCCTGGGCTAGCAATGAACTTTCAGTATAATTGATCTCATAGGGTAACGACCAGGACAAAAGAAGCATGTGTGATATAGAAGGTAGCAAAGAGCCTGCCACAATCTTCTTAGAAGAAGTGTGAATTAAAAATATATAACTAATAATGGCCAGAATCCTATTGCCGATTATGCCTGCTTTATGGAAACTGTGTAAATCTTGATGACAAGCTCCTCAACAAGGTTGCATTCTTGGGTTCATGTCCAATTTAACATGCATTCAAGAATGCAACCAGCACCTTGTTAATGGACAGCAATTTGCCACCAATTTGGTATAAAAATCAGCATCCTTGGCATTTCAACTTTCATTAAAAACAAACAAATGCTTCAGAGAGAGACTAGAAAGTAAGGATTTGTCTGAGGCTGGTTCATTCCTTTTCCTGGTGACCACATGACATAAGTACCAGTGCAAACCATCCCATCCCAGAGCATTCTTACCCACACCTTTTGGGGTCCCTGTCAGGGGCTACTCATTTTTAGCAGTGGGTAAGATTGCTTTGTTTTGATTCTGTTACAGCACATGTGATCACTGTGATCAAACCAAAGAGGATGGCTTGCTTTCAGTTTCCCAATATCATTAAGTATAACAATACTGGGCAATTGAAAATTTCCTCTGCTCTTCCATGGAAGGGGAGAGGAAGCAAGGGTTGTTTTATTAAAGCCTTATTACAGCAAAACTGATGTACCCCTTAGAAACATTTTTAAAAATAATTTGAAGGATTGACCCACTTAACAATCTGGCTGCTGCATTTTGGACTTGCTGAAGTTTCCTGACACTTTCCAGAGGTATCCCCGTGTAGAACACATTACAGTAAATCAGCTAGGATGTAATTAAGGCATGTGTCACCGTGGCCAGATCAGACCTCTCTAGGAATGAGCACAGCTGGCACACTCGTTTTAATTGTGCAAATGCACTCCTGGTCACTGCTGAAACCTGGGCATCCAAGCTCAGAGACGAATCTAGGAGCACTGCCAAGCTGCACACCTATGTTTTCAGGACAGGCTGCATTCCTATTTCTTGATCTGCTTTTTGACTGACCAGAAGTATCTCTGTCTTGTCTGGATTAAGTTTCAGTTTATTCACCCTATTTGAGTCCATTACTGACATCATACAGTATCTAGAACTGAAACAGCTTCCTCAGATTTAGATGGCAAGGAGAGATAAGAGTTGGGTATCATTCACATACTGGTGATAATGAACCCCCCAAACTCTGGACAACCTATCCCAGCGGTTTCATGTAGGTACATATTTAACCATCAGAGACACACTTCTCTATTTTTAAATTTGTCCTTACTGACATCCACCCACTGAGTAAGTCCTTCGTGAAATCCAGTAAGCCCTGCATTCACAAAGCATATCCTTCAGTCCTTTTGGGAAAGCATTGCATGAGTTCTCTTAAAAAATGCAAATGGATATTGGCCAGCTGGAGTTTCTAGCAACTTTCATTTACACTGGCAAATTGTCTCCAAACAAGTTGGGTGTGTGCGTGCTCGTGGGCACGCAGGGAGAGTTCTTTTTTCAGAAAGAAGAGAACTGAAAGAGCATTAGGAAATCATGAGAATGTCTTGCACAATACATTCACAGCTCATTAAGACTTTTGTTAACCCTGTTTACTCATGCAAGTGTGGTCCAAATCTCCAGCAGACCTTTGTCAAGTGGATTGGAAATAGACAGATCACACAGCAACTGGGAGAAGTGGGGAAGGAGGAAGGAGGGGAGGGTGACCTGTTTAACAACCTCCTTCTAAGAAACTGCAGAAGAGAGCTCACAGAGACAGAGGTAATCCGTCTGTCTGTTTGGCTGGGAATATCTATGCTCCCACTTTGGTGTATTGGGCTCGGAGACCTAAATATGGAATTATTTAACATTCTTGAGAAATGGGAAGCATCCTTACTGCTCACGTCCAGAGGGGGAGGCAGAAGAAATATTTAATTCTTTTTAATTGTTGCTAACCAGTACAGTGCATCAGTGATGCATTGGAAGAGGTTTTTTAATTTTATTTTAATAAGCCCTTTAAAAACATTAGCAACAATTTAAAAGAAATGGAAAACTTCCCTTATCTTCTCCTATACAGGTAGCTTTCCATTCCTCAAGAAGCAAAGGAACAGATTAAACCAGCTGTTTTGGTTTGAGCCAAACTGGAGCAATCCTACCTACAGTAAACAAACAAAAACCCTCCTAGAGACCCCAGAAATTGTGATAAGTTATCAACCAGGGATGAGCTGTTTCACTATGGCCAGTATATCATGTGGTTGCCAGGAAAAGGAGTGAACCAGCCCATCCCCAATCCAGACCAGACCACAGGACAAATGCACATCTGATCACACCCTGAAATACACACCCCATAAGTTTCCATGGCCAAGCAGGGATTTGAACCCAGGTTTCCTGAGTGCTCAGTCCATCACTCTGTCCACTCCATTACACTGGGTATTTTATAGCAAGGTGCATATGGGGATACTATAACTGGCCCATTAAAATTTGTAAGCCCTACAACTACAACTCATCATAACAAGCTCCAGTCAATAGCATTGGCCACAACATTTTGCACTTGCTGAACTTTCCAAAGGCAAGCTCATGTAAAGTTTTGTCCTGTCTCTTCTTCCCAAGGTGGTGAACCAGATACCTAAAGAAAAAAAAAAGCAAAGTGTTCTGCTTATAGACCACCCCATAGCACTTAAAGCACTCTCTAGGCAGTTAACAAGTTAATTATGCAGGCTACACATTCCACCCCCCAGCTAGCTGGGTACCCATTTTACCAACCTCAGAAAGATGGAAGGCTGAGTCAACCTTGAGCTGGCTACCTGATATTGAACCCCAGGTTGTGAGCACAGTTTTAGCAGCAGTACAGCAGTTTAACCACTGCACCACAAGGCTCTTTCTGTAGGAAGTCTTGAGTACAAGCCTGTAGGATTACGCTCTTAACCCCATTACTCAGAATGGGGTGCTGGGGATTCTCATTTGCCATCCTGGCCTGTGGTATACCTCAAGGTTCTGTTTTGTCCTGTATGCTATTTAACATCTAATAGTAAATAAATTACCAGAAATAGAAGTGGAGAACATGTTGAGGAAATCATGCTATCTTGAGGAACGTAATATCTATTTGTTTGCTGTCTATTGTATTGTATTTATACCCTGTCTTTCTTGTACTGAGCTCAGGGTAGCACACATAGCTTTCCTCTCTCCCAATTAGTCCTCACAACAACTTTGTGAGGTAGGGCCGTGTGACTGACCCCAGGTCACCCAGTGAAGAGCAGAACCTGGGTCTTCCAAGTCCCAGCTAGACAGTCTTATTGCTTTACCACACACACACTCCACACACTGATAGGTGCAGGTGTGATATATCTTTAACCTTTTAAATGTATTTCTGGCCTTTATATTCATTGTGAAATTGCACTTCATGAAATCATAGAAGCCAGAAGAGCGGTGGAGGAAGAATGGTGGAGTTTGTGTCAACCTTTAGTGCCCTGTTTAGCTCTTAGTCCCTCCCTGGGATGAACAGAATCAGCATATGTAATGCAAAATAGTAAATAGTAATAAATAAATAAATTGGAGAACTGTGTATGCAAAAAAGCAGAACTCCTGAAAATGTGTCCAGTCTGTATCATTTCAGCTGTACAGATCCGCTGTGTTTGGCATGGAGCTGGGATCACCAAGGTGTGGAATTTTTCCCAGATACAACTTAAAGCACTCTCTAGGCAGTCAACTACATGACACAATCCACGGGCTTTGTCAGCTCATGGCTAAAGTCAGTTGACAAGTCTCTGGCAAGCAAGCTACAGGCATTTCATTCAACATGTTTCACTGAATAGTGCAGAGCAACTGAAGTGTTTATGGATGATTTATAAAGCCTTTGCCCTCCAAAGGTTAAAGCCAACCTGTGTCAACAACCTGCAGGGTTCTTAAGGCCACCTGTCTGTTCACTGCCCTCTCTGGCAACTTCAGTCCATTTGCCAGTGAACAAAAGCTCACTTGATAAAGCACCGTCCCTGCCAAGCCCTCTGGTTGACCAAGAGCAGAGAACAAATACAAAGGAAATGCCAATGACTTTGCCACTTGACATGCAGTTCACAGGAGTCAGTTTGAATTGGCAGACACTGCTGGGACAGAGCAATAAAGACTTCCCAGTGCCTTTCATGCCGCTTGTTGGTTGTGTATCTTCAGTTTCCTCCTTTCTAAATCCAACCCTCATCACAAGGACAAGAAGTCTTTTTTAACATTATTTTTAGAAACTCTAATAATAAACCCTGTCATTTCCAGATTAAGTCGAGGGATCCATTTTATGCAACTGATCTATTTGGGAAACAGGCTGCTAAACTGTGTTGTTTTCCCTATCACAAACCAAAATACGTAAAGAAGATGATGTGAGTTTTTTGGTTGTTTGAAAGTGACAAAACCAGAAATACAAAATAATGGAGTGGTCTGGCTTGATTTTCTGACTTCTTCTGCTCAGATTTAGAGCCTACAACCATTTGGACATGTCTTGCTTTTTCACAGTGTTTACGTTTATAATAGCAACTCAAGCTCTATGAAAAAGTAAAAGGGTTCCCTTCATTCCAACTCCACAATGATTTTCTATGTAAGGTATGCTTGGTTAAGGTTATATCTATAGACAGGGGTGGGCAACCTGCAAACCTCCAGATATTGGACTACAACTCCTATCTCTTCTGACCACTGGCATGCTAGCTGGGGCTGCTCATTCTCTTGTTCTTCCACTCTGACCTCTGACCTCTGTTCCATAGGACGGACAGTAAGGCAGGCAAAATAGCTGTTCCTCTTCTGTTGCCAATTTGCTCATTCAAAGAAGACAAAGGAACAGGCAGTAAAGGATAGAAGCAGCAGCAGCAGGGTGTGAGAACTCTGAGAATTAGCAGTAGGGTGGCCATGTGTCCTCTTTGCCATAGGACAGTTCACTAACTGAAAGACTGTCACAGAACAGTCCTTTTTAATATCCTCCCTGTCCTGTCCAGATATGAGATGAAAGAAAAAAGCCTAAGAAGCAAAATTGGGGAGGTTGTCCATCCAGAGCGAGCAGGGAATAATATTGTATTGTATTAATATATATGTGAAGATTCTCAGTCATCCAGGTGAGGTTATCTAGAAGTTCAGTCATCTCAACTGGACTTCTTTCTTATTAGGTTGAAACGTTTTGCTACTCATCCAAGTAGCTTCTTCAGTTTGAAGAGAGTTGGTAGGAGACCCCTGATATATCTTCCAGGTTGGTTTCACTTCCCCCTGGTCTGAATAGGCTCGTTAGATGGACAAAGGACTGGAGGTGAGAAAAAATCTCACTTCTGCAGTCCTTCTCCACCCATTGTCATGGGTCGTTAATAGTCATTAACAGTGGTCCTTCTGGTGTGTGGTCCTGATCTTTCTGGGGAGAGATGAAAGGGTAGCATGATAAATAGGAGACAGATTGTATCTAAGGCCTCCACCCCCACCCCTACCCCGTTGAGTGAGGGATACTTAGGTTTCTGGTTAAAACATTGACTGGTATTATATAACAGATACAAGTTTTAACCAAAAACCTAAGTATCTGTTAAATATTGGCACAGTATGTATGCTGTTCCTAATACAGTGGTGCCTCGCTAGACGATTGCCTCGCAGGACGAGGAATTCGCTAGACGATGGCTTTTTGCGATCGCTAATGCGCTTCGCAAAACGATGGTGTCCTATGGGCAATTTTTGCTAGACGATGAGTTTTCCCCATTGGAATGCATTGACTAGCGGTCAATAGCTGTCAGTGCATTCCAACGGGGACCCGCGCTCGCTAGACGAGGTTTCCCTATGGACGATCTTCGCAAGATGACGACTTTTCCATTGGAACGCATTGAAGAGATTTCAATGCATTCCAATGGGGAAACGTGCTTCGCTAGACGATGTTTTCGCAAGACAGCGATTTTCGCGGAACGGATTAACATCGGCTAGCGAGGCACCACTGTATTGCCATTTTTTGTAGCTCTGATGGTGTTATTTCTGAAATCTGCAACTGCATATAATACTGTGTGAAATTCCATGGTATTTTTCCAAATGCCCTGATGATGATGAGAACCACTGAAGTGTGTTCCATTCACAAGCGAGATTTTTAGATTGCCAAATCTCTGTATTTTGTTAGTTTTTCCAATTCTTTATCTTCAACTCTGGCATCTCCCAGAATTGCAATGTCAATGATCCAAACATTTATTCATTTTATTACTACTATGTCTGGTGTGTTATGTTCAAGGCGTCTATCAGTTTGGATCTGGAAATCCCACAAAATCTTGATTTCCTCATTTTCTGACACCTTCTCTAATTGATGTTCCCATGGGTTTTTGGAGACTGACAAGTTATATTTTTTGCATAATAACCAGTGCACTAATTTTGCCACTCTATCATGTCTAATTTTGTAATCTGTTTGTGCAGTCTTTGGACATTTGCAGATGAGATGTGAGACACAGTTTCATCTTTTTCTTGGCAGAGTCAATATTTACTGTTAGTACTAATTCCTTGAATCTTAGCTTTCATAACATTAGTTTGGAACCCTGGTACTTGTGGAGCAAAAATCAAGCCTTCGGTTTCTTTTTTAACAGTTCCCAGTTTTAGCCTTGCCCATGTTGAATTATTATCATGCTATCAATATTTCTCAGATGTTGTCCATGTAGTAGTTTATTTTTCCAGTTGTTTAGTTCATTTTCAAATTGTTGTTTCTTATATTGAGCCTTTGCTTCTGTTGTTTTAAAAATATTCTCAATTTTCACTGCCTTAAGTAATATTTCTCTACTTGTAGTAATAAAATCATTCTTTTTTCCTCCTCTACTACCTGCTGTATTTGCAGTAATCAAATGGCCTCCAATTTTTTTTGTGGTAATTATAATCCGTCTACATCACTTTTTGGATGTAGGGCATGATGCTTGTTCATTAACTTCTGCGTTTTTCAATCCAATTCTTCCAATTCATTTTGGGTCCAACCAATTATTTCTGCTGGGTATGTAATTACTGGAACTGCCCATGTGTTTGTGGTTTTGATTGTATTTCCACCATTTAATTTTTATTTTAAGATTTTTCACAATCTTTTGATGTATTCCCTTTCTGTCAGAGCTTTCGCTTCTGTGTGCAGGCTGTTATCTGTTTCTAGTATTCCAAAGTATTTATAATTTTCATAACTTGATAGTGATTTTATAATATTGCCATTTTAAACTCTGTTCCATCTAGTTTTTAGATCTTGCCACATTGTATAGACAGAGCTGCACATTTGTTAATTCCAAATTTCATTTGAATATCTTCACTAAATATTTGCACTGTGTTTAACAGTGATTCTATCTTCGTGGAACTTTTCGCATATAGTTTTATGTCATCAATGTATAAGAGATAATTGATTTTTCCAGCTTGTTGTGAAATATGGTAGCCCAATCCATTTTTATTTAAAATTATTGACATGGGGATTAGTGAGATGTTAAACAGCAGTGGTGACAAAGAATCCTCTTGAAATATTCCTCTTTTGATACTAACTTCCCCTGTTTCTTCAGCATAGGCCATGAAGATAGTTTTCCATTTTTCCCTGTTTTTCTTGAGGAACTTCTGAACATTTTTACTAATCCCAAAATTTTTTAGGCAAGTGTTAATCCAGCTGTGTGGCAATGAGTCAAATGCCTATTTATAGTCTATCCAGGCCATGTTAAGATCACTTTATCAATAAACAGCTGATCATTCATGCCTCTTGACTTTTTAAACTTCCCTTTCTTATTGCTCAAAAAGAGAGTAATTTAGAAATGTCAAGGTTTGAAAAATTATGGGGGTGCAGGAAAATTTGCCCTAAAGTGAAAATATTTTTTAAACTTACTGCTTCAAAAAATCATTTATATAAATGTAGAAAAACAATTAGCCAGTTCCAGTAGAGCAAGGTCAATGAAACAATGTTGGCAACTGAATGAATGTTTTGAAACTTAGAGATAAGATTATCATAAATAACACTACTGTAAAATAAAACATTTGACAGATGGAAGAATGAAAAATTGCATAACCTTATAGTGCCATCTTTTGCAAAATGTTAAATCCATTAAATGTAGGATTTACGATTCCATGTTATTGCTTACCTAGAAAAAATGTAAGGTAGAAATGTCGTAAGCTAGTAATAATAGTCAAAACATAGAAGCTTGGCAAAACTTTTGTTTGCAACCAGGAAATGGAGTAAGAGGAAAATCTATGAGAATTACATTGTGGTTAAACATCTAGCAGTTTGCTACTATTGATAAACCTGAGTAAGCAGATAAGAAATTGTTTATGGTAAAGAGGAAAGGAAAATATTTTGTATGAGTATAAATATGTGGAGCTAGGACACACACAATAAAGCAGAACAGGGAAAGCATTCATCACATCATCACAATTCCATGCCACTTTGGACAACAGTATCCAAGAACAACAATCAAGGATTTTCCTCTATAGACTTTGACTGGTATGGCAGGGTGAGTAAAGTATTATTTTTCTGTGTGTATTCTTAGCGTGCTTAGAGACTAAGTAATGCTAGGTTGCTACTTTGATATTTTCCCATGCTTTTTAAGTGAGGATGCTTTTTCTTGTTAAGAAATAGTCTAAGAGAGGTATTCTCTGTCTTTTGTTTTTGAATGTGCCTTATTAGGCTATAGGCTCTTTTATTTTCTAGAATGTAACTTAAAACATTCCCATTGGGTTTTTTTTTTTTTACTCTAAAAAGGTACGCTTCTGTATTTTATATTCAAATAGAACTTACGTTCTGCCTATAATCCAGATTTTAACGCCTGTAACTCTTCGTTAGCTCTAAGAATGTATTTTTAAGTATTTGTGCCTATTCACAGCTGTAAGATTTTTGGATTTTACAACACTAAAGTAATTTTGTGCATATGAAACATAGAAGCAATGTAGATAAATAAAGCTCATAGAATTTAATAAGCTGAAGTTACCTGAAATTATTGCAACAACGAAAAGGCTATATATTAAATATTGATATGATTGTCTGTGATTGTTTGGTTTCACTCTTGAATTAACCCTTTATTGGGATAAATGCCAGCTGCTATGAACACAGACTTCTGATTTTTTTCCCCTGGAAGTTATGATATTTTGTATGACTCCAGGTATGTATGTGTGTTTCAGGTGTTAGCTGAGCTAATCTGACAGAAAGTCAAGAAGTAAAGGGCAGTGGAGGAAGAATGTAAAAGAGAAGATGCAGATCCTTTCTTTGATTCATCATCATCATCATTATCATCAAACTGTAGAGCTGGAAGAGACCCTATGGATCATCAGGTCCAGCCCCTGTCAAGGAGACACAGTAGAGAATCAACTCCCAACCTTGGGCTCTGCAGCCAGATACCTAAACCACTGAACTATCCAGCAGTTACTGCTGGCTTCTCTGGTGTATTTTCCACTCATACCCTGATACCCCAAGAATGGCTACCACTCCTTCCCCATATAATTTTGGCTTCTGCTGAATAAATTAAAGCAGATGTTCCTAAAGGCAAGATTCCTCACAATATTTTGCAAACCACACAAACAGGAGCCCAAACAGCATCACAGTGACTAGTCTGAAGTTCAAAGAGGGGGTGGGGGTGGAAAGGAAGCTTAACAAGACTTAACAAAGCCCTGAAGTTGATCCCAACAATAGTATATTATAGCAGTAAGCAGTATATTATGATTCCTTACACAAATATAGTTTGCTCTAACACATGGTACCATCTAACTATTCTTTTTAAAAACAAAGTGGAGATCCTTTAAGATCCTTTGACAGGTGAAAGCCTTGTTATTAGATACTGCACCAAGCAGAATTATCCTTTGTGTGTACACTGAAATGTGGAAGTAAAGATGCCAGATTGTTCCATTACAAGTGCAGTCAAAGAAAAGGGAGTAAAGCACAGAGCTTAGAAAACCTACTGGTTTAGACTATGAATCCCAGAATCCTCAGTGATGGTTTAGAGACACAGTCCAGAAAAAAAACATATCTGAGCTTTAATACAGCAAAAGCTTCCCATTCGTCTTGCTTCTTCCTGAACTGTTTATGATGTCTTCTGTAGCTTTGAAATCACAGTTCCCCTTCTCCTGTTCTCCAGTCTGCTCCTTGTGAGCTTCAAAATCAGTAGAAGAAGCTAACAGTGCTTCCTCCCTGCCTCCAGTAGAGAAGATGAGTACAGTATATATGAGTTCCAAGATCATAAGCAATACTTTTCTCAATATTGGTTGCTAGGAAACATGAGATGGAAGTTGCAACTGCACTCTTGTTTTGTTTGTGAGTTTTCCACAGGTAGGACCACTGTCAGAAAAAAATATGAGGCTAGATCAGCTGTTAGTGGGATCCATCCAGAACTTGGTCTTGTTCTCTGACCTATTGGCTGGTTTTAAAAGGATCCAACTTTCTAGGAAGTAATAATAATAATTGTGTGCCATCAAGTTGATTCTGACTTAAAGTGACCCTTTCCAGGGTTTTCTAGGTAAAGAATACACAGAAGTGTCTTACTCCTTCCTTCTTCTGGAGGTGCCCTGAGACTGTGTAGATCACCCAAGATTACACAGGCTGGCTGGCTCTTCTCCCAGGAGGCACTGTGGGGAATCAAACTCCCAACCTCTGGCTACACTGCCAGATACCTAAACCACTGTAGTACAATTACTGAAAATCAGCTGAGGCCTACACCTTCTAACTACAATCACCATCCAACAAAATACTTGTGAAGTACTTTGCATATTACTTTTTGGGACTTGGACTCCCAGCATGGTCACTGGCCACAGTATCTCAGGGATCCTCAGCGGTGTAATCCAAACATTTAATTTTTTTCAAGCTCTGGATCCAGCAAAGTAGCTTTTATGTTCCAGTTCCATGCTAATCAATGAGAGTGATTAATCATGCGGAAACTGCTCTTAGGTTAAAGTCTGAATACTGTCATTGTAAACATGTAAGTCAAGTTGGAGTGAGAATGAATCAGAATAATGGGATTAAAACTGAGAGAGGATGTTTAAATTCGTTTAGCAGAGGAAATAACTGCCACCTTTACAAATTACTTTACAGCTCCTGCCTCCTTTTCACTATTTATCTCTGGGCTTGTTTTTCTGCAACACCATCACCCACACCTTTTCCTACTGCAATCCATGTGGGGTCCTAGGGAGAACTGTAGAGAAGAGTGGGTGAGAAATATTAACTGCCACCTAACTTTAGCCATGTTTCAATTAGGTTGCAAATGTATCAGTCATTTCTGATTAATTGCTATGGAGGATCTTTTCTGGAACACTTTGAAGTGTCAAAGCCTAATTCAGGATGCAAAGCCACTTTTCCTCTTTTAAAGCAGAATGTTTCTTTCCACTGGCATTTTCTGAGCAAGAACAAAGCTTTGCTCTTAAGTAAAAATAGTACACGCGCACACACATATTCAAAATAATTTTTCTTTTGTTCTTTTAATGTAACTATTTGCTCTGTTTTTGAAATTCATAACTGATATTTTTACAGAACCAGTTATTCATTAGTTGGTTTCCCCCAAAGGAATGAACAAAATTGGGAGACAGATAATGGCTAGAATCCTCTCGGATATTTATATGCATACTTGAGCAATTGCAGAAGTTGCTCCAACTGACTGATGAGGTGCTAATCCAGCACGGCAGTCATACACTGGATCACGTGCCCAGTAGCACACGCAGCCTGAGTCTCGCATTTGCTTAGTACCTTGTCAATTAGTTGTAGCAACTAATTTACCATTCCTTCTTCCGGGGGCATCCTGGGACTACGCAGCTTGTCCAAGGCCACACAGGCTGGCTCTACTCACAGGTGGCACATTGGGGAATTGAACTCTCAACCACTGGCTCTGCAGCCAGATACCTAACTCTCTGAGCTATCCAGCCAAGAGACCGTGGCAGTGACTATCGAAGTTTCAGAACCCTCTACTGGACCAGAGGTTGAACAAAGTTGCTTTTTAGGACTACACCTCTCACAGATGTTCTGGACAGGGGATTTTGGATGTTATAAGCCTGCAGTACTGTTTTTGGAATTTCCTGCCTGCCAATGCAAAACCAGCAGTGAGAAACCCTTTCCCACTGGTCAATGGAAAGCCATTGTGCCCCTAAGTCACTCCTGACTTAAGGTGATCCTAATAGGGTTTCCAGTGGAAGTGAGATATCCACAGGGTGTTTTACCACTGCTGCCCCCCATGGCTTACCAAGGCAGAGCAAGAATTTGAACTCCGGGTCTCCTAAGTCCTAGTTCAACCCTCTGTCTACACTGGCCTTATTATCATACAGTTATGTGGAAAAAAGTACACCCTCTTTGAATTCTACAGTTTTATGTATCAGGATATAATAAAAATCATCTGGTCCTTAGCACGTCTGGAAATTAGGTAAATACAACCTCAGATGAACAACAGCACATGACTTATTATATACATCGTGACGTGGTGTATTTTACAAAAATAAAGCCAAAATGGAGAACCCATGTATGAAAAGCTAAGTACCAATCCAGGGCCAGTGTCTGGGAAATCATGAAACTGAGTCTACCAGCTGGAATAGCTGCTATTGTTCCTGCTGGAGCTTGAATCTTGCATGGCTTATCCTGCAGTAAACATGGCACATGGGGAGTTTTTCCAGACCTTACCATAGGGTGGGATATGTGTGGCTCTCCCATCAGCCCTAGCTAACAAAATTAATGGCATGACTTTCACATGACTGTACATATTAGTAGCCATCATCTTAGTTCTCTTAGTGGGAAGCGTTAAGACGTCCAAGTGGCACAGCCCATAAACACACACAAAAAAGTGTCATTAAGAGCCACAACAGAAGTCAGCAAAGTTGTTTTGTCACTTGAAGCAGGAAGTCCCATGGGCACTTCGCTCCATCCCTGGCAATAAACACACAACAATAACAAATTACGTAACTAACGATTTGCTCTCCTGTTATGACAACCCAAATCTGCTGCCTCAGGGCAGCCACCACACTTTGCCTGATGGCAGGGATGGGGCATTGCTGCTCTTCTGTCTCTATGTGCCCCATCCTGTGCTCTTCTTTATGCTGTTGAATTCCACCTTCCCTCAGTTCTTTCTCCTTTCATTATATTTTCTAGTTCATCATCCCCCTACCACTGGTGTTCTCTTCCCCCATGTATTTGTACTACCTGATTCCTTTTTTTAAAAAAAAGTTTCAAATTCCAGCCTATCATTAGTTCTTTTTCTTCCCCACCTCCCCCTCCAGCTACTAGCTTTGCACCTCAGCTCATTTTTAAAAGCTTCTATCCAGGGTCCTCCATGTTAGTCCCACAGGATCTTGTGATGATGCCGATTATGAGACAGTGGGTACAAAGCAAACTGTGCCTGTTTCTGAATGTACATATGCATCTCTCTGTGCGTGTGCATGCGTGCGTACTGCTCTATAATGCTTATGGGCCTCTAATGAAGCTGCTGTTGCTAAGGTGAGCTCTACTGGGAACCCTAGTAATGACGATCACATAAAATGGGGATGTTCCTTTTATTGGTCCAGCTTCCTTCAGGGAGAATACTGAAGTCTGTGAGCTTCAGAGGGCTGTTCTTCAAAATGAATGAGATTCAATTTAAGCAGCTAGGAAACCTGTCACGCTGGTATGTAGGTGCCTCTTCCAGAGATCTCAAGTATCAGATGCCTTGAGAATTCCTTGTTCAGGGAGATGGGCAAAGCTGTCCCACTTTGTTTAAATTAATTCAGTTATCCTGTTCCTGTGCCTTGATCTACCTCAGCTGTCAGGTGCCATGGGTTTTCTATCACTCTGTAGGATTGCCAAGTCTCAGGGAGCCACCTTAAATCGTACAAAATTGCTGTCCTTTTCTGGGTCTCAGGGCAACCAGTGCTGGAGGAAGAGGGTGGGGAGAGGAACACCAACAGTGTGAGTCACGCGCCTTCTTGTTGCATGAGCTCTGACTGCCTTGGAACAGGGCATTGAGGTGGGGGAGAAACCTCTCAGTGGGCTGGTGGTGAGCCTTCCCCATCTTATTTGGGTCTCTTTACCATGACTTCCTTCATGCTCGTTTCTATAATCATTTGGCCCAAATGCAATTCCAGCCTCCCTCCCAAACCTTTCCTGGCCCTGCCTGTGTGACATCACAAGAACCCACTTTGTAACCCTTCTCTGGTCCACCTCTGTGATATCACAAGAGCCTCTCCTTCTTACAACATAAGGGCCCACCCGCTGGTCTCAGGTTTTGACCCCAGCGAATTGGATTCTGGTTAACTACTGTTCTGGATATTTTGTGTGTGTGTGTGTGTGTGTGTGTGTGTGTGTGTGTGTGTGTGAGAGAGAGAGAGAGAGAGAGAGAGAGAGAGAGAGAGAGAGAGATTGATTCACCTTTTGGGTAAGCAGGAGTAAATTAGCTGTTTTAGTGAACACTGAGTTGTCACCAAAAACTACAGACATATATTTTGCCCCACACTTTGAAATATCTAATGAAACCTACCATGTGCAATACCAGCAATATGCTGAACCTGCACATCCACCAATGAGCTATTCAGTCTGAAGTAGTACACTGATGCACCAGAAACCAGAGGAGGGCAGTGGGGAGAGAGCATGAAAGGAGTGTGGGCTTGGGCCCATTCTGCACCAGGGTCATGACTCATAAGCTTTCTTGGTGCACATGATTGTGACATTAAACTCCTGGCAGTTACAGGTGCAGGGTCTTGAGAAACACTCCCCAAGGTGGCACTGAGCTTTCCACATGCCTCACCAGCAGGAGAGGGCAGGTGTGTGGCACTCTGGACTGCAATGTCCATAACCCCCTGCCATTAATTTTGCTAGCTAGGGCTGATGGGACTTGCAGTCCAATGATATCTTGAGGGCCACACATATCCCACCCTATGGTAAGGTCTATTTATTGCAGGATTAAAGCCCCAGCAGGAACAATAGCAACTATTCCAGTTGGTGGACATAGTTTCATGTCCTGGCCCTGGATTGGTTAGCCAAGATAGATCTGGATTCTAGGCCCACTTATCTAGACTCCCTCCTGCCTTCCAGAGGCAGTCTGCTTCCAATTTTGAAAAATGGGCATTTGGGGGGCATTAAACACTATACGGAGGTTTTGTGACCTATTTGAAAGGCAAATCACTGCTCTGGAATACTTCAAGGAGCAGCTCCAACTCCTTCCCCAGCTTTTTCCCCTAAGGAAACCCTTTTTAAAATTGGGATGGGGTGGGGAAATTGGGTAGGACCCAGGCCTCATAAACAGTCTTTGGCAGCCACCAGTGACCTAGAGTCTCACTTCACCCACCCTAGTCTGGAGCCAAGGAGAGAGATTTGATTGGGGGGGGGGGAGCACAACAAGCCCTGGCTATCATGTTAGGGAAAAGTAGAACACCCAGACTGTACACTGCTGAGAGAACAGAGAATACATGACAGCAACTGACATCTTGTTCATGTTCCTGAGAAGGTACAAGCAACAAATGCGCACAGAACCTGAAGACTCAAGTCCATCTGCCAGACCCATCTTGTAAGACTGATGCAGATGTTAGGCCTCAGATTGTCGCTCATGCTGGTTGAGTTACTTGGAAGCCTTTGAGATTTAGAGAAGAGTGAATATGTCAGGGCTCAATCACACATGAACTTCAGTTATATCGTTTTGGCCGTTATTTGGATCGTTTCAAAATTTTCCATTCACATGATGGATAGCTAACATTAATTCATTTGCCCTGGCAAGCAGTTTATTTCCTCCTTGCCCGCGGGGTTTTTTAAATTTTTAAATTTGTACTGATGATGTATCATTTCATTACTTATTGTTTTAGTGTGTGTGAACATTGCTGTCGATTCATTTCCTTTGCAAAAGGGTCAGGTTCTGGAGTGCTGTGGCCACTTCATGGCCACTATGCTTGTACCCTTTTTCAAAAAATTAAAATAAAAATTAAAGGTATATTGATAAACCACTAGTAACAGCCACCTCTGCTGCTACCCAGAAGAAGACAGCCTTTCTCCCTCTCCCTTGCAGGTGAAAGAGGGATATTTCCGGCTTTAAACTGTAAAGAAAGGGACATTGCATTAATATCTCCTCTCTCTCTTTTTTAACCCTGCTCTTCACACTACTTTGCGAGTCTTTTAAAACCTGCTTCTTCCTCCTGATATTGTACAAAAGTGAAAAGAAAAATGAAAGCCAAGAACTGAGAGAAATAAGGAAAAGGGGACAAGTGAGTAAAGGAGGGAAGGGAGTAGGAGAGAAGGCTCATACTACCCTATCAATATATTACTTTTGTATTTTTTTAAAAGGACATTCGGGGGGCCTGATAACCCCAAGAAACAGTAGAGAAAATGAACTGATACAAAATTAAAGAGTATTGTAGCCTGCTATAACGGTTTAAATAGAAAGAAATGGAACAACGTAGTTCAAAACAATGTGAATGTTCCTGCCGATATATTACCACGTGACCACTGAAAAAATGTATCAGCACAACAGAGGGATGAAAAGAATCTGTACTGTATAACTGAGGTTCTTTTCTTGCTTGTGATTGAACCCTAAGTTATTTCAACTGTACTGATTTATTTTACTGCTGTTCCCTTAAACCAAAGGTGGGGATCTCTGACCTTCCAGTATTTCCTGGAGCTCCCATCAACTCATACCAGAATAGCAAATGATCTGGGACTGTGGGAGTTGTGGTCTAACTACATTTTGAGGTCCCCAGGTTCCCCATCCCTGCCCTAAATTGAAATTAAATACCTCATAAATAATAGATTGCAATAGGCTTCTGACTACTCCCAAAATGTGTCACATCAGATGTGCCTGGTTGAGGGACGAATGATGTGCCCTATTTGAATACTGGAGAAAGAGGAAGGAGATACAAGATTTTGGGGTCTTGATGCTGTGTCTTCTGGGCATTCTGCTTCTTTATTGCCCTATCAACCTGTATCTTTGCACATTGGTCAGAACAAGACAGAGGGTCTTTTGACCCAGAGTTAGTTCTCGAACGTTGGATTACATCCTTTGTTGGAACCCACCAGCCACTTTCTATGTATTCTTTTAGGTATCTGGGAAATATTTTACTTTAAGAAGTGTTTGATGTTCAAAGGATCCACTGCTTTTATGGGCTGCTTGACTTTCAATCTGATTTTAGGGATGCAAAGACAAAACGTATGTATATACGTACTGTGGAGATGTCATGGAAACTTCACCTTGTGCTTTAGAATGTTTTGTTTTGTTAATTTAACCAAAACAGATATGTCTACAGAAATGCAATCATATGGCAATATAGGAAAGGGTAGACAACATGTAGGAAGTTACTTCCTCAGCTTTCTAGAAGGCGGAGCTAGCTCTAGAGCTTGCCTTTATTGCCGGAACTCTTCTGTGGAGTGCTGCCAATGCTAGTTGGAATAAACAAGCAATTGCTCGAGTCATGAGCTTCCAGGTGACAAGGGGTGAATTTGAGCAAACCTCAGGCCACACAACTCGCCTTTTAGACACAGGCATTGATGATTTTTCCCCTGTCAAGTTGCCAAATGGAAAGCCAGCCATCAGCCATTACACTTGAACTGGAAAAGCTGAGCTGTGCCAAGTTGGAAAGTTCTTCATCAGAAAGAAGGAATCTCAGCTAGCAGGAGCAGTTGTAACCAAAGATCGGTAGTGGAGACTCGCCTTGCCATTTCACCACAGCAGTTTAAGTGGCCAGCTGGATAAGGAATTATTAAAGTGAGATGTCCCTCCTTTGGCTGTGGGGACATCCCACAAGAAATTTCAGAAAGCAATGGCACCATAGAATTATATGGTATTTTTACTGTTTGGTATGAAATGATATTGAATAAAAGATGTTTACTCAATAAAACTTAGAAGCAATGATTACAAGGTACAAGTAAGAACAATTCACATAGTAACGAGTTACTATTGTAATGAGGATGCAACAAAGTCACATTCAGATGTAATGTAAAAAGTGTGTGTTTCATTACTGATGCAATCAGTAACACCTGCTACTTCTTTTTAAAAATTATTTTTAAATGCCTTTTTAGAAGCAAATTAACCTGTGTTTTTTTAAAGCTGGTTCCATTCTAAGGTGTGTGTTTTTCTTTTTGAGATACCAAAATGTTATTTTCTGAGAAGCCATAATCCTCAGTGTGTAAGACCTGAACTGGGCTATTAATTGCAAGACCTTCTGGAAGTCATGAATTTATAGGTTACCATAAGTCAGAAGTGACTTGGTGGTACATAATGCATGGCAGCAAATAAAGGAAAAACAATGCATTGCAATATGGAAGTGACCTGTCTAAACAAATAACGGCAATTGATGCACTTTTTTCTAATGATTCCCAGGAGCAATGAAAACAAATCACTTGCAAGAAGTAGCTTTCTAAGCTCTGATTCAACATCTTGAAAAAGTTATTGATGAATGGAGCACAGATTTATCCTCTTTAAACTATATGACAACATGTAGCTTTTAATGACTTCATGTTTGGAGGAGAGCATAAGAATGCCCCTGAAGAGCTGCATGCCATTGTAGGCCATCTAGCTGCCCATCCCTGGTTTAGTCCAAAGGGCTTAGCATAAAGGCAGCCACTTCTTGCTAACGCCAAGGCCTGCCTCCGCTGCAGCCTGGAGCTGCATGGGTGAGGCCTCTTTGCTTCCCCCCACCCTCCAGGACAGGCAAGAACAGGACACTCTTGTATCCCACGTGTCCCAAATGGGGGTGGGGGTGGGGTCAGGGTAGCTTGTTAAGGCTGCCCTGCCCCAGTCCCAGCCTTTTTCAAGGCAGGCGACCCAGCCTGGAAACCCACTGTGAGTCCAGCTGGTCGCTTCCTGAGCTGGAGAGAAATTTTTGGCTTGGCTCACCTGACTGGCACAAGTGGGGAAAGGTGAGTGGGATGAGGCTTTTGCCTATCCCACACTGGAGTGTGCCAATGGGCATTACTGAGCAGATTCGGTCAGGTTGTCTTTTAAACAGGTCACACTGGCAAGGAGTGTGGCAGGGGATCCCAAGATTATAGTGCAGGATGTGTGTGTGTGGGGGGGCCTTCCTGGGCTGTGGGCTGTCTAGGGTCAAGGGACTGGGCAGCCAGTGGACCGTGGAGGTTGTCTGATCCTTGGCCAGCCGAGGCCAGGCTGTCTTGAGGACAGCACGACTTTGGGGTTTGGGACTTGCCCATTTAAGATTGGAGTGGAGGTAAGGTAGAGCCCCAGGCTCCAAACCAGGATTCTGCACTATGGCAGGCCCCTTTCCTGACAGAGACGGGAGGGTTCAAGTTTAATGTTTAATAAAGCTGTGGCCCTGGTTTCAGCCCATCACCTGTGTCTCACCTCTTTATTCTGGCTGGGTGGGCAAAAGGACTTAATTAGAGTGAAAGGAATGTATCTAGTTTGTATTTCAGCTGTTGTTTGGATCGGTTTTCTGTGTTGAATCAAAGATGCTTTTCAAAGGAGGCTTCTTTGTCATTCTAAGACATACACCTTTAAGACTCATTCATATATATTTCATTGTTTGTAAATTGCCCCTTGTATGATGTGTAAATAATTGACAGAATGGAGGGGGGAGGCACCTGAGAATGTCAGGATGAGTGTTAAGCTTCATTTTCTTTGCCTTTCTCTTTAATATTCTGTTTTTAGTATCTGATGTTGCTACTTCTTTAAAACTGGTCCAAATCAAATAATAACTAAACAAACATTTTGTAAACAAATTTTGATCTTTAAAACACATTGAATTGGCTGCATTTCTAATACTCCAAGGCACCATGTGACAAACTATAAGTTTGTGGATTCATGTGGAAGAACTGAGCATGGGAAAACAGCTAGAACAAACAGCCATCCTGAAAAATTCAACAACAGAGGGTGGAGAGTCATCCCATCACCGCAAAATGAGATTCCCCCTTGACCCATACACGGCCAGTGATCTTCAGCCCTTCTTTTGCAAAGGTTAGAAAAGGCTTTTCTTCAGACAATTCAGCTTTCAGAGTATCACTCAATTTTCAGTTTTATGGCCCAGTTAAAAAGTTTTCCAAGGTAGAAATACTATCCTTCTGCTGGAGACGCAGATGCACATCTCTTGATTCCATTCTGCGCAAAGGCCTCTGGTTCATGAAGGTGGAATATTGTGTTTCTGTATCCATGATTCAAAATGCCAGGAAATGGCCAATATTGCTGGACAATAGCATGCTTGCATTGCCAGCAGGAAAAAGGATGCCAAGTTTTACATAGCAAAGGGCGGACTAAATGTTGACAACACAAATGGCAACAATCAAGATGGTCTACAGCAGCGAGTCTTAACCTTTTCATTACCATGGACCCCCTTTAAATATATTTTGTTGCCGTGGACTACCAAGACTAACTCAAGATTTAAAACCCTAAACTGCATCAAATATTTGTTTAAAGTTTTTCATGAAGAGTCTTCAAATTTGGAGAGATGGCAGGAATAAGTTAATCTGTTAATGCACACACTTCTACTATAATATTTTTATTGGAATGATTTCATATATTATTATTATTATTATTATTATTATTATTATTATTATTATTATTATTATTATTATTATTATTATTATTATTATTATTATTATTATTCAAAAACACCAGGCACAGTCAAAATTATAAAAACATTGACTGGTATTATATAACAGATACGTACAGAGACCTGGCAATCGAAACATCTCACCTTTGGAAGAAACACACTTCAGTGGTCCCCATAGTCATTGGAGCTTTGAGAACAATATCAATAATAATAATAATAATAATAATAATAATAATAATAATAATAATAATAATAATAATAATAATTATTATTATTATTATTATTATTATTATTATTATTATTATTATTATTATTATTATTATTATTGTGACGTACACCCCGTGTTCCTGTTTGTTTCCCTCAACCCAGGTCCACGCTGGCGACGTTCCTTCTTTCTCTCTCGCTGCCACCAGTGGATTTCTTTTATCCACACAGTAAAGAACTTTACTTTCACACTTGCTGTCAATAACAGAATTAGATTTATTAAAGGGTATGAAAGGGTAATTCAGAATCACAGATGGTCTTTGTTTATTTTCATTAGGTAACAATCACTGAAATATCATATTTTGTGTTCCACATTAAATCACTTCTTATTTACTTATGTTCCATTCAACCAGTGTATATTTATTTGTAATAATTCTCTCTCTATCTCTGACTATCCATTTATCTCTCTCTCTCAGCAAACCTCACTCCTTCTTCTCTCTAACTCTCTCACTGACTAACTTATCATAACGGTCCACCCTAACTGATTCCAACTGTCCTCCTTTTTCTCTCTTCTCTCCCTTGGTTCCACCCTCCTATTCTGTCATTGGCTCCCACATCAGGGTTCTAACGTGATGGACAGGCGTGACATTTAGACTGTCTGTCACAATAATAATAATAATAATAATAATAATAATAATAATAATAATAATAATAATAATAATAATAATAATAATAATAATTAGTAGTAGTAGTAGTAGTAGTAGTAGTAGTAGTAGTAGTAGTAAATTCTTGCTGGAGAAACTGAAATTATAAGCACATAAAATCATTAATATGACACACCTATACAAAACTTCACAGGAAAACAAAAGCTAGAAAATGACATGAATATAATTTGTACAAAATTGTACCTCATTAAACACAAGTTGGGTGGGGGAAAAGGAACATATTATATTCATATAATTATTATTAGACTGGTGCTGCATTTCACTTACAAGTCTTGTTATATTGGGCGTAATAGCTGAAACTTGTATTCTGAGTTCTGACTCTGTTTTTCAAACAGTTTCTATACTTATTTTTAAGATAAATGAGAGCAAAGAATGATTTTTTGCATACTTTCTTAGCCCTCTTTGATAGTTCCAGAAAATCTGCTTGTAGGTGAGCCCAGAAATTGGGAAGGGACTGCTCCTTGAACTGCAGTTTCAGAGCACCATCCGTGGATATTCCTATGAGCTTGTCTTCCTCTGCTGCTGTGAACCCCTCTAGTTCATACACATTAACTGAAAAGGGATCTCTAATCCAGTTTTTGCTTGCATCAGGAACAGGAAAATATTCACAGAAACTAATCTGCAAATCTTCCAAATGTTGTGCGATAAGTGATGTGTCCTCCTCAGACAACTCTTCATCGGTGGAACCAAGAAAATTTGTGAGGCTTGAAAATGTCTCATAATTCCATTTTGGTAGGTGATGATGCCACAATTCCAACTTTTTGATCATTGCTTCAATCTTGTCTTCAACTTGAAAAATAGTAATCTTTTCTCCTTGAAGATTTAAGATGAGCATATTTAAATGGATGAAGATATGTGACAAATATGCTAATTTGACTAACCAGGAAAAATCTGCCAAATGATTGCTGAGGTGAAATTGCTTCTCCATGAGGAATAATCTTATCTCATCTCTCAATTCCCCAAACCAAGACAAACTTTTACCTCATGATAGCCAATGAACTTCACAGTGTAGCAAAAGTGGGTGGTATTCACTGTTCATATCTTTGCAAAGCTGTTCAAAAAGTCTTAAATTCAGTTATTTGCTTTTTATAAACTTGATAGTTTTGACTGATTCATTTACAGTCTGCTTTATTTTTTCTGGTATCTTCTTAGCAACTAGAGCTTCCCCGTATATGCAGCAATGGTACCAAGTCACCGACAGCATGATTTCCTTAATCCATGCTACAAGTCCAGTAAGCTTTCCAGACATTGCTTGTGCCCCATCTGTGCTAATTCCAACACATTTCAACCAATCCAAGTCATGAGACTCATTTAAGCTGTTAAATACTTCTTCAGCTGTAGTGTGTACCAATGAGGAGATAAACAGTATGTTTTTGAAAACATTTATCTCATGCTGATATCTATCATAGCACAGTAAGGTTGCTTTGTTATGTCTGTCCAACTGCAGTGCGAAGTAGGGGAATATGCAAATTCTTTCTAATAATTGTTCCTTGATATTGACTGACAAACCGTCAATTTGCTTCTTAACTGTATCATTTGACAAAGGTATTAAGGTAAGGTCCTTAGCAGCTTTCTCGTTGACCAATGCAGAAACCATGATTTTTGCATCAGGTAATAAAAGTTCTTCAGTTATTGTGTGTGGTTTTCTGGTTTTTGTTACTAGTTGAGAAACTTCAACTTGCTGCATTTTCATTGTTACAACCAGTTGCAGTCTCTCTTTTTTACCATTTTCTAACTTTCCAGAAGCTCATGCTCTTTACTTTTGAAAAAATCGATGCTCTTTGTGGCATGTTCTTTATGTTTAGTATCGAGATGTCTTTGCAGTTTTGATGGTTTCATAGCCTCGTTGGACAATATCTCATAACATAGCAAACACTGTGGTAGTTGCTTGTCTTCGGGACCTGTACACCCTTCCTATAACAGCAACACTTTTTAAGATGACTGGGAGAAACTTCATTTTGCTTTGAACAGGATGCACCCTCATCAACAGCATCAGTTCTTGTACGTTTCAAATTCAGCCAGTGATCCATTCTGAGGCTCAGCCAAAATGTACTGTTACAAAATTCACTGCGGTAATATTGAAAAGGCCCTTTACTCGACAATTACCAAACAGTTTTATTAGCAGAAATTGAAGAAGAAACATGATCACAAAGTCCATCCGAACACCAACTCACACTGACACCTACTGACTCTGACTCTCTTCCTGCGGCTTCTGACTGTCTGCGCAGTAGCAAGGAATATCACAGGTCTTTCAGCCACTCAGTGTCATTAACTTGCATGTTCTCACTGTGCACAGAAATATCAGTTATTTGCTATCAAACAGTTATTTTCATGACCAATTTTTACTTTTGTTTGTTTTTAATGGAGGCGGTAGGTTAGAAAAGCCGAGTTTTACATAAACAAGCAAGGGAAATTAAGATTTTGTTCTGTTTCCTTTTGTTTCTTGCTTTCATTCATTCATTCATTCATTCATTCATTCTACTTTAACTGCAAAAGAACGTAACATTCTTCAAACCTTCATGGACCCCATGTGAGGAAATCACAGCCCCCCGAGGGTCCGCGGAGCAAAGGTTAAGAACCTAGGTTCTACAGTATATCCTCTTGTACTCACTCTTTAACCTCTAAGGCAAACTAATGTTGCCACACCTGCTCCACAGAATGCAGGCTAGAAAGCTATCATCCAATTTCCAAACCCTTTCTTTGAGTTAGACAACCTGAGGAAGAAAAAAAATACTGAACCGAAGGCATGTTGTGTGCATGTTTTCCAAAATATGTCTCCTTGTCTTTTGAAATTTTAAAAAGGGAGACCTGGGAGTTAGCAAAGCTTATCACTGGAAACCGAGATCAAAATCATTCATACTATGTGAAAGAAAGACAATTAATAAAGGTAAAGGTAAATGTTCCCCTTGACATTTAGTCCAGTCATGTCTGACTCTAGGGGGCGGTGCTCATCCCCGTTTCCAAGCCGTAGAGCCAGCGTTTGTCCGAAGACAGTTTCCGTGGTCACGTGGCCAGTGTGACTAGACACGGAACGCTGTTACCTTCCCACCGTGGTGGTACCTATTTATCTACTTGCATTTGCATGCTTTCAAACTGCTAGGTTGTCAGGAGCTGGGACAAGCGATGGGAGCTCACTCCGTCGCGTGGATTTGATCTTCTGACTCCTGGTCTTCCGACCTTGCAGCACAGAGGCTTCTGCGGTTTAACCTACAGCACCACCACGTCCCAATTAATAAAGATAGGGATAAAAATAAATTCCTTTGAAACGTGATGAGCCTTACAGATATCACAGAAAGCCTGAAAGGCAAAACAATTGGAATCCTCAATCAAGTTAAGCCTAAACTCTCATTGGACCTAATAGGAGGCAGATTGTGTCAATAGCTATTAGTTTGCAAGACTTGAGCAGAACTTGCTGGAAAAGACATTATTGCTAGGAAGGGCGGGGGGAGTAGGAAGAAAGAACAATCTAATATGAGATGCTGTTAGCTGGTAAGAAATTAGCAGAGCTGTTAATGATATGACAGTCTGAAGTTCATAAACATATAGTCACCACACATCAGAAGTGACTTGGTGGCACATAATAACTTTGGCATTTTTTTCCTCTTAATTACTGTACAATTGTATAGAGACAAGACAGGTGGAATGGTAAAGCAAGGGATGGAGACAAACTGTCCACTCAGATGCAATATCCGAAGGAGGTGGGGCATACAAACCAGCCTCTGCCTTTGAGTGGGTGCCCACTGGAGGAGGTGGGCTTATGAACTGCTGAACACCTGTTTAGCTGAAGGATGAACCGGCACAAACTGCTGATTGAGCAGTTCATTGAATTGAATTTACTTTATTGTCATTGTAAATGCCATCTCCAGTACACATAATGATAAAACACACAAGAACATAGCATCCATAACATGAAAACATAGCACATTGCACATAAAACACATCCCTCTCATTCACATCCACATACTTCACATTCAATTTCCCATCGCACAACACATTAATATTGCACTATACAGTGGAATTCACTATAACTGCTGCTCTGGGATAGAAACTGTTTTTTCAACCTATTTGTCTTTGTTTTAATTATCCTATACCGCCTACCAGATGGTAACAATTGAAAGAGGGGATGGCCCGGGTGTGATGAATCTTTGAGAATATTTTGGGCTTTCTTAAGACATCGGGAATTATAGAGATCTTCCAAAGAGGGAAGAGGGCAGCCAATGATCCTCTGGGCCATTGTAATAATCCTCTGGAGCATTTTCCTATCTGCCATTGTACAGTTAGCAAACCATATACCAGAGCAATAGATTAAAATACTCTCTATGATACAGCGATAGAAGGTTACCAGCAGTTTTCCATTCAGTTGTTGTCTCCTGAGAAGTCTCAGGTAATATAGTCTCTGCTGAGCCCTCTTACCCAGTGCTGCAATACGAGCGCCCCAGGACAGGTCCTCCTTGATGATAACACCCAGAAACTTAATTACCCGTTCCACTTGCTCTCCACTTATAACCAAGGGCTGAATATCTGATTTATTTCTTCTGTAGTCTACTATAAACTCCTTGGTCTTCTTGAGGTTAAGAGTCAAGTTGTTATCTTCACACAATGAAAGCAGTCGATTCACCTCATCCCGATTGTCTAACTCATCCCCTTCAGAAAAACGCCCTACCACTGTTGTATCATCTGCAAATTTGGTAATAATATTATTTTGATGCATGGGTGTGCAATCATATGTATACAACGAATAAAGTAAAGGGCTCAACACACATCCTTGTGGTGTTCCAGTGTTAAGAATGAGAGCTGAGGAGGTGTAATTCCCCAATCTAACCCTCTGGGAACAGTCAGATAGAAAATCCATAATCCAAGAACAAATTGAATATGAAAACCCAAGCTCCGTGAGTTTAGACACCAATCTGTATGGAAGGATTGTGTTAAATGCAGAACTAAAGTCCACAAAAAGCATCCTCACATAGGTCCCTCGCTGTTCTAGGTGGGTCAAGGCAGTGTGGAGAGTAATAGCTATGGCATCCTCCATAGATCTGTTAGTTCTGTATGCAAACTGATATTTATCCATTTGAGGTGAAAGGCTAGAGATATGCTTGCGTACCAACTTTTCAAAACATTTCATGATGTTAGACGTAAGTGCCACTGGTCTATAATCACTGAGGTTGTTAATAGGGTTCTTCTTTGGCAGTGGAACAATAATGGAGGCCTTCAAACAGGATGGAATAATAGACTGTGATAAAGATCCATTGAAGATCTTGGTGAAAACCCCAGCCAGCTGATCAGCACAATCTTTGAGCACACGACCAGGAATGCCATTGGGTCCTGTAGCCTTTCTAGGATCCACAGCCCTCAGAACGTTCCTTACCTCATGCTCCTCCACAGTAAGATAGAAGTTGCTGTGGACTAGTGGCTGTCTTTTTGCTGCCTCTGGTAGTCCCACTTCAAAACAAGTGAAGAAATAATTCAATTCCTCGGCCAATGAAGCTTCCCCCTCAGCAGAAATGACGTTATTTGATTTATAATTAGTTATTTGCTGAAACCCCTGTCACACTTGCCTCACATTGTTATTGTGAAACTGCTCTTCAATTTTCCTCTTATAATCTCTCTTAGCCTGCCAAATGCCTCTCTTCAGCCCGGCTCTCGCAGTACTATATCTTTTCCCATCACCAGACCTGAAGGCGTTGTTATTATTATTATTATTTATTGTATTTATATCCCGCCCAATTGGTCAGTTGTTCCTTTCACACAAGAGGCACTGGACTTCCTTAGTCATCCAGGGCTTCTGATTGGGATAGATCCGTATGTCTTTATCCACAGTAACAGTATCTATGCAATATTTAATATAGCATAGAACAACTACAGTGTACTTCTCCAAGTCTGGATGATAGAAACTGTCCCAATTTGTTTTCTCAAAACAGTCCTGAATTTGCTTTGAGGCACCTTTAGGCCAAGATTTCACTGTCTTTATTATAGGCAAAGTCTGTCTTCTAAGAGGAATGTACGCTGGCGCCAAAAACAGTGTCATATGACCTGAATGTCCTAAGTGTGGTAATTGTATAGCCCTATAGCAATGCTTATTGTTGGTATATACTTTGTCCAGCGTATTCACTCCTCTGGTGACACATTTAACATGCTGGTAAAACTTAGGTAACACAGTCTTTAATTTGTCGTGGTTGAAATCCCCTGCCATAATGAATGCAGCATCAGGATTCCTATTCTGCTGATTGTCCACCTTCTTATACAAGAGTCCCAGAGCTGCACTGGTATTGGCATCAGGTGGAATATAGACTACAGTAATCAAGATCACATTAAATTCCCGTGGAAAATATATCGGTCTACATCTAACAGTCATAGACTCCAAATCCTTAGAGCAATGGCTATCAACAATCTTTGTATTTGTGCACCAGCTTTTGTTCAAATAAAGACTTAAACCCCCTCCTTTGCTCTTTCCGGTATCCCTGCTCCTGTCTTGTCGGTGAGCTATATAGCCCTCCAGCTCAACCACTGTGTCCGGGATAAAAGAGTGAAACCAGGTTTCTGTGATTAGCAAAACACAGCAGTCATTAATAAGTTTGCTCTTTACAATCTGCAGCCTTAATTCATCCATTTTGTTAGCAAGCAATCTCGCTTTGGTAAGAAAAATACTTGGAATTGGAGGCTTGTGTGGAGATTTACTCAACTTTACAAAAACACCAGCATGACAACCTCTCTTTCCCCTTCTGTCTTTCCGCCACCTCCGCCTCCTTCCCACTGGAATTGTAATCCAAGGTTCCCCCAGGGTCCTAGCTACCTCCTCCGGTATGTTGTGAGAACAGATAAAATCCTCTGTAATAGCCTTTTCGCATTTCGTTCCAAGTTGTAACAGAGCTTGCCTACTGTAGGATCCTTTCACCCCATTGAATGTGTTCATAACAAGCAAAAAGACACATAAAAACACACCCAAACTCATCCGTTCCTTCCACCAACCGAGAGAGCATTCAGCCGCAGCACCTTCCTGCGCAGCCATCTTAGCCAAAAAATCTCTAGTTGAAACTATGACAGGATATAGGCACCAAAGCTCTGCTAACATCAAGTAAGACCATCCCCAGCCACAAAGCAAAAAACATACCTTAAACAAATGAGTTTCGGAATATTTGTTCTCTATTCTTTTTACAATATATTTAAAAATATTTTTACAACCAGACACAGAATCCCTTTCCTAGCACCAATGCCTGTTGGCCAAGAAGGAGTTAAAAAGTTCAGATTGCTCTGGAACTGGAACTGATTTCCTCTTTGAAGACTTGTGTCAGGGCTGGGGCAAACACAACTGCTCTGTGCTTTTGTAATGCAAAAATATTCTGAATATGTCTTACAAAATTGTATACAGGTTCCCTGGAGATACAGGGCAAAATGTCTCCCTTTCTGGAGGACTTTCAATCCATTACTAGCTTTAAAGCAAGCCTGTTCCTTGCTTCTTCAAAGAAAACACATCTTTTTATTGTTTCTGTAACCTTTCATTGCCCTCCAAATATCTCCCTTCCTGCGTCATAAAGATGTACAAATGTATCTACATTGGGACACTCTTCCTGATAAGCCCGTCCCATTTATTCTCAGTTTATAACAATGTCGCCTTTTGGAAAGGCCTTTTTAGAGGAGCAATATTTCACTTCCTGCAACCTAGATTCCTTCCAAATAAAAAAAAGTGGGTGAGGTACCATACTCTTTCAAGATAAGCAAGACTGTTCTTTTCAATTTATTTGATCTCTTTTAAATCTAAGGATGTTTAAGGTTGTTTGTTTCTGAATGGGAGGCAAAACAGTTTAACATTTAAAAAGTCTTAACTCAAAAATATTTTGCCCAAACTCACCCAAATACGGCACAGAGCAAGAGCAGTCTCCTTTCTATGTCGGTGCCAGATTTGGTGCTGTTCTCATGCCCACTTTCAACATTATAGTTTTTTGTTTGAATTGCCCCCCTTTTTAGAATTATCTTGTAGAATTTGTTTTGTTCTGCTGCACAATAATTATTCTAAGAACAAGGAAATGTCAGTCCATGCCCTCACCTACTTGCCCTGATAGCCAGTACCAAAGCCAGAGTCAGAACAGGAAATGGTACCTTCTACCCACCCTAGTCAATGTTCCTTGACTAGGATCCTAATAGACAGTGGTGGAGTGTATAGCCCTGCTTGTAGATGTGTTGACCTTATGGAAGGAGAAATCATTGGTATCATTGCTGGACTGACTATTTGTGAAGGGAGGTCACCAGGATACCTCCTTGCACAAGTGTCAGAAAAGTCACACCATCTGCACTATGGTCATTGTGTGAGTGGTTTGACTTTATAGAACCATGGCTATAGTGCCTAACCTCCAAAGCCTTTGCTGTATATGTGGCAGAAATCCCCAAGCATTATCCCTGTCAGTAAAAGCACAAGAGAGACAAAGCAAGCGTTTATGGCTCTTTTTAAAAAATGAAGCAAAAATAATCTACCTCACTAGGTGGCTGTCTCAGTCTGTGTCTAATGAGAGGCCTGGTTGGGTCTGTCTTACCAGAGGTGTGAACATTACTTTTTGGACTACACCCAGCATGACTATTCCCAAATTGGCTGGGATTGTGGGAAATGTGGTCCAACATATGCTTGTACCTCTATCTATACATATGTAAATAGAACTGTTCCAACCCTTGATTTACGCTTGTGTTGTTGTTGTTAAAGCTTCCATTGTTGCTAAACTGATTTTTAAAAAGTCTACTTGCCATATGTGGGGGAAATTGGGGGAGGCCCTCCCTGCAGGAAAGTGAGTGGTTAATGTATGTTCCGCAAAGTGTTTGATAGATACACATCTCTAATATGTACAATCTTCCTTCTCTCCCTGTTTAAGGAGGAAAAGTCACTCAAATATCTGTCATCTCTATGAATGAGTGTGTGCCTAGAACAACCACATCACACACAGCATTGTCTGGGGCAGGGGAATGGGGCCAGGCCCAGTTTTTCATTATACAAAAACTCTTACTGGCCTGGTTAAATATCTGAGGTCAGCCCAAGGCAGAACATGAATGACATTAAGTGAGCAACAGGATGCCCTGATTCCTTCTGAATGGCCATTAAAATGCACAAAGTGCTCAAAAGAGAAGTCAACCGCGATTTATAGGTTATCAAGATATCTTGTGGATGCATCTTGAAAATACAGAAGGTGGACAACCGGGGGGGGGGGGGGGGGGAAGAAGGTAAACATGTTTTACAATGAAAAGAAGTACATAACAAGAAAAGAGAGAACAGGGAAATTAGTAAAGAAGATGAAGAAAAAGAAAGAAGTGGTTAGAGCAGGAAAGAGAGAAATCAATAAAATGCAGAGAAATTAGAGGCTGGAAATGAGAGCGAGGGAACTCGTAATCCTGTGGAAAGAACATTGCAATCAGTCAACTGATGAACAAGATACAGAGGTACTGATGATGGGGAAAATGGAGACCTTAAAAACACTGTAAAGGGTAATGATCTGCAGATGGCTTATACTAAACTGCCTATTAATAAATGCTCAGTTATCTTACTAGAATATTTTGTTGAAGAATTTTTATTTAAAATGGGGGGCATTTCTAGGAATTTGGTTGTTGCTTTAGCTAGCAGAATATAAAGCAGGGGAAAAAACTCCAGAAACGTGGAGATATCAGCCCAGTCTCACCAAACATCCTCCCTAATTTGCACACAAAACTAGCACTGTGTATGGTAAAAATCACTCTAGAAGCATTTAAAGTGGAAAAAAGCTATCTTTACTTACAGTAACCATCTGAAGTCACAGTCAGAGGAAAAAGGAGGGTGTCATGGTACCACCACATTCAAGGAGTCCTGCTTTAACCACTCAACCACAATACACTGTTAATCCTGGAGTGGGTGAGCCCAAGAGAGATAAATGTGATGATGGCTATGGAATCTACCTGTCCTGGTAACCTCTGAATGCTCTAGTCTGACCCAATTAAGCAGTACTTCTAGGGAGTTCCACCTCCCCATATCATTTAATCATTGAATAATTGAGCTGGAAGCGGCCTATAAGGCCATTAAGTCCAACCCCTTACTCAAAGCAGAAGTCCAAATCAAAGCCGATCTGACAGATGGTTGTCCACTTTTCTCTTGAATGCCTCTAGCATTGGAGCACTCACCACCTCCCAAAGTAATTTATTCCATTGTCATACTGCTCTAACAGTTAATAAGTTTTTCCTGATATTCAGCCTAAATCTGGCTTCCTGTAACTTGAGCCTATTATTACGTGTCCTGCATTCTGGGATGATTGAGAACAGATCCTGCCCCTCCTCTGTATAATTGCTTTTCAAGTGCTATCATACCTTCTCTCAGTCTTCTTTCCTCAAGGCTAAACATGCCCAGTTCGTTTAGTCTTTTCTCATAGGGCTTGGTTTCCAGTCCTCGATCATCCTTGTTGCCCTCTTCTGAATTTGCTCGTTTGTTGGCATCCTTCTTAAAGTGCAGTGTCCAGAACTGGACACAGTACTCAAGGCCCAACCAGTGCCAAATAGAGGGGAACTAGTACCTCACAGGATTTGGAGACTGTACTTCTGTTAATGCATCCTAAAATAGCTTTGCCTTTTTTTTGCAGCCATATTGGCTCATATTCAGATTTTGATCTACAACTATTCCAAGATCCTTCTCACTGAGTCAAGTATCCTCCATCTTGCAACTGCATTTGGATTTTTTTCCTTAGGGGTAGAACTTTGCACTTACTCCTGTTAAATTTCATTCTGTTGTTTTCAGCTCAGCACTCAGGTCTATCAAGATATTTTTGAATTTTATTCCTGTCTTCCAAGGTATTAGCTATTCCATCCAATTTTGTGTCACCTGCAAATTGGAGAAGTATTCTCTGCACTCCCTCATCCAACTTATTAATAAATCATTGAAGAGCACCAGGCCCAGGACAAATCCTTGTGGTATCCCATTTGTTACCTTCTCCCAGTTTGAGAAGGAGCCATTGATAAGTATTCTCTGAGAATGATTCTGTAACCAACTCACCTGACAGTTGTTCTATCAAGCCCACATCTAGTTAGCTTGTAAATCAGAATATCATGGGGCATTTTGTCAAAAGCTTTGATGAAGTCAGATCCACAAGGTTAAGCACTTTTGACTCTCATGCCAACTCTGCAAGGTAGAACTGTCCCCACACTCACAAAACATGCAAACTCCAAGTAGGATGATCAAGGCAAGGCCTGGTTTTAAGTACCACAAACCCTTTTAGTCCAAAAATCCAGACAATTGAATGGAGATATGTATAATTAAATATAGTGGAAAAGTCAACATGGCAAAAGAGTCAAAAGGTTTCAAAAAGGCATCAAAAATATTTTGGAGCAAACAATTAATTAAAATCTAAAGCAGGAGCAATACAAAATAAACACAGAAGAAAATAAGAAAGCTAACTAAACTACCTAGTACTTGCACACCAGCACAGCAGCCACAGAGCATGGCACAAAAGGACAACAGAGTATAGCATCTCCTGAAAGATAGCTAAGCTAACTAAAGTAAAGGTGAACTTCTGTTTATCTTTTATTCATCACCTTCCAGACCTTTCAAGATGGTCTGCCAATCAGACTTCAAGTTCTCTTGAATGTTCATGAAGACAAGAGCAGTTTCTGCCCCCCTCCATCACAGCTGAAGACATCCCCCAATTAACACAATGCCAGTGAACAAGCTGACTCAGCCTTGAAGTCAGCCCAAAAGATAAATCACAGGTGGTACTTCCATTCCTTTGTGAGCAAAAGCTTTCCCTTCCTTTCTCTCAGCCAGCCATTTCTAGGCATTGAGAAAAGGGAGGTGTACCTTTTGGAGAAAACTAGGCAATCACCCAGAATGGTGGGGTGGAGAGGAAAAAATTCTAAAGAAAGTCACAGGCTTGAGTTTATAAGAACTGCGCAGGGCTGTTGAGGACAGGACATTTTGGAGATTGCTCATTCATAGGGTCACCATAAGGCAGAGGTGATTTGACAGCACATATCAACAACCACGTTACTTCTTCCTAATAAATTGCCTTTTCATTACACTGAAAAATAAAAAAAAATATAAAAATAATATATATTTCCAAATGATCCCAGCAAACCAATGTTTTAGCAATAACAAGTAACTTTTTACACCAAAAGATGTGGATACTGTCAGTTGCTACATTATTTTTAAACTAATAACATTGTTAATGTTGTTACTTTTTGATAATACTGTTGCTTCATAAAGTTGTTACTTGAAACAAGATGAGGGTGATGCAAAAGTATCCTATTCAGTGGTTGCTCAGGAAAGCCATCCATCCTTGTGTAGCTGCTGCTGCTTCCCACTCTGGGCAAAAAAAGCACAGTTAGGAGGGCTGGTGTTAAATAGGGTTGTGAGGTCATAGAAATTGACATAGAAATTTCTGGCAACAAAAACAGAAGTGGGGAAAAGAAGGAAGTCTTAAAATTCTATCAGTGAACCAGCTGGTTGCACAAAACATAAGGCTTCTTCATTGCGAAGAAAGTTCATTGTTGAATGAAACAAATGGAAGCCTTGCTGTGGCGGAATGCTAATCCTGCTTTTTTACTTCTTTCTAACAACAAACACTGATAATTATCAGAACAAATGCTCTGCCTGGAGACCAAAATATACATTCACTACTTCTGTAGTGAAACTTCAAATTATAATAGTAAATTGTTTTATGAATGTCAATAAATAAAAAGTGAGATTTTAAAATAATTTCTAAAATTTATGCTAGACTAGCATTTAGGTACAGGTTTTGGGTGCAGACAAAGGGAAAGTATGTTTTGGTACCTCCAAGGTGAAGCTGCCTATGGGTCTTGGTTAGGAGTGTGTAGGAAGAGAGCCCACTGCCATGCAGGCTGATGGTGATTAATAGAGTTGTCATTCAACAGAGTAACTTTCCAAATCTCTGGGCAAGGGCAGCCAATGTCTATTCACTCAGGGTACTCTGTTCTTCAGCCAATAATGCTTTGAAAACTCAACTCTGAAACTGCTGACCTTAAAAAAATGTAAGCTTTCCCTAAGATAGACCTTGTAATACTAACTTTCAGGAAAGGATCCAGAGGGGATCTAATAAATTACTGTCCTATTGGCTTAGTGGTTGTTCTGAGTACACTGGTGGAAAGCGTTCTTCAAGATAAAATAACATTTGAACATTAAGGAGACAAAAATAGCGACTTCAGAGTACTTACATATCAGCAATGTTAATAACGAAGAAATCAAATTTCAGAAAGATGTTTTTGTGTCTCAGGTCAGTCATCAGTCCAAATAGAGACTGCAACCAAGAAACCAGAAAAAGACTGAAACTCAGAAAAGCAGCTATGAAGGAACTAGAAAAGATCCTTAAATGTGAAAATATGTCACCGGAGACCTAAGCCAAGATCACATGTACTGTGATCTTTCCCAGTTACTATGTACAGATAGGAAAGTTGGACTGTGGAAAAAAGTTGTAGGAGAAAAGTTGACTCATTTGAAATGTAGTGTTGTGTAAGTTAGGGGTAAGTTAGGGGGTAACTACCTTGACAATTACTTTGTAATTGCTCTGGATGGGGGCCTCATTCTGGGGGTTTTCTAGTGAGGTACCTAAGCTGGGCACGATGTTTGGGGACAGCAGGAACACTCACCCCAGCCATCTGTCTCCCTAGTGTCTCCCTCCAAATTTAATTTTTTTAAAAAATATAAACAATTGAGTCCAGTAATGGATCATTGCACTGATACACTAATTCCATTCTAAATCACCTCTACACGGACAAAAAAGAAGGTTAAGAAAGGAGAGCTGGAGATTGGCCAGTGGAGGTATCAAAGGAAGGGGTGGCTGTGAGCTGTAGGTGCAGAGTTAACTGCATCGGATTGAGGGGCCAATGTGGACAGTGGCACCAAAACAATCCAGGGTCTCTTTGTGGTCACCCGAATGGAATACAAGTCTAAAAGAGACTATGAATCGATTCACCACAAAAGTATAGTCACAACTTCAGTTCCATCCAGAAGGTGAAATTTACTCCAGGAGTGGAAGGTATTGTAATTCACTTGGGTCAGGAAATATTTCACAGTACAAGCTGGGTTTTATTTGATTTAACCTGGTTTTATTTCACTTCTGTTCCACCAGTGTTTTTCAGCTCTCAGCTGAAAGCACACAGATGCATGCACACACGGGTGGGGTGGGGCAGACATCCTTGACCCTTTGTTTTTTGTCTGATGGCCTCAAAGCCGCCACAACCCCCCCACACACACACACACTTCCAGATATGTTGCATTTTTTCCTAGTTGGTTGACAACCTAATTGTTAAAAGCCCATCCATATGGAATTGGTTTAGCTGCAAGCTTGAATAACTCCATCTTAAATTGATGTGTTATGATTATGCACCATGCCTACTTAGTTACTTCCACTACATTCTGAATTGTTTTGAATTATCTTTTTTTCCTAGGTAATAACAATAAAAGAAGCTCACAATTAATATGAGAGGTGATGCTAAACCACTATGGTACATTCCTAATTTATGCCTTGTGCTAAGCAATACCCAGATAAAAATAATGAGATGTGTACAGATAAGGAGGTTGTTTCCACTGAGGTTTTTTCTGCCAGGAGGCTGAAATAAATTGCAGGGAGGAAACCTAAAAGGCAATGTAAATTATTTGAAAGCCATTCTGTCTGATCAGAGTTAACTGTTTTATGCACAGTTAAATATGCACAGCACACGTTGTCTGGTTCACCCTTGCTGTCTGGCTGGCATATGCAGCTAAAAGATGTGGGATTTACTTGTCCCTGAAGACAATAAGTGTTTTTTCATGGCACACCAGTTCAATGAAAGGATAATCTCACTGCAACGATATGCAAGGAAGCACGGAAAATCTCCCCTGTGCCCAAAGAGGTCATCATGGTTGCAGGATAAGATCTGACAGAAAATGTCTTGTATGAAAAGGTTATACAGCCTAGCCTGTCACTTGATAAATACTGCATAACCAGCCTCCTCCCCCAAAGCTTTAACGCCATTTCTTCTTTCTGCCAGTCTTCAAGTTCATCCATAATATACCAGCCATGCAGCAAGTATTCTTGCCTGTAGGCATTTTCTCCCTTTTTCACACTACTCAGCCCCTGTTGCACTTGTTATGTGCTGTAATTTAGGGATGCAAACCTAAACATGCTGACCAGGGTATATGCCTCAGTGAAGTAGGGTTGCCAGGTTTTGGAACTACAATGCTTCCTCAATGAGTCTGTCTCCAAGAGGGATGAGAAATCTCAGGCCGAGTGGTGCAGCAGCAGGAGGTCTGATTTTTTTGTGGCCTACACACCCAACTGTCTCAGGTGGCACCAGGACTCACTGGTTTAGCAGAAAGGTGCTTATATGTATTTTGTGCTTGTGCAATGCTAGTATGCTAAGAGGAGGAGACCAGAAAGAGAGCTTGTAAGTGCATGTATTTGGGTCCATTACACCACTTAAAGTAATGCAGGGAACCATCAGGGCTTGTGAAATGTCTTCTAGCACAGCCCTAGGAGTAATGGCACAACGCCTCTGTGATTGGGTTCTTCATAAAAATTTGACAGTTCCACATTTTTGGCGGGAAAATACCACGATGACTCTTTCAAAGTATTAACAGTTTTATTGAACTTGGTTTCTGGTATATCAACAATAACTTCAGTAGGATCAAAATAGCTTAACTCTGGTAACTGTCCAATAAACTCTGTATTCAAATTCTGGTTGTCATTGTCTTTTAATACTGGGGAGCCGGCCCAAAACATTCCTTGTCATTCGGTCTCCTTAAGGGTGTGCTCCGTACCGCGCAAATCGTGCCACAGCATGGATGGCGTGCCCAGTCGCCCTCGGGCGGGAGTTTGTTGTAAGTCGAATCGGGGCGTATTACCTTCTTCGAGCGACCTCTACCTCTCAGATACACCACTACCGTCCATTCTGAAGTTTCAGTAATTGTCACCTCCTCTTCCTTCGGGATCGGGTCAGGTAACAAACCTCCCACTTTGAGGTTTGGGAAATCTTTCAATAGATCGCACGCTTTATTATATTCTCTATCACTTCTTTCTTTAATCAGATACCTCGCCACACTGAACTCTCTTTCTCCCATTTCCCCTTTTATTCCCTCTTCCCACACCGGGAACTTAAGCTCCTCCCCCTCTTTTCCTCCTCTTTCTTCCACCAGACAGATTTCCATTTTAACCCTTTCATCCTTAACTACCCTTTCTGTCATCTCTTTCTCTTCCCCTTTTGATTCACTTGACACAATCTTTTCTATTGGAGGAGACGGCGCACTCTCCTCTTTCAGTTCTCCTTCACAGCCTCTAAAACATTTCCCCATAAACTGCCCGTGAGTCTTCTGTGGATCTCAACAGCAACTTAAAGCTTGGAAAATCTCCACATACGTTGTGTGTGTTGTAGATAAAGCCACATAGGATTTAAACTCTAGTGGAAATCGTAGTAACCACTCCTAGGCAGATTTTGTATTCTACCCAGTCAATAAAGTTTTTCTTTTTCTAGCTTTGGGTTCCCATATTACCTGATCAGCTGGGTTTTATCCAGATTGTGGCTCTACTTGCCCAGATTCCTTTCAATTTCTACAATCAGCTACCCTGAAAGCAGTTCCTGTCCCTTCTCAACCATTGTCTGCCCTGCAGTTCCGATCTGCCAGCAGTTTTATGATATAAAAGGCTTAAATCCCTCCCTCCCATCTTGAGACTCCCAAAGGCTTCTCAAGGGCAAAAGGGATCTCTAGGAAGCTGCAGAAGTTGAATGTGTGTGTGTGTGTGGAGAATAGGAAGTTTTTAATTTAATTAAATTAAAGATATCAATCACTGGATGATGACATCATCTGGTTTATGTGGCATAAAGTTATGTCAACAGGATTTTAGTGAGCACTTTGATGAGATAGATATGAAAGGGTATCTGTACATGCAATATATACATTCAGGATACATTAAATATCCGAAGCTTTCCTCTAGGTTCCTAACATACATTAAAACTATCAGTAAGGAAATCCAGACAGTGGTGTGTTCTGACGTATGGTGTTGCAGTCCTTTCCGAAATGCAGCATCCCTTATTGCTTCAAAGGAAGATAATATTTCTAGATTTACTTCCCCTTGCTATTTGTGGAACTGAAGGGCTGTGTCTAATACTTAGTGCAAAACCAAGTCGCTCCATTTTGAATGGAAGCCTTTCTGAAGCTGTGTTTCTTGCTGAAAATGGCAGCAACAGTCTTTGTTTGCTTTCCTTTCTATCACAGTGGTGCCTTCTATTCATCCTGCCTCCCACCCCTGGGCATTTGTGCTCACCGACTTTAAGTCTAGCTTGAAGAAGTAAGAATAACTCCTCCTACAAAATGAAACTTTCTCTAACAAGCTCTGTTCCTTTATTTTGTCACCTCTGTACATCACACAAGCGAAGCACAGTCCACTCATACTGTAGGGTACACAAAGACCAGAATGAAAGACATATGCCTTGTGCTTTTAGTAGAATCCTACAGCATTTGGGACTAGGTGTCTCGGATTTTAAATGTTGCTAGAGTTCGGGTGACAAACGTAAGATAGGGAGGGAGGAGAATTTTCTGCTTTCACCATATATCACCTTTGGCCAGACTGGACAGAGCTGGTAGGGAAAAAAAAGTCCAACAAGAAGCTCTATGGCTTTGGGTTAAAAGAGAGTAGCACAGAAATGTTGGCCTTCTAGATGTCTTGGTTTACAATTCCCCAAATTCCCTGTGACTGACTGTGCCCAGTGGGCTGATAGCAGTTGCACACCAAGGCATCTAGAATTGCAAAAACTGCAAGCCTTTGCTTTAAGGACTTGCTAGCCAAAGTAATGCAGAGTTTTCTGTTTTGTCTTATTTGTAAAATCCAAGCATTTTATCTTGATAGCCAAGTACACTTTATGTATCTTCTGCTTCTACAGAAATTGTACCTTAAAATATCAAAGTGAGCACAATCATACATTGAATTTTCAAGTTCTTAAACTGTTGTAATAATTTAGATGTATTTTCTGTGTTATATGGCACCAAGATGAAAATGACTTATACAACCCTAATAGGGCTTTCAAGGTAAATGAGATATTTAAGGAGTCATTTTATCATTGCCACCCACCCACTCCAGTGAGTTTCCATGGCCAAGCTAGAATTTGAACTCAAGTCTTCTGAGTCCTACTCCTCTCTCTACTACACCACACTGGATACAGCATTAGCATAATGGCATCTTTAGGAATTACTGCTGTTTTCTTTGTATTTTTTGCATTCAGCTCTATTTTTTCATTTGTAGAGAATATGTACAGAAACCTCCTCCTTTGGGGAGGGGGGGAACACCCTTTCTGACAATTGTAGAATGTTTAATGGGTGGTTCATGACCCAGCAGTGGTTACCCCTTCCTGAAGTTTTGGGGATGAGGTGTTCCTCCCCCACTCAGCCCCATCACCCTTACAATATACTGTAGCTGTTAAAGCAACCTGATGTGCACATACCTAGTTTTTCGAAGAGCAGTCATTCATTTTAAAGCTTTTTCACTTCTATTGTCTTTAAATAGCACTGGTATTCAAAGAAAGTAGAATACCAGTATGCTTTCCAGCCGGCTGTCCTACTCATGTAGAGGTTATGTAGCTGTAATGGTCACGGCCACCCTATGTTGAGAATCCATCAACAGCAAATGCATACTTCAGCTTTTACGTAACAGAAATATTTTCTATAGCCCCGTAAACTAAATGCACTTCATTTTCAGCTTTTCATAAAGAATCCCATCTAAAGTGCATCCCACCATAAATGATGATCAGAGTTTCAGAAAAGGAGAGAGAGAAAAAGGAGCAGCATTGGTTGGTTGCATTTTCTGTAAATAGTTAACTTAGGGCTGTGGTTTCTAAGCTACCGTTCTCAGGAAGCCTGAGGGTCCTAGTAAGCTTTTCAAAGAGTCATCAGTTAAATTCCCCTTAAGAATGGTGGGTGATCAAGACCCTATTGGCTTGATTAGTGTTTATTTGTGGGAAAACCCTGTTCGGAGGAGCCCTTTGAGTAGCAGAGTAGCTTGCAGTGGTGTTTCCTGTAGGCATTTAAACCCGCTTTGTTCTATATTCTCTGGAGCAATAAACATGGCAGAGGCTGAGCTTAAAGTAAAAAGAGTTACCAACATTTTATTTTAAAAATACATTAACAGGAAAGCATGATTTCTAGTCCCTATAGTGGACCATGTGCTAGAATGGAGCATGTGGTTTGAGGTGGGAGAGAGGGGCATCGCTGCACCCTAAAGAGAGAGATTAACAGATTGAGAAGAGGAGACTGGAGAGAGGCACGAAATGGAAGGTCTTTTCCTTTCTTTGGAGCAATACAAATGTGAAGAAACAGCTTACAAGTAGGACAGACACATACTGTGATGCTCCCAAAGGCCCCTATTGGATGTTTGTGACAGATAGGTGCAGAGATGATGCTTCTTGAAGAATCTTCAACCAAAGTAAACACACACACCCCGATTGGCAGGAGTGTTGGATATATTCAAAGTAGGACAGGACAGCGGCTGTTCTAATGATTGGGTCCCACAACTGTTTAGTGGAAGGCCCCTTGCACATGGATCTCTTTTTCCCTGTTCCCTTCACCATCTTGCTTACATGCCTCTGCCTACATAAACCTCCACTTCCTCTTTGGAGAGTTGGTAGAGCCTCCTGAACAATGCAGGCTATGACACAGGAAAGCTAGGATTGCACTGGAGAGAACTGCCCCAACCAGGAAAACAATATGTTAGGGTCAGTGTGTAACTGGAAGATGGAATTCCTTAAGCCCGGATTCGTATAGCAGGAGCTTTTCAGCTCTCCTATAGTTTGCTGATTTGCTTGGTTTGTTTTGTGTTTAGTTTTCTGAATGTAGGAGATCAGATTTCTCAGACAGGATGTTCTGCCAAAACACTAACCTGCTTTCATCCAGAATGATGTGTTATCTGTCAGGTGAATTTGGCTTCTTCCATGAGTAGAATGGAATTCTCTCCCTTCAGGGGAAGGTTAGAGGACATGACCAGGCCCTTGTGTGATCACACAGACATAACCAGAGGTGATGAGAAAGACTCTTCACAGTTGAGGCCACTAACTCCCTAAAGTTCTGCTTGTCTTGCAGTTGTTAAATTTGCAACGACCACTCAGATAAAACTACTTCTTACCAAGCTGTACCAATATTACCATTCTGTTGTTCTCTGGGGAGGCCAGGGGGAGCTCCTCAGAAGCAAAAGCCTTAGCTTGCATCTGCTTATGACTAGGGTACTAAATAGTTTTGCAAGTATCACCTTCCTGCCTTTGCTTCAAGAGAAGAAAATGCATTTGGACCAGGCAGTCTTCTTCAGTGGCAAGAGTAAGGCTGGCAAGCATTTGTCAGGAGTACCTCTCCATTCTGATGTGTCACACGCCCATGGCCAGGGGTTCATCTGATAAACAAAGATATTATAACAATATACTGCTAAAAATACAAAAACAAAACAAAAATAAAACCCCACTATGTAAAGCAAACCTCTTCATATAATGCTAAAGTGAAAGCGAAACCAGTATTCCCTTAGTATTTCTTACAACAGATTATCTCTGGTAATTATTCTGCAACTCCCAGAAACCTTGGCCAGCATAGCTAATGAGGAAAGTTTCTGGGATTTGCAGTCCAAGCATACCCGAGTTACCCAAGGCTGGGAACCACTGATGTAGAGAGCAAGAACTTCTGTACAGCAAAAAGAAATACCATTCAGCAATTTCAATGATGAGAATTTTCAGGAGTGCTGGCTATGCTAACGGAGTACAACACATAATTTCGTCATCTTCTTGTATGGAGGGAGAAAGGACTTGTCAGAGCACATCAAGCTCCCACCTCCTTCCTGTTTATTATTGTTTGTCTTGGTCATCCTAAAACATGCTTTGTCCACTTCATGTTTGTGCCAGCACACACACAGGTATTTCTATAGAATCAGCAGAAGCCAACATATTTATTTATTTATTTGTTAGATTTATATCCCGCCCATTTAGACCATGTCTACTCTGGGTGGCTTACAGTAAAATATCATAAAACAATTAAAACAACAATTTAAATCAGTAATATTAGTATCATTCAAGATGGGAAAGTATAGACAGAAATTAAAATAGAAAAGTAAAAATCAAGTATTGGCAGGAGGGAAGGCCTGCCTAAAGAGCCAGGTCTTAAGTTGGCTCTTAAAAACACCCAGCGGGGGTGCCAGGCAGATCTCTGACGGGAGACTGTTCCAGAGTCGAGGGGCCACTGCCGAGAAGGCCCGGTTTCTTGTTCTTTCTTTCTGGGCCTCCCTTGGCATTAGGCCCCTCAGCCGTCTTTCCTGGCTATAGCGAGTGATTCGAGTAGATCTAGGTGGGAGAAGGCGTTCCGCTAAGTATCGAGGTCCTAAACCGTTTAGGGCTTTATATGTCATCATTAACACTTTGAAATCAATGCAGAAACGAATGGGCAGCCAATGCAAGGCAGCCAGAGTGGGAGAAATATGCTGATGTTTTCTCGTCCCACTAAGAAGTCTGGCCGCCGCATTCTGCACCATTTGAAGCTTCCGCATCAATCTCAAAGGTAGCCCCACGTAGAGCGCATTACAGTGGTCTAATCTCAAGATTACAAGCGCATGGACCAGAGTGGTGAGCGCCCCAACATCAAGATAGGGACGTAGCTGGGCAATCCGCCACAGATGGAAATAGGCAGAGCGGACCACTGACACCACCTGGATTTCCATGGTGAGCGCCGGATCCAGATGGACCCCCAAGCTGCGAACCTCACTCTTCGCGGTGAGAGTCACCCCCCCAAAAGAGAGGGAGTTTCCCAAACCACCAATGGAGGGGCCGCCCACCCTCAGGACCTCCGTCTTGTCCGGGTTTAGCCTCAACCCATTCTCCTGCATCCATCGCAGTACAGCCTCCAGACAGCGCTGAAGGAACAGAACGGCATCCACTGAGGTAGGTGAAAAGGAGATGTAGAGCTGAGTGTCATCAGCGTACTGATGGCATGAAGCCCCACACCCCCTGATGACCCCACCCAGCGGCCTCATATAGATATTAAACAGCATTGGGGAGATAATCGAGCCCTGGGGAACCCCACAGTTGAGACTCCACGGGGCCGAAACGCTCTCCCCAAGCTGTACTCTCTGAGGGCGGTCCTCCAAGAAAGATCGGAGCCAGGCAAATGCCAGCCCACCGATTCCCAACTCAGAGAGCTTCCCCAGGAGGATACCGTGGTCGACGGTATCAAAGGCGGCTGAGATATCGAGGAGGACCAACAGCCCCCTTCTTCTATCTGCTGTACAAATGCTCTCCCAAATTGTCTACACAGAATCAGTATTGCTAAGTCCTATTCTGATCAAAGCTAGGGAAAGCACCTGTTTGATACCTGCTTATCCAAAAACCAATTCAGCCATTGAAGTATTTAATTTAAACCATTCTAGATCCACACTTACATGAGGGTCCTCATTAGCTCCCTTTTGCAGTGCTGGAGGGAGGAGAAGTGGTGAGCTGGGTACGTAAACATGGCTGCCACTGGTGGGGATAAAGAATAAACTTTGGATCTTGCACAGAAATAATGAGCTATAGTTCTTTTCCATTATTTTTTTTTCAAAAATAAGACATAGCTGAAGGATGGGAAACTGCTTGCCTGCTAAAGGTTTTGGACTCCAATTCACACCAGCTGCAACTAGCAAGGCCAGAGGTTAGGGATATGGAAAGTTGCAGCCCAACAACAGCTGGAGGGTAGCAAGTTTCTCATCTCAGAAGCAGACCACTGCTCCTTTTTAGACAAAAAGCCTCATCAGCAAATGCACCAAGGTTTCAAGCAAGCAGAGAAATACCTAACGTAAAGCTCTAAGCTCCAGCATCCAGGGAAGGCCTGAACAATTGCAACTGTTAGGATATTGCTCTCCTGCACCTCCCCATTAGCCCTAGCCAGCACAGTCAACAGTAAGCAATGGTGGGAGTTGCAATCTAGCAGCATTTGGAGGGTCACAGCTGCCCAACTATGCCCAAGAAATCAACATACTGTTAGACTGGGTTTCCTCACTCCCTTTGAGTTCACAAAGGGCCATATATTAAATTCTTTCTTCCAAATTATTGTTATTTTAGAACTGGTTATATATTTGGAAAAGTGGAGTACAACCCCCAAAGTCTTTTGGAAAAATTAAAACTTTTCTGCATCAGTGGGGAATGTGTCTTGTTTGTTTCTAATTCCCAGGTACTTGCAGTGAATATCTTTAGTACAGAGATTTTTCTCGCACCCCAGAGTCTTTTATTACCAGTTCTAAAATTCACCCCTCTGCCTGCTGGGAGAAGAGACCTTAGAGATAAACGTCAACTTAGGAACAGGTGGGCAGGGCTGGCCCTTTCATTACCCACAATGGGACAGACACCTCAGGTGGCAGATGCTTGCAAGGAGAATGGCAACAACATGTTAGAAGGCAGAATTATATGGGCCACATGGCATACCTTTGCCTGAGACCCCTAACGTAAACTGTCATCCTTAGTTGCAGCATGGGACATCAGTCCATCACCAGTGTTGAAGATTCACCGGCCAGTTCAGCCAATATTTGTACCTGAAATGGGACAGGGAGACATCTTGTCCTTTGTCCCATGCAACAAAATTGCTGGAGCCAGCCCTGTATTTGGGTGCCTTTGTTTTTTTGTATCAAAGCAGACAATTATATCAAGAATTCAAAACCCATTTGGAGTGGCAGGGGTGTCATTGTTTAATGTATAGCATCAATGTTTCTTCCCTCAGCAATGAATTTTTGGAGAGAAAATGGATTGAATGAATTTTCAAAATATTATTAATGCTAGCCCTGAGGGTGAAGGCGGCACTGGTGTATTATGTAATTGTATTTTATTGTAGTGTTAGGTTTATGTTGTTTAGGTTGGAAGTTTGTTTAATAAAAATTAATAAAAAAAATAAAAAAAATAATGTATAGCATCAAGATGAAATGAAGAATATGCACATGTTAGTCTTTTCTCTCCTTCCCATCCTCCCTTGTCTATTTTCTCTGTCTGGTTGCAATCAGATGGGCATTTGTCCCACTGTTTGGTCCACTGCAGGGATGGGCTGGTTTGTTTCTTTTTACACAATGTAATTGCTGGAATGAACCAGCCTGTCCACGGAGAGTTCCTACCTGCACATTTCTGGGTCCCTATGAGGGACCCCCGTTTTGTTTTTTTGTTTTTGTGTGTGTGTTTTTTTGGTGTGGGTAGGATTGCTCTCTTTTGGTTCATTTCAGCATATGCAATTGCTGGAAACGAACCAAAGCAGAACGCACATGTTATCAATTTGTGTTCTGTCAATTTGCCAATATTGCTAAGTGGCTTGAAGAGAGCTTCACCACTTCACAATAATGGGAAATTAAATACTTCCTCTGCTTCTCCATGGAGGGGCAGAGGAAGTAAAAGGGTTTTTTAAAAGTGATTTTGACAGTGATGTGCTGAATCACTTTGAAATTATTATTTTTTAATTGAAAACTTCCTCCCAAAAGCAGGAGAAGACAGGAGAGAGCAAGATTTTTCTTTTCTTTTAAACATAGGACCAAAAACCTGCCTCCATCCAGGTTCCAGTCAATGGATTGTTGTGCTCTGTTGTTTTAAATGTATTTTTGTATTGATTTTACTTAACCATTTTTAATATACTTGTTTAATTCCTTTTTAATATTTGTATACTTACTGTTTTTAGCATTTAAATATTGTCTTTTTAATGATGTAAGCCACCTGAGGTCCTTTTAAGGAGAAAGACAAGGTAAAATAAATTAAATAAATAAATTTTATTAGAATAGTAGACACTTCCTTTGTTCTTTGGAGATAAAGAAAAAAAATCAAATTGTATTATGACAGTGCTGAGGTGTTGCATCATTTTGAAAAAATTGCAAACTTCTCTCTGGAAGCAAAAGGAGACAGGAGAGGACAAGGATGAAGATTTTTCTTTTCTTTTCAGGAGTTGGAAGTGAGTTCACGTGAGGCTACACTCCCAAGGCACATAAAATCGCACTGCATCATGCCAATGGTACTACGTAGTTCAGTGGGACCTCCTCCTCAGCAAATCTGTTTAAGGATTTTAATCTTAGGTGTGCTTGTTAAGTGCCTTTGAATTCAATGGAGCTTTCACTCTGGTGAATTCTGATTGGACTCCAGCAGTAATTTAAATTACTGTAAATTCCGTGACCGCTTACCTGGGAATAAGGCAACTGAACTGAACAAGATTTAAGTTTGCTGTGAGAAATTCATGCTCTTCCTCCAAGTCTGATGGCTCTGTTGTTTTGACCTTAACTCTCTGAAGTGTAACCACCATTTCCCCTTATCTCGTTTTAACAGCTGTGTTATTCATCACTTTGCACTTTGGCACAGCAGAGAGCCAGACCTTCCTTTACACACCCGCCAAGCGTGCTCATCACCCTCTGCTCCCAGAAAGTGAAAATCTCCTTCAGCGAGGGAGGCCACATCAGGAGCCCCCGCCCAGGCCGCAAGCACCGCTCGGACCAAGGGCGCCTGCCTGCTCGTCGGGCCCTGAGCTCCCCGCAGCTGCCAGAGGACCCAGCCTCAGGCGGAAGGCGCCTCACAACTGCGCGGAAACAAAAGGAAGCCTCCCAGGCTCCCCCCGAGGAGGCCAGGTCTCCCTCTGGTCTCCCTCTCCCTCTCCGGTCTCCTTCTCTCCCCCCCCCCCTTTAGCTCTTCTCCATGCAGGGACACACAAAAAAGGGTGTTTTTCTCCCAGCCCTTTGGCGCGTCCTCCTACTCCCGTCGACGCCAATGTGAGGGATAAAAAAAAAGTGCCCCCGTTTGCACGCCGTACCTTGAGAGGTGAAGGCGGAACGCGCCGACAAAGGGGCCTCAGCTACAGCTGTTCCCGCGTTGGTGACAGTTCCCGTTTTTAAGATAAGGGCGATGATGACTGTTTTTATCAGCCTTAGAATTGCTATGATCACCATAAGGGATGGCCTGGAGAGGAGAAGGAGCGCCGGGCTGCTCCCTTCCCTTCCCTTCCCTCCCCTCCCCCCCGGGGGTGGGGGGAGCGCGTGAGGGAGCCGGAGCCACCGGCAACGCCGCCCTGCCCGTCCGCCGCGCGAGGGTCCGAGCGGAAGAAAAGGCGCCCCGTCCCCGCTACTTACTCACCGCGCACCCCTCCTGCCAGGCAAGCCAAAGCGACCAGAAGAAGCCCAAGCCCCCGCCACGGGAACGTGCCCATCGCCTGGCGGCGGGAGCAGCTGCTCCGTCTCCTACAAGTTAGCAGCATGAACCGAGGAGAAACACGGAAGTGTGCGTGTGTGACCGGTGGGGGTCCTCTCCTTTGCACCTCCCTTTCTTCTACCCAGAAGTCAAGAAGGCAAACCGGACCCTGGCAAGGCGCAGGAAGGGGAGACAGTGCAGCGGTGTCCCGAAGAAAGCAGCTCCAAAAGGCACACTAGGGAGGCAGAAGGCAAGGGGAGGACGGCAATCCAGGAGGAATGGGGCGGGCAGGCGCGGGTGTGCATGCACATACCGGTGAGGAGGAAGACCCGAAGAACCTGTACGGGGGGAGGGCGGGGGCGAGAGAGGGGAGCTTGGCCTCGCGCTCACACCAGCTGCCCCGCGCGCCCGTCTCTGCCCGCGTTGCTGCTGCTGCTGCTGCTGCTGCTGCCCGTGGCTCGCGGGCGCCTCCAATCGCCGCCGCCTGCCCTAATTTCCTCCTCCGCGCAACCTGCCGCTGCAGAAGGCGGCGAGGCCGGGCCCGCGTTGGGCCAGCCAAGCAAACCGCCCCGCCCCCGCCCCCCGCGGTCCCCGCCCAGGTGGGGCTGAGGAGGCGCCCAGGTGAACCTGCGCGCGGGGAGCGGCCGGCTCAGCGGCAGCGGCTCCTCCGCCGCCCCCTCCGCGGTAAGCGACGACTTGCGTCACGGGAGGGGGAGGCCGGAGCCCCGGCTTTGAGCCAAGCAGGTGGTGTGTCCACCTTCCGTCACCCGAGACAGCAGGGACGCGCGCCCTGGAGGGACGGGGCCCTGACGTTAGACGGGCGCGTAGCCCTGAAACTGCTTACAGTTAACGGATCCCACTGAAGTCAATGATATTTATGAATTTTCAATTGGTTCCAGGATTTCTCGTTCTAAAAACATAACAGGAACAGAATGTTTTTTTTTCTATAGAGCTCTTTTCTTTCCTCCCGTTGTACATATTCTAACTGAATGTTAAAATTGTACCAAAGAAGTTTCTTTTTTAAACTCAAACGAAATCTTTAATTATCTGATTCATCCATATCATTTTAAAATCAACTATTAAGTATAATCCTAGATGAGAAAAAGCAGAAGGAGGAATTTTTTTGTTCAACAGGAAGGAGAAATACTCCAAATCAGACTCTGTCTTAAGAACACCCAACACATCTAGATGACAATGAGTTATTGGAAGTGCCCATGATGATGATGATGATACTACTACTACTACTACTACTACTACTACTACTACTAATAATAATAATAATAAAAATAATAATAATAAAATACAAGTAGTGAGATCTAAAAGCTCCCTTTGATAGGCTTAGGTGTATCAGGAACTGTGATTTCTTCTTTGCCAAACAGCAACAAAAGCCCTGTACTGCAGAGCAAACTGCTTTTTAAAGTGTTTCCTTCTCTCCCAGTAGTTTGCTGTGCTGCATGCAGGGGCTGAGAAAGGGAAGCCGAAAGTTTCCCGGTGTATACAGCATCAGTGGCAGAGTTCTTGGGATCCATTAGGAGAACATAAGAGGAGCATCACACGTTCTGCAATGTGTCTGTGGCACCTGCACTGATGCCACCCTCTAGGTGTTGGGCACTGGACATGTAAAACATGAAAACCTATGCCACTAAGCATTTAGTACAGCCACAGCTGGGGAATGACCACTAACTGGTCTTCTGAGTCTCTAGGGATCTTCACTATCTGCCTTTCACATGTGTGTCATGTGCCATCAAGTTGCTTCTAACTTACTATGATCCTCATGGAGTTTTTGAAGCATGTGAAATGTTGAAGGGGCAGTTTACCATTGTCACCACCACCTCCCAAAGTTTCCACAGCTAAGTGGGGATCTGAACCCAGATCTCATGAGCCCTACTCCAACACTCTCGACTACACTGTAATGGTGGTCTTCACATATTACATGGTTACTACAGAAAAATAACTGAATATGTAAGTTTTTATTATTATTTATACCTCAGTGGGTACCCTGCCTTCTGTAGAGCCAGGAAAAGGAATCAAAGGAAAAAGGTGGAGGGAAGGATAAAGTATGGAAGTTTTAGCATTTGAGGGGGAAAATACAGCTAAGTTGGCTACACAGTGTTCAAGTTTAGCAACCCTTATATGCTGCCTTTAAATGGTTTCGGCTGAGCAGGATCTCTCTGGGCTGCAGTCACTGTCATTTAATCCAGCAGCAATCAATTGTTCCCTCTCTGCCTCAGATTTTGAAGAGAGCCATGCCTTGGCCAAGCTGCACAGTGGTCTCAGAGCACCTGTGGAAGAAGGAACAGGTGAACACTTCTGAATACTTCATACCTAGGAAACCTTGGAAAGGGAATCAACTTGATGGCATGCTATTAATTAAATAGGGTTTTTATGTTTTGTGAGATATTTAAGGAGCTGCTCTACCAATTACACTCCCCCAGTGAGCTTCCATGGCTGACTTGAAACACCTCCTGGTAAAGGTAAAAGAAGTGCAAAAGTAGAATTGTTGTTGTTATGTGCCGTCAAGTCACCTCTGACTTATGGCGACCCTATGAGAGACATCCAAAATGTCCTGTCAGCAGCCCGGCTCAGCTCTTGCAAACTCATGCCTGTGGACTCAGTTTAGTGAGTCAGTCCATCTCGTATTTGGTCTTCCTCTTTTCCTGCTGTCCTCCACCTTTGTCAGTATTAGTGTATTATCCAGAGAATCCTGCCTTCTCATGTTGTGCCCAAAACAGGATAGCCTCAGTTTCAACAATTTTGCCTCCAGAGATAGTTCAGGATGCATTTGACCTATGATTTACTTGTTTGCCTTTCTTTTGGTCCAGGGTATCCACTCTCCTCCAGCACCACATTTCAAACCATTATTTCTTCCTGTCAGCTTCCTTGACTGTCCAGCTTTCATATTCACACACACAAAGTGGAAATATAATAAGGTGGACCATCTTGGTCTTGGCTTCCAGTGGCACGTTCTTGTACTTGATGATCTTGCATGATTGCTGAACCAGTCTCTGAGTGATAAAGTAGGTTAGCAAATGTTTCACCTTGCTTCTGTTATGGTATGTCTGAGCTTATTTAGCTGACAACCAACCATGGAGAACAAAATGAGTGGGGGGGGAAACCATTCCTGTTTTAACAGGCCCTCTCCTGTGTCCCCACCAAATACACCTGTGAAGGTGGTGGGACTGGGAGAAAGGCGCTGTGTTTGTGCTTTTCAGCAATTTCTTGGAAAGCATTCTGCTAGATGGTCTTCCTTTTCCCTTAGATTGTAGTCCTGAGGAATTCACGTGTCCCAAGAGGCAGTGCATTTTGAAAGACTTTGCACTGAACAAAAAGACTGTCAGCATGGTAGTGATGATGTCCAAGGGGTTACTGCCAACGCAGAAGTGCGGGTGACCGATGTATCCCAGTTGACTAGGTGAGTGATTACCAAGCCAACAGTGCTGACTCATAAGATAAATCACTAAAGCAGGGTTATTTCTGGCCTGTCCTCACTGTGAAGTGTGGAGAGAATGAAATGCTGTGTAATTCAGGAGATGAATGTTTTCACAAGAAGTGACCTTGTGATGGGGACACTGACTGCAAGGATGGAAGTGATGAGATCAATTGCTGTAAGTAACTGGCCAGGTTGCCTTTGGGAGAGCAAATGGTTGCTCCTTATTCATTAGCAACAAGCTGAGGTATTCAACCATCTCTTCTTCTCCCAGTTTCTCGAACATGCAGGCCTGACCAGATGTGACGATGGCAACTGTGTTCATGGGACCAGGCAGTGTGATGGGGTGTGGGATTGCATGGATGGCTCTGACAAAGTTAACTGCCACACATGTAATTAGTAGTAAGTCTATGAAGATGTTAGCTTGTGACCTGTTGGCTCTGATAAGGTCATGGTTTGTCAAAGAAAAGGGCATAACTGGTCTACCACCAGCAGCCCCTCTAGGGGATTGTAGTACTTATTTTGTTATATGCTGTCAAATTGCTTCTAAGGAACTAATAGCCTTCAAGCAGTCTCATCATTAACAACCCTGTTCAGATCTTACAGACTATTTCTTGTATCAAGTTGGTCCTTTTAATGTTAGATCTTCCTTTTCCTACTGCCTTCCACTGGTATTATCATCTTTTGCAGCAAGTCTTGCCTTCTCATGGATACAACCAAAGTATAGTAGTTTTTGAGGTACTTGTCTCTGGAGGAATAAGGCAGGGTATAGAAGTATTCAAAGGCTGTGAGCCTGACTCTTAAAAGGAGTGCATCCTTGTGATATAAACTGGATTCTTTACCGCCAGATGACCAAATAATCCCTAATTATATTCTTCTCTGGATTAAGCTTCAATTTGCTCTGTTCAATTTGAAATTGTATCTAAGACAGCGGTCCCCAACCTTTTTAACCCCGCAGACCGGTTGGGGAAGGCGGGGCACCCCCCACACGCATGCACGAAGGAGCGGGAGGGCGCTCGTGTGGGCGTGCACGTGCTCGTGCGCATGCGTGAAGGAGCAGGAGGGTGCTTGTGCGGGTGGGCACGCGCATGCGCAAAGGGTGGCGCGGCGCTCGGGGGGGCACTCGTGCGCATGCGTGAAGGGGTGGGGGAGCGCTCACGTGGGCACAGGCGCACGTGCGTGTGCGCAAAGGGGCTGTGTGGGGGGGAGTGCGGGCAGGGGGGGAGGTCTGTCTCCGCGGCCCGGTCTGGCTCAGGCCACGGACCGGCACAGGGCTGCAGACCGGGGGTTGGCAACCTCTGATCTAAGAGATTGTAGGATGCGTTTTAGATATTGGTAAAGTTGGTCCTTTTCCTGCTGTGAACTGGAGGATAGTTATTCTGACTAGGCAGCTATGGCTACTGCTGTACTTGTGAAGTGATGAATCTTGTCTATCATAACACACCAGACAAAGTTCTGCAAGAGTGGGTTGTGGCCTGTTTGCAACCTTGAGCAGAAAACTGATAGTTGATTTTTCTATCCACTTCCTGACTTCTCTAGAGTACATCAGTTGTTTTACTAGGCATATTCCAGATATCAAGTATAAATAAAAACTTTTAAATTATGGCTTTCTTTTCCTAGGACAAATTCAAAGTAGTCCAGTGACAGAAGAGTTGGCTTTTTCTCAGACTTTTCCACAGCACCGGCTATTCTTCCTGTATGTAAGTATAAAAAGATATTTTGATTTCAGTGCAATACAATATTCTCAGTGTACCTTCTGTATTTCCTGGCTAAATTCTGTTGGTTGTTACCAGATATTCTGTTAAGATTGCTAATTATATATGTAAAAAAATTTGAAATGCCAAAAAACGCTTGAAATTCTTAAGGGGGCATTATCAGAATTTTAACTATGGAAATGTGAGATATGATTCCAAAAAAAATGGAAATCTGAACCGCAGTGCACTGCCTGTTAGAATTAGAATTTGCTTCAGGACGAAGAGCTAGTTTTGCCACAATTGCAAATTACTTGTAAAAGGCCATTGGCTCTGCAGAGTTAGCAAAATACATTGTAATTTGATGGAGCTGAAAGCTGCTGAGTTGCCTGCAACTTGAATTCAATCTTCATATGTTTTTAAGCCTTTGTGCCTATAGCTTTGCTCATAGCTGTGAGGTTGGTTTTTGAAGTGACATGCCTGTGAATTACATGTTTTCAATTATCATGAATTATCTTTATGTATATGGAACATAGAAGTAACTGGATAAATAAAGCTTGTAGACACAGACAAGCTAATGTTGCCTGGAATTTTTTTCAACAATGAAACAACTTATCCTTTGATACCCAGATGAATATGATTGAAAAAGATTATCTGATCTCACACTGGAATTAACCTTATCAGGGATAAATGTTTGCATACAAAATCAAGATGTTTCTGGTAGATAAAGCCCAGTGCCTGCTCCACCCCAGCCCAGAAAAGTCCCCCTCAGTCACTCAAACCGCAGGCAGCATGCAAGGTTGTAAAAATTCCAACACTAAAACCTGGGATTTGGCAGGGGTGGTTATTTCGCTCCTCCTTTCTTTATGTTCAGCCACTGTGAGACATGCTCAGGGAAAAACGTGTGCTGAGGGTGTGGAAAATGTCCCCCTAATGTGCCAGATCAGTAGCCTCACTTACCCAAGTGTGCCGCCACTCACCTCCCAGCCCAAATCAGAGGACGGCCCATTTGACATCCATCCACTCTAGAACACACTCCACCAACCAGAGCCAGAAAAAGAAATGGTTCTGCAAATAAAGGCCTGTAGCAGATATTGAAAAATAAAATAAAGTACGAAGTAATTATGGTGGTGGTGGGAGGTAATCCCAAGCACTACTTTGACTTATTCAACCAAAGTCCACACAAGAGTCAGTCATCCTTCCTGCATTCACTCACATACCGAATCCGAAGTCTAATAAAGATGAAGTATCTACGTGAAAGAAAAAGGAATAAAATTCAAAAACACAGTCTAACAAGAGATATATCACCCTCCCCTTACCATGCCTGGATGTAAAGCAGCTCATTTGGATTAATGGGAAATACATAGAGTATTTATACTACAGATAAATTCAGAGAACATGGAAAGTCCTTGCAAGCCATCAGAAGATCATCAGAAAGAAAGCAAGTCGGGTCAGTCTTGAGCAGAGAATTCCAGAGCGAATTTTCTGCTAAAGATTGGCCCACCTCACTAAGGAGAATTCTGTGGTGTTCCAGCCAAACACAAATCAGAATCAGCTGCCTTGAATGTCATGGGCAGAAATGTAAGATATAAATATAATAAGCCAGCATGCCAACAATGATCTGTTCCAAAGCTAGCTCCTCTGATGCAGAAACTGTACTGTGTACAGTGTTGTTAGCATTGCCTTTGTTTAACCATTTGCATCCCAGTGGGATTCAAACCCTTTTCCGGGGATGTCTTTGCATCCTGCAGGCAGATCTCCCATGGGAGACACTATTAACTGTGTCATTTCTCAGAAGGCAACACTCTGCTATCTAGGAGGGGCAGGCACTGTGTTGGGGCTGCCAGAGTCCAAGCAGTTCATGTTGCTTCTTTTTTAATTATGCTGTAAAAAGTGGGGAAGGGGGACGAGCTCTTCAAAGCAGCAGCAAACAATGGCACGGAGAATGGGAAGCATTCTGTGTCTCTTGCCAGCTGGACAGAGAAAGACTGGCATAAGCCTATAACACTTCCCAGCAAACACAAAGCAAAGAGTGCAAGAGAGAAGAAAATAGCCTTGTGCCAGACTGCCTGCTGAACATATTTATCTAGTAATGGGTCCCTGTCATGTTGTTGTCAACCATACCAAAACTGTTACTCCCTGATGAATACTTACAATGGTGGCTTAGGCAGGCTACTACCATGGCTACTGTATAATGGGCAAGCACAGAGGATTAGGTTGTTCATTGCTAGCGCAGCAGTTCAAGAATGCACCTCCTTTCTCCTCTTTATCTTTCTTTTTTAACACAGAAAGATCTTCAATTTGCCATGGAAGCAGCTCATTTACCATCCTAAAAAATTTGGAAAACACATGTTCTGAAGTTGGTGCCTCTCTGGGCGAATTAAGTTGTCACCCTTTGTCTTTTTTTCCAAGAAGGAAGGGTGTCACGAAAAGAGAGAGGGAGGGGGAAAGGCTTGAGGGTTTTTGATTTTTTTTTTAAAAGCAAATCATGCAGATGAATGGCCATTTCCTTTTATAATGTTCTGTCACATCATTTGGGGCCAAACTAGATATGACAGCACGAGGCCCTTATTTACAAATATAGACCTGCCCCGGAAAGGAGTGAGTGGGAGTATTTTTTTAAAACCACCAAAAGGATGCACAGGTAGGAAAGATACTTTTTTGGGACTATAACATCCAAAATTCCCCCTCCAGTGCAATGTGAGAGCTGTAGTCCCAAAAAACTACTTTTTCAACCCATGGCCCAGCAGAGGATCCTGAACTTTCCACTGCCCCTGCCATGGTCTCTCTAAAATCTGACGCCAAGAGGCTTCTCCCACGATACTGGAATGGATCCAGTCTAGAGAAGAGAAGTCAGGGAGCGGGACTGTAGGGAAGTAAGAAGTGGGCCATGGGCAATGGGAGGATTTAGCCACAGCTGTCTCTCAACCACTTCTTCTGATAAAACCATGTCTGTTTCTGTGTGACTGAGACAGATCTGAGTTTGAGAGCCACCTCTATTGCCATGTTCGAGGCTTAAAAAACAAAAGTGATAGCAAAAAGGGGTGCAGGGCTCTTTCTAAACTGGGCAAGTGGGCTTTGAAATGGTAAATAAAGTGGAATGTAAACAATAGTTAACACATTTGGGGCAAGCTCAAATTAGACACAGAGCTCCTGCCCGTTTCCTAACATGATTTTTACCCATGGAAGGCAGTAAAAACAAAACAACCACAGTAACAATAAGAATTACAAAAGCTACAAAAGGATGTCTCCAAACTGAGTGAATGGTATTAAAGAGGGAACTGTCATTTATTGGCTGAAATCCTGTTGCTTAGCATAGTAAATCACAACTAGAGTAGGGCCATTCGAATCAAAAGAACTTATGGAGGAGTTGACTCACTGAAACCCCACTGATTCAGTGGCCCTATTTTAATGCTACTTACTACACTAAGCAAGAGGATTTTAGTCACTGTAAGGAAAGATAAAAAGATGCACACTGGGGCAAAATAATGTCTAACTTTACATACATGTGGCTGAGGTCTCAGCCATGAAAAGGAACATTGCAATTTAGTGACCATTTTGATTAACTTGCCAGTGGTATGTGGAAAGGACAAATTCACATTTGGGATCATTAGAAAAGGCTTCTTCTTCTTCTTCTTCTTCTTCTCATCTCAATTTTCGGAGAGAGTCCAAGTTTTATTTATTTATTTATTTATTTTATTTTATTTTATTTTAAATATTTTGAACACTCCTTTCTCCTTGAAAAGGACCCAAGTCAGCTTACAACATTGAAAGACGATATTTAAAGTTGAAAACAATGAGTATATAATGGTGGTTAACATCATTAAAAAACAATATTTAAAGCTAAGTAAAATGACTATAAACTGGCATCTTACATAATTAAAAGGCAATATTAACGCTAAAAACAATAAGTATACAAATATTTTTTTTTTAAATGCTACTCTGAGAAATGGAAAACACAAGTAGTACTAAAAATCCAGTCAAAGCAGTAATGTATAACAGTCTATCTAAAAAACCACACACAGGTCACTGAGGGAGGTCTTGCCTCCAGAGAAAGGTTTTTGCCTGCTTGCGGAAGGATAGCAAAGATTAGGCCAGTCTGGCCTCCTGTGGGAGGGAGTTCCAAAGGCTGGGAGCAGCAACAGAGAAGGTTCTCTCCTCTGTCCCCATCAGACGCACATGTGAAGGTGGTGGGACCAAGAGAAAGGCCTCTCCTGATGATCTTAACACCCAAGCTGGCTCATAATGGGAGATACAGTCTTTGAGATAGATTGGAGCCAGACCGTTTAGGGCTTTATAGGTTTAAACCAGCACTTTAAATTGTGCCCGGTAACTAATAGTCAGCCAGTGGAACTGCTGTAACAGGGGGGTTATGTGATCCTTGTAACCAACCCCAGTCAGCAATCTGGCTGCTGCATTTTGGACCCGTTGAAATTTCCTGACACTTTCTATCGGCAGCCCCACATAGACTGCATTACGGTAATCCAGCCGGGAAATAACTAGGGCATGTATCACAGTGGGCAGATCAGTTCTTTCAAGAAATTGATGTAGCTGGCGCACATGTTCTCAAACCAACTTTGTAGTTCATGACATGAAGATAGTACAAGGAATTATAGTGGTGTACATATTGCCAGCATCTCCCCTCTTTCACAGAGAATCAGCAGCATCAGACCTACACAAACAAATCAAGTGTTATTGGATTAGGCATCCTTCAGTCTCGAGAGACTATGGTAACGTGCTCTGTATGGAGGACTTGGAACAGCGTCTAGTGTGGCTGAGAAGGCCAATTCGAGAGTGACAATCCCTTCCACACTGAAGACAAATACAGTCTGTCCCCTGTTCAGCTCCCTGATTTTGCTGGTTCCGGGACTGCCTCTTTGCCTCGGCCTGCTGGACAAGGGTCTCTTCAAATTGGGAGAGGCCATGATGCACCGCCTGCCTCCAGGCTGAACGCTCAGATGTCAAGGTTTCCCATCTGTTGAGGTCCATTCCTTAGGCCTTCAGATCCTGCTTGCAGATATCCTTGTATCGCAGCTGTGGTCTCCCTCTGGGGCGATTTCCCTGCATTAATTCCCCATACAGGAGATCTTTTGAAATCCGACCATCAGCCATTCTCACGACATGCCCAAGCCAACGTAGACGTCTCTGTTTCAGTAATGTATACATGCTAAAAATTCCAGCTCGTTCTAGGACTACTCTATATGGAACTTTGTCCTGCCAGGTGATACCAAAAATGCGTCGGAGACAACGCATATGGAACGTGTTCAGCTTCCTCTTCTGCCGTGCACAAAGGGTCCAGGACTCACTGCAGTACAGGAGTGTGCTAAGGACACAGGCTCTATAGACCTGGATCTTGATATATGCCATCAGCTTCTTATTAAGCCATACTCTCTTTTTGAGTCTAGAGAACGTGGTAGCTGCTTTGCCAATGCGTTTATCCAGCTCGACATCTAGGAAGAGAGTGTCAGAGATCGTTGAGCCAAGGTACACAAAGTCATGAACAACCTCCAATTCTTGTGTGGAGATAGTAATAGAGGGAGGTGAGTCCACGCCCTGGCCCATGACTTGTGTTTTCTTCAGGCTGATTGTTAATCCAAAGTCTTGGCAGGCCTTGCTAAAGCGATTCATGAGTTGTTGGAGATCTTCAGCAGAGTGGGCAACAATGGCTGCATCGTCGGCGAAGACGAAGTCCCACATGCATTTCAGATGGACTTTGGTCTTCGCTCTCAATCTAGAGAGATTAAAGAGCTTTCCATCTGATCTAGTCCAGAGATAGACACCTTCTCTTGCAGTTCGAAAAGCGTGCTTCAGCATGACAGCAAAAAAGATCCCAAACAGGGTCGGCGCGAGGACACTGCCCTGTTTCACTCCACTTCGGATGTCAAAGGGATCTGATGTTGAGCCATCAAAAACTACAGTGCCCTTCATTTCCTCATGAAAGGACCTGATGATGTTAAGGAGTCGAGGTGGACATCCAATCTTGAGAAGTATTTTAAAAAGGCCGTCCCTGCTAACCAAATCAAAGGCCTTTGTGAGATCTATGAAGACCACAAAGAGTGGCTGTTGTTGTTCCCTACATTTCTCCTGCAACTGTCTGAGGGAGAATACCATGTCAGTGGTGGATCTATTAACTCGAAATCCACACTGTGATTCTGGATAGACTCTGTCTGCAAGCACCTGGAGCCTCCTCAGCACAAGACGGGCAAGCAGCTTCCCTACAACGCTGAGAAGAGAGATGCCACGGTAGTTATTGCAGTCGCCCCTGTCTCCTTTGTTCTTATACAGTGTGATGATGTTTGCATCCTTCATGTCCTATGGTACTCCACCTTCCCTCCAGCAAAGACAAAAGATTTCATACAGCTCAGTGATGATGATCTCTTTACAGCACTTCAGCACTTCAGCAGGGATGTTATCCTTTCCAGGTGCCTTGCCAGAGGCAAGGGAATCCAAGGCCGCTTTTATTTCTGCTAAAGTTGGTTCGCTGTCCAACTCTTCCAAGACAGGCAGGCACTCAATGTTATTTAGTGCCTCTTCGGTTACTACATTCTCTCTGGAATATAGCTCAGAGTAGTGCTGCACCCAGCGTTCCATCTGCTGTGCTCGGTCCTTGATGATCACGCCTGTAGCAGACTTCAAGGGAGCAGATTTCTTCTGTATTGGACCTAAAGCCTGCTTGATACCGTCATACATTCCCTTGATGTTACCTGTGTCCACTGCTATCTGTATCTGAGAGCAGAGCTGAAGCCAATAATCATTGGAACATCTCCTGGCAGCCTGTTGGACTTTGCTACGAGCAAGTCGAACAGCCTGCAAGTTGTACTCACTAGGACAGGCTTTGTATGCTGCTAGAGCTCTCCTCTTATCCTCTTTCCTCTTATATATATGGTTATATATGTTATATATATGGTTTATATATATATATATATATATATATATATATATATATACACACACACACACACACACACCACCTTTCTCCTTAAAAAGGACCCAAGGCAGTTTACATCATTAAAATACAACATTTAAAGCTAAACCCAATAAGTATACAAATACCAAAAAGGGTTAAAAATACCACTCTGAAAGCAAAAGCAATACTAAAAACACATTCAAAGCAGTAAGGTATAACAATCAATTTAAAAATCCCACTCAGGCAGCCAGTTACTGAAGGAAGGCTTGCCTGAAGAGAAAAGTCTTCATCTGCTTGTGGAAGGACAGCAAAGATGGGGCCAGTCTGACCTCCTGAGGGAGGGAGTTCCAAAGTCTGGGAACAGCAGCAGAGAATGTTCTCTTCTGTGTCCCCATCAGACGTACCTGCAAAGGTGGTGGGACCAAGAGAAAGGCACTTTCTGCCACATTTTAAATGTGGAATCTAGTTTGGATTTTTCCCAAATACCTGCATAGTTGGATCTGAGAAACTCGGTGGGAAACTCCTAAATATTTAATATGTAGGTGGGACTTTTAACCTTTGGGATGTTAAAATTTGTTCTGAAAGTGGTACACTGAAGCACTTTCAATCCAATGTCCTAAAATTCACTTGGAGTACCATAGTCTCAGAGAATACCTCTAATTCCTTTAATACAGAAGAATTTGCTTCTGTCGGATTCCTTAACATCAGTATCATATCATCAGCATATAAACAGATGACATGAGATGAATTTTTATAATCGTACATTCTTAGAACTGAAGAGCTGGAATGCCTAATAAGTATCTCCTGAATGCTCTTATTTGCCCTGTTTAATCCCTCTCCAAAACTGAAACTTGTTAGAGTCCTGGTCATTCATTCTCGCCTAGAGCACATAGGGGAATGAATTGAATTTTAATACAGATGTAAATTTAGAGTCAAATTTATAAAATTGCAGAGAATTAGGTAAAAAATTCCAACTGACCTTGGAATTTCAAAGGTCGTATAACAACCCAGAGTGGTGGTATTATTAAAGCCACAAAATGACCCTCTGTCAATACAGCCTTATAGGTCTATTTCACTTCCCAACACTGTTTATAAATTATTTGCATCAATTCTAGCAATGCACCTTAAGTGATATCTTGGAGAAATGATACATCTAGATTAATTCAACTTTATTCCAAATAGATATATTTCAGACTCACTCAGAAGATTATTTGGAGTAACGAATTACAGCAAGAAAAAATATCTTCCAATGCAGTTGAATTTATTTATTTTTATCCCTCTTCCTATCGAGCCACTTGACCTAACTTTTTTTTTTAAATGAAGATTTATTGTTTGGGGACACTTTTTGTAACTTCTGCTATTTGCAGAGCTTCGAAAAGTTACCTTTTCTGTATGATGCTTGTATGAGGGTTGGATTTAGAAAGGAGGAAACTGAAGATACACAACCAACAAGCGGCATGAAAGGCACTGGGAAGTCTTTATTGCTCTGTCCCAGCAGCGTCTGCCAATTCAAACTGACTCCTGTGAACTGCATGTCAAGTGGCAAAGTCATTGGCATTTCCTTTGTATTTGTTCTCTGCTCTTGGTCAACCAGAGGGCTTGGCAGGGACGGTGCTTTATCAAGTGAGCTTTTGTTCACTGGCAAATGGACTGAAGTTGCCAGAGAGGGCAGTGAACAGACAGGTGGCCTTAAGAACCCTGCAGGTTGTTGACATAGGTTGGCTTTAACCTTTGGAGGGCAAAGGCTTTATAAATCATCCATAAACACTTTAGTCGCTCTGCACTATTCAGTGAAACATGTTGAATGAAATGCTTGTGGCTTCCTTGCCAGAGACTTGTCAACTGACTTTAGCCATGAGCTGACAAAACCCGTGGATTGTGTCATGTAGCTGATCATGTGTATCTGGGGAGCCCTTTTCTGTTGAAGAGGATTGTGAGTACACCATATTGAAAGAAATAAAAATTCCACACCTTGGTGATCCCAGCTCCATGCCAAACACAGCTGATCTGTACAGCCAAAACGATACAGACTGGACACATTTTCAGGAGTTCTGCTTTTTTGCATACACAATTCTCCAATTTATTTATTTATTACTATTTTACATTACATATGTTTATTCTGTTTATCACAGGGAGGGACTAAGAGCAAAACAGGCCACTAATGGCTGTCTCCAAACCCTGTCATTCTTCCTCCACCACTTTTCTGGCTTCTGAGATTTAATGAAGTTCCATTTCATGATGACTATAAAGACTAGAAATATACTTGAAAGAGTAAAGACAAATGCTATGATATGTCATATCTGCACCTGTCAGTGTGTGGAGTGTGTGTGGTACAGCAATAAGACTGTCCAACTTGGACTTGAAACACTCAAGTTCTGCTCCTTCTGAAGCTGAGAAACTCCCTGGGTGACCTTGGGCCAGTCACACTCCCTATCTGACAAAGTTGTTGTGAGGAGTAATTGGGTGAGAGGAGTACTATTTATGGTGCCTTGAGATCATTTCAAGAAAGAAAGGGTATAAATATAATACTATAGATAGCAAACAAATAGACATTACATTCCTCAAGATAACATATTTCTCTCAATTTATGTTCTCTACTATGTCTGCAGACATCCTGGAGAGTGAAGTCAAGTGGGCCTTAGAAAGCATGGCTAACAACAAGGCCAGTGGAGGTGATGGCATTCCAGCTGAACTATTTAAAATCTTAAAAGATGACGCTGTTAAGGTGCTACACTCAATATGCCAGCAAGTTTGGAAAACTCAGCAGTGGCCAGAGGATTGGAAAAGATCAGTCTACATCCCAATCCCAAAGAAGGGCAGTGCCAATGAATGCTCCAACTACCGTACAATTGCACTCATTTCACACGCTAGCAAGGTTATGCTCAAAATCCTACAAGGTAGGCTTCAGCAGTATGTGGACCGAGAACTCCCAGAAGTACAAGCTGGATTTTGAAGGGGCAGAGGAACTAGAGACCAAATTGCTAATATGCACTGGATTATGGAGAAAGCCAGAGAGTTCCAGAAAAACATCTGCTTCATTGACTACGCAAAAGCCTTTGACTCAGTGGACCTCAGCAAACTATGGCAAGTTCTTAAAGAAATGGGAGTGCCTGACCACCTTATCTATCTCCTGAGAAATCTATATGTGGGACAGGAAGCAACAGTTAGAACTGGATATGGAACAACTGATTGGTTCAAAATTGGGAAAGGAGTACGACAAGGCTGTATATTGTCTCCCTGCTTATTTAACTTATATGCAGAATACATCATGTGAAAGACTGGACTGGATGAATCCCAAGCCAGAATTAAGATTACCAGAAGAAATATCAACAACCTCAGATATGCAGATGATACCACTCTGATGGCAGAAAGTGAGGAGGAATTAAAGAATCTCTTAACGAGGGTGAAAGAGGAGAGTGCAAAAAATGGTCTGAAGCTCAACATCAAAAAAACTAAGATCATGGCCACTGGTCCCATCACCTCCTGGCAAATAGAAGGGGAAGATATGGAGGCAGTGACAGATTTTACTTTCTTGGGCTCCATGATCACTGCAGATGGTGACAGCAGCCACGAAATTAAAAGACACCTGCTTCTGGGGAGGAAAGCGATGACAAACCTAGACAGCATCTTAAAAAGCAGAGACATCACCTTGCCGACAAAGGTCCGCACAGTCAAAGCTATGGTTTTTCCGGTAGCGATGTATGGAAGTGAGAGCTGGACCATAAAGAAGGCTGACTGCTGAAGAATTGATGCTTTTGAATTGTGGTGCTGGAGGAGACTCTTGAGAGTCCCCTGGACTGCAAGGAGATCAAACCTATCCATTCTGAAGGAAATCAACCCTGAGTGCTCACTGGAAGGACAGATCCTTAAGCTGAGGCTTCAATACTTTGGCCATCTCATGAGAAGAGAAATCTCCCTGGAAAAGACCCTGATGTTGGGAAAGTGTGAAGGCAAGAGGAGAAGGGGACGACAGAGGACGAGATGGTTGGACAGTGTCATCGAAGCTACCAACATGAATTTGACCCAACTCCGGGAGGCAGTGGAAGACAGGAAGGCCTGGCATGCTCTGGTCCATGGGGTCACGAAGAGTTGGACACAACTAAACGACTAAACAACAACAACAACTATATCTCTGGTAATGGGATTGGGAGTGCCATCCTACAAACTTCTACTGAAGATTTCCTATGGGCATCTGGTTCTCCACCTTGGGAAGAAGAGGCAGGATAAAACTTTACATAGGCCTGCCTTTGGAAAGTGTTTGGAAAACTCAACAGGTCCAAAATGTTGTGGCCAGTGCTGTTGACTGGAGCTCATTATGATGAGTTGTATCTATAGGCCTTGCCTCTTATAAGAAGGCAGCTATATTATCCCTCTATATACCTTGGTATAAGATACCCAGTGTGGTGTAATGGATAAAGTGATGAACTGAGAATTCAGGGACCTCGGTTCAAATCTCTTCTTGGTAATGGGAACTCATGGGGTGGGGGAGGAACTGGTAAAACCAATCCTTAAATATCTCACTTACCTTGAAAGGACTGCTATAAGTTAGTTCCAACTTGATGATACATAACAAAACAGCTTGCTATAATAGATTCTCTGGTTACTAGTTCATTTCTGGGCAAAATTCAAAGTGCTGCCTGAGACCTCTAAAGCTCCATAACAGCTTGGGTCTAAACTGTCCAAAGGACTGTATCTTTTCACATGATGAAATATGGTCCTTAAGATCTTCAGAGGAGGCCTTTCCCTCTGTCTCCCCAACTTTACAGGCATGACTGATGAGGACATGGAAGAAGGCTCTTTCAATGGCTGCTTCTCAGCTATAGAATTCCTTGCCAAGGGAGGCTCACCTGGCCCTCTCCCTGTTGTCCTTCCATCTTCAAGCAAATACATTTGTTTTCAGGCCAGCCTTTGGGAAAGGGTTTTAACTGTGGAGCTTGCACATTTTTCCTCTTTTGCTTGTAAGTAGTGTCTACATTGCTTTAATTTGGTGTTTGCTTTTAGCATGATAACTTATTTTGTAATGTTTTAATATTATAATGTGTTTTGAACTATATCTGATTTTCGACTTGAGCTGTGAGTCATTTTCAGTTCTGGCCTGAGAGAAATGTGAGATGTCAATCCATCAGTAATTAAATCCAGCACGGTTTTTCCTGTGTCCTTACAAAGTAAGTCCCACTGAGTTCAGCAGGATTCACTCCTAAGCATGGACCTTCAGCCTAAGGTATGAACTACCCTTTCAAATGTTGTCGTAACTGGGAATGATCTGTTCCCATTTTACGATCACTGGAAAATATGAATGCTTTAGATGTGCACCTTCAGGGACTATATGCATCTTGCCACTATTTATTCCAATCAATGCTATCTCTGTCTTTGTTTTCAGTATTTATGACTTCTTTCTGCTGGTGAAGTTGTGTTAAAGAGCATCAAACACCTGATAGTTCTTTGATTAATGTATTCCATATTTAGGTCTCCGAGCACAATACACCGAAGTGGGAGCGTAGATATTCCCAGCCAAACAGACAGACGGATTACCTCTGTCTCTGTGAGCTCTCTTCTGCAGTTTCTTAGAAGGAGGTTGTTAAACAGGTCACCCTCCCCTCCTTCCTCCTTCCCCCGCTTCTCCCAGTTGCTGTGTGATCTGTCTATTTCCAATCCACTTGACAAAGGTCTGCTGGAGAATTTGGACCACACTTGCATGAGTAAACAGGGCTAACAAAAGTCTTAATGAGCTGTGAATGTATTGTGCAAGACATTCTCATGATTTCCTAATGCTCTTTCAGTTCTCTTTTTTCTGAAAAAAGAACTCTCCGTGTGTGCCCACAAGCACGCACACACCCAACTTGTTTGGAGACAATTTGCCAGTGTAAATAAAGGCCGCTAGAAACTCCTGCTGAGCAATCTCCATTTATATCTTTATAGAGAAGCCATGTAATGCTTGCCCAAAAGGACTGGGAAGGGGGGAGTTGTTTTGCGAATGCAGGGCTTCGTGCATTTTGCCCTCAATGGGTGGATATCAGAAAGGACAATTTAAAAAATTGAGAAGTATGTTTCTGATGTTTAAATACGTAGAGTAAGAAGAAGAAAAGGGCTTGTGGTACCTTAATTTAATTATTCAGCATTCTTATGGCATAAGCTTGCATAAACGTTCAAGGAACGGGTACATACATTTAATTAATTGATTTATTTTTATCATCCTTCCTCCCAGTTTACACCATCATAAATGTGTTGGTCTTTTTTGGTGCAACAAGATTCTTGGTTGGTTCTGCTGCAAAAGACTAGCAACGGTGACCATTTGCAAACAATAGTAGATAGTGGCGGTGATTTCCACATGTATTATTTCCTCTTGCAAAGCGAGTGGGGTAAATTATTGCCATCTCTCCCTCCATTGAAGCTACATATACTAATATTTGCAAGGCTGCTTCTTAGAACTGCTGGACAACTCATTTTGTTCATTAATTAGTGTAACCTCACCATTCTAGCTGAATTGCATCCAAGGGTGGAAGCTGACAATTGACTGATAATTTCTGTTCCACTTCATTTGGATAAAATAATTGCTTCCACATATTTCACTTTTCGATGTAAGGCTGTTTTTGAGCACAGGCTGGTAAAATTATTTTTGGGACCAAAACTCCCAAAATTGGCCCAGAGACTCTGGGAGTCACAGGCCAAAACAACAACAACAACAACTTTGAGGAGGTTGTGCTTTCTTCTGCTCAGGCAACTCAAATTCTGCACCAACAAAATCTGAATTTAGCAATCTGCAGATTGTGCAAACAATGCTTCTATCTGCTGGGAAGAATCCAAAGAAGTATTTAGGGAACAGAAACCCTGCATTCATCATTTTAAATCCAGCTGTACTTTCATTGTGGCTTCTGGGGTTTCACCAAGCTTTCCAGCAGATTAAAAATGAGAGAGAGACAAAATCATTATGGCATTTTAAGACTAACTGCTATTTTTTAATGTGAGCTTTTGAGGATTAAGTCCACTTCCTCTGCCTGTGTCTTGTTGTAAAAATTCTTTAAAAGATATTTTAAAAGTAATAAAGAACAAATATACAGAAGCTCACTGATTTTAACCTGTGAAATTACTGTTTTTTTTTTCGTTTGTGTCTCAGAATGGTCTTACTTGATGTTAGCAGAGTTTTGGTGCCAATATCCTGTCATAGTCTCCTGTTATAGTCTCCATTGGATCCATCTTGTCACTGTACAATTGCTTGGTAATAAAGAAAAAAACCTCCAAAGAAGGCACTTCTGATGACTATATAAGTTAATGACCTGTCAAATGTCCTATCATTAACTGCTCTGCTCAGTCCTGACAATTGCTTTCTGTTTGGGTGAGAATTGGTTAACTGATGAAAACATGACTCAGCTTCTGGGATTTTCCCCTGCTTGGTGTCTCTATGAATGGTAGTGAGCAGAAGAAGGTATCCTATCTAGACCATCTTGACTGCTGACATTGGTATCATCAACATTCAGGCTGCCCTTTGCTATGTAAAGCTTGGCATCTTTTTTCCAGCTGGCAAAACGGGCATGATATTGTGCAACAATGTTAGGCCATTTCCTGGCATTTTGAATTGTGAATGCAGAAGCACAATATTGCACTTTCATAAACTGGAGGTTTTTTGAAGAATTGAATTTGTAAATCTTTGCTGCTGGCGATAATGAATGGAATGCAATACACCATTCATACTGTGAGTTTTCTCCTCCTTTTGTCAGTAAAGCCTTGCTGCAGTTGTCAAGAATGAAAGAACAGATGGAGGTAGGAGCAGAAGAGCAAACATTGACAAAAAATAGCCAGTTACATTCCCAGTATCTTTCGCCTTTTTAGGAAGCGTGTATCCAAGGGGAACCAGCTTCATTTGAGTCCAGATGGAACAATGATGTAAATATGGTGATAAGGATAATGATATTTACTACATAGGAATAAAGGACCATTTGAGAAAATAATCCCAGCAATTTTCTTCTAACACTTATGATGAGACATGTCAGCATAAGGTATTGTTAGGAGAATCTTCAAGAATTATTCTTGAAGATTATTTTCAAAAAAAAATGCTATATATTTTCTAATTTTCTTTTAATGACAAGCACCTGTTACTTGATAAATATTTCTGTGGGTTTGTATGAAACTATTCTGCTTTTCTGGTCCTGCTTTGAAAAAAAGATTCTACTTCCAGGTTAGGTGTTTTAGCCCAGTCTTCAGCTACCAGACTGAGTGTTTTACTTTCTGTCTGAGAACCAAGCTAGACAATACAATAGAGACCTATCTTCAACTTTTTCATTTGTCATAGAGAGGAGGAACATGTTGAATCTATTGCACCCTCATATGATGCCTTTTAGAGGTTTTGGCTGGGAGGGAGCTGCAGTGAATGTCAATTAATTCAGTAACAGCCAATAATTCCTTGCTACCTCAGATTCTTTTTCCTGCCTTTTTTTGACAGTTAGGGTTCAGTTAGATTCTGTCAGTGTGTGAGAGAATGTCTGTACTAAAAGACTGTAGTTCAATCTGCTTTGTAGGTTCCTGCCAGAACCATTTTTATTTGCTATGTATTAAGAGGAAGATTATTATTATTTTTAATCAAGGCCACACTCGCTTTTCCTCACACCCAACTATGCCAAACCACCCCAACAGAACTAAGGTCAAAACGATAAACTTGGAAGATTGGGTTTAACATCCGCCTTTGCCATGTTGTTAATGAAGATCACACATGGACACACAGAGCTATTATTTAGCCCATAAGGAAAAACCTAGAGATATAGATTGTTTTCATTTTTAATGGGACAAATAGCAGCAACTGGACAAATAGCTGATTGGGGGATTTTCATTAGGAAAACAGCATGGGGGAAAGATTAAGATCAGAATCCTAGGTTGTGAGGCCCTGCATAACTTCAAGTGAGTCTAATCCTGGTCAGTCATCAGTTCTGCCATTCCCCATCAGCACCCCATCAGGTGTCTCCAAGACCGTGAACAAAGCTCTCTCTTTCACTTCTAGCTCTCCCAGGCCCCTCAACCATAGAGAAGCTTGAATTCACCTGAAGGAGCATGGGTCATTTAAGGGCTGAAGCTAGAAACTGGCAGGTGAGGAAGCTGTGCTTTGGAAAGATGGGAGCTACCAGCCTAGTTAAGCCTGTGGCTGAAGCAAGTTCTTTGCTGAGACAAGAGATCCTTTCCTGAGGATTTGCTCCAGTAAGCAACTCCTGCCGAACTCTGTCCAGGGTCCTGAAAAGATCTCCTGCCCTACCCTAGAAGGGGTCTGGCTTCAACAGAGACAGGACAAAACGTAGTCATGTCCTTCTGCCTGCATAAACCACCTTTCACACTGGCCGCAAAGCATGAATACATCAAAGCAAAGAATCCACACTACATTCATGAGAAACACCTCTGTGCCCACGCCAGGAGAGTTAATAGACTTCATGACAGGTGTAAAATCATTTCTCTGCCCCGAATAACTTTGGCCCATTTCACATCAGCTTGTCTAATCTCTAAGGAAGATCATTTCTGAATGGGAATGTGACATCCACCCCGTGCCCTGTTTGTTTCCCACCAACCACAGGTCCACGCTGGTGACGTTCTTTCGCTGCCACCAGTGGATTTCTTTTATCCACAATGTAAATTATTTTACTCAAACACTGGCTGCCAACAATTGAAAGTTTTTATTAAAGTTACAGATGTTCTTTATTTATTTACTCAGAATCACAATCATTGAAATGTCATCTTTTGTTTACTTATGTGCAATTTAACCAGCTTATGTATTTACTTGTTACAACTCTCACTTCTAACTTTGACTATCTAGCTCTTTCTGCAAATCTCTCTATCTCATTTCTCTCACTCTCCCTAACTCTAACTGATTCTCTCACTAACTGACTCCTCTGACTAACTCCCAAGACTCTGCCTCCACCCCTCCTGTCCTTCCATTGGCTCATGCAAATGAGGTTCCGATGCGATTGACAGGAGTGACTGGGCATCTGCCACAGGGAATTACTTATTAGAGCAATAACTTTATTGTTATTTTATGTACATTTAAGTATCTAGCACTTTAAAAAAAACATAAAAAGAAAGCCCTAGTCCCCATGTCAAGAGTAAGAAGGCTAAGAGGATGAATAAGGGGAGCAAACGTGTATAGACTTAGGCTTTGGCTCATTTGAGGATGCCCATCAACATGGGGGAATAAGACGTTAAACCAGTCAGATACAACAGTCACAACACTATATATCTGAACCAACATTCCTACTATGCAGGACTGCTTGTGAGAACAGATACAACACCACAGTTGTTATTAGTTATGAACTAAAATGGAACCTGTGCCAGGGTTGCCATGTGGCTCTGTTGTCAAGCGTAGAACTGATCTGCTAAAGTCAGTCAATAGCCATATTTTTGTGTCTCTCTCTATGTTTTTTATCTGCTTGTACAGAAGAGTTGACATTTCCATGAACTTGTTATTCTTAAACATTAGGTAACTTGTCTTTCTTACATTGGGTAAAAAGTGTTTTCTGCAGCCTGCTAGTAACACACCAATTTGTCCTAATCAACATTAATCTATCCTCCTCCTAATTATCTACTAAAGGCTGGAAGTTGTTTTTGTTTTTTTGTTCAAAGTATCCCTTCTTTTGATTATTGTTCTCTCTTCCAACATCTGATGACATTCACCATCAGTTACTCCCCTCGACCATCAAGCCTCTTCTGGTGGAGATCAGTTTTTTAAAATGGCCTCTTTATCCTGTAAAGTACATCAAAATTTATTCATCCTCCTTAGCATCTTGTTTCAGCTTCAGGTATGAGAAAGTATTCTCCTGAGATTTCAGTTGCCATCATAGGCAATTAGCTACCTGCTGCTTCTGAGATGAACTCTCTAGCAACGACGATAAATCTTACTTGCAATTTGATAAATGTATGTTTGAATCGACAAAGGTCTTCCACATTCCCTCTCATTAATTAATTTGAATTGGCTTGAAAATTATCCCTTCAAAAAGGTTTTTGAGCTGGCTGAAGGACCGTAAAACTTACCAGTGATAAATGATGGTTTTCTGTGATGACTGATCCAGTCCAATTTAATAGGAATTATGTTGGACCCTGATGTTTTGTTTAATATGTGCAGTAGTAGCACGTAGAGGGAGGGAGAGATTCTTGGTCTAATTAGACAGATGTTGTGAACACCAATTAATGCAAAGAAATATAGCAATGCCACTAAGGCAGATTAAAAAGACCAGACCAGAGATCCATAATCAGTTACAACAAAGCAAAAGTAATCTCTAACAATAAGACTGTGATAAATGACATGCAAATGGGGAACCAGACATATCCCTCCATAGGTGAAAGATGGAGAGGTAGAATGATGAATGTGACAAGATATTCTGGGCCTTCTCAGTGGTGACACTGTGGCTCTGGAATCCCCTTTGCTCTGAGAACCACCTGGCTGCTTATTACACTCTTCTAAACAGAAATTTAAAACATGGCTTATTTGAGTAGTCTCTTAGTATGTCATTTGCTTCTGGTTTTGGAATAATTCTTCTTCTTAGATTACATTAGCTGAAATCATCTAACAAAAATAACACCTGCAGAAGGGTGATGATGTGACCAAAAGAGAAAGTTTTTAAGTAATTCAAGACTTCTTACTTCTGTCCTGTTGCTTGCTTAACTCGTGAGTAATCCATTTCATTTTATGGAAGCCATGGGAGTAATGTAACACCCTCCTCCTCTTCCTCCTCCTCCTTTTTTTTTTTTGGTGGTGATTAACTTTGTACCTTTGCCTTGTGACTCCCCTGGTTTCCATGCAGTGAAACAGATTACCCACCAGTTGGATGAGCCATAGAACAAAAATCTGGAATTACCTATTATCTTTCCCTGCCACTGACATCATCATTTTTGTTGCCTAAATTCCTGCAACTTATGCAATAGGATTTCAGCCATTGTTGTTTCATAATGTATTATATTTCTTTATTGATGCAAGCTGCTATGAATGCTCTATGCCCAATGAAGCAGAAGAGACATATTAAATAATAAAAAGTTTGTCAGTATTTTATATAAAATACAATGTGGAATTGCCTTGGTGGTTTGTGGGAAACCAGAAAAAGCTGAGTCACTCAGGTTGGCAGTTAGCCAGAGTGAAAGTCATGTGACACTGCTGCACATGTGCAGAGTTCAATATGCTGTGTCACTATTGCATCAGACTATAATATATAAGCAAGGTGCTGACTAAGCTTATGTGTTGGGTTGATGTATGGAGGAGCAGCTCATCACTTTGTCAGAAGGAATCGTGGATTTGCCAGTTCTGAGGTGCGACGTATGTATATATGTAAATACACACTTGGTGAAGGGAACGTCTCCTGTGTCCAGAGTCTTTGTTTTTGCTCTCTGTTTGGAGATTACTGAAGAAAATCTCAAACAACATAACAACATTTGCCGTGCAACTCTTAGCAAAGTTGAAGGTGGGAGCCCTCATTTCTGCTTATGCTCCAAAGGAAGCAATGCACCTCACACATGGCCCTTTTTCATTTCATCGCCAGAGAAAGTGAGAATGATCTCAAATCTGACACAGCAGTAAGAGCCATTAGCAGTAAAATTATGTAGCCTGATCTAATGGAATGTTTGCCTCTGTGACCTCCATGTGATCCCCAACTGGCTTGGATTCTCTAGTGGAAGCACCTTGCAAGTGAAGAGCTGGCACTGAAACAGCACCATACTGAGGAAACTGCAAACAGGCATGAAAAATGGGTAAAAGGATGGAAGAGAGGAATGGCTTAATGGACTGTGTCTCCCGCGACTCCCAAATGGCACATTGAACACTGAACAAAAAGTCCGTGCAGCAGCATGAACCAGGTAGCCTTGAGCACATTATTCCATTTCAACCTAACCTCATTGTATTGTTGGGATGTCAAAAGAGGATAACTCCCACTAGCCTCCAGGAACAATGTGGCATAAAAGGTGGGTCCAAAAGATGAGAAATAAACCAGCAGGCCCACACGCTGCTGAAAGGCGCTGCTGAAATGCTCCCTCCCTTCAGGAAAGACTTGCCTTGCCACAAGTGGCAGCCTCCATTTAGAAGGTCCCTGGCAACACAAACTAGTGGATTTGAGAGGAGTCTCAAGGGTGGCTTTGATTCGGGGGTTGAAAAAGGGCCCTCTCCTGCTGGCTTTGCCTGGGTTTTACACACTACCCTGTTTTGATTGTTGTGGCTGGCTTCATTTTCATGTTTTTACCTGGTGCCAATACTCATTGCTTATGGCTTGCATTTTATATTTTTACTACAGTCCAGTGTCCTGTTGAGGAATCATGGCATGGAGGGGCCATTGCATAAATCTTCCCCGGCTTCATCAGACTCCCCTTGGTGTGCCTGGAGTTGTACAGATTTGCTGCCATTGGGGGAGGGAGGGGGGCTGTCAGAAAGGGGAAAATGCTTTCAGGTTGTCCTGATATTTGTTATTTTCCTCAATAGGACTGTGGCATGTTATGGTTAATATTCTGTACACTACCAGATAAAGTTCATGAGCAGGAACTTTAAAAGCATTGCTAATGCTAGCAATTCTTCTTGTTGTTGCTCTCCTCCTCCTCCTCCTCCTCCTCTGCAAAATGTACTCACCTTGGTTGTTTTTTCCTTGAGTGTACAGTGAAATCCTCTGATACGGCTACATCTGTCCCTCAGTTATTTACATGCACCTATATGTATATGCATTAATATTAGTGATTATAAAAGTATAAATATATTATGATGTAAGACTAATATACCATGACAAAGTAGGACTGTGGAGTTACGGGTTCAAATTCCCACTCAGGCATGGAAAGTCACTGGATGAGTGGAGCTAGTAAAACCACTCATTAAATATCTCACTTACCTTGAAAGCCCTATGCATCATTAAGTTGGAATCAACTTTTAGTGACCCTAATAGGGCTTTCAAGGTTAGTGAGATATTTAAGGAGTAGTTTTTTTCAGTTCCACATCCCCAGTGAGCTTCCATGGATGAGCAGGAATTCAGATCCAGGCATTCTGAATCCTAGTCCATCACTCTGTCCACTACATTACACCACACTGAATATTACCCTAATAATCATTAATTACTGAACTGAAGTTTTTGGAACTTAGCAGTAGGATCATATTAAGATTGCAACTTTATAATCAGTTATCTGGGACTGAGCCTCACTAAACTTAGCATATAGGATAATTGTGTTACATAGCAATAGTTTTGCTAAGTAAGAGGGAAATCTGGCTGCCATCAAGGGTTCAGGCTTCTTTCTGAATCCCTTCCAGTGTGTCACTAGCGTGGTTCAGCAATTGCCATTCAACATACTTCTAGAGAAAAGTAGGGTAAGATGGGGCCTTCCAGATGTTGTCAGACTGAAATTCCCCTGATCCCTGCACCATGGCCCATGCCAGTTAGACTGATAGGCATTGGAACCAGGAACATCTGGAATACCCCAAGCACTGTAACCCAAAGTCTTTTATGATTTACCTTTGGAATGGATTGGAAAATTGGGAGAAACCTTTTACTATAAAACAAAGCTTGGAAAAATAACTTTCCTTGTATTATAACTGCCAGAATTCTCCAGTCAGCAAGAGAGATTAGAGAGTTGTAGTCCCAAAGTGATGACAAGGTGTTGCAGCAAAGATTTTTACCATACATGGAGTGAGAAATGACCACTATTCAAGCTGGATTCTAAAAAGGGAGGGGTACTAGATATTGTATTACAAATATCTATTGGCTAAAGGAGCGTAACAAGAATTCCAGAAGAAGATCTGTCTGTGCTTTTTAGACTATAGCAAAGCCGTTGACTGTTGGGATCATGAAAAGCTGTGGATCTTTCCAAAAGAAGTGGGTGTGCCTCAAGACTTGATTGTCCTGAGACGTAATCTGAATTATGGACAAGAAGCTACTGATAGGACAGAATACAGAGAAAAAGAATAGCTGCCTATACACACAGGTGTCACACACAAAGTTTTATCTCCTTATCTGTTCAGTCTGTAGGCAAAACATACCATTTGGAAAGCTGGACTAGATTCAGATGAAGGAGGGGTGAAAATTGATGGAAGAAACATTAATAATTTATTAATTCATTTATAGCCTACCAAAAATCCAGTTTGAATTAAGCACTTTGTAACAGATTACTGGCAAATCAGCAATTTATTCTAGATCTTGGCACCCTTAATAAAGAATAATGCAAATTCTATACCCTTTACAATGCACTGGTTTTAATGACGAATCTCAGTCAGAAAAAACATGTCCCATAAAAGGACAATTAATTGCACAGCCAATATTTAGCACCCCATGTTAAAAGCTGTTTTATGTTAGTCAACTGCCAATACATTTCTTATAGGAGCAATGGATCCAACAGTAGCAGGAAAAATTACACCCACAGCTATTCTTATTGTTATGTGCCATCGTCAGAACAGCCTTATAGTTACCCTAAAAGGTCTTTCAAGGTAAGTGAGATATTTAAGGAGTTTCTTTGCCAGTTCTACAAACCCAGTCAATTTCCATGATTGAGCGGAGATTCAAACTCAGGCCTCCTAAGTCCTAGTCCATCACTCTGTCTACTACACCACACTCAGAATCCCCACAACTATTACGTTGTTGTCATTGTTGTTGTTGTTGTGTTTGTTTCACCATGAAATAGACTGAGGTTGACACAGGGAAATCTCCAGCACTAAACTCTTTTTGAACTCCCTTTTGGTGAGTTGCTCTGCAGATGCTGCATTGACACTCTGGCAAAACTGCCTTACAACTCCCTTTGCCCATCCAGGGTCATCCAGGGTCAGAATGGAGAAGACTGGTGTAGATGATCCACATTCCTCCTTATCCAGCAATTCTCTTTGACAAGAGCTGTGCCGGGAACTGCTATTTCAGCTGAGAAAATCTGCAGAAGATGCCACTTCCTGCAGAGAAAAGAGTTGAGACTGGACAGTGTGTTTTCCTTCCTTTCCACAAATGACTAGCATGCCCACTTCCCTTTTTCTTACATATATTGGCTGAAATCCTGTTCATTCTGGCATAATGTAAAGTTACACCAGTGGAAGCTTCCTGGCCATTATGCCCAAGCTGTCAGCAATGGGCAATTTCATTGTCTGATCAATCACACAGTTACTGAAAAGGTGTCATGGTGTAGTGGCTAAACTGCAGTACTGCAGTCAATATTCTGCTCACAGTGTGCTCAGATAGCCAACTCATGATTGATGCAGTTTTCCATCCTTTCAAGGTTGGTAAATTGAGTATCTAGCTCGCTGGGTTGGCAATGTGTAGCCTACATAATTAAATTTAAACCACCCTGAAAGTGCTTTAAGTGCTGTAGGGCAGTATATAAGCAGCATTCTTGGCTTTTGCTTTGCTTTTACTGTCACAACCATTGCATGGCACACATGTAGAGGTAAAGGTAAAGGTTCCCCTTGACAATTTGTCCAGTTGTGTCTAACTCTAGGGGGCGGTGCTCATCTCCGTTTCCAACCCATATAGCTAGCATTTGTCCGAAGACAATCTTCCGTGGTCACGTGGCCAGCGCGACTAGACACGGAATGCCGTTACCTTCCCACCGTGGTGGTACCTATTTATCTACTTGCATTTGCGTGCTTTCGAACTGCTAGGTTGGCGGGAGTTGGGACAAGCGACGGGAGCTCACTCGGTCGCGTGGATTCGATCTTACGACTGCAGGTCTTCTGACCTTGCAGCACAGAGGCTTCTGCGGTTTAACCCGCAGCGCCACCACGTCCCTCCACACACGTAGAAGCCTGTTACAGTTTTGACTACCATTTCCATAGCTTTGTGATATGCACACAGAGCTAGACAACAGGATTCCCCTATTGTGTCCTAAGAACAGAGCTTGGAAAAGTCTTTTTTTCCCTTTTTTTTTGCAGTCACAAACCATCCGCAACATATTTAGGCAGACTTATAGTGATGTGCGGCATAGAGCAGAGCTTTGCAGATAAAGATTCATGTTGCAGCACAGAGAATACTGGCTAGGATTGATATGCTGTGCTGAAATTAGCAAATGTCTTTCATGTAGCAAATGTCTTTTGGGTACAGCCAAAGGCATGAGTAAATGCCCCTTTGCCATTACGTGTAAGAGAGAAACAGTGCCACACTAAGTCATATTGATTGCATGTTTTAAGGCTTTGTTAAATGTTCCAGAAAGAAATTTATGCATTTCATTAACCGACCTCCTTGTGTTATGTGGCATGTTGGGTGAATGAATCTATTGTGATGTGAAGACTTTCCTTAAAACAATCCGATTTGATTAGGGGAACAATTCATTTATTTTGCTGTCTTTATAGATTTTGTGCAACGTGTCTGTTTTCTGAAAATGAAAATCAATTCCCTTTTGCCCAAAATCCAGACAAGGTCTATGACAATGAATTGGTTATCACCTGAAAACTTTTCTTGAGGGAATTCTGCCATGTCCTCATAACACTGGCTTTGCTACAGGAATCGAAATTGGAGATAACGCAACACCATGAGATGCTCTTGGCATCTTGTGTTTCCCTTCCAAAATAGCTGCCAACCACACAGAAAAGATAAAATCCAAACTAAATATAAGGGAAAGTCACAGAAGGCCCAATATGGCCATATACAATGCCAACTAGAGCTTTCCACGGTCTTGGACAAATGTGCAAAAATCTACCGAATCAGCCATATTTAAGCAATTCCAAGGAGCCTACAGAGCTGAGCAAGGAGTCGCTGTTCACTTCTAGGGCAGAGCAACACCACAAGAGATCCTTTGTATCCCATTCAGCATTTGTAGGGTTAAAACATGGCCAGCAATTTGAACTGAAGAAATAGGAAATTGAAAGCAATACAGCTTCTGGCGAAAAAGGAGAAGAGTGACCGCTGAAGTCCAACTTTCTCTCTCACACGCACACACACACGTGCACACAGATAAAGCCTAAGATCTTCAACAGTCCAACCACTGAGCTACTAGAAGGTCCCTGCACAGTAGGTATATCTCCTTACAGACACTCTGCCACTTTGTAGAGCAGCAAGATGAAGAGAAAGATCTTGTATTGCTCTTTAGATAGCCTTTCTCTTCTACATTCTGGAATGTTCACCCCCCTTTGCTCTCGCTCAGCTTATTTTACCAAACTACAGAAATATCATGACCGCATTAGGACGTGTGTGTGATTGTGGGAGGACGATGGTTGGGCTTTGAGTGGACAGGCCACACAAATTTGGGTGCTGCATAGTTCGGCCCTTCCATCATAGTCATTTGCACTTTGTTCCATTCACTTTGTTCTTTTTAAAACAAAGAACTGGAAATGCACAAATAATGTCATGGACCAGGGGATGCAGTGGAATGGAATGTCTTCTCAAGGATACAGGGAGGGTCAACTCTGGTCTCTATGACCTTTATTTGGTTATAGATCAGTTCAAGGGAGTTATGCATAGTTTCAACAGTCTAAATTGTATACTTAACAATTACATGCCAAGAAGTCCGTTCTAACTTATGGTGACTTTTGCTAGGGTTTCCTAGGTATAAAATATTCAGAGGTAATTTACCATTCCTTCCTTCTGAGAGCATTCAGAATTGACTTGGAAGCAAACTATTATTATTATTAGAATAAACAACAAAGAAGGGAAGCATATGTTGATCTTCTCTGTTAGAGAAAATCTCATGGAAATCAGTGGGATCTACTGCTGAGAACACATATCTAGAAATGTGGGTAACTGTGAATGTATAGCTATATACTTTTAATGATGACATCCAGAAACTGTGCGAGATGCTTACACAATGCTCTTACTCATCTATATCTTAATATGATGTGCTTGGTCAGCACATTTTAGAACTGATGTCAAAACACAAAAACCTGTCCTTGTTATGCAAACAGGTTAAATCAGAATAATGTAATAACATATAGCTAACATATTTTATGTTTTTATTTTATCGAAGGACAGATCCTGAAGCTGAGGCTCCAATACTTTGGCCATCTCATGAGAAGAGAAGACTCCCTGGAAAAGACCCTGATGTTGGGAAAGTGTGAAGGCAAGAGGAGAAGGGGACGACGGAGGTCGAGATGGTTGGACAGTGTCATCGAAGCGACCAGCATGAATTTGACCAAACTCCGGGAGGCAGTGGAAGACAGGAGGGCCTGGCATGCTCTGGTCCATGGGGTCACGAAGAGTCGGACACGACTTAACGACTAAACAACAACAAACATATTTTAGTGCAAAAATCTAGTTGACGTGCAAGACTAGAGGAGAGAACAGAGAAGTGAAAGCTTGCAAATCAACTTACATGATAGGTAAAGGAAAGATGGCATTTTCATCAGAGCTCAAAATAGCACTAAACTGTCTTGATCTCCTGGGAAATTAAAAGAATTTAGACAGGTGTGCTATTATTGCCTTTCAAAGTTTCCCATATATAAATTTTCTACAGCATATTTCTACAGCACCACCTCAGAAATAAAGAGAGACAGAAGAAAATAGTTTGCTGAAAATACACACGAAAATAGGCATGTGTGCACACACACGTGCGCGTGTGCGCGCGCACACACACACACAGAGAGATCCTGTATGTATATCCTCTTCCTTGACTTGATACTATTCACTTGTACCACAATTGTTCATTGACTTCTGTGAAGATACAGTAGATAGACCATTAGAATAAAACAAAGCAAAGTCTGCTGCTTATATACTGCCCCATAGTGCTTAAAGCACTCTCTGGGTGGTTTACAACTTAATTATGCAGGCCACACATCCCCCAACCCTGTGAGCTGGGTACTCATTTTACTGACCTCGGAAGGATGGGAAGTTGAGTCAACCTTGAGTCAGCTACCTGAATCCGCTGGGATCAAACTCAGGTTGTGAGCAGAGTTTTGACTACAGTACTGCAGTTTAATCACTGCATCATGTGGCTCCTGACCAGGCCCTACTCTTCATTTGAGGCCTGTTACTGCTAGGAACAAATTTACCTCAACTTTGCACCATCATCACTGGCACTGGTAAAATTTAATTTTAATTAATTAAAATATCTTCTGAGTAATAGGATATCGCCCACTGTGTTGCAGAGACTAGGTGGTGAGGAATGTAATAAATTATTTTTGTGTTCATGTTTGCTTTTACATTAAATTCTGTTCAATTAAGAACAAGAGAAAGTGACCATTGGCCAACAAGTATGGAAATAATTATGCTCGTTTACTGCTTTGTTTCCAGTGCCCTTCATGAATACAACGTGTAAAAGAGAATCACAAATTGAATCAGGTTATAACACTGTCCTTCCAGCCCTATATCCATATACCGTGTTTCCCTGAAAATAAGACAGGGTCTTATATTAATTTTTGCTCCAAAAAAACGCATTAGGGCTTATTTTCAGGGGATGTTTTATTTTTTTCATGTACAACCATCTATATTTATTCAAATACGGTCATGTCATCTTATTCTGGTTGCTGCACAATGGTGGAGGGCGGGGTTTCTCTTAACTGGGGCTTATTTTTGGGGTAGGGCTTATATTACGAGCATTCTGAAAAATCATACTAGGGCTTATTTTCAGGTTAGGTCTTATTTTTGGGGAAACAGGGTAGTAGTTGTACAGTGCTACTACCTCACTTCTCGGAATGGGTGTCAGCAAAGAAATATATTTAATTTATTTATTTATTTAATACTTTATTTAATTCTTTAAAAAAACCTCAGGTTTACGAATGTGGCATGTTGTGCTTCTGTATCCATTATTCAAAACTCCAGGAAATGGCATGATGTTACTGCAGAATATTATACCCATGTTGTCAGCAGGAAACAGGATGCCAGGCTTTGCATAGTAAAGGGCAGCCTAAATGTTGACAACAGCCATGGCAGTAGTTAAGATGGTCTACAGAATAACCTCTTTTGCTCACTATCATTCACAAAGAGACACCAAGCAGGGAAAATCCCAGAAACTGACTCATGGTTTCATCAGTTAACCACTTCTCATCCAAATGCAAAGCAATTATTATTTATGTGTTTATTGATATTATTTATATGCTGCCTTTCTCCTCATAGGGGACCCATGGTAGCTCACAATTTTCATGGCTGTTTTTCAAGAAATGTGAATTGAATTTTCTGGTTTTTAAAACAGAAGTTTAAGGCAAAGTGATTACAAAATTAGCTTCTATCCAAATATTTCATATCTGACTGGAAGCACCTGCTGACTAGATGGAATAAAATGACTGGCTCTTGTTAAAAAATAATGAGATTTTAAGTGTGTTGTAGTATCTAAGGTTTGAACTTGTGGAGGCTTGTAGTCAGAGCAGAGAGGTGCCTACCTCCAAATTGTTGGGGGCAGCTTGCTTTATCCACATGCAGCCTTCACTTTGAAGCTTCCAGTTTGAATGAAGGGCCTCATCTATTAAACTGTCCATGTTTATTATATGTAGCCAGCCCCTAATGCCTTCTTAAGGCACACAAAGGGGTAGAAATAGACAACATTGCCCTCTGTATCTGGGAGATATGAGACAGTTTGGTTAGCAACCCTAGGCATAAGTAGGAGCAGGAGTGAATCTACTATGAAACTAATGAAGCTTAAGCTTCAGAGCCCCTAATCCCAAAGGGACCCCAGAAGCAATTTTGGTCCACATTTTTTAAAAAAAAAAAAAATTGTGGTGATCTGTCATGGAACAAGCCCAATGAAGAAAATAACAGTGGTTACCCAGACCTCATTGCTGGTTGCAAAGGGGCCCCATAATAGTTCAAGCTTCAGGGCCCCCAAAATGTAGGTCTGCCACTGAGTAGGAGCCTGGCCTTCTATTATTTCCTGACTTATGCCTGCTTTTACTCCAGGACACTAGTGCTACATTCTGAGTGTTGAGGCCATGGATTGGATAACATCCAAAGCAAGCCTTCTTCTTGTTGTTCTGTGCCATCAAGTCAGAACCACTACACTACATTGGGTAGCAAATCTTAATAGCTGTAAATTAAAAACAATTGCAAGAGAATTCATTAGTGGGATTGTATTTTGAGAACTGTAATACAGTTATTCAGGATATATAAACTTGAGCAATTTGGAGGAGGGGGTTCTTCCATTGTCCAGAGTCCTAGCTCAAGTCTATAAAATAGCATGTCATCTCTTCAGATACAGTTATAATTCAGGATTTAGCTAATAAGCCTGTCACAGGCTTGGATTGACGTTAACAATATTCTTAAAGCATATTAGCTTCCCAACATGCTTACGGGAGTATTTCTGTGTTCATAGTTGTGTCTAGAAATGAATCTTCCTCCCTGACATGTTATATGTAACCAAGTTGCAGAGACTCCCAATGCAATTAAATTTAGGTTTCGGGCAGGAAAGCTTAGGTGAGTGATGGATGGCTGGCAAAATGAAAAATGAAATGTGATGATTTAGCATCAGAATTTTTCCAGGCCCTCTCAGACATGGCTTGGATCTCATGATGGAGATGTCAGGCTCAGGCAGGCTGTAAAGAATGCTTGAACTTCAAATGATAAGCCAGCTTCTGATGTTACAACGAAGAGGCATATTGGGTTAATTCATCCCTCCTACTCACACTATGGGGAGCATTTGATAACACAGCCACAGGGAGGCTAGCTCACCACATGCCAGAGGGAGCATTCTTGGGAATCATCTCCATGTTTGGTTTGAGAGGCACCCAGGGCTGCCCTGCTCTGCCTCCTCCTCCAAGTGGGCACGTGTGGGAGGAGGCAGGGAATCTGGGGCACCCACACATCTGTGGATCTGATCAGCCAAACTGCACCAAAGTGCAGTTCATGCCTATCTGTATAACTAATATATTCGGAATGCAACCCAGTAAATTTGTTGGCTAAATCCAACGGTTAGTCCCAACTTAATTTAGACCTATTGGGATTTGTGTGTTAACAAGCCTCATCGATTAACTGGTTCTATTCTAGTAGGGAGTTCCTTTTAGAATTAGCTTTATGCATTTAAATGTATGTATCATGCTTAAATTTCCCACCCATCCCTCAAAAAAGCACAGATTTCTGTGGAAATTGGACAGAATGGCCTTCTGTATAAACAGATGAGAAAGTGAAATAGAACTGAAGCACATTCACCACTAGAGAAGGTGCAAAACATTCTTCTGTACTGTTATTTAAAATGCTGACTATATTGTTGAATCTTGGCTTCTAGAGAAAATGCAACACTTTGTGCCCACTCATTGGTGCATATAAATGAGGAACAAAATGTATATGATGCAGTTCTGAAAGGTGCAATACAAAGATGTCCAAAGGTTTTCAAAAATGAGAAGCAGGTCTATCAAACATTTTTCTCTTGGCATCAGCTGTTGAAGGCATTTGGCATTACACATGCAGAACATGATCTGACAGCAGTCCAGGTTTGACTTCCAAGGCAAGGAGAAAACATATATTTTTAGACCCACTGTTATACATTTCTACGATACTCATTAGCTAGATGCAGAAGTGGAGAGTCTCCAGAGGCCGGGGGCAGCACATAACCCTCCCTGGACTTTGGAGAGCTGTATGTGTTCCTGTTGCTCTCCATATCCATTTTTTTTTCTTACTGATTTTTTAATCTGGAAAAGCTGCCTTGCATTCTCTAACAGTCACATTTTTTGAAACAGGAGCTTTGCCAGCCCCTGGAAAGACAGCGAAATTATCCCTTCATGCCCTCTAGTGGGCACAAGGGAACTTTTTTTTCCAAAAAAACAAAAACAAAACAAAAAAAAAAAAACAAAAAGCTCATTAAACCTTTTCCTGGAGTGTAGGGGTGATGTGGGCCTCAGGGGTGCCAGGGAGCACATGTTGCCACCCTGGCTTAGTGGATAATTTCATACACAATTTGTAGTGATTCATTATGCTCTTTAGTTATACAGTGAATGTTCAAAAACAAGTACAACACTTGTGTTAGTCCTTGGAGCATTGCACTTGGACTGGAGGAATGTGGGTTAAAATTATCATCACTGCATAAATCTGGGCCAGTTACCACTTCAAAGCCTAATATATTTGAACAGGTATTAAAACAATAACTTATCAATAACATCTTGAGGTTCTTGGAGGAAAGGCATGATGTAACTGTAATTAATTTTTAAGGAAAGTGTTGTCAGAGGAAAACACAAAATTCAACCTGTCTTTTTCTTATAAGTCATGTTTGGGCAACCTCTGACTCTCTGGATGTAGATTATCTATTATTCCCACACTCTCTCACACACTGTTTGAGCCTGATGGGAACTTGAGCCCAATAACCTGTAGAAGGCCACAGTCTCCTCAGCCCTTATAGAAATCCCCCTCTGAAAGGAGCTGGCAGTGATTCCCAACCTTGGTTCCCCAGATGTTCTTGGACTAAAACTCCCAGAAACCTTCACCAGTAGCTGTGCTGGCCAGGATTTCTGGGAGTTCCAGTCCAAGAACATCTAGGAACCCAACATTGGGAACCATAGATGTATAGAATAAATACCTTGAGATTGGAAGGACTTGTGTTCCATTGAGATCAGTGTGTCTGCTCTAAGCAGGTCTATCAAACATGTCAAATAAGTCAGGCTATATCCTATAGCCTGACAAATGTGGACTGTCAGTGACAGCCTGATACATAGCTCATTGTCATTGCTATTGACTTAACAGCATAATTGGCTCAGCTGCCTCATTCCTGTAGCTAACTCAGTGATTTTTACCCATTTGTAGATTAACTCCAGTTGCATGGAATATTGCATCTCGGGGTACTGTTAGGAGTTATTATAGCGTAAGCTTTCATGGACTAGAACTCACATCTTCAGATGCAACTCAATGCTATTCTCATATGGTAAGCACACATATGTACACAGTGCTGTCGAGAACAAAATTGTAAACATGGTACTAAATGGCCCCAAAGACATAGTGCCCAGTCTGTAAAGAATTTAGCATAAAGCTTGACAATGTACAGGTTTCTAGCCTTAATAGCAACTCCAGTGGAGAGTTCTTCGCAATATTTATATTCCTTTAAATCAGGGGTGGGCAACGTTGTTGGGGCCAGGGCCATTTTTTCAGATTTGCTGGCTGTTCAGGGGCTGCACTCCCAAGGGGGTAGAGCTGAAGTGGAAAGAGACAAGACCAAAATCATTTAATTACCTTGATTTTAAAGGAACGGATTACATTATTTCAGAGCTTCATGAATAAAAGCTTTTTCAAATTTAAAACTTTATCCTTTTCCCATAAAATATTATTCACTCTGTGAAAATCAGAATTATTCCTTCAGGGTAATTCATGAGATAAAAGTCATTCCCTACTTTCTACCTTTTCTTAAGTATTTATTCATATTTCCTTTAATATGGGAACAGCAGCACAAGAGAACTGCAAGTTTGTGATGCTATGATGTTTATTATTCCGTTCAACAATTAACATTTAAAGTTTTTAAGTAACAGAATCCTTAATTCTCAACAAGCACAAATCAAAGTTTAAGGAAGTAAAATATGGGGAAATGCTTAGGAAGAGGGTGGAAACTGAAGACTTCCTTCTCAAATTCACACTGACAGGAATACTTGCATACAATGATATTGAGGTTATCCAGAGATTCAGCGGATTTTCACAGGTTTTTAAAAATGATTTTTTTGGGGGGAAGCACTGGGGGACACTGGGAGGTATTGAGATGCCATAAAAAGGGGGTTGGGGACTGCAGGCACTCTGTAGACCAAATTGTGCCCACATCTGTTCTACATATGGAGACTGTAATTAACATATCACAATTAATTAAGTTTCACAGAACTTGGACATTTGAGGATATGGACAATTTAATTAGTATTTATCTTAAGTGGGGGATGGGGGGTTACACCAACGTTTCTCTAGTGGTATCTTAATACTGGCATTAATAAGGATGGGAGAGTTCAGGGAATGAAAGATGTTGCCAGGCGGCAGGATTAACAACGAGCCAAATGATAAAAGCCCAGCATCCCCCCCCCCCCTCTGGAATGCTGGCAAACTGGTTCATTTCTGAAATCATTTCAAATAAACTTTCTCCTCTGTTTTACAAAATACTTCTTACCTCAGATAGTCATTCCTCTAAGCTTTCTGAGTCACTGAAATTCAATTCTATAATTGATTGAGTGGTTGAGCAGGGGTTTTTCAAAAATGTTTTTACCAAAACGTTTTTACCAAAATTGAGGTAAATATTCAGTGAGATGTGCTTGGTTTGTACGTATTAAGGCCTGTTTAATTTACAATGAAAAAAGAGAAATTGCCACAAACCTGATGTATTAAACTGTAAGACAGATGGCTATGAATGGAAAAACTGAAATACATTACAGGCACTAATTATAAAATGTATTTATTTGACATAAACAAAACTGTGATTAGAGCGGTGGAATGTGTTTTGGGAGACTGGAGATCCAAATTCCATAGACCCACTTTACATACTGGTTGATCTTGGTTAAGTCAGTCTCTCTCTCCCAGCCTGACTCACTTAATAGGATTGCTGTGAATATAAAGTTGGGGATTAAGACACCCAAGTGCAGGGCCCTCAGATCACTAGGTTGGGGAAAGGTGGCTATAAATGTAACTAATAAAATAATAGTGGTACATAATATACATCCATCTATCTAAATTCCTCTGGCTGGCTAGATAGCTCAGTAGTTTAGGTTGGGAGTTCAGCCAGAGGTTGGGAGTTCAATTCCCCACTGTGCCTTCAGCAAGAAGATCCAGCCTGTGTGGCCTTGGACAAGCTGCACAGTTCCAGGGCATCCTCAGAAGAAGGGGATGGTAAACCACTTCTGAGTATTCTCTACCTGGAAAACCATGAAAAGGGTGTTGCCATAAGTCAGAATTGAATTGACAGCACATGATGATGATGATTCTCTAAAATCCAGTGAGGATCAGGGGTTCAAGTGAGGCTTGGGAACTGTAGGTTCAAGTCCTCACAGAGCCATGAAACAGACTCGATTACCTCTCTTTCAGCCTGACCTTAGGAAAATAAAAAAAGAAAGACAGCTGGATGGACTATCAGAAAAATCCAGAACCAGGGTTGCATATTACTTTTATTAAAGCACTGAATATAATTAAAAATGCCAGTTTAAAAACTGCAAGTAGGAATCTGGCTGGACATTGCAGAGCCTTGGGAGATGTGGCAGAAAATTATATCACATTTCAAGTTTATTCTTTATGTTTGCAGTTTCTATCCTGGAACTTCAATTTAACTTTTCTTCAGTTTAACTAAGCCTCAGCGCGCCGTGGTCAAGACTCTGCTCACGACCAGTTTGATCCTGACAGGCTCAGTTGTAAATCACCCAGAGTAGCCCTGGTATAAAAATCAAATGAAATCAATCAATCAATCAATCAAGCAATCAATCAACCAATCAATCAATCTCCATTTATCCACCCACTTCATCTTCTGTATTTCCCACCATGCTGAAGTCTTAGTAGTAAGGCAAAGAAAAGAGAAGGGGAAGAAAATTATATTATAAAAGAAAGGAAGAGAAAGAGTTTTGATTGAATGTTTGAGCAGGAAGTTTTCAAACACAGTTGCAGCTGCTTCCTTCTCTCCAAAGCCCAAAATGAGTAAAGGGAGGAAAAAAATAAAATCATTGATTCATTGTGTTGAGGCTTCTAATGTAATAATGTAACATAAATTTAAGTACCAATTTAAAACTAGCATTAAGAGCAAAAACCTCCCTCTTTCAGTATAAATATAATTTAACTAGATTTTTAAACTTACTAATGATTTTTAACTAACTTTCCTATTTCTATGAAATGTAAGGATGAATTTACTTTCCAAAGAATCAAGCAATTTAAATTCATGTTAAACTAAAATGAAACATGTTTGTAAGTAAGGGATGGGAAACCATCTAATCAAATTCTAGTCTGATGAGCAATACCCATAATCCATGCCATTAGGATATTTTCAGAGCTGAAGCCTAGAAAAGAGATGTTTCCCAGTTCTTGTCCATATGTACAAACTCCTGGTGCCTTTAACATCCAAGTGAGTGAGTTAATGCAAAAACAAAACAAAACAAAATAAAAAACAAAAAAACAGTGTACGGACAAGTCATGAGAGAATTGGGGTCAAACTAGACAATATGCTTAGAACCTGTTTAAAGTTATGCTCCCTCAAGTCATTTAAGACATCTGCCTTTGCACATACTTTTCCTCACCTCTGTATCTTGCATTTTGGAGTGGTTTGTTTTGTGATGGGTCTTAGGAAAGTAAACAAAGGTTTAATTTACAAGTTTGATTGCTGAGACATTTATCACGGAAGAAATCAAACTGTGAGAGGAAAAATGGCTTAAGCGGAGGGAATATACATTTCTGTAAACTCTAGTTTTACCTTAGTTTTTTTTTTCTTGCTCTTTGATCAGAACAGGATTGAGGCTCACCTTTTTCACTGCGACCAGAGGATGTCACCTTTAACCTGAAACATTCATTCACTGTAACTAACAATTCATTCTAAAGCTTTTCAACATTCTACCCTCCCCTCCACCATAAAAAATAAGAACTACAAAGCACCCCCTTTCTGATAACCCCTTGCCCACAGAAAGGCCAGTGTCTATTACTGGAGCTGCCTAACCCCTGACAACAGCAGTTCAGTCACTCCAGTCGCTGTGGCCTTGCCGTGATCCTTGTATTGCAGCATCTGTCCTTTCTGCTCACTGTCACAACATTAATATTTCACAACAGGCAATACAAGCAGAAGCAAAGGCTGGCTTCTTGAAAAGATTAGGCCAGGGGAAAGCATTAAATTAAACGGATCTGATAGTTAGAGGGAAACTGATGAACACACAGCTGTTTCTCTCTCTCTGACATCTGCTTGGGATCCACACGGAATGGTTTTATTGCACAACAGATTTTTTAATTTTCAGTTGTTATTCTTTTCTTCTCCTTACCATGTGGAAGGGCTCCTATCCACCAACAAGAAAATTAAACAGTTTTTATCCATGCACTAATTTATTGGTATTTTCTAATATGGCTACTTGCCAGGTTTTTTTCCCAGGCATTCCTAGATGTGAAACATCTTAATTCAAAATTGTTAAAATAATTAATAAGCACTGAAGTGTACAAGAAGATATTTTCAGATGGATCTTCCTCTGGGCTTCAACTGCTGTAAATAAAATCAGGCCAGCAAAGAAGCAGGAGCAGACCTGAGGCATAAAAGCCAGTGAACAATGGATACCCTAAAGACATAGCCACCAGAGTTTGGAAAAGTTGCTTTTGAAAATGACAAATCCCAGCACCCTCCAGCCAGCACAGACACACAATAATAATAATAAGAACAACAACAATCCTAGAACAGCAGAACTGGAAGGGACCCTATGGATCACTGAGTCCAGGCTCTGTCAAGGAAGTACAGTGAGGAATCAAATTGTCAGCCTCTAGCTCCCAGCCAGATACCAAACCCACTGAACTATCCATCCAGCTGTCCTATACCTGCACACAGAATCTTGGATCCTAACACAAAGATGTTCATTGAAGGAAGGTTTCTCTGCTGCACCCCGAACCCCACAGCAGCCATCCACATTGTTCAAGAGCCGTCCGCCCAACCTCCCAGAGAGGATTTTTGCAGTGTGTGCAGTCACAGATGAGTGTATGGAGTGAGAAATGTTCTTACCATTAACTTCTGTCTGCTCACTTATCTTGGGATTCAAGCCATTGTTTATCAAACTATATGTGTGCACCCCTTCATCCTGACTAGGACCTTCAAAGTAGTTAACAGTCATTGGCTGAAACCCTGTCGCTCAGTGTTAAGATAATTTGTAACTTTCAGTCTGTTCCTAGACAGCAAATAAAGAGACCCCACAGTGGTTCTCGGGGTGCATGTGTGGCATGCCCTCAAGAATCATTGTGGGGACTTTCTGATAGTTAGGAACAGATGGAAAGTTACAAATTTTCTTACGCTAAGCAATAAAATAATGAAACGCTAGTAAGCCACACTAACAGTAATGCAAAACAACAGTAAAACAACAATAGTTCATCTACAACTATGTTTTTAAAAAGTGCTTACTGGAGGAATACTCATTTAAAAAAATAATATTTGGACTGGATGCCTAAAAATACAAAGGAAGGAGAATAGCAGAAGCTCATTGAGCAAATATTTCTACAGCCTGGATGCCTTTTCCGCATTTCCATTCAATCATTTTGTGGCACGAAGCAAGGGCTTCTCTCATTATCACAATATGCAGCTAGGTACATGTATGGGAGGTCACCATCTTTAAGATGCACAGGTACCAAAGTCAATACCCCCTGCACACAATACATTACCTAAGACCCAGCATCATGCATTTGCTAAAGTATTTGGTAAAGATTTGAAGTCAATAATATTGCCAGGTTTTAGGTCACTGACCAAAATATCAGGAAATTGCTTTGCTTCTCTGGGTGTCTACATAGCAAAATGCATCTCATGATGAACATCAGTGGAGAAATAGAAACCTAAAAGCCTGGGCATCCATTTTCACTCCTTTTCAGCAGGCCCTAGATGTCCGTAGTTCTCTCTGTGTTTTACTTCCTTCTCTCCCAGTTAACAGCTCTGCCTTTGCAGTATCAACAGGACCCACTTCTTCATCTCAGGTGAGTTGAGATATGCACAGCTTCCCCTAACTGACCATGTACCCAAATAAGGAACACATTTGCCCTGACTCTTTCAGTGGCATTCAAACCTGATCTTTATCTGGATCCATGCATTGCCTAGGTCCTTATGTGTTTCTAGTCCTTTATGAAAAGCTCACTCCTAGGAATGGAGAAGTTCAAACTGCAAAAGGCCTGGTCATAGAGTGTATCATGCATGGGGGAGAGAAGGGCACCAAGGGCAGTCTGCAGAGCTGGGCACTCTGGTTTACTTTTGTTTTTATTTTCCTGTCTTTTTTCCAGCTGCCAGAAGAAAGTCCAATTGGCTTCCTAAGGCAGCCACCAGGAAGGGATAAGTGAGAGATGTTAAAAGGGCAATAGGCACTGTTGTGTTTGTTTCTTCTTAAAAGAGCAATGCAAGAAACCTGCGCTTCTACACTTCTCTGTCCTTTCTCTGTGTCCCTGCCCTGGATCTGAAAACAGTGGTGCTGCAGCCACAAGACTTCAATGGTTTAATCAATGACTTTGCAACAGGCAAGGCAAGAAAAGTTCATTTCTATGGTAAAGAGGCTACTCCTCTTCCTCTTCCTTAGTTTTTTCACCTCTTCCTTCTAATCATGACACATGAATGTCAAATTTAAAAAGAGTTATGCAGGGGGAGGGTACTGTCCGGCCCTGTTCTGACCCCCATGGTCATTCCAGAAAAGCACAATTACCCCAATTCTGTTCGTTTTTACACATTTCTCCAAAGACAGGACACACCTCCGGTTGTAAGGATAAAAGGAGTGGATGACAATGCTTACCATGGCAGGAGGTCAGGATGAAAATGTAGAAGAAAATAAAAGTGCAAGCATGGGACAAGTCTATTCCCCTCTCCCATAAAGTATTTGCAACCTGACAGCAGATCAGTTTGTGATTTCTGACATTTTTCTGGTGCATCTGAGAACAAGAACAGACTGTGGAATGTATGTATCATACTGAGAGAGATAACAGGACAGGCAGCGTTTTACTGCTATTAACCAATAGTTAATAATTAGCATTGATTTATCTTCCAAATAAAAATAGTAATTACATGCTGTCAAGTAAATTCTGACTTATGGTGACCCTTTTCAGGGCTTTCTAAGCAGACAGTATTCAGAAGTGGCTTACTCTTCCTTTCTGTTAGTGGTGCCCTGAGACTGTGGAGTTTGCCCAAGTCTACGCAGGTTGGCTTTTCTCCCAGGAGGTACGCTGGGGAATTGAACTCCACCCAACCCTCAAAGCTATCAAAGCCAACACTCCCAGATAGTTGAGTGTATAAATAACAAGGCTTCAGAACGTTAATCTTGTTTTACTTCTAAACCTAGTATCCCCCCACTAGCATGGGCTAGGGAATATTAATATTTTTTAAAAGTAACATTTCCAGATAAATATCACATTTTAAAAATTTAACATGTAATTAATTATTATATCTCAAAATGTGTTTGTTTTCACATACTATCTGCATAGATGTCAAAAGCTACTCCACACAGAATAAATATGTAACACAATTTATAATCTCTTGATAGCCACAGTGCATCTACTAATCTTTTTAGGGTGGTAATTATGATACATGTTTCTAGCACAAACATCTTATAGAAAGAAAGAACCCTATGAACTGATGTGTGACCCCATGGTATATCTTTTTTACTTCCCAGCAGACATGACCGAGCAGCTAATCTTCATAGAAAATGACAAGGATTTCAGCATGTAGCTCTCTGTTGGTGTCTCTTGAGGTTGGCTGCATGCTGTCAGCTTTCTTCAACTCACTTTGCTTGTACAGTTCTGTGCAAAATGGCACATGCAGAAATTCTCACTGGATTGTCCACATGTTTTAAAGAGACATTTAAAGTAATCATCCAGGAAAGATTTGGAAGCTTTGTACCTTCCTGAAACATTGCAGGTATTACGATCATGCTGGTATAAGAAAAATGCGGAAAGTCCATTCTAAAGACTAGGGTTTTTTCCTCTTACTATTCTCAAACCCCCCCCCCCCCCAAATTTTCATTAGGCAGCTACTAGCAAAATATTCTGAAACAAAGAAAAAAAAAACATACCTAGAGAGTCATCCAAAAATTGGAGGATGATGTTTGGTACTCTAATTTAAGAAAGCTGATAGGGTTCCACTCCTAAACACAATTTTGAAGGTCAGTCACACGAAAAGCAGCAGACTAAATTAGTTAAGAAAAACCCATTGATTGACATCAACAGAACTTATGTTTTTTATTATTAACAAATCCCATTAATTTCAAAGGTCTTCTCTAGGTGGGATTAACATTACATCTAGCCTAAAAATACTTTATATTTAAAATCAAGTATGCCAGATTCATCAGAGACATCACCTTGCCGACAAAGGTCCGCATAGTCAAAGCTATGGTTTTTCCAGTAGCGATGTATGGAAGTGAGAGCTGGACCATAAAGAAGGCTGACCGCCAAAGAATTGATGCTTTTGAATTGTGGTGCTGGAGGAGACTCTTGAGAGTCCCCTGGACTGCAAGGAGATCAAACCTATCCATTCTAAAGGAAATCAACCCTGAGTGCTCACTGGAAGGACAGATCCTTAAGCTGAGGCTCCAATACTTTGGCCATCTCATGAGAAGAGAAGACTCCCTGGAAAAGACCCTGATGTTGGGAAAGTGTGAAGGCAAGAGGAGAAGGGGACGACAGAGGACGAGATGGTTGGACAGGGTCATCGAAACTACCAACATGAATTTGACCAAACTCCGGGAGGCAGTGGAAGACAGGAGGGCCTGGCGTGCTCTGGTCCATGGGGTCATGAAGAGTCGGACACAACAACAACAAAATGCCAGATTCTGTGGTAAAATATGACCATTATTTTGATTTGAAATATTTGTTACAAGTCCAGCACAGAATTATGCTTGTCCAGGGTGACTGCCCTACCACAAAGGCAAACAAATTCACTGCCTTTCTGTGCAGTATGCTCAAAGCAGTGCTTCTTGTGGGTTGAGGAGAATGCATTGGTTTTTGTGTGGTAATGGCTTCCACTTCCTTTCCCTTGCAGTCAGATCTCTGCCAGGTAATTAGTCTCTCTGGGTTTTTGCTGGAGCCTCTGCCATCCTCCTTTAAAATCTTGGACAAGTAGCCCCTGCTGGCTCCACTTACCATTGGCTCAGCTTACTCATGGCTCCACCTGTAGCTCATTGCCCTGCCCTCTCCTACATAAGCGTTCATATGTCCCCATCTAGAAGTCTCATGCCATCTAATCAAAGCCCAGGACCTACCCTTTTCATCCCTTCAATAGAAGAAAGCAGTCCTACTTTTACATTATCAAATGTTTTTCAGGCACAATTGAGACTCTGAAGTGAAAGTGCTAGGGGAAGATTTGAAAATATTAATGGAACTGGCTGTTTTGGCAACCATTAGGGATACTTTTTCAAATAGGCTACCTGAAGCTTCCTTAGTGAAGAGTGAAAAACCAGATTTCTGGTTTTCTGTCTCTGATTATAAAGCATAACCGTTTGGCCAACATACCACCAGCAGTTCCAAACAATACTACTAAAGTGAACCACAGGTTTTCTACAAGGCAAGGGGATGAACAGAGAAGATGACTAGAATACAAGTAATAATGGGATTTTAGAATACTTGAAGCAAACTTTTCTTTGGATTGTAAAATCAGTTATTGTTGTTGTTGTTTAATTAAAGCCACCAAAGAGGCATTAGAAGTTGTCCCTAAGGTAGCATGGGAGGTCTGATCTATGTCTTGGTGGTGGGCAAAGGAACTGAACCCTTGGTGCATCTTGTGATCCAGATCTAGATTCCTGTTTCTCAGATTCACCAGGGCCAGGGGTAAACCTCTGTTGAGGCTGTGATGCTCAGTTATATTAAATTTATTATTTACATTGTGATGGTCAGTATATTGGTTTTGGTGGGTGCATGATGGGAGGAAGTGAATGAGGAGCACTGAATGTTGATGAGAATGGTTCTGATTGATGGAGAAGCTAGGGGAGTGGAGTCTGGGCAGAGATCAGTCTAGGTTCTGTATGAAAGCAATGAGAGAGAGAGTTTGAGGGAAAGGTAGGTGATAAAGACAATGAATAATTGTGCTGAAGGTGTTTAAAACCTAGGAATAAACAACATTCTTTGGTTATTGTTATTTTAATAAAACCTTATTAGTTTTACTCAAGCTGTGTGGTGCTGAGTTACAGTACCTGAGAATCGGCTAGGTGTTATAAGAGCCTGAGGGAAGGGACACACACACACACACACACACAGGGGCAACTAGAAGTTGGTGGCAGTGAAACCAGAAGAGAGGAAATAAGTGAAGGTTATTAAAGAAAACAAGGGACCCGGGTGGCTCTGCGAGTTAAACCACTGGGCTCTTGATCAAAAGGTCAGCAGTTCAAGTTCACGTGACAGGGTGAGCTCCCGTTGTTTGTCCCAGCTCCTGCCAACCTAGCAGTTCGAAAGCATGCAAATACAAGTAGATGAATAGGTACCACCTCGGTGGGAAGGTAACAGTGTTCTGTGTCTAGTCCTGCTGGCCATGTGACCATGAAAAGTGTCTATGGACAAATGCCGGCTCTTCAGCTTACCAACGGGGAGTCAGACATGACTGGACTCAATTGTCATGGGGAAACTTTACCTTTACCTATTAAAGAAAACACATTTATTCCAGTGGTTTATATAGTGAAGTGACAAGACAAAGCAAGTTTTGACATCAGTATATGAGAGAAGGGTGTGATAGACGCCTTCATTGTATTTTCTAGATAAATGGCATGCCTTGGAAACTCAGTCCAAATTGGGCCTCCATTTGATCTGGAACCTGGGGTTTCTGATAGCAGAGAGACCTGCCTTCTTGCCTACAGCTGTATGCACATAGACGTCCTTCTGTGGGCATTTAGACATATACCTAAAAGGTTATGTCATGTGTACAACATTGGGGGTATGATGATGGCCACACTCCCTACTTGGAACACATTGTTAGACTTGAGTCCTGTCTTAATTTGCCTGCATTTGCTAATGACAGGAAATATGCTTTAGATTGTAGACTACATATTTACTGTGTTTCCAGACCTTCTGAAAGTGAACAATCTGACATCCAGCATTCAAACACAGATGAAATGTCCTTGGGTTTATCTTCAGTTCACTGGAAGTTTGGATAGACTTCTTGGCTAACTGTGATTTTTTTAACTGCTTGTGCTGTCTCACCACACTATTAGTGCCACACCATTTCTTCTGAGTTTATCATTTCCCAAGTAAAACACTGCAGTCATCTGCTTGAAAATATCCTATTCAAGTCCACTTTAGCTCACTAACAACAAATAGTGCATTACATTTCTTGTCTTATAATTTCAAGCTCATTTGAGGTATACTTCTCATATTTCATGTACCAATTACATGCAACATGCTGCACCAGACTTCCATTTTGCATCTCCACAAATCAGCAACTAGACATCCCTTTGGTTTTAATCCAGATTCTTCATTAGAAATTTAACCAGCTGATTGCTTTCTGGCTAGAGAGGCTGGATTTTCCAGCATTATTGCTTGTTTTGTTGGGGATTATCTCATCTGAAGGTTTTCTAGGTATAAATAATTCAGAAGCAATTTGCTGTTGTCTTCTTCTGCACAATGCTAACAAGAATTAGCTTAAGTGTCACTGCCATTGTCTATGAAAAATCCTCTATCAGTACCACCCTTCACTACTGGTGGTGCCCAGTAGCTGTGTTTCCAGAATTTCTTTGCCCTACCATTAGAACTATCAATTCTCTTCTATGGATGTTAATTCCTGAAGAGACTGGGTATATTTTAGGCTGATAGCCCAGCTTATTCTCCTTATGTCTAAACAATATCTATAAGCTTTTTCACTACCACTATTTCTAGTTCCTGGTACAGAACATTAGTGGCCAAAGTCCATTATCAGATCCTTTACTGACCAACATTCAGGATATTTACAGGGCAGTATTTGATGGTGCAATACTCAAGAAATGTTCTCTGTGACCAAGATGCTATTTAAGCCACAAAACCGTAAGTCTGATCTGCTGTCATCCTTTCAAAATGCATATCTGAGCAGGTGCTGGATTTCAGCCTATAGCCTAGTACAAAGGATTGCCTCAGCTGCTTTACAGCAAGGTTTTCCAGACCATAGCCAATCATTCTTAAATTTCCCAGACTAAGAGGAGTTGAAGTTAACGAGACTTCCGTGGTCATTGATTTTATGCTGTTGCTGACTGATCTGAACACATTGTGGACAGAGATGTCTGAACCAGCATTGGCTGAAAAACAGTCTTTTTTTTTTTAAAAAAAAAATCTATTTTATTATTATTCATACATACAAACATACAAAACAACAGAGTAAGACACAACAAAAACAACAAAAGACAACAAGAGCAAGACATCCATACTACATATATAGATCAGAGATTTCGCCATCATCTAGGTCAGTGTAGGCGAACCTATGGCACGCGTGCCCCAGGTGGCACGCGAAGCCCTTTCTTATGTGTTGGCCCATCCTCCCTCCCTTGTGGAGGCAAACCTTATGAGCCGGCAGCCGGGATTCCCTCTTCCGCAGCCACTTCCTGGTCCTCTGGGTCCGTCGCTATGATTCCCCCTTAAACTTCCTGTTCCTGGTCCTCTGGGTTCGTCCCTATGATTCCCCCTGAAACCGCCACTTCCGGTTCTGGACTTCCGGGCGGCATGGCAGCCACTGGTTTCTTCCCCCTCCCCTCATTTTGGGCACGCGAGCCCAAAAAGGTTTGCCTCCACTGATCTAGGTCATCTAATATCATCAACGGGTACTTGTAAGTACTGATTCTCCACGATAATTTCTTCCGCTAAGTTCCTGTCTCTTTCTGGACCCAATTGTACATCAGCTTCCAGCTTTCCTTTACAAAGTGTCTCGGTTGATCCCGTATTGCCTCTGAAAGCATATCTAGTTCTGCAATATCCAGTAGCTTCTTTAGGAAGACGACCTTGAGCATTCTCATTCGCTAATGTCTGCAGGAGGCCTACTTAGAAATCACCTAATTCAACTCATAGAATAATCCTTGGGTCAGCCAGATTTTTTAGGCAAGCCTATCTTACAGAGTTGTTAGGGGGATAAACAGGGAGAGGGGAACTGTTTAAAGTTGCCATATATATTGCGGGTTCAGATAACTATATAAATAATTATACTTTCCATGTAGCAATGCTTCTGGTGATATTCTACACAGATTGCTGTCAGAGTGATAGAATATACCAGATGGGCGGGATATAAATCAAATAAATAAATAAATAAATAAATAAATAAATTCTTTGCCATCAGTTTTTACTGATGACAAAAAACCCCAAACTTTTACAGATGCATGAGCATACCATATAAATCCCTCACACACTGCCATCTGATTCACAGGGAGAAAATATCAGAGAAAAGTGAAGTCAAACTGCAGGAACTGCAAGCTAAAATATAAAGTATGATTTCCAATAGAGATACAAATTAAATATTTTATCATTATTAGAAATTGTTCTAGTTTAACTTTCTTGGTCTAATATGGCCTTTTATCACAATACATGTGTTAATCAGCTCATATATGCTAGGATGTCTGAGATTACCACCCAACTGCTGTTTGTCAATCATTACATTTAAGGTAACAGTCACTGTTTGTACTTCGTACATTTCCATTCCCTGTCACCCCACTTCTTTCTTTCTTTCTTTCTTTCTTTCTTTCTTTCTTTCTTTCTTTCTTTCTTTCTTTCTTTCTTTCTTTCTTTCTTTCTTTCTTTCTTTCTTTGGCTTTTATATGGCTCATCTGGCTGCAAGGCCACTCTGAGTGGTTTACAACATAATAAAACAATAACACTAAATTTTTTTCAAACATAATGGTTGTACAAAAATCAAAATCAAAATTACAATATATAGTCACAAATCACCAAAACATCAACAACATAACACTTGACTACACCCTCTGAACAAATGCTTGACTACACTCTCCCAACAAACATGCTTATTATAATAAATGAGGCAATGCTTTGTACATGTGGTGGAAGTGGGCTGGAATCCTGGAACATCGATGAGAACTAACACTTTACAGTCTTTCAGGTGCTACAAGATTCTTTGTTGTATTTGCTGCAACAGACTAACACAGGTATCCACCTGCAAACTTTAATAAATGGTTCTGTGGGTAAGAAATATATATATTTCTAAGTCAATGTCAATTCAATGTTGCAGGAGTGTCCCCTGCCTCTAAAAATGCCTTCTCAAATTTTGCTTCCACTTTTCCTCGACATAAATCCTTTCTACACCCCTACACACAACCCCTGTTGTTTCGTTTCACTGCTCTGAGCCACACTGCAGCACAGAATGAGATGTCCAGGAGTGCCTAGGGAAGTTTATCTTTTGAGAAAAGGGACTAACTATCCCATGTTGGCAGGCTTTTTCAGGAGAAGAGCCGTTGACAGGAGGAGGCGTTGATAGGCTAACCAGGGAAACTTCAAAGGCTGCAGGTCTCTGTCTGGGAGTGTGATTAGTCTCAGCACAGGAAACATTTCTTATGATTTTTCATTGGGCCTTTTGTTAAACCTGCTGTGGTTAAAGCTTAGTAGTTCCTGTGTTGCTGAGAGCAATTGGAAGTGCACATTTTGAAGGGTGGGGATATCACCGGGCTGATATCAGCAGTAAAGGATTTTCAGGAAATGACCTTGGAGTTATTGCTTCTTGGAAACCATGGCAACAGCAAAGGTGCCTGGAAAATGATTTCTGGTTTCAGGGTTAACTGCTATACATCTGAGACATTTTCCTCAGATGCTGCTGTACACTCTCTCTCTCTCTCTCTCTCTCTCTCTCTCTCTCTCTCTCCCCCCCCCTCTCTCTTACATAGTCTACATGTCCCAAGCTATCCTCTGAATAACAATGCAAAAATAGCATTGGATAATATACTTCAAATTCAGCCCCTTTTAACTACCGTTTTCAAAGGGAGTGAGGTAGTCAGCTGAGGGGAGGGGGGCACAGATATTGCCTTAGCAAATGTCCACTTATCATTCTAATGTATGTATCATTAATTAGAGTATTATTCTAATTAGGATCTGGTTACCCGCTGGCAAGATTTCCTTTGTCTTATGAGCTGCATATGGGGTTCAGGTAGGAAATAATGAGCAGCAGTAAGCTATCTCTGAATGCATTCCTCCATTTAAAAACGTCATGTGCATGTTCTGTCCTCTTCAGATAAGGAGCCTGTCTTAATGTTGCATCGTGGTTTGTTTGTTTGTTTTTATCCCAAGGGCAACACCTGGGGTTCCACCTTTTACTGCCCAACCCAAGACTTCATGAGAGGCCGAGCTCTATATTTTAACAGGATTAATTCATGCTGTCATGCTATCATTTTAGATCATGCAAGATATAAAGGCTCTCTGTGACACTTAGGAGATAGTGGCCTGATATATCTAACAGTTTAAAAAAGGGGGGGAGGGGACTATCACTAAGCACATGTAGTGTAAGAAAAACTGCACGATTCTTTGCAATTTCTAAAATATTATTTAGTACACAATTTTTGTATTAGTAAAATAGAGTGGCAACAGTTATCGTGGAATACTTTTCAAGACCCTTAATATTCTTAAATCAGTAAGAACGTATTATATAAAGAAAAATAAGTGAAAAGTGCACTATCATGAGGTAAAACTGGGTCTGTCAGTCAGTAGAATGCTTAATTTAACTATCTGCATTTCAGATTCAGTACATACTGCCTAAACTTCAACCTGTTCTTTGAAATAGTGTGCAACTCAATAAAAGAAATATTCCTTATTGTAAGGACAACAGCGTTATGAACATGCCCAAGAAAATCTGAGTGAAAAATTATTGCAGTTCTGTGTTAGGTTCTTTGCATGGAAGCACCCACGGTTCGCGTTGCAGCCCCACTAGATGAGTTTTCTAGCTAGAATGATGTCAAATATGATGAGACACGAGCCTCAGAGACACTAGACCCTCTGAGGTGTATGATGCTAAAGTAAGTCACAATAAAAGTAGGCCCATTTGGTGAAAAGTTCTTTTGAAGCCTGCCTGGTTCTGTAAACAGCAACATGATTAAAGGAAACAACAGAGGAACAACATGTGGTAATGTAGAGAATGGCAGACTTTACCTTTGAGCCTACCAGACCCATCTTTTCAGAACAAGGCTCAAAGGTAAAGTCTGCCATTCTCTACATTACCACATGTTGTTCCTCTGTTGTTTCCTTTAATCATGTTGCTGTTTACAGAACCAGGCAGGCTTGGAAAGAATTGAATACTAAATAGGGGTCATATATAATTACTAAGTGTGAAATGCAACCAAACACCACTTGTTGAATGTTTTACCATGTAGTCTCTGTATTCTGGCTCATATGTCTGAAGAAGTGGACAATGTTCCATGAAAACTTATGCTGAAATATAGCACTGAGTCTTTAAAGTGCCACAGTGCCTTTTTTTTCTTTTCCTTTGTTTTGTGATGTTAGATATAGGTCACATTTTCTGTGAATGTGTAGAAAATCAATCGATGCAGCATTTATATGTATGCAATTATGCACCACGACATGTACAAAAGAAAATCTAGTAAATGGCAGAGACAGCATTATTGAAGTAGCCCACTTCTGGTCAAAAATAGTCTAATCGTTGTTGTAGGTTTTCCAGGCTGTTTGGGCGTTGTGATTGGGTTCTTCAGAAATTGGTGACGGTTCCTTCATTTTGGCAGGAATGAGAGACGGAGGCGATCTCAACGGTTCAACAAACTTAGTTTTATTTTCTTCAGTTTCTTGGTTAACATTAATAAACGGATCGAAACTACTTAACTCAGGCATTAGCCTATAACTCAACAACTTTGGTTCAGACGCAAACACTCCCACTCTCACATCGGGGCTGGACCAAAGCACTCTCGGTCGGTCATCTGACACATCGGGGTACTCCCCACCGCACACACCGTCCCACAACACGGATGCCTCGCCCAATCCCCCTCGGGAGGTGGGACATTGCATGTAGGGCCGGGACGGATCACCTTCCTCCCTCTGCCTTGGTTTCGGGGGAAAACCACAACCGTCCATTCCAGTGGCTTGTCGACCCTCTCCCTACTCTGGAGAGACGATGGGTCTGGGAGCAATCCTCCGCCCGTCTTGAGATTTGGGAAATCTCTCAACAAGTCACCGACCTTATTCGCTTGTTCTTCTATCTTATCTGTCTGTACCGCGCTATCTCTCCTGCTCCCATCTTTCTTGCTCACTTCGGTTCTAAATTCCCGCTCTTCTCCTCCTCCTTTTATGACCTCCTCCCATAGTATCAAATCTTGCTCCTCCCCTTTTTCTCCCTCCTTCTCTTCCGCCAAGCATATCTCTATGGCTTTCTCCCCCTTAAATTCATCCTCCTCTACTTTTATGATTTCTCCCACTACACACTTGGATGTCCCATCCTGTCTGTCATCTGCTGAGGACGGCACACTAGCCATCTGTCCTTCACACGCCCCCCCCCCCCCGACGAGTGGGCTGTCCTCTCTTCTGTCTCCGCGCCCCATTCTCCCTGTCGGGAAACATAATTGGCGTTAGCGTGAGTGCTCCCCTTTTTATATTGTACTTTGAACATAAACAGTTGGAGACTCAGGTACCAACGCATCAACCTAGGATTAGTATCCTTCATCCGATTTAACCATTGTAACGGGGCATGATCTGTGACCAGTGTGAAAGGAGCTCCTAACAGATAATATCTGAGTGTCTGGATTGCCCACTTAGCTGCTAAGGCTTCCTTTTCAATGGTGGCATACTTCTGTTCTCGGGTATTCAATTTTTTACTGAGATACATCACTGGGTACTCCACTCCCCCTTTCTTTTGCAACAACACCGCGCCTATTCCTCTGTCTGAGGCATCCGTCTGCACTATAAAAGGTAAGTTGAAATCAGGGGCATATCTACTTGGTAGTTCTGCCAATATCTCCTTCAACTTCACAAAAGCTCGGTGTTCCTGTTTTCCCCAAACTATCTTATTTGATTTTCTCTTTCTAGTTAAGTCGGTAAGGGGAGCAGCTATCTCTGCGAAGTTGGGGACAAACTGGCGATAATATCCAGCAAGGCCCAAGAATTGCTGTACCTCCTTCTTAGTTCGAGGGATGACCCAGGCAGTTACCTTATCAACTTTATCCGATACCGGCTGGATCTTCCCTTGTTCCACTTGGAAGCCTAAAAACTTTACTCCTTTCTGCGCTATTTTACATTTCACAGGATTCACCCTCAGCCCTGCCTTCCCCAATTCTGTCAACACTCTGCGGAGATGGATTAGGTGTTCTTCCCAACTATTACTATAAATCAGTATGTCATCAATATAAGCACCCGAGAATTCCCTCACTGGTTCTAACACCCTGTCCATCAATCTCTGAAAGGTAGCCGCTGCTCCATGCAACCCAAACGGCATTCGGGAGAAATGGTACAGTCCCTTGGGGGTGACAAAGGCCATCTTCTCCTTATCTTCTTCTCTCAAGGGAATCTGCCAATATCCTTTTGTGAGATCCAAAGAAGTTAGGTACTCTGCCTCTCCCAGTCTCTCCAGCAGATCATCTATCTTGGGCGTGGGGTAAGCATCAAACTTGGATACTTCATTCAACCTTCTAAAATCTATACATAACCGTACGCTCCCATCTGCCTTTGGGACCACCACTGGTAGCTTCACCACGGACTATGAGACGGGTCTATCACCCCCAACTCTAACATCTCCTCGATTTCTCTGTTTATGGTCTCCTTTAGGTGATGAGGCCAACTCCTTCCTCCTGATCTCACCACCACTTGGGGTGTTGTGTTGATTGGATGTTCTATCAGGGTCGTGTAACCCGGTAACCCTGAGAAAACATCCTGGAATTCTTGCTCGATCTCTTTCAACTGTTTCCGTTGTCTTTCGTCCAAGTCCTCACTTATACTAATTTTAAGATCTTTTTGTAGACAGTTCTTAGCTTCTGGGCCAAAATTTTCTTCTCCTACTTCTCCCCATAATGCTTCCCTCTCCTTCCATTCCTTTAATAGATTCACATGGAAGATCCCTCTCTTCTTCTTCTTATCCTGCATCAATATTTCATAATCTACAGGTCCCATTCTCCGAAGGACTTCGTAGGGGCCCTGCCATTTAGCAAACAATTTCGCATTTTCTGCAGGCATCAACAATAATACTTTTTGCCCAGGTTCAAACTGTCTAGGTTTGACCTTCAAATCATATCTCCTCTTCTGTCCTTGCTGGGCCTTCTGCAAATTCTCTCTCGCTATCTCTGCCACCGTCCGTAAGTGTTCACGCATCTCAATCACCTGCTGCACCACTATTTGGGCTTCATCCTTCCCACTCTCCCACTTGTCTTTTACCAGATCTAGGATTCCTCTAGGGTTCCAGCCATACATCATCTCAAATGGAGATAAGCCGGTGGAAGTTTGAGGGACCTCCCGGATAGCAAACATCAATGGAGCTATCAACAGATGCCATCTACGGGGGTTTTCCATAACTAACTTTCTTAACATACTCTTCAATGTTTTATTAAACCTTTCCACTAGCCCATTTGTTTGGGGGTGGTAAACGGCCGTGTGAACTGGTTTCACCTCTAACAAACGCCACATTTCCTTAAAGGTCTGGCTCATAAAATTCGTGCCTTGGTCGGTCAGGACTTCTTTAGGAAACCCCAGCCTAGAGAACAGTTGCATCAGTTCTCTAGCCAACACTCTGGCAGTAGTAGACCGTAACGGGACAGCTTCTGGGTATCAGGTGGCATAATCTATTATGACTAAAATGTGAGTATGGCCACCTGCTGATTGTAACAACGGTCCCACGATATCTATACCTACTCTCTGGAAGGGTTGGTCTACTAGGGGCATGGGAATGAGATCTGCTCCTGGCCTAGGTTTGGCCTGAGTCCTTTGGCACTCAGGACCAAGTCAGGCAATATCCTTCAACATCTTTGTCCATGCCTGGCCACCAAAACCTTTGCTTTATTTGGGGGCCCATCTTCCCACGCGATAAATGTCCTGCCATGGGTATGTCATGAGCTAATTTTAGAATAATCTTTCTCCATTTCTGTGGTACCGCCAACTGTCTTCCCCCTTCCTCGTTCACCCAATACAACAATCCATCACACATCTCCAATCCCTTCTCCCCTCTTACTATAGCTCCTGCCTCCTGAGCTCCTTGTAGGTGTTCTTGTAGAGTGGCGTCATCTTGCTGCCATACTCGGGTTTGTTCGCGTGAAGTCTCCTGCAAAAAATCATTCTCATCCTCAGTCTCTATACAATCCCCTTGCATCCCTTCCTTAGAGCCAAATAATGAACGTGCTCCTACCCAGTCCCGACCTAGTAACATTTCTCGAGACAACCTGGGTACCACCCCCACCTTCATTCTTCGTGATTCTTCCCCCACTTTCACTTCCGCCCACGTTGTTTGGTAAGTTTTTGCGTTGCCATGTATGCATTTTACCACCAGTCCCTCTTCCAGCTTCACTCCTTTCAAGTCCCACACCAAGGTCTTGCCACACCCCGTATCTATCAACGCTCTTTTCTTTTCTCCGTTCACCCACGCTTCCACCTCCCAATCTTCTCGTTCGGACCCCTGTTTCGGCACCGTCTTTTGCTGTTGCCCTACCCAGGAACAATCGGTCCCTGGGCAGTCTCGTCTCACGTGTCCCGGCAAGCCGCAATCGAAACATACAGGGCGGCCGTCTTTTCCCATTTTCAACCTGGTGCCTGGCTCAAACAAGCGATGATCAAAGGTGATGGGCCGTATTGGCTTTGGGCCCATCGGTTCGAAGGAGTGCCCACGGTTCTTTGCTGCGCCATTCATTTCTAAAGCGCGCTGGGGAACAGCTCCTGGGTTCGGCGTCGGCGTCTTCTCACGTGCTCTCCTGCGTTCACCCCATGGGGCAGAGTTTTCCCTACCGACGTCCTCCGCCATACAGTAATCCTCCACCAGGCGGAGCGCCTCCTCCAACTTCTTCGGATTACTCTTCTGCACTCAACTCTTTACATTCGTGCTTAGGGTATTGATCAGCTGTTCCATAATGATCATTTCCAATATTTGTTCCTTGGTCCTTTCTTCTGGTTTTAGCCACCTTACTAAGTTGGCTCTCATTCTTTGGGTGAGCGTACGGGGGTGCACCCCAGATTTCAGCCGTAGTTCCCTAAACCTTTTCCTATAGGCTTCTTCTGTAAGATTCAAAGTTCATAGGATTTTGTTTTTTTGTTTTTACGACCTCATACCGAGCCGCCGAGCCGGGGCTCAAGGTATCTATTACTTCTTGCAACAAACCAGTCAGGCAAGGGATCAATATCAGTGTCCACTGCTCTTTTGGCCATCCGGCAGCTACCGCTACTCGTTCAAAGGTATGCAAATATGCCTCGGGATCATCCGTCGAGCTCATCTTTTGTATTCTTATAGGGGCAGGTCCTGCTATTAGTCCATTCCTATTAAAACTCCAAATTTTCTGCGACTTATCTTCCTCTGCTTCTTGTTTCATAATTCTTTTTGTTAACAACGTTTGTTGCTCGGCCAAGTTCTCTATCAACTTCTCCTGTCTCTCGATCGTTCTCTGTAGTTTTGAAATTTCCTCTTTTCCCGCCTGAGGGACCGCCCCACGTTGGGCGCCACTGTGACTGGGTTCTTCAGAAATTGGTGACGGTTCCTTCATTTTGGCGGGAATGAGAGACGGAGGCGATCTCAAAGGTTCAACAAACTTAGTTTTATTTTCTTCAGTTTCTTGGTTAACATTAATAAACGGATCGAAACTACTTAACTCAGGCAACAACTTTGGTTCAGACGCAAACACTCCCACTCTCACATCGGGGCTGGACCAAAGCACTCTCGGTCGGTCATCTGACGCATCGGGGTACTCCCCACCGCACACACCGTCCCACAACACGGATGCCTCGCCCAATCCCCCTCGGGAGGTGGGACATTGCATGTAGGGCCGGGACGGATCACCTTCCTCCCTCTGCCTTGGTTTCGGGGGAAAACCACAACCGTCCATTCCAGTGGCTTGTCGACCCTCTCCCTACTCTGGAGAGACGATGGGTCTGGGAGCAATCCTCCGCCCGTCTTGAGATTTGGGAAATCTCTCAACAAGTCACCGACCTTATTCGCTTGTTCTTCTATCTTATCTGTCTGTACCGCGCTATCTCTCCTGCTCCCATCTTTCTTGCTCACTTCGGTTCTAAATTCCCGCTCTTCTCCTCCTCCTTTTATGACCTCCTCCCATAGTATCAAATCTTGCTCCTCCCCTTTTTCTCCCTCCTTCTCTTCCGCCAAGCATATCTCTATGGCTTTCTCCCCCTTAAATTCATCCTCCTCTACTTTTATGATTTCTCCCACTACACACTTGGATGTCCCATCCTGTCTGTCATCTGCTGAGGACGGCACACTAGCCATCTGTCCTTCACAGGCGTGTTCTGGAGATTTTTCTTCCTAATGTTTCACCAGTCTCTGTGGCCAGCATCTTCAGAGGACAGGAGTTAGAGCTCTCTCTGTGTTCTGGTGTAGTGTCCCAGAACAGTGACTGGGTGAAAAAACCCAAGTGATCTTTAGAACTGCTGGATAGTGCAGATGTTTAGGAGGAAACTGGGGGCTTGATTCCCCACTGTGCTCCCTGAGAGGGGCTGGATTTGATGATTCATAGGGTCCCTTCCACCTCTGCAGTTCTCAGATTATTACAATTATTAAGTATCACTTAACTGTATTGCCTTAACTATATTAAATATAGTCTTAACTGTTAGGACAACCTGTCTATGCAGGCTTGCCTTGTATGTTTGGCATCATTTGGATAGCCACATATTCCAGTTTGTTTTTGAAAGAACAGATAAGAAAAGGTGGGTCACTCTGGATACTGAGCATGAAGTGTTGCTTTTATATAATCTTTATGTCTGTAGCGTCTGTTAATCTGGAGTCTGAATAGAGACAAATTAAAGGAAGCTCATGTTTTTGGCATCACACATGACTGCACTAATTTAAGGCCCAAGAAGAAAAAGGAAGAACAAACCAACTGAACAAATTTTAGACTACATTAATTAATTTATTCATTAAAACATTTTAAATGAATTAATATTAATAGTAACCTTAGAACTGTAGAGCTGGAAGGGACTCTATGGATCATCGAGTCCAGCCCCTTTCAAGGAAGCACAGTAGGGAATCGAACTCCCAACCTAAACTGCTGAGCTATCCAGTAGTATCTATTATGGAAACAGAATACAAGAGGGTCTTCATTTTCAACCTGTGAGGACTCTATTTTGTGTTATTTCAGTACTGCTGGAAAATATTTTTGTGAATGCAACCTGAAGAACATACATGTCTTCTAAATCACACGCACTCTACCACTTCTGTAAAGGTTCAGTTTTTGCATCAAGTGTTCATTTAAGGGTTCATTTCCTCCAGCATAGAGTTTGGATTTCAAGTGAAAAGCCTGGACAATTTGCTCATTAGCCACAGCAAAAGACAATGGGATGAATTAAAGTTGCACTGACACTTGACATATGGGACAGCTCTTTGAAAATATTTGTAACTAACCATGAGCAGCTCTCTCTTTCTGTACAGTTAGATTTGGAACTAATTAAAAGAGAATGCACATCATTTGAATTAGTTTTGGAACATTTAATATAGGAATGCCAATCTTACATTATAAAAAACAGATCAGTTCTGCTTTGGGGTAATTTTACTGTAGTCTTAATTGTATTTTCTCAATATATTTGGAGGCACAACTGAAAATCAAATATGTATAAGTCCTATTTAAATCATTTCCCCCCTCAAAATGGGGGTATTTGTGTGATAAACACACTAATACGGTGAATTGTTAGCCAGGGGAATACATGTTCTTTCTGTCAGTACATCATCCTGCATATGTATTAACATTACCATGGAATGAATTTAAAAAATAACAAGAAAAAAGTTCCCCTGTTCTTACTGAATTCTGTATTTCTGCTTTTTGCCTTCTAAAACGAACAGTTTCCTCCCTCAACATCTTGTTACATTCTCAATTGGTTTTGATTGAAAAGTAACCTTTCATATCTATATAACAATAACAAAAATGATGAAGGGTGAAATAATTTGTGACACATTTAAGCCTAACAGATTTATTTTAGCATGTTGTTTTGTGAATTAGAATCTACTTCATCAGGTGCTTGTTATACTAGTTATAACTGCTAAAACTAACAAATATAGCTACCTTCTTGAAAACTCCTTCCACACCTGGAGGCTGTCTTCTGGGTACGAAATAACTGCCATTCATGCTCACATGCAGGAACAAGACAGTCAAGTAAACCCATTTGCAGAAGAGATTGTGCAGTTTCAGCATAAGCATGCAATTACTAAAGAACATACAGCTCAATGCAAACCCATTGGCTACCTTTGGTAAAACACTGCTTATGGCTACTTTCCACTTCTGCTTTGTTGGCTCCATCTTACTATCAGTATCTTTGTCCTTTTCTAGGCTAATTGAGTCTTCCAGGGACTTCTAAAGGGAAAAACGAACAACAACGACCAAGGGATGCTGTATATGTAACATATCACAATGTTTTCAAACTAGTAAACTCAATTCTGTAACAAAATTGAGCTTCCAGTTTACATTGGTCAAGTTACCTCTTAAAAGTTCCATTTGATTTTTTAAAAATTAACAATTGTTGCAGATGAAACACTTCATTCTATGTGGTGAGATAACATATTGAAAAGCTTTATTTGGAGATCACTGCTATGGAAGCCAAGTGGCAACTATTTTGTATGTTGTGTCCTTGATGCTACCTGGCAGACATGAGAATATTGATGAAGTTCCTCCAAAGTTATGGATATATTTCTTCAGTGGGGTTTTCTACTGAAAGATAATGTCATTCTCAAACAATAGGAAAACACACCTTTATTTACTTTATTTATCCAGATAATTTTTTTATTACAATTTCCCCCCTTTCCAACCAACTTCCACAATGAAAAAGAAAATTGCATTTATGGCAATGTAAAATGTCACAATATAAATGCACACACTAAATATAAAGCACATTTTAAGACTAAAAACTGCAAAGCCATGTATGAAGCTGGAAGCTGTAGCTCCCCTTGGGAGAAAAATTAAGTCACACAAGAAACACAAAGCAGAGAAACTGCTAGAAGAGGCTGAAGCAGTGGGAGGTAGTGATGTTTGTGGGGAAATGGAAGGAAGGGAGTGCAGAGAGAGACACTGGGCTATTTCTACTCTGTTACATTCTTTTCTGAATTTAATCCTGGCTTCCAGGTTGCTACTGAGTGAGGTTTAGGGACTATATTAGTATACTAAACCCTCTACAACACAGGACCACCACAGTCAACACATTTTCTGTTCATCTCTGAAACAGAGAAAAGTCGTCTCTGTAAAGCTGCCTACTCTGTCAAGTTATTTTCCCTCTATGAGATAAGAGGCCTCAACACTGGTGTGTTTCGGTTATTTGTTGAATACCTGTATTTTCCCTTTGACTTTTCTTCAGCCATGAGTTGATAAGAACTGTCTCTAAGACTGTATTATTGTGTTGCTATATTACTTTATCATATAGTTGTGAACTGCTTTGGGACTTGTGCAAATTATAAATGCAATAGAAATATTATTACTAATTTAGGTATTTTATGGTGGCCAGAATCCTATTGGTGTTCACAAAAGGCTTGCACAACTTGTCACAGCTAATTGCAACTAACTGACAAAGTGCCAAGGCACATCTTAGTTGTGTGATTGGGCACATGACCAAGTATGCAACATTGGACACCAATAGGCCATTATGCATCAGTAGTTATGCCCTATTGCAGCAGCATCTGCTACAAAGCAAACACAAGTAGACCACAAGTTTTTTTCTCACAGCTTCACATCCAGCGCCACTAAATCATCTTATTGCTACTTGGTAGGGGCCTCTCCAAATAAACAATTCCATGTTTTGTCTTTCACTATACATTGAACCATAGATCTGATGCAGTTTGCACAGAGGAATAGCTCACAGCCAGTTATAATATGCCCATTTGGGAGGTCATTTGTGGTAATTGGGAGGAGGACTTCTTAGCTGCACTAAAATAGTTCATTATAGGCTAATGAGCAAATGGGATGAATTTTAAATACTGCATTTACAGGTTCTCATAATGTGTCCATTGATTTTTCAAACAACCATAATTAAAGGTGATTTGGAGCAAAAAACCGTGAACCAAAATCAAACCCCATCAATTTCCAGTGTTATGCAGTGGCTATAACCCTTACTTCAGGCCTGCTGAAGGGATAAGGCATATAAAGTATCTTGTATGTGACAACAGCAACCAAGTGTATGAGATTCCGTGAAAGTGCTACCAGGATGAGTACCAATCTCCCGATAGCTAGTTGCTGAAAGGAGAGTTTCTGGGATCCTGGATGCTGAACCTTTCCATGAAGATGAACTTCATATATATACTTGGCCAGGCCCAAAGTGACCGCCTGTTCTTGGATTTACTCTGAACTGTGCAGGAGCTATCTAAGGTACTGAATCCTGTCTCTCTCCCTGAAATAGCTTCAACAACATGGATAACTTTTGTTAATTTCAGACTAAAACTCAGACCACATTCACTGCCCCCCATGAAATCAGAGTCAGAAGCCTCCAATGAGATAGGGGGCTCTGCTGACTTTTCTAAGGTCTGCTTGTGATAGAAGATACTTCTGATATCATTGTCATCATAATAGAACTGCAGAGTTGGAAGGGACCTTACGGATCATCAAGTCCAGCCTCTGTCAGGGAGGCACAGTGGGGAATCAGACTGCCAACCTCTGGCTTTGCATACAGATACCTAAACTACTGAGCTATCCATACAGATGCCCAAGTCAATGTGTAACATAGCAAAACTATAATAGGCTCATATCAACCTAAATCATTCACTTGCATTCAACACCTCCCCACTGCTAAATAAACATATAAGCAAACACTATGCATGAAAACATCAATAGTAAAATAATAAGATTTTTTTAAAAAAATTAAGTAGTTCATGATTCTGTACCTTCTCCAAAATAGTGCCTTCCAGCCCAACACATTGGGAGGGCACTGAGTAAGGGAAAGTTGCATTAAACAGAAAGAAATTGCTATTTCCATTTATTGTGTTGTTCTGATAGTTAGTTGATGTAATTAGAAGATAATGCTAATACCTTACACAGTTGTTGAAAAATAACAGTCTCAGGATCCCCTGGTGGGGTAGACTGTTTATTTTCCAGCCAATAACAGTGTTTATTGGACAACAATAGTTTTCTATTTAAAAGTGATTGCTCTGTGTGATAATCCCGTTTGTAATCTGTTGGGGGGATTTGTTTTCTGTGAACAAGAGGAATAGTTGAGAACTTTGTGCTCCTCAGAAAGCAGAGCTTTTTGTTTTGTTTTAAGCCTTCTCAAAGCTAGTTGAGCTGCTAAATTGAGTTTATAGTAGTTCCCAGAATACCTTGTTTGAAAGGACAGCAGTAATGAAGGCTGAAGTAATGAAGGTTTATCCTTCTAGCCTCCTATAAGGGCCAGGAACATATGTGAGACTACGACAGAAATAAGGAAGATATTCTCCTCTATTGATTCATGCAGTGGAGCCAATGCTCCAGTATTTTGTAGGAGTATTTTAAGATACACAGGATTTTATAATCATTTTATTCACCTAGCAAAGTCTGATGCTAAAATATTTTCTGGTGGTCCTCTCCTATGTTGATGGGCCCCACCAGACTAACCGGGCAAGTTACCAGGCAGTGCTGAGATGGGTGCTAATGGTTTGGAGTAGCCATTTAATTTTCCTAGAAGGCCATGAGTGATGAAATATCAGGGCAGTGCTAGAACTTAAAATGCTTGTAGATCTTGTACTTGACTCAAGGGTTGGTAGGTTTGGGTAGCTCCAGCAGCTGTTGGAGGTTATTGAGTGCTGATCCCAACACTGAAGGCAAAGTGGTGCAGGAGCACAAAAACAATCATGTGGCAGACAGCACAGCTCTGAATGCAAGAGGGGCACTCTGAAATTTCTTGGCAGCTTCCCAACCAGTCCCCAAACATAGAATGTTTTTCTTCTTCTTCTGAGCACCTACCTACACAAACAGCTAGGCAGCACACTTTCCCACTTTCTTGTGAACAAATGCTGCCTTGATTGCTCATTAATGAAATTTCATTTGTTATGGTCAAGCCATCCTCAAGGTAAAAGGGTCCCTTGACTAAAAAGACCCCATTGTTTTTAAGAAATATTTTTCTAAACACCACATAGGAGGATCTTTCGTAGAATAACTGGCAGATAATGAGGCATTGGTCGAATGCTGAGGTGGCACAAGGAGTAGAGAGAACCCCCATGCACAGAAGAGTAAGCCACTATCCATACATGTTGAAGGTTTTATTCTGCCTACCACAAATTGGTTAATGTTCAAGTTGCTGCAGGAGTCTCTCATCTGGTTCGGATATATGAAACCAACCCCTCCACTGACTATTCTGGTGTGACTGCTAGGACAGAGGAACTATCCTGCTATCATTTTAAATTCACCACACTGTGGCATCTAATCTGAGCTACTGGTTGGTGTGTTTGAATTAGGGTGTATCTAAACAAGTTAAGATCAAAAACCATCTTGGCTTATTCAGACAAGCCAGAACTTTAACCAATGAAGAAATGTTATTTGTTTAATACTATAATGGACTCTCTTGGTTTCCTTCTTACAATTATGATGGATGAGAAACAGAAGGAGGAGCACATGAATTTAGTTTTGAGGCTCATTTATATAGCTCTAAACTGTGATTTAGGGGTTACGTCCAATTATGTTATTTCCCCATTTTTGCTGCAGTTGGCCAACATGACTGCTTGTTCTCTACAGTTCTCTATTTATCTCCATTCACATTATTTACTCAGAACAGGCAATCAGATTCAAAAACATGTTTTGAATGTTGCTGAGTCTGTGCAGACACATATGGGTCGAAATCCTCTTGTGCAGCTACGCAAAATGTATAACTTTTGGAGGGGAATTGCCATAAGTTAAGAAATCTCCTTAGGCATTAACTGCTGCACACCAAGTTGTGCAATTCTGCACGTAGCACATATCTACATATTTCTTAACTTACAGCAATTCATCTCTAAAAGATATACCTTTTGTGTATCTGCACAATAGGATTTTAACCATTGGCCGTCATCACTAGCACTTAAATATTCATTCTCTCACTGTAAATCTTTAGGTACTATCCACTTGCAAAAGGAGAATTCATGTTGCAACAATGCAAAGAAAGGGATGGGATTAAATGTCCCCCAAGGCATCTCAGTGAGGACTGAGCATGATCAGTGGGTGCAGAAAACTACTAAATAGTTGGGGAGAGAAAGGGTAGGAATGGAGTATTCTGGAAGAGGGCATGGCTGATGGTTTCGAATTCTGAAGAGGAATTTTTGATATTGCAATGTATTTTTGCAGGTATTCCTTGTCTCTAACATCAGCAAATTGCTTGCCACTATAAAATGGACTAAGCTGGCTGGATAGCTCAGTGAGTTAGGTATCCAGCTATGGAGCCAGAGATTGGGAGTAGAGATGGGCACAAAGCACTTTGTGCCATATTGTCTAAGTCATTCACTCCCACTCCCCCCACCAGCTCATGACCTGCCGGCATACGTTGCTCCTTCCTTCCCCGTTGTGTGAACTTCCATTTGAGCAGGAGCATGGACTGCCCACTCTTGGCAGCTGCTGGAGGAGGCTGAGAAGGGAAGTCCGTGCTCCTGCCAGAATGGAAGATTGTGTGATGGGGAGGAAAGAGTAGGTCAGTGGGGTGGGGAAAGTGAATGAGCAGCACTTTAGATGACACAGCACAAAGTGCTTCGTGCCCATCTCTCGTTGGGAGTTCAATTCTCCACTGTGCATCCTAGAAAAGCCAGCCTGTGTGGTCTTAGGCAGACTGCACAGTTGCGGGATACCTCCAGAAGAAGGGGATGGTACACTTCTAAGTATTCTTTATCTGGAAAAAGAGAGGTTACCTGTAATTCTGGTTCTTCGAGTGGTCATCTGTGAATTCACACAATTGGGTTTTAGTGTGTCTGCGCAGAGGTTCTTGGAAACCTCTAGAGCTTTTGCACATGTTCGCTAGGACCTCCCTCCCGTTGTGTTTGCCCCGCCCATGGCATAGAGTGCCTCAGTTCCAAAGAATGGTCCACTGCTGCCCAGCATGTAATAGGCATACGTGATAGACAGAGGGGAGGATGGGCAGGAAGTGTGAATTCACAGATGACCACTCGAAGAACCAGAGTTACAGGTACGTAACCTCTCTTTCTTCTTCTTGGTCTCTGTGAATGCACACAATTGGGTGACTAGCAAGCTGACTTACCAGGAGGTGGGACGTCACAGTAAAGCAGAGGTGAGGACAGTGTGACTAAATGAGGCATCAGCCCTTGCTCGGACATCCAGCCGGTAATGGGCAGCAAATGTAGAGGGTGTAGCCCAGGTGGCTGCTTTACAAATGTCAATCAAGTCCACTCCTCTAAGAAATGACGTGGATGATGCCATGGCCCTGGTAGAATGTGCCAGAACTGGAGCTGGCAAGGGTTCACAGGCAAGGTTGTATGCCAGATGAATGGTAGAGACAATCCATTTGGAAATAGTCTGAGAGGTGACTGGAGAACCTTTAGAAGGATGGTGGCAATTGATGGAGAGCCTCTTGGACTTCCAAAAGGAAGTAGTGTGGGAGACATAGAATGCCAAGGCCCATCGAACATCCAAAGAATGTAGTGAGCATTCCAGGTTGGTAGTAGGTGAAGGGAAGAATGTAAGCAGAACGATGGGCTGCCATAAACGAAAGTCAGATACCACCTTTGGAAGGAAGGTCAGGTCAGGGTAGAGTGTGACCTTGTGAGGATGGAATTGCAAAAAGGGTGGATTGACATGGAGAGTGGAGAGTTCACTGGCCCTTGAGTGTGGGGTGTCTGAACAATGATGCAGAGTCGGTATTTTGAGGTTGATGAGCTGGATAACTGCAGTGGTGGAGGCCATGAAGCCTAAGAGACACTGGGTTAGATGGGCTATAACAACTGCGTTGTTATTGGAAAAAAATGGAGGAGAGTGAAAGCTTGTTTGTCTCTCTTTCAGTAGGAATGCCTGGCCTTGAGTGGAGTCGGGCATTGCTCCTACGTATGTGACTCGTTGAGAGGACTCGAGGATTGACTTGGAGAGGTTGATTTGAAGACCGAGATCCACCAGAAGAGATAGAGTGAGCTGGATGTCCCAATGTGCTTTGTTGCGAGATGGGGATACCAAACACAGTAGTCTAAATATGGGAAAACGGTGATGCCTCGGAGGTGGAGGTACGCTGCTACTGGAGCGGGACATTTTGTAAAGACTCTTGGTGCTGTGGACAAGCCAAATGGGAGGGCTTTGAACTCGTATGTAGATTCTTGGAGAGCGAATCTGAGGTATCTGCAGTGATCTGGTTGTATATTTATGTGAAAGTAAGCATCTTTCAGATCTCATGCGTCCAGTCGCGGCAGCAGCCTCGATCAGCCTTCCAATTGCTCCCAGAGCACCACTCTCTTTCCTCTAATCTAGCCAACTCGAGGCAGGGGGAGGGAGGACAAGTCTCCCTGCACGGCTGCCGAGTGGCTAGATGAGCAGAAAGAGAGCAGCACTCTGGGAGCGATTGGAAGGCTGACTGAGGCTGCTGTCGCTGGCAAACGCATAGGTGGATGGTCCGGTCCCATCTTTACTCATAATATGTGGGTCGGTCATAAAGACAAACCTTTTTAAAGCAGCAATGATGGTACGGAGGTTCTTGAACCATAGGCATGCAGAATGGAGCACAAAGCCGGTGCCCGTTGGTATCGCCGTGAGGGTTGGTGTAATGAGTCTTACAGGACCTCTTGCGAGGAGGGTCTTCCCGTACCGAGTCTGAGGCCAACACCGATGCATGGCCTGAAATGGAGCCACCTTGAGATACAGGGCTCGTATGTGCTGAATGCAAAACTGCAGTAACTTCAGCTGAGGTATTCCCCCAGTCAGGAGATTGACTGAATTGAGGGAAAGGCGCCGCACCAGATAAAGGGAGAGGAGCATCCTCATCCCCAGACAGCGAGTCCAGACACCAGTCACCAGACACTCTTGCCAAGGTTCTTCCAGAAGCGAAGGAGGCGGATCTGGTTTATCCGTGAGTAAGGAAGCTTGAGAGTGCTTGGTTTTGTGGGAGACCTATGATTTTTTCTTTTTAGGTGCATCTGACAGTACCGAAGCTGATTTTGGTGTCCAGATGGTAGCGGTCGTGGACTTTGATATTGACGCCAAAGGCTTCGGTTTAGATGTCAACTTGGACTTCTTAATAGACTGAGTTTGTCTCAAGGTCGGAGAACGATTTTGGGAGGTAGGTGAGGGCTCTGTACCTTGGGCCTGGTTCGGATCCATGTTCACCGCGCTGGGGTGGTTGTAAAGATTTCCCCCACAGGAAAGATCGTAGCTGTTGGAGGTGAAGTTTGAGTGTGGGTTTTGTTAAATTTTTGCAGACTTGGCAAGAATTGGTTTGATGTGCTTCTCCTAAGCAGAAGAAGCACTGAGAATGCCTGTTCGATAAAGTTATCTTGTTCAGGCAAGACACGCACTGTTTGAAGGTGCCCAAAGAGGCCATAAAAAATGGGGACCAAGGAACAGGGGGGAGGGGGGAATGGGGAATATATATGGTGAAATTCTGCTCCCTCTCTTATTTCTGTATTTTTTTTTTACTCAGTACTGGAAGGTCCATTAGAAGGAGGAATCCTAATTCTTTCTTTCTATTTTGTTTTAAGACAAACAGAGCTCCATTGCTAAGATGCTGCAGTAGCAGCAGTAAAAAAGGAACTGAGGCACTCTATGCCATAGGTGGAGCACACGGGACAGGAGGGAGGTCTTAGCGAACATGTGCAAAAGCTCTAGAAGTTTCCAAGAATCTCTGCACAGGTGCACTAAAACTCAATTGTGTGCATTCATACAGACCATGAAGAACACTGGAAAGACTGACCATAAGTTGAAATTGACTTGACAGCATGTAATTATTATTATTATAACAACATGGACTGGAACCAATCGCTTGTTTAAAAAACATTTTTTTAAAATAATGCAGTTTGAATTATGAATAATGCATGATGTAATTTAAATTATGTCATAGTAATTTGGTTTGTGCAAGTCCGGCACCCAGCTAGCTGCCTATAGCCTGCTGCTAAAACGAAAAAGAAAAAAAAACTTTTTGGTTTGTTTGTTTGTTTTGCAGCAGGTTGCTAGAAAAAAGCATTTTTTTCCTTTTTAACAAGCTGCTAAGAACTCCCCCCCCCCCCCAAAACAAAACAAAAAAAATTAGTAATAATTCCCTCCTCCAGGACCTGGCTGGCTGCAAAACAACAAAAAAAGTTTTTTATTTTCTTTTTAGCAGCTGGCCCAGACACTGAGAAAAAAAACAATAACATTTTTTTAAAAGCAGCCAGTTGGTCAGGCCAGCTGCTTGTGTGCATGCACCCACCTCTCAGCTGAGAGGTGGGGGCATGTACAGTTGCAGAGATAGCAGGCCCAGATCCTGGAAGGGATCATAGAATCATAGAAAAGTAAAGTTGGAAGGGGCCTACAAGGCCATCAAGTCCAACCCCCTGCTCAACATAGGAATACAATCAAAGCATATCTGCCAGGTGATTATCTCAGTTTTTTGTGAATGCCTCCAGTGTTGGAGCACTCACCAACTCCCAAGGTAACTGGTTCCACTGTCGTACTGCTCTAACAGTTAGGACGTTTTTACTGATATTCAACCGAAATCTGGCTTCCTTTAACTCGAGCCCATTGTTGCGTGTCCTGCACACTAGGATGATCGAGAACAGATCCTGCCCCTCCTCTGTGTGACAGCCTCTCAAATATTTGAAAAGTGCTATCACCCCTCAGCCTTCTTTTCTCAAGGCTAAACATGCCCAATTCTTTCAGCCTTTCCTCATAAGACTTGGTTTCCAGCCCCCTGATCATCCTTGTCGCCCTCCTCTGAACTTGTTCCAATTTGTTAGCATCGTTCTTGAAGTGTGGTGTCCAGAACTGGACACAATACTCAAGGTGAGGCCTAACCAGTGCTGAATAGAGGGGGACTAGCACCTCGTGAGATTTGGAAACTATACTTCTATTAATGCAGCCTAAAATAGCATTTGCCTTTTTTGTAGCCACATCACACTGTTGGCTCATATTCTGCTTGCGATCTATGACAATTCCAAGATCCTTCTCGCTCATAGTTTTGCTGAGCCAGGTATCCCCCTTCTTGTAACTGTGCAATTGGTTTCTTTTTCCGAGGTGCAGTACTTTGCACTTATCCCTGTTGAATTTCATTCTGTTGCTTTCGGCCCAGTGCTCCATCCTCTCAAAGTCATTTTGAATTTTGTTTCTGTCTTCTAGGGTATTAGCTATTCTGCCCAATTTGGTATCATCTGCAAATTTGACAAGCATTCCCTGCACTCCCTGATCCAGGTCATTAATAAAAATATTGAAGAGCACCCGGCCCAGGACTGAGCCTTGGGGTACCCCACTTGTTACCTCCTCCCAGTTAGAGAAGGACCCATTAATCATCACCCTCTGAGTATGATTCTGTAGCCAATTGTGTATTCACCTGACACTTGATCTATCCAGCCCACACCTAGCTAGCTTGCTAATCAGGATATCATGGGGCACTTTGTCAAAAGCTTTGCTGAAGTCAAGATATACTACGTCTACAGCATTCCCTCTGTCTCTCAGGGAGGTTACCTGATCAAAAAATGAGATAAAATTAATTTGGCAGGATTTGTTCTTGAGAAATCCGTGTTGGCTTCTAGTTATTACTGCATTGTTTTCTAGGTGCTTGCACAATGACCGCTTTACGATCTGTTCCAGAATTTTGCCTGGGATTGACATCAGGCTGACTGGCCTGTAGTTCCCAGGTTCCTCTTTTTTGCCCTTTTTGAAGATAGAGACAACATTGGCCCTCCTCCAATCCTCTGGCACCTCACCCGTTTCCCATGATTTCAAGAAAATAATGGATAGCAGTTCTGAGAGTTCTTCAGCCAGTTCCTTCAGTACTCTCAAATGCAGTTCATCCGGCCCTGGAGATTTGAACTCGTTCAAGGTGGTAAGGTATTCCTTGACTTTTGTTTATCTATCTGCAGCTGCAATCCTGTCCTCCCCACTTGCACTTCCAATTTGTTTGGAAGTTCATAGTCTGTCTTATGGGAAAAGACTGAATTAAAATAGGAATTGAGCACCTCCGCCTTTTCTTTGTCACCTGTCATTTTTCCATCTCCGTTGCAGAGCTGTGCCACTATGTCTTTTGTTTGTCTTTTGCTACTCACATACCGGAAGAATGCTTTTTTAATTGCTTTTAGTATCTCTAGCTAACCTCAGCTCATTCTTAGCTTTTGCCCTCCTAATGCCATCCCTGCATTTCCTTGCTACTTGTCTGTTGTCTTCCTTGGTGGCCTGGCCTTTCCATTTCCTGTACATGTCTTTTTTGGTTTTTAGATGGTGGCGGTGGCGGCAGTAGCAGAACAAGATAGGGAGGAAAGGGGGCAGTGGGAAGGGGATGGGGAAACGAACCGGGAAGTTTGTTAAATGAGAGGAAAGTTCGTTCGTTCAGGAAAGTTTGGGTTTTCGGTTTGGACGAAACCAAACTGACCATAATCTATGAACCAGTGATTTTTGATGAACTTCCTGGTTCATTTTTATATTTGTGCCCATCTCCAATCTTGATCCTAGGTTTTACATTTTTTCTGGTTTGGCCTTTTTGTGGTAGGTATAGGCCAATGCACGTCAGTTAACAAATATGGCTGTAATCTTAAACACTTAATAGCCTGCCTCTAAGCCTTATTGGACGCTGTGGAACTTACTTCCATCTGTAAGATGGGCCAGTGTCTATTTAGAACAAAAGCTTTGGCTTTTAGAAAGCTTTTAAAAAGAACATGGATTTGTATCGAAAATCTGTACACATTGCATCGGTGATTTGATTTCTGCATGTATTTTAGCAATCAGTGCTCCTTGGACTCTAAGTTTATAGTCTTTTCAAGCAGTATCCTACATATAAATGCCATATCCCACATTTTACTATGTTGAGCAAACATTTTCCCATTCATCCGCTTGGGATAATGTATCTAATATGTAGGGGGAGAGGAGGAAATCTGCAATTACATCCAAATGCTATGTCATTTTCAGGCATTATTATTCAACAAAGAATACAGAACATGCCATTTTCTCACATTCTCCCAATTCACACTGAGTTTGTTGAGGAAGAAAAATAGTATTAATCAGAAAAAGAAGAAAAATAAAATCCCCAAAGATCCTTACATGGGAGAGATCAGAAAGTGTTATGACTCCACCTAATGGAAAGGTGGCAGAAATTGTCAAATACGTTCAGATGCTACATGTGTCCATGTATACTGTAAGAGCTGTTAAGTATGTATTAACTATTAGTACTGTACCATGTTTGTAGCTGCTTTCCTGTGTAGTACTGGAAACTTCAACTGTAGTGAAATTTGAAGTGAGTGTAATATAGTAGAAATCGGGGATATGAGAGAGTAACATTCAACTTTTTGCTCTGAAATTTGTACTTAGTATTATAAAAACAAAATTTAAAAATAAAGAAAGCATCACAATTTTTCAAGAGATGTTTCAATTGTAGTGAATCTGCAAATTGGTAAGAAAGGACCATATTGGCCAAGCACTGTTCTGAATGTACAGCCCAAATAGCTTAGTAATAACTAGCATCAGAAGGAATTGGTTCAGGTGGAAGGAAATATCACAAAACCAGTGCTTTAACAGAAGCATACAGTAAGCTGAAGTTTCCTAGGCCTCGGGTAACTATCACTCAGATGGTTTTTGATCAGAGTTTCTTCTGGGCCTGGATTCAGGGTTTAGGCTGGTAGTTACTGTTGAGCTACCTGGTATCACAGTGAAACCATTTGTCCAATCATCCGTCACATTCCAAAGCAGAGAACAGTTATGCATCCTTACATCTCCTGATGCAGGAGGCTTAAAATCTACACAGGACCTGCTGCTCATCCAGTCCCTCCAGGCTTCTTAGTCCACTCTTTTTCTCCACTTTCTGTGTGGCATATTTGAAACACTGATCCATCACAAACTGGTACTCCAGTCCACATGAGAATGAAAATAGACCTGTACCACTAGATGCACCGGAGATACTGAAGTGTGTAATCCACACTGACAGTTGGACTGTACAAGAGCATGTATTGTTATGTACACTGGACAACCAATTTTATTTACTTATGACGTTTACATCTATTTTCTTCCATCACTGAAACCCTGGTAGTGTAGTTTGGGCGTCCAGGAGTGTCCCGTCCAGGCTCTTCTAGTGGCATCATGCATGTTCAAAGCCATGTCTCAGATGATAAATGCCATCAGCTCTAGCAATCCTGATCACTTATTAGGTGGCAGGATAAGAAGCAAAGGGTGCAAGAACTGTGATGGAAATAGAACCATATTAGTTAATGAACAGATCCACGTGCTGTATTGGACTGTATTCTGACTTAAGTATTCGCCTGCAACCTAAGTTCAATATTCATATGTTTTTCATATATTTTTAAGTGTTTGTATCTACAGTTTTTTCTCACAGCTGTAAGAATGATTTTTTTAAAGCAAGATGCCTGTAACTTCTCAAAAGTTAAATGTTGCTTTCACCATTTGGGTGGAAAGGCTTATCAGTTGTGACTGTGCCTTCCACATCTTTGAGCTATATGTTGGTGTGGTGTCAGGAGTTGAGTGCCAAGATCTGGCTCAGAGATACCTAGGTTCTAGTCCCAGCTGAGCCTTGTGGCTCACTTTGGTCAACCACCACAGTCCTGTTTGGATGCTCAGAACCTGGGCCATTTTAACATGTGCCACACAACTCTGTCCTGGACATCATGTGCATTAAATTGAACCTCCCCTACCATTTCAGTACCAGCAAGCAATAGTAGGTAGAAGAAAGGTTCACTTACACTCGATTTATCAACAGCAGACAAGCCAAGTTGGCCCACAATAGAAAAGAAGATGGACATGGCACAGACTATGCACTATTGAAGAAATAAAACTGAGTAATTGCTGGAATGACCTCCTGTAGGATGGGAGAATTGTTAATGGTGGTGTGGCGGATATAAGGAGTGGTTTATTTAGCTATCACTCCCTTCTCCAGGAACATCATAACAATGTACAGTATCATTAACCTCCCAGCTGCCATTGGTTCAACTTAGGGATGGAATATGTAGCCCTTCCAGATATTTACCCTACCACCTTTATAATATTTTATCATCAGCCATGCTCAAATCTGAAACATCTAGAGAAGTAAATGTTCCCCACTTCTACTCTAGAATAGTAACAAATTATCTGTAGCTTTTTGACAGAAACCAACTGCAGACAGACCCCAATGTTGAGACAACAATAATTCAAAATTTCTGGAATTTTATTTGCCTCAGGCTTATGACTTGCAACCAAGGACATTGTGCAAAGAAAGCAAAGATTAAGTACACTTTGGGGAAAGGTGGCAAACCATATTGGTAACATAAAAGATAATCTGATGAGAAAAGTCATTCCTTATACTATATAGATTGCAATATTCAACAGCATTTAAAATCCAACATTTTTATGATCAAGAAAAAAAAAGCAAGAGAGGGGAGCAAAAGTAAAGTTTACAGTAGACATAAATTTCATGTATACAATTCAAAAAGCTTTTTTTTTTCCCCAAGAGATCACTGAGCATAAAATGAAGCAGTGGACAGGGCAAGGAGAAGCTAGCTACTGTACATTTAGAAGCTATTAAACAAAATTGCATATATGTACCACAGTGTAAAAACAAATACAGAACTAATGAAATCTTGAAAACTGCCTGATGAAAAATAAAATCACCAGTTGCTTTTAATGGCTCCTGGTTAGCAATGCTACAAAAGACATTGTTTTTCTTAATAATCTTTCTGATGCCAGGTGCTAGCATCTAATCAAATACTGAAACCAGGAATAGTCAAACCATTAGTAAGCTAAACCCAACCCATAGAAATATACTATCAACCCATGTTTTTTCCATCAAAAGATTTCCATTTTGTTATTTTATCTTTGAGGCCCATTTGGTCACAGTATGTTACATTTTCTTCCTTTTTTACACCATGATATCGTATGTTTGTCTGGCACTATCCTAAAGCTATTTCATAGATGATGTGAATACACAAACACCCCAATGCCTATCTGACAAAGTGAATTCACTAGGTGTAAAATGGGAGAAGAGAAAAAAGCTTCTCATTTAAAAACATTTGACCGTATGGATCACTCGTCATCGCTTCCACTTGCTTCCGACTGGTCCTAGATGTAAAAGGGACAGAGGGGAAAGGTTACTGGATGTGGGGGTGGATCATTAAAAAAAACAGAAGAGAAAAATTATGACAACAGATTTAGTAGAAAGGTAAAAAAAGAAATTTGGTGCAATCTAGAGATAACTGGTCACTCAAGTTCCACTGATATAAATATAGTAAGCACATTTCCTATATTTTTGAATAATACTTCAACACATATGATTATTTCTGAATGTCTTCTGAGCCAGATAAAGAAGCAGGTTATGTGCATGTTTCTAATGCCTGTGGTTAAAACACAATTTTAGGCACAGGCTTTTCACACAGGATGAGCACACATTTATACCTGGAATTGTGTGTGAAATACAGAATGACTTGATTTCTTCTCTCAGACAATATGTTTTGTACAGTTAATACAGCTGATCTGCAAGAAGAAAACTGTCCCTATTAATAATTATATTAGGTATGAAATTGAGGATTCAGACATCCATTCCATGGCTGAAACTTCTTTTATAAAGGCCTGTAGATATAGATGTTCCAAGATCTTTCGGCAGAAACTCATGAGAGGTCTTTTTTGGTGACTGCTCCCAGGCAGTGGTATTCCCTGCCAATAAAAACTGTCCAATCCCTTCACCGATAATCTTCAGCACACAGGAAAGGATGTTTTCATTCAGACAGGCCTGCTGTGCCTATTCTAAATATGTTTCAACTGGCCATTATTAATTTTACAGATGTGTTTACCTCCCTTGCTTCTGTCCCATGCTATGCATATTTACTCAGAAGTAATTCTCATTACATTCAATGGGATTTACTTCCAAGTAAGGGTAAATAGGACTGCAGACAAATAACCATGAACTTGTACCATACTTACAGAGAATCAAATCAGTATATCAGGGATTTAATTCCAACTTTGTATACATAAGAATCAAGCTTTAGCTTGTCTTTAGAAGTAGTGGGGGAAAGGTATCTGTGTGGCTACAATGCACAAGGCAACCCTAGGCTCACTCTTTCAGATCTTTCAAGCATCCTAATGCAATAAAACTGCAATAGAAGAAACCATTGGGAAAAATTATAGGCATTTATTGCTTCTGTAAGCAAAACTTACATTTTCATCTTGATCTTCATCACTGTCGTCATCACTCACAACCGGTTTGGCTTTTACTCGACTTTGGCGCTTCTTGCCTTTTCCTTTATCCCGGTTTTTGTCATCTTTTTTGTTTAGCTTGATCTTAACTTTTACAGATTTGGCTGGAAAAGAAACACAAGTACAGAGAAATGCTGTGGCCAAAATTAGTGTTTACAATTTGTCAGCCATAAACCCTGACTGCGGAGTCATATAAATCCCACACCAATAAGGGCTCTTCTAAATCACTTATTCCAAGCTATACATTTAAAAGGTAACATATTTTGGAGACTTTAAAATGGCTTAGTCTGAAGCGATACGAACACAGATGTCCTCTGGGAGTTCCCTTCCCCGATTTCTTTTACAATCTGACAGGACTGGGAAAGAACAGTGACTCAGAAAACAAGAACAAAGCAACAGATCCCATATACACACAATACAGCTTTGCCTAAAATATATGTTCTGCTTGTTACAAAAGACAAAGCCAGGAATGACAATCATTACCCCATGAGACCTGTTTCTTGTGCTCCATTTTGAATAGGGAGGACACTTACATTCTGACTCCGATTCATCTTCTTCATCATCTTCTTCCTCGTTGCTCTCTTCCTCACTTTCATCTTCTTTGGCAAGCTTCTGTCGTGCACTTTTGAACACAGACTGGAGAACAATGGAATCTTCATAGATCTGTAGCATGAAAGCACACCTGCATCAGAACGGCAAGCTGTGCTTCATCAAAAATTGACAGCATGGAATGCTATTTTCTATGCAAACCCACAGAGAGCATGGCTTTTCTCTCCCATGACAAGTCATAAGTCTTGTTGCATGAATTTTACACGAAATGCCAATGTTAATTTTTAATGCACTAAATGAAGGTTTAAAAAACCTCCAGTGACAACCCATAAAATGAAAACATATATTTTAAAAACACCACTTATTTTTGTTTTATATTATTTTATATTTTATTATTAATCCTATTAAAAGAGCCTTCAATGGAAACATCTAACATTTAGCTATTCAAGTAGAAACAAACACACTCTTCCAATGTTACTTAGTAAAGACAAACCAGCTCCCATCAAGTAGTAACAGAATTTTGTACCATGAAGTATGGCTAGCTGTAACTACAACACAGTAGGACCCCTATATCTGCGAGATCAATATCCACAGTTTCACTTATCCACAATCTGAAAATATTAAAATTATGAAATGAAAAACCCCAGAAATATGTATTTCAACAATGTAGTTACTAGAACTGGCCACCAGAGGGAGCAAGACACCATGATATGTATAGGGTTCACTGTACTCTGAAGTTTTTATCCATGGTTCAGATACAATGAACAAGCTAAAGAATTTCACACATCTTCCCAGGCCAATTTTCCACCTGTCTTACAACAGCTTTAACCAATGTTTGTACTAGCTTTAACTATGAATATTAACTATACCCCTCATAATAGAGGTTCATTCTGGGAAGTTGATTGACTGTAACCACAGTGAAAGGCTGTGTATAGATCAGATCTTACTCCTGGTTAAGACTGTTGGGCAAATGAGGGTGGGCGGCTTTGATGAAGCATGTGTGATTCTTCAAATGTTAAAAGACTATAATCCTCACCCTTGGTATGTTAGTTATGGTTGATGGGCCTTGTAGTCCAACAAAGGGACGGTTGTATGCTCCAAGGTTTCCTATTGCTAAGCTAGAGGGAAGAACCACTTAATCTTAGCCCTCCATTTTTGTCAGTGTTTATTAGGTTTTACTTTTTTTTAACCAGCTAGCGTAAGATCGGAAATGCAAAACTGCATTTTGATTGTAATAAAAGTGTCAAGGTATATCTGCATACAACTCTATGTGCAATATAAATATTAAAATATAAGGCTCCTCCTGCTCCAATAAATTGGTATTTACTGCAGTTGATAACTAATTCAAAGGTGCCTCACAAACACCAACACATTTCACTTACCCTTGAATACTGAGAAATTGGTAATTCCTAGGATGTGGTCATAAACTGATATTCCATAGGTCTGGGTGTCTGACTATATATGATTCTATCACTGCTGAAGATATACAACGAAGTGTTTTGATGTATGCCCGCCGCAGCGGTGGTATCACAACACTTCTTTTGTAGGCTAGTTGGACCTGCAAGGCTAAGTACTATGGAGGTGATAGCGGCATTATACAATGTTTTTATTTTGGGCCTGCTAATGTGACAAACAGGAGAGCACTACTGCCACAGAGTTCTTCCCAACTGGCTTCAAGCCTGAACAGGAATGTCAAAAGTGATACCACTGTCAATTTAGAGATAAATTTATTTAGATCTCCACCTGGTCCAAATAGGGTTGCTGGTGCATTATATAGCACTCTTGTCTGGGATTCAGCGCTGTCCCCAAAGAGAAGCAATGGCAATACTTTAGTTCTGTGATAATGAGGCGCTCAGCTTTGGAGTTGACTGCCCTTTGGCAATGCATACTTAGAGGGTTTAAAACAGGAAGTTGGGGGATAAATGACAGCCTCAACCCCAAGCATTTTAAAAAGGCGGAGCAGGAAAGGAGAAGGAAAACATTCTCCTTTTCTTTTTCCCTCTTCTTGAATTCTTTCCCCAGTTAGTGCTCATAATGGGGACTAACTGTGGAGCACCAAACCTGAACAGTATAGTACCTGGAGGTGGATATTTTTATTTTCTTCGACTCACGTTGCAGTGGAGACTGTGGATAAATTTGCACTGGAAAATACATGTGTGGTGATGGCACACATCTATAACTGCAGTCCACACTTATATAGGATCTTAAATCCCCCAAGCATTTTTGTTGTCTCCCAAATAAAATCACATTTTAAATACTACCACCTCTCCTAAACCACAGTCATGATTTTATGCTGAATTCCCACAGCTTTTCAGTAGCTTTTCCTGTTCCTCTTCATGTATGTTCTAAACAGGAAAAAGGGGCTCTGTTGCTAGCCAAGGTGCTTCTCTTGTTAAATAAGCTTGAATCAGTGTTAACTTGCTCTAGTTGGTTGTGGAAGTACGCAATGTTCCTGATTTCCACATTTCATTTATTTTTCCAGTCTCTGTTGACGCTGTCACTTTCTCTTAATTTGGTTAGCATAACTACTATGTGTGAAACAGAGAATCATAACTCTGTGGTTCTCCATTGCACATGTAATATGTGTAATACACACATGTAATATGTGTAATATGTGTAATATGCACATCTAATATGTGTAATATGTAACAGAGTAAGTGCATATTATGGGAGTTTCTAAAATGCATACAGAAGAAGGGTGGGAGTTTGGATTACTGTTCCAAATCAACTGTTACAATTAATTATGGTTTTCATTAATTATTTATGGGAAATAATTAATCGTAAAGAATATTGAAAAATGATGTGTTTGCAAATTAGTTCTTGAAATAAATTATGGGTATTAAATTAATTATCAGTCTTAGACAAATAAGAATATTGCAGGATGGGGAAATTCAATGGTCAATTTGTCAAAATATTGGAAACTCTTCCAAATAAATTTATCTGCCTCAGCTGCAGGTTTCATGAGGGGAACTTTGTAACACAGGGGGAGGGAATATTTTTTAATTTTAAATATAATAAAAATATGTAGCAACCTTCACATTACATAAGTTCTGTTTTTAAAAATTAAAAAAGAAGAAGCAAATTAGCCTCTTTGTCTGGTTTTCTAGCCAATTTGAAAAATGGCCCTTGGGACTTCAAAGATCTTCCATCCCTGCTTTAAGCTGCTCACTGAGTTTTAAGGAGTATGGATAAGGGATAAGATCAGAAGTACATCCTCCCCCCCACATGCTAATTAACAACCACAAAAGATCCATTGTTTGGGCTGTGAAGAGGTCCCTAAAAAATTAAAAGCTGCCCTAGAGTGGATGGGGGAAATTGATGTTTGTAGATGCGTACATTCATTTACTGACCCAAATGTTCTTTCCCCATTAGTTCTCAGCTAATGGAAGCCAAAGGTTAACATCTCTGCTTTCTGGCAAAACAGATTTTTTTGGTGTGTGTTGCATGTTTCCAAGAAGGGTATCTGTATGTGAAAGTTGTTTGCATGTGTAAGGAAGGGTATGTTTATGTGGACCAGCCCACTACGGCCCTGACTGCTTTAAACACTACCAACGAACATGGCCCCCTCAAACATCCCCCAACTGTCAATCTGTTTCCAGCCATTTGGGAAATCAAAGGTCTCCCATCCTTCATGTAATCTCAAGATGTAACATGCACTCCTGGAATTGTGGTTGGCCTATGACAAGCTAAATACTAGGGAGGCGGGTGGGGAAGAGAGAGAGAGAATTTCTTTCTAAGTCATCTAAGATCTAAAGACTTCAGAGATGTTATGTGACTCTTATATGTCCCTGGGCAACATGTAAGGAGATTCATTACTAACCTTTTAAAAGGCTCTCTGATTCTCAATAAGAGAATTAAAAGCAACAATCATCATTTATACGCTACTCTAAATCCCTAACTGACACATAGGTAGTAAAGCTTCTATTTACTACCCTGTTACTGCTATTCCTTCCATTAAGATCTTTTCCAGTGTACTAATGCTACAGAAAAAACTTGCTGTTAAAAAAGAAGTAACGTGAAGTTTGTCATACACAATTTATGATCTAACACAGTACAAACCAGATCCACAGTGAGAGAAACCTCAAGCTTTTCACTGTCACTTATGCACATACATACACAGCACACATCAATATTTTAATTACCAAAAGGTACATGATTTGTATCAGACCTGTGATCCTTCCAAGTTGAAGGTCTGAGCATTGTGACACAACAACATGACATCCTTCTCCAGGTCACCAAGGCTCCGATATTTATGGTTACGAATTCTTTCCTAACATGTTTTTACAAAGAAAAAGAAATTGGAGGAGGAAAACAAAAGACAAGATGATTGGTTAACAAATAGTATAATCCCAAACACAACAGATACAATTATCAGTAAGATTAGGTGCTATTATTCTTTTATCATAGACAAATTAGACAGCATAATCTAAGCAAATTCAGATAAAAGCTAATACTCTTCATATGTTCAGTGACAGAACTGGATAACAATGATAAGTGGTTGGGCCACAGGGCTTGAAGTGGTATCACTTTCAGCACTCTCTGAGCAGGGGGTTCCCAAAGTGTGTGCTGTGGTGCTCCAAGATACTGCCAAACCCAGCCAGGGGCACCGCGGAATCCTCCCTCTGTCTCTTTGATGAGCCAGCAGTGTTGCTGCTGGTGCGGCTCCTCTGGCTCCTTTGCCTCCATGCCTGCCCCGCGACTCTCCTCCTGCTCCATTGCTGCTGCTGCCACTCAAGAAAACCACGAGTCCAAAAAAAAAAAAAATTGAAACCACTGTACTGGAGTAATGTAAATAAGGTATTCCAAGAAGAGGTTCTGTGCCCAACTTTGGGAAAATTGTACGCACATCCCAAAATTAAACGTACAACAACAGAATCATAAATTAAAATAATCTGAGAGTGTGATTCTATAAAAATTTATTCAGACATAAAACCCATTGGGCTAAATCCATCTGTAACTGCCCAGACCTCAAAACAGCAGTGCTACGGTAGTACTAAAAACAACAAATAAGTTAATTCTGCTGTAATGATTGCTGTGATTTTAGATATTCCCCCCAAAGAACAAGAATTATGGTTATTATAAACATAGGGTGGTGTAGTGGATAGAATGACAGACTAGGGCCCTGGAGACCAGGGTTTGAATCCCCACTTGGCCAAGGAAACCCACTAGAAGAGTAGAATTGATAAAACCACTCCTTAAATATCTCACTTACCCTGAAAGCCCTATTATGGTCACTGTGGCGTTTGCCCAGGTCATGAATATTCATATGCTATTTGCATAGACCAATGGGAGTGCTGGAGGGGCAGAGTCATGAGGTATAAGAGACTTAGCAGGAGGAGGAGTTTAGATAGACATAGATAGAGTTTTGAGATAGAGAGATTTGGGAGTTTGGGCGAGAGAGTGGTGGTTGAGAGGGATAAAGGAGAATGTTTGTTTAAGAGTTAACAACATTGCTAGTTCTGTCAACACCTGGATCAATAAACAATTTCTATTTGGTTCTTTTAAAATGACATATGGCCTGGACCTTGATTATTAATAATAGGTATTGTTGATGAAATCAACTGGTGGCAGCTGAGGGGCACGTAGCATGAGCTCTTTGTTTGGTGAAACAACCAGGGGCCACGTGGGGATCGTGACAGTCACTATAACCCGGTTCCAATGGCACAAAATTAACTAAACATATATTTGGCAATCAGAGAAAATGGATCATTCAAACTGACCTGCAGTAGGTGTACCCACTGCTAATTTCCATGGGTTGGATCTAGCTTATCCTACCAAAAATAGCCCAAGTGAAATTTTATTCAGTGATTTTTTCTCTCAGAATATAGGTTGGAAGGCAGGGATAGTTCCTTCTTTCTTATGTAGCTCCCAGCATAATCTCTTCCACTATGCGAGAGGGCTCGAGAAACCAAGTTTTAGGGGGCAGGGGACTACAGGAAGAGGCAGGGGTCAATTAATGCCTTCTTCCTTCTTAATCTTCCATGGACAGAGGAAATGTGTCTGTCTATGGGGAGGCTTCAACAACTCCATGTATTAAAAAACAAGTCTAGTACTCTGTCTCCAAAGCAGTGCTTGATTTCATGCTCTGTCTAGCTCAGCATATGTAAGAATAGTACCTTAATCAACATTCCCTTGAAGACTTAAAGACTTAGGGTTTGTTGCAGTTAAGTTGCCATAGCAGCATAAACTCCCAGAGTACACATAGCTGCCTGGCTGACAGATTAGTCTGCACTTTCAAGAATTTGTTTTAGGTAAGCTGCTATGCTGGCTGGATAGATCAGTGGTTTAAGGATCTGGTTGCGGAGTCAGAGGTTGGGAGTTCAATTCCCCACTGTGCATCCCAGAAGAGCCAGACAGTGTGGCCTTGTGCCGGCTGCACAGTCCCAGGATGCCCTAGAAGAAAGGAATGGAAAACCACTTCTAAGTATTTTCTGCCTGGAAAATCCTGAAAAGGGTCACCATATGTCAGAATTGACTTGATGGCACATGATGATGATGATGATTAAGCTGCTGACAGTGAACTATTACATACATGAAAGAGTCACAGCAAGCAATATTTTATGCAGGCGTGTAATTATAATTTCATTCTAATGTTGAAAAGTTATATGCGTTTGTAAGAGAAATTATTCCCACCTTGATTTTTTTAAAGTCCACTGGCTTTCTAATTAACTCATAGTATTCTGGGTATTCTTTTCTGGAAGGCAGCTGAATAAAGACTTCGCTTAACTGTCGTCCTGAACTGTTAATAGAGACAAAAAAAAAAGTGTAAAATATTATTAATTGGCTGTGAAGAGAGACTGTACAGATTTTGCATCCCTCTTCTCCATTCTTAGGCTATGTCCTCACAGAGCTGAGTCTAAGGTAAATGTAGAGAATGATTTAGTAGCAATTACCAGCAACCCATTCAAAACTAGTGCTCCTTAGGAAACTGTCAGCTCTGGCCCATTATATGCAAAAGGAGGCTTCTGAAAAATAATGACTCATTCCTAGTACTACCACCATTAAACAAGGGGCTCCCGCAGTTCTGGAATCTAAAAAACATGGCACATTTTCTGTCACAACATTCACAGCTGAAATCTTGGATTTTTGCCACATTGGAAACAAGTATTCATTTTTAGTTTCAGGAGTCACACTCAAAACTGTCCAGAAAATGCATGTTTTCACAAGCCTCATATGAAAGAGAGCCTAACTGTAAGCTTTAGATCTTTATGACTTTTGTTAGCAGCACTGTATCTCTCAAAACCCATTTGCCAATCTTTGGTATTTCACTAGCAATTCCACTACCTAACGTCCACATTTACAAAAGCAATACAATCTGCAGATACGTGAGATACTTCTCAATCTAATTACTCCTAAACAGGGCAATTTCAAGACAGGGTGTCCTCAGGCTACCTCCTTGTCATTGCTGGTGAGTTTTCACTTCAGGAATACTGCTGCCTATTACCATGATGTGAACCCTAAGCAATTGTCCAGAAGAAGATTTTTCAACCAGAAGTGCCCAACCTGGGAGACTAGGTCACAGCACCTCCTGAGACAGATTCTACAGCAGAACAGCCCCCCCCCCCCATTTACACCAAGAGCCTCTCCTGCACAACCTGCAACTCCTGCTTGCAGTGTTCTGTGCCAGTGGAGTACCAGAGTGTACAAGACTTATCTGTGTACAACAGATACTGTGCAACAGTCCAATTCAGCATTCCATAAGGAAATCTAAAACCTAGGGGGACCCCAAACACTTCAACCCTAGTTGAATGCCTTGCCTCCTGTTCTGCTTTATTTTGAAAATCTGTTTTGGTGCCACTGCTTTTCATGTTTTTATGCTATGTTATTGCTATTTCTGTTGGAATTTAGTGTTACTGTTTGGTTTTAACTGCCTGTAAACCACCCAGAATAGTGCTTCGGCACTAATGGGGCAGAATATAAATTGAAGTAATAAACAAACAAACAAAAGCAAGTAAATAATTATAATTATTGAAACTGGACCTTGGATTAGCACCAAGTTTGGCACAGATGTAGCAGACATTCACCCTTGTTGAAAAACAGCTAGAGATGGGGTTTTTCGTATATCCCCGCGCAGCTGGACTGAACGAGGGTCCGGCCCCTGGGGCTAGACCTTCCACTCATGCGTCCAGCGGTGGCGGCCTTGCTCGTCCTTCCAATCGCTCCTGGAGCCCCGCTCTCTTCCTGCTCGGCTAGAGACTCAGCAGCTGTGCAGGGAGACTCGTCCTCCCTCACACTGTCTGGAGTGGCTAGCCAAGCAGGAAGAGAGCGGGGCTCCGGGAGCGATTGGAAGGATCAGCGAGGTTGCCACTGGCGGACACGTGAGTGGACAGTCTGGCCCCAGGGGCCGCACCCTCGTTAAGTCCAGCTGCGTGGGGATATTTGTATTCGTATATGAATACCTTCCATCTCTAAAAACAGCCCTGACAAGTGCTTTGTGTTTGGGTGAGAACTGGTTAGCTAATGAAAAAAAGAATCACCTTCTCAGATTTTACCTTGCATTGTGTTACTTTGTGAATCGGTGTGAGCAGAAGAGGGTATCCTGTAGACTGTCTTGTTGACTACTGCCATTGGTGTTATCAACATTCAGACTGCCCTTTGCTATGTAAAACTTTGCATCCTTTTTCCTGTTGGTAACGCAGGCATGATATTGTGCAGCAAGACTGGGCCATTTCCTAGCTTTATAAATTGTGGGTACAGAAGCACAATATCTTACATTCATAAACTGAGGATTTTTTTGAAGAACTCAATAATCTGGGTTTCATCTCATGGAATTAAAAATCATGAACTTTGGTGTGGTACTTAGGATACTCTGTTGGACAGCTACAGAACAGTCGACTAAAATACTGTGTGAGAACTTTATAGAATTTACCTCACCAAAATACAATCTCCAGGATTCCACAGTATAGCACTATGATAGTTAAACTGGTATCGAACTGCTATAACTGTGTAGCATAGATACATTCCTAGGTTCCAGGACAGAGGACTAACCATTTGAGAATCTCAGTTTTTCAGGAAGTGACTTAAAAGGGGTAGTTTATCCAACAGAGATAAAACACCTCAGCTGGGTCCTACAATTTAATGGGTTGGAGACCGCAAAAATAAAGATTGATTGATTGAATTTAAAGGGGAACATGTGGGGCTAATTGTGCTCCCCCCCCCTTTACACTACCATGCAGGCCACTAGCTGATATGTGACCGGTTCTATCTGAAAGAGGCCACTTGCTATGTACAAACATAGGGAGATAATTAGTTGCTAACAGGATTGAGACTGCTGAAAACTAGGCAGGGATTTCAAATCTTGGAGCCAGAATCTTGTTGGGTACCTTACAGTGTAATTGAAAATTGTTCAAATGGAGTGAGTGATCTTGCCCACTGTGTGTTACCTGTTCGGACATGACCAGGTTATGCAATACACCTGGGCATGAGACAAACAGGCAGCAAATATGTAACTAATTGCATGATTGCTCTTACGTGTACAGTATTTCACAAGAGGATTTTGGTCTAGATATTCAAATTATGAGGTGCTACTATGTAAGCAGTTTACAATTACTGCTTAGAAGCTGTAGTAAGTAGCATGTTTGAAAAAAAACATGCTTCTGTATTTTAACTGAGAATTCAATTTTAAGAAATGCAGCAACAAAATTCTTTGCTGGGAGGAATCTAGACTAAGTAGAGAACAGTCAGGTCTAATAATACTAAAAGTACTTGGGAGAGATATGCTGTCAAAGAGATACAAATTAAACAGCCAACTATTTTGCTTCCGTTTCTAAAACAGCAACAGAATACTTAGCTTTACCTTCAAAAATGCACAGAAACCAAACATCTGACTCCTCCTTTTGACAGAAAGATCCCATTTCTTAGTCCCTTTGTGTATATGTAATGAAATATTTAAAAAACATGAATACCTAGAAAGCATTTCTTTTGAAAGAAAAACTCTAATGACTCAAAATGAGGATATGCCAAATGAAAATTGTAATTTATGAAAAAGCTAATCTAAACTATCTAGTTTTCATATATATCCTTCAAAAAAATACTCCATACAAATGAAAGATCTATCAAACATAAAAAGCATGCGCACTGTGCCTGTTCTGGTTGCTTAGCAACTAGCACCCTATATGCTAAGAGCAATAGGATCTGCATAAATTAACAGAATCTACAGAAAGATGAGTGGCATCTCAGTACTGCAACAGCGAAAGGACATACAAGTACGTATATATGTAGAAATATTATACATATTGAACAGAATTATTTGTTACATGTAATATAACATGATCATACATAAAAACCATACATATGTATGAATGTATATATGAAAAGATACATAAATATCTAATATACCATGCAAAACCTATATGTCTTTCTCTGTATATATTACATACCATATATGAAATAGTATATGGAAACTATATTAATTGTTTGTAAGGGACCTTTTCAATCTCACTCCCCTTCTATCCTTATCTTCATTGTTCCCCTCCGTTCCCTACCCTGATATGAAAATAATTTTTTTTATAAAAAAAAAAGAAGAAATAATAATCCTTTCTTAATAGGCTGCACAATACTTTTGCTACGCGCACAGGCATCACACACAGATGGGGAAAATTCACATTTCTTTGAAGTGATTTACTCCATGTGATTTTTTCTGAAAGGAAGCTGCAGTGATCAGAGGATGATTTTTCTTGGCACCTCACCTCACTTGACTGGTTTCCATGTGCTCTAAAGATAGTAGCTTGGTATAGACCTCCAGAGGCCAGGTCATTTTTTATCTTCAGTACAATACTGAACTGCCACTAAACACGTTAACTGGTAGTAGGAAGTCTTCAGTAACCGTCTTCAAACAGTGTATAAATCTAAAGATACAGATCCCTTTACCTTGTTAGTGACATGTAGGACAAAACTGGATGGCTTCGCTCCAGACATCCAACACAGGAAAATGTTTGAATGGAAGCAGCACAAAGCTGTTTGGACTTCAATTGGTTTAGGACCATCTGAAGACCTGAGTGCTCCCCAAACTGTGAACTGTATCTTCAGTGTTCTCAGTATTCAGCAACTATTGAGAATTGCCCACCTGCACACAGTTAGGGGTCCACATCTCCGTGGAACTCCCAAGCAAACCAATTATAGCAAATCAGGCAAAATAAAAACAAAACAAAACAAAAACAAAACAAGATAAAAACATGTCGCACCTTAAAGACCAACTATTATATTTTAATGTGAGCCTTCGTGAATACTTCGTCAGACATATGGGAACAAAATGAAATGCTGAATGAAATAATCAGTTACATAAGTAGAACATTCTAAATATTCATTGGCTCTTGGTTGTGTGGTACATTTACACGCAGCAATTTATAACTTATGTTGTTTTAGGGTTATGTTGTAAAAATTCCTCCAGATCACAGGCCTCTAAGATACCCTAAGAGTGGAGGAGAATCTTCATAGAATGGCTAAAAAGTAGCAGACACACACAGCACAACGCTTAGGGAAACTGTACAAAGCAGAAATCATAAGACTTCAGCTGTCTGAGGGCTGCTTGATTCTGTAGCTTCTAGGGCAGTGCTTCTCAACACTGGGTCTCCAGATGTTCTTGGACTGCAACTTCCAGAAATCCTGACAAGCACAGGTAGTGGTGAAAGCTTCTGGGAGTTCTAGTCCAAGAACACCTGGGGACCCAAGGTTGGGAACCACTTTTCGAGGAAAGTAAAGCAAGGACAGTGAAAGTACGTTACCACCACCCCTTAGGTGTATTATATAATTCATATGATTATTATTTTTGTTAAAAATCTTGTAAATAACCTATAAAGCTTTTCTTAATTATTTCTGCATCACCACCAAATTATCATGATACTTTCTATAGCAGCTTTTATACTAGAGATGTGAAGATACCTAGATTTATCAGCTACAGATATAGTTTTTTTTTCCTCCTTCTGGTTATTAGGTATGTTATTCAATTACTTACTAGTGAGCTTTTAATAATAATTCTAACAAGAGATGGGCATGAACTGCTGGTTTGGCAGACGGCTGCACACCTGTTCCGTGGTTCGGTCCCCTGCCCCCTCTGGTAGGTGACCACTCAGAAGCAGTGCTCCGGCTTCTCTGCCCCACCTCCTCCAGGCACTGCATCTGAGTGGGCACCCACCAGAGGGTGTGAGGCACTGAACCACAGAATAACTGTGCAGCCATCAGCTGAACCAGCACAAACCACTGGTTCATGCCCATCTCTAGTCCTAATTATTTATGAAGTACTTGGGAAAGATACAAGAATGAACCCAACTATTACAGTTCATCAGTAATCTCTTCCACACGGATCATACCTCAAGGAACCCGTTATTATTTGTATTATATTAGACAACCTCTCCATTTGCAATGCAATCTGGTCCTCCATGTGTTTTACCTAAGTAGATTTTAAAAATAAAGAATGAGAATAGCATTTGCTCAGTGTCTAAACTAATTTTTTCTTTAAAAAACCCAAGCAAAATTCCTACTATGATATGAAACTGCTTTCTGGGATAACCTTTGTGTAATGTGGGACTTGCAGCTCCAGTCTTTTTCCTCAAGGGTTGTTAATATAAAAAAAGAACAACAAGCTAATTAAAATCAAAGGCTATAGCTAAAATTCAATTTTTTAAAAAAATATTTTTGTAGACAAAAAGAAATCAGCAATCTTTGCTGTTAGTAAAGCAGTATACAAAAAGAAAAAGCAACTCTCATATACCCACAAACAATAATAGATTGGTGTTTTAGGCACTGTGAAGTGAAGACGGAGGTGACAATAAGAGAAGGGAGTGAGCCATCCCCTCACACGTCTGAGGCAGGAGGAGGTGATAATGTAATAGACACTATGATCAGAGAGATGGAAGGTCTAAATACAGGAAGAGGAGCAGCAGGAGGGAAAGAGAAGGAAAAGGCGGAAAAGAGAGAAAAGGGGGTAGAGGTTTTCCTGATGACAGAAGGGGAGGAGAGAGGGGAGAAGAAAAGCTGGGGATCAGAAGAGTGGGTTAGTCCGGAGCGGGAGAAGAAGGAAGAAGAAGAGGGACCTTATGTATTCAATGTACTGGGAAGGGAAGAAGTAAAGAGAGAGAGAGGTGGTGGATTCAGGAGAGGACACAGGGGTCAAGGTATGGAGGTACAGCTGGGAGAACTTGACCCTTTAGAATGGACAGTTTATGTGTATCCGCAGGGACAAGGTCCGTGGAGGAAGGTGGTCCGTCCAGAACCGATGCCACCAGCTCAGATGCCTCAAGAAGGAGATTGGGCCCATCACCCTTGCTGTGGGACCATCTGCGCGGTGAGGAGCGGTCCATTGAGGAAACCGAACGAGAAAGACACGTTCGGTCCGTCCCCGCGTTAAGAGACAAAGAGTTGAATTATGGACTTTCGCTATCATGGACTGAGTTTCAGTTAGAAGCCGGTCCTGTTGGGCCCACTGAAGTTATTTCAGTAATTTACTTTCGTGTTATTTATTTAACTTACATGCCACCCAGAGACCTTTGGGTAGTGTGGGTGGCATATAAGTTAAATAAATAAATAAATAACACGGAAGTAAATTATGTTATTAATATAAAGCACAATTTTGTGCCTGTTCTGTTACACGTAAGGCCCACTGAATACACCAACATGTACTCCATACTAGTTATTGGGGAAAAGTAAGTGTTTTCCACACTTTGAACTATTTTAATTCAGAAGAGCCAGCCTTTGCAGCCGTGGACAAGCTGCATAGTCCTGGGATGCCCCCAGAAGAAGGGAACGGGGAACCATTTCTGAGTACTCTCCACCTAGGAAACTCTGAAAATGATCACCATCGGTAAGAATTGACTTGATGGCACACAATTAAAATTGTATTAATTCACACTTTCTACACACATGGGACCACAGTTAGCATTCAGATTGTTACCTCCAAGTTCATTATGCAATTTCTGGCTCCAATATTGCACACAAAAATATTAGGGAGAGTAGCATGCAAAACTGTATTTTGGGAAAGTTCAATACAGCAACTCCACTGGCTGCCATTCTGTTTCTGGACACAATTCAAAATGCTGGTTCAAACCTATCAAACTCTAAACAGCTTTGGTCCAAGCTATCTCAAGGACTGTGTCTCCCTTTAATGAGCCTTCCTGGCTGTAAAGATAATCAGGGGAAGCCTTTCTCTCCCCCTGCCTTCACAGATGCATTTGGTGGAGACACAGTGACTGGCTGCCTGAGTGGAATTTTTAAATGGACTGCTTTTAATGTGTTTTTGTTTACAATTTCTTAGTTTTTGTTTGATTTTAAAAAAATTACTTTTTTTTTATTTTTAGTATTTGTATACTTATTGTTCTTAGCTTTAAATATTGTCTTTTAATGATCTAAGCTGCCTTGGGTCCTTTTTAAGGAGAAAGGTGGGGTAAAAATATTTTAAATAAATAAAATAAATAAAAACCTGTATAGTAGGGGAAACTAAATGTAGTTGTGAGTAGCTTAGCCTAGCCTGCTCCAAGGCACAATATCTTCTCTTTAAAATCTCCCTTCTTCAGAAATGCCAGACATGTCCCAAGGTCTGTCTTTGGAAAGTAAGCAAAGACTATAATCAGGTCCCTTCACGGGACGTGAAGGTAAACGATTTCTCAGGGATATTACAAGGAACGAAACTGAAAAATTTGGACACAACTATGATCCACAAAGAATCAGAGGCTGGCCATTCACAGTTACTGGATCAAACTCATAACAGGAATATTTGTTTTTGCTCTTGTGCATTGTCTCTTGCTACTTTCCCTGGGAACAGCTGCAGGAGAGAAATGCAGCCTTTAATATCTTCTAATGACTTTAAAAACAGCACAGTGCAGTACTGCTAGATACAGAGGTGAACCCAGCAGCATGACTGTGTCTGTAGACACAGACATGCACACATGTGGAGATGCCAGCTTGACAGCTGCTCTAGTGGGGCTCTGGCTATGGAAGACTGAACAGGAGCAGAATGACTGGCTATCTGCAAAGTCCTGAAACTGGCAGGTGCTGTGTTGGAGTTCTGCCATACTCTGTCACAGAGCATCTCAGCTGCCTAAGTGTGTCACAGCACTTGTTCCCCATTGAAATGGAAAAGCCAAAAACAGTACTTTGAAACACTGGCTTGATGCTATGCAAACACAGGCTACTTACTTCCAATATTGGTTCTATGATTGGTCATCTGTGTATTCATAGAGGTCTGTGCCTGGGCAGATCCAAGGTCTGGAACTTTCTCTAATGAAAATGTTTTGGTGGTGGTCCTGCCCCTCCTGTCTACAGGTCTGAAACGGCTGTCCCTTATTTCAAAATTATGATACAGCTGCAGGGTACTTAGTCAACCACAGGTGTCGAAGGAGGGAGGAAGAGCAAGCTGTGTAAATATACAAATGACCAAACGAAGAGCAAACGTTACAAGCAAGCAACCTGCTTCCATTTATCGTGGTCTTTGTGCATTACCCACGTGGGTGAAGACTAGTGAGCTTATCTGCAAAAAAACTCATGAAGACATGTGGGTAGGTACCTCCTGCAATCATTGGAGAACAACGGAAGTGCAAAAGGAAGTGTCCTTCCAAGATGTAGTATCAAGATGGCCATGCCAAATGAGATGCAATGGTTGTGGCCAGATGGTGGCTTGACATAGTTCATGTAAGATGATTCCTTTCATCTGTGGCACAGGAATCACAGTGGGACTTTTGCCAGTTGATAGGCTGATGTAAGGGATTTTATTGTCCACTTACTGGCTAAAATTCAATAGCAATTTGCAACCACAACTGGCCCATTCAATCAGTGTTATGTTCCACTGGATCTACTCTTGTTGCAACTTACTACTGATTTCAGCCAATGAGTTACTGGGCAAGATACTGGAAACCCATCTTAAGACCCTAGTGACCTAAGAACAGAGAGGTCTTCTAAAATGCACTGTGCATTTAATTAACTGTGCATAGAGTATTCCAAGCCCATGATGGGGGATAGAAGCATAACATCTTATGAAAGGTGGGATGTAGAAATGACTTTGGGTAAAAACAAAATATGAGGCAGAAGAGGACTCCATTCATGAATGTCTTGAGATCTACTGAAGAGGTTAATCCGATGATTTGTCTTGCCTGTCACAAGGAAAATGGGAGTCCCACAACATCAGCACCACCAGGCTCCAGTGAGATATGCAATTATAGAAGTGGGCCATTATAAGAAAGCAAGAAGAGAGAGTGCATGAGTGTCTTTTTTCACACTTTCAGATACTGTGAGCAGAGAAACTTACACACTTTGCAAATGGGGAGCTGCATGTAAATATACCTTATTAACTGCTAAAAAAACCCCTTGCCTTGTGGCAGATTTTATTGAGCCATTTCAATGGCCTGCAGCATGCATGCCCTTTAGTGTATCAAAACCTGTATGCATTTGGTCTTAGAACAGGGACTGGTTCAAAGACATGCCAATAAGCATAACATAAAATCTTTTTTTAGAATAGAAGATATTCTTGTTTGACAGAAGTAAATTTCTAAAACTATTTTGAAAATCTGTCATGGTATTGTAACAACTTATTCAGTGGAGATGGCTGGAAGTTGTGCTAAGCTTTCAGGAACAACTGAGGTTATTTCAGAGTTTCAGAACAAGAATCACCTTCTATTTTGATTAGGTTATTTTTGTTTTCAGACTACAAAACAACCTGGAAAACTCCTAAATTCTTATCACATTTTCTAACCAGCTCCACAGAATAAGTTGTTTTAATAACCTGTCAAGGGAACAGTTATTGCTATCAGAATTTTAATATGTAGAAAGCCATCAGGGAGTAGTATTTGTTCACTATTACTCAGAGTGCTCATCTCTGTAATTAGGGTGATAATATTTACAATCTAGCCACTCTTATTTCAGATTGACAAAGCATGCAGTGGAGACAGGTGCCATTGATCCATTTCTAGAGGAATAACCATCTTTATAAAGGAACCCATTATTTCTGAGGTGGGCGTAAACAAATTCATTAACACATGAGTCACAGCAAGGAATGCAGAATTCCAGCAGTGCATGATGCAAGTCAGTATAACATAAACTTGGATCATATTATATTGTGAATGAAGATTATGTGCCTGCTTGTATTTGTCAAAAAGTATCCTAAATATAAAATTAATAGTAAATCCAATCACAAGGCACACAAAAACTGTGGAATGACCTCATCTTCCTAGTCCAGGATGGCAAATTTCTGGAGGCCAGGAGGGGTTACACTTGACCCTCACACAATCCACTGGGGCCGCCCTCCCCTGATGCTGAACTCAAAACCACTACTTCTTTATATGCAAAGAAGGCATGATTAGGAGTGGGGAGAACTGCATATGTAGGATTTTATTAAAATTATGTTCTCAAAAGTTTCTAGGACAGTAGTTTTACTACAACAAGCAAGCAAGCAAACAAACTTAAACAAAACCAAAGCCCAAAAGTGTGCTGCTCCTTGTATGTCTTGTTTACAGACAAAATACACATGGTGATTTTTGCCCCACAGTTTCAAATTTGCTGGCAAATACAGTGGCCAAAACAGCCTAAACATGTACATGTAGCCCATGTATTTCCAGTCCCTACTCTATGGAAACAAAATAAACTTGTGGAGAAAAACCACATTTATTATTATTATTATTATTATTATTATTATTATTATTATTATTATTATTATTATTATTATTATTATTATTATTATTATTATTATTAACTTGTTCCATATGAATACTTTCACATTATGGTTTCATAATTGTCCTTACCATAAAGATACCAACAATTGATATTTTCATGTGAGCTGGCTATGAAATGTTAATTTTAATCCCAAATTACACAAAGGCTCGAAATCAGTCTTTAACTTTGTTTTAATAGCGTAAGTCACAGTTTATTGTGATAGAAATAAGACTGGCCTCCACACAGTTCACAGTGTTCCCATCCTCATGAGTTTAGAGATTTTTGCTTAGATGGTATTTTTAACAGCGGTTTGTTATGTTACCTGAATTTAATACACCATGGTTTATCTTAACTATGTTTTGTTTGAAACAGGCCAGTTTCAAGCTGTGGTTAATGAAATTGGGTTATCTGAATACATGAAAGGCTAACCATAGTTTAGGGTATGGTCAGTGTCCTAAACTGTGGTTAACTGAAGGATAAGCAAAAGCTCCTGATCTGTTCTTTTTGTCTGGAGGAGAGACTGACTGCTCATTGTGCCTGTGGCAAGTGTGGGAGATTGTTAGATTTATTCTCAAGATAAATAATAGTTTAGTGGAACATTCAAATGGACTGCACAACTGAAGTCATTTTTTTAAAAAATAATGACAATTACTTAAGAAATCACATCAGCCTTTTTGGCTGACAATGTGCTTTCTTGAAACATTTCAAAAACTACACATTAAAATCTCTTGCTGTAAGTGATAATATAGTCCTAAACCTGATTTGTAGGTCCCAACTAGAGTGAACTCATTGAATCAACTGTTCACTGGTGAGGCAAATTTTATGTAAATCCCATTTACTCAAGTACATCTACTGTTGTTAGAAATAACAACTGAATTTACATCATTGTTTTTAACTCTGCGTACTTTATGTCAAATAATGTAGGGTGCCAAAATGTCAACTGTAATACCCAGCAACACTTCCTCACTACTTAATGGACAAAATCCTCTTGCCTTACTTATGTCTGTGTTGAGAAAATGACATTACTGCAGTAGTGGAGCATTCCTAATTAGAGTCCCTGCTGGGTAGTTTTGCACATGACCTGTCTCAATTCTAGGTCATCCACAAAGCCCACCTATCCACGTGAAATGCAAAATTGCAGGGGGGACTCAAATTAGTGGCAATTTACTACTTCAATAACATCAGTTATGTGATAAGCTACACAAGAAGATGCTTGTCACAAGTATAAGAGGGAGTGGATGCCCACTACTCATTTTTCTGAAAACACAGTATTAAATATAACTCTTAACAAATATTTTTGTATACTCACTGGCATATGCTATACACACTCATACACATACTTCTACCACCTTATTTTTTCTGATGTACTATGTATGTAGACAATAGTAAGTGAATAAATAAAAATTATGCTGTTCAGAAGACATGTATGAAAAGAGGTGGATTATTTCCTTATCTTGCATTTGTTAATTAAAAGCACATATTCAAGCAACACAAATGTAGCTCTCTAGACATGCACACACACACATGCTTCTAGTGACTATTTATAGGATTGTATAAAAGGGAGGCTGTCTACCAAATTGATAGACTTGAAAAATAAGTTTTTTACACAAGTAAGGTGTTATAAAGAAAACAAAGAACCGCCAAGGAAAACATGAGCTTACCTGTCTTTATAATTAATCACAGTATCAATGATGGCATTCATCTGCTTTGTCAACTTAGGTGGATTGGGTGACAATTTCTCTGCTGGGGGTCGCCCCCTTCTCTTTTTTGCCTTCTCACCATCCTCCTTGCCTGAATCTTTGTCGACATTTCTTCTCCTTTTTCGTTTTTTAAGCCGAACCTCCTCTTCCATTTCTTCCAAATTGCCGTCTTCAATTGCCTGTTAGTTGAGAAGCAGAAAAACTTATTTTGAAAAATCCAAGTTGCTAACACTGAGTATATATTTTTTAAAAAACACTGAAAGGTGCAAACATTGCATTGTGAATTGAATAAATGTACTCAACAAGTCCAACAACAACAATGAATAATCAACAGGGATAGATTAGAAGAGTGGTAATAGTATTGCTCCAAGTAATTCTAGTGCACGTGATAGCACAACAAGGCCACACCCCAAAAGGCCACTGATGCTACAGTAGTGTACCCCCTCACTCAAAGCATGATTAACAGAACAGTGTAAGATTTCATATACCCTTATTACTAAATACTTATAGACAATGCAATTGCTATAAGGCAAAAACAAAAACAAAACCCCTCTTCAAAATACATCTACTTGCATACCTACACATATATATTCCTTTTCCTCACAAACATATCCTCCAAAGTAGTAACAAGCAAGATAGTTTTGCAGACAGAATTTCAAGATCATTTAAGAATACACCTCAAAAGCACCAAGTAATTGTCAGTTAACATAATACCTACTGACAATGTAGAAGTGGTGGACAAGGCATTGTTCTATATTTAAGAATACTAACATTATGGGATGGGGGAAAATGGCATAACTCAAACAGAAATCAAGCAATATATGCTAGGTCAACATTTACCTGTAATGTTTTGCTTTAAAATCACAGCCAACAGAGCTATATAGTGAGAAAACAAAAACAATCCAGGTGGAAAGGAAATCTGTTCACACTCTGTCTAAGAAATCCATGTGGCAGAGAAGCTGAACTTTCTTTAGTTTTATGATAGAAGAAAAATCCAGAGATATGGGGCACTCTAGTCTTAATATTTTAAAATTAAAAATTAAAAACACATTATAGGAAAGAAAAATACACACACACACACATCTGCTTTTTAAAATTAAAAGTGCCAGCTGTTATGATAAATGCTTTCTCAAAACAGAAATGTTGATATTGTCCTTTTTCCTTCTCTGTGCAGGCTAGAATACATGCAAATGCTAATCAATCCTTTCCCAGAGCTGAAAGAGCTCTAATCATAAGGCAATTACCTTCATTTTTCCACAGCACCAAACATGGCTAATATTTATGATCATGTGAGTGCAACAATCAATATACAAAGAGTGATTACATCCCAGGCACAATTTCTTTCACTTGAGTTACATCTCTTGCAAAACGGTTTGTGCACAAAGCCTGGCATACCATGCAACGCTGGCTGGCATGTTTAAAACGCCAGTGAGATTTTAGAATCTGTTTTCTATTCATCCTTCAATATGAAATCCACAGAATGAACACAAACGTGCAATCCTGAGGGAGAGCCTGAAACCCAGGCCTTAATAATCAAATGACAATTTCCATCATGCTTCCACAGCCTTCAGATAACCACTATGAAGGAGCCTGAGGTCTGATGAGTTACAAGAAAGAAAGAAGGCAAGAAAGAAAGAAAGGCAATAACAACAACAAAATATCTCTGCACAGAAATTCATTAATATTCATTTGGCTAAAGCAGGACACCCACTAGACACCACAGCAGCTAGCGAAGATTAAGCAAAGGAAACTGTTCTGCAAATCCTGGAAGCAAGACATGCTAATAATAAATACAGCATGCAAGGCTGTCAACAGTTAATGTTACTGCTTCTCCTTAAGCACTCATTTGTACACAGAAAACACAGAGAATACCAGCTTTTGATGTGTTACACACCTACACATGCCTGTGATGTAGTTCTACTGAATCTTCAAGACGGCAATGAAAAAGGATATTTACCTTACCACTATCAGCAGGCCGGCTATCGGAAATCACAGTTAGTGGGGATAAAATTAACAAGCCAGCAAAGCAGCGAGCTGCTAGTCTCTTCATCAGCTGATCAGGAAAAAAAAGAGAGCTGGGGAAAAGGCTATGTTTTCATATACAAGTAATTTTATTTTACTGAAAATGCAATACTGGAAGGATTGTTGATACTCAAATCTGCTGTTTCATGCTACCTACCAGAAGGCCCGAAGCCTTCTTCCTTCAGCCTGCTTTAATATTGACAACTACTTATCATATTTTCCCCTTATTATTCCAGGAACTCAAATCAGATTTTTTAAATTTATTTTTTATTTTTTATTTGGCAAGGCAGTTATTGGTTCCTGGAAGCATTTTAATTATAGTATCAATATTTTAAAACCCAGATATGTAAACAGATACCCTTAAAAAAAAAAAACCAAAATAAAGGAACAAGCGTTTTAAAGCTGTATTACACACAAAACTGTCCCATTGTTCTTTTCTTCTTCTTCTTTTTAAATTAAGAATTGTGTTTTACAGAACTGGCATAAAACCATCATTTAAAAAAGAATGTTCTGACTGAATGTGCTTTGGGAAATGTTTATAAAGAAATAAAATATTTCTGTGTTTAGTGATCTTCCTCCCCCCTCAGTCACAGAACCACAAAATCACACTGCTATACTATTATTTCTATATACCACACCTAAAAGGCTACCTGAATTTGCCAACACTTGTTAACAAGAAGGCTTGGAAGAATTTAATTTTTTTTTAAAAAAATTGATGTTATCAATACTCCTAACAGACATGTATGCTACATACTATGTATGTTATGAATTTGTGGAGACTAAATGAATGTTGGCAAGTTACTTGCAAGAAGATGATTCTCTTAAAAATGTTTTTATTGTAGCTTGAAATAGCACTCTTACAAAAATAAGCCCTCTGAATTCTGTGGGCCATACTTGCAAATCCACACAGTATTTTTGTAAAATTAAAGGGTATTTAATACCAGGTACACAATTCACAAATCAAGGATTGGTAGGTGACCGCTAATTTGAATTCCTTAAGGCATATCAATTATTTGCACACTGCAAGAGATTAAGCAACAATTAATTTAGTCATGGGACAATTTCATATATTCTGTTGCCTGCAAAATTAGTGTGGAGCAGTGAAAACACAAGATTTCATTAAATTTTATTCCTATAACTATGGATGCCATACGTATATTTTCCAACCTTTACCAGCATAGGGTTCCATTCCACATCACACAAGTGGACTCTACTTTTGCCAGGAGGATTCCCTTTCCTCTCCTTCGTCTTGGCTCCCCACCCTCCACCCCAAACTGTTCCAAAGGGTCCAACTTTTTTTTTAATCCAGTGGTGAATCTGGAGGTGTGCATAGGCCTGCCACAGGTAGTGTTCTGGAAATGGTGCCTGTTCTGGCCGACAGACACAGTGAGATCTTGTCCATATTAACGGAACAAATCCTAGAACTAGTTTCTAACTCTACACTCACATGAGCAAGACAGAGCCCAGCCTCAGGTCAACTCAATCTAAGTAACTGAAGTGAATAAAACAGAATTACAGTGGTGCCTCGACTTACGAACGTCCCAACTTACGACCATTTCGAGTTACGACCAGCTCCGGCCGCTCCAGTTACGAACAGAAAAAGGCAGGGAAAAAAGGCGGGGAATTCAAATTGCTAACCGTTGGTAGGCGAAGAGGCTGCTTCTTTGTAGCTCTTTCGCCCCAACGGTTAGAGTGAGTGCGTCGGAGGAGGAGGCTTCGGAATGCCTGATAAGGTAAGGTGCTGCTTTCTACTTTTTAAAAACTGTTCTGGGTGGGTTTTGCAGTGTGGTTTTGGGCTGGGGGGGTTATGTTTCTGTGCTGTGATGGGTCTTGGGGGGTTTGTTTGTTTTTTGGTATTTTTTCCCCATTTCCGATGGGTCTTGGGGGGTTGGTTTGTTTTTTGGTATCCCCCCCATTTCCAATGGGTCTTGGGGGGCTTCCTTGCTCTTTGGGTTTTTTTCCCCCCATTTCCGATGGGTCTTGCGGGGTTTGGTTGCTTTTTGGTCCCCCCCCCCCATTTCCGATGGCTTTTGCACGATCTGCTTGCTTTTTGCTTTGCTTTCTTTGCATTTCCGATGGGTCTTGCACGGTTTGCTTGCTTTTTGCTTTGCTTTTTTTGCATTTCTGAAGGGTCTTGCACGATTTGTTTGCTTTTCTTTTCTTCCCCCCCCCTTCGGCCGGAATGGATTAATCGCATTTCCGATGGGTCTTGCAGTGTTGTGTTTTTTTGGTGATTTTTTTCTTTGGCCGGAACAGATTAATTGCATTTCAATGCATTCCTATGGGAAATGGTGCTTCGACTTACGACCATTTCGAGTTACGACCGGAGTTCCGGAACCAATTAAGTTCGTAAGTCAAGGCACCACTGTATAGGCATAGAACCTGCATCAGGTGGCAAATTTTGGGGTATTACAAGGCAGCAAACTGTTAACTAGATAATTTTTATATTTTTACCACCATGTGGATGTCATCTGAATTTGTTTCCTAAGGCACATATATTACGTAACTATGGTTATGTAAAGCAATAGATAGAAATTTTCACATTTCTTCATCAAAATCCTTGGCTTCTTGGCCACAACTAAATATAACATTCCATTACCCACAAAGAGAACTCTTTCAAAATTCTAGTCAATGAACTGGTTAACATAAATTGTGTAATATATTCTGTGCTAATACCTACTGTGCATGACCACCATGATTTCCTCCCCATTTACGTTACTCATTTCTCACAGCAACCCTATACTAACTTAGTACCCATTTCTCTACAATAAGAGAAAGATACTGATAACAAATAACTACTATCTGCATTCATTTGATATAAATGGATGTCTTAGAAGTATTTCTTTATATATCAAATATTATGCCTTGAAATTAGCTTAACACATGCAAGACCCGTAAATTAAAAGGAATGAGAAAAGGTGAAAAAGTCTGGAAGGTGACCAAGGAAATTTCATTCACCATTAGTCTCTAGAGAGGCAATCTAATAGTTGTATTTTTCAAAAACAGTTTGTTACAAATGGACATCTAGCCTAGGATCTTTCAAAAGCAGGCATCTTGATCTCCATGAACGTATGGCTCAGACAGACAGTCTCCTTCATGTTTTATTTGCAGCTATATTGCAGCAAAATAAAACTGAGACACGAAGAGCAGGGAATCAACATACAAATAGAAACATAGACAAGGTCATGATTTTGTTTCCCATCTTTTGAAAAGTACAGAGAATATGGGGCTCATTTGTTAATCTGGCGGCTTGGAAATTTTTGTGAGACTTTATACTGAGAACATTTTCATTAAGCTTCTGTGGCAGCTCTACCACGGTTACTCCAACTGGTCACAACAGCTCCAAACCATAAGCTAAGCCTATGACACTTATTTCTAGTTATGAGGATTGTTAAAATAGAGAAGATGGATCACAAGTGTCATGACAAAGGTTGAGTACCGCTATGCAAGATACAAGGCATTTATTGTGATGTCAGGGCCCTACAAAACTTCTGAAAGTACACAGAATTATAAAACATATCACATGTAAAGCCACGTCAACACATGTTGACAGATGCCCTTACATGCGTAATTCCGCCTCATATTCATTCACCATATAATTTATATAGATAGCAACAAAAGAATGAAACAAATCACAATAACAAGTAGCAATATCACAAAATTGTCTTAAAATTAGATTCATCATAATGAAGATTCTTTCTTGCACTTTTAAAAGTTCTGGTGTAATGGTTATTATACAGTAAATAGCAACAACATTTTATACTAAATAAAACACTTTTTAAAATCTGTTTTTTTTTTAAATAATATAAGACAACTGCCCTTTGTATGCATTTTAATTATAAAATAAAGCAAGAAAGTAGGGTGTGGTGAAATTATAGTTCTCCAAGGAGAATGAGGGAAACCATTGAATTCTCAAAACATCAGTATAGATGCAACACTTCTGATTCCTTAATCGTCACTAGGGGGAGGATTTCTATGGCATTTCACGTTTTCTCTGCAACCTACATTTGAACCCATAAGCAAGTTCAAACATCTTTATAAATAATCTGGCCTTCCTCACCAAATTACTCATAAACATGTTCAAACCCACCCATAAACTCAAACATAGGTTGCAGAAAAAGTATGACATAGAAATCCTCCCCCGAATCATCACTATATGCCCTCATCCCAGACACAATCCCCTTCTTCTCAACCATGGTGAATGTTAACTGCGGTTCATCTGCAGAAGCTCTGTTTGAAACCAGTTATGTACTAATACAAGCTTCCATCCATACTGACAGCAAGGGGGAGAGTGGAAGGGGCAATCTGCACCAGACAGGAAAAGCTGGATCCGAAGCAGGCAGTGTTGGAGCCTGATCCCAAATATTTCACAAGGCTTTAAAAAGACCAGAGATATAATTTGTGCTTTGCTCAAATCTGAAACTAAAGAGATCCCAGTAGATGGTTCAATTCTGGCAATCTAACGCTTCTATTCATTTTCCATGTTACTGTAACACATAGTGTGCTGCTTATACACCGCCCCATGGTGCTTAAAGCTCTCTCTGTGTGGTTTAAAATTTAATTCTGCAAGCTACACATTACCCCTGCCCTCCAGGCAAGCTGGGTACTCAATTTACTGACCATGGAAGGCTGGAAGACTGAGTCAACCTTGAACCCGCTATCTGAGCCCTGGATCAAACTCAGGTCATTAGCAGAGTCTTCACTGCAGTGCTGAAGTTTAACCTCTGCACCACAAGGCTCTCATGATTAGTACCAGAAACATTAATCCTTTCTAATAAAAGGATACTGCAATTAAACTTTAATTTTGGTTGAAATAATTCTTAGCAAATAACTGCAACCCACACAACAAAATATAAACAGTTTACTACATCTTTCTTATCCTTACCAACAAAACCAAATGGACACTTTAACTGGAAAAAAGAACTTGCACCCTGAATCCCCCTTTTGAACAATAAATTATTATTGAATTTTCAGCTGACTGACAGCTTGGCAACCAAGTAAAATAAGATTGGTTTTGCTCAGTAACACACTGTCAAACTAACAACAACTAATAATAAATGGGGAAAAGTACAGTAGCAGGCAGACCTGGAAATAAACTCTACACTACAAGAGGGTACCACTTACATTGAAATTTTTTTTCCCTGGGAAAATTTATTACACTACAAAAATAGCATACTCTTCAATAGTAAAGCTTGATACAAAAATGATCACAGAGACGAAGAAGGAAGGACGATTATAAACAGAATGGGTAGGGTATGCAGAACTGCATTTTAAAGGAATACCTACTCTACATCTATTTTCCTTTCATCCTTTCACCCTTTCATACACATACATATTCTTATTCACATTTTCCACATTCAACAGCCAGAGATACACATTCATTCACTTACACTCTGACACATATACACACATTCACAATCTAACAGCTGATCACACTATGATGGTGCCATCTACTCTCATGTCTGCTCAACACCTTCCAACCAACAGCGTTCCCTCCTTCTCTTAAGTCAGGGATCTCCATACTATGGCCCGCGGGCCACATCCATTCTGCCTTGCCTTTTTATCTGGCCCGGTCTGGACTCTAGGACCTTCCCCCCCCCCCCCGAACAGTGCCTGGTAACAGGATTGGTCTCCCGCTCGTCCCCTGCCCTAAAGCGCGCACTCTCTCTCAGCCTATCCGCCATGGGGAAACAACAAAGCTCCCGCCCTTCCCCAGGCTTCTCTCTGAAAAGTTTGGAGATTCTAGGATCCCTTCCAGCTCTGCACATCTAAGGTTAATATTATAATTATTAAGAAACTATCCTCATTGGAACCGAGGTGGGCACAGAGGGAATCTATGCCTACAGAAGGAGGACTTTTCTCCTTTCCTTGGGTGTGGGTGGGTATGTATGAGAGGGGGGGCATTCACCTTGATAGGAAAGACAAGAGCTGCGAAGCCGAGGAAGCAGAAGTTCATGTAAAAGGTGCTCATGTACAGTGGTGCCTCGACTTACGAACGCCCCTACTTACGACCATTTCGACTTACGAACAGCTCCGGTCGCAAAATTTTGCTTCTACTTGCGACCGGAGCTTCCACTTACGAACAGAAAAAGGCAGGGGAAAAAGGCGGGAAATTCAAATTTCTAACTGTAGGTGGCGACGAGGTTGCTTCTTTGTAGCTCTTTCGCCCCAGCAGTTAGAGAGTGTGTGTCCTCATCGGAGGCTTGGGACTGCCTCCTTCTGCTTCGGAGTGAGCGTGTGTGTGTTTGCAGGGAGGTAAGGTGCTGTTTTCTGCTTTTTAAAAACTGTTCTGGGTGTTTTTGCAGCGTGGCTTTGATCTGGGTGGTGGGATTATGTTTCTATGCTGTGATGGGTCTTGGGGGGTTTGTGGGGTTTTTTTTGGGTTTTTCCCCCCCATTTCCGATGGGTCTTGGGGGGTTTGGTTGCTTTTTGGATTTTTTACTTTGTTTTTTAAAACAGAGAGACTGCCTGTTCTGGGTGAGTACACTGTATTTTTGCAGCTTGGGTTTGGGCTAGGTGGGGGGGGTTATGTTTCTGTGCTCTGATGGGCCTTGCAGTGTGTATTTAAAATGTGAAAAGTAGACTGTAATATTAAATTAAAACTAAATGTGAAAATTAGACTGTAATTTTAAAATGTAAAATTTATTTATTTTATTTTTGTATTCTGTGGCTCCTAGGGTTTGTGTACTGTGACCTCTCTTTGCTGGTCTGTGCTGCCTGGCTTGGTGTAAAATGGAGTTTAGACTCCAAAGTCTTTTTGTTTTAATATCAGGACATTTCCTGCAAGGGTCTGTGCTGCCTGGCTTGGTGTAAAATGTTTTTTTGTTTTAAAAGGTGTTGGTGGGTGGGTTTAAAAGGTGTTTGGTTTTAAAATGTGTTTTGTTTAAATGGTGCTTGGTTTGGTTTAAAATGTGTTTTGTTTAAAAGGTGTTTGGTTTGGTTTAAAATGTGTTGGTGTAAAATGTGTAGGTTTAAAATGTGTGGGTTTAGCATGTGTGGGTTTAAAATGTGTTTTAGACTCCAAACTCTCTCCCCCCCCCCCATTGTCTTCTCTCTCTCTCTCTTCTCTCTTTTTGTGCTTAACAGCACAAACCTTTGTCTGAGGGGTCTGTGTGCCCCAGTGATGACCTTCTTTCTTTCCTCTTTTCCCCATTGTTCCTTCCCTCCCTCCTTTCCTGCCCTTTTTTTAACCTAAGTCATCTTAGGTTAAAAGAAGAAAAATTCTCTCCCTAGTGGTAGAGGACGGATTAACTGGTTTTGCATTACAGTGGACCCTCGACTTACGAAGGTCCCTACTTATGAAAATTTTGAGGTACGAAAAGCTCCGGCCGCAGAATTTGGGTTTGACTTGCGGCCAGAGCTTCGACCTACGAAAGGCAGGGGGAAAGGGCGGGAAATTCAAAGCCGCCCCTGCTGCCCTCTGCCTCCCGTAACCCGCTGCCCTCTGTCCCCGCGGGGACAGGATGCAGAGGGCAGCGGAGGCAGCTTTGGAAGCCCGGCAAGCCAAAAGTCGCCCCGACCTCTGCGCCCGCTGCCGGCTTCCTGACCTCCGCGCCCGCTGTCGGCTTTCGGCTTGCTGGGCTTCGAAAGCTGCACCCGCTGCCCTCTTGTCTCCTGTCCCCAGTGCCCTCTGCCTCCTGTCCCCGTGGGGAAAGCTGCTGGCTTTCGGCTTCCCAGGCTTCCAAACCCCCTCCGCTGCCCTCTGTCTCCCGTCCCCGCTGCCCTCTGTCTCCCGTCCCCGTTGCCCTCTTCCTCCTGTCCCCACGGGGACAGGAGGCAGAGGGCACCGGGGACAGGAGGCAGAGGGCACCAGGGACGGGAGACAGAGGGCACCGGGGACGGGAGACAGAGGGCAGCGGAGGGGGTTTGGAAGCCTGGGAAGCCGAAAGCCGGCAGCGGGCGCGGAGCGGCTTTCGGCTTGCCGGGCTTCCAAAGCTGCGCCCGCTGCCTCCTGTCCCCGCGGGGACGGGAGGCAGAGGGCAGCGGGGACAGAAGGCAGAGGGTGCAGCTTTGGAAGCCTGGGATTTTTTTTCTTTGGCTGGAACGGATTAAATGATTTTCAATGCATTCCTATGGGAAATGGACCCTCGACTTACGGACTTTTCGACCTGTGGCCACCGTTCCAATACGGATTAATTCCGTAACTCGAGGGTCCACTGTAGTTCCTATGGGAACGAATGCTTCGACTTACAACCGGCGCCTCTACATACAACCAAAAAACAGCCGGAACGGATTAATCGGGTTTCAATGCATTTCAATGGGAAATGCTGATTCGACTTACGAACATTTTGACTTATGACCATCTTCTGGGACGGATTATGGTCGTAAGTCGAGGCACCACTGTAGTTCCTGGGCTGCTGGACATGGACGATGGCGGGTGCGGGTGCCAGGTAGGGGTAAGGAGTAGAAAGCAACCGGTACCTCCACATGCCCTCAGCGGAAAAAAACAGCCGCTGGATGGAAATGGACGGGAGGAGGGCTCTCGTCGAAGAGGTGAGGTGGAAGACAAGCAGCTGCATTGGAGAGGGAAGGGAAAGGGAGCCGGCTTGCCCGAGCAGGTCTGGCTTTAACTCTCTCACGGAAGCCTTTGGGACTTTTGGCAGCCCGATTTTAGTACCTTATTAAAGTTGAGAACAATGGCTGTTTAAATGCAATGAGTGGGAGGGGGGGGGGAAAGATTAACTTTGGCTATCATGGGTCCAGGTTTAGTTAAGCAGAGAAATGCATTTTGGGGTAACTATGCTGTGAAGTTCTCAAAAGCTTGGAGAAGTAGACTAGACGTGTGAGGGGGGGAAACAGCCAGAAAATGGATATGAGAGGTTCCATGTCATTTTTTTCGCACTGCAATGTCTTCATCCTGTTTTTACAACCAAACAGAAAAGCCCAAAGGGCAGACAGTGATAGATAGAAACCAGTAGGACTGTGGTATCTGCGGGGAATAGGTTTCAAGCCCGCCCCCATGCCAGAAAGCACTGACATAGAAACACTCACTGTATAGTTTCTGGTTCCCTAGTGGCTAGTTCTGGTAATACCTTTTAGAAACATGTGTTGGGGGAGCAGCAGTTCACCGTCTTATAAATCAGAGTTCCCCAACCCCCGGTCCGCGGCTCAGTGCTGGTCCATGGCCTGAGCCGGACCAGGCCGTGGAGACAGACCTCCCCCCCACCCCCGCACGGACTCCTCCCCACACAGTCCATTTGCGCCTGTGCATGTGCGCCTGCGCCCACATGAGCATTCTCCCACCCCTTCACGCATGTGCATGAGTGCTCCCTGAGCGCCACACCACCCTTTGCGGATGCGCCCGAGCATGCGCCCGCCTGAGCGCTGCGCCACCCTTTGCGCATGCGCCCCCCTCCTTCACACATGCGCACGAGCGCACCCGTGAGAGACTGCACTCCTTCGCGCATGCGCACGAGGGCGCCCCACCTTCCCCAGCCGGTCCGCGGGGCTAAAAGGGTTGGGGACCGCTGTTATAAATAATTGAATATGTACATTTCATAGCACCTGAAGAGTTAAGATCAATGGCAATTATGGTGCATTTTTAGTCAACCAAGACCAGGATTCTTACAGCCCATAGCTGTGGAGGTTTCAAGACTGTAGGCTTTGGCTGCCTCACTTCCACCACCACCCCAATCAAATCTACTAAATTTTTGAAAAAAAAAAAACTGATAAAACTAATTTCTTCCATAAAAATCTACATAGTCTTTGCTTTAAGCTGCTAGTACATCTCTTGAAGAACAGTTAGCATGCTAAAAGATCACTCAGAGTTGGCCTCCACTAACCAATAAACATAGCATCAAATGAAGAAAATCTACATCGAACTGTATTCCCAGAAATCTATTTATTATTAACGCTCCACAACCAAACAAAGCCAGAATAAGAGAAATCTTCATTAGAATTTGATATATGACAAAATTAAAAATAAAACTCCTATTTTAAGCTATCGGGCCACTTGGCTAATCAAATAAATGACATATTTTGTTACTGAACACAGACACTTACAGAATGATATTACCAAGAAGACTTTATATCCTATAGTTCTTTACTGCTGCAGGCTTTCAGTCTGATGCTTGTATTCGTATTAACCATACAGACACAGATTTTATTTATTTATTGGTGTTAGTCCTGCCTCCCCACCCAAAAAATAAGAGAATAGATTGAGGAAAATGTTTTGTCAATATTTTTCCTAGCAATTCCACATAAGCAAGCCCACTGAACGTACATAAAAATAATACTGGCAGGAACATGGAAAGAGGAAGACACCAGTACAGTAGCTCTCCCCCACTGTATCTGCAGGGGAATGATCCACAATCTACTGTGGATGCCTGAAACTGCCGGCTATCCTATATGCAACATACAAGGAGGCAGGACAAAGGCCTTGTATGTTGTCTATAGGGCTGCAGTAAACTGTGGATAAGTAAAACCATGGATACTGATCCCACAGATACAGGGGGTCTACTATAGTGTTGAATGAGTGCCTTCATTGGCAAGGTGAGATGAGCAACAGTAGAGGCATGGATAAACAACACACTCTGCATGCAAAAGATCCCAGATTCAGCCTGAGACATTTTCAGGCAGGCTGGGGATGACTTCAGGATGAGGAAACATAGCTAATCAATATAGACAATAGTCTGGTCAATGGACCAGCGTTATAACTCAGTTAAGGAACCTTATGATGTTCTTCAGGGATCAGTATTGAACAGGTGCACAGGTGCTCTGTAAACTGAACAGTACCAGCAGATATTTTTCTTCCACTTAAAGAGTGTTTTGATCCAAACATACTATTGCTGAAAAGTGACCATGAAGGTGATCCTTGCCTTCATGTCAACTGTTAGCACATAACAATTTCATTTCCACACCTCTATCTTTGATAAATTCCACCCATTCTAACAGCTGGCATCTGTAGTTTAATCATAATGAGAACAACTATTTATCCTAGGTGGGGATCCAACAGCGTTTAAATTCTTAGCAATCAAACACCCACTCTGTTCCAAGCTACTAAGAACTAGACATTCCACCACACATGCAACTGACAGGCTGGACCATTTGGAGGGTATTGTAGCAATAAGGATTCTCTGGAGAATGAGAGCATCTGAATAAACAAGGACATTTGCACATTTATGGTCTATGTGTCACTTCTCTTTCTCATGCATGTTCCTAATTCAATTCTCCCCACTGTCCAATAGGTATCAGACAACAGAAATATACTGAGAATTCCTTTTAAAAATTCTACAAAGAAGGTTTAAATCATTTCCCCAAACGAGCATGTGACACACAGTAATTAGCAATTTAACACACAGGAAGGAACTGCTTGCATTAAATTAAGAACTGCTTAGAATTATAAAAGTGATATGCAGCCAAGGAAAAATATATTTGAAATGCAAATAACAGTGTTTTTACAGTAAATTAAGGTCTTCCAATAGGCTTCCTTGTTAATTTCTGAACAAATACATGGTCCATGTGAAAATTCTATGTTGACTTCAACTGCATCAGGAAAATGTTTTGCTGGATCAAGTCACTCACTATCAGTATAATCATTCCTTCTAATAACTCCACCATGACCCCATCTCTATCAGCAGGGAAGAGAAACAGGGCCACCCACAGGTACGTTAGGGTTCCTGAATAATTAAGAATCAGGAAAGTAAAAAAAAAAAAAATCATTAAAAATCAGAAAGAAAACCAAAGTTGTTCAGCAAAGATTGAACAAGCCTCTTCCAGAAAGCATTAATTGTTGACAAAAGTTGGACGAAACAACACATACACATAAACTGGCCTGGTAAAACAGAAAGGGATTGGATTGGCAAAGATGCGGATGTAGGAGACCGTTGGGCTCATCAGCCTTTTATGATATCCTGGACAGGGTGGAGAATAAGGACAATCGTTTCTATCTAAACTTTGAAGTGTTCTGACCACTTTGACGCTGAACAGTTCAGGATGGAAGGATAATCAGGGTAAGTGGGAAGAAAGTCTTTCCTCCCATTCTAATTTATTACCCTTCAAGGGCTCTCTCAGTTGCTAAGGGGAGGGGGTTTAACAGATTAAAACAGCTTGAAAGGAAGACTAAAACATATGTACACCACTTGATCCCAAGTGCTCCCCACTCCAAAATCTTTCCTGGACACTCGGGGAGAAAAAAAAAAGGGGAAACCTTCCCCATAGTACTACTCAGGTCTGGAGTGAGATCAGCAATTGTCTACTTACTGATCCCCAAATCTCAGCAGTTTTTGAAGACAGAATTGGATTTCCTATTTCCACTCCCTCTGCCCACCCCTACTGTGATTCCTTTTTGTTTCACCAGCCTATATTTCTCTAACATACTACTAATATAGGTATGACTTTACATCACATACCCTTAACCACTGTTTCTCTGTCAGGGCATCACTGTAGTCGACATCTCTGCGTTGGCGAGACCCTCTCCCAAATATTTTCTCTTCCTCTTCTTCACAGGTAAGCCTTTCAACTTCAGCATCATCTTTGATTATCCAAGACGGCAAGTCATCTTCCTCCATCAATCGTGGTTTGCGCTTTGGATTTCTGGCATCTTCCCTGCGTCGATCCATGTCCATTCGCTGTATTAGTAACATATATGATATTTAAGAAAAATACTAGCAAGTTGAATGTTTATAACTATTTCAAGTTGTGCAGAACAATCACCATTTCCCCTTTCAACTATGTTATCTGCTATGAATAGTTATCCAATGACAAACTTTGATTGAAACAGAATGGATTTCTATGATGCTGAGAATGTGAAATATCTGGAGTATCTGCTTAATTTAAAATGGGAGGAAAATCACCAGTATATGTGAACATTATGACTCAAAGGTGGCTACTATCTGTGTCATTCCCTGCAATATGGATAACCAAACAGGGTCATCAAGAAAAAAAGGGAGGTATTAGTGGACTCAGGAGGACCCTGAAAGTTGCAAAATGCTGAAATACACATTTAACAAGTATTATTATTTGTTCATTGTTTGTTTTCTATCCTGCCTTTCTCACAGTATAGGAAAACAGTTAAGGGGCAATCTATTCAACAGCAACAAAAATCCAGGCCCAATGAGAGTGAATGAAGAGGAAAAGTAGGAAAAGGAAAACAAAGGGTGGAATATAGTGGGAGAAGAGGGGGATGCCCTGCCTACTTGAAGGAAAGAGCTGACTCGAACCTTGAACAAGAGCAGTCCTTTTAGGAAGGGAGATGCAATACAACATTCCCTTTCAAGTCCCAACTGTTAGCTTATATTTCAAAACAAAACATGTTTCCTTTCAAACGAGCCTTTTAGTAATAGGCTATGCAGAGATGCCATTGTTACAGCTCTTGCAGATAGGGTTCTTAAGCATGTGTCACAAGACTCAACTTTTTCTACTGTCTAAGCCTCTTCTCTGCCTATACATGCAGGCATGTCATGAAATGCAGTCTAAACACCATCCTCCATCATAGCTGTGAACATAATTGTGGAGCTATAGAATTCCAGCATTCACTGTGCCATTTTACCCGCTAGTGTTTTTACATTTCCTACTACAGATTCTAAAGGAACTCTGGGTCAGTTTAAAAATCATTTAATCAACAGATGAACTAATCAAAAGCTTGCCTTGTTTGACAACAGGAGAAGGCATAATGAAAGGGTCCAAACCATTTGGCAGCACAGACTACTGATGACTGTGGTTACCACGAAACGTACTGATGAATAATGCACAGGATGTTATTCTTCTAGTAGTAGATCAAATCTGTTTGATTTACTTTTGACAAGACCACATGAGCTGAAGAGCTTGGTCTAAAAGATTTCTGTGTATAGTATTCCTAAGTGAACACTTCAGTATAAAAAAAATTAACCGTTTCCCACAAATCAGTGAACTAAAACCTGAAAGTTTTCTTTAAATAATCAAAATGAAGACTCTTCCCCAGTCTACGGGATGTCTAAAATACCTCTGATGCACTTCTAACAGCATATAGTTGGTGGGACTATATATTAATGTTGTATATTATTATTCCCTTTCTATTTCTATGTGCTACTATAATATTAGGTGTTTAAAAATAAGACTGAAGGGGACTCAAGGGTGGCTGTGTTTTTTTGAAGAGAATAAAGAACTAACACAATGAAAGGATTCACTGAAGGTGTCTGCATGGAGGCATTCTCAGTAATTCTGGGAGAACAGGAGAATCTCATGTGAATGAGAACATGATCAACCCAATTCGACAACAAGCAGTAACATTAGCAGGTTTGCAGATCTTTCACAGGTATCATTAATTAACCTTCAAGGCTGTCATGTGGTGATATTAGAAACTGAAGACACCCCTGCCTTCGCACTAGTCCATCTCTCACAACAGCTCCTGTTCCTTCCTAACTTCATGTAGTATATATCACTTCACCCTTTGGTTTCTACCATTCTGCAACTTAACTAACATTGCTCATAACTAGTGAATACAATTTGCAAGCTTCAGGTTGCTGATGATATGGCTCCTTGATCTTCATTTCTTCTAAAAGGGTTTTCTCTGGATTCATAATCATAACACTGTGGTATTTTACTAAGTATCTTGCCCTCAGTATTACCTTGTAACAGCAGCTGTTTTTTTACTGAATGACTCAATCAATCAATTAATCACTAACTACTCTCAGAGTGAAACAAGCCATTTCCTATTCCTTTTTGCTTTCATTTTCTTGCAGCTGAGAAACAACAGAGACACTAGGAGACAACAGACAAAGCAGCAGAAGAAAAGTAACCAGCAGGGTTATCAACTGAACAAGTGCCACAGCAACCTCTTGTGGCGTACAGGAAAAATGCATTCCAGGATTTGAGGTCAATCAGCAGTCAGGTGACTGTTTTATTTCATGGCTGGACTGGTAGGAATGAACAAAGAAAGAGTAATTTTGTTTCATTCTTTTCCAATAACAGATACAGAGAAAATAGCAGCATCGGATTAATTTCCCTTGCTACATCCTGATCAAAAGACTGGTTAAATTTAAAGAATTGGAATATAATGTTTTATTAATTCAAATGATACATCTTCAATATTGACACTACATGATTTCTTTTAAATGGTGCTACGTCCAAAACTTTCCTTAGCCCTTGTAAAAGTGTTGAGTTTGATATGGAAGAGGATGTTGTAGAATGGACACAAACACGCAAGAAAGTGCTATGCAGAATAATACCCCAATATTGCTCATCTTTAGACTTTTAAAAGGGAGAATAACACTAGACTAGAATGTGAGCTATGACGTCAGTCAGACACAATGACTCGAGATATGACTGTGCAATATCATTACCATGAACAGCTCAAATTCCTCTTCATTCCGTGCAATCATCTGATTCAGGGTCTCATCATCAGGAACTTCATCTTCTTCCTACAAATGAAGAAAAAGAGGCAGAATATATGGATATGCCTATATAAATATGCACAGAGGTTGTTGATATATGTATATGATGACATATAGGATGATAATTAACTATTTGATTGCTCAGATGAACAAATGCATTAAAAAGGGCAAGAAAACACAACAGAAAGATTACTGCCCTGGGTATGTTCTCAAAGCCCCTTACATGTTTATTAACTTCTAATACTTCTGATCTTGCTATATAAAAAGTGTTTTTATACTACAGTACTATATAAATTTATTTCAAAATACGTCCTCCTGCTGAGTTAATGACGCAAGTTGAGGAATAAGCACATATAAGATAGCAGCTGTAGTGATTACATTGCTTTTCTTGAAATGAGACAAATACATTCCTCAGACGAAGTGGACTTGTCCACAAAAGCTCACATTAAAATATAGCAGTTAGTCTTTAAGGTGCCACAACATTTTTGTCTTTTTAATTTATTTTTCTTTTGTTTTTGCCTGTCATGCTAGCATAGACTAACACAGCTACCCCTTCTAAAGCTCCTCCCTTTTAAAAAAACTTAAAATCAGAAGGATAAAGCTCACTAAGGATTCTCTCTAGCTAGAGGAGGAGTCTCCATCACCCGCCTGACCAGATCCTTCCATTTCCTTTGTTCAACTACATATTCAAAGCTAATAGTTTATTCCAAAAACGCTACAACAGCTTCCTTCTCTAGTAATTTAATGGGTCTTTCTGTGGATTGCAATCAGTGCACCAGTGACAGCAGCGTATTAAAAAAACCTATTATTAAAAAAAAAGATTGAAAAACTGACTGAACGTTCTGAACACCACAACAGAACCACACACAACCATATCTGTGTGATGATTTAAATGAAACTGAAAAGGATAGGATTTACACAATGAACCAGGAGGAATATGATGGGGATAGTTACTACTAAATAAATAGAGAAATTTCTATGATTTCTATACATAATCTTTACCCAGGCTAACTATTCAATGACATATACAAAATTATACAAATTATCTCAATTTAAATAATAATGTAAATTAGAAAAATATGCAGAAGTTCTCAAGTTGAATAACTAACACTGATTAAAAAGTCTGGCCTAAAGGAACATAAACATTTTAGTGTGGATTACACATGGCCTTGAACATATAGGGCTGGATCCTTTACTCTCTTCTAGAGATGGGCATGAACCGCTGAACCCCACCTCCTCCAGTAAGCGCCCACTCAGAGGCAGTGCCTGGAGGAGGCAGGTCAGGGAAGCTGGGACACTGCCTCTAAGTGAGGGCCACCAGAGGAGGCGAGGTTGGGAAGCACTGAACACCTTTTCAGCTGAATAATGAACCAACAGAAACTGCCAGTTTGGTACTTTGTGCACATCTCTACTCTCTTCCATGAACAGAAAATCTCCTTCTGCCCATGGAAAGGATGCCACTACAAGATGGGGAAGCTTAGGTTCACTTACTTTCTTTCCTACTGCAGTCTCCTGTACTAGCCTCCTATACTGTTCCAGAGGTCCCTCCACCCTCTGATGCAGATGTTTGGGGATGAAAACAGCTGCAGGGAGAAGGACAATGTGGTGACTACACCACCACAGTTTTGACATAGGAGAGACTTAGATTCTAAATTGAATTCCACTGAGGGGATGCTCCAGCTGATAGAATTTTAGTTAAGAGCAAATTCAGCAAACATACAAATAATGAGAAGGTGTTGGGAAAGAGGAGAACACATTTTTATTTTTAACACTTGAAACAGGTTTGTGCAATACCTCATTTTCTTCTTCATGTTCCAGTATGGCCTGGAGAAATGCCCTCCGCTCATGGCTTGAAGACTTTTGGTCAAACATTCCCGCCTGGATAACTTTTTGATCTACATTCAGTTTATACTTGGCAGCAGCAAGGATCTTCTCCTCCACACTGTTCACTGTGCACAGTCGTAGTACCCGAACTTCATTCTGCTGCCCAATTCGGTGAGCTCTGTCTTGTGCCTGCAAGTCCTGTGGTAAAATAAAAATAAAATAAAAAAGGCATTGAGTAAAATGTATTGGCCTCTTGCAATCAATCACCGGATGGTTGTCAAAGCAAAACAATCTCACAGAAGTTTTAAATCAGTAAACATATGAAACTAACAAAGACAAACTAGAAACTTGAATTCAGGATCCACTTGAATCTTAAGCTGCCAACGTAGAAGACAAAATCAAAGAACACAGGTTGTTTAGGAGATTCGTATATATAATGAATATACAAAGCAATATAACTATGAATATATATTTTAAATTACTTAATGGATAGAGTCCTATTGGTGTTTGTGTAAGGTTTGCATGTGGCTAATTACTGAAGTGCATGGGCACATCTAGGGTCATGCAATCAGGTGTGTTACCAGACATACAACCGAGATGCACCCCAGCACCTTGTTAATTAGCTACAGTTAGTCATAGCAAATTACACAAACCTAATGCAAAGAGCAACAGGACTGTGGCCAATGTATTTGAAATATTTAAATCAGATACAAATCTGAAAAAAATCAATTGCTTGGCACAACACATGCCTTTTACCAATGCAAAGCAATCAAGTTTCTGAACCCAGTTATCTGAGTTTGAAACATTCTTGAACTGTTCCTTTACTCTAATCAGACCTAGTTCAAGGATATACTTTAAGAGACCAATAATTAATTTATTCTGGATTTTCTTCATGCACATTCTCCTACTTGCACGGCTCTTTTCATATGTTGAAAGTGATGACTGAGGGAAAGGGCAAGCACGTTCCTGTCAACATGTGTGGGCTCTCCACACTTAGATAACAACTGAATAGAGCTTGTATGTCTTTATAGAACACTTGCTAAATGGAAGTATCTGTGGACCATGGTATACTGGCATTCAGTGAGAACAGCAGAAGCCATATTGATCCTTTCTCAAACTATGCTCTGGCAAGTAGCATTAGAACAAAGCAACATCTATGTTCCTAAAAGAAACTGGGATGACACTGGAGACACAGACAATAGAATCTCCCTCAAATTTCAGTTCAAATCACCAACCATCTTATAGGAGTTGTTCAATTCACTCTGGCTGCTGGGAAGGGGAAGGCATTCTCACGCCTTAAAAATTCCTGCCTTCCCTCATTCAGATGTCTTTGTCCCTACATTTGAGAGGTTTTGATGCCTCGAGTACAGTTATTAAGAAGCTATAATTTCAGCTTCTGTGTTTGGTTTAATTTTGAAAGATTACACATAAGCTTGTTCTCAAATTATTAGCTGTCCAGGACTTTAATTCCAGTATCGTAAGCTGTATATCTCTTGACCACAGCCATGCCTGTCCAAATATTTAACATTTCTAGTCTTGCTCTGAAGACTAGCCAAATATGTAGGACCACTGGAGCCAATCAATCTTAATCATGCAGCAAATGTGTTCCGACATAATGCTGTGTCACAATTGCAGAAAATCAACTCTGCCTGGCTCCTCCCACTAGTACCGTGTTTCCCTGAAAATAAGACAGGGTCTTATATTAATTTTTGCTCCAAAAAACGCAGTAGGGCTTATTTTCAGGGGATGTTTTATTTTTTTCATGTACAACCATCTAAATTTATTCAAATACAGTCATGTCATCTTCTTCTGGTTGCTGCACAATGGTGGAGGGTGGGGTTTCACTTAACTGGGGCTTATTTTGGGGTAGGGCTTATATTACAAACATCCTGAAAAATCATACTAGGGCTTATTTTCAGGTTAGGTCTTATTTTCAGGGAAACAGGGTAGAAACCAGAAATTAATGAGGAAGCAGAAACTTCTTGCCACATCTGAATCAAGATTTTGATTTGGTGTCCTCCTACAAAACAAGAAACCAACTTCAAACTCTGGCTTTAGACTCTAGTTTGCTACAGGAGCACCACAGAGAAGCCCACAGTTCACAAGAAATATGTGGATTATAATACCTTTTTTTATCAATCCTGATTGATTTAAAGTAAGTAGAAAGCATAGATAAAAACAATAACTCATTGACACTTCATGTATGGAAAGGATATCAATTCTTCATGTAGCAATTTAATTATAAATAGTGGTTAATAAACTACCTGGTGAGGATTCCAATCACTGTCAAAAATTATGACGGTATCAGCTGCCTGCAGGTTCAATCCTAGACCTCCTGCTCTTGTGCTCAACAGAAAGATAAAGTACTGGGAATTGGGCTCATTGAACTTCTTCAACAGAGTTGCTCGATCTTCTGATTTGGTTGTTCCTAAAATCAGAAATCATTAAAAGGGTACATGTCATTTTGCAAGTTTCTCAAAGTTAATGTCTTATTTTTAATGTTGTCCATCCTGCTGCTGTTGATGCCATTCATATAATACAAGGCACCGTGACAAGCTAGAACCTGAACTACTATAAAGTTATCAGCATTTCCATACATGTTATTGCACTGAAGTACATACCACGCTTTTGCATACAAAGTTAATGATGTACAGAAAAACACTTAAAGACACAGTAGAAAAGACCTTGACGTCTACAAGGTAATGTTGGGAAAAGCAAAGCTTGCAGGACTACTGACTGATCCTATATCTAGGACATCTTATTGGCTTTGGTTCTTCCATTTGAGAAACTTACTTTCTAAGGTCAGGGTATATAACGTATAAGCATGCATTTGTTTATTTTCACAGATTTAGCTGCAGACTTGTGTTTTCGCAAAATTTTGTATTCTGTCAATGTAGCCAGACTAAGGGAATTCATATGTCTCATTAGCAGATAATATACGTATAAGGACTCTCCAGTAAAACCAGCTATAGCTGCACAAAGAATACAAGAAGTGAATACAGAAAACAAATAGAAAGACTGAAAATATTTTCCTGATATGCTAACAGACTGCTAAGTACTTTTGTTAGTGACAAGCAACCTTCTAGGAAAAGGGCTTAAAAGGATAAAAGAGAGAGAAAGAAGACATAAGGTCTAAGACAGTCCTAGAAGTGCAGATTTATTTGTTGTTGTTGTCAGAAAAAAGCGAATGAAATGTAGAAGAGGACAGTCTATAAAATAATATCCTATTTAAAATACATGACGAGTGTCTAATAGAAACCACAGCCCTCTGACAGGCAAGGAGAGGTATCTGGAGGATCATGGTGGCTAATGTGGGAGCGGCTATGGGTTGTTTGATGTGATCCTGCATATGGCTCTGGCAAAGAGTAGTATGAGAAGGAATGATGTCAGCATGATGGCCATGAGGAGTAGAGAGTGCCCACAATTTCTGATTTTCTAATGCAGAATTTAGAGGACAGATTTTTAAAAGTTTATTGTCAGATAACTGTAGCAAAATTGACGCTCTCTGGAATCAAATGGAATCAAGTCTAACAACAAGAGAAGGAAGAAGGAAAGGTCATTCTGATGATTTCTAATCTCATCCCCATCCTTCACAAAAAGGCTACTGAGGCAACATGTAATTCAGCAGGAGGACCTTCTTCCTCCTTCAGCAACCTAGATGTTCTTTCTTGAAAGTTGGTCAAGCTGGTGATGGATTCCCCAGACCAGTGGTGGTGAACCTTTTTGGGCTCGTGTGCCCAAACTGAAAAAAACAAAATACAAACAAAAAAATATCCCCAGCGGGTGGTGTGCTGTGGCGGTGGAACCAGAAGTGGTGGTGGCGGAACCGGAAGTGGCGGCGGAAGGGGGAATCCCAGGCATGGAGGTGCCTTGAGACCCCACTCCGGATCTGCCGCCAGCGCCAGCTGCTCTGGATCCGCCTGTCGAAGCACCAGCACCGTGGCTGCAGCCGCCTTCTCAGGTTTGGCTGCGCAGGGGGGGGGGAGTAGCGATCTAGCGACTTATGGCTCGTGTGCCCGTAGAAGGGGCTCTGCGTGCCACCTGTGGTACGTGTTCCATAGGTTCGCCATCGCTGCCCTAGACTGAAGCTGTTGCTACTATTAATTTGATGCAAAAACACAATTCCAGATTCAGAGAGACAGTCCCTCCATAAGAGGGAGGAGGGGACTAGACTTCCTTACTCAGCCCCTGAGTTGTCACTCCATCATGTCACCCTAGATCAGGGACTGGTTGGTGGGTGTCCTTGAATTCCAGTCCCTTTGATACTGCAAGTTATTGTTGAGGTACTCTAAACTAAGTGTCCCGGGCAGTAGCACATTGAGAGAAACCTATTTCTTCCCTGGCTCTCCTTATGGGTGTCAGAGAGTTGTTGAGAGGCCAAGATACTGTCATCCATGACAGGAGATTAGGAAGAATAGCTGAAGAAAAAACATTTCTTGCTTTTCTGTTTTTTATTAAGAGTAGAGAACAAAGGAAGTGGTGAATAAAGAAGAATAAGTTTGACAATCTATCAGAGTGGAGGGAGGAAATACACTGGAAGTTCTGGGACTGTCTTCTCTCTCTAGAGCAGTGGTTCCCAACATTGGGTCCACAGATGTTCTTGGACTAAAACTCCCAGAAGCCTCCACCACTAGCTGTGCTGGCCAGGATTTCTGGGAGTCCACAAACATCTCGGGACTCAAGGCTGGGAATCAACTGCTTTAGAGCAGCCATTCTCAATGGGGGCTATACGGCAACCTTTTCGGGACTGCGGACCGGCTGAGGAAGGTGGGGCACCACCACCCCCGCGCTTGTGCGCACGCGCAAAGGAGCTCTCTCTCTTGCGCGCGGTCTCGGCCGCATGCGCGAAGTGGTGGGGAGTGCTCGTGCGCGCCAGCACCGGCGTGAGCACTCCCCCACCCCTTCATGCATGCACCGGAGCGCCCCCCACCCCTTCGCTCGGGCGCATGCATGAAGGGGTGGGGGAGCGCTGGGGGAGTGCTCACGCCAGCACTGGCACGCACGCGCATGCGCAAAGCAGCTGTGGGGGGGAGTGCATGCGGGGGGGAAGGTCTGTCTTTGCGGCTCGGTCCGGCTCAGACCACGGACCGGCACCGTGCCGCGGACCGGGGGTTGACGACCTCTGCCATACGGCCTCCAGCAGATTTGAAGGGGGCCACAGACTGGAAACAATTCTTCATACACCACCTTATAAAGTTTATTATGCAACTTTATACAATCCTGATCCAGCCTACATTTCTTTTATATTATGTTTATGGCTATGGACAATAAAAGGTTGAAAATGGCTGCTCTAGAGGACACCTGAGGTCCAAATGATTGGCTGAAAGTTCCTGCCGATCAGAGTGAGTGGAACAGATAGTTCTAGTTACTGATGTTGTTTTCCACTGTAGCAGAATGGATTAGATTATGCTAGCCCAGGAATGAATCAGATTATGCCAGCCCAGAGTTTTTTTTCTCAGTTGACTTGATGGCAGCTGAAATCCTTGTAGGCTTGACTAAGTAATTCTCCTCCACTGCTGATGTCAATGACAGTTCTCACTAATGATGCTTTAAAAAAAAAAATCAAATGAGACAAACGGATATTCTTCCAGTATTTCTCTTCACTAATATGATTCTCTAAAACACAGTAAATACAGGTTTGCTGCCAGAGAAAGACGAATGATCATCTTTCAATTTTAATGTAAAACATAGGGGATAATTGTTAAGCACAGAACATTCAGCTAAAAGTCACTGAATTCTGTCTGTCTCTGTCCATGTCTATATTTTGGACCACCATTTTCCTTCAGTTAAATAACTCATCTCAGGCGGAAAATCATGCAATCTGTGTAATGCATTTTAAAAATCAAATATGAAGATTATTTCTTTCGAGAATTACAGAGCATATCTGCAACAGTAATGAATTCAACCTCAACATTATTTTAGGTGAAGATATACAGATATTACACTATTAAAAATGCAGAGTGTGATGAAAGTACATTATCTGAAATTTATCAGACCCCTTACACTACAGATAAGATAGCCGACACAGTGGCTTGTCTTAAATGTATTTACTGCGTTCTTGACTGTGGTGTGATCTGAACAGAGGGCTTTCTATCTGACAACTTACATTCCTAGCTACCACAGTCAATTTGTGCTACATTAGCACTAGAAAATGAGAACCTCCCAGTATCATGGGCCACTTGACAGCAATGAGTAGACAGAAACAGGTATTCGAGAAATAGAAACACCAAGACAAAGATCAATGGTTGAGTTACCACCGCATCTCTCAATTAATTTTTTCAGCTCAGACATTACCATCAAGTCGCAGGTAAGCAAAGTTCCGAAAAGCAAAATAATCTTCCATAATGGTCATGAGTGATGTCATTTGACAGAAAAGAAGTACGCGGTGGTTTGTGGCTCGCAGCTTTGGTAGAATTCGATCAAGTAATTCAAATTTCCCTGAGGCCCGATAAAGTTCAGCTCTGAGAAGAGAAGAAAAATGTATTGAGTAACTATCTCTCTCTCTCTACATATGTCTAGTAATGGAGGCTATTTTATAACTCTAATATGCAGTCTACTTTGTCAACTGAGTTTAAATGCTGCTGGAGGCTGGGACATAGGAATAAGCACAAAACAACATTGGAAGGAAAGACCACAGGTTCATTGGTGACAGCTGCCAATAGCTCTGGGCTAGCATGGAGAATGGATCTGCATAAGGCGATGTGCCTGCCCAGAACCCAGGGTTAACCATGTAAGCTGCCACCTGGGAGTAAACACTACACAGCTTCATTCAAGCTGTTCTTGTTCTTGGTCTCTCCATTGCCTTGGAGGTGTCACACACTTGCCTATCCTTTCCTCCATCTGTCTGGATCCATCCTCTTGCCTAAAAACTCCCCCCCCCCCAAAAGCTGTAACAAAGAGATTAAAAAGTCCAGTGTCCAGAATCCTAATGAATTACAACCAACAATCACAAAAAGAAGACAGGTGGGTGAAGGTCCAAAGTTGCTCCATGTCTTTTTATACTTGGAGTGGACTGGAGTGAAAACCTCCTCTCTTTGTGAAGCTTAACCACACACCTGGCCCTTCTGATCGACCAAGGGCAAAATCAAAGGGAAAAGCTCACAAAAATCATAGTGGGTTCTGGGGAAATCCCTCCCAGCCCCAAAATTGCAGCCCCCATGCTGCCAGCCTCTGCCACTGGAGTCCCGGAATGCCAAGTTGTCAATGACAACTCCAGAGGTCATTAATTCATAGGATCACCCTACATCAGAAGTGACTTGACAGGGAATAAAAACAACAGTATGTCTCAATGAACCTTCTATTTCCTGGCAGCATGGGCCAGATTCGGTAACATGTGGCTCTCTACCCTCACACTCAGTTCACTCCAGTGGACACTGCAGAACCAGAATGCTGGACTAAATATAAATATGCCTTTAAGAGGGAACCGGCAGAGCTTTTCCTATGTTTCTATTCCTGAATGGGTCACATTTTTCTTCGAAATACTTTTGAGAACACTAGAGAACACTAACTATGGAATGAATTTATTGTAATAAATAAATTGTTCTTGAGACAAATTAAAAAAAGTTTTCTGTCAAGGACACAAAGAAATCTTGGATAGGTACAGAGAAAAAAATATATTACCCATTGATGACACCAGTTGTATAGCCCAAATGTTCAGCGAAGGATTCCTGCAAAATAACAGTGAATTCTTCATCACTTCTAGATTAAAAGGCATCCAGTCCTGTGGTTTGTTTGTTTTTTTGAAACTTACGAACTTCATAAACTACAAGCACAAAACTTGTAGTGCAACTGTTCTTTAAAATAATGGATTTTAGAAACGGCATTTATCTTACAAGTGAATCAACCACACTGTAGCAAACATTTATGTGAATTAACTGACACTCTGCTTGCACATTATTGAAATGCTAGATTAGCAAATAAAGGACCAATAAAAAGCGTATTATGCAATTCATCATTTATCTTAATAATGTATGAACATTTTCACCATGAACCAATAAATTTATGCCTTGTAGAAAAGAATGGATCATTAATGTCAGGATAGCCTCTTGACTAATTTGCTGTATTTGCACATAACAATAAGGAAGAATTGCTAGATTACCCTGTCTTACTGTGAATGAGCAATGTGCTGGTGCTCCTCCTTTTGTGCAAGTCAAGGAAAACAAACCAGAAACATGAAGTTTCATATCACATCTGAACCCTGGTTTATTCCTGGCTTACAAACCCAACTTGTTTCTGACAAAAAAACAAAAAAACATATATCTAACCCAATGCTGATGGTGGCATCTGGATTTTCAGTCCCTCTCTCCTGCAGCTCTCCTTGGCTGTCAGAAAGATACTCCAAATAGTTTCCCCCCTCTAGAGCAGGGGGTTTTTTTTGGGAGGGGGGCACTGGACACAGATTCCTTACAATGCAAGTCTAGCTGTGGATCCAGCCGAATGTGCTGGCCATCACACATTACACAAAGCTTTCCATTGGAAACACCCTGTAGTAGATACCCATCAATATAAACTTTTCCTGTTGTCTTATGACTCCAGTGTATGTTGGATCAATATTGAAATCTTTCTGGGTAGATCTCACCACAAGTGAGCAGAAAAAAGTCATTTAGTCTGGACGGCCAACTGGAAGGAAGAATCAAATTACCAGTGCTGAAGACAAGGGAGGGGAAGCAGCAATGATACACTTGCGGGTAGTGTGAAGGAGTGGCATCTACAGTTCTAACTGAAAGCTTTCTACATCATGGGGAGGGAAAGTGTGAGCTTTCCAAATTTTGTTCGACTCCATCTCCCTCCCTATTAGCTACATTGGCAAGGGCTGCTGCGAGTTGCAGTCCAATCTCTATTTCAAGACTGCACTATGTCCACCCCTCTCGTCAATACTACCATTTATTATTTTGCCAAGAGGAAAAGCAGGTGTAGCCTATGTAATTGTCTCTGTGAGGGTAAACAGACACCTAACTTGTAAATAAATCAACCTCAATATCACCCTTCTGTGCCATTTATCAACACTGAGCCCCAGTTATACAACACAGCTTGTAACAGGGGCTTCTTTCAGTTCAGAAATAATGAGCTATACCATTCCACCAAGTGATATTCTAAATGGGCTCTGGGCAGTAGCCTATTTGCTAGGACTACACAACCCCAAATGATTCTGAATACCAGAACCCCATTCTCAAAGCAGACCAAAGGAACTGAAATTAACCACTTTAAAAATACTGCCTCTTATCTTAAACACTCAACAGCACCTTGGAGACAGATTGCATGTGCATTATCCTTAACAAGCTACTTTTTTCTGGCTGCTATTTTATGATATCAAATGGTCCAATTTGCAAAGGATTCTCAAAGCAGAAAACTATTTAAAACAGAATGGGAACAATTAAGCAACACTGGATTGCCACTCAATTTCCTTAGTAACATGGAGACACATTTTTCCCTTCCTGTCACAGAACTGCCAATTTATTTTTATTTTTTTGGCCTTTTTCACATGCTCCCCTGCCCTGGGATTACCAAAAAACACACACACACATACACACACAAAAAACACAAACCAACCCTTCCACACTTTCATGGAAGTTTTCTAAAGCAGACTTCACATTTTGACCTCGCCAGGTTTTAAATTATTTGGGACTAGAATAAAGCAAAAGATTACCCTTTTAGCATATTAGCCTCAAAAATAGACAAAAGCACATCAGTTTACCTCAATATGTTGAAACATATATGGGTGATTACATATCTTCCTCAACTGCATAATTGTATTCATAAGAGTTTTGGCTCCTCCTTTTCCCTGAGGAAGTAACACAAAAATAGTCATGTTTAAGCGCAATGTAGGAAAGCAGAACCTCGCACCTAGAGATATTCCCAACTAGAGTAGAGCCACTGAATCAATGGGATTTATATTCACTCACTGTTCAACAACTGATTCAATGGGTCTGGGCTAGCAACTGAATTTAGGTCACAATATATGGTATACTGCAGGTATCATATACAACAAAAATGTTATTACTATTAATTTTTGGTCCTCTGCAGCGCATTTTGCCCCTTGCAAAAAGATTAACCTAATAGAACATGGATACTAAGTAAACAGCGGGTGCCTATTTGTGCTAATTAATAATGCTGATTTCCATGAATCACCATGCTCCACCTCTCCATCACCTATTTGTCACTGCCTGTGTCTGGTATATAGTGAAAGCTCCTTACTAAGCTATCTTTTGTCTTTTTCAAGTCCTAGTTGACAAGGCTCGGTCCTCTTAATTAGGGAAGGTTTATTCTGGAAAATACCAAGCATCTCAATTCTCAGTGTTAAGCACTGAATCTTCTTACCTTCTTGTCTTTCTCCGAGCCATCTGTAAGGAGGATTCCCTTGGCTTGCATGTGGCGGTACAGAATCTTCTGAAGTGCTGACATATCACATTTAATCACATATTCAACCTATAGCAGAAACAAAGAGAAGTGAACAGAGCAAAAAATGTAGGATTCCCAAGGTTTCTCAGTACCAGAAATGCCTGACTACAAGATCTTGCTCCATATAAAATTACCAAACTGCCCACATCAGTAAATGTGGAATCAAGCAAATGCTTTGTCTTTGTGGACTCTGGCCCACTTTATACTTCTGAAGGAGTGGAGTTAATGAAAGCCTCCCCTACACAAACCTTTTCTGGTAGCTGAGATTCAACCTCTTTTTTCAGCCTCCTTAACAGAAAGGGTCGTAAAACTTTGTGGAGACGCCGAATGATCAGAATGGTCTCTTCCTCATTTAAATCCACCTGAAAGAAGAGAATGAAAAAATACATTTTTAAAAAATATAAAAAACTTTGCCCTGTTTGAGTTATACAGTATGCATGGATACAATCTGGAAGACCGAAAACCTTAAACGTTATTTCTAAGAATTTCAAGAGAGAACATTATTATATTAGAGTAAGAAATATGAATATGCTATAGCCATCACTTTAAAACAGATTTTATTTGTTTGCATTGTAATATCTGTGACTTTTAAGTTTAAACAAAGAAGCCCAGGAAGTACCCTTTCTCCAGTCATGGCAAAAGGGGCATTGAACCACTGTTCAAAGGTGCTGCAACTCTTGAAAATGGTTGGAAGGAGAAAATTAAGGAGAGCCCAAAGTTCTGGCAGTTTGTTCTGCAGTGGAGTTCCAGTCAAGAGAATTCTTCTTGGGGCGACATAATGTGTATTCAGCACTTGAGTCAGCTTGCAATGATGGTTCTTCATTCTATGGCCTTCATCTACAATCATATACTTCCACCGAATCTATGAAAATACAAAAATAATTTGCAATAAATTTCATCCCTTGAGGTTCTGAGAAAGCAGGGTTTGCCCCTATTGAGTTACAAGCACTCAGTTAAACTGATACTGCCTCTCCTGCCCTTTAATTGATTGTACTATTATTTGGACTTATTTTGAAGCGTATTTTGTTATTGTTTTTATTCCGGTGAGTTTGTACTGCATTATTGTTTTTAACTTTGTACATCACTCTGATGCATGCTGGGCAAAATAAATAAATAAATAAATAAATACAATTAATACATAAAAAAAAAGAATAATTACGATTTTTCAGCTTAGACAAGGTTAATAACACAATCCTGTAAAGGTTTAAATCCCAGTAGGTATAACTGTACTTGCTTCCAGATGTATGAGATTATAGCCTAAGCAGAAATATATTCAAAACATTTATAAAGTATAGTTGATTTGAAAAGTAATTTGCATAGCCTTTGTGTAGTACCAGAACACAGAATGAAATTGAAGAGCATCAAGTCGAAGTGACTGTTCATATCACTGATTTGTGCTGTTTCAATTAAAAACAGCAATGGTCAGTGGTGTAAAAAAAGTCCAAAATTATCAGAAAATGTCTCAGATAGCAACTGGGCAGATTTCCCATTACACAAGAGACCTCCTAACATTTTGAGTTACTAAAGAAGGCCTGTCAGGGAACAGCGTGCTTGAGGTATCCTCTGGTCTGTTTTAAACTTCTATTTACATTTACACAGGGGTTCTGAGCTAAACTGGAACATTGATCGTTCCATTAAAAAACACTGCCGTTATGTCCTTGTTACTTGAAAAAGTAATGTGCTAAAGATAACAGTTACTTGTAACACATTACCTTCCAAGTTCTGGGAAATACCCAATGGGCCAAGTTTAGTGAATGCAACTTTGCAACAGATATCCTTCAAGAAAGCTTTTGCTTCCAAAATGATAAGATTAACAGAGCATCAGAGTAGCTGCTGAGATTGGAGCCACTGAACATATGCAAAGTAAAAGCATATGAATATAACATTATGTACTATGTGTGTGTGTGTGTGTGTGTGAGAGAGAGAGAGAGGCAGGGGGAGATGAAAATCTAAACCAAAACTGTTCACAATTCATTGAGCTACCCCCTCTCCTTGAAGGAAATTAGAAGCATCTTGTGTGAAAGGACACACATCATTTATTTAATACTAAGCTGGGAAAGGGCATTTTTAAAAAGGTGACTATAGCAAGCACATAAAATCTCATTAAGCAATATACATGCTCTGATGTTTGACAAGTGGGTTTGCAGTTATATATAAAACAGCTTAAAGTGAGCTCCATTACCTAAATACCTCCTTTTCTACTCAAGCAATAGTTTCCTAGGATTAACCCTTACATTTCAGAATCTAATAACCATTCAGGAGATATTGAGATCAAAGCAGTGTTTTCTTGCTACCAGGTTTTAATGCATAAATGAAAATGAAACCAATAGGTTTCAGTCTACTCTCAGTTGTCTTTCTACATCCAGAAAGAAACTATAAAGCTCGGCTTCTTTTCTCACCACATTCATCTCTGCTCAGAAACAAAGGACAGGAGAAGGGCTGTGGATAAAAATGGAATAGCAGGGTTCCAGGATAAATGTTATTAGGCAGAATGATGAAGAGATGGCTATGCTTCTTTATGGTGAGGTGGCTGGGTGTTATTGATGGGATCCACAGGTAGCAAAACCATTCTGTTATCTACAAACGTGAAACAGCCACCGCAGGAGAGAAACCATGAATAGGTTGCAAGAAAAGTTGAATACTCAGTACAGACAGAGAAAAACAAGGAACTGGCTTTTAAAAGTAACTGCCATCATGGACGTCAAGAGTATCTCTTGGTGCAACAGAATTTTAGCCATGTATAGGGAGGGGAAGAAACTTGTAAATAAGCTAAACAGTATGATCGATTTGATCATTTTACTGTGTTTTATTAAAATTGTATCTGAGATATTTTTATAGTGAAAAACAGGCAAGAAAATTTAAAAATAAAGCTGTAATTAACTATACAGAATTACCTTAGCAAGAATATGTTTGTCCTTTATGATATACTCATAAGTTGTCAAAAGGACATTAAATTTTCCACTACGAAGCTGAGGGACAAGTGATCGGCGCATAGCAGGTGTGCCCTAAAAAAAAGAGAGGATTAAAACATAATTTCTTCTACATACGTTTCAATAAAATGAGAATGTCAATGATCCGCATAAAAACATGGAGTCAAATGGGACTAACACACTATTGACAATTCTAATCCCTTTGCAGAAAAAGCTGAAGAGAATGTGAATTATAGTGGTTTGTATCCAACTTGTGTTTCTCTCAGTAGTGTCTGGTGCCCATCGTGGCTGGTGGGGCTGATGGCACAGCAGTTAAGTGCATGGAACCATTAAAACATGGAGTATGAGATTGCTCTAGACAGAGCAAGGGGTGATGAATAGAGTTTGGTGTAATAGGCAGAGATGGAATCTGAAAAACAACATAAAACAACCCAGCTTTCGGCTTCAACAGAAGTCCATAAAGGCTAAAAAGACAAATGAAGGCTTGGTGAATAAATTCAGACATCTTGAGCTGGCGTGGTGTGCAGGACTTCAGCTCTGGAGATCTGGCTCCATATCTTCATTCAGCCATGCAAGTTAAGTAACCCTGAGTTAGGCACACTTCGTCAGCCTGATATACTTCACATAGTTCAGTGATGGCGAACCTTTTTGAGCCTGAGTGCCCAAACTGCAACACAATACTAACCACGACCGTCCTGAAGAGTCCCACTCCTCCAGCCGCACAACCTCCAGTGCCTGCCTGGGACACTCCCCGCTCTGCCTCTGGCTGCAATCCTTAAAGGCACAGGCGGCAGGAGCCAGGTGTTTCCATGCCTGGTGTCTGGGTGTGTGTGCGCGCGCTTGTGTGTTTGTGGTGGCAGCGGCTGTTGCCATCTCGGCTCTCCCTCCCTTCCCAAGAGTTCTTCCCAAAATCTGGGATCAGAGGACAGGTAATTATTTCTCGATGGTGACTTATGGCTCACGTGCCCACAGAGAGGGCTCTGCGTGCCAGCTGTGGCACACGTGCCATAGGTTCGCCATCACTGACATAGTTGTTATAAAGATAAAGGAGAAATATGGGTAGAGCCACATATGATGTCTTGAGCACACTAGAGGAAAGGTGGGATATAAATGTGTGAAACAACCACAACTAACACCTTTACTCAAATATTTTATGAAGGGAAAACAAAAATGCACACAATAAGGAAATAAAACTGGGTAACGCAGTGGTTTAGGTATCTGGCTGCGGAGTCAGAGGTTGTGGGTTCTATTCCCCACTGTGCGTCCTTGACAGGGGCTGGACTTGATGATCCTTAGGGTCCCTTCCAGCTCTGCAGGTCGATGATGATGATGATTACACAGGTGCAAAAATGGACTGAAACAAGGGTATTTGTTCAATTCTGGGGTGATTATAGGGCAGAACCATTATTCACCCCAAGGGTGAATTAATTCAGCATTCGTAGAGTTAAAAGATGGTTGCAATTTGATCTGAGGAAAGAGGACACTGAAAGTAATATATAGCTTTCTGTATGCTAAGTTCCTGGTGCCAAAGAAGACAAATGAAAAGCTAAACCCTCCAATGAAGCTCAAGGGCTTCCTTGGACATTCCAACCACAGAGGTTCTAGGGAGAGTTCAAATGAGACCACCACCCTTATCTATTCTCATTTGAGGATTCTACACCAGACATTTTGTGGAGCTGTTTAGATAGCCTTTTTTGTGTTCTGGAACAGTCTTCTTTTTCATTCTCCTTTTACTCAGCCCAGTTTACTAAACCTTAGTCAAATATTTTTACACTATTAGAACAGGACATATGAGTGACTGTGACAGGATAATTGCTGAATGAGCTCTGATTGGATAGGTCACACAATTAGGGCATTAGTGTCTGTCTGTCTTCCTCCTAATGGTTTCCCCCCTTCTCTCTGGCTTTCTGTTTGTTTGTTTTTTAAGAGGGATGCTGTGGTGCGAAGAGATGGTTGGACAGCGTCATCGAAGCTACCAACATGAATTTGACCCAACTCCGAGAGGCAGTGGAAGACAGGAGGGCCTGGCGTGCTCTGGTCCATGGGGTCACGAAGAGTCAGACACGACTTAACGACTAAACAAAAGTGGTGCGAATACTAACAACTGACTACTGGCCTTAGTGCCACAGAAAGCAACCTTTCCTTAACCAGCTTCCTTAATTCATTGGGTTTTCCTCTTGCACCACTGTCTCCTTCCTTGTTTCAATTTTGGTCTGATGGTACAACATCAACCAGTTCCTGTTGATCTTAGTGTCACTGGGCTTTCCTCAACATATTCCACAGGGGGATGTAACAATGCTTTCCCTAACCAGCTTCCTCCATCTAGTAGGCCTTCCTACTTTCCTCCTCCTGTGGATTTCTTTCTTTCCCTCTTTTTTAGTTTTTAGGAAAATCTGCTACTCAGACATTCACCATTATGCTTACACTAGTGTACATTCTCAATGGGATGCTGGCTGCAATATTACGGTGTATCATGTCCCTGAAACAAATGGGCTGTGCAACTCTCCCCAAGTCATTGCTGTTCTCATCTGTAATAGTGGATTTTTGGTTGGTTGGTTGGTTTTTTAATGGAGAAAATGGGCAGATAAGGTGATGAACTCCGGATGATGTTAAAATGTCTCTTAAAGGACAAAGCAGTCCTGATCTCTATGCTCAGTATTCCAGTAATGAGTGGGTCAGGCGCCTTCTGCACATACCTAGTAATAATCTTAATTCGCCAATACCAGAAATAGTAATAATAGTAATAATAATAATAATAATAATAATAATAATAATAATAGTAATAATAGTAATAGTAATAATAATAATAATAATAATAATAATAATAATAATAATAATAATAATAATAATAATCTTAGAACTGCAGAGTTGCAAGGGATCCTATGGATCACCGAGTCCATCCCCTGTCAAGGAGGCACAGTAAGGAATCAAACTCCCAACCTCTGCCTCCGCAGCCAGATGCCTAAGCCACTGAGCTATCCAGCAGTTAATGTGAAGCCCTTGTAGTAGAATTATAGGGCTAGAATTAAAGGGCTGAAAAGGAACATAGTCATTTTTACCCAAATCTTCATTAGCGAGGCTCTTATAACCCCAAATAATTATTTTTTATTTTTTTATTTTTATAGAATATAAAATACAGACATACACACAAATACAAAACTAACAAACAAAGAACTTAATACACACAGACACACACAAAGTGCCCCTGTCCACCAGGAACCTATGAAGACATGCTACATTTATTTCATTTATAATGCCCCATTCCCTTTCCAAAACTGCATTGATTCTTTGGATGGTACATGACTCTTCCCTTTAACTAATACATAGTCAATAAAACCTCCCCAAATAGCTCTAAAGATATTTTTGTTTACCAAACCCTTTTAAAACTTAATATCACAAGTTAGTTGATCATTAATAGCGATATTCCATACTTCTTTATACCATCCTTTAATTTCCAATTTTTAGCTATAACTTACCTTGCTGCAAATACTAAATTTGTTATCAATTCTTTTACTGTCCAATCGATTGTACCTTATCAAATATTGATAACAGTGTTATTCTCGGGGAAACTTCTAAAGTAACTTCTACAGTACAGCTAAACTTTACAACTAAATATAGCGAAAAACCGAGAGGGCTGAGAGAAATATTGCCAAGTTTATATTTATACAAAAAAAGACAATCAAACCTTGTAAGAAATTTTCACCACAGAAGGAGCCCATTTGTCAAATTCGTATGTCCAGTTGGATAAAGTCCTAAATTTTAAAAAAAAAGAAATAAAGAAATTATATTAAACAATTTTTCATTAAATTTATTTAGAAATGAGCTCCCTTACAGTAAGAATAAACAAGATTACAAATTCTACATATTGATCTTTAACCTACAGCAAAATGAAACGCACAGACCACGTGGAGACTACAATGTCATAAGAGGGGGAGATCTATGGTGGAACCTTTTTATAATCGTGTTCGAAAATGCTGCTGGGGTTTCATTCAGGACTGCAAAGCTTTTGTAGGCATGTATGAACTTGCCCAACTGGAAGCAAGCAAACAATTTCAAACCCTATTTTCAAACCCTTTAGAAACACTGCTAAAAGAGATAGTGTAGTGTGAATATAATAAAAACGCCAATGGATTTGGGACCAGAAATGGCAATAATTTCTAACATTTCCTCTTGTTTTTAAGTTTTACCTATATTCCATAAGCATCCAAAATTTAATTTGTGCAATGCCCTCATGTGAATAAAGAAAGAAAGAAAGTTCACTTAGTACCTCTTAGTATTTACTTAAAGACATAGAATTTTCAGGGAAAATTAAATACGGTTGTACAGATTCTCATGTTTCTTATCAGGATAAGGAAGCATTCTAACGCCTATATGTCAGCTGCTTCAGAGGTGTGTTCCGAACACTCAAAAAACTGAGTCAGACTTGGGAAAGTACAGCACTCTCTTTTTTTCATCCATGAGGAGACTGTTATTTTAATGCTCGCTCTCTCCACCACCTCCCTGAACCAAAACTATCTAACAGTCCAGATACTGCAGCCACAACAAATTATAATGGCATGACTTCCTGACATCTATATCATATATCAGTAATGCAGAATCTGATTGTATACTTTTGATGGGGTACAATGGAGAGCAAGTAGACATATTTTATGAGAAGAACAACCACAGAAAACACCTGCATAAATGCATGTCTGACTTATAAATATATCCTTCTGATTAATGCTAATTAAAACCATTAGATAAGAATCATTTCACAGTTAATCGTCAGTTAACTGTTTTCAAGAATATAGTTTCATACTGCAAATGCCAGAAGACAGATTGAGGAAAACAGTGCCTATCTATGCCTTTGTTTGTTCAAAATGTAATGTTATATAAAGCTATAGGTTAATTGAAAAAATGGCTGATGAGTCAGTAAGTAAGAACAATAATCAAAACTCATGAGTCCTAATACCAAAAAGAATGAATGTTGTGAATCAAATGTGCCACAATACTGTGATGGATGCCACTCAGGAACTGTTTTTTAAAAGATCTGGCAGCTCTAAGAAATTCTTGCAGAAACTGAACAAAAAAATTGCAATGCCTTATTAGAAAACATATACATTTTCTCTCTCTTATGAATCACACTAGAGGCAGACTATACAAAGACACACAGTCCATCCTGGTTGCTAAATAAATGCTTTCCTCTTGCACCTGGTCCCCAATGCCAGACAATATATGTGAAAGAAGGCAAGACAATCAAAGTCTAGATCCAGAGGATGCAGTCATTACAGCCTACTGCATGCTTCATCTAGCCATTAAGTGTGTAAAAAAAGAAGTACATGTTGTTAATGAGCCAATCTGCATAGCATAGAAAAATATCATTAGGAGGAGTTCATCTACTTACGAGAGGGGAACAATGATGAGATAGGGGCCATTGAGCCTTTTGTGCTCCATCAGATAAGTGATGAGTGCAATCGTCTGTATGGTCTTTCCTAGCCCCATTTCATCAGCTAAAATTCCATTCAAATTGTTATTATAGAGGGAAACCATCCATTCCAAGCCCTGAATCTGAAATGTAGGAGAATCGTCTCAGTTATCCTGTATCTGTGCATACACTAATGTTCTGATTTTAACATCTCTTCTTTGGTGCTGAACAGTGAAGAAGCCAGCACAAAGAAAAGTAAGTCACAAAATTGGCTGTGTAACAATCACTGCTGCTATGAAGGCCAAAGCTGGAAAGGCCTTTGCTCCCAAAACTGACGGATGATTTGCGTCGACTGCTAAAGATTAATGCTGCTCATACTGTGACAAAATACAGGCTCTTAACAGTCTGTATGTGTCCTGAGCAGGCAACTGCTGAAGAGCTGCATTTTTCTTGATTTATTTTTTAGAACATTGCAGTACCTGAGCTCCAACTTACTGGTGGCAAAAAAGCTACCCTGAATAATCACAAAATTATAGAGTACAACAATCTAATATTGGTACACTGGTATAAAATCTTGGCAGATAAAAATTGCTGGTTTTTGATTAGCAGAAGAATTAAATGAAACTGAATGTAATCAAATCATAAAAGAAGAATTAGTGGTTGAATATAGATGTCACCATGTTTTGCGAATCAGAAGCATCCCACAGGAAGATACACTCCCACTCTTCCTTCTATTCTATGGTTTGAACTTCCACTTCATGTATCCTGTCGGCATTGTCAATAGCTTAGATTCATTTGGTTTAAGGACTGGAAACATGCACACACTCCTTTGCTTTTAGGATGCATTAAGCCTAGTCTGCTGTGGTCTGATCAGTCAACCACATTGGCTACTCAAATATCCAGGGTTCAGAGGTTAACAATAGCCTGTATATATCATACCAAACTACTGTTAGAGCAACCTGGTAAAGGACAAATTTCACATATGAGAAGCAAGAGGAGAGGGAAAATGTAGGAGAATGGTAATGCACACCACAGCTCATGAGTAGAGAGCATATAATCTACATACATAAAGTCCTGGATTGAATCCACAGCATCCCCAACTAGAGTTAGGAAAGGCACCTGGCTGACATTCTAGGGGGTGCTGCCAGTCAGTCTGTGGACATAAAATGGAACAAGATGGACCACTAGCTTAACTTTATATATGGGAGCTCTGGATGTTCAGGTCCTCCCGTTTTGACATCTAAACTGGAATGAAATGTTAAATCTCGAAGACTGATGCTACCTAGGCTTCCCATCATAACCAGTTTGAATCTATATTTAAAGAGGGTTTTTACAGTAAAGAGGGAACCTCACTGGCAGGAGTAACGTGGTAGAAATGTAAAACTAAACAATGGTCAAGCTGGGAAGGGAAGGGATAGAGAGAAGAGAGTGTCTTCTTCTAAATGTTTCTTTAGAAACCATGGTTTGCAGGGAGCCAGTTTTATGGTTGCATGAGACCCAAGACTATTATGCAGACAATGTTGCTATGAAGTACTGCTGAGAAGAGGTTCCCATGGTAAGCCTGAATCTAGCCCATGACATCATCCAGCACAGCAAGTGGGTGTAAGATATGCCAAAAATAGAAAATGCAATATTAGAGCAACTTCATGAAGCTTTTTGTTTTGTAGCCAAACTGCAAGGCATGAACTACTACTATTATCACAAAGCTTATGAGCAGAATGGGTACTGAAATTGTTCTAGCTTTGTAGAGAACTGAGAAGAATAAAGAATTCTCAAATACAGTCACAGTAAGCGCTGCAAAAAAAGAAATAAATGATTTGCATGCTATCAATAGGCACGTCTAACTCTTGCTCCCTGTGTGGAGCCAGACACACAAAAGACAAAGGGAAGGAATGTAGCATGCTTTAGAGCAGCCATTCTCCAGGGGGGACATATGCCCTCCCCAGGGGCCCTGGCACATTTGAAAGGGGCTACAGACTGGGAAAAAATCTTCACATACCACCTTATAAGGTTTGTTATGCGACTTACACAATCCTGATGTGTCTTATATTTCTATCGTATTGTGTTTATGGTTGTGGCAAAAAAAAAAAAGGTTGAGAATGGCTGCTTTGGAGTATTCAAGGAATCTACATATCTTGATTCCAAATGGAAACAATTTGGTGACACTGAAAATGTTTTGGGGAGACTTATTATGGCAGAGGCCGAGAACTCTGTAAAAATCCGCCGGAAGGAGTTAAGTTGAAAACACAGCCATACAAGCTATCTTCATCTAGGATGTTTACCTGGTAATGTTTTAGTGTGCCATTAATAAGAAGAGACGACTGCTTATCCACTCTCTCGGAAATTGCATGAGCCACTGTATAGTAGGACTGCGACCCTCTGGCACTGTACTGCATGCTGTATTCATCGTCTACATCTTGTTTGGCTGTCCTACAAGACAAGTGAAGAGGGGCACTATAAACTTCACATTTTAACAATCTTTGACTATTTTAACTCTGATACACAAATAAGGGAGTACAACATGGTTTGCTTTCTGCCCTTTCCTAAATAACTTACTCAATGATTTCTTTAGCAGCTCTTTCTGAAACATCTTCACTGTTTGGATCCAGGTGTTTCTTCCCATCTGTTTCTTGTCGACTTGATTCCTCTTCATCTTCCTGCAAGAAAGAGTAGTCTGGGTGTCAGCCTGAATATCATAAATGACTAGCTATGTTTCTTCCATCACTTCCATTCTTGTTTTATTAAAACAATTTCATTTTCACAAAAGATTGTCCAAATAGTATTTTGCAAAGCTAGCACTGTTGCCCAAAGGAAAACAAAGTTGCTCACTTTGATTTGGGGTGTCTCTTACTTTACAATAGTTTAAATATTTTATAACTTCCAATATTTATTGTACTTTCTTGATTTCTCCTTCATTTAAAATATCTGATCAGAAGATAAAATTGTTTTACAGTATTAACATTGGAGCCATGTCATGGTACATGAGCGTCAAGAGATGCTTAGCATTCCATAATGTCACTCCAGTCATCATCCAAAAGAGAGAAAACCATGAAATATTAATGACCCTCATATATTAATCACTGCTGACTACCTTGAGAGTCAGAGTACTAAAAATACTTGCCGTGGAACACCTACATTTATCATTTAAAAAACAATAGCAGCTCCACGCATATATTGTTGAAACTCAATGTTGCCTTGATTTCTGCCTCTTGTAGTGTCGATCCTCTGAAGCACTTCATCAGTAAGTGCTGGTTATTTTCTTCAGTTTTGATTATAAGCAAGATCTGATAGAGACTAAGAGCATTACTCTGGGCCCACTGATGTTACACAAGTCCAGAGATGTGTAAGTGGAACTCAGGTTTCCTGCCCCCTCCTTCCAACTACACCCTAATAATCCACTCCAGGTAAAGGGACACTGGGTTGTAGTAGGAAGAAGGAATGGGAAGAAATCAGATGAGGACATTTTGTATGAGTTCTGGAATCCAAACCAAGATTTTTTTAAAAAGTGACAATTAAAAAATTAACAAACAGATCTTACTAATTTAACAGAACCATTTAGCCACCCTACCCCACTACCCAGAAGTCAAAGGTTTCCATAGGCTAAAAAGAATGTATTAAAGCAGTTTCACTTCCTAGTGCCATTCAAATACAGTGGTGCCTCGACTTACGAACGTCCCGACTTACGACCATTTCGAGTTACGACCAGCTCCGGCCGCAAAATTTTGCTTCGACTTGCGGCCGGAGCTTCCAGTTACGAACACAAAAAGGCAGGGGAAAAAGGCGGGGAATTCAAATTTGCTAACCGTTGGTAGGCGAAGAGGCTGCTTCTTTGTAGCTCTTTCACCCCAACGATTAAAGTGAGTGCGATCGGAGGAGGCTTCGGACTGCCTGGTAAGGTAAAGTGCTGCTTTCTGCTTTTTAAAAACTGTTCTGGGTGGGTTTTGCAGCGTGGTTTTGGGCTGGGTGGTGGGATTATGTTTCTGTGCTGTGTTGTTGTTTTGTTTTTTGGTGATTTTTTTTGGCAGCCCCAGCGCCTTCCAATGGGGCTTGCTCCGTTGTTTATTTTTGGTTTTTTTTTTTTTTTAAGCCCCAGTGCCTTCAGGGCTTGCTCCGTTGTTTATTTTTGGTGTTAGGTTGTTGTTGTTTTTTGCAGCCCCAGCACGTTCCTATGGGGCTTGCAGTGTTTTATTTTTGTTTTATTTTTTGGGGGTATTTTTTCTCTCTTCTGGAACAGATTAATCGCGTTCCAATGTATTTCAATGGGAAATGGTGCTTCAACTTACGACCATTTCGAGTTACGTCCATCTTCTGGAACGGATTATGGTTGTAAGTCGAGGCACCACTGTATTGTAAACATGTATTTTGCTACCTATCAGTGGTGATGCTTTTTAAATACATTTAAAAATTAGTGAATCCATGCTTGACTGCCAAAGTAACAAAAGAGACCAACAGTTATTTCTGATATCTCTCCCTCCTCCCTGAAACATCCTTGTATTTTAATGAGGCAGTGATTAAAACAATAACACTTTTCAGGATAATGGAAGTTGACGTGCATGAAGATAAATCTGATCCAATAGACAGGTTGCTGACTATATTAAGGACTAAAAACCTCTATCAGCTTTAATGGGCCACAATTTTTAAAAAAGTAAACCCCATTGTTTATGGTGATTCACGGTCATCAGTAATCAAAGTGAAATCTATTCCTTCATTGCATGAAGATATGTATCATCTAATCTTATCTTCCATGATAATTAATTGGGTTTTAATACGGCAATTTTGCTACATCCTACTGAAGATTCATGTTTAGAGAAGAAAAGCCACACAAATTAGCATTATCTTGTGGCTTCTTACTGTTACAATACAAAGGGGTGGGTGCGGGGAATGAAACATAGGAGAGTCTGTTCTAATAAAGCTAATTTCCCCCTTCCCTCATCTTGCAGTACTGTGCCAGTAATTATATTAACTGTCAGAGGAACCTTCTTGTATGCTTACTGTCCCTCTCAGGTCCCTGGAATGCAAATTTCATATTTAAATATATACTTTTAGATAAATTTATCTACCAAAATAAGGCATACACTTACATCTTCCTCATATTCAGAGCCACTTTCTTCTTCACTGTCTGACCTAGGTGCAACTTCATAGCTGGTGTGGAAGAAACAGAAGAGAGAATGAGTGGGAAATACCCCTAATTATAGTCTTTTCAAATAAGTTTATAATAACCAGAGTAAGAGGGCATTTCAAAAAGCTATGAAACAACCAGAGTAAGTATCTGCAAATATTTTCAATGGATAAATATAAAAGTAGCAGGTTGTGGGGTGGGGATATGACTGATTACTCACCCAGGGTTCATTTCTAACCAAGCATCCAACTGACTTGCTTTAGGAGCCTCCGGTCCAAGAAGAACTTTGCCTGTTTCAGTGTGAGTTACCTTGACTGGGAGATCACTCATCTGACTGCTCTCGTCAATGGGCTAGAATCAAGTAAAAAACCAAAAACAAAACAAAACAGCTAAATCAAGGGTAGAGAACATCTCGCCATTTGAGAGGGGAAAAAAGGACTGTTCATGTTAAATTAAAGTTACTTACTCAGAAATTCATGCCAATAAGTATGTGGTTCTAGATAAGGTGGTGGAAGTGAGACAAGGTGTACACTGAAAGGCTGGGGTGACTCATAACCTAAGCAAAGTGGTTGACTCCAAATTTTTAGATTCAGCCCCCGAACTCACGAACTCAAACTATTGGCCACTATGCTTAAAAGGAAGGGTGTGTTGTTGTTGTTTTTAAATACTCACTTTGGTATCAGGTTATATTCTTTCCTGCCTTTGGTATCAGGTTATATTCTTTCCTGCCGTTGACAAAATGACTCACACACTTCTTTTCATAATTTAAGGAATATAATGCTGATGAAATACACTTCAGTGTACATACAATTAAGGCAGGATTACTTATCACACTCTTCAAGAAGGATATAAAACACAGAACTGTGCCTGCCTTACTATTTAAAGGGAATTATTATAATTCTGATTTTGATATTATACATACTTACCTATGAGAAAGTCATACTGAAATCAACACTTGTCTCAATAGGTCTTACATCGAGTAGTGATGTCAAAGACTGTACCACTAGTTTCTAATACTGTAGTTTTTCATATGCCTTACTTAGAGATAAGCTTTACCATGTTTGATGAAACTTATCTTTTTTCCCCTTAATGATGTATAAAGCATGAAATCCTGTTGACATAAATTATGCTGTGTAAGGCTGATGACGTCAGTAACAGCAGCTATTAAACAATGATGAAAGAGATTACTTGGAAGCTTTGGAGCAGAAATCAGAAATCAAACATTTCTGATTTCTGCCCCAAAGCCTCCAAGTAATCCCTTTCATCGTCGGGGAAGCCTCTGATGCTGTGGGATGGTGGGAAGTTTTTAATTAACCAAAACCTGCTATTAATGGAATGACTTTTCCAGCAGAAGCAATTTTCAGTAATTAAAGCCATCCCCTCCCATCCACCAGCTTCTAGACAATTAAAGGGATTACACAAGAGCCTCAGGACTAAAGTCAGAAGTGTCTAATTTCCAAAAAATCATCACTGCTGAGATCAACACCTTTATGCTGTGTACATAACGGCAACAGGATTTCAGTCAAAAGATTTCAGTATAAGATTCAGTCTTATTGATTTATAAAGAATATTTTAGTAGGTTTAATTAATCTTGCAGAAAGAGTTGTACAACAACAATAATTTTAACAATAATACTACATGTCATATTTCCAATAGGAGATCCTAACGTACATCTACACAGAACCTTTCTGGAGTCATTTATAGGGCATTCTAGCATGCTCATTAGTGAGACAGCTCATTAACTGCAAGGGCATTCATTAAAAACTTCAATTAGATGTGTTGGACAAAGTGTCTGCCATTAAACCAATTTACTACACATCTTACTGTATGCCAGAAAAGACAACAAATGATAAATCCACTGATGTGTATTTGCTTGATTAGTCTGGTTGCAACGATCTAATTTTATTCATGAAAGAAAAACTAAATAGGTTTCTTCATGTTACAAAACTATAGCATAGCTGATTTTAGAATGTAATCTTAAAACAAAGTCAACTAATTTGAAGTTAACATAAATACATTATTTCCTACCTGTATAGCAGGTATCTCAACATTACACAATCAAAAACAAGAGCAGTCAATAATTCGTAAGTCTTCCTATTTGCTTTGGGAATACATGAACCAGTAGTCTAATATACAGATCAGTTCTTTACAACCAACTTTACGCTGCTATAGGTTTTCCCATAAAATTTAGGGTAATTTTAATTTGCAGCAATCTTTGTATGTTTATGTTCTGACCATCATTATTAAGATCAGAAAACTAACAGCTTGAAATAATAATAATAATAATTAATAATAATAATAACAATTAACAATAACAATAACAGTAACAATAATATCATCATCAACGCGGTATGTATGCTGCTCCTAATATTGCCATTTTTTGTAGCTCTGATGGTGGTGTGATTTCTGAGATCTGCAACTCCCTGTACTGTAGTACTGTGTGAAATTTCTTGATAATGTTCCCAAAGTCCCAATGACTATGGGGACCACTCAAGTGTGTTTCTTCCAGAGGCGAGATGTTTCGATTGCCAGGTCTCTGTACTTTGTTACTTTTTCCAATTCTTTATTTTCAACTCTGGCATCTCCCAGATTGCAATGTCAATGATCCAGACATTTATTCGTTCTATTACTACTATGTCTGGTGTGTTATGTTCAAGGTGTCTGTCCGTTTTGATCCAGAAATCCCACAAGATCCTGATTTCCTCATTTTCTGACACCCTCTCTACCTGATGTTCCCATGGGTTTTTGGAGTTATATTTTTTGCATAATGACCAGTGCACTAACTTTGCCACTCTATCATGTCTAACTTTGTAATCTGTTTCTGCAATCTTTGGACATTCGCAGATGAGGTGTGGCACAGTTTCATCTTTTTCTTGGCAGAGTCAACATTTGCTGTTAGCACTAATTCCTTGGATCTTAGCTTTCATCACGTTGGTTTGGAGTGCTTGTTCTTGTGCAGCAAAAATCAAGCCTTCAGTTTCTTTCTTAAGGGTCCCCAGTTTTAGCCACGCCCATGTTGAATTATGATCATGCTTTCCATCAATATTTCTCAGGTGTTGTCCATTTGTGGTTTATTTTTCCAGCTGTTTAATTTCTTTTCAAATTGTTGTTTTTTTATATTGAGCCTTGGTTTCTGTTGTTTTCAAAATATTCTCCATTTTCACTGCTTTCTGTAATTTTTCTCTGCTTGTACTGATATGATCATTTAGGCTTCTTTTTTCTTCCTCTACTACCTCCTGTATTTGCAGTAATCCATGGCCTCCGATTTTTCGTGGTAAATATAATCTGTCCACCTCACTTTTTGGATATAGTGTGTAATGCATGTTCATTAGTTTCCGTGTTTTTCGATCCAATTCTTCTAATTCGTTTTGAGTCCAATCTTTTATTCCAGCTGGGTATCTAATTACTGGAACCATGTGTTGATGGCTTTGATTGTATTCCCCCCATTTAATTATGATTTTAAGATTTTCCGCAGTCTTTTGATATATTCTCTTTCTGTCAATTCTTTAACTTTTGTGTGCACGATGTTGTCTGCTTCTAGAATTCCAAGGTATTTATAATTTTCATCACTTGAGAGTGATTTTATAATATTGCCATTTTTTAACTCTATTCCATCTAGTTTTTGGATCTTTCCACATTGTATAAACAGAACTGCACATTTGTCAATTCCGAATTTCATTTGGAGATCTTCACTAAATATTCACACTGCGTTTAGCAGTGATTCTATCTCTGTGGAACTTTTTGCATACAGTTTTAGGTCATCCATGTATAAGAGATTATTGATTTTTCCAGCTTGTTGTGAAATATGGTAGCCCAGTCCAGTTTTATTTAAAGTTCTTGATATGGGGATAAGGGAAAGGTAAAGGTTCCCCTTGACATTTAGTCCAGTCGTGTCCGACTCTAGGGGGCGGTGCTCATCCCTGTTTTCCAAGCTGTAGAGCCGGCGTTTCTCCTTAGACAGTTTCTGTGGTCACCGGGCCAGCGCGACTAGACACGGAACGCTGTTACCTTCCCACCGTGGTGGTACCTATTTATCTACTCGCATTTTTACATGCTTTTGAACTTCTAGGTTGGCAGGAGCTGGGACAAGCGACGGGAGCTCACTCCGTCACGTGGATTCGATCTTACGACTGCTGGTCTTCCAAACTTGCAGCCCAGAGGCTTCTGCGGTTTAACCCGCAGCGCCACCACGTCCCTGATATGGGGATTAGTGAGATGTTAAACAGCAGTGGTGACAAAGAATCCCCCTGAAATATTCCTCTTTTGATGTTAACTTCCCCAATTTCTTCACCATGGGCCATTAAGATGGTTTTCCATTTTTCCATGTTTTTCTTGAGTAACTTCTGAATGTTTTTACTAATTCTAAACATTTTTAGGCAGGTGTTAATCCAGCTGTGTGGCAATGAGTCAGATGCCTTTTTATAGTCTATCCATGCCATGTTAAGGTTTGTTTTTCGTCTTTTTGCATTCTTCAGGATCATTTTATCAATAAGCAGCTGATCTTTTGTGCCTCTTGACTTTTTAAAGTTTCCTTTCTGTTCAGTTGGATATAGGGAGTTTTCAGTTAAGTATTTATATATAGATCTTGCAAGTACTCCTGTGAGGAGCTTGAACATTGTTGGAAGGCATGTAATTGGTCAATAATTACTGGGTTCATTGCCCTTTTGATGATCTTTTATTATCAGAAATGTGCAGCCTGTTGTCATCTAGTCTTCAGTTGTAGAACTTTGAAGTAAGTGGTTAAATTGCACTGCTATACGTCGTTGGAGACTTGTTACTGTAGATGCTTTAACCAAGATCCGTACAGCTCATCTGGACCTGGTGCACTCCAATTTTTCACAGCCTTTACTCGCCTCTTAATCATTTCAGTTGTTATTACAATATCATTCATTTGTTTTCCTTGAGTTTCTTTACAAATGTCTTTAATCCACGAGGCATTTTTGTTATGTCCGGTTGGGCTTTCCCACATTTCTTTCCAAAATTTTAGAGCATCATCTTTACATTGGCCTAATTTCTTTTGCTCTACATTTTCTCCTAGTGACGTATAGAACGATCGTTGGTTATTTCGAAATTGTGTGTTTTCTCTATATTGCTTCAAGCAGCCATCATATCTTCCAATTTTCTTTGCTGTAGCTGTTACCCACTGTTTTAATTCTTCCATAGTTTCAACTATTGTTTTCCTTTCTAGGTCATATATTTTGCATAGTCTGGTTTTTACTTTTTCATTTTTAAGTTTTGAATCTTTCAAAAGTTTTAAGTTGCTAATGTCTGCACATAATTTGTTTATTTTTCTTTCCAGCTGAATTTTCCATTTTGGGGTGTCATGAGTTTTCTGGGGGTTTTGCAGCTTGTAACCAAGTTCCGTGGCTACTATGGTAGCTGTGCTATACATGAGCTGGTTTGTTTCCTTTAGCATGTGGGTCAGGATTGCTCTGATGATAGCATTTGCATCATTCAGTAGATCTTTTACTGGTTTACTTTGTAATTGGCACAAATTGGGGAGCATTTGTCTTTCTGTGTTCTGGATAATATGGGTTACTATTTTTTCCCTCAGTGATGTTTGCCATTCTGTCAACTCATAATTTCTGGGTTGTTCCATAAGTTGTTCCTCTATTGATATGTTTTCTTCCACTACTGTGTCTACCTGTACCCTCCATTTGTCTTCCATATTATGGTCATTGTCCTGTGTTGATTTTGCCACCTTTTCTAGTTCTTGCAATTCCAGTTCTGAAAACACTTTACTCCGGATGATAAACCTTCTCTGGTCCATTAATCGTTGTTCAGTTATGTCACTACTTGGGTGTTTCCTTTTCAAAATTCCCATCATTCTTTTTTGAAAACCACAGGCTGTTGGGTTTGCCTTGTAATAACATTTCATAATTTCTCATTTTCTGCGAGAGTCCAAGTTTTGTGTTTACGTTGTTCCAGTAGCTTTGCAGCAGTCTATCCTGGTCCCTCAACAGGGTCTGCTGAGCCCTGTAGCCCATTTGTCACCAGATGCCCAGGGGATATAGCATCTGATGCGGTCTTTGTTGACCCAGGCGACGAGCGATCTAGTATGGATTTCTGTTTATTTCCTCTCATCATAATTGATGGCTGGTGGACACAGTTGGTCTGGCTTCTCAGCTGAGACCGGTCTGGCTTGGGAGACCCTTCAGCATAGTTCTCAATGTTCCAGTCGTGCTTCAGGCCGCGGCATGGTACGGAAACAGTATTGATTGCCCTGCAGGATGACCTCCTGAGGGAGGCTGACAGGGACAATATGTCCTTGTTGGTCCTTCTTGGTATCTCGGCGGCCTTTGATACCGTCGACCACAGTATCCTCCTGGGGCAGCTATCCGAGTTGGGGATAGGTGGCCTCGCTTTGACGTGGCTCCGTTCCTTCTCGGAGGACCGTCCCCAGAGAGTGCAGCTTGGCAAGATGACTTCCACCGCGTGGATCCTCAATTGTGGGGTTCTGCAGGGATCAATCATCTCGCCAATGCTATTTAATATCTATATGAGGCCACTGGGTAACGTCATCCGGAGTTGTGGGGCCCGGTGCCATCAGTACGCTGATGACACCCAGCTCTACCTCTCCTTTTTTCCAACTGCAGTGGATGCTGTTCCGACCCCTGAACGCTGCTTGGGGACCGTTCTGGAGTGGATGAGGGCGAATGGACTGAGGTCGAATCCGGACAAGACGGAAATCTTGCACGTGGGCGGCCCTGGAGTCAGCGGGTTGGGAAACTCCCTCTCCTTTGGGGGAGTAACTCTTCCCACAAAGAGTGAGGTTCGCAGCTTGGGCATCTGTCTGGACCCGGATCTCACCATGGAAACCCAGGTGGCATCTGTGGTCAGGGCAGCCCATTTCCATCTTCGGAGGATTGCCCAGCTACGCCCCTATCTAGACGTGGGGGCACTCATGACACTGATTCATAATCTCAAGAATAGACTACTCCAGTGCTCTCTACGTGGGGCTACCCTTGAGGCTGATGTGGAGACTTCAACTGGTCCAGAATTCGGTGGCCAGATAACTGGGGTGAAGAAATTCCAGCACATCTCCCCCACTCTGGCCACCCTTCATTGGCTACCGGTTCGTTTCCGCATCAACTTCAAGGTTATGATGATAACATTCAAAGCCCTAAATGGTTTAGGACCTCGATACCGATCAGAACGCCTGCTCCCAGCCAGATCTGTCCATAATAGCCGTTCTTCAGAGGTGGGGTGGTTGAGGGCCTTGACCCCAAAGGAGGCCCGGAGGGAAAAAAACAAGAAACCAGGCCTTCTCGGCGGTCGCCCCCCGCCTGTGGAACAACCTGCCCATTGAGATCCGCCTGGCACCCTCGCTGGATGGGTTCAAAAGAGCATTGAAGACTTGGTTCTTCTGCCAGGCTTTCCCTGAGCATTAAGTTTTTGAGATCTCAGCCTCCCTTTTACCATCCTTTTTGCCATCCTTTTCATCACCTTTTTTACCACCTTCATTGCTATCTGTTTTAAATTATCCTGTTGGCTATGTTATTTTTTTATTTTTTTTATTGTGTTTTAATATTGCTGTCTATATTGTTGTTAGCTGCCCAGAGTGGCCAGGTTGCCAGATGGTGCGGGGTATAAATCTAATAAATAAATAAATAAATCAACCCCACTGAAGCATGCAAGCCCCTCCGCTTCAACAAGGCCTGTGCCCATGGAGGGGCACAGATACTTAGGTTAACAGATACTTAGGTTTTTGGTTAAAACTTGTATCTGTTATATAATAGCAGTCAATGTTTTTATAATTTGACTGTGCCTGGAGTTTTTGAATAATAATAATAATAATAATAATAATAATAATAATAATAATAATAATAACAATAATAATAATAATAATAATAATAATAATAATAATAATAATAATAATAATAATAATAATAATAATAGGAAGAGGAAGAAGAGGAAGAAGAAAAGAATATACATTTAGCAAAATCTTAAATATATTGGCTTAGCTCTGTAAGCAGAACTCAGTTCACAAAAACCACACAGAGATGTGTAGAGAGAGATGAGATTTGTTTATATGGAAATACGCTCTGGTGAGTTAAGAGTGAAGGTGGGGTTGCAAGAAAAGGCAAAACTAGTAAAAATGGCCCCCTATCACCACCTTTTGAATTGTGGTGCTGGAGGAGGCTCTTGAGAGTCTCCTGGACTGCAAGGAGAACAAACCTATCCATTTTGAAGGAAATCAACCCTGAGTGCTCACTGGAAGGACAGATCCTGAAGCTGAGGCTCCAATACTTTGGCCATCTCATGAGAAGAGAAGACTCCCTGGAAAAGACCCTGATGTTGGGAAAGTGTGAAGGCAAGAGGAGAAGGGGATGACAGAGGATGAGATGGTTGGACAGTGTCATCGAAGCTACCAACATGAATTTGACCCAACTCCGGGAGGCAGTGGAAGACAGGAGGGCCTGGCGTGCTCTGGTCCATGGGGTCACGAAAAGTCGGACACGACTAAACGACTAAACAACAACAATCACCTCCATGCTTCAGCAAGATCCTTCACTGAATCAAAGGCCTTCAGTGAACAGAAGGACAACTCAAGATCAAAACCATGAAAAAAAACTTCACAGAAGTAATTTTACTGTTTAAGTATAGGTTTCTCTCTTTTTTTGAATATTATTATAAAGCAGATTACAGCAGTTCAGTAGTACTAACAGATGATCCATAGAGTCCCTTCCAGCTCTGCAATTTAAAGGTTGTTGTTGTTGTTGTTATTAAAAAACAAAAACACCAGACACAGTCAAAATTATAAAAAAAAATTGACTAGTATTATATAAGACACAAGTTTTAAACAGAAACCTAATTATCTGTTAAATATCAGTGCAGTATGTATGCTGCTCCTAATATTACCGTTTTTTGTAGCTCTGATGGTGTGATTCCTGACATCTGCAACTGCTTACAGTACTGGAAGAGGTTTCTTGATATTGTTCCCAAAGCCCCAATGACTACGGGGACCACTCAAATGTGTTTCTTCCAGAGGCGAGATGTTTCGATTGCCAGGTCTCTGTACTTTGTTAGTTTTTCCAATTCTCTATTTTCAACTCTGGCATTCCCTGGAATTGCAGCATCAATGATCCAGACATTTCTTCATTCTATTACTACTATGTCTGGTGTGTTATGTTCAAGGTGTCTATTAGTTTGGATCTGGAAATCCCACAAGATCTTGACTTCCTCATTTTCTGACACCTTATCTACCTGATGTTCCCATGGGTTTTTGGAGACAGGCACGTTGTTGTTGTTTTTATGGATTATACTAAGAGAAACCACCACCATGTCTGTGTTTTGGCTCTCCTCTTTTCCCTCCAAACGTATTCTACACACATGGCATTTTGTCCATTATTAATTAAGAATAGCATGCTGAAATATTTTCTGAATTGAAATAAGATCGCTTACCTCTCCATCAGGACCAAGACCAGATCCCATTCCTTCCGTATTGTCCTCTGCCTTCTATAATGAAACACAGGGAGTTTTGATCAAACTAATGATATGTCCAAGAGAGTATACTGAAGTGTAACATATATATCCTTCAAGATGCAAACTTGATAGGCAGAATTACCACATTCTGTGAATTCTGCTTTTTTTAATAGGCGCAAATGCAGGTCATACGATTTGTAACCAAACTAAAATGTTAACATCTTCATTGTTGCACCTGGAGTGCATGTGAAATGGCTCCTAAATTTCATGCTTTAAATTGCCTTGTGACTAGATATGCAAAATACATTTTCTCCTATATTTGCTTCTTTATTTAAAGCAGTAGATCAGTACAGCGACAACTGAGGACCTGACTCCTTGCCCTCTGCAATCCGGAAGTGGCCCATAGTTCTGCCAGGGTCAGAGATGGTGCATCCAGCCCCCTCTTCTTGACACAGTATAGGTTCTACATCTTAAGAAATGTCAATATCACTGGTGTCACTGAATTTATTACTCAGAGCAGACCTGTTTATAACAAATAAATACTTCCATCACAGCAGCTTCGTTTGCAATTCTGCTTGGGACCCTCCCCCTGCTGTCACCCAACATGTTTTTTACCTGCTGTCCAGTAAAAAATCTTATTTTATCATATTTTCCTCTTGAGCATTTATCTTCCGGCTTTCCATTCACCACAGTTATATACTTACATTTCTCCATGCAGTGTTTTCCCTCCCCACCACACATTTCTCAGAACTACTTCTGAAGTTACCTTCTGTCCTGAGCTTTATACATGCTTTATATTGATTACATGGGCTACATGTGTAAGAGCTGGGAGTTACTTCTTCCAAGTATATGTTAATTATAACATATGCACACAGACACATATTTTAAAAGGAAATGCTGCATTTTCTACATAGATGGATTCTTTGTAACTGCCACTTGATTAGCTCTTGTACTCAGATAATGCATACAAAACACAACATACCATGTAAAAAACAGCTTTACCCTTTTTTCCCCATGTTCATTTCTTCTCCATCTGCTTAGCAACAATTAGAATCTATATGATCCAGTACTACCAAATACAGACAATATGAATGTCTTATGTCTGAAGAGAAAATCATCGATATTCTCACATCCATATAAACTTGTACCCTTTTGCAGGCATCTGCACACACACAGCCGGAATAATTTTTTGGGATGTTAGTTTTATTTCTCTTAACCTGTCCTTCCCTTTTCCTAGCAGTGGTGGTAGCAATTACTGGCAACACAAAAACCATAATGGCACATAAGTGGTACACAGACGACATCCAGCAGCAAGCACACATCACCTAAAAGCAAGTGGCAAGCCATTTAAGAGTAAATAACAGCAGGTGACTGTATGCCACTCACATTACATTGTATGTCATACTTAAATATTATTTTAATGTTTAAAATCTTAAATATTATTTTAAGCATGACATACAATGTTATACAGCTCAATTTATTAAGCCAAATTAAATTGGGTCCAATGTCATTGCTTTATCTTTGTCAACTGCAACCAGATCAAGCTAATGAAGTTGTCATCAGGTTAGTTTTGCGAACACGTTCAGTTGCAACTGCACACTCATATCATGGTATAACATCCAAGGTCCTGGGGTTCTTTGGAGAGCCACACACTATTATTTCTCTGAAAGAAAAACTGGTAGCAAAACAGAAGTCATGTCCTCTAGTGGCCGCCTTAGTCCTTAAAAGGTCTTTTTCAAAAATCAGAAAGTGAATGGGCTTTTAAGGCCTAAAACAGTCGGGGGAAGAGGTTTGCATACACAAATCACCCTCCTCAGATAAAACAATGTTTTGGCACACATCCTTAGCAGAAGCTGCAAGGATTTCAGTCTCACCCTCTCTCACTTTTCTTTCTGTTACTTTTTCTAAATGCTCCCTTTCAACATTTGCTTGATTTGCTTTCAACATTTTCTTTGTCATTTCTACATGGAAAGGCTACTATTTACATGGTATTTTAAGGTGCTGATAGCCATTGTAGCAGCTATGAAGGATATGTCATTTCACTTTCCTTTAAAATTTATAGAGACCAAATCCTTTATTTTGTCAGTTGCTTGGTTGCATTTTACAGAGGAAAATGGGCATCTGTTCACTTTCCCACTATTTCTGACACACATGTACGTCCATATTTTGTGCTTAATGCCATGTCACATTTTAACTCTCGGTTCTGAACAGTTGTAACATGAGAGGGGGACAGAAGGTGAGCTGTGGGTTCTGGTCTCCTTCTATGCTTCATAGTAGCAACCAATATAGTATTGGAGATACAAGAGGAGAGTGTCAGCTTTTTAAAATATATGTTTCTGTATACGTGTATTACAGAAACTTCTGCTTGGTAATGAAGAATCTAGACATACAATAATTGATCCAGAACGCCTGAGTAAAAAGACTCACTTTATATATTAATCCATTTTACACAGGGTCAACACACTAAAATAACATAACTGGGACATTTATGAAATGAGCCATGGCCACATTTCAATGAAGAGTGAGACTATAAATGAAAGTACATAGGCCATTATGTTTCCATTTAAATTTCTCTTCTCTAGCCCTGGAAAAACACATTGAGGTCTCCTCCCCAAGGTTCAATTTTTGGAAGGCACAACACTGAAAAGCATCCATCTAATGAGGAAAGGTCGTCTCTGATTTGGATATAACACTAAACATTCATGCCTTCCTAATCTCAAGATGTAACCATTTTCATGTTTTCAGATTAACATTATTCTAATCAGGCTGCTTAGAAAATGCGGAGTATATTGCCTCTCCTGAGTGTCTCTGTATGCATGTGTGCGCACACATATCTATGTGAATTATCAGAAGTTTGTCGTGAGAATGGCTGATGGTTGGATTCCAAAAGATCTCCTGTATGGAGAATTAGTGCAGGGAAAGTGCCCCAGAGGGAGACCACAGCTGCGATACAAGCGGGATCTGAAGGCCTTAGGAATGGACCTCAACAGATGGGAAACCTTGGCATCTGAGTGTTCAGCCTGGAGGCAGGTGGTGCATCATGGCCTCTCCCAATTTGAAGAGACCCTTGTCCAGCAGGCTGAGGCAAAGAGGCAGTCCCGAAACCAGCAAAATCAGGGAGCTAGACAGGGGACAGATTATATTTGTCTTCAGTGTGGAAGGGATTGTCACTCTCGAATTGGCCTTAGCCACACTAGACACTGTTCCAAGTCCTCTATTCAGAGCACGTTACCATAGTCTCTCGAGACTGAAGGATGCCTAATCAATTGTAGTAGTGCTCCAGGATACATGATGGCTCTCTATAAACGCCTGAACACAATTTAAACTATTCATGATGGTACCCTGCAGACATCTGGACATAATTCAATATGTTGATCGTACCTTATAGAGCTCTAAATGTAATGGACCTCAAGTATCTTACAGAAGGTCCTTCTTGTGTCCCTCATAAGCACTGAGAGTAACCAACATTGCCCTCCTCTAACAATACAATTGATATACCCTGTTCAAACATTAAAAACACTTAGAGAAGCAGCTGCCTCTCATCTATAGAATCACCTTTCTGAGGGTTTTGTCGGAGGCTTCAAACATACCTGCAGGCAGTACAAAACAATTCAGACTGTACTAATTCACATGGTATGCTGAAGCCCTAGTTGCTGGGTGTTGTGAATACTCACTACGCAAGCAGGGGGAAAGCTTCAGCTCCACCCTCTTCTGTCTCTGGTTTCATTGCCCTGAACACATAAAGGCTGATCAACCTTAATAGGAGAGCCTCCTGTATAAAGCCAAGATTAGATTTTTCTTCCCAGAATATCAGGGTTCAAACTCACATGGAGATCCCACAGGGACAGGAAAGACTCACCCTTTCAGATTCATCTTCTTCTATGCACTCAGGGCAATAAAATGACAACAGATGGGGAAATTATTTACTATTTTTACCTTATATGGTAAGTACCTGCAATGGACACATGAATATACACATTTCCCCATTGCCCCCTTTTACTGACGACTGAGGAGCCACCATCCAGAATACCATGTGTTTTATTTTCATTTTTCAATTTATTATTTCTATCGTGTCTCTCTCCCAAAGAGGACCCAGTCATATGAACAGCCGTTAGGAGCCATATCAAATCCTGGAACGTCTGCCACCACAACTAATCCACCAGCTAGCATGAAGGAAAGTGAGCGGCAAGAACTGAACTCTGTTTTAACAGTTATTTTCTTGCTGTTGTTGTTATGTTTCATGTTTACTGACTATGTGAGTGGTATTGGAGTTGTTTATATTGTGTTATTATGACTTGTTTGCCACCCAGAGTAGCGACTCTGCCACTAGTTGGGTGGGATAAAAATGAAATGAAATGAAATAAAATAAATATAGTAACTTATTTTGTTTTCGGCTTAAATCTTACAGTATTCCATCCTTTAGTTTTCTTTAAAAATAAATGTCTGCAACAATGTGGCACAAAACTCAAACCTATAGAATAAATAAGAGAAGCACAGCTAAAAGATTAAAGAGCTTTAAACAAGGTAAAGAACCACTCAGTGGAGATCTAGCTGTGTTAAAAATGAACTTCTCATAACCTTGCATATTATATGATAAAGGGTGTTTTTTAAGAACTAAGAGACACTTTCATGAAGAGTGCCACTTTTTCTGTGGAAGAAATGAAAGAAATGAAGGAAAGTATTTAAAAAGTCTCTTAGTGACAGATGAATTATATATACACTTGCCTTCTTTCTTCTCCTCCTTTTCTTCTTTTCTTTGGCAGCTTGTGCTTGCTTGTGCTCCCACACCAGATTAGTCAGGTTAGCCACATATTCATCTGTTTGCTGTAACAGGTATGCCAAACGCCTGTCTTTCTTCTGGTCGATCAGTTTACGGTATCCTTCTTCATCCTCAGCCTAGTATTGTAAGGAAAAAATGCATTGTAATATCAGTTACTATATGGTCCCTCATAAATCTCAATCGTTAATATGGAGTGAATAATAAATTGGCTTAAAGGCGGTGGGATGAAGAAGCTTCAACCACTTTTACAGGTCTAGTGTCATTCCAAATTTGGGTATAAGAAATCAGCTCTATCGATTTGTCATTTAAATCAGTGGTTCTTAACCTTTGTTACTCAGGTGTTTTTGAACTGCAACTCCCAGAAACCCCAGCCAGCACAGCTGGTGGTGAAGGCTTCTGGGAGTTGCAGTCCAAAAACACCTGAGTAACAAAGGTTAAGAACCACTGAAAATCATGCTTGTTGCATACTTGACAATCAAAGCTGCAATTAGCCAATATTAAAAGGGTTACAATATCCAAAATAAAACCACAGCTTGAAAACATAGGCATTAACACTAATGTATTAAATGTTAATATTAACAGTGACTCCAAAATTAATCCACTAACATTAATTGCTTTAGTGAAAAGTAAAAAATACATTTGAGGGTTACTTATGCATTACTAACAAGTAACTGAAAATTTAAGAAGAATCAATTAAAATGACTAAAATTGACTCCCAACTTTACTTAGCAAGTAAAAAAGTGACAAATGAAAATAACATGGAACGTTACCTACTACTCAAAACATTAATATTGTTGTCATCATATTAAAATAATAACTTTTAAAATCACTGTAATATTTTAAAAGAAATATGGTTAATGCATAAAAGTTCACAAATTATTTTCAAGCTCTGAATAAACCATTACCTCCATTCTATCTGTGGCTTTAACACTGTTGCTAAATTAGTGTACTGGGAACTATGTGATGTGCTCTTGTCTTCTAGATACTGGAAGCATGGGTGGAGACAGCAAGGAGATTTCTCTATTCCTTGGCTTTGCACTATTCCGATACATCTCTCAGTCATCTTATTCTCAGTTATAGCTTTTGTGGACTGCTTTCCCACTGAAGCCATAGACAGTGGGGAAAAGTCCAAAACCCTGGCCGCCTTACACTGGCTACCTGTTCACTTCTGCACCAGTTTCAAGGTGATGGTACTAACCTATAAGGCCCTAAACGGTTTGGGACCTCGGTATCTGGCCGAGCGCCTCCTTCCAGTTAGGTCTGCCCGTCCTATAAGATAGTCACAGACGATCTGAGAGTTCTGACCCCGAGAGAGGCCCAGAAAACAACCACTAGAAATCGGGCCTTCTTGGCGGTAGCACCACAATTATGGAACTCTCTTCCACCCGAAGTCCGCCTGGCCCCTTCACTGGGCACATTCAAAAAGCTACTAAAAACCTGGCTATTTAGACAGGCCTTCCCTGAATAAACTGCACTCTGATACAATAGTGTCCAATAATATAACTTCTATCATACTGCCATGCTCCATGTTTTTATTTTCTTCTATGCTTTTGTATTTATTGTATTATAATTTTATCCTCAATTCACTTTATGAATTTTGATTTTCACTCCTATGTATTAATGTCGCTATTTGCTATTTTGTTACTCTGTTGTTTTTTGTTGTAAACCGCCCAGAGTGGCCTTAGCTGCCAGATGGGAGGTATATAAATTAAACAAACAAACAAACAAACAAACAAAGCAGCACAGGAGAGAAAGTGCACTAGACCAGGACAGAACGCCAAAGGAGGAAGGATGAAAGAATGACTCCTTTAAAAATATAACGAAGAAACTGAGCACAGAAAGAAGAGAGGAACAAATTCAAGTAAATGATGAACCAACAGCTTGAAAAGAGAGAGAGGCAAGCAAGCTGTGATCTGGAGGGAATGAAAGTAAAGTGAGGAGTTAAAATGATTTGTACAAAAGTGAAAGATCTTGATGATGTGGTCCCTGCTCTTCCTCGGCAGTGAGGACATTCAACTGGATGCTTCATCATATGGCAAACAGAAAATCAGGGCAAATTCATAGTAAGATTAAGGTGATGTCTTAAAAGCCAAGATGGACTGATGTCAAAATGCAAAAGAATAAACAGGAGTTACATATGCTGGCCAGAATTCTGTTTTTCTTCAAATAAAATGAAGTAGGTTTGCCAGGCATAACATCCAGACAACTAGGACTGCACGATTCAATTGCCAGTCTATCCTGCAGTTCCCATCATGTGCCTATGGAAGTGCTTTGTGAACAGGACTTCAGCCTTTGCGTGATCAGAGCTACTGCTTGCCTAATGTCAAGTTACACGAGCATAACTGCTCAATAGGATTTTACTCATTGAATGATATATTGTGTGATGTCACAGGAATACTCCAAAGTATTACTCTGCAGTCCAGTGGCTTGAGGCACTTCGGTCACTTAAGCTCTGAAGTGTTTACGTTTCAATGATATGCTGGAAAATATGAGTACAATCCCACCAAATTCAAAGCACTTTTATATCCTATTGATTCTAATGGAAGGGAACATGCTTTGATGTTTCCTATTAAAATCAAGAAGCTTCCAGAATGCTTACTTCTGCTGCTTGTCTTTGACATGTTAATCATTCTCAAAATATGACTGATGAGGTAAATAATTGAAAAGTGTTAAGAGCTACCATGGTTTAAAACATAGCTGAAAGGTTAGGAGAATGATATGGTTTCTATGTTATGCATAATAACAAGTGTTCAAAAGAAATGACTGTGCTGGTAAAAGCTTTCTACTAAAAAATTATAAATCCTTGAAATGAATGAAGATACGAAAGAGCAGCTGCTGTCACTCAGAAGTTATGAGTAATGGGGTCAATCCATAAAAGGGGGCAGGACAATTAAAAATGTTGAAACCACAAGGTAAAGTGAAAGTAGCATAATTAATCATGCTTAAAAGATTCAATTAACATCTTTATCACCACTTTAAGATGGATATAAAACACAAGAAAGGTTTGTATCTGCAGACCGGCGCCTTATTTTCATCAAAGGATCAAAGAAGAACCTCACTGTGGTTTGGGCTGGGCAAAGAGCAACCGTGAACTTAGAAATAGCTGCAGGCCTCTCTATGGATGGGCCCACTCATGTTACTCTTCTACGTAATCCCATAAATAGGAAGAATTCTATGGAAAGTTGGGGAAAAGGCAGTATGCAAGAGGAATGTGCTCACTAGTATGGCTTACCTGAAGCTTACTTTGATGTCTTTCTGGATTCAAAGGGGAAAAATGTTTTTCTAGGCCTATTCACTCTTGACATGTAGTGGAACTTTATTTGCTCCTTCTATACCTATGTTGTTATTGTTCTTATTTTGTCTATTCTTGATGTTGTTCCTAGCCTGTTTTTTTGTCAGACATGTTGAAAATATTTTTGCATTTAGAGACAGGTATAAATCCACAAGAACAAGTAATAAAATAAAGTGACAAGTGACCCAAAATTTCAGAATTATACCCAAGAAGATCTCTTTGCTTGTCCAAATAAATGCAATGTCATATACACTGCTTATTCTCTTCAGGCAGGCTTTTAAGCAGTAAGTGACTCAGGAATGCTTGTTAACTAACTTACAGATTTTTAAATGTTTTAAAATTGTTTTTAAACTTGGTTATTATAGTATGTGTTTAATAATTTGTAATATGATATTTATATAGTATTTTTAAAACTGTTGTTTGTTTTATAATTTTAGTTGTGATCCGCCTTGAGTAGCCTAAGAGGAGAAAGGCAGCAAACAAAACAAAACAAAATGTTTTGAAACACTATAATCCTTTAGCATTTAATATTAAAGGGATATTCAATTTGATCACAAAAATGTAACTAGGTTGACTCAAGAAGTGATTCAAGCAACTGTCCAGTTTGTGGCAGTCATCAACCTGGATTTTTTGGGGGTGGGTGGGACGTTGTGCCAGTTATGTGTACCAAGGTGGTACAACTTGACCATGACAGAACACACACAGAAAACACATCATGTGCCACCTTGCAATCTACAGCTAGAAAATATGCAATGGCACAACACCAGAAGAAAATAAAACAAAAAGGACAACAATAATGCACTGAGAAGTCTTTTCCATGAAATATCTTGCCCCGAAAGCCTGAGCTTATTCCTGACTGCAGTTGCTAATTCATTTTTACTATTTCAGGCAAATTAAAAATAATAGGCTATCTCATAGTGAAGATTCTTCCTTTTAAGCTTCTCTCTCCTCACACTGTCAAAATACGGAAACTGACTTGTCTCTTCCGAAATGCCACCCTACCAATGATCAAAAGCTATCCTTACCATCAGTCTTCTCATTCGCTCTTTTTCAATCCTTTCTGTCTCTTTCTTCTGTTCACGCTCAGTGTTAGCATGCCAAGTAGCCACCGCTTTGGAAAGTTTCTGAATTTTCCCAGTCACTGACCGATGGTATTCTTTAAAATCTTTAGCATGTTGCAAAATGCTGTTGAGATATTCCTATAAAAGAAAATAAGTATTAACATGGGGGAGGGATCTCACAAATCATTGAGTTCAGGATCTTGACAATACTTAGGCTTTGGTCAGTTTTACTGATTTTATCAACTTATGAGTGAGTACAAAGCACAGCCAGAAGCTGATAAACAACTACTCTCATAATACCTCAGCACCAGACAGCTTGGTTAGGATTTGTTTGATTGTTTAATCTTTATACCATCAATTTGGCTGAAGGCCACTCTGGGCAGTTTACAACATGTAACGACAACAATCAAACATTATAAGACAAAATTAACTACCTAGCTAAAACTTCAAAAGGGTTGATAGGGATTAAAACTCAAAACCATCTAAAAGCCACTGGGCTTACTAGCAATTGTTTCCTTCACATATCAGGAGATCAGGTCACTACTGAAAGTAGCAAATTACCACCAATAACTGCTTGCTGAATACTCACTTCGTTACATTTGACTCAACTACTCTTTTCATTACACCTGACAAAAGTGGTCTCTGGTCTAGCTAAACTTACACTTTACCTTCCTGAACTTTTAACACTTCAGGAGAGTGATCACAAACTCCAACACAAATGTAACAAATCTTTAAAAGGAAAGAGGAAATCTCAGTACGTATTGGACTGTGAATGGGCACTAGTCACACAACAATCTTAACCCCAAACCACTAGGCACTCACTGTGCCAACCTATGGATAGAACCATATTTCAGTGAATGGCACCCAAGGCTGGGAACAGATTGATCCTTCAAGTTGCAGCCAGAATTTGTTTTTGTTTTTTCCCCAGAAATGGAGATCTACAACTGCTTCTTTGCCCTGGTATCAAAGACAGATGGAATTTGATCCCTCTCCCAATCACTGATTCATTAAGTAGAAATCTCCATCTTGAACTGAAAATAACTGCAGATCTCATGGGTGCAACATTCAGATGAGGTTTTGGACTGTTAGTTTCTCCTCTGATGCCATACTGGCTTGATAAAGCATTCTGGAGAATTCAAAAGCTTGCATATTTTTGTGGCATTTCGCTGTGTTGTAATAAAGTGCAATAAACTAGATTTTGTTTTCCCTTTGTATGCAAGCATGTTTACCTTCTTGTTCTTTAAGAAATACACATCAGTTATCTCTGCCATTCAGATGCAACAAACGCTAGTCCACAGTGGCACTTATCTTTGTCTTACTATGTTTATGAGATCTGATGGCGAAAATAAGCTCTCTCTCTCCACACCCCTCAAGAGGCCTTAAATTTCTCAATGGAAAACAGCTGGGGTTCAAATGAAAGTAAACTGAAAGTGATACAAAGAGGGAAAGTATGTTCACAGGGGCTAAAGCTGAAGGCCAACTATCCTGGCCCTACTGCTGAAGTCAAAAGCGAGGAAACTTAGAAATGGATAGTCAAACTACTTTCAAAGCATGAATGAACGTCCTTTTCCTTCTGGCTTCCCCGACCACTGTGCAAGAAACCAGGCATCAATTACCAATTTCCAGACTAATCATACACAGCACAATAAGCACGTATAAAGAAGAAAACAAAATGTAGTAGACAAACAAATCAGTTTATACTGAAATTTAATATACCTGGTGCTTCTGTCTACGTTTTCTCTCCTGTTCTATCTTCTGTTGTTTCTCAAGTTTTTCCGTCATTCGGGCTTCCCTTAAAGTCTGGCGCTTGCTGCGCTTGTAGGCCTTAGAGTTCAGAGCAGTCTCCAAAGTTGTGTCCCGACGCATGCAGGCCACCACCTCTTGTCTTAACTGTGAACCGGAAGAGGAAAACTTTAAAAACAAGTCGTCACAAGACTTTAATAAAGAAAACAGATTTTCAGAGCGTGGTTTCGAAGACATTCTGTTCTAGGTGTTCACAGAATTTCAGCTAAACATGACTAGATTTCTAAACACTGCTAACTTTCTAACACTGAATTTAGCTTATTTATTCAATAGAGGAATGTATATACATGATAGCAGTAATCCAAAATTATTTATTGTTTGATTTCATAGATTTTGTAGGTGTACTGTACATTTGCTCTTTTGTTCGTTATGTTGCGGTACTGTTTTGATGCTGGCATGCTGTTTTGGAAAAAGAAAGCCAAATGAAAGGAGTCTTAGAAAGAAAAGCCAGTATCTAGCAGGCTGTCAATACTGTACAGAAGACAGTATGTTGAATTTGGAAATGAAAGACCCAAGTTCAAATACTTAAATCAATCACCATTCACTGAGTATTTTGGACACGGGAAAGTAATTCTTTCTCAGACTAACTTACTTTAAAAGGTTTTTTTTAAACAGTAAATAAAAGAAAATATATAAAGTGCTATGAAAAGAATTAAAAGGATGAGGAGATCACCAAACACAGACATCCATGGCAAAATATGAAAAGCTCTGGTTAAAAAGAAGAAGAAACTTTTGTGCACTCGCAGTGGAGTTAACAATACACTTTTCTTGACCGCACTCCCTCAAACAACATTAACAGGTGTTCCGGAGTCTTCCTTAGGGAAAGCCTTTTCAAAAGGCAAGACAGACTGCAGTGAGAAGGGAGAAGAAAAACCCATGCCCTTTTTATTCTGATCTGTAACTCCTGAGAGCAGTCTTATAAAGATTTACATAAATGGGCAAAGATGGAGGATGAGGGCGGGGTGGGGGGAAACTATCTGTGCCCTATGGAGTATATAACACTAATCCTTTAGATACACGTAAGACACTAAGAAAACAAAATGTTGTGTGCTTTCTGCTTTAATAAAGACTCAAGACCTATTCATATTTCACTTATGTGAAGAGCCTTATCATAAAGGAAGAGTGTGGTTGCTATTCCAGCCTTGCCTCCAACTTTATGCATCTGTTTTGATAGGCACATGTTGAGTGCTGTCAGAGCAAGGTCCATTCTTCAATAACACATGAATAGGGTTTCACTCTCCCCTGTTATATGAAAACAGATTTTCATCATGGCCTAAAATGACTGTCATATGAAGACAGTCTGCTTTCATGCATCTCCACCTGCTCTCTGGACTCAGGTAACATACCTACCACTCATAAGGAAGGATTTTGTTAGTGGGAAACAGGAGGGGGAAAAGGCATTTCTCATACAAAGTCCGGTATACTAAATAGGCTCACAGAAACACGAGCATACTGCAAACATTTCTATGTCTAGAAAAAAAAAAACAGCATTTCACTTCGGGATTCCAGACTTCAACCACCACCAGCGACCCCCCATTTCATTTCCATGGGGAGGCACTCGCACAAAGTATCCCTCATCAGCAAGCAAGAGAAGGGAGAATGCTTGCTGTAAAGCCCCCCATTTCCCCACCCCTTCTGCCAGATACAAATGCTATGTCTGAACTGTATTTCTTTAAAAATTCCACACATACACTGCAGCATTCATACCCAGCAGCTGTAACCAAAGTCCCATGAACAGAAGAGGAAAGGCAAAGTACTCTGCTTGAAACATTGCTACTGCTATCAAAACACTAATGAAGACTTCTGCCTAGGAGGACTACAGCCCAGATCCATGCAGTGGAACAAACTCTTCTTCCCCATACAGAACTCCACTGCAACTGCCAACGGGGAAGGAGGGAATACAGACTGGACTCCCCCCTCCAACCACAAAGGGAGCTGAAGCACAAGCACTGGTTGAACACTAAGATGTCACCAGTCCAGGACCACAAACTGGCAATTTAGCTGTGGACTATTGGCCACCTCCCTTTTTCTCTCCATCTGCTTCCTCTTGTTCTCTGCTGCCCCTTCTGCCAAAGGTACAGAATCCATCCACACTCTACTCCATGCAGACGATGAGGAAGGTTCACTCTACGGCCTAGAGCGAGAGACCACAACTCTCCTGGTTATTCCTTTGTGGGCTAATGACTGACCTGTTCCAGGCCTCACTAAACAGAACTCAACTTATAAACTAAAAATAAATATCCCTTTTTCAGTAGAAAGCATTTACCTGACGCTGGAAATTCAGTAGCCTAAGAGCCTTCAGCTCCACTGTGGCTTTAGTTCGCAGATCAGGAGGCAAAGAGCCAGGTAAATTTTCTAATTCCTGAATTCTGTGAGCAATTCGAGCCTGGAGCCTAAATAAGTAATGACACAAGACAAGGAATTAAGAAAGAAAATCAGATTAATTTGTCAACTCCATTTCTATTATCTGATAGTCTCTCAACCTCTCTAGGCTCAAAAGCACAACTATTTGAGAATAAGTGCCACTGAATTTGGCGGGATTGTCTTTTCAGAAAAAAGCACAGATTGGGCTGAGTTATTCTTACGCATTGACATTGGACATACTTGGTGCAGGAAAAAAATGTCATTATTTACATCCATAGCAACTTGAATATAAATCATTTGAATATTACCAAACTATCTCAATATACTTTGAACCACAACTAACATGGCCATTGAATTTAAAGTTAAATAAATAAATAAATAAATGGGGAACATTTTCTAAAAATCCTGGAAGGCAAAGAATTTCCTCATGCTGTTGTAGATATGAAGAGCATACCTAGGCCTTGGCGTTAGAGAGATTTTAAAAATATAATAACAAGACTTTATTTCTAATCATTCTGGTTTCATTTCAAAGAAATTGGATGGTATTTCAGCCAGTTACACAAACCAGACTTTTTCCCTCTCCCCAGAAACACAGAAAGAACACGTCATTGGACATAATTGTGCTCCATCCAAATACCAATAAATTAATCCCAAAGTATGCTATTCACTGCATATCTTTTATCATGGTACAAAGAAGTAAGAATTAATGTTAATAGAGTATTTGGCAGCACTGGTAGGAAAAGCTGTAAACTAAGCAAAATGTTAAGAGCTGTGGCAGTCTGGCACCAGACAAATGGCTGAAGCATTTAACACTTCTAAAAAGCTAACTGAATTCTGCCATTACCTATCCATCATGAGTCCAAAGGCACCCATCACTCCTCTTCACGTTCTAGGTTTAGAGCCCAGCCCCTGCAAAAGCCCAGAGCATCTAGGAACTGAGATGTCACAAGGCACAACAATTCTGCCATCAGAGCTGGTTGGAGCAATTGTAGCAGATCCTTCTGAGGTTGGCACAAAATGGAGGAAAATATTTATGGAGGGTGGACAGGTGATCAAGAACTTGCAAATTCTGTCTGTAAACTGCTACCACTGCTTCTCCCAGCTGTAACAGCAGAGGTCACTGCAAGATTGTTGGTCAATGGCAATGGGTCTAGTAGGGCAGAGCAGCCAATCAAATCTTTAGCCGATGTAAACAGTAGATGCAGCCAACAAATTTTGTTGGCTGATTTTGTTCCCTTTCTCTTCCCTTGTTATGGCACTGCATTACAATTACTTGAGTGGGATTCCATATATTTATTTAATTCTTTCCTGGGGAGGGGGAATATGACTTCTAACACTTGTCAGTCTTGACTTCCTCCTTCCCCAACACTTCCTTACAGGACAAGAAAGCTCTGCCTAAGAATACTTTATTGCACCTGTAAGGGGAAAAATAGTATGTGTCTGTGCACTTTTGTAGATGGGAATCTGCCTGCAGAGTTCTGTAACTGCAAGGCTAGCACACTGGCTAATGTATAAATTGACAGACAACACCAGCCTGTGTATTGGTCACAAGCATGAAAGCAGACAAGTGTGTGTTGACTGGGGGTGGACTGCTCAGGGGGGCTTTGCACTACTTGCCTTGGTAGATCAGCTTTGACTGGCTGCATATGTGAAAGAGCATCCTTGGAACTGCCAGACACCACTGGGTGTCAAATGCTTAGTTAAACTCTTCATTAGAAACTCTACTATTGGAAAATCTTAATTCCATGTGATTTTCAGAGATATTTGAAAGAGCCAATGTATTAAACCAGTATTCTCTGTTTAAAGCCAGTGTGGTATAATGGATAGTGTGTTGGATGAGGACTCAGGAGAAGGTTTAAATCCCTGCTTGGCCATGGGAACTCATTGGGGTGTGTGGCAAGAGTAAAACACTCCTTGAACATCTTCCACATCTTGAAAACCCTACTGAAATCACCATAAGTCAGAAGCAACTTGATGGCACATAAGATACAATGTATCTTACTTTCTCCTCAATTGATTACATGTATTGATAGTTTAGATTATTATTAACAGGCCAGACTAAATAGAGATGTGCTAGCAAAGAATCTAGACAATCCAGTGGCTCCGGATGAATGACAACCAAAACGCTGTGCCACTATTTCTGCTATGCAGCTTTCATGGAAAAAGAATTTGTACATAAGAGCAACTAGTTATAAAACTTAAAAGTGTTTTTCTCTTTCTTTCCTTTCAGCATTTGACACACTATACCATTTTATAATTTTATATAATTTTTCTGCATTATCCACGAGAGACAGGTGAATCCCCGACGGGACTTTAAGCCACAAAAGCTCGCAGATTGTTTGATCTTTTAGTGTTCTAATAAAGGTATCACTTGCTCTTGCATTTGTATTCTGTACGGATGACATGGCTCTCTTTCTCTGTTTTGGAACGAGGAAGGTATCAAAAATAGTCACCTCCCTGCATCACCAAGATGACAATGTGGGCTTTAACATCAGCTAAGCAGGACTGCAAACTTAAGGAAACAGCTACTTCCAGCCACTAGGTAATATTATTAATTTGGCTCGAATTGGCTCTGTCTAGTGAATAAACTAAATTTTAACCCCAATTCCCTGATGGAGGACTCTGGGTTTTTTGTATTGCCCTGTTCCCTGGTCAAAGAGAAATACAAAGTTTTTTTTTTTAAAGGCTATATGTGGGAAGGCATATGCATATTACCTGCTACTGATTTCTTTCAGAAGCTGGGGTGTGATATCCAATCAACAGCTACCTGAGATGTAGTTTGAAAACCACATATCCAGTGCAGCCTGTGTTTTTTCTAACTAACCTATAGGAACCAAGCCTAACACAGCCATCTGCCATGAAGTTTTGGGACTCCCATTCATATAATTTTTCTGCATTGTCCACAAGACACCAGTGCATGCCTGAGGAAGTGGACTTTGACCCACGAAAGCTCACAGATTGTTTGATTTTTGAAGTGGTCTAATAAAAGTATCACCTGCTCCTGAATTTGTATCACCTTGCTAACCCATAACATTACAGTTAGCACCCTTCTAACTTTAGTTAACTAACAACCACACAGCCTGAAAAAAAGTGCTTCCTATTTGTAATTCCTGTCCTTCCTTGCCTCCTTAGTGATTGAATGTGAAGCCTGTAAAGCAGTTCATCAATATCAACCTTAGCTACAACTAAAGTTCAACCCATGATTTAAACACCATTTTAATCTATGGTTTTAGAACCTAATTGAAAGTCCTACCCTTAACTATGATTAAGCAAAGGGCAAGGTGGGAATTTGTTTGGGAAAAGGTTGTACAAGAGAGCAAGCCTCCAGGATGCTACAGATACATGAGCCACAGCTCGTTTTTTCAGATAAAACAGTATGTGGTATTTGCTCAAAATTAGAGCCAACATACCTTTTTCGTGTATTTTCCTACACTCTACTTCTTATTATTGGGGCTGGGAGGGAGGGGGAGATGCATGGCTTTTTCATTTCAAAAAAGAAAGCTCTTTTCTCTAGTTTCTTTACCATAATTACGCACCTTGCCATCTTTACTGGCCAAAGGCATTTCTGAAAGTAGCGTGAACGGCTACAAAAACTGTACTGTAAGACAGATAACTGCCTTAACTTTATTGAGCAGGCATTTGGGGAACTGCTTACCTGTAACAGCCCTCATATGCTGAAATTATTCCTTCTATGTGAAAAGCAATGTGTAGTTAAACATCTTTTCCTAACAGCCCTTTCTTCAGTCAGAAAAAGCAGCTACTGCCAACAGAATCAGATGCGGGGGGTGGGTGGGTGGGAGAGAATGGGAATTCCAGTGTACAATACAGAAAATACCTGAGGGCTAGTTCATATATACAGTTTTTCCTCAATGGTATCACTTCAGGCTACAGGTAAAAGAGGTTGCTGAACACATGTCAACTGCACGTGTTACTTCTAAGTTTCATGGCTTGGTGAATATTTTAAATATTTACTCATGAATAAAACTGCAACACAGAGAGAAAACTGGCATGTCAAGCAGAAGTATTCAGACTATGTTACCTCCCTCAACATGCCCTCAGTGAACAATTTAAGCAAGCAACCCCTATTGGCAAGCTAATGTGGTACAGTCTTAGATTGGTTTTACCACTTCATTCTGCTGAATATGCATGTAAATTCTTATTTAAAACATCAGCAACAGCAGGAGTATACAGCAAATGTATAAATGTTAGTAATAATTATATTTAGGGATGGGTTACATGCTTTTTGGGGGGCAGTAGTGCATATATTAAATTACACTTGGATATAGTACATTGTTTTTCTCTAGGTAATTCCTCCCAACTTCAGCATGATACAGGAAGTAAATAAAGAATTCTAAACTTTCTGGAACAACAAAAGGATATATAACACTAAATAGTTACAAGAGTTTCATTTAGTATCCTCAAGAGTACAGAAAACTACAGCAGAATTAGGTCAGACAGTTTTTTTTCCACACAGATTGAACAGTAAATCTGGAAGGGTGCTGGCAAGAAAGAATCCCATTAAAGGCAACTGATATTGATTCAGGTTCAAAGGAGAAGCTTATGATAACTAGCAGAAGAGATATTTGTTCATAAAATAATGCGGATATAGCCTGTTTCGTAAAACAGGTATATGACACCAGAAAATAAAATAAAATAGTCTATTATTTTTCTCTATACTGTATATATAATTAGACTGCTTAGTGAATGTGGTAATTAACATATTTGGTGACTTCTTTACTTCTGATTTCATGAAGAAAATAAAAGCTGCTCCGCAGATCCAAAGACAGAAGTAACTAACTAAACAGAGTTAAGACTGGCATATTCGACCAGTTCATAAAACGTGACTCTCCAATGTAGATATCTGAAAACTCTAAACAAGATTCTGTCAAGTCCTTTTTCATGAACTTTTCCTCTCCACTATGTATCACGGAATATTCAACACATCTATTAACTTTTGGTTATTAACACATTATACAAAGCTGTGCAGTACCCCATGCCAGATCCTCCACAGGATAAAATGTTAAATACACTTAAATTGTCTAACGCTTGATTCAAATATCTTGAGCGAGGCAGGCATTGCTTTTTCATTTTTGTGAAGCTTTTCTTAAAAAGAAAAAGAATTAGAACATTAATCCGGAATTCCCTATGCCATCAGTTTTGTCAATAATTCAGACCTTTTTACTCACTAACAAAAGCACCCAGTTTTGTGGCAGTACAACAGCACCTAATTTGACATGTTCAAGTATAAGCAAAATTCCTCAGCTGGAGATGTTGCACCTGTCCGAAACAAGTGGAGGTGTGGCGCCTGCTGGCACCTCAGGCACATCCCCTGTCACTGTGCTTCTAAAGCAGCCATTCTCAACCTTTTTTTCTTTTTTCTTTTTGGCCATGACCCTTTTAAGAGTTCTTTCAGGTTCCAGAGCCTTCTTTCAAATAAGAATGCAACACGGAGAGATATTTTGCAGAAACATCTCATATTTCTCAGTCTGTGGCTCCTTTCAAATGTGCCAGGGCCTCTCAGGGGGCCATATGGCGCCCATTGAGAATGGCTGCTCTGAAGCCTTGCAAGGTAGGGCTCAACCCATTCCCATGCACTGAGCGAGGGTTATTGTTGCATAGCAGAGAAGAGGGAACAGCCCTTTAACTCTGTTCCTCAAATCACTTCCCCCCAGTTTCAAAACTGTATGGTCTGTAAACTTATTAAGGAAATTTGGCACCTGAGGATGGTACTTCAAGCTTCAAATATACAATCACATTATAATCGAAATGATTTCATATATACTGAAGACCAAAAAGCCAAGTGGTACATGAGTTGAGAGCCCTATTAGGACACATATCAAGTTTCAAAGTATTGGATTTATGACTAATAGATCTTCTTTTCTTATTACAGTTTATTTGTTTATTGTACTACAGTAGGATCGTCATATTTGTGATGGATCCATTCAATGATCTACCATGAATGAATGCCTGAAACCATGGATAGTAGCAAAGCCTATATACAACATTCAAGGAAGCAGGACAAAGGCCACAAGGATGTGGGACAAAGGCCACAAGGCCTGCCCCCTTATCTTTTGTATATAGGGCTGTGGTAAACTGCAGATAACTGAAACCGCAGGTACCAATCCCATGGATACAGGAGTCCTACTGAATATTTAAAACTTCCTCTATAACTAAGATACTTCATTTGCTCAAAACACATGTCTTGTTTCATTACATTCTTGCTTCTGGAATGGAAAACTATATCTAGGAGAAAATGGGAATCTACCTGCCAACAAGACAGCTGTTTCATCCTAGTAGACAGAGTGGAAAACATCCCTGTATCTGGACCACTGAAGGTAACATGTCTGGGAAACATTCCCACTGGGCATCCCTGACTGACAACACAAACTCTATAGGTCTGTGTGGTCTTGAAGACAGAGTACTATAGCTGAAAATCATAAGGCAGTAAAAGCAATGTCTACAAAGTGTTAAAAATGAGGACATATGTGGTGAGAATATGGGACTATATTCTGAAAATAACAGTGAAAAAATCCAAGCTCTCTAGGTTTGGGCCTTAGAGAGCCTTATCAACTAGGTTTTTAGTTAACAAATGTTGAAACCCATTTAAATATTGTTAGCACTGCATTGTAACAAAGCAGGCTGAGGTAAATGCAAATTCAGTCACCATACAGTTAATAAAGTGCTGTACAAACTCAGGAAGAAGTGCTTCCTCCTAAATACCCCCTTCACAGTGGTTGATCAGCATCAACCTTAGCTGCAGTTAAGTACCAACTCATGATCTGGAAAGTATTTCTCCTCCTTAGCTATGGTTAAGGTCCAGCTAACAAACTGCTTAACAGTCTTCAGGGAAGCTTGTGACAGAGTGAGGGGATTTGGGGATGAAGTGCCCCACTTAGTTCCCAAGCCTGCTGGGAGAAGAGGGTGCAGTTATTCAAGACAGAAAAGAGGTGTAGGGAGGGAGGGACAGACAACTGGTTCCTGACAGGTTAACCACGGTTACCAGGAAGCCAGTGTTAAAACTGCATTAATCTAGTCACCTTAATAAGGGTGGGCATATAAATCTATGAGGTAACAAGTCTCCAAACAACATTTGTAAACCAAATCAAAAGAAGTACATCTAAGAAGCATATATATACCAACAGTACCAAATTAATGGCACTTTCCTGAATTTCAAAGAAACATTATCTTGGTTTTGCTAAAAATTGAAATATACACTTTATAAAGAAGAAACAGCCAAATGGCTCTCATATAAAATTAAAAAGAAAGGACTAGCAGGTTTTTGTTTCTTTAAATTACCACTGGCAATACCCTACACATGGAACTGCAATTAACATCCTATCTTAAAAGTCTATGAGAGACACTTTCACCTAAAATACATGCATCGAAACATGAACCAGGCTCACTGCCTAATCCTTGGAACAGATGAAAAAGACCATTCTTATTTTCAGGGGGAAATATTAGAGGCAACTAAGCCATTCAATCATGTGACAGGGCCAAAAAGGAAAGCAGTTGCTGGAAGCTGCCATTTACAAGTGCTTCAGGGATTTAATCTAGCCCTGCCCAAAATACGTTTAATTAATCTCCACAGTGCAGTCATTTGTCTTCACCCATGCAGAAAGCGAATTCTGAATGGAACCAAAGATAAAGATCATCTTACAGAAAGGCATTCCCATGAACCAACTGAACACAACTATAAATGTAACATTAAATAGCTGCAGGGTTTTTGGAAAGGGTGCTATGCGGCAGGACTGATGACACAAGGAGACGGAAGAGCTTTCTATCTATAGGAAGACGGTTTTGTCAGATGATAAAAGAGATCCATTTGACATAATCCACTGTGCTCATAATTTCAGGACAATAGCATATGCAATTCTTTATTAGCACTGAGAAGAAAAGAAGCTTTACACATAGTGGAATGACATTAAATTACACTGCACATTATTAGTTTTACAAGACTTATTCATTAAGATTAAAGCAGCACTTAATTTTTTAAAAAAAAGTATTAAGAGAGCTTTGTAAGAACTATGGCATACATTTATCATGCTGGCCCAGTTTCAAAAAACAAAATAAGTTGAGCTACTCACTGAATATTTTTCAGGGGGGGGGGGGGGTAAGACATATTTTTCCAAGAACCACATTTCACTACATTCTTTGTGATTCCATTAAAAATAACAATAGTTAAAGATAGAATAGTCTCATTTTAGACCAACGTGTTATGCATGGTGAATTCAACAGAGACATTACATAAGACTACAAGATGATACAATTAATAGCATTTTTACGATGAACACCACTTTTTTAAAAAGCTGGCACATTCCCAGAATCAGTTGCACTGCATTGACACTTCTCAGGGAAAGCCAAAAACAACTGAGCACCAAGTTCCATGCAACAGGGAGCCTCAAGAGCTGTTCTGTAATTTACCAAGGATAAAATTCCAAGATATTACAAAAGCTTCAGAAGTCTGATTGACCAACCTAACCTATATTTTCACCAAATGAACCAATATCACCTCATACAGGGATTCGTATGTCAAACAAGAGCTTGGAAATTTTACCTTTTTGAAATACAACTCCCACAAGCCCAACAGGTAGGAGTTGTGGGGTTGTGGGAAACCTGGTCCCCCGTAAAAAAAAGAAAAAACAACAACTTTTCCTAAGTATTGGGCCACAATGTCATTTCAATTACACAGTTTTCCCAATTGGGATAAAGATTCCACATCCTTTGGTCTCTGTGGAAGAAAAAGGAATAGCTTTATGCATAAAATTTGATAATATGAAAAAAAGAGCGAAACTTGGGGAGGGTAAAGAAAACTTTATGCAGTGAAAATGGGGTGAATGTATAAACAACTATGTGATATAAATTTATATTAGGACATGCACAATCGCTAAGCCACCTTAAGAAATTGAACCCACAAAAAGCTTGACAGGACTCAAAGCTTGGGCATCTTTTTGCCTGGTGGGTTCTGTTTATTTTGACGAGTCATAAACTGAATGGAAATAAACTACATATGACCATCAACTATTCACCTTAAAATAGTGGAGGAAGCAGCCTCTATATAAAAATTGCAGAATGGGTGATATAAAAAATGCTTTTGTGCAAGAGGAAGGCACTTACAGGCACTTTGGCTGGCAATAGCCTTTTCTTTTTCTTTTTACAAATTCCTCCTTTAACCTGGCCTCCCTATGTCAAATTCCTCCAGTAAACAAGATTTTAAACTAAAAAATGTAGCAGGAAAAGTGAGAGTCTGCACACAGCACCCACAGTTCTTTGGATCTCAGCTCTTTTAGTTCATTTTTTTTAATGGGATTCTTACAAAGCATGGTGAATAAATTCATGTTATTAGAGCTAGGAAGGGGGAAATCAGCAATTTACAATGATTGGTGCTGGACTAGGACCAAAGAAGTCTCTGTCCAAATCCACATGTAAGCTATGGAGCTCACAGTGTGTCCCTTCCTTGGCCTGGCCTCCCTCACAGAGTTGTTGTGAGGATAAAACTGGAGGCAAACCACACACACTACCTTGAGTTTTAAGTGAGATATATGGAAAGCAAGCTCTCTAAAGAGCTGCTCCAAAAGCAGCTGACAGGGCTCTCTTTAGAGCTGCTGAAGTTCAAGTGCTTTAGAGAGCAACTGATATGCTTCCTCAGAGAGAGGCATAATGGAGACTCTAGAGGTTCTTTGTTCACAGGCTGTCTCCATGGCCATATTTCTCATAATATTTCCAATGAAAAAGACTCTTCAAAGAAAACCATTTGGGCTTTGTGGCCATTTTCTCTGGAAAGAAAGCCTGCCCACTTTGAGTTTGCAACAGCCAACAAATGGCGCTGGCACTTGGTCCTCCCATCTCCCATGCCCGGGACCTCTTCTCCCTCTGCCACTTTTAATGGTCAGGGAACAAATACATATTGTTTCATTTGTGGCTCAGATCCTACTTTTGCCCTGCATCTAGTTGCTCTGGCAAATTTTTGAGCCTTAGCAGTTTGCCACCTGTCAAAAGTGTATTTTTTGCCATTTGATAAAGCAAACGTGTGACTTAGCTCAGTTTCTGGCAAGTTACTGGTCCTTGTGACTAGGCAAGCACATACAGGGGTTATCTTGTGGCAAGCCTTGGTGCCCACAATACTTTCTCAGATTTTGAAATGTATCTAGCTGGACTCTCAAATGAAGCCTTTGCTTAACTGCACAGCTTATATATTTATATATTCATAAATGAAGAATCCTGATTTGTTTATTACCTATATTCCCGTTCTTGGAGAATTTCAACAGGGTCCAGCCCTTGTGGCTTTTGAATGGGACTGATACGGTTCTGTTTTTGCTGCAGTTGAACAATAGGAGAAGGCTGACCGGGGGCAGGCTGTGGTACAGAAGGACCCGGCATTACTGCAGCAGGCTGACTAGGAGCAGGGGCAGGCGAAGGTCTTCCACTTGGAGGTGGAACAGCAAGCTTTTGAGGTGTGCTGGGAACATTCATGTCTGCACTTTGCCCTGGAAAATAAAAAAGGTAGGAATGTTTGTTTAAAAAAAAAAAAAAGATCAAGAAAACCAAAAAAACCCTCAAAAGTTCATCCATTAGCTCAATATCTACATACATTAAAGAGGAAGAAAATACACAATAATGAATATTTATTTGTTTGTTTGTTTGTTTTATGCTAAATACTGAAATCTCTACTTACAGGTTCTCAAGCAACTAACAAAATAATGTTCAATTGCCGGAAACCAGACGTTCCTCAATTCTAGTCTTCATGGATGAAAAACTATGTCCCATATAAAAGCAAAGCCCAAGCCTATGAGCAAATTGTGCAGAATCTTCTTTCCCACAACTCTTCAGTCTGGCTTATACACAACAGCCAAACTAACTGTGCAACAGCAAGCTTTGTGGCATAGTGATTATAAACTGCAGTACTGTAGACAAGTCTATGCTCACAACCTGAGTTTAATCCCAATGGGTTCAGGTAGCCGGCTCAAGGCTGATTCAGCCCTCCATTCTTCCAAGGTTGGTTAACTGAGTACCCAGCTTACTGGGGTGGGGGTGGGGGTATAGTGTTCCTTGCTGTAACCCGCCAAGAGAGTGCTCTAACACTATGGGACAGTATATAAGTCACAACAACAACAAACGTTCAAACCTTGCGTTTGCCTACTCTCCTTCACTCATAGCACTCTAAACTCCTGGTTTCTGCACATCATAATGTATTAATGTGTCCAGACAGCAAACCACTATTTAGGTACACATTGTGATAATATGTAATAATATGTTTGAAAAGCACATAAGAATACTTAAAACATGGGAAAATAATACTAAACTATGATTTATACTTGCCTGGCATATGACATAATATAGCAAGAAAAGAACTCCTACTAGTGGAAATATTATCTATACTGCCACGCCTTAAAAATGAAACATAACTTCATTTTGTTCTTATTTATCAATTCATCACTGACTGCCACTGGTTTCTTGTTATGACTACTGTCTCTTAATTATCCCTGAATGATTCTTTGCGCAAACAGCACCATAGGAAACAGCAGGGCAAATGAGTAACACCACAGAGCCCTCAGACACGATACAACAGAATTAAAATAGAAGCTTCTATTCAGTGGTATCCAATTAATGATTACTGAGTTAAGATCCTGCAATCCCATCAGGAGAAAGTGGATGAACTTTAGTTATTCACCTGGTATTCATACATCTGATGTATACTGTCTGTAAATAATACCACTCTGGATTTCAGAAAGCTGAATAAGTGCTGTTTTCTACATTTTACTCATTTTATTGATTCATTTAATACATTACATTGAAAGAATTTTGCATAAAAAACTAAGAGACCCTTCTTTCCAAAAAGAAGACAATTGATGTGGAAGTTATATTAAAGGCAACCTCAGAAGAGGGAAACCTTGTAAGACATGGGAGTTTTTTCCCCATGTTGCTATCTTTGCAAAAATCTTGGGTTGAAATCTTCAGGAGCAGAATATTCTGGTGCACTTTCCAGAAAGGAATACTGTTCTCCTGCAGCAGCTCCACCACTGAACTTCATTCACCAATGTGGGCAAAGAGAACAACTACTTTCGCTGCTGTACAAAAACTTGTAAGAAATCCCTGAATGTTGCAGGTGTGCCACAAAGGGGGTAGGTAGGGGGGAAAGCCTAAAACTGCCTCAGAACCAGTGCTGACCCATTGTATTTTGGCCTGCAGAAGCCCATTTCAATGCCTGCTTATATGGTGCCAATTTATTATAAAACAGATCTTTAAAAGGAGATTACATTGCCTTTTCCTTTTCTCCTTCTCAGACCACAACTACATCAATGGCTTGGCTTTCAACGTAAAAGAAGAATGGACAACATGTTTCCTGCTGGGGTATTCCTACACCTCCCAAATCCACTCCAGAGCCCCCCTCATAAAACTTCAAGAGAAATGGAGAGGGGGGGGGGGGCTCCAGGAGCAACAGTTTATGCATCAGAGATCTTAGGAGGTCCCTAAGGTCCCACCACAAACCTGAAAAATCCAAATCAAAACTACCTTTCTTTTATTTTTCAGTGTCTATTGTCTATCAGTTCTGATGGCAGTTGGGTCTAGGGGCTTAAACTTAACATCCATCCCACAAAAGTTGCCCAATTCTAGTATAAAATGATTTTTTTAAAGCTGTTTATTTTACCTTCTGGCCATGTTTTTGGGGCCATAGCTGGTGTGTGTCCTGGCATTCCTGAAGCTACTGCTGTTCCAGCGATGGGGACAACCACTGCAAGAAATAAAGGAAGAAATGTTTACTAGAATGTGTCATGCAAAAGGACTGTTTAAAGTAAACAGATTTGGAGTGGCTGTTGTAGATTTTAGTCGGAAATATAAATATAGTGTTAATTTTAAAATAATTTATGCATCCAACACTCTTCTTGTGTGGGTTAGGATGGGTGTATGTGTATACACATATGCACACAACCAAGCTGCAACATAATTGTGAGGGAACATCAAATGTTAAGATTCTTCCACTGGAAAAAAGGACATTGGAACCTTCCTCCATGCTGTCAAACCCAGGTCTGCTACAACAAAATATTAACAAAGAAGCATACTCATAGAATGGAATCATTAGGATATGTAAAATCTTCAGTGAAACATTAATAGCATTTTAAAAGTTTTAAATATATCTATGTAAAATTAAAAGTGAATTGCTTCCTAGAAGAAAAGAGATAACTCTACTCTGAGGTAGAATCTTCACGGAGGGAACCTCACAGAGTTCCACAACGTACTTCTTTCTTCCTTTCCCCTTAGTGACACCATACAGGCATGCCTAAGATCAGCATACACACGTAAAACTCGCATGGTATACAGCTGCTTTACCAGATGGCTTGTAAATAGGAGTCTGTTGCTGTTGAATGCCAGGCAGCGTTCTCTTCCCTTGTACAGCAAGCTGAAGATTTTCTGGCAACGGCTGACCTCTGGCCAGCATTTTGTACGCTAGAATCTGAGCTCGGAGCTGATGCAGCTGAACCGGACTGAACGGTGAAGGACCTCTGTTGGGTTGACTCATCGCTTGTGGATCTCCTGGCATCATGGGTCCTGGCTGGGTGGGTGGCATCTGGGGTGGAGTTGGACCTCCTCCAGACATTGGACTGGACACATGCTCTCCCAGTGGGGACGGATGAGGAGACATGTAGCCTACAACACAAAAGATCAATTAATAGTTCCTACTAAGCAACTATTCAGCCCTAAAATGTAAGTGTAATATTGAAGCATTGTTAGTGGATGTTTCCCTAAAGCAGAATTTCAGCTGTTCACTCAAACTACTTTTTTAAAGCTAACCACTAGAATGATCACTAGCACAAGTCACAAACAAATAGTAAATTGTTAATTGATTTTGCATTTTTCCTCCACCATTTGAAACTGATAGGTAGCTATTCAGAAATTTTGTATTTAGATAAGCAAATAAATTATGTATTTACATTCTCGCTTTCAAAAACTGACCTTTGTAACATGGCTTAGAAAAAGAAACCCACAAAACAAATCCATTTTTAAAAGATTTAAAACAAAAAAGACAACTTTTTTTGAGGCCCTATTAGGGTCCAATAGATATAGACATCCGCTCTAGTACACAGACATTCCACAATTTTAACATTCATCTACAATGCAATAATGCTAGAAGGTTCACAGTACACTTTGTATTCTCACTGGTCAATAAAAGTCCAACACAGAAAGGCCAGACATATGCACACAGTGCTATTCTGCCAGGCACATTAAGAAATTATCACTGAAGACTTTAGAGTAATGCAGTGTATATATTTAAGGCTATGTATTGATGGTCTTTTCAGAATAGCAATGACAGCAATGCTTCCTTAAAACTACTCATGGTATTAACACCATATAGCTTGATAGATGTGTAAACAGAATAAGGAAAAAGAAATCCACAAGGCAATGTTGATGTAAGGCCGGCTGTGCCAAACTGAAACACTTGTTGGTCTGGTAAATTTCACTTCCAAGGAGAACTGTTTTTTTAAAAAAACATCAAAAACCAAACAGCAAAAATGATGAATGAAATAGCATCACTGAAAATGAGCCAGACAAAACTGTTCTACATTTCGAAACTGGCTAATGTTAACCAATGGGATTTAACAATATACAGTATATATGTATCTGTCTTCGTATGCTGCCAGAATCTAGTTTCACTCTCTCATGTACTTCTTGAAGCAGTACTTGAACATGCAAAACTTCAATTGTTGGACTTTACATGAACAAACTCTCAAGTATTTCCCAAGTTCGTTGGGAAGGAACAAATCAGAGAAGGGAGGTTGATGGCTGTCAGATAACATAGGGAGCCAGTTGTGGAGTAAAGCTCCATGACTTGGTTGGGCACTCCTGCTTCACACAGCAGCGTCTGAAAAGCATGCACTCAGACACTGCTTATTCATAACAAGCCAGAGTTCCCATAGATCAGTGATGGGGAACCTTTTTGAGCCCGAGTGCCCAAACTGCAACACAAAACCAACCATGACCGTCCTGAAAAGTCCCACTCCTCCAGCTACACAACCTCCACCCCCTGTCCGGGACACTCCCTGCTCCGCCTCCAGCTGCAGTCCTTCAAGGCGCAGGCAGCAGAGGGTGTGTGTATGTGGGGGGTGGCTGCTATCCTGGTTCTCCCTCCCTTCCCAAGAGTTCTTCCCAAAATCGGAAGATGGGTAATTATTTCTCGATGGCGACTTATGGCTCACATGCCCATAGAGAGGGTTCTGCTTGCCAGCGGTGGCACGCCTGCCATAGGTTCGCCATCGCTGCCATAGATCCTTGGTGGGTCATGCCATGTGAATGCATCCATTGTATGAATTACTGTTTATACTTAGAAGATTAAATGTAAGATATAAATATTACCCTGATAATATAAAATAAAGTATTTTAACATTTAAAATGGAAAGCACCACCACCTTAAAAACTCTGATTGAAATTCCAAGTATCTTTAACTCTTAAGACTTTCTTCTATGTTCCTGAAGTACACACACTACACTAAAAAACATCTCCCTTACAAATGGATAAAGGCTGTAGCACAATATTGCAATAAGCCTGATTCCTCAGTTTTATAACCAAGGCCTGGAGTCTTGTATTATTAATCCAATATAGTTTATTGTTTTTTCATCTCTCTACTACAATAAATACCTCAGTTCTGTTACTACCTCTTTCCCTCTTATACTGAACAAATTATCAGAGTTCTCCACATCTATTCATTCAGTTTAATAATATGCATTCAGCATTCCATAAAATGTATGTGGAATAAATACTTTATCAGAGGTGTATAAATATAAGAACTAAATAAATCAATAAATGAACAAATCAATAAGTAATAAATTGTTATCGTTAGTACAGATTTTTAAAGTACATTTTAATAATAATGGGGGAAGATATATATTTCTCACTTACTTTACTTTTGTAAAAAGTAAGCCTTTTCACTACCCATTCGATCCTTTATTTGACCATATTTATTCCCAAATAGCCTTTGACTGATTTATTCCCACAGCCTTTGACTGTGTGGACCACAACAAACTATGGCAAGTCCTTAAAGAAATGGGAGTGCCTGACCACCTTATCTATCTCCTGAGAAATCTATATGTGGGACAGGAAGCAATAGTTAGAACTGGATATGGAACAACTGATTGGTTCAAAGTTGGGAAAGGAGTATGACAAGGCTGTAGATTGTCTCCCTGCTTATTTAACATATGCAGAATACATCATGCGAAAGGCAGGACTGGATGAATCCCAATCCGGAATTAAGATTGCCGGAAGAAATATCAACAACCTCAGATATGCAGATGATACCACTCTGATGGCAGACAGTGAGGAGGAATTAAAGAACCTCTTAATGAGGGTGAAAGAGGAGAGCGCAAAAAATGGTCTGAAGCTCAACATCAAAAAAATGAAGATCATGGCCACTGGTCCCATCACCTCCTGGCAAATAGAAGGGGAAGATATGGAGGCAGTGACAGATTTTACTTTCTTGGGCTCCATGATCACTGAAGATGATGACAGCAGCCACGAAATTAAAAGACGCCTGCTTCTTGGGAGGAAAGCGATGATAAACCTAGACAGCATCTTAAAAAGCAGAGACATCACCTTGCCAACAAAGGTCCGCATAGTCAAAGCTATGGTTTTTCCAGTAGCGATGTATGGAAGTGAGAGCGGGACCATAAAGAAGGCTGACCACCAAAGAATTGATGCTTTTGAATTGTGGTGCTGGAGGAGACTCTTGAGAGTCCCCTGGACTGCAAAGAGAACAAACCTATCCATTTTGAAGGAAATCAACCCTGAGTGCTCACTGGAAGGACAGATCCTGAAGCGGAGGCTCCAATACTTTGGCCATCTCATGAGAAGAGAAGACTCCCTGGAAAAGACCCTGATGTTGGGAAAGTGTGAAGGCAAGAGGAGAAGGGGACGACAGAGGATGAGATGGTTGGACAGGGTCACCGAAGCTACCAACATGAATTTGACCCAACTCCGGGAGGCAGTGGAAGACAGGAGGGCCTGGCGTGCTCTGGTCCATGGGGTCACGAAGAGTCAGACACGGCTTAACGACTGAACAACAACAACAACAAATTCCCAAATTTTAACCAGAAGATAAAAACCCACATTTCATAGAGAGAATATGAAAGTGAGACAAAACCACAGCAGCTCACAGTAGTTCTCTTTATCCTACAACATTCACTGTAATAAGGTTGTATATTCACAAAAATGTTGCAGTAAGCCTGGCTTTGGTCTGCTCTGCCTCATCTAATAGGGATATATATTTTTCACATGACCAGCATTTGTTCAGTATCTATCAAGAAGCACTCTGTGAATTTTGAAGTAGCACAGCAATGTCACGGAAAAATGGTGGGCACAGGAGAATGCCAGTGTAAAATCACAGTAATCTACCTACCACCCGGTGGTAGATGTGCCATGGCCTAAACCAAACCTGCAAGGTAAAGACTCCATCACTGCTATTCTATTCCAACAGCACACCGTAGGCTTTTTTCTTTGTACAGTCTTTTTGCCTATGAAGTACACAACAGTCCAAACTCTCTGTACCGACTTCCACCCATGTCACAAGAAAAATAAATACTCAATTTTACATAACCAGTGCAGAAGAATTAGATTCAGTGCCAGGTATCTTCCATATTTAGCCACACACATGACCAAGGAGAAGTTTTTATTATGATTATTGTTTTAAAAGAATAGAAAATCCAAACTGCAAAAGGTAAACTAGTAAGCCAAATTAGAAAAACAGTTTAAGAATTCTTCTGTGGCTACAGACAGGACAAAATAAAAAAGCTAACATTCTGACCTTGTATAAAGACAAAGCAATACACCTCACAAAAGAACAATTACGGTAAAGAACATACACAGAGTGCAAGTCACTACAGACCTACCCAAACAAGTAACAGAACAGCACAAAGGAGAAAGAAAATTTTGATAAAATGCTTCAGTACGTTTAGAGAAATGACCCATTGTAACACAGATGTTCAACAACCACTCACATGGCACAAAGGACAAAATCTTCCAAAACAGCTGCCACAAGTTTCTTAATTAGCGGACTTGACCAGCCATAACAATAGATAAGTAGCTATTCTCACTTGAGAAGCACTATCTTCTGAGCTGTCATTCTGATAAGACATACTGTTTAGGCCAAAAGAGCAAAGGTAAACTCTTCTCAAACTTATTCAAGTAATTATCTTTTGTTTCAAAAACAGAAAGGGCAAGTTTCTAAAAATAACAGAGATTTATCAGCAAGGCAGCTGTAGATCCAGTTTCCAGAAGAGTTTTCCTCTGAACACCATTAAGGGCAGAAGAATGAAGGCACGTATCTCTTAACCGTGTACTACAGGAAATTGAAAAACTATCCTGATGAAGCCCTGCGCAAAGAAAAGCATGTGCAAAAACGCAGCAGAGTACCTGCACTGCTCGAATTTGCCACAATTAATGATGTCATTTAAAAGTATGAAATCCAAAGAGCTTATAATACTAATTTCGATTTCAACACAGGTATTAGGACTCTCAAGTTCTTGAACACTAATGTGAGCAAAATGAGTTTTCCTACAGAAATTCTCTCCCAATCACTGGTATCCCACATGTTCTCTTCAAACACAATTACTGCCTGGTAAAGCCCGCAATGTGTGAGCGGAACAGGCCAAATGTGATCGCTCTTCTATAGCACAGGAGGCTCTGCATAGCAGCACAACAGGCTACAAGTAGCTCCAATTACATTTCCATCAGACTACTTAGGGGCTTCTCACTATCATCTCTGTGCAACTTGCTCTTTCCAGACAATCACTGCCAGGCAAGTATGTGGAATTGGAGGGGAAGGAGGAGGGAGAGGATTGGAGACTGTTGAACTATTGGTACAAAGTTAGGAATGAAGGTGAGATGGGAGGAATCTGAATTTCTTTGAAAAAAAGACAAGCTATTTCCTGATTTGGGGAGGGGGGGGTAACAGCTTCTTTCTAAACAACTGAAAAATAAAGAGGAGAAAAGCTCCCTCATCACTTACTATCTTGTTTCCCTGAAAATAAGGCCTAACCTGAAAATAAGCCCTCAGGATGCTCGTAATGTAAGCCCTACCCCAAAAATAAGCCCCAGTTAAGTGAAACCCCGCCCTCCACCCTTGTGCAGCAACCAGAAGAAGATGACAGGACTGTATTTGAATAAATGTAGATGGCTGTAGGTGAGCAAAATAAAACATCCCCTGAAAATAAGCCCTAATGCGCTTTTGGAGCAAAAATTAATATAAGACCCTGTCTTATTTTGGGGGGAACACAGTATCCCAAAATGTATTAGGAGGCCATGTTACATGTACTATTGTCTGCCATAATTATTTCTCCAATATTGCACCCATAATACTGCTTTAGCATTTACTGGAAACAGTTGTAATTAATCAGTAGAAAATCTGGGGTAAATCCTCTGCAATGTGACTGTATGTCAAACATTGTGTGTTATGTCAGAATATAAAAACATATCCTAGCTCAAGATGGTTAACCTAGTGCCTTCCATGGGTTTGGGACAAAAACCTTCATCAACTCTTATCACTGCCCAATGTCCACACTGGCTAGGGGCTGATGGGAGCTTTAACCCAAATATTGCTCAGTCTGAGGCTTTGCATATTACATGGATGAACACAACTAACCCAATTTAACTGAAATCACTCCTAAATAATTTCCTATATAAAAGGAATAAAAAAGAAAGTAGTACTGCATCACAGATATAAAAATATATGACCTAAATTTTTATATTAACTGCAAGTTAGTTTGTTTTTCAAAAGGGGGGCACAGGAAGGTACAGTACCTATTCTACGCCATTCACTACCATGTCCTGAAATAACCAGCTCTCATTCTGTTCTATAAGGTTTTTGGAATGCTGGGCAATTGTTTAAACTAAGAAGCATTTGTTGTAAGCCTTATGTAAATACTTAAACTGTATTACAAGTGCTTGATTTCAACTGTATATTCCTTGGGGAAATGGCCTTGAATGATGTGCTTCTGTTAGTGTTGATTTGTTTTTTAAAACTGCCAGAGATTAAGCGTATTTTACATTTACCTTCTGTTCTTAGAGCTTAACTATACAGCATATGCTGCTACAAGAGCATTTGACCTTTCAAAAGCCTTCCCAGTCTTCCATAAGCATCTAAAAACAAACTACTGCAGAAGTGCTTGCCAAAGGAAGGCAACAAGGCTGCTCTTAGCAGGCAGGTAAAGAAATTAACATAGAGACCCAAGATAGGAAATGCTGAAGAATATATCTAGCACAAAATGTGTGTATAATCCTTGAATCCACACAGACAGCATAGACTTTAGATAATTTTTGATCCTGCAAACATTTCTCTGTCCTCAACAGTGTTCCTTTATGGAATGCAGATGAACTTCTCACCTTCTGATGCACCAAGACAAACAAAGAAGACAGCCAGGTACTGTGGTCTGTCACACTAAAGCTCGCATCCCTGTTTTTGGAGGCAGGCATGCAGCAAAACCAGGAATTTATATCTTTGAAAACTTCCATCTGATTCAAAATCTGAGTTCCAACGATGTGTTTGAAGAAGTGAATGTATCCATAAAAACTCACAGTTCAAATTCCTTGCAGCACTACATCACAAGAGTCAGGGTGATTCAGTGCTCAAAGATTTGAAGACCTCAAATCTTTACTCTTACTGATTGATTATGCAGTTGTCTTTTTGAAAATGTCTCGCATCTTATTCATATTCTGCACCCTCACTTTGGAATCTACAAGGCAGCTACCATGATTCCCATATTATCAATACGGAGCAATGAATCCTTGACTAGGTAAGACCCAATATGAAATCTTAAAATCTCTGAATACTGAATCACCCTGACCCTGTGATGTAGTATTGCAAGGAACTAAAATTATTTGGAGCTCACAGAAATTTTTAAGTTGAAGCATTTGGACAACCTATTCCCTCCAAATAGTCACACAGTCATCAGTAATATACTGCCCATCAAAACCAAAGTTCAGAACATTAAATACAAATGCAGCTATAAGAGGCCATTGTATATGAAATCATACTTGACACATTGAGACAGTACGTATAGGGAGCCATAGCTCCCACCTGGTTCAAGCCATGTCAATTCTAATTTAGAACAATTTAAAGACAGCTGGAAAAGGTCTCTGCCTGAGGGCCAGAAGAGCTACTTCCAGTCAAACCAACAATCGTAAGCTAGAACAGCTGCCTGATCAAGCTAAGGAATACAGGAACCTTCATTATACAGAGCCAAGCCACTGGTTAAAATAGGTCAGTTGTATTATCTACAAAAAGGGTAGGTAACCTATGCCCTTTCAGATGTTGATGAATTATTGTCCCACCACCTATCACAATTGTCCAGATTGCCTAGGGCTGAGGGAAACTGAAGTCCAACAGCATCTGGAGTGTCGCAGCTTCAGCAAACACTTGAGAATAATGATTGGCAATAGTCTTTTTCCATTTCCAACCCGGAGAGGTTGCAGATTGATCATAGGGTTTTCAGCATGCAAAACACATGCTCTACTACAAATTGCTTTATCTATGCCATAGATTTGGCCTTCAACACTAAGGGTTTCTGGAGCAAAGCAAAGGAAATAAAACTATCTTAGATTCATATTCTCTGTGTTCATTTCGAACAGGCAGCTACTTTCTAGAAATGAGTTTATATATGCCTTTAAAGACTTTAAAACAAAGCCAGCGGTTTTACCATAGAAGGTTTGATGTTTTCTGTCAAAACTGGATTGTAGTTTTGCAGATCCTAAAAGTGATCTAAAATGTGTCAAAAGTGTATCTGATATGAACCTTGACTGTGTTGATCCATTGGGCTCTGAGGTGGTCCCATGCCAGGATGAGGGGGTCGCATGCCTGCATTCTTCATAGAGCCGCCATGCAATTCTTCAACCATTCCTTTTTCATGCAAACCATCGATGGGCTGTAAGTGTGAAGAGATAATAAATTCTTTTTCAGTGATATACAATTTTAATCTGCCCCCCTTTGGCACTTGTGGAAAAAACACAAAATCTTAAAACATACATACAGTACATGCATATGAAACATAATCTATTTATATTGATCAATCGAGTGATAGATATCAATATGAATATTCTCCAAAATAGCCATGGGGAAATACTATGGCACTTTAAAAACAAACCAATTAACTTCAATGTGCACTTCCATGGATCAAAATCTGGTATCCACCTATGGAGCCAAAGGTTGGGAGTTTGATTCTCCCTGCATGTCTCAAGAGAACAGCTAGCAGCCTGTGTTGCCTTGGGAAAGTTGCAAAGTCCCTGGGCTCTCCCAGAAGATCTGAGTAATCTCCATCTAGAAAATCCTGGTAAGGGTCAGCATATGTCAGAACTGACTTGATAGCATGCTAGTGGCAAGTTCCAGTAATGAGTTGCCTCTAGAACAGGCCCAATGAATCAGTGGTTTTGAAAAGTCAACACCTATGTAAATTCTACTGATTCAATGGGCCCACTTTAGTTGTGACTTACTACTGGATTTCAGACAACAGTTCATTGACACAATGGAGCTATCAAGCTTTTAATTACTGGAGCTTACGGGCCTTAGCCAAGTGATAAATTGTCTGCCAAGTAGACTTCACTGTTCCAGAAATGCTGAGAGTTGCTTCTGGGACAAAGGTCAGAGTATGGTAAGGGAAAAATGACAGACTCTGACTTCTACCAAGGAACAACTCGCACAATTTCTGTGACAGCCTGGCATACAGTTTATTACATGGCTGTGTCCTGCAATCTAAAGCAATTAACAGCTTGATAGTCCAATTTCTGTGTTAATGAATCATTGTCATTTTGTCTATTATCCATATCCTCACTTGGGTCATGAAGTTTACCACCATGGGGATACATATAAATATAAGAGAATATACTATTTGCACTCATTCTGTCTGGAGAAGTAGATTTTGATCAACAAAAGCTTGCACTGAAATAAATCTGTTAGTCCTTAAAGTACCGCAATATTTTGCCTTTTCTTTCTTTTCCCCTTTAATTTTTCCAATATATTGATATTCATAATTATATAAAACAGTATCAACTGAAAGTTTAAATGGCATGTCTTTAAAACAGAGGAAAAGATTCAAGTGGCATTAACAGCATCAACAAGGTAAACAGAACTGAGTAAAATATGACATGACACTAGTCTTTTCTGAAGTCACATTCTTTATGTCTTTAGACAAACATGCCAGATTTCCCCCCTCTAACATAGCTCAAGTTATTTAAAAAGGCCACTCCTTGACACTTTTGCTTCTTTTATACAGCACTCTTGCTATATGTTTTGACAAGAGTGCTGAGAACAATAAAATTCTACATTTTGGCATGAACCAAGCTAAAGACAAAAACCGTAAAGACCATTTAACATAAACTGGAAGCAAAAGCTAGTGGGTCAAAATGAAAGGGAGAACTGTTATCCCAGCCTAGTCTCTATCTTTAAGCAGTAACTGCTTCAACAGAAAATCCAAAATACAATTTTTCCCTTTCAATGTGAATACTCTACCACAGGGACTCAAGCCTTCCTACGAGAGGGGAAGTGACAAGTAAACAAATCTTCAGAGCACCTTCAACTACCTTCCCTTTGCCAACACCAGCAAAAACACAGTGTTGGTTAGAAAAGCCAGGGCTGTGTTAGACTCAATTCACAAGGGTCAAGGAAGACAGGAGGAGGAGGAGAAAGTATCTGAATAATAAGAACAAAATTGGAGGTAGACAACAGGACGCAGAGGAGACACTGCCATATGAAGACAAGACGAAATCCACACGACGTGCAGGGAGTAACAAGCAATGTGGAGGGGGGAGAGGAAGCCCTTCAAATTATAAAGCTGGACATTTTGAAACAAAAACCATCAGCCCAGGATGAAATAAAAGATTTACTACACTCGCCAGCTGTGAGTGCAGAGCACTGGGAAACTGCTATTTAAGGAAGAAGGAACATTTGGTTACTGCTCAGGGAGAGAGAGCATGCACACTCCCTCTCGCTTTCCTTCTTCGCTGCCATACATACTCACAATTTCTCTTAAGAACCATTGTCACCCCAGCCTATACCACCAACAATTTGTAGGTCTCCGAATGTATGCATATGGACCAAATGTCTGGGCCAGGAAAAGGGAAGAATCAGAAAAACACGAAAGGTTAAGAAAGAGGAAAGCTGTGAGGAAAATTAGAAGTCTACTGAGCAGTTAATAGAAGAATAAGTGAATCCAGATTTAAGATGAAGGGGCTGGGGAAGCACCCAGGACAAACAATGCAGAATATGTTTGCTTTGCTAGAAGTCCCCCCCCCCCCCAATTTTTAAACTACTCAAATGGGGCAGGAGGTGGAAGCTATCTGTTCCTTTCCTTTGAAGATAAGGACATTCCTTCAACACATGTGCACAAACCACCCACACTCTGAAAGCTACAGAGCTAGACATTCACAAATATGAACAAATTCTGTTACTGCTTCAGACAGACTGAGGCAGCCATAAAACTATTTTGAAAACACTAGAGAAAAACCTTGAAGCAGAAGAGCAGTTCAGATGGTTACAATGAAGATACACCAAGTGAATCCAGGTCAAGGTGTTTTATAGATACAAGATGAAATGTCTAATTTTGGCTGAAAAGCAGATCTTAGCTAGATAGAAATGGCCTTATCTTCAGGGCATAAGGCATGTTATCATACATTAAACGATGCAAGTGAAGGGGTTTTCTCCTCATGTTTACTACTGGCAGTCAAAGATTAGGAATGTTCCATGGCAGTTAGAAAATCGGTTACAAATTGAAAAGGAGGGGGAGGTTGAGTCAAAATAGCCCTGCAGGGCTAAATAAAGGATAGAAATTAATGCAGATCAATTAACCCATAACATCTTTCTGCCAACCTCATATAATCACCATTAGCAAGATTAAGGAGAAGAGTTATTAAAAAAACACTACCAGTATGGTAAAAAGGAAAGGAGAACCAAGCTGTCATATAATGTAGTATCTCAGTATTACACCATATGCTGTAACGATGATAAATAAAAATGCTATGATAACGCATACCAAAGCTTAAACATTTCTTTAGCTATGGGTCCTTTCTTAGAACTGGAAAATAAAACCCCAGCCTCTTGCCCACTTAAGTTTCAGGTCCAAGTTTTTCTTCTACAACTAAAGAGTGGTTGTCTTCAATAACTGAAAATAGCTTTCACTAAATATGTTCTGTTGCTTTATAAATTGCAATAGGCTTCTGCTCTATATAAGGGGAACCTTAGTCTCTCCCTAAGTAATTGAATCCAAAGTCCATTTTCCAGAGATCAGTGAACATGAAGCAATTTTTCCTAACCTGGAGCCCTCCAGATACGCTGAATTCACTCATCACCTCTAGTCAGCACAATCATCAGCTAAGCAGGTTGTGGGATGACAGAAGGTTGTGATCTAATACACCCAAAGGGCAACAGAATGAGAGATGTAAACTCTTTCAAGTAGTGACTGAAATTTTTAGAACTGTAAAAGTTTCTGGACTTCACACATTCATCCAAAATCAAGCCAATTAATTTCCACAAAAAGAGCTTCAAGAGTGTTATTTATGGCTCACTAGCTGAAATCCTGCTAATTAGCATAGTAAGTTACAGCTAGAGTAGACCCAGGGAATCGGTAGAGATTTTGTGAGTCAACTCCTTCCTAAATTCCATTGATTCAAAGAGTTTATTCCAGTTGTGATTTACTACACTAAAGAATAAGATTTCAGCCGCTGATTTCAAAATACTTAAGTGTCCTCAGATAGATCAAAAATTGCAGCAACGTGCAAACAGGTGGCACATATTAATCTCAACATCTACCACTGCCCTCCTAAAACCCACAAAAATCCAAGACAAACCAAAACCAAAACAAAAGTCCACAGTATATTTAAGACTAACAGATTTAACACCTGGAATACAGACATTAAGCAGAAGGTAAGTCCTGATTTTTAAGAAATTATAACAGCAAGGACCTTAAGTACATTTCTATTAACAGAAAGGCTCCTCTTCACAGGTAGAACTCAGATCTAGCAGACAATGATGCTGACAGAAAACAGGCAATTTCTGCTGATTTTAACCCCCGGTCTCCCAATGCTACCCAGATGGCTTCTCAGTCCTCTGAAGCTAATAACCAGAGGGAGGGGGATATAAACGAAAGTCACTCCCATTCCTCCACTGGCAGGATTGTCCAATAAATGAAACGTCAGATCCTATTACTGAATAGTTACAAATTACAAGGTTCATTTGGGTGGCATACTGGATACAGTTTGATCAGCCCCAATAGCTTATCTAACATAAAGTCACTTAAAGGGATTTTCATAGGCATCATCTCAGTCCTGCTTCCAATGCTTTAGAGAAAAGGCAAAGAGGCAGGATAGAAATATATAAGATAAAAAACATACAGTAACACAGGTTAAGTTTTCTTCTAAAAGCCTTGAATGATAAAGGAGAGCATAAAATGTTACTATGAACCTCTGAAACAATTTCACTGGAACCATATCCCCTACTCAATAGCACGGTGAAGACCTATGGTCGCTGGCTATATTCCAGGGATTCCAAAGCTATACCAAGAACAAAATGGCCAGATAATCTGCATAAGTAGCAAATGAAATACCATCTTTTATGTTCCAGGGACCAATGGGCAGTGGCTGGCCACCTTTCTCTATAATCGCCTTCCTGTACTTTTTCTCAGAAAGTTAAAAGTGTATGCAATAGAATGTTTAAATCTCAGTAAGTTAAAGCTTACAATCTTTGACTAGCCCTTATAAGCCAAACCAAAAATTGTATCACCAGATCCCTCTTCTCTCCCCGGCCCCTGCATTTTGCAAAGCTAATGCTGCAGTGACATTCTGTGCAAGAAGAACTGGCGGGGGGGGGGGGGGGCATCCTGATGGTCTGGCTGCTAAAACGTGAGGAACAAGACACACCTTCCCCTTAGTCAGTAAGGGATGTGCCTAATGGGTACACAGGAGGTCAGCAATGTGATGTCCAGGATCTCTTGACTTAGAATAGCCAAAGGAAGCAAACAACATCCATCTTCCCAATCTGGAGCTGGAAGGAGAATCCCCATGCAGCTCATCAGATTTAAAGTTGTTCACCACACTTCCCAGTACAGCATGGCGCATACCCCATAAGAAAAAATATTGTTGAAGCCCATCACTTAACTCAGGAGTCACTTAAAATAAAGGCACTTGAATGTGAGGTTTTAAAATTTAAAAAGTAGGAAATTAATTGATCTCAACCCATCTTCAATGCAATGCTACATTAGCTCTTCAAGCGACTAAGCTGTAGCTCAGTAGAAGAATTCCTGTTTCAAAGTCTTGTCAAATTTTTAAGAGCCAGAGGCACATAACTCAGCTAAATAAGCTCAAAATCACAAGCACCATTAAGCACGTTACAACATGTGCATTTTCCAAATACCATGACATCCTACAGGATATATGTTACTCAAATTAGGGCGGATACATAGTGAGTTATTTTTTGTGTCTGTTTGTATACATTCAAGTTTCTAAGCAGCTCTATAGTTTCCTGCAAATTAATATTTGAATCAGGGTGGAAAAAAATCAATGATTTTTAAAAATCAAATTGATTTATATCACAATTTAAATTTAAAAAATCTGATTTTTTTGATGATTTAAATTTAAAAATTGATGTTTTAAAATTTTTAATTGTGATTTAAATCAATTTGATTTTTAAAAATCATTGATTTGTATCCACCCTGATTCAAATCATAACTTGCAGGAAACTATACAGCTGCTTACAAACTTGAATATATACAAACACACACAAAAAATAACTCACTATGTATCTATTGAACTTGATTCAATACTTTCCTCCATATGTAAGCACTCCAATGCAGGACATTTCCAATCAATGAAGAAAACATCTCTGTGACACCTGCTCAGTTTATATCACACGTGGCTTGTGCCTGGAGTGCGGGGATGCCCTACTTGGAAATTTTGAGGCAAGGTGTCCTCTGTTCAATCTAAGAGCTATCATGCTGCATGCCTAGAGTTGTCTCTTAACACTGAAGTAAATGAAGAAGACTTTGTGTGAAAAAAGACTAAGCACATTAGAATTCTACTAGAATACTGGATGGCTGAATGAACATGGAAGTAAATCAAAGTGACTTTAGAAAGACTTAAACTTCCATGTCAGTAATTTAGATGTGGAAGGGAAGAGATGCTCTAAGCCAGCTTCGGCTTTGCTCCTCAGGTCTGCAAAAATTAACCAACCTAAAATGTATAGCAGCCCAAACTACAACACATAACTAAATCAATCATTTGTGGTGCAATTAAAAGAGAACATGAAAAAGAAAAGTTACAAGTTTTTGACACTCCTGTCTCCTACAGTGTGACTTGATACAGACACAAAAATGTGTGGCGCTCAAGCCCGTCCTAGAAGAAGAACAGTTTCTAATGTCTGGATCTGAGCGCATTTATTACCAAATTCTACAAATTTCAGCAGTCCTGAATAACTAGACTGCTTTAGAACAGCAGCCAAATCGTATTTCATAAAATAGCTATCTTATTTAAAAGGAAACTTATATTTCATTCTATTTACAAAAGTAAGCTCTGCTGAATTTATCTGGATGTACTCTTAAGCAAATGCATATGGGATTGCAGCTTATATGACATATAGAATATGTCTGTCATACGTACAGTAAGGAGTACTAAATGTATTCTTCACTAAAACATTCCATATACAAATCAGATGACGCTCACATTTCTGTCCAACTATTTGCATAAAACAAAGCTGGTAGTGATATTTTGGGGGTATTAAACGATAGCCACTGGTTCTCAGTCTTGTCAGATATGTGTTTTGGACATAAAATGTGAAAACAGTGAGAAGTACTTACTTTGTGCATAGGGTGCATGCCTTCTTGTGAGTAATCACCTGGCCCCATAGTTGGCATTGGATGTGGGACACTTGGAGGTCCAGGACTTGGTCCCATCATGCTGTGTACTGAACTTGGTGAAGGACCAGGTCCAGGGCTGGGACCCAGTATTGGTCCTGGAGATGGACCTGGGCCTGGCGAAGGGCCAGGATGAGGCATCGCACCAGGATCTGTTGGTGTAGACATCTATTCTCTCTCTCTCTTTTTCAATCAATGGTAAAGCTGTAAAGAAGAGAGGAAAAGCACATTACATCTGTAATTTTAAGACCAATTCTTCAGTCAGTAAAAAAGACGCATGACATCACTTAAGGTAGATTATTGCCCAAATTATATAAAAGTCACCTGAAAACATAAAAAAGCTTGAAGTGGTTCTGCATCAAAACAAACAAGCTATCAAATGAAGCTTCTCACATATTACAGCAGCCCACTATGAAAGAAACACATTTAAAATGAACAGAAGCTTTTAGAGTAAAACTGTAATGTACTTCACAGGGTTTGATTTTGTTTTAAATTGAACACCACCCTTGGAGTCTTTCACTAAAGGGTAACTACAGTTATATAACAAAATATATAAATAAAAAAGATTAGGTTTCCAGAAGAAAAACTAGACTTCTTCCTGCTATTTATGAAAACTCTTAAAAATAACACAACTCTATGATTCCGCTTCCCCTTTAACATGTACAATGATAAAAAGTAAGGTACTTTAATTACCATGATAAAAAATTAAAGTAAATATCCGTTACATGAAAATTAAATAGGGATAACAAAGGACTTTTGTAAACTTGGATAGTCATGATCATAACACACTTGAATCAAGCTACCTTCCTGCTTTTCTTTATGTATATGATCTATATACATGTGAAAGCTTAAAAGCACTAACTGCATAATGAACTTCCATTTCAATACTTTCTTTCGTGTAGTTATGTGTGTGTTACGTGCTGTCAAGTCAATTCCAACTTATGGAAACCTAGTAGGGATCCCATGCCCAAATTATGTGAGACATTTAAGGATTGGTTTTTCCAGTGTCAATCTTCTCCCTGCGAGCTTTCATGGTTGAGTGGTGATTTGAAGCCAAGTCTCCTGAATTCTTCTCCAACACTCTATCCACTATAGTGACTCTCTTTTGTGACATAACCAGCCACATTTTCTAGTTGCATTTTGAACAGAGTATTTTCATAGGCAATTTTAGCGAGATTTAATGCCAGACCTTTATCAATTCTAATAATAATAAATATACATCATCAATTCAATTTCAACCTATGGCAAGCTTCTCAGGGTTTTCCAGGCATTAAGGACTCAGAACTGATTTACCAATCTCTCTTTCTGCTGGTACTTTGGACGACACAGCTTGCCCAAAGTCATACAGATGGCAGGGCAAATAACTCTACCACCATATAAACCCCCCTCTGGCTGATGCTGGCTGGCCCCTCTCCTGGCAAGCACCCTGAAGATTCAAACTCATGTCCCCTGGTTTTACAGCAAGGTACTCCAATGCACAGAACAATGACAGCTCCTGCAATTCTCATACAGGAGAATACTGTAAAAATATACTTTTTTCAAAGGACAACAAAAATAAAAGGAGCAATGTTGACAAAATACTTAGATATCTTAGTAATGTTAACATGACTAATAGTAGCGGGGTGGGTGGGGTTCAACAGGTTACATAACAAATAATTTTCCAAAGTGGTAGCTGTATCTTAGGCTGTGCAAGCATAAGAACAAGAAACACAATACAAAAGCAAACAAAAAATAAAGACAAAGATATTGTGACAAAATACAGAGAATCCAGAGACTGCATGGCAAAATATTCATCCAGGGCTCTAAGATAAAGGGATATGGCAATTGGCAGATGCAAGTTGCATTTCACACCTAGTAATGATTTAAGACCCATTTGGCATTCCATTCTTTTCTTTTGTAGCTTTTTTCTGTAAACAGTGGCAATTAGCAACTAAAGCAAACAACAGCATAAACAACATGTGTTAATGAGTTAAGATCACTGACTGTACCTTTGAAGCTTGTTCTGTAAAAGTGGCTGTGGTTAGTTAGAAAGGAAAATGACAGTAAATAACAGCATAATTATTGTAGTACTTCACATTTGGTAATGGCATAAGAAGCCTTGGCTAATATTTAATCCATTAAATTGGGTACTAAGCATATGTACATGTTTTATTCAGCTGTTTCCCTCTGTCTTCCTGGTCTGTAATTTTTCTTCTCTAGAATAGCAAGTTTCAAATCCTGTGAAGAATGTCCTGGTAGATTGTAGTGATTTGAGATAGGTTTCTGTGTATTACCATTCATGATGTCTGATTTATGTCCATTAGTTTTTCTGCACAGAGATTGCGCCTTTTGTTCTATGTAGAGTGCAGAGGGGCACTGTTGACAAAAGATGGCATAGATCACATTAGCAGAGAAACAAGTAGAAGTAGCAGGGCATAGTCCCCATTGCTATATCCGTGTTATATAACTCACTGTCAATAGTTCCTTGAGATTGTGAGGTTGTCTGTAAGCATGTATAGGTCTGCCACCAAAGGCTTGGGAGAGGGAGGCACTCTTGTCAAGACTGGGTTGAAGACTGTTTATGATGCATGTGAGTAGTCTCAGTTGTGTGCTGAATGTGACAACTAGAGGAGTTTGGTTGTCTATTCTTCTGGGTCTGTCTTGCAGTAGGTTACTTGTGAGGACTCATCTTGCTCAGTTAATTTTTTCCTTAACCATATTGTACAGTATTGTAGTCTAAGAAATGCATTTTGTAGATCCTTGAGTTTGGAGTCTCTATCTTGTGGGTCTATGTGTGCTTTTGTCCTTATTTAGAATTGTATTCCTGACAGCCTGTAGTCTGTCTCTGTGTGGGATATTAATGTAGAGAGTGTCTACATCCATTGTGGCTAAGATTGTGTTGTCAGGGAGGTTGTGAGTAGACTGAAGGTTCCTTACAAAGTCTATAATATTTCTTATGTACCTAGGAGTGCTGGTGGCACATGGTTTGAGTACAGAGTCCACATATCCAGATACCCCAATAGTAATAGTATTAATGCTTGATACAATGGGCCTACCGAGGTTCCCTGGCTTGTGTATTTTTGGTATCAGGTAGAAGGTGGCTGGTTGAGGTTCTTGCAGTGTGTCAGTCAGTTCACATATATTTTCACAGGGAAGTTTGTCATAAGGTTTTGTAATTCCTTTTGGTATTTATCAGTTGGATCTGTTGTTAGGAGCTGTTAAAATTCTATTATTATTATTATCATCATCATCATCATCGCACGCTGTCTGGCTAAGATAGTATGATAAATATGTCCCGTGTTGATTATCTGTCAAATTCTCTGTTCTGACCCTCTGGTGGAGTTCACATACAATTCTTCTTTCTGTGGTGCTGGAGGAAGGTGAATGTGGTTTGGTGTAAAGTTTGTCCTCATGTTGTTGGGACACTTCCTCCTCATGCTGTGGAGAGTGGGGTACAACTTGTATGTTGTCATCCTGGTTGTTGTCAAAGTTATGGAAATATTGAGTTGTAGTCTGTGAAAAAAAGGCCTCAAGGTCACCACAGACCTTGTGGGTTTGGTGGGACAAAAGGACAAGCCCCATGAAAGGACTGACTCTTCTGCTTGGCTCTGTGTGTTGCTGGATAGATTTGTGATGTTATTGTGTAAGTTTGTGGTGTTCTTCTAGTGGGCCAGGCGGTTCTTTAGTAGACTACATTTGTTTGTTTTCTTTCTTTTTCTTCAGGGAAGTAAGGTGTGCATCCCAGATGTTTTTTCTTGTGGTGGAAAATATTTCTGTAGTATCCAATGCAGAGGGCTGATTCTGTATGCATGGCTCAAGATCTGCAATATCCTTCTGGATTTTCCTTTGCTTGCTATATGAGATGCTGATTAGGTGGTTCAGTAATTTTTTGGAGAGAGTGTTGCATAATCTTTCACCATAGTCAGTGGGATATGTGGATCATAAAGGAGTTTTTCACTGTAAGTCCTTTAGGGATGCAGTCTTGTTTGCATTTTGTGAAATAGTTTTCTATGTTCCAAATGTACGTGGAACATCTGATATCTGCTTTTGTGAGAGAGAAAGCAAAAGCTGTACCTGCTCAGATAAAAATGACCAAAGCTACTATTTTAATAATATTTTAATATTATAATTTTAATAGGCATATGATGCAACTCTGCCCAGTAGGTTTATCAAGGCTGTAATTCTATGCCATATGTGAATGCATTAAGTTTCTAATCAGACTCTCATAAAAGCTGTACTCTTTCCTTTCTCACATGGGTGTTTTTCTGTTTAACATGTCTCATCAAAGTCCTCGATCTTTGCAGACCCCTCCTTCTAAACAGACAGTTTTCTTTGCATCACATTGTTTAGCAGGCCACACCTACTGAAAAGATTCACACATGGAAAGAAGGATGGAGCTATTTAATACCCTGTTGGGAAAGAAGAGCTCTCTTTACAGCAGTGGTTCCCAATCTTAGGTTCCCAGATGTTCCTGAACTACATTCCCAGAGGCCTTCACCACTACCTGTGCTAATTTCTGGGAGTTGTACTCCAAGAACATCTGGGATTTAAGGTTGGGAACCACTGCTTTAGAGGATATGAGGTGTCCAGGGAAGGGGGGGGGGATCCTTCAACTGCCAGAGCCTGGAATATTACTTTCTTCACCATTAGGCTGGTTTCTGCCAGAGTTTTTTTCAGATTGAATGATATTATCAATATTAAACACACTAAGCTGCAATACTCACTGGCTACATATACAGCTCCCTGAATTAGTTAACCCCATTGTTGGATATATTCCCAACAGGCCTTCAAAACCCCAACTTTCAGGACTTACTCTTCAGAAAGTACCTTCTCAGATCATGCTCTTTTGCCCAACACCATCCCACTGCTGCCTTGTTTAGAACATAGCTTTTTGCTTGCCTTAGATTATATTACTTTAACTGGCACCCTTGTACCCAACCAGAAATTCTTGACTATTTGGGCTCCAAGCCCCAATGGAGCCCCAAAATGGGACAGGCTTGCCAAAACAATGGTGCTGCTAAGTCCAAAACACATTAGTGAAAAGAAGGATGGCTAGTCTGGATTCTCACAAAGGCACTCCATAACCTGAGCTACTTGCCTGCTGGCAGGACAGAAGGAACAAAACAAAAACAGAAAGAAAAACCTACACGCATGGCTAAGCATGTGATTAGACCTAGCTTTTAGTAGGTCTTCCTGGCTTCCTTTATGTAAGTGCCTGTGATATGCAAATACAGTACTAATGTCATACTATAAGGGAAAAAACACCATGCAGGTCCCTTAGAATAGAGAAGGGCAACACACATACACGGCCATTTTTGCTGGTCTTTCTACATAGTCCGCAACTATTCCGCGGTTAGTGTATAAGGAGTGCCCACTTTGCTTTTAACCAGAATTAGAATCCCAGAAGATCAGAGCTCCAGAAACATGATTCTGAATCAAAACAAGTATGATCCTAGCACACTTGGTTTACAAAGAAAATTGCTGGAGAATTTGCCATTGTGCAGCTGCAAATTCTACAGAGCAGCCACTGGGCACAGTCCCCCTCCCCCCACATTCCCAGGAAGTTGCCCACCCCCTTTTTATTCCAATTCTAGCATATTAATATAAGACGGAATACTCAACAATACTCAACTATTCTAATATACTTTTTGGTAAATATTTTATTCATTTGTTTTACTATCCACTTCTCTCCTCTGATTAAGCCAGGCAAAGAATTAGAACAAGCGCTGTGAGCTTGCTTAAAATAAACTACCAGGGGAGCCCATTTCTTGCAGGGCAAGACATGGAAATACCTCTGAAGCTGTACTAGCAAAACAAACAATAAGGACAGAACACCACAGGGGCTAATTAGTCCCCTGCATTCCCAAACCACCACCACAAAAGAAAGAGTTTTAAATGATCAGAAAGGCATCTACTGGGTCACATACAAGAGGCTTACAAAGACGACTTAGGGGAGGTGGCTTGCAACAGAGATATACCAAAATTGTGCAGGGGACAAATACATTCTTGCAACAAATATCACCATTAAAAATTATTATCTTTTACTGTGACGTTTCTGAGTACAAGAAAAACTAATCAAAGTGAAATGTGGCAATGGTGTGGAAACAGCTAAATTTAAACAGCAACTTCTTTGAAGTCTGAAAGAGAAATAAGGAGGATCTTTATACTACTGTCCTGGGATGCAATATGTTATGTTTTATATTAACTAAAGTTGTCTATCAAATGCATCATGTCTGCTGTATCCACAAGCTATTGCAAGCTTAATTAATAGTGTCCATAAAATGACCATGACCACAGTACCATTTAATGAAGAGCACGTCCCTAGAACATGTAGAAATACTTACAATCAAGTTAGAAGGTTAACATTTGTTTAACAGACTTCCAACTGCAAGTCTTGTATAAATAATCGATATTCAAGGCAACTTTTGTGTTCTTTACATAAAATAAGCCACTTGAGCATTGTGTCTTTGAAAATAATCTAAGAATGCTATTATCCAATTTCACAGGATAGCATTATTATACATTATTTTATTATGTATGCTTCTTTAATATTAAAAACTTGTAATCTAGTCAGCTGTGTCCTGACTGGATAGTTCACTGAGTTGGAGCCCAGGAGTTGGGAGTTCAGTTCCCCTGGGAGTTTTCTCCTGGAAGAAGAGCCGGCCCGTGTGGCCTTGAGCAAGTTGCAGTCCCAGGATGCCCCCAAAAGAAGGCAACAGTAAACTTTATTCCTTAAAAAAAAAAAGAGCACCCTGAGAAGGGTCACCATAAGTTGGAAATTACAGTGGTGCCTCAACTTACGAACTTAATTGGTCCCGGAACTCCGGTCATAACTCAAAATGGTCATAAATCGAAGCACCATTTCCCATAGGAATGCACTGAAATGCAATTAATCCGTTCCGGCCAAAGAAAAAAAAAATCACCAAAAAAACCCAAAACAAACAAACAAACAAAAAACTGCAAGACCCATCGGAAACGCGATTAATCGGTTCCGGCCAAAGGGAGAAAAAAAAAGAAAAGCAAACAAACCGTGCAAGACCCATCGGAAATGCAAAAAAAGCAAAGCAGAAAGCAAACAAACCGTGCAAGACCCATCGGAAATGGGGAAAAAGCAAAGCAGAAAGCAAACAAACCATGCAAGACCCATCGGAAATGCAAAAAAAGCAAAGCAGAAAGCAAACAAACCATGCAAGACCCATCGGAAATGGGGAAAAAGCAAAGCAGAAAGCAAACAAACCGTGCAAGACCCATCGGAAATGCAAAAAAAGCAAAGCAAAAACCAAACAAACCTGGCAAGACCCATCGGAAATGGGGGAAAAAAACCCAAAAAAGCAAACAAACCCCGCAAGACTCATCGGAAATGGGGGAAAAAAACCAAAAAGCAAACAAACCCCGCAAGACCCATTGGAAATGGGGGGAAAAAACGCCAAAAATCAAACAAACCCCGCAAGACCCATCGGAAATGGGGGGCAACCCAAAAAGCAAACAAACCCCGCAAGACCCATCGGAAATGGGGGGGAAAAACGCCAAAAATCAAACAAACCCCGCAAGACCCATCGGAAATGGGGGGCAACCCAAAAAGCAAACAAACCCCGCAAGACCCATCGGAAATGGGGAAAAAAAACCCAAAAAAACAAACAACCCTGCAAGACCCATCACAGAATAGAAACATAATCCCACTACCCAGCCCAAAACCACGCTGCAAAACCCACCCAGAACAGTTTTTAAAAAGCAGAAAGCAGCACCTTACCTTACCAGGCAGTCTGAAGCCTCCTCCAATCGCACACACTCTCTAACTGCTGGGGCGAAAGAGCTACAAAGAAGCAGCCTCTTCACCACCAACGGTTAGCAATTTGAATTCCCCGCCTTTTTCCCTGCCTTTTTCTGGTTGTAACTCGAAGCTCCGGCCGCAAGTCGAAGCAAAATTTTGCAGCCGGAGCTGGTCGTAACTCGAAATGGTCGTATGTTGGGACATTCGTAAGTCAAGGCACCACTGTACTTGATGGCACAAATTTATTACAGTGGTGCCTTGACTTATCAACTTAATCCGTCCCAGAAGATGTTCGTAAGTCAAATCAGCATTTCCCATAGGAATGCATTGAAAACCGATTAATCCGTTCCGGCTGTTTTTTTGTTCTTCTGTCGAGGCGCCATTTTTAAGTCAAAGCATTAGTTCCTATGGGAAATCGGTTAATCCGTCCTCTGGAAGGACAGATCCTGAAGCTGAGGCTCCAATACTTCGGCCATCTCATGAGAAGAGAAGACTCCCTGGAAAAGACCCTGATGTTGGGAAAGTGTGAGGGCAAGAGGAGAAGGGGACGACAGAGGATGAGATGGTTGGACAGTGTCACCGAAGCTACCAACATGAATTTGACCCAACTCTGGGAGGCAGTGGAAGACAGGAGGGCCTGGCGTGCCCTGGTCCATGGGGTCACGAAGAGCCGGACACGACTAAACGACTAAACAACAACAACCACCACTAGGGGGAGAATTTTTTTTTTAAACCTAAGATGACTTAGGTTTAAAAAAAAGGGCAGGAAAGGAGGGAGGGAACACCTTTTAAACAGAACACCTTTAAAACCAAGCAGCTTTAAACCAAACCAAGCACCTTTTAAACCAATTTTTACATTTTAAAATTACAGTACCAGGCAGTACTAGGCAGTCCAAAATCCATTTCCCGCTTTCCCCGTGGTTTTTTTTTGTTCGTAAGACAAAGCTCTGTTCGCAAGTCAAAGCAAAATTTTGCAAACGGAGGTGTTCGTAAGTCAAAATGTTCGTACGTCGGGGTGTTCGTAAGTCAAGGCACCACTGTATTATAAACTAGCCAGCATCATGGATACAAGAGGCTAAGGATTGCAGGTCACCTTGGCAACAGGGGATAATACTCCCACAGACAGAACTCCAGTCAATCTGCATCCAAACATGCTTTTTTCTGATCCCTTAGAGTTCACATCATGCGTGATGAGAGAGAGAGCTGAAGGAATGGTAAAGCCTTGCGACTGGAGATGGGGGTATTCATATTCGTATATGAATATCCCCACACAGCTGGAGTTAATGAGGGTCCAGCCCCTGGAGCCGGACCGTCCACTCACACATCCGGCAGCAGCCCCTCTCTTCATTCCAATCGCTCCAGGTCGCCACTCAAACTAGCCACTTGGCAGCCTTGCAGGGAGACTCATCCTCCCTCCCTCTGCCAGGAGTGGCTAGATGACCGGGAAGAGAACGGCGCTCGGGAACGATTAGAAGGATGAGCAGGGCCACCGCTGCCAGCAGACATGTGAGTGGATGGTCCGGCCCCATGGGCCGGACCCTCGTTAACTCCATCTGTGCAGGGATATTCGTATTCGTATACCCCCCCTCTCTAGTTGGGACTGTACAACTTGACAAGATGACCCAATGTCATGATTATGGAACAGTTTTGAGCCTCAGAAACTATACCTCTATGTGTACCATTTTACTTCAAACACGTACATTTACCTCATGAAAGAACATGTTGAGGGAACCTGTGCAGCACCAGAAGGTGCAAAACATGCATGTTTGCACAGACAAATTCTGTCAGAGCTGAATTCTAAATCACATGCATATAAGTTTCATAACTGGAAGAATGTAGTGGATTTCTAATTGTTGGTCTCTTCATATGAGCCATTTCTGCTGTCCAGGTTACATTACTTTTATGTAGTGTCAGTTGACGCTGCTGCCAGCACTTGAATCCCATCATGTGCTTCATCACGTTTTCCTACAGTAATCCAACAGATGTGATTACAGAATTTGCATTGTACATGAACACGGGTCCATCCCCCATGGATATCTAGGCTCCACTGGTTTCCATTGTGCTCTCAGGTTCCCTCATACACATGCATGTACTTGTTACATTCTGTGTTAATATAATAATTGCTAGTGTAGCACTTGTACATATATTCCATATGCCAATACATTTGCTGAGAAAGAGCAGATACAAATGAGAAAAATGTAGTCAGGAAATGAAAAGACACACATAGCTACAGAAACTAATTTGTGGGATTTCCATCCATATTTTAAATCAGGATATTGTTATGAAAGTTCAGCATAGCGTTATGTCTTTCTTTGATCTGTGCAAACACTGCAGGGCAGAGTGCATAAAACCAGAAATAAACCGTGGTAAAGCTAGCATACACAAAGGCTGAAACAATAGTCCAGCATGCATTTCTGGTACTTTTTAATGTAATTTAGAAACAGCCAGTTACAGAGAACAACATAAAGCCCAACTACCTTAAAGAGAATCACTAAAGTCAAAGGTCTGCCTATGGTAATGCTGCTACGTAGAAATTCACACTAATATCCTCAATCTAGAGACTGTGGTAGTGGACAAGACCCAACACAGCCTTCCCACAATTAGTATGTTCCACATGTGTTAAATAACAATCCCTATCATCCCCAGCCAGCATGACTAATATATCTGAATACACCTACATGGTACCAGGTTGGGAGGTGAAAATATTTTTCTGACTTGCTTCTAAGCCTTACTGTTTCTAGAGGTCTGTAACAATAGTCCTCAATTCATAAATCAGTATTATTACTAGATTATTATAGCCGTCAATTAAATTACATTTAATTGCATGTAAAGATGGTGTTGCATGAGAGTGGTGGAACAAATCTGTATTAGAGTCAGCATTTTTACTGAAGGGGTGCTGTGTAATTACTATTCTTTGTGATCTCAGTGACTCATATATAGGAGCCTTGCACCTATGCACAGTCATACCTGGAACACCTGAGCTTGCGAGACCCCTGCCCCCACCCTCAGCACATACAAGTAAAAGGCATGGTTCACTCTCTTCTCCTCGGTTCTTTCTCATCGAGTGCCAACGCTGCATGCAGTTGTTCAGGTACGGCAAATCTAAGATTTCAATAAGATTTTAGAAAGCAAATAAACTACACCATTTTAATCTCCTGAGGAATATTGTGGAGGTGGATGAAGGAAAAACAGGTGTCCCTTGACCTGTTGTAAAGGGTCCACTATTTCATGCAATCTCAAGAAAAATCTCAATTTTCTTAGCAGTTACTTTATATAAGATATGCAAACACTCAAAGGCCTTTTACTCCTCCTGAAAGAGATGGCAACCGAAGCACCATACTGCAAATCTTGCCATGCAGAACACTTCAGAAAATCACTATGATAATTTTATACAAAATCACAACAATCCTCTTTTGCGTGTTTCTTAAATGGGCATGGTGTTCAGGTATGGCTGAGCTGAAATGATGCAGAGGCCACTTTTTTAAAATAACACAATGTTGTCTACTACAAAAGGTAACAATCTCTTTTGACAAGTATCTTGTGGGTGAGAGGCAGAAAGGCAATGACCAGAACATGGCGGTCATGAAGTGCTATCAGCCTGGAAGCACAGGCACTGCCCAGTCAGGAGGCTGCATTCCCTTTGGACACCCATTCAAGTGGCTGCCACACCACTCCTACTTTCCTACCTGTCCAAAATCTATGCAGGGTGATGGCAATAAAATAAAATAAAATGCTATGGTACAAATATCCTTTGCTTATCTAAAGAGCTGTCAATACACAGCTAAGTTAGGTATATTAATCTATCAAGATGACGACCCAACTCTGACCGGCTGCAACCACTCAAGAATGAATGATAATTTCTACGAAATGGTACAAAAGCAGCAACATCAGTGGGAGGGGGGGTAGGTAGCCAAATATTCTTTTGCACTTCAGCCCCTTAAAACACATTCCAACATCAAAAATGAGAGCAGCCAAAAATTTAGTACAGCATCATCCTCAGGTATTTCAGCAAATGTATTTATTTATTTATTTATTTATTTATTTATTTTATTTATATCCCGCCCATCTGGTCAATTGACCACTCTGGGCGGCTAACAACACTTAAAAATAAAACAATTTAAATATAGCAACAATATACAACATCAATAATCAATTGTTCAAGATGGAAAGAAAAAAAAAAGAAAAATAAATAAATCAAATAGTGGCTGGAGGGAAGGCCTGCTTAAACAGCCAAGTTTTCAATTGGCTTTTGAAAATGCCCAGCGAAAGGGCCATACGGATCTCAGGGGGGAGTTTATTCCAAAGGCGAGGAGCCACTGCCGAGAAGGCCCGGTTTCTTGTTTTTTCCTTCCGGGCCTCCCTCGGCGTTAGGCTCCTCAACCTCACCTCCTGGCTAGATCGAGTGATACGGGTAGATTTTGGTGGGAGTAGGCGTTCCGCCAAATGTAACACAAAATTATAATGTTTTGTTATCCTACAAAACAAAAAAAACTGTTTCTTTCTTAAATTAGTATGGAAAAAAACCTGCATTTTTCATGTAGATAAAAATTTTATATACAGAGTCAAACAGTAAATTAAGACTACTGATTGTGTAACAAGAACAAGAAGAAAAAAAGAAGAAGAATATATACTTTTTAATGAAGTACATATGCTTCTCTGTTAAATTTCCACAGCTGTCTATGGTGTCTGGCATTATTAAAATAAATATATAGTTTAATAATCACACCGTGAGCATTACGTTTGGGAGGGAAGTAATCCAAAAAACTATGAAATTGTTGTAAAAATCAGAAAATATGCACCCAGATACGGTAACCCCATTCTTCTTCCAAAGCTTGGCCTGCAAATGGTATTCACTCTAGGTAAAATGGATCAAACCCACAAAGTTCCACCTTTCTTCTCTTAATTAACCCTAAACCCCACTATTTTGTCAACATAAAGTTGTCCCAGGGAGAGTTATCTGAATCTGCTGGTGGGACCTCTATCCTTGTCATTTGCAATACTGTTGCCCTGTTTATAAGGCACCAGAGGAGTCACCTGCTGTACTCGTACTAATATGGGAAAGCGGATTAGGGAGCAGCACTAAAATGTGCCCTTTGATACTAGATATACGATGTCAGAGCCTAACAGGGTTATGGTGCCTGCATAAAATGGAAGACAAGAACTGGATTTTTGTAGGAGTTCACTACCTTCAATCTTTTAATCTTCCGCAAAGATGTGTTGTTACAGAATACATTCAAATAGAAGACAACAATCCAAATGTAACCTGCTCAGGAAAAAGTACACCTTCTACGAACTGTGCAATGTCAACATTACTACATTCCTCTGGTACTGTAAGTATTGGGTTTTGTCATGGCAAAGAAGAAAATGTGGCACTTTGAAAGTGAATTATGAATAGTTATGAATGAGCCTTATTTTTAAACTCTTAAGTCTTGAGATAGGTTCATGAGCAAGTTCATGAGCAGCAGCATACGGCTTCAACCAAAATCCTACTGAATTTTATGCTAGCATAACACAATTTGTGCAAATCTCAGAAGCAAAATAGTGTAGGTATTTGCTGTTGCACAGCTCAGTGTGAGACAACAAATGTCTATACTAACTTCTCAACTTTTGGCAATTTGCCACTTAGACTGCTGCTAATTGCATTGTATGACAATTATAACTAAGAGGATTTTGGCCTATGACAGCACCTCCATTCTTTAAAATTCACCATTAATGTTACAGATTTTAATTCACCTTTCAAATCTTTATTCTTCATAGAATCACTATGACACATGTAGGATGCAATTCAGTTTCCTGATTAGCTGCTCCCAGGTGAAAAAAAAACAGAGGAAATCTTCCACATTGTTTCAAATCTTCCAATATTCTTTGAATAGATGCATCCATTTGCAAAGGAATAGAGTGACTGTCATTAAAGTAAGCAACTTGCAGTTATTAATAATTATACATCATCAAGTGGATTCTCACATATAGCAACCCTTTCTAGATATAGAGTACACAGAACTGGTTTACCCTTCCATTGCCTTCTTCAGGGGGCATTATAGAACTCTGCAGCTTCCTCAAGTCTACGCAGGTTGGCTCTTCTTCTAGCAGGCACAGTGGAGACTTGAATAAACTTCTGGATCCATATCCAACTCACTGAGCTATCCAGCCAGCTATTATTGTTTTGCTATTCTTCTGTGTGCTACGGCCAAATGGCCTAATCAATAAGCATGCTTTTGAATATACAGTGCTTGATGTTTGCAGATGTATACTGTGACAGAGGACTTTGAAGATCAGATCTAGAGTCAAACATTTGAGCAGTCACATGATGGGGTGTCACTAGAGTTGGTACTCCCAATACAACCCAGAGGACCATTAGAGGTAGGGGATGAATATTTGATTAGTAGAGTCACAGCCATAGGCAAAGAATATTTTGGGAGAGCAACCTCAATGCTACAAAAGAACTTCTAGACAGCCTTCAAGTCAGCAATTCATTTGAGGAAAGTAACAAACCCTTCCAAGAGAGCAATGTGACCCATCTGCTTCACAAATTATGCTGCGAGACAAGGGTATATATAAACACAGGCAGGTGCATTATAGTGAGCGAGACCTTCGGCCCATCTAGCCTAATGTTGTCAACACTTCTTGACAGCAGCTCTTCAAGGTTTCAGGCAAGAATTTCTCCAGCTCTGTGTCGTGATGCTGGAAATTGAACCTGGGATCTTCTGCATTCAAAGTGTGCTCTACCACTGAACCTCCCGGTTGTCATGCATAGCTTCCATACATTTTCTTAAGACTTCAGTCCGTATTTACAATAAGATATGGACAGAATAACCACTTTTGATCACAGGCAACATAATACTAACCACTATGAGGAACTTACTGAAAGGGAAATATAATTATTGTTTGCAACTGCAATCAGTATTTTGCAGACTGGAGACACAACCCCTCAAGAGACTACAAGACAGTGCCAAGAGAGAGAAATAATTTTGTGCATGTTATTGGCAATAAGCTTATAAACAAGTGAGAAATCAAGTTTTCAAGAACTGCACATCACAATTCTTCCTCGGGCCTACTAAAAAAAGAAGACTGAAATTTACAGTACTTCCTTGACTGCTTCAGCACACTAATGAAGTTACTCTAGTCTGGCACTGTGTGGATAAGGGCAGAAGGAAGAAATGGCATGAAGGACACTACAGACAGTGAACAGGTTGGAACAGAGAAGGTATAATCAGTGAGTGTTTTATCCTGGGACAGAGCCCAGAGAAGATCAAGCAAATTTAGGAGACTGGCACTACTACATGAAGTTTAATATTACTGTACTAAGTAGCAAATTTAAGGGAATTTATAACCCAGTCTGCTCTTGAATAAACCTCTTCTACCATGGCAAGAACAAAAATATACCTAACTCTTAACAAGTCAGAAGAAACTGAATCTAATGAAGAAATAAAATATCCACCACTATTATCATACTGTGTTTGAAATCATCCCACCACTGTGACTCACTACTTTCAGTGGCATGGACACCGTGGAAGCAACAGATTCCTAAACCCCAGCGCAGCCCCTCCTGCACCCCAATCTGCTCCAAAGTATTAGGGGTGTCCCAGAGCAAGTTTAGACGGTATGCAAGGGCTATGGGGGGAGAAATCACATGCCTCTGTGTGCATGAGAAACTGGGTGCAACTCTCATTATTACAAAGAGGGCTTCTTTGAATCCTACCCTTGGGACATAGCTAAGATCTGGTTTTAACATGGGTAATTTATTCTCTTGAAGACTTCTCTCTATGCGACATTCACACTGAAGTAACTCAACAGAAGTGAACTCTGAATAAGCAGTAGGAAAAGATGCCTACTTCACACACAGACATCTTCAAAACTAATGAGAACCATAGGAACACAATGGAAGAACGTTTTAAAAAATCAGCTTATCATACTCATTTGCTCCCAACTGAGATGTCACCATGCACGGATCATAACAATAATAATCAGGAACTCAAGAGTTAAAGAGAAAAATTAAAAATGCAGAGAAAAATCCATCCACCTTGATCTCAACTTCAAAGTCAACCAAAAGTGTGTATGTGCATGTATGAATGAAGACGGATGTTAATTTCAGTGAAACTTTTGAAAAGAATACATTAAATGGAAATCCAAAATTAACAATACAGAAATGCAAGCTAAAAGACTTTCTTTTTCTCTTGTCAGCCTCAAGCCTCCACTGTTGGTCAAAGCACTCTTCAAATTTGACAAGGAACGCACACCAGCCACTTTAGCCGTGAACAAAAGAAAAGATCTAAGGCTGCTTTGAACATGCTCTGGTGGTGCAGAGTTTTTATGAAATCATACAGTATGGCTGGTCCTGAAGCACAGGCATAACTCAGGAAAAATACTTATTTAATGAAGCGTTACTTTCACCTTTGTTGAGCCCACATCTGTTACATGACACACTTAACTTTGAATTTGCTTTAAAATGCTCATAACTGAAAGGACCTTTTCTGTCTCATATGTCTGATGAATTACAGATGAACATAAAAACTCTGTCCTTCTGCTTCATTATTCTCTCCCACAATAACAAAGGGACCTTGGACAAGAGGAGAGGGAACCCAAGAAAGAGAATAATAGGGCAATTAAGGTCACAAAGAGAAAGTGTGCCTAAATTTGCATAACAATACAGGAACTCACACAGCAAAAAGCTGTCCCACCTCCTAACATGTAGCTGCTATAGTACTAAAGGAATGGAAGAGTGGCTTTGCATTCATTGTCCAGACCTCAGGAGTTTATGGCTGAAGTAAAGGAACTAAAAGAAGCTAAAGTGAAGGAACTAAAAAGCACACGAAAGAATGAAGGTCAGAGAACAATGCTGTAAATGTCTGACACCGTGTTAACTGCCTAGCTGCATTTCAAGCACAGTACTTAGTCCCTTCACCCCCCAAAACATGCACAGCAATGTTCGGTGGCTGCAATTTTTTATGCAAATTGAACAGATCTAAAATCTGCAGAAAAACTTCCCAACTTCCACAAACTAATTTCTATTTAAACTGGGTAAAAATACAATCGCCACAATCACATTAAGATGCAAGTAAGGAAAGCCGTCAGCACGCCTCATTGGCTTAAAAACACTGTCGCAAGAGTAGTTTTAATCAACCACTCTTGTCTGTAGTAAATAGCTGGTAATACGATGTAGATGAAACACTTCAGAACGCAGCGCTCTCATAATTACGTCTGAAACAAATGGAGGACTCGGGGAAACTCTCCCATGAGGCCTTGTAAGTTGCACAATATTCACCGGAAGGAGCGAGGAGGCAAAGACGACCATGTGTTTTCTAACTTCCTTAAAGAAAAAAGAAACCCATAAAAGATAATTCCCCAAAATTCATCACGTATGGATATAATAATCCCTGGCGGTGACAGTATCCTTACTGATCTGTTGCGACCCGCCAACGCTGGCTCCTAAGACGCTTTCGCGGCTCATTCGTGAGTTTGGTAAACTACATAGGCCTCAACTTTCTGCTTGCAACACGCCCTGCCGCCCGGACCCGCACACACCCGGAGAGTCGGCAAAGCACACGGCAGGGCATCCGTTTTCGCAGAGCCGTCTTTGAAAGTTTACGATCCCGATCGCTAGGAAGCTCCCAGCTCGTTTCTGCAAAGGTTCGCCTCTCCCTGCCCCCCCCGCTTCCACTCCGATCCACGCGTTTCCTCCTCTTCGCTCCCCAAGCAACGCCCGCAGAGCCTTTTACCTTTCCAAAGTATCACCCGGGCATCCACAGGGCGGCTTCAGGGCCGGCGGCGCGGCCGGAGAGCTCTCTCAGGGCCACAGCAGGCCTCTCTTCGCCTCCCTTCCTTCCGTCATCATGTCACAGCGATCAAACATGTCTGTGTGTGTGAGAGAGTGAGAGCGAGGGAGAGTCCTTTTTTGGCTGCGGTGACTTCCTGATTCTCTGCACTGCTGAGCAGACACAGGGAAGGAGGGGAGGAAAAAAAACCACCCCAACCCGCGCGAAACCTCGCCTCTTCCTCTCTCCCAGCAGCAGCGCGCAGAGGCTGGCTCCAGCTGTCCTCCTGTCGCTCTTCTCTCTCTCTCTCTCTCTCTCCCCCCCCCACGCAAGTCTCACTCCAACGGCGACCAGGCGCGAATTGCCCCCCCCGCCGCCTTGAACCCTCCGCCTCCCCGCTGCACTTCATCATCACCCCCATCCTCCCCCCCAAAAAAAACTTTTTCCCCTCCTCCCCGGCCGAGCAACCACAAGCAAATCATGGCGAGTGACGAGACTCCCTGCTCCAAGGGAAGGGGATGGTGGGCTCTCTCTCCCCAAGGGGGGTGCGGTGTGTGTTTACGCGCAACACCTTTCGAATCAATAAGGGCTCCCCCACGATCGCTTCCCCCTCGGCCCCCGGCGGGGCTGTGGTACGGATATGATAATAAAAGCGGGGGGGGGGGCGTTGTGTATTTCTGCTGCAGAGGGGGCTGTTTGGGGCGAGGAGTAGGGGGGCAACAAGCATGGAGTAGCCAGGCTATTTTGGGACACGCATCGCGCCACCTTCGCAGCAGGCGAACGCAAAGCCGGCTGGGGACTTAAGCAAACAGATCGACCCATTTATGTTGCAGAGGCTAAGCGGGAAGGCAACGGGGACCACGATTCTCTCCCGATCGTGTCCCGGCTTGTCCACTGACCACCATAAATCGCCGGTGCCTCCCCCCCCCCCCCGCGCGCGTGTATAATGTTTGTGACAGTCAAGACAGGAAGATTATCCGGATCATGGCCTCCTTGGCGCCGGTGGCTAATACTGCTTCTGGAACGAGAGAGCCACCCTCCCGCCCATCTTGCTTCACCCTTGCTCGGCCGCGTCTAAAACTCCGCGTCTGAACTAGAGGACGGGCCAGGGATGGAGAGAAGGAAGGGAAACCCAGGCGCTGGCAGCAACCACCCTTGCCACCTCCACCCGCCGGCGGCAAAACGCCCCCCTGCCTCCGCGATTGCCTTCCTCGGGGCAGGACACGAGCGCGAACTTCCGACACTCTTCGTGCCGCCCCAGCCACGAGCTGCAACCACCGCGCGCGCACACAAAACACACACACACACACACCCTCCCTCTCCCACCTCCGCCAGCAGAACCTTCCTGCAGTTGCCCAGATCGCCGAGGGGGGAAAGCCGAGGAGATGGAGAGACGGGGAGGGAAAGGAGTAGGAATAATCCTCCTCCCAGCACTTCTTATTTATACCCACCAAAATGCAGCTCAGGCGTTCCGAGCGCAGAGCCAATCTACCGGCCCCCCATCGAAGCAGGCGGGCGGGCGAGCGAGCTTCTCCAGGCGGGAGTCTATTTCTGGCTCGCTCTCTTTTGCCTGCTTGCCCGGAGTGTCGCTCGCTCCTGCTCTCCTTGAAGCTCCGTTTAGAAGCACAACAGCCGGAGCAGCTGATTATTGACTGCTGCCTGGCTCGTCCCCTCCGCTCCGCTCTCGCCACAACCGCGCAGCCCTTCTCCTCTCGCGACCTTCCCTCTCCCGGGGTTCAGCTGCTGACTCACAAAGTCAGCAGCAGCAATGCAATGCTCTCCTGTTATGAAATGTCACGAGCCGGGCGCATTTGTTTACACACACACACACACACATACATTAAAAAAAAACAACCTCAAGGCTTTTTTGGACCCTCAAACTTTCTTCAGATTTTTAAAGGTCTGGGGGGGACAGCGCGAGGCAAAAATCAAAGGCAAAAGAAGCTAGGGAAGAGACTTGTTTATGGGTGTGGGTGGAAGCCTCGGCTGGAGCATTTCGTTTTCTTCAGGGAAAGCGAAGGGTGCACAGTCACCGCTAACTAGATCATTTCCCCCCCCCGCCACCTCCCCAAAAAAGCCACCACCAGAGTAGCAGGAAAGCAAGCGAGAAAGGGAAAGATGGTTGATCAGGCGACGGGAGGGGGCAGGGAGTTGTAAGCAATATTTACCTTGCTGGGGAAGAGTGGAGTGCAAGGTCTCTCCCTCTCTCTGAGTCACCCGGAGTACAGATCCAGCGAGAGGAACTAGATTATGAATATGACTTCATTGATGACAGCCATTCCCTCCTCTTCCTAAACTCCAGCCCCGCCTCTCGGCTCATCCCACTCGTTCTGTCTCCACCCCCGAAAGAACGCCGCCGTGGTGCCAGAGGAAAGCCTCTGATTGGCTAAGCCCGGTGACAACCCCCACCCCCACCCAAGAAGCCGAACGGAACGAGAGATTGGCGGATGGGAACTGTCCCTCAAGCTACAGTTGGGAGAAGGCGGAGCTCCCGCTCTTGTTGCTGCTGCTCTTTCACGAATGTGTGCAGCCAGATCGGCGGTAGTGCGTGTGCGCGTTTGGGAGCGTCTATGCTTTCCTCCTCCGCTGTGCAACAGAGTGAGCCTTGAGTAGCAGGCATCACTGTAGAGGTCTCCTTCCTGATTGATCGCGCTTTCTTTCGGATCACATGCAGTGAAGGCTGTTTTTGGAAAGGTTCATTTTTTAGAAGGGAGGGAGGGGAAGAGATAATGAGCGCGGAAGAGATAATGAGCGGGGTTTGGGGGAGGGGTCAGGTGAAGAAGGTGCTGGAATTTGAAGGGTGCCTGCTGGCACAAGCCGGCAAGAGGGAAGGGCGGCAGGGACGAGGCGCGAATCCCGAGCCGACTTCTAGCTTTGGGGGCTCGGTTTGCTTTAAGAGGGAGGGTTAAAGATGGAAAGTCATTGTTTGCACTGAAACTTCGGAGCTCCTTTCCTTCTCTGGCGACCGGGAACTTCTTTGATGACAAGTGCCGCGAGGGAAACGTAGAGAACATTCCAGCTCAGTTTGTCTGCCAGTCAAGCTGCCCTTTCAGCTGCCCAGTAATGAAGCCCTGGCACCAAGAGCCGCATCTTGATGTTTACAAAACCGGCTTCCAGACGTAGAGAAAGAAAGAGATGTAGAGGCAGGCCTGGAAGCTATCACGAGAAAGCCCCCGGTACGCTAAGAAGGCAGGAACGGTGCCGGGAGGGAAGTGAAGGGCAAGGTGGTTCCCCAGGCTAGCGAAAGTAAGTTGGGGTGATCTTGTACATTTCTTTCCTCAGTGCTCTCACCCCTGAGACGCTTTGCTACCATTGCTCTTCGAAGCTGCCTCTAACTCCCGAACCATCTCGACAGATGGAGAGTGGAGTCCCACCCCATAAAGATGATCTTTAAGTCATGCACACCTTTCTGAGGAAAAGGTTGTGAAAGCAATTACTGATTTATGTTTGGATTAAAGGGTATCATTTTGTTTGGCCCGACACCCTCCTCTTCTGCATCAGTCAAGTGCGTTCTATAAGAGCTTTAAAACCAGCGGGCCTGTTAGTGTAAAACCTGACTAACCTGCTTGGGCTGACTCACAACCTTCTGTCGCTGTCAATGAGTTCCAGAAGTCTGGTTTTCAAAGAGAGAGCCCTCTGGCTAGAATATGTACGCCATAACCATTGCAACAGAGGGATCCCCCCTACCTTGCTTCCCAGGCCCGGTGGAGGAGTGCACAAAATCACAAGGCTTCATTTTTTTCCAGTGTCCATCCTCTGAGCTGCAGCAAGGAGGGACTGTTTGATTATACAATAATACTGTAGAGCCTTGTGACCTGCAGTTCATGAAATCAGATGGCATATAAAGCATGCTAACTTGTAAGGTGCCACAAAACTCTGTGTGGCTTTTTCTGCAACAGTCTAACATGGCTGCCTCCTTGGAAAGATTCCTGTCTGAAATCTTGACAAATTTAACACACTCACCTCAGTTTCTCATTCTTTAACTAGAGCCCTTCATCACAAAGTAAGGTTGTTTTTTTAAATGAGAAACAGTTGGGGTAAACCAAAATTCAACACACATTCTTCAAAAGAGATTAAGACATATGGATTACTGCTCCAGGTATAAGATAATGTTTGACATATTGCAACTGGAACAGATGAAGTTTTCTCTCTGTTCCTTCATGCTCGCCTTGCATTGTAACATCTGGTTCACAGATCAAGAAGTGATTCCTGAGCACTGGGTCAGTCAATACAATGTTCATGGTAATGCCCAGTGACTCTCCTGCCTCCCCTCTCTGACTCAGCTGGTCTTAATCTTTATACATTTCCATAGACAAGGTGAATGCACTGTCCAGTCAGATTTTAGCACTACCTCCGAAAGTAATACTGAATCCCATTCACCAGGGTTTAGCGTTAAACTTAATGGCCACAATTCTTCCTTTTCAAATGCAAAGTAACTGAACACCTTGATTACCTGGAGAAATGGGAAGGCAGTTGATTGCCCTCATCCTGTATAGATGGAGAAAGATGCAATGTCTTGCCTTATCAAAGTTTCTCGGAGAATTGAGGAGCCATGGAAACTCCAAGAGACGTCCCATAGGACTTGATATATTCAGAGCCAGAGAGAGGAATGGTGAGTCCTGCAAAGGCTGCTCTATGAAGCTGAGCTGTCTTACAAGACTGCAGTTTCTTTTGTCAGGATTATGTGTGCTTATATACTATCACATCTGAACTGACATAGCAACCCTAATATGGCTTTCAAGATAAGTGAGATAAGGAGTGGTTTTACAAGTTCCGTTCTCCCCCCCGCCCCGCAGTGAGTTTCCACGCCCAAACAGGAATTTGAATCCAAGACTCCTCAATCATAGTCCAGCACTCTATCCACTACATCACACTGGATATCCTTAGATAATGTGCATGCTGGTTTTGGATCTCTCTTAATCAGGACTTAGAAAGCATTACTTTTTTGGTCTACAACTCCCTGATAAGTGATTTTTCCAAGCTTTGTTCCAAGGCTATATAAATTCTAATGAATGTTATTAAAATCCTAATGGCATTCACAATCAAGGCTGTTCAAGTGAGGCCAGAGCATTGGGCATGTCCCTTTGCTCCTCCTGCAGCTCTCTCTCTCTCTCTCTCTCTCTGTCCTTCAGTGAATTCTGCAATGGTAGATAATAATATAGGGAGGTGGCAATGTTACTTTGTGTTCCTTTCTACTTCCAGTGGGAGGTGAGGTGTGGAAAAGAGAGTAAGAAAATGGCTCCAGTAAGTTAAAATAAAGGAGACGCCCCAAGGGAGGGGGAGGTAAATCAGTGTTTATGATTTTGTGTTTAAATAGATGTGTTTAAGTAAAATGGTGCATCTTGTATTAATGTTGTTTCTCTCTGAGCATCAGTTATGATTAAGAGACAGAACAGTTTGATCAGGAGCAGAAAAAAAAGGCAGGTGCTCCCCACCTTCTAAAAAAAAGTTTCTCTCTTGCACCCCCTTTATATAATTGCCCTTTTTGTGTTCAAGGGCAGTGCCTCTGCCATTTATCTCTGCTGTAGAGTAAACGGAACATACCTAAGGGATAAGCTCCTCTGCAAGACAGCTTGCCTGGACTGGCCTTGAACTCGGCAGGAATCAAACCAAATGACCATTTCTTTCAGTCAGAAGGATACAGGAGTGGGGTGGAATATGAAATTAATCTCTCAGGCAAAATAAAATGTTCAGCTGACACGAGAGTCAAAGCACTGATTGCTTTTGTTAGCTATAAATCAGGCTGGGGGCTGATATTTTGAGGGTTAGAGGACAGTGGGCAGTTGAATGGTTGCGCTCAAGTCGTTGAGTTTCGTTGGTAGACTCTGGAGTAGTATATTGCAGTTGCTCCTTTGGTTAGGGGCCATGAGATAGAGCCCATTGGCTCTGTGTCCGAACAGAGACATTTTCCTTGCATAAAATACTGCACAGGAATGGGAAGAAGTGATAAGTATTCAGGCCATAAAATGACAGTGACAAGGCACACTATCCCTCTGAAGATATAAATTAAATATGTAAAATCATAAAATACAATTTAAGGGATAAATTACTTCTTCACTGGTCAATCTTCCTATAGAAAGATGAAAGTCAGGCTGCTCCTCTAATGGAAGGAATACCTCAGGTTGTTATATGCAGCTTAGACAAGGCTGGATTTTTACAAGCTGGACCACGCGTAATTAAAGTGGCACTGTCCTGCTGATCTGCCAGTGTCAGGATGCACAACTCAAATGGGCTTAAGGGCCAATTTTTATGCTGGGCACTGTATGGCCAAGATAAATGTGGAGCATTCCATCAGCAAAGGGGAATGTATATATTCTATAGATTGCATAGATATTCATACTTGTGGCCCAGCATCATCATTTTTTGAATTCCAAGCAAATCTGTGATTTCTGAACAGATGCAGTATAATAAACTTTCCCAGATGTATTATTAGCTGCAAGAGACCACCTGTATTCAGTCTTGATTTTTACAGAGCAAGCCCAGACTATCCTGATTGCTCTATACTTCTATTGTAGCTATTTACAGCCATCGAAATAATCATGAGAAATGTCTGTGTTGGAAGGAAGGGCACTGGGCATTATGTCTGAAAAGCACGTGCTGTGAAAGTGAATAAAATAACCCGTTATATTGACATGAGATCTTGTTGAAGAAATACAATGGTTTTAACTGGGAGATCTCGAACCAAGGTTGGTGCATTTTTTCATTGGCCTAATGGAGGTATTATACTAAAATTGATTTGGGAGTTTTCATATATTAAATACTAATAGTGACCATTTTCTCTAAATGCCAATCCTTACGTAGCTGTAACCGTACTATCCATGTGCAAGAGGGATGCATTAGCAGTTTTTAGAGAGCTCTGAATTTTGCAAAACTATGCAGACACCAGAGGACCCAAAACAGCCCAATGATGGCAGAGCATGCTCAATGGCCAAAAAATGTTCCATGTCTATTGCAAAGGGGACTGAATAGATTGCCCTGGAAAAAGGCTAGGCTGGGTGGAACCTTGAACTGGAGCACACCACACTGCAACATTTTGTGGCAAGTCCCATTTCATGTTTATCAAGTGTGGACTGTGGGTTTAGAACCTAGTAGAGCAAAACAGAGGGGATAGTGTCAGCTGATGAAAGACTGATGTGGTGGAATAGAGGATATATAACATAGGAATGTAAGGAATGCCATGCCAGGTCAGACCAAGAGACCTCTAGTTTAGCATTTTGGTTCTGGATGGGCTCTGATAGATACCTCTGAATATGAAGACTGCAGGCATTTTCATTTAATTGTCCTCAGTGTGTGATACTATTGACATGCCTCCTCTGCATTGGGAGGTTTCACTTAGCTGTCATAGCTAAGAGTTGCAAACCATACTGCATTCAAATCAGTAACTTGACTGCCAGTGTGGTGGATAGAATGTTGAACTGGGAGTCAGGAGACTGGAGTTCAAATTCCTGTTTGTTGAAGGAAACTCACTGAATGGGTGGCATTAGTAAAACCATTCCCTAAGTAGCTCATATATCTTGAAAACTCTGTTAGGGTTGCCATAAATTGGGAGTGACCTGAAAGTACATAATGCACACAATGAGGATACGTGTTTTGAAATTTTCATTGATTCCACATTTATCCTCTTATCCAAAAAACTGTGATCATAATTGCTGATATGATTATATGTCTGTCCAAAGATCTGAATCCTGTTCAATATACACTTCGTGACTTCTATTTTCATTATTGCTTAGTTTTTGAGAGCAACCAGCTACAAATAAATAGTTTGTTGTTGTTTTTGTTGTTTAGTCATTAAGTCATGTCCGACTCTTCGTGACCCCATGGACCAGAGCACGCCAGGCCCTGCTGTCTTCCACTGCCTCCCGGAGTTAGGTCAAATTCATGTTGGTAGCTTTGATGACACTGTCCAACTATCTCGTCCTCTGTCGTCCCCTTATCCTCTTGCCTTCACACTTTCCCAACATCAGGGTCTTTTCCAGGGAGTCTTCTCTTCTCATGAGATGGCCAAAGTATTGAAGCCTCATCTTCAGGATCTGTCCTTCCAGTGAGCACTCAGGGTTGATTTCCTTTAGAATGGATAGGTTTGATCTCCTTGCAGTCCAGGGGACTCTCAAGAGTCTCCGCCAGCACCACAATTCAAAAGCATCAATTTTTCGGCGGTCAGCCTTCTTTATGGTCCAGCTCTCACTCCCATACATCGCTACAGGAAAAACCATAGCTTTGACTATACGGACCTTTGTCGGCAAGGTGATGTCTCTGCTTTAAATAGATAGCTACCTACAATTAATTCCTTTTTCCAATATCATTGCATTACAACAGTACCATAATGATGGATAATTTGACTCCTTTGGCAATGTGACTCTAACTTTTTGATTGCTTCTATAATTGCAGAGCATGTCTTCACTAAGTAGAAGGAATGTTAGTTGATCCAACTGCTGGTTTGTGTTGGGCCTTGTGCTGCTGCTTCTTGCTCGTTAACTGGTGTTTGGGTAATAGTGGCTGAAACCCAGTAGTAAGTTGCCAATAGAATAGGCTCATTAAACCACTAGATATTAACTCACTAAATCCCCACTGATTCAATGGGATTACTCTAGTTGTGACTTGCTACTGGATTTCAGACGAGAGAAGGGAGTGGATTTTGCACATCATCTGTAAGTTGCTGTTCTTTTTTTTTCATAAACACTTTTTAAAATATTTCAGTTACTTTTGAAAACTAGGAATGGTAACTATGTTGGAGACCTCAAAACTATAACTGTAACTGGTTAAATTTTAAAAGCAATTTCTCCAGCTCTGGTTTCAATACACATCTTTCCAGCTCATACCCATGACCAGACTTTCTCAATGGGTAAAGATCTAGGAGATATTGAGTTAGCAGCTTATACCAGTGAACTATGGAATGAATCAAGGCTGCTTTTCAAAAATCGCTTCAGTATACTAAACTGTAATGTTTGTATTATGTAATTCAGAGCTTAGAAGAGCTACGTTTATGGGCCATGTGTCCCAGAATTCCAGGCTGGGATTCCAAAAATAATTTTTCTAAGTTCTTCTCTAGTTGTTAGACTATAAGAAATTAACACCTCACAGAAATCTAAATTTGTTGGAGTGGAGCAGGACATAGTTCTAGCCCACAACCCAAAATTAGAGACTGTGGATACATGTGAATTGGTGTGCAGAGCACGTGTTTGATCCCATGACTTACCTATTATCTTTGTTTCCAGAAAGCTGCAATTAGTTTGGAGAAAAAAGCCAGTGCGTTTTTAAAAAGGCAGTCTGGCCGGATGGCTAGATTTAGAGCATGTTTCTCAGAGCTAAGCTGTAAACTAGGTGCCTCCTTATCTTACTGGCATCAGGAACACTTAAGGTTGCCAGATAGGATGTAATCTATGAAAAAAAAACTCGTTTGTGTTTTCAGGACCTGTTGCAAGTGGACCCGTTTCACATATGGAAGAGTTATCTTGTCTGCTAATATTACAGGGAATTCAGCTCTGGTTTCTGTATCTTCAAAGGAAATTACATTGATAGTTTGAAGGAACTGAAGATTATTGGTCTGGCAAAGCCCCACACCGTGCATATTTGTTTCATGGGGCTTCAGATTACTAGAAAAGGCAGGCACGCATGCACACTTGCATGCATGCACACACACCACTGAGCTGCTTCTTGCAAACGAAGTGGCCCCTGTGGAGCAAAATTGCATGCTGTTTCTATTACTTGTAATTCTTGTGTCTGTGTAAATCATGATTCAGATTTTTTTTTTTTTTTAAAAAATGCTTTCTAGTGTGCTCAGCTAAATATTATCAGTTTGTAACATTTCCCCCAATGTTTGGTTTGTAATGAAAAGCAGCCTGAGGAGGCTGCTCTTGGGTGCAGTGATGGGCTGGTATTGAACCCTCCCACCTCTGTAAACTATTTCCTCCTTTCATAATACTGCCCACCAGCAGTATTCACATTTGTGGGGTGTGACTGGGACAGATTCTCTGTTTTCCCCATGGCAGGAGAGTAGTTTGGGGAGAGATAGTTCTGAGTTGTGAGGGGGACTGAATTAGCAATTCTGTTCTGTTGTAGCCCAATCCCATACCTGCCTTTCATTAAAAAAAAAAAAGAAATTGGAGAATGTACATGCACTTGTATGTATCATCTCATTTGGGCCTATGGGAGACAACAGCCAATCAAATGAGGGTGGGACTGTGAAGGAGTGTCCAATCTAAGTCTCATTTCAAGATAAGGAACCATACGTTTTATTATAAAGACCAGCCAACGCAGGTAATTGTTTCATTTATATCCCAACTTTCTTCTAATGAACTCAAGGCAGGCTCGTCACATCATGTCTGTGCAGTGTGTTAGGCTGGCAGAATTGCAATTAGTTTGTGGTCACCCAGTGACTTTCATTGTCATGTAAGGATTTGAATCTAAATCTTCAAGTCCTAATCCAGTGCTGTAACCACTACACCATGCTAGCTTTTGCATTGCTTCCAGAAAGTGCTATAGCTTTAACATGAGCAACTCTATGGCAGGACAAAGTCCTATAACTTGTAGTATGGTGTGTCAAATGCCATGCTTGTGTTATTACGTAGATGGTATCAAGCTTATTTGAACACGGGTCATGCATGATAATTCCCACATGCAGTAATCCATATAAATTGCAGCACAGAAGTGCTATTTAGCTGAGAAAAAGATTGGCGAATCATAAAAAGGTGCTAGGCTTCTCTGTTCTGGTGTTATATCACTACAGGAAGTGACACAGAGGAAGACCTCAAAGCAGCTGACAAACCAATTTCTGTCTTTATTTGCTAGCCACACCCTCAAGGGTGGAAGCAGGCTTTTCTCTCCTGCATAGTAGGGCCAGGCAGAATTCTCTCCATCTGAATAATTGGAAAGGTGCAATAAGCCACTGGATCTGTGTGTTCACATTCCATGCCTTGTAACTTGGTGTCAGAAGCTGTGAAGTGGGTTTCACCATCCAGTTGATGAATACAACCTTGTCCTCTTCCCCTAGTATTCTCAAGCCAAAGATGCTTGGTGCTTATCTCCACCCTTTTTACTCTGGACTATGGCCTCTCCTTAAACATCTCACTTCCCTTGAGAGCCCTATTAGGGTTGCTGTAAGTCAATTTCAAATTGTCTGCACATAACAACAAAATAAGCTAGTTTAGGGGCTCTGATTATGAGGTGCCTCTAAATACAAAATAAAAAACTAAATTTCAGATTTTACATAATAGTTAGAAAGCACCTATTTATTTTTTATTTTTAAAACAAATACCACATCTAAAAACATTTATATATATATAATAATCATCATGTCCCATCAAGTCAATTCTGATTTATCGTGACCCTTTTCAGGGTTTTCCGGTAGAGAATGTTCAGAAGTGGTTTACCATTCCCTTCTTCTGGGGACATCCTGGGACTGTGCAACTTGCCCAAGGCTGCATAGGCTGGTTCTTCTGAGCTATCCAGCCAGCTACAAAAACATTTAAACATATAATAAAAACATGTAATAAAAAAACTAAAAGAAACTCTAAATAACCAGAACTATTAGAAAGAAAAACACCTATACTATTTATCCTTATGGAGCCCCGTTCCTTTTCCAAAATTCTATAGACTGTTGAGTTGAAGTTTGTCTTTTTCTCTTCATTAGTACAAATTCAGTAAATTCTCCCCATATGTCTACAAACACATCTCTGCCAGTTACTCCCATCTTAACTCTTATACCACCTGTACATTTGTCATTAATTGTTATATCCCAGACTTTTTAAGGACCTCTGCACATCTTTAAGCAGCCTTGCATAGATGTCTAGCCAGTAGCCTTACTTCCATGCCCTTTAGTATAGAGGAAATCAAAAGGATATGAAGAAATTCAAAAGAACCAATGTGATTTTAGAATTTTTGAGCTGACACTTAAAACATTTGTCAGTTAAGTTCAAGAGGTTTTTTTCCCCAGTTTAAAACTCATGAACTGTGTGATCCCCATATTGGATCAGAGGATCTCAGTGGGTCTTAGACCTTAAGTGAAATATGCATAGGATTGTAAGCCTGAAAACAAAAAAGCCCTTCCACTGCCAACAGATGAAGAAAGGAGTAAATGTATTTATTGGAATGAAAATAATTTGGGACTAGGGGTGGGAAAGTAGGATCATAACTTCCTGGAAAGCTGATGTGAGGGGCAGAACAATATATGCACTGATATAGTTAACATTACTTGATTTGCACATGGGTTCTGATTGTTCTGATAATCAGAAAGGAGAGGGAGTTCCATCAAGTGTAAATCACTCAGAAAGCCTGTTTTTTTTTTTTAAAAGCCTGTAATTTGCCTGGACTATATTTGAGAGGAGGTGCTCTTCTCAAGGCTGTGTGTCAGAAAGAATCATGAATATAGGGAGATAAGTAAAGATATTTGTAGGTAGGAAGTATATGCTAGCAATCCAATGTGGCCTGCTACAGAAGCCCAGAAAGGTCACCCCACATGCTTGTAGATCAAGGATTTGACTTACTGTGTGGCCACGGACATCTCACTATCAGTCAGCTTCAGATCTTATTTTTACATAGAAATTAAGGGTTGCCAACTCAGCAGCATCTGATTCCTTCAGATTTCAGGCTCAAAACTAGTGACTAGGGGTGGGCCCCTGTGATGTCACAGATGATGCGAACAAGGGGCAGAAGAGGATGCTAGAACTGCTTATGGGTCAGCTGACTGTGAAAATGGGCTTGAGTGGAATCCAAATAAATGGCCCAGACTTTTGATAAAACCCTGCTAACCAGGCAATATGGCAACCAAGAACCATGGGGAAAAGCAAAAACTTTGGCAGCTGTGCAGGTAGAAAAAATTATCTCAGTGCCAGCTGGAGAACTGCGAAGATAGCACACCCAGACTTTAAAACTGCCTCACTCACAAAAATCGGTCTCTCTCCTCCTTCAGTGCGGTGCACCCACTCACTGATTTAGCCCTGAGAGACCTGGAGAAGAAAAACAATTCACTGAGACAAGCTGACATCCTTGAGGCTTGACAAACCTACATCCTTCAGAGGCTTGTGAGAGAGCAAGCAAAAGACACCATTCAAGACCCTTTGAACTTTCAAGATGCTATAATAATATTTTCAATAAAAAACTACAATGGTTCTGTTTTTCTATAAAGTAAATATTTTTGGAAGGAAAGCATTATCCTGTGTTTAAGGCTTGAAGGCCTGCATTTTCATGACAAAAATCCCCTTTCTTCTTTTGTGTAGTGGCGACAGTATCCATTTGTATCTCACATTCCTAAGTGTGCAGTGTTTCTGACAAAGATAGCAATCACCATAAAGTGAAGTCAATTGGATAAGGAAACTCCTGCTTGCCTGGAATTCAGCCTCTTTTTCTCTCTCATTTTCAGGCTCTTAAAGGGTGACTAGAGAAAGGCGCTTCTCAATCTCGTCCCTCCCATCTGTGGGAATGCCCTCCCAAAAGAGATGTGCCTGGCATCCTCCTTGATAGTATTTAGTAAGATACCAAGCTATGGCCTCTTTCTTCTGCCTGGTGTTCTGTCCCAGATGTCAGATACAAAACAACGTTGCATTGTGGTCCAGAAGTACAAGCACAAGTCGGAGTTCAGTAATATTTTTATTACAGCTTACATGATTCCCAGTGTGGTATAAGTGGATAGAGTGAAGGACTAGGGCTCTGGAGAACAAGGTCTGAATCCTCACTTGGCCATGGAAACTCACTGGGGGAGTGTGACTGGTAAACCACTCCTTGAATATCCCACATCCTTTGAAAGCCCTGTTTGGGTTGCTATAAGTTGGTTCTGACTTGATGGCACTGAACACATATTTTTATTAGGACATTAAAATATTCTAGAAGTAGTGCATAAGTGGCATGAGCTTTCAAATTAGTCAGAATTCCTTGTCAAGTAAAATGGTATAAAAATTAAGGGAACTAAAACTGCCTACAATGAATAGTCATTTGAGTCTCAGCTGGCCCTCATGTTGGTAGGGATGGGGAGATACTATTAGCAGTACATAACAATAATTAAAATTGTTTTTTTGAAGAAGGAAAAAACTCTTCACCAAACCTACAATCTACTTTTTGCAACTCCAAAGAGATAATTGCCAATACATTGGATCAAATGTTCTCCTTGAGATATCCGACCTGGTCCCAGTGACATATTCCTTAGTTACATCCTGTTTGGATTCCTACAACATGCTCTACATGGGCTGCCTTTAAAGAGTGTTTGGAAACCTCGGATGATTCAAAATGCTGCAGTCAGATTGCTAACTGGTGCTGGTTACAAGGAACACATCACTCCCTTACTACTTCACTGGCTGCCAGTCTGTTTCCAGACTCAATTCAAAGTGCTGATTATTACCTATAAAGTGCTATACGGCTTGGGTTCAGGCTCTTAGAAGGATCATCTCTTTCTGGGGAGGCTCTTCCCTCAGTTTCTCCACCTTCCCAAACTTGTTTGGTGAGGAGCCGAGAGAGGGCCTTCTCAGTAGCTGTTTCCAGGTTTTGGAATGTGCTGCCCCATGGAGCTAAGTTGGCCCCCTCTCTCTGGTCCTTCCATCATCAGGCAGAGACCCTCCTTTTCAGGCCGGCTTTGAAACAATACGTGAGGGTGTTAGAAATGCTGTATGTATTGAATGGAGAGATTCTTAAATGTTTTAAAAATGTTTCTAAAATTGTTTTTAATTATATTTTTAGTATTGATAGATGTTTGGTTGCTTTTTACTATAGATTCTTATGGTGTTTTGAAACACGATTACTTTACAGTTTTAATTATTTATGAAACACCTTTGGTCCTTTATGAGGAAAAGGGGTGGTATATAAATAACATACATAAGTATGTTCCATTCTCTCCTAGTTCTTGAACCATTTCACCTGAAGAAGAATTCTGGAGAACTTGAAAGCTTGTATCACATATGCACCACTTCTGCAACGTTAAAGTACAGTAGTCCTAATAAAAGGTATTACCCAACATCTCTTTTAGCTCTTGATGTGTGTTCTTATCTTCGCCCACCCCCCTGTTTAAGTTTTATAGCTGGCTTTTAACATCCTATCATTGTGACATTTCAACACAATTCAGCAAATAGTTTGTCTCATGGAATTTTTTATTTTTACTGATTATTTTTATAGTTGTAAACTGCTCTGAGGGGATTGCTCATCAGGCAGGAAGTGCTATATGAATATTTTAAATAAAGAAATAATTTCAGTTTATTTGTGTTTGCACTGAAATCCTTTCTTTCCCGTAGAATGTTGTGTTAGGCTACTGGTCTTTATATTTGGGCTTTCTTTAATTTATATAGCACTCACAAACTTAGGGGACCAATCTACATATTTTAAAAATGTATGTGGTACAGCCCTCCTGAGCTGGTACCGTTTGGGAATGTGCAGGGGGATTTTACTATTGCATAATCTTCAAAATCAGAACTCCGCACCCTAGAAAACTGACGTGTTGGTGAAAAATTAACCAACCACTCTCTCTTTCATGTTAGGTTTTAGCATGTTAGAACCTTTTTATTTTGAGGAAACACTCTGGTACAACATGCACTGATACCAGTAAGGGCATACCACACACGAGTGAGTTCTTAACCAACCCCCCAGCTTATTAGAGGGCTAATCAAATAATGCAAAAATGAAAAATTATCAATGCTATTGTTCTGCACAGCACTGGGATTAATATTGGTTGAATTGATCATCAATGCATATAAGCATGGAACCTGGGCTAATAAAGGAAATAGGCAGATAGATAACTAATTGTTTCCCTCTTCAGTCTTTTCCAAATTTCTTATATGCATATTTTTGTTACTTTTATACTCACTTCCTTCCTCTGAGGTCACTTTCTGTTTGTTGCTCTGTACCTGCTTCAAGGTAGGGGACTCTATAATAAGTGGCAGCAAAAAATGAGTCGTAGCAAGTCTTGCACAGATGGAAGCCTGTTCCAGGGGCTTCTGTAACTAAGTTTAGAGATCCCCCTTGCTTGCATTTCCTATAAATGTATTTCTTCAAATATCATTTTTTCTGTTTCTGTTTTCACAGGCTACTAGTGTTTAGAGCAGCGATGGCGAACCTATGGCATGCGTGCCACAGCTGGCACGCAGAGCCCTCTCTGCGGGCACATGAGCTATAAGTCGCCGGATTGCTACTCACCCCGCGGCCAAATCTGAGGAGGCGGCTGCAGCCGCGGTGCTGGCACTTTGACAGGTGGCGGGCCAGGATCCGGAGCAGCTGGTGCTGGCGGCGGATCCCAAGTGGGGTCTTGAGGCACCTCTGTGCGTGAGATTCCCCCTTCCACCACCACTTCCAGTTCCGCCACCGCCACTTCTGGTTCCGCCGCCATGGCCCGTCTCCCACTTAGTTTTTTGTTTTGTTTTTTCAGTTTGGGCACCAGGGCCCAAAAAGGTTTGCCATCACTGGTTTAGAGTGTTTATCAACAGTTTCATTAGCGCGCTGAAGTTTGGAAGCATAAATATAGAGTCATCCCAACAATTTTAATTCTGTAATTTGCTTTTACACTGAGATACAATAGCACACATAAAGGCAAGCCAACTGCTATACAGATTTCCTTATTTTACCAGCAGGATGGTTGCTGCAGACCGTTCTGCTATATGCATTTTTGCATTAAGAAGTTCTTATGGGCCTACGTCCAAGCTAGCTGTGACTACAGTATCTGCATCAGCCTGTTTGGCACACATGCTGCATTGCTAAAAAGATAAATCTGGTGCCTGTTGTTGTTGTTTTTTTCCTTAGTAGTTTGTCATTCTGTCCTTTTGATTATTGTCCATGCTTCTAGTCTACGCAACCAATCATCAGCTCCTAGCATAGTATAAACTCCAGGCAGGTGGTTAAAGAGTGCCTGTTCCATCTCCGCCGTGTCAACATTTCACACTGTTGATGATGATTGGCCACCCCCTTTAATTTTCAACATGGTATCACAGGGTGGGAATTGATCCAGCTGGCCAGCAATTGGGGAATATGTGCTTGAGCTGTAGTCAAGGATACCTGAAAAGTATACCTCCCACTGTGTGAGCTACAATGAAGACACTTTTAAACAGAATGAGACAGATCATCAGGCGGAGGAGAGAAAAGTGGAGGCACCTCGCCAGCTTCTTATCTAAGTGACAGCATGATGCTGACTGAGATCATAATCTGGCCCAAAGAGTGCTGAGGAGAGGAGAAAAGAGAAGAAAAGAGACAGGTCAGAAGAGAAGGTGAAAACATCTTTAAGCGGAAATGTCAGAGATGCGAGAAGAAAAATAATTAATCATGTTCCAATTGGAGTCTTGATGACTCTTTAGAGAAAAATGCAAAATTAATAGTCTCCCAATGGAGGACTAAAGCTACTGGGCTTATAGTATCTATAACAAATTAGATAACCAGGCACACAAAAAGCAACAATCTAATACACCTCATTTAAAAAGTGTTGGGAGGGAGGGCTTGAGATGATGGTCTGTGTGTATGTGGAATTATCACACTGCGCTAGAATACTCAGCTTCTCAGCTGGAAGTTCTGTGCTCTAATCCCAGGGGTAGAAGGTTGAGGAGAAGGAAAAAAGAATGGGCAAATAATGTTCCCAATCCTAGATACAATCTTGAACTTTTCCATTGATATCTATGGGAAACTTTCACCTTCATCCTTGGGGCCACTTTAAAATAATTTCTAACTGTGCACCAGGAAATGTGCTATCCCATTAGTGATATGGGCATATCTGTTCTCTTTATTTCTTTGTCCAACCATTCTTTTCAAGAACTCTCGCATAGTGGAAACATAGCTAAGTCCATACCAATAGGAGTGTCTGGTTTCTGGATGCCAGCTGAAGTCTCAGGTTACTGCTATGATTCTCCAGGTTTCCAGAAAGGAGACAAATTTCAGGGTGAGTATCACCGGAGGTGGAGAAAATCAGACTTTTGCTTATCAAGTACCTTTAAAACTAGGCACCCTTCCCTCACTTCACGTACCACACGGAGAAGCTATTTTAAAAACTCCTCTGGGAGGTTGGAGCTCCCTATGGACACCAGTGGAAAAATACAAGATTTTACTGTATCTGGGACTGGGAACAAGTTTATCCATTTCTCCTCATGTAATACTTGTTTCCTTAATTTTGTAGGCAACATTTGAGTCCTAGGTTAAAAACTATACCTTGCAAGTACACATTGATTTACTCATCACAAGCAAGACGTTTCAGGGCAGACAGCAACATCTGTACACCCATTAAGAGAGACAGTAACCAGAACCTTTTGTGGTGCAACCTTTTGTGGTAAGGGTACAACTTGTTACATACTGTCAAGCCACCTCTGACCTATGGCGACCCTGTGAATGAGAGATCTCCAAAATGTCCTGTCCTCAAGAACCCTCCTCAGCTCTTGTAAATTCAAGCCTGTGGTTCCTTTAGGGAGTCAATCCATCTCATCTATGGCCTTCCACTTTTCCTGCTGCACTCAACCTTTCCCAACATTACTGTCTTTTCCAGAGAATTCTGCTTTCTCATGATGTACCCAAAGTAGGACAGCCTCAGTTTCAATTTTTTTTCCTCCAGAGATAGTTCAGATTTGATTTGATCTAGGGCCCACGTGTTTGTCCTTTTGGCAGTCCATCAAAGCGGTCCTCCAGCACCATTTTTCAAACAAATTCATTTTTTCCTATAAGCTTTCTTTACTGTCCAGCTTTCACACCTGTACATGGTGATCAGGAATACAAAGTGGATGATTTTGGTCTTGGTCTTCATTAACACATCCTTACACTTGATGATTTTTTTTCTAACCTCCTTCATTGCTACCCTTCCAAGTCTCAGTCTTTTCTGATTCCTTGTCTGGACTCTCCATTTGATTTGATTATTGAACCAAGGTATCCAAAATCTTTCACTATTTCAGTTTCTTCATTGTCAATATTAAAGTTGTGCAGTTCTTCTATAGTCATTATTTTTGTGCACAACAGGAAAAATGTGAAGGCACAGAATCATAAAATAATGGAGTTGGAAGGGTCTATAAGTCACCAAGTCCCACCTCTTGCTCAATGCAGGAATCCAAATCAAAGTATATCTGACAGATGGTTGTCCAACTTTCTCTTGAATGCCTCCAGTTTTGAAGTGCTCACAAGCTAATTGGTTTCATTGTCATATGGCCCCAACAAGAAGTTTTTCCTGATATTCAACCAGACTCTGGCTTCCTGTAACTTGAGCCCATTTCTCCTACTCTCTGGAATGACTGAGAACAGATTCTGCTCCTATGACAGCCTTTCAAGTATTTGAAGAATGCTATCATATCTTCCCTCAGTCTTCTTTTCTCAAGGTTAAACATGCCCAGCTCTTTCAGTCTTTCCTAAGAGGGCTTAGCTCCCAGTCACCTAATCATCCTTTTTGCCATCCTCTGAACTTTTTCAAGTTTGTCTGAATCCTTCTTAACGTGCAGTGTCCAGAACAAGACACAGTACTCAACATGAGGCCTAACCAGTGCTGAATAGTGGGGAACTAGTGTGTTGTGTGATTTGGAGACTCTGTTAATGCAGCCTAAAATGGCATCTTCCTTTTTTTGCAGCTGCATCACACTGTTGGCTCATACACAGCTTATGATCTACAACAATTCCAAGATCCTTCTTGCATGTAGTATTTCTGAGCCAAGTATCCCCCATCTTGTAACTGTGCATCTGGTTTCTTTTTCCTAGGTATAAAACTTCACACTAATCTCTGTTAAATTTAATTCTGTTGTTTTCAGACCAGTTTTGGAGCCTTTCAAGACCTTTTTGAATTTTGTTTCTGTCTTCCAGGGTATTAGTTATTCCAACCATTTTTTTTTCTCATCCACAAATTTGATAAACATTACCTACACCCCTTATCTAAGTCATTAATAAAAATGTTAAAGAGCACTAGGCCCAGGAATGAACCTTGTGGAACCCTGCTGGTTATCTCCTCCATTGATAATCTGAGTATGATTCTGTCACTGTGTACCCATCTGGTAGTTGTTCTAACCAGCCCACACTTTGTCAAAAGCTTTGTTGAAGTCAAGATATATTATGGCTGCAGCATTCCTACAGTCTATCAAGGAAATTACCCAATCAAAAACCGAGCTAAGTCTCATCTGGCAAGATTTGTTTCTGACAAATCTGTATTGGCTTCTAGTTATTACTGCATTGTTTTCAAGGTGTTTGCATAGTGACTACTTTATAATTTGTTCCACAATTTTCCCTGGGATTATTGTCAGGCTGATTGGTCTGTAGTTTCCTAATACTTCCTTTTCACTCTTTTTGAAGACAGGAACAACATTAGCCCTCCTCCAATCATCTGGCACTTCCCCCATTCTTCATGGTTTGAAGGGAAAAAAATTTGAGCGGTTCTGAGAGTTCTTCAGACAGTTCCTTCAATACTCTTGGGTGCAGTTCATCAGGCCCTGGAAATCTGAACTCATTTAAAGTAATAAGGTATTCCTTGACTATTTGTTTATCAATCCCAAACTACAATCCTGTCCCCTCCTCTTGTACTTCACATTTGCCTGGAGGGTCATAGACTGTCTTGTGGGAAAAGACAGAGCTAAAGTCTAGTAGGCATCCTTCAGTCTCGAGAGACTATGGTAACGTGCTCTGAATGGAGGTCTTGGAACAGCGCCTAGTGTGGCTGAGAAGGCCAATTCAAGAGTGGCAATCCCTTCTACACTGAAGATAAATACAGTCTGTCCCCTGTCCAGCTACCCGATTTTGCTGGTTTCGGGACTGCCTCTTTGCCTCGGCCTGCTGAACAAGTGTCTCTTCAAATTGGGAGAGGCCATGCTGAACCGCCTGCCTCCAGGCTGAACGCTCAGATGTCAAAATTTCCCATCTATTGAGGTTCATTCCTAAGGCCTTCAGATCCCGCTTGTAGATATCCTTGTATCACAGCTGTGGTCTCCCTCTGGGGTGCTTTCCCTGCACTAATTCTCCATACAGGAGATCTTTTGGAATCCGACCGTCAGCCATTCTCACGATATGTCCGAGCCAGCGTAGACGTCGCTGTTTCAGTAATGTGTTGTTGTTTAGTCGTTAAGTTGTGTCCGACTCTTAGTGACCCCATGGACCAGAGCACGCCAGGCCCTTCTGTCTTCCACTGCCTCCCGGAGTTTGGTCAAATTCATGTTGGTAGCTTCGATGACACTGTCCAACCATCTCGTCCTCTGTCGTCCCCTTCTCCTCTTGCCTTCACACTTTCCCAACATCAGGGTCTTTTCCAGGGAGTCTTCTCTTCTCATGAGATGGCCAAAGTATTGGAGCCTCAGCTTCAGGATCTGTCCTTCCAGTGAGCACTCAGGGTTGATTTCCTGCAAACTGGATAGGTTTGTTGTCTTTGCAGTCCAGGGGACTCTCAAGAGTCTCCTCCAGCACCACAATTCAAAAGCATCAATTCTTCGGCGGTCAGCCTTCTTTATGCTCCAGCTCTCACTTCCATACATCGCTACTGGAAAAACCATAGCTTTGACTATGCAGACCTTTGTCGGCAAGGTGATGTCTCTGCTTTTTAAGATGCTGTCTAGGTTTGTCATCGCTTTCCTCCCAAGAAGCAGGCATCTTTTAATTTCATGGCTACTGTCACCATCTGCAGTGATCATGGAGCCCAAGAAAGTAAAATCTGTCACTGCCTCCATATCTTCCCCTTCTATCTGCCAGGAGGTGAGGGGACCAGTGGCCATGATCTTAGTTTTTTTGATGTTGAGCTTCAGACCATTTTTTGCACTCTCCTCTTTCACCCTCATTAAGAGGTTCTTTAATTCCTCCTCACTTTCTGCCATCAGAGTGGTATCATCTGCATATCTGAGGTTGTTGATATTTCTTCCAGCAATCTTAATTCCGGCTTGGGATTCATCCAGTCCAGCCTTTCACATGATGTATTCTGCATATAAGTTAAATAAGCAGGGAGACAATATACAGCCTTGTCGTACTCCTTTCCCAATTTTGAACCAATCAGTTGTTCCATATCCAGTTCTAACTGTTGCTTCCTGTCCCACATATAGATTTCTCAGGAGATACATAAGGTGGTCAGGCACTCCCATTTCTTTAAGAACTTGCCATAGTTTGCTGTGGTCCACACAGTCAAAGGCTTTTGCATAGTCCATGAAGCAGAAGTAGATGTTTTTCTGGAACTCTCTGGCTTTCTCCAGAATCCAGCGCATGTTAGCAATTTGGTCTCTAGTTCCTCTGCCCCTTCGAAATCCAGCTTGTACTTCTGGGAGTTCTCGGTCCACATACTGCTGAAGCCTATCTTGGAGGATTTTGAGCATAACCTTGCTAGCGTGTGAAATGAGTGCAATTGTACGGTAGTTGGAGCATTCTTTGGCACTGCCCTTCTTTGGGATTGGGATGTAGACTGATCTTTTCCAATCCTCTGGCCACTTCTGAGTTTTCCAAACTTGCTGGCGTATTGAGTGTAGCACCTTAACAGCGTCATCTTTTAAGATTTTAAATAGTTCCACTGGAATGCCATCACCTCCACTGGCCTTGTTGTTAGCCATGCTTTCTAAGGCCCACTTGACTTCACTCTCCAGGATGTCTGGCTCAAGGTCAGCAACCACACTATCTGGGTTGTCCGGGACATCCAGATCTTTCTGGTATAATTCCTCTGTGTATTCTTGCCACCTCTTCTTGATGTCTTCTGCTTCTGTGAGGTCCCTACCGTTTTTGTCCTTTATCATGTCCATCTTTGCACGAAAGGTTCCTTTAATACGTATCTCCAATTTTCTTGAACAGATCTGTTTTTTTCCCTTTCTATTATTTTCCTCTTTATCTTTGCACTGTTCATTTAAGAAGGCCCTCTTGTCTCTCCTTGCTATTCTTTGGAAGTCTGCATTCCATTTTCTGTAACTTTCCCTATCTCCCTTGCATTTTGTTTCCCTTCTCTTCTCTGCTATTTGTAAGGCCTCGTTGGACAGCCACTTTGCTTTCTTGCATTTCCTTTTCTTTGGGATGGTTTTTGTTGCTGCCTCCTGTACAATGTTACGAGCCTCCATCCATAGTTCTTCAGGAACTCTATCCACCAAATCTAGTTCCTTAAATCTGTTCTTCACTTCCACTGTGTATTCATAAGGGATTTGGTTTAGATTATACCTGACTAGCCCAGTGGTTTTTCCTACTTTCTTCAGTTTAAGCTTGAATTTTGCTATAAGAAGCTGATGATCAGAGCCACGATCAGCTCCAGGTCTTGTTTTTGCTGACTGTATAGAGCTTCTCCATCTTTGGCTGCAGAGAACAGAATCAATCTGATTTCGGTATTGCCCATCTGGTGAGGTCCATGTGTGGAGTCGCCTCTTGTGTTGTTGGAAAAGAGTGTTTGTGATGACCAGCTTGTTCTCTTGACAAAACTCTATTAGCCTTTGCCGTGCTTCGTTTTGAATTCCAAAGCCAAACTTACCTGTTGTTCCTTTTATCTCTTGACTCCCTACTTTAGCATTCCAGTCCCCTATAATGAGAAGAACATCTTTCTTTGGTGTCAGTTCTAGAAGGTGTTGTAGGTCTTCATAGAATTGGTCAATTTCAGCCTCTTCAGCATTGGTGGTTGGTGCATAAACGTGGATTACTGTGATGTTGAAAGGTCTGCCTTGGATTCGTATTGAAATCATTCTATCATTTTTGAGATTGTATCCCAGTACAGCTTTTCCCACTCTTTTGTTGACTATGAGGGCTACTCCATTTCTTCTACGGGATTCTTGCCCACAATAGTAGATATGATAATCGTCTGAATTGAATTCGCCCATTCCCGTCCATTTTAGTTCACTGACGCCCAGGATGTCAATGTTTATTCTTGCCATCTCCCGTTTGACCACATCCAGCTTACCAAGGTTCATAGATCTTACATCCCAGGTTCCTATGCAGTATTTTTCTTTGCAGCATGTCCGCAGCTGAGCGTCCTTTCAGCTTTGGCCCAACCACTTCATTAGCTCTGGAGCTACTTGTACTTGTCCTCCGCTCTTCCTCAGTAGCATGTTGGATGCCTTCCGACCTGAGGGGCTCATCTTCCAGCGTCATATCTTTTAGCCTTTTGTTTCTGTTCATGGAGTTTTCTTGGCAAAGATACTGGAGTGGCTTTCCAGTTCCTGCTCCAGGTGGATCGCGTTTAGTCAGAACTCTCCACTATGACCTGTCCATCTCGGGTGTCCCTGCACGGCATAGCCCATAGCTTCTCTGAATTACTCAAGCCCCTTCGCCACGACAAGGCAGCAATCCGTGAAGGGGTCAGTAATGTATACATGCTAAAAATTCCAGCTCATTCTAGGACTACTCTATTTGGAACTTTGTCCTGCCAGGTGATACCAAAAATGTGTCAGAGACAACGGATATGGAACATGTTCAACTTCCTCTCCTGCCGTGCACAAAGGACCAGGACTCACTGCAGTACAGGAGTGGACTCAGGACTCAGGCTCTATAGACCTGGATCTTGGTATATGCTGTCAGCTTCTTATTAAACCATACTCTCTTTGTGAGTCTAGAGAACATGGTAGCTGCTTTGCCAATGCGTTTATCCAGCTCGACATCTAGAGAGAGAGTGTCAGAGATCGTTCAGCCAAGGTACACGAAATCATGAACAACCTCCAATTCTTGTATAGAGATGGTAATAGAGGGAGGTGAGTCCACGCCCTGGCCCATGACTTGTGTTTTCTTCAGGCTGATTGTTAATCCAAAATCTTGGCAGGCCTTGCTAAAACGATTCATGAGTTGTTGGAGGTCTTCAGCAGAGTGGGCAACAACAGCTGCATCATCGGTGAAGAGGAAGTCCTGCCTGCATTTCAGCTGGACTTTGGTCTTCGCTCTCAATCTAGAGAGATTAAAGAGCTTTCCATCTGATCTAGTCCAGAGATAGACACCTTCTGTTGCAGTTCGAAAAGCGTGCTTCAGCATGACAGCAAAAAAGATCCCAAACAGAGTCGGCGCGAGGACACAGCCCTGTTTCACTCCACTTCAGATGTCAAAGGGATCTGATGTTGAGCCATCAAAAACTACAGTGCCCTTCATTTCCTCATGAAAGGACCTGATTATGTTAAGGAGTCGAGGTGGACATCCAATCTTGGGCAGTATTTTAAAAATGCCGTCCCTGCTAACCAAATCAAAGGCCTTTGTAAGATCTATGAAGGCCACAAAGAGTGGCTGTTGTTGTTCCCTACATTTCTCCTGCAAATGACTGAGGGAAAATTCCATGTCAATGGTGGATCTATTAGCGCGAAATCCACACTGTGATTCTGGATAGACTCTGTCTGCAAGCACCTGGAGCCTCTTCAGCACAACATGGGCAAGCAGCTTCCCTACAACGCTGAGAAGAGAGATGCCACGGTAGTTATTGCAGTCGCCCCTGTCTCCTTTGTTCTTATACAATGTGACAGTGTTTGTATCCTTCATGTCCCGTGGTACTCCACCTTCCCTCCAGCAAAGACAAAAGATTTCATACAGCTCAGTGGTGATGATCTCTTCAGCACTTCAACAGGGATGTTATCCTTCCCAGGTGCCTTGCTGGGGGCGAGGGAATCCAAGGCCGCTTTTATTTCTGCTAAAGTTGGTTCCCTGTCCAACTCTTCCAAGACAGGCAGGCACTCGATGTTATTCAGTGCCTCTTTGGTTACTACATTCTCTCTAGACCAGTGGTCCCCAACCTTGGGCCTCCAGATGTTCTTGGACTTCAACTCCCAGAAATCCTGGCCTGCAGAGGTGGTGGTGAAGGCTTCTGGGAGTTGTAGTCCAAGAACATCTGGAGGCTCAAGGTTGGGGACCACTGCTCTAGACTATAGCTCAGAGTAGTGCTGCACCCAGCATTCCATCTGCTGTACTCAGTCCTGGATGATCACGCCTGTAGCAGTCTTCAAAGAAGCAGATTTCTTCTGTATTGGACCTAAAGCCTGTTTGATACTGTCATACATTCCCTTGATGTTACCTGTGTCCACTGCTGTCTGTATCTGAGAGCAGAGCTGAAGCCAATAATCGTTAGAACATCTCCTAGCAGTCTGTTGGACTTTGCTACGAGCAACTCAAAGAACCTGCAAGTTGTACTCACTAGGACAGGCTTTGTATGCTGCTAGAGCTCTCTTCTTTTCCTCGATGGCTGGCATCAACTCCTCCGAATGGGTTTCAAACCAGTCTGCCGTCTTTTTTGGTCTTCTTGCCAAATGTGGACAAGGTGGTGTTATAAACAGCATTCTTGAAACGTTCCCATCGCTCAGGTGCATTTGCTTCAGCCGGGCCTAGAAGAGTTTCCTCAAGCGCTTGGGCAAATTCCTCCACTCTTCTCTGATCGCGAGTCTTGCTGATGTCAATACGTGGTCTTCCTTCCTTTTTCGTGTGATACAATCTCTTTATTTGCAGTTTTACTTTGCTACACACCAGGGAGTGATCAGTATCACAATCAGCACCCTGATAACTGTGTGTGATCGTAATACTAGGAAGGCTAGAACGTCTAGTGAGGATCAAATTGAGCTGATGCCAATGCTTCAATCTTGGATGTCTCCAAGAAACTCTGTGTTGAAGCTTCGTATTAAAGAACGTGTTGCTGACACAAAGACCATAATAACAGCAAAACCCCAGCAAGCGTTGGCCATTTTCGTTCATCTTCCCAATGCCAAACCAGCCTAGACAAGTGGGCCAAGAATGGTGATCAGCACCAACTCTAGTGTTAAAGTCTCCGAGAATGAACAGCAGCTCTCTCTCGTAGCTGCCAGATCGTCATAGAATTTGTCTTTGACTTCTGCTGTAGACGACAGTGTTGGTGCATATGCACTAATGAGGGTGACCGGTCCTGCTGATGAGTAGAGCTGCAGAGACAGAATTCTTTCACTCCCCACAGTAGGTGTAACAATGGATCTCAGCAGAGGATTTCTAACTGCAAAGACAACACCATATTCCCTGGTCTCATTCAATGGTTCCCTGCCAGAAGAATGAGAAATTTTTTTCTTTGACAGATCCCATGTCTGGCAATCTCGTCTCTTGCAGGGCAACAATGTCCATCTGCAGCCTACTCAGTTCCATGTCGATGACAGCTGTCTTGCGCACGTCATCTGTTTCCTGCAGGTCATCAGAAAAGCCAGGGGTCATTGTCCGAACATTTGAGGTGCCCAACTTTAGGGCAGAAGTTTTCTTATGATTGTTGCATGGTGCAGAGTTATCGATCTGCTTGTCGGCTTTCACCCTAAACCCCACACACCCATGAGGTTAACAGACCGTGGCGATGTAGCACCTTACTGGCTGGGGGCTGCCCAGCTTAAGGCGGGCAGTAGCTACCTAGTGAGGTGCAATGACCTCTCCCACCGTCAGAAGTAGCCCCTGGCGTCACGCTCTACACCAGTCAAGCAAAGACCGGTAACTGCTACTTCCCGTGTTATTTCGACGCTGTATGCAAAGCTGGAGTGTCCTCTGCAGAGCACAAAGCCTGGGTAAAATAATATGGAGGATAGACTGTTACCCAAGCAGCAAATCCCCCCTCTCCACGTCACTGAAATAGTTCAATGGAAAGGCAAGAGCCAATACAACTGGTTCCAGTGACGTCGCAGGAGTTGCCAGAGCGTCACGAACTGCCTCCGGGACTCCTGCTCTGGATTTTGCCTCGAGGTTAACTCCTGAAGCCTTTTCCATTGACGGATAGAGCTACAAGGCAGTGGAGGTTTGAAATCAGAGTCTTCCTTCTCCTAGATGGGCTGGCTTCCAAGGCTAACGAGCCCCACCTACCCGGGATGGGGTTATAGTAGAACAGCAGCTTGGGTGTACTCCTGGATTCATCCCTAAGCTTGGATGCCCAGGTTTCGGCAGTGGCCAGGAGTGCATTTGCACAGCTAAAGCTGGTGTGCCAGCTGCGCCCATTCCTTGAGATGTCGGATCTGGCTACAGTGACACATGCCTTAGTTACATCCCGTTTGGATTACTGTAACACACTCTATGTGGGGCTGCCTTTGAAAACGGTTTGGAAACTTCAGCTGGTGCAAAACTCTGCAGCTAGACTACTGACTGGGGCCAGCTACAGGGAGCATATAACGCACCTGTTACAAGAACTGCACTGGCTACCAGTCTGTTTCCAGGCCCGGAGCTAAAGTAGGAATCGAGCATTTCTCATGTCAATCTTTGGGGCAACATTCTAATCTGATTGCAGATTATAATGGTGTGAAGGTACTATATCAAATTATACATTTATAGTGGAAGACCTCTACTATTATTTTGCAGCTACTGCTGTTGCTGTTTCCATGCTCTTTCAATATAGATTTTTTTTTAAAGGCTTTCATGGGGTCTTCAGTGGATTGGAATGGAATATTTAAGGAAACGTGCTATCTACATACAGTGCATGAATACAACTACACTTTGCTTTTGCTTCCTTTGAAATCAAGAACTCAAATAGAACATGGTGACTTTCCCCCAGAGTTCCTCCTGCTGCCACTAATCCACTAAGTCATCTCTATTGGGTAGAATCAAGTCAAGGATAACTAATATTCTAGTTTGTTCCTCCACTTTCATAGGAGAAATTATCAGCCACACAAGCCAAGAATTTCTTGGAAGGGTCATGTCTGGCAGAATTTGCCAACATGTATCAGGATAATTGAAATCTTCCATTAATACTAAATCAAATCTCTTTGAAATTCTTGGAGTTTGTTTTTCAAAGGTTTCATCCACATCTTCTCTTCAATTGGACAGTTGGTAGTAGACTCTAACTACCACATTCCTTTTGTTTTTCACCCCAGTTATATTAATCCAGATGCTCTCAATGAGACAACCAAGCTCATCTTCCTGTCTTTTTGAGAAAGAATATGTATTTTTAACATATAGTGCCATTCACCCACCCTTTCTTTTCTTTCTTGAACAATTTGTATCCTTCAGTTGCCGTATTCCAGTCACAGGAGTTATCCCACCAAGTTTCAATTATCCCTATCAAGTTGTATTTACCCTCCTTAATTAAGATTCCCAGTTCTTCTTGTTTGCTTCCCATACTCCTGGCATAAGTATATAGACAATGGAGATTGTCTGATTTGTGGTCTGGTTTTCTTCCTAGATATTTATGAAGACTATTTTGGGGCCATGCTAGAGCTGCTGTTTCTGTTCTTCTCCTTGTGCATAAGCCTTCATCCGTCTTTATCTCTGAGTTGGAGTCTCCCTCACCCTTTCAATTCAGTTTAAAGCCCTCCTGATGGAGTTCTCCATACTGTGGCCAAACACATTCTTCCCAGTCCCAGCAAGCTATTTTAACAAGCTACAAAAAAGACAGCTGATAATTTTCTCCTTTCTCTCTGCTAACTCTTCACTCTTTTTCCACCTTCCGTCAACTCAGTACCCTAGCACAATAGCACCAAGCCTTTAAAGAAAGAAAGAAATGGAAATGAATGGAAATGAAAAGGAAGAGGAAAAAGAGCAGACACAGGCAACAAGTTTAGGGAGAAGAAGATTCCAACAGCATCCAGTTTCTTTGCTGTGCTGCCTTCCTCACTGCTCCTGTAGCCAAGTTGAATGGCTTGAAATAGAAGGGATACAAACTCCTCCATATCAGCTCAAGTGATGACACCACCTTAAGTGACAGGAATGCATTTGCTACAAGAAAAAAGGTCACAGCTCCACCAGCGACAGAGGAAAAACATCAGAGTGTGGAGGGAACTGTGGCTTGATTCTCATTTACTTGTATATAATGTGATCAACAGAAAATAATGTGCACCTGACCATTCCAATCCTGGAGTGTTTCCCAGAAAATCTGAAAGATGGTCCTCAGCTCTTCTGAAGTTGCCTTCCCTTAATCTAAAGACAAACTCCACCCCGCACACCACCACCACCATTAAATCCTGAATCTAAAATTTCCTTACTGAGTCTCTGCATTGCAACACCTCTGTGAAGAAAAACTAAGAAGTGACAGGCTCATGAATCTGACTTCACTTGGACCAAATTAGAATCGCATCACACTGGACTTGACCACATCTAGAGAGGTGGTTAAATCTGAAGTGCAGGAAAAGTAATGCAACTTGACTTGTGATACTGCATAGTATAATCTGTTAAAATAATGATTGCCATTGCTCAAGTAACCCGTCACGTACCAAAATAAAACTTGCTCTTCTAATGAGTTGGGGGGGGGGGTATTTTCTGACCCCAGTAGAATTCTAATGTACTGAAGTTATTTGTCTTAGAGTTAAATTTAGAGTTTGGATGAAATGTTACAACCAATTTGCTGATGATCAGAACATGTCACTTATTTTTCTCAGCATCATCGTTCATTTAAAAAGTGGCATCAGGCTCCTCCATCACACAATATGTTACACTGGCTGAGGGAAGGTATCCCAATGGCAAATAGATACATTTTGAGGATAATTTATGTCCTTTTTTGTTTGTTAGTTTTGCATGTTAAACACACATGCACACGCAACTGTCCATAAGTAATGGCTAGAACATGGTGCTGTTTCCTACTGTTTGGGTGACAGTGTGAAAATTAGTACAACAGATTTGTGGTATCTGTGTGGATTCTGCAACAAAACAGAACTCTTGGGGTCCAAAATGCCCCGTCCTGGTGAATGAGGGTGAAATTAGACTTTACAATGTCTAGGTTCCAGAACAGGAGAGGTGTATATAACTACAAATAGTCTGATTTTTGGAAATTAATCTGACCTTCAACATATATTTATTTTATTTTATTTTATTTTTACTCCACCTTTCTCCTTAAAAAGGATCCAAGGCAGCTTACCTCAGTAGAAGACAATGTTTGAAACAGTAAGTATACAAATATTACAAAAGAATCAAATACCACACTAAAACAGTAAACAAAATCAACACAAAAAGCATACACAAAGCAACAAGGTACAACAATCCATTTAAAAATCCCTCTCAGACAGCCAGTCACTAAGGGAAAAAGCCTCATCGTGTTATAATACATACCTTTGTGTGTATTTTGAAGATGTGATTATTTCGTCATCTGTGTGGTTTTAGAAAGATCCCTGGATCAGGAGGATTCCAAGTAAGATTCACCACACTGAAATGAAAAAGATGGATGAGGCATTGTAAGCAAGCAAGGAGGAAGGGACTAGAAAGGCAAGACTGAACTCTTTTTTTAGTTTTGTCTGCATGTCTACTTAAAAAAAAAATGAGAGAAGCTTATAATATTTTAATGTTTTGCCTAAGGTTCCAAAATGCCTAAAGCTGCTACTTGCCTTTCGTAGCAGAGCAAAGGTTCTTTAGAGAAACTACAGAAACATGGGAAGTCAGAAAAAGCAGGTGTTGAAATGTGATGATGAGAGACGGATGGGCCTCTCACTGACCTTGGTGGGAATTTGTATCAAGCCCACTCCATTAATGGATATTTACTTAAGTGCAGTACTCTCTGCACAAAATGACTAATTGCTGCAGTTTTTCCTTTAAGCATATTTTACACAGGCAGTAGGCTTTGTTCTAGTTAAAAAAATATAAATTAGTTCCCTAGTTAATTTGTTGTCTGAAATTATAAAGTTCATTCTTCTATCTTGCAGCAGTAATAGCTCATGCACATTTTATGTCTCTGCCGAAGATCATGGTCTCTGAGGAATACTTGAAAATAAAATATTTGTCTTTGTTTCAACGTTTAAAAAGCTTTTTCTTCTTCGTCGTCTGTTTGGAAACACACACACACACAACAACAACACACAGCCATTCTAAACTAACCATTATAAAAATATATGTGCTTTATTTTTGAAGCAAAGTTATTATTATTTTCTGGGGCAAGTAACTGCATTTCTTCTTCTGCAAAAAGCCTAGAGGAAGAATTTTATTACATCACACAGATATACCGTGTACATCCCATAGAGCAGTAAAAGAAGAGTATTCTGGAAAAACACCTCTTGATTATTAATTCATGTGTTCCATGGTGGATCACCCCACTGAGAAGGGATTTTTCATTTAAGCAGTCTTCATTTATACCAGAAGGCCACCAGTCTATCTTCTAGACCAGTGCTTCCCCATGTGGCATATATATAAATCCCATCATCCCCAGACAGCCTAGTCATGACTGTAAATAGAGATAGTGTAACATTCATGTCCCAATGGCCTGGGAGTGGTATGGAATATTTCACCAATGTGTAGATGCAACTGGTCTTCGAATGAATGAATGAATGAGTGAGTGAGTGAGATGACAATAATAAATCAATCAAGGTGATTTATTTGCAGAAGATTTTACACACTGTTATAGTGGGAACACACCAGTAATTCCTAATCCCAATAAAAACCCCATAATATTTATCATAACATTTTTAATGTCTACAGTATGTCTTCAAAATGCTTCACAACACAACTAATAAATTGCTACTAACTATTCCTGCCTACTTGTCAGCAAAAGTATCTCAGGAAGGTTTATGCTATACCATGAGCTGACCTTTGAGGGTGGTTCTTGTTGCAGTTTTACTTACATGCTGTCTGTAGTTTAAGTGACTGGGAAGGGCTTTTCTGGACTGGGGTGATTGACTCTGTATCCAGCAATAACCAATTGTTCCTTCCAGCTTCTGAAATTCAAAGAGAGCCCCATCTCTCTGCTGAGTGTTCTTTCCTCTCTTTTGTCAGTTGGTGGCAGTTGGTTACTGCTGTTGATCTGTTCAGTCGGTTGCTAGTATGTGTGCAGTAAATAAAGCAGTATATATAAGTCTGTAATTTCAAGCAACTGCAATTAAAGAAACTCTTCCTTATTCTTTCTAGTACAAATGTCTCAGAGTGAGTTACTGAGACTTTAAGTGCCAGTTAATGATATGTGGTGAACTGTGGAGAACTTTGTAGCTAGTCTCTTCTGTGGATCTCTGTATTTCTACGGTGTACCAAAAAAGGGAATTTTACCAGAAATTCAAACCTCTGCAATATTTTGTACCCACTTATGTGCTCTTTCTGTACCTTCATCCACCACTAGATCAGACACACTTTCTTTTAACTTCCCACACATCCACCTACTCCAGGACTGTTTCTCTCTTGAAGTTCTTTTTCTCCTTCTCACCCACCCAGCCACTCTTTCCCTATCCTAACTCATGAAGAGTCTCTTTTTCTTCTCTCACCTAGATAGCCATCCAAGCGATCCTTCCTTCCTACGATCCTGGTGCTCTCTCTCTATTCCTCATTATTTTCTCTTTTTTCATCCTCCACTGTATTGCTTACTTGTACTTCTTTCACTGCACTCTCAGTGAAAATTGTTCATTCAGCTTTTTCATCTGTTTAGTCTCCCCAACCCCCAATCTTGATAGCAAGCAGAAATTGTGCAGGCATATAATTTTCTCTATCTTGCTCCTGGCCCACCTGGAGCTTCAGAGAGGTTTCTCTGCTGGTTTGTGCCATCTAATGACTAGATTTGGTATTACAAGCTGTGGACAGATTTAACCAAAGTTAATTGACTTGTTTTATGCTCGCTGGATAGTGCAATGAGTCAGATATCTGGCTGTGGAGCCAGAAGTTGGGAGTTCAATTCCCCACTGTGCCTCCTGGGAGAAGAGACAGCCTGTACAGCCTTGGGCAAGCAGTACCGGCCCAGAGTGGCCCCAGAAGAAAGGAATGGCAAACTACTTCTGAATTCTCCCTTCCTAGAAAACTGTGGAAAGGGTCACCACAAGTCAGAATTGACTTGACAGCATAAAACAAGTTAACCTGTTTTTGTTTTTGTTTTTAATTCATATAACTCCGAAGTACATGTTTCTAGTGTCCTCTTATTATGCATAACAGGTTTTGGGTGTCTAGATTTTACCATCTTGGAGCTATGGGAGAGACAGACAGATACAAACACACTCATACAGAGGAATAAGGCAACCTGTCTAATCTTTGTATAAGCAAGCAAAAGCAATGCAAATCTGTGTCTCTGTTTGACCTCGTTTTTGATGATGCATTTCCGCTTTGTGGACAGTGTGTCAGTGACCATGCTGTGGAAAGAGATTCTTAGGAATATTTCATACACTTGAGATTGAGAGCCACACAACGGCTTTTTAAAAAAAGTTTATCACTTTATAATCTACACACTTAACAAGACGGGTGTTGACAGAGTGAGTGACAGAGTGTTCAACCCTTGTGGGATGGAAAGGAGCTTCAGTGTTCTTAGAGCTAAGACACAAAGTTAATGCAGTCCTCCCCGTTGGAGACTTGATATGATTTCTTATAACAGATATAGAAACTAGAGATGGGCATGAACCAGAAAAATTGCAGTTCATGATGGTTCGTCGTTCGCGGCTAACCACGAACCATGAAACACCATGAACCACCTGGAAAATGCACCGGTTTGTGGTTTGTTGTGGTACGGGCCCAACTCTGCATCCCTCCCTATTGCCAATGCCTGGCCTACTTGTTGCCGCCACTGTTGCTGACCTTGCCTTGCCCTCCCCGGGTGGCCCAAGGAGGTGATGGTGGTGGCAGAGAAGTCAGCCGGAGCAGCTGGGTGGCTGCCTCTGCGCATATACCTGCCAACCAGCTGGTTGTCAGGGAAGCCTGCCACTGGGGCCTTCCTGGCAACCAGCTGGCTGGCAGGTGCATGCACAGAGACAGCCACCCAGAAACTCTGGCTGACTTCTCTGCTGCTGCCACCAACTCCCCAGGTGGCCCGGAGAGGTGATGGTGGCAGCAGAGAAGCCGGCCAGAGGATCTGGGTCACTTCTGAGTATGCACCCACCTCCCAGCTGATTACCCTGCAAGTAGCCCAGTTGCAGCCTCAGAGCATGGCCCCTGGGCACCTGGGGTGCCAGTGGCGGCAGCAGCAGCAGGAACAGATAGGTGGAGGTGACGGGAGCAGTGGGAAGAGGGCAGGCGAGCATAACCTTTTGCCAAAGCAAACAAAATGCCAAAGGGAAAAAAGTTCAGCATGTTGTTTTCCTTTGGCAAAATGGGAACCCCTTTATTGGGTCACAAACTGAACTGCGAACCAGCTCAGTTTGTTGGTTTTTCTGATTCGCAGTTCAGTATGTTCCCATTTCTAATAGACACTATGGACTGGTTTGCACAGAAATTTATTTGTGACTCATAAAGCAATTGACTGAAATCCTGTTGCTTTGCGTAATAAGTCACACTAAAGTAGGTCTATTGAATCATTGGGGATTTGAGTCAATTCCTCCATAAATTCTGTTGATTCAAATGGGCCTACTCTAGTTGCAACTTACTACACTAAAGTAAGTCACAACTAGAGGAGGTCAATTTAAATGAATGGGCCCCATAGAGGAGTTGAGTCATCAAATCCTCACTGATTTCAATGGGCCTACTCTTGTGCAACTTTCTACGCTAAGCAACTGGATTGCAGCCATTGATTCACTTGAGAATTCAACTTGTGAATTCTCAAATGGGAATCAACATCCTGGGACAATTTGAGAAGGCCTTAAATCTCAAAGGAATATATAAGCCTAATTAGGAAGGAACATGAAGGGCAGGACCGATGTAACCCAAGATCCAGCCTCCAGGCTTTTTCAGTTTCTTTTAGGTCTTGAAGCCTTCCTGCTTTGGATTAGGACCAAAATGCTAAGAGAAAGAGAATCAATTCTTCCTCTTCCACCATTATCCTTGAGTAAAGTTTGTTTCTCATAAGCTAAGATTTTCCAGTAGAGAAAAATTGTGTGTGTGTGTGTGTGTGTACGCACGTGCACAGGTGCGCCATCAAGTTGATTCTGACTTATGGCATCCCTTTCCAGGATTTTCTAGGTACAGAATATTCAGAAGTGGTTTACCATTCCTTTCTTCTGAAGGCTCCCTGGGATTGTGCAGATTGCCCAAGGCCACACAGTCTGGCTCTACTCACAGGAGGCACAGTGGGGAATCATACTCCCAACAAATGGCTCTAATGCCCAAACCACTGAGCTGTCCAGCCTGGTTATAATAATTGTGTGCCATTCAGTCAACTCTGACTTATGGCCATATCGGCTGGCTCTTCTCTCTGGAGGCACAGTGGGGAATCAAACTCTCAACCTCTGGCTCATTAGCCAGATACCTAAACCACTGAACTATAGGTTTATAGTAAACCTGAGCTATAGGTTCATGTTAAACACATGTGGAACCCGCACATTCACTAAGCATATGAATAAAGCTCTTGTTTGCAAATACCCTCCTCTGTGGTTCCTGATGGACGCAGATTCTGTCCCTACTCAGCCATGGAAAAGAACTACCCCTTACATGATACCTCAGAAACCCTACTAGAGTTGCCATAAATCAGAATTAACTTGATGGTACATGATTCACTCACTTGGGAACAAAGAATATAGTAAAATATAAGTCTGTATTTGGTAGCAGCGATGTGATCAGTTCCCTCATTTACGACTGGATAGCTCAGCAGCAAATAGAAGCCAGGGTGGGGAACAGAATTTAGGTTGAGGAAAATATTTATTTATTTTTTTAAGATCTCTCCTAGTGTGAGAATGGCAGAGTGGAGAACTCTGTCTCCTTTTAAAAGAAATTAAAAGAACCATCAAACCATCAACTTCTAAACGTCCGTCTAGTTTGACCTATCTCAGGTTCAGAAATCCCAAGAGCTCCTCTAGCTCAACTCCGCTCCCAGGAAGTGTCACACTCATACCAGACAAGAACATGACGGAGGTATGTAGTTGCTTCATGTGTATTTGATGTAGATAGGAAAGGGATGCCTGAATAGGGATAAGCTTCTTTCTGAACCACAAAAGCTAACGTGAAGGGATGAATCATAGTTGAAGCCTTTCATAGCATGTAGCATGTATCTTCCTCAAGTCACAAGATGGTCTATCTTCACCTACAAGTCAATAACCTGTTGGATGATAAAATTGTACTGTTCAAATAGGCTTGCACATCCCCATCTTGTTTAAAATGGCAAAGCAGACTACTAAGTGAACTAAGTGCTCTGTAGTTAATAAAATTAAGGCTTGCTGTTTCTAAAAGGGCTATTTTATTTCCTCTGGTTGTTTAGGATCACTTACAGCAAAATAAGTTGGCCAATTCTTAGTGAAGATTCCAGAAGGACACCTATATCTACATTCAGGTTGGTTAACAGACATAAATACTTTGTCTGTGGAATTCATCCATGACAGACCGTCAAATAAAATTTCAGACATGTGTGATATATAGTATGTGTTGATACAAATACTGGCCCTCTCCAGGCAGTAGATTTATGATCAATGTTCATAACTAAACTGACCATGAGTTTCAGCTTGTTATTTGTAGATTCTTTTCTCTTTTCTCCTGTTCATTTCATCAACCCTTGCAGACAGTTTAAATGCAATTATTTTATTACTGTATGATGACAAGGGCCATTCTGTGCTTAAAGATGGCAATTCCATCTGTGGGGGTGGAGAAGCAAGACTATTGTTGTTAATTGCTTTGGAAACAAAGAAGCATGTAGTTTGAGAAAGAAATCTTTTTATATGTTCCTAAGAAGAAAAATAGCTAGGCAGCACCAAGGTCATATTTTGTACAATAATAGCAGCTCAACTTCTCCCCATGTTATTATTGTTGTATAGGTCTCTGTACAATGTGAATACCAACATATTTTGATTAGAGCACTGAGATATGCAATACTGCTGGGATCTAAGATAATAATTACCACTTCCATATGGATTTAGCAGTCAAAATAAATATATGAGCAAAACCAAGGGGGGGGGCTTATCTTTTGCAATGTCCTGCAAGTAAATCCATCTGACAAAATGAGCATAAAAGGAAGAGGAGAATGGTTTTCATTTAACACAAAAGCACCACCCCATATACATGAGACCAAGCAAAGTGCCTGTTATAAATACCACAGTCTGTCTTCCTACTATTTAGATCAAGTGATCAACTCGGGGTGGCTTGGGACAACACAATAAGCCAGGGATCTGCAAAAACACAAGCTGATTGATTACAAGCAGCAGACCCATGCACACTGCCCAGATACTTCCACTTGCATCTAAACAAACCATGAAGTTCCACTGGCCATGTTAGCTGGGAAATTCTGGGGTCAGAATTACACTGTGGGGAAAAAACAGATTGAATCTGCAGCTGCTCCTGTTCTTGACATGAAGCCTACTGCAGTCCAAAAGGGTGCCCAATCTGGTTCTTTACTACTCCAAAATTTACAGATATACCACAGTTTCAGGCTACACAGGACTAACTCTTCTCTTCCCCTCCCCCTGCAGTCGCCTGCCCACTCCTTCTTGTTTTCCGGACTATTTTTAACACAATAAGGGCGATTACTTAAGATAAACCAGACGAAGCCTCTTGCTATTCAACGGGTATCCTTCAGACAGGTCAAGATCCAAGACTGTGAATTCACCTCTCACCACCCCTTCCCCACCTCCACTATTTGCCACCTCCTTGCTCAACTGACTGCCACCGTATCTTCAGGTTCTTTTTTTCATTTGAGCCTCCCTTTGTATATGCAGATATGCAGTCCTTTTTTCCAAACTGTAAAATGTGCATAAAACCTTTTTTGAAAATAAAAAGGGGGGACGGGAGCAGGGCATGATATTTCCATCATATGACAACATGCTCACCTCCTGACATGCCTACAATGGTAAAATGCACACCCACTGACACTGGATTTAAAGTTGGACATGTGTGAAAGCAGGGATGTGGGCAAATCTTTGGGTCTGAGCCCAAGCCCCAAGTCTGAGTCTCTATTAAAAACAAGTTTTTCCCCCCAGAAAAAAGAGAGGGGTGGGTGGGTTCCAAGTAACGAATCAAGTCCAAGTAATTGCGGGGGAGGGGGGAACAAATTGAGTCCAAGTCAAGTCACCGGTGTGATTTAATTCTGACTTGACAGCGAGTCCCGTGACTCGAGTCCCCATCCCTGGTAACAAGCGATCTTGCGCCTGTTTGCTGCTAACCCATTGTAAATTAATTTTCTTCAGATTATTAAAAAGATCTGGTTCCAGCCTGTGGTTCCAGTCTTGGAAAAAGTAAGTTTTCCAAGCTCTGGTGAGCAGGTTCACACATACACACTCAAACACATATGTGAGAACTTTTACAATTCAGGCTCTAGCACTTCACCTCTTGCACTATCGTTATTGTAGACTAGGGAATCTACAGAAACATTATGTCTGTTTGTTAGCCAGCCTGAATGTAGATGCAAGAGTCCTGGTACCTTCAGGAAGAGCTGGCCAACATCTCATGCTACCAGCAATCCCAAACAATCTGATGAGATTAGAGAACCCTCTTTAGGACAGCAAGCATTGATTTTCATTTTATTAGCCACATAAGACTTCTAATAACCACATGTCCATCCCTGCTCCTTGGAAGGCCAAACCTGCTCCCATGATTTCCATCCCTTCTCCAAACTCACAAAAAATAGTGAGGTCAAATACTTAGGACCTCTGGAGGCCAAAATGTTTTTCAAAACTAAAAATCTGAGGAGATGTCATAACTTCTAGATGAGCCCCTCAAAATATGGAAAAGCTGATGTTGTGACCCCTAGATAGTACAAAAGGAATGTTGAGTTTTTTTAAAAAATTGAGTATGTAGGCATGCTCAAGGAGGGGCAGAGTTGCTGGAGGGGTAGATTTTGTCCCAGGGGCTGGACTCGATGATCTATAGAGTCGCTTCCAGCTCTGCAGTTCTAAGATGATGATGATGATGATGATTTTAGATCTGCAGAGCTGGAAGGGATCCTATGGATCATTGAGTCCAGTCCATGTCAAGGAGGGCCCAGTGGGGAATTGAACTCCCAACCAGTGGATCTGCAGCCAGATTCCTAAACCACTGAGTTATTAATTATGGTGATGATAAAGTCTCACCTCAGGCTTCCAAGTCCTTTGTCATAGGACTCCAAAGAGTAATCCTAATCCACCAAGCTGTGTAAACATCTGGTCTGAGAGCTTCCTTTTTTGTCTGAGCAATTTATATCTCACATCCCCAAGCATCCTGGTGGAGAAAAAGTGGAGTTTTTTTCCCAGGCAGAGGTTGAAATGAACAGAATAATGTTGAAAACTCATTACAAGGCAAAAATGTATATATGTGCGATGTGAGAAATGACAGGTTAACAATATCATCCTTACTAGTGTGAAAAGCTAGGCCTGTCTAGTCACCCAGTTTCCAACTCAAGAGTGGATTGGTTGGTTTTCCTTTGAGGAAGGCACTTTCAGTTCTCATCTGTCAATTAATGCCATCTGCTTATCTGGAAGGAAGCAACTCTCTCTGTATCTCTGGCCTTCAGGTCATAGAAAATTTTTGCCCATTAACTGTTGTAGTGTCTGTTAAATCCTTCCTGACTTAGACAAATATTTTTGGCAGAATTTTTAAAATTGAATGCATAGTCCAAGTTGGGTGAGGCTACAAAGAATGTTGTTTTCTCGTTGAAAGGGAGAAATATAAGAATCAGAAAGCAGCTCTTTTTGCACTGACGGAACCTCCAAAACTCAGGGAGGTGCTGACTGCTCAAACTGTGCATCAGCATCCTAAGAACCATCCTATCTAAGCACAAGTACTCAATTCTCTAATGATTTTATCATAAGCTAGTTCTTTTCTTTTTGTGAGATGTACTGCTTATTTGACCTGGTATAGCTTAGTGGACTGGAGCATCTGGCTGCAGAGCCAAGGAGTTGGAGTTTGAATCTCCACTGAGCTGCATAGAAGAGTGGCCAGCTGAGATCACCTGGACTGTGTGTGGCTGATGGGGTTACCTGTCATACCATTTGTTTCTACCTTGGGCAAGCTGCACTGTCCCAGAGCATCACCAGAATGAGAGATTAGTCGACCACTTCTCAGTGATTTATACCTAGAAAACCCAGGGGGACAGGGCAAGGATTGTCAAAAACTGGAATCAGAATCCATTTGACACCACATAATAGCTTTATATCTGTGAAGATTCAGTCATCCAGGTGAGGTTTTCTAGAAGTTGAGTCATGGCAACTGGACTTCTTTCTTGTTAGGTTGAAACGTTTCGCTACTCATCCAAGTAGCTTCTTCAGTGAAGCTTCTTTCAGCAAGAAAGAAGTCCAGTTGCCATGACTCAACGTCCAGACACATAATAGCTTCTTTATGTTTAGATGTGGATGTTGTGCAATGTTTCCTGCAGTGCAAACCTGACATTGGCCAAAATTCTGTAGCTTAGGATAGTAACTCACACTAGAGTAGGCCCATCAAATCAACAGGATTTGGTGAGTCAACTCCTCCATAAATTTCATTGACTCAAATGAGCCTACTGTAACTGTAACTTACTTTAACATGGTAAGTTGCAGTTAGAGTAGGCCCATTTGAATCAATGGAATTTAAGGAGGAGCTGACTCACTAAATCCCATTGATTTAACACGTACTATAGTGTGATTCTTCTTCGTGGTCTCTGTGAATGCACACTAATGGGTTTAATCTGCGCCTGCGCAGAGGTCTCCGGAATTTTCTAAAGCTTCTATGCTACGTTCGTGAAGGACCGCCCCCCTAGCCCACGAGGTCCGCCCGCCCTCTCATGTACCTCAGTTCCTTTTTGCCGCCGCCGCATGAGGTCCCTCTCTATCGAGCTGCTGCGTTCGTCTTCTTTTTCTCTAAAAGGAATACTAGGACCGTTTTCAATCTTATTACTCTTCAAATCTTCATTAGATAAGTAAATATTTGGACTATATTTCCCCCCCCCTTTTTTTTTCTTTTCCCCCTTTCCTGCCATTTATGGCAACCCTTCCCACCTTCAAGAAGTACACTTCGTGCGCTAATAAAATTCCCCTTTCCGACGGCCATAATATCTGCCTTTTCTGCTTAGGGGAAGCCCATCAAACTACATCTTGTCAGTTTTGTAAAAACTTTACAAAGCAAGCTTTGAAACTGAGGCAACAGAGACTAAAATCCTTTCTGTGGGAAAAATCCCTTGAGCCTCAGACTATGGCCTCGTCTCATAAAGGAGAATCTACCATTCAGTTAACAATTCCTTCGACAATTTATTCTGATGCCAAGTCTAAAACTACTAGAAAATCAAAATCAAAAACATTACCGACAACACCCTCGGTTTCAAGAGCCTCCGAGTCAAAAAAGCAGAAGAAAGCGGACCAGACCCTTCCTCAAGAGTCATCCATACAAGAACCTACTATGGTGACTATCGTGTCCTCGGACGACGTCATGATACCACCATCTGGCCAACTGGAGTCACCCATTCTGGCTGTCTCTCCACGATCCCTGGTCGATACAGCGGAGGTTGCAGTGGTTTCTTGGCCACAACACTCCAGCCCACTATCGACTGCAAAATCAGTGTCGCCGGCTGGATCCGACCACTCTGAACAGGCACCCGACGTTTCTCCTCCCGCCAAAAGGTTGAGGAAAGACCATCATACATCGCGGAGACGATCCCATGGTGCCGATAACGTGAGACCCGATACCCCATCTGGATCTTTCACGTCTAGAGAGCCGTATGGAATACATAGGCTAACTAAGAGGGTCAGGCTTTACAAGCCTTCGTACCATCGTGACCCCGCCTATAGAAGCTCTCGTTACCGAGCACATCGCAGTTATTCTGCTGAGCTCGAAGTTTACCGGGGATGGAGGCATCGATACCATAGAGACTCTGACTACACTGAGTCATCCGTATCACCGACATATTGATCACGGTACCATGATACGTCCCGATACCGCTCATCAACAGACGAGCAGTCTGTCTCGTCGGCTTCGGTACCGAAACAGTCAAAGAAACAAAGGACAGAGCGTCCTCAACTGACACACCATGTCGGTACCAGCACCGCATAGAAAACCTCAGCAATCGTCACAAGCTGCGGAAACCAATACAGTCCCGAGAGTATCGGGCACTGGTACCAAAGCCCCACATAAAGGGCACGTCAGGAATCACACCTCCACGATACAGACTGAAGTAACCACAATCAAGCCACGTCACACTATCCAATCTTATCCACCCTTTTCCTCCTCGTCTTCACACTCCACATTGCCTTGTTCTTCCCAATCGGATATAGATTTAGAACCATTGCCTAACCTGCCTACCCCAGGAGATGATACCATCATTAATGATCCACCTTCTCCTCCGAAGATTTTTTCTCTTACTCGCAGTTGGTCCTTAGAATAGCCAAAGTCATGGAACTTGATGTTCAACAGCCTTCACAAGTTCAGTCTGACAAGGTGTTTGAGGACATTAATGAGGAACAAACTTTACCTCCCAGCATGAGTTTTATCCCATCTTTGCTTGAGCTCACTAAACAGACGTGGTCAAAACCATCCTCAGCATCACAGATGTCCAAGAGGGTAGACAACCTTTACAGAACGCATGGCGACAATACTACCTTTCTTCTCAAGCATCCACCTTCGAATTCACTAATTGTGGACGCCGCTCAAAACAACACACATAACCAATCCACCACGACACCAAGTAACAAGGAAAGCAGAAAGCTAGACATAGCAGGTCGTACAATTTATTCTCTAGCTTCATTCGTCCTCAGAGCTGCAAATTACATCGCAGCCATGGGGGCATACCACCGCCATTTGTGGAATAAGACGATCCCGTCTATACAATCTGCCACAGGCGAATATAAGGTAAGGGGCCTAGCTTTTCACCAAGAAGCAATGGCCCTCGCTTGCCAAGAGAGACTTACAGCTAGACACATCATTGAAGCTTCTTCCCGACAGCTAGTCTCTGCAGTGGCGCTGAGGAGATATGCATGGCTAAGATCAACCCATATTCCAGAAGATATCAAAGCAAGAATAGAGGACTTACCTTTTGATGGCTCGGGCCTTTTTGATAAAAAAACAGACGAGATAATGGAGAATCTGCAAAAATTGAAGAAAACAGCCAAATCATTTAATTACCAACAATCATATCATACATTCCAACGACCACGGTGGCGTCCTCCTTACAACTACCTACAATTCAAACCGTACTCCAACAAGAACAGATATTCCTACCAACCATCCTCCCCACCTCAGTCTCGTCAAGCATCTCCAAGACCAAGTGCAAATGTGGGGCTTTGGTACCAGTGCCCGATACTCTCGGGACTTTATTGGTTTCCGCAGCTCACAAGCTGCGGAAACCAATACAGTCCCGAGAGTATCGGGCACTGGTACCAAAGCCCCACATAAAGGGCACGTCAGGGATCACACCTCCACGATACAGACTGAAGTAACTTTTTATTATATATAATAAAAAGAAAAAGAAAAAGAAAAGAGCAGGGAGATTTATCTTGATTACATTATACACATATACATGTTTTTCTTCACTACCCCTATGACTACTACCTTAAGTCATTATAGAAGTCTTCATCAAAGATTAAGCAATTACTGCTCACTGCACAATTACAATTACAATTCCTCAACTCCTCAGTAACTTCAATTGCAACCAATATTTCATTATCCTGTGATTCCCATTACAACAACAAGACACACCGCAGGTGGTCGTCTGCTGCAGCACGACAGTTTCACGACTTATGTCACCAAGACACTTTAGACACTTAAGATCCAGGTCTAGTACCACCACAGCATTACTTGAATCTTGATGTATAGTACTTCTTCCTTTACTTACCGATATGTAAGAAGAATACAACCCTCTTCACTTCCCCGCTTTCATCCCAATCTTCAAATTTGGACTTTCATAAGGACGACCGGCTCGTACACAACTCCCTTGCTTCTATACTTTCACCAAGGAATGACCCTTATCCACTACACACTTTAGTTCAGATTTACATCTCCCATCATACCTACATAAACTGCTGGAAAAAAAAAAGGAAGAAGGAGAGAAAATGGTTTAAAAAGAAGAAGAAGAAGAAGCTCCACTGTGTTCTGCTTCACCTATGTCTCTACTTAACACCGTGGAATACCCTTCTAAATACAAGGTAATACTACAACTAATTGCTAACCACCGAGTTCACGCCAGGAAGCACATACTTCATGGACTCGATCTCCGATAAGGCAGGACTCAATCTTCTGATGCACTGCTTTCATTTGATATTCCATCATGTCACACAACTTTTTGACATTCAGGACTAAACTCTAGTTGACATTAGCCACACCTTCACCACGGCGTATAATACCTGATCTGATTATCCCAGATCACAAACTAAGGCCTTGAACCTAATACAACAACACCTCACATAGAGGTTTGAACCACAGATGAGGACATGTGTCCTAGACAATTGGACCAGAGATGATGACACCTCTGCTAAACTGGGGTCTTCTTGACTTCTGCAGTGACGGCCCTCCACCTTTTAAGGTAAGCTGGTCAATCACCCATTAGTGTGCATTCACAGAGACCACGAAAAAGAAAGAGAAGTTACCTACCTGTAACTCTGATTCTTCGAGTGGTCATCTGTGAATTCACACTTCCCGCCCGTCCTCCCCTCTGTCCGTCACTCCTGTATCTCTTGATGCAGCGGCAGGCATACCTTGGAACTGAGGTACATGAGAGGGTGGGCGGACCTCGTGGGCTAGGGGGGCGGTCCTTCACGAATGTAGCATAGAAGCTTTAGAAAATTCCGGAGACCTCTGCGCAGGCGCAGATTAAACCCATTAGTGTGAATTCACAGATGACCACTCGAAGAATCAGAGTTACAGGTAGGTAACTTCTCTTTTACTATCCTAAGCAACAGGATTTGGGTCATTGTTTTGATGGTTTTGCAGTGACTAATAGTCACAAGTGAATAAATGATACCACTAATAATTCATGGTTATGTGGACTGTGAAATAATAGTTTCCAAGCACTGACAGAATTATTTCTAGTAATGACATTTTAAAAATGTATGAAGGATAAAAAAGGAAGAGCAATGACTTGAAAGTTGCTTTCTTAAAAATACATGTATATCTCCATTTACCTGCCACATATATGGGTTGTTGCATTGACATATACTCTTACCACTCTGTTTCTGAACATCATATTAACATCCAAGGAAGGCTAATGAACATTATTGCTATTATCTCTTTTTAAATAAGTTGGGCAGAATCCTACTGGTGATTTACACTTGCTTATGTGAAATCGCTTAATTCTCAACGGTATATTGCTGCTAATTAACAACGTGCTGGTTGCATTTTTGGATGTGTGTCTGATTGGGCAAGTGCCCAGGAATGCAACTAGCATCTCGTTAGTGAGCAGCAATTATGTGCCAAGACTGACATGATTTCATTTACACAAATGTGAATCACATTAGAATTCTGGCCATTAATTTCTGTTCCTTTACTGTTCTGTTTTCCTTAGTTGAAATACAGTTTCCATGACACAGAATAATGGCTGGCCTCAGCATATGATGATTTGCTAACTCCTCCCTGATGTATTTATTTATACATCAAAGTGTTTGCATGTGTGTCATTTCAGGTGTTAGGCAGATGTATTCCTTGGTTAAAATGTGCTCTTGCAAAGGCACATATGGAACCATTTGTATGTGGTAAGATTTCTTGGTCTTGCAATGCAATAAAGATGGCTACTTGAAGGCATTTATCAATATAACTACCTTGTGTAAAACATTTATGGTAGATGAACTTCTTGTAGTAGTAGTAGTAGTAGTAGTAGTAGTAGTAGTAGTAGTAAGAACAGACATTTGGAAACACTGGCATGCCAGAGGCTTTGGACTACAAAGCCCACAGTCCTTTCCTATTGGCTGAAGTCCAGCACCTAGAAGGCCAAAGATTCCTCACTCTACCATAGAGAATGATGATTTGCAGCTAGAGACTTCTATAAAATCTACAATTGGCCAGTTCAGAACTGGTCTCACATCAGTTGTGTTATTGAGGAATGCATAACTGAGCTGATGAGCAACTATACGACGGCTTCACCACCAGAAACACACATAAACAGGATCTTCTAAATTTGTCCATGATGTAGGACCTAGTGATTCCCATTGTGGCACTCAGTTTTTCTATAAGAACTCATCATAACAGACTTTTTTGCGGGGCGGGGATCTGGTGTAACACTATATAAGTTTACTCAGAGGAAAGATGCTTGTAGGCCACTGAATATTCTCTAGACCTATGTGCACCATGGTATTGAAAACAGCAATGTGATCATATGGGAATTTGTTCGAACCTTGCTGTTGTTTCCTACGGAATGTGCACATAATGTGCTTTTGATAAATATGATGCATTGGTCTTTCCATAGCCATCACTTCCATCTTTTAAAGTTGTCTCCTTCCAAATGAAGTTGATTCTATTGTTATCATTTCTGTACTTCTCATTAGAAAAGCTGAGACCGCAGATGTAATTGAAGATTTCATGTTTGTGACACCATAAAGATGCTGACGAAAATCTGTTCAGGACCATGAAGTCAAGGCTTTTTGTACTTCATACCCAACACAATGATGCAGTAACATTTATAAAATGCACTTCTAATATTGCAGAACTGCGAAGGTCAGAGCACTTAAAACCATACAGTGCTAAAAGAAAACAGCAACATTATGCGGGGAATCTAACAGAGGCCAATCCCTGTCAGATGAGTGAATAACCGATTGCAGAACAATAGAAAGAAAATAGTGCTTTAGGAGTGCAATTTTTTTTTCTGCCAGCATTCTACTTGTTCAGCTGGTAAAAGCAAATTTTACTTTGCTAGCCTACTGACAATGAAAACTCACCTTTCCTTGCAATGTGCCCTCCCAAGTAAACCCATCATTCAAAGGGGTCACAATCCTGGAAAATACAGTTGTGCTTAACTCCTGCTGAAGTCAATTGATTTCAGTGGGACTGACATGCATCCAACTATTTTATTTCTTGGTCATATCCAAAGTAGTTCACTAAAGAAATAAATGCAGCCCACCAACCTCACAGATAGATGAGTCCATCCATAAACAATGCCACACATCATGAGACAGGAAGAAGATACCAAAATGAAAACAAAAGAACAAAAGGGGAGCAAGAATAGGCCTCTAGAAGAGTGACATATTTTATGAATTATGCCTGCCCAGGAATACTACATGATGAATATGAGATCTATACAGCAAGAGAACAGAAGCACCTTTTTAAAATATGTATTGATTTTCTACCTAAAATTTACTTCCAGAAGGTGAACAATATTTTGAGGGGTTTTGTTTGCTTGTTTGTTCTTTCAGCATCTGTTGTTGGTGATTGAAGACATTTCCCTATGCTTTAGAAACAGTGAGTTGTGGATTTGTGTCATGTTGGCAAATGATTCTCCAAAAGAGAAGGGAGGATTCTGTTGGCCTAAAAAGCTGAAACATCTGCTGGAGTTATTAACAGCCTTTTGGCGGAGTTCAGCAGCAGGGCACCTTGCGGTTGATAGATTCTTCCCTCAGCAATTCAAAACAATGCCATTAAAGCAAATTTCTCGTTTGCAGAGACTGAGGCAGCCTAATGAGGCACAAACAATTTCTGGAGGAGTTTCACTTTAAAACTCCTAAGTACAGTGTGGGCAATTGGTGGACACCTTTTTCTGCCAACATTATCATTAATCTGTCAGCATTAGCCAGCCCTATCGTGTAGTTAACCAGTAAGATCTCACCAATGGAATGTGCATTGTTCCGGTGGTGGAAGAAGATCTACATCTTGTGCGTATTTGAGATGGGCACTTCCCCATTTCCAGGGCATACTTTTGACTGGCTATTTTCTTCTGTAATTTGGTACTGCAGAATCCTTCGCCTAAGAGATCTGTTTGAATAAATCTTGAAAAATGTACAGACATTTACTATCCATAATTTTTCCATTTAGCTCCCAGTCTTCCTGACAGTTTGAAGAGTACATGTAGAAGAAAGCAGTAGAGGAAAGGATTGTTGAAGTGATTAGGAGGAAGAAATTGTAATGAGTGCATGTTAATATAGCTGTTACAACTGCATGTAATCAATAGCAATAAGTTTAGAAAACAAAATCCCAAACCTCCTTGGCATCTGATAGAGTGGGTATATTCTACAGAAGCTTTTGCTGTAATGCCTTTTTTAGCCTTTAAGATGCCACAGCAGTCTTGTTTTTCTTGTTCGTTTGTTTGCTTTCTAATGCAACAGATTAACACAGCTGCCCCTTTGGACATTTGTTTTAGGGTACAGAGGAGAGAAAGGTCTCAGATTTCAAAAATGGCTAAGGATTGTGCAAGTCCAAGAAGAGCCATCTGTAAGGAACATGTTTTCCAGACGACTCCCTGATAAATTCCCAGTCTATAAAGATGAAACTTTCAATGCATTTTATGTTCGGCGTTGATGGGACTGACTGGTGCAATTTCAGCTTGCATTCAAGAAGTTGCATGTCTCTGCATGGGAAAGAGTGGAGACAGAAGACCTCCAGCCTCCTGGACTGTCCTTTATTTGCTCTAGCTTGGGCCAAACTTCCTTCGTCCTTGCAGCGCTATTCTTAGGGTTGCTGATGTCACTTCCTTCCTTCTCAAACTTCTTTTCTTGTCTCTCCAAGGAGGAGACATCTTGCCTTTGTTCTCCTGTACCTCTTTATACTTATTCTCCAACAGATATCATACATTTATGGTCTTTCTGATGTCAACAGGGCTCAAAATAAATATTGCTCAAAGTATTACGTAAGTGTAAGCTGCATTTTATGGCCCTGGTACACAAGGGTTTCTTATGTACCAATATGTGCACACAGCTTTTCAGGCACACACTCTGCAAAAGCAGATCACAAATTGCTGAAAATATTATCAATAAAGATGTGCAGAACAGGACCATATTAGAGAATCATTTAACAGCCAAACAAATGCATTGGTCAGGTTTGTACGAGAATTGTATTGTATGCCTGTATAGTGGATAGGGACGTGGTGGCGCTGCGGGTTAAACCGCAGAAGCCTCTGTGCTGCAAGGTCAGAAGACCTGCAGTCGTAAGATCGAATCCACGCGACAGAGTGAGCCCCTGTCGCTTGTCCCAGCTCCCACCAACCTAGCGGTTCAAAAGCATGCTAAATGCAAAAATGCGAGTAGATAAATAGGCACCACCACGGTGGGAAGGTAACGGCGTTCCGTGTCTAGTTGCGCTGGCCACGTGACCACGGAAGATTGTCTTCGGACAAACGCTAGCTCTATGGGTTGGAAACGGAGATGAGCTCCGCCCCCTAGAGTCGGACACGACTGGACAAATTGTCAAGGGGAACCTTTACCTTTACCTTTACCTATAGTGGATATGTATGGGTGAAGTGCTAGTATAGTTAGTAACTGATTGATTGAATGCTGATTGGTTAGTGTGATTAGAATGTTGTGGGGAAGAGTCTGATCAGTGTGACAGTTTAGTCTGAGATTCAGGGTAGTGCTTCTCTGTTAGCTGCTATTTGTCTTTTGAAGAAATACATTTTTTGACATTATGAATGCAGAGAAAGGAAAAAGAAGCAACTAATATTAAGTAATGGTGAGACTACTGAGAAAGAAGACAGTAGTGTATGTATGTTCAACCCTTTAAAAAGTTTATTTTGTTTTTGCTTTGTTCTAAAAAAAATTAATCTGTTGCCACGTATTGAAATGATGGGTCATTCAGTCTCCTAAAAATATAAATCTGAAAAAAGAAAATAACAATTGACACTGCTATTAGAGTTCCCACATTGCCCATTTAGTAGGGTTTTACCCAGATGGTAAACATGTCACTGGGTGGCTCTTTGGACTATTAGCTAGGCTGGATTCTGTTGAGATAATAATGTGTGCTTTCTAACACTGGTTATAAGGGGGAGGGTTTAGAACCTAAAGGGATTCTCCTTTCCCACTAACCTATTGGTGAAGTTCTTTTTCCTGCCTCTAGCTGGTCCCTCCCCTCTTCCTGTCTGTTTGCTTTGTTTCCTTTTGTTTGTTAGCCATTCTTTTCTTCTGGGGCACTTTAGGACTGTGCAGCTTGCCCAAGGCCATATAGGCTGGCTGTACTCGCAGGAGGCACAGTGGGGCATCGAACTCCCAGCCTCTGGCTCTGCAGCCGGATACCTAAACCACTGAACTATATTTCAGCACAAATGAGAGATCAATCAGATGGACATTTCTCCTGCTGTTTGGTGAACTGTAAGGACAGGCTGGTTTATTCTTTTTTTTTTTTTTTTTTTTGGTGATCAGATGACATGATCGCTAAAGCAAACCAATCTGTCCCCAGATTGCCCCTATCTGCACCTTTTTGAGCCGTGACGGGGCTTCTATTTTTTTGGTGCAAGTAGGTTTGCTCTAATTTGGTCCTTTTCCAATACATACAATGGACCAAAATCAACCCTTGCAGCTGTCAGAGTTGCCAAGGCTCCTTTCACTGTTAATTCCCAGTACTGTGAAGTGGCTTAATAAGTGAGCCACTTCAGTTTATCAGCAAATTAAGCACTTATCCTGCTCCTCTGTGGAGGGTTAAGGCAAGTGAAATAATTCTTTTCGCCTATGCTAGACCATTGCTGATGCACTGAATCATGTAGATTAAATTTTAAAAAATACTTTCCCCTTTGTGTGAAGTGCCAATTGAAGCCATGGCTGCAAGCAGTTTCTTAATTGACCCTACACACAAGGCAAAGAAAATATATTTTTTAATTGATCTAAGCGATTCAGTACATCAGCGATGGTCTAGCGGAGGCAAAAAATAATTATTTCATTTCTGCTGCTCCTCTACAGCTCATTCCAGAAGGGCCCATGTACTTGCAGCGTGATTTGATTAATGTGTGCACTATGATGTAAAGTTGAGTAAGACAAAGAACTATAAACAAGAATATTCTTTAGTTATAGTAATATATTGTCTGTATCTTTGAAAGAATTCACATGTTATTTTATCCCTGCTATTTTTGGTTGTTTGCCTTCACTTTCTTCTCCATGTCCCTCCCTGCAAATCTGATGACACTTTGCCATTTATGGTGCTTTCTAGGGTATTTTCATAGTTTTAGGTACCAAACTGATGGCAAGAAATTACAGGAATCCTATCAAAATATTGCTTATGATTTATACCACAATGTAGATGACTAGCTTACATGGCATACTTAGCTAGCTTCCAGTCCCCATTCATTCCACAGCAACACTTTCTCATGTGGTTCTGGCTGGCTGAAGGTCACTCAGTGAGCTTTGTGATGGAGCAGCAATTTGATCTTGGGTTTCACAGGATCATCTCTCTGAACATTTCTACACTGGCCCACTCAGACCAGTACTTACTAAATAATTGGTGCTAAGGGTTTGTCGTATAGACCAGAATTCTAACAGTGTTCATTTAAGGTTTCTATGACATGCCACAACTCATTGTGGCTAATTGATGAGCTGCTAGGGCATGTCTCATCCATGTCCTTGGTCACATGCCTGACTCCACAACTGATATGTACCCTGGCAACTCATCAATCAGGCAGAATTAGCTGGGAAAGTTATACAGACCTAACACAAACAACAAGAGGATCCCAGCTTGTAATACAACAACAATGCAATAATCAATGTGCATGATATGAAGGTGTTGTAAGTCTTCGATGAACTGATACCGAAGAAAGATGTTCTTCTCATTATAGGGGATTGGAATGCTAAAGTAGGGAGTCAAGAGATAAAAGGAACAACAGGTAAGTTTGGCCTTGGAGTTCAAAACAAAGCAGGGCAAAGGCTAATAGAGTTTTGTCAAGAGAACAGGCTGGTCATCACAAACACTCTTTTCCAACAACACAAGAGGCGACTCTACACATGGACATCACCAGATGGGCAATACCGAAATCAGATTGATTATGTTCTCTGCAGCCAAAGATGGAGAAGCTCTACGTATACAGTCAGCAAAAACAAGACCTGGAGCTGATTGTGGCTCTGATCATCAGCTTACTATAGCAAAACTCAAGCTTAAACTGAAGAAAGTAGGAAAAACCACTGGGCTAATCAGGTATAATCTAAACCAAATCCCTTATGAATACACAGTGGAAGTGAAGAACAGATTTAAGGAATTAGATTTGGTGGATAGAGTGCCTGAAGAACCATGGATGGAGACTCGTAACATTGTACAGGAGGCAGCAACAAAATCCATCCCAAAGAAAAGGAAATGCAAGAAAGCAAAGTGGCTGTCCAACGAGGCCTTACAAATAGCAGAGAAGAGAAGGGAAACAAAATGCAAGGGAGATAGGGAAAGTTACAGAAAATGGAATGCAGACTTCCAAAGAATAGCAAGGAGAGACAAGAGGGCCTTCTTAAATGAACAGTGCAAAGAAATAGAGGAAAATAATAGAAAGGGAAAAACCAGAGATCTGTTCAAGAAAATTGGAGATGTTAAAGGAACATTTCGTGCAAAGATGGACATGATAAAGGACAAAAATGGTAGGGACCTAACAGAAGCAGAAGACATCAAGAAGAGGTGGCAAGAATACACAGAGGAATTATACCAGAAAGATCTGGATGTCCCGGACAACCCAGATAGTGTGGTTGGTGACCTTGAGCCAGACATCCTGGAGAGTGAAGTCAAGTGGGCCTTAGAAAGCATGGCTAACAACAAGGCCAGTGGAGGTGATGGCATTCCTGTTGAACTATTTAAAATCTTAAAAGATGACACTGTTAAGGTGCTACACTCAATATACCAGCAAGTTTGGAAAACTCAGCAGTGGCCGGAGGATTGGAAAAGATCAGTCTACATCCCAATCCCAAAGAAGGGCAGTGCCAAAGAATGCTCCAACTACCGTACAATTGCACTCATTTCACACGTTAGCAAGGTTATGCTCAAAATCCTCCAAGGCAGGCTTCAACAGTATGTAGACCGAGAACTCCCAGAAGTACAAGCTGGATTTCGAAGGGGCAGAGGAACTAGAGACCAAATTGCTAACATGCGCTGGATTCTGGAGAAAGCCAGAGAGTTCCAGAAAAACATCTACTTCTGCTTCATTGACTACGCAAAAGCCTTTGACTGTGTGGACCACAGCAAACTATGGCAAGTTCTTAAAGAAATGGGAGTGCCTGATCACCTTATCTATCTCCTGAGAAATCTATATGTGGGACAGGAAGCAACAGTTAGAACTGAATATGGAACAACTGATTGGTTCAAAATTGGGAAAGGAATACGACAAGGCTGTATAATGTCTCCTTGCTTATTTAACTTATATGCAGAATACATCATGCGAAAGGCAGGACTGGATGAATCCCAAGCCGGAATAAAGATTGCTGGAAGAAATATCAACAACCTCAGATATGCAGATGATACCACTCTGATGGCAGAAAGTGAGGAGGAATTAAAGAACCTCGTAATGAGGGTGAAAGAGGAGAGCACAAAAAATGGTCTGAAGCTCAACATCAAAAAAACTAAGATCATGGCCACTGGTCCCATCACCTCCTGGCAAATAGAAGGGGAAGATATGGAGGCAGTGACAGATTTTACTTTCCTGTGCTCCATGATCACTGCAGATGGTGACAGCAGCCACGAAATTAAAAGACGCCTGCTTCTTGGGAGGAAAGCGATGACAAACCTAGACAACATTTTAAAAAGCAGAGACATTACCTTGCCGACAAAGGTCCGCATAGTCAAAGCTATGGTTTTTCCAGTAGCGATGTATGGAAGTGAGAGCTGGACCATAAAGAAGGCTGACCGCCAAAGAATTGATGCTTTTGAATTATGGTGCTGGAGGAGACTCTTGAGAGTCCCCTGGACTGCAAGGAGAACAAACCTATCCAGTTTGCAGGAAATCAACCCTGAGTGCTCACTGGAAGGACAGATCCTGAAGCTGAGGCTCCAATACTTTGGCCGTCTCATGAGAAGAGAAGACTCCCTGGAAAAGACCCTGATGTTGGGAAAGTGTGAAAGCAAGAGGAGAAGGGGACGACAGATGACGAGATGGATGGACAGTGTCATCGAAGCTACCAACATGAATTTGACCCAACTCCGGGAGGCAGTGGAAGACAGGAGGGCCTGGCGTGCTCTGGTCCATGAAGAGTCATGAAGAGTCGGACACAACTGAACGACTAAACAACAACATGATATGATTATTTGCCTGACATGCAAATTATGCCCCCTGGCTTTAGGGAACTGGAACACAGCAATTTTAACAAGTAAAGTTGTGGTGCAGTCACCACCCAAAAGGGGCCTTTAACGCCAGAGGAAACACAGTTTAGACGAAACAGACTATTGCTCTGATATATGCCATCCTTTCTCAAGGCCAAGTCCTGCATCCGATGCAGAAATATGCCATTCTGATAGTTCCCAGGTGGCCAATATTTTTCCAAGACTATCTTTGATTTACAAGGTTGCTATAAATGCATATCTAACATCCCCAGAAAGATTTAGATGAGATGGAGGTGGGGAGGAATTTGAAGTGCACCCATCACTTTCTGTTGCAGGGATGTGGGATTTGGTTATTTCCTGCTTAGTGCCGAGAGAAGCATGGAGAGAACTGCCCAGCCTGGATGCTTCTTGGTTAAAAAAGGAAACACATACTCACATATCTATATCTATATCTATATCTATATCTATATCTCTACTGTATATCATGAGCTGCTGGAATATATGTATATATGTCTCTCTCTGTGTTTATATATATAAATACATACATATGTATGTACATATATAGTGTGGAGCTTCATCTGTACACATGTATCTTTGGAGAGCAGAAGAAAAGGAGAGAGGAAATGTGGTGAACAAAGGAAGTTAAAAGGAAAAAGGGGCAGTCTCAATGAGGCATAGAGGGAAAGAAGAACCTCTAAGTTTAGTGAAAGATACATAGAATGCCCCTCCTGCCAACCTGTGTTTAAGGAGAAGCATGCTAGATTGCATTCTTCCCACACTCCCCCCAGTCAGTCATCTGATCAGCTAGATGGTGGAAGGGATTGCCCTTACATTCAGGCAGTGAACTCAATCAAGGTCACAGGAGGCAGGTGGTGAAGATGATCCTACTTTTCAGATTTGTGTTTTCTTGCTGTTGGTAGTAGTGAAGAAAAATTAGTCTCAGTGGAGATTGCTGGAGAGGGGAGAAACCTGTGTTTCTATGCTCCCTTTTTTCCTGCTCCTGGCATTGGCAGAATCTCAGCAGAGACTGCTGTGAGATCGTATGGTGGCCTTCATCTCCATCCTCCCAGTAACACCCTAGAACTTCCCATCCTTGTAGTGAGGGTACAGATACTGTCTCTCTCTTTCTCTGTGTGCATGTACACATGTATGTACATGTGCAACTGTGGTGCCTAGCCACCACTGGCTGCAGCCATTAGATCCAAAAGAGGTTTTGCACCAACCTGCTGGAGCCGCACTGGGCAATCCAGGTCTTCTGGGACTGGAATTCCCAGAAGCCTTCACCACCAGCTGTGCTAGCCGGGGTTTCTGGGAGTTGCAGTCGAAGAACACTTGGGTTACCTACAGTTGGGAATCACTGATCTGTACAAGTATTAAAAGGTGCAGGACTCCACTATTTAACTCTCCTGCTTTCTGGACTGTTTATTCAGGCAGCATCCATTTTTCTTCAGCAGTATATCCATTCCCTTCAGGTTATTGCCACACTCCAGGTAGGAAAAAGTGAAGTATGCATGGCAGTGGCCTCTAGTGGCCATAAGGCTTAGGTACAGGGAAAGCTACCAACGTGGGGACTTCAGAGGGTACAGACAGATCCTCAGCTATTATTCCAAACTCACTCCTGTTGATTAATTTTTCTACAATAACTACCACACTCTGTATTTACAGTGACAAATTCATTTCTAACTAGGCTGAAAGAAGCCCAAGCCAGTAGATGGGTGGGCATTTTACATACACTGGAGCACAGTGTGGAAAACCTTTTGAATGACAAGTGCCAGGAACAACTATCCAGCATGAAACTTCCTTTGCCAAACTCTGCCACCTTAGGAGGAACCAAATAAGTGGTTTAACAGATATGCTCTTTCAACAATATATGTACTTTGATATTGTTGGACTTTATGTGTTTTGACTTTCTCTGATGAGATTTCCCAAACAAAATAATATAAATTTGGTCTAGAAGGGACTACCGTCATCTGGGCATGCAACTGAGTAGAAAGAACATTGCCAGGGGGAAAAAAGATAATGATTGATGGAACTGTATACATTTCATGGACTTTCAACTATACAATGCTAAACATGGAATATAACCAATCTTTGATCTTAACAATGAATGGAAATTTGAACAATGCAATATGTACATGTCTCCATATTCCCCTTCAGATATTGTGTTCCCACACATGAGAGGCATGGTGTGAGGCATAGGCAGCCCATGTCTGGGCAGGGATCTTTACTTGGTCCGCTCCTAGTGTGAGGGATAGGGGGAAGGAACATACTAGCTCTAACCCCATCACCCCAGTGCCTTCTTGGGTTGCCCTCCAAAGAGGACACACTTTATTACTTCGTTTCATTTATATCCCACTGTTCCCACCAGTGGGCTCAGGGCAGGGAATATGGCTATCCTTCCTCCCCACTTTGTCCTTATCATATCAATCCTGTGAGGTAGGATAGTCAGACTAAGATAGTCCAAGATGAACCAGTGAGTTTTCTGGCTCAATGAGGACAAGAATCTGGATTTGCTAAGGTCCATCCATCCAACCCTCTAACTTTATGCCATATGAAATCCAGCTTTTTCTATTTCTGTAGGCTTCCTGTGGGATTCAGGACCCTGATTCTGCAGCATTCTAAATTGCAGGGGACAGACTATGTGAGCAGACCAGTCTCCTCAGTACAGAAGTTCATCTCCCAAATAACTAACTGGGGTGGTACTGGGGGGCAAGAACACCCAACGAGAGCTCCTGTATGTTACTATGATTTTACATTGTTTGTACATTCAGCACACCTTTGTTGGATTGATGCGGAAGTAACCCTAAAGTTCATTCAGACTTACTGTTCTGGAAATATGCTAAGGTAGAAGCAGCCTCAGTAAACAAAGCCCAGATTTATGTTAGTTCTGATTTATTGTGGGACACAACTGCTGATTGAGCAGATTCAGCCATGTCCTACTATTTCTGGAGGGAAGCCAAAGGTATTTACTTTACAGAGAGTACAATCTTACCATAATATAGTACTGTATAAGAACATTTCCCAGTAACTGCTTACATTAGTGTTACAAAGTTGTTTGCCATTAATGCACTACATGGGATGCACTATATCAGAGAGAAAGCACTAAAATTTAACTGTTTCCTCCTTTGGGAACTGAGCTCTGAGTTCACTATACCTTTATGTTGGATGGATTAATATACTGTAGACAAATTGCCACCCAAATGACGATATTATTGAGAAACAAGTGCCATAAACATATATTTCAGCATCTTCAAGCAAAAGAGTAGAATGTTAATAGGTTAGTATGGCCTACAAAATATTAGCAACAGGAAATACCTTTTCAGAGCAACAGACATAGCCTGGTAAATGTTTGTGATTACTTTCATATGCTGTGCTGGAATTGTTGAAAAAACAGCTGTCACACATCAGAAAGTTCTAGAAATAGCCTGGAAACTTCAGAACAGTGTAATAATGGCTGGGAAGTGAATTGAGGGGCTGTGCACAAGATGCTCCATGGCTTCCATTATATAGTTGAAGAACAATGTATGTGCAAAATAGATCAGGAAAAGAACTACTAATGATTTAATAGTCACAGGGGTCTCATTTACTAGAAGGCCACACATCTACTATCCCTCAGTCATCCATGCTTTTCACAGTGTCAAACCCAAAGGTGGCAAGTTATAAATGGATAGTGATCAATAATAAAATATAATAGGCAAAATGAATGGCAGGAGTCATCAGCTGCCATTTTATGTGATTGCCTCAGTCTCTGACAACGCCATGAATCTTCCAGTTGTAGAACACATAAATTCCATTGCATGGCACCCCAAAGTGTGCCATTTGGCCTGTGATGTCTTTTGCCAGGGAAAAATTGAAGCCTGCCTATGAGGTCCATAGTGTCAAAGAAGCATTAAGCTGGGAGAGAGTCTAAAAACATCCACAGCACTGCTACCAAACAGGAGTAGCTAAAAAGTTTCCATTTCTTTGGCATGAACTAAAGCCCACAGTTCAGATGACAGTTGCCCTCCTGAGATGAACCACATTGAACTATGGTAAGAGAAGAGTCAGCAACTTGCAGCCCTCCAATTGCTTTTTGACTGCCACCTTCGCTAGACAGCATAGCAAACGGTGAGTGATAATACCTGAACAGCCCAGTTGTCTAACCCTGCAGGGGCTCTGTGGACCTACTAATGCCATGTGAGATAAGTATGCACACCAAATCACCTGGCACCCAGCAGATCACAAACTAGTTTTCTGCTCCCATAGAGAAAGGAATTGTAAGTAGCTCAACTCAGAATTAAGAAAAGATTAGCAAACCTATTGCTGCAAATATACCACACTTCTCTCACTCACTCACTCACTCTCTCTCACACACACAAATCCTCTCCCTCTTGCTGCAGCTTCTGCTTTGGAAGGGAAGTGCATTCAGTCCAATTAGAGTTATGGTAAAATCCAGGATCTCTCCATTGCTTACTATGGGCAGGTCTCATTTTTACTCTGGGAAGGAAGAACAAGATTCTATACATTTGAGAGTTAGGCAACATGTTACTCTTAATCTACAGCATCTTTCTGGTTCCACCTAGGATAGTCAGACAACCTCTTGGAATCCTTCTATCCAACCCATGAAGTAATTCAATTACCTCTTTAAAAAAATCTGGTTATGAATGTGGGATACTATGCTTCTATATCCATGATTCAAAACATCAGGAAATGACCTGATATTGCTGCCCAATATTGTGCCCACATTGACAGCAGGAAAAAAAAATGCCAAGCTTTACATAGCAAAGGGCAGCCTGAATGTTGACAACACCAATGGCAGCAGTCAAGATGGTCTACAGGATACCCTCTTGTGCTCACTATCATTCACAAAGAGACATCAAGCAGGGAAAAAATCCCATAAGCTGATTCCTTTTTTTCATCAGTTAACCAAACACAAAGCAATTGTCAGTGCTTGGAAACAGCTCTCTTAAGAGATAAAAGACTGTTTATTGTAACTTGAGCTTTCCTCAGTTCAATTAGCTGGCTTTTGTTTTCTAATTTGTCATTGGGAAATAGACATGGGCTTCTCTTGCTTGTTTCATTTCTCAGGCACAGAGTATCAAAAGACCTGTAAGACTTGGAATTTAAAAAATAGTTGGGTATGTGGTCATCACAGGCAGCTGGGTTGGAGTTCCTTTTTTTGTAAAATATGAAGGCCACTCGTGGTGGTGGTGGTGGGGGGGTGTGGGTGTGTGCGCACACATGCACAAGTCCAAACAGGTAATTCTGTAGAGCACATATCCTCAGCCTGTTGCCATCCAGATGCACTGGACTGTAATCTTTTTATCCCCAGCCAACAAAGCCACTGACGGATGAATGGAATGTTAGTTTTATCCAGTGGCTCCCAATCTTTGGTCCTCAGATGCTGTTGGACTGCAACTCCCAGAAGCCTTCACCACCAGCTGTAGTAGCCAGGATTTCTGGGAGTTGTAATCCAAAAACATTTGGGAACCCAAGGTTGGGAACCTCTGATCTAATTCATCTGGTACATGAGTTTTTGGAAAGGCTGCTGCAGGAGCATAGTGTCCATGTGGAAGATGTTTACAAGGGTGAGGAGGTTTAGAGTGGTATGCAGTAATAGTCCTCTCTGTGCACACTGATTAAACTACTGTTGGATGCTGATAGACATCAAAGGATACCATAGGTTACCTCGGAAGGCTTTAGCTCCTGGAAACTATCACTCAGAAAAGTACAAGGTTGTTTACTCAAGATGTTGTGGGGTGTGAGAGGTTCATAAGAGATTAGGAGTACCCAGGTTGGACAATCCTAGAAGATCTGTGCTTTGACGATAAGTTGTGCTATCCTTTGATGCCTGGTTTTCTTACCAGTTTGATCACTAGAGAGATATTCTGCTATCTTTTTGCCAGGTACTGAAATAAAAAGCATCTGAGAAGTTGGTTGTACAAAAAAATGTGCTTAATGAACAGGTGTATTCCCTGGAAGGGATACAGGGACCAGGGATTCTGGCCATTGCTGAACCTCAGAAGCCAAATTCTAGGTGCTGGGCAACTACTAATTCCAGAGGTCTCCTGCTACTGTTGTCCAAGTGTCCCCATTGAGCAGAACGGGTGTGAGGTTTCTCTCTACTTTACTGTCTTACAACTCATATTTTTTGTTTCTTTAACAAAGTGTTGTGCCTTTTCCTGCATTGGTGTGTTCATTGCTACGGAATCCAAAAGAACTTTTTGTCAGCTCAGACAAGGCAAGGACAGTCTTCAAGAGAAAGAGCCTTAATTCTCTGCAGTTCACAGAAATTGTTCAGCATGCTCCTCTTCCGTATGCTCAGTTAAGGCATGTGAGGAAACGCCAGCGTTCTCTTCCCTTCTTTCCCATCAGAAGAGTGCTGAGGGCTGTACTTTGTGATCATCAGAAGCAAGCACATCAGAACAAGTGTTGTATGTACCTCTATAAAATGAAGAAAGAAGCAATGAAATAAGGGAAGGAAAAGAGCATCTACCCATATTTACACTCACTTGCAATATTCTTCCACTCAGGAAAGGGAATGAAACATATTAGGAGGATATTAAACAGCAAGAACTCTTGATGTGAACATTCCCAAAGTCCATTTTTGAAGTATTCACTCCTGATATTGTTCCTTAAAACACAGCCCATCTGCTTAATGCCTTATTTCCTCTTGATGCACTTATGTTGCGCTGTATTTTGAAACAGATTTGTTTCTGAAATGACTTTCACTAAATAGCTGTAGCTTCAACAGCACCTTTGAGGGTTTTACCCCACTGGTAAAAATTGGATACGAAGTGTTATGAAGGCAGGCTTTCTCCTATGCAAAGATGGTTTGGCAGTATAGCCCGCAGTTGGAAAAGTATGTCTGCCACGCATTGCTATCTGAAATGCTCTTTTACCTTACATTTGAAAAACAAAAACAAATAGTTGTTAATAAGACAACAGCAGCAGCAACAACAACAACATTCGGTACATAAAGGTTGGCAAGCAAAAATGGAAGTGGTTGCCTAAGGTCCTTTTCTTGTTAGCATCCATTAGTCCTGCTGAAGTGTTCTGTCTCTGCTAAGAGCTGAATGTGGAGTTAAAACCTTCATTCTACATGGCACTTAACAAAGATCTGTATCACCTAGATGAATCCCACAGTGCCCCTCTTTCTCCTTCCCCTGCATCAAGAATCCATTTACTCAGAAGTGAGTCACATTTCATTCTAGAATGTGCATGTAGGACTGTGGTCTTCATTCATTAAACCTGCCTATTTGATGTGGTTTAGACTAAGTGGAAGTTTATTAAATGTCCATTAATGCTTTTCTTCCTATATCTGGACAGAAAGCTTACACATAGATTCCCACTCTCCAGAATAATTTGCTAGGCCAGCCCCTGCCATTAGTTAGTAAGGTAGGCACCGCAGCTAGAAGATGCTAGGTTGCATGATGGAGGCAGCAGCAACAGCAGCAGTCCCTGGCTGTACCCCTTCTGTTGGCAGATAGAGTTGGATATGATAAGCAATAACACTTAAGTTTGGTGGTGGCCACTTTTATCACCAGTTCTGAAATGAACTTCGACAGCCAGTTCTTTAGATAGAATGCAAGTTTGGGAGAATCGTCTCTCACCTGTGGCAGAAAATCTCTTGGGGCAGCCCTAAACTTGGGCTTCTGCAAGTCCATGAGCCACCACAGGACACCATAAGGCAGGGGTAGAAGTGGACTCCTCTCATCTTCAGACAGATTGCCCTGCTACTTTTGATTGGCTTCGGTCAATGGGTAAACAGTAAAGCCCAAGCATCAGCTGACCCTTTTCCAGTTGATGTCTTCTGCCACACTGCTCCCCAAAATGACAAAGGATGGATTCCAAACCCTTGTTTCCTCCTTCCTGTATGGAATGACACCCAACTTCCTCCTCCTGGAGAAAAAAGTTATCCTCCTTGTTGTGTAGTAGCAATTGTCACTAACCAGACTTTTAAAAGAAAGGAGAACACAGTGGACGAAATTGTCTATAATGGCTTGTTAGGAAAGTCAACTGGATTCTCCATGTTGACTGACTGACTGAACAGATGATGGTCATATTAGGGGGCAAAAGCCTGATGTGGAGAGAAGTTTGTTAAGAGCACAGATTAAAATCTCTGTTTGGGAAGTACTCTAGTCAATTTAATAAGATCTCATTGACAGAAGCAATGATGACACTGACAATTTTAAAAAATGGGCAAGTATCATTAAAAAAAATGACAAGTATCCCTTTAGTATTATTTCAAAACTAGTCAGGGTATGTGACTGTTAATTCTGGGTATATTAATAGGCACCAGGTTTTTTTTCCTTCCCACCCCCATCTTCTCTTTTTCAGCTATGATCCTTGGTTTTAAGGTATGCTAGATGGAATGGGACTGAAATGAGGACAATGTGATGACTGAATCCCTGTGTTGGTTTATTGTTTGTAAATGAAACAGGAAGTTAATAAAAATAAATTTTGAAACCTTGAAGGGGGTTGAGGGAAGAAGCAGAGGCATGATTAGTTTCATTGCAATGACTCCTCGCAGTTCATCACTGCTGTTATTGCAATGTTCACATGATGTTTATAAAATGCAAGCAATCAGCTCTCTATTTTTTTAAAAGATAAGACTGATTTTATGATATTCTTTTTCATTACACCTTTCACAGGATTTAACACTCAAAAATGGTGCCTTGCATTTTCTTTGCCTTGCTAATATTTCAAAATCCAGATCACCTGCAAAGCATTGGTGTGTGTGTGTGTGTGTGTGTGTGAGAGAGAGAGAGAGGCAGAGAGAGAGACAGAGAGAGAACATGAAATGATATTCTTATCAGAATGAACTCTGCAACACTGCATTTTATATCAGAACACCTCTTCTTGATAATGTGCTGCTTTGGATATTATAACAGTTCATGCAGAAAGTACTGGATTAACTCCCTCATATCCACAGTGAATATAAATGTGCCCAGAATATTATTGTTAGAAATTATGGACACACACACACTGCAATATATTTTCACTGTGTTGTTTTCTACAGGGCAAGTTTTAAGCAACAGGAACATAAATTGTCTGAAGGTAATTCTACATGAACTATGGTTAACAAGTCTGTGCGACACCAAATTAATAGCTTAAGGCAGCAGGTATCTGCTTACCTACCTGGGTTGGGAGAAAGCTCCCTGTGTGCTTGTTTCTGAATAGACTTGTATACGATTGCTCTGCATGCCTATCACTGTTAAGCAGGCTAATAGTGTTTTTTTTCATTGAGAAAATTATCACATTATTTTTCTGTGTCTATTTCCTGTTCTATTTCAGAGTAAACTTCATTTTGTTCCTGAGACTGATACCATCACCTTTCTCTGTGGTAAATTTTCTCCCTGTTATTGTGCTCTTGGCTTGACTAGTCTTTACTTTTATTTTGATCTGCTTTTCAAATGCTAGGAATACAAGCAATGATATTTGTCTTGGCTTTCAAACGAAAAAGGTGCCAAAGATTCACTGAGAATGTGTTATGCATGGATCTCCCTAACTTTTCAAGAGTAAACTAGTAGAGTGATTTTTCATTATTCCGGTAATTTCCCCCTTCAGTCCCTGGGTCTCCCAAGAAATATTCTGAGAACAATTTAATTATTTCTGTATTTGTAGAGGCTGGTGATATTGGAGTGTATTGTGAAAAATGATCTAGTAGATATCAAACAAAAACGGGCTTATATCAGCATGAACGTTGCATAGGTAGAAAGTATAAATGCCAGAGTTCATTCACCAGATTACAGCAGAAACATCATTAAAAGGTCATTCCTTGCTTATGTTGCATAGCAAGTACTATAGCATACAATGGGGGAGTACTAAGAGATTTCAACCATAAAGGCCTCAACACTAAAACTCATGGTTAAAGTCATGTGAAAAAGAAGGTACACACTCTTTGAATTCTATGGTTTTATGTATTGGGACATCATAAAAATCATCTGGTCCTTAGCAAGTCTGAAAATTAGGTAAATAACGTGTTTCCCCGAAAATAAGACAGGGTTTTATATTAATTTTTGCTTCAAAAATGCATTAGGGCTTATTTTCAGGGGATGTTTTATTTTTTTCAGGTACAACTATCTACATTTATTCAAAAACAGTCATGTCATCTTCTTCTGGTTGCTGCACAATGGTAGAGGGCGGGGTTTCACTTAACTGGGGCTCATTTTTGGGGTAGGGCTTATATTACGAGCATCCTGAAAAATCATACTAGGGCTTATTTTCAGGTTAGGTCTTATTTTCAGGGAAACAGGGTACAACTTCAGATGAACAACATATTACACCGTGTCATGATTTATTTAACAAAAATAAAGCCAAAATGGAGAAGCCATGTGTGAAAAACCAAGTACATCTTACAATTCAATAGCTTGTAGAACTACTTTTAGCAGCAAAACTTGAAGTACAGTGGTGCCTCGCTAGACGATGTTAATCCGTTCCACGAAGATCGCTGTCTAGCGAAAACATCGTCTAGCGAAGCACGTTTTCCCATTGGAATGCATTGAAATCTCTTCAATGCGTTCCAAAGGGAAAACTCGTCGTCTTGCGAAATCTCCCATAGGGAAACCTCGTCTAGCGAGCGCGGGTTCCCGTCGGAATGCACTGACAGCTGCACTGACAGCTTTTCACCACTAGTCGGCGCATTCCTATGGGGAAACCTCATTGTCTAGCGAAAATTCCCCATAGAGAGACATCGTTTTGCGAAGCGCAGTAGCGATCGCAAAAAGGCATCGTCTAGCGATTTCCTCGTCCTGCGAGGCAATCGTCTAGCGAGGCACCACTGTAATTGTTTTCTCCACATCATTGTGGAGAAATTTTGACCCACTCTTCTTTACAATGTTGCTTCATTTCATTGAGGTTTGGAGGCTTTTGTTTATGCACAGCTCTCTGAAGGTCCTGCCACAGCACTGCAATTGGGCTGAGGTCTGGACTTTGTCTGGGCCTTTGCAACACCTTGATTCTTTTCTTTTTCAGCCATTCTGTTGTAGATTTGCTGGTGTGCTTGGGATCATTGTCCTTTTGCACGGCCCAATTTCGGCCAAGCTTTAGCTGGCGAACAGTTGGCCTCACATTTGACTCTAGAATACTTTGGTATACAGAAGAGTTCATGGTCAACTCAATGACTGCAAGGTGCCCAGATCCTGTGGATGCAAAACAAGCTCAAATCATCACCCCTTCACCACCATGCTTGGCAGTTGGTATGAGGTGTTTGTGCTGATATGCTGTGTTTGGTTTTCACCAAATGGTTTGTCCAGCTTTGCAAACCTAAGCCATGCTGCCATATTCTTTTTAGAGAGAAGAGGCTGTCTCCTGACAACCCTTCTAAACAAACCATACTGGTTAAGTCTTTTTCTAATTGTATTGTCATGAACTTTAACATTTAACACGCTAGCCTGTAGATTCTGAGATGTAACTTCGGTTTTTTGCAATTTCTCAGAGCATTGCACGGTCTGACCTTAAGGTGAATTTGCTTGGATGTCCATTCCTGGGAAGATCGAGAAATGTCTTGAATGTTCTCCATTTGTGAAACTTCTGGAGGGTCACATGTTGCCAAACCCTGATTTATAGCGCTTGCCAAATGAGACAGAAGGATTAACTGCTTTGAGCATAAAACAACAGTACAGGAAACTGGAAAGCCCTCTCAGAACTGCAACACAGAGATAGAATGCATGTTATTTCTACAAGCGGAACTAAGTATTTTATTCAGATGCCTCCTTACCAACTTTCAAGAACACACCTTAGAGCTAACTCACAATTCACCACCATGGCACGTCATACAAAAACCTACAAAAGCCGTTCTACTCACATTTTCCAAGTGTATGGAAGATGCTTACATGTTCCATTTCTGGAACTGGCAGCTTCCATTCTCAGTCTCCTAAACTCCCAGGCAAGTAAGTCAGCATGGCAGCACTAAATCAACATGAAATCATATGAATGATGCCATCTTGGCTGCTTCTTCCTCATTTTTGTCATAATTAGAGATTATGGTGGTTCGTCTTGGTTCATGAAATCCATGAACCACAAATCACAAATTTACAATTTTTTTCCAGAATGGACCACAAATCAAGTCGTTGATTCGTTTAGGAACTTTTAAATTTTTAGACAGCCTGTCGCTACCCTCTTCCCACTACCCCTGTTGCCTCCCTACCTTTTCCTGTCCCTGCCTCCTCCTCCACTGCCGCCACCGCTGCCATCTTAAGACGCTGCCAGTTCCTGCAGGCCAGCCAGTCTCTGCACATGTCCCCTCCTCTCAGCTGAGAGGCAGGGCCCTGCACAGAGGGCCCCTGGCCGGCTGACAGGCAGGCTAACTAAATATATACAGTATATAGAATTTTCTTTTTACATAGCTGACCTGTTAACCAGCCGGGAGCCCTCTGCGCATGTCCCCAGTTCCCAGTCGAGAGGCGAGGACTTGTGCAAAGGCCACTGGCCTGTGTCTGTGTTCTCAAGATGGCAGTGGCAGCAGAGGAAAAGGAGGCAGTGGCAGGAAAAGGTACAGAGGAGACGGGTGCACTGGGAAGGGGGTGGGAGGCAGGCTGTGGGGGTACAGTGAAGCAGGAGGTTCAGAAATCACCCGAAAATTCATTGGTTTGGGAAAAACTGAGTTCTCCAGTTTGGACGCACCTGAACTGATCTGAATCAATTAATGTGCAATTTCTGATGAATTTTCTGGTTCATTTTTAACTTTGTGCCCATCTCTAGTCATAATAACCAGTTGACTGTGTTTTACCAAGATTCAAAACATTTCATCCAGGCCTGTTTGGCCCATCAGCTAGCCCAGAATCTAAGCATTCATTTAAAAAGTAAGTTATTCTCTAACCTTTAAGAACTAGAGATATGAAGCAAAACATTGTTTTGGAAGACACAAGCCTTTCTTTGAGATTAGTCAACAGGTAAAGCTACCCACTTAGGAGGTCATAGATAGAGCCTGAGCTTATGGTTGTTGTGAATATTACATTTCTGAAAAGAGGTTTCTAACAACAATAAAGAAGTTGCAATACACTCTTTGGAGAAATAATTCTACATGTATTTATCTTGTGAGTATAGTACAGCTCTTTAAACTGTTTACTCATATATTTATCTTACTAAATTAGATGGATCTTACACTTCAGTAAATGTGTACAGGAAATTGATATAAATGCAATTATTAGCAATCAGAATTGGCAAAGTTATTTTCTTGGACCAAACTCCCAGAATCACCCAGCCAACATAGTTATTATTCTGGCTGAGGTATTATGAATGGTGTAACTAAAAAGTAAAATTTCAAATTCTGCTATGAATCTCATTCCTTACTACAGTATAGCTCTGTGGGAGTGACCCAGAGAGAGTGAGTGGCTGTTGGGCTGACTGCTGTGTGTCATACTCCTGTCAACCCTGGATTAAATCTCCAGGACCGTTTTATCCCTAGAGGCTGGCTTCACAGGACAAGATGCAGGTAAGCACAATAGACTCACCATGGAAGCAGATAGCCCCAACCCTGGGGGTGAGACACATTAACCCCTCCCACCCATTTCTATGTTTTCACAGGAACAAAATGGCTAAAAGAATCTTCATTCTTCAGCTGTAATTGAAAACTCCTGTGGGGACTTTAATTTCTTGGCTAAAGCCCCCAGAATTCTGACTGGGGTTGTTCCTGGAAAATTCTGGGGGCTGAAGTCCAAGAAATCCAAAAATCTCATGTCTAACAAAAACATAGGAAGTTTCCTTATACCAAGTCAGACCATTCAGCCATCTGGCCCAATATTATCCACTTACTGGCAGCATCTTTCCAGGTTTTCAGAGAAAATTGTTTCCTAACACTGCCTGGAGATCACTGGTCACTGCTCGTTTCCTTCCACTCAAGTGCTAATTAGATCCAACTCTGCTTAGCATCTAAAATCAGATAAGATTGATGTATTCAGAGTGGTATGAGGGTGGTCTAACTTAGCTTTTATCTAGAACTCCAAGATCCACCAATAAGAGCCTAGTGCAAAACACATACGGTTAGAACAAGCATGGGGAACCTTGGGCCCACCTGATGTTTTGGCCTATAGCTCTCATCAGCCTCACCGTTCATGAACAATGGTAAGGGATTTTGCAAGCTGTAATCCAAAACATCTGAAGGATCAAACCCACCCCTGACTGAGAAATGAAAAATTATGTGCACTGGAATTTATTTTGAGTATCAGCTTCAATAGAGTTCCTTTCAAACAAAACACCATTCCTGTTTGCCACAAACTATCTTTATATCAGCAGTAAAATTTAGGATCAGGACTGGAAATCGTGTTGTTGCAGATATTGTGAAACAGTTCGGAGTCAGAAATCCTTGCTGATTTTTGCAAATCTCCCACCCAAAATACTGCAGCCCATTCTTCTGCTGATCCCTGCTGTAGCTGAAACAGAGATAGGTGTTCTCATCTCCTGAGTTGCCTTGTATTTTGAAAAGAAAAAATTACAGGAATGTGCTTGTGCCTGAAGAAGTGCATTGGAACTCACAAAAGCTCACACTGAAATCAATGTTACGCTTAAAGGTGCCACAATGGTTTTGTTTTTGCCTCTGCTGTTACTGAATCAGAGTAACACAGCCACCTCTCTGATAACAAATGTTTGACTGTAAGACTGAATGATATTTATATTACTTCATACAAAGTCAGGAACGAAAATAATTGTGCTATCTGATGTACAGTACTGAGAATGTCTAATGCAAGTACGCAACTTCCTGCTGCAGCCCAATAGGCAGTATAAACAAGTAATTTTCAAGAGACGTATTCTGCTGGGCGAAGTTGCCAGTGAGACATGGAGGAAGAAGATGAATTCGTACTGGAAAGAGGCATCTAACCAAAACAACCAATCAAAGATAATGATAGACCCAGGAAGTCAAAGCCAAGTCCATGTTAGAAACTAGATATCTCAAATGAACTGTAGACGCATAAATGAAGTAACAACATTTTTCGAGATTCAGAGGAGACAGGAAAATAAAATATAGGGTGATGAAATATTCATAGTCTGATATTTTTATGGACCTCCCAAACTACTCCTGTGATTTACACTATTTTTTCCCCTGGGCATGCATGCTACAGTAAGGGGATGTGCAGCCAAATAATGAAAGCGGTATTAGAATACTACCCTTTTGGTATGAGATCCAGAAGTGGGGACTCGGCAGGGCTGTAAACAGCAGAAACACCAACAGCCAGCCAGTGATGTGTTGGGTGCTTTGTAAGAAACATAATAAAATGGCAAAGTTGAAAAATAATTACAAAAGTGACAATAGCTGCCACATTTCGGCATAGCAGAAATTGTTCCAGAGGCTCTTGTCTGGCAGTGACACCTGCCACAGAGAAGTCTAAAGAGAAAGAGAGAGGGAGGGAGAGAAGAGACAAAGTGAAGGGGGAGCTGCTAAATACAAAGCAATGACTGAGAAAGATTAAAAAAAAACAGGGTCCACCTGGTTGTATCACATTTGGAGTAGCAGCTTTGAGTCTTTAGTGACCTTACAGCAGGTCTCCAACATTGCAGATGCTCACTTTAATCAATTTATTATGGTTGTTCTACCCATGTATTTCAATAGAATTTGTTTTTATGGAAATGCCTCTGTAGCTTAATTGCATCTTAGCTGATCCTTCACCATAAAAGGTTTCTTGCTAGAGGAGACATTACAGCATAACAAGAGATTGTGTTTACTAGCATTGTCACTCATATTTCAGAGTGGCAAAAAGAAAATATATAAGATTATCATCTGCTTCTGTTTTTTTAACTATAATATTGCCCCACCCCCAAAATGAATTTGGGGGTATTTATATATTATATATTCATTTCCCTCGGAGAACAGGCACAGTCTGTAAGGTCCTCTAACATCTGATTTGAAACTGAGATTTCTGGGATGCTTGGAAAAAATCTCATCTGTATTTTGAGTGTCCCCTTCCAGTTCTTAATATTTACATAGGCACTTTGGTAGTGCCAAACACACAAATGCATAATCATGAACTGCTGGATAGTTCAGTGGTTTAGGTATCTGGCTGCAGAGCCAGAGGTTGGGAGTTTGATTCCCCACTACGCTCCTTGATAGGGGATGGACTCGATGATCCATAGGGTCCCTTCCAGCTCAGCAGTTCTAAGATGATGATGATATATTCTCTAGGAATTTTGATTTGGTTTCATCTGTCCTACATTCACTATGGTGTGACACCAGTTAAAGTGGAGAGATGTGTAGAATTTCAGTCAACCCACTATGGCTACCATAAGGTCACATCTGACAGCGACATCGATAGGGTTTTCTAGGTAACTGATATATTTAAGGAGTGGTTTTTATCAGTTTGCTGGTTGGATAACTCAGTGAATTCGGTATCTGGCTGCAGAGACAGAGGTTATGAGTTCAATTATCCACTGTGCACTCTAGAAGAGACAGCCTATGCGGCCTTGGGCAAGCTGCACAGTCCCAGGATACCCCCAGAAGAAGGGATGGCAAATTACTTCTGAGTACTCTCTACCCAGAAAATCCTAAAAAGGGTCACCAGAAATCAAAATTTACTTGACAGCACACAATTATTATTATTTACCAGTCCACCCCCCTAGTGAGTTTCCATGGTTAAGCAAGGATTCAAATACAAGCCTCCTGAGTTCTATTTCTTCACTCCATCCACTACACTACACTACACTAGGTATCCATCTCACCACTAGGGGTGTATAAATCAGCTGATATCTGGTCTTTGTCTATTCTCCATGTATCTGTAATATGGCCATCCTATCCAATTTCTGTATTATTCTGCGACAACCACACACGAAAATCAGTTTTTGCATGGCGTGTTTTCAAACAGAAACATTTTATATTAGTTTTTATTATTTTATTTATTTATTTAAAATATTTATGTCCCACCTTTTCTCCTCAAGAGGATCCAAGGCAGCTTACAGTATGAAAAACAAACAATATAAAAACTGAAAGGAAAAGGGGAAAACAGCCAGCAGCCCAGCTCTCTGACAGCCAATCACTGAGGAAAAGTCTGCCTGAAGAGAAAGGTATTTGTCTGCTTCTGTGGGTGGTTCAGGGACTCGCACTTTCAAGAAATGAAACACCAAACTATTTCATCATTGGTGTTTCTCTTCGTTTCTCACCTTCATGGACCTCAGGACCTACCTTCCTCCCTCCAGGCCTCCTTCTCTGCCGCCTCCTTCCCCCCCCCCCCGCCTGCTGCTGCCACTGCCCTGCTGAGTAGGACAGTAGACTGCCTGGGACCTACTTCCTACCCCAGTGCTTCCTGGGAGGCTTAGGGTATTGTGGGAACTGTAGTTTTGCTGCCCACTGAGCTATAGAGAGGTAATCCTCAAATAACAAGACTTCCCACAATATCCTAAGCCTCTCAGGAAACACTGGGACAGGAAGTAGGCCCCAGACAGCCTAGTGTCCTATTCAGCTGGACAGCACAGCAGTGGTGGAGGAGACTCGGAGCAAGTAAAGTACTGTATTTTTCCACGTATAAAACAACATTTTTTCCTAAAACAATTAAAGGAAAAATTGAGGGTCGTTTTATACTTGGAAGTAAGGAGGGGGGGAGGGATCAAAGTGCTTTGATCCCTGCTTTCCCCCTCCACATTTTGCAAAGAAAATGGAGGGGGAAAGCGATTCCTACTTTCCCCCTACATTTTCGTTACAAAAAACAGCTTTCCCCCTCCAGGTTTTGCAAAGAAAATGGAGGGGGAAAGCGATTCCTGCTTTCCCCCTACATTTTTTGTTGCAAAAAGCAGCTTTCCCCCTCCAGGTTTTGCAAAGAAAATGGAGGGGAAAAGCGATTCCTGCTTTCCCCCTACATTTTTGTTGCAAAAAGCAGCTTTCCCCTTCCACCTTTTGCAAAGAAAATGGAGGGGGAAAGCGATTTCTGCTTTCCCCCTATATTTTCATTGCAAAAAGCAGCTTTCCCCCTCCGTGTTTTGCAAAGAAAATGGAGGGGAAAAGCGATTCCTGCTTTCCCCCTATATTTTTGTTGCAAAAAGCAGCTTTCCCCCTCCATTTTCTTTGCAAAACGTGGAGGGGGAAAGCTGCTTTTTGCAACAAAAATGTAGGGGGAAAGCAGGAATCGCTTTCCCCCTCCACTTTCTTGCAAAGAAAGACATTTTGGGTTAGAAAAGTGTGGGGGGGTGTCTTATACATGGGGGTGTCTTATACACGGAAAAATATGGTACGTCATGGAGCCCAGGAAAAAATGGGGGGGCTTCTGTGTACCTGAGGTACACAGAAAGCCTCCCTTCATTTAGAGATGGACCCACCTCAAACTGAATGAAGCACAAACTGGTACTTTAAAAAAAATTGGCATGGTTCGTGGACACCAATGAATCAGGAAACATCACAAAATGCCAATGTGCCAGTTCTAATCTTGACCCAATCTAAACTTGCCCCAGAAAAAAGGGGCAAGTTTTCCTCAAGGATGCCTCCAGTGCAGGGGAAATTTGCCCTAGAGTAGAAGGCTGTGAAAAGAGAGCCAAGAGTTACTGTCTTCCAGTTTGAAATGCTGCTTTTTCTCATATTTATTAATTATATTTTTACCCTGCTCTCATTTATGAAAGCATTGACTTTTCCATCAATTTTGTCAGTCAACGAGCTGACACTCTTCATAATGCCTTTGAAGGAAATGAAATTATTAGTCATCATTAGTCATCAAGAGGCATCTGTCATGTACAATAACATGCTTTAACAATGCTTTAGTTTGTGCAGGGCTTTCTGACAGAAAATGCCAACGTTCCTTTAAAAAGCAGCAAACATGTGGGTGGTGTTAGAAAGAAAAGGGGGATAGGAATGCAATTTATGAGATATAAATGGAAAAAGGTGGCATAGTATCTAAAACCCTGTCACGTCTGTGTATTTCCTTGGACTCTTGTACTATTCTTAGAATATAGATTGAAGGAGATGAATATGCACGAGCTATATTTCATTGAGTGTCAAATGATATAGTGGATAGAGTGCTAGGCTAGGACTAATAATTATGTGCCGTCAAGTCAATTCTGACTTATGGTGACCCTTTTCAGGGTTTTCTAGGTAGAAAGTACTCAGAAGTGGTTTACCATTCCTTTCTTCTGGGGGCGTCCTGGGACAGGCTGGCTCTTCAGGGATGCACAGTGGGCAACCCAACCTCTGGTTCCACAGTCAGATGCCTAACTCACTGAGCTATCTAGCCAGCAAGGGCTCAGGATACTTGGGTTCAAATTCTCACATAGCTATGGAAACCTACCATGGGGTGGCAGTATTTGAATTGAATCCACTTTTGCACACGGCAGCCATTTTAAGTATGTTTTAGCATAATGGGCCAGTAACAATTATTCAAAGTGCTAACTGCATATTCACCCTTTTATCAATTGTTTAGCAGTTGTACTGAGTGGTGTTATATCAAAGAAAAGAACCTTTTAGTTACAGCTATGGCAAAAAACATGAAGAAGTCTGGAGTATAAATAAATATAGTGCATTAAAAATCCTTGGTACTTAAGACGTCCTTTTGATAGACACTGGGAACTATTAATACAGTCCACTTTAATGGTCTCTCTTTCAAATCTTTGTTCTTTCTTTACTCTGCAACAGCTACTTTGACCTCTATAACAGTGTGTCCTGAGAGGCTGAAGAGTTCTGAAACTATCTGTGTTTGTATGTGTGAGCGTATGTGTGGCCATTTCTGAAGTAAGATTTGTCTCAATTTATTTGCTGGTGTGGGGATTATCCTGTTTGTCCCATGTACTATGAAGAAAGCACGCTGGAGAAGGATGATATACATTTCTTAGTACTAACTGAAATGGCAAAGATTAATCATGTACCCCTTTTCATGCAAAGATCCTGGCTAAAGTTCTCTTAATTAAATATCTCTTTTCTTTAAAAAAATTTCAAAATCGATGCAACAAGGAAGCAAAATTATAGCACGAGGAACTGAGCTTCAACATCCTCTTTGTACACAAAGTAGGTGCACAGATACTTGGACTCCAGCCACCATAATTAAGTTTCCAGAATAGTGATTGTATTGTGGCACACTACAATATTTTTGTTTTTGAACTTTTACACAGGATTCTATAGCAATGTGTTACTCCCGGAGCTCGGTGTCTTCGCTAATTTTATTAAGCCAAGTCTCGAGCAATAATAATAAGCAGACCGTTTCTTGGAGGAAAGGGCAACAGGTTTATTCAGGTAAAACAAGTGCGCACTTGGGTGCCCAGTAAGGTGGGGACCCCAAGATCAACAGGGTTCAAGTTTTTATACAGTTCTAAAAAAAAAAAAAAAGAACAAAAGTATGCAGCAGTTTATTGGTCCTTGAGGAATATATGCATTGGTTACAATTTCTCGCATTTCAGCAAAGCAGTTGCCTATGTGCAGAGCAGCTTATCTCTAAGGAATGTTGAGTTTTGCTTCCTCACAAATGTTCCATTAGAATGTGTCAACTGAGATCATAGTGAACTTAAAACCACACATATGTGTAACCTCCTTCGGGTTACATACGTCTCTGATCTTGTAGTGTTTGATCAATGTGAGACCTTCTTACAATCAAAACCAGTTGTATTATAAAAACATAGCAGGAATACAGTATATTACGAAGATAGTAAATCCAGCATAACACTAACAATACAGTCTCATGTAGAAATCAATTTTCATAATCCTCTTAGGAAAGCTCAATAATACCTGTTTCATGCAAGTATTTTTTTAGCCATCTCAGAGGCAATACTATGTTGTACAGATAGCTGTCACAGGGGCAAACTGCCACTGTAATTTATTTATTATTTATTTATTTAACTTATATGCTGCCCACTCTACCCAAAGGTCTCCGGGCGGCTCACAACAATTAAAATACAATAAAAAGATAAAACAATTAAAATACAATTAAAATAGATACTCTGAAAATTGCCATCAGGACCCACAGTTGATATTATTTCAATTAAAAGCCTTCTGGAACAGGAAGGTTTTGACCTGGCACCGAAATGTCATCAGCGTCGGCGCCAGACGAATCTCAGTCGGGAGCGCATTCCATAGTCTGGGGGTAGCTGCCGAAAAGGCCCTTTGTCTACAAGCCGTCCCTCTTACCTCCTTGAGGGACGGTTCTTTCAAAAGGGCCCCCTGGCTAGATCTTAACTGCCGGGTAGGCTCATATGGAAGTCACACCAAATCTTAGCTCACCTGGAGATTGTTGCTGAAATCCTATTGCTTAGCATAGTAAATCATAACTAGAGTAGGCCCTTTGAACCAGTGGAGCTTACGAAGGAGTTGATTAATCAAATCCCCACTGATCCAATGGGCCTACTTCAGTTGCAACTTACTACACTAAGCAACAAGACTTCAGTTATTAAGTCCATGTGAGGTTCAGCACCAACTTCTACTTTACCTGCAGAAGTGCTAGAACTACAGTTACAGTAGCTGTTCCCATGCTGGCATGGGTAACCTGAAAGCTAGTATAACATGGCAGCTAAAACTTAGACTTCATGCTCCATTAAATGCATAGGTTGCAGATGAGCCTCAGGGTGCAACTACACAGCAAAGGAAATGTGAATTCACTCACATTAATTCACTGCAAAGTTGTGCCAGGGAATTTGGTTTTCCCCAGGTCTCTTTGCATTGACAGGCCACACAGACAGAGGGAAGCACAATTTTATTTGCAGTTTGTTGCATTTCTATTTGTAGCCCTGTAGGTGGCATTGTTACAAAGAAACAACCAAATAAGTTGTAGACAAGGCTTCACTTCCTCATTTCCTTATATTTTTATCTTTGAAAAAAAAAAGGAAAACTCTTGCTGAGCAAGAGAAGCTCTGTTCTAAAGCTTTTTAAAAAAAGGAACCTTACTGATGGCAAGAAGAGAGCTGTAAGTGTATACTGGGGTGGCGGCAGCTCTGTATCAGTTCAAGCAATCGCATGCCTGAACTGATGTGAATGGAACTGATGTGAATGGACTCTGGGCTGATTTGTATTTCCCTTTGTGTCATATGGTCAAAGGGGGAAAAAGTGAATTAGCCTGTCCCAATCCCAGATCATTTCCTGCATTTTTTAATCAATGTGGTCGCCCCCCCCCCCCCAGAGTCTTTCTTGCTCCAAAATTAAGAACACACAAAACTGATTCAGACTGACACCATGTTGTACAGACAGAAGAGGCATACACTTTTCTTCTTCCACTTTAAAAGAAAATTCAACTCTCTCCCCACATGGGAGGTTTGTAAATTTAAGGAGAGAAATGAGAGGGAAGAAGTAAGTCTCTTTTAGCCATGTACAAGGGTCCTGATCTGGATTGGACTCGTATGTGTTTACTTTGCAGTGAGAAGGAAAGTGAAGCTGAACTGTATGTTACGTAGTTAATGCAGCATATTTGTTTAGCTCTAAGAGATATAAGTAGGAACAGAGCTGAGAAGGGTTACATTTTGGATTACAACTCCCCTAACCTACCATTGACAATTAAAGTCTACTGGGATTTATGTTATAACCAATTTTTCTAGTCTTCAGCTATGAATTAACCAGTTCATCTTTGGAATAGCAGCACTGCTGTGGATATACTACTTGGCCATAGCGTATTCAACGTCCCCCTATCTCCAGTATGGAGGATTATTATATCAATTTATCTTACCGAGAAACTGTAAGGATCACAGCTGGATAAGACTCGTGAAGCAAGTGCTTTGAACACTTGAAAAGACTATACAAATATTAAGTATCATTAAATGCTAAGATGTGTGTAGAGATGTGTGCCACAGTCCCTTTCTTTCTACTTATTGGTGGGCAAGGGATGGTGGACACCTGCACAGATGGGATTCTCTGGGATGCCAGCAGGTAAATGCTTCTCTGGTACACATTTGCAAAAGGCCTTTTGCACTGGCATATATCTCACCTTTTATGCTGTGGCCCAACATTTTTAGAATTTAAGACTGTATATGAATCTGGGAGTAAGAGGCTCAGAACAAAGGAGCTTATGAAATGTTAATAGTCCACTACAGACATTGTTGTTTTGTTTTGCTTTGTTTCAGAGGCTGCAATTATGCCACAGAGATGACTTAATTTGAAGCACCTGATAGACCTTGGCTAAGATGATAGAAGATTATTCATGTTAACAAAACTTGCTGCAATATTCCCTTCTGGGAGGAAAATATAAGAAGATTGCATTTCACGTGTTAAATATGCTGGCACAGCACAGGTAATAAATAAACTAATTCTTACAGGTGAATCTTCCTTAGCATTTATTGCTCTACATAGAAAAATGGCTCATCTCAAAGAAATAATCAGTACTTGGGTGTGAGTATGTGCAACAGACTTCTGTTGCAGTAAGCACCTTGTCAGGTTGTGCCCAATATGTTTTTATGATTTTTGACTGCAGTGCTTTTGCTGTTCAGGATTATTCTTGTACATACGGGAAACTATGACAAGATGGATTCCTTCCTTCCTTTTTGGACTATAACCTCTGGAATTCCTTAGCCAATATAGCCACTTGGAAGTTAAGGGGCTGTAGTATAAAAAAACAAGCAAACAAACAAACAGACAAAAAACTCTGCCCAACTCTGATATATTGACCTGCTGTATACAGAATCAGAAGACCAAAAGAGACAAACTGGCAGCTTTGCAGATAGAAGCAGAGCTGTCTTGTAGCAGTAAAATATAACTTTCTAATAGATTTCAGAAGCTGGCTGGATAGCTTAGTGGTTTAAGTACCTGGCTGTGGAGCCAGAGATTGGGAGTTCGATTCCCCACTGTGCCTCTGTGAGAACAGCCAGCTTGTATATTCATGGACTAGCTGCACAGTGCCAGGATGCCCCCAGAAGAAGAGAATGGTAAATGTGTATTCTCTAACTAGGAAACCCTGGAAAAGGACGCCATAAGTTGAAATTGACTTGAATGCATGCAATTGTTGTTGTTAACTTTCAGAGCTTTAGACATTGCTTATAACACACTTTTGTGATATTTTTGGATGAATTAACATGTGGCAAAGCTGTCTGGTAGTCTGTTTGGCTCAGAGGTTATGTGGTCCCAATATGCCTACTCCACAGTGTATGAGTAATGTGTAGTTTGCAAGCTGCTATTGTACTTCAGTTCCCGTGATTCCTCATACAGTAATTGATTGTACTGGTTAAGGCTGATGGGAATTGCAGTTGAAAAACATCTGGAGCACTACACCTTCCTCACCCAACTTGTTTACTTATTTCTTTAGTATTCACGACAGTCCTGACACCATGATTTTTAGCAAGTGATAAAACACACATGTTGCTTCTAAAATCTCTCTCTACTCTATTACTCTGTGCTTTGTTGATTCCTTGGAGAAGAATTCTACATAAAGTTACATAATTGTTGTATTCCAGAGTTTTCTGTGCTGTCCCCACATGATACTTTGGGACTTGAATTCCGGTGACCACTTCGGTAGTGGCCAGGTAGGCTTATCATACAGTAAGTTTTACCGCTGAAAATATTATTTTTGTTCACTGAAAGCCATCCCCAATTTCCAGTCTCAAATGCAATATTATGATGGGGGTAGTATTTTAGCCTTTTCCACTCTAATTGTTTCCAACATTTATAGCCCTCCTTGGCACTCTAAGGATCATGGGGTGAAAGCATAGTTGTCTGCTCCTTGTTCAGCAGTGGAATAGGAGGCTACATATTATTACTATTATGTGTAGTGTGAGTCTGTGGCTATTAGAAGGTCTTGCAGGTCTCATGCAGAAGTAATTTCTAGCTTTTCAACCTAGATTTCTTACTCTATTAGGTGCCGCCATTTCATGTAGCATACTTAGGGTCATGGGTATGCACTTGAGACCTGAACAATCTGATCTCTATGACTAAATTTACCGTTTTAAGGCTGCAGTCCTCTGAATAAGCTCTAATGAATTCTGTGTGATTGGATTGTCTAACTAAGTAATTTTATACCGAGCTAAAGGAGTAGAAATATCTAGTATGAGGACAGCACAGCCATCATGACAGCTGATAAAAGAATATCTATAAGTTAAAGGTTTGGAACATTATTACTGCTGTTCCATAAATGTAAGGTTGAAAGTTGACATTAAGGGGCATCCGTGTACCTTGCAAATAACATATTTTCTACAAACAGTGGGATTTCCTCAGAGATGTATGCCTCAGCAGTCTAACTTGCAAATTGAGCCTATGTTTACCTTCCAATGGATAATCACAAAAATGCAAGACATGGAGTTTAGAAAAATCACTATGACAAACAGACATCCTTCATTACTTGAGGGAGCACCTCTTCAAAAAACAGTGAAGCTCATCTAGCTTGACCCCCAAGTAACAATTTATTCTTGTCAGCAGTTTCTCTGTGGATTTCTTTTGCACAGGCGATTTGAAGCCAATGCTAGAGGTTCTCGATTTAGCTGCTATTTTTGTCAACTCTAAGATCCATTCCAAAAGAAAGATGACTTATTGAAATGTCCAGACAGGAGGGGATATGGGCACAGTGAGATCTGGCAGACAATGTGCACTTCATTGCCTACGAAGTAGGAGTATGTTTCCCTTCATTGTCCCGCTCTTTGCTTTGCTTTTACTTTCTCTGCTTCCTGGTATCTCTATGAAAGAAATCTCCAATAGAAGAGGGAGGGTGGGCTTCTTATTTAAAGTCTAACAACATATAAACAGAAATACAAAGAATGCATGAACAGTTCAAGTTTCCTATGCAAATATCATTCTAAAGAAACAACTGAAGGGAGCAGAAAATGTTCTTTCCAGGAAGAACCAAGTGAATGAATTCAACAGCTCATATTTTGAGTTTACACAGGATTGGATCCTGTGGAAGCTTACTTGGAAGGGTCCTATTGAATCCAATGGGATCTCTGACTATAAATAGAGATGAGACTGGGCTGTTAGCATTTATAACACAAAGGAAAACCCCATAATAAGTATGTGGCATCTATTTAATGTCAGATGCAGGTAAAAAGAAAGTTAAAAACAAGAACACTTGTGTACTTATGTTTCTTGGGAGACAACAGTAATAAATAATGCAGAGAAATGTAGACCCTTACCTGGAAGACTGCTGAACTTTCCTTCTGATGTGTTCAGCATATATAAGATGCAAGACCCATACAAATACGGGATCATTCAATACAAGGCAAAATCTCTCCCTGAAGCTGGCTTTCTTTTGCAACTTAATTTTCTAATAGTCTCTCTCTCTGCTCTCTCTTTCTCCATGTTCTTATACAGATATATATATAGTTGTAGCTGACTGAAGTTGTCTGACTGAAAATATCCCGTTCTAGTCCACTTTAGTTCACTGACATGAAGCACTGCAATGTTTAAATGTTCCATGTCTTGCTTTATGATTTACATATATGTACCTTCGTATGTTATCCAATTCAGAAGGCACATCATTAAAACTACTGGTGTATATGTTGGGGGATGGGGAGAAGGATTCATAGTTTTTTTCAGTTCTACTGACAACTTGGCTAAAATGGAAAAAGAAACAGAAAAGCAACAACTGCATTGTCATGTATGCCTATTTACAATTACATCTCGTTAGGTTCAACAGGGCTTACTCTTAACCCTTATGAAAAACGTCAGACAACAATGATTTTGAGAACTAATTTCTAATATCCCAGTGAATCTAAATTTCATATTTCATATAATTCTTTTGAATGTTGAAGAATGTTTTTATGCTCAAAAGGAGATCCACACATATTTAGCTTGGTGTATTCAGTGGAGGTTTTTTTGTGAGTATTCCAGGTGGAAAATGTTTTTAGCCAGCTTAATAACAGTTTGGAAATGATCTTGAGGGCTGCATGGTGATGGTGATAGGGGTCCATGGTGGAGCCAAGAAAATGAGCAAATTTATATGTAATTTTTCCAGATTTGGACATCTCCCTGTGAAGTACTGCTCAATTTTCATCATGTCCGCTCATGTGTAAACCCCAATGCAATGGATTTCAGGTACACAAAAGCTGCAAAGCACAGCTTGCCTTACATCTCATCTCAGGTTTAAGGCCTCTGCAACAGCTTTGTGTGTGCTTGAATGCCTGGGAAATCCCTCCACCCACCCACCTACCCTGTGTGCAATGCCATGGGGAAAATACAAGGGATGCTGATAAGTATTGAGCCTTTCCCAGAAAAAATTGAGCTAGGAAGCTATAAATTGCAGGGTGTATTGGCCAATTTGTCTGTATTCAATGGTGCAAAAACCAACTACCTATGATTTTAACTTATCTTTCATTTTCAGCTCCAAAGTGAACATGGCAGCACCTCCAGAGAAGTTCAATGTGGAAGAGCATAGGACCATAATCAAGTTCCTGTATCTCCAAGGGAAAGGTGCAAAGCAGATCCATGATGAAATGTCACAAACTATGGGTGACAGTGGCCCTTCATATGCAACAGTTAAACGTTGGGTTGTCAATTTTTAAACTGGCCATTTTGGTGTTGATAGTGAGAAACCCAGTGGAAGGCCTGTTTCTGTCTCTGTGCCTGCAAATGTGAAAGCCATCCATGACATGATCATGGAGGACCGCCGAATATCAGCCAAAAGTATTGCTATATATCTGAGAATATCACGTGAGAGAGTTGGTGCCATTATCCACAACGACTTGGAAATGAGAAAGCTGGCAGCAAAGTGGATCCCCAAACCTTTGACAACCGAACAAAAGAGGAAACGTGTGGAGTAATTGGTGGCTGTTTTGGAACATTTTGCAAGAAATGAGTCAGATTTCCTGGGCAAACTGGTAACTGGTGATGAGACATGGATCTACTGTTATGATCCTGAGACAAAGGAACAGTCTAAGGAATGGAGGCACAGTGGTTCCCCCAGGCCGAAGAAGTTCCAAGTGCAAAGGTCGGTGCAGAAGCAAATGGCAACAGTTTTTTGGGATAAGAAGGGAGTTCTGCTGGTGGACTACCTCCTACAGGGTTCAACCATCAATGCAAAATATTACTGTGCTTTATTGACGAAGTTGAGGCAAAACATCAAGGAAAAACGTCGAGGAAAGCTCTCCAAAGGTGTCATCCTGTTGCATGACAACGCCTCGTCACACACTGCAGGTGAAACAATGGCAAAACTGATGTCCTTAGGCTTTCAAGTGATGTCCCATCCACCCTATTCTCCCAACCTGGCTCCTTCTGACTATTATCTGTTCCCCAAACTCAAAAAACACCTAAAGGGACAATGATTTGGGAGTGTTCTGGAGGGAACTAATGCTGCAAATGAGTGGTTACACTAGCAGTCGGAAGAATTTTATTTGCAAGGACTTAAGAAGCTGCAGGACAGATGTTGCAAGTGCATTGACTTCCTGGGGGAATATGTAGAATAGTGTGGCAGTTACAGCTTCCTAGCTCAATTTTTTCTGGGAAAGGCTCAATACGTATCAGCACATCTTGTAATAGGAGATAGCCTCTGTGTGCCCTGAGCCATGGTGTCAGTTCCTCTTCTTGAATGCTGGTTCCAAGAGTGCTGCAAGGAATGAGATCCTTGTTTAACAAAGTGTGGCAGCTGCTGCTTTCTCTCTTCTCTCCGGTGTCAGACAACGGAAGTTTGGGGTTTCCTTTGCCATTCATGGGATGGCAAAGAGATGGCCCAGCCATGAGGGTAGCAGTTTGCTTCTGGCTGCAGGTTATCCTACCTTCAGCTCATCCAAGGATGTGAACAGGATAAGGCAGCCAACAGGCCCTCTAAATTTGGTGCCTTTTAGGGCATAGCTTTAGTTGCCACACCCTAATTAAGGCCTTGTGTCACATATAGCTCTGCCCAGCAACAGAACAGAATGATCAAAAGACTCAAGGGGAATGATTGACCTGTTGCTACTTCTGCTGCCCTGCTATAAACAGTTTTCTTACCGTGCCTAATGATAGGCCTGGGCCTGGCTTACACCCTTATATGGCTTTTATATGATAGTCTCTTCCAGAGAAACTTGGGAATTATAGTTTGTTGAGGGTGCTTAGAATGCAGTTTGAAATCTGTTTTCATTATAGAACTATATTTTCCAGAGCTCCTTAGGAAAGTGCAAAATTATGAAAGTAGCTCAAATTTGTAGCATGAACATGTTATCAAGGGAGGCCAAAAAGAAATGTAATGGCAACCTGTACTGGACCAAACAGGCAGATCTTTCACCCAGCAGTATCCCATTGTTATACAGGACAGAAAGCAAGCCATATGTTTTCCACTAAGCTCCTCACTTCTTTGTACCATTGGGGTTCACTGAGTGAACTTTTTCTCCCCTTTTTTACATTTTTAAATAAGCTGTGTGAATAAAGCATCAGGAGTCCAAGAAGTTACTCATTCTCCTTTCAGCTTCACTCCACGTCCTAAGGGAATATTGGCAGAGGGCCTCAAAGACTGAAAAACAAACATGTAATTCTGCACAGTGTGGCATGATTAAAATGATCTCCATCTTGTCTTGCCCCCTTGGAGAAACTGACTTCTGGTTCAGGGGCACAAGATGATTCACTCCCCATGCTGGCTTGCTCCTGGGCCTCTGTGGAGGGGAAGCTGTAAACTGTGTCAACCTGAAGTGAATTATTTATGATGAGGGATGTGTGTGTGTGTGTGTGGACTGCCATTCAGCAAGGACTGAAAGTGGGAAACTCATTTTCACTTAGGAGGGACCATATTCATAGGTGCGCCTGCAGATTATCTGCAGCAGTTCCTAGCCCTCCCTTTCCCCCACCCCCTCGCCACTTTAGAGTCTGCATCTCCACCTGCCTCAAGTCAGTTGAATACAAACTAAGCTACATGTACACATCTGTCTGTCTACCTATCCATCTATCTTTCTATCCATCTCTCCCTCTATCTATCTACATTTTCCCTCTCTTTGACTACAAAGAACTACTTCCATTGCAAGGGAAAAGCCACAACATTTATTACATCCCTGTCTAAAATGAACCTCAAAGTAAGCATTTCATCCTCTCTCATGTAATCATCATAAGGTAGAAAATGAAATTTCCCAAACCTAAAAGCATGCAGGAGAGTGCTTCAGGGCACTGCATGTCAGTTTTTTACTTTGATGTATGCTTCTTTTTTAAAAACTGAAAAAAGAAGAAGAAAAAGAAGAGAAGAGATGCAGTGAGTCTTTTGTGATTTCAGTGTTATTGCTTTAACACTTTAGAGGCAGACAGGCAGGTAAAAACCAGAAGGGAGGGAGGGAGGGAGGAACCTCCCAACCACCACCACCACCAAATGGTTTTAAAGGGACATTATATAAATGCCTTCTGTAATGCTTTGGCTCTTGAAGAGCCATGTGATGCCATAATGCAGGCATATGGCTTCAAATTGTCAGGAAGGACGCATTATAAGATGTCTTCCTAATGCCCCACAGCCCCTTGGCCTGTTTGTTGCTTGTGCACCACTCCGAGTTTGCAAAGGAAAGGGTAAAATCGAATTGAGGGGACAGAAGAGGATTCTTAGGTTCAGCATCAATGACTGCATGTGTATTTCTATGTCTTGGATTATCCCAAGTTACATTGCTTCCTCGGTGAGACCTGGAGGAATTGAATGCACAGAATTCACTGCCAGAGGTGAAGGACAAGATGGTAGGCTTCCTTCCATCTTCATGCACACAAGCCTGACTGTCTGTGAAAGCTTAATTCAAAAGGATAGGATCCTTCATCACACCCGAGGGCAAGAGAACAGTTTAGGGGATGGGGACAGGCTCTGCCCTCTGTCCCTACAACAGCCAGAAAGCTCAAGGAAAATTACAGTCGGGTGGATGGCACTGCCTCCCAGCATGAGGTGATTGCCTCACTCTGCCTAACCGTAGGGCAGGCCTGTCAGTGCAGTTTAAAGTATTAGTGTTCCTTTTCCCTTCAGTCTGTTAAGTGCTCTGATGTTAAATATTATTCCTCCTTCAGAGAGGCAAAAACCTGAAACTGTTACTTTCCCTTATTTTTGGTTGTGTTCAAGCTTTCCAGCATCCATTTTCCATCATTCTCTGGCACTTCCCAAACAAAACCTGCTCCTCACTGGCTTGGTGGCACTTGTCTCTGTCTAAATTCCTCTGTTATCCACCCACCCACCTCTGTGACTGCCTATTTACACTGACTGCTACTGTCATCGTCAGCTGGGTTTGCCATCTGCTTCCAGCACTGAGATTAGATCACATTTTCTGATTTATTCATGCAAGCCAGATTTTTTTAAAATGTCAATTAGTGTTACCCATTAATTTAGGCTTGGAGAAAAGTAAGTGTCTCAGAGTGTTTTTTTTTTTAAAGTTAACATAATGTAGGTACTGTACAGCTCTGCTCTGACTTATTTTCTTTGAAAGTAAAACAGGATATTATTGTCCTGTTTCAATGCCATTTAAACATGGCTTTGACAAGTTACAACTGGCTGGATATCTCAGTGGTTCAGCTATCTGGCTGTAGAGCCAAAGGTTGGGAGGTCGATTCCCTACTGTGTCTCCTGTGAGCCAACCTGTATGGCCTTGGGCAAGCTGCACAGTCCCAGGACTCCCCCAGAACAAGGGAATGGTAACCACTTCTGAGTACTGTCTACCTAGAAAACACTGAATAGAGTCACCATAAGTCAGAATCGACTTGATGCCATGCAATTGTTATATGGACAAGTTATAGCTGGGAGATTCTAGGAGTTGTAGTTCAAAAACAAATAACTTTTCCCAGGTCTGAAAGGAGAGGCCAGAATCCTTATCCTGGTATGTGCAGTGATTGTAGGACAAAAATAATGTGCAGTGATTGCAGTACAGGACTTTAATAAGTTTTTATTGCTGCAGACAAGCTGGTCATCACAAGCACTCTTTTCCAACAACACAAGAGGTGACTCTACACATGGACATCACCAGATGGGCAATACCGAAATCAGATTGATTATGTTCTCTGCAGCCAAACATGGAGAAGCTCTACGTATACAGTCAGCAAAAACAAGACCTGGAGCTGATTGTGGCTCTGATCATCAGCTTCTTATAGCAAAATTCAAGCTTAAACTGAAGAAAGTAGGAAAAACCACTGGGCTAGTCAGGTGTAATCTAAACCAAATCCCTTATGAATACACAGTGGAACTGAAGAAGAGATTTAAGGAACTAGATTTGGTGGATAGAGTGCCTGAAGAACTATGGATGGAGGCTCGTAACATTGTACAGGAAGCAGCAACAAAAACCATCCCAAAGAAAAGGAAATGCAAGAAAGCAAAGTGGCTGTCCAACGAGGCCTTACAAATAGCAGAGAAGAGAAGGGGAACAAAATGCAAGGGAGATAGGGAAAGCTACAGAAAATTGAATGCAGACTTCCAAAGGATAGCAAGGAGAGACAAGAGGGCCTTCTTAAATGAACAGTGCAAAGAAATAGAGGAAAATAATAGAAAGGGAAAAACCAGAGATCTGTTCAAGAAAATTGGAGATATTAAAGGAACCTCCCTGTAAAAGACCCTGATGTTGGGAAAGTGTGAAGGCAAGAGGAGAAGGGGACGACAGATGACGAGATGGTTGGACAGTGTCATCGAAGCTACCAACATGAATTTCACCCAACTCTTGAAATAAGTATGATGGAATTATAGCATTCTTATATAGAGCTAGGGTTACTATGAGTACAGATCATATTCCTGAAGTCCTATCTGCTTCTTAGATTTAAACACAAAAAAGCAGGACAGTTGAATCTTAGAGTATCAAGAAGCACTTTTCTAGTGCCTCCATCTGGGCTAAATTAATCTTGCTTGTTTCAGTAGTTTCATCCCATTCTCAGATTGTGCTGCATCTATCTGCAAATTACTACTATTTCTGTTCCACACAATATGCTCTGTCATCTTTTCCCCCACTCATGCACATCACACCCTCAGATGATCTCCTCTCAGCCAAGTTTTTTGCCCGAATGCTGATGTAGAGAGAGAAGATGGAGAAATTAGGAGAGAAGAGTTGGAAAATAGCAACAGAAAAATAGTAAACTTGCTTGTGAAGGATGGGAGTTGGAAGGGAAGCCATTTTCCATGCAGCCTTCATAAGCTGGCATCCTGTTAAAAAACTGAGATCTGTTGCTACAGTACAACTTTGGAACTATGATGAGATGGTGCCATGGTGGCATACCTCCCCCCACCATTGCAGAGAGGCTCAGCCAAGACAAAAGAGCAGGATCGTCAAGTTAATAGCATATGAGCTGTATGTGAAAGACAGGGAAGGAAAGAGTTGAAAAATAGTTATGGGAAAACAGGAGTGTAATCCATCAGGGGTTTGGGGGCACTGAAGCCATTTTCTGTGCAAGCTACATAAACTGGCACCCTATTAAAAACCTTGGATGCATTGCTCCAGTGTAATTTTAAAACTGCGCCAGGACAGCTGCATAGCAGGGATGATCTGTTTTGGAGAAGGAACCACCTATGGCAATGTATAATGTACTATGGTGTCTTCCTTGTTAGGGCCTGTCCAGACTGGCCAATTTGGTGTGGGCTGGATTGGGCTACAAACAGTCATATGTGGTGCGGGGGAGTGATGTGCCATTTGGCACACCGCTCCTGTCCAAACAGCAAACAACCCTTTGTAGACCAAGCTGCTGTCAAGTAAGCGCTTCCCCGATCATCCGGAGGTTCAGGGAAAGTGAATTTTTAAAAATATATGTTAGATCATTGCTGATGTGATGAATCGCTTCATTTAAATTAAAAAATATTCTTTGCCTGTCTGTGTATTGCCGATTGAGAAAGTGTCTGTAGATGATCAGGGGAAGGATTCAGTTTCTGAAATCTTGAAGCAACTCATAAGCCACTTCACAGAATACAAAAAATTAGCACTGGAAGAAGTGCAAGGCTGTAGTATAATTCATTCCAAGTAACCACACTTACTGGGAATGGACTAAACTGGAGCCCTCCAACCCATATCAAAATAGTAGAACCACGTGACAGGTTTAAAAAGATATTGGTTAGAACAAATTGGTCCAGCAACGTCAATATATGAATACCAAAAAAAAAAAAAAAGGAAAACAACCCGATCCATCAGAGGGACAAATACCTGTATGGACATCTTAGAGTAAACCATCTGCATTTTAAAGAATAAGAAATGAAATAATCAAGCTAACAGAGCACGAGCTGAGGGGGAGCAGGATCATGTTTTGTAATTAGAGACAATAGTGAAAGAGTTCTCTTTTATAGTCATTGTCCTGCAGCTCTGGGAAATCTTTCCTGACTGCACACCAGGATGCTCAAAGACAGGAGTGGAAAGTAGGAAGAGGGGCTGGGCAGGAAGACCCCTACACTCATGTTTTCACCACACATCATCACTCTGCACAACAGTTGCCACATTGACCTCCTACAGCAAAGGAAAGCATACCAGGGAAGAGTGGTTGGAACATCTCATTCAGTTTGGATTACTGGATTTCTTGCAGCACAAGAAAACTCAGAGAAATATGGGAGATGGTTAAAAACACGTCTGAGACAGGTCATGTGGACTGCAAAACTAAAAGGAAAACTGTTGATTAAGGTAGCCCTGTAGAGTGTGGTATAAAGCCTGTCTAGTTTCCTCCTGTCTTGAAACTTTAAGTTCTGCATGCCAACATCTCCCCATCTAACATTTCAACGTCAGCTAAAATGGCATGTGTTTGGAAAGCAGAAACCGGTGTTATGCAGGCCCTGTTCAGGTTTCGGGCAGATCCCTATGTAGAGTGAAAGAAGAAAGAAGGTGAAAGCTCCCCTCTGGTGCTTCCACAGATGGTATCTTCCCACAGAGTTTGGAACCCAGGGAAACCAGAACTCTACATCAACTAGAGCTGATGCAGAGAAACACCGCTGAACACATGGAGAGGGAAGTTGTGGAAGTCTTATTTTTATAACAAAGCACTCAAGCTATTCCCAACCTGTTAAACATAGAATTGCAATTGATTTCCACTTTCTTCCAATTGCTTTTTAATAGAGGAAGATTTCACACATTTGCTAAAATGCTGCTCTGTAACATCAACCACAACACTTTTGGAAATAAAAAAAATGATGATCCCCTCCCAAAAGTCCTGAGGCTTCTGTGAGATTCATTTCATTCTGGAGAGGTCACCGGGGGCTAGCACACATACTTTGCATATGGTAGACCCCAGGCTGAATTCCTAGCATCACCAAATAGGACTGGAAAAATGTCTGCCTGAAACTCTGGAGAATCACACCTGATCAGAATCAACAGTACTAGGGCAGAAGGTCCAATGGCATAATTCAGTCTAAGAGCTGTTCGACATGCAGTGGAAATTCCACACACACACTTTTCCTCACACACCTGGTTGTGAAGGAGTGCAAGGTTTACCAGGAGTTGCGTCCAATATTCCTTTCAAAAAACCACTTTTCTGTTTAAGAAACCTATTCTCTTTAAGAAATCTGTTTTGTTTTGTTTTATTACAAAATTCCCTTCTCTGTTGGAACTTCTTTCCTGAAGCTTATTTCGGTTCATGTGTTTGAGTGCTAAATGGATGTTTCTGACTAGGAGGCTGTCACTGGAAGTCAAGTCTAAGGGGTAGTGCCAACGTGTGAAGCTCCCTCTATGGCACAAAGTACTAACAAAAATAAACCATGGTTTATTTCAAGGGATGAAAAGATGTGGAAAGTCACTAAAAAAGTAACTGGACTAAATGAGACAAGAGGAATGTCATGGACGATGAGGAAAATGGCAATAGCATCAGTATGGAACATGGTACATTATAGGAAATAAACAAAGGAAGCTTTATAGGTTCATAATTCAAGAACTGGCTTTGAGAAAGACAAGCCTATCGACCCACCCTACCCTATGGCCCAAACTTAGTTGATGGTATTTAACATCAAACAAACTGATATAATTTCTACAGTCAAAATCTCCTTGGTTTGTGGTGATGAAGATAATACCTAAAACCAACCAGAAGGAAGAATAAGGATCCAAGAGAAAAATGTGAAGATTATTGACTGTCAAATCTTGGTTATACACTCATTTCCTCAAATATTTTTATTTATTTATTTATTTATTTATTTATTAGATTTATATACCGCCTATCTAGAATGTGTCTACTCTGGGCAGTTTACATATAATATAAAAATAAACTAAGATAAAATCCAGATTAGTCCAAGATGGGAAAGGAAAAAAGAAGAAAAAGAAGAAGGAGAGAAAAAAGAAAAAAGAAAAGGGGAGATAGGCTAAGTAATGGCTTCTCTTCTCAGATTTATTTTATTTTATTTTTTAAAAAGCTGTATAGAGCTTTTTGGAAGGCACTTTAAACATAGGGCTGCAGGATTGTTCTGAGTCTACAGGGACATGAGGACAGAAGAATATTGTGGCTGTGCTATATGTCTTTGCTCACACTACAGACCTGTGCATATTTATCTTGTAACAAACCCCACTGAACACAGCAGGACTACTTCCAATTACACACACATAGACATGAATTGCCACTCTGCCTGAATACAACTCAGAAGGGTGCTATAAAAAGACTTATTTTGAAATAATTTTGAACCCTATTTATCTTTAACGATACAAGTCTTTTCCTTGAGGAACCTGGAGGCTCTTATACAAATGTTTTTCATTTTTAAAAATGTAATGAATATAATGTAGATTAATTCTCAAGGAAAAAAATTCCATTGTAGTAAGAGATGAGAAATGTTTGGTTTCTGGTCTACAAGTCCCAGATAGTGTAGTGGCTCCAGACTGGCTGTGGGATTCTGGGACTAGTTCTATAAACATTTTTCACCTCTGGTTTTAGTTAATCATCTGTTTCTGTACCCATAAAGGAAGAATCCATAGGAGTTGAATGGGTACTGATTTACAAAATAAACATTATATAGAATTATACAATAATGGAATTGTATAACAGGATCTGGAGGACTGTTAAGTCCAAACCCATGAAAAATAAGAAATGCCTGACTGATGGCCATCCAAACTCTGTTTAAAAATATCCGAGGAAAGAGAGTCCATCATTCTTGAAGCCATTTCCTTGTTCAGTAAAGCTGCTGGTCATGGGGACCCTTGGGGTTCATTTTGGGCCAGGAAGGCCCTGGAGGGTTGGTGCAGGATGGCCCCACCACATAGGGATGGGCATTATGGGTCAACAAAATGGTAGCCAACTCACAGGGAAACAAAGTAGGTGTGTCTGTTGAGATCCAAAGATATAACCATGAATAAGGAAGACATGAGGATAGTCATCCAGAAATCCAAAGCAGATCAGAAAGGAAAGTGGGGCACCATCTTGTTGAGAAGCAAAGCAGGGCCCAATATGTATTCCCTCCAATTGTTCTAAATATCAGATTTGTTTTCAACTTGGATAACCATTTTTAAGCTATTCTCCCTCTGCCCTGGATAATTACTCTATTTGCATCTTCTGTAGTGGTTGGTAAGGCCTTTGGCTGACTGATGGCTAAAACTGCCTCACTGGATCTAAAGTTACAAAAGCCAAGAGGCAAACTGATAACTTTTGAGTTTTTTGAAAAACTTTTGTGGGGGTACATCAATGTGTCAGCAAAATGCCCTTGCTGGCCACATACTGATCTGAGCCATTTCTTCCTATTTCTGTGCTTTATTACCCTCTATGGAGGAGAACCCACAACTCACTGCAGTGGTGGTCAAAAGACAGTAGGGGGACTGATGCTCTGTATTTAACAGAATGTGCTGACATTCTCGTTTGAATTTTTTTTTAAAAAAATTAAGGGAGTCGAACAACAGCGGGTGAGAGAGGTGGGACCGCACGCCAGATGCATAGGAAATGAATTGGTTTTGGAGTACACACTCAATGGGATGTTGGTTGTTCTATGCAATGAAACATGGAACAAATATAGTAGTAGCCTCCCATTGGGCTGCATTTGATGCAGAGATAGCATGGAGGGGGAACAAAAGAATCAATAATGGCCTTGCATCGTCTGAACCCCCAAAAAAGGCCAACATTCACAAGGAGTAACTCGGAACCATTTTCTACTGTCTCTCACACAGAGAAACATTTGAAGTGGATTGTGTAAGTGGTTATGGGGAAATGTTATATGGGAAATTGATAATCCAAGAAATATTTTCAGACAGAGAAACTTGGAGGGATTAGAGAGAAATCTAGGTTCCATTTTCTAGAATGTTACACAGCTTACATAATATGATTTGTTTAAAAACGCTATCCATAGATACAAAAATGCTTAGGAAGAAACTACCCTGAACAATTATATGAAGATTACTACAAATGGGGGTGAGGGCAGACAATGAAATGTGGAACAAATATAGTAGTAGCCTCCCAACGGGCTAGCTTTGATACAGAGATAGCACAGAGGGGGAACAAAAGAATTGATAATGGCCTTGAGTTATCTGAACCAAAAAAAAAAAAAAAGAGTTGAAATTCACGAGAACTCTGAAATGTTTTGTTGGTGTGACTGCAGCCTCAGACGTCAAATGAATCTCATGATTATATCCTAAAACCAATCACCAAACAAAGCAAATTTGCATAATCCCAGTGGTGAGAGACACTCCTGTTGTGACACTCAGATGTTTATATTAGTTAAGAGTTTTCCTCTTCTTGTCACAGGTTGTCTCTAATGTCTGTTTCTGGCCTTGAATGTGTTCAGAAGTTAAGAACTCCCCTTTGAGTGGTAGATTATCTGTAATGTGCACTTTAATTAAGATGCCCAAAGGTTAAGTGATTGCACAGAAATGTGGGCTGGCTGGGTGCTGAAACTGATGTGCAACCATTTTAACATACTATTTTGAACAAGATCCATTCTGCTCACCCTTTCAACATGCCGATTTGATCTGAAGAATCAATTGGAGAGAATATGTAGATCTCCTTTACCACTTGCTGTAGTAATACTGGAGAGTAGAAATAAATGGTCTTCCTGAGGATGGTAGTTCAATTTGGGATGAGCATTTGATGTGTTCATGTGAAGGTTCCTGCCTTGATCTGAATTACCTGCAGTGTTGCCACACCCAAACATGTTAGAAGCATAAAGGTGCCCTGACATTTCCTGGAAGGAGAAAGAGAGAAGCAAAGATGAAAGCAGCTTACTCATTTTATCTGCATGACAGCAAGGAAAGGACAGAAAGCTCCTCTCAGACAACCAGAGCCAGCATGACTGACACACGCAGCCACATCCTTTCAGCAGGCATCTCTGCTAGCACACCTGACTGTGGCATTTCTTGAGAGTGATATGTCCATATGAACATCATTTCACTTGGCTATCACCAATTTCATCTCCCTAACCCAGGATTTTTGACTATACTTTTAATAAAGATTTTTTTAAATGAACTTATTTTATGATTTTGTACATCTGACCGACACATCTTACTGTTACAGCCATCAAATACAGAAAGAAAGAGAAGGAAGAAAAGAGAGAGACAGAGAAAACAAAACATGGAATATGAAACTAAGCTTTATGGCATTCTTGGTGCAGGGCAGGGGGGGGGGGGGTGCAGAATGTTGCTATTCTTGAAATGCATCAAGTGTCTAAAATTCTCTCCAGGTCAGAGACAGACATGATATGTAAACAGCCCTCTGACTGTTCCGATTCTTCCATTCCACCAGTGAGGAAGAAAAAGGACCACAATCATACCCTCTTTTGGATAATTACTCGGAAAACAGGCATTTATCCAATTCATTCTCATTATTAATATTTCAATTAGGCATCGGGGTTTTGTCTTTCACTCCAGATAATGAGCAAGCTGTTTCAAACAGTCATAGGTTCTGCTGTGGTCCTGGACAGATGTAGAGTCTTTCATCCTTTTCCAACCCTAAATGAAACATACATTTCTATATGGAATGAAATACTGGGATATGGACGCCCAGATGGAATGGACAATCATCTGTTATCGTATGCACAAATTTAGGCATACATTGCAAATACCAAATTTCAGATTTATTTGCTTAATTAGCACTGCTATTAGTACACAAACAGAATTTGAGATGTGTACTGAAGCCTAAACTAGATGCCACTAGAAATATGTATTCCCTGAAATTAACACATTCTCCTTTGAGGGAGCACCATGTCTAACTGTCTGCTAACTGTGTCACATAGTTTGACCCTCAAACATCTTGTAGAACAAACTAGAAGGTACACTTGGCATATACAGTATTTAGAAGCAGTGCTCCCTCAAGTGGTAAAAGGCATCTGTTTGTAACAGCATATGCTTTTCCACAACTCCATATCTTAAACTTAGGGGTCATTCAGGTGGGTATTTGTCTCGCTGTTTGGTGCACTGAAAGGGCAGATTGGTCTGCTTTTCCTCCCTGGTAACTACACAACATAGTCGTAGAAGTAGACCAATGTCCATCCAATACATTATAGAGAGAGAGGGTGTTTAACCACTGCACCACAGGGCTCATCAATGTTTGTCTTTCTTGGCCAGTGGGGATGGTGCCTCAGTCTCCTTGCTGAGACTGTGAGGGGTGAAGAGGTTAGAGATGAAAGAGGCCCACAGCTATGCCTTGAAAGGAATGGAGCTGGAGAGCTGAGCAGGTGCTGGTTTTGGGCTGGAGAGTTGTAGTGGCCAAAAACGTGGGAGCTCAATCTCTCACTAGCACTGTTGCTACTTGTTCACTTGCTCTCTCACTTCCCTTTCCAATTAAGGTACAGTAGCTGCTCGACAATGCACTTTCTCAGGGAATATGCGGGGACTGGATAGCTGCTGCTGCTGCTAAACTAACACAGAAACAATTGACACCAGAAGGAGTCAGAGGGTCCCTTGAGATCAATATGCCATTTGGATGTGAAGATTGTGCCAAATGGTATATCACTCCTCCCCACAACTCCCAAAGGGCCAGTGCGGTTGCACCCTTAGGTGTGATTTGTTTTGGTTTTGGTGAAAGGATGGTAACACACTTTGCAACTCTGATTGCTTGGGCTCACAGTCTGAGAAAATCCCATTGCTGGATAAGTATATCACTGCATCATTGTAATCTCTCTCTCTCTCTCTCTCCCCGGACAAGCCCCCCTTTTTTTACAGTCAGCCATGCTACTCTGGCTTGTCTTGGGTACCCTCCAAAGGTGATGACCATGCTGACAGGAGATGATCAGAGTTATAATCCTCCTACACCTTTGGATGACACCAGTTTGAGAGAAAGTTGGATTATATACACTATTTGAGTTGAGAGAGAAAAATAGACTTTGTACCAGGACAGAATATTGGTATAGAGGGTATCAATTCCTTAGATTGACCAATGCAAGGAAACACTTCGCTACTATGTTCTGCAGCTTTTAATCTTTTCAACCAATGAGAACTTCTATTGAGTGATTTGGCAATGTCTATCATAAATTATAGCACAGGTCCCAAAAATGTATAGAATATTTGGCCAAACCCTCCATTCATTTTGTCACAACTCATTGTCTTTAAGGTTCAGCAGTTCTTGATCACCTCTTCCATAATATCTTGGTTCCATGGCCCTCTTGGAATTAGTCTTTGAAGAAATAGCTAGCTGTATATACATCTGGTCTCTGGGAGGGTGGATGATATGCAGTCATCTTCTCCTGTGGCAGGATCCGAGGAGCACTGAGGGGACTATTGGAGCTGGCATTTGGGGTTAATATCAGCCATGGGGAGTAGGACTTCTTGAAGGTTCATATCACCGGTAACAGTACCAACCTCTGATGCCAGCCTAATGACTGCATAGTCATCACAGTCTAGTTTGCTTGCTTTAGTATTGGCAAGCAAACAGCCAATACTATTCTCAAGCTGAAAATATTTCCAGTTTATGTTTGAAAACTTTGAGCAATTTTTGGCTGAGGGCTGCCAAGATAATTGGTGTCTAATAACCTCATTCTTTGCATTGATCCTATGGGACTCATTGAACATGCTTCGCTGGCTCAGCTTGATAGAGTCAGTAGTGCTTGTTTCCTACTGAGAGAAAATAAGTGAGGGCTGATGGCTAGATTATGGCTGGATGGCAGGTTCTGCATACATCTAGGGAGGCCTGGATAGGTAATGTCTTTGGAAAAGATAGGCATATTTTTCTCTGGGACATGATTGTGGTCCACCACTGTATGGACTGCATAGAACTGTTGCTGTTCAACTTCACCCATCAGGTCAAAACATCTAATAGGGATAAGAATGAGAGGTTGATCTTAGAAATCAGAACTGTGGGACAGCCTCTACTATTTCACTTGGCTCAGAAGGCGAGACCTTAGATGCTTCCAGACAGGAGCTTGGAAGTAACATATTAGTCTTAATGTATGTATGCCAGTGTATTTTATTTTCAGCTAATGAGGACAATCTAACCCTCTATTATACTTCTGCCTCTGTGAGGGTTACCTTCATTGCTTATAGAATGTTAATAACATTTGGCTTATTAGCATTAAGAAGCTGTGATCTTACTAAATAGTGGAGGAGAAATCACATGTTCCGCTATTGGCTTATGCTGGTTCACCATGCGGTGCTGCCCCATCCTCTCCTCCAGGCAAGGATGGGAGTGGGCTAGTGGCTCTCAGGCAGCCCTTCCTCTCACCATTCCCCATCCTGGGAGCAGGATGGGAGAAGTGACCTGTTTCCAGCCACAACTCGTGGAGCACCAGCAAGAAAAGTAGCAAGCACTCTTCTTTGTTCTTCATTTGAGAAAAGAGGAGAGAGAGTGATTTGCTCTCAGTTATTGCTGTTGGGGTTGGGGGAGGGGAGAAAAGGAAGAGGAACAGAGAGATTTTAAAAGGGAGAAGAAGAATAACCTACTTTTATCATCTGATAGGAAATTTCTAGGTTAACTTTGGAGGCTCACATGCAATAAATGTGAAGGGTGACCATAAAAATGAATGAAGTTGCATGTGAGATTTTTTTTGTCTCCAATATTAAATACTAATCAATGTAACAGTTAATCAACAACAATTACATCAACACGCCTTGCTAATAAACACATTGGTTCTTTTTGATCCTTTAATGACTGACAAAATGAGCTCAAGCTTTTTTTTTTAAACTTTACACTCCAAGTTCTCTTTTGGAAGAAGCTTTTACCATGCAATTGTCCTGCCTCATTCAGCGAATTTTACCTGAGGTCCAGATGATCGCTTCTTTCATTTGTAATCCTCCCAGGTTCTCCTGCTGATTTGCCCATTAATCCGTTAAGGAAGGAAAGATGGAATAGCGGCATGAGGTCTTTTGATGGTTAGCTCTAGGAGGCACGAGTCTGGAAGTACCCCTAAAAGTAAAGGCACTCCAGACAAGAAAGATTTATTTCTTCTTGTATGTTTCTAGGCCACCATCCCACAGTTAGAGGCTTTCTGCATTGCTACATAATCCTCCTGCCTTCCAACTACAGGGGCAACTGACTAGAAAATGAGAATACTCTCAGCAGTAATAGTTTGGGGGCATTTCAGTGCTTGTTTGTTTTTAGCGTTGACTCTTCTATAACTCTTTGAATGTGCTGAAATTTATTCCTACTTGTAATTCGTCCCTCTTTGGAAAGGCCTTGAGAGGACTTTGACCTATAAAGGTGACTTATAAAACACTTGATTACTATAAAAAATTAATTTCAAAAAATTACGTAGCAACAGAAAGTGGGAAAAGCTATGGCTAGGCTATTCTGGGAGTTATAAAACGTAACTTCCTCCATCTCTGCATCTAACCCTGTGGATTACTTTATTATCCATAGCCAGTTGCCAACAATGGAGCGTTATTTTATTATCATGAGTGAGCAGCCAGACATGCGGTTGTTTTGTTGTTGCTGCTGAAAAGGGGGGGGGGGGGAGATGATGAAATTCTTTACAAGTAAATGATTGATAATGTTGGTCAGTTGTTAATCTCCTCATGAGAGCAGGAACAGTAACTTAACTACATGGAGGGAGAAGCAGTTCTGTAAAGTATGGAAGAAGAAAGGGGAAAGACAACTTGCTCAATGGTTATTTGCTGTCTGCAGTGCTTAAAAACAACAAACCATCCTCCAACCAGAAAATGTATGATACTAGGACTGTGAGGTTTGGTGTTGTGGATAGAGTGATGGACTATGACTCAGGAGACCTGGGTTCAAATTCTTGCTTTACGATAGAAACTCAGCCTGTAGAAGGTAGCAATGATTAAACCACTTCTTGAGTTTCTCAGGGTGTGACTAAACTGGGAAAAAATGCTGGAAATGCAGGTTCAGGGCAGGCTTATTCGCATTCTCCCCACCACCACAAAAGGAAATGCAAATCAGCCCAGAATCCCCCCCACATCAAAATCCATAGTTTTCCCTCACTGCTGCTGGGGCTACTGTTTTTTTTTTTAATGGATCCATTCACATTGGTTTAGACATGTGATTGTTTGAACCAATGCAGAAAAACCACTGCACCACCACTCTCTCAGTCTGTCTTTCACTTTTTAACAGCAGAAGAGGCAGGAAAGGAGGAGGCAAATAAGCCCTCTGCTATCTTCACCTCTGAGGAAGGCATATTAGCCATTGGGGAAAGCGAGCAAAGTAATACAATTTTTTTAAACAAAAGGTTCCAGTGTTGATGCACTACAGCACCTAATCAAGAAAAGAAATTGAAAAAAGGAAACAAGGAGGAAATCGGCAACTTCTCCATGTTTACAGCTTAGTACAGCTTATTAGATAACTTTTCTGAAGCTGCAGGCTACAAGAGACCTACATTAAGCTGCAAACAAGTCTTTCCTATGTGGCCAGTTAATTTGAACTCACCTAGGAAGCCAGAACTCTCACATGTGACTTCACAGTGAGTGAACGTGAATGAATTTCCATTCGCTTTGCTTTTTAGTTGCACCCTCACTGACCTTGAAAATCCTGTAAGGGTAGCTGTAAATTGTATGTGACTTAACAGCACATAAGGACAGGGCCTTCTCTGTTGCTGCTCCCAGACTTTGGAACTCTCTCCCACAGAAGGTCAGACTGGTCCCATCTTTGCTGTCCTTCTGCAAGCAGGCAAAGACCTTTCTCTTCAGGTGAGCCTTCCCTAGCTAACTGTGTGTGATTTTTAGATGGATTGTTATGGATTACTGCTTTGACTGGATTTTTACTTCTACTTGTGCTTTCCATTTTTGAATTTTCTTTTTCTCAGAGTGACATTTAGGTTTTTTAAAAAATATATTTGTATACTCATTGTTCTTAGCATTAAATGTTGTCTTTTAATGATGTTAACTACAGTTGTATACTCATTGTTTTCAACTTTAAATATTGTCTTTCAATGTTGTAAGCCACCTTGGGTCTTTTTCAATGGGAAAGGCAGGGTAGAAAGGAAGGAAGGAAGGAAGGAAGGACACACAGAGAATTCCTGTTTCCCCATTCAGCACTACTGTTGCAATTCAAAAGACTGGGGTGACGGGGGGCGGGGTAGCAGGTTTCAGAGATGCTCTGTAGTAAACATTAAAAACGGGGGAAAACTTTTGAAGGCTCATGGCTTTTGCAGGATGATGGGCTATGTTGCTGGGGAGCACATGTCTGGTGATATGTGTCCATAAATACAGTTGGTAGTCCCAACTAGATGAGACTCACTGATGCAATGGAATTTATATGAGAATTGTCTTTCCAAGAGTCCCATTGGTTGTAGCTGGACTAACAACTGGATTTAAGCCTAAATGTGTGCGATCAGGGGGAACGCAGGGAAGAAAAAAGTATAAGTTTCTAGTTCCACTTCCAAACTAAATGTATCAGTGAAATAACAACATTTAATCCCATTCTATTTCTACCTCAGTGTATCTCTTTGTTTAGCAAGTTAGCACAGTACGTATGTTCAAGGCAGCCCACAAGTCTTTTTGAGTTCTTTATTTTTCACATTTTTTGTTGTTTTATTGGGTTTTAGTCACTGGCACACTGATGACAACCATGAAGCCCCATCCTATGGCTTCACTTAGCTGTTCTGCCATTGGATGCTGAAGATTTAATAACAAAATGGAAGGAAACGTGAGAGGAAAGGGGAAAGAATGGAACAGACTCTGTTTGAATCTTCTCTGTGCTGGTTTCTTTCTCATTTTCTTTAAATTGGTTTTTATGTTGTTATGCATTGTTCTGAGTTATGGCAATCATAACAGGTTTTTCAAGCTAGGTGAGATATTCAATAAGAGGTTGCCATTACCACCATCCACTATGTTTTGATGGCTGAGTGGGGATGTGAACCCAGGTCTCCTAAATCCTAGTCTGACCCCCCATCCACTATAATGCAAGACTCTCTTTAAATTGATTAAGTAATTTTTTATTTCATCAGGTTTTTGTGAGGGAAGTGGATATTCTGTCCATATTTTATAAGCTGGTAATTTATTTTTTGCAGCCGTAATGTGCAAAACTTTAAATATAGGCATACATTTATTATAATATGACATATTTTATTGAATTTTACTGTAGTTTTTAATGGTTTGTACTTGATTTATATTTGTTATTTGACTTCTTGGGTTTTAGCACAGCTTAAGTGTGGAAATAAATAAATAAATAAATAAATAAATAAATAAATAAATAAATAAATGTTCCAGTTTTTAACAGAAGAGCTACATAAAGGTAGCTTATATTCTAAGGCAACGTATCTAAAAGGATATCTAATCAGGGTAATAGGGATGAGACATATTTCACTCTTCATTGCATTTTTTGTAGATGTTATCACAAAGCTTTTCAATCTCTAGTTTCCATACTGAATTACTTATTAATGTTTCATGCTGTTACTCACAATGATAGGTTAGAAAGGTTGAATAAAACCTTTATAGGAAGCCTCATTGCACAGTGGTTAAACTGCAGAACTGCAGTGAAGACTCTGCTCATTACCTGACTTTGATCTTGATGGGCTCAGGTAGCCGGCTCAAGGTTGACTCAGCCTTCCATCCTTTCGAGGTCAGTAAACTGGGTTCCTGGGTGTGTGTGGAATGTGTAGCCTGTATAATTAAATTGTAAACCACTCAGAGAGTGCTTTAAGCGCTACAGGGTGGTATATAAGCAGCACGCTTTGCTTTAAAAGTATTCTGCACTAGAAGCACACAGAAAACTTCCCTTTAACAGGGCTGTTGGCTTCAATGAATGAAAAGTATAACAATATAAAATACAAGCAATCTGTACTTAAATGTGTTGAGAGTTCTTTGGGGAACTCGTGTAAGTTCCTGTAAAATGCACAGTGGAAGGCCAGCTACCTCAGGGTAGAATTAGCTAGGGAAGTTCCCTTGTTTATCCACCCTCACCAAAGCCTAGCACTTTTGTTCAAAAACTACACTCAGGAGGCGATCTTTAAGTGTAAAAAGGTTTTGTATATTTAACTCACATGAACAGGCACTCAGTAGGTTTCAGGTTGATACAAAATGAATTAATAGTAAAAGCAAAGGTTTCTTTCTTTAGCCCACATGGCTAGGAGGATCTCTGGGGTTCAGAGATCCTGTCTGGAGGTCTAGCATCTTGCAAGGACACAAAGGATCTCTGTTACAAAATGGAGTTTCTCAAACCTCATGGTGAGAAGGGGCGGAGCTTTAACCCGGAAAACAACAAATCCCTCTGATTGGTTAGTATATAAACAAACAGGCAAAAAACAAGTTAGTCTCTGATGCAGGCCCCTTCCTCCCACATCTTGAAATTAGCATTTGGATTGCTGATTAGCCAACACCCCTTCTCAATCTAGCATGCTAAATTTCAACAAGTCCCATCGTGGTTCGCAGGTCCTGAAAGCGATCTCTTGGTAGAGGTTTTGTCAGGATGTCCGCCATCATTTCCTTAGTTGGACAATAGGTCATCTGGATGATACCCTTCTCGATCAGGTCACGCACAAACTCATATCTAACGTCAATGTGTTTGGTGCGCGCGTTCATCTTCTCTCCCTGTGATAGTTTGATGCAGCTTTGGTTGTCTTCCATCATCTGGAAAGGTGTTTCTTCATCTATTTCAAAGTCCATCAGTAGTTTCTTCAGCCATAGCAGTTCTCTGCATGCTTCTGCTGCTGCAACAAACTCAGACTCTGTGGAAGATAAAGCTACAATATCTTGTTTATGACTGCCCCATGAGATAGGACCATTACCATACAGAAACAGAAAACCACTGGTAGATTTACGACCTTCGCTATCTTCTGCCCAATCTGCATCTGCCCACCCTACAAGTTTTGGGTTCTTGTTAGCTGGCAATCTTAGTTTAAAGTCCATGGTCCCTTTCAAATATCTAGCTACTCTCTTTACAGCTGTCCAGTCACTCTGTGTTGGTGAGCTGACTTTTCTGCTCAGTATTCCTACTGCAGTGGCAATGTCAGGTCTCGCAGTAGTTGTCAAGTACAAAAGCTTTCCTATAGCTGCTCTGTACTGGCTTGTTGGGTAAAGGTTCTCCTTTCTCTTTATTTTTAAGAAAATCTGTGTGCATGGGTGTTGCAGCACTGTGGGCATCCTGCATATTCAACATGTCTAAAAGTTCAAGTATCTTTTGTTTCTGACTCAACAGATATGAACCATCTGCCTCTTTCTCAATTTTAATGCCCAAATAGTATGTTGCATCTCCCAATTCCTTTATTTCTACCTCTTTGCTCAGTTTCTGTACTACACTTCTGTACTCCCTTTCCTCATTGGTGGCCACTATCAGGTCATCAACATAAGCTAGAATATATGTGAAATGTCCATTCCTGTTTCTAGTATACAGGCACTGATCTCCCTTTCCTTGCTTGAAACCTTGTTGAAGTAGCATCTTCTTCAGTTTCTCGTTCCAGGCTCTGGCTGCTTGTTTCAGCCCATAGAGGCCTTTCGTCAGTCTGCAGACAAGGTCAGGGTGCTTCTTGTCAATAAAACCTGGTGGTTGTTCCATGTACAGTTCCTCCTCAATCTCTCCATGTAGAAATGCAGTCTTGACATCTAGGTGCTTGACTTGCATTTGTCTGGAGGATGCTATACAGTGGTGCCTCGCTAGACGATTGCCTCGTTAAACGAGGAATCCGCTAGACGATGAGGTTTTGCGATCGCTGTTGCGCTTCGCAAAACGATTTCCTATGGGCGCTTTTCGCTGGACGATGTTTGGGGGCCTCTCTCGTGACCCCCCCCCACCCCTTTCAGAAGCCTCCCGGGGCGCAGGGGAAAAGCAGAATTTTTTTATTTCCAGCTTTTCCCCCTGAATTTTCAGGGCAGAGAAAGCCTCTTTTTAGCCCGCCCATCAGCTGTTCGTCGGGAGAGGGGAGGGGGAAGGAGGGGAGAAGAGGACAAAATGGCTGCCGGGGCTTCTTCAGCAGGTAAACATGCAGTGGAAAAGCACCGGCAAGCCTCTGAAAGCAGCACTTTGCTGTGGGGGTGGTGTGGGGGGGGTGGCAGGCCTGCCCCTGCCACCCCACCCCCACCCCCACCCCCACCCACTCACCTCTTGGCAAAGCCCCGCTTCCAGAAGACTCTGGGGTGCTTTTCCACTGCCTGTGCTGCAAAAGCCTCCTATCAGCTGTTGGTCGGGAGAGGGGAGGGGGGAAGGAGCGGAGAAGAGCACAAAATGGCTGCCGGCTGCCTGCTGCCTGCCGGCTTTTAGCTGTTTGGTGCTCTTTTCTGGATGTTTCGCTGCTACCAGGCACTATGAGAAGCCGGGCTCAGTCTACAGTACCTGGTAAGTGACTTTCTTTTAATTTTTTTTTAAGTTTCTGTGCTTTTCTTTCCCATCGGAACGCATTAATTAAATTCCAATGCATTCCTATGGGAAATTTGGTTTCGCAAGACGATGTTTTCGCAGGACAGCGATTTGTCTGGAACGGATTAACATCGTCTTGCGAGGCACCACTGTACTCAGGAGCATTCTTATGGTGCTGTGTCTGACAACTGGAGCAAAAGTCTCATCAAAGTCTTCTCCATACTTCTGAAGAAATCCTTTGGCAACTAATCTTGCTTTGTAGCGTTCCACTTCTCCATCTGCTCCCTTTTTCTCTTTGAAAACCCATTTGCATCCAATTGCTTTCTTGCCTGGTGGTAGCCTTGTCAGTGTCCATGTTTCATTTTTATGTAAGGCTTCTATCTCCTCCTTTGCAGCTTGTCTCCATTTGGCGCCCTCTTGTGCTGGCATTTGTTCAACCTCTTCCCAGGTTGCTGGTTCATCTGTCTGCGACGGCCTTGCAAGGTAGGACAGGCGAGGGGCCGGCACACCTCTGTTGGATCGTGATGAGCGTCTGACTTCTGGTTCTGGAACCTCTGGTGGCATGGTGCCATCTTCCAGTTCCACAGCGTTGTCGACTGCTTCATCTGTATCCCCTTCTTTTGGTGTACTGCTCTCATCCTGTGCCTCATCCTCATCCTCCACTTCCTCTGGTTTAGTTTGTGAGGGCACTGGCATAAGTATGTCTAGGAGAGGTTGGTTGCGTTGATCCTGCTCATTGGAGCTGTCTAGCACAGTCCCTCTCCTGTCAGCCTTTCTTTGTTCATCAAAGTGAACCACATGTCTCGCACTGACTTCACCAGTTCTCAGATTCATTACTCTGTAGCCTTTGACACTGGAAGCATATCCAACAAGAATTGTTTGTTCTGTTCTAGAGTCCAGTTTATGCCTTTTCTCCTTGGGAATGTAGGAGTATGCAATGCTTCCAAATACTCTAATGTGTGAAATGTTCGGGATTCTATCATGCCAAAGTTCAAAAGGTGTTTTTGTGGTGCCTTTTGTTGGCAATCTGTTCTGGAGATACGTTGCTGTCATGATTGCATCACCCCAAAGTTTGTTGGGTAGTTCTGCATCTGCAAGCATGCATCTGGTCATCTCTAGAAGAGACCTTAGTTTTCTCTCAGCTATTCCATTTTGTTCTGGTGTGTATGGAACAGTCCTTCTGTGTAGAATACCTTGTTCTTCAAAGAATGTTTGTGTGTGGTTTGAAATGTACTCACCACCGTTGTCTGATTGAAACGCCTGAGGTTTTCTTCCAAATTTGTTGTTCACCATGGCCACATATTTCCTCAGAAGGTTGTGGGTCTCACTCTTGTCCTTCAGTAGGTAGGTGACACAATACCTTGAAAAATCATCCACAAAAATTAGAATATATCTGTTGCCTCCCATTGATGGCACATTAATTGGCCCACACAGGTCAGTGTGAATTAATTCCAACACCTTTGTGCTTCTTTGTTCAGTACTTGAGTGAAATGAGGGTCTGACCCCTTTTTCTGTAAGGCAATTTACGCACCTGGTTGTCTTGTTTGTGTCACGTGGTTTTACCTCAATTCCTTTGGCTAGGTTCTTATTGTGCAGTTCCAGGATCGCGTTCGTATCTCTATGTGCAAATCTGCGATGCCACAGGTCCAGGCTGTTCACCTCTTCTTGCACCGTCTGCGCTGTGTTGATTTGCACCTGTTCATCTAAGAGACTGACTTTATAGATGCCATTAGATTCATAACCTTCCAAATATATCTCATTGTCCTTTTCAATTATGCATTTTTCACCATCAAAATGTATTTTAAAACCCTTTTTCCCAAGAGCTGACACGCTTATCATGTTGCATTCCAGCTTTGGTACATAGACGACTTCCTTCACAGTATTTTCATAGATTGCATTTGGTACTGGACACATCAAAGTCCCAGATCCCTTTCCTTGGATCTTTACACAGTTCCCATCAGCAACCCTAATCTCTCCAGTGGTCCGTGAATCAAAAGTTTTAAAAAATGTTTTCTCATTGGTTGCATGCTGTGTGCATCCACTGTCAATTATCCATGAATCTCTATTTCTCTGGTAGTTTGGTATAACTTCATAGGCCATAAATGAGCTCTGTTTAATTTCTCTGTTTGGCTTTTCTTTGTCCCTCTTGTAACTAGGAGGTGCATTCTGCCTTTTCTGAGCCCTTTGTTCAGATTGGTGAGAGCTCCTATTGGCTGAAGGCTCTCTGTGGGCGTAACAATCCCTTGATTTATGCCCTGGTTTTCCACAAGACCAGCAACTGTTATGTGATTGGTCATGGGGCGGGGCCTTTCTGTAGCTCCTACTTTGAAACAGGTAATTTGATCCATTTGCCTCTGAGGAATTCAAGCCTGCCTGGTTTATGCATTCATCTCGCAAAGCTTTAAGGCTTTCTTCAAAAGACAGCTTTTGAGCATTTACAATTGAAGCAAGGGCATCAAAACGTTCTCCTAGGGATGCTATCAAAAATCCCTTTTTAATTCTATCAGGCATTTGGAAACCAGTTGTATTCAAACTGCCAACGATATTTAAAAATTCAGATATATGCTTTTCACAATCCTTCTTGTTATTTAATCGAATTCTGGTTAGATCTTTAATCAAGGCTGCTTCACATTGGCGACTTGCAATCCCAAAAGATTCTTCCAGATTTTTAACCATTTGTTTGGCTGATTCACATCCTGTAACATAGGCTAGCTGGGAGTCTGTTAGACTGTGGTAAATTATTGATTTTGCATTTCTATCCTTCTTCTCCCAATCTTTCCTGGCTCTTTCTTCTGCAGGTCTGTCTGAATTTAAACATTCATCAGATTCAAGAGCTGATAAATCAACCATTGATCTTTCCTTCCATCTTTCAAAATTCACTGAGGTCAACACTGGTAATTTTCCTAGAATTTCCTTCCTTTCTGCCATGCTGAGTCCTGCCTCCTTCTAGCCAAAAAAAGTCTCTTCAGCTAGCTTTGGTTTTTGGTTGAGGGGGATTGCTGGCTGTGTTTGGTTACTCAACTGGGCCACATAACCTGTTGAGAGTTCTTTGGGGAACTCGTGTAAGTTCCTGTAAAATGCACAGTGGAAGGCCAGCTACCTCAGGGTAGAATTAGCTAGGGAAGTTCCCTTGTTTATCCACCCTCACCAAAGCCTAGCACTTTTGTTCAAAAACTACACTCAGGAGGCGATCTTTAAGTGTAAAAAGGTTTTGTATATTTAACTCACATGAACAGGCACTCAGTAGGTTTCAGGTTGATACAAAATGAATTAATAGTAAAAGCAAAGGTTTCTTTCTTTAGCCCACATGGCTAGGAGGATCTCTGGGGTTCAGAGATCCTGTCTGGAGGTCTAGCATCTTGCAAGGACACAAAGGATCTCTGTTACAAAATGGAGTTTCTCAAACCTCATGGTGAGAAGGGGCGGAGCTTATTTAACCCAGAAAACAACAAATCCCTCTGATTGGTTAGTATATAAACAAACAGGCAAAAAACAAGTTAGTCTCTGATGCAGGCCCCTTCCTCCCACATTTTGAAATTAGCATTTGGATTGCTGATTAGCCAACAAAATGGCCCCTAACAAGTGGACACTGCTTTTTAAAAGATTGCTTAAAGCTACTTGTGGTGTAAATATGCAGCCTGTCCTACAATTTGGCAGAATGAGGCAGCCACCTTGGGGAGGAGATTGGATCACAAAACTTTGTGTGCCATGCAGGGTGTCCATTACCTGAGGTACATTCAAATGGGGGAAGTTGGAGCAGCTTGGTTCATGCTTAAAATGTTCTTATCTTTAGTGTGATTTATTTTATCTCTCACTTCAGCCATCCTTGTGTTCACACTGTTCGACATTTCTTCTCCTATGAGAAGGGTCCAGACATGTCTTTGAATCTCTCCAATTTGTTCCCCTTTTGATTAATGGTACTCCCTTCCCATCCTCTTCCCTGCCTTGTCCCACAGTCCGCTGTCGTTTAGCAGGCCGTGGCAACTTTCCTCTCTTTTTTGTTAAATAAAGTAACTGACATAGTGCAAGAGTGATGCATCTACCTAGCATGGTACATGTAATACCAGCAATGTATCTTGCTTATCTAGAACAACAGTACATCAATAGGAAAGTATATTTAAAAAAATTTAAATGGTAGAGTAGATGAAAATAGAGGAGGGGGCCTCTCTGTCATCTCTTTCAGTGCAACAATACATCAAATAAGCCACATGGTTGTCACCTCAGATAACACTGCCCACAGCTCTATTTGGGTGCAAACTAACCCTCTGCATAGGTACAGAATGGGATATCAGGAGCATTCTGGAGTGTACCAAAAAAGCCCCACAACTGTAGCCCCAGTGCTGTGCCAAAAAGAAGCAGGACTCCTCTAAAACAGGTGGCGTGGATCATTCTAAGTCGAAACACATGTGGCTGTCATAATTTGATTCTAACCAAACAACACCAAAAGTGATCTAAATAGAGAACGATATGCCCATCTACATGTTCCCTGACTTGCTGGTCCCAGCTGCAGCCAAGGAGGCCCTCCTGTTGCCACTGTTGTGGGAAGATTCAGCAGTTCTACAAGCCTGGGACCCACAGGAAATCGAGATTGTGACAAACAGGAAGTGTCCTGGCATACACAGTTCTGCCAGTCCCTCTTGCAGTGGGAGTAGCTAACCCACGAAGCTTTGTTCCGTGGTCCCTTCTCAAAAACGAATCCTGGATACTATCTGTAAAGTGTGCAGCTTCCAGTGGCTGAGGGCTGTGGCAGTTTCCCTGGTCCCTTGGAAGGCTGCACGGGGCCTTCACCTGCTATTTTCACTTACAAGACCTGTTCCACACACCCCACTCTGTCCCAAAAATAAGGCCTTAAATTGGTCACTATTGCCCTCAGAAGCCTCTAGAAGGCACCATTTGCCATTTCAGGCCATTTTTGGCCCCACTGCCCCTTTTAGGCCAAGGAGGTCTCCCTCCCCCTACCACAACTTGAAGTGACTCTTTTGTTTGAAAAACAAAAAACAAAGCCTTCCTGGGCCTAAAAAAGTATGGCCTCAAAATGTCCCTAAATGATTAGCTATGCCTCGTGAAAGGTGTCTGGAAATACGGCTGGACAGATTTAGGCCAAAAGATGGGGGAGCAAGTGCATAGTGTCTGAGACCCGCCAAAAAAAAAAAAAAAAAAAAAAAATGAACTTGAGGTCATACGTAGACTGTGAACCACATGTTTCCAAGCCTCACAGTAAACCAACTCTAAGGTAAAGTTCTGTGGTGTATTCATTTCCTCTGCAAGTGGGAGAGACTGAGCAGTATATACCCACAAAGCACTTGTACAAGACAAGGCGGGTCTGCTACTTTGTTGTGTGCAATTGCCCATTCTGTACAGATGGCACGAAGCCACCACTGCTCCCAGCTCCATGCCCCATGGATGGGTTTGATAAACATGGGGGCACCTGGGGATTTGTTACAGGTGTATACTTGGTGTGTAAAACACATACATGTTAGGAAAGTAACTCCTGGAACAAGCAACTGTTAGGATGCAGGCAGTATGATCAGGCAACATATGCTAATAAGGCCAGTTAAAGCAAGTGTAATTTGCAAATCCCTTTGTCTATGGCAGTGGAATAGTGGTGGGGAGTCACATTAAAACACCTTCTCTGCAATACTCTGGTGTGCTAGCTTTTTCCTCCTCTGATGGTCTATTATTTCTCTCCACAGAGACCCTGTCAGGGCTGAGACAGCAAAAGGATAACAGCATGGTGCTTGCTGCGACAATTTTAATTCACGGTACCATTCACAGTGGTTACTGCTCAGTGCAGTGCACAATGTGCTTTGCATTCAAGGCCTTGGAGAGGAATAAGGTGTGGTAAGGAAGAGAAAAAGACTGCATTTCCCTCTTTCCTTTTCTTTCTTGCCCATCCCAACTTCAGTGTATAAAACATGTGCTGTGAGATTCTCTCAAGGCTTGTCTGCACTGCTTCTTTGCCAGCTGTTACCCTCAGTTTGATGTGTGAATTTAATGCACTCTTTTATTGGTTGTGCCTACATGGCGCCCAGCTGGAATTAGTTGCATCAGCCACTGAGTTAGTGTGATTCAGCCTCTACTAGATTAAATTGGAAGGGGGCATCGAATTATTCTGCTTACATTTACAGGCTAGTGAGTACGTAAGCAGCACTTCCTCATTTAAAGTATTTTAATGTCCAGTACTGTCAACATACTGCAAATGTTGAAAGTACCTTTATCCCTATACTGTAGAGTCAGTATGCCATAGTATCGGAAATAGCATCTGTGGCCTTCTGAAAAATTTCTACTCTACCCAGGGGCTCTTCCACACCAGATTCAACTGCTAGGTAGCTTAGTGGCTTAGCTATCTGCTAGCTGTTGGGAATTCGATTCCCCACTGTGCCTCCTTGACAGGGGCTGGACTCAGTGTTCCTTAGGGCACTGGGTCCCAACATTTTTTACACCAGGGACCAGTTTAATTGAAGACCATCTGTCCGTGTGGGGGCGGGCGTCTGTGCATGGGGGGAGCAGGCGTGGGGGGCATGTGTGTGTGCATGTGTGCAGGAGTGTGTGTGTGTGCGCACATATGTGTGTACGCACACGTTCCTTCAGCCCTCAAAAATCTGTCTCAGCAGCCCAGTCCCTCCAAGGCCACGGACCAGGACTGGTCCGCAGCCTGGGGGTTGGGGAACCCTGCCTTAGGGTCTCTTCCAGCTCTATAGTTCTAAGACTATTATTAAATTTCTCCCATTTGGTCTCAAATGGCTGTGAAGGGGCATTGAGCTTATTGGGATTTACTATACTTTGAAAAGTCACTTTTCTGGAAACCTTTTCCTTTAAGAAAATTGTGAAACTCTTTGAAAACATTTTTGAAAACCAGTTCTGTGCTGGAGCATCTGTTCTAGAGCTTTTTTTTTAAAAAAGCAGAGTCAGTGTTTGTACCTTATGGGAAGCTAATTAAAAGCATCCAACCAAAGGCTCTGACCGTGCAATTAACCTCTGCCCATTTGTTTCCAAACAATATACTGAATGGTTTTCTATAAGAAATGTGTTGGTTTTTTTAAAAGTAAAATAGTAAGATCCCTGGAGGGGCTTCTGTTCTGGAGCTAATTTTTTGTTTGTTTAGTTTTGCACTTTTATCTAATGAAAACCTTTCAACTGGGTTGCTATAAAAGAAAGGAAAGTACCTTAGCACTGAATTCCACCCCCAGAAAATATGAGAAATGACACGAGTCATTGTTTTCTTCCAGCATAAAAGGCAGCAGGCCCAAGATATGTGGTTGCCTAAACTGAAGAATAAGAAAGTTCCCAATCCACATCCCATCCGATGAGCAAAAGCCAGCTGGATTGGCATATGATTCTGTCTTTAACACTGGCAATGGGGCAGCATCCTCCTCCACACTTGAAGCAAGCTATGGGAGTAGCACTCAGCCCTTTCCTCCACCACTTTGCTGCTGTCTCCCAGTGGCCACCTGGTTTTGCCAAATGTTAAGGCTAGCCCTGTCCATGTGAGTGAACAAAAAACTCTAGATATTGCGTAGTGCTCACTAGAACAGTGTAGTTACTTCTTGACTCCTGGAGACAGTATTCATGTTTCTGCAACCTGTGATGACATAGGTCTTCTGTGCCAAAATACCCTTATCATGTCCTGTTTTCGCTTTACTGCAACACCTACATCTTTACTGGACGATCTGCTGCTTGATTACTTCCCACCTTCTTTATGTCTGCATATTTGCAGTTTTTTTCTTGAGTTCTAATATTTGTTCCTGTAATAAAGATATTACTCATTCTTCAGTGAAGGCCACATTTGATGTTTACATGATTCTTCCTTCTCAATAAGATGATTAAAGACACCATATACCACATCTTATTGTCATCTGAAGTATAGCTGATGGGTACATGACACAGGGCCTTCTTGATTACCACACCCAACAGACTCTGGAACTCATTCCCTGTCAACTTGTAGCAGATTAGTTTATTACAATTGTCAGTGGGAGATGTCTTACTCCTCAACAGACTCGTGTTACTACTGTTGGTGGTACCTGTTTTCAATCCTTCCATGTTTATGCTGCTCAATTCTTAGATAGGTTTTTTAAAAATCTTATTTATTTATTTCATTTTTATACCATCCATCTGGCCGAGGGTCACTCTGGGCGGTTTACAACAAAACATACAACATAATTAAAATACCAATTTGACTTTTATAATATTTGACTTTTATAAATCTGTCTTTTATAATAGTTGAATGCAAGTCTGCAAGCCTGGTATCAGCATAAGTGGAGAGACAATGGGTCTGTGAGTTGGGTACCTGGCTGTGGAGCTTCAGTTTGGAAGTTTGATTCTCTACTGTGCTTCTTAGGGGAAGAGCCAACCTGTGTGGCCTTGGGCAAGCTACACAGTCCCAGGATACCTCCGGAAGAAGGGAATGGCAAATTACTTCTGAGTACTCTATACCCAGAAAATACCAGAATGGGTTGCCATAGGTCAGAAATTGACTTGACGGCATGTAATTATTATTTTATAGGCAGCAAAAAGCTCACTAGGATGTCACGGTGTTTGGGGCCTCTTTGTTTAAACATAGCTTATTTACTTAAATGAAATACGTATAAATAAGCAAATAATAGCAAATGTCTGTATCTTTTCCCAAGTAGGATTAAATAACGGCTGAAATCCTGTTTATGGATTTACTCCTGTATACAACTGATGTCATCAGCAGAGGGCATTTTTCAAAAATTAAATATTTCCTATTTCTGTCCCAAAGCTCCTGTGTAATTTCTTTCATTGTCAGGAACCTTTGTGAGATTGCTGGTAATGTCACCCCAATGGCAGCAATTTTCTCCTTCTCCTCCTCCTTTAAAATGAGTTCATGGGAAAGATCTCCGTCTAAGAGCCTGATCACACAAGGCAAACGTTCCCCACTTCTAACTATACTTTCCATACCTTTGTTGTACTGAATTGCAGTCACGTGATATAAATATCTGGATGAATGTTCCCATTTGTTTTAACATTACCGATTCATTTCTTCCTCTTTGAAATGTTATGGCCGGCTACACCGTGGAACCAATTTATTTTCTGTCTCGTCTCCTGGGACAGTGCAGCCCCTTACTTTGTGTGTATATATATATTTAAAGTAAAAAATACAAAGCCCCTAGCCCATGCCTCTCTCTCTCCCTTCCTACTGCCACCCCTGTGTGCTTCTTCGGATGGCGCCTTGGTCCTGGCCGGAGTCCCTTTTCCATTTCCCTCCCTCCACCAGCAAAGGCCGGGCGTATCTACCATTGCCCCGTGCCAAGCCCTGCAGGGCAGGTGGGCTTCTTTGAGGTGGTGCTTTGGTCCTGGCTGCTCTCCCTTTTCCATCTTCCCCGGCAGGATTGATGTTCACATATCCAGTTCCAGCAAGGAATGACCTGATACATCATCAGAACAAAATAACACAACCCTCCCGGTGAGGGGGAAATAAACCGCAGTTACATTGCTAGCTGGGAAAATGATGCAATAATGGCCGTGCATCGTATGACTGGAAATTTATACAACGATCTAACTGAGGTATAACTAGGGAACAATTGGCTCATGTGAGCAGGCCCATCTCCTAGGAGTTGCCATCAGTCAGAGCAGATAATACTGAACTGTATTTGAAAACCGCTTGCCATGGCATATGACAGCTTCTTGTGTGCCTAAGCCTATCTTTGTAGTCAAAAGATCTAGAAACAAGATGTTTTTCTACCTGAGGTGAAAGATGTTGGAGCTTTATTTACAACCTCACATGCTGTCTAGTTTAAGTGACTGGGAGAGGCTTTTTCTGGGCTGCTGTGATTATCTATCTGTCCAGCACTAACCAATTGTTCCTTCCAGCCTTTGAATTCAAAGAGAACCCAACCTCTCTGCTGAGTGTTTTCTCTTTCATCAGTCAGTGGCAGTTGTTTGTTGCTATTGATCTGTTCGATTGGTTGCTAGTATGTGTACAGTAAAGAAAGCATTATACAAATGTTAGTAATTTCAAGCAATTGTAAGTAAAGAAACTTTTAAAAATTCTTCTACCTATGTCTCAGAGTGAGTTACTGAGAACATGCAGCAATTTTCCTCTGTAGATCTCTGTACTTCTACTGTGCAGCAAAAAGATAATTTTACCAGAAATTCAAAACTGCAACAAAGGACAATCTAGTGTGCAGAAGCTAACTGGATGACTCATTGAATCCTACTTTGGTATTGATGGTGCATGAGATTTTCCATTTCGCTCAAAGGCTAGCCTACAGAATGCAGGACACATGACAGTTTGAACTCTATCCTGCAATACCCTGTTGATGCTCCCCACCTCCGATCACTTGCTGCCTGAGCAGGTTTTTCATCCTTCTTTAATTAAAAAAAAGAGAAGGGAACATTGTGGTTTTCAGGATGCTGAATTCAGAATCCAAGCCAAATTCTACACTCAAATTGTTGAATTGTCTATGGTGTTTATTTTTGTTGTTGTTGTTGTTGCGTGTGGTGTGTGGCTTAAGTGATTTGTTTTAGCCTTGAGTGCAGTTTACATGAAAAGTTTTCTTTATCTCCCTGTGTTTCTAATGTGGAGTACGTGGTTAAGCATTGCCCTTGGCACATGATACGACTCGTATGGTGTCCAGGCTGATCCATGAAGGACAATGGATAAGATCCTCGTAGAAATGGAACCACATTATCTCACAGTTTCCCTTTTGCCCTTATACCACGTTGCTCCACTTTTATCCCTAACTATGTGTGACCTATGATCTACATAATGTATCTTTTTACACTTTAGCAGCTTTGTGTTTCATTGCATGTTTACATTTTCATTCCACTAGGCTCTTAAAATGTATTTCAAAATTAAACATACTTGAACATATGAAAATAAGGGTGGAAGCAGAAAGAGAGAGAGGCCACTTTACTGCCTTTATCTGAACATCTTCTGGGGGAATCCCAGCAAGGTGCCAACATTACATCCACATTCATTGGTATGCCCGCTCCCTTCTGCTTCCCATGTTCTGCTCTGTGAAGCAGAAAGCTACACTGTTGTGTATTACATTACATAAATCACAGCTAACAAGAGAAGCGTAGGGGACTTTCAGCATGCATGAGCAATTTTCTGAAACAAGTTTTCAGAGAATACTTTGCTCATTCACTAAAATGGTTCAGTCATCTAAATGTTCCATTATTCTTTGGGACACGAGGGAGAGGAAAGGGAACATGCCCAATTCAGGCCCTCAACCACTAGAGGGCATTTGAAGGATGCAAGATCAATGGGTAGGAGGCGTCCCATGGACAACTAAAGGCAGCACATCCTGTGTGAAGTTGTGGCATACAACAAACTTTTTCATTTCATCCGAATTTTTTTTTCCTTTCCTTTGTGCCACTCGGGCTCTGTTTTCCTGGGTAATGATTCATGCATCTCTCTCTCTCTTTCTCTCTCTCTCCTCATGTACTATCACTGAGACATCTCATTGTGAATAATGGGTTGGATACATTACATGATGGCTGTTTAAAAGTGCCACTGGGGAGGAGATTTAAAGAGAAAAGATTTTAGAGTTCCCCATCTCCTTTCAGATCCCATGTTTTGTCCCTGGCCATTTGGTTACCGTTAGCATAAAAATATTGAAATAATTAGCAGGGTCGTTTGTGTGTGTGTGTGTGTGTGTGTGTGTGTTTTAACAATAGCTGCAGCATTTATGATCCCAAGTCTTGGCCTTGAATCAATTTCCTTCTTCAGTTTGGTGAGCCCATGTTATGACCTATATATCTATGGTCATTAAGAAGCGATTGCAGTAGCTTGTTTCCTGTTTGACACCTATTTTTATGTCTGTCTGCGTAGTTTTCTCACCCAGCAGGGTTTGCTGGCCACAAGAAACCTCCACCGGTGGAGAACCCTTTTGACAGAAAGAAGAGGAATGAATCTGATTTAAAAGGGCAAACCTTCCTGATGCAACATCTGCATGTCACCGCCAAAGCTTCAAAACATGACATGGCTAAAAACTCACCAGATATTGGACATGCTGACCAGAAAATTCTAGGAGAGGTAGGCCAAAGAAGTATTTTTTCTCAGCTCTGGTCATAGTCTAATAATTCACAATATCCCATTTCAAGATATTTTTGTGCCATTTTATGTAGAGAAATGGATTCTGAGCAACTCACACCCCCAGCCAAGATGGTTCCCTTCTTCACATGCTTGCTCTTCTGCTCAGACGAACAGACATTTCTACTAGCAGAGTGAGCAGATGTGCTTGGTTGCTGAGTTGTGGCGAGGGCTGCAGTGAATGCACCTATTTTCTGCCTACTTTGCAACTGTAGTATATAAAATGAGTTCCCCATTCTCTTAGGATACACCTGGAGGGGAATTTACCTCCAGAAAAACAACTTTATGTGAAGGAAAATGTTCACAAGGGCACGCAGGCACCACAACATGGCCACTTAGGGCAGAACTGCACAATATGAACAGTGATGTGATGCTTTTTAGAGACTTGTTTGCATTCATGTAATGCAGCTGCTGAGGCTGCAGTTCACCATCCTGAGAAAGGGGGAGGGGCTTCTTTTAACCATGCTTGAGGGTAGAGGAAAGAGGCTACTGGTCCTGTTGGCCCTGCAGAGATCACTCTTCAGAAGGCACCAGAAAGAAGCAGGAAGAGTCCCTTGTCCTTTGTCTCCCTCAAACTTCAGCCCCAGCCCGATGCTGGATAAAACAAATATTAGGTCTCTAGAAGGAATAATGGAATGACACATAAAGGCATGAGGATCTCAAGACAGGAGCAGAGGGACTTTGCCATCCCCAATACGTCTTCCACCAATAAGGAGGAGTTCTGTTGTTAGGCAGATACTTATCTGTAGTTATTCCAGCCACCAGTAATAAAGTCTAATCGCTATAGAGCCATTCCTCTAGATACTGGCTCAGTCAGGAGGCAGAGGAGGTCTTTCCGGTCTAAACAATATATTATGTTAAATAGTGAGCAGCTGGCCCTCTACTTTTCCTTTACTCACTGGTTAAGTGCTTGGATTCATAGTCTAAACTAGAACCACTGCATGTGGAGGGGACAGATTTCAACTGTTTCCCCTCCTACACACCTGGTAACATCCCCAGGGATTTTTTAAAATCATGAACACCAAAAGAGGGATTTAAAAACAAAATCCCTGTGTAAGGAGGTGAATACTATTGCAGAATTCTAAATTTTGGTTAAAAACCTTTAGCTGAGCAGCAGAAGTGCAGGGTCTTATAGAGCAGAATTAGCTTCAAGTCTCCCCAGAGTAGACCACCCCTTACTGTCTCATTAACTGGCACTTAGAGTCTCAATAACTCACTCTGATACATTGGTAAGAGAGAGAATAAAAAGGTTTCATCTATTCTCAGCTGAATAGATAAAAAAAAAACAGCATATTGTACAAAAATGGCTACTTAGAGCAACAGGTCTCAACAGACACAGCCTGCTTCCAGTAGACCCCTGCAGCCTCCATTCACATAACTGCACTCTAATGGCACTAACTGCTAACTGCCAGCAAACTGAAAAGAGAGTAGGGGAGAGAACACTTAAGCAGAGAGGTATGACTCTCTTTGAAATCAGTTGCAGGGAAGGAACAATTGGTTACTGCTGGATTGATTGACAGTCACCTCAGCCCAAAAAGGTCCCTCCCAGCCAAATCTTATTAAACCTAGCATATGAAGTTGAAATAACTCCAACGAATTGTGTGTGTGTGTATGTGTGGGGAGATTTAAACCTCTTCTCCCTGCATGCGGTGGTTCCGATCCAGACAAAGATTCAAAATACTTATTTCTAAGTAAAGAAAAAATGGTGAGACAGCTACATGCAGTATCAATAAGAGAGTGGTCAGCATCCTATTGTCTAAACACTGAGTGGAGGTTCAATCATGCATCACCCCTCCTCCACTTCAGCAGGCTTCCAGTTGTATAACCAGTTACATGACTGATCTAACAACCAGCATGAGAATGGGCATACACTGGATAACCTGTTAGAAATGGAGGGGTACTTACACAATTGCCCTCCCACTCTGATTAAGCCAAAGGGTAGATTCTGTCTGAGGCCCTGGTCACACAAGGGAAATGTTATGTAGTTATCCACCAGTTATGTTGGTGTTTTTTTCATGGTCACACGATGCAGATTCAAGACCAAGACATTTTTCCAGCTAGCGGTGTAACTGCAGAACATTTCCCCATTGCCAGGAGGGTTGTGTTATTTTGTACCTTTATTCTACCGATGTATTCCTTACTGGGATTGCCTTTGTGCACGACCTGCCCCACTTCTTTTCAGAATTGAAGCCAGGAAGCTGGCCGCCATTACTGCAGTGTGCACATTATTTTTTAAAAAATGTTGTGCCTGATACATCAATACGTTGGTAAAAGTATGTCACCGTGGGGCCACTGCCATTACATTACTGGTGTTGTTTTTTTTCCTGTGGGAATATGCATTGAAACGTTGGTATGCCAATGTCATCAGAGGGGGTGATCACCAGTACTACTGCGTGGATATCCCATGTCCATTGTGTGCAATGCATTTCTGCAGGAGCAGCCAGTGCAACAGAGGGACACTTTCCTAAACAGAAACCCCTTCCCGATCTATGTTCCCTCTAATTTCCACGCCCGCATGTGTGAGTCCGCTCTCCTGCTTGGGCTTCCATTGCAATTGGAACGAAAGGCGCTGGAAACAATAGCAGTGGATAAAAGGGGGAGGCGGAAAGCTGTGTGGAGGGGGGCAGAGTCAAGATCACTTTAGAGGGAGCCTTGTTTCTGATATATTGATGTATCGATAAATATTATTTTTAGTAATATATATAAAAATCAAGGGGCTAAATTGCCCCTTGAAGCAAGAGAGAAAATAAACTGGTACCATGGTATAGCCGGCCATAACAATTCAAACAGGAGGAAATAAATCGGGACTGCTAAAAGTTCTTGGAACATTTGTCCTGAGATATAAACCACATGACCATGATTCAGTACAACAGAGGTATGGAGAGTATCAGAAGAACTAGAAAACATTTCCCTCGTGTGACCAGGGCCTGAGCCTCTTATGAAAAATGGAATGGTATATACCTGCCAAAGCATTGAAATCTGCTGCCCTTTCTGCCTCAACGTTGGAGACATGAAGGAGGGCCTTGTGTGTGGTAGCATCCTGGTTGATGAATGCCTGATTGACATCACTGTCAGCCTCGCATTGGTTCTCCATCAAAGCTATTGTGGTGAGTGATCATAGCTTGACTTGGATGTGGTTTTCTGTTGTACCGTAGTGAAGACTAGAGCTGAAAACAGATGTCAAAAGAACATTATATTTCCTACTCTTACCAGGTTATAAGGTTGTAACTACAATAGCATTAGCCTGTTTTTCATGCATAAATGTGCCATCAGACCTACTGTGAAAGTTGTGTTTACATTTCAGTCATTAATTATGTGTGTGCTACTGAAGTCCCCAAGTATTCCATGGTTCAGTTTTTCCTGTCCCTCTGTCTGCAACCCTCTGTGTCGCTGTTACAGAAATACAATCATTACTCCATCAGGAAGAAGATGCTTTATGTTACAATGAAGTAGTCTGCCCAAGAGTGTGTGTGTTTGTGGGAGATGGAATTTGGATTTACCTGTCTTTTCCCAAGCACTGTCTGCAAAGTGCACTTTTATTCTCTTTGGGTACATAAGAGAATAATTCGCATTTGTTTAAATACATAATTGGTGAAATCCTGTTCCTTAATATAGGAAGTGTTGGGAAAATTAACAATAGTGCATGCAACCTGACACTGGGTTTCAATGGGGTGGGGGCTTCACAGCCTAGCATAACTATGCCTTGCCACTAACCAATTAGCAAAGTCCTTTATCCTGGGCTTTAGGCAAGCTCCCACCCCACCACCCCCGATTCCTGTTTCTCGTTATTTGTTTGCTCTCTTTCTTTTGCTCCTGACCTATAATTATGTGGATGCACTGTTTTTCTTTTAATATACACTGTTGTGAGTTTATTTAAATACCGTGTTTCCCCGAAAATAAGACAGGGTCTTATATTAATTTTTGCTCCAAAAAACGCATTAGGGCTTATTTTCAGGGGATGTTTAATATTTTTTTTCATGTACAACAATCTACATTTATTCAAATACAGCCATGTAATCTTCTTCCGGTTGCTGCACAATGCTGCACAATGGTGGAGGGCGTGGTTTCACTTAACTGGGGCTTATTTTTGGGGTAGGGCTTATATTACGAGCATCTTGAAAAATCATACTAGGGCTTATTTTCAGGGAAACAGGGTAGCTTGTGTGTTTTTTAGTTTTTAAAAGGTAGTATTTTTCCAAAAGTACATTTTAATTTCTATTTTCATAGTGCTACTGTGCGTATATATCAATAATTTTGATATCTCTCAGAACCATTGTTTGAAGACTATGAAACCTGGTTGCCTGAAATTTGGCATCTATGTTACTGAGGGAACCCTACAATGTTATTTGTTTCAGTTAATTCTGATTATTTTTACTCTGTGTATGAAGTTGTGGTATCAGTTTGGGTCTCTAAGTTTTAGAGCTTCCTAAACAATACATAATGTTTGGAGTTCCTATAGTGGAATAACATCAAAAGCCCTATTAGTCCAAAGAGGAAGTCTATACAATCCCTGCTTGAGCAACAACTGCAAATCAGGAGATTGAGCAGAACTACATTGGCAGAGTATGATGTTCCCCTGGTGGTCAACAGGATTTTGGCTATATTCATTTTCATTGTTCTTGTTAGAGGTAAGGGAATTGTTTGCTAAGGACCATTTGGAGAGAAAATGGTAGAGTATGCAATAATTGCTTCTGATTTGCTAGAAATGTGCAACATCGCCTCTCATGACATGTTTTCTATTTAGGGATGCCATTCCATTTCTGCTAGCATGGCTTCATTCCATTAGTCAGTACAATATTTTGCTTGCATAGCTGAAACTACATCTGTTGAACTTCCATTTTGCATAGAGCTCTTTACAGGAGGAAAGCTCCTTGCCTTCTTTCTTCCAGTAATGAACAGCACCCTTTAAGAAAATCCCAAGTGATTCTCAGATTTGCAATGCTTTAAAACTAAGAAGCAATGATGAATGGAAAACTTCCCTCTTACATCTGTGTATATAGTACATTCCATCATGTAAAACTGCATCAAATTACTTTTCCACCAGCCAATCTCAGCATGGGTGACACTTATCAAAGCTGTGGTTGTTTTGTTTTATACTGGTGGAAGTACAAGCATACTGATCAACTGGTGAGAAACTGATGAGGGAAAGATCATACTGTTTCTTCTTCTTTTGGACTGACAGTTGCACAATAGATGACATACGGGCTTCTTCAAGATGATTGTAGAAGATGCTGTGAATACGTACTACAAATCATGTGCAAAACTGTAAATCTTGAAATGTTTGGTTTTGCAGAAGCATTGGTTGCCATTTGAGATCAATAACTTATTTACCTTTGTGCAGCTTTTTGCCAAAGTCTAAACAAAAGCAGGAGAGGTGATTGCATTTATTATAACTGAGCAAAGAATTCTGGAAAGATTAAAGGGCATTTGGATGGAAGAATGAATGAAGATTCTCTAGTTAGCTGGGGAAAAACATGACACCAGGCTGAAAAGCATAGATGAAATTCAGCAGCTGAAGTCAAGCTAACATACAGAAGGGGAGGAAAAATAAACCTTTGGGACTATAGGAAATCACAAGCTTACAGAAGACATTTCTGCTAGCTTAGCTTGATGCCATTAGGACAGGTGTGTGTGTGCATGTGCGTGTGTGTGTGTGTGCACCTGCACATGCTATGTGCCATCAAATCTCATCCAACTTAGGATGCATCTAAACTGTGCATCCTAATCATTTTGATACAGATTTGCATCAGAGCCAGGGTTTTCAAGGTAAGTGAGATATTTAAGAAGCAGTTTTACAAGTGCCATCCCCTCAGTGAGTTTCTGTGGCTGAGTCAGGATTGGAATTCCCACCCCTAGTGTCCACTGCAACACCCTAGATACCCTTTGGACATACTTCTGTGTGTCTACATATTTCTACATACCTAAAATGTGAGTACATATTTCCTTTTGTGTTTGTGCTAAAAAAAAATAGGGAAACATGTCCTTACATTTTAGTGTAAACTACAGGGTTCCAAAGCACCACCAGACAAAGAGGCTGGAAAGCCTCTTCTGAGTACTCTATACCTAGAAAACCCGGCAAGAATTGCTGTCAGTCAGAATTGACTGAACAGCACACGATTACTAATTATTTTTGTTCTTGTTTTCCTACATTATACTAATTGTTTGCATACCCTGTTTCCCCAAAAATAAGACCTAACCTGAAAATAAGCCCTAATATGATTTTTCAGGATGCTCGTAATATAAGCCCTACCCTAAAAATAAGTCCCAGTTAAGTGAAACCCCGCCCTCCACCACTGTTCAGCATTGTGCAGCAACCAGAAGAAAATGACATGACTGTATTTGAATAAATGTAGATTGTTGTACATGAAAATAAAACATCCCCTGAAAATAAGCCCTAATGCATTGTTGGAGCAAAAATTAGTATAAGACCCTGTCTTATTTTCGGGGAAACAGGGTATATTGCTAGCTAGGCAATCATCAGAGATGGCCTTCACATCACACAGGGTGAGGTGCTTGCCTCAAGTGGTGCCTCATGAGAGACTGTGAATACTCCCCCTCTCAACTGGAACTTCCTAGCCACAACAGCCGTCTTGCAGCCTTCCAGAGCCAGCCAAGATCCAAATGCCTTGCCCTAGAAGATCATCTGTGCTATTATTTGAGTACCTCCTCAGAGCTGGGCATTTAGATCCAATTGGCTCTGTGGAGAGTAGTACCTCCCCACCTTCTTTCAAGTTAAGAGTGAAGGTGCAATCTGGTGGGAAAGTAGCCCATATTTTGCACCACTTGTGGCATGGTACACTGCAAGCTATTCCCCAGCGATCAGATGATGTACATAAGATTATGAATCAGCCCAACACTGATCTGTGCCCAAGCAGGACCTCTGTCGTCCCGCAGCAGGTTTACTCTTTCTTTGGAGCTGGGCTGGAGTGATTCCTGCACAGATGGATGCGTCACTGTAAGGAAAATCACTCCCAGCAAAGTGACTCTTTCTGGTGCAATCAGACGAAAATCCTTTCTCATTGTCTACTCACACTCTGAGATGGGCAACAGTTACAGTGAGGAGGACAATAAGATGGGGAGACAGTGATACCTCACCTCCTGCTTCAAGTGGAAGGAGAGTTCAGACTGCTTCATGCTTGCTTATTTATTTATTCATTCACCTAATTAATTACTTAATTACTTAATTACTTATTTATTTCCTATCTCTTTTGTTCTTTGAGACATGATGCATATCTCCTTTTTGTTGGCTAGTCAGCAATCCAGATGCAAATTTCAAGATGTGGGAGGAAGGGGCCTACGTCACAGACTAACTTGTTTACTTGTTTGTTTGCATGCTAACTAATCAGAGGGGTTTGTTGTTCCTGGGCTAGATAAGCTCCGCCCCTTTGATCACTCCCCTTCTCCCCTTGCGGTTTGAGAAACTCCATTTTAGCCACACATCCTTCTTCACCTCTGAAGATGCTAGATCCCCAGGCTGAATCTCTGAGCCCTAGGGATCCTATCAGCCACATGGGCTGAGGAACCAAACCTTGTTTTTACCATTTTTCCCTTCTATCAACTTTAAGCCTAATGAGTGCCTGCTCTAGAAATGGACGTTTATGTAAGTAAAATATACAAGCCTTTTATACTTAAAGATCGCCTCCTGAGTGTTATTTTCTAAAGTGCTAGGCTTTGGTGAGGGTGGATAAAGAAGGGGACTCCTTAGCTAATTCTAACCTGAATTAGCTGGCCTTCCGCTGTGCATTTTACTTGAACTTAAACAAGTTCCCAGAACTCTCAACACTTTTTGGGTGATACAGCAGTAATCACACATCTCTGCCCCCTTACACATAGTACACTTTACACTTCTAGATTTCTTCTGTCAAGCATTGTAAGAGAGAGCCACACATTTACCACTAACTAATGGTAAATTACAAGTAGAACAAACCTAGTTTATGACATGGAGGTGTTTCAATGCTGGGCCACTTTCAGTGTAATACATCTGTTCCCAGTATATTCCTTTTTACAGTTCACTAAATCATCCTTCAAAACTTTTATGGGCCAACACCTAAGCAAGCCATGTTAACATTTTCAGCATATAGTACACCAAGGGCATTGGGCCCATAGCCTTGTCTGGTGTCCGGTGCTAGCAGCACCTATTTCATGGTACAAATTGCATCTGACATGTAATACCTGATACACTTCTAAGGAGAGAGACAGTGTGGTATAGTAGGTGAGTGTCAGACTAGGACTCAGGAAATCTGGCTCAGATCTCACTCAGACATGGTGTAGAGTGGCAATGGTAAAACAGTCCTTAAATATTTCAAATACTTTGAAAACTCCTGTGATGGTTACTGGGTTTGGGGTCCCTCTCTGGCCACTCAGCCCCACTATTCTGTTTATCCCAGAGTGGGTGAACTCAGGAGAGGCAGTTGTGGTGAAGGCTATGGAACCAGCCTGGTACCAGTAACTCCCAACGCCACAGTCTTCCCAGACGTAGCAGACAGAGTCCCAAATGCACAAGGCTAGACATTTAGAACCAATATGCCCATCTCACAAGGTAGCACTGCCACCACATCCACAAAAATACTAAAATTCCTGGTAGCTGATCAAGGCAAGGCCTGTTTTTAGTACCATAAATCCTCTGTGCCAAAACCCCAGACAGTTGGTTGAAGAGCTTTTTATATTTTATTAAAGATACGAAAAAGGCAAGAAGACAAAAGGCAAAAAGTTCAAAAAAGTTTCAAAGAGCAATTTGAGTAAAATATAATTTGAAACAAAACTAAGGCAGTCAGGAGAACACACCAGAAAATAACAAAGCTAATCTACTTAATATTCAAAAGTTAGCATAGAGTAGTGTAGTTCAGAAGCATACACAGAGTACATCTTTCGAAGCAAAGCACAGCAGGATAGCAACTGAGCATAGCATCACTGAGAGGTAAACTAAGCCAACTGACATAACTTCTGACCACTTTTTATACAGTAAACGTCCATTTCCAGACCCTTCCAGATGACCTGCCAATCAGGATTTGACTTCTCTCAAATGTTCATGAAGAACAGACCACTTTTTGCCCCCTTTCACACAGCTGAAATTATCCCCCAATTAGTTCAATAGCAGAGAGGAAGCTGGCTTGGCCTTGATGGCCTTTCTCATAAGACATAAGCTGCAAGTACTACTCATTACTGGGCAGATGCTAACCTCCACATTCCATACTTCATATTCCTCCAATTTCTCAGGTTCTTCATAATCCCTATTATGGTTACCATAAGGCAGATATGATTTGATGGTACATAACAATATCTTTTCAGGGAGGATGGTAGCTCTGTGGTAAAGTTCATGTTTTGCATGCCAAAGGTCCCAAATTTGGTGTCTGGCATTTCAAAAAAACTCATACTTGAAACCACAGAAAACTACTGCGAGTCACAGTCAACAATACATTGAGCTATATGAATGGTCTGACCCAGTATAAGGAAGCTTCCAAAGTACTGTTTCCCTGTCCTGTCCTGTAAGACAGATTCATCCATTTCAACTCCCCTTTCATGAGCCATATCCTCATGGCCCATATCCTGGAAGCCACTGATCTAGTGGCTGGTGCATAAGTGAGTAAGCACCATCATGACTGGCCCTCACAGGCTGTTAGAAACCTATGTACAGGTAAATCTTTAATCATTTTAGGAATGATGATATCCTTCAGCTCCCGAGCAACTGTTTCTCAGAAATAAGGGCCATGAAATGAATAGCTTCATCTGTAGGCTCAACCATGCACAGGCCAGTCCTGAATCTAACAACCATGCTGTGTGTTCCTTCCTTTTATAGCATGTACCTACTCTTTTTTCCATACTCAGAAGAAGGGAAGAGAGTACCCAGTCTGGATCAGGGCTGCAACAGGGGCAACCTCTTAATTCTCTCCCCCGCCCCATGTTTGCATCTCAGTCCAGATTTGGTTTCCCTCATTTATTTTTTGAGTAAGAAAGGAGAGACGTAACTTCATGCCAAACATTACACATTAAAAGTAAAGTGCTCTGACTGTAAGAATATTGGATCAAAAATACATTAAAATCCTTTTGAAGGTTTTCCAGGAAAGGAAAGTGAAGATACTGTATGAGAGGTCACAGTATCCTGCTTTAAGGTAGCAGGTTGATTGTTGTACCAATTCTGTGAAAAGCACATGCTTTCTCCTATTCTGTTTCTGTATAGTAAATAATGATGAATAACTTGGGAGGAATAGATTTCTGATGCGATCTCCTGAATAAGGTATTTGTCTTTCTTAACAACTTCTGTTGCTCTTCGCAAACACAAGCTGTTGCAATGACCTCAACGTTATTTATTTATTTATTTGCTTTATATTCAAAATCACAGGATGTTTATGATTCAATCACCTCCCACTTCTCAGCAATAACTACCAACACAGAAAAGATGTGTAAATCTGCCGTTCAAGCCATTAAAAACAGCAGTGCCAATCTAATTCTTGACTTCCTTCCAACACTTTTATTGTACAAAGACAGCATTTTCTAAATACGTCAAAGAAAAGTGTCCTTCAAAAGTTGAAAGCAGTAATGGACAATACAGATGTGTAGGCACAGGGGAGATGATGGCAGGCTTAATGCTACACTAGATGTTTGCCTAAATGTGTGGCTTCTAATTGAAATGGTAACTGGTTGGTTGGTTGGTTCCTCCCTCTCCTCTATGGTCCTGTATACTTTACTCATGCCATGATGTAACAGTATACTGCATTTATCCACTCCTCTCAGTGTCAGTGGCTGCCACTGCTGAGGAATGGAGAAATGTGGTAATTATTTTGTATTCTCGAAGGCTTTCACGGCCGGGATCTGATGGTTGTTGTAGGTTTTTCAGGCTGTTTGGCTGTGTTCTGAAGGTTGTTCTTCCTAACGTTTCGCCAGTCTCTGTGGCCGGCATCTTCAGAGGACAGGAGTCAGAACTGTCTGCGCTCTGGTGCAGTTTTGTGGGATAGTTGAGTATTTATAGATGTGGGAACAGCTTTTGGTGTTGTTTTCTTGGTTTGATGGCTCTTGTGATTTCATTCTTGGAATAGCCATTTGCCTGTAGGGCCCAATTCAGATGGTTGAGTTCGGTGCGTATGACCAATAAAGTATTTCTGCCATACATCAAAGGGGTCACGGACCGCATGGGGAAGCTTTTGAAAAAACACAGCCTACAAACAGTATTCAGGCCCACCACAAAAATACAACAAATGTTATGGTCAGCAAAGGACAAAAGGGACCCCCTCACCACTGCAGGAGTATACCGGATACCTTGCAGTTGTGGCCAGGTATATATTGGAACCACAAAACACAGCATCCACACCAGAATCAAAGAACATGAGAGATACTGCAGACTAAAACAACCAGAAAAATCGGCAGTACCTGAACATGCCCTGAAACAAGCTGGACATGAAATTCTATTTCAAAAAACAGAAGTACTGGACAACACCAGCAATCATTATGTTAGACTGCACAGGGACGCCATTGAAATCCACAAACTGTTGGCGGGTGTCCAACTCCAGAGGCTTGATATGGCGTATTGCCTCTCCTGAAGCTTGGAGTCAGATTTGGATAATGAAGCTTCCAAGAGCACTCTGTTAGGGAAAACAAACCTTGGAGCCCAAGATAACAAGTTACACAGAGTCTGTTATCTGGTAGCTTCTAATCCTCCCCTTAATAAGCAGAGTAAAGACGCGGACGTATGAGAAAATGCACGGAGAGAGTTCTAATAAGACTTATAACATAATATATTAGACTTGGTCAGACATATATACATGGCAATATATACATTGCAATAGATATCTCAATAGACGTCACCTGCTGGCGTTTCGCCACAATCTCAGAGCAACATAACATTCACATTCAAGTAAAGTAATGACCACCAGACTCACAACTGAGTGGCAAAGTGCTGTTCTCACTCACTTGCTTAAATAGTGAGAGCAGCCTATCACTGCAGACATCGCAGCTGAACATGTTTAACAAGCATTACCTAAGCTTGTCCCATCTCTATGCTATCAGTCATCCATTGACTTGACGTTACAGGCATGACTTTGCATTCATACTACAATATTAAATTTAACCCCTTGTTCACTTAAAGGAACGAATCCTGACACAAACACCAGCAGAGCTTCAACAAAAAAGAAGAAAGTCTAAAACTCAACAAAGCCTGGCTCCCAGCACTGAAAAATACAGCCTGCAAAAGGTCAACGAACTCTACCCAGCCACAAGGACCGGTGATCACTGCACACAAAAGACCAGCTAACGACACCCATCAATCACAGTGACAGATCATCTCTCCCCCTTATCACAACAATACACCCACAACAAAAAACACGCTGATCACCATAATCACCCAATCTCCTGAAAAGGACAAAAGCTGATCCCACAGCTATAAATACTCAACTATCCCACAAAACTGCACCAGAGCACAGACAGAGTTCTGACTCCTGTCCTCTGAAGATGCCAGCCACAGAGACTGGCAAAACATTAGGAAGAACAACCTTCAGAACATGGCAAAACAGCCCGAAAAAAACCTACAACAACCATGGTAATTATTTTATTTGAATATAATTTTTATACCTAACCTATATAGATGAAAGTAAGGGTGCAATCAAGCAGAAATTTGTTTGGAACACTTTGGGGACAGGCTGAGGCCACATGACATACAAGTAATTGTGAACCAGCCCGCTTATCTTTGTGTACCTGCATCTTTTTGGGTCCCTGTCAGGGTTGTTTGGAAGGGGGGAAGTTAGGTGCAGGTAAGATTGCTGTGTTTTGGTGATTACAGGGACTGAAGCAAAGCAGATGGCTTGCTGCCACTTTCAGCTTAGCTGCTGCAAGATCTAAGCAACTATTAACAATGTGAAAACTTCCTCTCCGAAGAGAATGCAAAGGTATGTATTTTTGAAAGGTTCCTCTGCTCCTCCATGGAGAAGGTAACAGGGAGGGGACGAACAGTGGGATTTTTTGTATTCTCGAAGGTTTTCACGGCCGGGATCTGATGGTTGTTGTAGGTTTTTCGGGCTGTTTGGCTGTGTTCTGAAGGTTTTTCTTCCTAAAGTTTCACCAGTCTCTGTGGCTGGCATCTTCAGAGGACAGGAGTTAGAACTCTGTGTTCCGTGTGGGATTTTTTTGTTTTTTGTTTTGTTTTGTTTTTATTTTCCTTTAAAGGGAGGAATACAGCAACTTGAGGTGTGATTTCCTGCTCCAAAACCATCCAATCCTTCCATGTAGATGCAAGATCACCTCAAATTACATACCATACCTCAAAGTGACCCTGTTTAGGGCAATGCAGCCTGGACAATTTGGACATCTAGTCACACCCTAAGGTTCTCTATGCTTTTTCTTTTCTTTTCATTACTGCAGTCTGTCTAAATGTCTGGATAGATTTTCACCAAATTTAGAGGTTAAGCTTGGGATGGTCTGACTTGAAAAATAGGCAATGTGGCATACAAGAATATCACTTGGGAGGCCCCCAGGGCATTCCAGTGAGTTTCTCATAAACTGGTGGGCAGATTTTCACCAAATTTGCAGGATAATATTGAGATTATCTGACCTGAAATAAAGACTACATGCCACACATAAGATCATTCTGGAGACACCCTAATTATTTTATCTTAAAGCAAAAGCAAAGCAAAGTGTGCTGCTTATATACCGCCCCATAGTACTTCAAGCACTCTCTGGGCGGTTTACAAGTTAATTATGCAGGCTACACATTATCCCCACCCCCACCCCAGCTGGGTACTCATTTTACCGACCTCGGAAGGGTAGAAGGCTGAGTCAACCTTGAGCCGGCTAGCTGGGATTGAACCCAGGGTCGTGAGCACAGTTTTGGCTGCAGTACAGCAGTTTAACCACTGCACCACGAGGCTCTTAAATGCTGAAAAGATTTTTACCAAGTTGAAGGGCAATTTTGAGGCAGTCTGGCTTGAAATATGGGCAGCGTGGCATGTATGAAAACAATTTCAGCGACACCCCCAATTATTATTTTCTTCTCTACAGGGTCATGTGACAATGTATTTTAAAAATTTTGACAAGTTGAACTGAGAAATTTACACAAGTCCAGAAGTATACAATAAGTCTGTAATTTTATGGTCTGGGGATTAATGTTCGTTAATCAGGAACCATGCTATATTGGGGATTCTGGGATTGTACTCCTTGGGTAACTGAAAGAGTGCCATGAAGAAAGAGAAGCAAACTAGTGCAAAGGAAAGAAGGCACTTGGGTGAGGGTGGGATTCATGGGTTTTTAAACTGCATGAAGATGGGTCCTTTGGCTAATGTTGAACACACCATACAACTCTGTTCACAATTTTGAAACAACTAATTGCAAATAACTAGTGTTGGCTTTTTGTGTGTGTTATCAAGTCAATTCCAACTTATGTCAATCATTCTTAGGGTTTTCTAGGTATAAATTATGCAGACATGGTTTACCATCCCCTTCTTCTGGGAATGCTCTGGGGCTATACAGCTTGCTCAAGGCAATTAATTCTTTTTTTCCTGTAAGAAAGATGCAGTCACATGACAATGCAGTTGTAACCTAATGGAGGAATACCTCACTTCTTTTGTAGTAATTTTTTAGTTACTTTGTAATTTTTTAGCTACAAAAATGTGGCCTCACAAAATATTAGAGGAGGAATATCAGACAGATCAAGTGTGGGCTTACTTGTTTTTTGTGGGTGCTGAGAAAATAACTAGAGTGTGTTTTGTACCACAGTGAACTGTAGGCATTCAGGTGGCTTTTTAAAACAGCAAATAGAAATGAACTGTATTAGTTACTTCTGAGAAATAGGCAATTAGAATTACTTTTTAAATTATTCAGTTGCAGTCACCAACAGCCAACTGTGGAATGAGTGTATCCTCCTTGATCACTGGTGACTATAATGATAACTGACTTGCTTCTTTGGGGGGCTTTGTAATGGTAACTGTAAACTAAATGCTTTCAAAAAAATACTTTTCCAAACTAGTACTCACAGTAGAAAAAAATCATAGTTCTAGTTTGTTTGTATTAATATCACAGTCATTTTCTGTCTCACAGCGTTGCTCACATGGAAATGTGCCATCTGGGAATGCAAATAGCCCATGCAATATATTACGCGTCTGTAAACAAATGAAGATTTGCAAGGAGGTAATTAAGAACAGAAAATACAAACCTCTGGATAGGACCATGATTTACAGTCAAATTCACCTGCCCTGAAAGCTCAGATTGCAGTGTGTGCTTGATTATTGAAGTGATGTTGTTACATAAAACAGAACATACTGTTTTGGATCACTTCTTGAGTGGAATCACATGACACGAGTTAAAGGCCTTTTATAGAACATTTCAAAGAGGGTCAGATTTATACAATGCAATAGCAGTGAGGTAGGTTATGGCCTGAAAAAGAACAATGTGCCTATTTTTCCATGTAGGAAGGCATTTTGCATGAGGAGGCGCTCACATAGTTGACCGGGGTTGTGTTACAACAGAATAACCGCTCCACCCAAGCTTGTAATGATGTAGTTGGCACTGCAGTAAATGAAAGGCGTATCATTGCTATACCAACATCTCCCCACTGGGAGAAACCATAATGTAGGGCAGGCTTCCAGCTAAACAGCATGAGGCGGCCAGCCCAGGCAGTTGATTTGGGTGGTTAGGGAAGGATAACACATGGTCAGAGCTTTGGCTAATTATGTTGACATGGTGTCCTTCTAGGTAGGTTGCCAACAGTGGCAACCGAAGATGCTAAGGTATCATGCATTGGCTTCTACTGAATGCTAATTTCAGAAAGCACTGGTGGGAAACTACTTCCTGACACTGTGGCATCTGTACTATGTGTCCTGCAGGGTTCAGTTTTGTTCCTCTTGGTTTTTTTTCCTGCATGAAATTGCTGAGTGAAAACATTTGGTGATTTGGAGTAATATATTATTAATATACAGGTGAAACCCAGGTCTTCTCTTTTACAAATAATGCAAGGAAAACAGGGATGATGATCCAATGTCTGGGTGCTATCATGCGATGGATGAAAGACAGCAAACTGGAGATCAGTCCAGTCAAGATGGAAGTCCTGTTGATGGGTCTTTCACCTCCCTTTATTCACCTGGTGTTCATCAGGGCCGCAGGGATCCATTTTTGTCATTCAAGGTGCCCCAACATTATGGAGTACCATTTAGCAGCATAGGCTGCTGGCCCAGTTGTAAACATATCTGGACTGGGCTTCAATGACCTGTGCCCTGATCACTGTCAAATTAGACTGCTGCTATATTTATGTGTGGGGGTTGATGGTGGTTCATATGGTGGTTTGAAAGTGGTTCAGAAACTCTTTATTCAAAAATACAACTGTGAGACTGGTAACGCTGCAGTTGTGCAAGCAGATTTTCCACCTGGCTTTCCATTCATTGCATAGCTGTATCCGTGACTGTGTGTACAATTGTTTATTCACTAAATCGATGCTAGAGAATGCAGTGGCTACCCCCTTGAAGAGGAAAAATTGCTTGTGCATAAGGTAATAGGATTTTGGCCAGTATGTTATAGAATCCTGCTTTATTGGTAGTAGTGGTGGTGAGTAATTATGCCTATACAATATGCCTCAAAAAATCAAAAGAAATGAATTTGTTTTCTATACTAACTCAATGAATTTTTCTAAACTTCTGAAGTAATTTTATTACTGATAATTAAGGTATAGAAGCACATTATTGATGGGTGTAAAATGCCCTTTTCTCTTTGAAGATAAACAGAGATGCACTTTTTCTTAAGATTATTATTTTCATGAGGAAAAAAATGACTTCAGAAGAAAAAAGAAGAAGAAAACTACAAGGTTTTGAAGTTAATTCTCTGCTAAAATTCCACAAAAGAATGAGCAATGCCCAACTGTTCAATAAATGCAATTTTAAGATGAGTGTTCTTTTTTCTCTCTCCCTTTTTTCTTTTTTCTTTTTATGTGTGTAAGATGTAATTATGTTGAAGCTGCTTTCCAAGGTCAAAAGTTGAGGAAGATTACAAAGAAACATTAGACATAGAGGTTGACAAAAACATCAAGACAGAAGAAGTAATGCAACAGAACATGAATCTAAAAAGCAAACAGTTGTAGATAAAGTGTTCTTTCCCCCCCACCCCAGGTCACCTCTCTTAGATGAATGGTTACAATAGGGGGGAGTGGAGGGCTGAATAAAGGTCATATTCAAGGATCAATTAATCTTTGTTGTTAAAATTATAGATTAAGATTAAGTGCAGGTATGACAGATGGGATTGCCTTAAAATGTGGGCAATATAGTAACACATGCTTAACTGTTTCAACCAGACCAGGTTGGCAAGTGCAGGCATGTTGGGAGTAAGAAACATACAGGCCCTTTCAGAAGTGCTGATGATTTGGCATTAAGATTGGCTAAAGAAAAAGTTCTCGAGTATTTAGGAAATTCTGGAACATAAAGATAATTTGCTAGGGTTTGTTTTCCATACTCCAGGTAACACTGAGCCTGTTCTCTGTTCTTATGCAGGGCTGGGGGGATATATCCCAAATGCAGCGTTTACTTATTTCTGTGGCTGTCAGAGGCTAATTATGTTTTGCAAGAATTTAGGCTATATTGCTTCCAGTGGTCGCGGTAGTGATGAAAGTCTTTGTATAATCATAATTATGAGCAGTACATAAGTTAAGCTATTGTTTTACCTGGAAGACAATTGTGAGCCCCCTTTTAAAAAGAAAACAACAAGAATATCAAGATAATAATGACCACTCTTGGAGCATTCCCAGTGACATGAACTATCTATAGTCTCCACTATCCAGTTGTCTAGAAAACCATGACTTAAGTATTTATATATCTCCAACTGTTCAATGATGCGGACATCTGCCCCCTGTATTTAACAAACCTTTGGGTAAAGACAAGGATTTTGGGTTTTTTGATAATTCTTTATGAGCTGCTCCTCAGTACAATAGGCAGTAAGGGCATGAAGGGCTCTCCTAAGTTACTTCAGAGTTTGATAAAATGGCCATATTATCACCCTATGATATGCATAGGGGATTGGTCTTTTTGCTAATTTAGGAAAGTGAAAATCATGGTCGCATAAGGACTGAATTCATGTAAAAATTAAATAACAGGGGAGCCAAGATGCATCCTTTTTTCACACCCCTCCTGATTGAGAGACAGGTGGTCCCCTGGATCACATCTTATTCTCAGGAGGTTATGGTCATGCACTGTGCTGCTAAATATGAATAATCTGTGGTCTAAGAAGGAAGCTTCAAATTTTGCTCATAGCCTATTCTGGTAAATACAATTGAATGCTGATTTGTAATTGACAAAGGCAGCTTAAAGTGCCCCATGTATTTCTCTTACCAGGTAATGGTGAATCAGACCTTGGTCAATGCTGAGGAGCCCTCCCTGAAAACCTTCTTGCTCCTCAATTAGAATGTTCTCCTGATCTAGCCAATCCCAGATAGATTAGGCATCCTTCAGTCTTGAGAGACTATGGTAACATGCTCTGTATGGAGGACTTGGAACAGTGTCTAGTGTGGCTGAGAAGGCCAATTCGAGAGTGACAATCCCTTCCACACTGAAGAAAAATACAATCTGTCCAGCTCCCTGATTTTGCTGGTTTCGGGACTGCCTCTTTGCCTCGGCCTGCTGGACAAGTGTCTCTTCAAAATGGGGGAGGCCATGCTGCACCGCCTGCCTCCAGGCTGAATGCTCAGATGTCAAGGTTTCCTATCTGTTGAGGTCCATTCCTAAGGCCTTCAGATCCCGCTTGCAGATATCCTTGTATCGCAGCTGTGGTCTCCCTCTGGGGCGATTTCCCTGCACTAATTCTCCATTCAGGAGATCTTTTGGAATCCGACCATCAGCCATTCTCACAACATGTCAAGCCAACGTAGACGTCGCTGTTTCAGTAATGTATACATGCTAAACATTCCAGCTCATTCTAGGACTACTCTATTTGGAACTTTGTCCTGCCAGGTGATACCAAAAATGCGTCGGAGACAACGCATATAGAACATGTTCAGCTTCCTCTCCTGCCGTGCACAAAGGGTCCAGGATTTACTGCAGTACAAGAGTGTGCTCAGGACACAGGCTCTATAGACCTGGATCTTGGTATATGCCGTCAGCTTCTTATTAAGCCATGCTCTCTTTTTGAGTCTAGAGAACATGGTAGCTGCTTTGCCAATGCATTTATCCAGCTCGACATCTAGGGAGAGAGTATCAGAGATCGTTGAGCCAAGGTACACAAAGTCATGAACAACCTCCAATTCTTGTGTAGAGATGGTAATAGAGGGAGGTGAGTCCACGCCCTGGCCCATGACTTGTGTTTTCTTCAGGCTGATTGTTAATCCAAAGTCTTGGCAGGTCTTGCTAAAACGATTCATGAGTTGTTGGAGGTCTTCAGCAGAGTGGGCAACAACAGCTGCATCATCGGTGAAGAGGAAGTCCTGCCTGCATTTCAGCTGGACTTTGGTCTTCGCTCTTAATCTAGAGAGATTAAAGAGCTTTCCATCTGATCTAGTCCAGAGATAGACACCTTCTGTTGCAGTTCGAAAAGCGTGCTTCAGCATGACAGCAAAAAAGATCCCAAACAGAGTCGGCGCGAGGACACAGCCCTGTTTCACTCCACTTCAGATGTCAAAGGGATCTGATGTTGAGCCATCAAAAACTACAGTGCCCTTAATTTCCTCATGAAAGGACCTGATGATGTTAAGGAGTCAAGGTGGACATCCAATCTTGGGAAGGATTTTAAAAAGGCCATCCCTGCTAACCCAATCAAAGGCCTTTGTGAGATCTATGAAGGCCACAAAGAGTGGCTGTCGTTCCCTACATTTCTCCTGCAACTGTCTGAGGGAGAATACCATGTCAGTGGTGGATCTATTAGCTAGAAATCCACACTGTGATTCTGGATAGACTCTGTCTGCACCACCTGGAGTCTCTTCAGCACAACATGGGCAAGCAGCTTCCCTACAACACTGAGAAGAGAGATGCCACGGTAGTTATTGCAGTCGCCCCTGTCTCCTTTGTTCTTATACAATGTGACGATGTTTGCATCCTTCATGTCCTGTGATACTTCACCTTCCCTCCAGCAAAGACAAAAGATTTCATACAGCTCAGTGGTGATGATCTCTTTACAGCACTTCAGCAGGGATGTTATCCTTCCCAGGTGCCTTGCCGGAGGCGAGGGAATCAAAGGCCGCTTTTATTTCTGCTAAAGTTGGTTCGCTGTCCAACTCTTCCAAGACAGGCATGCACTCAATGTTATTTAGTGCCTCTTCGGTTACTACATTCTCTCTGGAATATAGCTCAGAGTAGTGCTGCACCCAGCGTTCCATCTGCTGTGCTCGGTCCTGGATGATCACGCCTGTAGCAGACTTCAAGGGAGCAGATGTCTTCTGTATTGGACCTAAAGCCTGCTTGATACTGTCATACATTCCCTTGATGTTACCTGTGTCCGCTGCTATCTGTATCGGAGAGCAGAGCTGAAGCCAATAATCGTTGGAACATCTCCTGGCAGCCTGTTGGACTTTGCTACGAGCAAGTCGAAGAGCCTGCAAGTTGTACTCACTAGGACAGGCTTTGTATGCTGCTAGAGCTCTCCTCTTATCCTCGATGGCTGGCATCAGCTCCTCCGAATGGGCTTCGAACCAGTCTGCCATCTTTTTGGTCTTCTTGCCAAATGTGGACAAGGCGTTCTTGAAATGTTCCTATTGTTTAGGTGCATTTGCATCAGCCAGGCCTGGAAGGGTTTCCTTAAGCGCTTGGGCAAATTCCTCCACTTTTCTTTGATCGCGAGTCTTGCTGATGTCAATACATGGTCTTCCTTCCTTTTTTGTGTGATACAATCTCTTTGTTTTACTCTACTACACACCAGGGAGTGATCAGTATCGCAATCAGCACTCTGGTAACTGCGTGTGGTCGTAGTACTAGGAAGGCTAGAACATCTAGTGAGGATCAAATCGAGCTGATGCCAATGCTTCAATCTTGGATGTCTCCAGGAAACTCTGTGTTGAAGCTTTGTATGAAAGAACATGTTGCTGACACGAAGACCATAATAACAGCAAAACTCCAGCAAGCGTTGGCCATTTTCGTTCATCTTCCCAATGCCAAACCAGCCTAGACAAGTGGGCCAAGAATGGTGATCAGCACCAACTCTAGCGTTAAAGTCTCCAAGAATGAACAATGGCTTTCTCTCTGGGATTTTTTTGATAGTAGCTGCCAGATCGTCATAGAATTTGTCTTTGACTTCTGTTGTGGACAACAGTGTTGGTGCATATGCACTGATGAGGGTGACTGGTCCCGCTGATGAGTGGAGCTGCAGAGACAGGATTATTTCACTCCCCGCAGTAGGTGGAACAATGGATCTCAGCAGAGTATTTCTGACCGCAAAGCCAACACCATGTTCCCTGGTCTCATTCAATGGTTTTCCCTGCCAGAAGAATGAGAAGTTTTTTTCTTTGACAGATCCCATCTCTGGCAATCTCGTCTCTTGCAGGGCAACAATGTCCATCTGTAGTCTACTCAGTTCCATGTCGATGACAGCTGTCTTGCGCACGTCATCTATTTCCTGCAGGTCGTCAGAAAAGCCAGGGGTCATTGTCCGGACATTCCAGGTGCCCAACTTTAGGGCAGAAGTTTTCTTATGATTGTTGCATGGTGCAGGGTTATCGATCTGCTTGTCGGCTTTCACCCTAAACACCACGCACCCCGTGAGGTTAACAGACCATGGTGAGGTAGCACCTTACTGGCTGGGGACTGCCCAGATTAAGGCAGGCGGTAGCTACCTAGTGAGGTGCAATGACCTCTCCCACCGTCACAAGTAGCCCCTGGCGTCATGCTCTACGCCAATCGAGCAAAGACTTATAACCGGTAACTGCTACTTCCCGTGTTGTTTCGACGCTGTATGCGAAGCTGGAGTGTCCTCTCCAGAGCACGAAGCCTGGGTAAAATAATATGGAGGATAGGCTGTTACCCAAGCAGAAAATCCCCCCTCTCCACGTCACTGAAATAGTCCAATGGAAAGGCAAGAGCCAATACAACTGGTTCCAGCGACGTCGCAGGAGTTGCCAGAACGACACGAACTGCCTCCGGGACTCTGGCTCCCGATTTTGCCTTGATGTTAACTCCTGAAGCCTTTTCCATCAGTAGCCACAAGGCAGTGGAGGTTTGAAATCAGAGTTTTCCTTCTCCTAGATTGGCTGCCTTCCAAGGCTGACGAGCCCCACCTACCTGGCCTGCTCCCTAATAGTGCGGAGATTAGAACACAGGCCTCCAGCTGCCGGACCTTGTCTTCCAAGAGGACCACCAACTAACACTTAGAGCATTTCTAGCCAGGCACCTCATTGGCAAGAAAACGAACATGCCACGGGTGTTACAAGTGCAACAGATCCTGCACTCTCCAGCTCGACTGATTGGTCAGTGAATTAAAAAAGGGAGGAAGTCTGATCCTACCCCTAAAACTTTCCTGCCCCCCAGGTGTATGCAATGCTATTTGGCTTTCCTATTTACCAGATTAGAGTAAAAAATAGAATCAGAGAATTTCGCGCGCCGTTAAATGCTCGCATGCATTTAAAGCCAAAGCCAATCCCAGAAGTTCCAGCGTAAATGCCTGGCACACAGCTAACTCTCCACATTGAATAGACTAACTGGGCAAAGTTAGAGGGATCAGAGCTTGCCCCTTTTAAATATATGGAGATCACAATGGCCAGACCTTAGTCATTAAGGATCTGTACTGTATGGTCAGTGAATGGGAAGAGTGCTGCCAGCAGCAGAGCCCACTAACCAATATCAATGCGGTTTGATCAGGTTCCCAGAACTCCAAGTTGGAAAGTCTTCTAAATCAGTGTCTGAGAAGGCAGCACAGCCTGGCACAGCAGCGTAGACTGCAGGAAAGCAAGTAGCCCATGAGTTGGCAGAAACAAGGCAAGGCATCCTAGGAACTTCTATTTGGAGTTTGCCTACAACAATGCCCCCCCCCCAATGAGGAGTCATTGGTTCAAGCAATGCAAATCAGCTGGGACTAAGCTCCCTGCAACCCCCCCCCCTCTTTCTTTCCTTTTCCTAATAAGCTGGGATCAGACTTCCCTTACCACTTCTCTCTCCCTCTCTTTCCTAATTAGTATTTTATGTTGTTGTTTTTGAAGTTACAATAGAACCAGAGAACTGTACAGCTAGAAGGGACCCCCAGAAGTCATCAATTCCAGTCTCCTGCCAGTGCAAAAACTCCACAGTGAAAGCATGTGTAATGTTCAACCTCATCTTAAAAATCTCCAGTAAGGGAGAGTCCACCACCTTGTGAGGCAGTCAATTCTAATGGCAAATGGCTGGGATAACCGTCGTTTTTTGCTATCATGCATTCCTGGTTGAGCCTAGGTTTTGAGCTGTGTCTTCCAAAGGAAGAAATGATTGGGCAAGCTTCTTCTAACAACATCTCTTGCCACACAAGAGATAACTGCAGATAAGACTGGACAGCTGTCTTGTGTGATTTGGCAGTGGTCACCTTGCTGTGAAGCTCAGAGGCCTTGTTCAAGCTAAGCAAGTCCAAGCTCATATATTGGGGAGTAGGAGGCATCATTAAAACGTGAATTTAGCACCATCAGACAGTCCAGTGGTGGGCTTAAAATTGTCTACCACCACAACAAAGGTGTTAGGGAACATCAAGTAAAGGTTACCTACAGATCTTTCCAGCTTGGACCATTTTTTCTCATAAATGAAAAGAGCTGCCATCCCAAAATAAAATAAAACAAAAATCTCAGCATGTTTATTTCCAGCATATCTCCACACAATTAATTGAGAAAACCTCTTTAGGAAGGTAAGAAAATTGATAAGCTATTTGATAGCAAGTTAGAATAAGCTGTTCAAGAGGCAACATTGCTATATCAAGGGAAAGCATTTGGCAACACTATTCAACTGCTTTGGAAGGTAATTAGGGAATTGACTTACAAAGGGGTTAAGCAATATTGCAAAGTCCTTTGCTTTGGTCTAGGAAAAGCAGCTGTTAGACAACTTACACTAAAAGAGCTGAGGAACTGCATGAAAATTATTGGAGTGACTTAGAAGGTGTCTACTTTTGGTCATGTAAGGTAAAATAAAGTTTGTCAAAGCTAACCCAAGACATTTTGCTGCCTGAGGCAGAGCAGTAAAATAACCCAGCTACACTGGGTGACCAGTGACCAAAGCTAGCTAAATTATTTGGGCACATGAGGATGAAAATCTCATTAAGTGTTTCTGCCCATCCATGATAGTAAAATTAGGATACAAACAAAGTAGATTTGCTAGCTGAGCTGTCCTCCTCACTCTGTCTAATGGAAGGACCGGCTCTGCTAAACTTTAGCTGCTAAATAATTCAGTTCACAGGTGTTACAAATAGAGCTTCAGAGGTAAACAAAAATCTAATAGCATAAACGTTAATCTTTTTTCTTTTTCTTTTAGTGTGCATTTAGGAATACAATTTGAATAAATTCAAACATTAATCAGCATGGCTCATGAACCACATGTCAGAAAGAGTAGACACCACATGCTGATTAGCAATATAAATATCCATCAATTAGGGCTCGGTTACATGTGGAAAAAACTATTTTTGAATCAGGTTTTGCATGTTTGAAAATGATTTTAAAAATTCCAGCTAGATGACATACAGGGAAGCATGATTTATTTTTTACTTTTTTATTTTTTGCCTGAGAAGCGTTTGTTTTTTAGTTTGCTTGCTTGCTTGGAGAGCAAGGTATTTTACTTGGCTGTGAGAGGGTTGTTTACTTTAAATTGTTTTTTAATCAATTTATTTTTAATCATTTTGGCATATATGAATGCCTCTGTCAGTGTAAATTGTGTCTGTAGGATTTGTGAAGTAATAGATGCCAGGATCATGGGTTTCGGACTGCACGAAAACCTTGCAGTTCGATCTGAAAAGAGAGCCAGCAGAGAGAGAGAGGCTTGGTGGGGGAAAGTGTTCCTTCCTTCCCAAGCCTATGATCTGCCAATCTTGACAATTTCTCAGGTCAGTTGCTCTTTGCCACTCACTGGTGTGCCTACCCTCTCACCAGCCCCCTCTGCCAGTTCCGATGCTCCCTCTCCTTCTCCGCCCCCCCTGTCTGTCTGTCTGTCTCCATGTGCATGTGTCAGGATGCAGGGAAAGCCTGTAGTCTAATTTATTTATTTTTTATATCTGACATACTGAACTAGCGCTATGCCAGATTGCAAGGAACTAAAACAAAATTAAAAAATTTAAATGACACCACCGCAACAATGACTAGTGGCTGTGAGAGGGTGGGCAGTTGGAAGACAAAGCCTCAAATGCAATTATTCTAAAAGCTCATGTAGTGCCCTTGACTGATATACAACACAGTTTAACAACAGATTAAAAGTTTTCCCAAGAGGAAGCACATACCAACCAAAAACCATGTGACTTTAAATCAACTTAATTTTTTTTTTCGTTTTCATAGTGTAACCGCACCCTTAGATTTAAAGAAGTTGGGAGCTACTTTGGGCCCCAAACTCTGTGTGACATGACTACCTCTTCTAAAACTGTGAACTAGTACAGTCAAGCCTCTGCTATAGAGTAGGAGACTGGAAGGGAATTTGTTGTCATGCTAAATGGGGATTTGTATGTTAAAATGGAAGTTCCTTGTTCCTCTCAGTGGCAGCAGCTAAGCTGGTGTAACAGGGAGAAAGAGTAAAGGAGAGGGTGGTGTCATTGGCAAGCAGTGATCAAGAAGGAGGGAGCCATCTACCCTTACTTGGCAAGCTCAGAAAGGCAGTATTTGAGGCAGCATTGTGCAAATATGTCATTGCTCCCTTGTGTCAGTGTGGAGGACTATCACTGATTTTCCTGGACTTTTTGGAAGCTCTGGCCAATAACTCCAGCTGTGCCCTGACTATGCTACTCTCTCCTGATGGCCTGTAGCAAATGCACTGGCCACTTTGTGGTGGTACCCCTTTCCTACCTCATTCTTTCCACTACACCATCTTAGTAGCCACTACCATTCCCCCCTTCATCTCCTATCATGTGTATTTTTGGGAAGAAACGGATGATATCATGTTGTCTTTTCCTTTGCATCACACACCTGCTGACATACCCAGCAGCAGCCAGTTAATGAGAAGCAGGGCACGGTATCCTTTTACACAGTTTTCTAGCTAGAGAGACTTGGAGACAGGAATGGCAATTCCATATATGAATTTCCCAAAAGGCAGCAGTGGCATGTTTGGCATTACGTTTAGTTCTGCTGCAAGAAAGGCATCTTCAAGCTGTGCAGGCACAGCCTCCTTGACCCAACTAGTTTTCAGGAAATAGAAGAAAAGGGTAAGGATGAAAAGGAACAACCAACGTGTGGATGTTTCTGATGATTAAACTAGATATTAAGAGGAATGCACATTTTCTGCTAAGCTTGTTTCTCCTACCACAGTATGGTTTCCTTGGAAATACCTGAACCATTGAGCTATCCAGCAGTTCTTGACATGCCTCAACAATCAGACTTGAAAACTAATGCTGCCTTTAACTGCACATGATAAATCACAAAACAAAGCACACTAAATGTAAGATATGGAGGAAAACAGGATGAACAGATGTCATTCATTCTAAGTACAAACAAATTATATTATTTCGTTTGACTGTGAAACCCTGGGTCTTCCCAACCCCTAAACATTTTAAAACCACATAAGCTAAGCCTGAACAGAAAGAAAAGTTAATGATGGTCGGAATCCTGCTCATTCATGTACTGTATGCTTTGTGTGACTTGTTGTGGTTAATTGCAGCTAATATAAGAGGAGCTGGGATGCATCTCAGCTGAACAATCAGGCAAATAACAAACATGAAGCACAGTCACACCCCTGCACTGTGTCAATTAGCCACAGTTAGCTGTTCCAAGTTACACAAACCTAAAGTAAACAGCAATAGGGATCCTGGCTGTTAAAGGAAAAGTTGCACCCATCTCACTAAAGTAAGTAAAAGGAGAAGATGTTGAGCTGAAGAGGATTATTATTATGCAGTTCTGAACCTGATTTTTATATGTGTGTGTTTTGTATATCTATGTGCTTGAGGGCAGAATCTAAATATGAGCTTAGATGTTTGGGAATTCCTTCTCATGATTTTAACATTCATAGTGCACATCACCATGCAGATGGTTCTTATAGCCACTTGTTTCAGTAGGGAGGCACAGCACAAGGAGATGGTGTTTCTTTATGGGGTATTTTTTTAAACGTGGAAAGCTTTTTTAAAAACAGGCATGTCAAGTAAATGTAAAAATTATAAAGGAGCATTCAGGGGACTCATAATGTTGGAATCATGCCTTATGTAGTAAATTGAAGGCCTTCCCGCAAATATGTGGTGGCTATTTGACAAAGATGTTCAGTTCAAGGCCTCAGGTTGTTCCCAAAGCCTAGAATCAAACTCCATGCTTTCAGCTTACTTACTTCTTTTGAAACATTCAGGATGTGTTACAGTTATGAAGTCTTCAGAGCCATCCTCTTTTAAGATCCTAAGTTAAAGATCACCATTCTTCCTTTTTGAAATATACTTCTGTTACCATGGAAGCCAAGAAATACAGAAATAATGGGTGAACATCTAATGGAAACTTCTCCTCCTCCTCCTCCTCCTTCTCTTCTTCAGTAATTATAAATTTCTAGACTGTTGAGGGGAGGCACTCCCCAGAGAGGGCACATACTTTGATAGCATTTAATAAAACAATGCATGCCATGTCTAATGTACTCTATTTATCTATCATCTATGACTGAAATCCTACCTCAATTTATCTCAGTCAATGGAGGAAAGCCATTCTGAACGCAGCCTTACTCCTTTGAGTAGGAATGTGCAGATAAGATGGCAATTTTTTTTAACATGCCTCTCACAATGATCCCAAATGTGCCCCTTCATTTGTTCCTGAATAGTTGAATAGAGCCTGCCACTACCTGTCTGTTCTCACTGTTTGGTCCTGGATCCCTTGCAGTCTAGGTTCTGCCTTTACATTCCATCAAGACAGCCCTTACAAAGATCACTAAAGACCTTCTTATCACCAAGTCAAAAGGTTTATATTCCATCCCTCTCTTTTTTTGATCTTTTCATAATCTTTGGAACAGTTGATCATGCTCTTTTTCTGAGTTCCCTTAGCAATCTGGGTGATGAGAAAATGGTTTCTGTCAACTTTCCCTCTTGCTGTTGGCATTGCCCATGGCTGTGTTCTCATTTTCCTGCAGTTTTTCCTTACATATTGTCTGTAAGTTGACTTGTTAGTGACTCTGCAAGCACCTTGAAAACAGTGCAGTAATAACTAGAAGCCAACATGGATTCGTCAAGAACAAATTCTGCCAGAACAATCTTATCTTATTTTTTGATCATGTAACCTTCCTAGTAGATGGTGGAAATGCTGTAGACATAATACATCTTGACTCCAGCAAAGCCTTTGGCAAAGTGCCACATGATATTCTGATTAGCAAGCTAAGTAGGTGTGGGCTGGGTAGAACAACTATCAGGTTGACACAGAGTTGGTTACAGAATCGTACTAAGAGAGTGCTTATCAATGGTTCCTTCTCAAACCGGGAGAAGGTAACAAGTGGGGTTCCACAAGGCTCAGTCCAAGGCCCGACACTCTTCAACATTTTTATTAATGACTTGGATGAGGGAGTACAAGGAATACTTATCAAATTTACAGGTGACACAAAATTGGATGGAATACTTATTACCTTGGAAGAAAGGAACAAAATTCAGAAAGATCTTGATAGTCTTGAGCATTGGACTGAAAACAACAGAATGAAATTTAACAGGGAAAAGTGCAAAGTTCTACACCCAGAGGAAAAAAACCCAAATGCACAGTTACAAGATAGGGGATACTTGGCTCACTAATACTAGAAGTGACAAGGATCTTGGAATTGTTGTAGATCACAAGCTGAATATGACCCAACAGTGTGATGTGGCTGCAAAAAAGGGCAAATGTTATTTTAGAATGCATTAACAGAAGTATAGTCTCCAAATCCCGTGAGGCACTAGTTCCTCTCTATTCAGCACTGGTTAGGCCTCATCTAGAGTACTGTGTCCAGTTCTGGACACTGCACTTTAAGAAGGATGCCAACAAACTGGAGCAAGTTCAGAGGAGGGCAACAAAGATGATCAGGGAACAGGAAACAAAACCCTATGAGGAAAGACTGAAAGAACTGGGCATGTTTAGCTTTGAGAAAAGAAGACTGAGATGATAGCACTTTTCAAATACTTGAAAGGTAGTCATACAGAAGAGGGGCAGGATCTGTTCTGATCATCCCAAAGAGCAGGACATGTAATAATGGGCTCAAGCTACAGGAAGCCAAATTTAGGCTGAATATCAGGAAAAACTTCTTAACTGTTAGAACAGTACAACAATGGAACCAATTACCTTTGGAGGTAGAGATTGCTCTAATGCTGGAGGCATTCAAGAGAAAATTGGACAACCATCTGTCAGATCTGCTTAGATTTAGATTCCTGCCTTGAGCAGGGGGTTGGACTTGATGGCCTTATAGGCCCCTTCCAACTCAGTTATTCTATGATTCTATGTTATGGATTTCATTATTATTTGTATGCTGATGACACTCAATTTTATTATGTGACACAAGAGTTTTCTCCTAGTGTAAATGTACTTCAAATTGTTTGTCAGATATTTCAATGTGGATGCTCCATTGTTGTACCAATAAACATATCGATACAACACAAGTATGAAAATAATCAATATTACTGGGGTTCTTTTCGCAGGTGTGATTAGGCCCTCCATTTGGATAAGAGTTAGTTGCTTATTCTCCCTTTAAAAATTCTAATTCTCACAAAGATTTTCTATAACTATTGACCATGTTGCTCTTCACCCTAGGTGCACAGTTTTCATTTTCGTGTTTTTTTTTTATTTGTCCATTTCCTTTGGTCCTCATATGCAGGCTAGTGTTAATACTTATTTCTCTTTTTCTAAGATTTCCAGAATCCACCCTTTCTTCCTGTTTCTGCTGGAAAGAGTTTAGTTCATGCTTTAGTTACTTCTTGTTCTGATTATTATAAGCCTGTTTATAATCCTCTTGTTCTCAATCAAAATTATGTGGAGAAAACCTTTCTTTTTCTTTTCTTTTTTGTTCCTTTTTTTTTTTTTTTTTTTGGCCTGTCATTTGGATCATGCTTCTCCCATCCTGAAGCCTTTTCAGTGGCTTCTTGGCAAATCCAGGATTCATTATAAACTACTTGTTCTCACTTTTAAAGCCGTTGATAGTTTATCCCCTTCCTATTTTCAATCTTGGTTTCTCCTTACAGTCCCAGTGGTTCCCTCTCTTCTTCTAATTTTGTTCTTGCTTGCCCAACCATCTCCTACTCTCCTAAACACTTTCTCAGTGCCACATAAGCATGAAACCATCTTCCTGAATATTTGCAAGCTCCCCCTCATGTTTGTATGTTTATCTTTCTTAAAAACCTAGCTTTTTTCTGGGATGGGTGATTCTGTTTAGTTATAATGCATTTGCTTTTATTTGAACTATGCACCTTAAATTATGAGCTTCATTGGTCCCATTTTGTATTAATATTATTTCTCTTGTTTCCCCACTTATTTGCTGTTTGGTTGTTTTAGACTGGATGCCCCTTGGTGTAGAGATTTCTTACTCCATTCTTACTTTTTATACAGAGCCACCTACATTGATTGACACTAAACAAATAAACATCCTCAAGGAAAAAGTAAACCACTGAATTTGCCCTCTGTTTCCTGATATTAGATGGTCTAACCCTCACTGACCATGAAAAGTCTCATCCTGGAGGACCCCACCATTTAGTGAAGTGTACTGAGGTTCAGTATGGGGACGTTGTGGCGCTGCGGGTTAAACTGCAGAAGCCTCTGTGCTGCAAGGTCAGAAGACCAGCAGTCGTAAAATCGAATCCACGCGATGGAGTGATTTCCCGTCACTTGTCCCAGCTCCTGCCAACCTAGCAGTTTGAAAGCATGTAAAAATGCAAGTAGATAAATAGGTACCACCATGGTGGGAAGGTAACGGCGTTCCGTGTCTAGTCGCGCTGGCCACGTGACCACGGAAACTGTCTACGGACAAACGCTGGCTCTACGGCTTGGAGACGGGGATGAGCACCGCACCCTAGAGTCGGACACGACTGGACTAAATGTCAAGGGGAACCTTTACCTTTTACTGAGGTTCAACATTGAGCAAGTTGGCAAATGTCCACTATTCCAACTGTGTATCACACTCACTTTGCCCCAAGACTGCATCAGATAGCATCATGTGCAATGGTGGGTCACAGATTGGGTGCTGAATGCCAGCAGCGATCATTGCTGGAGACAACAGGAAAAGGCCTCACTCTCAGTAGACTGTCCCTTCTCTCTCTCTCTCTCTCTCTCTCTCTCTCCAGTCTCTTTCCTTTGACAGTTACTGCTGAAGCTGCATTCTCTTCTTCCTTCAGGGAGCAGGCACCATGCCAACCTCCTCCTTTTCAGGGGTCACTGCTGAGATATCTCTCTCCTCCTTTACCAAGGCAGGGGACCCCCAATGCTACTCTCCTCCTTTGTTGTCTTCTTCCATCTAGGGGAGGGTTAGGTCTGTGTGTGCCATGGTTGTGGCTGATGCAGGAATAATGCTTTGCCTCTGCCTCAGGTGGTAGGAAAGCCCCCACTTTATAGCCTTTATGAAGTATCTTTGTGAATGAAGCCTATCTGGTTAGTGTAATAGAATGAGGCCTGGTCAGTCGACTGATTGCCTCTGGAGAACCCATTCAAAATACTTTTAAAGCAAGTTTCTTCTTATCCTTTTTTAATATCAAGTGGCAAATTATTCCATTACTCAGTGGTTAGAACCAGGAACGATCTTTATAAGATGAAGTTTAGTTGCATATTTCCCTCCACCACTGACTTCCTTGAGCTATATTTTATTCACTTTCTATGTTTATATCAGGCAAGTAGCAAAATTTGTGTAGGTTTATGGACCATTGCAGGAAAACGATACCTGTGATATATGATGCCATCAGAGGGAAACTATCTGGTGTTGCAACAGACCGTCATCTTAATTATGAACATTTTTAAATTTAAATGTAGGACATACAAAACAAAGTACAGGACCATCTGTTGGTTTTCCATCTGTGCTCATTTGCTAAATACATGTCGGGCCACCCAAACCCACCCACCCCCATTTATAACTTCCCCTTGAAAACAAATATGACTGATGTGTTGCAAACTAAAGTTAATTGTTCATGTGTGTTTTAAAATAGAGATGGGTGTACACCTTTGGCAACTGACAGCCCTTTGCAACTTGGGAGGGAGGGAGATGTTTTCACCCTTGTATGACAATCTTCATTTTGTGCTGTTTCATTCACAGCAATAAATAATCTCAGAGGAAACTAAAAGCAATCCAAGAAATATCACATTCAGATTCAAGACACCCATGTACTTTATTGAAGGCAAATATTTTGGCATGTAAAAATGATGCACAAAACAGTACAGAACTGCTTCTGATGCTAGGTTTCTACATTCATATATAATCAGAATTTTATCCCCTTCAGAAATCCATTCTCATCACTAAGGATACGACCGCACTGGCTCTTTTTGAGTGAGCTGGTGCAGTCTAAATAGGGTTTCCATTTGGTGGAAGCCTCACATCCAAAGGGTATACCAACCTTAAGCAACCCTTTTTCTGGTATTATGAAGTGTCTAAATGAGAAACTCCCCCAGCTGCAGTTTCAATCAGCACTTCACACAAATGCAAATATTTTTAATTTTATCTGAGTAATCCAGTACATCAGCAATGATCTAGCAGAGGCACAAAATAAATAAATAAATAAAAAATTTAAAAAATCCCTTGCCCCTTGACAGAGGAGCAGGGGAAGTTTTCAGTTTGCCAATTTTTCCTGGAGGCTTGTTTATTAAGCCAGCCAATTTATGATACCAGAAAATGACACTGGAAGGAGCCTTGGCAGCTTTTACAGCTGGATGGGCCAATTTCGGTCTGTTTCCAGTGATCACATGAGCTGTGAACAGACTAAACTGGAGCGCACCAATTCACACTAAAAAAGTAGAAGCCCCTGACAGAAGCTCAGAAAGGTGTGGGTTAGGGACACTCTGCGGGCAATTTAGTTCATGCTAGTAATTACATTGTGCGATCGTCAGAAAAAAGAGCGAACCAGTCCACCCCCATGGTGCACCAAACAGCAGGAAAGATGCCCAGCCCTAAGTTGATGTTTGCTCCTTTGGCAGGTTGGTTCACTCTAGTTCACTTTTCCAGCACTTCTAGTAGGTAAATTCATCCCCTCAATCTCATATTAATATCAGAGTAACAATTCAGGACTGCTAATAGCTAGATGCATTAGAAGAAATAACACACTACCTGCTCATCCACAATGAATCTTGAGTTCACAAGAATACCATGTCAAATATTGGGACCATACGAAATACAAAATAGCAAATGGTTTATGTATACTGTATATCGTATGGACTGCATACGTATATATGTATGGACTGTATATATCGTATGGACTGCATACCCCGACCTGTATGTAGGGATAGACAAATCACTTTGTGTCTAGTCTATGCCAGTGCCAATTTTGCATATATTGACTAATAAGTCTGTCCATTCAATTGCTGCATAAGTATAAGAATATTTTAATTGCACACACGCACACACATTCAGATTTCTCTTTGTAGGCAATTTCCCTTCAACCTTTTCTATGCAACTTTCCTTAACCTGAGAAGTGCAAAATTCTGTAACCTAAAGTTCTGTAATCCAAAGGATAAATATGTTTTGACCTGCATTATAGTCCAGGCATATTATAGCTCAGTGTTTTAAGTATCTAGTTGTGTTTCCTCACTGTGCCTCCTGGGAGAACAGCCAGCCTGTGTGGCCTTGGGCAAGCTGCACAGTCCCAGGGCACTCTCAGAAGATGGGAATGGTAAACGACTTCTGAGTATTCTCTACCTGGAAAATCATGAAAAGAATTGCCATAAGTCAAAATTGACTTGATGGTACATGAATAGTCCAGGAAGTACAAATTAGATTGGTTCACCGAAAACTCAGGCCCAAATTAAATTATCTTCCATCCTCTGTTATGGATGATATTCCAGTTGGGGTGATAAAGCCTGAGTAGATATCCGTAATGAGGGGCAGGCATAGGTATTTACTGGAACCCCTGTGAAACAATCTAACACTAGGAAAGAGTTAAAAGGGCATAAATGGTGACGTGACAGGAGATAAGACTGGAGGTGGCAAAGGCAGCTTGCTCAGCAGCTTTTCCCATCAAAGATTTCCAATTCTGCTTTAGGTTCACAAAGACCAAAAGAAGGAAGGGAGGGAGGAAGGAAGGAAGGAAGGAAGGAAGGAAGGAAGGAAGGAAGGAAGGAAGGAAATTAGTCAGTCTATTGAATTGGAACCAAGAATTGGAATTAAAACTCCAGATTTTCACTTTCTTCCTCACTGACTCTGTTCCCTATCTTTCATAAATCTGATTTATAGCCCATCCTTCTCCTCAGATCTAAAAAGACACACAATGGGATTAACTAATGAAGGAACTAATGAAAGCACAAAAGAAATATAAGATTAAAATTAAATTAAACAAATTATAACATTAAAATGCAATTGAATTAAAAGCATTTAAAGGCAAGAAAGGAAGCAGAACACACTTAAATGCTTTTTCTCAATAAACATTTGAAGGCCAAAAGCCATTTTTGTTATTAACAATTCATATATGCACACATGTGTGCTTATGTACATGTGTACACATGTAAAAATGTCTAAAAGTATATTTGTCTTCTCCTCTAATCAAAAAAGCTTGAACCAGCATCTAAAATATAACACTTCTATCTCCTGTTATGGCAGGTCTGTGAAATCTAACAGCAAGACCAGCAACCTACTGGGTATCCATCTTGTTCCAAAAATCTCCTCCTCCTTTTTCTGTTTTTATAACTTCCAGGCTCATGCTGTTTAAGTTATTAGTGGCCCACTATTCCAACTTAAAGTCTCCTCTTTTGGAGGGAGAAGGATGTGTTTTGATTAGTTGGTCCTTATTACCCAGCTGAAGGTCTATAGCTTCTCTCCGTTCTCAAGAAAGACTTTCCTGAAAAGCAAAACATAATGCTTACATCAAAAAGACAAGTATTCATCAGAAGGCTAACATGGTTCCTTTTCCAATTTCAGGTTGAAGAAATAAAGTAATTAATAACAGAGTGAATATACCACCAGAGAGACAAGGAAGGCGTTCTCTTGTGAACTTCATGAAGGCTTTGGGATTCAAACTCAAATCTCCTTCCCAGAAATATGTGAACTTATGATGTAGTTTCCTATTTTATCTTCATGGCCTCACAAAGTAGGATAGGCTAAGAGGGTTAAAGTGGAAAACAACAGGGATGAAGGCAGGGAGACAAGGAAGACCATCTCCTTGAAGTTCAGAGACAGTGACCCTGGAGGAAGAGAAGTTTTTGGTTTTGTGTGTGATACCTTTAAAACTTAGGCACCCATATCTAATCACTCCCCACTAACACCACTTCCCAGGGGCTGGCAGTGAGTTTTCAACAGGCTCTGACCACAGCCCAGGGCCTGAGAAAGTTCCACTATTTTGTGTGCTATAGGTGAGACAGCACAAGATGCAAGTCCTAGTGGGAATGACAGCAACTGCTACAACTCCTGTGTGTGTTTTACTACCTGCTTGGACACTAAAAAACTGTGGCATGATATTTTTTAAAAAATTCTCTTCTCTGCTTCCTCCCTAGCTCTGGTTGTCATATTACCTGGTTGGCTGAGCTTTTGCTGTATTCTGGACTAATTTATCTGGATTTCCCTCCTGCCTATTTCCATTATCAGTTGGAACAGAAGTGGTTTCAGCCCCCCTCATTCTTGCCTGCCCCCCCCACTATAACATCATATTGGTCTGCCCCTTTGACATCACAAGGACTCACGTGCTTGTCTCGGGTGTTGGTCCTGAATTCTCAGAGAGTGGGATGCTGTAGTTTAAATTATAGTTTCGCAATATGTGAGTGAATCTTCCTCCTTTTGTGTGCTGCTGTCCCTCCTCTGGCATAATCACAGAAAAGTGATGGGAAGTATCCAAATTACACTAAATAAACAAAACCAAATCATCAATATGAAACTTATCAGAGCTATCATACTTGATCTGTAGATCCTGTAAAATTTAACTATGCTTTGCTAAACAAGCCAGGATCATAGACCATAATTTTATTATGGCTTGTTTCAGTAAACTCATTTGAAATGAACCACAGTTAATCCCATCTGGATTCACTAACAAACTGTGAGCAGCTGAAACATGGAAAAAATGTTTTCAACCCCATTGTTAAGGTAATATTGGAACCATGGGGGAGGATTTGTATGAGCCCGTGACTCATTCATTTAGTGGTAAACTAGGTTTAATGTTACATCCAAACGGTTATCATTGTTTTGTTAAAAATCAGATGAAAGATCAGCTGAGGAAACGGGCAATAAAAAGAAGCTGTAGAAACTGAGATTCCTGAAGTGCATCTTGCCACTATATAATAAGATGTTGTAATAAGCATCATGTGCCAAACTCACTGAAGCATGTGCCAAACTCACTGAAAACAAATGTAAGGCTAGCTTTTTGAGTGGGTTTTTATCTAAAGAAATCTGGCTGATGGCTTTAAGATCAAAAATGTATTTGTTGATAGATTAGAAGATGGAAGCAGTGCATGGCAACAAAATATGAGATGCAACGCCTCTGTACGGACAGAAACAAATTCCTTCTCTATTCAAGGCCAAAGCCTTTTATATACCAGGACTGCAAATATTGCTCAGTCAAAATAAGCAGCCTCCTGCAATATAAATACATAAAATAAAAAACAGACTTTGCTGTTCTTTGGTGACATAGCGCATAGCTCTCTGGTTTCAGGAAAAGCTTGGATGAAGTGCTGAGTGCTTGGGAGCTTCTACCTTTAATTTCCTACCATCAACAATAAAACAGGCTGCCATGCTTGAGAATGCTGAGTTCAATTTAGGAAGAAACGGGCAATCAGAGCAGATGCAAGAGATATAAAAATGAGATAGCCCACTGAGTCTCAATGCCGAGAACAATGATGAAAGTGCTTGCTAACGATTTAATCTTGCTGCCCTCTCTGCCCCAGCTTAATCCCATTCTCCTTCCCATACCATATGGCAATTAGAATATTTTTGTAAAATACTCCCCTCCACCCAAAACTGTGTTGAGACCACATTTCCAACAGCCCAGATACATTAAGGTACATTAAACCCTTTGGAATGTGGGCTGATCTAAATGCACTTGTTCCGAGCACAGGGGTAGCCAGGAGGTCCCACCTACACCTAGGACAGCCTTCCTGCACCTCCATATGTGTTGAACTACTCCCCTCCCCAAGGGTCTTTCTTAGTGGGCAGCTGGACACAAAACATGCAGGTGGGAAAAATGTGCAGGAGGAAACTGGAAGTGTGCAGTTGGAGAAATAAAGAAAAAAAATAGATTATGCGTATATATTTTATTAAGAATGTAAGTGATAGGCAGTGCCATGTAACACGAGTTAGATAAGGGTCAGGAAGAGCTTGCTTTCGAATCTTAAACAAAACTGCCCAAACTATATGAAAACAACAACTGGAACCTCCTTTTCTTCACTTTCATCAACACTGAAAATCTGCAGACCTTACTGACTGCAGCGTAACAGACACTTAAAGCAACTATTCAGCCTAGTTGAGTGGCATTCCCACTCTCATGTCTGAAGAAGTGGATTTGTTCCTGAAAGTTCACATTAAAAATAGCAGTTAGGCTTTAAGGTGCCACAACGTTTTTGTCGTATTCATTCATTCATTCATTCCTAAATATTTCTATTTGGCTTTTCTGGAGTGAAGGGTTTTCCTACAGGACATTTTGCAGTTGGAAAATTGGCAGTTAAAAAAAAAAACACCTCCCGCCAATCCTGCATTACTCCTATCAACACTAGTACAGTGGTACCTTGACTTACGAACGTCTCCACTTGCGAACGATTCGTGTTACGAACAGCTCCGTTCACAAAAAGTTGCTTCAACTTGCGAACGGAGCCTCGACTTACAAACGGAAAAAAAAAGAGAAAAAACCTTTCCTGCCCTTTTTTTGACCTAAGTTCATCTTAGGTCAAAAGAAGAAAAAATAAAAAAAATTCACCCCCTAGTGGTAGATACGGATTAACTGGCTTTGCATTAGTTCCTATGGGAACTAATGCTTCGACTTAAGAACAGCGCCTCAATTTAAGAACGAAAAACAGCCGGTACGGATTAAATGGTTTTCAGTGCATTCCTATGGAAAAGTTTGCCTCGACTTACGAACTTTTCGACGTACAAACGCCGTTCCAATACGGATTAAGTTCGTAAGTCGAGGTACCACTGTATTGGCAATGTTTAGGAAAGGTGTTTTTTGTTTTGCTTTGTTTTGTTTTGTGTTTCAAATGCTAATTCCAACAATCACCAAGCCAGCATGGCTGCAGTGGAAGATTCACATCTTTCTTCCCATGTATATTCCAATACATTTATGATGTATCTATGCACATCATAATACATTTAAATAATAAATATATTTATGATAGACATAGAGGCCTCATAAATGCATTTGAAAATACATACATCATTTGATTCAGTTATGGCTTCATGGTGTGCCTTGTGTTCTTGACTTCATAATTTTTAAAGAAATTAAAATGTTATGATGTTTATAAATATTTAAAATTTTATTTATAATTTTATAAACTATTTTAAAATAAATTTAAAAGGAGCTCTTTTAGTTACTATTGAAAAACAAAAAAGTAAAGAGTTGTTTTATAAAAATACAGCACTAAAGAATTAACTACTTTGGGTAGACCTTGACATCACAACCATAATGAATTACTTTTTTAGAAATAACTTTCGAAGTACTATAAATTGGTAGTTGGTAAATGACCATCTAGAGTGTATTCACTGAGTGAAATGCATTTATATTACATATATGCTATCTCAAGTGTTGCATATGAAACTCCACACGTGTAATTATATACGCTCAAGATTTTCTGAACCTGTAGGATATAATGGGGTCACCTTCTAAGAAGACATATCTTGTAGCATGGTTCTTTAGGTATTATCATAATTACTTGGCCTGACAAGACACAGATAAAGCTAAGCCATGTTGCAGTATTGTCAAGGGTAGGTTTATTAGTATGATTATAATTATGCTACAACTAAGTAGATGCTCCTAAAATTATGTATTTGTTTATTATTTTCTTATATCAAAAAGCCAACTTGCAGAATCATGCAAATCTGATTATATTTCAAAACATGAAAGCCTTCCAGAGGAAATATTAATCAGGCAGCCCAAGGTATATATGCATATTGGATTTACATTATTACATTCTGGCTCATACCATTTCATTTTTCAATATGTCTATTCGCAATAATTTACCTCTTGACACTTTTAACATTTTCAATCATTTTTGCTGCTTTTAAATAAACACTGATTAATGTCAAGTGTATCGGCATGATGTTATTAACTTTTGCACAGGCTTAAAAAACCTGTTCCTTTTGCTTTTGTGGTGTGCGTTTATTCAGCCGCTCCTGTCTGGAGAATTAAAAACGGGCATATTTTTTATCCTTACTAAACAGGAGCAGTTCATAAGCAGGAAGAGTGATTTTCAAAGACATTATGCAGGTGGAGGATTACACATTTTAATGCTCTGTCTGGAATTTAATCTTGAAATAATTTGAATAGTGCTTTAAATAATGGTTGTTTAAACTTATTAGAGGTTATCCAGCAACAGCTAACCTGCCTGTGCCTATATTATTGCACCTATCATTCTTCCTTATTAAGAAACCTGAATAGGTACAAGAAGATAAATATGCCTGCAATTAATCAGAGAGCTATCAAAAGCACGAACGCTTTGAACATGAGTTGAACAAGGCATTTCAAGAAGGCTGATGTGAATACAAGTGCTCTGTTCTAGTGATGGGATCAGGCCACTTGATAGATTATGTATTTGTCTCACAGACTAGACTCAGAACTGTACTGGATCACAAGCTGGGCCAAATCTGGGTTTAACGCAGAGACCTCCTCTATTGCCAAGACCCTGGTGACAGACTTACTGGTGTTCGTGGCAGTAACCATTTTTGATTTCCCATACTGCTTTCCACTCTACAACATGGTGGGTAATTTAAAATAGCACCTCACAAATCTAAGCCAGAGAAGATGCCAACATCAGTGGACCCTACTAGTGCCCTGGGGCCCCAGAAGCTGTCCAAGGCTGTCAGAGGTTGAAACTAGACCTGGCAATGGCCCCCTAATTGGCCCTGTTTCTCGAAATCCATGTATTGACCTGTGGGTGGCTCGTAGATTGGGAATAGAGGACCTCACCTCAAATTTTTGGTGGGGCACTCCTTTGCCCTGGTAACAAACTGGTTATGTTGACCTCCTATCTCTGAGCTGAAACTAAGAAGCAAACCAAATTATAGCACAAAGGGACTGAGCAGAGGGACTCTTCAGATCAGTTTGTGCGCTTTTGCCAAAGCCAAAACCAAACAGAAGAAAATAAGGCACAGTGTGGGATAGAGGAGCTCTGCTAAAAGAGTATTTGTAAATGATAAGTAATGCTGAACCCCTTTTCTTTGGGCTTTAGAACATTCTCCTTTTCTCCTTCTGAGGCTGAGAATCCTTCATTTCGCTTGCACTTTCTCCACACAGAAGCAAAGTTGAGTTTTTAAAAGATGGTTGCTTATAAACAATGCTTGCATTTTTTTTTTAAAAAAAATCCCTCAGTAAAGTCCTGATTTATTTATCTATAGATCTTTATTTTGGCACAGTGTTTTGTTTTGTTTTGTTTTGTTTAAAAATCAAATCTGTAATTTATATAGCCATTTGTTTAAGCTGTCAAAACATTTTTAATTTTAATTACTGTGCATCATGCCACTGGGTGTAAAACTGTCAGATAAATCTGAACCTCTGCATAAACATGTGGGGGTCTTACATGTGTTATTGCTCAACCAGTGGGCACTTAGCAAATTCTTGTCTCACACACATCCATGCTCATGCATGTATGCACACCTACGGCTGCTACCAGACAGCACAGGTAGCCTGGGTTGTTGATTAGTTGTCAAGCAGCACACAGAAATTCCCTTGACTCCTTTTGAAATGGTTAGGGTGATTGCAGGGCCTCTCTGCCATCGTATGTGCAGCTTATGTCAAATTGTTAAGTGCCTCAGTGGAACATCAGTCAAATCCAAATGGCCTGAACAACTGAATAATCTTACTACTTCCCTCACCCTCCCTGAAAGGAATATCATATTTGGCATCATAATTAAAGATGAATTAGCTACTATGCATACTACATCACTGTGTAAGTTCCCTCATATATTTGGCCCTGACAATGCTGTTACTGTCTCACACTTCCCAGAGCAAAAAAACAAAACAAAAAGTGTATATTTTGCTTCTGAGCAAACAGAGGGTGTCCTGTCCATTTGGCTTGGCACATGACTCTTTTACCTACTTATTCTTGGGTTTATAAACACTCATCAGAGCACCATGGAAATTGCTTTCCTGTGGCTTCTTTCCACTCTGTTCAACTAAGGTATACATGAAGACATTACTGGAATAGAATACCAACTTGTATAATGAGTAATTTTGAACTAACGGCAGGGGATCAAGGGAGCAGAATGCAAAGATAGATGGCTTCATGGTTTTTGTCAATTGTCTTTTCTAAATCTACGTGCAGATTGCTACTCTCAGTGTCTTTCTTCCTCATTCTCTCTCTGAGATTAGCTCTTGCTCTTCCATATTTAGAAAGAGGTGTCTCTAGCAGTTTCTGTAGAGAAATCTAGTCCTTCTATACTATACCTGGATGGATTTCCTGACAGCCAGTGCAATCCAAGCTTAAGGATGTAGAGCTGTCAGGAGTTTGGGATGGGCAGAAACTTCTTGTGCTGGAACAATCCCTTTGTGCTGGCTGATGGAGCCAAAAAAGAGGCTACTTGGGATTGTGCCCTTAATATATAGTGAGGATTAAACTAGATGATTTGTTAACCCATATTTAGAAGAGGTGCTCCCTTAGGTGGTCAAACATACTGGTTTGTTACATGAATGATTCTCCTCAACTGTGTATCTTGCATTTAGTGTACCTTGTCTTATGATTGATCATTGGGAGTTTAAAACACTTTCTTTTCTTTCATTTCTTTTACCTCACTAGCACTCTTTAGAGCAATTATTCTATTCAATAATTAAAAAGCTCCCAACTAGGTCACTGACCTCTGAAATAAAAATACCAGCTAATCCTATCTCAGACAAGTCTATTTTTTGGTATATTCTCTTTCCACATAAACTTTTTCTGGCATGAACTAGCCCTTAACGTATCTGTTTTCTTCCATCACATAGCACTGAGCACGAATAAGGAGAAATACCTAAGAAGCAAAACACTAGGTGAAGGCCAGCAATTGGCCAATTAGAGAGGATCTTACTAATTCACCAATCACAACTCAATTGTTAGTGGTCAACTCTCCTCTGTTACTGCAGCCCCAAAGTGGTCTTTTATTTTTTCCACTGGTTTGGGTTGGGCTCAAGTAACAGAATCACAAGATTCTGACCTGAAAGCTGGCTGCCTCAGCACAGTTCAGATTTGTATATTTTTTGGCACATGGGTAATGAGATTAACCAAATCACACTTATGTATAATAATTTACTTATTCCTTTACATATTTATTACACACTAGATAAATTCTATTTTAATCACTCTTTACATTTCTTAGTCATTTTATTAGTCATTTCTCTTATTTCTTATGATGTCGTTTTGGATTTGTTTCAGCAGAATAATCTCAGTGCATGTGCTCTTCTTTTAATGTTACAATTTTCTTAGCTTGATGTTCTGCCTCAGGTGCTCACACTGAACAAACTTTACTGCCATCTGGAGATGTATTTCTGTTTGTCATTCTGCCTTTGAATTCACAGGGATCTCATTTAAGAGTTCTGCCCAGGAAACAAACAGGCATTTGATTGTATTTACTTTAATACAACACACATCTGCATAGCACTGGGAGACTCTTGGCAATTAAAGCTAATATACCTTAAAATGGTCTCAGAGAGAGAGGAAGTCTTTTTTTTAAAAAAAAAAATCAAGACAGAGCTGCAGCTAGCTAGTGTAATCCAGGCTCATTCTGAGGATGTTGGTTTACTGGAGCAGAGCATCAAGTGTGGAAGGGGACATAAGAGACATAGAGCTTCTTTACACATTCATTCAAAATATATATTTATGTCTTTGTTGACAAATTCTGAAAGGACATATTTTTCAGCTTTAGGGGTGTGTTTCAATATCACACTGACTGTAGGCGTGATGATTGGGTAGCACTTCCATTATCACCAACACAGCTGCATATACAGTATCCCCACACTAAACCCCAGAAAAATACTGCAGTAATTTCAAAAACAAAACATGTTGACAAGTAAGTGTTTACGTGTATAAACAGTGGAAACCGGTAACTTTTAAGAAGGGAAAGGGGAGAAAAGTGGCCCGTCCACTTCAGCAGTCTACAAATCTTTGAGCATCACATCCTTTCTCTGATTTTCAAGAAGCCCTCACACCTCGCCATCTCTCTTTCATCATTACCCATTCCCTTTTAACAAAAAAAAAAAAAAATTAAATTTGTAGTCTAAAATTAAAAATGGAGATCAAAACATTGGTCAGTACCTGTTGCCTAAAGATGAGATGTTAGCACGCCTTCAGGAGCCTCCTCCTCAAGCACCTGTTCTCTCTCCGGTTGCAAGATGGGTCAGGCAGCTGGCCAGAGGTGGCATGGAGCTTGTGGCATGGAGGGGGAGGCGCTTATATGATTGCCTTTCTGCTCCATGTATAGGCAAGAGAAACTGGCTGTTGTTTTAATCATCATCATCATCTTAAAACTGAGGAGCTGGAAGTCCCTGTCAAGGAAGTACAGTGAGGAATCTGAACTCCCAACCTCTGGCTCTGCAGCCATATGCCTAAATTAATGCTACCCTGTAGGTGAATTAAAAATACTGATATTTATCTCAGAAATTTAGTTAAGATGAGTGGACTGTGTTCCCCTCTCCCCACGAAAAATTCCTCGGCCTCCCTGCATGAAAGTTCTTCATACCCCTCACTTTGGGACACAATTATCTATTTTGATGTGGTCAGGCATTAGCCAAGAGTGAAAAGGCAGATGGCAGTATCAATTGTTCACTGTTCTTCCTAAGCACCCCATCTATTCTCTTCTTTTGAAGGAAAAAAGCTGTGGATGCTACACAACTTGTGCTGGGAAAAAATACAACCTTGCATGCTTCTCCGCCAGCCGCCCAGAGTGGTAGAATATACCAGATGGGCGGGATATAAATCAAATAAATAAATAATAATAATAATAATAATTCTCCTTTAACACTGTGTGTCAGTGGAGAGCATGTCCTGTACCTGCTGTTAAACCAACCACAGAGGTGTTTTTTTTCCCACACCTCAGAGTCGTGCAGACTGTCTGTGAGACCAACCCCAATCCTCCATGCTGAGTGAGTTCTCCACCTCCCTGAAAGTCTACGCAAAGATTTATTTGTGGACTGGGGCATTGGCAACACAAATGCAGACGACACCTTGGAGGCCAAACAGCTAGCCATGGAGGGCTGGGGATTTAAAGAGGAGAGCGAGGGGGAAAAAGAGGATTGTTGGGCAGACACCATCGACTGGGAGTCGTTCAAGGCCCAGAAGGTATTAGCACTGCCAGAGCACTAGGAAACCATCCATGACCAGGACCCAAATACAGGATGCTGGAAGGAGTTCCTGGTACCAGTAGAGGAAGCTGCCCAAGTCTGTTAGGATGAGGCAACGCGACATGAGGCTAAGTGCCTGGAGAACTAGCGCCAAGCACTGCCAGCAGAGGAAGCAGCAGGGGGCAAGCAGCCCTACAACAAGGACCTCACAGGCACTAAGTCGAATGCCAGCCAGCTGGTTCTCCTCCTCCTCCTCCTATCCCACCTCTCTCTGCACCTCCTTACTCTGCTGAGCCCAGCCATGTCTGCATAGACTTTCACCATGCCTCCAAGGAATAGTACAGCACATATGGGGCAGCTGCCGCCAGCGGTGACTATAGGGCAGTCGCTAAGGAGGAAGCCCAGGCTATGCTCCTTCAAGGACAGTTGAGTGTCTGCATCCAGCACCCTTTTTGTGACACTCCATGTTTGGCCCACCTGAAAGGGGTTCTAGAGCTGGTAGAGAAGGTGGGGCTCCACGCCTCCCAGTGAAGGATCGTTGTGGACTTGTTCTGTTCTTTTAAGACTGTTTGGGAGTACAGTCAACTCCCTGGCACCCATATATGTTCTTAAGTTTGTTGTTGAGCCATGTTGGCTTTTTAAGAGTTTGTGTTGCTCTAATAAAAGAGCTTGTTCCTGCAAATGCTCGTTGCATCATGATGGCGGGAGGGTTCGGGGGCCACTCACACTGTCCCTTCTTTTCTGTTGCTTACTTTGTTAGCCAACTCTGTTATCTCCCTCCTTTTCTGCTTTCGGAAGATAGACATGCAGAGATGTAGCTCTGGACTATATAAAAGGGGGGGAGAGACAAGCATGCACCTGTAAGTAAATATTTTGCTTCCTTTTACCAAGAAGCATCCAGGCTGATCATGTTTCTTTTTCTAATGGGACTGAGTTGATATCTGTACCCTTTTCCCACCACCACAAATGGAATAACCAAATTCCAAATCCCTCCAACAGCTTCCTGTTCTCATTCACTAACAGACTGCTAGCCTGAGGTGTGGTGGAGGTGCTGCTTTACTGCTAATATTGAATGAAGATTCAAGTAACATTTTCTGTATTTGGAACAAGAGAGGGTGGATACAATCTTGTCATTTGCCATAGGCAACAAAATATCTTGGGCCAGCATTGAACATGAATGAGAAGAGAAGCAAGACTAGCAGGTGAACCAGAGTTAGAGTCATAGGTAGAGCTTGGAAAAGATTTCTTTTATGCTTACTATCGCAGAGTTTTGAAATGTTGGTTAACTTCCTCTAGCTGTGCAGCAGAAGTTCAAGAAGCAAAGCAGAATAACTTCAATTTCCCAGTTTAGTTCCCCCCCCCCCCTTCTCATTTACTGGCACTTACAGTCCTAATAACTCACTCTGAGACATTAGTAGAAGGAAGAAAAAAAAAACCATTTTCTTTACTTACAGTTGAACAGATCAAACAGCAAACTGACAAACTTGACTGCTTCAAACAACAGGCCTCAACAGACTCACTGCTTCCAACAGAATAGCTGCTTTGGGTCTCTTGTTGGAAGAAGTGTGGCATATAAATAAAACGACGACTACTACTACTACTAAAAACAACAACAACAAAAACAACAACAACAGAATAAAGAAAGGGGAAAAACAGAGCAGAGAGGTGGGACTCTCTTTGAATCAGAGGCAGGGAACAAATGATTGGTTAGTGCTGGAGAGAGTGACTGTCACTCTAGCTCAGAAAGGTCCTTCCCAGCCAAACCTACTAAAGGTAACATGCAAGGTTACAAAAAACTCCAACAGCTACTCCCAGAATCCTATAGCCAGCACTGAATTCTGGAAGTTGTAGTCTAACCTCTGCTCTGTGACATCTATATGTACAACACAAGCTATGATGCACAGCTCAAAAAATATATAGGGAAGAATCACAAATGCCAGCACTAAAGTGCCCACATCTGTTTTCACACTAAGTTGCAAACTCTATTTCCAAATACTGCAAAATTTATATGACTGGAAATCCTCTGAATCAAACAATGGAGCATGTTTGCTCCTGCCTTTTTGTGATTCCTCCTGCATGTCACCAAAGGAGAACTTGTCTGAAAGACAATCTCAGGTACTGCGGCAACCCCAGATGATGGCACAGCATACATTTAGACACCTGATTTCAGGTGACCTGGGGGTTAATTATGCATTATTTCACACACACCCTTCATGACCCAAATTTTGTCATCTATTAGGTGCTGTGTGTAGTCTGTATCATCAGGGGTTTAATGGGTCTAACCATTAGTTTCCAGTTATTACTTGTTCAAGGGTTATCAAGCTTGTCCCTTTAATTAGGCAATGAAGATATAAATGGCAATATCCTTTCCAAAGGAAACCCAGTGGGAACTATATGGAAGAACCAACTACTGTGTTATAGTAATTGAGCAAGGTTGTAAGATGCATTGTTCTAAGAAGGGTTTTTAACTTGAAAGTTAGCATCCTTCTTTATCCAGTGTTAAAAATGTAAGGCCATTTGTTATCTCAGCATTTCTAAGATATTGCCTTTTCTAACAAAGAGGCTAGGATAGCATCACTTTTTGGATGTAGTGTGTGATGCATGTTCATTAGTTTATGTGTTTTTCAATCCAATTCTTCTAATTCATTTTGGGTCCAATCTATTATTCCAGATGGATATCTAATTACTGGAACTGCCCATGTGTTTATGATTATATGTGTTTTGATTGTATTTCCACCATTTAATTTTGATTTTAAGATTTTCTGTAGTCTTTTGATATATTCCCTTTCTGTCAGTTCTTTAACCTTTGTGTGCAGGATGTTTTCTGTTTCTAGTATTCCAAGGTATTTATAATTTTCATCACTTGATAGTGATGTTATAATATTGCCATTTTTTAAACTCTATTCCATTTGTAAGGAAATGGAAGACTCAAGGAAAACATATGGATGATATTGTAATAACAACTGAAATGATCAAAAGGCAAGTAAAGGCTGTGAAAAACTGGAGTGTACCTGGTCCAGATGAGCTGCACGGATTTCGGTTAAAGCATTTAACAAGCTTCTATCAACATGTAGCAGTGCAATTTAATCATTTACTTCAAAATTCTGCAACTGAAGATTGGATGGCAACAGGTTCAGGAGTTCATGTCCTCCATGACAACCATGGGGCTTTCTCAAATGGTATCTGCGCCCACTCATGCTGCAGGGCACACTTTAGACCTGGTTTTCTGTACTGGGGTAGATGCTGGTGATCTGGGTGTGGAGGAACTGTCTGTAGTTCTGTTGTCATAGGCAGATTATCATGTGGTGGGGTTTAGACTCACTGGAACTTGGAGCCTCAGCAGGGGTGGGGGACCGATTAAGATGGTCCGCTCTCAGAGGCTGATGGATCCAAATGGTTTCCTGATGGCTCTTGGGGAATTTCCTGTCACCTCGGCAAGCAATTCTGTTGAAGCTCTGGTTGATCTCTGGAATGGGGAAATGTCCAGGGCTGTTGACACAATTGCTCCTAAGCGTCTCCTCCCATGAAGCAGAGTCAAACTGGCTCCCTGGTTTATGAGGGAGCTGGTGGTGATGAAACAAGTGGGACAGAGTCTTGAGTGACGATGGCGGAAAACTTGGAGTGAATTCGACCGAACACAAGCTAGAGCCCATTGGAAGGCCTATTCCATGGCAGTGGCAGCGGCAAAAAAGTCATTCTTCTCTGCCACCATCGTGTCTGCACAAAGTTGCCCAGTGGAGCTCTTTCAAGTGGTCAAGGGCCTAGTACATCCCAGCCCCCAGGAAGAGACTACAGATCACAACAGAGCTCGCTGTGAGGAATTTGCACGGCACTTCATAGACAAAATCACTCAGATCCACTCTGACCTTGATGCTGTAGTTAATACAGGTCCTGTAGATGTAATTCCAGCCCCTGCTTGTCTGGTACGAATGGATATGTTTCAGGTTTTGCAGCCTGATGATGTTGACAGGACCCTTGGAGAGGTGAAGGCTACCACTTGTCTCCTGGATCCTTGTCATTCCTGGCTTATAAAAGCTGCCAGAGAGGTACTGGCCAAGTGGGTTCAAGGAATGGTAATGCCTCTTTACAGCAGGGTAGGATCCCAGCATGCTTAAAGGAGGCAGTAGTAAGACCACTATTGAAAAAAAATCTCCTTGGACCCCATGGTATTGGACAATTACCAGCCAGTCTCTAATATTCCATTTCTGGGCAAGATGCTGGAGCGGGTTGTGGCTTCTTAGCTCCAGGGGTTCCTGGATGAGATGGATTATCTAGATCCATTTCAGTCTGGCTTCAGGCCTGGTTATGGGATGGAAACTGTTCTGGTCACATTGGTGGATGGCCTACACTAGGAACTGGACAAGGGGAGTGTATCCCTGCTGGTTCTGCTCAACCTGTCAGCGGCTTTTGATACCATTGACCATGGTATCCTTCTGGGTTGTCTCTCTGAGATGGGACTGGGGGCCACTGTTTTACAGTGGCTCCAGCCCTTTCTGGAGGGGAGGACCCAGAGGGTGCTGCTGGGGGACTCCTGCTTGATACCCTGGCCATTGAGTTCTGTTTTTTCCTCTATGCTATTTAACATATACATGAAACCACTGGGAGACTTTGTCCAGAATTTTGGAGTTGACACACAAGTCTATCCCTCCTTTCCATCTAAATCTGAGGAAGCTGTTTCGGCTCTAGATCCGTCCCTGGTGTCAGTAATGGACTGGATGAGGGCAAATAAACTGAAACGTAATCCAGAGAAGACAGAGATGCTCCTGGTCAGTCAAAAGACAGATTAAGGAATAGAGATTCAGCCTGTGCTGGATGGGGTTACACACAGAGGTGTGCAGTTTGAGGGTGCTCCTGGATTCATCTCTAAGCCTGGATGTCCAGGTTTTGCGGTAGCCAGGAATACCTTTGCACGGTTAAAACTAGTGCACCAGCTGTGCCCGTTTTTTTGAGAGCTCTGATTTGGCCATTGTGAAACATGCCTTAGTTACATCTCAGTTGGATTGCTGTATATGGGGCTGTCTCTGGAAAGTGTTCAGAAACTTCAGAGGGTCCAAAATGCCGCAGCTAGATTGTTAACAGGGGCTGGTACAGATAACAGGTAACATCCCTGTTACAACAGCTCCACTGACTGCCAATCCGTTTCCAGGCACAATTGAAAGTGCTGGTTTTAACCTATAGAGCCCTAAACGGCTTGGATCCAAGCTATCTAAAAGATCACATCTCCCTCTCTGAACCTGCCTGGGCATTAAGATCATTGGAAAGGCCTTTCTTTCAGTCCCACCACCCTCACAGGTGCACTTGGTGGGGACACGGGAGAGGGCCTTCTCTGTTGCTGCTCTCAGACTCTGGAACTCCCTTCCACAGGAAGCCAGGCTGGCTCCATCTTTGCTGTCCTTCTGCAAGCAGGCAAAGACCTTTCTTTTCAGAAGGCTTTTCCTTAGTGACTGACAGTCTGAGAGGGGTTTTATGCTCTGTTGCCTTTAAATGTGTTTTTAATATTGATTTTATTTACCATTTTTAATATATTTGTTTAATTCTTTTTAAATATTTGTACACTTACTGTTTTTAGCTTTTGTATACAGTGGTGCCTCGCTAGACGATTGCCTCGCAGGAGTAGTAAAAATATTCAGAAGTTCAAGAAAAACATGGAAACATGGAAAACTCTCTAGATAGAATAGAGTTTTTAAAAATGGCTACATTATAAAATCATTGTCAAGGGATGAAAATTATAAATACCTTGGAATACTAGAAGCAGGCAATATCCTGCACAAAAAAGTTAAAGAACTGATGGAAGGAGAATATATCAAAAGATTGCAGAAAATCTTAAAATCAAAATTAAATGGTGGAAATACAATCCAAACCATAAACACATGGGCAGTTCCAGTAATTAGATATCCATCTGGAATAATAGATTGGACCCAAAATGAATTAGAAGAATTGGACCAAAAACACAGAAACTAATGAACATGCATCACATACTACATCCAAAAAGTGATGTGAATAGGTTATATTTACCACAAAAAAATTGGAAGCCGTGGATTACTGCAAATACAGCAGGTAGTAGAGGAAGAAAAGAGAAGCCTTAATGATTATATAAGTACAAGTAGAGTAAAATTACTTAAGGTGGTGAAAATGGAGAATATTTTGAAAACAACAGAAACAAAGGCTCAATATAGGAAACAACAATTTGAAAACAAATTAAACAGTTGGAAAAATAAACCACTACATGGACAATATCTGATAAATATTGATGGAAAGCTTGATAATAATTCAACATCGACATGGCTAAAACTGGGGACCATTAAGAAAGAAACTGAAGGGTTGATTTTTGCTGCACAAGAACAAGCACTCCAGACCAATATGATGAAAACTAAGATTCAAGGAGTGCTAACAGCAAATGTCAACTCTGCCAAGAAAAAGATGAAACTGTGTCACACCTCATCTGTGAATGTCCAAAGACTGCACAAACAGATTACAAATTAGACATGATAGAGTGGCAAAGTTGAGTGGCAAAAATAGAGTTGCTAACCTCCAAAAACATCAGGGTACATCAGGTAGAGAAGGTGACAGAAAATGACAGAGTTAAGATCTTGTGGGATTTCCAGATCCAAACTGACAGACACCTTGAACATAACACACCAGACATAGTAGTAATAGAATGAAGAAATGTCTGGATCATTGATGCTGCAATTCCAGGAGATGTCAGAGTTGAAAATAAAGAATTAGAAAAACTAACAAAGTACAGAGACCTGGCAATCGAAACATCTCACCTCTGGAAGAAACACACTTCAGTGGTCCCCTTAGTCATTGGGGCTTTGGGAACAATATCAAGAAATTTCACACAGTATTATAAGCAGTTGCAGATCTCAGAAATCACATCATTAGAGCTACAAAAAACTGCAATATTAGGAACAGCGTACATACTGTGCCGATATTTAGCAGATACTTAGGTTTTTGGTTAAAACTTGTATCTGTTATATAATACCAGTCAATGTTTTTATAATTTTTTACTGTGCCTGGTGTTTTTGATTAATAATGATGATGATAATAATAATAATAAGAATAATAGTCTTAATTCTTGCTAGAGAAACTTAAATTACAAACACATAAAATCATTAATATGACACACCTATACAAAATGTCAGGGACGTGGTGGCACTGTGAGTTAAACCACAGAAGCCTCTGTGCTGCAAGGTCGGAAGACCAGCAGTCGTAAAATCGAATCCACGCAACCGAGTGAGCTCCCGTCGCTTGTCCCAGCTCCTGCCAACCTAGCAGTTTGAAAGCATGTAAAAATACGAGTAGATAAATAGGTACCAACACGGTGGGAAGGTAACTGCATTCCGTGTCTAGTCGCGCTGGCCATGTGACCACGGAAACTGTCTACGGACAAACGCTGGCTCTACGACTTGGAAACGGGGATGAGCACTGCCCCCTAGAGTTGGACACAACTGGACTAAATGTCAAGGGGAACCTTTACCTTTACCTATACAAAACGTCACATGAAAATGAAAGCTAGAAAATGACATGAATATAATTTCCACAAAATTGTACCCCATTAAATACAAGTTGAGTGGGGAAAAAGGGAATATTATATTCATATAATTATAATTATCAAGAAGGCTGGTGTTGCATTTCACTTACAAGCCTTCTTATATCAGGCTTAATAGCTGAAACTTGTATTCGAAGTTCTGACTCTACATTTTCCAAACGGTTTCTCTACTTAGTTTTAAGATAAAGAGCAGAGAATGATTTTTCACACAAGTATGTCATTACGAAAGGCATCAATACTTTCATAGCCCTCTTTGATAGTTCCAGAAAATCTGCTTGTAGGTGAGCCCAGAAATTTGAAAGGAACTGTTCCTTGAACTGCAATTTCAGAGCACCATCCGTGGATATTTCTATGAGCTTGTCTTCCTCTGCTGCTGTGAGCCCCTCTAGTTCATACACATTAACTGAAAATGGATCTCTAATCTAGTTTTTGCTTGCGTCAGGAACAGGAAAATATTCTCAGAAACTATGCTGCAAATCTTCCAAATGTTGTGCATGTGTCCTCCTCAGATAACTCTATCGGTGGAACCAAGAAAATTTGTGAGGTTTGAAAATGTCTCATAGTTTCATTTTGATAGGAGATGATGCCACAATTCCGACTTTGATCTTGCTTTGATCTTGTCTCCAACTTGAAAAACTGTAACTCTTTCTCCTTGAACATTTAAGTTGAGCATATTTAAATGGGTGAAGATATCTGACAGATATGCTAATTTGACTAACCAGGAAAAATCTGTCAAAAGATTACTGAGGTGAAATTGCTTCTCCATGAGGAATAATCTTATCTCATCTCTCAATTCCCAAAAATGAGACAAAACTTTACCTTGTGATAACAAACAAACTTCACAGTGTAGCAAAAGTGGGTGGTGTTCACTGTTCATATCTTTGCAAAGCTGTTCAAAAAGTCTTGAATTCTGTGATTTGCTTTTTATAAAACTGACAATTTTGACTGATTCATTTAAGGTCTGCTTTAGTTTTTCTGGTATCTTCTTAGCAACTAAAGCTTCCTATGTATGCAGCAATGGTACCAAGTCACCAATGGTAGGTCAGAAAAGCCAAGTTTATACAAACAAGCAAGGGAAATTAAGATTTTCTCCTATGTTTCCTTTTCTTTCTTTCTGTCTTACAATCTTTCTTTCTGTTTTAACTAGAAAAGATCTAACATTTCTTCAAGCCTTCACGGAACCCACATGAGAGCATCATGGCCGCCCAGGGGTCTGTAGATCACAAGTTAAGAACGTATGGTCTGTTATTATGTGTCTTTGTTCCAAATTATATAGTGGCCAGAAATCCAGACCCTTAAGACTTCAGATATCTGAACATAAAGAGTACAATAAAAACTAATTCACTTGAAACTCCCTTTTCTAAGTACTTCATTCAATATCAGCATTCACCAAAACACTTAAGTTTTTTTGCCTTTTCCTATAAAGGAGGATTCAGAATGGATTTATGGTTGAAAGGGGAAGTCTTTCAGATTCATAAACTAAAAACTCTTTTTCCTGATGGTCTTAACAATTGAATAGATTGATCTGGTTTTTTAAATAACTCTGTGTGATTCCCATCTGGATAATTAAAACAAAACCATTGCTATCATCTTAGAACTGCAGAGCTGGAAAGGACCTTATGGATCACTGAGTCCAGTTCCTGTCAAGGAGGCACAGCGGGGAATCAAACTCCCAGCCTCTACCACTGAGCTATCCAGCAGTTCATATAACAAAGTTCAGTCCTGGAATAAGTAAAATTTTGGAGGGACAGGAAGGGAAGTTCTAACGCTGAGAGAGGGAAAAAACTAAAAATCGGGCCTTCTTGGCAGTGGCCCCTCATCTCTCGAACAACTTACCTGTAGAGATCCGCCTGGTCCCCTCGCTGAGGGCCTTTAAGACCAATCTGAAGACATGGCTATACAGGCAGGCCTTCCCTACAGCCATCACCTAGCCTATCTTTCCTTTTTTCTTTTCTTTTTCCATCTTGGATTCTGCTGTTAAATTGGGTCTTATTCTTAGTACACATACTTTCATAGTTTATTTTTTATATTTTGTGTAAACTGCCCAGAGTAGACACGTTCTAGATGGGCGGTATATACATTTAATAAAATAAAATAAATATAAATATCCAGTATCACATTATGGTCCATTGTTTCAGCAGTATATTGATGTGCTTCCTTTACTATTGGTTTCCATTATGGTAATATTATTTCTTTGTTATGGTTTCTTTAAATTTTCCTTTCATCTGATCCTGTTCTTAACATAAATACAGCTGTGCAGTTAGGTAGGGCTTTTCAAGCAGCACACAATTTTCTTCATACTAGCATATGCAATCAGAGATTTAGTTGGTAAGTCTTTGTTAGCTCATTTCTCATTCATGGGTTTTAATGGTTGTATTTATAAATAGTAGTGTATATTTTTTCATCAGAGTGATACAGTATTTTGGACTTTAGAGCCTATGAAAGATTTGGTTTTTAAAAAAAGAGCCATATCTGAATCGGAGGCAGTCTTCTTGGTATCTAATTCGCTATTTGAAACAATTAGTTCTCAGTTTTTTTGTTCATAACTACACAGATATGATTATTTTCAATTCAGAGCAAGCTTGTAATTCTGGCAAGAACTAAGGTCAACTGCCTTTTTTAGATTATAGTGCCATCTGATGAAGTTTTGGAAGCAGTTGTACAATCCAGGATAGTTGTCATACACTGTCTTTTAAGAGAGAATTATATTTACATGCTATACTGTCTTCATGATGTTATACACATTACTTCTGTATAAAATATATTGATTTATGCATTATTTTTGTGGTACATTTATTGTGTGTACACAAGTAGTTGGTAATTATGTATAGTAACTGATAATTATTATATGTTTGAATTGTGCCCATGTTTGATTGGTTTGCTTTCGCTTTGGTGGAATCTTCTCAGTTGTTGTGCTCAGAATTTTGGGAGCATTCTGAACTGTCATTTCAGTGGAATCTTCAGATAGAAGGGTGTAGCGTTCACCCTTTGTTAGGTATAAGTCATGTATTATTCATGTTCTATGCTAATGTGGTTGAGAGGCGGAGCTGAGAGAGAGGTTAAAAGGCGGAGCCTGAGAGGAGGAGTCAGTTAGTCAGAGTGAGAGAGTCAGAGTCAGTTAGCCAGAGTCAGGCAGTCAGAGTCAGAGTCAGAGAGTTAGAGAAAGAGAGAGTCAGAAGAGATAGAGATAGAGTTAGAGACTGGTTAAGATAAATAGATAGAGAAGGTGGAAATTATATGGCAAGAGAATAGTATGTACATCTGAAGAACTTCTGTGATTATTAAATTGGCTTCACTTTAATAAATAAGTTTTGTTTGCATTCACAATACAAGTGTCTGATCAAATGTCATTTATTTTGTGGATTGAGGTAATCCACTGGAGGCAGTGAGAGGAAAACACGACTGGAGCCTTTGTGAGGGCACAAAACGTAGGTGCCTCAAGGAGGTGAACGTCACAAAGGGCTAGGACATGAAGTTATTCTCAGATGGCAAATAAATTAAAATACCAGCTGTTTCAACTTGCTGATTAATCTGCTGATACTGGTAAAAACCTAGAAGTGGCTGCTAATGGATGATTTGTTTTAGTATAACATGTTTCGTGGGCAATGACTCTTTGACTAAAATCAAGACTTCTCTTTCTAACACCACTGGGTAAATCCTCCATCCTCCATTACATGAGTGACAAATGGATATCAATGGGATAGTAAACATGGCTCATGTTGAACAATCTCATTTGGTTTTTATTTCCATTCATTCCAAAACAAGGGCACATCTCTAGTACAAGTAAGAAAATTAGAAGGAGGAACAGAGTGTGTCTCACCTAGCACAAGGTAAAACTCCCTCAATGTTTCCATGTTATCTGAATTGTGTAGAGAATTTCAAGAAGAAGATGGATGCCCCACATTTTATGCAGAGCAACCACTGGAAGATGATTGCAAGAAAATGATTCATGGCCACCTGATGCTTGGAACCAAGACCAGTTCAAGCCATCTGCTTGAGCAAATAAGAAGATGACCTCCTCCTCCTTGCCTAGAGCCTTCCAGCCTGGCAGCTCAATCATATTTCAATACTAGTGCTAGGGCAGCATCCTCCATTGCACTGAGTTGCCAAGTCACCTTTGTATTTTATTGTGTTGCATTGCATTGCATCATAATTACACCCTGCCTTTCTTCAAAAGAGGGACCCAATATGGGACACAAAGCTCTGTCCTCCACCATCTTGCCACCACTGTCTGCCCTCAGCATCTTGCCACCTGTAGTGGTTCCCTCACTCTCTTTAATGACAGACCCCATCCTGACCGTACCCACCCTCACCCAAAATTTCTGGGAAACCATAAGTTAAATATACAGTGGCCAGTCTTCTATTGCTAGCTCTAGTTAAAAATAGAACTGCTGAATCAAATGCTGAATAGAAAGTCAACTCTTATTTAACTCCCACTGAGTCAATGGGTCTACCCCAGTTGGGGCTCACATTAGGATTTTAGCAAGGAAGTGCAGCGTTGAAAGACATATTTCTGTTCTTCTGTTCTCATTAGTGACATTATTAACCATTGGTATCACGCAATTCCACTGCTATTTTCAAAACTTCTTGGAATTCCCTGCCTTTTCCAATTTATCCTAAAATGTGCAGTACTATATAATATTAAACTATTCTTGACCAATTATTCTTGAATCTTATTTTTCAGTCTGTGGGATTTCAGCAACCTTCTTTAACTAATCAATACTTCTATGCTAAAATCAATACACAAAAGCAAGTGGGCCAATTCAAATAATGGCTTTTTATCAATAAGATCCAAATTACATCCAGTGCTGACATGGGTGTAAATGAATCCCCATACATTTTTTAAAATAATAATAATAAAAAAGAAAATTAAAACAACTTCAGAAAGTGTTGTGGAGCAAACAAAACAAAATAAACATACAAACAATGAACCAAAACATTTTCGGTCACAAAAGCAAAGGATGTTTAATCCTTTTGTGCCCATTGTTCCTTCAGTTTACAATATCTGTCACAATAGTCCTCCCCCCTCACTGCAGAATTTGAAACAAGGGTTGGAGAAACTTTGCCCCCTGGATATCTTTGCCCACAATTCCCATGAGCTCCATGCAGCATAGTAAGGGTTTAAACCTTTGGAACATGAAAGGCTCCCAACCTCTTGCCCTCAAAGGAAGATTTACATTTCTAAAACCCAGATATTCATGCCCAGTGTTCCTTCCACACATGGTATAGAAATGAGCCCCATGTAAATGGCACATGAACATCAGATCATAAGATCTTGAAGGTTTTTTTGGTTTTGGGAAGGAAGGAAGGAAGGAAGGAAGGAAGGAAGGAAGGAAGGAAGGAAGGAAGGAAGGAAGGAAGGAAGGAAGGAAGGAACTGAAAATACAAGAGGAAAGAGGAAAAAAGAGGTATTGAGCTTGAATGTGTTACTGATTTGAATGACAGCTCTGGAAATCCCTAGCCAGCATGGCCATAGGAGACTCTGAGAGTTGCTTCTGAACTCTGACTATTTGATCAGGTGATGACAATGGTATATTGCATGAACCTCAGAAGGGCTACAAACATTTCGGCTTTTGGACTGTATGGAGCCTGTAAATGGGGAACAGTAGCGAATGAGCCAAGTCTTGCAGAAATCATCGATGCCTGCAGTGATTTCTTGTGATCATGGTAGCTGAAAAAATGTGAAATTGGTCCAATCATAAAAGATCCCACTGGCATTTGAACAACATTAATCATCCTCAACTTGTTCACAGTGAATGAGAGACATTAGAGCTAACCTCATTTTTTAAAATGGTCGCAGTAATTTAGCATACCTCACCTAGGACATTAAGGCAAAGTGTACCACTCTTTTCATCCATTATCAGAAGCACTGTAATGCTTTCAAAAGGGATATGTTTTTCAGAAGGGAAGCAGATTTTACAGAAATGCCATTTTCTAGCATATCAGGCTGAAATAGAGGTGCCTCTTTTGAGTCATTTATATTCTGATGGTCAGAAGGTGGTGGTGGTAGTGGGGAGACCTCTATAATTCCAGGATCAAACTGGGAAGTGCACCTGTGTGAAGATGGTGAGCATCCAACCTTGTATATCCAAGGCTTGGGTGATTTCAACATCCATGCGGAGGCAGAGGTTTCTGGTCTGGCTCTTGAGTTCTTGGCGTTAGACCTGGTGTTGTCCCAGAGCAGAGTGAGTGTGGTCTGATGGTGACTAACCTTGTGTTGGTCCGGTCGGATCACCGCCTAATCAAATGCAACCTCTCAGTGGCTCTCCCCGCAGGGCCAAGGACCTATTTTAATGGTCCGCCCTCGAAGGTTACTGGATCCTATAGGATTCCAGGACTCCATGAGAGGGATTCTGGCTGATCTGACTGGCACTCCTGTCGAGGCTCTGGTTGATGGCTGGCTTGCCGCCGCCACCAGGGCTGTCGACACGATCGCTCCTAAATGCCCTCGCCATTGCAGAGCTTGTCCAGCGCCCTGGTTTAAACAGCAGCTGCAAGCTATGAAGCAGACCAGTAGAAGGCTAGAATGCAACTGGAGACGGAACCCGATGGAATATAACCGGAAAGCTGTCAGGATCGCAACTAACCATTACTTTACCAGGGTGAGGGCTGCTAGTCGAGCTTACTTCGTTGTCCGGATAAGCGAAGCTTCAAATCAGCAGGCGGAACATTTCCGTATAGTCCGCGATCTATCCGGAGTTGGTCATAATGATTGGCCTCCCACTAACATCTCACCTGACCAATTTGCAGCATTTTAAAAATCTAAAGTGGAGGCCATCTGCCGGGATCTTTCTCCTTTTTGGAAAACAGTAGATCGAGCAGAGATGTCCAGCACTCCGCCTTTCCTGATGAGATGTAATCATTTTCTGCCTGTGACGTCCGATATGGTGGACAAAGTGCTTGATCGCTGTCGTGCCACCACTACCTCCCTTGACCCTTGTCCGGCCTGGCTAATCAAAGCAGCCAGGCCTATAACAACCAAATGGGCCACTGCAATAATTAATGGTCTCTCCAGGAAGGCAAGGTTCCCCTTGCCCTCAAGGAGACACTCATTAGGCCCATTAGGAAGAAACCAAGTTTGACAACATTGCCAATTATAGGTCCGTCACCAATGTTTCTTTCCTGAGCAAAGTGGTAGAGAGGTTGGTGGCTGACCAGCTCCAGGCCCTTTTGGATGAAACCAACACCCTGGATCCATTCCAGTTGGGCTTCAGGCCGCACCATGGTACGGAAATGGCATTGGTCGCCCTATTTGATGACCTGTTGAGGGAGGCCAACAGGGGCAAAACATCTCTGTTGGTCCTCCTCGATATCTCAGCCGCCTTCGATACCATCAACCACAGTATCCTCCTGGGGAGGCTCTCTGAGTTGGGAATTGGTGGTCTGGCGATAGCCTGGCTTCAATCCTTGAGTCTCAATTGCGTGGTTCCGCAGGGCTCGATTATCTCCCCAATGCTGTTTAATATCTGTATGAGGCCGTTGGGTCGGGTCATCAGGGGGTGTGGGGCTTCGTGTCATCAGTATGCTGATGACACCCAGCTCTACATCTCCTTTTCTCCAGCAACAGTGGATGCCGTTTCGTCCCTTCAGCACTGCCTGGAGGCCGTTCTGCAATGGATGCAGGCAAATGGACTGAAGCTGAACTTGGACAAGACGGAGGTCACCCCACCATCGGTGGTTTGGGAAACTCCCTCTCTTTTGGGGGGGGTGACTCTCACCATGAAGAGTGAGGTTCGCAGCTTGGGGGTCCATCTGGATCCAGCTCTCACCATGGAAACCCAGGTAGCGTCAGTGGTCCGCTCTGCCTATTTCTATCTTTGGCGGATTGCCCTGCTGCATCCCTATCTTGATGTTGGGGCAGTCATCACCCTGGTCCATGCACTTGTAGTCTCGAGATTAGACTACTGTAATGCACTCTACATGGGGCTACCTTTGAGACTGATGCGGAAGCTTCAAATGGTGCAGAATGCGGTGGCCAGACTTCTCACCGGGGTGAGAAAACATCAGCATATCTCCCCCACTCTGGCTGCCCCACATTGGCCGCCCATTCATTTCCGCATTGATTTCAAAGTGTTAATGATGACACATAAAACCCTAAATGGTTTAGGGCCTCAATATCTAGCGGAACACCTCCTCCCACCTAGATCTACCCGAATCACTCGTTCTAGCCAGGATGGGCGACTGAGGGGCCTAACGCCGAGGGAGGCCCTGAGAGAAAGAACAAGAAACCGGGCCTTCTCGGCAGTGGCCCCTCGTCACTGGAACAGTCTACCCGCAGAAATCTGCCTGGCTCCCTCGCTGGGTGTTTTTAAGAGCAAACTTAAGACCTGGCTCTTTATGCAGGCCTTCCCTCCTGTCATCACCTAATCTATTCTTTGCCATCTTGAATTATATTAATACTGTTGTTTTTATTTTAAATTGCTTTTACTTTTATGTATTGTTGTTAGCCGCCCAGAGTAGACTTCGGTCTAGATGGGCAGGGTATAAATTGAACAAATAAATAAAATAAATAAATTGAGCGAAGCATTCTCCAATAGGTAGTGAAGACTGGTGATTCTAATGCTGTGCATCACACAGGTATTAATCCAAACATTAAAGGAGCTATTCCAAGGTGGTGAAACTATTTTGGTTATAGGGTTCAGCACCCTGGAGGACTCCTGTAAATTTGGCACTGAAACTTGAGGAGGATTTGCTGCCCGCGTGACTTACAGTCACCATGTTCCATTGTCCCCAGGGTTGTTGTGTGTGGGGTGATGAGGGACAGAAAACAGCCATGTATACCACTTTGAGCTCATTAGATGAAAAGTGGGGTGTAAATGCAGTAAATGAATCAAATAAATAAAGCTTCCTGTTCCTGCCCTAGTTTTAGGTGGGAGCTTTCTTTCAGGAGGCTATGTGAAACAAGTCCTAGCTCAGCTTCAAAGTCTTCCACTTGAGACCTTTCTCCTAGGTAAGCCACATTTAATTGTCTGTAAGGTGGCACTTCCAGAATAGATAATTATGGTATTTGCTGTCCAAGAAATCAGAAAATCTCATCCCTATTCTGTGTGCAGCAGTAATGTCTGCTGAAATTTCATAACTTGAGCCAGTTCACTTCCAAATGTTACACCTTTTGTGTAGCAGCCCAACAGGATTTCAGCCAATGTTTCTTTGAGAATAATTTCATTTGTAATATTTCATATACAGTTCTATAAAACTCACAAAACCACATTCAGAATTGAAATGGCTTCAGAACAAGAATGAGCCTATTATTTCCATTTTATTATAGCTAAGGCTATTTTCATCAAACTGTGACAAGCATGGGCATGTTATTTGAATAGATTTTTCTTTAAATGCAACACTAGCTCTCAACATCTGTTTGCATTTTCATAGTGATGATCATGGGAAGGAAATGCTATTCAAAACCAAAACAGACATGAATGTTGCTATATCAAACTGTGTCATATCTATGAACAGAGTGCTTTCAGTTGTTCCTCACCCCAACACCAATATTCTGTGATATAAGCTATGTCCCACATCAGGGCTGGCCCAAGACATTTTTCTGATTAAAGTGAAGGACAACATGGCACTCCTCCTCCACATTAAGTAGAGGAGCAAACTGGCCTGTCAGTAGACTTTTACTGCAACACTAGTGATGGGTAGTGTTCTCCCCTGCACTTGGTAGTAACAGGTTACTTTGGACATGCAGAACTAAGCTATCCAGCCAGATTCCTAGTGTAGCATAGTGAATAGAGTGATGGACTGGGACTCAGGAGAACAGGGTTTCAATCCCCGCTTGGCCATGAAAACTCACTAGGAGAGTAGAGCTGGTAAAACTACTTAAATATCTCACTTGCCTCGAAAGTCCTATTAGGGTAGCTATAAGTTGGTTCTGATTTGACAGCACAGAACACACACAATCAGATTATAGGATCATTAAATGGCAATAAAATCAAGTCTGAGAGAAAGCTGGATATTGATCTGAATCTGGACTTCCTAATTCATCAATTGTAAGTATTAAGTCCTTCTTTAAAGCTCATTTTAAGGGTTCTTCCAGATGGGGCAAGAGTTGTTGTAACTAGTATGAACCTCTGTGTTCTTGGTTTTGATATTTTCCACACCATGCAGATTACATAAATCAGTGTCTCCCACCCACCCACCTTCTTATGTTTTATGTCCTAGCTGAGGGCAGAGAGAGAAAGAGAGAGTTCCTAACACAAAAAGTTTAGCACTATGGGACTTCCAGTGGGGATTTCAATTCTATGTCAAAAGCACCCAGTCAGAAGCTTATAATTAGTTCACAATTTTAAAAGAAAGCTCCAGAGGGAAAGCGAATTTCTAAGGTTTTAGTCTAAGGATTTCTAAAGTCTTAATCCAAGGAGTTCAAGAGTTTCCTAAGAGAAATGGTTGTCAAAGATATGGCTTTTTCATGTGCAGTTTGAACATGAATCCTGGTAAGCCTGGCTCTTCTTCATGCTGAATTGCAGTCAAACCATGATCAATTATGGTGGAACAGCTGCCCTATCTGGTAGAACCCTTAATTACAAATTAGCTCTGGGTAGACATCAAGCAAAGCTTTTCAATGTGCTTTTATCTCATATTGTGGACATAATGTTTTACAACAGCAAAGGTTGATGTTTTCACTAGCAAACTTCTTCATTCTAGGATCATTATATCCTGTGAAACCATTGGCTGTACCAGTTCAGTATTGTCAACTTTGATTAGCAGTGGCCGGGTAGGTGGGGCTCGTCAGCCTTGGAAGGCAGCCCATCTAGGAGAAGGAAAACTCCGATTTCAAACCTCCACTGCCTTGTGGCTATATCCACTGATGGAAAAGGCTTCAGGAGTCAACCTCGAGGCAAAATCCGGAGCCGGAGTCCCGGAGGCAGTTCGTGTCGTTCTGGCAACTCCTGCGACGTCGCTGGAACCAGTTGTATTGGCTCTTGCCTTTCCATTGGACTATTTCAGCGACGTGGAGAGGGGGGATTTTCTGCTTGGGTAACAGCCTATCCTCCATATTATTTTACCCAGGCTTCATGCCCTGGAGAGGACACTCCAGCTTCGCATACAGCGTCGAAACACTAGACGCTGTTCCAAGTCCTCCATACAGAGCACGTTACCACAGTCTCTCGAGACTGAAGGATGCCTATGTATGATTAGCAGTGACTTTACAGAATCTTAGACCTTCTGCAATCTCACCTGGGGGGGGGGGGGGAGAGAAAGATTCATTAAGTACAACACAATAAATTTATTTATTTATTTATTTATTTATTTATTGGTCACCCCATTAATGCATAGCACTATTCTGAGTTGACATAAAACAGGTAGTCTAGTGCCCTTCAGATGTGTTGACTCACAAATCCCATCCTTCCCAGCCAGATTGAGCTAAGAATTGAACCATACTGGCTAAATGCCTTACTGATGAGATTCCCTTGTGCTGAAAAGGTCTGACTAAAACATATGCAGCAAGTGTAATTAAATGCAAGATGTTTGGTACCTGTCACCCTGTACTGTATACTCCTTCTGACCAAGGTCTGTTTGCCCTGAGATGAGAACCTTGAATTGTTGTCTCATTTGACAAATGAGATAACAGAGCTTCAGTAAGGCCGCAATAAGGACACAACCCAAGACTGTAACATGACAGACTGTGTCCTAAGCTTCTGAGTGTACATTCTGAGCTATAATTCTGTAATACACAGATGTCTGCATTATCCATTAAGTTTTCCAATTCCTCTTACAGGTACTACTTTTTAAAAAAATTTCCCCAAAGGACAAACAAAAGAGGTCTGAAGTGAAGGAAGGCCCTAAACAATCTCACCCCAAGGGAAGGAAAAAAGGCTGCATTATTTTTTTCACTTATGTGAGGCAGAATTCTCTTCCTTTGTTCGGTTCAGAGCATGTGCCACTGCAGAAACACAATGACAATCACCCATCCTGTGCATCTGCTTCTTTGCGCAGGTGGAAGCCTCCATTCTGGTCAACAGGGTGAGCTCCATGAACTCCACCTGTGGCTGTGTGTTATTCTCTGCTGAGAGTCAACAGGGTTCAGCCCACAGGATATTACTTGTGACACGATACTGGTTTTATTTTCATTCCATTCCATTTTATATTAATACCTTTAATTTTCAGATTTAAAAATATATTTATACTTACTAAGTCAAAAAGAGAGGGGGAAGGGAGGAAAAGGTAAAAAAGAAAGCTAACCATTTATTTCTAATTCTTTCTGTTGCTCTCTGTCTTATAGGTATGTTTATGTGGTATATCAAACAATTCAGGTGAAAGAAGAATGCTTGGGGGTGTAAAAGCTAAGGAGAATAGGAAAATGTTCCATGTTTAAGAGAATCCCATGCTTTCTTCCAGGCTCCATCTGTAGAGAGAGCACCATGTTCTATACATGGATGGCTGAATATTCTAGACCAGGGTGGATGGGTAAATTTTCTCCCCCTGGATCCTCTGGAGGCTGCATAGACTGTAATTTAAAAAAAAAAACCAAATAAGCTTTAAAAAGGGAAGTGAAGGAATTACCTAGGACTGATTGCCTTGTTCTCATTAGTCCCAGGGCCAGCAAACAAAGGCTTACCAGAGTGTAAGGTAACCTAGGTGCAGAAAATCAGAGCCAACATTTGAAACAGTCCAAGTACAGTCAGTCCATGGACCATGTGAAATAGAGAAAGTCCAAAAGGTCACACAAAGCAAGGAGCCAGCAGCAATGGAAGGCTCCCATGAAAACACAGCCCCAAACTGAGGTTTATGTCACTGTGGTGACTGAGCCCTTCCCTGAGCTTAACTGCACGATTTGGCCCAATGGTCTCCCCAGCAGGAAGAGCACTTAACAAGTGTATGGCAATCTGATGCAAGAAATCAGAGCCTACTCCTGAGGAAGACCCTTCTTTAAAGGAGACTTTCACTGTAACTGAGCACTTCTTTTGCAAACTCTTTCCAGGTTCATACCTTTAATCTGTGGCATTTGCATGGGCTAAGAGTGGGTTCACCCTCCTCTGGCCCTACCTCAGAGGTACCTTCAGGCTCTTGCCTCCTCCAAGGTCCCATCATCATTGTGGGATCTAGCTTCCTGGATCTTAGAGGGTCCAAGATCTGGAAACCCTTTACTCGTGTTTGGGAGGCTTTGATTCATTCTCTTTAGATGAAGCATCTGGGGATGGAGTGACACGGAAAGAAAGAAAAAAGCCTTGAGTGTGTAGCACCATCTGTGTTCTAGATTGATGGCTATTTCAGAATTCCTCTGTGAATCCAGAAATACTTCAGGAATCCTGTTGTGAGCTGTGCAGATCTTACTAACTGTTCCCTCTTGGGTGTTTTTCAACTTCTGATATGGGGTAACAGGCCTTGTAGTCTCCGGTAGGTATTATCTTGTGATGGTTTTATTTTTATTGACTTAAAAGATGTATCAATGGATCAATCAACCTTCATGCAAGACTGGAAACCTTATCAACATTTTTACAAGCATGCTTCTCTTAAAAAGGTTGGAAATGAAATTGGGGAATTAGACAAAATGTAAGAAAGTTCCTGGGAGCTGTAGTCATAAGAACATAAGAAGAGCCCTGCTGGATCAGGCCAAGGGCCCATCTAGTCCAGCTTCCTGTACATCACAGTGGCCCCACCAGATGCCTCTGGGAGCACACGAGACCTGTCTCCTGATGCCTCTCCCCTGCATCTGGCATTTTGATGTACTTTCTTTTTAAGCCTGGACATCCCCATCATGGTTTGTAACCTGAGATGGACTTTTCCTCCTGGAATCTGTCCAATCCCCTTTTAAAGGCAGCTACATCCTGTAGTAAGGAGTTCCACAGACTAACAACACGCTGGGTAAAGAAATATTTTCTTTTGTGTGTTCTCACTCTCCCAACACTCAATTGGAGTGGATATCCCCTGGTTCTGGTATTTCATGAGAGGGAAAAGAGCTTCACAGCTTGTAACTTTTCTGTGCTCTGACTGGAATACTAAAATGTGGTTCATTTGAAAGTCTTGATATGCAAAGTACTTTCTCTCATATTGGTGTGAAGCTACTCCTGGTCAATGGCTTAGCTTTCAGTAAACTAAATGAAGCCTTGACTGGCCTGGGGATATGAGAGAACTGGCACCTCTTGTAAGCCTCTAACAGTTTGCTTCTACTCTGGACAGGGTATGTGAGGAAAATCATTAGCTACCTGGTTGTCTTTGAGAAAGTAATTGTACGCTTTAGACTGGAGGCCAAGATTCAAGATGGCTGACCATTTATTGAAGAGGGCCAGAAAAGAGGCCTGTTGTTGCTAGGCAACTGAGTTATCTGTGACAATTCTCCCCTGGGTTACAGGTACATATCAGCAATGTCGGAGTTTGGAAATGGGACGTTTTGGACAACAAATCCCAGAACCCCAACCAGCTATGCTGAAGATATTATTATGGGAGTTGTAGTTTTAACAAAAGCTATGTTCTCAAGCTCTGAGCAGTGTAGATGTTGGGCATTATTTTAGAAAGTTTTGCACTAGTCTATCTATGGATGATTCTACCACTCAAAAAAGTCAAGTATTAGTATTGTCTCACATTCTGTCATATTATGAACAAGTCACAGAGGAAACAGATAACTCATCCTCACGCTAACTATCACACCTCTGGCCTTTTTTGCATAACCAAATTAGGTTTCTTACAATCTCAAGGAAACAGCAGCATTCCCTCATCTCCTGAGTGTTCTGGGAAACTGGGTAGTGCCACTGCCAGTGGTGATTTATATCTGGTACAAGATTTTGTTCTTACACAGTTGATATGATATACCGGCACAGTAAAGGCTTATTAAAGACTAAGCCATACTTATAAAATGCAAAGGTTGTCATTTAGAATGAAAACCCCACTGATTTAAAGGCCATGGGAAAATATGGGATCATCTTATAGATTTCTAATAAATCAAAAGCTAGGTGTGGGATGTTTAGTGTATAAAATTGAAATGGGGTTTATGGCAAGGAGTCCCAGTTTGCTGTTGTTCTGTAGAATCTAAGGGTTTCAGTGATAGATATGTGAGGCCAGGAATCCTTTCCACAGGGCTTGGGTACAGGAAACTGGTGATACCATGTTGCCCTGCACTGAGTCAGGCCATTGGCTTTTTCACCTCAATTTTATCTGTTCATTGTATTTTATTTGTTACTTTTACTTCCTGCCTGTCCTTCAGTGCTGTTGACTTCACAATAACACTGTGACTAGGTAAAACAGGTTCAAAGAATCTGACTGGGATCAGTCACCCTGGGTGATGGCCACCTTGTGTGGGCAAAGAATGGAAACCCCTGGTTCTGCAATATCCAAAATTCTAACAGCCTAATAATTTAGACCAGACTTAGACAATAATAAGAATCTTAGAACTGCAGAGCTAGAACAGACCCTATGGATCATTGAGTCTAGTCCTTGTCAAGAAGGCACAGCAGGGAATCGAACTCCTAACCTCTAAACCATTGAACTATCCAGCAGGATGTTGCATTTTATTTTCTTTCTCTCTTTCTTTCTTTCTTTCTTTCTTTTTGCAATCAAAGTTTTTATTTTCATGTCAGGGTAAGGAACAGAAGGGAACAATGGGGAACAATGGGGATAAGGATAAAAAGGGAGTCAGATTGAAAAGGTACCTTACAAGCAATTAATATATATTTCCCATATAGTATACGATTCATTCAAATTATACTTTCAATATGTTACACAATCCAATTCAGACATACTTATTGTTAATCTAATCATTAGTTACATGGCTATCTATATTTTTATATTATCAGTTGCTCTTTCTATTTTGAAACCACACATATAGTTTTCCCCAACATTTCTGGTGGTTCTTTTTCCTTGTTTCATCTAGCCATTCTGATAATTTATCCATTTCTGCAGTTTCAAAAATGTTGACTATCAGTTCCTCTATTTGCGGTATTTCAGTCTCCTTCCAGTGTTTTGCAAAAACTAATCTTGCGGCTGTTATAATATGAATGCCTAAGTATGTTTTTGCAAGATCCATTGAGTGCGGCAAAATATTTAATAAAAATAATTTGGGTTTCATAGGAACTGGACTTTCAAGAACCTCTTGTAACAACAGCCTCACTTTGTTCCAATATCTTTGCGCTTTTTTACAAATCCACCACATGTGATAGAATGATCCTTCCTTCTGTTTGCACTTCCAACATAAATTTGATATTTGGGCATTCATTTTAGTTAAAGTTATGGGCGTCATATACCATCTATAAAACATTTTGTAAATATTCTCTTTAAATGAGTTAATATTATATTCATTTTCCCTATTCGTTCCCATTGTTCTAGCTCTATATTGTGCCCAACATTCTGTGCCCATTTAATCATACAAGATTTCACTACTTCCTCCTGTGTATCAAAATCTAACAGAAAGTTATACAATAACTTAATAAGTTTCCCCTCTGTCTCTAGAAGGATTCTATCAAAGGGTGTATTTTCTAAATAGAAGCCTTGTTGTTTTTTCTTTAACAAATCTTGCTGATAACTGGGATCGAGCCCACCAGTCCATTTCAATTCCTTGATCCACTAGTTCTTGTTGGGTTTTGAGAGAGCCATCAAGATTTAAGAACTCACTGTATTTTACTATTTTCTTGTTTTCCCTCAGGTTTGGGGGGGGGGGGGAACGCCTCAATTGGCATCACCCAGTGTGGAATTTTCCTGTACATCTGGTTCTTTACTTTATTCCATGTCCATAAAAGTGCTTTCCTCAGTGTGTGGTTGTTGAACTGCTTAAAATCCTCTGTTCTATTGTACCACAGGAATGCGTGCCAACCCCATTTCAGATCATGTCCTTCTAATTTCAAAAGCTTCGTATTTCCCAACGTTATCCACTCTTTAATCCAAATCAATGCAGGATTAAATTCTATATCTTTTTCACATATATCATTTAATTCTTTAAAGATTAGTTTCCAAAATCTTTGTACATTTTCACATTCCCACCACATATGAAAGTATGTACCAATTTCCTTCTCACATTTCCAACAGACATATTTGGTATGCCTATACCTCCCCCCCCTTTTTTTGTTTTATACCAATACCTTTTATTTATTCTGGCTTTCTTCCCTTCATTACAATATCTATTAATCAATCCTTGCCAAAATTTAAAATCGTCTGTAACTGTAACATCCTAAATAAAAAATTAATTTTTGGTAAAATCTTCATTTTCATCAGCGCAATCCTTCCAAAGTTTCAAGTTAGAATATTCCTGTAATTTCTTTTTAATATCTCTTTTTAATTTATTATAATTATGCATCCAAATTGTTATGTATAAATATCTCTATAGCAGAACAAAAGGAAATTAAAAAGAAGTCAAATCTGGACTTATGCTATTCAAGTTTCAAATATTTGGGAATTTGGACAACAAAAGGTTTAAACCAGTTAATATATAGAAATTATAAAAAAATATTCAAATCAGTAAAAGAAAAAAATCAGAAGTTGGACTAAATTGAATATATCAATGCTAGGGAGAATAGCATTAGTTAAAGCACATATATTACCAAAAATTTTATTTTTATTTCAAAATATACCACTACAACCTGAAATTAAAAAAATTAAATTATGGCAAAAAACCTGGAAAGGTTTATTGGTGGAAAGGGGAAAAAGCTAAGGTTCATAAGCAGTGTTAAATATGGTCAAAGCATAAAGGGAGTGCTAGGGATACCACAATTAATAAAGTATTATGAAACCTTTCAAATTACTCAAGTAATAAAGTTTATATGGACAGAAGAAATCCCAGATTGGGTTGAAATGGAAAGAGATGAGGATATTGGTGTAGTTAACACTTATATTTACACAATGGAACCAATTAGAAAGAAGGAGCAAGTACAAAATCCTTATACTTGTGAGACATTGAAAATATGGCATAAATACATGATATCATTTGCTCTGCTTATATCCCCTCTATGCCCTATGCTGGATTATCCAAAATTTAAATCAAGAGAGAAATATGTACAATTCAAAAATTGGAAAAGACTTGGAATTTATAGAATAAGAGACCTATTTGACGCAGGGAAACCAATAACAATTAGACAGTTAGAGGACAAAACACAGGAAATAAAAATTAATTGGCTACAATTAATACAGGTAAGAAATTTGGCAACTCATTTGTACCACAGTTCTGGACCTATGAGAATGCTCACGGAACTAGAACAATATATTATAGAAAAAGATCAAAATAAAAGGAAGGGAATAACTTCAATAATATATAAACATTTGGTTGAGAAAGCATTTCCCAGGGGTATGGGATCTAAAATAGCATGGGAAACAAATTTGAATATCAATATATCAGAGAAAGAATGGATGGAAATATGGACCACATATCCATATATATCAATATCAGTTAAAATGAAAGAAATGGTTTTGAAAGTAGTACATAGATGGTATTGGTACCCCACAAAATTACACAAAATTAATGGAGAAATCTCAGATAGGTGCTGGAGAAACTGTGGAAGTAAAGGCACACTACAGCACATGTGGATCTCTTGCCCCAAAGTGGAAGCGTATTGGCGGGAAACAATTAAATGGATAGAAACATTGTTGAATCAAAAAATAATTAAAAATGAAGTTTTTAAATTATTTTCAATATTTAAGGCTGGAAATGAAAAATTATTTAATAAAGACCTAATTGCACATCTTATTGGTGCAGCAAGAGCTGAAATTGCACAAAACTGGAGAAATGCTCAAGATCTTTCAGCACAAAATTTTGAGAACAGAATCTGGCAAATGGTCCTGATGGAAAAGTTGACCAATCAAATTAAAATATATAGAGGGGAAATAAAACAAGATAAATTTATGAAAACCTGGCAACTAGTATTAACATATGGAATTAGCTTAAGAAAAGATGAATGTGAAATGGGAAGTAATTTGGATTGCTGGCATGTAATATTTTAAAAGAATTAATTAAGTATGTTAAAATATGAACTAGTGGATGTGTAAAGAAAGATAATGTGCTGATAGACTGTGTAAGTAATGTGATAGTATTGTACTACAATTCTAACTTGTATTGTCAAACTATGGATTTAATAAAATATTTAAAAAATAAAATAGACTCTTACTTTTTCAGATTTCTGTGGGTCAAGCAATGACCCTGTAGGTTGTCCTGAGGCAATGACTCTTATAACACAACCAAAGCTTGTTGATAGGTGATAAAATTCAGACAAGGCATCTTAGGGTCCTAATAAATGTGGCCCTAATACAGGTGATCAATGACTCATTATTTTTCTCTCTAGTGTCTTGGAGAACTAGGTCTGTGTGCAAGCTTGGGTGAAAAAAACATGAGATAGCCCACAAGATTGTTTTGTAGCCCAAAAGCTCTGCCCCAACCACAACACTGAAATTTGGTGCAGATGTCATTTAAACCAAACGGACAGTAGCTTTAAGTGGCTTCAAGCGTTTTTGCTGTGAATTTCAGCAGTAAACTGCTGCAAGGTGCTGAAAGGAAACTGAACGCTTGTTTCAATTTATTTTTTGGGTAGTGCCCAAAGTTAGCAACATGATTTGCCATTGAATTTGGGTGGAGGATGGGTGGGGCCTGCAGCAGGTACTGGAGTGAGCAAAATTGTTGCTACCCATCCTAGCCAAAGTTACTAACCCCAGGCATAAGCAGAAGATGCACAGCAAACCTGAAATTTTGAGAAGGCAATTGGAAGAGGTACATAGAAGTACACTGAGTACTGAGTTGCCCTCTGCAACATCATACTGTGCAGTGTGGGGTCTCCCCCTAGAAACCCCATGGGGTGTTAATGAGATCAGCCTCCACTGATCCATATATATGGGTCACAACATATGACAAAAATGCTAGTCAGTCTTCAGTGTCCTCATTCCAAGGAAACTAAACCCCAGGCAATAGTCACACTGCTAGAGTTCTCACAGCTTGTAGAACTGGGATGTGACATTGTAAGGAGCCCTTAATAGACCTATCTTCTTCATTTGTTTCCTACTTTACACAAAGGCATCTCCCCTCCTGCTGAGCACTGTATCAAAGTATATTTTGAACTATTTCCAGCTTCTGAGAGTTCAAGAGGTAAATACACATGCATATTCAAAGGTAGTAGATTCAGCCTGCTAGAAGTCAAATGAACATTTATTCTGTGGCAAGAATGTACAAGCAAAGAGCATAGCTTCTGACCCCAAAGCCATGACCAGCTTTACTAGACCTCTGAGGGCTATTGGAAGTTTAAGGAAACAGAACAGTTAGAACAATTTATACAGGAAGGCTGATCACGGCTGATGTGCTGTTTCCTGATAAGAATCAGAAACAGTACGGAGTAGTAGTTAATATGTTTGACTAGAGAAATGTGGAGCTCAAATCCTGCTTAATCGCAAAGGTCGCTCTGTGATTTGGCCACTGCCTCTCAGACTAACCTACCTCACAGGGGCATTGTGAAGATCATAGAGGTTGGGGGATGGGGAAAAAGAACCCCAAGTGAGGTGCCATGTTTCTTCCAGGAAGGCTTAGATATAAAAATAATTGTACCAATAATTTATAAGAGCTCTTGCACATCTGTCAGTCATCGAAATAAACTGCGGAGTTTGAGGTTTCCCATGTGGAATATGATGGTTGCTGGACAAAGCCATCTCTATCATTAGGCAAAGTGAGACAACTCCCTCTGATAGCAAATTCTGAGAGTCACGAAAGGACTGCAAATTATTACTGGTTTACTATTCTTGCATTTTTTGCTGATAAAGATGGAGAGAGAGTTGTTCATAAGATATTTTTCCTCATAGGCTAAAATAATTTTGCCAACCTTGAGTATTAGTCACCTTGATCTGATGTCATTTCTGATTCCACCTCAGGTAGTAAAAACGTGTCAGTTGGGCCCTATCGCTGGACTGACTTTGAACTAATATTAGAGATCAATATGTGGGGTTTCTTTTCAGTCTGAGGCAAGGCTGTATTACAAAAATACTATATCAGAAACCTCCTTTTCAGCTACTGCCATTTCCCTTCTTGGAGAATATAGCAGTCCTGCATTATAAGCCTTAAACATTTTTCTTCTGGCACAGACTGGCCAGGAAAGATCTAAATCTAAATCATGGCTGCCTTCTGGAGAATGCCAGCTTCAGAAACACACTATGATAGATGATCTGAGCAAGAAAGTGCATTTGAGGCATAACTCCAAAGTGAACTGTTGTTTCCAGAGCTTAGAAAAGTTACATTTTTTTAAATTCCCCCGTCAGCAAGCACCAGTTGTTTCTGTGGGCAGCTCCAGCAAGTTCCCCTCATTTATGCACTGAGTTTCTATGAAAAGTACATCTCATAATTCCTCAGTGTGTGTACATTCCTTTCACATTCAGCTTTGATAGACAGTGTTTGTAGGTTTTGTGGTTTTTCATAACCCTCCCAACCTTGTTTGCCCAGAGGCAGTGACAGGCCAAAAAGAAGCATGTGTGTTTATCTTAGGAGATGCATATGATGCTTTTCTTACAAACATATAAAACTGCTCATATCAAAATTAAAAATAAAAACAACAAAAAAGATATTCTGGACCAAAATATTTAGTGAATCATGAATAATGAACCTAGTTAACCATTCTGGTTTGCTCACACATAGGATTTGTGAGCTGTTCATGAGTATCGAAGACACGTCATTAAGGTTGCCAGGGTTCAAGGTGCTGAAGTTTCAGGGAATTGCTATGCTTCCAGGGTTTACAGGCATGGAGAAAAAAAGAAAATCTCAGGGCATGCAGCACAGGGGAAGAATATGTGATTTGTGTATGTGCATTGGCTTGAAACCATGGTACTCCTCTCCACTCATTCCCACCAGGCTGGTTGTTTCAGTGGAAAGGTGTTTTTATGTGGATACACTTGCATAATCTCAGTTCACCAAAAAGCAAGGAGAGAGGAAGGGGCTGGAGACAGAGATAATGGATGCAGGCAGTTGGCCCTGTAGCACTATTTGGAGCACGGCAGTAGAAGCACCAGCACTGCAACTCATGATAATTTCTTGTTGCACAAGTTCTGGCAGCAGCAGTACAGAACTTGGAAAATGCACATGTACTATAGATAAGGCTGCACACAATGCAAACTGTAGAGGGAATCGCAGCAACTGCTACAGCTGCTGGCTGCATTTTGCCACCCATATGGCTGCTGAAAAGTTCACACCCCCAGGGTGTGGGTTGCCATATTGCATGGTTAGCCAGGTTTCTGCATCCATTTACCCAGATTTCCTTCATGTCCATTTTTGTAATCAGTTAGCCCTGAATCACTTCTTGACCCCCTTCCAACCTTCATCAGCCTCACCTCTGTGACAACACAACAGCCTACCTCTGTGAAATCATAAGGATTCATTATTGTTACATCACAAAGCCCCAAATCCAGACTCAGGTTTTGCCCTTAAAATTGCTGGAAGTGGGATGCTGTAGATCTGGCAGCCTTAGAGGTCATAGGCTCTGATCCCCAGATCCTCTGATACAACACCCTACTCACCAAAACACATAGTCAACTCAACAGCAGTAATCACCACTTGAATGGAGAAAGAGGGCCTTAATTGAGATGTCTTTCCTGGAGGATTGATTGGCCCCATCAATCAAGAGCAACAACAGGAATAAAGCCTCCAATCAATCAACTAGGCCAGCCTGTGAGTGCTAAGTATCCATTGAGCTCCCCTGCTCACACCTACATCTCTGTTAGAAGCATACATGTGGACAATGGTGGATCTGGGTAACTTTAGGTTTTGAAGTGAAATCCAGCAGAGCTGGAGGAAGGGAGTGGGCAGGAGATGTTTGCAGATGCTTCCTTCCCTCTACTGCTTCCTGTATCACCTCTCATTCTATTCCGTAGTCCTCCAGAGAGATTTATAAGAGGCACAAGCCTGTGGGGAGGGAGGGATTGATTTAGCTTAATGTATATTTTTTTATCAGCAGCTGGCTGGATAGCTCCATGAGTTAGATATCTGGCTAGAGAGCCAGAGATCAGGAGTTCAGTTCCCCATAAAAGCAGGCTTAGAAAAGTGGCTTATTTGGACTACAGCTCCTATTAACCAGGCTAGCTATTGGGCACTCCGTCCCAAAAGCTGGTGCAGCACAGCACATGGGGTGTCTGACTAGGATTTAGGAGATCTGGGTTCAAATCCCTGCTTAATGAAAACTCATGTGGGGCTGGGGGTGGTACTGATAAAACCACTCTTTAAATCTCATATATTTTGGAAACCCTAAATCCAATTCTTAGCCTTATACAGAGTAGATTGGGACTTGTTACATCATCTTTGCTAATCCCATTGATTCAATAGGTCTGTTCTAAATAGGACAAGGAATTGATTTTACCTCCATGGAATTGGTTTGACAGCACATAACATACACTTTGCCAAAAAAGGTAATGTTTTCAAGCTCTGTCTAAAAGTTGATTGGGAGGGATCAATATATGCCATCTTTCCTGCATAAGCACCATGGATCTTTCCTGAATGCCAAGTGATTGAAATTATAAACAGTCAAACAATTCCTTCCCTGCACATAACATAACATGAATAATACACAGATTTCTGCAAACAAGGATTAAGTCTCACAGTAATATTGAGAATATGTTTTTATTTTCTGGGGTTAATATTGTATTAACTCTTATACGTAAGATACGGTGTGAGCTGTATTCTTTTGTATTAGTCGCATTCTGAGCATTACCTGAAACAAGTTAAATTGAAAAATTAGAAGTGTATTATGAACGGAGAAACAAACTTCCACCTCTTCAGTCAGTCATGGATGATTCTTCGTTAGAACCACAAGATGGCACCCTTTACTGTGTTACTCAGCAAGAATCCCTGGCTGGCAATAAGGATTCCAGAATATACTATTACAGAGAAAGAATTGCTTTTTCTTACTAATGTCAATAGTTTCGCAAAAACTATTGATTAAACTTTAAAAAAAATATATACAGAAATTTAAGCTGACAGGGAACATAACCTGACTGTTATAGTTGTGAAACAGGACAAAGCTAAGGGGGATTGGGCATGCCCAGGTAATTTCACTGTCTAGACAAATGAACTAGAGACAGTATAGGTTCTCTTTAACTCTGTCTGATTCTTGAGTCAAGAGCAAACAATACTGATACGTTTGCAAAATACTACATTTCTCTTGTGTGTCAGCTACCAATCTATTGTTTAAAGGCAGAGGATGTAATTCTATGCACAGTTACTTGAGAATAAGTACCACTGAATTCACTGGAAATTACTTTTGAGCAAACATACATGAGACTGCACTGTAAACTACTGCTTGCACCTTCCCACAGCCTCTCTTAAAATAATTGATCTTGAGGGATTTTCATGAAATGAAAAAATGGACAAAATTCTAATTTCCAAAGATTGGGCCAATGTGTGTGTGTGTGTGTGTGTGTGTGTAAAGTTTGGTTCTACTCTAATTTAAAGTTGATGTATCCTTGCTTCTACAAGATGGAGCAACACATTTTGCCCATTCCCTTCTACTTCTGGCAATCATCTGCACCATCCTCCATGCCATTCTGGAAAGTCCCCCCAAATCTGCAGGAGCACAGGGCTTAAAAGAAGTTGGAAGGATCTGCAAGTGCTTTCTCTTAACACAACACAAAAACCTGCAAATGCTACTTTTTCAGACATCATATCCCAGAATCCTTTAGCCACTGAGATTTATGGTTGGAACCTGAAAGTACTTTTACAGACCCTGCCAGACCCTGTTAAGCAGTTATTTGCACCCTGTGTTCCAAGAGCATGAAAACAGCATTAACACTAATAGGAGCCCCATGCTTGCTTCATTAGGATTGGTTTCCAAATACCATTGATATCTGACCTGGAAGCAGCTGTTGCTAGCAGAAGTACATTTAAAACTAGAAAATGTTATTTTATAAAACAGAAATAAATCTGTCTCTCCTTCCCTGCTCAGTAGCGAAAGTCTCCCCCACCCCCAGTAACTCAATCATATTTCTAATACACAATTATGGCCACACTTCTCACTTTCCTTTCCCTGTTGTTGTTGTTAGAGTTGTGGGGTTTGTTTGCTTTTTAATAATGGTTCTACTTTATTAGTCTGACACTTTTATTCCTGAAACTCAGGGTTCCTATCAATTGGTGACAGTACCATGCTAAAGAAGTTAAGCTGCCCTCCTGTAAATGAGACCTGCTAGGCTTATTCAAATCTATTTGGTCCCTTTATGGATTTGTCAGCCTAAAATATTTGGCATCGTTTCCGGCTGTGTTTCCTGGCAACGAAAGCCTGGGTTTGGTTTGGCTTTTATAAAGAAGATATCTTGCTCATGTTTTTGTTAGAAATGATGTGGTGGAAACAGAAAATAGCACAAAGGAAAACCCATGTCTCAAATAATCTGGGATTTTTGGGGGGGAAATCTAAGGCCTCAAAACCATAGCTAATGGAATGTATGTATATATTGGCAGGTCTTTTTAACATCTAATGTCAACACACTACTGTATCCAGATAGGGTTACAAGACAGACATGGCAAAGTGCTATGTCCACAGTTTTTGACTCATTGTCGGGTCTGTGATCATACAATAAAGACTGGTTCAGTTTTGGACTTATGGATGCATAAGCTGCTAGCTACTACAAGTTTTTCTTTAGGCATTGTCATCATAAACACAGGAAACAAAAGAAGCTGGCTTATATTGAGTCAGAGCATCTGTCTATTTATTGCAGTATTTTCAAATCTGACAGACAGTAGCTCTCCTGGACTATAACCAGCATTCTTTCCTTGCCCTACCTGGACAGCACCAATATTCTGTAGTGGTCTCCCATCCATCTGCTAATCAGGCCACATCCTGCTTAGCATCTAAAATGACATGGAGATAGTATGGGAGCAATAATGCCACCTAGCACAGTAATTTCTTCCATTACCATTCTTGCTTAATGGGCAAGACCATGCTGATCCAGTTTTTAATTTGTATATATCGATCAGTCAGTGCAAAATGAATGTGCAAATGGTGTGATATCATTGCCCCATTGCAAATATCCCCTTTTTGGGCAAGGTACTTGAATGTGTGGTGGCTGGGCAGCTTTCTTGGAGGAAACTGATAATCTGGATCCGTCTCAGTCTGGTTTCAGGCCAGGATTTGGTACTAAAATGGATTTAGCTGCCCAGACTGATGACCCACTCTGGGCTAAAGACAAGGAGAATGTGGTCCTGTTAATTCTCCTGGACCTCTCAGCAACTTTTGATACCATTGATCATGGTATCCTCTTGGACAGGCTCCATGGAATGGGAGTGGGAGGCACTGTACTACTGTGGTTTCATTCTTATCTTTGGAACTGGTTCCAAAGAATTGCACTGGGGAACTTCTGCCCAGCCCCAGTATGATTAAGCTATGGGATACCACAGGGTTCCATTTTATCTTCCTTGCTGTTTAATATCTATGTGAAGCCATTAGTAGAGGTCATTAGGAGTTTGGGGGTTGGGTGCCATCAATATGCTGATGACACTCAGCTCTACTTCTCCTTACCATTAGAGTCAACTGAGGCTGTGCTGCTGCTAGACCAATGTCTGGAGTCTAATGGGTTGGATGAGGGCCAATAAACTAATCCTAACAAGATGGAGGCTCTGTAGTTTGGTGGTTCCTAAGTCTCCAATTTGGGAAGAATTGTTCTGGATGGAGCTGCACTCTCCCTGAGAAAGCATGTGCATAGTTTGGGAGTACTCTTAAATTCATCTTTGCCATTGGAGGCTCAATGTGAGCTCAGTGGCTTGGAATGCCTGGGATCAGCTTTGATTGGTCTGCCAACTACAACCATTCCTGGACAGGGATAACCTTGCTACAGTAGTCCTGGAAACTTTAAAAAACATTGCTGTTTGATTTTAAATTGTTTTAAATATCTCATGTTTTGAAAATGTTTCCTACAGCTTTGTAACCCACCCTGAGATCCTGTGATACAGGGCAAGCTGTAAGTGTTTAAATAAATAAATAAATAGTGGTTTTCAGTGTGTTCAGGAAGTGGAGAAGTGGGGAGGTTTACCACCTTGCAGGCATTTTAAACTCTCTACTTTATTAACTCAAGTGGTTGGGTTGAAGGTGGAGGCAGGGAAGACTTGAACATTCTCTTATCGAGTCTCAGCCTTGGTAAGAATGCAGGGACAGGGCTTTCATAAGTAGCATGCCAGTGGAGAGGATCCCTTGTGATGGACCCAGAAGTTAGACAGACCACACTGTTATTGTAGAAGCTATAGTTACCCAGTTGAAGTGACAGATCTCCTTTCAGGTTAAAAGTGAGGAATATCAAATTAAATAGCCAGAAATGAACACCTAGTACTTTTGTCTGGGATGTTGTTATTCAACACGCCCAGATGTTTCTTTACAAATAAGTAAGCCCACTTAAGAACAAAAAGAACTCTGCCCTCCTCTAATCCTTTTGAGAGTCAGACCCACACTAGAAGACACCCACATGATGGTATATCCTCTTGAAATATGATGAGTTGGTATTTACCCTCATGATCTAGAAACACAGAAATACTTAACATTGCAATTTTATATACACCCATTGAGAAGTTAGTCCCACCAAACTGAAGAGGATTTATACCCATTGCATTTGAGGGGCTCACTGAAGACAGGGCAAGCCTCAGACATGTTGTTGTCTGAGGTGGAGCTACAAAGTCAAGTTGCATAGTGCCCTTGAATGGCACCAAAAGTTGACTTTAAAAGGGATATCTTACTTTAGAGCAGTGGTTGGTCTGTCCATGCTTGCATGCATGCTTTCCAAACTTCCCCTTTCTATTTTCGTTATCCCCTCTCCTTTATTCCCCAATCTCAGTTGCTCTTAGGCTGTGATCCACTATACCTGTAAATGCCATATAATCTTATGAGACTTATTTCTGAGTCCCTATGTATAGAATTGCTGCAGTCTCCGTCTCCTTTCCATCAGTCACACAATCCCCCAGCCTGATTCCACATGTCTCACTTCAAGGCATTTGTCCATACTGTCCTTTTAACGAGCTATCTGGTTTGGATGCCAGGGGCTCAGTCAAAGGGTTCCAAGGGTAGGGTGTCTGCTCCATTGGCACACTGCTCCACCTGCTCTGCTCTTTTGGATGGGAGTCAGAGGAAAGACCAGAGCAGGAGGGATAGACAGTTTGGCGGATGGATTTAAGGCACCCACTTCATTAGCTTAATATGAGGCAGGCCACCCACATGATGTAGGACAGATTTGCCTTCTGGCCTGATAGACTGTCTGGTTAGCCAGCATGTTGTTGCTTTTATGATATGAGAAAAGGCAGAATGAAAGCTGTAGGTTTCCTACAGTGACCTGTGGGGCAACTGGACTAAACAGGCCCCATAGAAGATAAGTAGCTTGCTGCATGCTGTTTGAGAAGGCAGTCATGGCCAGCAGAAGGAGCAGTACTGTGAGCTGCTAAGGGCAACTGTGAATCACCAGCCAGCTACTGTTGATAATCCAAAGAAAGAATGGGCAGAGGACATTGTTGGGGTGCATTCTCACTCATCTATAGCCTGATGCCAGAGATTCAATTTCACATAACAACAAAGTTGGCCCTGATTCAGCCGTTGTTGATCTGCCCAGTTCCATGTCTGTCACTTCAGGAAGTGCAGATTGGTGATTGTTTTTTAAACTTGTAAGTAGCTATTGGGATGGAGACTGGATTTGGACAGTGGTGCTGTGGAGGGAGAGTGCTAAATCCTTTCTTCTGGGCTGTTTTCCTAATCAAAATCCCACAACCGGTCAACTGTGTGTGGGGTTACTAGTGCAATACTGGCATCTCTTCACTGGAAAACTGATAAAAGCCAGGAAGGGATTTGATCAAGCAAACAACCATGGTTGGCTACCTTTAAAAAAAGAGTCTTGCCACCAAATCATGGATCTTCCACGTAACATGTAGATTGCTCCTAACTTTGACCAATGGCACAAAAATTTAAAATAATAATATTTTTTTAAAAAAACAGAACCATAAAGCAGCTGCCTTTGGAACCATTGTGCCAGTGCTTAACTTTGGACTACATATCAGAGTGGGGAACCTTTGGACCTTTCAGTTTTGAACTTCATTTGCCATCAGTCCCACCCAGCTTGACAAGTGGTAAAGTATTTATTTATTTATTTATTTATTTATTTATTTATTTATTTATTTATTTCATTTATACCCCACCTATCTGGTCAATTGTGAAGGTGAAGCCCTGAACAACTGAGGAACCAAAGCACCCATGCCCTTACAGTACACAGTAATGGTGAACTAGATTGCCTTTCTATTCCTACCCTATGTAAGACCTCAGTCCTAGTTCACATTCTATAAAATCCTCCTCATCCAGTGTCTCTATAGTCGTATCAATGAGAATGTCACATGTGAGTTGGAGTGGCCTCACCAAGAGCTTCTGAGCAGCAATTCCTGTGAGCATAGGATTTATTGCTTTCCCTGTTGTTTTTGTGGAATATGTCACTGGAAGGGAGTTGTTGTCAACTCTCTCTGGATACATCAGAACATCCTCAAGGGCACCATATCCACTATAACACCCTGTGTGAATGATTTTACAAGCACTAAACAGGACCACTGAGATAGATATATTGAGTTAGATCTAGATTTAATTACGCTTGGAGTAACCCCATTGAAATCAATGGGATGTAAGTTAGGCATCCAACCCAATATGTATATGTCATTTAGCAAGGAAATTACTCAGACTTTCATGCCTGTATGAATCTGGGACAGGATTACACATCCCATAAAGTTCAAGGTTAATCACAAGTTCAAGTTGTTAACTTTTCTCCCCCACCGACAGTCACATGCAGTGGCTGGATAGATGAACCAGTAACATGCACTTGTCAACTATTCAGTAACAATGATAAATAATATGTTATGAAAATGGCAGTTCTGGTAATCTCATCATACAAGAGCCTAGGCATGTGATAGAGGAGATTTTGTACCCAAACAATGAAAAACAACTGGCTGCTCTTCTTTTCAGTTTGCTCAGAGCAGTTGCCCGCACTGTCAATGTCCATAGCTTAAAATAAAAAACTGGGGTCCTCTGGACATTAGCAAGGCTCTGGTTGTACCCCTGTGTCTTCATAACTGTGATAAAACATGTAAAAAAATTTGCAAGAGATTGGAGTGGAGTAATATTTAGTCATTAACTGCTGCTTTGGAACTTTGTCCCAGTGATATAAAGCCAAAATGTTGAGCTGTTGGTTCCTGTAGGCCAGAATAAAATTGGACATGGCAGTGGTGAGAAAGGTGGACTGTGTTTTCCAAATTTGAAATAACATGCACAGAAAATCAGAATATCTATAATTGAACTTCCCCTCTATTTTACATATACAGAACATCCTCAATTTTAGATGCCCCTGGATTTAGTTGAGCTAGAAAAAGACAAGTGTCCAGTAAAATATGCCATGTTCATATTACGTATGTATTTCTCTGAAACTCAACAGCAAGGTTTAATATTTAAAGTGTTTGAGGTGTTTTTTAAAATGCCCTTAAATAAAATAAAAGTTTCAAAAAACAAAATGTAAAAAGCTGTTAAATTCCCCTTCTTCAAACTTTGAAATTCAAATACATTTTGAATCTGATAAAAATCCTCTCACATTTTAGTTCTAACACACCCCTGACATGCTCTGGAACATGCTGGATGTTATTCAATGTTTAGGAGGTCTGAAAATGCTTGGATGTTCATTAAAGGAAAGTGTGATGTTGTCCACCAGTTTCAATGGTTTTAAAAGGAAATTAGGCAAATCTATGGAGGACAGATCTATCTGTAGTCATTAGCTATGTTGATTAGATGGACTCTTCAGCAGCAGGCAGAATGTGGCAGAGACTGGAAATTTGCCTTTTTAGCCCCCAGGCCCTCAAGACTGTCAGCCAGAATAGCCAACAGCCATGCTGTCTGGGAAATCTGAGGAGTGGTAGTCCGCAAAAGGGATTATTCCAAGATCTTCAGAATGTTGGTAAATACCAAGCTCTTGATCTTGGGTGGGGTGGAATGGTAAGAGAGGGCTCTAGCCTCCTTGTCCCATTTGTGGGCTTCCCAAAACCCACCTGCTCACTCAGTGAGAAACAGGACATAGTACTGGGTAGACCTTTGCTCTTGACTTAGCAGTTTACCTCTTGTAATTATTTCACATGTTTTATAACAGAGGTTGGCAACTTTGGTGGCCACACTTTCATATCCAGTCCCTTTGATGGGTTGTGTCAGGCTGAGATGTGCCTCAAGATGGCCAGAAAAGGGGGAGGGGACACAAACAGGAAGTCACAGGATGTCCTATCCAACATTGCTTTGTTTTGTTTTGTTTGGAAGTGGGGGAAGCTGGGACCCTCTAACACACAAACTATTGTTCCTGGAAGCATCTGGGAGCAGGAAATCCTGTCTTGTGGTGAAAAACAAGTTCTGAAACACATTTCCTGGCTCAGACATTATAGTAGGCTCTGGGAGTTTGGGCTTCGGGCCCTCAAAAATAGCCTGCAGGGCCTAGATGAAGCCATAGGCCATGGAACAAGTTGAAATGGGTCAACATTAAGCATGATGCTATTTGCATTCAGAGATTTCTGTCCAAGGAGATCTTTTTCATTCTTTCCTTTTACCCCTGCACACCTGGAGCTTTTCCCACATATTCTGAAGTAAAGGTGTTTTAACCACAGTTGCCTTGTTGCTGCCTTGCTGAGGTTTAATTTAACTTGATACTTCTCACTTTGTTCCATTCTATGCAAATCCATCTTTTAACAGTTGCCGTTATGCCACCCCATAGCTGTCTTCACTAGGAGATCACTTCCTATGGCTAATATCAGTCATACAAGGATTTTTTTTTCTTTGTTTCATTCTTTTCAGTTGAGCCCTGGCAGTGAAAAGCTGACAGCTAACCCAACACGCTGATTCACGCAACATTATTGTTCAAATAATAAGCCATCATTTAAAAAAGTTTCTGGCAATTGTGTCCCAAGATGGGAGATTAAATAGTATTTGTCATAGCAAACACACATGTGAGAGAACATTTTCTCATTGGAGAAGGAGAGTGTGCTTGCACTAACTTGCAGTAAGTTTGCTATATTTTGAGGAGATAAATACATCTCTGTGTGCCAGTTATGTATAAATCTAGTATGTCCATGTGCTAACATAACAAAACAAAAATGAATGATGAGGACCTGGCACTTCCTGGGGGGAAGAAAGATATGTGGTGTTGCACTTCTCCTGACCTGACAGAGCACATGTAACACAAAATGAACAGTTTATTGATAAGCTTTTATTATGAGAATGAGGTCTCTGGAACACTTCTTTGTGGATGGGGAGGTGCAAGCTGGGTTCCAGAGCATGGGTGTGTTTAGGGATAAGGGTCATCTTACTCAACATGTTCTGACTTGGCATGAAGCTGAAGGAAAGCATACTACTGCTAGGCAGAGCTACAGCTCTCAGGATCCCCCAGCAATATTACCAGATCACTAAAATGGAGCCCCATCTGATAAACTGATGCTCCAGGATCAGAACTGGCAAGGGAGGAGTTTTCAGGACCTTGGACAGCACATTTCAAGATGTGTTGGCTGACTCTCTGCAAAGGGAGTTGTTGTCCCAGCAAAGGTTTGCTATAATCAGAGGCCATACAAAGGCTGACAGAGAGTGGTCCTTTCCAGCAGCTCCACTACTTCAATACAGGCTGTCATTTCTAAAGATCCTGTGGCTCTTTCTGCAATCTCACACTCATCCACCTCTGTAGCCTAAAGAAAGCTGCAGAAGAGTCGGCCTAAAATTAAAAGGTGAGCAAATGGTCACAGCCTTAGACTAAGACAGCAGAGAAGGGTATAGTGAGAGCTATGCCTAAAGTTGAGTGACCTGAGATCTCTCTGTGTGTGTGTGTATTCAGAGGCTGATGCTGAGCCTTAGACCCAGTGTACATGGTCTTTATTTGATTTGAAGATGGAGATAGGTTTGCCATTTATAAATTAAGTAAATTTGGTAAGGGACGTGGTGGCGCTGCGGGTTAAACCACAGAAGCCTCTGTGCTGCAGGGTCGGAAGACCAGCAGTCGTAAGATCGAATCCACGCAACAGAGTGAGCTCCCGTTGCTTGTCCCAGCTCCTGCCCACCTAGCAGTTCGAAAGCATGCAAATGCGAGTAGATAAATAGGTACCACCTCAGTGGGAAGGTAACGGCGTTCCATGTCTAGTCGCGCTGGCCACGTGACCACGGAAAATGTCTTCAAACAAACGCTGGCTCTACGGCTTGGAAACGGAGATGAGCACCGCCCCCTAGAGTCGGACACGACTGGACTAAATGTCAAGGGGAATCTTTACCTTTACCTAAATTTGGTAAACAATAAATATAAAGACACGCATCTGCAATTCAATGATGGACACACACCTTCATACATCACACCAGTGGAGGTTTGTGATTTTCATTTTTGAGGTTGGTGATAAATCCATTCCAGGATTTAGACTCAACTTTACAGGATTTGTCCAAGATTCTGAACCTTATATGCCAAATAGATTAGGTACTTTGAATTAATTGTTTAATGTTTGGACTAAAACCAGGAACACATTCGCCACTTGGATGAAACTGAAATTTCCAGCCTCTCCTACATTTTGTGCTGCTGCTTTTTTGTAAAACAACAAAAAGGTTTCTTAAGAGAAAAGGGAAAGAAGAAAACTAGAATAAATACATCTTGTCAGAGGTGTGAAAAAATATTGGAAAACAATCTATGAAGGGGAATCAACATATTAACACACAGATTCTTTGCTGTACTTGGGAATTCAGTTGTTGTGATTATTCATCTTTTTGAACCATGTGAAGCACATGTGAACCATATGAAGCACAGAATGGAACATATGAAACACATGTTCCATTCTGCTTCATAATCATATGAAGTGTGGAAAGCTCCCATTGTTGAAGATTTTTTTCCCATTTGGTAAAATAAAGAATGTGATTAATTTATTTCTGACTTTCAATATCAAAAATGCATACCCCTAACAAAGAACCAAAATTGGTAATGCACAGATTTAACGAACATAAAATGCCCATGAATGCTGTTCTGTTCATTCTTACACAGGAGAATATATCCCCACTAAATCATTTTATAGAGCAATTTTAGACATAGCAGTGCAGCTCCAGTACAGCAACAAAGAATAGTTAGCTGAGTTCCATGATCTAATAACAATTTTAGAACTGCAGGGCTGGAAGGGACCCTATGGATCTTCAAGTCCAACCCCTGTTAAGGAGGCACAGTGGGGAGTCAAACGCTCAACCTCTGGCTCTGCAGCCAGATATTAAAACCACTGAGCTATTCAGCATACCTATTGTATTCATGCTTATTAAAAATATTCACTGTCCATACATTCTGTGCACCTTTTTGTTCTGTGTATGCATTTTTCACTAGGACGTTCTTCAATTAAAACCATGATTTTAACTTCAGCAGTGGTTTGTTCCTGCTAACAGATAATACAAGAAGCAGCACACTAGCTGTTGATGTTCAAAGAGGAGCTACCCATCATCTCAGCTAATACATACTCCCAAACTTGCATTGACCAAATGTGGTGTTGGAGAACACTTAGAGGGCAACATTTATGACTAGTGGTGTCAATTCACCCTTCAAATGCCTTTATCCAAGGATATTACTGCCCCTCTATTATCACTAATAATGTTTGGGTAGACATTTTGGTGAGGTTTTTTTTCTAGGCTGACCTTTGTTCTCCCTCACCACATGGTCTGAGGGGGCGGGGTTTCAGCTTTAAATGAGGGTGAGCAGAAGCTCAAAGCCCTTTTCTTGAAGAAGCTGCTGAGGCAGGAGGTCAGGTATGTTTGGGTAGACATTTTGATGAGGTATTTTTTTCTAGGCTGACCTTTGTTCTCCCTCACTGCATGGTCTGAGGGGGCGGGGTTTCAGCTTTAAATGAGGGTGAGCAGAAGCTCAAAGCCCTTTTCTTGAAGAAGCTGCTGAGGCAGGAGGTCAGGTATGTTTGGGTAGACTTTTTGGTGAGGTATTTTTTCTAGGCTGACCTTTGTTCTCCCTCACCGCATGGTCTGAGGGGGTGGAGTTTCAGCTTTAAATGAGGGTGAGCAGAAGCTCAAAGCCCTTTTCTTGAAGAAATTATCTGATTCTATTTTTCACCCTAGTCTGGTAAATAGGAAAGCCAATTAGCATTGCATACACCGGGGGGTGGGAAAGTTTTAAGGGTCAGATCATACTTCCGCACTATTAGAGAGCAGGCCGGGTAGGTGGGGCTCATCAGCTTTGGAAAGCAGCCCATCTAGGAGAAGGAAAACTCTAATTTCAAACCTCCACTGCCTTGTGGCTATATCCACTGATGGAAAAGGCTTCAGGAGTTAACCTCGAGGCAAAATCTGGAGCCAGAGTCCCAGAGGCAGTTCATGTCGTTCTGTCAACTCCTGCAACGTCGCTGGAACCAGTTGTATTATTTATTTATTTATTTTTATTTATTTATTTATTCGATTTCTATCCTGCCCTTTTAGACGGCTCTTGCCTTTCCATTGGACTATTTCAGTGACGTGGAGAGGGGGGATTTGCTGCTTGGGTAACAGCCTATCCTACATATTATTTTACCCAGGCTTCGTGCTCTGGAGAGGACACTCCAGCTTCGCATACAGCGTCGAAACAACACGGGAAGTAGCAGTTACCGGTTATAAGTCTTTGCTCGATTGGTGTAGAGCATGACACCAGGGGCTACTTCTGATGGTGGGAGAGGTCATTGCACCTCACTAGGTAGCTACTGCCTGCCTCAAGCTGGGCAGTCCCCAGCCAGTAAGGTGCTACCTCACCATGGTCTGTTAACCTCACGGGGTGCGTGGGGTTTAGGGTGAAAGCCGACAAGCAGATCGATAACCCTGCACCATGCAACAATCGTAAGAAAACTTCTGCCCTAAAGTTGGGCACCTGGAATGTTCGGACAATGACCCCTGGCTTTTCTGACAACGAGTTTTCTGACGACCTGCAGGAAATAGACGATGTGCGCAAGACAGCTGTCATTGACATGGAACTGAGTAGACTGCAGATGGACATTGTTGCCCTGCAAGAGACGAGATTGCCAGACATGGGATCTGTCAAAGAAAAAAACTTCTCATTCTTCTGGCAGGGAAAACCATTGAATAAGACCAGGGAATATGGTGTTGGCTTTGTGGTCAGAAATAGTCTGCTGAGATCCATTGTTCCACCTACTGTGGGGAGTGAAAGAATCCTGTCTCTGCAGCTCCACTCATCAGCGGGACCGGTCACCCTCATTAGTGCATATGCACCAACACTGTCATCCACAACAGAAGTGAAAAACAAATTCTACGACGATCTGGCAGCTACTATCAAAAAAGTCCCTGAGAGGGAGCCACTGTTCATTCTTGGAGACTTTAACACTGGAGTTGGTGCTGATCACAATTCTTGGCCCACTTGTCTAGGTCATTTTGGCATTGGGAAGATGAATGAAAATGGCCAACGCTTGCTGGAGTTTTGCTGTTATTATGGTCTTTGTGTCAGCAACACGTTCTTTAATACGAAGCTTCAACACAGAGTTTCCTGGAGACATCCAAGATCGAAGCATTGGCATCAGCTCGATTTGATCCTCACTAGATGTTCTAGCCTTCCTAGTATTACGATCACAAGCAGTTACCAGAGTGCTGATTGCAATACTGATCACTCCCTGGTGTGTAGTAGAGTAAAACTGCGAACAAAGAGATTGTATCACACGAAAAAGGAAGAAAGACCACGTATTGACATCAGCAAGACTCGTGATCAAAGAAAAGTGGAGGAATTTGCCCAAGCGCTTGAGGAAACCCTTCCAGACCCGGCTGATGCAAATGCACCTGAACGATGGGAACACTTCAAGAACGCTGTGTATAACACCGCCTTGTCCACATTTGGCAAGAAGACCAAAAAGACGGCCGACTGGTTCGAAGCCCATTCGGAGGAGTTGATGCCAGCCATCGAGGATAAGAGGAGAGCTCTAGCAGCATACAAAGCCTGTCGTAGTGAGTACAACTTGCAAGCTCTTCGAGCTGCTCATAGCCAAGTCCAACAGGCTGCCAGGAGATGTTCCAACGATTATTGGCTTCAGCTCTGCTCTCAGATACAGATAGCAGCGGACACAGGTAACATCAAAAGAATGTATAATGGTATCAAGCAGGCTTTAGGTCCAATACAGAAAAAATCTGCTTCTTTGAAGTCTGCTACAGGCGTGATCATCCAGGACCGAGCACAGCAGATGGAACGCTGGGTGCAGCACTACTCTGAGCTATATTCCAGAGAGAATGTAGTAACCGAAGAAGCATTAAATAACATTGAGTGCCTGCCTGTCTTGGAAGAGTTGGACAGCAAACCAACTTTAGCAGAAATAAAAGCGGCCTTGGATTCCCTCGCCCCTGGCAAGGCACCTGGAAAGGATAACATCCCTGTTGAAGTGCTGAAGTGCTGTAAAGAGATCATCACCACCAAACTGTATGAAGTCTTTCGTCTTTGCTGGAGCGAAGGTGGAGTACCACAGGACATGAAGGATGCAAACATCGTCACATTGTATAAGAACAAAGGAGACAGGGGCGACTGCAATAACTACCATGGCATCTCTCTTCTCAGCGTTGTAGGGAAGCTGCTTGCCCATGTTGTACTGAAGAGACTCCAGGTGCTTGCAGACAGAGTCTATCCAGAATCACAGTGTGGATTTCGAGCTAATAGATCCACCACTGACATGGTATTCTCCCTCAGACAGTTGCAGGAGAAATGTAGGGAACAACAACAGCCACTCTTTGTGGCCTTCATAGATCTCACAAAGGCCTTTGATTTGGTTAGCAGGGATGGCCTTTTTAAAATACTTCCCAAGATTGGATGTCCACCTCGACTCCTTAACATCATCAGGTCCTTTCATGAGGGAATGAAGGGCACTGTAGTTTTTGATGGCTCAACATCAGATCCCTTTGACATCTGAAGTGGAGTGAAACAGGGCTGTGTCCTCACGCCGACCCTGTTTGGGATCTTTTTTGCTGTCATGCTGAAGCACGCCTTTGGAACTGCAACAGAAGGTGTCTATCTCCGGACTAGATCAGATGGAAAGCTCTTTAATCTCTCTAGATTGAGAGCGAAGACCAAAGTCCAGCTGAAATGCATGCGGGACTTCCTCTTCGCCGATGATGCAGCCATTGTTGCTCACTCTGCTGAAGACCTCCAACAACTCATGAATCATTTTAGCAAGGCCTGCCAAGACTTTGGTCTAACAATCAGCCTGAAGAAAACACAAGTCATGGGCCAGGGCGTGGACTCACCTCCCTCTATTACCATCTCCACGCAAGAATTGGAGGTTGTTCATGACTTTGTGTACCTTGGCTCGACGATCTCTGACACTCTCTCCCTAGATGTCGAGCTAGATAAACGCATTGGCAAAGCAGCTACCATGTTCTCTAGACTCACAAAGAGAGTATGGCTTAATAAGAAGCTGACGGCATATACCAAGATCCAGGTCTATAGAGCCTGTGTCCTGAGCACACTCTGCAGTGAGTCCTGGACCCTTTGTGCACGGCAGGAGAGGAAGCTGAACACGTTCTATATGCGTTGTCTCCGGCGCATTTTTGGTATCACCTGACAGGACAAAGTTCCAAATAGAGTAGTCCTAGAATGAGCTGGAATTTTTAGCATGTATACATTACTGAAACAGTGATGTCTACGTTGGCTTGGGCATGTCGTGAGAATGGCTGATGGTCGGATTCCAAAAGATCTCCTGTATGGAGAATTAGTGCAGGGAAATCGCCCCAGAGGGAGTCCACAGCTGCAATACAAGGATATCTGTAAGCGGGATCTGAAGGCCTTAGGAATGGACCTCAACAATGGGAAACCCTGACATCTGAGCATTCAGCCTGGAGGCAGGCGGTGCATCACAGCCTCTCCCAATTCAAAAGACCCTTGTCCAGCAGGCCGAGGCAAAGAGGCAGTCCCGAAACCAGCAAAATCAGGGAGCTGGACAGGGGACAGATTGTATTTGTCTTCAGTGTGGAAGGGATTGTCACTCTCGAATTGGCCTTCTCAGCCACACTAGACGCTGTTCCAAGTCCTCCATACAGAGCACGTTACCATAGTCTCTCGAGACTGAAGGATGCCTAATCTAAAATCTAATTATCACTACAAGGTCTGGAAGGACCTCTGGTATGTTTTCACTTTAAACATCCAGACATTCTAGTCAAATAAATTCATTCATTCATTCATTCATTCATTCATTCATTGATTCATTCATTCATTCATTCATTTAATATACCGCCCATCTAGTCAAAGGCTACTCTGGGCAGTTCACAGCATAACACAAAGCAATAAAACCATCACAGCTAATATAAAAATAAATAAAACATAATAAGACATAATAAAATACCACAACATTTAGATGTTTAAACATTTAAGCATTTAAAATGGCAGTGTGATGATCTTATTGGCTCATAATTTCATTGGGATTCTGTTGATGGAACAGAATAAAATGCCTGTCAGAACAGCCAGGTTTTAAAAAGCTTTTTAAAAATTGCCAGTGAAGGGGCCAGGCAGATATCCAGAGGTAGTTGGTTCCAAAGTCAGGGTACGAATGCCAAGAAGGCCCGGTTCCTAGTTTTCTCCCTCTGGGCCTCTCTCAGGGTCAGCATCCTGAGATGTCCAGTCTGGGATGAAAGAGTAGGATGGGCAGTTCTCACTGGAAGAAGGAATTCTGCCAGGTTGCAAGGTCCCGAACTATTTAGGACTTTATATGTTAGAACCATCACCTTGAAGCTGGCCCAGAAGCGGACATGTAACCAGTGTAAGGCAGCTGGAGTTCAGGAGATATTGCCGCCATGTTCTGAACCTGATAAAGCTTCCATATCAGTCTCATGGGAAGCTCCACACAGAGGGCATTACAGTAGTTTATTCTTGAGACTACCAGTGCATGGACCAGTGTAGTGAGTGACCGGTGTCCAGGTAGGGGTGCAGCTGTAAAATTAAAACTTTGTGGAAAGCAGCAAGTGGCACTCTCCAATACCAACATTTTGTAAATGACTTTAATGCTTACTGGTAGCCAGGTATTCCTGTACTACTTCTCTACCTATTCTGTGCTGCATTTCCCCCACTACATCAGCTGCTCTTCGCCCCTCAGGTTGAGCACTATTTTCCTTTTTGGAGAAAACTGAGGCAAAGAAGGTGTTGAGAAGTTCAGCTTTTTCCCTGTCCTCTGTTAGTAGTTGGCTATCTTCTGCACGCAGCGACCCTGTCATTTCCTTGTTTTTCCTTTTGCTGCGGGCATAACTAAAAACACCCTTTTTATTGTTTTTAATTTGTCTGGCAAGCCTGAGTTCATTCTCACTTTTGCTTCTCTTACCTTCCCCCTACATATACTGGCTATTTGCTTGTATTCTTCTTTGGTGTTTTCCCCATTTTTCCATTTCTTGTACATGTTTTTTTAACACTTAGCTCAGTTGAAAGTTCTTTAGTCAACCATTCTGGTTTCTTTAGACACCTCCCGTTTTTCCTTCTTATTGGAACAGTTTTAGAATGTGCCTTTAGTATCTCCCTTTTTAGAAATTCCCATCCATCCTGAACTCACTTCTCTTTCAGTATCTTTGTCCATGGAATTACAGCCAGTAATTCCCTAAGTTTACTGAAATTGGCCTTCTTAAAGTCTAGAATGCATGTCTGGCTGCACTTGGCTTCCCCTTCCCACTGTATAACAAATTCCAAGAGAGCGTGGTCATTCCCGCCTAAGGATCCCACCACTTCGACCTCATTAACAAGGTCATCCCTGTTGGTTAAGATCAGATCTAAAATAGCTGATCCCCTTGTTGCCTCTTCCACCTTCTGGACCATGAAATTGTCTGCAAGGCAAGTGAGGAATTTGCTGGACCTTATGTTCTTGGCAGAGTTTGACTGCCAACATGTATCGGGATAGTTGAAATCTCCCTTTACTACTGCATCTCTCCCTTTTGAATGTCTGGCCATCTGCTCCAGGAAGGCATCATCCAACTCCTCGGGCTGGCTTGGTGGTCTGTAGTATACCCCCACAATGACATCCCTCTTGTTTCTCTCCCCCTTAATTCTTCCCAGATGCTCTCAACTAGCTTATTCAACTAGCAAAGGAATTATGTGTTGGACCCAGCACCTCAGTTCATCTTGGTTCCCCCACAGAAATGAATGAAATGCATTGTAACTTAAATCCCATTGATTTCAGTGAGAACCAAAAGTATCTGACTAAATCAGGATCTAGCCTGATGTATGTGGTGGGGAAAATAGTGTTTAAGGACATAGATTTTGTCAGTGATACCAAAACATGACATAGCTATCAAAAAGTTTGCTTCCTGAAACAGTTGTTTCTCAACAAGGGCAGAAGCTTCTATTCCTTCTTCTGAATGCTCCAAATTGAGTGGATACTCAAGTCAGTTGGACCTGATTACAGAGAGGATTTTCACTGGGCATGAATAAAGTCAAATATGGGCAGAAATGCTTCAAGCAAGCATCCATTGGGTGTAGCAAATCCATACACATCTGAAATTTCTACACTGAATCTCAAAATGGAGAAGCCATTGCCTCGCCACTCCTAATATTAGGGATTAATGAGTACTGCCATTCGAAGACTTGTATGTCACAAGAACCAAGACACATTGGTCTCTTTGCAATCTGATGCCCTCAAACAGCTGACATCAATGGGGATTTCATGGAAAAGAGGCTGGCTTGGTCTGGGAACAACCAAAGAGGCCAGCCTGGCTCCATTTCATGCATTTGATGCTTTGCAATGATTTTCAGAAAGTTTATGCCTTGGATGGTCAGCTCTTGTTACAGCATGAGAGCTTATGAGCGGAAATAATTTCACTATCACTCTCTCTCTCTCTCTCTCTCCTTTCCCTATTCTCTTGTGATTTTATTTATTGGGCTGGCAAGATCATTCAGCCTTCCTAAAAAGATATTGTTTCAGTTCGACTTCCAAACAGTGTTTGCAGAAAGATGGCACCTGGAATCTATGAATTCCACAATAGTATAGGATTTTTTAAAAAGAAAATAATAAGTAATGAAAAGAATTCTGTAGATATAAAATAAACGTCCCTTTATTTCATAATTTTAAACAAGAAATTATAGCACAGTACATTTATTAAGCCTCTACTCACATTCCAAAGCACTCTCCCCTCTACATTTTGACTAAAGGACTACACCAAAGGTTTCTTTAAATCTTTATTGAAACAACAAAAACAAAATAATGGTACAAGTTTTTCACTACAAATTTATAATGTCATATAGTACCTTCATACCACTGCAATCTGTATCAGTTTTTAATATTACACCAAAGTTTGATATGGGAAGCTGATAGAAAACAAGTCTTGTCATTCTTTTAACATAATAACTAAAAGGAAACCATGTGTTGAAAAAAATAATCTTGGGAGTGTGGTTGTTTAAGTAATTGGAACTAGTATGTTAATTTTTCCATTAGAGTAATATGCTTACTCTAGTAAATTAGTTATTGTTACACAGAGGGGCCCTACACCTATTTAATTCTATTTGCATCCTCTTTTTCTCACAGGCTAAAAGTAGAACCCGTTGCCACAAATTCACTCTACTCCACACACTGATGGATGACATGGATCAGAAGATGAGACGAGGGCACCTGTATTAAGTCTTTCAGAATTCCCAATGGAGGTCCTAAAGCATAGACACAGGTTCCCTATTCACTACAGCCATTAGGAGTTATCCTGACTAGAGGAAGAAACTTGCGAGAATCAATTAATCCCACAGAGCAATCCGTTTCACTCCTGCGACTGAGCACCAAGATTTTTGGTCTCAGCAACGTGCCACTGATGGTAATTACCAGATGATATCCCTATGTCTGTCTGCTTCTGTACTGCCCCTGCAGCTTCACTTATAACTGCTGCCTCTCTAGCTAGGGAAGTGAGATGCCAGCCTTTGACAGTACTGTACTTGAACCAAAAAACGTGGGTGAACCGTAAGATGAGAATCAGTCACAATTTATGTGATGTGATCATGTTTATGTGCATCAAGGAGAACTCTAGGTAGATTTTTATTCTGATTCATTTAGGTCTGATTCACACAACAGTTTTCCAGGATATGATAAATAGAAATCTTATCTAACATAGAGTTCTTAAGGAGGAAAGGCGCCATGACTTGCTGTTCCAAGAGGCCTAATGAAAGCAGGAGTAGCATCAGATCTCTGTTACTGGCAGAATTAAAAAGCAACAGTTCTGCAGCTGCCTAACACTTTGAGCTAGAACAGATATCTGAGATTATATTTTCTGTTTCAACATTCCATGCACACATTCTGGAGTTCAGCAGCTGAGAATAAGGAGTATTCAAATAAAACCAAAAATCCAAGAAAGATTCCCCAAGAAACCACACCATTTAGTTCATTTGCTCTACAGAAACAAAATGGTGCTGTCTAATGAGCTGATCAATGGAAGCACAATTGATACAAACAGAGATTCTTAAAATATCAACAAAACTAATAGATGTCACTAATATAGCAAACACCACAACTGGCCTTGGTCTAAACTGCTAATCTCAAATAAAACATCACTCGTCATCCACTAAGGACCCACAGCTTAAATGGCAAATCTTGAGGACTACAGCCATTGTTTGAACTTAAAAGCAGAAGGATCTATGAGCACAAAGGAAGAACCTGTGTTTGAACCAATATGTTTATGTATGTTTGTTGGATTCCTGAGGAAAACCCTCAATTTTCTCAAAGCAAAATCTGGAAAGAAGTCATCCATAAAACCTTCTGCCATCTAACTGTTACTTGGGAAATGGTCTCATTTCATCCCAATTTCTATTATTTTCTTGGCAACTGACTCATGACAAACAGGCTGGTTTCTAAAGAACACAGGCCAAACCATAAACAGAATAATATGGTCACATATGATCCCAGCCTATTCTCAAACAATACAATGATCACAGAGGAAAGAAATTAATGTGACCAATTTCTAGTACGGTTTATAAGGGAGCAATATGATCAGCCATATTCCAGAACTGCAGTGATCCAGTGGATCCAAACTCAAAATGAATCAGAACTGATGGCATTTGCCCATCTCTACTACCAGCCTATTTCATGGACAATTCTTAAGGTCAGCTGATGTTGTAACCTGTCCCATGCTTAGCAGCAGCAGTTTCTTCAGTTTGGTTTGGCTGGAAGCCTGGAAGTCACAGTGCTGTATTCAGAATACTGCAAGATTATACTGGACTAAGGCCCTGGTCACATGAGGGGAATGTTTTCTAGTTTTTCCAATAGTTTCCATACCTCTGTTGTACTGAATTGTGGTCACGTGGTTTATATCCCAGGACAAATGTCTCAAGAACTTTTAGCAGTCCTGATTTATTTCCTCCTCTTTGAATCATTATGGCTGGCTACACCATGGTACTGGTTTTTTTTTTCTTCTCTTGCTTCATGGGGCAATGTTGCTCCTTGATTTATATATATATATAATATTTATCAATACATCAATATATCAGAAACAAGTCTCCCTCTAAGGTGTGCGACTGCACAAGCATGCCTGACTCTCCACACAGCTTTCCTCCTCTCCTGTGCACCCACAGCTATCATTTCCAGCACCTTTTGTTCTGGTCGCAAGAGAACCCCATGCGGGGGGGGGGGGGGGCAGACTCGCACACAGAGATGGGGTGGAAATTAGTGGAAACATTGGCCGGGAAGGGGTTTCTGTTTAGGAAAGTCTCTCTATTGCACTGGCTGCTCCTGCAGAAATGCATTGCACACAATGGACCTCGGATATGCGCACAGTAGTAGTGGCGGTCACACACCCCTGGTGACATTGGCATACCAATGTTTCAATGTATTTTCCCATGGGGAAAAAATTATTACTTGCCAGTAATGTAATGGTGGTGGCCCTCCAGTGACATACTTTTACCAACGTATCGATGTATCAGGCACAAAAAATAAAAATAAAAAATGTGTGTGCTGCATTAATAGCGGCCACCTTCCTGGCTTCAATTCTGAAAAGAAGTGGGGCAGGTTGTGCACAAAGGCAATCCCAATAAGGAATGCACCAGTACAACACAGATACAAATAACACAACCCTCCTGTCTCGATCTTGATTGTGTGTTGTGTGACCAGAAAAAAAAAAAGTAACAAACTAACTGGGGGATAACTAGAGAAAATTTCCCTCATGTGACCAGGGCCTAAGTGTGCTTAACTGAAGTACATCACCGGACTTTTACATTATTGCAACTTTTGGAGAGTGGTGTGATGCATCACAAAGTGACAGCATTTTGAGTGGGGTAACCAAAGAGGCAGGAGAAGGGATCTAATATACTCTATCTGCATATTCCCAAAGCTCTGTTGCATTGACATATGCACAATGATTTTCAGTTCTTCTTCTTTGGCCCCCTCAATATCATTCACACTCTGCATCAGTTTTGGCATCCCTCCATCCCTCCAACAAAATAAAAGATTCAAAGTAATCAAGGATCCCCCTTTTAAAAGTGAAAAGAAGGGGCAGAAACAAACTTTACTAACACATAGCTTAACTACATTACGTGTGTATGTGGGTGATCTTCCTGCTGCCATCCTGTGTTGACTTGGGATGATCTCTAGCAGTATCACAAAACAGTGATCTTCCAGGCTGAGAACAGTCTGTGGCAATAGGACCACAGCTAAATCCTGAGCAAGGATTTGAGCATTGACAATACTTGGGTTCAAAGTGCTGGAATTAAAATACTAAAGTCATACCTGATTCAGGTGTATTATCATCAAAGAACTATCACATAATGATCACTGGCAAAAGCTTTTTCTTCTTTTGCATCTTTCCCCCTTTTGGTATGCTTTTGCTAGGTTCACTATATGTCAGCCCAGAGATGATTCTGTCCACACTGTCCTCCGGGTTGTAGATCCATGCCTGAAAACAGTTCAATGGAAACAGCAACAGAACTGACTAAAATCCCTTCACCGCCATGAGACCCACCCACCCCAATACATTTCAGTAATGGCACCTTTTGTCTGGGTGTAAATTGAAGATTGTACCATAAAGCAATATTAAGATGTTTTCTTTCTTACTTTCTTACTTTTCACCTCTAAACGGAGATGGAGACATTATCTCAACGCAATGTGTGCAGCCACACTGAAAATGGTTGTTCTGCGTACTGACGGAAAACATTAAAGATTTCCAGATAACACCTTCACTGTAACTGAGCAGATGCTATTTAATGCCTCGGATCTGTGAAAGGAACATTTACCCTGCCAGAACCACTTATTATTAATCATCTTCAAATGACATGACCATTAGAGGTGTTTCTCGCAGCTAACAAGCTTGTGCATGCAGCCTTGTTCAATTGCGACCAAGTGAGACTTTGTAAGCAACCAGCTGGTAACCCAAAACACAGGGTCTTATTTTAAAAAAATATTTTTCCCCCTCACTGAAGGTGTTGAAATGTTCTCTTTCACTGGTTGCACAGCCTGCATTTTTTCTTTATCAAAACATTACATCCACCACACTTGAATACTTATTTCATTCCCTCCTCCTAACTCCCCCATCTCTGCCAGCAGGCCAGTTCTTTAGTCACCTGAAGGTGAAAGGGGGGCAGATGGCTGTGCTGACTCCTGTACCCCCACAAAATAACATTTCTTAGACATGAGAAAGTAGGAGAGGGGAAGAAAAAGCTGTGACCACAGAACTGTGACTAATATTGGAATTTAGCAAGAAATCAGATCCAGTTTCAGGAGGCTGCTCAGCAAGTTTGGGAACATTTTGCTACTAAAGCTCTTGATGAATGACTTCAGGAAGTATAAATGAGTATTTTTCTTCCCCCTCATTTCATCTTTTCTTTCAGAGCTTGTTCTGTACAGATGATAACGAGCTGCATCAGGCAGGCATGTAGCAAACTGTCCTCCCTCTCACTCAGCAGAGTTCAGCCATCATTCTGTCATTCGTCGTCATCCAGAGAAGCAATTGCACTACTGTTTTAATGTAAGCCAGAGGAGAACTCATGACAGTCAAGCTGAAGATGAGGGTTAATCATGCTGTGATGGTTGAAGGAGAACATCAGTTAGTTAGGGTAGAAATTTAGAAGAGGTAACTGTATTTGTTCATAGAAGGAAAATCATTGAAACATCTTGTGGACCTGTTACACTTTATTGGGCAGAAGCTTTTGATTATAGTCCTTTTTTTCAGAAGCATGTAGATAGACAAGCATAGAAGGAAGGAGAATTGCAATGTAATGTAAAGGAAATTGTTGTTGTTGTTACATGCTGTCAAGTCACCTCCAACTCAGGGCAACTCTATAAATGAGAGATCTCCAAAATGTCTTGTCCTCAATAGCGCTGCTCAGCTTTAATCTAGTTATGTCACTAGCTACAGAACTATTCATACTTGCCCTTTGCTCTTCCCCAGTAGTTGACTGAGTGCTTTCTGACCAGGGAGTCTCATCTTCCAGCACTACCTCTTGTTTCATTTTGGACTGTCTCATTACAGGGTTTCCATGGTACCCACAAAACCTGGAAGTTTGATTTACATGGTACAGAACAATTATTCCCAACTTTGGGTCCCCAGATGCTCTTAGACTACAACTGACAGAAATCCTGTCCAGTGCAGCTAGTGGGGAGGCTTCTGGGAGTTGCCGTCCACATCAGGGGATCCAAAGTTGGGAATCATTGGTATAGAACTTTCCTAGCTCAGAGTAATTTTCAAGCAGTAAGTTGCCTAAAATGTAAACAACAAAAACAACAAACAAACAAAAGGGAAGAAAATCAGCAATTCAGTCCATATTTGGGCGTGAAATAACATACAGGCTGAAATCCAGTAGTAAGTCATAAGCAGAGTAGGCTTGTTGAATCAATGTAATTATATAGATCTTGACTCACCAAATCCCCACGGATTCAATTGGCCTAATCCAGTAGCAATTGACTACTGGATTTCAGCCAGAGAATGCTAATCTGTGCAATGAAATAATTACACACCTGTTTAAGATCCCCATCCGACCCCTTGTGGAACTAGATTGCTCACACTACAATTAAAGCTCTGTATAAATCATGAAGATAAGGAACAAATTAGACACATCAGTTCAAGGAAAATGAGTTTTCATGCCTCATCATAAGTAAAGACAATCATGTGATGGTTATGTGAATGATTTCTGTTTCTCAAATAATTACCTAGACTGAGCATCCTGTCATTACCAAAGATAACCATGTCCACTGGGGAAGGTGTAAACCTCCTTAAATCAAGTGCATGAGGATTTATCTGGAAAGAACACTAAGCAAAAGAACTTCTCCGTGTACAGAATGGCTGATTAACTTTCAGGTAATCCTTTTTAATATTTGCATGCAATGCAGTATGGCTCAGAGTTTGGGATTTGGGCAAAGTAATGCATAGTTGTCATTCCTTTCTGGGACACACAGCTTAACTTGGTGAAGGGGTCTGGGTTTGTCAGTGAAGCTGGGAGCAATATCATCAGGAGGTCAGATTCCATTAAAAGTTTGCTGCTTATATACCACCCCTGGTGCTTAAAGCTACAACAACTTTATTGTTTCTGAGCAAAGGCCCCTACAATATGCGATATCAGAAAAAAAAAATCTACAATTTAAAAACAAATGATTATAATAACTCATTGAGATGCTTATCACTAGTCCAATCACTGAATGTTAAACACACTTTCCGGACGGTTTACAATTTAATTATGCAAGCTACACATTGCTCCCCCTTCCAGCGAGCTGGGTACTCAATTTACCAACCTCAGAAGGATGGAAAGTTGAGTCAACCTTGAGCTAGCTACCTGAGCCCAGGATCAAATCCAGGTCATGAACAGAGGCTTCACTGCAGAACTGCAGTTTAACCACTATGCCACAAGGCTCCTTGAGCCTGAACCCCTAGCAGGGTAACCCAAAGTGGAATTGTCACAATGGAACTCCAGACTAAGATGCATCCACCTTCTTCAAGGCAGGTACTGGGCAGCAGTGGTAGCTAAAGGCGACACTGGCAAAGGAGGCAACAGCAGTGACACTCAAGCTAACTTTTGTTAGTGCTGGGCAGAAGGTAGCTGAGATTTCCTTACCATGAAAACCCTGTGATGAGACAATCTAAAATGAAACAAGAGACTGCTTTTCCAGATTGGAAAGCACTCAATCACCTACTGGGGAAAAGCAAAGAACAAGTACAAATAGCTCTGTCACTAATGATGCAATTAGATTAAAGCCAAAAGGATGTCTAGTGGCTGACATGCACAGAAGTGAAAGGAAAGACCGATGCTGCACAACATAAATGATTGCAACATGGAACATGAAAAGTATGAATCAAGGTAAACTGGAAACCATAAAGCAAGAAATGGAATGTACCAACATTGCAGTGTTTGGGATCAATTTACTAAAATGGACTGAGACAGGGTATTTTCAGTCAGACAACTGCAAAATGTTCTGTTCTGGAAATGACAAACACAGATTAAATGGAGTGGCTCTAACATTGAGGCAAGATGTACCACAGATAGTTAGGGACTATAATGTAAGGTCTTACCTAAAAATATCCATCAGACTCTGTGGAAAACCTATAAATAAAACCATCAGTCAAGTTTATGCTCCAACTACTGATGCTGAAAAAGATGAAATTTCCAAGAGGAAACTGATCACACACCTGAATATGCTTATAATCATAGGTGACTAGAACACAAAAGCAGAGAACGAAGCACAACTAAATGTTGTTGGAAAATGAAGCAGGAGAACAACTCATAGAGCTCTGCAAAGCCAGCAATATGTTTATTGCAAATGCATGCTTCAGGCAAATGAACAGCCAGCTGTACATGTGGATGTCATCAAATGGTCAATATAGAAATGAAATAGACTACAAAATTGGACGCAGGAGATGGAGAAGCTGTTTCCTCTCTGCCAAAACAAGAACGGGTTGTGGTACTGATCATGAACTGTTACTGTAATATCCAACATTAGACTAAGTTGAAAAAGAACAGTGAAAGAATTGTACTGCCAAAATATCATTTAAACAACATTGCTAATGAATTTAAAGTCCACATAAGAAACAGATGTGCATTACTAAACTCTACTGATTATGAACCAGAAGCACTGTGGATTGAAACCACAGATATTAGAATGCAAAATACAATTCTTGTAGTAAAAAGAAAATAAAAATTTAGATGGATGGCAGAAGAAATATTTAAAATTGGGAAGGTGGGAAGCAAACGGAAAAGGTGACAGAAATAGGGCTAGAACCTTGAATGCATTTTTTTCAGCAACTGTCACATAGAAACAAAGATAACTATTACAATAACCAGTGCAAGGAATTAGAGGAGAACAACAAAAGGGGATAACAGGAAATCTCTTCCAGAAGACCAAAGGAATCAAAGGGAAATTTAAACTTAGATTAGCAATGCTGGAAGACCAACAGAAAAGCACACTATCTGACAAGGAGAAAATAAAGAGAAGATGGAAATAGTATACTGAAGACTTGTACAGAAGAGATAAATGGATGAAAGTCTCCTTTGAAGGAGAATCTTATGATGAGGAACCTGTAATTCTAGAAGGTGAAGTGAAATCTGCTCTGAAAACACTACGAAGAAATAAATCACTGGAGTAGATGGAATACCAATAGAACTATTTCAAGCCACAAAGACCAAATCTATCAAAATCCTAACAAGAATATGCCAAAGACCATCAGGTTTAAGGATGTGTCAGTGGAGACCAAAACCAAGATAATCCATACTCTTGTATTCCGATAACCATGTATGGGTGTCAAAGCTGGACAGTAAAGAAAGTTGACAGGGAAAAAATGATTTGTTTGAAATATGGTGCTGGATACTTCAGACTGCCAGGAAGACAAACAAATGGGTCCTAGATCAAATTAAGTCTGAACTATCTCTAGAAGCAAAAATGATGAAACTGAGGCTGTCCTACTTTGGGCATATCAGGAGAACACAAGATTCTCTAGAAAAGACAATAATGTTGGGAAAAGTTGATGGCAGCAGGAAAAGAAGAAGACCAAATATCAGATGAATTGACTCCTTGAGTGAAGCCACAGGCTTGAGGCTACAAGAGCTAAGCAAGGCTGTTGAGGTCAGGACATTTTGGAGATTTCTCATTCATAAGGTTGCCATAAAACGGGAACAATTCCACTTTGAAATAAGGCACTTAGGCAGCATGCACCTTATCTTTAAACTGTGTTTCACGTTGGCTTAAGAACAAGGCGCTCACTCTTTGTGAGCCATAGGGCTTGATCTGACCAGCATTTGTCCTATTGTTTGGTCTGCTGCGGGAATGGATTGGTTTGTTCTTTTTTATGATGATCACACAGTGTAATCACTGCAGCAAACTAAACTGCCCCAGAGCAGCCCTACCCGCAACTTTCTGAGCCCCTGTCAGGGCCTTCTGTTTTTTTGGTGTGGGTAGGATCACTCTGATTTGGTCTTTTTCTAGCAAGTGCGATCACTGGGAAGAGACCAAAAGAGGTAACTGGGAAGAGACAGCCTTTCTGGCTGTCAAGGCTCCTTCCAATTGGAATCTTGAATATTGTGAAGTGGCATATTGAGCAAACCACTTCAGGATATCAGCAAATTGAACACTTCCCCTGCTTCTTGGCAGAGGGGCAGGGGAAGTGACATTTCTTTTGAAGGCTCTGGTAGATTATCACTGAGGCCCTACATCACTTTTTTATTATTATTTTAAAAAGAGAGAAAATGCAATTTCCTTTGGTTTCTCTTAAAGGACTGGTCAGGTTTGGCTGCAGTTAGTTTCTCAACCAGTCCTTTAGGAAAAAATTTCCTTCCTTCCTTCCTTCCTTCCTTCCTTCCTTCCTTCCTTCCTTCCTTCCTTCCTTCCTTCCTTCCTTCCTTCCTTCCTTCCTTAGTGATGGATGCAACACTTCAGTGATACTCTACTAGCAATAATTTACCACAGTCATGAAAGAATATTTTAAAAAATATGCCACATCACAGCTCCACCCACCCCCAAGCAACTCTCTTTAGCCCACACCAGTCTGCTGCAAAAGAGCAAGCATTGTTGTTGTTTAGTCGTTTAGTCGTGTCCGACTCTTCGTGACCCCATGGACCAGAGCACGCCAGGCCCTCCTGTCTTCCACTGCCTCCCGAAGTTGGGTCAAATTCATGTTGGTTGCTTCGATGACACTGTCCAACCATCTCATCCTCTGTTGTCCCCTTCTCCTCTTGCCCTCACACTTTCCCAACATCAGAGCAAGCATAGAGGAGCCCTAAATTAAAGGAAAATTATTGCTCTTTTGCTGCCTTGATGCTGCTGAATGTGGGTGGTAGACAGTTTAGTGGTGCAGCAGCAGGATCATGCAGCTACCAGTGGCTTCAAGAAAGCCAGTGGTATCCTTAGACTACGCATATCTTAAGCAGTTATGCAAACACATAACATAATCTTTAGTTTAAAAATTAATAAGTAACATAAATGTTCATACTAGAGACTTAAATAGGTTTAATGGATATTCCTTTCAGCCGTGTAACCCCCGGGAGCTGTAGTTCTATGAGCAAAGGAGGCTGTAGATTTGTCTTGGAGACTCTTGGGTGAAGAGTTAAAGTAATGAAAAACTGTCATAATTTTGTAGATAGAACCTGTGAGGCAGAGCAACTTTAGGGTTTGCTTTGCGGGAGATTTCTGCCATAGGGAAAATAACCCCCTTTTATGTATGAAGCTGCCAGTGGAAGAAAATTTGGAGATGGGACCACACCCATACAGCTGTAGATTTCTTTCCCATCTATCAAACATCCTTGTTGTTTTTTAATTTCTCAGAGCAACTCTCTGAGGGCATGGTTCTGGATTTGATAATGCCTTTATTTGATCACTGAAAAATTAGGTGATTCTCAAACACTGCCGTTATTTGTAGCTTTTTAGTGATGCAACAAAGATATTGCCTAATCCAGAACTCTGCTTCTATGAATGGATCTCACAGGCATCTGTGAGAACAATTCTGCTAAAAATTAATCGCAAAACCTGGGCCATCTTGATCTCATGCTAGCTACAGAATCTGTTCCAAAAAAGTAACTTCATCCACTTGGCTCCGGAAAACACTTCAGAAAAGGCACATTTTGCCATTAATCAGCACTGCCAGACATCTGAACTCACTTTTCAAATGCTGATGCTAATTGCTGCCTACAGATGGCAGTGAACCTTCAGGATTAAGAAGAATGAACTGCCAGGAATGGAAGAGCTGAAACACCACTTCCATTCCTATTTTTATTTTACTCTGTCTTTTTTCAAAGCACTGTGATTCAGCTTTTTTTCTCTCCACATTAGCCGCTGATGGATTCTGAAAGCTTGGTACTTTTGCACAAAAGGGGGAACAGTACAATGTGCAGCACTAGAACAAAAGTATAAGCAAATCAGCAATATGGCTTTCTCTTGAATAACGTCAGAGAATAATAATAATGTCTTACACCATTAAAGGGACATTTTTCTTTTTTAAAAGCCTGAAAATGAAATCATGATTTTAATTTTCCGACTAGCTCCGGCATCACAATCATGTTGTTTATATATCTACACTCTGAATAAGATTCTAGATGTCACCTTCTATGATTGATGCACCCCTTCATTTTCTTCCATATAAATAAATTGTTCATTCCTAACCAGGATGGGTATATTTGGGAACACTGTTAAGGTGAGACAAAAACTGGCCTTCTTTCCAGGTTGTTGCTGTTATGTACCATCAAGTCACTTCCAATGGTGATCCTATGACTTAACGACTCCAAAGGTTTCTGTCATTAACATCCTTGCTCAACTCTTGCAAACTAAAAACTGTGGCTTCTTTCATTAAGTTAAGCTGTCTCGTGTTCACCAGAATCTTATTGGTCATTTATGCTGGTGTAAATGCAATGGCTTCAATCACAGTAAGAAACTGCTGTTATTTAACAAGTCACCACTTGCATTCTTGTTGCCCACCAAGTGATTGGCATATAACAAGGAATACAAACAGGCTTCCTGACTAACAGCAATTCACCATGGAAATTTATGCCATTACAGTAGGACCCCCTTATCCATGGGATCAGTATCCACTGATTCACTTATCTACAGTCTGAAAATATTAAAAATATTAAAAGAAAAAAATCCAGAAAAAAACACCTATTTGCACATGTATTACCAGAATGGGTCACTAGAGGGAGCCAGAGACTGTGATATGAATATTTCTTAGTGAAGAATACTTAGCATTGTCTCTGGCACCCTCTAGTGACCTGTTCTGGTAATGCATGTGAAAATAATTATCCATGGTTTTCAGTATCCACAAGGGGACTTGGACCCAATCCCCAGTGGATATGGGGGTCCTACTGTACATTTAGGCCTACATAAATAACCAATAAGATTCTGGCCATTAGATCTTCCTTTCTTCCTATTGCCTTCCACTTTTTATAGCATTATTATCTTTTCCAGTGAGTCTTGTAATCTCATAATATGACCAAAGAATGATAGCTTCAGTTTAGTCATGTTTGAATGCACACTTTAATATTGTTTGGGTATGTCAAGGAAAGCATCAAAAAGCTAGGCTCCATTGCAAGCCTAGATCCCTCGCAGAATCACCAAAGGGACAATAGTCAATGCTAAGGTTCAATCATCTTCTTCAGGAAGAATGGTTGCATCCATAGAACAGAACTATTAGTTTCAATGGTGAAAGAGCAGAGAAATTCTTGGACAGCAGCAGTAGTGGAAGGTGACACTGGTAGACCATAAACAATGGTACTGACAATCAAGCTAACTCTTGTTAGTACTGCACAGAAGAAGGAAGTGATAAACTACTTCTCAACTGTTTATACCTTGAGAACCCTAAGATGAGACAATCATTCCAGCAGTGTAGCAGTTTTCAACTGTTTTAACCAGTGAACCTTGATATACATTTTTAAAAATCTAATGCTTTCTTCAAACCCAACTCCTGAATAATTTTATTTGAAATTTGAAATTCTGTAACATGTCAAAGTATTTATAAATTGAGGAAGAATATTTATTTTTACCTTCAAATTTTCTTTACTTAGTTTATAGTATAATTCAGTGACACAGAAAGATAAAGGAAAGATCACAGATATATCATGGCAAATCAAAGGATGATGCAACAAGTGTGGACTAAAAAAAGGAATAGTTCAAATTTATGACCCCTTGTTTTCCAAATATAAAATTAGCATATTGAATATTTGCCCATGGCATCCATTTGGGGCACTTCCTCAGAATCCTATCCTTACTTATACTTTTAATATTCACAGACAGATGCTATACATTATGCTAACATACCAGAATGCAACTTTGTTCACCCAGCCCCTAGAATTGCTGTAGATGCCCTTGGCCACCCCTGAAATCCTGATAAAGACTTGTTGGGGGGGGGGGCAGTTCCAGGTCAACAATCACCACAGTAGTGGCTGGCTGGCCTCCCACTGGCACCACAGAAAAATACTGTATGTCTGTAAACCACAAATGGGTATCATAGTAATCAAGAAAAAAATCTAGTATGTCAAATCTCCCTGAACTTATGTCAAACCTACATTCTAGATTTGTACTGTTTTGTTCCTACTGGTTGCCCTCAACCCCCACCAAAGTATGAAACAGATACACCCTCTGTGGGAGTGTAGAGCATGCCAAAAAACTCAAACATGGACATCTCTTCCACAAATCCTATGTGAAATATCTGTGCTAGTTAACATTAATGCTAGTTAACCTGCTGATTCAGGGCACAATGCCTCCCATTTGGCATTCACTCTAAGTGTGATGGGGGCATCCCCATAGTAGAATGAATGCCACAAAATGCCAAAAAATCAAGCATCACAGTCTCCCCTCTAATCCTACATCAAACTCTTTCTGTGCATTTTGTGATTCCTTCAGAGACAAAGTTTTATGGAGTAGCACAAGCCATTACTGAACAGACGTGCAGCAACAGCAACAACGAAAATAATTTGGGGGAAATAATTTGGGGGGAATATGAGATGGGGCATTTGTGGCTGTGGCTGTGGAGCCAGAAATTGGGAGTTTGATTCCCCATTCTGCCTCATGGGAGAACAGCCAGCCTGTGTATTTTTGGGCAAACTGCACAGTCCCAAGGTTCCCTCATAAAAAGAGGATTGTAAACCACTTCTGAGTGTACTATACGTACCTAGAAATCCTTGACATAATTCAGAATTGACCTGATGGCACATCATCATCATCATTATTTGTAGTTACCCTGTTTCCCTGAAAATAAGACAGGGTCTTCTATTAATTTTTGCTCCAAAAAACGTATTAGGGCTTATTTTCAGGGGATGTCTTATTTTTTCATGTACAGCAATCTACATTTATTCAATTACAGTCATGTCATCTTCTTCTGGTTGCTGCACAATAGTGGAGGGCGGGGTTCCACTTAACTGGGGCTTATTTTTTGGGGTAGGGCTTATATTACGAGCATCCTGAAAAATCATACTAGGGCTTATTTTCAGGTTAGGTCTTATTTTCAGGGAAACAGGGTACTAGTACAGGTATGTTATATTTTATATGCACTTCTTGCCATTTTAATATGCTGAACTCTGAAAATGTGGCATCCAAAAAATTATTGTACAATAATGTGGCAATAAAATTCTAACACTTAATTAGCCAGTTCGTTGAATGTGGTCAGATAATGTTTCACAGACAGAAAAAAAAAGTTTTTTTCTAGAAGAACTTCAAATCTTGAGTGCATAGGTGAGGAAAGAAAATCCTTTTTTCCAGGCAGGGTTCTCCTCATAACTGTATAAGTGGAAGTGCTTTTGATATTTGAGATGTAATTTCTACATAGAGATTTTTGTGTTGTAAAAAGCAGATGTCTTGGAATGGAACCTCACTGGCTGTTTCCTTTCTTTCTGACAGTGGGATGGAAGAAATTATAAGAATAATTCAGATCAACTACCATGTTGTACATGTAGAGTTTACAACTCTGTATGTGTGTGTGTGTATATGTTTACTGCTGGATAACTCAGTGGTTCAGGTATCTGGCAGTGGAGCCAGAAGATGGGAGTTCACAATTTCCCACTGTGTCTCCTTGACAAGGGCTGGACTCGATGATCCATAAGGTCCCTCCTAGCTCTGCAGTTCTAAGGTGGTTGTGGTTGTTATTTTGTGTGCACACATGCATAGACACACAGAGATATACATACCTTTCTCCCCCATCCCCCTTGACAATAAACTGGCTCCAAACAAGTCCCAAAAACCTTAGTACTTTTTCATGAAGTTTACTTGTTCATATAAAGATGAGTTCTTGGCTCTCTTCAGAATTATCGCTCACATATTTACATAATGTCAGAATCCACAGCCCTCTTTCGATGTATCATTCATTCACTGAACACATGATTGGGGAGTGAGATCATGCCAACTTGTCTTTCCTCTCAACATGTTAATGTCTGGCTTGCCCTGCTGCAGCATTCATATCTACAACATAGACATCTGCAACAGCTTACAGCTGTTCACGAAAAGGCGTCTTTGTTGCAGATGGCCATGCTGTTTGTGCAAATGCCAGGGGCAGGACAAGACACAGCTGGGATGAGGCTAGCCACCATATCCCCCTTTTCTTCACCCATTTAAAAAAAAACTGATTAGGTTTAAATCCTACTTCTTCTCTGCTAAGCTCAGGTGGCATACCTGGATCATCTTTGCTTCATGTTATGTCCCAACATCCCATTAAAGTAGGGCAGGCTGAGAAAGAGAGATTGGCCTGAGGTCACCCCATGAGGTACATGTCTCAGAGGTAACCCAGACCCAGATTTTGCAGATCCTAGCCCAACATTCTAACCAATGGGCCACATTGTTGTAAGATGCCAAACCAACCCTTTTCAAATTTTACTGCTACAGGCTGACACAGTTCTTTGGAAGTTCTTGTCAATGAAACATCCACGTAATAGTGATGCGTGACTATTGATTTGTTTAATTCAATGCATGTGTGGCATTTCTGAAGAAAGATCCTTTCAACTTTAAGTTCCCAATTACATAATTTAATGTTTCTACTGAAAGATTTCTTGCTTTTTCTCCCTCTTTTTGCCACATCTCTTTTTTCTACACACCTCTTGTCTTCTCAAATTATAAACCTGCAGACAGGAACTGTATTCTGTTGATTATATATACTTGGGGAACCTTTTTGGCTGAACAGAAAATAAAAATGCTTGAGATAGAAATAGAAAGATGGACAGACAGATACACATAAGAACACATACAATATAACCCTCGTGTTGCGAGAGGCTGTACAAATGTTAATTTCTCTCATTAAGCACTTCTGTTCAACTGAGAGTCAAACTAGACTCCAACTAGAAACAGATCCTGGGAAGTTCAAATCAAATCAAGTTCACTTCATTTTATTTTATTTCATTTTATTTATACCATTACTTGTCTTCTACTACAGAGACCCAAAGCAGCTTGCAAAATTACACTAACAATTTGATATGTATCACACAACCACAAAGGACAGATTTCACCCCATTTTGAAAAGAGAATAAGAAAACATCCAAAAATCAGATGTGGTAGGAAGTCTTTGAATGTGGACTTTAAGAACAGGCCTGAATGTATGGAGAGTGCAAAGGTCCTTTGTTGATTTAGGATCAAATTATAATATTTTAAATGTTAACATTATAATTTGGTTCCAAATCAATCAAATAATTTCCCTCTTTTAATTGCTTTTAACTGCCTTTTACCAGCTTTTTCATTCTGGTTCTATAAGTATATAGAATATACTTTGCCGTATAAATAACAGCAAGAGTTGCAGACTTAGGACTTAGGTTAATAAGTTTCTGATCTCTTCCACATGTTGAATTTGATTCTTGAGATTTGTGATACAATAATCTCTTACATTCTATATATTCTTTGAACATTTTGGTATTTTCACCTTTTATAGATTAACATTCATTGCCTCTATTGGACTGACTTTCAGGTTTCCTAATTGGATATACCATGAAACATGACTGACCTCCTTTGGTCTAGCTATAAAGGCTACAAAACCTCATGAGGTAAAGGAGAGGGGAGATTGACTTTATTCCAGTGCAGTTTATTTCTTTTTATCGGCCAACCTTGAGAAACCACAAGAACAGCCTTTCTTGTGGTATTTTGGCATTTTAGTTCTCAGACAAGATGAGGAAATACAGAAAAATGCCCACATTAGAGAGGAGGGAAAAGAAAGTCAATTAAATTGAAGTCCCAAAATGATTCATATTCTACCTCAGTTTCTGGGAAAGGACATGGTGGACATTTTTTAAATTCAAAACTAGTTTATTCACAAACATATGAGAATCAATGCTAGAGAAAGACATTCTGTGCTGAAAAATAAGTTTCTGCTTTAGCTTCCTGCCTACTTACAGAAACAAATGTGAGCTCAAAGTTGCTATGGCATAGCAGCTGTTAAGGGTTATCTGAGAGCCACTTTCCATCCTATAGTTTTTCTCAGGCAGGCCAGTCCTTCCATTAGGCAGGGTGGGGAAATTCCCTCAGGCAGCAGATGACGGGGCACATCAATAGCAGGCCTGCCTTTGAGTTCCGCAAACATTCCCTTCTTTTGGAGGACTGAGTAATGTGTAGGACACACAATTTGTCCTGTAGCCCCCACCCCACCCCACCCCACCCCACCCCCATAGCCTTCTGTCCTCTGATAAAGAACCAGAGATGAGAAATGTTAATTGCTTGAACTACAACTTCCAGAATATCTTGGACATCATGACAGTGAGAGTTGTGGTCCACCCAAAAAAGACTGTTCCCCATCTCTGTGGAGGATAATTTTGCAATAAGTTTTGACTATGTGGTCTCAAGGCACAATCTTGTTCTTTAACTTAGGAAACTAAACTTTTCAGCCAGCTCTATTTCCTGGATTCACTTTGAGGAGTAGAACATTATTTTCACTGGTGGCATCATTATCTTGCCCACTATGTAAGATCAGAATCAGAGCCCCTTTTCTTATGCTCCATTGAGGGTGGAAGCATACAGTATTTGGGTGGGGAAAGAGGAAGAGAAAGCAACTTCTCAATACATTTACCCAGATGACAGTACATCTTGCCCTGTGAAGTGAAATTGGCCCTCTTCCTCGTGGTTTTATTCTGTCAAGAGTTCTGTCTGACATGACAAATAACACTATTACACTTTGATTTTAACTGCTGGCCCTGTTTCTTTGGCTGGTAGTGTCATACTGCTGCCTTTATGGAATTACAATTTTTAAATGTTATGAACTACCCTGGGTAAAACTTTTGCACTAAATCAATAACAGGAGGACATCCTCAAAGAAAGAAAGAAAGAAAGAAAGGGAAGGAAGGAAGGAAGGAAGGAAGGAAGGAAGGAAGGAAGGAAGGAAGGAAGGAAGGAAGGAAGGAAGGAAGGAAGGAAGGAAGGAAGGAAGGAAGGAAGGGCATATATCCCCAGGATTTTTGACCCTGTACTTGGGAGAGAAACAAGGATCTAAGCCTTGCCAATGCAATAGCCTCCCCATTGAATGCATCCAGGCTCCCTGGTTTTAAAGTCTTGGCTTGTTCTCCATCTGCCTTCTTCCATCTGAGAGCCTGGAGAGAAGGAATTTGACACTGATCCTTGGAGCCTGCAGAGGTTCATCTGCTGACTCCACAGCCCAACGTGGTTAACAGATCCACCACCTGAGGGTTTTTTGCCTGTTGTGCTGCTGAGCTTTGGAGGAAACAGAAGGCACTACAAGAGGCTCACTCTTGTGACGGCTCCAAAGACAATGTGATATATGAGGAACTTTCCTTCTCTCCTGCAGTTTCTCTGGCATGCATGGAGGATTTGGAGGAGGGGAGGAATCAATGATGTCAACCACAGACTATAACTTTGCCATTGCTAGTATACTGAGCCAACATTTCTGGATCTTTCCTTAAACGTACCATTAGATATTGAACGAACATTTAGAGGAAAGTAGATATTGTTTAGACTTACAGAAGACTGTCATCTGTAAAGATCAGTAGCATTTAATGAGAACAAGAAATAAACAAAAGGTTCAATGTATAGGAAGAGACATTTCCTTCACTAGATCGTACTCTTTTACTAGATCTTTGACTAATCTTGGGGAAACTCCATGGACATATCTGTCACAGTATTAGCATATCTGGCATTCTGCTTGTGTAGTGGGGCTTCTGCCCAGTTATAAAACTCCCCAGCCAGAAGATCCTTAGTGCAGGATTGTGCCAAGTACAACTGCCACCAACATCCTTTGATTACTTCCATTCCAGAAAATCCATAACTATTGCAATGCATTATCTTCCGTTCCCCCTTTCCTTACAAACACATCTTCCAAAAGTACCGCATCTGTGTATAGTGCCATTGTTAGCAAAACAAAGATCAAGTCAAATGTTTAAAGAATGAAAAGGAGGAAATGCAGTCTGGCTTGGGTTGAAACCTGTTGTTGGTTAGATGTTCTGTTATGTGTGAGCAAATTGTTTTCCATTTATGGCAACCCTATGAATTAATGTCCTCCAAAGGTTCTGTTATTAACAGCCCTGCTCAGGTCTTCCAAATGAAAGGACATGGTCTCCTTTATTTAATTCATCCATCTTATGTTTTGTCCTCCTCTTTTCCTACTACTTTCTACTTTTCCCTAGTCTTTCCAGTGAGTCTTGCGTTCTGATGATATGTTAAAAATGCAATAGCCTCAGTTTAGTGTCTTTAGCTTCAAGTGAGATATGAGTCTTGATCTGATCTAGAAATCACTTATTTGTCTTTCCGGCTGCAAGCTAAGCATCCATGCTCATTTTGTGTATAAGGCTCTCTTCCAATATCACATTTTAAAGAATTGTATTCTTTTTCCTTGTCAGCTCTCTTCATTGTTCTCACATCTGTATATACTAATCAGAAATACTGTGGGATGGATGTTTTTGGCCTTGGTCAACACATCCTTATCCTTGAGGATATTTTCTAGTTCCTTCATGGTTGCCCTTCCAAGTCTCAGTCTTCTTTTATTATCTTGGCTGCAGTTTCCATTTGGATTGATGACTGAACCAAGAAATAGTATTTCATTTATTTCGATTTCTTAATTGTCAGTATTAAAGTTATGTAATTCTTCTTTAGTCATTATTTTTGTTAACTGTGTCCTATTTTTGCACTTTTTAAAACATCATCAATCATTGTTTGAAGTCATTGCTATTTTCTACTAATATGCTGTCATTTAAATATCTGAACTTATTGATGGATTGCTTCAACCAATTTTCACTCCCCCTTCATCTGCACATAGATGTTCTAGTATACCGTGTGATATAAAGATGGGGAACCTTTGGTCTTCCAGACAGTTTAGGCTCCAATTCTCACATTGTTTCATCCCTATGTGGGAGCTGTAGGTTAATACATCTGGAAACCCAGATGTTCCCTGCCCCTGAAATAATAAATACATAATTTTCCTGTATCAAATGGCTTTCATTCCCATAGCAGAAAGTATACTAGTATCCATAATAGGCTGGGCACTCTTCCCCTATGTACTAACTCCTGAAAATGTCGGAGTAGTGCTGTGTTATGAGTGAGAAATCATAACAGGTCTTCCTGTTACATACAGTTCTGAAGCAGCATCACAAACACACACACACACACACACACACACACACACACACATTGCATGACACTAGTATTCTCTGTGACCTCAATGAAAGAAAAACATTTATTTCCCCTTCAGTGTGAAAATACTGATCATGTAGTGAGGAAAGGGTTTGCCTCTGTTTACTAAATATTGTAACTCATGTAGAGTAGCCAGACTGGAACTACAAAAACATTCATTTTAAACTGCTTTGCACACACAGTAATTTTGTTGGTCATCTAGCTCTTTAAATATTTAGTCAATATTATAACATACCTCCAATTTATGGCTTCAGTTGTCTCTTTTAACTTCTGCATCAATACCAAACAAAAACAGTTCTAAAGATGGAGGAGATAACAATGCCGTTGCTAACTAATTAAGCTATGTCATACCACACAGAAACACACACACTGCTGCTTTTCAAGTCAAGGTGATGCTAAGGTTAAAAAGCAGTTTTGACCTTCCAGATTACACACTGTAGCCAACAGTTTTCACTTTGATTTATACAGACAAGGAAAACATCCAAAAGTTCCAGATTTCAGGCAGTTTGCAACAGCTGCGCCCTGCCTTTCATATTCTTAATGAAGAACATTGTGCTTCATTGTTTTCAAAACATTGCTAATAGTAATACAGATTTGCAAACAATATATATATTGTTAGTACCATCTAGAATATAGAACTAAATACACGATAGAAACAAATACTAGCAATCTGTGGTCCAAACAGGGATTTGGGGACATCCCATTCTGGTGAGATGAGGGACTCCCTTTTCAGACCACAAGCTGCCAATAGGAAGAATATAGCTAAAACACCTGGAATGTCATACATAATACAAGGGCTTCGTATTATTCTCTGCCTAAATCACCCCCTTGTGGGAAGGTAGTAGGAAGATTACAATAGGGACGTCCTGTGGCCCAAGCAGTGGCAGTATCTCATCCCAAAATGGTGGGTTAAGGTGCCCTGCCTGCCTGGACTAGGAGCCAGCAGCCTTTGTATCAACCCCACTCCAGAAGATCTCCTTCCAAACCTGCTTTAAAATTACAGAGATGGCAACCAAGGGTTTGTAAAACTCTTCCACATGTAACATACAGTTTCTTCCCCACTGATCTGTCTATGACTTCATCTGTTCACTTTGGAAAGCAAAACCAACCAAAAAGCTTTCAATCTGGATACTGACTTCTAAAGAATGAACTAGATCAGACACCAACTTTGCAATCAAAGGGGCCATTATCTTATTAGGACTGAACCACGCAAAGAATGGGCCTTTTCCATGTACAGTTTCTTTTTCCCAACTGATTGTAAAAGGAGGAATCTATTCATAGGCTGTGCATATATGTTTTATTGGTTTATTTTTAATATAGTATTTATATGGTATTTTAAAACTGTTGGTTTTGTATTTAGCTGTTTTGAGCCACCTTGGGTCCTCTGTGGGGAGAAAAGCAGTATATGAATGAATGAATGAATGAATGAATGAATGAATGAATGAATGAATGAATGAATGAATGAACTGTGAAATGCCCCATTCTGCCAATGGGGCAATCTCTGGTTTGCATAACTTCCAGAACAAATGCAAAGTGCCCTGATGTTATGCTCTTTGTTTGTGTAGAAGGATCTGTCCATGGAGATAAGATAAATGTTTTCTTCCCAAAGACCCAGTCCATCAAATGTGCCATGTCTACACAGAAATTTAACTTCTTAAGGGAAATCTGTTTATAATGACGGGCTCACTGAAATGTGCATTTTGACGCTGAGAAACCTGGGGAGTTGGCTGTTTTCTGACCTGTTTGATGTGATCATAGAGTTACATGGTATTCACTTATTGGCTGAAATGCAGTAGTGGAATTTATACTACATAAAGCTGGTGACATCACCAGCTGCAACAATTTTTCATAAATTAAAAAATTTCCTATTCCTACCCACCACCCTTCAAGGTCCTGAGGCTTTCTTAGGATCCATTTCATTACAGGGAAGCCATGGAGGGTAGTCTTTAATTTCCTAAAATTAGTACCAGTGGAGTAGTGATTTTACCTGAGGCAGTGATTTTTTTATTTTCCCTCCTGTTCTGTTCCCCCCCCCCCCATAAGAGCTTCCCCATGATGAAAGAGATCCCAACAGAGCCTTGGAACCTTTGGGTGGGGGTCAGGATATGAAATTTTTAATTTACGGAAAACTACCATGGCTGATGACATCATCAGCCTTCTGCAGTGTAACTTCTGGCAACAGGATTTCAGCCATTGTTAGATGAGATCCCAGAATCTGCATGCAACCACCTGTAACATTTCCATTCTTTAGTTGTTTAACATTTGGCTTATGCTGTTTTGTTCCAACATGCAGGTGATTATTGGGAAGAAAAAGTTAAGAAAAGGATGATAAAGCAAAGCACTAGTGCTCTCATACAACCTCTCTTATGTATTGGGGGGGGGAGGGGGTTGGAATGATTGGTTTTACTATTGGATTTCCTGGACTTCAAATCCAGAAACCTGCTTGTTGAATAATGATTCACTACTCCCTGTACTGCTGAGGGTGAAACCTCATACAATATTGATATCTATGAGCCCTTGCATGCACACAAAACAAAGTGGCTGTGAGGGTGGTATATATTCCTGTTTTACTATATTTGGACATGCCACGCCACCTGTTTCTTTCTATGGCCAGTTTTTGTAATTTTTGGTCATGCTGTCTAGGGGATTCTGGGAGTTGTAGTCCAAATAAGTAAGCTTCCCAACTTCTACTCTGAATACTTTCTCTCTCCTGAACTGGCCAGATCTTGGCAGCCCTTGAACCTGGATACCTTATATCTGTACAATTGCTGGATATGCCACCACCACCCGAGCTATATTTAAGAGCATAAACAAGCCCCTGGTGGCCTAAACCATTAACAGAGAATGGTGTAGCCTGGATTAGTCACTCTGCAATCCTAATGCCCCCCAGATGTGCTGCACAGAAAGTGTTGCCTGCTCTGGCTTGTCCATTTAATATACCTCTTTTACTTTCCTCCTCCACCCCCATCACCACACATCCACTATCACCAGCGGCAAGTGCAGGAAAAGGGAAAGCTCAACATCTCTTCAGGACAAGGGCTTAACATAAAATGTCAAATGGGACCTTTTTATAGGTAGTTAAAAGCCCTGGTGTATGTCATCTCACACACTCCGCTACATTGCTCCAATCAAGGGCATTCGTGGGAAGTCTGGGACCTTTCTGCCACACCGTGCCAGGACAACAAAGACCATGTGTTCACAGCACTTGGCTGGATTAAAGGCACGGGTGCAACAGGAATCTTGAGGTGCCCTCTGTCCCCATTTTCTGTTCCATAGGGCAGATGCTTAGAATGATTGGGATCTTTATCTGTTCGCAACACAATGTAATGATTCAGACATTATTTTTTTGTGCATTTGACAAGTCAGTGCCCTGATTTTAAAATCTCTTCATCATGCATAGACAAACTGAGAGTCTGTTTTGCTTCTGCTTCAGTGACAAGACAGCTTGGAATTTGTGCAGTTTTGTTTGGTTTTAAAGTAGCTGGCTATGTGACTGCTTTTCCTCTTCTGAGGATGATGAGGACGTTTTCTCCAAATTTTGTCCTGTGATAACGAAAAGAGTCAGAATCAGAGCCCAGTAAAATTATCTTTCTAGACTAATACTTCCAGCACCCTACCTCCCGTCAATACTGGCTGGAGAGTTTTTTAAAAAGAAAAGAAAAGAAAATTTTCTAAGCTCAGGTAGGAATACACTCCAGTAGGATTGTCTGAACCATCCTTGTATTTAGTCCCCATAGTTATAAAGGCAGCTGTACAGTACCTAAAAACTTCTTATACAGTCACCATAAAATAGAAGCACTTGACAGCAAATAATGACAATAGATTGAAGACTTCAGCCAAAAATGACTAATTTTGCAAGCATCATATTCCAGTCATATTAACATTACAAAAGCCTAGGCTTTTACCTGATTATTTCCCTTACTGTGAGTAACATTACAAATTATTTTTCTTCATTTTAGACTTGGTTTATACTTCTGTAATGGAATGAACAAAAAGAAGTAGGGATGTACATAGTGAAAATGTTCTTGTTTCTTTCATTTTACATTCTTTTGGGTGTCTCTTATTTTCCTATTTTTCATCTACCCATCTTTTCATTTTTACTTAAAAGGAAAAGCCTCTTTCAAATTTCCCATTTGTATTTCCCCATTTGTGTTTAATTACACCCTGAAAGCTCTAAAGAATCCTTAAAAACGTCAGAAAAGCAGAGGCAGGACAACAATACATGAAAAAAAATCATAATCAGACCTGTGCATGTACTAGTTTATATTATGACGTTTATACAGCATGCTGGCACACAGGCACAAAGTCCACCATGCTGGCTACCCACACCTACACACAGGAGCAAAGAAAACAGTCCCTGCAACACCCCACCAAGGTATGCACCTTTAACAGAACAAGTACACCATCTATTAATAAAATAACAATCCAAAAAACCCCAATCAAACAGGGAAGCAAAAACACACATGAAAGGCGGGGGGGGGGGGGGAGACTATCAACACATGCAGCCCTCCTCTCTCAAAAACCAAGAAAAGCAAACAAGGAAATAAGGGCAGAAAATACAATCAAAGACTCCCCCAACCAAAATTAGTAGAATATACGCACATTTCTCTCCTCCTACCATTTGATGTCTTTGCTTCTTTTCTTTGAGTTCAGCAGGCGACAGCAAGCAAGAAAGGAAAGGAGTAAAAATAAAAAAACCTAAGAAATTAGGGGGACAATCTGAAACATGATCCCAAGGAGGAACACTACTGTAGACATGGTACTTGGCAGCAACAAAAGTAATCTAAGAAATTGATAAGAACAATTTTGAAAAATCAATTAAAAAGGCAAAAGAGGAAAGGATCCAAGACAGAGGCAGGCAGACAGGAAGCAATTCAAATGGAGGGTAGCACATAGTAATCCTGCAGAAAATGACTGAAGAGAGAAAAAAACCCACCACTCCTCACTGGATTCCAGGCCTTTTACAGATTCAAATTCCAACTCCCCCATCTTGGATGTTTTGGTTGGCTGCAGGCAGCCTTCCCAACATTACTGCATGAAAAATTTCTCAGGTGATTTGACAGACAAAACAGCACTAAAATGTTACCTGAAGAGGGAACATGAAAGAAACACAAAACCTTTGTGTACCCCTCTTTCATAAACATTCATGTTTGAGAGCCTCTCTTTCAGCAATTGACAAAAGAACATGAATTACATGAAAGGCAGTTTTTGGTGTGTTTTTCTAGGGTTCTTTTTGTGTGTGTGTTCTACCCTTTTAAGAAGGCAGAGCCATTGCCATCTGCCTGTGCCTTCCCCACTTGCCCATTGTGACAATGCATATCCTAACCCAGAGTGATTTTTTGATTCTCTACAGCAAAATCAAACCAACAAAGAGTAAATGGGGGTAAGGTTCAAAATGCAGAAAAAAGAATTAATTGGGCTTTTTCCTTCCCGCCTCAGATAGTATCACCTGAATTCCCTAGACCACAGCCATTGGGAGGGTTAAGCCAAGGTACAATGGTAGACTTCTACTACATTTCACAGCTTCTGCCAGAATTGTTGATCCCCCTCCTTCCTAGGGAAAGGTTGCTGGGTTTTGTTTTTGTTTTGTTTTGTGTTTTGTTTTTGTTTTTGACTACACATCCTAAAATGTAAGGAATTAACTTTATCTCTGCACCTCAGCATTAGGGACCTAGAACACCACAGCATTGTAAGGCAACCCTTCACTGTGTTGTAACAGGCCACTGCTATTACCCACTAGCTCTCTGTAACATTATTGCAAAGCAAGATGCCAAAAGAGTGTACCACAAGACATTTCAGCTAGGTAATTACCGAGAAAATAGCAGCTTTGCTATGTAACCAAAACAATGAAACCAAATTGATAAGAGAGAGAGAGAGATAAAAAAGAGAAAGATGATCGGTATGATGTCAGCTCTCTCAAGAAATAACTTGGCACAGGAGAGCTAAGGCTGCAACAATGCACACAATTCCCACTTCTAGCTGAGCTGGCCTTACTGCTAATTATTCTGCAGCTGTCTAACAGAGGCTATGGGAATGATTATGAGCCACTTGACTTACATGTCCACAAGCAGCCATATCTGATGTCATTTCTCAACAGGTCTGGACTACACAAGCTTGAGTTTTGCAGATTTTCTGTGGCTGGCAAGAAAATGCAATCCATGCCATCTTGTCTCTTCCCAGAACCCTTGACATCAAAATGGTCCCAGACAGCTGGGCATTGAATTAACATACACAAAAGCTCTCAGAGTGCCATCACTAAATGGCATAGGATTTTAAAGTAAAATGAGGTTGTGTGTTTTCCCTGAAGTTGTCAAATGTGTGTACTGATGGCACATTGAAGTCTTTCTGCTTGGAAGGGGTGTTTGTGTGTGGCTTTGTTTACTGCACTGCAGCCGGTTACAGACTGATTTGAGGTTACTTACCTGTTGCAGCTCCAACCATCTGAAATAGTCTCTCCATTCTGGCTGGGTGGGTTACCATTACTGGATTTTTCTGCTATTAAATAAATTTTGAACTACATCTCTCAAAATTCCACAGACAGCAAAACAGTACTCAAAAAACACAAATGCACACTTCTACTAAAGATATATTTGTTTGCCCTTGCTTTTTTCCTGATTATTTCTCTGATTATTTACATGTTTTTTAACTAAGTGATTTCAATGAACTTTATTGTTCATCCATTTATATTTTTGTTGTTATGTGTCATCAAGTTGCTCCCAGCTTATGGCGGCCCTAACAGATATGTGAGGGCTGGTTTATAATTGGCAGGACCCAGTGAGTTTTCATGGCCAAGTAGTGATTTGAACTCAGATCTTCTGAGTCCTAGTTTGACACTATCACCTAGTGGTTGCCTTATTATCTTTAGCAATTGGTTTTAGTCTATCTGGGATTCTATTTATTCTGTTCTATTCACTTTGTTTTTAATGTTTTTAAAATTAAAGACACTATTAAAATGTTCTTGAATAATGAAAATGGTATGTTAAAGTGTTCACATATTCTTTCTTGTGATGGTCATTATAATAATAATTTATGATGATGGTTTATCATTATTCCTTTGTAGAAAGGGGAGTCTTGGATTTGCACCATTCCACCTTTGAAATTTCAAAGTCTGTGTATACTCCTGCACCAACACCCCAAATACTTTTTGGAAACGTTTTAAAAATAGCTGCCACATAGTCTCTAGGGGCAATTTTTTGGCACTGGGGGGGGATGAGGGTGCAAGGGATACTGGGGCCCCATTTTGGCCCTTGATGACTGCATGTGGCCCATAGGACCCACTTTTCCTGCCTCTACTGTAGAGGAAGACCATTGAACCTAAATCTTACTTACTAGTATGTTCATGGCAATGAAAGCTTATTTACTTAGAGTCTTAGAACTGCAGAGCCGAAAGGGACCCTATGGATCATCGAGTCCAGCTCCTGTCAAGGAGGCACAGCAGGATATTGAGCTCCCAACCTCTGGCTCCACAGCCAGATACGTAAACCACATTGTTATCCAGCAGTCCTTCTCTTAACTACTACACTTCATCAGCTCTGAAGACAGTGAAGCTGAGAGAAGCTTTTGAATCTGAAAATGCTTTGAAATATTTGAATCTTGCATGCATTGTCAGAACTCCTGTAATGTTTTGCTTGATTTGGGCCCGTTTACACCATATCTGGTGCCTAACTACAGAGATATGTTCATGTATCTTAAGTCAAGCTTCGAGCAGAAACAGCCATTTCCAGTGGTGTGTCTGTATTAGTCTGTAGGTTGTGTTAGTTTGCAACTGTATGGTCAACAGGCCACAAAAGCTTATGTCATACCAAACATGTCTGTCTTCAAGATGCCACAGGACTCTATGTAGTAATTCTTTTACAGATGGGCTGAAATACCGTGACTAGAGATGGAGGTATTCTTATTCGTATACGAATATCCCTGTGCAGCTGGACTTAAAGAGGGTCCGGCCCCTGGGGCCAGACCGTCCACTCACACATCCGGCAGTGGCACCGGCCCCACTCAGCCTTCCAATTGCACCCGAAGCGCCACTCTCTTCCTGCTCAGCTGGCCACTCGGCAGCTGTGCAGGGAAACTCGTCCTCCCTCACCCTGCCTGGAGTGGCTAGCCGAGTGGGAAGAGAATAGTGCTCTGCAAAGGATTGGAAGGATGAGTAGGGCCACTGCCGCCAGTGGACATATGAGTGGACGGTCCAGCCCCAGGGGCCAGACCCTCGTTAAGTCCAGCTGTGCAGGGATATTTGTATTCATATACAAATATGAATACCCCCCTCTCTAACCATGACGCTGCTCTGCCTGCACGATAGAAATGGCAGCAGTTTCAGGGTGTGCACAGATCACATATACTGCACTGTGACTTTTTTTCTCCATTTACATCTGCTGTCTTCCTGCTGCCATGCTTCAGCAGCAGGAAGATGCCAGTTTACAGCATCAGTCATAATGGTCAGAGCAGCCATAAAAGAGAGTCACACTGACCTTAAAAATGGGTTGGATTGTGGGGGGAGGGGGGACATTAGCATTGGCTAATCAGCATTGAAATGATTTTTAAAATGGGGAGCTATAAAGTCATCTGTGCAGTTTAGGGGTATCTCCAAAATGCTCAGTTTCTAAATGTATGTTACAAACGTAGCTTCTACATGTACCTGGGCTAGACCCTACTCCTTTTACTCTGCATTGTTAGTTCTTTGTGCTTGGAGCACAGCTGATCTTTAAACTGTGTTATAGTAGGTTTCCAGTGCTCACTGGAAGGACAGATCCTGAAGCTGAGGCTCCAATACTTTGGCCATCTCATGAGAAGAGAAGACTCCCTGGAAAAGACCCTGATGTTGGGAAAGAGTGAAGGCAAGAGGAGAAGGGGAGGACAGAGGACGAGATGGCTGGACAGTGTCATCGAAGCTACCAACATAACTTTGACCCAACTCCAGAAGGCAGTGGAAGACAGGAGGGCCTGGCGTGCTCTGGTCCATGGGGTCATGAAGAGTCGGACACGACTTAACGACTAAACAACACAAAAATAGTAGGTTTGTGTTCCTCTTCTTGGATGTGCACCTTGAGGGTGTTTGAGTGTGCCTGAGAATGTGACTACTTGGTTAAAAACCATGGGATTTTTTTTCTCTTTTATTGACTGCATGATACAAAGGCTGGATTGAATTGATCCAGGTCTTTTTGCTCTCAAAGCAGCTTTTCTCTCTCTGTGTGTGTGTGTGTGTGTGTGTGCTGTTGGGGGGGCTTCTACTTTTTCAAGTCAGAAGGATTTAAATGGACTTTTTCCCATGTGGGTTTATTGTGATATGTTCTTGTAAAGGCAGGGGGGCATGTCTCTAGGTAATGTTTTGGAGATGTAGGCAGTTGATGCTCAGGACTGGAGGGCAGAGACTTGAAAAGCAAAGCACCATGATTATGGTTTGCTGTCAGACTACAACATTTCTGCAAAACGTTTCTATAGAAAAATAACATGGAAAGGTGCTTCATTGTCTCAAAATACTAACATCAAAAGTTTGCATAGTCTCAACGGCAGGTAATTTTGTTGAATCCATGGTTGATCTCTGGAATGAGGAAATGGCAAAAAAAAACATTGACATGATTGCTCCTAAAGTCTCCTCCCTCAAACTAGAGCCAAACTGGCCACCTGGTTTACTGGGGAGCTGGTGGAGATGAAACAAGTGGGATGTAGATTTGAGCGACGATGGCAGAAAACTTGGAATGAATCTGATCAAACAGGAGCTAGGGCCCCTTGGAAGGCCTATTCCATGGCAATGGATGCAGCGAATAAGTCATTCTTCTCTGGCACCATTGTGCCTGCATGAAATCGCCCAGCGAAGCTTTTTCAAATGGTCAAGGGCCTGTTACATGCTGGCCCCCAGAAAGATAATGCAGATCACACTGTAGCGCACTGTGAAGAATTTGCACAACACTTTGCAGGCAAAATTGGTCAGATCCACTCTGACATGGATGCTGTAGTTGATTCAGGCCCTGTAAATGTAACTATGGCCCCTGCTTGTCCTGTGCTAATGGATGAGTTTCAGTTTCTGCAGCCTAATAATGTGATCAGGACCCTTGGAGAAGTGAGGGCTACCACATTTCTTTTGGATCCATGCCCTTCCTAGTTCATAAAAGCTGCGAGAAAGGGACTAGCCGAATGGGTAGGAGGAGTGGTGAATGCCTCATTGCAACAGGGTCGTGATCGATCCATGATTGGCGCGATGCAAACGAGGATGGCCCGGTTCTGGGGGGAGGGTCAAACGGACCCAGCCACCTGTGGTGGCAATATTTGTACTTGTCTCCCACTGGAGACTAATACAAATATCCCATCTCTATTTGTTATGCATTGCTGCTTTGATGGGGTCTTTAGTACTATTTGTGTTTACCATCTCTCAGAGTGGTATTTGTTCCTTTTTAATATTTGCATACTTATTGTTTTAGCTTTATAATTGTCTTTTAATCATGTAAACTTCCTCTTTATACTCATTGTTTTCAGCTTTAAATATTGTCTTTCAAGGATGTAAGCCGCCTTGGGTCCTTTTTAAAGAGGAAGGTGGGGTAAAAATGTTTTAAATAAAATAAAATAAAATAAATAATTTTGCAAAGTACATCATCATTCACACACCAGAATGAGTCCATAACAAGGATCAGCTCCCTTCTATCCATTACTCCTTTCCCTTGTTTTCAAGTAATGCATACAGGAATTTCCTCATCTCTTGTCATACATGTCAGAGGGGTATTTGATTGTCCTGTATTGTGGACAAGAATCTACTGTTAGGATAGAATATGGAGAGACAGAATAGTTTCCTATAGGCAAAGGTGTCAGACAAGGGTGCATTTTATCTCCCTGTCTGTTCAATCTATATGCAGAACATATCATATGGACGGCTGGACTAGATTCTGAAGAAGGGGGAGTAAAAATTGGTGGAAGAAACATCAATACTTTAAGATACGCAGATGATACCATCTTACTGGCTGAAAGCAGCAATGATTTGAAATGACTTCTGGTGAAAGTAAAAGAAGAAAGTGCCAAAGCAGTTGAACATTAAGAAGACAAAAATCATCGCTACAGAAGAACTTGTTATGTGTCATCAAGTTGTCCCCGACTCATGGTGACCCTATGAATGAGCGATCTCCAACATGTCCTGTCCTCAATGACCTTGCTCAGCTCTTGTAAACTCAAACCTGTGTCTTCCTTTAGGGAGTCAGTCCATCTCATATTTGGTCTTCCTTTTTTCCTGATGTCTTGAACTTTTCTCAGCATTATTGGGTTTTTGCAGAGAATCCTGCCTTAGAACTACACAACTTTAACATCAGCAGTGAAGAAATTGAAATAGTGAAAGATTCTGTATACGTTGGTTCAATCATCAATCCAAATTGAGACTGTAGCCAAGAACTCAGAAGAAGACTACGACTCAGAAGGGCTGCAGCGAAGGACCGAGAAAAGATCATGAAGTGTAAAGATATGTCACTGGAGACCAAGACCAAAATAATTTATACTATTGTATTGCCAATTACTATGTACAAGAGTGAAAGCTGGACAGTGAAGGAGAGCTTTGCGGATACCCTGGACTACCAGAAAGACAAGCATGTGGATCCTAGATCAAATCAAGCATGAAATCTTTCTGGAGGCAAAAATGATGAAACTGTCATATTTAGGGCACATCATGAGAAGACAAGATTCACTGGAAAATACAGTAATGCTAGGAAAAGTTGTGGGCAGCAGGAAAAGAGGAAGAATAAATATGAGATAGATTAACTCTGTAAAGGAACCACAACCTTACTTCTGCAAGAGCTGAGCAAGGCTGTTGAGGTCACTCATTCATAGGATTACCATAAATTGGAAGTGACTTGACAGCACAGAACAACAACAACAATGGTTTGTGTTGTTACTGTGTAAAAAGGCACTAACTGATGGCAGGAGGCTTTGTAACTATATGGTACACACTGCAACCTAAGCCTTCGATATACAGCTTATTTTCCATGATCTCTGCCTTTCTACTGTGAAACTCTAGAAAATCTAGATTGAGCTTTGGATAGTTCCTGAACTCTATTTTTTTTTAAAGGGGGGGTGGAATCATAGCAACTCTATGAACATTTATCCTTTTTTCAAACTTTCCAGCAACTGCAGCCAAATTCCATCAATCCCCATGCACATTTATATGATATATTTTATAACTTCTTCATATGTTTCAGAGCTCTTAGCATAAATTATTGTAAATTATTCAAAAGCCATTTAAATAAAAGGGTCTGATTCTTTGGTAGGTCTCGAGCCCATCACAAGAGAAGCATCCCATACATTTCTAAAGAAACCGGTTTTAGATTACCAACCTGCACCAGCAGTTATGAACTTCACAGCAAAAGTTCAGGAGGTGTACATCAAATGTAATATAAATATAATCATATTTCCAAATAAAAGCCCTTCATCCGCAGCCAGAATTTTTGATGAATATTGTTTGGCCACATTGCAAAACCCAATAGGCCAGCAAGGAATAAGAAGTTTATTTTAGCCATGTTTCCACTGAATAACAATGGAGAGCTCTATTTCATCTTTCCACCAACCACACATGTGGCATAAGTTTGTTATTTTCAATGCACACCCGGGGGGCATGTGATTGATGAGATAACCCTTTTTACAGTAAGACCTTTCTCCACACACAGGTTTATAGCATACAAGTGAAATGAGCAGAAGTGCAAGGTACGATATACATTTGCAGTCATGATATTTTGTTTGGAATGCAAAGGTACACAAAACAGAACTTTTCTGTAGTTAGTTTGTTTTTACAGTAAAGATGCTTGGGTCTCTCATTCATACAGGTATCACCATGATCTAGAACGCTGTAACATAATACATGCATACTCCAAAACACTTTAGCCCTACTCAGGCATTTCAAACCATGTAGAATACTCAGCCAATGAGGAGAATATTCTAGCTCCATTCATCATCATCATCATTATCGGCTCCCCAATTTAGTCTATGTCTAAATAAGAGTGCACTGATCACATCTGATCTGTCTCCATGGTGGCATTTGCATATTAAAGAACCTCTGAGTTGGAAAAAAAAAACATTCACGCAAATGGGGAGATGCAAACAGGTGTAACTCGGATGGGTGGGTTACATTGCACCATCAGAATTATTTCTGGCAGAATTATTTGCCTACTTTCAGACTAGACAAAAAATGAAAAGTGAAGCAGGAAACAACTACTATGAATTTTGACAGTGGCATCACCTTACCAATAACAAAAGAGAAACTGGGAGGGGGATGAGAGGAAACAGGCCTTAACGTTCTGAAGTAACCACTCAAAACCCATATAGGAATGCAGGCATGCACGCACGCGCACACCCAGTGTCTTAGTACAGTAAGAGACCTTCCCTAGTGGAGTGTGCAGGAAAGGTCGTCTTAAGTTTCGTTGGGGTATACGTACATCTGTCAGTCTTCTTCACTGGCACAAGCTCAGCGCCTTCCTTCTAAGATACTGACACTTTCAATTTCCTTTCCTGCTTTTAATCTTGTTGCTTTAAAAAAACATTTATTAGCATATTAATCCCTCAAATGCCAGATTTCATATGAGAGATCCAGAGGGGAAGGATGATGCTCCAGTCCATGAGACCCTCCACATAGAGGTACCCCATAAATGCACAAACAACCCAGATTTGGTTAGTGTTTTTGGCATCCATCTGAATACAGAGCATAGTCAGCCCCTTCCTGGAGTGTGCCATCAAGAGGAGAGAGGGATGCCCTAACATTAATGGGACAATCTCCTACTTGTGTGGCCTTCTGTTTTGGGGGCATGTTTGTGGTTCTGGCAGCAGTTCCACATCTTGGTTTAGCAGCCAAGTTCCTCTGGCAGAGGACAAAAACAAAGGGCTAACAATCAAGCTCTCCTGTCCTGACACTGAGCTGGTCTCAACTGCCCACACTTCCCAGCTGGTGCTAGCAAAGAAAATGTATTGCTTGGGATCCAGCTTGGGAGGAGTGCTCTCTACAGTAGATCTCCTGCTTGCAGGCTCCCCTGGCTGAGATTCCTGTGGACTCTTGGATCACACCACAGCCAAGATTCCCTCCCAGCAAGTCAGATTGCAACTCCTGTTGGAGGTTTCAAAGATCCATTATGATGGAACACTAGAATCCTTGTTGGCACCACCATATTGAGATTTCCATGTAAATTAATGAATTTAATTAATTAATTTAGTCTTTCTGCTGCCCTTAGGCCTGAATTCTCCCCCTCCCCTCCCCCTGCTTCTCCTCTCCTTATAAGCAGACAGTACCATGTGTATAATTTTGGCTATGCATTTGCTCGCTCACTCAAGTTCTCATTCCCTATAATCAGTTTCTTACTTGCCATAAGAAGGATTTCTACCTACTGTCTTCCATTATAGATGGTAATAATTTTATATAGCTGGGGGCGATGGAAAGAGAAAAATCCATCAATCCTTCTGTCTCTATCCACACCCAATGGTTCAAACCTGAATTGTTAGATGAGATATTTCTATAGTCTGCTCCAGCAATAAAACCATATTTTCCTCCTGCAGTTTTTTCGTTCTTAAACAATCTCAAAAGTCAAGAGATTGTTTGGAAATCCTCCAATATGAAATGCAAAGGCCAATATTTAAAACACAGAAACATTTTTTTGAAGATGTGAAGTCCTTTTTTGTTGTTTTTTTTGGAGTAGAGTTCATAATGACTATTGTCCATCAGCGCAGAATGACTTTCTTGCCAGGGATCTTTATTGTTTCTTTCTTATTACACGGTATAACAGTTCTTTGGTACTCATTTCCTGAAGAAGATTACTTTTCAGTATCAAACTTTGCTAAAGGGCCTTTTTCAAGCCAAGGTCTGCAAACCTGTATTGCAGTGGAGCAGGGCAGCTTTCCAGTCACTGCAGAGTGCTCAGAAAAATATGCCTGCCATAGCACTTCTTTCTTTTCATATTTACTGCTGTTTATGATTGCAAGCTGTACGTACCTAAAGAATAATCAGAGCTGCTTTGCAATGAAACACAAAACCCTGACAAACTTGGCCAGTTTGGGGCTTCATTTACAAAATCAAACTCCAGCTAGGTTTATTCCCCTCACCCCAAGTTTGCAGTTCAGTTTTGAGTGAACTTGAGCAGATTTATGGATTTTACACTGAAACTAGAGATGGCTTAAACAAACATCCAGGTTTCTTTAAAAGAATCTGGACCCATAGCAAGGTTGAGGGAGACTGTTACAAGAAAGGGACTTAACCAGATATTAGCTTTGGATTTGATACTGTAGCTACCACATGAGCTTTTCTGGTAACACCTTGACAGAAAAAGGCAGAAATTAAACCTTGGAAGGATGTAATACTGGATGTTCAATAGGCCTAGTTTGGCAGCAATTTCTCTCTCTTCTTCCGTCTCTCTCCTGTTGTGATGCTCCTTGTCTCTGGCACATCGTAGCATTTATTTGAGCAGGCAGGTGGGCTGGTGATCAAATAGGAGTGAAGTGTCAGAAGACAGGCTCTGTGCTATGTACAGTACTTGACTCCTCAGGTATGTTGGAGGACACTGTCCTGTAGCTAGGCTTGAGGTAAAACACGCCTGTTACCTTGGCTAGCTTCTAAAGGTGCGATGGGAGAGGAGTAACATTGGATTTTATAATTTGGATTTTACCTCAGTTTATTTTTATGTTATATGTAAACCGCCCAGAGTAGACACGTTCTAGATTGGCGGTATATAAATCTAATAAATAAATAAATAACATCTTGCCCTTTATCTCAGGCAGTAAGACATCTTGTATGAGATGGGTTCCTTAGGTTTCACTTCTAACTGGAGCTCCTTAGAACTATTCCTTTGATTTCTCCTTGCAACAGCAGTTTGATTTCTGCTAGGCATGGGACTTGTGGGCCATGACAAATTTCAAAAAGCACAGAAGAGGTTATCACAATCCTTTTCATCCTCTTTCATCACTTTCCAGGAGAAAGCCTCTTTTTTGACAAATGAGTAGGATGTGGATCATCTGTCGTCACCTGTCTCTCCGTTGTTCATTGCCTTCATTCACCCCACGTACATAAAATTGCCTCACATTAATATTCCAAGAGTCTGCCCACTCCACCCTCTATCCTCCCTCTTCTTGCCTTGCCATGGTCACTGCTGTGGTCCTCACCTCCTGGCCCAGCCAGCCCCACCTGCTCTTCTTTTTCATCTTTCCCGCCACTGCTGTACACCTCCTTACTTTGCCCAGCAGCCAGCCCACTCTTTTTCTTCCTTCCCACCATGGTGCAAGTCCTCTTGCCCAACCAGCCTCACTGCTATTTCTCCCTTCTTTCTGCTACTGCCTCTGTGTGTGTGTGTTCTGGGCCCACCAGTCCCATCAAATTGGAAAAACCAAACTAAAAGGATTCCAAAGAGGCACGTAACCCCTTTCATGGCAAACAGAAGGAGCAGTCCAGAGAAGAACCAGTAATGGAAGAGGCACCCCCCCCCTCAAATGAACTAAATAAAAAACAAAGTGGAAATTTCCATCTTGCATATCTATAATTTCTAATACAAGTTTGTCCTCCATTTTACAGACGGTCCCTTTTCCCCCCTAGGATTTTCTTGATGCAATCATAGCCATCTCATGGTCCAAAATCTTACATAAACACCCACTTGCTTTACTGTATCTGTCATTTCATCTTCAGTCTCCGGGTGCAATCAGGCGGCTGCTGAGATGCATGCCTGATTGCACCAGAAAGGGTTGCTTTAATGGGAGTGATCTCCCTCGAAGCAACCTTTCCTTTAGTCACTCCAGCTCAGCCTGAAAATGTAGAAGCCCCCGAGCTGGACCAAAAAGTTCCAGCCTGGGTACGGATTGCAATCCGGCTGAAGCACATTTCCCCATACGTGATGTGATCACCAGGAAACCAATAATAAAAGGAAGAGAGGCTTTGTACTCTCCTGTAATCTTTTTCTGTTCACCTTCTCTCAGTTTCAAATGTGTCTGTATGTGTCCTTTTAACCCTGGAGATGTCACAATGATTTTCAGGCAAGCAGTGAGGCTCACAAATGTCTCTCCACTGAAAGAGTGCAGAGGGATCAAGTATCACCAAAACTATGATTCTGTCGTCCACTAGGTTGATAATATTGAGTGGTCAGATGGGCAGACCACTTTTCTTTCAAAGCTGAAACATGTACCAGTGAAGAAACATCCTGGCATTTTATTTGTTTTCTGACTATGTAAAAATATACTTGCCATGACATTTTATGCATTTTAGAGACACTGCTAAATTTGCCTTATTTTTGCCATTCTTTCCAACATGCTGGACAGCAATGTGTGCTATGGCAGTTTCCACACAGACAGTAATCTGTGGGGGCCTGCAGAGAAGGAGGAGAAATAAATGAGCTCCCTTGTACTGGCATTGGTGTGCCAGTGTAATGTTGGATTTAGATCAGTGTTTTATTTTACTGGCACAGATTTTATGCAACATCATGTTCTCCTGATTGATTGTTTTTAACAAGGCAGTTGTTGCTTTCAATCATCTGTTTTAATTGTCAGCTGCTCTAGAAGCTCTTTTCAAGCTGAAGAGCAGGTAGTGTTTATAGAACACACAAAGAAAGGGCTTGATCGAGGCTGATGCTCACATACCTTCCCCTCCTGCCTGCAGCTCTAGGTATCTGCCAGAAAAGTGGATCCACAGAGTTTCCCAACCTTCTGGCTCTGTTTTCTGGAATGCTTGGAGGGTGCTGCAGGGAGGGGAGATCACCCCCTTCCACCCTAGACTTTCCTGCTATATGTTATAGTGACTGTCCAGCAGTGGGTGTCCAGTCCAAAAGATAAGTCCTAGTCAACCAGTCACGATTCATTGATTGTTTTAGTTGTTGTCATTTCCTTTCTGAACAGAACTGTGGTTGTTTTTTAATGTAAACAGTTTCCCATTGAATTCCCAGTTTCATTCCACTGAAGATGGGCATCATGTGTGTATGAATGTATGCATCATGTCAGTTTCTCTCCCCTTTCAGTCTTAAAACGACTGCAGAACAGCCCACAGTAAAACAAAACAAAGCCAACCAGACGCATAACAAAATCCATTTCAAATATAGTAAAAGGAAGGGCAGAACAAAATTAACCAACGAGGAAACAAAGGCAGTACAATTTTAAGCCAAACAGAAAGCAAGGCAACATAGAAGAGCATTAGCAGTTTGATTCCAGTTTTAAAGAAAGGGTTCAACCAAAACATTCTAGGGAAGTGATCCGGAACCTGGATACTCCAACAGTGAAAACTTGTCTCCCAACACAACCTTAGACAATGGCAGAACACAGTGCAGGACAACATTGAAGTGGGGGAGGGAGGAGCAATTCAAATGGGAGGCATTGGTACGTCAAATACATTGATTTTGAACAAGAATCAACATATTAGAGTATCATGGTGAGTTTATGCAATTCACATGTTTCTCTTCTTATGAAACAATGTCACAAATCTTTTTATAGAGGCACTGATAATGGCCATGATGTAATCAAATGTCAAAATGTTGGTATCATTACGCCATAAAACAATGGCCTAAATTATCAACATTTTATTACTTGACAAAATGACATATTGGCACTTTCCTATTTCATTTTTCAAAATTGCTTTTTAAAAAATCCATATGGTGAACATGCTCTCTGAAGCCTATCATGTCACCCAACAACCTCTTGTTAACATATGGTTTCCTAAATGTAGATGTTCATCAGCTTGACTTTCTTTAAAGCTACTAGTAAAACAGGCCTAAATATGAAACAGATGCCCATGTGCACCTTGGGATAAATGTATCATGGAGACAAAAGAAGAAAGTCTCATGTCTCCTCAACACTCAAATGTAACTCATTTAAAACAAGAACAAAAAATTAGGATGTGCAAAGTATACCTGTTTGATGGTTGCAACACAGGTGCACTGTTGGTTGCATTTATGTCTTGTTTCATTGTATTCACACACACTCTTTCAGGTTTTGTGAATTCTTGTGAAGATAGTAGCAAGCTTTTGGTTAGTTCTTAAATTGTGAAATGAGTTGTTTTATTATTTTATTGTTGTTATTGTTGCTGTTGTTGCAGTCTTTATATTTGTCAACTAGCCTAAGGACAGTTGCCAATTGTGCAATATATGGACATTTTCAAAAGGAAAAATAGATAAATAAATTTATAAAAGGAGACACCCTTTAGTGTCCCCTTTTATACATTTTGATAGGTCAGTCAATAGCCTATACCCATTTTAGTTAAAAATGGAAGCTGGGAATGGTCTACATTAAAATCCCAGTACACCGGAATCTTAGAACAGAAAATATCTAATTCTTTCATGTGACTCACACATGTACATCTCCCTCAGGCCCAAATATGAAGCTTCCATTATCCAAAAAACCCCAAAAGATTCAAAATATTGGTAGTCGGAATTCTTTATCATGTAAGTTCTTCTTTACTAATTTATTTAATGAGCTCTGACTTCTAAAATAGTTTTTAAATATTTTTAAATGATAAAATTCTAGCTATAGTAACTGTGAGGTGAATGGAATTCATTGACTGAAATCTGGTAGTAAGTCACAACTAGAGTAGGCTCACTGAATCACAGGGAATTTGGTGAGTCAACACCTACATATGTTCCATTGAATCAAATGTTCCAACGAATCAACTTACATGTATTTCAGCCATTATATGCTATGTAAGGTCTCAGATCAGGAATTTCTATTGTCAGTTTAGAAAGGGATTTTAACTTTATATCCTTGTTCGGTTCCATCTTACTATTTCTGTTATTATTATGTTCCCATAGAACAGTCTATTTTCATCAAGAATATTTCTGGCATAATGAGAAATGATGGTAATGATGATAACAACAATGTGCCATCAAGTCAATTCTGATTCATGATGACCCATTCGAGGATTCCCTAGATGTAGAGTACTCAGAAGTGATTTACCATCCTCTTCTTCTAGGGTGCCCTGAGACTGTGCAGCTTGCCCATGACCACATAGGCTGGCTATTTTCCGGAGAGGCACAGTGGGGAATTGAATTCCTAACCTCTGGCTCCATAGTACCCAACTCTGTGAGCTATACAGCCAGCTACTCACTGAGCCATATAGCCAGCTAATTCTGGTATGCCCATGAATAATTCATACAAAAAACATCCAGCTCTTCAAGACTGTGTTTCCTGCCAGTATCTTATTGCTTTGCGGGGCTATGGTAGAGACGACCTGAGGGTCACAAAAATAGCTGGGTGTTGTCCCATGTCCCATACTTCCCCAAAGGCTGAAATACGTACTACCAATCCAGGCAATGAATATCTCCTATTGCCCCTACTCATCATGGATTATGCAACTAGAAATTACTTTGGACTCTCAGAGTTTCTCTGAATTCCCTGTACTCTTGTTCACCAGTGAGTATCACTGATGTGATTCTTCTTGACAGAAACTATCTGTTGTGCTTATGGCCCTTCCCCCCATTGATGGTGTAAACAGTAAATAGAATACCTGAAAACATATCTATGTTCTTTTTGGATAAGGGGCTTATTTGTTTCTATTACAGTGGAATTCAGGTTCTTTGACAGAGTTGCTGGAGGGATAATTTATTATCATAAGATAATGAACGGTTAAGACCTGCCTCGGCATTCTTGTCCACATGAAGCAAATCCTAGCACCTGTGGCTGACAGGCTGACACGCAGTGTGTGTTGCATGTGACAGAGCTTGGACAGTTACTTTTTTAAAGTATTTATAAAGGCCTACTCAAAGTAACTAGTTACTGTTAAAGATAATGTCACTGAGGAAAAAAAATCAGTAACTCATACATGTTTGTAGGACTAATTAGGATGGGCCGGGGGGGGGGGGGGAGACTCAAAATCTCCCAAGAAGACATTTATAGCTCCCCAAAAAGTAGTAAGAAAAAATAATGAGTAAACTTATCTCATTAAAAAAATAACATTGCTGCCATTCATTATGTTGTTTGCAAAAGAAATATTGTCATGCCCTTCTTAATCCCCCAAAGTAACACATGACAGGTAATGTCATTATTTACAGTCTGTTATTTTCAATCTCTGATGTATGGATGGAGTGCAAAGTGGTATTGGGAAGGGGGTCTTTTCTGCCTCTTCTTATTTGTCCTGCCATGCCTATATTCCCCACAGGAACAAAATGCCTGAATCCGATTATAGGATCCCATGAAAGATGTGCTTGGATTGAGATGAACGTAGAGAGCGAGTGAACTTTTCAACTGAGAATGAGCAGTCTGGCAGAGGGAGAACATCATCTTTAGTTTTTCTTGGTTGCTTGTGCAAGTATTTTAATAAGTCATCCACAATATAAGGCTGCAGATATCAATTTTATTCTGACTTAAGTTGCAGTATGCACTGTAATTATTTTTTTAATTTGTGAAATTCCTGTACTTTCCTTCAATGCTTGTAAAGTGATGTGCAATAAGTTACTGAAACAGCACAAAACCAGCAGCAGATCTCAAATATGAAAAACTTTATTAAAAGCAATCCATCAAAAACACCAGAAGTGGCAAGTACAGTAAGAGTAACTCAGAACAGTGCACTCCTAAAAGATCATTGGCAGTTTTGGTTTTCAGGGTATAATATGTTTGATTTGCTTACTAAATTTATACCCTGTCCTTCCTACAAAGGAGTTGGAAGGTGGCTTTTATGGTTTCCCTGTGTCCTTCTTTTAATCTCACAACCCCACAACATAGGCTGTGGTAAGAGGCAGCAACTGGCCCAAGATCACACAGTGAGCTTCAGTGGCGAATGAAGATTTAGACCTTTAGCCTCCAACAATCCAACACTTTAACCACAACATGTCCGTGGCTCTCTGATTTGCTCTCCGTATTTACTAGATTTATATCCTGCTGTTCTTCTGGAACAGGGAATTGCTTCAAAACAAAAGCATAGTAATGGGCCTAAATCCAAATGGTAGTCTCAATTAGAGCAGACCTATTGAATCAATTGTTTAGAAAAACCACCATTGATTCAGTGGGTCTATGCCAGTTGGCATTGTCTATTGGATTCAGGCCATTGTGTTTTAAGTCCGTCATCAGCATTGCAATCTGTTGCTATGGGTTGACCATTTCTCCCACCCATTGTCTCTGGAAATTCAGCAGCAGTTCTTATGTCCTGTCGTGTAGGAAATTTGTCAATATTGTTAAGCACAGTGGGGTCTCAGTCCTGACGACCATGTCTGGGCATTATCGTAATCCTGCTAGCTAGCCATTAATTCTGATATGGATACCCTATTTATAATCATTCTGTGCACAGGGCATGAGTCCAAAGGAACACTAAACAAATTCTTGGAATAAATGGCACTTGAGCAAACACAACGGTCAGCAAATTTGATTTCGTTATGCGAGCTATGCATATGTTCTCTAATTTCATGCTCCACAATGGAACACAAACTCAGACTGAATTACAATAGAGCCCCTATGTGTTATAGTATATCCATAACAGAATTAGACTTCAAGTATTCAGTATGGTGAGTGTGACCAATATATACAGAAGGGAAATTAATGTGGAAATTTAACACAGGACGCAATGTTGTGCATTTGAACAAATTCTTTATAAAAGTTTCCTGCTGCACTAGAATGCAAGTGTTGACATGAAGGTGTCCTGGCCATTAGACATGTAACAGAATGCTATGTTGCACATTTCAGGGTAGACACACCTGTTTAAAACTGGCATGCACATCATTTTTTTTATTTTATTTTTTTACTTTTCTTTCCAAACTTCACTTTTCAGATCATATATACTAACCTGCAAGAAATCTGCTACTAAGGCTGGGCCCAATCATTTGAAAAAATGAATGTGTCTGATTTTTGCCAACTCTCAGTTGTGTGGAGAGCTTAGAAAAGTTACTTTTTTGTATGGTAATTCCCAGGCAACATAGCTCTTGGCATTGGGTGGTATCTTAAAAAAGTAATTTCCTCAAATTCTGGCTCTGTATAGGTCCATTGGAAAGACTTTAATAAGTATGAATTAATTGAGATATTATCAAGATTTGGCTTTTAAAAGAAAATCAGTTAGCTGACAATTAAGAAAAAGTGGGTATATATTGAGTACATTTGTGTGGAGGCTCACTTTTTATAGTCAGGCTGTTGTGTAAAGCTAAGAACAGTTGAATGTAACTTGCCAGCACAATCTAAGTCACCAGCACTGGCAAATGACCTTTAGTATTTTTCAAAGCTAAGTGCCCAGGGATATCTGATGAATGAAACCCATGCTATAAAATCTAAATAGGACAATGCATGTGATCTGCTCCCATGATAGTCTAGCCATTTTAAAAAATGATGCAACTATTGGTGAATACAATGTTAGTGAAAAAAGAAATCAAAGCAAAGTTCTTCACTTGCAACACAAGACAGTTTTCATCCTGCCTTGACAACCAGCATGACAGACAGATGCCAATAAGCTGAGTGGGAGGCCAGCTGTCAATCTTGCCCCTCGGCTCTCATGCTCTAGGTGAGCTACCTGCGTGGGGAGAGCACTGTGTACACATTTTTCCGTTTAGCCGTCTATTGAAATACACCAAATGAGGGGAACTCTTGGATGTGCTAAGAAGCTGGTGTAGCTGAACCTCTGAACTCTATTGCTTGTACAGAAACCATGGATATATGGTATTACAGATTTGTGTATGCCAAGGGCTGCTGTGCAATTAGCACCACACAAAATCTATGAGAAAGAATAGATAAATAAACATGTCATTTTTAAGAAGGGACACATAAACAAAAACACAACTGGACAACAGAGAACAACTAAAACACAGAACAAGTGCACTAGAAACAGGTTATTGCCAGAGAACACATCTGGTAATATCCTGTTTCTACTGCCTTCATCAGATGCTGCCAATTAAGTGGTCAAAGTTCCCCCAAAAATAGTAAAAATATTTACTTATAGGGATTCCAATAAGTCACAAACAGGGGAACCACCTGCATTCCCAAGAAGTTTTGGGAACACAGATTTAAGTATCAAAATGCAGTGCAGCTGAACAGAATATTGCCATATAGTGCATGATCTCCAGAAACCATCCCACATTGCAAGGGAAATTAGTTCAATGGCCAAAGAGGGAGGGGGAGAGCTTTGTTCAATCATTTTGAACTACAAAACTAGAATATAATCTTACAATGGAGCCTGCAGATAGACTATAATAATCAGCTGACATCCATTCAGCCAAGTTAGATAAATTCCTAAAAATCTTCTGCAAAATGGAAAAGGAAAATGGAAGAGGGAAGAGGGAAGCAAGCTCTTGAGCTCTTCTTTAGCCAGTGGATGGGCCTCACTTGGCCTTCCTATATGGGGTTATAATGGTACACATACACAGCTTTAGAAATATTCTGTTCAGATGCACTGCCTCCATTATCTTGCTCATTCTAACTACAAAGATGCAGATGAAAATGGAGTTGTTTTAATTTGCCATAGTCAGCACAGCAAACGTGTGGTGGAACTTGCTGGATGTGAATGAGTTAAGAACTTATTATGCATTGTGGTGTTGAGCAATATTTTACCTTCGTTTACAGCAGTAAACCTAATACTTTCACCTAAATAGTGCAGGGAGGATCCCTTTCATTAAGAAAAGCACTTTATGCCAAGCTTCCTCTGGGCTCACATTTCAGACATCCCTGTTTTAGGCTTCCATACAGCAAAGAACGTGATAGCTGACAGACCACATACCTTAATGCATTTCAACTGAAGCCATGGAGCAGCAATCTGGGAGCCAGCCTTGTGGGGAAATATTGGATACCTCAGAGACGCTTGTATATGACTTTGCCAAGAAACAACATGTCTCCAGTGTTTGTTAAGGGGTGGGGAAATATCATCAAGTTACAAGCAGTGAAGGAGTAGGAAGGAGTAACCTGCCACTGTAATCTGTCCACTGTCAAACAAAGGACATCTCTGTTTAATAAGAATTTACTGTAAAACTGAAATCAGTGAAGAATTTAAACCAATCACTTTTTATGTTATCAGATCATTTTATACCCAGGCATGCATCCTTCATTCTCTCATTTTGTCCTTCCTCGTCACCCTCCCCTCCAGCCCCATCGATGCCAGTAGTAATGGCAGAAGCATATGAGGAAGCCAGTTGACTTCTTGACCCTCCGCTCATTTTGTAAGATGTCACAAGGATGCCAAATGTGAAGCAGAAGGTTGTCAAAGATGAGCTTGTTCTTCGAAACAAGGCCATAATCTGTAATCCAAAGCAGAAGGGAGCCTCTGGGGAACCATCTGTCTTCCTAAGAAGTCCTGTGAACTGTTTTTTAGTATCAGGTGCATCATCTTGAGAAACCATCCCACATTCCAAGTAAAATTAGTTTAATGTTCCCACATAAAAAGAACCACGGCCAGGTGGAGGATCATTACAGGAGGCACATGGGTGTGGAACTAAAAAGGTTTGCATGCTGCTGGAAAGAATTTATGTGGAAATTTATTACAGGTCCATTTGATATGTAAATCACAGCCACTTACAATTCAGTTTCTGAAAGTGGGCAGCTTTATGGGGGCTTAATATCTTTATGAGTGTCAAAATATCCCTTTCAGGTTAGCTTTTCAGAAGATTTTACAGTTGTATAGAAGAACTTAGAACACTCAGCCCAATCCAAAACTCCTTCCCCACCCCTCATAACAATAAGAACCACCACTAGGGCCCCAGGCAAGATGTTTCTAAACATTGCAATCTTGAGAAATTTGGCAGGTTTTTGTGCCTTTAACAAGAGTGCAACTACAACGCTCACTCTGAAGAACAGTCCTGGCTAACAAAGGCCATGTTACCTGCCCTCACTTCAGTTCCGCTAATGGGTAAAAGATATACTCCAGGCAAAACTGCAAAGTGGATTCCATGTCATGTGAAGTATCACAGCTTTAGCTCCAACTGCAACTCCATCCTCAAATTTGGGGTATTATAGTTGGATGAGAGACTGAAATAACCCTGACAAGATACTCCCAGCTTCCACCCCACCCACCCCAACACAGAACTAGTGTTTCAAAGTTTCCCTATAAACAAGGGATAACTCTTGATCTCGTTCAAAGTGCACCATATACTTTTATACCCAGGAATCTGCCGAAGCAGAAACTTGTTATGATCTCCAAAAGCAAACAAACAAACAAACACCAATATTATTTTACTTATAGCTGCAAATTGGCTGGGTGGGGTGGAACACACTGTTCTGCTCTTTAGCAAAAATCTGAAATGCTGGAATGAATTGATGAAGGTGGAAGGGAAACCAACTGACAGCATCATCAGCTGGTTGCTGCAGATCAAACCATCATCAGAGGGACTGCCAGCGGGGTGTTCCAAGGTTTGACAATCTTTTTGGTGCCCTTATGAAGTTCTCTGAAAGAGAAAGAGAAATGCTCCTCAACGTTTAAACCATCTTCAGGAACTGCGTTACATGTTGCCCAGTGTGATATTCACTAGGTAACGTAACACACATCAAACTGGCATTTCTTTGCTCATTTCATTGTGACAAGTGGTTCACACATGTTGCCTGGGCATAGCAACATGTTCAAGGTCACACTTTGTGAGGAGCATTAACGTTCCATCACGACTCCAAAGCCATATGTTTCAGGTTGGCTACAGCAGGAATACAGTATGTTGCTTGTTTAAATATGGCACCACACTATTGAGAAACTGGAGGCCTGTCTCTCCAGAGGATTTAATGTGAGAAGCACAATACAGATAAAATATAACTTCTTCTCTGCCAATTAAATAAAGGCTGCTGGGTCTTCCAGTTAACCTGCATGACTGAAGGATAATACTTTCAAGTCACGTCATTCAGCAGGCAACTTTTTCTTTTTTCTTTCCTTTCTCTTTTTTCTGTCTAGCGCTAACCTATTAGGCTATTACAAATTATTCTATTATTCTTGCAGAAGAGACAGGTAATTTACACACTTTGTCATTTATCAGTAAGGCAGGAAAGAGGATAACCTACAGATGAATCACCAAGTTCCCCCCCTCCCGCAACACATTTCTTTGATTAACATTTTAGGATGTCCATGTCAAATCAAGCCCGTGAGAGCACTCTGATTAAAATGGGATGTTTAACTTCTGCATACTTTCTAGGGTGGCCACATGTCCTCTTTTACAGGAGACAATCCTCTGTTTGGAAGACTGCCAGAGACAGTCCCCTTTAGGGAGATGTCTCCTGTTTGAATGCCTGTCTAGTCCAAATCTGAATTATAAAAAGAATGAGAAGGGAAATCTGGGACATTAAAATCTGGGAACCTACCTTTTTCACACTTTTCCTTCTGTGTACTGAACAAAAGTGCTTTTTCTCTTCTGAGCATGTTCACTGTTAATTGTATTCCTCCTTTAGAGGAATTAGAGGCCTCATGACATCATGATTGATATTGTACACATCAGAAGCATATTAGCTGAAATCCTGTTGCTTAGCATAGCAAATTGCATTAGAACAGGACCACTGAATCATTGGGGATCTGGTAAATCCACTCCTCCATAGGTTCCATTGATTCCAAGGGGCCTACTCTAACTGTAATGTACTTTGGCACAATAAATCACAGTTACAGTAGGCCCATTTGAATCAACAGAACTTCAGGAGGAGTTGACTCACTAAATCCCTGCTGATTCAATGGGCTTATTCTAATACAATTTACTACACTAAGCAACAGGATTTTGGCCAGCCTAGCTGCATACATATTATTTAACTGGTATAGTGGTATAATTTACTTTGGATATGATATAGCTCTTTTAAAGTCCCATAGAGAATTTACTACGCTCTCTTAAAAATCAATGGACCACCACATCTAAAACAGCATCATCTAAGAAAACTCTGACCCTCCTCCCTGCTACAGCCTCCTGCACACCTGAAAAGTATCCCTTGAATGTTGGGGGACCTTCAGGACAGGAATTGGGGCTTGAAGTGAGCAAGGAAATAAAAGGAAATGGGGTGGAAGCAATTTCCGCAAGTGAGAGCCCTACTTGCACAATGAGGCAAAAATACTGTGAAGGCATTGCTTAGCATGCAAGAGTAATTTTTATAGATGTTACTTTTGGAAAATATAACATTACTCAATACTTTACAATTAATATGTTAATAACATGTTACTTTTTTAGAATTTTCTCTCTTTTTTTTAATGAAGATCCATACCTAAAATAGAAAATGTCAAAAATTGTGTAAATTGCCAAAAATCTATTGAAATTACTTTCCCAAACAATGTTTTAGCCTTAACAAATAAACTATGGTTGCCAAAGTGCAGCCCAAAGGGTACATCTGCCACCTAGTGTTCTCAAAGAGGCTCCCAGCACTTTGCCCCTTTTTAAGAATGTGGCCCGAAATAGCTAATCATGCATCTAGAGGGCACTTTTGAGTATGCCTAATTTAAAAAACTTTTTAGAAAACTCACAATGACCTAAATGAGTCATGGGTAGTCCAAAAATGGCCATTGACTTTTTTTAGACACGTGATTTGTGTAGGGGTCCCAATGGTCTCTCAAGGTCCCGAGTGGATGCAGGACCTGAGCCTCTAGAAGTTTCCTACTGCTGCAATGGAATTACTAATAGCAGTTTTAGAAAACGACACCAGTTGTTACATCACAAAAATAATGTCAGTATGTCCTCAGTGAGGTACCTAGTGTGGTGCAGTGGATAGAATCATGGACTAGGACTCAGAAGACTCGGTTGAATTCCCCAGTTCTGTCATGGAAACTCACTGAGGGGGTGGAACTGGTAAAACCAATCCTTAAATACCTCACTTAGCTTGAAAACCCTATTAGGATTGCCATAAACCAGTTCTGACTTGACAGCACATGACAATGACAACAAGAACAAGAAATGTCCTCAATGCCCCAAAAAGTATTATTAGAGGCGACATCATTACTTCTTCTAACATGTTACTTCCAAGCTCTCTGTTTCCCCCCCCCAAATAATGGGTTTCTTTGTGAACAAGCAGGATTATCCCTTATGATCCTTGCTGCATTTTCTAATTAATTCTGCATTGTTACACTGTGTTGAGGCTTACATGAAAATAATATGAAATTTATTTTTGAATGACAGATAACATTTCAAGAGAGCTATTAAAATGTCTACACTGTATGGCAGTTTCATTTATTAACTGAGCTGTAAACCCCGAAGTACTACCTTGACTTCTTCCCATGGCATACCATCCTTCCTGGTGCTGCAACAAAATGAATGTTCTCAGCATGTTGTCTGCATTGAGCTCATTCGAAGGCGGTGGGATCAGGACTTTACAAAGAATACAAAGCTACCTAGCTTTCAAATCTAAAAGTTTCCCTTACTGTATAATACACAACAATATATTCTTTCTGAACCAAAGCTCTGTAAAAATGTGCTTTGCAATGAGCTAAAACAATAATATTTAGGGTGATTAGGAATGTCAAACATGAGACAAGTCTCGTAATAAAAGACTCGCCTTTGTCCAAGGGTAACGATATTATCTTTGTTTAGCGTGAAGGAGGTTCTGAAAGTCTTTTGTTTCTCTGTCATGTATGTCAAAAGACTGAAAATGCCAAAAAAAAGACAAAAAAGGGGGGAAAGGAGACCAGAGAACCCTACGGATGAGAAATACAGTACTTACAGCGTTAAGGAGAAAAGCCGATTTCATCCAGGGATTTAGCCTATAGCTGTGAGTATGCCATGAAGCTGTCATTCTAATGGCCAGTTAGTCTACATGCAAGATCAGCTAAACAAAAAGCTATTTAAATGGTTCACATTTCAGTTATTATCACTTGTGTATTACAGTTCAGTGACTCATCAGATGGTTCTGCCATATTTCTCCTTGCTGGCTTAAAACTGTGTTCGAAGATATTTTGAGCCAGAATGGAGAAAATAGATCCAATGGCAGGCAGTTCCACATTGAAAGCTTACAATGGCCGCCACTGCCATGCAGCCAGTCTGAAAGAGCTTCTGCATAGTAGCTTGGATATAGGGCCCAATTATGAGTTGTTCCATCTGAAACCAGGCTGTAAGGATTTTCAAATGATACTATTTATATTAATTCATAACCGCAATATCTTAGCGTGATTCCCTCCTTGGATCACCATGTCCGTCAGATCTCCTCATCCATATTCACTTCCATAACACAGGAGTCAGTAGTATGTGAAACAACAATTTTTATTAAACAACTGTCAAAACTATTAACAGTATCAACATTTAGCAATGGTTAAAAAACATGACCTTTTCTTGGTACTCCTCCAAGCCACTTTTCTCTATATGTCTCGATACCCTTAGTGAAAGTTAACATCAATATCTCTGACTTCCCTCAGGACATAGTAGCGGCTTCACATACACAAGGCGGGGGGGGGGGGGGGCTCAATAGGGATGGCTTACACAGCCCCACTGGATACTAGTGGTCAGCTCTGCTTTCTCACCTGTTGGGCCTTCTTAAACATGGGGAGTTTGGCAAACCCTCTCCTGAGTCTTAGTCCAGGGTACCAGAGGCACTTCAGCCTTCCTCCATGAGACAGTCTCTTGGGCCCAGCATCTTCTCCCCCACCTCCCTCATTTCCTACAGTATGAGGGTTTCCATAGGGGGTTGTTTGTTTATTATTTTCTTTTTATACCAGAGTGGAGTTAACACATACTAACATATCTCCCCAATTTTGGCCACCTTACACTGGTTACCAGTCCATTTCAGCTTCAAGGTGATGGTTTTAACCTATAAAGCCCTAAATGGTTTGGGACCTCAGTACTTGGCAGAACGCCTGCTTCCAACTGTGTCTGCCTGTCCAACCTGTACATTCCAGACAGGATGGCTGAGGGTGCTAACCCTAAGAGAGGCCCAGAGGGAGAAGACAAGGAACCGGGCCTTCTTGGCAGTTGCTCCTCGGCTATGGAACGGACTACCATCTGCAATCCAGCTGGCATCCTTCACTGGCAATCTTTAAGAAATCCTTAAAAACTCTGTTATTCCGGCAGGCTTTTCAAACTAATCTGTCTATGGAGATCACTGAATCTATTTGCCTCTCACCTGATCTAACTACCACCTACTTTTAAATGTTCTTGTGTATTTTAAAATCTATTGTCTATTTTGTGTTTATTTTTAACATTTAGTTATGTTGTGTTGTGTTATGATTATTCTTCTTTTTATTTACATGTTTAAACCACCCAGAGTGGCTTTTGGTCAGATGGGTGGTATAAAAATCAAATAAATAAATAAATAAATAATGTCAAGCACAAATCTATACCAAATAAAAACGTTCAAGTACTGTTTCCATATCCTTTCCCTGCTCCTCCATTTCCTCCCAAATTATTAGAGATTCTCCCCAAGCTTGGGACTGTGAACTCCTGTGTCTCAGTGGGGGAGGCCCCATGGCCCCGATGACAGGGGTCCTGTCCTCCCAGTCAATTGTCTCACACTTAAGCTGTTTGGAAATTCCAGTACAGTACTCAAAAGAAAAATACTTATCAAGAAAGCTACACCATGTCCACATGGAAAGTATTTGCTATGCTCAGTTAACGATTTGACGTTAAAGCAGCTTTAATGCTAATCCAACCATCCAGGAAATCTATCCAAAAAAGAGAACTCATGGTGTTTAGGATGTTGTGTAAGAATCTTCCTTAGAGACCATAGTAATCCCTTGATGTCAATGATTTGCCCTGTAGGCCAGAAATTATCAGTAGAGATGGCAAAAATTGTTTTTGGATGGCAACTCCCAGGATACCCCAACCAGCATGGCTAATCACCATGCTTGATGGGATTTTCTAAGAGTTGTCATCCAAAAAAAAAAAAAAAAAGGAACTTTCCCCTATTTTTAATAATCAGCGCAATTGACATAAGAATTGCTAGGATTCAAGCCCAGATACAAGCTATGTGATCCTTACCTAGTGAAGGTAAACACACCTGTGTCTTGCAGAATCCATTGTTCACAAGAGCATGGTTCACAAGACCATGTTTTTTTCTACCATAATTCCTCCTGAGGTTGATGAGAGTAAGGCCCAGATCCTGTTGGGCATCGATGGTGCATATACTGGCCCAATAAGACAGGATCTCTCACTTGTGTAACCATTGTCTTTCCACAAGCAGAAATCCCTCTTCTAAATAGCCAATTTAACACCTGTGCAAGTAGGTCTGAGATACCTCCTTGCACAAGTGTCAGCAAAGTCAAACTGCTTGCACTGCATCCATTTTGTGAGCAGTTTAACAGAACCCCAGCCAAAATCCCTAGTATGGGTGTCTAAGATTAAATGGCCAAAATCCTGTTGCTTTACCATGTTGATGTAATGTGCAGTTATAGTAGGCTCATCTGAGTCAATGGAACTTACAGAGGAGTTGACTCATCAAATCATCACAAATCTAATGAGCCTACATTAGTACAATTTACTACACCAAGCAACAAGATTTTGATCATTATCAAAGAAGAACTATGTTTGTCTGTTGCAGCAAAACCAACTGCGTCTTACGGTACCTGTGTTTGTCCTGAACTTCTTTTGGACATAGCCCACTTCTTCAGAGGCATGGAGTGCAAGTTCAGCTGTAAGTGAAAATCAGAGCTTAATTTGGGCAGATCTTAAGTGGAGTAACTTTCTTTGAACTGGAGCCTCATATATCTAGTGCTAATCTAGAGAGCATAACTTTTGAAAATATTTTATTTATTTATTTATTTATTTATTTATTTATTTATTTATTTATTTATTGGCCACCTTTCTTCCCTTTCTTGGGAACCCCAGCGGCTTGCAACAGATAAAACAATAGATTTTAAAACACTATCTAAATATTTAAAAAACAATTAAACCTATATTAAGATTAGAAATAAAATTCAAAAACAATGCAAAACATTAAAAGAACTGTAAGGTGAAAACCAGCCTTCATGAGATAACTTACTGCTTCAAAGCCTGCCTGAAGAGGAAGGTCTTTGCCTGACAATGAAAGGAGAAGAGGGAAGGGGCCAACCTGGCTTCTCGGAGCATTACGAAGCCGGGGAACAGCTACTGATATCAGCTGAACGGGCTACTCATGTCCTCAGCAAGCAAGCTTGGGAATGTGATGGAACCAAGAGAAGCGCCTCTCTCAAAGATCGTAAAAGCTGAGAAGACTCAAATGATGTGATACAATCCTTCAAATAGCCCTTACATGTACCTGCCCATTTTTCAGAAGGTTTTTTGCATTAAAAAACATGAAAATGTTTGTGGGGAATTTCCTTTAAACAAAAATTGCAAGACGTTTGTGTGTATCAATGCACAGTAAAATGGCTTTTAAAGTGTTTTGATGCACATCAGTACCTAGTGATGAACTTTAAGGACTTTTAATGTCTATTAGGACACAAAGAACAGGGGTCTGGTCTTATAACTTGTAAATATTTTAGGAAGAGATTATTTGAAAGACTGTGACTGTCCCATGACCCCACCCATAGTCTGACATTAGCACTAGGAGCCCTGCATGTTGATCCACCTTTAAATTATTTTACATTTGGCAAAGGCCGGGAACAGAGCCTTCACAGCAGTGGCCCTACGTTATAAGGTACTCTCTCAAGCGTTTTGTAGATAGGATGGTCATCTGTGGTATTTTTCAAGACTTTGAAAAACCACCCCTTTTAATGGATTTCTACTGATGTGCTTAACTGGTCATGGTGCAGTTTTATTGGTGCTGTATAGCTATGGCTGTAGAAATTGGTTTAATTTGTTGAATTACATTGTACTTATTTTTTTTAATTCAAATGTGTTATTCTAAATAAATATGACTACAGCTCCCAGAATCCCCCCAGACAGCATAGGCAGTAGCAATGTTGACTGAGGGATTCTGGGAACTGAAAAATGGGAAAAAAATATTTTCCACGCTCTGCCAGCAACAAAATGGTAGATGTTGAGCACAGAAGTGAGAATTACAATCAGGCTTCTTTTTTTGGCTGAGGCTGAGAAAGAGCAGCTGCTGCCTTTTATTGCATGGGGAGTGAGTGATTCAGTTGCACTACTGAACAAATTGCCTGGAAACTAATTCTCTTTAAGATTGAGGAGCTTGCTTTTGAGTAGGTGAGCAAAGGATTGCACTGCGCTACTGTAATCTTCTAGAACATTACAAGTCCTATTCAATTAGAATTGCACTACATGACACCAAGGGTAAAAAAGTACAAATTACTAGTGGACTGGAAACTTTTAAAAGAAATACGAAAATAAAAAAACCTAAGCAAAAGTAATTTGTAATTAAAAAATCAAAGTACTTGTAAATCTACAGACTTGTTTTGCTGAAATGAAATACTATGTGGAATTGATACTTATACCTAAACCAAATAACTGGTTGACTCTGGTTGTCTCCACTTGACACCAGAGCTTAATGCTTCTTATCACAAAGGCATTATTTAGCTTATTCTGCAGACAATGTAGTTCAGCTTCCTAGGGGCCCATTAAGTCCACCATTCATTTGCTCTTAAGAAGCTGGCCTAGAGCCAAAGTCTGGGATAACCAGATGTGACAGAGGACCCAGCTCTGTACCTTTCACAGATGTGTAGGAAAAGGAAGCTATGCATGTGCAGCTTGACCAGGCACTGTAGAGGTGAGAAAAGCTGTGCCTGCCAGTGTGTGCTTCTGCAAGGCATGCGTGTGTGTGTGTGTGTGTGTGTGTGTGTGTGTGTGTGCGTGTGTGTGATGACTCAGTTCCAAAACACATCTCTGCATGCGGTCACAGAACAAGTGATGGGAAAGACCTCTATCCAAGAGGAGAAAAGTAGGCAAGAACTTTAAGCCAGAACTTACACAAGTTGACACACTGGAGATTGTTGGTCGTCAGAGGCAATGGCATCTATTTGCCACCCTCCTCAAGGTTCTGCTTTCCCTCTGGACTTAGCTGGAACCCTCCAAGTAGCAACAACATATTATTCTGAGCTCTTCCTCTTGCCATGTTGCAATCAGGAAATGTCAATAACCTGTGACATTGACTATGTAGATACAAGTGCAAGGGTTGCACTTGTATCTACATATTCCATCTCGACTTTTGCAATCCATACAGGTAGGATGACCATATGTCCTTCATTGCAAAACCTAGTTTAAAGATAAAGAATCAGAAAAAAAGACAGAAGTTGTGGGCCTTAAAGCTGCCTGGATAGCAGATAGTAAGCATGCAAGTCACCTAGTCACAGTCTTCCCTACTATGCTTGCTTGCTTGCTTGCTTGCTTGCTTGCTTGCTTGCTTGCTTGCTTGCTTGCTTGCTTTCGTATGAATCAGATAAGTGCTCCCTTCTCCATCAGCAGCTTGTTGTGCATCGATGCAGTAAGTCCACGTGTATTCTGCCTGTCTGTGCATATTGTTTTCTCACTGACCTAGTCTACATGTTTTCTATGATCACACATATTCAAGTAAAAGTCACAATCTAGCGCTGCCTTTCTAGTCCCACAAGCCACACTCTTGTAATGAGATGGCTTTTTTTAACAATGGAGAAAATATTTGCCTTTATTGAAATTGCCAATGGCAATAAATAAAGTCTTACATTCAGGGCTGTAGATGTCCTTTGTTTTTTAAAATTCAAGCCAGGATATATATTAAATTAGAACCTGATAGCCAGAACTGAAATTATATACTTTAGTATCAGTAGGATAACATTTTGATTGTAAAAGTTACTGTTGCTATTTAAAATTTAGCAATTTTAATTAGGATCTAAACAAGTATAGAAATAATACAGTTCCTAGTGGGATTACAATCAGCATTAGAAGCACGTCTTCACAACAGAGCCACAGGTACTACTTCTGGCATCCAAGACAATCAGTGCAAAATGTGCCCTCAGTCAGCTTCCTGCTTCATGATGTAATTATGAATTACAAGTAATTACAGCAGCACCTTCCCTCCTCCACAGGGGATCAATATATATTGTTTAGCATGCCATATATATTAATAAGCTGACTTTCTGTGTTGTGCAGCTCAGAGGGTCTCCTGAGACCCAGGAAGACATGCTCTTTGACAAGGAAGGCCTGATCTACTCACGATCCAGTGAGACCAACCTTCTTGCATGGACACAACCTCTTCTGAGCCAGAGGTCTTGTCTACTGAGCTCTGGGTAAGCCTGCATTCTGCTGCTTCACTGCAGTTGATACACCAAGCACTTTTCCTCTGCTCTCTCCTAGCAGCTTCTGTTCAGCCTGGAGGCCTGGTTTACTGCCTTCTTTTCCTATGGTGATAGACAAGGCTGCTGGACAAAGTCCAGGGAAGTCCATGGAAAAGGTTGAGCCTTCATAACTTGGAATCCAGTCATTCCCTGAAACACTTCACTCTCACTGGTCTTCCTGTTTTAAAGCAAAAAAGTGTGCACAGAGAGGACATCTCTGCCCTTCTGTGTGATAAAAATGCCAGGTAATATCAGCACAGATTTCTGCTGAATATAAAATTGGAAGAAGACTTCTGCTTTGAAGAATACTTGAAAATGTTAATTTGCTTAAGCATGGTATTAGAGCATTGATTGTTAAAAGATTAATCATTATTATTATGATTTATCATTGAATATTACAAATCCCATTCCATTATGTCATTTCAATTAATTAATCAGTTATGTGCTGTTATGTCAATTTTGACTTACAGTGACTGTCCCTGAATTTTTGATGTACGTATAAAGTAGTATAGTTTCCCTTAAGACCCTCTTTAAAGGTTTGGTGGGGGTGCTGTTCTTATTTACCTATGTGCATCAAACATGGAGACAACAGCACATTACTGTTTCTTTTTACAGGGTTGAAATAACGTACTAAAGGTGTAAATATGTCCAGTTCAACTAAACCGCTCATGCCTTTAGTCTCCTTTAAACTGGCTTGTTTGAAAACTCTGTGTTAGCGCCTAGTCCAAGGCCTCAGCAACTTCCATAAAAGTGATTTGTAGGCTATATTCCTTCCCTATTTTCCTCCTTTCAATGTCATAATTGTGATTAAAAGCCCATGGCTTTAAACCCACTTAAATAAAATACAGATTCATAGCTCAGGTTACATATTGGATAAGTGTTTTCATTACTCTGTTTGTGACAAGCTTGGACAGGTTCTTTGTGCAGTCCAGACAAGTAAATAACACTCAAAACCCTCATCTGAATTCTATAATTCCATTTAGTGCCATATTATAAAAGGTTTAATTGTTTATTTATTTATTTGGCTGTTTATCTGGAGCTATGTTTGCCTGTAATAAAATTCATGGATGCTTTTTTTTCTTCCAGAGGATCAGAAGCTGATATTATTACTTTTAATGTACTTCAGTAGCACAGGTATCTCACAAGAACTGCAGGGAAGGTGACTGCTCTTTATTCAACAAGTGCCACATTTTTTGCTTTTTCCAGAGAATATATTCCACACATTTTACAAAACGTTTTCAGCTTTCAGCAAAAGACAGAGACAGGCTCATGTACACATACTAACACACTTTTATAACAGAGGTTGACTGGCTACTGATGTTCAGCCATGTTCTTTTGCTCTGGCACTGCTTGTATTGCCACAGGCTATTTAATGTCCAATCATTTAGCAGGAATTAAATAAAACACAGACTAAAGGAGAGAGTCTGTGCCAAACACTGACTGCTCCTCCACCTCTTTCTCATATGTTCCCCACCTCCTCTCTTCTTTCGCCATAGTTGAAAGGAGGAATAATCTCAGAAACCCATTTCACAGTACGAACCCATCCTCACATTTGAGGATGACATTTTAGTGTGTGCAAAAAACCACCTACAATTTGTGTAAGTTAATTGCTCGGAGGACCGTTCCTAAGTTTTTGCGACATTAGTCAATCGAAAGCTTTGAACTGGTTGCCTGCATTTTTCTCACAGTCACTGGTTCTCTTCCCCTTGCTGGGTGTGCATGTTTTATATTTGTAGAATATAATAATTGGCCAGAACAATTGGCCTATTCCATTATGCCCACCAAAAATAAATCCATCAGCATAAATCTAAACTGCCAGATGTTAAGAAATTGACATAGGCATTTGCTGTTACACTTCAGTCCCACACTGGCTTCCTAATTTGTGGCCATTCACAACTGAAATTCACGTCAATGGACTTGCACCAGTGTAAATTTTCAACAGGATTTTGGCCATTATGTGTCAACTGTTTAATTCCAATTTATGACAAACCACTCTAGAGTTTTCTAGGTATAGGGTATTCATTCTGGGACTATGCAACTGACTGAAGAGAACCCAGTTAGAAGGACACATAACCCATCGGCCATGTACACTCCAGGTGATCTTGGTTGGTCCCTCCTGGAGAATGCACAGGGGGGATTTGAACTTCCAGCCCCTGGCTCTGTAGCCATGTGCTCCAATGCACTGAGCTATACTGGATTGTACAGAATATGGGGACAACTAAAATCAACAATTAATTTTGGGAAGTATTCTTCACATCCTTTTTTTAAACTAAAGAAAGAGCAATATTATCTATACCACTTCATTCTGAAAACACATTGTCATGCCCTCATTACTTCCAAAAGAATAAAGCATTCAAAATTATAGAATCATACAACTGGGCAGCTGGAATGAACCCAAATGGTCATAAATTCCAACCTCTTGATGAAGCAGGAAGCCTACAGCCCAGTCCTCCCTGACAGATGGCCATCCAACATCTGTTTAAAAACTTTGTATGAAGGAGAGGCAACCATCTTCTGAGACAGTCCATTCTATTATTGAACATAACTTACTATTACTTTGTAAGGTTTTTTCATAAGTACTTTTCACATGCACTGGTTACTACAGATAATGTGACTTATTGGCTCAAATCCAGTACTAAATCACATCTAGAGTAGGTCCCTTTGAGTCAATAGAACTTATAGATTAGCTTACTCACCAAATCCCTATTGAGTCAATCATACATATTAGAACTGCAGAGCTGGAAGGGACCCTATGGATCATCGTATCCAGCCCAGGCTTAGTGGGGAATCAAACACCCATCCTCTGGCTCCTCAGCCAGATATCAAAACCACATTTCAGCCATTATGTGTTATTTCTGAACCAGAGTTCAGATCTAATGCTGGTTTATATCCTTACCATATTTAGGATATTATCAGCCTTTCTGATCTCATGCTGTCCCTATGCCATCACACATGAATTCTGATATTTGGAGCTAGCTATGTTCCAATCTGCACCGGAAATTTCCCAATTATGGAAACTCTAAATCAGATGTTGTTTGAATATCAGGAAAAACTTCCTAACTGTTAGAACAGTACGACAATGGAACCAGTTACCTCAGAAAGCGGTTAGTGCTCAAACACTGGAGGCATTCAAGAGAAAATTAGACAACCATCTATCAGATATAGTTTGATTTTGATTTGGAGCAGGGGATTGGATTTGATGGCCTTATAGACCCCTTCCAATTTCATTATTCTATGTTATTCAATGATTCTGTGATAATTAGCTACCATGGTTAGAAGCAGGCATTCAAACCGTAGTTTGAGCTACCTCTGGTTCACCAAAAAAAATAAAAAATAATGGCATTACAGATTTTTTTCAGTATATTAGAGGAGAATGCTAATTAACAACCACAAAATGTTGTTTTACAAATATATAGCAATCAATATTTAATAATCAATATGCATGTTTTCCACAAATCTCCTCTGGCCAAGTTGTGACTCATGGTGTCTTAAAAGGATGGCATGAATCCAACAGTCATCCACATCAACTGGGCAAACCCTCCTCAATCAGTCCCAGGTTACAGTGTATTTCTGGGGGAATCTCTATTTCTTTCATCTTGTTCAGGACCTGGGGGGAAAAATATAACACCACAAATTGTCCATAAGCTTAAGACTAGAGCAGGATAAAAATCTAAATGAATACTGAGAAATACTACTTCAGCTAAAAAGAAAAGGAAAGAATTTTACCCCTAGTAAAATGAACACTGTGTTATGATTTGGCAACAGAGTGAAAATCATGGTGTGGGGATGGAGGAGGGAACCAAACATAGCACCAAGTTGGTATCAATGATTGTGGGAATTACAACACTCTACTGGACTTGTGGTGCTATCCAGTCAGAATAGTATCTTGGAGGCCGTTGAGCACAGAAGTATGGGCTAGGGCCAGAGGGAGCGCAGATTTGTTAAAATGGGGAGAGAGTGTGAGAAGATCAACAGTCCAAGCGGTGCGGTGTGTGTGTGTGTGAGCCTGTGGGTGCTGGCAAGTGCTGATTCATTTCATGATATTAAACATTTTTGCTATGTTGCTTTTCAGGATTTAGCCTGCATGGCCCAACAGCTGTTCCTTTTGGCTCAAAGTATTTATTACTTTATTTTGGACAAATCTTTAACATTTTCATTTGATTTTTCCCCAACTCATTTTTGCACTTCAAAATTTGTTTTAGATTTTACGGTGGGTTTCCCCTCCTCCCTTCTGCCTTTCCCATTCTTACAGCTGTAGTCCTTGGGGCCTAACAACTATGATGTAGCTCTTCTTGGCCAACTGTATATTTTGTGAAGAAATGAAACAGGAAAATATGATTTTTCAAAAGAAAAAAAGAGGAAGGAATCAAATGAAGAAATGACTGAGAAACAAAGAAGAGTAAGACATTAGTAACTCTTAGTAGCTTCTGAGAACAGCCTAAACCTCACACTGTATAAATACTGAAGTACGCAGTAGACTAAAAGTATTCAATAAACATTTACTGTGAATGGAGGCATTAGGAAAGGCTTAGTCCCTGCCTGAATTCCCATGAAATTTATAAATATTTCTTTCATTTGTTCTCCATTTACAATTAGCTGCGGTCAAGCTGATCAAAGACAGGCAAGGGCTGTTGCATGTGAACCAGGATCCCTCACAATGACATTCACAAAGCAGAATGAAATATGAAATATCAGGTTTCTGCGGATGTATAAACTTGTAAAAAATCTGAAAGAATAGGAGGCTTTTCACACTGAGTAATGTGAAACATTTGGTGCGGATGGTAAGCCTCTAAAGAGGAAAACCAAGAGCCCAAATCCATCAGGCAATAAAACAGAAGCAGGCAAAATTTTAAATAACAGCCCTTCGCTGCAGCCATTTGTTTTAAATATCAATTTGTTGAACCTGTCCCCACTGTAGCTGCTCAAAGACTTGCAAAAAGTGGCAAATTCAGCTACTACAAGGGAAGTAAATTAAAAACAGGCTGCAGATCTCATGTTGGCTTTCTTTCTTCTCCACATATCATTATTATCAACATGTATTGCACTTATGTAATATCTTTCAGGGCTTCAAAGCACTTCACACATATTACATGAGAAATGCAGTCTTACTATAAAGGCCAAATTTGCTCTACTATTCGTGTTAATGTTAGCTCCAGGTTCAGGGCTTACTCCTAGCAAAATGCCATCAGATGGGGCTCTGGTCCAATACTAGTGGCCTCCCCCAGCATCCATGCTTTGCCCCCATGGTAGACCAACTGGCAAGAAGCAGAGCAACAGTGGACAAAGTGATAGATAACTGTGCGGGGAAATGATAAAGTGATAGATAACTGTGCGGACAGGAGGCGGGATGACAAGCCTCTCTGCCAGGTCGCAGAGTGCCTAATCCATTGCGGAAAACAGCGCGATAGGAAGGCTCCATCGAGGTGGCGTCAACGGCGGAATGGTGAGTGGGCAGTCCGGCCCCATGGGGCTGCACCCTCGTTATTTCCACCTGTGGGGGGATATTCATATACGAATACCCCCATCTCTAATCATGGCTCAGGTAAGATGTTAACCAATTTCCTCATTTACTGTGGTGATTACTGTGTTCAGTTTACTTCAGCTCCATTTGTCAATCTAAATAAATAAATAAATAAATAAATAAATAAATAAATAAATAAATAAGCAAGCATGCACGCACGCACGCACGCACGCCCATGATTTCTAATTGTAAGAAGGCAATATTAAGCCACATTTGTGCTTGGTTTTGTTTGCTTCACAAGCATGTTCTATGCTTCTCAAAGCTTTTGGTTTTTTGCTGTCATTGTCATTGTTGGAACTGTTGTTATCATGTGCCATCTAGTTGTTTCCAACTTATGGAGACATTATGAATTAATGACATCCAAAAATTTTATCGTTAACAGTTCTCCTCAGGTTTTGCAAACCGAAGGCCATGGTGGTTAGTTGGTGGTTATTTTTTTAAAACTGAGTCAATCCATCTCATATTAAGTCTTCCTCATTTCTTACCTCCCTCAGTTTTTGCTAGCATTATTCCCTCTTCCAGGGTGTCTTGTCTTTGGATGTGTCTTGTCTTCCCAATTGGTTTATAATGGGGCTTAAAAGGAGGACTATTTCTATACTTTGCACCTATTCATTCCCACAATTTTGCTGGAAGGAAGGAAGGAAGGAAGGAAGGAAGGAAGGAAGGAAGGAAGGAAGAAAGGAAGGAAGGAAGGAAGGAAGGAAGGAAGGAAGGAAGGAAGGAAATGTATAATATCTTTCCTCATCATGATGGGAAACCACAACAAGATTCCACCTTTTTAAAATGAGGGAACAAGACACTGGTTAAGCCACTGTACTTCTCTTTTTTATAAATTAGGTCTTTAGTGTAAATACATAAAGTTTTTAAAACATATATAAATAACCAGCTGCTAAGATGCTTTGCTTCATCATTCTGTTGCCTTTGATGGAAGGATGAGATGAGGCTGCAGAGCCAGCGGACATGGCAGCAGGAGGACCTTTGCAGGTATCACTAGTTCTTCTCAAGTCCTTCTTCAGTGTGATAAGGTAAGTTCCAATACAGCCTGGAAACAGTTTCAACTTGCTTCTAACAGTTAATGCACAATTTAACTTTAAATGAAATATACAGAGGTAACCTCCCATTATTTAAAAAAAAAAAACCTGACTCAGTTGATGCCATTTAGTTCTAACTCTTGCTGTTGGTCACTGGTAAACTCAAGGCACAGAGACAAAGCACCAAACATGACAGGAAAAGATTCACAGTAATGCTGACAGGAGTCATAATCAGAACTCTCAGGCCGTCTAGCCTGTCCTGTTTTCTTACTGTTAAATTTATTATCTCCATCTCTCAGTGGAAATACCTTTATCTCAAGATCTAAAGCATTATTCAGAAGTAATTGTGCATTTTATTGTTTCAGATAGTTCTCTCTCCCCATCCCATCCTCAGAAAAATAAGGACAGGATAACTTAAAGATTAAAAAAGGAAAGTGCTATTATAAACAGAATTGTGTTTGTTATGTGGCTGAAAGTTGCATCTGACTTATAGTGACCTTAACAAGGGTTTCAAGGTATGTGAGATAAGCTAAAGAGTGGTTTTGAGCAGTGCAGTCCCCCCAAAGTATTTCATGGCCAAGTGGGGATTTGAACCCAGGTCTCCTGACTACTCATCTGCTACTCTATTTACTACACCATACTGGCAGTCCTGAAACAGACCATATTTCCATAATTGACTCTTGATGACGATATAAATCCAGTTTTTTCTTACCTGCCACATAGGTCAATTTACAATCATTTGTAAATTGACCTTTTGCACATTCCTATAATGTGCAAAAGGTCAATTTACAAATGTATGGAAAATATCAAGGGTATACCCCAGAGGGAATCTTATCCAAAAATGTCTAGAGAAAGGTAAGAGTAAATACATACTGAATCAAGTGATGTTTAATCATTCTTACTTAAACATACTTCAAACAAAGTTTATATAACAGGAATGTATCTTGCAATGTAGCATAAAACTTCATTTGTAGTCCTTTTAACACCTAACATCAAAGCAGACTGGCTCTCCTCTTTGTTTCTGGATTTCAGCTGTCCTAGACATCACCAATCACCATAAAACATGTCTTAGGGGTAAAAGTAGGAATTAAGAAAAATGCATATTGCCTGGCATTAGCCTGTTTCACTCTCAGAGACAAAAGTCTAAATGGTAGCGATGTTGGCAAGTTTTGGGCCCCGAGTCCCAAGTCTGAGTCTTTGGACCTGAGTCCTGAGTCCCGAGTTCAAATCTTCGGGCTCAAGTCCCAAGTCCCAAGACTAGAGTCCAAGTCTCAAGTCATTTGCCCCACCTCCCTGAGGCTTGGGACTCAGGGCTCAGACCCAAAGACTCGGATGGTGCCTGTGCTGCCCAGCTGACAGGCCAGGGCATGTACAGAGACAGTGGGCCTGCCGCTGCTGCCAAAGAGTTATCCTTGACTTGATGGCGCACAGTTATTGATTATATGAGTCATCAAACCTTTGTATTGTCTTTCCAAGTGAACTATAAAAAAACCCTGTGAATTCCAATCTTCAGATGGATCCTGCAGCTATATTGTATTTTCTGCTCTCCACACACGAGATATCCACAGACATTCAACATCCTCTTTTGTGTCTCTCTGTGAAATATCTTTCGGTAATAAAACCTTTCCCGAATCAATTTGTTTGCATCTTTGCACTTCTTTTTCGAATCCCAGCTGTACTATTGACTGGTCAGCCTGAAAAGGCCAAAATCTAGTTGCATAGCTCCACCTGCACAACGGGAATGGCATGATCATCAGTGGCAGAGTACCACTGATTGCTTTGATTTCAGTGTACACAATGAGATAAAATTGTATGCATCCCAAAACTGGAAAAGGAAGTCTTTAATCCACACAGGTGGAACACACCCTTCAAGATTTCAGCCATAGGGTTTAAGCCCTGTAGTCATCTCTGTGTTAAGTACAGCATTATGTAGGGCCTAAATGAGCTTAATGCATCTCATGACCCAGAAAGCCACACTCCATCAGCGGGCAATACAACTGCTGTTTCTGCTATAAGCCTGGAACTACAAAAACAAAGATTTTGCTAGCAGCAGACCACAATATATCATTGCTGAACTAGATAGAACTGGATAAGGTCACATGTGTACCAAACAATAAGAAGAAAGCTTACAGTTCATACAATATTGCTACTCATGTACTCGATTGTCAGCATGTACAATTATAGGAGGTTTGTTTTACTGAGGCAGAGTTAGGACAATACAATAGCTACAATACGTGGAACCAAAATGGTCCTGTGTTTCAGGGTGGAAGATATGCAAGAGTCCACAACTCCAAATGATTTACTTCATGAATCTATTGAATACATTTTGCCCTTTGCTTGTGATTTCTCCTCTGAATCTGGAGTTGGGGAGAAGGCAGAATGGAATTTAATGTTAGATCTGTGGGTGATTTGCAGCAGATCAGTAAGAGTTTCCGACTCGTAATTGTTGTACCAACTCCAAAAAATATAACTTTTCGTACCTAAATTAAATGAGGAAGGAACGTCATCTGAAAAGGTTGAAGTCCCAGTAACTTTCTTCTACTGACAGCCCCTCACTTTTGTTACCCAACTTTGGCTGCCATGTCCTCCACCCAGTGGTAATGTTAGGCATATGTAACATTGCTTGGGTTAACACTGGGTGTTCTGTATACTGGCCAGTATGGAGGGAAAGGGTTTGGCACCATAGACTAATTTCTCTACTTGAGTTGTGTAATTTCCTGTTGCCTTTCCTTCTCTCACGCCAAACTCTCTCTCTCTCTCTACCCCACCTCAGGCTCATTCTGTCCTTGCCATCCCACTCCTGCCTGCCTCCTTATCAGAGACAGAGGGCCTCTGTATCTGTATGTGCAAACACTTGCCTGCCTGTGTGTTTCTGCTTGGGGTTGCATGCATGGAAATAGCCAGTTCTGTCCCTAGCCCCACCTACCATTGGTAACTGCGCCTTCCACCCAATAATTGCATAGGGCATGAGCCACCACTGCTTCCAACCAACCAACACCAATGGGCACCATCCACCACTATGACATTGCATTGAACCTAGTATAAACCTAGTCAGGCTCCATCTGTCAGTAGGAGGCTTTTGACCCCACAGAACCTTTCTGCAAGCTGAATACAGGGGAGGGGATAGGAGCCCCCCCCCCACTTTCTGTGCCACCTGCAATCCCTTATGTCACCCCAGAATCATCCCTGGAACACTGATTCCCCTAAATATGTTGGGGGTAAAGAGCTGCAGAGACAGTTTGAAAGAATTAATTTAGATTCAGGGCTTCCATGCTGAGTTCCAGAGCCCAGAACAAGGATTTTGACTGTAAGCCATCTACACCAATAAAACATTTTTTCCACCTTCCTCTACAACAACATTTCTGCACCAAACAGTTTCCTGTGTAGTGATTACAGTCCATATTACTCAACATACTTTTGGTAGAAGTTTTATCTTCTAAGGATAGTAAATCTTTATTTATTAAATGAAATTGCTTTTCAGACCTACAGGCATCAGTCCAATATTTTGGAAGATGTAACAATGAAGGTCGTGATTCAAACTTGTTTGAAAAACAAGAACAAATGATAACCAGTTGTGATAGTCATCCTTATTTTTACAACATTTAAAAATATGTTTGAATATCCAGAAATGATCTTGAGATTTGATTTATTCCCAATCCCCTTGAAGTGTTTAATAGATACAATATGGTGCAACCAAAAACCTTGCTTATTACAGTTATTAGTTTGGTAATTTTCCAAGATGAAATCATACTTTTCAGGTTATAAATATACATTTTTATTGTTGATTTTATGCTGAATTTGAAATATTGCTTCTCTGCTTTCATATTTTCAGTGCTGTATTACAGTACTATAAATCAGCTTAGCAGTAAAGGAATTCTAATTGGTATCAGGTGATTCTTTTTCTTTTCTTTTTTTTAAGAAAAGGGGAAAAGTTAAACTTACATCCCTTTTGAACAAAGATAGGTTCTGGTGAAGTTCTTTTAATAAAATCAGATGTGTGCAGAATGTATCTGATTTATCTTCTTTAAAAGACCCCTCGGTTAAAAGAATGCACAGTGCACATCAAAGTGTATATAAAAATTCAAAACCACCATAAAGGATACCCTTTAAATGGGTGACTAAACACACAGAATCCTTTTTCCTAATGTTTTCCTTTACCCATTTTATTTTCATTTTCCATCTAATTAACTGACAGAGTTTCTGCTGCTTCTATTTATGTTCATAGACTTTTTGTTTTAAAGCCTGTGAAGTACTGGGCAAACCATTTGTTAACATCCCGGCATCTTATTAAAATGAGTTTTACTTCCATACTATTTATTGTGTCTCATTATTCTAACCAAGACCTGCATCATGCAATCATCTGAAGCAAATGCATTTCAAGTCAGCTGATAGAAACAGAAACACAGGGCAACAATTCCTGCCAAATGTTGGCTCCCTGTGCAATAACCTGCTGTTTCCCGGAAAGTGGGGTGGGGTGGGGGATGAACATGAAATTTGAATTATTTTTCTCCAGGATAGTTTGAGAAAGACACGTTTTTGCATTGCAGCTCCCTCAGCCAGCATAATTATAGTTGTGTTGCCTGGTGAATTATGGGAGTTGTTGTTACAAACAAACAAACAAAACCCACAACTTATCCAAGCTCTGAAAAGTAATGAGGAAGAAGTAGGAAACTCCTGGTCTTGGAGCCAAATTTGCACTTCCAAGCTTCTTGAGTTTAGACCAGGATTCTTCCCATGTCTCACCCCCTCTCTCCTTAGGCCATGGCCTTCACTACTCCTGGTATTGGCATTATTTCTTATGTCCCATTCTCTTCCTCATAAAGCTACAAACCTTGTGCAGGGAACTTTGCACATACTGGGGAATGAGAATGCCTAGGTATATATGTTTTTTTTTAAAAAAACCAACTCTTACTTATTTAAAATAGATTATCAATCGCCTTCATAACTCCATCTACTTCAGGACCCAGATATGCAGAGTTTGACAGAGAAAAGGTTTCTCTCCACCATCATAAAAACACAAGGTGCAAGTGATGGAACCTGGGAACCTCTGTGTGAAAAGCAGCTGTTCTACCAGTAAGCTATGGTCCACTCTCTTGCCCATCTTCTTGTTGAAGGATGGTCAACTGACGGACCATAATCTGCATTTAGAACTGTTTAGAGTAGGACCACCATATCTGCAGGGGGGTCAGCTTCAAGCCGCCGCCCCAGATGTCAAAAACCAGGAATAATAGCAAACCTTATCCATAGCATGGTATCTGGCTCCCTTTACTAGTCGGTTCTGGTAATTACATCATACAGAAATACGTACTTCTGTGGTTTTTTTCTTTTAATATTTTCAGACTGTGGATAAGTGAAACCGTGGATATCAACCCATGGATATTGGGGCACTACTGTACATGTAATGGAGTTTCTGGCCAAGCAACAATTTTTGCCAATGAAGGAAGGCAGCCACCTTTTTAACTCACTTGCAATGATGGATTGTCACAATGTATAATTGCAAACTACTGTCCTGGCATATCAAAATATTTTATATTAAAAGCAAGGTGCCCCCCCCCCCCATTCTTCCATAACTTTGTGTGGGACTACATGCTTTCCTAGCTTTAGCAAAGTATATGAGGAGTATACCATGCTCTCCAAGTAACAATCCCTACCTCATATGGAAACAACACCTTGCTGTTTTTTGTTCTGAGCGCTGTAGAATTGTGATGGCACAGCTCTTTGGGCAAGCAGGAGTACGATTAGTGATGAAGTGGTACCCAGTAAAATTCACATTAAACAGGGAAGCCAACAGAAAGGCAATGTACCAAAGATGAAAAAGAAAAGAAAAAGGATATATATACACCTTGGACAGCTGCTTAAAGTTAAATAGAAACCATATGGAAGAAATCAAAGGAATATAAAACTTTACTTGGAAAGATGAAACACTGTCTTGAGCCTTGACACAACAAATGCAACTAATTTTATTTTATTTGCAACCTACTATGTGGTTTGTGATGAAGACATGCTACTATGGCAACAGTAGGAAGTGACATAAACATAATTATAAAATACAAAGATACTGGAAGGTAGAATTTGGAATTTTAAAGTCCCAGCTTTAAATATGGCACAAGGGTGATGGTCAGTGATTTAAATGGCTTTAAAGGGGAAGGCAAATGAGTGAAAGACAGCCTGTCAAGGATTATTAGGCACCATTGTGCTATAGAATGTTCCAAATCATGTCTCTGTCTCGTAGTTGTCCAAACAGGTAAGCCAACATGTAATGGGAACAGGACAGTACTGAAAAGCCGCATCCGCGAAAGAGCTTGAGAAGAAGACTTGTCATTTCTTTTAATCCATTCAAGTCAGACTGATCCTCCTCATGGCACCAGTGTTGCTGCAGGGATGATGTACAATCACCCTAAAAGCCATGGCTCTCTAACTTACCAAGATCAGAAGACTGGACATATATTTCAACAAAAACAAATCATTTCCCCCCCCCCCAAAACACAATTTTTGTAACTGCCAAACTAAGGAAGAGTTTTGGGGTACCTTAAAGACCAGCAAATATCTTGCAGTATATACATCTGTGCAATTCTGAACCCACTCCTTCATACTTGTATTCATATGGCCAAAGTTTGTAATGCTCAGAGCATATAAGCACCTGAAATAGGAAGGGTTTGAAAGATTCATTTATTTTATTTATTTGCAAATACCTGCTGAGAGTCCAACTCCATCCGAATAGCTCCATCCCTTAACGAACTTAAGAAGCAGAGCCAAAAAAAGGGAGTAGCCTAAATGTGCACTGTAAATCGCATACTCCCACAGCCTGTGCTTGCTAAGAGATACTGGGATATGAAGTCCAAAAAAGCAACCTTTCTCTCTTCTTAGATTCACAGAATCATGAAGTTGGAAGGGGCCTATAGGGCCTTCAAGTTCAATCCCCTGCTCAGTGCAGAAAAACAAAATAAATGGTATCTGTCAGGTGGTTGTCTAAATTTCTCTTGAATGCCTCCAGTGTTGGAGCACTCACCACCTCTCAAGGTAATTGGTTCCATTGTCGTACTACTCTGACAGTCAGGAAGTTTTCCTGATATTGAATTGAAATCTGGCTTTCTATAACTTGAGCCCATTGTTGTGTGTCCTGCACTCAGGAATGAGAGAAAACAGATCCTGCCCCTCCTCTATATGACAGCCTTTCAAGTATTTGAAAGTGCTATCATAACTCCCCTCAGTCTTCTTTTCCCAAGACTATACATGCCCAGCTCTTTCAGTCTTTCCTCATAGGGCTTGCTTTCCAGCCCCCTGATCCTCCTTTTTGCCCTCCTCTGAACTTGTTCCAATTTGTCAGCATCCTTCTTGAACTGTGGTGTCCAGAACTAGACACAGTACTCAAGATGAGGCCTAACCAGTGCAGAAAAGAGGGGAACTAGCACCTTACAGGATTTGGAGATTGTACTTCTGTTAATGCAGCCTTAAATAGCATTTGCCTTTTTTGTAGCCACATCACACTGTTGGCTCATATTCAGCTTGTGATCTATGATGATTCCAAGATCTTTCAGATCTATTGTATTGCTGAGCCAGGTATCTCCCATCTTGTAACTGTGTGTCTGGCTTCTTTATCCTAGGTGTAGTACTTTGTATTCATCCCTGTTGAATTTCATTCTGTTGTTTTCAGCCCAGTGCTCAAGCCTATCTAGATCATTTTGAGGTTACTCAATCAAAAAATGAGATCAGATTAGCCTGGCAGGATTTGTTCTTGACAAAACCAGGTTGGCTTCTAGTTATTACTGCATTGTTTTCAAGGTACTTGCATAGTGACCACTTTATAATCTGTTCCAGAATTTTCCCTGGGATTGATTTCAGGCTAACTGGTCTGTAGTTCCCTGGTTCCTCCTTTTTGCCCTTTTTGAAAATAGGGACAACATTAGCCCTCCTCCAGTCATCTGATACCTCACTCATTTCCCATGATTTCAAGAAAATAATGGCCAGTGGTTCTGAGAGTTCTTCAGCCAGTTCCTTCGATACTCTTGGATACAGTTTATCCAGCCTTGGACATCTGAACTTGTTCAAGGTAATAAGGTATTCCTTGACTATTTGTTTATCAATCTCCAGCTGCAATCTGGTCCCCTCCACTTGAGCTTCACATTTGTCTGGAGAGTTATAGTCTGTCCTTTGGGAAAAGACTGAGCGAAAATAGTAATTGAGCACATCTGACTTTTCTTTGTCTTCTGTTATTGTTTTTCCATCTCCACTGAGTAGCTGAGCCAGTTTCTTTTCTTTGTCTTTTGCTACACACATACCTGATGAATGCTTTTTTGTTGCTTGTAGTTTCTCTAGCTAACCTCAGCTCATTCTCAGCTTTTGACCTCCTAATGCCATCCCTGCAATTCATTGCTACTTATCTATACTCTTACTTTGTGGCCTGCCCTTCTTTCCACTTCATATACATGTCAATTTCTGTTTTCAGGTCCTTTCTGAGCTTTTTGTGAAGCCACACTGGCCTTTTTTTTTGCAGTTTCCCACCTTTTTTCTTTCTTTTTGGAATTGTTTTTATTTGTTCCTTTAACATTTCCTCTTTTAGAAACTCCCACCATTCTTGGACTTCTTTTCTTGTTAGGATTTCCTGCCATGGGACCTTACGTATCCTTGTTCTGACGTTAATAAAATCGGCTTTTTAAAAATCCAGCATATATGTTTGGCTCTGCTTTGGTTTCCTTTGAAATCAAGAATTCTAGTAGAATTCTGCCACTTACTGCCACTTCCTCCACCAAGTCATCTCTGTTGGTTAGAATCAAGTCAAGGGTAACAAGTCCTCTAGTTTCTTTCTCTACTTTTTGTAGGAGAAAATTATCAGCCACACAAGCCATGAATTCCTTGGAATGTGCCTCCCAACAGATATCGGGATAATTGAAATCTCCCAGCACTGCTACAAAGTGTCTCTGAAATACTTGCAATTTGTTTTTCAAAAATATCATCCTCTCCTTGATTGGGTGGTTGGTAGTAGACTTATCTAAACACAATGAATATCGTGCATACAAATTGAAAACTGAAAGCAATTCAGCTTGAAGTCAGAGACGAGTTGACGGCACAAATCGAAAATCGAAAAGCCACTGTACACAAAGTCATAGTACTTTAGATTTGAAATTAGAAATCAAACCCTTCCCTTTGACTACAGCACAGAGAAATACATTAACATGCTGAAATTGGGTGGTCCGTCTAACCCAAATAGATATGAATAAAGTGATCAATGAAAGACTGGGTAATTGAAACCAATGGAAAAGCTTCAGCTGCTGCAGTGGAGGAAGTGTGCAGTGACAGATGGTGTCCCTTCCATCCATGATTATTGCCTATCTGTTTGGGGAACATTAACATACTTTGAAGCTTTAGAAGCTTCCTGACGCTCAAGAGCTCTCTAGATTCAGTGAAGGGTAAATGAGCTGGGAAACTTATAGTAATTGAAAAAAAATCCACTCCATCTCTTGGTTTAGAACATCCCATGTCTTTTCTACCTTTGGAACCCATGACTCTGATTTAATGGTAATAATCATGTAACATCTGTTTAATTTTAAAATTTATATGGAGGCTTTTGGGGAAATCCCTTGGAGTTTTTCAACTTTCTCTTTTCTCGATGTACACTGAGGATATAGAAAATTAATTTCCTGTGCAAAAATACAAAATGACAGAAGGCTCAAGGTTAAACCTATTTACAAAGAAAATCACTGCCAATGTTTATAATATACTGCTCTGATTTGAAATATTTAAGGTGTTATTTGGCAACCCGTGTTCTCATGGTACTTAAACATATTACAGTTCTTGTACAATAAAACTTCAGTGCCTTTTAGAAAACACTTTGCATTGATTTTTCCCCATTGAATTGTGAACTGTCTGCTTGTATGGCTATCTGTTGATTTTTAATAAAGAGGAACTGGTCAGAGGCTTCCATGTTCCAACTCTCAGGCCTATTTTGGGAGGACTTAGCACACTGCACAAAAGCTTCTAACCCTAGAGGTGGAGCTGGTGAAATATAATGGTGTCAGTGGACACATGCAGTTTTTCTGCAGTCTTGACTTAATGGAGAAGTCAATGTAAAGGAGGTGGGGGAGGGTGAGATTTAATGTATAGAGGAAAAGTTTTGATTTAGAGACTATTTACTTCTTTAATAGGTTTTTAAACCGCTTTTCACTCCAGGCAACTGACCATAGCTACATATTGTCTCCAAGGGAACCCATGTTCTTCCAGGCTAACATATACATTTGAATTGGCCTTGAAGAAGTGATATTTGGGATATATTCCCAGACATTGTGGCTTGCTGCTTCATTGCACTATAACTCAGGACACAGTGTGGCACCTGAACCATTTTCTCTGGGCATTGACTATTAGGATACAGCCACTTCAGAGAGCTTGGAAGGTATGTTTCTTTCTCCATCACAGGTCCCAAAATGCTCCCCCCAAAAAAGGTACTTCTGTCTTCTAGAACTCTACTTCTGATTGGGAGGTCTTTCAGGAAAATTTTCCTCTCCATTTATGGCAAAAATGATGCTTCTGGAGGCTTTCAGGAACAGGAAGTGACTTTTTTTTTTTTTTTTTTTGCACCTCTCAATGTTTTTCAGTCCAGGAACATGGAGGTGGTGTGGCATAGTGCTCAAAAAAGACATTGAAGGCTGCTTGTACTCCATAGGCTATATTCTGCCCACTGCTGGCTTGGGAAAAATATTTTAGTCACATAACAAGGCTGCAAAAATAGGCATAGTAAGCCATGTGACCTCAAAGGGTTGCATGCTTTTGAGCTACGAAATTGTTGTTGATTTGTTGCTGCTGCTGTTGTTGTTACTGCATGTTGTTAATCCAATTCCAATTTATGGCAACCTCTTCCAGTTTTTTCTAGGTCGAATAGGCAGAGGAAAATTACAGTTTCCCTTCTTTGGGGGGGCACCCCTAGGACTGTGCAACTTGTCCAAAGCTACACAGGCTGGCTTTTCTTCTGGGAGGCTCAGTGGGGAATAAAACTCCCAACCTCTGACTCTGCAGCCAGATACCCAGCTCACTGAACTATCCAGCCAGTTTAATCAGGGATCATAATGGCATTTCACACAGTAGTTACAATTTCTTCACACATACGGATACCTTCAAATTGCAACTGAGACAGTAGTGTCTTCATGCTGTGCCCAAGAGATATGAGACAGCCATCTGCTGCAGGAAAGAGCATGACAAAAAAAGAATAGGATCATATTTGTAATGCATATTTCACTTCATAAAGAAGGGCACTGTTGCAAAACCCAATGTCAGATTAAACACTACTGAGGGTTTAGTTTTGTTGTAGACTGTTGGATAAGCTGCACGGTCACAATAAGTATCCAGAACACTTTTGATCTGTTATCTATAGAAGTAAATTTTAATTCTATTGCCAGTGGCTCCACTTCTTTAACAAGAAGCTGGTGATTTGTTCAGCTAAGGAGGTGGATTAGAATTCAACCACTTCTGCATGAGAGTGAGTTAAAAATTAGGTGTATAGCCTACATAGGCTGCTGTACACACCTTTGTCACTCAGGGCCTACCTGGTGTAAGTGGCTTGGTATGCTTTCCATCAACTAAGGCCAGTATGCCCAAATGAAACCTTGTCTGGTTAGTGGAATTGCTACAGAATCTCGGAGCCCCACAACCATTGGGTCTGTGCTCATTCTGCATTAGAAAAACAACACAGCTGGACACAGCTGAATGGCACTCCTCCATACCCTCATCTTCAGCTAAGTCATGGATGGTTGTTTTTACTATTGACCTCCATGGTATTTAAGAAAAGGTCCCATAGTTGGGGGGGGGGGAGAGACAGGACCAGGACTAGAGGCACTTCACCTCAAAATTCAGCCTGTCCCAGTCAAGAGTTCAGGAGGTGGTGAGTGCTCCAACACTGGAGGCATTCAAGAGTAATTTAGACAACTGCCTGGCAGATATCCTTTGATTTGTATTCCTGCACTCAGCAGGGGGTTGGACTTGATGCCCTTATAGGCCCTGTGGCATTCGCCCAGGTCATGAATATTCATATGCTATTTGCATAGACCAATGGGAGTGCTGGAGGGGCGGAGTCACGAGCTATAAGAAACTCAGCAGAAGGAGGAGGAGTTTAGATAAGGTTTAGACAGGGTTCTAGAGATGGAGAATTAGAGTGTTAGAGAGTTTGGTGGAGTTTTGGAGTTTGGGCGGGAGAATGGTGGTTGAGGGTGGATAAAGAAGAATGTTTGTTTAAGAGTTAACAACGTTGCTTGTTCTGTCAACACCTGGATCAATAAACAATTTCTATTTGGTTCTTTTAAAATGACATATGGCCTGGACATCTATCATTCATAATAGGTATTGTTGATGAAATCAACTGGTGGCAGCTGAGGGGCACGCGTGAGCTCCTAGTTTGGTGAAACAATCAGGGGCCACATGGGAATCATGACAGGCCCCTTCCAACTTCATTATTCCATTCCATGAAGAGCTGTCTGTCTGCAGTGGTACACTTTCAGGAAATCTAAAATCCCTGAGCTTAAAGGAGAACCAGAAAAGAAAACAGATTTTCTGATGATTTCTCTTCTTTTTCCTGTCATGCACAACCTCAAACAGAGCATCTCTCCTCCGTCCATCATTACTGCAACAGTACTCCCTTCACTCTAGTCTGAAAAGAAAACAGGTTGTACTCAATGAAATACAAATCCAGGAATAAAAATTCAATATTAGATCATGCACATGCATGCCGTAGAGGGCAAAGGGGAAAAAAATCTATAACACTAGAAAAGCAAGCAAGTAAGATGTCAAAAGTAGCACCCGCTTAAAAACTCAGCTGAGTAATGTGTGGAAATTTGAGACATTTAGGATTGCTCTATCCTGTAATTCAAGGCTACGGGAGATGAAGAAAATATTTGCTTTGAGCTCCTTTTTCCTTCTCCTTCCATTAGCACCCTGTTATCAGACCGAAACATCTGACTATCTGCCTTGAAATTGCTTACTGAAGCAGTATCTCCTCAGATGGAAAAGTAGTCTAAAAACTATTTAGCATAACGGCAGACAGTACACCTGATATATGAAGGCTTATTAATCATTGGCTTAACCTGTTATGTGTGTGTTTCAAAGAAATATTAAGATCTGTCAGTAACAGGATGAAAAGAAAGCTAAGATTTCTCTGTTCCCATACAAAAATGTAAATGGAAACACCGGGCTCACTCATGAAGCTTCACACCTGGAAGTTATTTCAGCCATTCACATCATAGTAGTTCAATACAGGCCTGCTGGTTACCTTCACAGTACTCCCATTCACCTCATTATGATTTTTAAAATGCATGAAATCTTCGTCATCATCCTAATTACGATAAAACATTTCCTCTATTTCATCCTAATTCAAAACTGAAAGGCAACTCCAATACAAATGAGATGTCTGCTTTTATTCTCCTCCACTTTCCCCGGCTAAGGTCCTACTCCCATTTACTTGAGAGTTACTTCAGTCCCATGGAGCTCAGGGAGAATTGATTCTGTGTATACATGGGTAGCCTCAGTTGTCATGGTTGCAGTCCTGAGCATATCCATTCCTAGCCCAAGGATCTTTGCTGCCAGAGGCGAGGGACAAAATTCTTCCCACCACATTCCACAGACTATACTGGCAAATTCAGAGAAGTTCTTCAAAAATGAACAGAAACAAACCTCTCCTCTATTTGGAGCATCCAAATAAAATAGGTATAGCTATTTCCAGCATGGAGAGGACCATGTTCCACTTGCCTCCCATATAAATGGACAGCCTCTCAGGAAAAAAAGAGGCGAAAATCCTACTTCAGTACAGCTAAATATACAAGAATTCCAACCAAGACTTTCTAGAGTTAAGCACCTGAAACTCTGGAAATGGACGGAGAAATTTGTTTAGTTTAGCTTTTTTCAGGTTCATGTCTTGCTAAGATCTCAAGTTCTTCCCAACTTGAATATAAAGAAATTTGCAAATCTTGGTCAATTCTCATTTTTAAAAAAAAAACTGCATCATAATTCTTGCCCATCATCACACCCTAGGAACAAGGAGGAAAGAGAACTATTTTTATCGGAGGCTGTTTCAAGGGGTGTGTGAAGAAACAGCCCTAATTTGATGGAAAATGTATTTATATTTCTTTGTGACAGTTATGAAAGAGTTAAATAGCCACAAAAAGGGGGATTGTCTTTTCTGTTCTTTTTATTCAGAAATGGGAAATGTTGCTTTTTTGTACCACAACTTCCAGAATACTATGGTCAGCATGGTGTTCTGAAACCTGTAATCCAAAATAAGTAAATTCTCCCATCTCTGCTTTTAATCAATGCTTTGCAAATTTAGAAGATAAGTAGGTGCATAGGTAGGTATTTGGTATATGTTCCTTCCCCACCCCCACCCCCACCCCCCCCAGAAACTGAGTCTGTGGCTATACTGCAGCTTGATCTGCAGCCTATGTTATGCTTCTATTCAGATTACATGATTACACAGAGACCCCAGAGTGTTTCGGTGCCAGTGTCAACACCGAAACTGGCTGCTCAGTCTGATGCAGTTTGATCTGCACCAAAGCCCACAGCACCCTTCCTTTGACACCACCCTCTGCCATTAGAAAACAGAAGGACACTTTGCAGCATTCTTTCTAAAATGTCTCCACTGTTTTTCAGTAGCTGCATCCCCACCACCACCACCAATACCACCCCAAGGTCCTGGAAGGTGGGATTTGTGAATGAAGCAAAATGGCAGCCAGGATGCAAACACAGTTGCTATTGTTGCCAATACAAAAAACAAACAAACAAACAAAAAAACAATCCCTCCTTCCGAGGGAAAGCTCCTCTACATCCAATGTTAAGGTGAAGCCTCACTTTTGAGAATTTTAAAGACAATTTCTCCTTCCCCTTGAGAAGCTCAGTAATATTCTTCCTCATTTCTCCTAACATATATAGGATGGAGAATTTTGAAAGGCCATTGGTGCACAGCTATAATGTATACCAGTTGCGGTACATCTGGTTCCATGGAAGGTAGTTGATAAAGCCTCCAGGTCTCAGGATATGGCCCAAAGTCTCGGGATATAGTCCCATGTTCTTGTGTTCACTGTCTGATTCTCAGACTTCCTGAAATCTGAGAGAATGGAGTGCTGCTGACCTGGATGGTCTGAATATGGCTCATCCTAGCCCATCACTCTATCCACTGACCATGCTGGGTTTAGAATATGGGACCAGTGGCAAAAATCCTAATGACAGAATTTTCCTCTTTAACCCCTTTCCTGAGACATCATTGACTGTTCTGTAATCAGGACAACTGGCTGCATTTTAAAGGTTGGAGGGAATGCAGTGTACATCAACTCCAATACCTATGTGTAGGTAACAGACTGAAATCAGGAACTGGGCTGTGGCCTAAATTAGGGAAATTGCAACCATCCTGGTCCAAGCATCTCGAGGTGAACCACTTTGTCTCTTTGGCTTCAATTAAGGCTTTTAAGTTAGCAGATCTATTTGGCCTGGAATCAGACAGTCAAAAGGGTCTCACATTCAAAATCCACACAGTGTTAAGAAATGTGACATACGCCAAGGTGGGGGGCTATAAAACTGTTTAGGGAAAAGATCTGAATAGTTCTGTCACTTATGAAATTGGGTTGAGATTATAGAGATTTATGTCCTTGCAATTTGTACCCTCTAAAATAAGGGAGCACAACCTTTAAGTATTGTATACATGGTGCCACACTCCAACCAAATTAGGTCTATGGTGCTGCGTGCTGGGGAGGGTGCAATGAGGTGGGCATCCATTCACACATGTAGTACATAGTTTTTGAGGAAACAACAAATTGCAGGTAAAAAATTGCTGACTTTCCCATCTTGAAGCTTTTTGTCACTGTTTAAAGATCACAAATTCTCCATAAAAAGGAGGTCATAAATTTCTAAAGTCTAGGTTAACATTTGAAGCACATTGGAAGAAGGGGAAGATACTTTGACTTTCTCCATCTGGGAGAATAGGTTATAAGCCCTTATGGAAAAACTAGCCATACATATTGTATGATTTTACAAGGCTCCAGACTCCTTTTTGGAACTCACTTCGAACAAGAGAGACTGGCAGCTTTTCTGTTTCTTCTGCACACACACCCCTTCAGGTTCTCTAATGCCCACTGGATTAAGAATCCTACCGGGCTCAAAAGCTTGCCTCTTCGTGAAGTTGTAAAGGTCTAATAAAGATATCACCCATCCTAGGCTTCAGATAGTATACAAAGACCACAAAGCTATTTTCTTCACATTTATTTACATGAAGTGAGATAAATTCAAGCTGATCTAGAAAAGTACAACACCCTTAACATTTACAGAGACCATTAAAGTGAATATCATGTCCACCTTGATTATTATTTCTATTCCCGTTTCTAGTTTGTATCCCAAAAAAGATATTAACCGGACAGCAAGAACTGATTACTAATTTTGCCTCTAGAAGGAAAAGACTTGCCCAGCCAAGTCACCATAATTGCTTTCAGTTCCCAGCTCACTGCTTGGGCAAGAGGATTTCCAGGGCAAGTTATCAACCTTGCCAGATAGATGTTTCTGCAGTTCACCCCTTCTGTCCAGCTAGAGCATCCCAGAGGGTCACAGGAGATAACAGCCCTGTTCCCTTGTGCTTTAAAGGATGGGGCCTTCACATGCACTCAGGAGAGCACAGGAACCCTCCTCCCATCAGGAAAATGTGATAATCTGAAGGTGGGGGCTTCTTTACCTAGGTAACCTCTGCAGGCTGACCAGTATATACAAACTGTGTATAAAGCTAGAGTTTTACTGATGAATTAATCCACATCTGTGCTTGTTTCTTATTTTAGAACTCAGAAAACAGGAAGATAATTTTATGTGGTTGCTTCTTTCTTTCTTTCTTTCTTTCTTTCTTTCTTTCTTTCTTTCTTTCTTTCTTTCTGGGACAAGATCCCCCACATGAACTATTTGAACCAAACATGATATAGTTCATAAGTTTGCTTCATGCTGTGAGGCCAGTTTGCCTTGCCTTCAGAGAATGCTGCATCCAAGAAGATTGAGTTTGACCTCAAAATGACCTTGACTGGAGTGCAGTGATGTCATGCAGCACATGATGAACTCTATGGCCTGGATCCAAAGAGTTACTTTAGTCATGTCCAGTGGGATTTTTGATGTTTCCCTCCTTTGAACATTAGACCACTATGCCACATCACAAACTGCTTTGGGAAAACCTCTGTGTTTAAAGTGGTCAGTTGTGTGGCATCTGGGAGAACTGACGGTTGGTCGAGAAACACAAGCCCCCTCTGGGCATGTAAACCCATTGTACAATTCCTTGGATCACAGCCAGTGTTCTCTTTTGAGTCCTAACATGCAGAATTGTTTTATAGTGTCTAATATGTGTAACAGTTATTTCAGAGACCCTTGGAATAAGAGACATAGACTTTGTATATACCTCATCCTGGTGCAGACACTGACCTTTGAAAATACCTTATGACTGTTGCAGAGTTTTGAATTTTGGCTAAATTCCTCTAGCTGGCAACAGAAGTACAGGGATTCACAGAGCAGAATAGCTTCAAGTTCCTCAGAGTAGTCCATCCATTTTTCTCATTAACTGCAACTGAAAATCTCAATAACTGACTCTGAAACATTAATAGCAGTAAGAGTAAAAACATTTTATTTACTTATCGATGAACAGCAGACTGACAAACATGACTGCGTTCAGCAACAGACCTCAACAGACTTAAGAGAGGGAACAGTACCACAGCAGAGAGATGAGGTAGGAGGGAAATATTGGTCACCCCAGCCCAGAAAGATCCCTCCCAGCCACACCTTCTCCAGACAGCATGCAAGGCTGTAAAAACTCCAACAGTGATTAGAAAATCAAATATCTTTTCCTGTGAGTTTCAGTAAAATATTGAACTATTTCTAAAATCTATTCTATGTGCATATTATTGCATATACTGTACATATTACACATTATAGGTACACTATGCCTATTAAACCATTTTATACAGAGATTCTAGTATATCCAACAAATTAATTCCTTGAAAACGATGGCAAGCTTCTTTCCTCTTACTTCATTCATAAAGAAAGCCAATTGTTCTTTGTCAACGTTAGTGCATTCTTAGGTGAAGAACTGCCAAAATCTAGAGCGGCTATTATTATGGAGAGTCTGTATTTACTTGCAATGGAATCCTAAGCACATTTGCTCAGAAAGAAGGCTCAGTGAGCAAAATGGAGATTGTTCCCTTGTAAATTCAGGCTTAGTATTGAATAGATTAGATTTGATGAAGTCATCATAGAGGGTGATTTTATTTTGGTAATTTTGCATGAGGAATATTTCATTTGAAGATGCTTCCATGTGGTTTGAGCTCCTATTTTCATTTAGCACATGAAAGGCAAATCTAATGGTAGCTTCCATGGCTTGGCTGTGATCTCCCTGAAATGGCTGTCTAGTTTTTCTGACACAATTCAGGTGGCTGGCTTGTTTTAGTCTTTATTTATTTATTTATTCATTCATTCATTCATTCATTCATTCGATTTTTATCCCGCCCTTTTAAACAAAGTCTACTCAGGGCGGGTTCCATAAAACATTAAATATAAAACACTTGAACAATTAAAATAAAAATAAAACAATTCAAAACAATAATATTAATATTAATAATACTCAAGATGGAGAAAAAACAGAAATTATAATAAAATAAAATATTGACACTTTAACACTATCCACCGATTGGGATGTACCTAGCCACAAAATTGTCTTCTCCCTTATATCCCTCAGTTTGTAAAGGTTCTGCATAGAGTCCATATCACAAACACATATAGATAAGCCACCCATCCCATGCCCACTGGACGAGTGTGCCAGAGACCAAACATGAGTGTGGCCTACATCTCTGGAGACTAGCTGGCTACTGATGGTCAGTGTTAAACTAGGATGCAAGCAGCTGCCCCAGAAACTGGGTTTTGCATTGGGTGCTTCTGGGGGAAATTCTGGAGTATAATTTAGGCATTTATTAGCAGGAATTCTATTGGTGTCCATATGAGGATTGTGTAACTTGCTGAAGCTAATAGTGGCTAACTGATGAGGCAGCAGGATGCCTGTCAGCTGCAGAATTGGAGACATGACCAGTCCATGTCTTGTCAGCCAGAATTAGCTTTGGCAAGTTACACAAACCTTACATTAACACTGATAGGATTCTAGCCAAAGTATGTTAAAGATCCATTACAGCTGCATTTGTTCTTAGGGCTTTGGTTTGGTTTGGGGTTGGTATTAAATTGCATGTTAGGGTGGGATATTAATCTAAAATTACACAGAGTAAAGTGACATTCATTTTACAGGAAAACACTTCAATTGTTGTTCTTTACAATTGACACCTAGTGGTATTTATGGAGGAGGATTGGTGGCTGGAGAAATTATATATAAAATGAAGGTGGTCCAGCTGAGATACTGCTAATGAGAAGTTCTAATGATGTCTTATTATTTCATCATGTAGGATATTGGGGATTATACCTACATGTTATCTCCCACCATGGTCAACTGAGAACAAAACATTATTATTATTATTATTATTTGAGAAGAGGCGCTTGTCTGCCTCTCCATGGTTTCCTTGGCCTCCTTTCCCCCATTCTGGCTCCTGATTTTGCTTTGTGTTAAGTTAGCAGAATGAAAAGTGTTCTTACACTATTCAGTCCTTCTGAAATAAGCCCACAGCTTTCTGGTTAGTACATTCTAACATTTCCGAGGCTATAAACGACATTCCACACTGTAAAATGTTGCAGGGAGTTGTACTCCTGCCTTTTGGGGGAGGAGGGGAATGATTGCTGGATTCTAAAAAGTATCAGAAAAGTGGGAAGAAGGGGAGGGGGAGAGAAAGAAAACTGAGGAAAAGAGATCAAGGAAAAGAAAAGGGTTCCAGGTTTATCCCACAGTTCACTCTCTCCCCTTTCATTTTCAAATAAGAGGATTACTTTAAATCAATAGCATTGCTTGCAATGAACACACATACCAAGAAAAAAAATCCCAAATACCCTGAAGGGCAGGGACATCAAAGCTTTGCACCTGAAGAATTCCAAATGCTCTGGCTTTATAACACAATATCCAGCATTACATAAATCCTGTGCAACTTTATTCATGGACAGACATACAACAAAAAGAAATCACTCTCAGGGTCAAGTATCCAGTATGTAATACCAAAATGATTCCCTAAAAGACAGTGTCTGTCCCCCTCATATCAGGAGGGTGCTGACATAGGGCAATGCAATGTTCCTCCCTTTAAAATGTGCATTTTCCCCCTCCCTCCTATCCACAATTGACATTTCCCATTTTTGGACCCAACTTCTCCACATCTGCAAGTTACCCGACGGAAATACCAGAATCTTGCATGCTTCTTTGATTGTTACATTTAAGATATCATGTGCGCTACCAGCTCAGCTGCTCTGAGGCATTAAAGTCAGTTACTCCAAGATTGTAAAGTACTTTGGAAATACTTTAGACAAGGATTAGAGAAGATGAGTATTCCACATGTTTTCAGAAGGGATGATTAAAGTTGAGGGGAGGAGGTGGTTCTACATGACACAGTTAAAGTGATATATTGCCTGCATGCTGGGAACAATAGCTTGTGATCCTCCTCTGATGTTCTTTTCCTTCCAGCCTTTTTGAAATGAAGTGTGTTTATTTCAAGCTATTAACAATTCTAAGAAAAGTGAAAGGAACATTTTCATTGAGGAATATTTATGGGAAAGAGGGCAAAAAAGAACACATTTTTTTAATTTTGGAACCTGCAATTTTGTGTGTGGACTGCCTATGGTTCCAAGATATCTTGATAAGCAATTCTCTAAATTGTTGAAAAAATGACAATAATACAATTCTTGGCAATTATTTCAAGGTTTCAGAAAGTCCAAATTCTCCTTTTATTTGAATAGGGAGCTAAAGGGCATTTTCACACCTTGCTTGAAATCTTTTTGGTGGTCACACAAGGTTTTGCTGACTTAGTGTAGCTAATCATTTATGAGGTGACAGGGCACATCTCAGTTGTGCAACTGGGCACATAGTGAGGCAGGCAACCAAGATGCACCCTGGCACTTTGTCAATTAGACACTATTTGCTTTGGCAAGCTATGCAAACTCTACACAAACACCAATAGGCTTCTGGCCATCATGCAAGTTTGTATGTATTCAGAAGGAAAGGCTAGAGCTGATGTTCAGTTTGCATATTGAACAACCACAGTTATGGGCAGAACCACAGGTTCCACTTTTCCCCTATGAGCATTAATTGTCTAAATGGAGCCCTGTGCATACAGCTGTGCATGCAGGGCTCCTACTCTTGTGAACTGAGTGCTCAGCACATGCAGCTGCATTCATGGTGGCTTCATTTAAACATTTACTGGGTTAATATAAAGCAAAACAAAAGTGCTGTCGTACTTTTAAGCCTAATGCATTTATTTCAATGCAAAATTTTGTGGCTCACCCTGTGTTTGAAGAAGTGGATTATAGTCCATGAAATTTCATATTGAAATAAATGTGGTATTTCATGGTACTTAAATGCACTTTCGTTTTTATTTTGTTTTCCCTTCTCTTTTGCTTTCCATTTTGGTTGAAATAGACAAATGCATCTACCTCTCTGAAAATTGGGTAAGTATAGGAGAGGATTGGAGTTTATCATCCCCTGCCCCATAAACTGAATTTCTGAGATGGATTGGAACTGTAGCCACCCTCCCAGTATGTGATATTGCTTAACACTATTAGGTGTCACTCCAGAAAACAAATTCTCTAAACTCTGAATAGACATCTGTGTTGCTCTAGGTGCCATCCTTGAAAATGCAACCTGATGCTTTAGTGTAAGTGAGGTATGCCTTTTACAAGGTGATGGCTAGCATCTACAATTTCTACCTGTTTTAGAAATACTTAGTGGTTTTATAAGCCACTGCAAGAGGAGATCATAAAAAGTTTAGGAAGATAACTGGGAATCAAACTTGACAACACACTTCGCTCATGTTTGGAAACAATGCTCAGCTAAGGGTGAAAAGACAACTGTTTGTCATAATACATGCTTTTCTCTAACTCACTGCTGGAATATCAGTGTGTTTTGTTTTGTGATTGATGACTGGAAGGTAAACATGGGCTTAATTTGCCAGTCTGATTGCTCTGAGGAAACTCCATCACCAAAGGACAAACATGCTAACAATAGGAAATACCCATTTCAGGGAGGAGTATTGCCCCCTACGTCTGCTGCAAGCCAGCTGGAAATGGGATTTATCTCAAGTTGCACATGATTTATTAAATTTTATAAGTAGCCTTTCCCACAGACTATAATAATGGACTTGTTTAGGGAGGAGTTTTCTCTTGTTAAGGGAAGCTCAGCCAAGTCACTATAATCGCTTTCAGTTCCCAGCTCACTGCTTAGGCAAGAGGATTTCCAGGGCAAAACATCAACCTCACCGGATAGATGTTCCTTCAACCACTCTTTCTGTCCAACTAGAGCATTTCAGAGAGTCACAATAACAGCCCTATTCACTTGTGTTTCAAAACATGGGACTTTCACATACAATGAGGAGAGCACAGGAGCCCTCCTCCAATCAGCTCTTTAATTACAAAAATGTGATAATCTGAAGGAGGGGGCTGCTTCAGCTAGGTAACCTCTGCAGACTAGCCAGAACCCTGATTCTTTGGCGTTTGGACTCACATGAAGTGATTCCCTCAGAAGAGCAGCCTCTCCCTCTTTAGGCTATCATGTTTTTCCATGATTAAAGTGATGATGAACAGAGTGGAGTTAGCACATCCCCCTTGGCTTTAAAGGTAGACTATTGAGGCAAATGTTTCAGCTGATCCTTGAACTTGTGGCAAATAAGCCCTAAGGCAAGGAAGCTACTGGATTTAGATTCAGGTTTATGGCACAGCCAGCACACTCTGTATTTTGAAATGGATAGGTTTGTTTACAAGGCAAAAATGACAAAATCGAATTGAGAAAGGTGAATCAGACAATATAATTAAATCCTTTTCCCATACATACCAAGTATAGGCTTCACACAGACAGCACCCAAGACCGAAATAATGGAAAAACAGAGAAGGGCTGAAGCAAGGATCAGGAGGGAGACAAAGGGACATGAAAAGAGGCTCCATGGCCCAAATTAAAAAACCTCAGGAACCCAATGCAGATTAAATTAATCATCACACCCTGCCTAGCCACAGTGACCTCACTCTCCTTTGCAGCTAATGTCACTGGAGTTAAAAACACTTTAGAGTCACAATAATTCTTCTTAAGGAACCTTTAGAGTTGAGACTAGCCGACTTGTAATTGTGTAGCAATTATGTTCTGCTACTCCATAGCCAACAAGATTGGCTCCATATTGATACCACCAAGAGTATGAATGAATAAATGAATGAATTTATTTATTATGGTTGAGTGACCACACCAAGGGTAAAAAGTCAATATAGAATGAGGGCAGTACTTCCTGAAAGACAAACACTTCTGATTATTAAGGCCTCGATCCTATTGCTAGTTTGAACTAAGAACAGATCCAGTGAATCAATTGCTGAATGATGTCAACATAATCCCATTGAGACAGCAGGTCTGCTCTAGGTGGGACTAACAATAGGACATTAGCCTAAGAAATCATCTAAATATGATATGTTTTTCTAAAATGCTAAAAATGTTCACAGCCAACAATGGGTGTTATCAGTTGAGCCCCAGGAAATGTGTTGTTGACTTTAGCTGGATTATACCACAAGTAGGAAAATCTAGAGTAATGCAATTCTTCTTTCATGGCTATTATTCTTGGGAATAATTTCATCACCAAATGTTCAGTTGCAAATTGAATTGTATGTTTTTATCACAAGACTACATTCCTCGGGCCTCTCTGTTTCAATGCAGAATTATTTACACAGACCCAAACAGAGTGGATTTCATTACATGGCAAAGAGAGATTTGGGATTCGGTTTCCGATTTTCCTCTCCCCAGCATCCCAAAAATTAAACTTTTATAGCTCGTACTTAAAGTGCTATCCGTTAAGCGCACCTTATAAAGGGTAACATATGCATTACCATTTCAGTAACAAGGGGGAAAAACCCTATTCTCCCCAGGAGGCCAGAACTGACATCCATATGGGGAACAATCCAAGCAATCTTTCTTCATTCAGTAGCTTTTCATATGAGCTGATATGTGAGCAAAATAGGCTGATGTTATTTCTTGTTTGGGAAAGATTATTCTTACTTGATTTACTGCAACTTACGTTGCAAACATAACTTACACAAAAGCTAAGAATATAGACTCTAAGTAGGGAGGCACAATTTCATGCTGAGTGTATCCACATCAAGAAGTAAAGGGTTGTCCCTTGGTCTACCATTGCCATCTCTGAGTCTCACCTGTGCCAGTTTACTGATTTACTAGTTTGTGTCACCCACAAAAGTGGTTTCCCCTTCCCTGCTAATTTTCTCCCATAGCCCCCTTCCAACCAATCAGCACTGAGTTTTTTCCCATTGGCTGCTTCTGAGAAAATCCTTCCAGCAACTCTCTCAGAGAATTTCGAGCAGACACTCTGGCAGAGGACTCTATGACTATTGACCTCACAGTATGGAAGCCAGAGTGTTTCCTACCAGATGCACTGGTAGACCCTACCAGGGAGTTGTATCACTCAACCCAGACAGAAACAAAAAGCAAAGCAAATTGTGCTGCTTATATACCACCTCATAGCACTTAAAGCACTCTCTGGGCTTTTTACAATTTAATTTTCAAGGCTACACATTCCCCCATACCCGTAAGCTGGGTACTCAATTTACCACCTCAGAAAGATGGAAGGCTGAGTCAACCCTGAGCCGGCTACCTGAGCCCACCAGGATCAAACTTGATGAACAGAGTCTTGGCTGCAGTACTGCAGTTTAATCACTGTGCCATGAGGCTCAGCTTTTAATAATAAATAAACTTGCTGTCACCTTCTGGACAGAGGAATTCATTTTTGCTGATCATAACAAAGACTACTGGGATGGAGGTGACATTCCCCCACTTCTTATCCTGGCAAACCTGAGCTTCCTCTGGGGGTGGGATATGTGTGTCTGTAGGTACACATGCACAGAGAGAGAGAGAAATTTATATACAGCACTTGGAGCAAAAAAGGTTATGTGCCCCTGTTTCAAAGTCTCGTTCTTCTAAGACATAGAAGAGCAGTTTATTAAATCCCTGTTTGACTGAGATGGAAGAAATACATGAAGTATTATTGTCAAACAGCACTATAATCGCGACTTAATCGAACAGTGGAAAGCTGGAAAGCATTGCCCGTTAGAATTATATACAATAGCAAGAGTAAAGTAAGGTTTTATGGAAGATAGGTTATGTGTGCTTCCAAATGGAAGACAATAGTTTATTTATTTTTATTTATTTATTTATTTATTGAATTTATATCCCGCCCATCTAGACAGGGTCTACTCTGGGCGGCTGAGAGTTAGGAGAGTTACGTTTCAGACTACATCTCCCAGAATTCCCCAGCCATCATGGGAATTCAGGAGTGTGTGTGTGTGTGTGTGTGTGTGTGTGTGTGTGTGTGTGTGTGTGTGTGTGTGTGTGTGTACTGCCCCATTAGTGCACAGCACTATTCTGGATGGTTTATATATAAAACTGAACAGGATATAACAAGAGATAAAATAATACTATAATAGACATAGGATAGTCAAAAGACAAATAACTGGCAAAAGCTGTAGGCTTCAGACTAGAATTCCTAGAATTCCCCATTGTGCAGCTACTCTGTGAGGGTGTTGTTGTTGTTTTTTCTTAACAGATTTTTTTCTTCAGGTAAAATAAGAAGTACCAGAAAAACATGGGAATTGGAGATGGAATCATCTGGGTGTCTCCAGAAAATTCTGTGAATGAGCCAGGGCAAGAGCATAATAAATGCCTCATCTGAAGGCAGGCAGTGAAAGTGACAGCTGAGCCTTGCAGGACAGGCCTGACTCTTCAGCTGGATGACAGGTGTAGCAACTGGCTTTAAGCAGCAGCATGAGGAAAGAATACACAAAGGCCAGAACAGATGTCTGGGTGATGCAGCAAGAGTTTTAAAAGTATTGGCCCTTTCTGAGAATGGAGAGTAATTTGGGATCAGCTTCAGACAGCAAATAGTCTTAGGCTAGCAGGAACAGCAATCATTTCACCAGGGAGGTATTCCCTGGAGCCTGATGATGAGTAACAAAGCTTGCAGTTCAAAAAAATCTGGCACCACATTGCACCATGTATGTATGTATGTATGTATGTATGTATGTATGTATGTATGTATGTATGTATGTATGTATGTATGTATGTATGCATGCATGCATGCATGCATTTATTTATATTTAAAATTGTTTATTTATATTCACAATTATTTTATATATTCTTCTATTTATTTATTTATTTATTTATTTAAAGCAATTTGAAATTCTGCTGAATTTAACAGGATCTGGGGCTGACTATTCTGATTCATCCTCTACCCCTATGGAGATTTGAACTGGTATCTGTTCATTTCTCACCATGTTCTGTCAATGGGAGGGTTATCAGGACAAATCCCCTGGCTGAAGACTCACTTCCATGCTTCTCTCAGTTTACAGACAGAGAGACTAATCACAGGGCAAGCAATAGTGGAAAAAGAGGAAGTGTGCCTTCTTACATGAGATGACTTTAAAGCAAGCTCAAAGGACATGGGTGGGTGTGTCAAAATTGTGGCCCTAGTCCTCCATGGGCTGCACTGAGTCTGAAAATGGCAGTGTTTTGCCCTCTTCTTTGTGTTTTATTTTGGGGGTAGGGCATAGGGGAACAGACACACATCCTGGCTCCTGATGTAAAAATTGTTCCAAGAGGCCCCCTGAAGCAGTAAAGAAGTAATTTTTGTTTCCAAATGTTTATGTCCCCCCCGCCTCAGAGGGGGGTCTCAGGAGCTGTAAAAATCCATTTGAGCACTTACAGACCATACTTTGCCCACCTCTGATTTAAAGTCTGGACATTAATCTCCACTTGTTTCCAGCTGGTAACACGGCTCAATGGCTCATTACAAAAGTATCTCTGTTGTAGTGGTGCAGCTTTGGTGCACCAAACAAACTTAACAAACCCAGGAGCAAGGAGAGGAGGATGAGAAGAGGACTAGTGGGTGCATACATTTGGACCTATTATGCCATTTGTAGTAGGTCAGGGAGTGGAGCACCAGCACTAGGGCTCATGAGCTTGCTTATCTTGTAAGCTTGGAAAAATGCCACCCATGTCGCATTTGCTATACATAAAGCCCTAAACACCTGCACTTGGAAGTGTTTGGAGCCTACATGTGTACTAGCCCCATTCTCTTTGTTGTCGCATTAACCAAAGAAGAGGAAAACAATATTCTAGTTGGGTAGCCTCTCCATGGGAGCGAGACCCTGAGAAAATCAGAGTTCTGGCTCATGTGGTGAGCTTACCTGAATACAGCCATCACTCACACACACACACACACACACACTTTAACTGTTGGGTTCTCCACTCCATCAAGATTGATTGGACCGAGAGCAGCTTCTGCCATTGTTGGGTACAACCTTTGGCCAGATGCCAAAAATACAAATATGCTGGAATTCAGTTGAAAAATTACTTCAGATTAAGTCTAACTACATAAATGTCAGCTGCAAATTGTCACCAGCTAAGGAGTCAGCACAGCCATTTGCTGTCACACTCCAAGCCATGGAACTGGTGTGCAACAGCAAAGGTTACATTGATTTCCTAGCATGCAGCCATTTGCAGCTGAGATTTATATTGATGGATTTACACTGGCAGTTGCAAGTAATAGAATTCTGGCCATTGTTTTTTCTGACTGTTGTTTGCCATATTACCTGGTCAGCAAGGTTTTACCTAGATTTTGGGTACATTCACCTGGTTTCTCATGCTTGTTGCCACTGCCAGCTAGTCCAGAATTAGAACTGTCCCTTCACAATGTTTGCCTGCCCCACCTTTTTGTACATCAAATGGGCCTGCCCTTGGTCTCATCTTTTGATGCCCTAAAACCTCAGAAGATGGGATACTGTTCAGCAACTCTTGAACTCTATGACAAAGAAACCACAGGAGGCTCCCATCCCCACTGACCACCCTCTTCAGAGTTCATGCCATTTCTGTGATGATAGGGGAACTTTCTCAAGCTTCCAAGAAACCCATTGATTTAAGTAAGCTGGATCACACCCTGAAACTTCTGTAACTCAGTTGCGAGATAAGGTTGCAACTGCTGAATGGTTAAAACGGGTGCCAAGCTACTTGACTTCTCTGAACAGTGTTGTGAAAGGTATTTATAAAGAAACACTCAAGAAATCCTCATCACATATCAACCCCAATGTTATTGAGGTAACAGTGCACAGTGCCAGGTGAACATAGAGCCTTTCCTTATTTTGCCAAGGAAAAAAATTATTAAAGTATAGAAAGAACATAATCCTTCTTTAAATATTATTGTTGGGAATACTTTATCACCAAATCTTTAGCTCCAAATTGAATTTTTATTTTATCACATTCCTTGGACTTTATTTTGAGGCAAAATTGTTTACATAGGCAAAAGAAAAGTTTAATTCTGTTCCATGACCATGGAAAATTTGGGGGGAAATCCTACTTTCAATGTCCTCTTGTAAATTGTTACCTTTTTTGTAGTAGTAGTAGTAATATACGAAACATAGTGCTGGTTTGTGGCAGAATATCTGAAATACAGTACTTTGTATTCCTTTCAGACTGAAAGACAGTGAGTTCCTTGTAGCATCCTAACACTATATTCAAATGCCTGTAGTTTGGCATAATATTAAATTGGCAATATGTGCCTTCCTTCATTACATAGCTGAATATAACTTGGCACTGTACAATCACTGGGGAAGACAAGAAAAATGGTTTTAGATTGCTTCATGGCCTTCAAATTAGCCAGGATGAGACGTAGTCCATGCGTACAGGTCTCTACCCTGCTGTCTATCATCCTGAAACACATTCAACACTCCCTACCTGTGTGTGTGCTTTAACTGGGTGGATGGAGAGCCTCTTCTTAAAGGAAGTTGCCAATCCTTATTTGCCAGGAAAAAGGCCTGACTAGTTTCTGAGGAGCTCTTGTTGTTGTTGTTTAGTCGTTTAGTCATGTCCAACTCTTCGTGACCCCATGGACCAAAGCACGCCAGGCCCTCCTGTCTTCCACTGCCTCCCGGAGTTGGGTCAAATTCATGTTGGTAGCTTCGATGACACTGTCCAACCATCTCATCCTCTGTCGTCCCCTTCTTCTCTTGCCTTCACACTTTCCTAACATCAGGGTCTTTTCCAGGGAGTCTTCTCTTCTTTCACAAAACATAGGGTGAAGAGCAATAGTGTGAAAAATAGTTTTCTGACTGATACCTAGCTTCCTGAAAGTTCAGCCATTAAAGACCCTGGACTATGACTGTCTACCTGAAGAATCACAACTACTACTCTGGTCGCTCACCTAGAGGCCATAAAGGTGTGGAAAAAGAAGCAGCAGAAATTGCTGCCAACTCATTTGTCTGGGGTCGAGAGGCTGACTCACCACCTCTCACTTGCTCATTTCATTGCTCCAAAATCAGCACAGGGTTTTAAGACTATCATGTTGTGTTTATGTTTCTGCAGAATGGGCTTACTAGATCAGTAGAATCACATTACCTAAGATTTCAAGGCAAGAACCTGAGACCGCAAAATGGGCCATGTGATGTCACAGAAATGGGGAAAGCAAGGAGAGAGGGTTTTCCCCCAGGCTTTGTGCTACCATTGGACTTGTGAAAGAAGAAGATTCATGAATCACGGTGCTGATGCTTCACTCCCTGCCTTGCTCCAAGAGGTACAATGTATCCAATGTCACTGTGTGAAAAAGCAAAAGAAAGGGTCTATACAAATAGACATCAGGTGCACATGTGCCTTGGGCCTACCATTGCATTTGGAACAAGACACCTACAAACATCTTCACACTGAGTCAATAAGCCATTGCATCAAATGGGAAGGCGTAGAGATGGGGATCAGGTTTTAAAGAAACCTCACACCACAAAACCAAACTATCATCTCCTCCAGAGCTGCTTGTGTTGAGATTTTGTCTCCCTGCCTGGAAACCTACCAAATATGGCAATGTTCTGAGACTTCAGCTGGTACCTGGTAATCCTCTTGTAGAATGGCCAGGCATTCTTATAAATTAATCTGGACCTCCAAATTAGAGAAACACTGTTGCAAGGTTTATGAGGCTAACCATGTCAAACATGATAGACCAGAGAGAGAGAGAGAGAGAGAGAGAAGGCATTAATTGTATTCTTCCTGCAAGTCATACATAGATACATGAGCCTGGAATTAATTCAGAGTTAGAATTGCTGAGGAGGAGATGAATTCCAGGGAGGTCTGTTTTGCTTTAAGCCGCAAGTTATTGGTGATTTTATCTTGGATCAGAGGAGCTTATGACTAATGTTCAATTTAACCTTAGAATATATGGAAATAAACACTAAGGTCACAATCCAAACATTTTGAATGATCATAGATTCAAACGTAGAGATTTACACACTTGTTCAGATCTTCCCTTGGAATCAGTGGGATTGAAAGCTGGCAACCATGTCTTCAATTATTTTTCTATGTTTTTCCTTTTTATCTTTATTAGGGAAGAAAGCATTTCCCTTCTCATAAGGAAACAAAACTGATGTGGATTAGTAATTATGCCAGTTTTTTCCCAGCACACAATTCTCCAGAAGCACTTCATAGATGTCCGCTTTCATTTGAAGCACCCTGAGTATAAAAAGGGGGAACACTGCCACCCGTGGACTTCATCGGCACACAGAAGAGGACTTTCTTTCTTGATTGCCCCCAGGTTATGGAAGGCAATCCCCTGAGAACTGCCATTTATTCCCAGGTATCATTTAGGAAGGATATGAAGATGCATCTTTTCAGTAAGGCCTTTTAAACTATGTTCGTAATTATAGATTATTGTGACAATGTATTATTTAATCCGTTTTTAAGCAATGTCCCCTAGCCATCTTCAGCACTCCTTTTTAAATAACAAGGCAGGATTAAAATATGATAAATAAAAGCAAATTTTTGCCTGGCTGTCAAAAACTAGGAAAAATGAGTAATTTTATGTTTCTATCAAGAAGGCCACCTTTTTTTTTTTAATAAAAGAAAAATCAAAATAGAAAGTCCAAGCTGGGACAAATTGTCTTTTAAGATCTTTCGGAGTTTTCTTTTGCTTTTTCCATTATCAATTTTACAGCACAGCTTTCTGCAAGGATTCGTAGTGACTCATTTTATGAGCCTGCTCTGTACCATCTGTACTAAAGAGTTTCCCATTGCTCTAGACGTTACGTATCTCCTTGTGGCAGTCCGGACAGCCATCGGGAAATTGCCAAGCCAGGTCACACGCCAGTAGGCCATCACTCATCTCCCCCTCCAAAGATGGGCAAGATCTGGTTACAATTAGGATCATCCCTTCTTCTGGATAACATGTCTCTGTGGCTACAGATTCTTTACTGCTAGCTCCCCACTGGGCTCAGGAGGAGTGCTAGAATGGGATGCACCTGACCTGAGGTGGGGGAAGATCCTGACCTTAATTGTCTTGCTTTTTCCTTTTCATTTTTTCCCCTTTTCTTTGCAGATCAGCTTGTTTTTCATAACAGTTCCTATTTCCTTGCCACACTGAATGTACAACAAAGCAACACTGGAACATGTATACATTATGGGCACATGCCACAAAAGAGCTACACATGATCTTAACACAAAGAAATTCAATAAGCTCATGTGAAACCTTTCTGTTAAAATCAGTGATGATGAATTAAATAAAAAGTGTATCAGTGAAATTTAAATTTGAGGAGCACACTAGATTCCAAGCTCCAGGCTTTAAATTTATAAGCCAACCAAGGAACTCTTAAGTAAGCCCTAGTCTTCCATTTCATAGAGCAGGCTCACTCACAACTAAAGCTCATATTACTTATGATGTCTTTTCAGATATTTAATGGAAATGGAGCATAACCAGAGGCTCAACCTTGCACAAGGATTAGTGAGGCTGAAAATGTCTCCCTTGAGAATTTCTGCAATCAGTTTGATAGAAAAGAAATTTGAAAGGAAGGAAGATTCTCACATGTAAGGGTCAGGATTTTTGTGCTTTCCTTACCTATGAGGTACCTGAAAAATATCTTGTCTTTCATGGCACAGTCATTGGCCATCCCCACCTCCCATTCTTATACTTCAGTTAAGGCCCAGAGATGTCACAAGGATCTGTGGAAGGCTCTGGGAAGGAGACTCAAAGAGAAAAGAAGAGAGGTGAGTAGCCTATATTAATATCAGGAATTGACCTGGAGTAACCTCAGGAAGTAGTCTATTCAGAAGCACCATGTGCTCAGTTTGAGGGGAAAGGATGCTTCCTGATAACTGCTGAGGGCAACAAATAAGAGCTGAGTGCTAGAAGGGCATTCTGTTTGCTGACTCCTGACAGAGCACAGCAGAGGAATAAAAGCGAGACAGACCCTACCTAGGGAGTGAGTGGTCATGAAGAGCTAAAAGGAATCTGGCAGCAGAGTTTGGCAGAGGAGGCCTGTAACAAAACTTTTGATTTCTGTATGGCGTTATATATTCATGCACTGTCCCAGTTTCCTTCAAGGCGAGCAAGGCATAGCAAAGGACGCTCATATACAAATAGAAGACAGTAAAAAGGTAATAAAGATTAAGGAGGGAAGAGACACTTCCATGGTGGTAACCTGCAAAATGTGTGCAATGATGTCTTTGTGCCTGAGAACAAGATGGCATACACATCTAACAAATGCAAACTGATTGTACTGTTGGAAGAAAAAGTGAGAGAACTGGAGCAGCAAGTAGCCACACTTAAAAGACAAGATGATAGTGCATAGAACTCTCAAGCAGAAGCAGCGCCCAAGAGAGGCCCTGGAGGTGGAAGAACGGCAAGACAAAGAAGAGGAGGAGAATGTATTCTCAAAGGCTTTCACGGCTGGGATCCGATGGTTGTTTAGGTTTTTCAGGCTGTTTGGCCGTGTTCTGAAGGTTTTTCTTCCTAACGTTTCACCAAACAGCCCGATAAACCTACAACAACCACAGGAGGAGAATGCTCGGGACAGAATAAACAAAGTGGAGGAAGCACAATTGGAAAGGGTCATAATGGTATTTCCTCCACTATGTTCAAGCAAAAAAATAGAAGGCACTTTTCACCAGTGGAACTGCAGATCTGCTTCTAGACTCTTGAGGAGGAGTCTGGTAGACAGTTTACAGAGGAAGGCCTACAGGAGACCCTTTGGAGCAAAATTAATGAGGCTGAAGCTCAGCCAAAAAGAGGCACTAAACCCACACTCTACAAAAAGAAGAGTAATTGTAGTAGGAGACTCCCTACTGGGTGGAATTGAAACCAAAATATGCCTGGATAATCCTTGGACTTGCTGTCTCTCTGGAGGATCGATTAGGAATGTGACAGAAGGATTCCCATTGCTCCTAATATTCATGGATGCATATCCCTTCTCATTCATGTGGGAACAAATGACACAGCCAAGGAGAACTATGAAGAAATCACATCAGACGTTGGAATTCAGGGAAGGAAACTCGAAGACTTTGGGTCCTAAATGGTCTTCTCATCCATCCTGTCAGTACTTCGAAGAGGAGCAGAAAGGGAAGGGGAAACACTCCAGATGAACAACTGACTACAATGGTGGTGCTGATGTGGGTAATTTAGCTTTGGGACCAACAGGCCATGCTTCCTGAAAAATGGACTACTGGCAAGAGGTGAGTTGTATCTTATAAGGACTGGAAGAATGTGTTTGGCCACAGCAAGAAGAACTTAATTAGGAGTGCTTTAAACTGAACTGCAAACTCAGAGGTAAAGACGGAGGCTTAAGAAGAATAAAAGGAACAGAGCCCAATGGGGCCCAATAATAGTCTTCATGAATATGTAGGAAGTAAACCAGGCCACTAATCACACAATCTCCATTATCTGTAAACTTATACCAGGAATATGGGAAACAAACAAGAAGAACAAGAAATCTTAATTTAGGGCGGTAAATATGAATAGTGGAAACTTAGTGGGATGACTCCTGTGACTAAAATATGGCAACTGAAGGATACAAATTGTTCAAGAAGAACAGAAAGAAAAGCATGGGAGGTGGAGTCACATTATATGTCAAAAAGGCATATTTCAGAAAGATGAGCTTGGCCATCCCTTTGAGAACATCTGGAAATAACTGGAGTGGAAAATATAAGGAATATGGTAGTTGGAGTGGGCTACTGCCTGCCTGATCAAGAAGATGTAGATTAAACCTTTGAAAAATAAATTGAAAGAATTTCAAAGAGACACAATGCAGTAGTAATGGGAGACTTCAATAACCCTGATATCTCTTAGGAGGCAAATTCTACCAAACATGGCCCTTCCAAGAAATTCCTAACTTGTGGGGCTGATAATTTTCTCCTATAAAAGTGGAGGAAGAAACTGGGGGATTAATTATATTTGACTTTATTCTAACCAATAGGGATGAGTTAGTGAAGGATGTGGCAGTAAGGGGAACTTTGAGGGAAAATGACAATATTATACTGAAGTTCTTTATTTCAAATAAAACAAAAGATGAGCATAGCCACACACATACACTGGATTGTAGGAAAGCCAGTTTTAATAAATTCAGAACAATGATAAGTAAAGTCCCGTAGCAGGAGATCCTCATGAGAAAATAAGTTGAAAATGGGTGGGAGTTTCTAAACAAAATGAAATTCTAAATGCACAGTTACAAAAAATTCCAGCAAGAAAAAAAGATAGAAAGCAGCAAAAAGAAAAAGAAAAGAAAAGAAAAGAAAGAAAGAAAGAAAAGAAAAGAAAAGAAACAAGAAAAAGGAAAAACACCAAAGTGGCTTTACAAAAAGCTCACAGAGGACCTAAAAACAAAAAAGGACATACGTAGGAAGTAGAACAAAGGCCAGACCACAATGGAGGAGTACAGACAGGTAGCAAAGAATTGCACAGATGGCCTTAGGAAGGCAAAAGCTGAGAATGAGCTGAGGTTAGCAAGAGACACTAAATGCAACAAGAAAGCATTCTTCAGGCAAATGACTAGCAAAAGACAGCAAAAAGAAATAGTAGCTCAGCTACATAGTTGGGATGGCAAAGTGATAACAGATGACAAAGAAAAGGCAGAAGTACTCTGTTCGTACTTTAGCTTGGTTTTCTCCTCCTATGACCGTTTTGACATGTGTGAAGTACAAGTGAAGGGAACAGGACTACAGCTTAAGACTGATAGACAAACAGTTAAAGAATACCTTATCTTGAACAAGTTCAAATTTCCAGGGCCTGTAAATTACTTAACTGGCTGAGGAACTCTCAGGACCAATGTCTATTATTTGCTTGAACTCATGGAGGATGGGTGAAGTACCAGATGATTGGAAGAGGACTAGCATTGTCCCCTCTTCAAAAAGGAGCAACCAGAGAACTACAGAACAGTCTGCCTGACATCAATGCTGGGGAAAATTCTGGAGTAGATTATAAAGCCGTCAGTCTGTAAGCACTTTGAAAATAGTACAGTAGTAACTAGAGGCATATATGAATTTGTCAGGAACAAATCTTGCCAGAATAATATTGTTTCATTTTTTGATCCAGTGACCTCCAAGATAGATGGTAGGAATGCTGTGGATATTATTTATTTATTTATTTATTTATTTATTTATTTATTTATTTATTTATTTATTTATTTATACCCCGCCCATCTAGACCGAAGTCTACTCTGGGTGGCTATCTTGATATACTCTGGGCGGATATATCTTGACTTCAGCAAAGCTTTTGACAAAGTGCCTCATAATATTCTGATTAGCAAGCTAACTAAGTGTGGGCTGAATAGAACTGCCAGATGGATCCACAACTGGTTACAGCAGTGGTTCCCTTCACCATCAGCTGTGCTGGCTAGGGTTTCTGGGAATTGCAGTCTAAGAACACATGGGTTACCTAGGGTTGGGAACTACTAGGTTACAGAAACATACTCAGAGAGTGCTTATCAATGGCTCCTTTGAAGTAACAAGGTACCACAGGGCTCAATCCTGAGCCTGGTGCTTTTCAACATTTTTATTAATGTTTTAGATGAGGAGAATAGAGGATGCTTATCACATTTGCAGATGACACAAAATTATGTGGAATAGCTAACATCCTGGAAGACAAAAATAAAATTTAAAGAGATCTTGATAGGCTCAAGCACTGAACTAAGAACAACAGAATGAAATTGAACAGGGATAAGTGCACATTCTTAACTTGGGGGGAACCAAATGTACAGTTACAGGATGGGAGATACTTGGCTCAGCAATACTACATGCAAGAAGGATCTTGTAATTATTTGCAAACTGCGTAGGTGCCAAAAATGCAATGTGGGTACAAAAAAAGCAAATGCTATTTTAGGCTACATTAACAGAAGTACAGTCTGCAAATCATGGGAAATACTAGTTCCCCTCCATTCGTCACTAGTTAGGCCTCACCTTGAGTACTTTATCCAGTTCTAGACACCACACGTTAAGAAGGATGCAGACAAACTGGAGCAGATTCAGAGAAGGCTAACAAGGATGGTCGGGGGACTGGAAGCCAAGCCATATGAGGAAAGACTGAAAGATCTGGGCATGTTTAGCTTTAAGAAAAGAAGACGGAGAGATATGATAGCAAATCTTCAAATACTTGAAAGGTTGCCATGCAGAGGGGAGGCAGGATCTGGTCTCAATCATCCCAGAATGCAGGACACGTAATAACACGCTCAAGTTACAGGAAGCCAGATTTCAGCTGAACGTCAGGAAAAACCTCCAAACTCGAGCAGTACAACAATGGAACCAATTACCTCAGGAGGTGGTGAGTTCTCCAGCACTTGAGGCATTCAAGAGGAAGTTAGCCATCTGTCAAATATATAAGACTTGATGGCCTTATAGGCCACTTCAAACTCCATTATTCTATGATTCTGTGAAATTCCTTCCGCAGGGCTTTTTCAGATTAGACAGTATGAGTAGCAAAGGAAGCATAATAGGTATAATAAGGTGTAGCAGAAAGAAACAGTGAATGCAGTTACCTACAGTGTTACAGCGAGCTCAAAAATATAATCAAAGACATCCTAAAGGAACCTGAGAATGAGGCAGAAAAATGGAAACCTCTTTCATGTTAAAATAAAACATAGGATATTGGAAAACAAGCTATGGAGCAGAATTAGGTTCACCTTCTATCTTGAGCTGGACACAACAGTGCCCCCCTTCATGTTGATTACAAAACTTCCAGGGAAGGAGCTCTACTATAGACATCTGCAGTAAAGAGAAGATTTACCTACAATGAACCCTTGAAAATGTAGTATTTAGGAGGTCTCGCAAAGGTGCTGAGCCCTTGAAGAATGACAAGCACTGGGCCAAAACTTATCCAAAAAAAATCAAAAACCAACAGGTGCATTTGGCCCTCCTTTTAAAATGAATAGATTTCATGCTCCAGATTCCATTCTTCTGCAAAATTGGCAATGCAGTATTCAGCTGAAAAATTGTATACAAAAATGTGTATATACAGGAAATCTGTGTACAAAATACATGTATTAATGTAGAGTATAATAAAATGCATACACTGTTAATGGAAGTTGCATATCAAAATTAGTGTGAACTTTTATCCAGTGGAGGAGGAAGCAGAAGAATGTAGAAACTGGATGGAATGGATTCACAACTGTTTACATGTGTAACTAGCAAAGACTCAATACTGTCAGTTTTTCTCAGGACTGATGAGATGCCGTTTTCCTTACTATCATACACAACCTTCAGACTCCTTACTTCCTACTCACTAGTGTTCCTCACCTGTATATCATCACTTTCTTAGCTTGTTGTTGCTATGTGCCATCAAGTCAGAACTCACTTATAGCAACCCTCATAGAGCTTTCAAGGTAAGTGAGATATTTAAGGAATGATTTTACCAGTTCCAGACCCCCAGTGAGCTTCTACAGCTGAGTGGGGATTTAAACCCAGGCCTCCTGAGTCCTGGTCCCCTGTCCACTACACCACACAGGATATCTTAGCTACAGAATAACAAAAGCCACTCTGGGATTCTCATTAGAGCAAATGAATAATCTGTATCTAGCTGGAATGTTTCTTCAAATAATGATTTAGGTGTAATTATGGAAGAAGGTTAGTATCATCGGAATTATCTCTGTTATGTAAACAATGGCTGAATTTACATGCCCAGTTCCAGAATAATGCATAATCAAGGAGATCTCATTGCTGGGGACCAATCTTTCTAAGAGCAGAAAAGATACATTTCTAGCAGGACATCAGACAAAAAACAAGAGACAAAAACATTGTGGCACATTAAAAACTAACTACTATATTTCAATGTGAACATTTGTGGATCAAGTCCACTTCCTCAGATGTACAAGTGAAACTATGACTGTCTTATTTATACATGGCTCCATGACCAGGTGGAGATACAGATAATAAACAAAATGACAACTGTTCATTAGTCAAGGAATAGACTATCAGACTGTGAATTATACACAAGTGGCAAACTTTATAAATCTACGTAGCATTTCACATTTAGTAATGACTTAAGACCCTTGATTGATATTCAGTCCTTTTAAATGGGTATCCAGCATCTGTTTCTCAGCTGTTTCTCTTTGGAGCCTTGTTTTGTAGTGTTTTGTTTCCAGAACTGTGACTTTCAAATCATTTAAGGAGTGTCCAGGTACATTGAAATGTTCTGAAACAGGTTTTTGTGTGTTGCCATTCCTGATGTCAGATTTATGTCCATTAATTCTTTTGCATAGAGATTGTCCAGTTTGACCTATGTAGAGTGCAGAAGGACATTGTTGGCAAAAGAAGGCATAGATCGCATGAGCAGAGGAACAAGTAAACAGGCCCTTGATGTTGAGTGTGACATTGTTGGGGCTTGTAATCATGTTGCCAGAGTAAATGTGAGGACTGAACTGGCATCTGGTCAGTTTATAGCAGGGTTTAGTCCCAGTCTCTGTATCAGTGTTTTGTAGTCTGTTGTGAATATTTGCTTGAGATTGGGGGATTGAGGATGTTTTCTGGATTGTACAAGTGGACAATGCTTTAGTTGCACAATGTGTGACCCTCACCTGGAATCTGAAATGGTGCAATTTAGGCTTAACTTAAATATCTTGATGAGGTGTAGGCTTCCATATGATGAAGCTCCACAAAGAATGGTCTGACTTGACACACTTCAATTGAGATCCGTGAAATCTGAAAAGGTCTAAAGGGGGAGGGGGCGGTCTTTGAAATGTAAATGTAAAAAGAAACCAAACATGTGGCTGAATATCTGCTTCTTAAGTTTAAATAAACATTCTGTAGGCCATATGCCTACAGTAACTTAAAATAACACACTCATTTCTGTTCTCTTAATCCTGCCCCTGTTTTACTATAGGCCTCCCTTCTGAGAAAGTCCAGGTGATGAAAGATTCCAGTTAACTCAAATGGTCACATAAACATCAGTACAAAAAAAAAAAATGATTTAGCAATATTATGTGACTAGATCCAATTCTTCTTGATTTCTACAACAATTTAAGAAGTTTTGCAGACATTTCTTTTCACAGTCATATGTTTGTTTTAAAATACGCAGACATAGATGCACATACACACAGAAACACACATAGAGATGTCAAGCACTTTTGAAGCCCACTGTGATTGGTGGGAGAATTTATCGTCGTTAAAACTTCCCCATCAAAACCAATGGAATGTTAGCAAGTCCTTGGGTCCAATTCCAAGTCTTTGATACCAAGTCCGAGTCTGAACCCCTATTAAAAACAAGCTCTTTTCCCCAGAAAAAAGGGGATGGGAGGGGTGGGTTCCGAGTCACGAGCCGAGTCTTGAGTCATTGAAAGAAAACCCAAATTGAGTCTGAGTTGAGTCACCGGTGCCATTTAAGTCCAACTTGATAGCGAGTCCTGCAACTGGAGTCCCCATCCCTGGAACATACTCACCCTCGTATGGATAGTGCCCATTGTGACTGAAAAATTGGAACTCGGAGGGGAATCACTAAGGAAAATAGGGCACTGAAGCAATTTTGCAATCTCTGAGTTGGATCCTGAATTAGGGCACTAAAGTGGTGCAAAAATCTAGTAACACAGTTACTTTGGTGTCACAGATTGCATGTGTGAGGAGGAAACCAGCATCAAGGTGATTATTGCTACATACACAGTACTTTCAGCATTTAATCTAAAATATTCTTTCACATCAAACCAATAAACACCTTTCAAAACAGTGCCAGAGAGAGCCATATATATGACTGAGTATAAATCTTTCGACTCTCTGCCATAATGTGCAAAACTTCACTTCTCACAAGAATGCTCCTGCTGCTACAGTCGACATTTTTTGGCAGCTAGAAAGCACATGTTGACCTCCCCTTCCTTGTCCCTCATGATTTTTCGAAGTCCTTCTTGATAAATTTCTTCAGAAAAATATTTTATGAGGTGCTTACCTATAAAAATATATCTTTCAAGGCTGTGTATGCCTTGCGGTCTCTGATGCTAACCACACACAAGAAACTGTATTCATTTGCTATAGAAAGGGGATCAGAGGAAACCAAAAACAATCAGGACTCAGTTTAAGCCAAGATGGAACCCATTAGCAGAGGCTTGTGATTTGATGTTGTTCACCTGTTGATTCAGGACAGAAGATGGCATCCTGTTACAACAGCAGCCAGGCATATGGCTCTGTAGAATATTGAGCTGCAAGGCACCCACCTGTACTAAAATGAGAGGACAGAAGAAACAGAGGCTTGTAGACAATAATGCTGCTTTCGTGTGTGCCCCCTTCTCCTCCACTGCTTGCAAATCCTTTTGTACAATAGCCATGGGATCATTTACAAAACGTGCACATGTAATGGCACTCAACCCACAGCAAACAGACAGCGGCTTGCCAACACTGAAATTTATATATAGGATCGATGCACATGCTGATTGTATGCTGAAAAAAGGACAAAATGTGTAGATTTATCAAGTAGCTACCAGATAATCAAAGGGGACTGAAGATGCTGTACCACATGAACCTCAGTTAATTCACGAACAGGGAAATCCATCTACTGAGAAGCAAATTCTGCTGTGAATAGATCTGATTCACAGATTAGTGGTTATAGGATTGCAGACTTAATTTCTCTGCAACATTACAGACTTCCTGATTTATTTATTTTTTACTGAATACTGGCCACAATCCTATTGCTAGTGTAATTCAAATGGTGTAAAGTCTCGTGATGAGTTGTTGTAAGTTATGAAGTCAGTGTAGACATTATTTCTTGCGCTCAGAGTTGAACAGCTCAGCATGCAACATATAGTATCTACATTGCTTTGAAACCTGCAGCAATTCAGCACCAAAGGTTACACCATGTACATTATGCTGGCAATAGGATTTTTGCCACTGTGAACTCTTTGGAAACAATCTCTGTTTATCTAATACTTTGCACCAGTGAATATTATTTTTAAGAAGTAATCCAATACTTGTTTTTTTAATGTATTTGTTTCTAGTAACACATTGCCATTAATCCATATTTTTAAAATGGTGTGTTAGCAACAAAGTGCTCATTATTTAGAGACTAGTGTACAACTAACATATTTTGAATTATTGTTTTGTTAATAATTAAAAATACAAAAATACAAAAATGACAGTGAATCCTACAAATGGGGGGGGGGGTGACACCCAAATAGCAGTACATCATAGAACTTGCCTAATTATGTCAAAAACCATAATGAAGTTACTAGTCATTATTTTAATTTGGAAAAAAAAGTATCATGTTTTGCCATTCAGTAATACAATGTAAGTGATGGTATTACCTGTAATCTTTTACTTCCAACTTCTGGGATACAGATAGAGATGGATATACATATACATATAGATACAAGTACAGATGAATATTGGTGTAGATAGACATTAGCTGAAATCTTATTGCTGAGCATGGTAACTTGCAGTAAAGTAAGCCCTTTGAATCCGTAGGGATTTGGTGGGTCAGTTCCTCCATGAGTTCCATTGATTCAATGGGTCTAATCTAGTGCGACTAACTATATTAAGCAACAGAATTGCAGTCAGAGTGTCAAAATAAGAATTGTCCCCTTACCCCGGAATAAGACACGAGACAACTGTTATGGAATAAACATGGGCCACACTTTATTGAATATTCAAATTTATCCTTTATGGAGAAAAAGGGGGGGACCTGCTGTAGTGCGGAATCAGGTTCTGCAGAGGGGTCTCAACGGACCCCTACCAAACTATGGGCAAGTCCCGAGCCCCAAGATCTCGCAGTCGTGAAGACAGCGAGAACCCGGCCGGCCCAAATTTGACCACCCCCAGACCTCAAGCCCCCTCCTTCTTGTTGACTGTTGGTCCGGGAACGGCCCCAGCAGATCTTCTCCCCCAAGCACTGTAATCGCACGATCCACAGCGCTGGGAGATCAGATGAGCTTCACAAATCATGCTCTTACCTGTGTTTGTGAGGGGACTCACCGAAACCTGTTATATCTGCACTACCCGCCTGTGTGACCAAATTTGACCACCACTCATTATGCCAACGCACCTTGTCCAGTGTGGGATAGGTGAAAAATTCCCGCTTCCAAAGGCCAATCAGGATGCGGGTCAAAAATTCCTATCCGGCCCCAAAACAGGCGACCAGTAAAACTCACACTAGTATTTAGGGCGGGCGGGTGGACTGCCAAAAAGGAAGAGGCAGAAGGTAGGAGGAGCCTTAACTTAAGTACTCTCCCCCTCCCATCCTCTCATCTCTCCCTGCGAGCTTACCTTGTCTCGCGTTATCCCAGGAATGGGACAGTGGCGGCTCCACGCTGCTGAAGAACTCAGCAGTGGACCGGGCAAAAGTTCTCTCCTCTCAGATTAACTTCACATGGCTTTATGTGGATTTAAGCATGGGTTTTTCACCCTAGAAATTAAACCTTGATCCACTGTATCATGCGAGCAAGTTACTCTAAATTGGACATAAACGTCAGATGCATCCTGTCAGAGGGTGATATGATTATGATAAAGAGCTCAATTGCTGAATCAGGTGTCCATCTTTGTCTATATTGTACCCCACTATGTTTCCTTCCCATAGGGAGTGTCACCCACATGGAAAAGAGGAACATTGCAACAATTCATTTCAACTCTCATTTATACCCAGAGGAGTCATCTATGAAAACCATGGAAAAGTCTGGTAACCTAAATTCCTTCCATGTTGCCAAGTAAGACCAGAACACAATTTGTTACGGATAATCTTGGCTACATCTGCAAATAGACTATCTTCTTTAGTCCTCATTCATCCAAGAATTTTTCTGTGCACTAATCTATTGTACAAATGTCTAAACGCAGCATGGTAACACTTGCTGGTAAATCTCTGGAGTAAATCTCACCTGTAGACAATGACGAATGTCTGTTTCATGCATATCTATCTACCCTAGCATACATTTTGCAGGAAACAATCATATGGATTAAGTTAGCAACACTCATTCGTACACCTTCAAACATTAGCGCCCCTGCAAAATCATGTTTGGAACCTGGTGGGCTTTTGCACCTACTCTCTGTGCATGCTGGAAATTTCCAGGGACTAATTAGTCTTGCTTCACAAATCATGCTCTTTGCTGCACCAAATAAAACACCTTCTTATGAAAAACTTTAAAGAAATAATGAAGAATTCATAGCCTGCTGGGGTAAAGCCAGTCAGCACAGCCATCCAGGGTCATCTTGTTATGTTGTTAAAATAAGCGTCTTAATAAAAGAGCCCACAGAAGATTTGGATTAGCCCAAGTATCTAGTGAGCGCTCAGTCATTCACAATGTTCTGTCTGGATGAAATCTCAATCAAATTAGATATTAAGAGTGATGTGTATTCCCTGCAGTTAGGACACTTTTCTGCCCACAGTGTGATTTCCTCAGAGATAAATGCTTCACCAATCATTTCACATTAAACCTGGGTTTACGTTTGAGTGATACATCACAAAACAAAGCACACTAAATGCAACATAGGAAAGTAAAGAAAAACATACTATGATAAACAGATGTCTTTCACCACTTGAGGGAACATCTCTTCTAAACACATGGTAAGTATATTGTCTCTTTCCTCCTTCAGACCAACTTTTGTCCTTCCTCCAGAATGTTTTATGCAGGTTGAGTCCAAACTAAAATATTTTTATGATAAAGAAATCTCATTAATCTAGAATAGTCAGTTGAATTACACATTTCAAAAGAGTGTGTGTTTGTGACTCCAGAAGGTTTATAAAATCTAATATCACAACCTTTGGTTAAAAAAATGTAATGGGGAGCTCTTGGAGACCCTTGGGGCTGGAAAAATGCCCCTGAGGGTTATTTGTGGCCATATGCATCCCTGCTTTAGATTAATTTCTAAACTAGGTCTTCCGGCTTTACGCTGCGATGAGACAACAGCAGGAGGATGGAGCTCTGTCCCCTGGGCTGAATTCCGACCTGTTTGGGACCCCCCAGGGGGTTAAAACCACCCTGAAGAGGTGGTGAAATGGGGGAGAAGCCTGTTGATCATGGGGGGAATGGTGGTTACCCATGTTTGACCCGGGAAACTCCCCAATCAACCAGCAGGTGGAAACAAGCAGCTGAACTAGCTTGCTTGCAAGTCATCAGCAGTCGGCAATGGAGAAGCAATAAATCAGCCTAATTAACATCATGTTACCACTGGGTGAGAAATATTTTTTAACTGTATTACTTTATGACTATCCCTGGACGAGACAATCTCTATGGCAGAAATAGCTTCTTCTATCCCTCACCAGTGATTGAGCAGCGGTGAATCTGGAGAGAGGAGGAGACGCAGGGAGACACAAGAAAAATAAATTAGACGTTAATTAGACATTTAATTATACTTCAAGGAAGGAAGTTTGGTATTACTTTGTCGTTATAAACTTAAGAATCTTTCTCTTGAAAACATCATTGGCAACAACTCTGGGAAACTAAACTTGTTTATGTTACATGTAACAGCTATCTAAGGTGCTGGCAAAAAGCCTAGAATCAATGACCTTGAACACTTTATGGCTGTTTGGAATTCCCTTTCTTTTTGAGGATGGAACTGAACTACAGATAAATTAACCCTAGAAAGCCTAATCCAGCCAGAGTGGAACTTCTAAACTGTATCCTGGGTTCTGAACTTGACTGGACCTTGAGCCTTTAGGCAGGGAAAACTCTCTACGTCTGAGACTGGATTCAAGTTTAACCCTAAATATGATCAATCTATTGAAGTGGACCTATGGGAGCCAGTATTGATGGAACTGGACTGATTACTTTAAGCATCTGGACAACCTTCACTTGGAATACAATTATTTGACATCTGGGACATAATGCCACAACAAGGACAATTTTGGGATGAAACAAAATCTACCCTTCAAGCAATTTTAGAAATAGTGAGATCCCACAACGAAGAGGTGAAATTATTCAAGGAGCAGTTAAAGAAGAACTATAGTCAATAGGAGACAGGGAATAATGAACAAGGAAATGAGAGGGTGGTGAATGATGTATGCCAATCAAAAGAGGGGCTGGAGGAAATTAGAGGAGAAAACCTAGGAGATTTAATTCTAACCCTGGAGCCGAGGAGAGTTTTAGGTGTGCTAAGGGAAGATAAGGGGAGAGAATCAGCAGATCTAATTAAAAAGAGCCTGGAAGATCTATTGGAGATAGATCAAATGTATAAAATGTTCTCAGGTGGCACAAGGCACGGCAGAATTTTTAGAGAGATAGAAACAAGAATTGGGAAAAGACAAATAAGAGAAGGAGTTACTTAGAAAGATGAAAAAGGAAAAATATTAAGTTGGCCTTCAACATTGAAAGCGTGTATATACCTAACTTCTGGAATTGTAAGGGGGCATATCCTATATATTAGAAAAGGGAATTAAAATGAAATAAGGGATCACTAATCAGGGTAAAGGCATAACATGGTGGTCCTTAAGGTAAATTGAAGCTAGATATAAGGATGAGGTAAAACAAATAGTACTTAATGAACATACATTAGATATGATATTGATATAGACATGATAGAAAATGTGGAGATAGAAATGGCTAAACAATTATATAAAGAAAATCTGTATAAAATGCTTTAGATAACATCTATTATGTGTTAGGAACCTGTTCAGTTATTACTGGTATAAAATACAAAGTTCATCGGTTAAATTACCTCAAAATTATATAAATTTGGAACCGGAATTACTTTTATGATATATGTTATTAGAGGATTTTGAGAACATTGTATACTATGAGAGCAATATTATGATAGTAGCCAATATTGTATACTAAAATACACACATGAATGGTTTAAATGTTTAAAAAATGTATAGATTTTGAAGGGACAACTAAGAAGACACCAAGATGCAAAACACAAATAATTATAAGCAACCCATGTAACACGATGTTTAACAAGCACGAATTGAATGTAGATAGATTGAAAAACTAATAAAATGTGTTTTTTTTAAAAAAAAAAGATTAATTTCCAAACTTAAATCCCCAGAACCTGTTGGTCTTCAGCCCCAAGAAGCCCCAGGCAACATCTCCAGTGTTTGGAGATTCTTGAAGCTATGGCTCAAGAACATCTGCAAACCTGAGACTCGGAATCATTACTTACAGTCTAGACTTAATAACTATTGTCTAGTCATTTCAGTAATCTGTTTATTTAGCCCATACAACTCAAAACATTCTCCTCACCAGCCTTTTCCTGCACCTCAACAGCATAAATTGTGAAGAGCACAACCTACAATTAGATAATGACATTTGGAGAAATGCCAGTCATGTCAACAATGGAGAGGGAAGTTGCCCAACACCCCTCCTCCACCTGTCTTTCGGTCAATGTCAGGTGAATGCCTCATGAATGCCTTTATCTTGGATCCATTTCTCTTCATTGAATGTCTTTTATTATACATTCAGAAAAATTGTCAGATCTTGCTTTGAAGAAGGAGGAGGAGGAGGAAGAGAAGAGGAGGAGACTGCTTTCTTCAAGGGATGAATTTGTATGTATAAACAAGCTTTCAGACTGAACTCCCCACCCAGCCAGGGAAGTCATCAAGTAGTCTTGTACAAGTCCCCTTGCAGTTAACTTAGCCAGCTTGTTGTGAAAGATCAATGTGAAAACATCTTTAACCTTAGTTTGTACATGGAAATGTACTGCAAGAGTTTTTGGACATACTAAGGGAAAAAGCATTGTAATAACCATAGACTTTTTACTCATTTCATGTTTAACTGTTTATGTATTTTACATGTATTCACATGTACATATATTATGTATTTTACATGTACTAATTTATGTATATGTATTTATTTGTTACTGTTATGTGCTGTCAAGTTAGAACCGACTTATAGCAACTCTAATAGGTTTTTCAAGGTAAGTGAGATATTTGAAGAGTGGTTTTACCAGTTCCATACCCCTGGTGAGTTTCCATGGCTGAGTAGGGATTCAGACCCAGGCATCATGAGTCCTTGTCCACCACTCTGTTCACTAGGCCACACTGGGTACATAGGATACATATTTATTATCTCAGGAAGTGATGAGCTCTTCAACACTGGAGATATTAAAGAGAAATCTAGACAGCCATCTGTCAGATGTATCTTAACTTGGATTCCCACCTTGAGCAGGGGGATGGATTCAATGGTCTTATAGGCCCCTTCCAACTCTGTCATTCCATGATTCTAGGTTTACGCCAATCTTCTTCCAAGGTATCATAGATGCCCTCACATACTTCTGCCCTTCTACTGATAGCTGATACAGAGTTACCCAGGGAATCTCAGTGAATGGCGATTTGATTGCATTTCCACAGCCAAAGTCCAACATTCTAGACACTAGACCACACTGTGTCTTCTTCAGCTTTGAGTCTCCCTTTTTTGTGTGTTTACTTAGTGCTGAAAATGCAGAGGGGGAAAGAAATTTTTGGCTGTTTGCTCTTTCAACAACACACTTTGCAAATCGATTTATGAAACAGCTATATGCCTTTCCATAAACAGCTCCTCTGTCATTGCAACAGCAGTTACAGTTGTAAAGGGTTTATGGTGTCACTGCCTGATCAACAGCTACTGAAATCAAATGAAAATGTGAAAGCTAGACTCTGTGTTGTCCCTGCTAACCACATCGCCCCACCCCCAAAAGAGTACGCCATTTTTACTGCCTACAAGCAAACACGCTAACAAATGTTTCTAATTCAGTTGAACATCTTTATAGGAAATATAAGTTAAAGGTATGGGACTGTCAAGGCAAGAGAAGGGGGCATGAATAGGTGTTAAAATAAAGTGAGAAGTTCTGACTTCTTTTTCAAAGTCTATGAAAGAGTTGACCTATAATTCTCCCTCATGAGCACATGGGTATCACAATTCTATGCAACTGTACTCAAAAGTAAGACCTACTGAATTTTGTGATCTTGGGTGGCTTTCTCCCAAGAAGCACAGTGTAACCCAGATACTACACAGGACTTCTGCATGAGAGTGGAGCTTTACCATTTCAAGAGCTGTTTCCACATTGTTCATTTTCTATTCTTACTGATGAGGTGCCAGCTGCACACAGTCAAGTACACAACTAGAACCTCATCAGATTCCCAAGGCAGCTTTCACTGGTGGAGTTTTCAACACTAAATATTGAACAGGATATGAGCCTTTGTCTTTCTACTGCCCATGTCTTTAGATAAAAACTTACAGCATTAAGAATATTCCCAATCTTTGACCTCCAGGATAAAGTTGCATCCTATGTTCTCAGTACATTTTGTACTGTTGGTTTCAGATCATTTACAACCAACATTTAATAATAGTGTAACTTTGATATCCAACAATGTCTGTGTTTCTCTTTCTCTCCCTCTTCTTGGTAAAGAAGGGGCTGGTGTGCATTTATCTGCAACTGATCTCTGTGATGAAAATATTCCCAGCTGCACACAAACACACTGTAACATCTACACCCAAATTGGTGCATGAGTCAACACATCCAGCTTAGTTATTATTACTATGACATTGCTTGCTTGGTTTCTCCCCAAATGAAATACAGCTGCATTGTCCATCACATTATTTGAAAACAGTCCCTTAGCAGACCTTTGCGTTAAAAACAATTGGGATACCCTTGGTGACAACAAACAATAAGGAAACCAAATCCTAGCATGCATTGCCCAGCTGTCATTTTTTAAAAATCAAATACCTAATCAGGTATTCATTTTCAAACATAAACAGTACATTCTGCTTATTTGCTAAACAGGAAGGAGGTAAAAAGTGAGTCACAGATATATGTATGTGTATACACATCCTCTTGTGGATGAAGGTCATTTAGTTGTCTGTGATGGAGGATACTATGAAACCTTTTTTGTCAGCCATTCAAGGATTCTGTGCTGGGGCAGCAAAGCCCTAAAAGCCAAAAAAGCGAAGTGAAATCAACATGGAGGATATATCAGGGATCTCATACCAACTCTCCTCAGACTGAAGAAGCTACTTGGATGAATAGCAAAACGTCTCAACCAAACAAGTCCAGTTGCCATGACTCAACTTCCAGATTGCCTTTCATTGTTGTAAGCCGCCTTTGGTCCTTTTCAAGGAGATAGGTGGGGTAAAAATATTTTAAATAAATAAATAAATAATCCTCCATGAAAGTGAGGAACTAAAAGCAGACAGCTGTGCAACCCAGGATCACCCATCTGTGGCAAGAAGTGAAGTGCCAGGCAGTGTCTCCCCACCAAGACAGGCGTAGCCACTGCCACACCATTGCAACCTCCTAGATGCCAGAAAAAGAAAGGAAAAACAAACCTCCAGATCCAGATACCACCAGAGGAGGAGAAAAAAAGCACAGCCATTCGTTTTCCTGAGCACTTCAGCCTTCTTCATTGGTTTCAAGGGGGAGTCCTAGAAAGCAAGGCATGATGGCATTTTTGCATTATTATTTTTATTATCATATGTTTGCTTTTTAACTGTGTGTTCATTGTCCTTTTAACTTTACTTGTAGTTTAATGATTGTGAGCTGCCTTGAGTCCCTTTACAGGAGAAATGAAATAAATATAATAAATAATAAATGGGAAGGACAGTTTCCAAGGTCTCTTGCATTCTGAAATACCAGAGCTCAGAAATTAAGCTTCCCATCACACCTTGCTTTTCTGAGGACCCTCAGACCAGCAGTCAAAGTAGAGCCAGGGCCCGCAGCAGCTGCTTTTCCTTTTTTTCAGTGGTATGTGCTGCTGGATGTTTGGGTGTTTTTCTTGGTTTCGCTGGCATTTGGGTTAAATTTGGCACCCTGTGGCTTATCCCCAGTTGCCCCACCCTGGGTTACATCCCTGCATATGACTGAGACAAACCCTGGCAGCATGCCAATTAGCCTCAATTAATCGCAGCAAGTTACATAAAGCTCATTCAAACAATAGGATTCTGCCCAGTATCTCAGTATTCCCTTGTCTTCTTTTTTTTTCTTGAAGAAGAGGAAGTGAAAGAGGAGAGAATGATAGAGCTGAGGAAGTTGTCTCCAAAGCTGACCTGTTAAAAGGATCTCTTGAGAGGATATATATATATTTACATGTGGTGCGGAGGACACCTGTTTTCAATTGCATCTTCAGATCAGAAGACACCCGCACGAGCGGTATGCAATCCCAGCCGTCACAAATAAAAGAAAGAGCCCAGTGCATATGGCTGTCATTTATGCTTTTCACTGCAAATGATTTCTGATCAGCATGTTGGTGAAAGTCTTCTCCAAGTCCTGCTGACATCATATGTATGGAACTCGATTCCCACTGTAGGAAATAAGTACAGAAGGTGCTTATTTAAACTGCTGGTCACAGGGGGTCACTCTCATTGTAAATGGATTCTGGGTCATAAAAATATGTGAGATTAGCTTTTAAAGTATCACCAGAGAAGCCTAGCTTTGCAAAAACCATGGCACACAAAACAAAGTGAGCTCCTCTTACGATGTCCCAGTGTAATTTCTACATTCATATTTGGTGAGATGTCTGAGGTGTGACCTCTTCAAGAGCTGACCATGTGATCCTTTTATTTCTCTCTCTAGTGAGTTTTCCCTTAGACCTGATTCCCACAGTAAAGTTCTAATTTTGTGTGTGTGTGTGTATTGTCAATGAAAAGTGGTATGCTTTTGTAATATAAATAGCCCCACTGATGTTTTCTTTGCACTAATCCCAAGACTTGGAAAAAGTTGCTTTTTTCAGATGACAATTCCCAGCATCCCACAGCCAGAATAGCCACTGGCATTACAGACTGGAGGCAAAGCTGTAGGCAAAGAAAGATGAGCTTTTCTAAACGCTGATTAATCCTGACTAGCAACTAATGCTTACATCACTTCCATGGCATGAGGGCATTTGTGCATGACAAATATATAATCCCTCATGAATGAACTTAATATGGTTTTGCATGCACAAAAATATAATATGGGGGTAGACTCTTAGTCAATGAGCCAACAATGATCAAAGAGGAGAAGACTTGAAGATCTCCTGAGAATTGTTCTCCAGGATGGCTAGTATGTGTGACCCAGAGAAACATCTAAAGCGTCTGATAAAGGAGACTGCATTCCATGAAAGATGATGCGAAACATTAGTCTTTCAGGTACCGGAAGACTCTGCTGTTTCGTGTTGCATCTTTTGGGGGTCCTATTTCTGGATTGTTCCATTCCCCCACAGCCAGGTTTACCACGTCCACTTTCTTAGCCAGTAACTCTTTCCTTATTTTTGAAGCATTCCCTTTGGCTCTCCATCCGTCCTTCAACCATCTTTTCTGCAGGTCATTTTTATTCTTGGCATTGGCAGGATAATTTAGAAATGCTAGCAAAGTATGCCCAGGTTCTTCTTTGGGGCAGGAGGAACCCTGTGAAAATTATTCTTAAAAACAGTGGATACAAAATGGTGAAAGATATGGATTTCCTTTGCTAATTTCTACAGACAGAAGACACTTTTACTGTAGCTTTTTCAAATGCAATTCAACATGAAGAGAAAAACAAGCCAAGAGAATAATGTTTAAGATAAGAAATAAGTTCAGAACAATAGTGCACCAAATAAAACAATGCAGAAATTATTATATCTTGAATGAGATCATTTTTCCAGAATGACAAATGAGCCAAAGATGGGTGTGGTAGGACGACATCTTAGTAATCTAAAAAATAAACAGAAATGTCACATTTAAAAAGGTAGTGAGGAGATAAAACTTATTAGATGTTGGTGTGATAGATGAGAAGGCAAGTAAAAAAAACTTGTAAATTTTGCAGGGAGAATGAGGGAAAACTCACCTCCCACAGCTGCCACAGGATTCTGAGGGTTGCCAAAAGGGGCTTCAGAGAGGGTGTGGTGTATACAGCTCCCCCAAAATTCTCCCTCACACATGCCAGTCACCCAAAATAACCCCCAAATCACTGTCCAAGAGAAAGGTGGGTTCAGGTGCACCTCCAGATACTCTACACCAATTGGCTAATTTCTCATCCAACCAGTAAGGTGCCACCTCTTCCGAACTAGTTCAGGAGTGTAGACAACCAGGATTCCATTGCAGTGCTTCCATGTAAGCTTTCACTAGTAAGAAGGTACAGTACTGAGATCTTAAACAATAATGTATAGAAAGCTGCAACCTCAAAATTTGAACCATCCAAAGGGGAGATTAGGGTTTGTATGTGGCTCATTCAAATGGCTGAAAATAAAGCTAGTGCTGGACCACTGGCAATTGTCACTATTTTAGCCACAGCATCACCTTCAACAACATACAGCAGCCATATTTTGTTTTCATTTTTGTAAGGAAAAAACACACAATATATCCAATACCAAGAATTAAGATCTATCCCTTACACCAGGGGGAACATCAGAGTCTAAAGCATTGTGTTTATGTCTCCACTGAGACTTGTGCACAGTTTTGGTTTATGTGATATCCACAGGTTCCGGCCAACAGTCTTTCAGCCAAACTTTTTCACACATGAGCTATGCAATGTTTTTCTTTCCACTCTCATTATCATCATTGCGAAGCATGTAATTCCCTTCTCTTTTTTACCTTCATTTGATCTGTCATCGAGGATATGTTTTCCCTTGCTCCACTGCCTCTCTTGCAGCTTCCCCCCTTTCCCTGGCTTCTCTGGTAGCCATGACTATCTCAGAAAAATGACCTGTTCTGTAGTCGGTCAGTTCTTCAACAGGGTAAAACAAACAAGATCAAAAAGTCGCCAAAGTAAGCAGATGTCAAGTGGCCCCTTGAGATCTCTACTTAACCCATTGCTCCAGCTTTCTTGGACCCTGATGAGAAATCCATTGGTGGCATACAGGATTGTTTTTCTAAAGTGTTTGCTGACTTTACTAGAGAAATAATCAGCTGGACCAGTGAGTGGGATCACTTGTTCCAGGATATACCTAATGATAAAAATATAATAGACAATGGTTAAATTTTGACATTTATATGGGAATGTTGACCATCCTAGACTAATTTTTGAAACTTCAGAATTCTTAGATACACAAGTGAATATCCCAAAATTTTAGGAGTGTGTGTGTGTGTGTGTGTATTACGAGTATATCCCACTTTCCTAAATACTGACAAGTTCAAAGAACAGCACTAAAGAATCTAATTTTCTTCAGATGAGAAAATATTGAAGACTGATCTCCTTGTAATACTTGTTTTCTTTGTAAACACATGGCTACAGCATAGCAGAGTCAATTACATCCCAGTAAGTATGACATGACTTGTAATCCTTCTTATGGAAAGGGAACATTTTTCTCCATTTTTTACCATTTTTATTTTCATTAAACATCTCATTCTTTTTTTAAGCCATTCAGAAAAGAAATCTCATTCTCCCATGAAAATTCTCCTTATTTCATACTCACATCTGGAGTTTTCTCACTTTTATTAATTGCTTCCCCACCCCTCAGGGTGGTCAAAGTGTCATCTGGCGGCCAAATGTAGGGCTAAATCCAATTTTAGTTCCAGCTAGAGTAGATCCACTGAAATCAATGGGATTTCAGCATTGACTAACATATCCCATTAATTTCAATGGCACTATTCTGGTCATCACTAAGACTGGATTTATCCTTTGCAGAGCTGATTTACCATTATGGTGCAAAGTGGTGAAGAGAAAGCCAAAGGGACACAAGACCGAGTACAGTCCTTTCCACATTTCAGGCAGTTGCTTACATTTTGTACAACATGATTTTTTGGTGATTATTCTTCCCTGTACCTAAGTGCCATCAAATCTGCTGCTGCTGGAAGTGTGCCAGAAGCCATGTGTGCAAATTATATGTTAGCACTGAGAATGAAATGATCTACCAGTACCATTAGTAGCTTCGTTAAGCCCAGCTACAATTACACACTAAGTCATGTGACACAGCACCATAAGCAAAGAGAGAGAAGGGGAACCCCATCCTAGAGATGGGGATACAAGCCAAACCAAAACAGCAGCCGGATTCACTGTGGTAGACCTACATTTTTTGGGCCCTGAAGCTTGAACTATTATGGATGCCCCTTTGCAGTCAGCAATGACGCCTGGGTAACTACTGTTATTTTCTTCAGTGGGGTTGTTCCATCTGTGCCTGCTTGCTTGGACTAGAGATAGTAGCCCTGCTGTGTTCAGTTCCTTGTGTATGTTGACCCGTGAGCGGCACCTACTGATTTACCCTATGTACCAAAGAGGGGGAAATGATGGAGAGAGAGATGTGGACAAAGGCAAAGTGGCTTGTGGTGGCAATGGGAGTGGTGGTGATTACACCTCCTGCTTACAGTGGGATGAGTCCTGCTGTGTTCCATCAGGAAAGGATTCATTCTTGCTGATAGGGGAAATCCTCTCACCCTAACTCTGAGCAAGAATCCATGACTTGTCCAAGTTTGCTAGTGCCAAAAGTAATGGCCTTCTTTGTCACAACCGTTGCTTGGGTGCACAGAGGGGCTCTTGGGGGTTATTTGTGCCAGAAAGCACACCTATGTTGTAGCACAGGAATGGAATGGAAGTGTTCCTATGGCTTTAAATATGGTTGTCTCTTTTTCTCTCTCCAAGTAGAAGTAGCACTACCTGTACCTACCCACAGACTAGAACTGATAGGACGGCCAGAAGGGCTTTATTTGCTATTTTTGGTTATTTGGGTGTCCTACCTGGTAAGGCTGGTGTGCAAGGACCAAAATACACAGCCAAGAGAGATCACCAAAAAAATTTTTAAAATGTGGACTAAAGTCGCTTCTGGGGCCCCTCCAGGATTAGGGGCCCTGAAGCTAAAGCTTCATTGGTTTCGTAGTAGATCTACCCCTGCTGATTCAAATGACTCAGCAAGCTTCAGCAAAGATGAGTAAAAAACAAAAGCTGAAATCAGGCAGACAGGGAGAGAAATCCTAATGCAAGCCACCAGTGCAGCTCAAAACCTACAAATCGCCTCCTTTTTAAAACAGTTGCAGGCAAAATTCTCAAAAATTCTAAAAAGAATTTGCTCACCGTGTTCCCTTGGCCCAGCCTCTTACATCCACAAAAGAGAGCTTTGGTTAGAGTTAAACTATTGTGATTATAAATAACAATCATTATAGCATTTTTTCCATATAACGTATTTATGAATGCACGTTTCTCCAGAAATTCATGACAAAGAAACAACATAGGCTAGCACAATGAGGACAAAGAGAGTGCGAATATATGTGCAGTTGGAATACGAGCAAATTTACCACTTAATTTTCTGCAGGAAAAGGTTGTGGGGTGGGGGAGAAAAGATGAAGAAGGTCATTGACAAGGAATCCTTACAGAAGAACCAAATGGGTCCAACCTCTGATTTTTCAGTCTATATTGGTCTTGGTATTTGTGAGCAGCCCCCGTGGCCCCCTCCATATCAACATGACAAGTAGCTGCTGGAACAGACTCATTATTGGAGCACGGGAACTTTTAAAGGGCAAATTGGGCCAAACCATAAAATTTAAAACTTTAGGGCATCAGGAACTTAACATCACTCACTCCCACACTCCTGGTGGGGGGGCTGAGCCCCTATAGAGTCTCTTCACTGGGAGGAGCAGAGCCCCACTTCCTCTGCCAGTTCTAGGACACCGCACAGGTGGATCAGGCACAGTATTTTTTTCTGATATTCACAATTTTTAACTCAGCACTACTGAAAAGATCTAAAGTAAATCCACATAATCAAACTGTTGTGTTCAGAAGCTGGATTGAGTGCAGTACATAATGAAATGGTAGAATGATTCTTATCCCACAACTCTGTTCAAAGTATTACTACAAAGATGGAAGAAGTTAATTAGTGAGTGATATACTCTGCCCAGAGACATGACTACTCAATTCTTCTGAAGAAGTGTGCTTAGACATGCAAAAACCTATAAAAAATAAAAAATCGTTAGTCTTGTAGGTGCTACACAATTACTTCTGGTATAAAAGATTCATGACAACTGGGTAGAATTATATATCCAAATTATCCATGTTTTTATAAAAGCACATGTTACACAATGCTGGAGACATTCAAGAGAAAAGTGGACAACCATCTATTAGATCTGCTTTAATTTGGATTCCTGCATTGAGCAGGGGGTTAGATTCGATGGCCTTATAGGCCCCTTCCAACTCCATTATTCTGTCATTCCATATTTAATGCAACCATATCTAGCTGCTATGAATTAGGAATGCCCTTACAGTGTTCTGCTTCTGCTTAAGAAATTGGTGAATATTCACAGCTTTTTGCAGTAATAAGATACAGATAACAATTAATTATTCATCCTAAAGTTATAATTAATTTTACATCAGTATATGGCAGCACCCCTTCCCCAATCGTTGTAGTGAAGGCTGAGGATAAAATATAAAGCAGATGCAATTAATCTTTTTTTAAATGGCATTCACTTTTCACATTACTGAGAACTAGAAAGGAGGTGGGGAATCTCCCAGGATCTACTGTGGCAAGGGTTTTCTCCTTAATCAAAAGCATTTGATGGCCAACTGTTAATAATGTGTTTGTCGGTAACTGTAGTCTAGTTCAGTTAATGTTCTTTGAACTAGAGTATCACATTTGGGTATGTTACTAATCCGCAGTGGGTTTTATGGAGGATTTGATTTCACCTTGTCCTTATGTCAGGAGATTCAGGTTGCTTATGGAACGACATCGACATGTTGAGACAATGGATCATTACAGAGGATGAGAGGCACTAGGTGCAACTTTTCTGAAATACATACTGGTATATTTCAAGTGTTGTAGATCATGGCATTGAATGTGATATTGTATACCACTGGGTACATTTTAGTCTTGCAACTCAAGAACTGCTTTCAAGTTATATACAGGAGCCTGGGGTCTGTTTCCTTCCACTCTAGTCAAGAGCAGAGATAGTACTAATTCCATGGCAACATTAGGATAGAGAGAATTCATGGAAAATGTACAGTAACATAATTAAGAAGATGCCAAGCTTTTGATCTAAACTGAACCTGATCCATAGTCCAAAGAAGTCCATAAAATACTTCTCTCATCATTGGATTACTATTTATGGGATTTTACTTTTATTAAGGCTGTTAGTACTATATTATGGTATTTGTTTGATGCAATTAGGCACTGGGCATCATCACACAAATGCTGCAGCTGCTGACAAGTCCTCGGACTTTGGGCAGCGAGGCTGGCTCTTTGCCCTCCACCCTGGATAACGCGAGACTGTCCAGTCTCATGATACTTGCAAGTAGGAGGGGGGAAAGCCAGGTTACTTAAGGGGCTTTCCCCCCTCGCACCGCCCTCTTCTTTTTAGGGCTCCGAGAGAGAAGGAGTCTGTGCTGCAGTACTGCGTTAATTCCAGCTGTGTCACTTTGTGATCGAGCTTTCCACGGATGGGAGGGTAGCATCAGCTCCCTCCCAGGGTTCAGTTTGGATTATTCCTTCTTTAATTATCCTTGATTAATTTCTTTATCCGTTTAAGCTTATCGTATTTTTACTGTATTTAGTTGGTCCCGACGGAGAAGAGGGGAAAGCAGTGGCGCGGTTTCGCGCCCGCCGCGCCACGGCGTGTAGGGTAAAATAAATAAATAAATAAATAAATAATATAAAGGGGAAACAGAGAGGGAAACAATTAATTTTGGAGAGTGATTAACCTCTGACTGAAAATAAATTGGAAGAGAAAACAAAAGAGGGGGAAAGTATATTAAACGGGTATTCCGAATTGGGTGGCATTATCGGAAGGTTTTGAGTTTAGTGTAGAGCGGCATTTCAGTTTTTTCCCTTTCTGATTGTCGGGCATCCACACACACCCCGTTTTCTCTTTGTTCGTAGCATTTTGGGGGCATTAGGGACCCGCTTTTGGTTTTCCCGTCATCCGCGTGCCTTTTCCCCCATTCAAATTTTAACGGTCGGGCGGCAACTGCAGCTAGTGGACCGGAGGGTCGGCTAGCAAGTGCGCAACGGGTATATATATAAAAAAGAAAGATTGACATAGGTTACAAATTAGGTTAATAAGAAATTAAATAGACAGCGATATAAATAAGTTAGAAGAATTTTAAAAATTAATTAATTAATTAATTAATTAATTATTCTATTTATTCATTAAGGCGTATTAATCACTAGGATATTTTAAATAAGCTAATTACCTAATTAATTATTAATATAAATTAGCTGATATTGATCAATTGGGATAGATTTGGGGAGTTAATTGTTTGAGTAGTAATCATTTTAATATTGAAGTGCAATATTAGCATAATTAATTAATTGATTAGCAATAAATAAATACTCTGATTATAGGGAACATTTGATTAAAGTTGCTTTAACAATCATAATCTCTCTAAAGGGCAGTGGGTTAGACCTTCTTTGTTCTCAAGGGTAAACACTCTACTGGGATCTAAAAGTCATTATTCAGGGCCCTTAGGTAAATTCAAAGGACAAGTGCCAATAAATAGTGACTATTTAACATCCAAGCACTGTTGCACTGCCATTTGGGTTGGCGTTAGTGAGCTATTTTACCACTTAATTAATTCGTAGCCCGGGTAATAATGACATCAAAAAAGAGACAGGACACTAGGAAGGGGAAACAACCGACCAAGAAGAGGCCAGCCCCTCAGGTGTCTCCCCCACAATCCTCCTCAGATGCCCAGTGTGGCAGGAATTACAAGAAAAAATTTCAGCCTTAGAGGCACAAAGGTTGGCAAGGCAGTCTCCCCAGTCGAGCGAGGTTCTTCCATGCAGATCGGCCAGGGAGACAAAAAGCCATCAGAAGGCTAAATTAAAAGCAATGACTCAGGACCTAATGGACAGGTTTGCCGCTCTTGAGTCCGCTCAGGTCCCAGAAGTTCCAGCCAGGCATGATGCCGATGGGGCTTCATTGACTCCGAGGGCACGAAGCATGGAAAAACAAAGGTCATCGACTCCTGGGGCGTCCAGGAAGGACAGGATGAGGTGGAGGAAGTTAGCTTCACTACACCACATCCTTTGGAGGACCCTTGCAGGGCTACAACTTCGCACGGTGAGTCTTCTATTGCACCAGGCACCCAGACACCTCTTCCCGCATGGCCTTGGGCCGGCGGTACTCCATTCAGTTACACAACTAGCACACCCTACAACCCACTGAACACAGGGTTGACCAACATGGCCTGGCCTTGCACCAATGCGCACTTTAGTGGTTGGGGCATGCCTTACGTTGCTCCTTCCACTCAGGCTCAAGCTGATAATGTACCTAATATAGGGGCTTGGCCGTATCCATCTGTGCCTAATACAGGCTATAATAAGGTCCCATTGGGGGCCTTGCCATATGGAGACTACTCCATGCCCCTGGGGGATCATCTAACCCCCGCTACAAAAGAAAAAATCTAGAAGGCGAATACGTGGATGTATTCGACCTACTCAACAGAGATGTTGATAAGAAAGATCTAGATAAAGAGGATGAAAAAGAGAAGGAAAAGCGCAGAAAGAAAAAGCCAGATAGGACCTGGGCCAACTGACTTCCCGGGTTCCTGATATATGCAGGAGTCATAGTCAAGTCCCAGCCTTGGAGGGCTCAAGCCCTTTTTCAATATTTAGATATTATATATAGGGCTTACACAGATTTTGCTGGCCAGGCCTGGCTGCAGTATGACCAAGCGTTCCGCATGCGGAGCACTATTCATCCAAACATGCGCTGGGATGAGCCCCAGCCGGGTCTGTGGCTTCAGCACATGACCCCCGCCAGACCAAACACGGGCAACAGGTTTGATAGTGGTCACTTGAATAGAAAAATTGCCGCTACCCAAATTCCCTGCCCTGGTGCGGGGCAGGCGGTTCAACCCCGCTTGCCTTGCATTGAATACAATTCCAGGGGATTTTGCACAAGGAAACCATGTAGATTTAGGCATGAGTGCATTACCTGCGGTGGGCAACACGCGAATGCCTCCTGCTTCAAAGCAGGTGCCCAGTGCCAGAACAAGGGTGCAGGAAGCAGCAAGAAGCCTAACAGTGGCGGGGGTGCACCTGGAAAAGCGACCCAGCCCAATTAAAGTTAGGGCCTTTCAGGAATGGTTAGGTAACTACCCTCATAAGGAAGATGCCAGGTATTTGTTGGACAGCTTTAGATACGGGTTTAGAATCCCGGCAGAAGGAGAGCGCAAAGCGTTTATTGCGCGGAACCTCCGATCAATATCTGGCATGGAAAGTATTGTTCAGAATAAGATTGATAAGGAAGTGAAGAAGGGTAGGGTCCTTGGACCTTTCCCAGTACCACCCATGGAAAACTTGAGGGTTTCTCCTTTAGGCATTGTACCCAAAAAGGCCCAGGGTGAGTTCCAGTTAATCCACCACTTGTCCTTTCCGGAGGGAAAGTCAGTTAATGATGCCATCCCCCCAGAGCTATGCACTGTTAGGTACACCTCATTCGATGAGGCGGTGAATATGGTTCGGAGGTGCGGTGTGGGGGCTGAACTGGCAAAATGTGATATTAAATCAGTGTTTAGAATTTTGCCTATCCACCCCCTTGATTTCAACCCATTGGGTTTCCATTTTCAAGGTTCCTTTTATATAGACAGGGTCTTACCCATGGGCTGCTCAGTGTCGTGCGCTGCCTTTGAAAAATTTAGTACGTTTATAGAATGGAAGATTAGGCACAGGGTACGCAGTAATTCTATGGCTCATTACCTTGATTACTTCCTTTTCTGTGGGAAAAGGAATTCAGGTAATTGTAAATTCATATCGGAAACCTTTCAGACACTGGCAAAAGAGTTGGGGCTGCCCCTTGCAGAAGAAAAGACAGAGGGACCAGCCACATCCCTCACCTTTCTAGGCATAGAACTTGACACGATACCAAACTTCGAGGCTGCCCCATAACAAATTGGTGGATCTTAGGTCTAGGTTAGTGTCCTTACTGAGCAAGAGAAAAATATCACTTAAGGAGCTACAGGAAATAGTCGGGCATTTGAACTTTGCCTGTAGGGTAGTGGCACCAGGACGCGCATTCCTCTGGTGCCTGTGTGGTGCTATGAAGGGTCTCCACAGACCAATGCACAGAACCAGGGTAACGTTAGGTATGAGGGAAGATCTCCTAGTATGGAGTCAATTCCTCCAGAAATTCAACGGGATTTCCTTTTGGAGAAATGAAATAGGTTTGAGAGCAGACTTCCAAGTGCACTCGGATGCTGCCGGATCATTAGGATTCGGAATTTATTTCCGAGATAGATGGTGTTCAGGCATATGGCCAGACAAATGGCACCAGAAAGGTATCACAAGGGACCTGACCTTTTTGGAATTTTTCCCAATAGTCGGTGCATTATGGCTTTGGGCAGAGGAATGGTCAAATTCAGTGGTCCATTTCTGGTGTGACAACCAAGCGGTTGTTTGTATCATAAGCAACCTTACGTTGCACTCAGAATGGATCATGACATTGGTCAGGGCCTTTACCCTATGGGCGCTGCAGTTTAGCATATAGGCGCACGCCCGGCATGTTCCAGGCTTAGATAACAGGATAGCTGATGCATTATCACGTCAACAGATGGATCGGTTCAGGGAGCTAGACACCGGAGCCAGGGAGCTGCCAGAAGTTCTTCCTCCAGAGGTCTGGCAAATTGGCGTGAAGATGCATCCAGAGCAATAGGTTTGGCTCTGGCACCAAGGACAAGAAAGGGTTACTCAGCCGTGAGTATAGAATTCCAGGATTTTAGGGAAATGGTTGACCTGGAGCCGGTTTGGCTGGCACCAGTTGAGCATTTACAGCAGTTTATAGTATACCTTAACAGGAAAGGGCTGGTGCCAGGCACTATACAAGGTAAGCTGTTGGCCTTGGTGTTTCACGCAAAAATAAACGGATATAGGGACCTGTCAGGGGATTATCGAATAAGGAAAATGTTAGCGGGATGGTCCAAAGAAAGGGGGAGAGTGCTGGACACTAGGACACCTATTTCCCCTCCCTTACTGGAGTGCATATGTAACCAATGGCCTCTCCTTTGTAGGGATGAATATGAAAGAAAACTATTTGAAGCAGCTTCACTAATTGCCTTTTTCAGTGCCCTCAGAATCAGTGAACTGGTTGCTGAGGGCAAAACAGATAAATCCAAACTAGCCATACAATGGCAGGATGTTAAGGTCCATGAGGGGAAAGTGCAAATTTTAATTAGGCGATCCAAGGCCAATCAAACAGGCAAGGGTAAGCAAATTGTCCTTGGGCAATGTGGTATAGAGGGTATATGTCAAGTCAAAGCCATGCGAGCATATTTAGAATTCAGGGGACATGATGCAGGATATTTCTCCCAGCATGCTGATAAGTCACCTTTGACTGAATATCAGTTTTGGAAGTTGACAGTTTTGGAAGTTAGCCTTAAATAGAGTAGGTGTCAGGGGCACAAGGTTTGGTACCCATTCATTTAGGATTGGTGTGGCTTCCACTGCAGCAGCCCTGGGTTATAGCTCAGACAACATTAAGCGATTAGGCAGGTGGTCATCTTCAAGCTATCAAAGATACATAAGAACCCTACCTAACGTGTGGGCAGGGGCCTGGTCTTGTGACTTTACAGGTCCACTAGGGTCTGGAGGACGAAGGCACGTTGTGATCATTGGTCACAGCTTCATACATTGGGCAGAGTGTTATGCTGCCACATCCCCGTGGGGGAGCAATTTGGGGCTCGGAGCCTGGGCGCACATCACCTGGAAAGGGCTGCGTGGCATGCAGTGAATCCAGTTGTGCAGGTTGACGGCATTTGGCCAGTTTCCACCAGACGTGTTAGTAGTGCACCTCGGAGGCAATGATTTGCCCAAGACTCCTGGTAAGGCGTTGATCCTGGACATTATTCGCGACCTTAAATGGTTGAATGCCAGGTATCCTGATATGCGGATCGTGTGGTCCACGATCATTCCTCGGTTAGCCTGGCGAGGTGCCAGGAATATTGGCAATGTTAACATGGCCCAGCGAGGCGTTAACAGAGAGGTATGCAGATTCGTCTGCAGTGGCCTTGAATCGGTGATAGGTCACCAAAGGATCCAAATGGAGAAGCCTGAATTTTTTAGGAAAGATGGTGTCCACCTTTCTGATTTAGGCTTGGATGTCTTCTTGGAAGACATCAAAGGGGGCCTGCTGGTCGAGCTCGAGCGTCTCGGTGGTGGGCAAGGGACATAGCATGGCTAGTCCCTATGCTGTGGCGGGTAGTGCGGAAAAAACAGGTATTTTTGGTGTGTCCCACTGTAATTTCAGGTAAGCCAACAGCGCATCCGACCTCCCGGCACTGTGGATCGTGCGATTACAGTGCCTGTGGCGGGAAGATGCGCTGGGCCACTTCCGGACCAACAGTCATCAACTAAAGATGGCTTGAGGTCTGGGGGTGTTTATTAGCGGCCGGCCGGGTTCCTGCTGTCTTTAGACCGCTGGAACCTGGGGCCAGGGACTCGCCCATTTGTTGTTCAAGGGGTATTTGGATACCCCTGCCATTTACCTGTTTCTGCACTACAGCAGGCCCTCTCCTTTTGCCAAAGGATGGCAAATTTGAATTCGGATTTATGTCAATAAAGTGTGGCCTGTATTTAACCCATATCACTGTCTTGCGTCTTTATTCCGGGGTTGGGAGGGCAAAGACTTGAGAACCTGTTTCATTATAGCACTGTGCAGTGCATCACACAACATTTCAGACTGGGTCAGAAAAGCACAGTCTTTTGAAAAGAATCAGTTAAGATCACAACTGTTTGAACAAATAAATTTTGAATTGCATAGGAAGATATATTAATAGGTTGATTGTTTATCAAGGTAAAGTGAGGGGTAGAAAAGTGTTTCCCTCTTGCTCTCCACTGCTAAATCCATCAACAGTCGTATTGCTGTTTTCAATTCAGAACAAAGATAGACTCCTGGTCAACATAACCATGAAGTAATGTCACCTGCTGGCCCCACATAAGTTGTTGTACGGTATCAGATTTTTGCTGTGCTTTTTATTATGCTCTGCTTAAAAAGGTCATGGTAGGCTGAGAATCCTAATGAAATTCAATCCTCCCATTTAACAAAGAGTCTAGCAAGATGTATCAGACAGAAAGAGGAAAGAACTGGATCTGTCTTAAACTGTGGTTATCCCACAGTGACACAGATAGGCAGGCTTCCATGTTAAAAACTATACACATTTCATTTTTGCAATCATACATACAATTACTGAGAAGCAAACATTTTTGCATAATAGGATCAGTGCACCACTGAATGAGCTAAAGGACAAGATATCCAGAAAGTTATGACATCTAAATACTGGGAGAAGTCTCTAATTCATTGTTTTTCATAAAAGTTTTTCATAAATGGTCCTATCCGAGACTATCCAGATTATCTCCTCTCCTAACATCTGTTGTCAACTGTGAGTGTTTCCCCACTTCATTATGAACTCCCTTCTGGGAGTGTAGGAGTAATGCCCCACACATCTGCCAACTCCCATAATCAGGATGAGTCACCCCAATCCAGTCAAGAAAAGAACCAGTAGATTTCTAGCTGACAATTTTCCCTCTAAAGGTGTGGTCTCCTTGAGAGGACAAGACAACAGCAGCTTACTCCGTTTCTTCTGCCTGTCATCAGTAGCAAGTTAAATAGAAAGCTTTTCTTAACCTGCCTGAACTGCTTTGACTGTGATGAAACAGTTTTCATTAGCAGCAAGTGTATTCTGTTACTTACATTTCTCCAAGTTTATTTTTCCTTTCAGGTGTAACATGAGCTCACAGGTTATGATTAAGATCTGCTTAGCAAAGTATGTTTGTCCAAAGGCAATAAAGCATTTGAGTGAAGCATCTGTCCTCACATTTTTGTACGCAAACTGTCTTTAAAAAAATTGTAACATTCATGATCCTTTCAGTTACAATATCAAGAGATATGACTCCCAGCCAGTCTTTTCAAGAAAGCAGCCAGCTCCTCCTAAAGGGGAGTTTTGTGTATGAGATGCACACAGATTCCTACAGATGGCTTTAAAAAAAAAATACAGGTGGCCAAACCAGCACTGAAAAAAACCCACATAATGTTAACTACACACAGTCATAGGTTTTTATTGTTGAAAATCTGCTAACTTTCAAGTTCCACAATTGAAATATTTTTTTAAATCCCCCCCGTTTTATTTCCTGTTTTTTCTTTCTTTTTTTTTTTCTTTCTTTCTTTTTTTGAGAGAGAGAGAGCCAGCAAAGAAAAATCCATGAGGATAAAACCAGGTCAGAAAACAAAGGTTGGGCTAGTAAACGAGATCTCCTTACCTGTCTAGAGACCTTCTGTTTCTATGGAAATGACTCAGCAACAGCACATTGTCAGTAATGACAGCCACTCTTCCTTAACTGAGACCTTCGATGAGCTAAAGGATAAGATATCCAGAGAGCCAGGCTCAGAGCCACAGATCTTACACAACCTCAAGGAAGTGTTGAGTATGTCCTACTTGGGGATGCCAAAAGTTCCTCTCTTTTATTGAACTACATGTCCCAGAATGCCTCAGTCAGTGAGATCCACATGGGCTGGTGTGTTCTAGGAATTACAATCTAAAACTGTATTTTTTCCATCTTTTGTCCTAGCTAGGATGTATGTTTGGTTCATACAGAATGACAGAGACTTCCAACGTATTTGGCAAGACCTCCACAGAGGCCTTAGAACAATTCCAAGAATGGCATGTAATCTGTAGATGCAGTAGCAGTCAGATCCATGTGGAATGGTTCCTCTGAAAGAATCCAACTCAGAAAACCTTTTTTTAACTTTTTTTTTGGGTAGATTTAACATTTAAAAAAACATAAAAATAAATTGAACTGACAAAGAAAAGGAAAACAAAAGAACAGAACAAAAAAATAAGAACAGTATATACAACGATGTTAGTATTCACTATAAACCACCATTATAAATTTGTAATATGAACATAATTGTAACCATCACTGCATATGTATCTAATTAAGCATATAAATCAGTTTAGGTCTTCCAAGTAAATGAAACTGGTGTCTGTACAACACTTGTTTGAATTTAGCTAGTGCTAAAAGATCCTCCAGCTGTTGTGTAGCGGATGGTGGATGCTAATTCTTTCAAACTCAAAGTGTAACTTTCTTAACCACTATAAGAGCTCATAAAGTCCAATTTTGTTGTCCATTTGTTAGATGCCATAGGACAAGGATATAATTTAAGAGAACATGAACATCTGCAAATACCAAAGATTTCCCCAATACTGCATTAATACATGTGAGACTTCAAACCAAAATGAATGAATAACTGGACAAGCCCAGATCATATGTCTCAAGGATACATTTCCAGTATTACATCTCCAACATTTGCCAGAGTTTGACAATTCTTTCCTAAGCAACCATTGTGAAATCCAAACTTCTCTAAATACTTTTTTCTTTGAATCAATCTTAATTTCAAATCTATGAAAACATCCCATCTAGATTCTAATACAATTTTCCATTGTTTAGATTGTGTTACCTCCTAATTCTCCATTCCATATCTCTCTCAGCTCCTGAACATATGTCTTATAAAGATCCATTAAACATGTATAAAACACAGTTATGAGCGCAGGTTTCTGAACAGATCCAATAATTCCTTCCAACAACTTAAGAGTGCAGATGGGCCAAAGATAGACACCAGCAAATGCTGGAAGTGGAGATAAGTGCCATCCTGCACTCACAGGGAAAGCCAACTCAGAAAAGAAGATATGACAGGAAGCAACGGAACCTGAAGAACAATCGCAACTGAATATATTTTGTGTAGAACATTCATGTCTTTTTATATAGGTTTATTCCCAGGAATAAGAGCATATTTTGCAGCATAAGTCTTCAAACAATTGAGCCTTCATTGCCTCCCCTTTCCCTCCTTCAAGAGTTGGTGCAGAACTTGGGAAAAGGTTAATTTTTAGACTGAAATTCTGAGAATCTCACTTGCCAGGCCTAATGTGGATAATCTCTTGAGTTGGAGTTAAATTCTGCAGCTGAAAACCAGTTCTATTTGTAGAGGCTCTCCATGTGATTTAGCATCCTAGAACAAAAGTCATTCCCTGGGAATGCTGGAAGTAATTCCCAAAGAGTAAGAGCCCAGGTTCAACTCATCCACCTGTCCAGTCAGACTGCTTTCCAGATACTCTATTATATTCCCCATCCCATGACTCCATTTTCCTTTTTTACTTCTCATTCCACTGCCACTGATGATGCTTACCCTTCATGTCAGGACATTTTAGGTGGAGTCCTGTTTACTCCTCTTTATCTTATTCATTTATTTTATTTCTGCAAACATTCCTTGAGTTTCTTCAAGCCTGCTGATACCATGATTTCTTGCTTCTTGTTCGGGGATGGTACGAGATTGGCTCTATAAAATCCATGTCCCAAGAATGAGTTCCTTCTTGGGACAGAGCATAATCTGGGAGTGCTCTCCTCTACTGACCTCCAGTCTGATCTCTGCCTTTTGTTTGGCCTCCTTTTTTGTTTCCAGACAGTACTGGGAAGGAAAACTCCCTTTCCAATTTCAGACACCTGGAACAATATGCTGAACCTCTCGTAGTGGCCCCTAAAGTCACAAATTTTGATGAAACAGAATGGATAGGTCTAATCAGAGGTAGACCAAAATCATAATGAAACCCTCTATTGTACAATAATAAAGATTGAACTACTGGACAGCTTGGGTATCTGGTTGCAAAGCCAGAGGTTGGGAGTTTGATCCCCCACTGTGCTTCTTTGACAGGAGCTAGACTCAGAATTGATGCTTTTGAATTGTGGTGCTGGAGGAGACTCTTGAGAGTCCCCTGGACTGCAAAGAGAACAAACCTATCCATTTTGAAGGAAATCAACCCTGAGTACTCACTGGAAGGACAGATCCTGAAGCTGAGGCTTCAGTACTTTGGCCATCTCATGAGAAGAGAAGACTCCCTGGAAAAGACCCTGATGTTGGGAAAGTGTGAAGGCAAGAGGAGAAGGGGACGACAGAGGACGAGATGGTTGGACAGTGTCATCGAAGCTACCAACCTGAATTTGACCCAACTCCGGAAGGCAGTGGAAGACAGGAGGGCCGGGCGTGCTCTGGGGTCACGAAGAGTCGGACATGACTTAACGACTAAACAACAACAAAGACTCAGTGATCCACAGGGTACCTTCCAAGTTTGCAGTTCTAAGTATTATTTTATTTAACAAAGGCATCCCATCTTGTTTCGCCTTTAACTGTGCTTGAAAGAACTAAGTGATGAGTGAGAGATGGCATCCAAATCTGACTTTGGAGTGAGTAATGCATGATCAGTAGCCTTGGAGCAGCTGCATTTACACTCCTGCTACTCCTGAGGCTGTTTGCTCAGAGATAAGCTGCAGGCAAGAACAAGCCTAACATTACAAGTAAGAATTAGCACCACACTCATATCTAATGCCAGTCTCTTAATTTGTGCCATCAAGCATACGTAAAATGATGTTCAGCCACTTGGGTAAACATGAGCAATACATGCATGGTGGTATGTGAGAGGGAGGCAATGTAGGGCACTCCCCTCTGCCCCCAGAATGCTAAACTTCTTTTTTTTTTCTTTAAACCTACTCAGGAAAAAAACTACAGTAAGGTCAACAATCCATAGGTATCATTTGGCCTCTACTTCTTCACCCTAGAACCATCTCTGTGGATACCAAGCCCACAGATATGGGGGGTCCAACTGTACTTTTTGTTTCTTATTATGTGACCAAAGTATTCATTCCTCCCTAATGGATTTAATTTAAAAGGACACAAACAGATGTTTACAGTAGAATCCTATACCCATATCTTTCAAGCTCAAATCTTTCCTCTTGAAACCAACAAGACATTGGAGTGCATAGCTTTGCCTGGATCATGCCCAAGGATTTTTGCATTGCAAAATACTACATACTTTTTGGCCACTTTACAGTTCAGTTACCAGAGGAAATCCAAAACAGACTTCAGTAGCAACCATGGAGTAATATGTACAGAAGGATGAACTGTTCTTATGTAATGCTTTTAATATATACATCAGGCACAAACATGTTCCCTATTAGCAGTAAAAACATGTCACTGTGTAAGTTTTCTTATTCCTTTTAGAGGGAAGGGGGGTAAAGGTTTTCCCTAATAAAACCTAAATTCTCCAGCTACCTTTGTTTCTTTTACCCTGTTTTTTGTAAAAGAAAGGAAGAAAAACTAGATTACAGTATCCTACATTGACCATATGAAGAGGCCCACACATATGCATGCCCCACCTCATGTGCCATTTTTCCAAGGACTAGCTTATATTGGGACACACCTACATAGAGTCCCTGAGCAGAAGTTAGAATTAACATGTAAGGACAGGGACATCATCATCAGAAACAATCCCAATTGCTCCTTCCATAGATGCATTTTCACTCAATTTGATTGTAGTTCTCTTCAGAGGTTGACCAAAATGAAAAATGATCATAAGCACACAGTCATTGGTCAAAGCTGTACCCACTGGTCAAGGTTATACCCACTCACGCTGCCTGGTCTTGTCGAGGAATGGGGGAAATTACCACACTCACTAGGGTATTCTTGGAGTTCTGTTGTTGTTGTTGTGAGGATTTCTATGACATTTCACATTTTCTCTGCAACCTACATTTGAACCCAAAAGCAAGTTCAAACATGTTTATGGGTAATCTGGTCTTTCTCACCAGATCACTAATAAACATGTTCAAACCCACCCATAAGCTCAAACATAGATTGCGGGGGGGGGGGGGATCACATATCATAGAAATCCTCCTCCTAATAATAATGACAACAACAACAACAAACCATAAAAAGAAAGAATTGGAAATATGGATGTATTGGATAACACTAATAATTAAGAGGATGATGAAGGAAGAAGCATTAAAGTGAATGAACGAAGCCAAAGAAATCATAAGACTTAGAATATACAGGCAGCTAGAATACTTAGGGACGTGGTGGCGCTGCGGGTTAAACCGCAGAAGCCTCTGTGCTGTAAGGTCTATAGATCTGCAGCTGTAAGATCGAATCCACGTGACGGAGTGAGCGCCCGTCGCTTGTCCCAGCTCCCGCCAACCTAGCGGTTCGAAAGCATGCAAATGCGAGTAGATAAATAGGGACCACCTCGGTGGGAAGGTAACAGCGTTCCGTGTCTAAGTCGCACTGGCCATGTGACCACGGAAGATTGTCTTCGGACAAACGCTGGCTCTATGGCTTGGAAACGGGGATGAGCACCGCCCCCTAGAGTCGAACACGACTGGACAAATTGTCAAGGGGAACCTTTACCTTTACCTTTTAGAATACTTTGGTTGTGTAATAAGAAGTGCAAAGCACAGATTGTTACAGCTGATCATTCAAAGTAAAATACATGGAGAAAGAAGGAAAGGAAAGAAGGAAAAAAAATAATTGGCTGAAGAACATTGGAGACTGGTTTGAATGCAACACAACACCATTGTTTGGAGATGCTGCATCCAATATCAAGTAAGCTATAAACCTTCTGTGGTTCTTAAAGAGGCTTTGCAAATCAGGATTCCAGCTTGTGGAGTTATTTAGAGAATGGGACCCACCAGCCTTCAACCTAAAGAGAGCAGCTATATATTATAACCCTTAATGCATGCAGGTGAACACCAGCATAGGGGGAAAAGACACATGGCTAGAGATTCCTCTAGGAAAAATTAAGGCTGTGTAATCCTATATTCCTAAGCAAGTAAGTTCTACTGAACACAACAAAATTTATTTCTGAATAAGCATATACTGGATTACTAAATGTACACACAATTGCATTAACCTCTTATACACCTAAATCTCCATATTCAAATTCAGTTGTGAGAACTTGATTGTGAATAACCCCGTTCTCTTGAAGTTTTGCTAGAAAATCATTTTAACTGATAAAAAAAGAATAAAAACAATGTTTAACATAAAATCTGCAGAATAAAAAGAAACACAAATGAACACATTGCAGAATATCACGAGAGAAAGGGAGAGAGAGAGAGATTAGGAAAGGGACATATTAACTTTAAAAGTTGTACAATTTTTTTCTGAAGTGTTTCTCTTACACCTCCTTACCAAGAATGAAATGTTCTCATTATAGTAGTGACCAGGAAGCATTTTTATGAAAACAAGAACTGTGTACAGTAAATTGGGGGGGAAATTTAAAAGACCATCAATATTTATACTTCCTTGTCGACATTCAAAATGAGCCACTGTAGAAATTCATGCAACACCAAAGCAGTTCACCCAATGCCTCTAAAAACTCATTAAGCATGTTGTGATGTTTGAGAACTGGGTGGACGGCTATTGTGGATAGAAATAAAAACCAATTGCCTCAGGCCAAAGTAACACATTTTACACATGCTACGGGAAAGTTAAGCACCATTAATGTCCTGTTAACATAAGGCCCACACTGGCTATTCCAGAAGCTCTTTGTGTCCACATCCTAGCATTAACAACATTGCATTCACCACAATAAATCTTGACACATTTACTTGAATGTACACTCCACTGGGCTCAGTAAGATTTTCTTCCTGATAAAGGTGCTTAAGATGGTATCCTTAGTTGTTCAAGGTCAAGGGGGAAGAGAAGCCAATTTGAGGATCAGAGGTAGCCCATGGAGCCTCCCCATCTGACCTGCAGTCCTCTCTCTTTCTTTCTTCAGCCCAACAATTACACTTTTTAAATGTCTAGTTTCCTTACATGGAGGTCTGCAGAGAAGGGAACATCCTTCCTCTCCCTCTCACATGATATGAGTCCCCCCCCCCCATTCCCTCTCCCACACAGTAGGAAGGCTTTTTTCCAGAAGTGCTACTGGTATCAAAAACAGGAGTCTTATGCCCAATGGCTGAGATACTTCTCTCCATGACACCCAAGTATGTGAGGGCTTGATACAGACAAAGGTCAGTCCGTGAATGCAAGGAATTTATATCTCCCAATGACCAAAAAAAAAAACCTTCTTTCTTAACTTCCAGATGGGGTGGGGGGGGGAAATCTTCTGTTTAATTTAATTATTAATGATCTTGCCCCACTCCTACATAGTATCAATGGCCACAGCCCCAAACTAGGCCCTATACAGATTCCAATCCTATTATATGTGGATGACATGGTTCTCCTGTCTCGCACAAGGGTCGACCTAAAGCGGCTAGGCTGCCGTGACTACTTGACACGTAACAAACTGCAATTAAATTTTGAGAAATCTAAAATTATAGTCTTTGGCAAAGCATGGAAACCCTTTTCCTGGTCTTTCAATGGCAACTCTATCCAGCAGGTCAGAGAGCTTAAGTATTTGGGTGTCTTTTTTCATTATAGACACACTTGGTCGACTCACCGGCAGACAGTGATTAAGTCAGCAAAGTTTTCAGCGCAGGCTATCTTACGCTTCCATCACACTTGGGGCCACTCGTACATCCCCACTGCGCTGCAGATTTTTAATGCCAAATCTGGAGCACAGCTTCTTTATGGTGTCCCCATCTGGATGTCTGCATTCCACAGCTCCGTGGAAAGGGTCCAATCAACATTCCTGTACAAAATCTTTGGCCTGCTCCGCTGTGTCTCCTATGCAACCCTATGCCTTGAAGGTGGCCAACACAGGATTGAGACCCTGGTTTGACTCAGATTCTTTAAATACTGGGTCAGAATCTCCTTCTTCTCAGCCCAGGACATCCTATTCCAAGTGCTGCTTTCTGACCGTGTACTTCCAAAAGGTTTGGCCCTATGTCTCAAAAAAATCAAGACCCTGGGGTTGTCACCAGATCTGCTGGATTCAATACCCCTATCCCAGGTATTCCGTACAATCAAAAATAGAGTTCTGGATATTGAGGGGCAAACCCTGCATAGTGCTGCACAAAGGGTCTGCTCCCCACTATATTTTCAGTTGCCCCTCTCCCATGGCTGAAGACCGAATTACCTCTATCTTTTAGATCATCCCCAAGACCAACGGGCATTCACCCTTGCTAGGTGCAATATTGTACCTTCAAACTTAGCACAGGGCAGATATACAGGTTTACCCACAGAACTGAGAGTCTGCCCTTGTGGTCAGGGAGTGATTGAATCCTTGCAGCATATGTTGTTTTACTGTATCTTGTATAAGGGTATCTGCCTGTCTTATCTGAGCACTTTCCTTTCCTTCCATTCTGGATGGGACGACCCTATAAAAATTCGACACCTCCTAGGTGGCACTATTAAGGAACTTACCCTGACAACAGCCAGATACATCCACTCCATCATGCAGAAGCGACGCATCGTGCTGTCACTGAATGGCAAGCCCTAACAATGTTATTTGGCTGTTCCCTGCCACATGTCAGCTGCTGAATGTTTTATTTGCATCTTAGTGTGTTTTAATTTTGTACAGTATGCCAATAAAGGTTTCTGTGTGTCTGTCTTAACTTCCAGATGGGGTGAAAATGTTGCAGACTTTTGAATTCCTTGTAAAATTCTGGTTTTGCTACACAGTAGAAGTGTACAGAGATCCACAGCAGAGAATAGCTACAAGTTCCCCAGAGTCTTCACCTTTCTCATTAAAGTCTCAGTAATTTACTTTGAGACATGTATAGGAGAAAGAATAAAAATGTTTCCTTTCTTACCGTTGCTTGAAATTACAAACCTGCATATACTGCGTTCTTTTACATTCTAGTAACAAGCCGAACAAATCAACAGCAACTAACAGCTGTCCGCAACTAAAGAAAGAGAGGGATAGAACACTCAGCAGACTGGGGCTCTCTTTGAATTTCAAAAGCTGGAACGAATGACTGCTTAGTGCTAGATAGATAATCACCCAAGCCCAGAAAATTCCCTCCCAGTCACTCAAATCACAGACAACATGCAAGGTTGTAAATAAAACTTCAACAGAAAATGAGGGGAATGAGATAGGGTGGCCACGTGCCTTCTTTTATGGAAGACAGTCCTTCATTTGAAGGGCTGCCAGAGAACCATCTTCCTTTTGAAATTATTTTCCACAGAAGGGCTGCCAATTCTAAGTTGGGTTTAAAGATAAAGAATCATAAAGAGGGAGGCCAGGGACCATGAAGTTGCACATCTACAGTGAACAGCAAACTCAGTAGGCACACAGGTCACCAGGTCATTGTCTTCCCAGCTTTAATGAGATGCTTTGTGATTCTCTAAATTATTAAAAGACAGTTCTAACTTGGCATTTGTGTATACAAATTTTAACAAGCACACTTTTATGCGAAGTAAAGTCCTCCTTCATCCTCTGTACTGATGATGGATGTCCCTTTTTGGTGATGTGTAAGTGGATACCCTGAACGGGATGGCCCAAGCTCTCCCTCTGCCTGAAGCAAAGCACCACTTAAAAAGGAGCCTCTCACATTGTGGTTCTGGTGCCCCCATTATAGCAGAAATCAGGAAGATTATAAAAAATAACTAGCATAGTTCTGTATGTCAGGGGTCCCCAACCCCCGGTCCACAGCCCAGTGCCAGTCCATGGCCTTGGCAGGACCGGGCCACGGAGACAGATCTCCTGCCCCCCCTGCAAGCACTCCCCACACACATCCCCACATGCACGCATGGCCTGCCCACCCAGGTGCCCCACCCACTCACGCATGCACATGAGCGTGCCCCGCCCATCTGCGAGCATGCCCCGCCCACCCGCAAGCATGCCCTGCCCACCCGCAAGTGCACCCCGCCCATCTGCGAGCGCACCCCGCCCAGCTGTGAGCACACCCCGCCCCCCAACCGGTCCGCAGTTCGGAAAAGGCTGGGGACCAGTGCTGTATGGGAAGTCTCTAAACGCCTGGGCCTCAAGGACAGGGATATGCCATTCAAACAAATTTTATTCCATTCTGCAAATTCTACCTGACAGACCCATACCTACAAACACCTACGTTTGGTCACTTGGAGAAAAGCCTAGCTCTAGCCTAGCTTCCTGTTTAAAAGGGTAACACTGTGCCAGGTTCCTTTTTAAATAGGAAACTAGGATAGAGCTAGGCCATGGAGCCATCAAGCTAGGCCTTTCACCAGGTGAGTGAAATTTAGGTATCTAGTCTGTCAGGTGGAACTATGGAGAATTCTGAGAGCCGGAGCCCAAAAATTTCAAATGGGACATCCATACCGAATGGTCTTGGGAGGAATTAGGGGAGGTATGTTTGTGCTGGAGCAGCAAGGGCCCTTCTAGGGGGAGTAGCCAGTACTTTGCAGCTGGCTATCGAGTCCCTGTACCAGCTGCCTCTTTCCACTTAATGGTAGACACAGGCTTGGCAAGAAAAAAAAATGAAGGAAAACACTAACTGGGGAGAGTTTAAGACTTTCCCAATCACATGCAGTGGTCCTGATCCAGATCAAGCTTATTCATAATCACTGGAAGGTAAGAAAGTAAAAGAGGCTTAGTTATAAGCTACACATTTAACATAATGCTACGTTATGTTACCTTAACACTAGGGTTACTATTATTCTTCTCACTGCTCTGCCCCTTCCGACCTTTGTCCTTTGCCCTCAGACTTCCCACAAAATGCTATTTCCTCTGTGAAAGAGGTACAGACAGAAATATTTCATCACAAAATATTTATTCTATTCTGAAAATCAGAGCACAGTCCTCAAGTAACAATCCAAACAAACATACATCAGTATGTTGTTATACATCCATACAAACAAAAGTGTTTAAGTGTAGTGAGTCAGCGGCTCACTGTGTTTCTCCTCTGACTTTCTACCAGTTGTAGCCGGGGGTGGGGGGGGGGGGGAGTATGTGTGTGTAAGGGCGGGTTGGGTGTCAATCAAATGAGAGGCCTTGATTTATTTTGCACGATGAGACTACGATTACTGCCTGCTTCAGGCACTTGTGACTGTACCTTCTGCAAAACACTACTGGAAACTAATTTCTTTCATTTCCGTGACAGCAAAGGGAAACATTGTGTACCTTAAATCACTGTAAAATATTTATCATGCAAAAGATAAATGGAGGTCACATCCATCTACTGCACCATGCAGAATGGCCAATATTTTATAAGGTTCACTGAGAGTTTGTGGGAAAGAGTTACCTCAGGGCTATTGACCTGAAAAGGAGCCCCAGTCACTTCATTGCCTTAACACCACCCTCGGTGATGCATTTGATACATTTATACATTTCCCAGCTGACTTTTCAACACAAGGGATTATCCAAGTCTCACTTTACCGAAGGGCTTTCTAACATATTTTCACCACTGAAGCACAGACTTGGGACCTACCAAGCTGAACAGCTCTTATCTATGGCAGGAGTGGTGGAACTCTCCAGATATTTTGGCCTGCAGTTCCAATCAGTGCTGCTCAGTATAGCTGAAAATAAAAGACTGTGGAATTGTCCAAAAGATGTGGAGAACCCAATCTTCCGCCCCCTTAATATAGGGAAGGCCATCATTCAGGATGAGCGAGGTGTCCAGCTCAGACCACAGCAGCTCTTGAGAGGGCCAGGAAGAATTTCTACCAGAACTTCGGAGAGGTTCTGCCAGTCAATGCTGACATCACCAACATAGATGGAATAATTGCCTGCCTCATTAAAAGCAGGACCAGGCCACTCATTATCTAGAGCAATGGTTCCCAACCTTGGGTAACTCAAGTGTTCTTGGACTGCAACTCCCAGAAACCCCAGCTAGCACTGCTGGTGGTGAAGGCTTCTGGGAACTGCAGTCCAAAAACACCTGGGTTACCCAAGGTTGGGAACCACTGAGCTGGAGTGAGTCAGTCATCTCAGGTGGCAGAGCACTGGAGCCATGGTGGAGTTGTCACTGCCTCCCACTCTCCTTGCCCAGAGCAGCCTGCTGCTGCTGCCGCCACCACTGCTGCCACCTTGTCATGGTTGCAGAGTCACCATTTCTTGGCTGTTAATGTAGCTAATGCTTGGCTTCAAGACTACTGTTCAGGCAACTTTTTGACCTCCCCTCCCCGTAACACCTTAGCCTCAAGGACCCTCATGGCCAAGCATTACACACAGAGACAGCTAAGCCACAGTTGCCCTGTGGAGGCTGGGTAGCAGCTGAAACAAAAAAGGAGCTGCTGCTGCCATTGCCTCTCCCCTGCATTGCTGTCATACGTACGTGAGTGTGGCATCAAGGCAGTGAGTGGGAGCAGCAGTCTGGCAGCAGTGGATCAGCAGGGCACCACTAGCGGCATTTCTCTCCTACGTCAAATGGTAAGAAGGCTTCTACTGGGATGGATAATAAAGCAGCTCCTGTTTTGTCCCTAATGATGGTTGAGATGCTGGATGTGGGCCCAAGGGACCTCAATTCAACTTCTTGCCCAGCCACGAAATCCACTGCATGTCCCTCGCCAGAAGCTACTGCACAAGATAGTTATGAAGAGAAGTGGGATAGCTATGTTTCCTCACCTTTTGGGTCTCTAGGTTGAAGGGCCAGGTAGAAATGTGGGAAGCCAATTAACCTTCCCACAATAGTGCTTTCTTTCTTCATGATCACTCTTAAACTAGTTCATGACTTTCCACAAACAAACAAAAAACTATCTATAGCAAGAAATGAAACTGAACAGCTCTATGTATCATCTAAATTTAGATCTGCATGGAAATGGGATGACAAAGGGCAAGTTTAAAGTTTGGTGGACTACATTGCCTGTGATCCCTCAACCAGCACAGCCATGCTGGGAGCTACAGTCAGAAAGAGGAAATTTTCCATGCTCTTTGGGTCTGCCCTGGGACAGAAAAGGGACTGTCGTCCAAAAATAGTCCTAGTTTTAATGTGTTTGCTAGAGGGAAGAAGTGGGACATGGTGGCACTGCGGGTTAAACCGCAGAAGCCTCTGTGCTGCAAGGTCAGAAGACCAGCCATCGTAAGATCGAATCCACGCGACGGAGTGAGCTCCCGTCATTTGTCCCAGCTCCTGCCAACCTAGCCGTTAGAAAGCATGTAAATGCGAGTAGAACCACCACGGTGGGAAGGTAACAGCGTTCCGTGTCTAGTCGCGCTGGCCACGTGACCACAGAAACTGTCTACGGACAAACGCTGGCTCTATGACTTGGAGACAGGGATGAGCACCGCGCCCTAGAGTCGGACACGACTGGACTAAATGTCAAGGGGAACCTTCACCTAGAGGGAAGAAACCATTAATTTAAAATTAAAATAAAAGTGTGTTTAGGGGATTTATCTGGTTTTGATGGGTACCTGTTAGAGTTTCATTTATTTGCTGAGGCTCCCACTGGTTTGCTGTGGGAGGAAAGGCCTCAGCACATCTTATGCCTCTTAAATCTGCAAGTGTGACATGAGATGCCCCACTGCCAAGCCTGCTCCTGACTCTGATATTACAACAAGTCAAGAAGTCAATTGCCAGGCTCTTGTTTAGACTCTGCTGTGGGAAGGTGGGATCATGGGAGGTTCTACAGGAAAAGCAAAGGCCTCCTCCCACTGGGGCCTCCAAGAATGCAAAGAGCATCGACTTCCAACATGGCTGATGTTAGAACTTGATCCTAGGACAATCCAGACAACCGTGGTCTCCTTTCAGGACCAAACTATCCATTACGGCTAGCCAGTTACGAAAAGAGGGAGATCCTTAAATGTTACAATTATCTGATTGCCATAGTAGGAACTTCTCATGCCTCCCCCAGTTTGCCAATAAACATGCTTTGTTTTGTGACTGGTCATGGGGAGGTAAGCACGGACTTTGCAAGCTTGACAAAGGCCTTCGTCAATCACATTTCTAGAATGGTAACAAATTTCAGTTTCTAATGACAGGCTAGATATGTTTGTTCCTCAGTTATTTTTTCCTGAGAAGCCTGAATGCAGAAATCAAGTGGTCATGGCTATGATACCTAATCCTGGTCTCTGTTGGAAATTGGAGGGATGCCACTGGAGAGTAAGGACATGCAGAAAGGAAATATTCACAACCAGGTGATGCCAATATATAAGTCTCTGTGCAGCAATCCAGCACATCTGGATACCAGCACATAGGATTGTCAACTTCTTCTTTTCTTTTTCTAGCATAGCTCATGTGCTGGGATGCAGTCTACGCCCGCCCTCACATCAGATTCAGTGAGCAGCTGATATGAGGTGCCACAAAAGGGGCAGTATATCACTGATTGTTTGACATTGTTGTAGAGTGTTTAATTTTTTTTACTGAGGAGGGGAAACAGGGGAGGCACTTGTAAGATTTATTTCACAGAACAAACTAACTTGGGCTGCCTTGGTTTCTTTTCATCTTGACTTGCAAGGTGGGAGGGCACCGGTTGCTTCTCTGTTTCAGGTAGCAAGAACTTTTGGGTCAGCCTTGCATACACTGACTGACATCTAACAATTCTCGTAATTAGTGCAATCACGGCTCATTTCTTTGCTTTATTTATATAATGTCTGCTCGTATGAATGAGATGGGCTATGGAATTTGGGGAATTTTTGCAGTCCAAAAAGTAACTTTGCCAAGCTCTGGCTAGGGCTCATGATTGCCTGCACCTGTGTGATCTCCCAAGTTCATAGATGTACACAGATTGGGCAGGCCAAACGCCATTCAGAATATTACGCTGTTTTTTACTAGATGCCAAAATGATTCGGCTTCCCATGAGTACTATTCACCTTGATATGAGGGGAAGGGAATGCCATTTTAGTGCTCTGACTCAGGCGCACAATTTGAACTGCTTTCTGTGCCAGTGCTTTAAAAAGATTTGTCTGTTGGACCAGAATTTGCCTTTTATGAAGGTATTAGAAAAACCAGGACCTGCATCAGAAAAGGCCCAGCAACCCTCCCGGCATGTATCTGATTTAAACCCAGCTTGCAAATTGAACCTGACACTGACACAGCCATAATCATTTGCCCTACAAATGAACTGGTTTTGTTTAAGGATTATGATACCTGTAGCAGTGTGTTCGCCCTGGACTTATCAGAATCAGTATTTGTTTATTCGTTATTTGTTTAAAACCATTTATAATCTGCCTGTCCACAGAGGCTGTCTTCATGTAAACCAATATGCAAAGAGTAATAGAAGAAACAAAACCATAAAACCAAATCTAAAACAGCTCATGCTTACAGGAGGAGAAATAAAATCAGATACAGTAAAAAGGGATATATGAAATCTTCATATTAAAAGCCAGGAAAACCATTTTTAAAAAACGTTCTCATTATTTCTTAAGTGTCTCAGGGTGAAACTGCATGCAGTGCTGAGGTTCTGTAACTGGAACCCCAATTTTTTTTTCCTATCACAGAGCACCCATGAGGGCAAACCTACAGCATGGGCAAATGTAGAGCCCTGGGCCCAACCCAAGTTCCCCACTCCACCCCCACTTCAGCTGCTTTTTGTAAAGAAAGGAAATGCCAAGCGGAGTTCCAATTATGGAACCCCCACATCATATGTAGTTTTATCCGCACACTTACAGTAGCTAGGCAAACATCCCACTGACATCTGCATGACTTGCTTCTGAACAGACATGCAGTGAGACTGGCTGTTAGCTGAGTTTCCTTATGCAAAGAACTCTAGAGGTCCCAAGGCAAGGCATGGCCAGTCTAAACATGAAATGAGGCCAGAAGCAGCCCTTTTCCACATCTCACCTACTGAACAGTTCAACAGAGGCAGACCATGAAAATATATAGTGACAAATAACTAATTACTTAGTGGCACTGAATTTCTTTTTTCAGTAATGAAAATAGACCTACATTACAGTATGTCTGTAAGGTTTTAGTTACCTTATAGTTACACTGAGATAGGCTAACTAAACAGTGGAAGGGAACTACCCCCTGGTTCAAGCACTAGCTTGCATTGTTGCCTCATGTACATTTGTGGTTGCTGAGCAATGGTGAGGTGGGCTGGAAGAAAGTGTGTTTTTTTACTGTGGGCCAGTTGGTTTTACTGTTGGGCCACTCAGCTTTTTTAAAAACAAGTTACTGAAAGCATCTATTTTTAAAACAACAAAAGATCTAAAACAACAAAAGACTGAAGAAGCTACTTGGATGAGTCGCGAAAGTAGTTTCAACCTAATAAGAAAGAAGTCCAGTTGCCATGACTCAACTTCCAGATAACCCCACCTGGGTGACTGAGAATCTTCATAGAAACAAAAGATCTAGTGTTTCTTTTCTTCAAGACCAATGAGTTTTATCTGGCATCAACTTTTATGGACTGCAAATCATTTCCTCGCATGCAAGTGGGATGCAGTTCACAAATACTTACGCCAAAAGAAATTTCTCATTACCCACACTTTGCCTCATCAGGGAAATTGAAGTATCTTTGGATAGAGTAGAACAGACTTGGCTGGAAAGGCACCAAGCAATGTGATTGGAGAAGAGTTAAAACCTCAAATGAAGGGAGCAAGGACTTAAGAGGAACATAGTACAGAGAAGGAAGACAATCAAGAACCAGGCTGTGTCTTTGGAGCTACATGACTTATATCCAGTCCTCTTCATGGTTAGTATTCTGAGACAGTGGAACAAGGAAAGCAGACTACAGAGAGCATGGTGGTATTTGTAGGTGTTGTGAATTGAAGGATTCCTGCCACTAGGGATTTTCAAATGTTTTGGACTGTAGTTCCCAGAATTTGCCCAGAATTCTAGAAGATGGAGCCAAAACAATTAAAAGTCCACAAAGCAGCTTTCATTACCTACTCATGTGTTTCCATCACAATAGTTGGCCTTTCAAGAAGGAGGAAACTACCCTGGTGATGACTGGCAAGCAAGATTCCCTCTAAGGTGTGCACCTGATTCTACCCCCCTCCGCGCAGCCTTCCTCCTCCTCCGTGCACTGACAGTGATCATTTTCAACCCTTTTGGTTCTGGTTGCGACGGAACCCTGTGCGGGGAGGGGATCGCATACGTGGGCAAAGTCACACACGCAAGGGGTAGAGCCCCGCCCAGCAGGGCTGAAAATTAGAGGCAACATTACTGGCAAGGTTACATGAGAGTCACAAGGGTTCATGGGACAGGTATTCCACTGTCCATTAAGTTCTATAGGGCCTCTCAAAGAACTATCTGTCCCACAAACTCTTGCACCTCCCATCGAGACTTGCCACTCTCAGCCCCCATGAAGGCAGTTTGTTTCTTCCTGAAAGGCCAACAATGGTGATGAAAACACATGAGTAGGTGATGACAGCTGTTGAGTACTGCTGCTGAACATGCATTCTGGACTTTAAAACAGCTTATTTCAATAAGATTAAGGAAATCACAGGTAAGATTGCATGATCAGAAGAGAGTTCATGGTGTTGGGATTTTGTTAAGGTTGAGGGGCAAAAATCAGAAATAATTCTTTCTAGAAAGAAAAAAATGGAGGCACCTAAAGAAACTGGGGTGGCTTCACAAAGAGCTTTCAGATGAGCTTCTTCTTTGTTCATTTTGGAAACAATCCCAGGGTATTTCCAGAGTGGAAGAAGCAACCAACAGGACACTGTCATTGCCAAGGGCATCTGGATGTGTTCATAGTCCTCACATTCTTCAGGAAGACTCCTTCTGTGACTCTCCCCTCATCCCTCTGATAAACTGAGATTTAAAGATGTTAAGAGTAGAGATGGGAATATTTGTATTCATATATGAATACCCCCACACAGCTGGACGTAATGAGGGTCTGGCCCCCTGGGGCCGGGCCGTCCACTCACGTGCCCGCTGCTGCCACTGGCTCCGCTCTCCCTTCCAATCACTCCGGAGCTCACCGTTGGCTATCCACTCATCAGCCTGGCAGGGAAACTCGTCTTCCGAATTCTGTGTTATGTCCAGCTGTTACGTCCAGCTGTGCAGGGGTACCCTCATTATGTCCAGCTCTGCGGGGGGAATTCATATTCATATATTAATACGAATACCCCCATCTCTAGTTAAGAGTCTTGTGGTGCTGTGGTTAAACTAGAGTATTGCAGTCAAGACTCTGCTCACAACCTGAGTTCAATCCTGAGAGGCTAAAGTAGCTGGCTCGAGATTGACTCAACCTTCCATCCTTCTGAGATCAGTAAAATAAGTACCAGCTCATTGGGGGGCAGGGGTGGAGGCAGTGTGTAGCCTGCATAATTCAGTTGTAAACTGCCCAGAGCGTACTTTAAGCAGTGGAAGAGCTATGTGGTGGTATGTAAACAGCACACTTTGCTTTGTTTTGCTTTAAAGAGGCTTTAATAAGCAATGGAAGGAAGGACACATCTCCTAAGAAGAGTACAAATGAGTAGCCACTATTTGTAGGGAGAAGGCCAGGAATGCTAAAGGATAGAATGAACTCAGACTTGACAGAAGATATAAAAAGAGTTAAAAGGATAGTTTCAGCTATGTTCAGAGCAAGAGGAAGAATAAGGAAATGGCCAATTCACTGCATGGAGAAGATGAAAAGATGCTAATGGATGACAAAGGAAAGATGGAAAGATCCAACACATAGTTGGCCTCTGACTTCTGTCAAAAGAAGAACACTGCTCAGCCTAATGAAAATACAATTGATGGCACAATGAGGGGGCTACACCTCACAATAATAAAGAGGTGTTATAGAAACACCTATTTTAGATGGTTTCAGGTGATCAGGGCCAGATGAACTACATCTGAAAGAACTAAAGGAATGTCACATGTAATCTCAGAACCTTTGTCTATCATTTTTAAGAATCCTTGAAGAAATTGACGGAGTCCCTGCAGGATAGAAGGAGGCAAATGTCCCCACCTTCAACAAAGGAGATGGGAAGAAGACCTGGGGAACCATTTAGTCAGACTGACATCAAAAAAGGTTTTTGAACAGTCAGTCTTTGAGCACTTGGGGGAAAATGTTGTCATTAAGAGCCAGCATGGACTTTTCAAAAACAAGTAATGCAAGACTTATCTTTATTTTTCCCCCTTATTTTTAGATAGAAGTAAAAGACTGGTAGATTGGAAGAGTGTTGTGGATGTGATAGGTCTTGATTTGAGGAAAGCTTTTCCCAAGGCCCCCTACACAACATTCTTGCAAACAAGCTGGTGCAACATGGGTTAGGCAATGCTACCATTAGCTCACTTTGTAGTCAAAGAATGCTCCCCTCCTTGTTATCCTAAGGCAGTCGTTCTTCACTTTGGGTCCCCAGATGTTCTTGGACTAAAACTCCCAGAAGCCTTTACCACTAACTGTGCTGTCCAGGGTTTCTGGGATTTGAAGTCCAAGAACATCTGGACATCCAAACTGGGAACTGCTGTCCTAAGGAGAAGTGTGGAGTGGACTTGTGTTTCAACGTCTTCATAAAACGCTTGGATGAAATTAGGTAAATAACCAATTGTGGTCCAGCAATTTGAGGTGTCTGCCTTGCTCTGCGTTATGACAGTGCTGACTGTGCTGAAATCAGGGGAAGAGCTAATTCACAACTGAACCATAGCCTCAGATAGTGTGACACTGACGCCATTACTGTTAGCTGGATTAGGAATATATGCTAACTGAACAGTACAACCTAACTGAGTGAGACACAAGGCTGGCTCATAGACCAAAGAAGAATGGCTCACCCCTGATTTGGGCCCACCTCTGTGCTCCAGTCATGAGTCACCTATGCTGTGAAGGGAAGAAAAATGAAAACTGAAACCACAATTTCAAAACAGAACGTCTTCAGTAAATTCAACAGGGCCATTCTAAAGTAAATAGCTCTAAGGCTTACAGTTTCCACAGCCTGAACTAAATCCATCGCTTCTGTAAATGATGGGGAAGTATATGAAAAATGTTGATTCCCCCAAACAGTAAAAATTCCTTCCATGAAGTAGGTTCATGATTTACTCTTTTCAGCTACAAACTGAGAGCAGGATTATGCTGAGTGGAGATTTTTTGAAGGCTCACTTTGAGACGTACAGGTGCAGTCACTCATATTTATCCTCAGACAGTGCTCCCTGTGGTTTTCACCCACAGCTGTAAATCAATTAGTTCAGAACAACTCTAAGCCAGCCCCCCAAATGCTAGTTACAGGATCCGTAACTCTTACACTTCTGACAAAACAGCAACTTCATCAAAACTCCAAAATAGGTAATGACAGAAGAATATGCTGTGCCAAAAAAAAAGAAAAGATAAGTACAGTGCATCTTGAAAACTATTCAGAACATTCCTGTACTCAAGAGTTTAGATTAGTAACTCTAGTCAGCTTTTTGCTTTTTTGTTTTTTAAGTCTTTCAAGCTTTGTTAGATGCAATGAATTCCCTTTATCCAAGGCAATAGCTTCTGTTTATTACAGGCATAATGCACAGGGCTGGCTCTACCATTAGACAGTTGGGCAGCAACTTTAGGCAGCAGACAGAGAACCATGGAAGGGCATCAAATTATTATTTATGCATTTATTTATTTTGCTACCAGTGATAGGGACAAGTGGCTATGTACTCTTGCTGCCTCTACTACCAAAATAGCATGTCTGACTTTGGATACTGGGCAACTTGCTGCACACCAACCATAGGGTGTCCAGATGAGGACAAAACTTGTACAGGAGTTTTGTCATCTATTCATCTGGTTCCCCCATTACTGATGTCTGTGCTATACATTGTTTTGTTTTGTTTTGTTTATATGCTGCCTTTCTCCCCATAGGAAACCCAAGTCCAAGTTCAAGTTTATTGTATTAGCTAAAAGCCGTCAGAATTGTTTAAAATACAAATATGATCAAATAAAATCATGATAAAATCAGACATATAAAATAATAAGAGACCCTTCATATCTGGGTGTCTCCCACACAATTGATCGCGATGGCTTCCAGGAAATTAGCTCGAATATTTCTGGCCGCTTTTTGCAAACAGTGCTGTTCTGTATGTAACATAAGGGTCACAGTCCAAAAGTAACCTGACCACCTTTATCTGAGGGCTTTCCTCCTGTAGAGCAGCCAAGATGTTACCCAGGAACTTTTCTCTGGGGTTTTGATAGAGCTGACAGTAGAGTAAATAGTGGACAACATCCTCTGTCTCACCTGCTCCGCAAATACATAGCCTTAGATGTTTAGGGACATTCATATACCTGCCGTCTAAGACAGCGGTTGGCATTGTTTGGAAATGGAGTTCTGTGAATGCGGTTCTCAAGGAGGCAAAAGGAAGTGTGTGTAAGTATTGCGCCATTGAGTGGTTTGTTTTCAGCAGATGGTACCAGTGAGAGAAATTTGAAGAGTGAATTAAGGTTAAGTCCTGGTCATTATCCAATTTATAGAACCAGTCCCTCAACATTCTTTTAACCCCAGAAAAAACAAAAATATCTGTGGAGAGGGATTTAGATTTTAGTAGGGTTTGAACTGAAGTTGCCCAGCCACCACTCTTCCATTGCTCTACCATGCAACGTTTAGGTAGACGGTGGTCGGGCATATCCATCACCCTCTTATAGTAAGAGAATATAGCTAGAGTTGCCCTGGCTTTAATGGACACCATGCCTGTCTCTGTTCTAAGGAAAGCTGCTAGAGTCCCCTGGGGTGCCACGAGGATGTGTCTCAGAAATTTATTCTGTCCTACTTCAAGATGGTGTAGGTTGTTCTGATTCATACCCCAGATCTCAATTCCATAAAGCATTTGAGAGATGACCCTCCCTGAAAAGACTTTTAAAGCTGGGGTTACTAGTTTACCACCTTTAGAATGGAAAAATTTGACCAGGGCATGGCTAGATTTCTGAACCGATAGTTTCGTGCTCTGTATCTGGGATTTCCAACAGTTTTTCTCATCAAAATGCACTCCTAGGTACTTCCATAGGAAACCCAAGACGGCTCACAACAATTAAAGCTATACAATGCCTACAGGTTTAAAATACCATTAAAAAACTATATTTAGAAAAAAATTAAACATTAGTCAATATTAAGTTACTTAATATTAAAAACAAGATTAAAAACAATTTTAAAAACATTTTGAAAATATTTCACTGGCTGGATAACTCAGTGGTAAAGGTAAAGGTTCCCCTTGACATTTAGTCCAGTCGTGTCCGACTCTAGGGCGCGGTGCTCATCCCCGTTTCCAAGCCATAGAGCCAGCGTTTTGTCCGAAGACAGTTTCCGTGGTCACGTGGCCAGCGCGACTAGACACGGAACGCCGTTTACCTTCCCACCGAGGTGGTACCTATTTATCTACTTGCATTTGCATTCTTTCGAACGGCTAGGTTGGCAGGAGCTGGGACAAGCGACGGGAGCTCACTCCATCGCGTGGATTCGATCTTACGACTACTGGTCTTCTGACCTTGCAGCACAGAGGCTTCTGCGGTTTAACCCACAGCGCCACCACGTCCCTGGATAACTCAGTGAGTTAGGTACTATCTGGCTATGAAGCCAGAGGTTGTGAGTTCAATTTCCCATAGTGCCTCCAGGGGAAAGACCCAGCCAGTTTGACCTTGGACAAGCTGCACAGTCCCAAAGCGCCCCCAGAAGAAAGGAATGGTAAACCACTCCTGAGTACTGTCTACCTAGCAAACCCTGAAAAGGGTCACCATAAGACAAAACTAACTTGAAGGCACAGAGAGAGACAGAGAACAGAGACACACACAGAGACAGAGAGAGAGAGAGAGAGAGAGAGAGAGAGAGATGGCAGTTAACAGAGTGTGTAGTTTTGTTCAAAAGAATTGGTATCTGTATGGAAATTAAAAGGGAGGATTTGTTTTTTTTAAGGTCAGCGCTTTTCCTTGCCACACATTCTTGTTTTGGCCACGTCTCCCAAGTATGACTCTCCTTTCACACCACCTACCCATTCTCTTGTGTTTCAGGAAAATCATGTGAGTACTGATGTAAATTCATGTGGTGACCTGTTTCTGCTTCAGTGCAATTCCATAATGGTAAAAATGACAGCTTCAAGGGAAAGTAACTGGTTATTAGATCATATACTTTGGGTCACAGCCTCATTTTTGTTTCAACTTTTGTACCTTGTTTAGTGCATCTAGGTTTACTATGAACTGCTGAGGAGGAGGATTGCCCAGAACCTGCTCAGTATTATTAATGCTAATAGAGAAATACATTTTTCAATGTTTTAATACGAAATGAATTGCTTGTAAACCAAGTATTTCCTGTTCAGTAGTAATAGTAGCAGAAGTTGCATAGTTTCACTGTAACCCTGCATGATTTTTCATCATGTTCCACATTTAATTTGCAAATTACACCTCTTGGAGTTTTGAGTTATTCATTGTGTGTTTTATTTTAATTTTATTGATCACTGTGTTTTTATCATGATGGAAACCACCCAGAATAGTGTATTGCTCTAATGGGGTGAGATATCAATTTAAGAAAGAGAGAGGGGGAGAGAGAGAGCATAGTATTCTTATATGCATTCTGCTTTTTCACATGGGTGTGGCCAGTGAGGTCCAAAACCAAGGCTAGCCCAGCCATTATCTCAGCCAGCACCATCCACATGCCCCCAGCAGATCCACTGCCACCCATGCTTTCCACCCAAGAATGCAGGGTGGGGGAGAGGAAAAGGAAAAAGAAGGCCATGGCAGTGTTGGCAGGTTGTTTTGAATCACTACGGACTGTCTGGCCACCTGTGAATAATGCTCTGAAGGCAACCACACAACCAGCAGCAATTCAAAATAGCTTGCTGTTCCAGTTGCCTCCACCGCCACACTTGCCATCTTCCTTCTTCCCTCGTGACTTTTGCTGCACCCCTGAGAGGAGGGCATGGGCAGAGGGAGGGGGCAGCGGCAGCAGCTGTGGCAGTGTTTCTCCTTCAGCGTCAAGTGGTAGGAGAGCTGGAGCCAGCACTGCCACAACACAAGTAGAGCCTTTAAACCAATGCCTAAATCTTTTTAGATTTAAACCAATGCATTTAAACCAATGCCTAAATCTTTTTTCATTGTTACATAAAAGGTGTAACTTTTGGATGCAAAGTGACTCAGGTTAAGAAATCTCAGTAGGCATTATCTGTTGCGCTCCTGTTCATTCAACTCAGCATAACTGTGCAACAGAATTTCAGCCAATGAGACTTAAGAAAGTCATTTAATTTACTCTGACTGATTTCAGTGGTTCTACCATAACATAAAATCTACTGGTTTGAAAGAATCTACTCTAAAAATAACTAAATCTTGATCCAAGCCAACTTTAATCTATACTGTTTATCAGCCATTAAAATACATAAGAACAGACCAGATATGACCAATCTTTCCAGTACAGTCAGATAAAACAAATGCCTGTACTTCAGAAATGCCATGTAAAGGAAGTAACAATGAGTTTTCTAAGAAGTCAGCACAGAAGGAGGACCATTTATATAGTGTACAGATATTTTGAGGAACCTAAAAAGAGAATTGTCGTGCTGGATCATATTAGAGTCCTTTCTGGTCCAGTTGCCTTTTGGAGGCCCACAAGTAAGAGAGGAGTGGCACAGCACCCTCCTGGTAGCATTTTCCAACAACTGATACACTGAGGCGCACTGCTTCCAGTAGAGGAAGAAACATAACACCCATCAGGCCTAGTAGCCATTGATAGTCCCCTACTCCATGAGTTCGTCCAGAACCCTTTCAATAAACTGCATAACGCCTTGAGCGCCAAGATCGTTAAAGTCTATCATATCATGAACAGTTGCACCAAGACTTTTGCATGGAGTGACTGTGAAAGTCATTGGGCTGCAGTTTGAATGGGAATTCCTGTGGATTCCCTAAAACTGTTGGACTGTAAAGGAAAGTTACTTAACGATCTTCTTTACCCTGGGGTAGATTAGAATTTTTCTGCTTTCTTCACGAACAAAGGAAAACCACAAGAAGAAGAAAAAGTACCCTGGTGTGTTTACACAGGTGAGTTGAGTGTATGTTGGGGGGGGTGGCAGGTTGAAAAGAATGTCAGCAGCTGTGTAGAAAATAAGAGATGTGAATAATGACAGCATCCCAGCTTTCAGTACTGTGCTATTTAATATACACATTTTTTAAAAAGCTGAATACAGCACTGGTGAAAGGTGAATAGCGTGCTGAGATGACAGCCATGGAGTTTGACATTCTTCCCAGATCAAGGGGGTAGAGCCTTGACGGTAGTGGTGTAAAGCCTTTTTATGCCAACTCTGTCCAACAAGGCACAGTACAGATCAGAGGGGGGTCATTCCAAGGTCAAAACTAGTTGGTTCCACTTCCACAGCCTGACAGCACCCAGTCTCTATGACTTCCAATGTGATTATTTGGGCAATTGTTTTATGGCATGTGTTTTCCAAAACGTGACAGAGTTGTGTTTTTTGTTTGGTTGGTTGGTTGGTTGGAGTTTTTTTTGGGGGGGGGGGATTGGTAGTTCGCTCCTTCCAAACAAACTTTTTGACCACTCTCTAATTTTGGCACAAATAGTGTGAGCATTGAATCAACAACGGCTTGAACCCGCCAAGTCCCTTGAATGAATAGAAGGAACTTCCAAGCATTTCTAGGAAGGTTTGTATCTGCACCAACCAACCAATATTACTCTGATACTCTACCCACTGAGCAATCAAGCTGAAGCCCCTAAATATGCCTTAGCACCTAAGTGTCATATTCCAGGAAATATAAGGGACTGCTGCTGAGCAGGAGGCATGGGAACACCTGTTGTTGCATTAATTGAACTCTGGTTCTTAGGACCAAAGCCAGCAGAGCATAATAACAATACAATCATAGAATCATAGAATAATTGAGTTGGAAGAGGCCTATAAGGCCATCAAGTCCAACCTCCTACTCAAAGCAGGAATCCAAGTCAAAGCAGATCTGACAGATGGTTGCCCAGTTTTCTCTTGAATGCCATGCTTGAAGTTATTGCATCTTGCAGTTCCTTGCCTTTGATATTTGTTGCTGGAGTGTTCTCAGGGCTCAAGACTCATCTGTACATGCCAGTTTTCAGGCCTTGTATATATACTAGCCATTCTCTTGGGCCAGCACTGGCCAGCATTGCAGATATGGAGTCAATACATTGAGCCCAATCAACTCAAGTAGGAGAAGTATACATAGGTGAAGCTGGAGGAAAACTGAAGCTGTATTCAAGCATTTGGGGTAGGGTTAAATGTGAGAGAAAAGACAGCTGGCTAGCCCTACCCCTTCCACTATTGCTGTATTCTGGTGGAGAGCAATAGGCTGAAGAAGACAGCATCTCTCACAGCCCTTCTGTACAACCACGCACCCTGATTTTCCAAGGTCCCAGGCTATATGGGAAACCAACACGTTACAAAGCTTTCCTTGAGACTATAACTCTACACATGAAGAAAGCTGTGAAAGAGATGTGGGGCTCACCATGCTTTCTTTCTTCTCATGTTTACCTTAGCCTATCCCAAAGAGAACTTCCCAAGAAAGCTCTTCAACAGTGCCAACTTCTAAATTGGGAATGAATTCAATGTGCCAGGGGAATGTGGTGTGAGACATTACTTTGGCATCATTATCGTTTCACTGCACCACGGGCAAGGCTTGCTGCACACACAGGAATTGCAAACGGGGTTGGATTTTTAGTACAGGCCAGCTAACGATCAGTCTCAGGAGCAACACTGGGTATGGATTCATCCACAATAATGGGATTCATCCTCAAACTGCCAGACTCCCAGAGCCAGCAAAGCCAATGGCCATGCTGACTGGATGATTCTATGAAATGTAATACAAAGAAGTAACTTTTAAACACTCTGGAAAGGTATCATGTAGAGGAGCTTCCAGGCAAATACAGCTGTATGCACTGTGGAGAGCCAATCCACCATGCAGTGGTTCTACATAAATTCCACCCATTTCCCTGGGCCTTGTACAGAATCAGTCTTGCGCAAATGCCCTCTAATTTCCAGTATGCACTGGCTAGACTTATGGCAAAGCCAGCTTCAGTCATGAACTTCACAAGCTGCCAAAGTCTAATACCTTTAGGGATCTAACCACTTAACTGACGAAACATTTGTGAAGGAATAGGTATGAAACACATGAGCAAAAGTATCAAATATCCCTAAAACATATGTGGATTAAGGTGGTGAAAAGGTGAAATTTCTCTTCCTACTGAGTGAATGTGATGTTTTTCTTGGAAACCATACTACAGGCTTGTGTGTGTGTGTGCGTGTGTGCGTGTGTGCATGTGTGTGTGCATTTTACACAGGTTGACAAAAGACAAGTTGATTTAGCTTGAATGCACTGACATCTTAAAAGGCTCCCTTTGTTGTATCTCAATTTGCACATCAACAATTAGGCTGTTTATATGGAGGCCTTTCTCTTGACTTTATGGCATGGTGTGTTGATATGAAATTAGACAGCACACTTTTCTGCTTTTAAATGCTTTCCTTGGATGAGAATCTTTACAATGCAAGGTTAATCTTTCTTGACTGATGGTTTATTAGCATGGTTGACAATCTAAATCCCTCATGGACTATGTTAATTCATCACCTGGCTTTATGATACATATTTTACTTTTTGGCTTTTCAGGGTTCTTCTCTTTCAAGTTTTTTAAGAGGATGCCAGAGCTTGTCACCATACTTTGTAGGAGTGTGCAGAAGTGCTTTGTTGCTGCAGATCAGACAAACTCCAGAACAAAATCATGTGAGTCTCATTCTGCAACATACATAATCCAAGGAGAATTTTTGTCATGAAAATGAGTGCATTAAAGCCCCTTTCTAATGTTTCTCAGACAGAGTTTCTGGGAGGGCAGGACTGACATGGGAAGAAGCTACAAAATGGGCTCACATCACATTGCCTGAGGCAATGCTACCTAAGTGGAATGGGAGCGAGGTGTAGCGCAGCAGTTCCCAGCTTGCCAACATGACACAAGCTGAGAGCCAAACAGTGGCTTGTGGCCAGGACATGCCAGAGTCAGAGCTTGGGAAAGTTATTTCAGGGACTAAAACCCTCAGAAGAACTAGGGAATTCTGGAATCTATAGTTCAAAAATGTGACTTTTCCAAATTCTCACAAAAGGAGGTGTGCCATGATCAGAGGAGGCAGCTTGTAATCTTCCTTCTGAGCAACTCCTATTTTGCTCTATTTAAGAGGAAATATCCAGCCCCTGAGAACTGGATCACAGGGATTATACAACCTCTCCCTCCTTTTAGGGTTATAAGAACTAGAGGTGTGCAGATTTGCGTTTTTGGACTGCAGCTCCCATAATTCCACAACTGGATTTTTGGGTAAAGGTAAAGGTAAAGGTTCCCCTTGACAATTTGTCCAGTCGTGTCCGACTCTAGGCGGCGGTGCTCATCTCCGTTTCCAACCCATAGAGCTAGCGTTTGTCCACAGACAATCCTCCATGGTCACGTGGCCAGCGTGACTAGACACGGAACGCCGTTTACCTTCCCACCAAGGTAGTACCTATTTATCTACTCGCATTTTTGCATTTTGCATGCTTTCGAACCGCTAGGTTGGCGGGAGCTGGGACAAGCGACGGGGGCTCACTCTGTCGCGTGGATTCGATCTTACGACTGCAGGTCTTCTGACCTTGCAGCACAGAGGCTTCAGCGGTTTCACCCGCAGCGCCACCCAGAGAGATTTTTGGGTACTGTAGTCCAAAAAACATAAATCTTCTAGCGGAAACATAGGAAGCTGACTTATACTGAGTTAAAGCTATGGTCCAAGGAACCCAACATTTTCAACTCTGACTGGCAGCAACAGCTCTCCAGGGCATGTTGCCAACACTATCTACAGATGCCAGAGCCTGAACCAGGTACCTTCTGCTTGCAGCATCTGTGCTGTTCTAGTGAACCATAGACTGTGGAACAGACCCCAACGTACCACAGGAGTGAACCCTACCTTCTTTTCCCATAGTTTGTCTAGGTATTTGCCTGAAACAGTTCAGTGGCTTTAAATTCACAAACGATTTGTTCTGTGGAGTGAAACATGGCCCTCAGCCATGCTTGACATCACAGTCTTCAGGTAGTCCGCCTCACAAGTAACTACTTAGCCCATTTATTTATTGTGGCACATCCATCCAACACAAGCAAAAAGGTCCTGGGTTCCATTCAAAGATGCGTGTGCAGATGCCTGTCCGTGCAGTGGGACTCAGGGTGCAGTCCGATGATGAGAAAGGGTTGTGTCATGTCACACTAGAAAGGGTCGCTTTGCTGGGAGCAATCCCCCTTAAAGTGATCTGTCCATGGAGGAATTGCTCTAGCCTGGTCCCGAAAAAGAGAAGCCCTGCTGCTGGTCCAAAAAGTTCCAGTTCGGGCACGGATCAGGGTCAGGCTGAGCTGCAATCTCACATACTGTCATGTGATCACCAGGAAACAGTTCACAAGCAATCCAAAATGGGAGCTATTTCTCCCTCTCCTCAACCCTTACTCTTCCTTTCTTCTCCTTCCCTGCCTTATTTCCCACCCGCCACTCGCATCTGTTCTACCAAACCTCCGGAGAAGATCTCGATGGGGGCATATGAGAGACTGCCTGGTGGGAGAAAGAGACCATCTGCAGCGTCCTTTCCCTTGGCAGATGGGCACAGTTGGATACAGTTCTACTGTCTCTTTTCTCCAGCATTTTTTAGTGGGGCTTACTGAATTAAAGATGTTTATTCAAGCTCTTTTTTTTAATTTTTGCTGAGCAAGTAAAAGTTCACTTTTGCAGTCTAAAAACATTGCCAGCGTAAGAAACACTTTAAAAGAAATGGCAAAGAGTCAACAGCACACTGGGTGTCTGTTTACTATTGGAGCATAATTTGAGTGGCAGCTCCATTAGGTTTTCTTGGAGGCCTATTGGAGTGGGTGGCAACCTTCCACTTCCTTCTTGTCCTCTTTCTTTTGCACAAAGGAACAATCTGCAATAATCCAGGCAGCTAGGAAACTCAAATCCAGAATTAGCAAGGGAAAGTGTACAAACAAGAACATAGATAGTATTTCAAAGACGGCTTGTACAATCTTCTCCTTTGCTTGCTTCTGAAAGAGAAAAAGAATGCTCTGAATTCTGGAGATACAGGAGTATACTGGATGCCAGAGAGATTATCCTACATTGAGTTGCCCAATTTAAAGCCTCAGTACAAACTAACATTTTTAAACCTGCAGTTACTAAACTGCTAACACAGAAAATGCAGGGTCAAACCCAGAGGTTTAGGTCAATGTGTATTCCCTACAAGTAACTTGCTTTCCCTCTCATTACAAAGTTTCCTCAAAAATAAGTGCTTCAGAAATCTGACTTGCAAATTAAGTCCATGTTTCTCTTTCTGTGATTGATCCCTAAAAAAGCAGGCTAAATGCTATACATGCTGGTGAAGAAAATCACATGCTATGACAAACATATATTTTTCACCACTTGAGCAAATGCCTGTTCTAAAAACATGTCAGAAATTTAGAATCATTGAATGATAGAATAAGTGAGTTAGATGATAGAATAAGTGAGTCTATAAGGCCATAGAGTTCAACTCCCTGCTCAAGACAGGAATCCAAATCAAAACAGATCTGACAGATGGTTGTCCAATTTTCTCTTGAATGCCTCCAGCATTGGAGTGCTCACCACCTTCTAAGGTAATTAGTTCCATTGTCATACTGCTCTAACAATTAAGAATTTTTTCCTGATATTCAGCCTAAATCTGGCTTCATGTAGTTTGAGCCCATTAGTACATGTGCTCCACTCTGGGATGATCGAGAACAGATCCTGCCTTCCTCTGTATGACTATCTTTCAAGTATTTGAAAAGTGCTATCATATCTCCTCTCAGTCTTTTTTTTCTCAAGACTAAACATGCTCAGTTCTTTCAGTCTTTCCTGATAGGGCTTGGTTTCCAGTCCTCTGATTATCCTCGTTGCCCCCCTCTGAACTTGCTCCAGTTTGTTGGCATCCTTCATAAAGTGAACTGGATACAGTACTCTAGATGAGACCTCACCAGTGCCAAAAAGAGGGGGAATAGTACCTCACAGGATTTGGGGACTATACTTCTAAAATAGCATTTGCCTTCTTTGTAGCCATATTGCACTGTTGGCTCATATTCAGCTTGTGATCTACAATGATTCCAAGATCCTTCTCATTCATGGTATTACTAAGCCAAGTATCCCCCATATTGTAACTGTGCATGTGGATTTTCCCCCCTGGGTGTAGAACTTTGCACTTATACCTGTTAAATTTCATTCTGTTATATTCAGCCCAGTGCTCAAGCCTATCAAGATCTCTTTGAATTTTGTTTCTGTCTTCCAAGGTATTAGCCATTCCAACCAATTTTGTGTCATCCACAAACTTGTTAAGTATTCCCTGCACTATCTCATCCAAGTCATTAATAAAAATGTTGAAGAGCACCAGGGACAGGACTGAACCTTGTGGTACCCCACTTGTTACCACCTCCCAGTTTGAGAAGAAACCATTGATACACACTCTTTGAATACAGTTCTGTAACCAGCTGTATATCCACCTGACAGTTGTTCTATCCAGCCCACACCTAGTTATCTTGCTAATCTGATTATCATGGGGCACTTTGTCAAAGGTTTTGAAGAAGTCAAGATATATTATGTCTACAGCATTCCCACCATCTACCAGGGAGGTTACCTCATCAAAAAATGATATAAGATTAGTCTGGCAGGATTTGTTCTTGACAAATCCATGTTGGCTTCTAGTTATTGCAGCATTGTTTTAAAGGTGTTTGCAGAGTGACTGTTTTATAATCTGTTCCAGAATTTTCCCTGGGATTGATGTCAGGCTGACCAATCTGCTTTGAATGGCAGAAAACTGACATTACAAACATTACATAGTCTGTTTGATTTCAGCAACAACAAAGTTTATATTTTGTCCATAAAATGATAGGTTGCACTTCTTTTATTACATTTGTTAATCGGCTCGTGTAGAATCTAAATATTTTAATCTAGAACATGTGATAAATTGAGATTAAGCTGTTTTTGAAAACATATCCAAAAAACCTTACTTGGGTAACTGCAGATATTGGACAAAATATAGTTCTGGATTTGACCATGGAATAACAAAGGTAATATGAAAAAGTGTGTAAATATGAATAAAATCTTTTCAACGAGCCAAAATGAACAGATTTGCACAATACTGAAATGGCAAAAAGTTAAAGAGTTTAAAGTATAAGGGATTCATTAAACAAAGTGTGGAGTCTGTTTTATTTTTGCTAATTTGTGTCTAATCATTTAAAAAAAACAATTGTACATTAAGATTAAAACAATCAAATATAGAAACTGTTGGAAAAAAATTTTTAAAAAACTGTTAAGAACCAGCATCCCTGAAATAACTTACTGCTTTAAAGCCTGCCTGAAGAGGAAGGTCTTTGCTTGACGACAGAAGGACAAGAGGAAGGGGGCCAAGCTGCCTTCTCAGGGCAATACATCCCAAAGCCCGGGAGCAGCTACTGAGAAGGCCCTCTCTCGTATTCTCACCAAATGAGCTTGGGAAGGTGGTGGAACTGAAAGAAGATCTTAAAAGCAGAGAAGACTCATACAGTGTGACACAATCCCTCAAACAGCCTGGACCCAGGCCACATAGGGCTGTGTAGGTAATAACCAGCACTTCTGAATGAATGCATCTCCCCATATAAGCTTCCCCAGGTTTTAAGATCTTCAGAGAGACCTTTTTCTCACTCCATCCATCCTCACAGGCATGGGGGGGGGGGGGAGACACAAGCGCTTTTCCAGAGGCTGCCCCAAAGCTGTGGAACTCACTTCCACTGGATGCCAGACTGATGTCCTTCTGCCCTCCTCCTACTAGCAGGCAAAGAACTTTCTCATTTGATGGGATTCTGGTGGGCAAGGAGGGGGTTTTAACAGGAGATGTTGTATTTTTATCTTGTTCAATACATTTTAGAATTGTTTAAAATGATTTTTATTTACTTTCATTGTTTTGTTTGTGCCAGCTCTGCTTCTAAAAGTGAAGCACCTCCTCCACCCCCAGTCTGTTCTGGCCTTTTAGACAGCCAATAGGAGAAAAAGATTTTTATCAGGGGGTGGATTACAGCCAGAAATTTGCCTTGTGTCGGTATCCCTTTTAGGATCCTGACAATAGTCTTTTTTTGGGGGTGGGGGGCCTGCAAGTGCTAATACTTTCTAGCTTCTCTGGATCAGACTGAGAGTGTGTCTATGCTGGCAAACCAAATCAGAGCAATTCGGCTTTGCTGCAGCTTCATTTGCAGTCTGATTTATGGTTGTGTTCAGTTTGATGACAGCATCCACACTGGCCCTCAGTCTGATGCAGTTTTTTAAATGCCCACAGCCCCCTTCCTTTGATACCACCCCGCTGATGATCTCTGGCTCTCCTTTCTTATCTTTTTTTTATCTGTGCAAAGGTGATCTAGCACTAAACTAATGTATCAATGCAGTGATAAGATGATTGAACGCTAATCTTGGTAGTTTGTGTAAAATATATATTTTTTAAAAATACTTCAGGACAACTAGGGAGAAAGATCACAGGGGTGGGTGTTCCCTCTGTCCCAAAACATCATGCCCCAGTTTAATGTGTCACCATAACACCATCCAGAGTCATGCCCTCCCCATCCTTTTGTAGAACGAAACAGATTATTACACAGGGTGAGCACCGTTGGAATCCCAACGTTGGCTTTAAAAATATGGAAACTCCCCAGCAGCAGGGAGGAAACTCCAGATTGGAAGCAAAAAGGGCCAGGCCAATTTACCTTGGCCTTTGCATTGTGTGGTCACTGAATAGTACTTCAAATTCACCTGTGTTAATTGCAGAGGAAATCTCAAAGTATTTGTCAATGTAGTCACAGGCTGAATCTGTGATCAAGTTACAGGACAATTCAGATGTAATAAAGCAAGGATGGCTGTCTTCTGTAAATAGTCTCAAGAGAACATAAAACAGTTTGCAGACAGCAAGGGACTGATGCAATAAAAATTACCAACCATGGCTTAAAGTTTTTCAGAAGTGAGATATTGATACCAATAAAGGGCTTTATGGGCTCCAATTCTATCTGCATTAGAGGGAGGAAACATTCTAGGTTTTGAAAAAGATGTTAAAAAGGTATTTCCTGTTATGTTTCCAGTTTTCATCAGCTGAAATGTACCGTGAAATCCTTGACATATAGGCTAGTCAGTAAACGATACTAAAACCTGCAAACATTTTTCAGCATGAAGAAAAATATGAAAACAATTCCATTTCAAGGTTTGTGAAACAAAAATATTATTTATGCTTTGGAATTATTTTTCCATGAGCCAGTTTGCTGCTCATGACTAGCTCTGCCATTGGACTAATGGGACGATTGTTTTCTATGTCTCTCTTAGAATGCAAGAAGGCCAGCTGCAGGGTGGAGAACAGATATCAAGGGCCAGTTGTAATGTGTTTGTTGTTGTTGTCTATGATGGAAGTGACTAGGATAACACTTTGCAAAAGAGATGTCACACTGTCAAATCATTCAGCACATTGTTCACAAGGTCTTCCCTTGATTCTTGAGCACTCAAAAAGCGCTCATGTTGACCTATAAACAAAATACATATTAGGTTGATACTTTTCTTAACAAGAATAATTATGTGTCATCAAGTCAATTCCAACTCATGGTGACTTCTTTCCAGAGTTTCCTTGTTTAAAATGGTTGGAAGTGGTTTAACATTCCCTTCTTCCTGAGGTGCTCTGAGGCCATCTAGGTTGCCCCAAGCTACACAGGCACAGAGAGAAATCAAACTCCCAATTCCTGGCTCTGCGCAGTAGAGGAGAAGAGGGCCGAGGAAAGGAAAGACCAGATTTAAAAGTCCTTCTGTTCTCATCCTATCCCAGTTATGATGGAGAGGGGAGAAAGAGCAACTGTCCAATGTGTTCAATGTGGCTCAGTTGATCCATGGCTGCTGTTGAATGGCACAGGAAACAACCTATCTTATGGCTGATAATAAAGAAGGGAGGAGAGTTTTGATCCTCCAGTATTGCAAAAAATGAAGCTCAGGAGTGAACGTTGGCCTATTGCTGTCCTCTTTGAAGCTTTTGGACTCCTTGTTAGGTTGAAACCTAATAAGCCCCCCTGGTATGGCATTTGCATTTTGGACTTAATTTTTTAAACAGTTCAGTTCATGTACTAATGGTCTCTTCCAACCTAAAAGCACTTGTAAAACATAAATCTCCTAAAATCTTTGATCTCTCATTTGATGCTTTGATTTCTGTGAGAGAGGTTCAAAGAACTCTGGATTCCATCTCTTTGCTGTGGCCGCTCTTCTAGATCACACCCATGAAATCTCCTCCATATGAATGACCTTTGATCATTCACTCTACTTTCAGTTTTAGAACAGTCAATGTTTCTCTCACTATGAGCCCAAAACAGAAGATTCTTGGCTAGACTGTACATGATCTTCTCACAGAGAGTAGAATTTACACAAGACTTCCTGAAGTTTCTGATTTACAGTTGAATTGACAGTAATTCTGCTTCCCCAGATGAGTCCTGTTTACACCAGTGACTCCATACCTTCAACCTTTCCTGTTGCAGGTACAAGACATCTTTTAGGTCACACCTCCTATGCACAGCATTCAAATGGCAAATTGATATCCCTGCTGACATCTGGTGGTGCCACAATTGCTGTGGAGATGGTTGCATGCAGCAGATCTCACTGCATTCTTCTTAAACACTGAACAGAATATCGCTGCCTCTTTCTTGAATACTAGGCTCAGCAGAGGAGTCACAATCTAGGCCAGACACGGGGGTTTTATTCCTTCTGTAAGCATGAGGTCAAGTGGGAGGGAGGGAGAGCAGCAGATTAAGAAATAAACCTCTGCCTCCCTAAAGAACATACAGGAAGGGAAGAATCAGGAGAAAGCATTGCTAGTTTTGCTATGGGGAGCAGTGGGACCTCAAAGCAGGGTGTGGAGGATCACTTGTGGCCCACAAGCTGCATGTTGCCCACCCCAGATGTATGGTTTCATACTTGTCCATTTTTTGTGGCCAACAAGTATGATCTCTGTAACTGGCATTTCTGTGATGCAATCTGTGGAAACTTAGAGCATACAGGCATTGTTCTATGTTCAAAAGGGTCAAAGGTCTGTCCACTTTACTCGCCACACAAAACATCTGAGAACATTTTGAAGATGTTCAGTGTTGTGTCTTAATATTTACTAGCCAATACCCACAGCCTTCAGTTTGCAAGGCCTGAGGAGGGCTATTAATGATGGACCTTTTGGAGCTTAGTAATTCATAGGACCACCACCCATGGGAAGCAACTTGGTGGCACAAAACAGCAACATTAATTTTTAAGGGTGGCCATGCACACGTATACTTATATTGGAAACACAGAAAGATAACTATCCTTTCCTTTCAGGTGTTTATTTTTAAATGTTCATCTTGTAATTTAACTTTTCATACACAGTCTTTGCTTTGTTTTGCTACATGACTTTCCACATCTCTGCAATTCAATAAGCATTGCAAATTGTTCACCACTTGTTTACATAAAGCATTTTAAAAGACCCCTGCTCAGACTTCATGCTTTCAGTGCTCCCTCTCTATCACCCCAAACCCCATATGCCACTTCTGCCGTGACTGCAAGGCCAAGACATTTTGCTGCCTGAGGCAAAGCAGCAAATGGTATCCCCTCTTCCCAAAGATATTGCATGTAGTTCACAACCCAGTTGTTTTGATACATAATATATAAACTCCCACAAGCACCTTCTTCCATCTCCCTGGCAGTAAAAAAACAAAACAATAATTTGATGCATTTTTAGAGTACCCCAAATCAGCCATTTCACTCTGCCTAATGACAGGGCTAGCCCTGGATGTGCAGTTCAAGACACCACCACAATTTCAGAACAGAAAGTTCTGCTTCTGTCAGCCCCAATGTGTGAGGACTAGAAAGAGCCATCATGTGCTTTCTTTGGATTTATGTGAACACAGGTTTGCTTTCTTGTGTGAGGCTTCATGCTGGAGGCTAAGCATGCAGCAGCGCAGAAGAAATGTTAATTTGTTGGCTCAACCCTCTGAAACTCAGAATGTGACTACATATTCTGTGACTTTATGTCTAAATAAAAGGTTCCTGATTTTGAGGCACCTTACAGTCTAAGGCCTGACTCCAGTTGGTAGTCACAACATGGATAGATTTCCAGTAGTATGTTGCGACTAAAGTAGGCTCGTTGAATTAATGGAGATTTGGTGAATCAACTCATCCAGTGGATCTACTTTATCTGAGACTAACAATTAAATTTGGCCTATTGGTTTTTCTAAGTGAATCTCTCAAAAATGTTTGAAACTCTAGAGGCTGAATACCATGTGTTCCTTGTCTGATTTAACATTACAGAGGCTAGAAACAGATTGCAGAGATAGCCCAACTGGAAGAGGGAAATGCTTAACTGATATTTGAGCATCTGAGTGTTACAGCAGAAGCCTCTCTCACCTTTGGGGTGATGCAGATAAATTTGTGGTATTTGGGGACTAGTCTTCAGGATTTGAGCATGGGATTCCTTTTGAAATCTGATTTTGGAAACACACAAAGACTGGCTCAATGGCCTCTCTTCTACATTAACATGTTTTGTGCTCTGCTTATGGGCTACTTCTGTGTCTGGTTGGAGCCATAACAAGAGAGAAAGGCTGGAGTCTTGAAGTAGCCCATTAACTGTTACCAATAGGACAGTGTATTAGGGTCGAATCTTCCTCATAAGGCAAATTGTAGTGTATCTCTGCCTAAAGTAAACTAAATGGCCAGAATCCTATTGCCAATTTATCCTTGCATAAGAAAATCACACAAGTGTTGGTAGCTGACTTCTACTCATTAATGAGACACTGGTAGCATTTCTCAGCATGTGTCCAAGCAGGGACTGCAACCAGCATCTTATGTGGTTTGTCTTTTAAAAAGTCTATACTAGCAGAAAGGTTCTGGCCAGTATTTGTTTCTAATACACATCTGTACATAAAAATTAGCATATTCAAATTCTTGTGTGTGCTCTCACGTGGATGATGCATTCCCTCTTTTTTGGCAATGCATACAAGGCCACCTGACTAATATCAGGTGCTGGGCTCCTCTGAAGTTATTGAAAACAGGCTCTGGAGAATTTTTTTTTCCCATGCACAAGCCCACACAGAATTGATTTCTTTTCTTTAAGCATCACCAGAAATGTATGAAAAGGGCATCATTAAAATTATGCTGTAATCCTTGAAAATGATAGAGGAAATGTCTCCCATCTGCAGACATGTAAATAATACATAACAAATAACAACCTATTTGTTGGAGTACAATATACAGAAACACATTTGGGATTTTCAGAAGTGGAGACATTAGAAAATACCAGCAGAGGTTTGTTTTTGTCGCTTAGGTATCTACTGATCTACTGTAGCTGACCACTTCATAGCCAACAGTTTAATTGATGGGGACTGTAATCCCAAGAACATTGATTTATCTGTGGCTGAAATCTTGTAGCACAGTTACCTGGGTGTAACTTGACATTATGCCCATGGTAGTTAGAATAGTGCCAAGGCAGAAGTGCTATCCATGTGCCAGAACATTGCTCATTCGTCACAATGGGAACTGTGTGACCAATTGCTCAATTAAATTGCACAATTCCCTACGACACAGTGTAATGCCCAACATATGTATGTGACCGTAACTTTATGTTATGCTGGCACAAACAGGATTTCAGCATATAAGCAACATGATTTCCGAATGGCTTGCAGACAGATTGTAAGAATTACTCTTTTGGACAACAACCCCCAGAATCCTTGAGCCAGTATGGCCAGTGGCCATGCAGCTGCAGGATCATGTGACCTGTGGTCTTTTCTCACCTGTGGCTTTAGAACCTGCTCTCGATATAGCTGAAAACAGTGTGCTTCTTGGCATCATCAGCCCTCTCCTCCGCCCTTCAGTGGCAGCGCTACTAACTGCCTTTGGCCATTCTCTACTCCTGTGCGGCAAAGGAGCCAAGGAGTCTCAGGCTAACCATGAAATGCAACCTAGGAGCTCATGAAATCTAAAATGTAATTAAAAGGCATATCTGTTGTCCAGGGCCAAAGTCAGTATCTAGCACAGTGAGGCACACACCAGGTGCAGAGGGTCTACTTACCCATGACTGCTAATTCTTAATCTTTTTTGTTTGTTTCTTTGTTTCGTTCTTTTTAAAAATTTTAATATTCAATGTTTAATTTTAAATACTCCCTTTAGGACCCTATAGGGAGTCTGACAATGAGCCCGGAGACATTTTGGGAAAATTTAGATGGCAGCGGCTGCAGCACACACTTCTCCTTAGGGCACCTGCTTCTTCTAATGACACCCACTCCTCTACCTTTGGTAAGTTCACCAAGACAGCAAATGTTACCCAGCCCCCTGCTTCGCCCAGCAAGCCGGGTGCCAGCCTCCCTATTACCTGTGCACTACTGTACCAACACTTTGTTGCTACAAAAGAGTTGAGTGGTTCCAGGTCTTTGGGGGCAGCAACAGCAGTCAGATGTATTATGCCATTAGGGTAGCTATAACTTAATTTCAACTCAACAGCACATAGCACACATAACATTTTATTTTGAGTTGTTTGGCCATGTTCACACGGCCAAACAGCCCGAAAAACCTACAACAACCATCAGATCCCGACCGTGAAAGCCTTCGAGAATACATTTTATTTTGACTTAGGAGAAAACAATGTGGAAAAAGATGTGGCTTGTCTTCAGAAATTCAAATAGAAAGCAGAGCCTGGGGAAGTTATATTTTTAGTTTATTGCTCCCATAATCCTCCAGTCATCATGGCCAGTGGGAGCTGTAAACCCAAAAAGTAACTTTTCGAGGCCATGATCAACTGTACCTAACCTTGCCTCATCAGGTGTATTCCTACTTCTGATTATGTGGAATGTAACTGTATGTTGTGGTGGTGGTGGTGGTGGTTCAAAAATACCAGACACAATCAACCAAAATTATAAAAACATTGTCTGGTATTATATCAGATACAAGTTGTTGTTGTTGTTGTTGTTAAAAGCAGATTTTGCAAAAAAAAAATCGTGTTATTCAGCTCTTTGCTAGCAAGGAGCACACTTCTGTAATATATAAACTTGATAAACGAATATCTTAGACTTCCACAATTTAGGAGTGGGGGGATGTTGCTTAAAAACACAGATGCCCCCTAGTGGGTATGGTCCATAACTCAGAACAATCAATAGGCATGATGAAATCTCTTAATCATCCTTACCCATGTGTGTCCACACAGATAAATAACTCCATTTTGCAACATATCAAAGAGGAGATGGCTATAGAAGCCGCTCTCACGGCTGCATGGCAGTTCAGCCACGTTACACACAGCCCTCTTCAAATATCAGCCCAGCTTCGCCCAATTCTTCAACACAATTCATGAATCCATGGGGAAAGGGGTATCTTTTAATGGAAGCAAGATCTGCATGCAAGTTTTTGTTTCATCAACATGTTGACCAAAACAAAGCAAAACAAAACAAGACAAAGTTGGCTTAGCATCCTGAGGAGCGGCCCTGTATAAATTCCCAGTCACGTATTGTTTGACAAAAGCTATCCAAATACAAGGAAAGCTATCCAAATACAACAAAAGAGAACAAAATGAGGACACAGCTGACAGTGTTTTGTTTCGCCTTTATCCAGTGGCTTGTTTTTCATAACAGTGCACAGTATGCAGTATTTGTTAATATGTGTTATGGATAGCAACAGCATCTGCTTCTTCAAATTATATAATTAATACAGTCACTTTTACGTACTTTATATATTATTAATAACCCTAGGTAATCTGTTCTTCATTCTGTACTCTATTTCTTCAGATCCCTTCTCTAATTCAAAATTGGCTGGAACTTACAGAACACAACCAATGGACAATAATCCACTTCCCCTAAAATGCAAAAATTCAGCAGCAGCCCCTATAAATGGGATGTTGAATTGAAGGCAATGTCAAATTTCCACATACGAAGAAAACTGATGCTCGTAGAGCCTGATGAAGTCAAAAACGTATTTCAATTGTCTCCTGCCACTTCTGCACTTTCCAGCCAACAGGAATAAAACATTACTAATTTGTGCAAAGCAATCATATAGTAAAGAAGATTATAAATTGCAACTGGCAGATTAATTGGAATCTTTAATTCCTGATTGTTCCTGTAAACCTCAGGTGGCAAAGAGAGATACTGGTGAGCAGTGTAAAGGCTGTTTCTATTGGAGTTTTATTTACAACCTGACATGCTGTCTGTAGTTTAATGACTAGGAGGGACTTTTCTGGGCTGGATTGTCTATCTGTCTAGCACTAATCAACCATTCTTTCATACTTTTGAAATTCAAAGAGAGCCCAGACTCTCTGCTAAGTGTTGTATCCCTCTCTTTCATCAGTTGATGGCAGTTGTCTGTTGCTGTTGATCTATTTGGTTGGTTGCTAATATGTATGCAGTAAAGAAATCAGTATACACAAGCAACTGTAAGGAAAGACGGGGGGGGGGGTTATTATTATTTCTCCTACAAATGTCACAGAGTGAGCCATTGTGACTTTAAGTACCAGTTAATGAGAAAGGGGTGGACTCTAGTGAATGTGTAGCTATTCTTCTCTGTGGATCTCTGCACTTCTACTTTGTAGCAAAAAAGAGAATTTTACCAGAAATTCAAAACTCTGGAACAGTTTCAAAGCATCAGAGAGAAATAATTGTTTATTGTAGGAAGTACATCCAAAAATTAGGAAGATAACTCTGAGACATTAGTAAGAGAAAGAATAAAACATTTCATTACTTAAAATTGAACAGATCAAACAGCAAATTGAGAAACATTATTACTTTTAGAAACAGACTCCAAAAGACTCCAGAGAGAGAAAAAGAACCTAAGCAGAGAGGTAGGACTCTCTTTGAATTCAGAAGCAGCGAAGGAACAATTGGCCGCTGCTGGATAGATTGACAGTCATCCTAGCCCAGAAAGGTCCCTCCCAGCCAAACCTACTAAAGATATTATTGAGATTATAAAAACCCCAACAAAAACATCATTCTAAATGACACTAGCTGTTTCGGTGGTGGTGGTGGTGGTGGTAGTTTATCTCCTCCTCCTCTTCCTTCTTCCTTTATTATATCATACCTTTCCTATATGAGCTGAAGGAGGCATGCATTGATCTCATCTTCCACACTTTATCTTCACAAACAGCTTTCTGCGATAGGCCAGGCTGAAAGAGTGGCTGACCAGAGCGGTCCAGAGCTAGAGAGATAGAATCCAGATCCTTTGAGACAGAAGTCTTACATTCTACCAGTATAAGCAGCTCACTGATCATATTCTGCTCTGTGATGAAGGGTCAAAGTCCAACACCAAATATACCTGTCAATAGTCTATGAGCAGTGGTTGAGCTGAACACTGTTTCTCAGCTCTCATCTGCAGCACAAGTCTAATTCTCTCTGGTGTTTCCAGGCCTCTGGTTGGCAAATATTCAGCACAGCCCTGGTATCTCTGCCAGCTGAAGCCTGATTTGCACACATGGTACTTTCCTTGTAGACATGTGCCACCTGGAGAACACCAGAGGATGGCTGCACAGATGGATGTTTCCTCATAGCTGAAATTCCTTACCCATGAAAAGCTATAACATCAGGGAGAAGGTCTGGCTTAGCTTGTCCTGGGCCTGTGATTTTATTTTGTATTCAGGGAGACTATATGATAGGAGAGAATCAAATGTGTAATCCTACCTACGTTCTGAAAGGACAAACTAATAGAAAGGTGACACCCTGTGTGTTTTTCTGAATGTGTATATTTGAGAAAATATGTTAGCAGCACATCTATATCAGGTTAGCAAAATTACAAAAAGGATTTTGGCACCTTCAAGCCGATATGTTTATTTTGACACATAAGCCTTTCTGAACTATAGTCAACTTCATCAGATGGCATGAAGTGTATCAGGTTAGACCACCCTGCAGCGGTATCAAGAAACTTTACACTTGCTGGGATTGTTTGGCTCCTATGGCTTATATCGAGCGGTGTCACTGAGCTGATGCATGGCCTGTTGTGCTAGTGGTTCCAACAAAATCCAATTGTTGTGCAAATGGTTGTGCATTGTGCAAAAGCTAGTTCAGTTGATCACACAACTGTTTGCACAATCTCTTGTATAATGCAGTGTTGGAGCTTTATTTACAACCTTGCATGTTGTCTATAGTTCCAGCAATTAGAAGGGACTTTTCTGGACTGAGATGACTGGCTGTCTCTCCAGCATTAGCCAATCATTCCTTCTAGCTTTTCAAATTCAAAGAGAGTCCCATCTCTCTGCTGAGTGTTCTATCTCTCTCTTTCACCAGTTGGTGGCAGTTGTTTGTTGTTGTTGATCTGCTTGATTGGTTGCTAGTATGTGTGCAGTAAAGAAATCAATATACAGAAGTCTGTAATTTCAAGCAACTGTTAGTAAAGAAACTTTTTTATTCTTTCTCCTACAAATGTCTCAGTATGAGCTACTGAGAATTTAAGTGCCAGACAATGAGAAGGGGGTGAACTCTAGGGAACTTGTAGCTATTCTCCTCTGTAGAGCTCTGTAATTCTTTGTAGCAAAAAGGAGAATTTTACCATAAATTCAAAACTCTGCAACATGCAACACATCTCCATTAGTGGAGATTTTCACCCTGTTAGAAACATGCTAGATTTAATTACCTTCACATCTGGGACTGAAATATTATTTTTTTATGATGATATTATGAAGAGAAATCATATGTTCTCCTACAAATGTATTCTAAATAAAAGGCTGGATTCTACACTATCCAGATTTGCAGCCTGCGTAGCTGTGCCACCATGCTGATTCACATTGGTAAAAGAAGAAGAAGAAGACTGGGGAACTGACTGCAATGAAATATTGGTTTGTGGGATGCTTCTGTTCTGGGTTCAAGTCAGCCAGTCATGTCCTCCTCAATGATATTCCAGTCCATCACCATCTCCAATATTCTCAGTATTCTGCCTATAGCAATTTGTAGGTACTAAGCATGTCAAGACTTCTTTGGTTTGGTAGAGGATCTATCCCTTAGCTATCTTATCGTATCCTTGCAAATCTTAGAATTCCCAGGCACATGAGCTTTATTACCTTCCTCTGATTTCTGTATGATCCCGTTTTGGCTACACGCCTCTCAACGTTCACAGCTAGCACAGTCCAGAGTTATGCCCAGGAATTGTTTGACATAATCCCAAAAGATATTTATTCTGGTCTTACTTCTCAGGCTTGTGATTACAACCACAGGACCAACTACTATATGTTGAAAATGGACATGTGACCAAGCCTTTCATCATTATAATGCTGTTACATAGGACATGGTGCTGTTACATCTAAGCCAAAGTGACCATGCTTGTGTTGTTGTTTTTTAAGATAAGGTTAATCAGCTGTCCTTTTTATAGATACCGGGTATCTACCCTGTGCCTTCTTGTAAAAGTTGTAGGCGCTTCAGCAGCTCAACTGAAAAGAGTGGCAAACTGTAGAAGGTCTGTGCTCCCTAATTGACAAAACCTCCGAGATCTTCCCACCAAAAGCTCACCTGGGATAAGCAATGCAAGGTGTGGTCAATAAACAAGTGGAGTGTTTTTGCTCTTGATGAGAGGTGTCCACGTATAGAGAAAGAGGAGGCCGTGTCTTGCTGTGCACAAGATTTTTTATTTATTTATTTATTTTGGTCATTGCATGCTTTGAGGTTTTGCACAAGTGCATGAAAGCATAATCCTTCCCTCCTAAAAGAAATAATAATAATAGGTTATCACAAGCATGAAAATTGCATTTCCAAATTCTGTGAGCTATCCCAAGTAACTTGGAAAAAACAAAGATGTGTGTAGAAGAAGAAGAGAAAAAATGCATAGTCGATATGGATTTGAAAGCTCAGGAAGGAACAGATCACATTGGGCAAATGCAGCATAAGCACTGCACTCCAGAACATGGAGTTGAGGACAGGGATCTCTTATAAGGCACACAAACCCTTAGCAGGACCTCTGAACATCACTGTGGCATTCTGCTATTGAAAAAATTCCTGTGAAGTATATGCAAGATCCACTGTTCGCTCTCTAAAGTGTTGCACTAGGACTCGGAAGACATTGGTTCAAGTCCCTACTTGGCCAAGAAACGTGCTGGGCGATCCTGGATCCATCAAAGTCTCTGCGCCTGACCTATCATTCAGGGTTGTGTGATGATGAAGTGGGGAGGGGGAGGAGCCATGCAGAAGGCCATAAGTCCATTGGAGGAAAGGCACAATATAAATGGAGTAACTAACCAATTAACTAATTGATAAATCTTCCATATCTGATCTGCTCATCTCCTGTAATGTACACATACATGTAGACTTTACATCCGTGCACACCAAACCACCAACACAGGCCTAGAAAGTGATATAGATTGTGAGATGATGGAGAAGCCACTCTATATGCAGCCACTGGAGATACCCATGTGATACTGACCTCAGGCTGCTTAATTACACACCGGCTGAACTCTTGTTGCTTAGCATGCTAAATCACATTAGAGTAGACCCATTGAATCAGTGGGGATTTGGTGAGTCAACTTCTTTGTGAGTTCCATGGATTCAAATGGACCTATTCTGACTCACTTTAGCATAGTAAGTCACACCTAGTGTAGACCCATTTGAATCCATGGAACGTAAGGAGGAGATGGCCCACTAAATACCCACTGATTCCATGGGCCTACCCTACAGCAATTTACTACTCTAAGCAACAGGATCTGGGCCACTAGATCCCTGTTTGTTCACCATGATCAATCCAGGCTCTCTCTTTTGGCTGTCACAACAGATAACCAGGAACATCAGTGGCTCCATGAAGGGAGTTTGTAGATGGCTAGCTTGCCTTTATGAGGACTCTGGATTTCTAGTGGGAGACTACCACATGGACTTCTTTAATCAATGCTTCTGTCCCTAGATGTAGGCTTTTTTTTTTTTCATGATCAGGAAAGGGGAGAGTAGATGTGAAGCTGAAATCATTGTACAACTACATATTGGTAACTTCTTGTGCTACAATATGTGCAATTTCAAATCTGAAGCCAATCTTCAACCCACCCACCCCAAATCCTTTAAATAATTTTGTTGTTATTAATGGCATCAAGTTAGAACCGACTTACAGTGACCCTAATAGGACTTTCAAGGTAAGTGACATATTTAAGGAGCAGCTTTAACCTGTTCCACATCTCCAGTGAGTTTCCATGACTGAACAGGGATTCAAACCCAGGCCTCCTGAGTCCTAGTCCATCACTCTATCCACCACATCGCACCAGGTATCCGAACAATCTGACAGAGACATATATAAAGAAACCACAGCATAAGTCATATTTTGTATCAAGTGTTGGTATTATATTTAGAAAGAAGACACCAAATTTCTTTTTGAGAATGTTTCTTTAATCACCATATATAGTCTATGACCTTTTGGATGGTGTTACCACCATTTTTCATGTAAAATCTTTTTTTTTTCCTTCTGAATGGAACAGACTGAATCACATCAGGAAGGTGAGGTAAGTTAGAAACAAAGCCTGGCTTAGGACTTTGGAGGCCAACATCTGAATGTACTTAGAAGGAAGGAAACTCCCCCCCATCTCCAACTTTCATTTCTTGCTTCTTTTATCCTTAAGCTCAGCAATAAACTAGCACTCCATGGTTAAAAAGTCAAGAGAACAGATGTACGATGGAACTACTTCAGGATCTGTATTTCAAACCCTAGCATGTAAATTTATAAAGTGAGCCCATTCAGAGAGGTCTTGATATTCTGCTGAAGGATTTCTATATAGTAATTCTATCACAGATATTTTTATCCCAATGATTTTGTTACTTCACAATTGAAAAGTACAACTGATCATTGGTGGGGGGATGTGTCACTTTTTGTTGTTGTTTATCCAGCAAGACATTTAAAAGTACTGGACACAATTCTAACGGTTGTAGCTTTGTACAAGGTCCCTTTGAACTAAGAACAATATAACAAGAACAACACATTCACATGCTTTTGTTTTGACAGGAGCATTACACACATGCTTAAATTCCTCCAATTTATGTATTACAGAGAAATACAAAAACTACACGTTTCAGATTTCCTGACATTAGAAGCTGGAAACATGTGAATGTTCCAGAGACATGTTTCAGGCAGACACTCATCACTGAGAAATTATATTTGCAAATAAAGGCTGTGTTTACATCTAAAGTCCAATCACAAGACAAAGTACTTTAATTTGCACAGTATGTACCATGTTAAAAAAAACTCCTACTGTAATAATCAGGTGTCCTGTGCACTTAAGGAACTCCTTGCTCTAATCATGGATTATCCATAACATGTAGTTTGTCCCTTAGTTTATGGTGCTTGTTTCCACAGTTTAGTATCACAACATCTGCCTACCCTGAAAAAGATGAAGGAATTGAAATAACTGGTTCAGGAAGGGTCAATTACCCTCTCAGTAAATTAATTTCAAATCCATCGTAAGACCAGAGTGTGAAAGTACCTAGTTATAAGTAACATAGTAAACTGTAATTAGTTAGATGATGTAATATAACTAGTAGTTACAAGCTTATTTTCCAATGAATAACACTGCGGGAGACCTGGGTTCAAATCCTGTTCAGTCATGGAAACTAATTGGGGAGGTGGAATTAGTAAAACCACTTGTGACGTACCCCTTGCGTGTCCCCAGATTATTTCACTAACCTAAGGCCCACGCCACGTTTCCTTTTATGCTGCCACCAGTTGATCTCTGTCAACAATATTTATTTAGAAAGATGGAGGTCCATACTGCGTGTAAAGTTTAACAAAACAGGTTTATTGGATACAGTTCACATAAACAGGTTCTTCAAAGACTTTAAAGTATTCAGTAGTTTTGTAATAACTTGTTTCACACTTAACTCTCCATAGGTTCCACACTCTCAGCTGCCTCCCTTAACTCCTCACAGACTAACTCTCCTCTCTGACTCTCTGACTTCTCACTTCAGACTAACTATCTAACTCCAACTGACTAACTGACCAACTCCTCTTATCTGCCTCACCCTCTCTTCTAGTTTCTCTGGCTCCGCCTCCCAACAAATCCCATCGGTGCATGCAGATAACCTCATACATGAGCCAAGGCAGGGTGATCGCTACACCACTCCTTAAATTTCACTCTTACTTTGAAAACTCTATTAGAGTCCCTGTAAGTCAGATGCAAGTAAATGGTGAATAACGTAACACAACACCTACATTACTTACAAGTAACAAGTAGCATCTAGTTACTTTTTACAAGTATTCTTTAAAAGGGGTTGAAAGGCATTTTGACAAGGATTTTTCAGGTTTGGTTGTCATTTTCATTATTTTCATTTCATTCTTTTATTGATCGGTGAAGGACGTTTTCTAGATGTTGTCTTTCGCATTTTCAGAACAGTTCCAAAGTGCAATACCAGAATTGGAGCCAGAGAGTCCCTCCTTGTATTTCCCTGTCCTATTGGTAATGGCAGCACAATGCATTAATAAATGATAAGATTGGACTAAGGGCAATGCAACCTGGTTGCCTCCAAATAAAGAGATCCTTTTAAAAGGTAATGTTCCATGACTGAAGACTGAGAGTTCTGAATACTAAAGGGGGGAGGGGGATAATTTTAGCCATGTATTCAGAATTTAGACCTAGGTAGTACTTACACAGGTACTCAGTGCAGTGTAGTGGGTTGAGTAATAGACTAGCACTCTGGAGACCAGGGTTCGAATCCCCACTTGGCCATGGAAACTCACTGGAGGAGTGGAACTGACTTTTAGGGCTTTCAAGGTAAATATATCACTTACCTCAAAAGCCCTACTCGTATTAGGGTCACTGTAAGTCAGTTCTGGCTTGGTGGCCCATAACTAAGAACTTACATGTTTGAGCGTAACATATATATTGCATATAACTTCTAATTAACTATATACTCGTATGGACACAACAAATGAAGCCTGTACTTTGAACTGTAATTAGCAACTTACAGTGCCTTTCCAAATTCTGAACACAGTTTGAAGCCCTAGACTTCTAATTCAAATAGGGGTCTGTTACATTTGCTGAAGACCTCAATATCACAGGTAAGAAGTGAAAATCATCCTTAGGTAGCATACAGAAGAATGGGCAACATGCTGGTTCCATGGTCCTTGCAGGAAGAGATACAGCTCACTGACTGTAGAGGGGCTTAAAATGAAACAAAAGCCTTAAGCAGAAAGAAGGGTAGAACTGAAAGCAGATGAAGAGTGAAAGCTTGGATGATGACCAAATACTTCAGAGAGAATTCCCCAACCCAGTTCTTTCCCTTGGGCCTAATACCGGAGGGGGGGGAAGGGGGGGAGAGAGAAATGCTGGAAGAAATTGATATTGATGTCAGAGAAGTACTTCCAAATGTTTCCAAATGTGGAATATCTTCAGGTATTTGGATTAAGATGATAAAAGATCATATTTTACCTTCTGCACCTTGTGAAAAATACTGCTACTGCAGGAAAGAGGCTAGGACCTAACAAGCAATCGAGTTGAGAACCTGGCTATTCCTTCTGCAAAGCCTCCATATCCTGATGTCCAAATTGATCAGATTGATGTTTTAGAAACAGAGGTCCTATGAATGTGGGGCTGCAACATTTAGTTGCTGAAATCAGCCTTTTCCATGAATTCAATGCACTGCATGCACACTCGCCCCAGATCTGTGTACTATACTCTTGCTTTTTGATGATGGGCTCTAACCTCATCAAGCTGGAATAGACCCTACCTGGAGCATCTCCATGTAGATACAGGAAATTCATTGCTCCATCCTCTCTCATTATATCATGCAAATTGTCTATCAGCTGCTCTGGTTGCCAGCAAAGTTCCAAAGCTCTGTTTTTGCCATTCTGATTCTGGATCCAGCTCACAATGCTGGTTCTGATCTTTAAAGCAATAAGCAGATATGGACTGGGATATTGCAGGTGTTGCCTCCTCCCATCCATTAGCCAGTTGATAACCTTACAAAGTCATAAAAGATGCCTCTAGAAGATAGATGTATCCTCATGACAGAGATCAAAAACACTGAGACTTTATTCTATTGACCTTCCTTAATGGATTTTCTCCAGTAAGATGGAAATTAGTTAGAAGTGAGGGAAAGCACCAGAGGATTACAGATGGAAGAGGACATCATCTGAGGGTTGAACTATACGGGCTGCATTGCCAAGTCTTAGACACAAAACTTTGTCTAAATCACATCCCTGGAATGTTAACATGACTTCAGTTGCAGTAAAGGTTATCTATAAAGTATAGGTCAGCCCTGAAACCCCATAAACAATTATGTGGAAGAAAACAAGTGATTACACAATAGAAGAGATACCTGAAAGCAGCCAAAAACCCTTAATTTTGTGAAAGGGCAAGAATGAGGTAGTAGGAATGGTTGCCAAGGGTTAATATTGACTGAACTTTCTATATCAACCCCCAGCATAGTAATTCCACTGCCAAGAACTTAGGTCTCTGTGCTGTACAAACAAATGTTTTTTTCCCAGCTTACACGTGTGTTACAAATATGGAAGTCCTTGGATGGCCATTTCCAGTTTAAGCTGTGCAGTCTCATTGAAGTTGCATTTGAGGCAAAGGAGCTTCTGTCAACTTCCTAATTTTCATCACTGGGCATATAATTGCTAATATATAATTTTTCTGAACTAGCCACAAAATCTTGGTGCACAGTCTGAGGCAGATGAATTATCATCAGAAGCTAGCTGTTTGCTTCATTTTTAGTGGTCTAATGAAGGTGTCACCTGCTCTTGCATTTGTCTAATTGTCAGTGTTTCCTTTAACTGGGTGAGAGTCAATATGGTGAACTATTGAATTAGGATTCAGCATACCTGAGTTCAAATCCTCATTCCCCCCATGAAATTCACCCAGTGACCTTGGGTCAGTCACATTCTCTCATCTTAACCTACCACACGCACAAGGTTGTTGTAGGGAGAAAAAAAGCCGTACATGCCTTTTTGAGCTTATTAGAAGGCAAGATATAAATACTGTATAACTAATATAATATTAGTTTTCCCTACTGACATAAAAATTGATCGGCTTGGTCAAGCAGTTAACAGTAGGCCTAAGTGACTTGAGCACACCCAGTTAAGACTCTCTAACCTCATTGCTAAGCCACGTAAAGTCTTGCTGAGTGACAGCTTGGATCATTCAACAAGTAGAGAGATGGGGGGGGGGGGGAAGAGACATCCCAGCATTCAGTCTTGCTGGTATCCCTCCTGTGACCAACAGTAACAACAGCTCTCCCCTTTAGACTCGGGATTCTGACAGGGAAAAAAAAACAAAAGTGGGTGTGTATGTTTGTTGGAAAATCAAAAACCAAACCTTTCTCACTTCCACTTCAGAGACCTCTCAGCTTGAACAATTATTCTGTAACATCAAAGATACCAGCTAAAATTACTAACAGATGCTGCAAAATCAACACAGTCTTCTGGCATCTTATAGGGCAGAAGTGGCCAAATTTAGCAGTCCTGGGGAGCCAAATATATAGCCCCACCACCTGCTACAGGCCAAACTCCTCAAAGAGGTGAGGAACAAATATGGAAATCCTTGGATGGCCATTTCCAGTTTAAGTTGAAAAGAAAGAAAGCAAGCAAGAAAGAAACCAACCAACCAACTAACCTTCCAAGTTCCCTTAGACACACACACACACAAACTTCACCTGGTGACCTCCAGAACTGGACAAATCTCTCTCCTTTATGTTAAAAAAATGATAATAATATTTTTTTTACTCAGACATGGAGGGGGTAACACAGTGACTGAAAATGATCCCCTTGGCAGGGCTGCATACGGCCCACAATGTATACTTCAGCTGAGTATATTATGTGCCATAAAGCTGGAACCAATTTATAGCTGCTCTAATAGAGCATTCAAGATAAGTGAAATATTTAAGAAGGTGTTTATCAATGCTACCCATCCCTGGGCACAGGGAGAAGAAGTGGATATTGTGGCTGAACGGGGATTTGAACCTAGGTTTCCTAAGTCATAGTCCATCTTTCTATCCACTACACCAGACTGGGCACTTAACCACTTGGATGTGTTACCATATACATTTGCAAAACTGGTGCCATTTGCAGCTGAGTTTTGATCTTCCTTGAAGGGCTGGTGTTAGCTTTGAAAGGAAGGAAGTCACTAGACTTGTTGATCCCAGGTCAGGGGTAACAAGTGCTAGTTTACTTTGGTTTCCAGTTCTCAGCTAGGGCTGGCTGGTTCTCTGTGGAGCTTTGGAGGAACCCCAAATAAGCAGCTGTGTGTGTTAAACTCCTGGTGGCAGCTACCATTTTGCTGGGTTACCATCATCTTGCTGGGTTTTCTTTGGCATCAGCTTTGGTGGACTGCAGGTGACTCTACCAGACGCATGGAATGTAGCCTTAGTATAAAGCCATTTGAATACATCCAGAGAGGTGTGAACATATATGAGCATTCTTCCAGTTTCTCCTTGCCTCTAGTGCCACCTGTGCAACCACACTCTATCTAAGAATGTTCTGGCTTCTCAAAGTGTCCACCACATCTTAAATCAAAGTCACTGGGCTTTTTTTGTTTGCAAAGTAGGGAAGCAGGAAGGAGGCAGGGGATGCAGCAGATGGGCACAGGGAGAAGAAGTGGATATTCTACCTCCCACCTTAGGCAGCAAAAAAGTTGATTCTGCACCCTTGGAGTTGGTTCCCTCCCCTCAGAATTAGGGACATCTTGTAGATAGTTACGTATATCCTATGCTACAGCTAACCTTGCCATTAGGCAAACTGTAGCAATGGCCTTCAGCAATAGATTTTAAATGTCAGGAAAGGGCAGCATTTTTTTAAAATTGTTATTGTCTGGGGAAGGGGGTAATTGCCAGGAATGGGGAGAGGTGCTTGTGGGACTTTCTCACTTATGTGCAGGGTGATCATATTTTGCAACAGGAAAAAAAAGAGAACACTGTTCACCAAAAAATGTTTTCTCATTGGATGCCCAATGAAGAAGACTTTATTGCCGGGCAAATGAAACAGGGCTTCAAAAATCATCCTGCCATTGTGAATGGGCTTAAGTTCTTATGAACTCACAAAGACACACACACACACACACATATATTGTGGGGCAAACAATGTTAGCTATTGCACAGCTAGCTAGAGCAACACCAGGAGCATCTGGAAACCCTGCACTTCCTGGCAGCGGGGCAAGGACTTGGTGCAATTGCTATGAGGACAGAGTCAGGGACCTAGAGCAAAGCAGTCCAGAGACCTAAGAAAATAAAATAAGAAGTCCTGTTCAAAACATATATGAGAACATCGTAATGGCCACAAAACAAACCACTCTCAGTTGAGAGATTTTAAGGCAAAACAGGCTCTGTCTCGCAACAAAAAAGGGAAGACATCAGCAATATTTTGAAAAGCAAAGAAGAGGGCATGTCCTTTTAAAAAGAGGCCATCTAGTCACTCTACCCATATGCTAAACTAATTTGACTGGTTTTTGTGTACTCTATGCCTTGCTTTGGAGTGTGCTGTGCAAGGAGTACGTAGCATTTGCTGCTCTCGCTCTCTCATACAGCGAAGTGTCTCTCACAACAACTTTAGCCTGTGCAGATACCGCATGCTTCCCTGTATTCTGCTCCAACTATGCATTCCATTCAGTGTTATAATGTCCTAGTTTTTTCACTGTAACTGTGCAGATCTGTTAGCAACTGATCAAACCTGCCTCCTTGTTCCTTTGCTTGATCAGCTGGTCTTTCTCACCAGCTTGGCTCCCCTCAGCCATTTTACTTGTTTTTGTAATTTTTTTTTAAATTTCCAAAACAAATACAAGAATACAAAATACTTACTAATACAATCCAAAACACAGTGCACCCCCATAGCCACGGGACCCTTTGGAGCAATACTTTTATTACGAACCTCCTTTCCAAAATTGTATTGATTGTTGCTTAGAGGCTTTCCCCTTTCCTTTCACTAATACAAATTCAATAAATCTACCCCAAATAGCATTAAAAAATATTTAAACTTATTTCCCCTCTTTTCATCTTAAGTTCAGTAGTCAATTTATCATTTAACACAATGTCCCATACTTCATCAAACCAATCTTCTAATTTAATATCATTTTTATATTTCCAGAATCTAGCTATTAATATTCTAGCACTTGTCATAAAATTAGAAATCAATTCCTTTGAGCAATAATCAAGTTCTATCTTATCAAAAATTGACAGCAAAGCAATTTTAGAATTAAGTTCGATATCTTTTCCAAATATATCACATATTTCCTTAAAAATCAATTTCCAAAATTTCTGAATCAATTTAAACTCCCACCACATATGATAATACGTGCCAATTTCTTCATCACATTTCCAACAGTCCTTAAAATAGTCTGAATTTATTGTGTTCAATTTCACTGGAGTCATGTACCACCTTAAACTAATTTTTTAAAAAAATTCCTTTATTTTTACCGACATTAATCTTAAAACTCATCTTCCAAATTTTTGTCCAGTCCTCTGTTTTAATTTCTGTCTTTAAATCATGTTCCCAAATTAATTTCAAACCTTCTATTTCAGTCTCTTTTTCCTCTTGTTCCAAAATTAGGTTATAAATTCTACTTACTACTCCCTTCCTCAAAGCATCTTTCTGCATGTCTTCATGTGATGATAGAAATTGTTCATACTTAGTACATTCTCTACATTTGCCATTAGTCTTCAACCATTCATTTGTCCAGCTATCTAACTGGATATAATTATACCATAATAATTTATTAGTTTGAAGTTTAACTATAATCTGATCCTTCGATCTCATTTTAATCATCCAATCCTTCAATCTGGAAACTTTTTTATCCTTAAACAAATCAGCTAAACCCTTCAAGTTTGCTGGGAAATTTTCTATTTCGGTCACTAATTTTAGTGGTGAAGTAAAGGGACATAACTTCTTTTTATATCTGTTCCAGACATTTAACATGTTTCTTTAAAAAGAGTTGTTCACCTGATTTATGGTATTTCTTTTTACTACATTAAACAAATATTTTTCAATATTCCCATTTATTTCTGAGGATTCCATATCCCACCAAATTAACCTTCCTTTGTTATATATAATATCTCCAATAAATCTTAGTTGATTCGCTATATAATAATTTTTTATATTAGGAATACCTAAACCTCCATTTTTTTTAGCCTTATACCAATATCTTTTATTTATTCTTGATTTTTTACCTTGATTACAAAATCCATTAATTAATCCCTGCCAATACTTAAAATCTTCTTCTTCTAATTGTATTGGGAGCACCCTGAATAAAAAAGTAATTTTTGGTAATATTTTCATTTTGATCATAGCGATTCTCCCAAACCACGATAGTTTCAATTTAGAATACTCCTGCAATTTATCTTTAATATCACTTTTTAATTTGTTAAAATTTTGCTTCTTTAATTTTTGAGTCACTTTTATATTTATACCTAAATATTTAATATAATTCCACATTTTAAAACCATATTTATTTACAAATGTTTCTTGTTCATATTTATTGTAATTAAACATCATTATTTGTGTTTTTTGCCAGTTAATAGTTAATCCTGTTATTTCCCAAAATTTTTCTAAATGATTTTTAATTTTATCCATACTTTCTAATGGGTTTTTAATAGTTAATAATGAATCATCAGCAAATAAATTAATCTTACTTGTATCATTTTTACCTAATCCTTTAATTAATTCATCATTTCTTATTGCATTAGCTAACAGTTCTGTAATCATACAAAACAATATTGGTGAAAGTGGACAGCCTTGTCCTGTACCTCGGCCTAGAAAAATCCACTCTGTTAAACCATCATTAACTATTATTTCTGAAGTATTATCTGAATATAATTGATCTATAACCCCAATAAATCTTCTACCAAATCCCCAATCCTTTATAAGCAGCTTTAATGTTGGCCATTCCACACAATCAAAGGCCTTAAATATGTCTAGTGATAAAACAGTTGCCTTTGTTTTTTCCTTTTCTACTTCATATATAATGTTCAAAACTCGCCTAGTTAAATTATCCATTTGTCTTCCCTTTATAAAGCCACATTGATTCTCTTTAATATAATTTGCTATAAATCTATTTAATCTATTTGCTAATATAGCAGTAAAAATCTTAGCATCTTGATTTATTAGAGCTATAGGTCTATAAGATCCCGGATCTGTTAGATCCATGTTGAGTTTTGGAATAAGAATCGTTAATGAGTGTTTCCAGGAAGGTGGCATTGTCTCTCCTTCCAATATTTTATTATAAAACATTTTTAGCTTAGGTATCAAAATGGAACTAAGATGTTTATAATATTCTGGACCCAATCCATCAGGGCCTGGTGTTTTACCATTTCTCAGTTTATTAATGACTTCAGCTATTTCTTCTTCTTTAATCTCTTCTTCTAATATTCTTTTATCACATTCCAATAATTTAGTTTTTAAATTCTCATTTATATAATTTTCTATATCCTCCTTCAGTACATTGTTTCCTTTATATAATTTCTGGTAAAATTCTTGAAAAATCTTCAATTTATCTTTTATTATATTACACCTCTTTCCTATTCTATCTTTAATTACCCCAATTGTGTTTTTTAATCTTCTATTTTTGCACATTCTCGCTAATAATTTTGAGTTTTTATTGCTAAATTCAAAAAACTTCCTCTTTATATACATCAAATCCCTCTGAACTTTCTCTATCTCTAAGTTTTCTAGTTCCTTTCTCTTTGCCTGAATTTCTGCCAATATACTTCTATCTCTTTCTAAAAAAACTTGCTTTCCAAATTTCTCAATTCTACTTCCAGTTTTTTCACGTTTATCTCCTTAATTTTTTTTCAGTTTACAGGATTCCCTTATTGTTATTCCTCTTTAAATTGCTTTCATTGTGTCCCACAACAGGCCTAATTTCGTACCTCCTGCTTCATTTATTGTCCATCATTCTAACCATTCTTTCTTTATCTTTTCTATTACCTCTGGGTACTGGAAAATGTTAATATCCATTCTCCATCTTTGAGAGTCTTTATAATCTTTTTTAATCTCAATCTCCATTGACATCAAAGCATGATCTGTTATTTTTTATAGAATTAATCTCAGTACAGTGGTGCCTTGACTTACGAACTTAATCCGTATTGGAACAGTGGCCGTAAGTCAAAACATTTGTAAGTCAAAGCACCATTTCCCATAGGAATGCATTGAAAACCGATTAATCCGTTCCAGCCGAAGAAAAAAATAACCAAAAAAAATAAAAATAAAACATAAAACACTTCAAGTCCCACGCTGGGACTGCAAAAAAAAAAAAAAAAAAACACCAAAAAACAAAACAACACAGAAACGTAACCCCCCCAGCCCAAACCTACCCTCCAAAACCCACCCAGAACAATTTTTTAAAAAGGAAAAAGCAGCACCTCACCAGTCCGAAGACTCTGCGGAGGCTTCCCGGGCTTCCAAAGCACTGGCACCCGGCCGCTTCTTCCTCCTCCTCCTGCGCCGCTGCCGCATGCCCCGTCCACGGAGCACCTCCGACCTGTGCGCCCCACCCAGGGCCTTCGGCAGCCCTTACTCCCGAGTTGACCCACGCCAGGGCAGGGAGCGCACCGCCTCTCCTTCCTCCTCCTGCTTGGCAGAAGTAAAAAAGTTCCCTGACCCCCTACTCTAACCGTTGGGGCAAAAGAGCTACAAAGAAGCAGCCTCTTTGCCACCAATGGTTTGAATTTCCCGCCTTTTCCCCTTGCCTTTTTCCGTTCATAAGTCAAAGCTGCGGCTGCAAGTCAAAGCAAAATTTTGCGGCCGGAGCTGTTCGTAAGTCAAACTGTTCGTAGGTCAGGGCGTTCGTAAGTCAAGGCACCACTGTATTAACTATCTTAGGGATTAAATCTTGAGATGTGAATATGTGGTTATTTTTTACCTTCTTGCTCAATATTGTATTTCTTTGGAGAACATCATTCCGATCATAAAAAGTTTTATCCTTTATCTTATCTATAACCATATTGAAATCCCCTGCCATAATAACATAACCCTTCTTTACCTTCTCCATTTCTTTAATAACCATGTCATAAAAATCTCCTTGTTTATTATTAGGTGTGTAAACATTAACCAGAGTATATTCTTCCAAACCCATTTTACCCTGTATTATTATAAATCTACCATTACAATCTTTTACTACCTGTTTCACTGTAAATTCACAATTTTTAAAAATTATGATTGCCACACCTCTAGATTTAGACGTTCCAAAGTTTTTTTTCATAAATGTCTATATTATTCATCTTATGTTTGTTGACTCCATCTTCTGATTGATGAGTATCTTGCAAAAAGGCAATGTCCACCTTATTTTTCTTCAATAATGCTTCTATTCTTCTTCTTTTCACTATTGATCCCAGGCCTTTCATGTTTAAAGTGGCTAGTCTTATTCTCTTGCCCATTTCAGTTCAAAGTCTCTCCTCCTAACAGGCCCCATGTGCAACCCATCCCCCCAACAAACAAACAAAAATACACTAAAAATTAAACTCAACATAACCCAAACATATAATGTTTTACCCCTAACAACCCACTGAACATTTATCTTTTTTCCCACCCCACCATATTCCCCCACCATAACTACTAGCGAGGGCACAAGGTGGGGGGAGGGGGACGCCACCATTCTCCGGTGGAACTGCAACCAGAACCTCACCTCTGCTCTTTTTATCAAATTTTCGTATTTCTTCTTAATATTTGATAACACTGAAGCCCCCTTCTCCACCCCCTCTCCTGTAATTATAAGTAAACAAACAATTAAATCCAGAATTATTAATAATTTTAGTTTTATTATTACTGCTGCTAACTATTATTAATATAATTAGTATAGTTAATACTAAAAACTAGAAAGAAAGAAAGTAAAAAAAATCGATATAAATGAATGAAGGAAAGAGAGAAGAAAAGTAAAAGTAAAAAAAAATTAAAAGATTTAGAAGGGGGGGAGACAACAAGTGGTCCGTCTTCTAACCCTTCAGGAATCTGGTCCTTTCTGCTTCAACCTTCTGTTTTTTTAACTCCTGACCTCCATCTTCCTCCTGCCAGAGTTTCCATGCCTTCAACAGGTCTTTACCTTCTTCACATGAGTAGATTTTAAACAGAACCTGATCTTTCCAAATTTTCAAAAAAACAGGATGACCTCATTGGTATTTGAGATTATTTTTGATCAATACTGCTGTAACAGGCTTCATAGATTTTCTCCAGTTTAAAGAGTCACTGCTTAAATCTTGGAAAATCTGCAGCTTAGTGCCTCTGTAGACCAGCTGGTCTTGTTTTTGTTTAATTTCTCTCATAAATTGTTCTTTCTTTGTATAATTAAAAAACTTCACCACCACTGGTCTTGTCCTTGGGCTTTTGGGATTACCAACAAAATGAGCTCTTTCTATGTCCTGTTCATCCAAGTGTTGTGTGCCCATTATGGAGTTAACCCACATTATAATCTCTTTTTTGAGGTCTTGTCCATGTTGCAATTGAAAATTCATTATTTTAATGTTGGACCTTCTGGAATTGTATTCCAGATAAATCAACTTTTTGTTTGTTTCGCTGATTCTCTCATCCAAGCTGCTTATCTTGGTCTCATTTGATTCTGTCCTGTTTCCCACTTCCTTAACTTTCTGTTTGACAATTTTCAACTCCTGTGTCATTCCTACGACTTGATCTTGAAGTTTATTAATGCTCATTTCAATAGACTTGGCTCGTCTCGCTGCTTGCTCAAACTCCTGACTCATTTTACAGGACATGTCCTTCACAACCTGTGTCAGTTCGTCCATTGCTTCTTGCTTATCTACAGCTTGGGATGGTGAGACTTTGCTCTCTGACTCTGTTTTTTTCTAATGCAGCCTCCACCCTCCTCAAGCATTCCAGGCTGCGATCCGATGGCTTGTCAGAAGTTTTATCTAAAGCTTTATCTCTTGTCCAAGCAGGATTTTAACAGCCTTGTCCTTCCTCTTTGGCATAGAGAAGAATAATTAGGAATGAATGTTATTGTCGGAAGCTCTCATTAGAAGCAGGGCTCTAAAAACTCTAACAGCTTATCAGACTCAAAAACGAAAGCAGTATTCCACTCTAAATTAACACAGCCTTTAAAGAGTTTAACTAGATGTACACATTTCTTATCTTTTCCTCCGAAGGTTTATGTAGAAAAAAACAGTCTTCAAAAGGAACAAATGCATTTTAAAAGTTGTTTACCATATCGGCGATATGGAGGTTTAGTTCTTAGCTGCCCATTCCTCCCAAGCGGAAGTGACGTCCCCCTCAGCCATTTTCCTCACTTCAGTTCTGAGGGGAAGAATCTTCTCATCACCTTTTTTTTTTTTTTTTTTTTTTTTTTGCCCTCAGCCTGCTACTAAGCCTGTCACTCAATATATTTTTATTCATTTAAATATTTTTAGTTTCTGTTATGATATTAAGTAAAACTGAAAAAACTGAACTTACCTCAAGAGTATTCAGATATGAGTTAAACCTTCTGGTTAGAAACCTAGCAAACAGTGTGTGCAGAAGCCAGATGACCCCTCCAAACTATCCCTCTTTCATCGTCCTGCAGATACACAAGCCCTTCCACCATACCAGCCTTTACCAATTTTCCATCCAGATTCTTTGTTTGTTGAAGTATAGCTCTCATCACCCAACCAATTGTTATGCTGGCTGGGGATAATGGGATTGGGAATCCAAGTCCAACACATCTGGAGGCTGTGGCATTGGGGAAAGCTGCTCTGTGCAAATGCACACAGCCTGCCATAAGGACAGGTACTTATAAGAGGGATTGATCAATGTTCATCCTATCTTGATTCAAAACTTGCAAGAGGGCAGGAAGGGAGTGATTAGGACAGTGTATTCCCTGATCAACAAAAGCTCAAGAGTCCTCCAGTCTGAGGTTGGCAGGAGAAAACAATAGTCAGATGGAGAGGCTTCTTTAAAGTCCCAAGATTATTAACTGGCCCACTTCATGATGGCAGGGGGCTGGACTGAGTCATCAGTTTTCCATGCTTGAGGCTGGCCACGCTTCAGCTTTCTATTCCAGGAATTCAGTGTCCACAGTAATACACAGTAGGAAGCCACTGGCAACACCCACAGCTGACAATGCCAAGGCTGAAATTGGAGGGAACGTGGCAAACAAGTCAGTCAGAGTTGCTTAAGGAAACCTATCTCATGTTTGTCTGCCCTGTGCCTGACTGAAGCTATTAATCTTTCTTTTTCACAAGCAATAAATATACTCACAAAATGCTTTAAAGAAAGATTGGAATCAGGATTGGGAATGTTTCAGCCACATGAAAGATTGGAATGGCTTTGTGAGAGTCTGGGGTACAATAAATGGGGAGGGAAGAGCTAGGGCCAGTGGCCTGCAGTGATTGTTTTTTGGTTTTGGGTTGGGTTAGGCTTTTTTTCCAATGAAATATGCACTGAGGTATTTGACACATGTAAAGTGACTGAATTAAATAACATTTTGTTACAATTACGCTTATGGGATCAAACTCCTTAAATGGGATGGATATTTATTTCCCAAGTTCCTCTGAGATCAAATGAGTCAACTGCTCCTTCACAGCTGCCTACACAATCTCCCTCAGTTCCAAACTATGTGATGATGACCAGTCCAACATTTTATAATTTTACCTGGGGCTGTGCATGGGTCTCCTAATCAGATCTGGAGACCAGTTTGAGGCTTTAGAATGGGTTCCAATTTGGTCTGGAGAAATTGTGCCCCATCTGATTCCATTTATGCCCTGATTCAAAGTGATTTGTAAGCCACCTATTGACTTGCACTGGAAAACCAAAATGACTATAATTTTTTTCCACTTAAATACATGACATTTGGGAACATTATAGACACGAACAATGCAGCCCAGCTAAATTTCAAGGTTTTCTGTATTAGGCACCTTTAAATTTCGCTTTTAAAAAAAACCACTGAAGTGGTTTCTGCTCCATCCCATTTGAACTGTGCTCTGGACACAAATCAGTCTTTAAATTTACTTCCCTTTGCTTCAGAAACAAATCTGGCTTTTCTGCTTTGACACAAACAGTACATGAATTGCTCTGAATCAGGCTGATAAGGTGTACCAGTACAGAAATGTCCAGATCCAGTGCACAAAACTAATTTTAACCAGAACTTTGAAATCTTTATTTTTAACTAAAAGTCCCCCACTCTTCCAGCTTGCATAGCCAGCTAGCTGGATTCCTCTACAGTCAGAGGTGGGCAACTCTGGTGGCTCCAGGATTTGGACAGGAGTTTCTTTGGGCATCAGGTATCTTGGTTCAATCCTTCATCTAAGCAATGGCAGGACTGTGTTATTCCTAGCTCATCCAATTTCGGATGAATATTGTACACAAAGAGAAATAAAACAACTGACAATGAGCAGTGCAGCCATTGCACAAAATTATCACAATGGCAGATGACGATTTCCTTTGGTACTTCTGGGAGCATCCCCTTTGAACACAGGAGCTGTAGACTAAACCAATCATGGGTGAAACTTTCCATAATCAGAATGCTCTTTCCATCTGTCTTAGCTCAGCTCATAAAACAGCAGAAACCAAATGGGTAGCTATGAATGAATTGTTTTTCCTTGACTTTTGGTTCTCTATTTCTAAATCTTCTTGATTTCAGTAAATGCAGTGAGGAACTAAAGTAAAATAGATACATAGAAATGTAGAGTCTTAGAAGACAGTTGGCATAGCTCTCCATTTTTTTATGATTCATACATAATATAAGATCGTGGAAATATAGGATGTTGGAGAGTGTTTTCCACCTCCAAAAACCAAAGTCAGCATGATGAGAAAGATTACATCAGGCTACCAGACAACAAGGGCAAGATGCCATACATTCCCTCCATTGAAAAAAATTGATGTGTCAGATTCCCAAAAAACATCCTGTGTAGATACTCCAAAAAATTATTTGAATGGCTACACCCTGGCCAAGGTTTGCAACATATGTTCTGCATGCAACCATTCCACTCCCATGGTATGTATGTACCCGGAGCATAAATACATAAAACCTGGAGCAATAATTCAGACAAGATCAAGTAAAAGGGCCAAGTCCTAAATCGTCTGGGACCATTTGTGTATTCATCTAGATAAGTCCTGGTCCGTTTCTCTCTCTGGGGTCATATCACTAGCTAGGAATCAGAAAAATCAGTCAGCTTTTGAGCATTGTTTTTGTGAAGATGAGAAAACATTAAAAAGGAATTAGGGGCACTGCTCTCAGAATTTGCCTTTGCCTTTGTCGGTTAGTGTTTTTGGAGATGGGTAAGAGTCACCTCTGTAGAAGAACAAGGAAAAGGCTGTGTAGTCCCCATGATTACACAAATGTAAGAGTGGGTGATACCTTTTGTTGGACCACTTTAAAAAAATCAAACGAATTGCAAGCTTTTGTGAAGAAAATTCCTTTTTCAAGCATAGCACAACCCCTGTGTGGATAGTGGAGAAAAATTGTAGACAAGAGTCCAAAAATGTACCACCAATTTTTGGACTCTTGTCTATAGTTTTTCTGTACTGTCCATGAAGGGGTTGTGCTAAGCCTGAACATGTGTCATTTGCTCTGTGGAAGGTGAGCATGCCTATTAGTTCCCTGATGGTTTCAATTTTCATTTTTACAAGCACATATCTCAAAATCTATATTGTAAGATGTGTTGAAATTTCATTTTTGAGAGGCTGTGTATGTGCATTCGTGATGTCTGACGTGTTCAGCTACATTCTACATTCTAAAAGCTGGTTGATATTTACTGTTTGGGCCACACCTTCATATACTGTTTGTCGTTGTACATGCAAATTGAAAAGAGATTTTCTCATATTATACTTTGCATAATTTAATTCAAAAATTTCTTCCATGTAATGTTCACATCAGTGGCTTCCACACAGTAGTCCTATGTGTGCCTAAGTACATACTGACCCATTCAGAGAGAATTATCCATGCAGAAGTGTGTAATGGAAATTAGTCCAAGTGCAATATTCCATTTTTCTCTCAAAGCTCCTAGTCCTAGGAGGGGAAAACATTTGGCCCACCACATAACAACGAACTCCTGTCATGCTTCACCATTGGCCAGGCTGGGTAGGACAGAAGGGAACTGGAGTTCAACAACAAATGTGGTGAACCATGGATTCTTTTACCCTGTTGTATTCCAAACATACTCTCTTAGATGTTTGTTGTTGTTTCAGTTAAACTTTATCCAATTATATTGCAAACAGCGAACAATTCACACAATTTAACTTTAATTTGTGGCACATGCTTGGTGTTATATTTGGATTTCCTTGTCATTTAATTTGAGATATTTCTGCACTGGGGCACTTATATAACAAACCAATATCAAGGCAATCTCAGGATGCTTTTGTATGAAAGTACAGAATCAAGGCTGTGAAAACAGGGCCTTGTTTCTAGACAGCCACAGCCTTATTTCTTGACTATACTGTTCCACAAGGTGATCTAGTCATGATGACATCAAAGAGGTTAATATTTTGAGGAATGTAGAAACACAAGCTGACCAGCAAAGGATGCCCTTTGTTCTACTTCAGAGCCAAAACAGTCCATGTTCAATCAATAGAAAGATGTACAACATTTCCAAATCCATAAAGACTGAAGTGTGGTTTTTTTTTTTTCATTCAGTGTAGGGGGATGCATTGTCCATGGATTGATCTTGCTTTGACTAAAGACAGAGTAAGAAAGAGAAGCGTTTGGCATAGTGGAGCCTCACTATGGCAAAATTTAAGACACCCCAGCAGGGCAGTGATAACAGGAGGCTGAGTGAACGCACTGTCTCTTTCAGCAAACACTATGGGGAAGCAGTGCTCGTGTTCCAGCCATTCCTTTTGATTGGAGAACACAGCAGTGTGTGCCACACAGCCTGTCTTGTACTTTCTAAACTAGCTTGCTGCCCTCGGGTATGGCAGAGGACCCTATCCTGTGCTTTAACAGTGTTAAAGGAAGAGCAAAAGTAAGCCATCTGATGTCTATACATGGGATGCAGATGGGAATTACATCTTGTTTTTGGCTTGATCTGCAACCTAGCATAAATTAGTAAACACCTGACTTCCCTTATAGCATATTGGTAGTCTGTTTATTGATCTTAATGTCAGGTTTACTTATTGAGTTAAGAACTAGGCCAGAAACCAGTGAAAAACTTGTAAATAACTGCAGACTGTCAGACATATCCATTTTAGTACTCCTTGGAGTAATCTTTCCTGAAGAGCTCATTTGTCTGCACAAGTGAATGCTTGTAGAAGTTAATCTGGAGACAACTGCCAAAACCTATTGTGACAGAACCATTTGTGTTTAAATATTCCTTTGTCTTTACTCACAGCTTCAGGACTAAACTTTAAACAGGCAATTCACACCTGCTGATCTTAGGACAGCAGAAATCATAGGCATACATGGATTTAAAGTTGGAAGGACAATGAGGGTGAGGGAACAAAATAACATTTTAGTTGTAAAATAATTAAATATATTTATTTCAATAAGAAAACATGCATATTTATGTACACTTTAAAAATCAACATTTACATCCCAATTCTTTTATATAATTCTGTGGTAAAATAACGCAGTGGATATGGACTTTGCAGAAAGAATAATCTGTAGATTACAAATGGTGGGAACAACCAGTTCACGATCATTTCAGCAAGGCATCTGCATCTGAAATGTATTATTAGTAGTACTAAAGTGAGCTGATATCAGTGGGAAAAAGTTATACTCCTAAATGCCTTTACTTAGAAATAAATCTCTGCAAAGTCAATGGAATGTCTTCCAAATATATTTTGGATCAAAGTATGAAGTACCTTGTAGACCAGTCATAAACACATTCACTCACAAATAGATCCAACTGATCCACCGTCACACTAGAGAAATGCCCCACCTTCTTTCTCACATCTTCTGCTTCCTATATAGTCGTGCATTGTGGTCACATGGCATATATCCTGCGATAGTGGTTCATACTTTTTTTAACTGTTCCACTTTTGGGGGGCGAATAAGATATGGTACATTCATCTACACCCCTTAAGCGGGACATATCCCCTTCCTTTTCTTGTGGCTTTCCCTGCCCCACTTCCCCTGTTTTGTTTTTTTGTTTTTGTTTTTTGGTTTTTTTTGTGTGGGTACATCAATGTGTCAGCAAAATGCCCTTGCTGGCCATGTATTGATCTGGGCCATTTTGTCCTCTTTCCAAGCTTTGTTACCATCTATGGAGGAGAACCCACAGCCCACTGTGGTGGCAGTCAAAAGGCAGTAGGGGGACAGATGTTCTGTATTTGACAGAAGTACACCAACGCGCCAACATCCTCTTTTAAAAATTAATTTAAAAAATTAAGGGAGTCGAACAACAGTGGGTGAGGATGTGGGACTGCATGCCAGATGCATAGGAAATTAATCAGTTTTGGAGTGCAAACTCAATGGGATGTCGGTTGTACTGCATGATGAAAAGTGGATCAAATATAGTAGTAGCCTCCTGGCAGTCTGAATTTGATGCAGAGATAACACAGGGGAACAAATTGATAATGGCCATGAGTCACCTGAACACACACAAAAAGGGTCAAAATTTATGAGGAATAACTCGGAAACATTTTGCTCGTGTAATCGCAGCCTGACTTAGGGACTTAATGTTGCAATTCTTAACGCAAACCATAAGTGGAAGGGCACTATCTTGAATCATTTGAAGATTCTATTCTCTGTCTACTGAGAAATATTAGCAACCATTGAAGATGGCCGCTTAAGAATTGATTCAACTGAAAATGAAAGGGGCTCATTTGTTGACAATTTTGTTACAACTTGTTTGGATCCCAAAAAGTCTTTTGCATATCTGTCAATGGTGAGTTTGTATTTTTGATTTTCTTTGACGGCACAGTCTCTGTACTTCTTTGTCGCCTCATCAAATGTTGTTTTTAACTCTGGTCCTGATTTGCTGTATAATGCCTGTTGAAATAATGTATGGAAAGGAGTATACTTGGATTGTAGTGGCGGCGGTGATAAATGCTGCTTGGAGGTTTCTTTGCTAACCTTGCTGAGGGACTGATCCTGAGGAACCAGATTATCTTTATCTGAGATCTGTGAGAAAGTCCTCTTGGGAGGTGAAAAGGCTGACCTCTCCCGAGTCTCCTGAGCATTGTGCAGCAGTTCATTTTGAGGAGGCTGACTTTCTCGAATATGAGGAAGGAAGAACGAGTTTTCATTCTTTGACGACACCATGTCATGTTCAGGACTGGCACAGTCCTGGCCTTGTGAAGCCTTTGGATCCCAGACTGCCCCAGGTTTGAGAGTTTGCATTGCTGTAGCATTTAGGAGGCACTGCTGGTAAAGAAGAGCATCACTGAGGGGTGCACATTTTGGCCACACCAGGAACCTGGAGGGCAAAGGGTATTGCCTGTAGGTAGTGGCTACACTCACATTCGATGAAATAAGTTCCATGTTGCCTGAACCTGAATACTGCATAGTTAGATCTAGGCAAGCTGGCATGAAGCCACAGAACTCCTTACTGGAAGCTTCAACCTGACTTGGGCTAAAGGCAGTTTTGTAAGGATTGTATTCAGTCCCATGCACCATGCGGTTAGGCAGAAAAAAGGCAGCAGCTTGAGTAGCTTCCATCATTTCTCTTTCCTTATATTCTCTCTCAAGCATGATGTTCTCCAGCTCTTTGTCAGCAAAAGCCCGTCTCTTTCTCATTCTATCACTCACAGGAGGTGGCAAAGATGAATTCCCTCCAAGATACGGATCTGTCACAACTGGGCGATAACCTGAGAAAACAAAAAGGAATTTGTCAATTTGAACATTGGGTAGTCTTATAAAAACAAAATAGATAAAGTGCTAAGACAGCTACCTAGGCAAAGAGCCCAGTATCTGCTGCATTGCTGTCATTGGCATCCTCAATTCCCAACAACAATTCATATTATGTGTGCAATAATCTGAAGCATTCACAACGTTTTAGGAACCTTATAAATGGGTGGCTTCAAACATTGTGGAGATAAGGAGTCGGAAAAAAATAAGTGAATTCCACTTTACCATGCTTTCAAATTAATAACCAAAACAAAATTTGTGCACATATGTCTGATAAGCTTTATAAGCTATCTTTGCAGCAGTTCACACATCCTACTATAGGAGGTCATGCACAAGCTATCATTCTGGCAGTGCACAAGAGGATCAAAAGCTGGAAGCATGAGTAGTACATGATTGTGGATTGAGTGATTCCTTTATTAGATTGCTGAAATATTACTAACATAGCAAGGTTTCAAGTTCTTCAGGACTCTTCTTCTGGCTTAGAAGGTACTAATTTCAAGAGGGAGGAAGAAACAAACATTCAAAACTTTAAAAGCCTGACTAGAACTCTTGAAGGTTTGCCATGTTGGTAACATTTTAGGGATTCAATAAAGGTATTGCTTAACCTGAGATCTGTTTCCATTTTGGGATCCTACAGCTACTTTTATTTTTTCTAACTGATGCATGCTTTCTTCACCCACCACTATTATTTTTGAACACCAAAGCCAGACTGTTAATCACACAATAACCTCATACGACAGGACAGGACCTTTATATTCCCATTTTACTATTTTAATTCTGTTTCTTTGTTGAGACCCATATAATATCATTTCCAAAAATGTCTATACCTACAGATGGTGCATTTCTATTCTCAAAGATGACTCACTATGTACACAGAGCTGGCAGAAAAAAATCCAGGAGTACTAGAAGAAAAGAGAAAGAAAAGTAAGACAAATCAGGAGAAAAGATGTGAGAAAGATCTACAGACAGTATCATGGAGAGAATCTGAATATTGGGCTACAAGTGACAGAAAGAGTTTGAAACAGAGAGAGAAGAGTGGGATCATTTTATATTCAAAGGCTGCAATCCTACACTCTCTTAACTGGAGTGAAAAGCTCAAACTAAATTCAGTGTCCTTACTTCTCAACAGAGAATTACATCATTTTAGCATGTTTTAACTTCTCTTCATGGCTTGGTTACTAATTACACAATCATTATCTGGAAAAGGAGGAGATCCAATCCCAAGGAAGAATTAGCACTTCAAATTATAATGAATGAACGGTACTAACCTAAGAAAACACAGAACAGTGTTTGGCCCACTATAAATATCAGTCTCCATCTAATCTGATTAAGAGGCACAGTATATCTATTTTCAAGTGTCACTGCAGAACAGTATTGTATTTGTATTCCATGGTTGTCCCTGGAAGGAGGTGGTGCACAAGCTATTATTCTGGCAGTAGTCTTGTTATATTATAGAAGAAGACTTGTTATATTATAATATTAGTTGTTGTGATTTTATCACTATATTTTGATATTACTGTACACTGAACTAGGAGGAACTGTATTCAGAAAGGTGGGATAGAAATAATTTAACAAAGTAGATAAATAAACATATACATCATCTTTCTATTGATGTATACATACAGCTTTGGAAATATGCATGAAAATTAAAGCTGGATCAATTTCCTACTGGCTTTTAAAAGATTTTGCAACATCTTTGTACTTTAAATTCCATTTATCTGGGACTACGATGTGGTCATATTTCTTTTGCCCTTAATCTAAAACAAAGTGTGCTGCTTACATATCATCCCATAACACTTAAAGCACTCTATGGGCAGTTTACGCATTGTCCCCCACAGCAAGCAGGGTAATCTAGCATGTTACCTATGTGTGTGTGTCATGTTCACATCTGCCTATGTGTGTGACCACTGCACAGCTGAAGACTAGGGATAATCTAACTGCACATCCCCAAAAAATTAATTGATTACACATAGAATTACTGTTTCTACTAGGATATGTGAAGTCCAGTTATACGTATATTTACTCAGATGTACAGTACGTCCTACTGAGTTCATTGGGATTTACTCCCAAATCTTGTGTGTATAGGCTTGAAACAGTGCAGTCCTCTACATACCTACCCAGAAGTAACCCTCATCTAATTCAATAAGACTTGTTCCCAGCAGGGGCAGATCTAATATGAAACTAAGGAAGCTTAAGCTTCAGGGCCCCTAATCCCAGAGGGGCACAAGAAGCAACTTTAAAAAAAATTGTGGTGATTTGTTGTGGAACAATCTTACTGAAGAAGACAACAGTAGCTACCCAGACCTTGTTGGTGGTTGGAAAGGGGCTCCATAACAGTTGGTCCACCACTGGTTCCCACGTAATTGTATCTGGAATTGTTATAACCAAGAATTGCATGTAGACATCAACTGTCCCACTGTAGTAGTAAATTTCACTAAGTCCAGTAGGCAATGTTGAGTGTATTTTAAAAAGTGCATAGAGGTGTGTGATACAAATGCAAGAAAAAATAGCTTTTGAAATTGATTTTAACAAGGGTGCATTGTCATAATATTTAACATAGGCATTTTTAAAAATAGGTCAGAATAATCAAATTTGTCTCAGATAAAAAGGGGCTGTACTGATGTTATTTCTTCCTAACAACTTAAAACTAATTATTTCCTTAAGAAGTAAAATAAATCAAATACAGTAACAGCATTGGCTTTGACATCAAAACTGATTTGGTTGTTCTTGTCAAATAAAAAATGAAGGTTTGTTTTAAAATCTAATTTCCTCAGTTCTTGCCTCAGAGAACAATTAAGCCAACTCTATGCTTGGTTCTAGCAGCATAGCAATTCCTCAATATGGTTTCTAGTGAATTTTGATTCTTTTTGTGATGAGGGTGCAGTTATCAACACACTTACATTCATGTAGGTCCCACTTATTTTCCAGCCAGAGTTAACCCACCTGGTCACAAACCACAGAGTCAGTTGTTCTTTGGCCCACAGAAATTTGTATGCTATTTTGGTACACTATTTTTTTTTTTTTACAACTGTGGGGGTGGACATTTCAGATAAATGACAACAGTCACCTAGTGAGGTACATAAAGGCAGAAAAATTCAAGTGCCACAGCATTTTACCTTCTAAAATGCTTTTAGCCAGCAAACTTGGTGTCCGAACATGCCTCTGGTATACTGTCTTGCGTTCGAAGTTAGCCTGTTTCCCTGTAAGTCCTTTCTTATCCTGGTTTTTGTTTATATAAAAAAAAGATTATTATTATTTTTAATTCAGAGGATTCTTCACAAACTATTTCTTTCTGTAATTAATCCGCACTAGTTGTAACTGTAGCATGGACAGAATGTCTGCAACTTTTCCTAATTTATAAGAGCTTCAGGTGGCCTGCTGTAAACACATGCCTTGAGAGCAAGTCCCTTGATTGTAATGCAGTTCTTTCTTTTTTAGCAATTTTTTTAGCCTCTAGGTGTCAAGCTGTGACTCTGTAAGAACACTGGAAGAGCCTTAATTTTGAAAAAGTGGAGACAAATGTTGGAGCCAAAGTTAAACCTTAAGTTAAATTTTGACTGGAATGTGCTGCATGTGTTTACACCAGAGACGTTAGGAAACAAATCACAGTGAATGGAGAATACACTAGAAATTTCCTTTTTCTATCGTAAATGGCTCCTTTTGTTGTCTGCTAAGTATAAACAAATACTACAACATGCTTTATTTTGGCAAAATCTAATGAAAAGTCAGAGACATTAATAACTGTGTTTGGTCAAAGTTAAAGGTCATCTGGCTGACTGATTATATATGGATCAACCAAGAGGGTTTTAATTGAAGGTGTGAGGGACGACCTCGGGTGGATATGAATTCACTGAAAAATGAAACCAGATTGAAACAGATATGTCCAAGAGGAAACTTGCTGAAACTTTTTCCCTCCGATTATTCCAAGGTGCTGTGCAAAGAAGTTTCAGTTAATGCCATTTAAAGCATCTATACTTATATACATATGCATAAATACATTTTTACACCTATACATGATTGTGGTGATCTAAAAGTAGGAATCCTGAAAACTGTGGCCAGTATCCTATTATCCTATCTCAACTGGAGAGTAGACCCATTGAATCAATTGCTGAATGGTAAATCAACAGTTATGCAAATCCAATTGACTCAGTGGGTCTGCTCTACTTGAGAGCAGTAATAGGATAGGGGCTTCAGTGTTCAAACATCCTGAAAAGAAGATGGGGACACTTCAATTTAATTGCTTCAGTCTGGATTTGTTTTCAGGAAATCCATGCATGATCCCTTGAGGCCGTCCATCTCACCTTTAATTAAATCCTTTCCAGAGGCTGGAAAACCAAGCAAAATTATAAGAGATGCTGCATTGGAAATGAAGAAGCATGAGGATCCGTCGATTCATACATCCACAAAAGCTTGGATTAAAACCGAATCGGTCCCTTTAAGACACCGCGGCGTCAACTATCCGCAGGAGGATCGGGACATGCCAAGAGGAAACCAGCCTGGGCTTAAATCCAAGTACTTTAGCAGCTGCCAAGCGCTTTCCTGACTCCACACGTTGTGACCACGATTGCTATCATGTATCAATGGGCAGATGAAAAGAAGTATCCTTCATTAAGAAGGGATTTCTCAACGTCTGGGCGTATTTCCTAAACGACACTGGCTAGTGTCGATCTGGACAGATCCCGTCGCCCCCAGCCTCAGCACAATATCTTGAGTCAACCCAAGTCGTTTTGCTGCCTGAGGCAGAGCACCGAACACTCCTCCCTCCCTGCCAGGCCAGGCGCACTAATACCCAAGGCTGATCGGGTTATTTGACCAGAAAAATCCCGCAAGCTCCCTCCCTGCTCCGCCACAATCAAAGAAAGAGCCAATTGCTACTCCCTGGTGACAGCCTGACTCACTTGCCGGAGGCAGCTGCTGCCCACCTCTGCCTCCTGGCAGAGCGAATTCTGCCACAGTTCCTGACCTCTCTTCGTTTGCCTGCTCGGAGGGCGCCGCTCCCAGCAGCACCTTAAGGGAAAAGGAGGCCCCCACTAACCAACCTGCCCCTTGGGGTCCTCTGCCCCGGTCCTGCCCCTCCCTTTACCAGGAAGCTCGCTCCCTGGGCTTTCCAGGGGGCGAAGCCCGTGGTGCTAACCCGCAAGATCCAGGCGAAAAGGCGTGGCACTTGACTTCGGGGTCACCCCTGTCCTTACTTCGGCTGGCAGCGTGCAGTGGCGCGCCTGGCAGCGCTGCCTGTTCCTCCACCTCCTTCCCTTCCGGAAAAGGGAGAAAGCGGCGAGGGGGAGGCCTGTGAGCGCGGGGGACGCCGCCTTTTTCTCTGCCCTCGCGAGGCGGGCGCTCACCTCAGTGGCCTGCTGCCTGCGGAGGGCCACCTGGGCGGCCATGACGCGCTGCCGCTCCACTACCAGCAAGCAGTTGGCGCACTGGCAGTCCCGCCAGCGGCAGAAGCGCTTGTGGCCCTTCAGGCACGAGACCACGCCGTGGTTGCGGCAGCGCGCGCACTTGGGCGTCCGGCTCAGCTTCCGAGTCTGCGGCTCCCCGCCGACGGCCACGGCCCCTCTTTCCGACGCAGGCGCCGCCACTAGCTGCGGGCCCTGAGAAAGCGGAGGCTGCGGCGGAGTCCGGCCGACCGAGCTGTCCCGCTCGCCGCCACCGTCGTCGTCCTCCTCCTCCTCGTCGTCGTCGTCCTCGTCCTCGTCCTCTTCCTCCTCCTCCCCATCCTCCTCCTCTTCCTCCTCCTCCACGCCTTCGTCTTCCTCGCCGCCATGACCAGCCCCTGGTCTAGGTCCGTGCTGTTGCGCGGAGGACGCCGCCGGCTGCTGGGCCTCCTCGCGCGGCTCCTCCAGGCTCTCCACGTCGATCTCCCAAAGGTCCCCGCCTGGGACAGCCTCCTGCTGCTGCTGATGCCGCCCGTCAGCCATGGCTTGCGCCGCGTGGCTCTCTGCTGCTCCTTTCGCCCGCTCACTGGGGGGGCACACCGGGAAGAAAAGAGAGGGGGGGAGAGAGAAAACCCGCCCCACCTTTCAGTTAGGGCGAGCAGTGAGCGAGGAGAGTCCGGCTTCGCCTGTCCGCGCCCGCCCTGCGTCCCGCTCGTTCGGCTACCACGGAGAACGCTTAGGAGGCAAACCACACACTCACTGGAGAGCGAAACCAACTGCCCTCAGTGGGGATCACTTCTGAGTTGGCATGGGGGACCCATTTCGCTACAGTTCGGAGGGTCTTACGTTTGAGTAAGCGTGGCTTTAGGGTAAGATTTGACACCTCGCACAACAAACACACGCCTGGTCTCTCTCTCTCTCTTTTTCGTGAGGCAAAAGGAAGCAGTTGCCTGAGTGCGTAGGCGCTCGAGGGCGCACAGCATCATTGAAGCTGTAAATGCCAAGTAACTGCTCTGCAGCCCGCTAAACTTCCCTGACGCTGAAAAGTCAGATGGACAGGAAGACGCGCTTCCTTTCTCCCAGGACTGAAACACATTTCAGCCGCCCATCCACTGAGCTTTTATATACGGAATCAGGTTGGGATGCGTGAGAGAAGGGCCATCTTGCCCTTTGCCTCAGACAGCGAAGTGTTTTGTGTCTCCTCTCTGTGCCGGCTCGGTTGCCTTCCGTCTCCCGCCCAGAGACCTCCAGCTAGGATTTTCAGCGGGTTTGCTCAAGCCGCTTTCTCCTCAACCGTCACACCGTTGGCTCCACCCCATGGCACTCACCGCTACCACAGCACCGCCGGCGGGTTCTTCTCCCGCCACAGTTCCTTAGGGAGTTCCCGCCCTAAAGATTCCGGTTGTCACCGGAGCCCCTCGCCCCCACCCACTTGCGCTGCCTCATGGCGGGAGCTTACTTAGGGGCAGGGGAAGAAGCAATGGCTTGACAGCAAACGTGGAGGGACGCCCTAAAGGAGTCTCAACCTGCGGCTTTCCAAACATTCGCACGTTCTCTCTTCAAACACACAGCCAGGTTCTCAGGCCCGCAAGAAACCGGCTCGGAGAGGGAGCGCCTGTCAGCAGCCTTGCTAGAAAGCCTGCAGAGGAATCCGGAAGCCTCGTCTCTCTCAGCAGTTAAACCGTCTCCGTAGTAAGACCTTACAGGGCCCACCCCAGGTGGACGGGGTTGCCCCTGATCACTCTCCCCGCTCTCGCCCTCAAGCGCGCGCGCGCGCACAGGCGTCCCTCTCCCAAACTCAGAGAGAGTAGGAGGGATCCCCAAAGGGGAAAAGGTACTTCTTTCACAGCTCTCTCGCATACACGGGGAGCGGTTGCCTGTTGTTGTTATTTCCACTGGCAGGATTCCTTCGCTTTGAATGACTTGTGATCAGGAGAAATTCAGTCACCTCGCTTGGCACATCACTGTATTTCCAGTAACGACTCGGGCTTTTAAATCAACCTTTTTGTTTCTTTTTAAATTTCATGTAGCATATTTAAGGAGTGGATTTACCAGTTCCACTCTTCCAGTGAGCCTCCATGGCTAAGTGGAGATTCGAACCCAAACCTCCTGAATCCTAGTCCATCATCACTCTCTCCATCACACTGGGTATCACACTATAGTATAGTAACTGGGGTTTTTAACTAAACATCGGCAAGATAGGCTGTTATGGACTTACACACACACACACACACACACACACACACACCATCTTGTTCCATTTGACCTTTCAGGTACACCATGAAAGACTGCTACCGGCACTGCGTCTCTCCAGGTTCATCTCTACCAGACCTAGAAGAATCAGTGGCCTTAAACCCTCTCTCCTTCCTCTGCCCTCCGGAACCGGTTCTTTCCACAAGCCTGTTCCAAAATAGTTTTTAACTAGTATATGCGAACGTGTGTGCCTGTGAGGATAAGTAGGTGCACTTTTATTAATCTGTCACATTTAAAACTACCTGAAAGCAAAATTCACGCTGCCTATCAGGATTCTGTGTAGGAGGTTATTGTACTCTTGCAGATCCAGGGTGGCTCGTGGCCTGGGGAGCGAGGGGGGCCTTCACTCCAAAAATCAGGAGATGTTGCCCTTCTGCTTTAGCGACAAGCGATCTATGGTGATGGCGCTCCACTACACCAAGAGGCTCCAGAAATTTTGCGAAGTTGGGACCTGGATGGGGAGGCACCTACCTATTTATGTGCTTAATTTCCTTTAAAAAGACATTCAGCCTTACTTTCTAAATTCGTAACAAAACTGTATTACGTTCTGTGCCAAAATTCGTAGTATGGAATGCTACCTTTTGTACCTCTCTATTTTTTATAAACAAGCTACAGGGATTTTTTAAAAAAAATCTTTTGATGCAGTGGTGCAGCTTGGATAAGAATCGACGCTTCACCCTTGGAAACGCACTTTGGAAGAACAGCAAGCAAAACGCTAACAAATAGACTCTTGTGAACTTGGAGTGTCTTTTAACCATTTAGCTTGTTCCGATACAAAGCACACCTCATTTATACAGAAGTAAATGTCATTAATTTACCTGATTTCCGTGTGACTATGTTTAAGCTTGAAAATATACTTTGATATAAATCTGAAAGAAAAATAATAAATGAAACCAAGCAAATCTACCAGGATTTGTAGATTGGTTGGTAACTTTTCTTCCCAATATCAGAGAAGGAGACTAAATGAAAAAATAACTTACCAATCTACAATTCACTGGTCATTTACTTTGCAGGCTGTATATAAGCACAAATTCACAAATATATTCATTATACTTCAGTTCATACTCTGTGTCACATACAGAAATACCTAGAAGTAGAACAGAGCTGTTTTAGCTGGGGGGGGGGGGGGTGTTATGTTGTGAATGTTGGCTTTGCTTCCTCTCCGATCACTGTAATACCTGGCCTTTTCTTTGATTTGTGCGTGTTTCCTGCCATCAAGTCTCATCCGACTGGTAGCGACCCTAACAGGGCTTTCAAGATAATTGAGATATTTAAGGAATGATTATACCAGTTCCTCCACCGCCCTCAATGAGCCAAGCAGAGATTGATCACCTGAGATCTAGTCACTCATTCAGTCCAGCACACCACACTGGGTACCATTCTTTGACATAGTTTCAAGTTAAGATAGGATAGATTACACCTCAGCTGCTTCCCAACGCCAAAGTCGCTGAAGAAACCTCCAGTAATTCCAGCATACAAGTCAAATACATTGACTAAAATCCAATAGTCAGTTACAACTAGAGCAGGCCCATTGAATAAGTGGCGATTTTATGCGTCCACGTCTCCGTAAAGTCTACTACATCTACTCCAGTTGATATTTATTACTGGATTTCAGCCATTGCGCAGATGAGAAGTAGTGGCACCCAGGGTGTGACAAAATATCTTCTTCTTCTGTGAACGTTGACGCCCATAAAGCTCATTCAAACGGAGGAGCGACGTATGCGTTCAAAATAAGACACATTTCCCTCTGCGTCTAGGATTGCAGACTTGTATGCATATCCATCCTATAGACCAGAGGCTGCCGCCTCGCAATGTTAGATGCACTTTGCGGGCTCATTTTCCACACGATCTAAGTGTAGGCTATCTGTTCTAGGTAGGCTGTCTTAACAGAAGACTTTCCCTATATATTGTTTTAAATTCATAATTACCTCATTCATCTCCCCATCGTTCCAATACATTTTCCAACAACGATCTACAAAGTAGCCATTTCTACAGGTGGTCCTTTGCTTACATTATGAGCAGCAATATATTAAAACCAACGACGATGGGGAGCATGTCTGGAAAATGCCTCGCTGTCACACTCCATCCATCCGCGCGCACATACCTTGCTCCCCATTATCGGTTGCACACTCACCAGTCACGCGTCCCGGTCTGGTTGCGAAAACGTTCGCTGAAGGCATTCACTTCGTGCTGCGACTTGAACCTGATTTTAAGGAGCGCGTCGAGAGGACAGGGGTAGCGCAGCCCTGATCATGTCCCCAGAAGCCTCCCCACGTCCAGCCACAGAGGATTCTCTGAGGCTGGGATCAGGCAGGTGAGCGATCCCGCTTCAGAAGAGACTCCAAAGCTCTCACGCACCGCAGATCCAGGAGTAACAGCTCGGGTGCAAAAGGAAAGTGAGAGTTCGAGGACTGGCTTGCCAAGAGGCGTGCTTTCCTCGCCAAAAGCCGCCCTGCCAGAGTTTGTCAGCTGCCCAGTTTCTTGACTCTGTAGAAGTCTTGCCCTGCTTCCCTGTATTATCAGTCCCAGTTCCAGGAAGCCCGGCCAACCGATGGGTGAGTTGTCAGGCCGTCGATATACTGATTGGCTGCGAGGAAATAAGAGTGATCCCGCCTCCTTAACTCTCTGCCCCTTTTGCTGCTTCCCCCCCCCCCCGAGTATGCATCTGTTTTCTTTTCTCCGCTTTGCAGGGTCACCTTTTATTTACCAGCACCGGCAACAAAAAGAGATATGTGGGAAAGGCTCAGATGATCTCGCCCTGGGAAAAAGGAAGAAGCAAAAAGCTACAAAAACAGTTCTGAATTATAACTATAAGCGGAGTGGTGAATAATCTTTGTGGACTAAAGGAAGTGGGGGGAAGGGGAGGACGCCTTTTTAGTTTCCATAACTATAAAATCCCCAGGGAGAATCTAAATTGCCCTAGATCTGTTCTAACGTCATAAATACGTATATTTAAAAAATTCAAGGAATGGGGAACCACTTCAAAATCTTTGTAGGCAATGCAGATTTCCTTATTAAGGTGTTGACAATCATTTTACAATTTTTTAAATCAGCCGTCAGAACAGGGAATATTATCTTCTACGTTTTGTGTCCAACTTTTCCATTTATTTTTTAAAAATAGATTAGATTACAGTTAGATCCCAGTGAAATCAGTCGGACAAGTTATTCAATCATGACCTAAATCCCATTGATTTGAACTGTATTTATAGCCTAGGACATATTATGCCATAATAAATCTGTTAGTCCTTAAATTTCCAAAGGAGTCGTTATTTTGGCTGCAGTTTACAATGTAATCCTATACATGGTTACTGGGGAGTAAAAAGGGATTGGTCCCAAGAAAGCGCCAACAGTAATATACTCTCGGTGTGTTCAGATACAATATACTGTATATTATGACGAAAATAAAGCGAGATAGTCGTTCTCAATTTTCTTTTTACAGTACTTTGTTTTCGAAATTAGTTCAGAAAACAAAATAGGTTCAAGTTGTGTTAATTATGTATTCTCGAAGGCTTTCACGGCCGGGATCTGATGGTTGTTGTGGGTTTTCCGGACTCTTTGGCCGTGTTCTGAAGGTTGTTCTTCCTAACGTTTCGCCAGTCTCTGTGGCCGGCATCTTCAGAGGACAGGAGTCAGAATTAATGACATTAATCATGTGTTAATTATATTTTAAAAAAATTATTTAGTTCCGTATAAGAAATAAGAGCCTGAAAAAAACGGTCTTGTTTATTCTGACAACAAGGGATGATATTTACTTGGTTTTATGGAAATAAAGAGTTGCGATGAAATCAACCTTACCAACAGTTTCTGTAGACATTATGTATACAACAGTTTTATAACAAAATATAATAATGTTTTCTATCAGCAAAATGATGGCCTATTTTCAGAGACAGCTTTATACACACAACACATAACTTGTTTATACTACTTATATATCTGTATCTTTGTAGGAACATATCTGTTTACAAACAAACGCCAGCAAAACTATGCATAATCACAAGTCGCTTGATGTAATCTTTCTAGGTTAAGGAACAAACCGTTCCTGACTGGCATTTTAATTGCGCCGTTTGTCCTATATAGGCATGTCGGTACATTTAGGTTTCTAAAATATACTTCTTCTGTTAACAGTATCAACAAATTGGAAGGGTTTATTTCTCCCGCTATAAACAGCGCAGGTATTTTTTGCCACAATTTGCTTTATGCATGCCAAACACTTGGGCAGTGAAAATCCGTTTCTGAAATGCGTGAAGGAACTCCAGCGTCCCAAATGACCATTGCCTTCCGCTTTCCTGGGGATGATTCATTTGCTGATCTAGTATTTATGGGGGGGGGGGGGGGGCTCTGTACACGTATGTGAGAGAGAAAGTCGGAGAGAATCAAAGAGGGAGTGAAAGGGCAAGCGTTACATCTACGAATTAATCTAGATTTAACTAAAGCCAGGTCTGAAAAAAAGAGATTCGTTGGGTTTTTAAGTGACGAGCGTTCCTGGTGGTCCAATAAATTAGCATTGTAAATAATACAAATTTGTTAAATGGATTTCGTTTGTTTTCATGGTGCAAGACTATCTGAAGGGAGCTCTCAGGGGACATATTAACCCAATCCTAAACGTAATTAATAAAAAGTAAACTCCTTTTATTTTAATGGGATTTCAGCCTCCATAAGGGTACATAGGACTGAAGAGAGGCGATAGCCGTTGAAGGTATTCCGCACCGATACAAGTTTAGGATCTGAAGTATGTTACTTTTCGGCCAAAGCAGACCAGAGCCGAAGACATTTACCGTCTCCAAACTCGTGTCCTACGGGAGTTTTAGACTACAGTCCCCATCATCCTCGTCCTGGGACTGATCGGAATTGTAGTCTTCCGTCTGAAGAGGACGCCAAGCTGGTGAAGGTTTGTCCCCAGTGTATTGGCTCAAACCATCAAGGGTTGTCTTTTGGGCAGTCACCTTGCCTATTTGCCCTGTCTGGTTCACAAGGCAAAGACTGTTCGGTTTAAAAACTGGTTTCCTATCATGTACAGAGGCACCGCTTTTACCAGAAAAACAGTGGAATAAGAGAAATTCTTCTGGAAAAGCAGAGAGTAGCCGATTGCGGGTCGAATCATTATTTGGGAGGTTTCACAGAGGGCGCACAGAAGGTGCGCGGGAGTCATTCTGCCTACCCACAGCTATGACGTCAGCATGGGAACGATGACGTTTTCACAGTCAGCCTCGCCTCTCGCTTGACGTTGCCTTGGTGCCTCTTCCTGCGCAATCTCTTTGCCTTAATGCGGTTTTTATATAGAAAAACCATCGGTAACACAAGACGCCTTGTGTTCCCCACGTTTTGTAGTTCGGTCCGGTGTTTGCTCTGCTGAGTCCGGGATTCCAGACCCAGAATATTATTTTAAGACTCAAGAGGTAACAACCTCGTTCATTTTCTTCCCACACCATATCTCTCTCTGTGCTCTATCCACTCCATCTGTGTGATAGGTCAAGAACCTGGCCACGATTATTTGGAATTAGGAAGGATGTGCCTTCAATTTCAGGGAGGCTTCTTCCAAACGCCTTTAAAGTTTTAGGTTGCCCGAGTGTTCCAGGGTAGGAAAAGTCTCCTCTCGGGGTGCAACAATTGCGTCGCCACCCGTCATTCCCTCGTCTGTCGCAGCCCCCCCCCCCTTTCTGTTGTTAAAGCACCCCTAGGGAAGGATACTAAAGGTCGAGGTGGGTCCTTCTGCTCCCCTCTCTACTGGTTTTTCCCCCTTTTACAAAACCTCCGCACGGCATCACTCGTTTTGTAAACAATGTGAGAAACAGCCAGAACGGGGAGAAAAATCCGTGTAAACCAAAACGGGTTTGCGAGACAGAAGTGGGCGAAGACAAGAAGGAGGGTTGTTCTTTAAATACAAAACAAACACAATAAAAAGCCAGCGATCTCCGACTGGGATTGACTTTAAATAATTGTTATCTCGAGTGAAAACAGTCCCAGTCAGGACCCGTGTGTGTACTATAAACGCCGCGCCCGGCGCAGTCCATCCCAGGAGTCGGTCACAGCCACTGAAATCAATCTCCTGCTCGGAGGGGTCAGTTTCTTGTCCGGATGAAGCCTGAATAGAAAAGCCGTGACATTCTCTCCCAGACACACCCGCCTCCGACCGCTTAAACGACGACTTGCATACTAGCGGAAGCGGAGGGGTAAAAAGACTGAAAGTCGCCAGCGTGTCAATTAATTACACAGAACCCTGCTTCAGGCTAGCTTGCTTTGGGAGCGACGGACCCGGGGCTGAGTCTCACCCTCAGCGGGCCCTCTTAGACATAGCCCTCTTATTAGCTGCATGAAACACAGGGACTGGTGCAAGGCTAACAACCTCTATGGGCACTAAACTCCTCACAGATCTCTGAAGATGACTCGTCTGTTTCTGCTTAGCAACACGCGTCCGTTTCTTCCTTGGGTAGAACTGGTCGTTGCAGAGGGATGAGGAAGCCTCCACAGATCCGTCCTGGACTGTGATTTACGAAAATCCGATTTCGGCTGAGATGAGATGGGGAAAGAATTTGAAGACGGCGCGCTGAAGTCAAGAGGACCCTTCCGGGGGTGTCTCTGTGCGACTCCAAGCGCCAGTTCTCGAGAGAGACAGAGAGACAGAGGGAGAGAGAGAGAGTAGGAAAAAAACAAGGGAGGATTTATCAAAACGGGAGATTTAATGAAAACTGGAACCTGTTCGTTGCTTTGCGCTCTCCTCTCTCAGCAATTCCTTCTACTATCCTACTCAGATAGAGGAAGCAAGTCCCAACGATCTCAGCAGGGCTGAGGGTTTTCCTATACTTTGCTGCACAAGCCACGCAGTCTTGAGGGTCGTCTACAAAGCAATCTGTGTTGGTGCCATCCTGAGGGATACTTGCAGGGCTTGCGCCAGTCCGATCCTACGCGTGTTTACTTGGAAGGAAGTTTGAGCAGAGCTCAGCGTGAGCAGAGGCTTGGCGCTCTGCCTCCTACGGATTTCCATGGGTGCAGGTGTGAGAACAGCCTGCTCCGAGGTCGCCTCAAGAGCCAAGACGCCCAGCAGGCCAGAGAGATGGCGATCCTGCTCCTCGCCCCCCCCCCCCCGCTTCTTCTTGGGGCGTTTGTTTTCTGCAGGTCGAAACAGGCGCCTGCCCTTTGGCGCCATCAGCCTGAAGGGAACCCAAGGGGACAGGCTGAGCAGTCATTAGCGCTTGAGTCGGAGGCAGGTACTCAAAGTAATGGGCCCAGGAGCCCAGCCAGTGAAAGGAGATCTCGCATGACTCCCCTACTGGAACAAAAGGCAGCCTGAGCAGCCTGCCTTAATATGTTCCTCTGAAACGGGTCAAGGCAGAAGGTGTTGCTTTGCAACGGCCCATTTCCTTTGCTGGTGGAGTCCTGAATCAGCGCCTGACCAGAGCTGGGCAAGAACTCTTCAATTTAGCCAAACACGCATCCTTGTTGTGAAGCGCCCATCCAGTACCCTCTCATCCCCAACCAAACCTTTCCTGGAGTCTTTGGATCAAAACCATCTGTCCCCTTGCAATATAGATCAAGTGACTGGTGTCTCTGTGACAGGTTGACAGCGCAATTCTCTGTTTACTTCAGTCACCTTGTGCCACAGGTTTGTACTAGTTTAAATGGGTTCTGCTCTCCAGAGCCACAACCCAAAGGGGTCACTTTATACACTCCATGGAATCAAGTGGTAACTTAAGTTCTTGTTGCGCTCTGGCATCTTGGCACACTCCTGTGTGAAAATCATTTCCTCCAGGCCTTTGCCTGCAGACCTCAGATTGGCACTGTTTTATGCCTGGAAGGGTGGCTCCTCCATTACATCAAGTGAAAGACTGCTCCACCTGAGGCTCAGGTTACCCCAGAGCTACTCCACTTCAGCCTGCCTTCTTCCTAGAGACAGAGGACCTCTATGCATATGTGTGTGTGATTTCTTGCCTGCCTCTCTCTGTGTGGGGTTAAGCCTGGGAAAGACAGAGAATGTCCCTCTGTTTGTCCACCTGTCCCTATGTGAATATCCATTTCTAAGCATTTCTTCACCTACCAGTGGTTGCTGTGCCTTCCACCACCACCAATGCTAATGGGCACTGATGCCACTGGTGACTCCATGACAGCTCAGACATTATAGAATCATAATCTGTGCTGGATCTTTGGGATTCATAAATCTAGTTCTTTGAACTTTGACAGATGTCTCAAAATTCAGAATTAAACCATGGCCCAAATCCTGTTGCTTGGCACATTAAATTGCACTAGAATAGACTCACTGAATCAGTAGCATTTGAGGAGTCAACTCCTCTATACGTTCCATTGATTCAACTGAGCCCACTCTAACTGTGACTTCTTTTAGTATAGCAATTTACAATTAGCGTAGGCCCATTTGAATCAATTGAACTTACAAAGGAGTTAACTCACAAAATCTGCACTAATTCAGTAGGCCTGCTCTAGTATGATTTACTATGCTAAGCAACAGGATTTTGGCCAATTGATACAAGTAAAACATTACAATAAAAAAAAGTCCACAACTAATATGAGTTTGTAGCAAGGAGGAAAAGAAGACCTGGAAGTTGAGTCATGGCAACTGGACTTCTTTCTTGTTAGGTTGAAACATTTCACTACTCATCCAAGTAGCTTCTTCAGCTTCTTTGGATGAGCGCGAAATGTTTCAACCTAATAAGAAAGACGTCCAGTTGCCACAACTCAGCTTCCAGATAACCACACGTGGATGACTGAGAATCTTCACAGATATAAGGAAAAGAAGAGTTATTTAAATGTGGCCCTTCCATGTATAGAGTGCATGCAACAGCCCTGGCCAACAAGCTGAAAGGATTTTGATTTCTGCAATTCAATGAAGATAAAGAAAAATTCTCTGTTAACTTGTCATCCCCATCCGGCCCTACTCACACCCCAGAAGTACAACCCTCACAGTTGCCTGAAGAGAGAAATTAAACCTATGCTGGAATACAGTGGACATAGAATAGTCACTGTTCCCCTCAGCTTCTCCTGACCCCAACATCACTGATCGTCTGCCAGGACCCAGTGCTGAAGCTTACCCTGGGTCCCACATTAAAGTTTCCTTCCCCACCAGCCCAGAGCTCTGAGCAACGCCAGCTGGACTGGGTATGCCCACCATTTCAGTTTCCCATAATACCCATATGCATCCCAACTGTAGGAGTGTAACAGGAAACAAACAAGACAAACCCTGCTCCTGCTGCTGCTGCTAAAGACTGCTCCAGCCAACTACAGTCAGCAGGGCCAGCTCAAACATTAGGTAAAGCGCTCCCTCAGGCAGAAGATTTTAGGTGACATGAAGAGCTAGAAAATTGTTTATTAATGAATCTGTTGTTACTCTCTCTCTCTCTCTCTCTCTCTCTCTCTCTCTCTGTGTGTGTGTGTGTGTGTAAACGTGTTTCCTGATAGGGATGAAGCACTGATGGGATTTTCTGCCTCCTGCATCAGAACAACATGGTTAGCTTGAGGAACTCTCTGCCACTTGACCTGAGTGTGTAGAATGCATTGTTTGTTGCTCTGCCTCTGGTGGCAAAATGCCATGCCCAAACTGCCAGGTAAGTGCATCCCCAGAAGAAGAAGGGACCAGCACTGGGCACTTTGCCTCAGGGCCGTCTCAAACCGGGAACCAGCCTGAGTTGTTCTCATGTGTTTACTTCTTATATTTTAGACCTAAGTCCTGAAACAAACAAAAGGACTCAGAACTGAGGTAAGAGTTTGGTTTATGGCTAGGGCTGGGCCATTTCTCACATTTCTGGGCCATTTTGTCAATATTTCTCTGGCCTTTCTGTCTGGCATTCTCAACCTGCAGGCAGAAGCCAGGGCCAGCCCCTTCCTCTGTTAAAGTGACACAACTGCCTCCTCCAGCAGGCGGAGTTATTCCGTATAGTGCGCGACCTATCCGGAACTGGTCCGGGTGATAGGCCTCCCCCTAGTTTCTCACCTGACCAGTTTGCAGCCTTTTTTAAATCTAAAGTGGAGGCCATCCGCCGGGACCTCTCTCCTTTTTTGAACACAGTGAGTCGAGCAGAGATGTCCAGCGCTCCGTCTTGCCCGGTAACTCTTGACACCTTTCAGCCTGTCACACCCGATTCTGTGGCCAAGGTCCTTGATCGCTGTCGAGCCACCACCTCCTCCCTTGACCCTTGCCCGGCCTGGCTAATCAAAGCAGCCAGGCCGATAACAACAGAATGGGCCACTGTAATAATAAATGGGTCTTTCCTTGAGGGCAGGTTTCCTTCTGCCCTCAAGGAAACACTCATTAGGCCCATAAGAAACACTCATTAGGCCCATAGTTTGGCGGGCCCGTCGCCAATGTCTCTTTCATGAGCAAAGTGGTGGAGAGGGTGGTGGCCGACCAGCTTCAAGCTCTCTTGGAAGAAGCGGATGCCCTGGATCCGTTTCAGTCGGGCTTCAGGCCGCGCCACGGAACAGAGACGGTATTGGTTGCCCTGTATGATGACCTATTGAGGGAGGCTGACAGGGGAAAAATTTCTCTGTTAGTCCTTCTCGACATCTCGGCGGCCTTTGATACCGTCGACCACGGTATCCTCCTGGGGAGGCTCTCCGATCTGGTAATTGGTGGCTTGGCGCTTGCCTGGCTCCATTCCTTCTTGGAGGACCGTCCCCAGAGAGTACAGCTTGGGGAGAGTGTCTCGGCCCCGTGGAGTCTCAATTGTGGGGTTCCACAGGGGTCGATTATCTCCCCAATGCTGTTCAATATCTTCATGAGGCCGCTGGGTGGGGTCATCAGGGGATGTGGGGCATCGTGTCATCAGTATGCAGATGACACCCAGCTCTACATCTCCTTTTCACCAACTTCAGGTGATGCCGTCCTGTCCCTTCAGCGCTGCCTGGGGACTGTACTGGAATGGATGCAGGAGAATGGGCTGAGGCTGAACCCGGACAAGACAGAGGTCTTGAGGGTGGGTGCCCCCACTGTTGGCGGCTTGGGCGACTCCCTCTCGTTTGGGGGGGTGGCCCTGGCTGCAAAGAGTGGGGTTCGCAGCCTGGGGATCCATCTGGACCCGGCGCTCTCCATGGAGACTCAGGTGGCGTCAGTGGTCCGCACCGCCTTTTTTCATCTCTGGCGGATAGCCCGGCTGCGACCCTATCTCGATGTGGGGGCGCTCACCACCTTGGTCCATGCGCTCGTAATCTCAAGATTAGACCACTGTAACGCGCTCTACGTGGGGCTACCTTTGAGGCTGACGCGGAAACTCCAAGTGGTGCAGAATGCAGCGGTCAGACTCCTAAGTGGAGTGAGAAGACACCATCACATCTCCCCTACCCTGGCCGCGTTGCATTGGCTGCCCATTCGGTTCCGCGTTGACTTCAAAGTTTTGATGCTTACGTTTAAAGCCCTAAACGGTTTAGGGCCTCGATACTTGTCGGAACGCTTACTCCCACCCAGTTCTACCCGTGTCACTCGCGCGAGTCAGGAGGTGAGGTTGAGGAGCCTGACGCCGAGGGAGGCCCGGAAGGAAAAAACAAGAAGCCGGGCCTTCTCGGCGGTGGCTCCTCGCCTCTGGAACAGCTTACCTCCTGAGATTCGCGCAGCTCCCTCCCTGGGTATTTTCAAGAAACAACTGAAAACATGGATGTTTAGGCAGGCCTTCCCCCTTTCCAGTTAACTCCTATTATTTATTTATTTTCTTTCTTTTTTCACTATAATACACTCTGTTTCTTGCCATCTTTGGGAAAATTATGTTATGTTATGTGTATGTTTTTGTTTATTGTTTTTAGTGTATGTTGTAAGCCGCCTAGAGTGGTCATAATTGACCAGATAGGCGGGATATAAATGAAATAAATAAATAAATAAATAAATTCAGTATATGCTGAAGGATAGCGATAGCAGCAGCAGCAGCAGCCCTCCAACCATGGGCGAGTCATGAACTGAAGAACAGGTGCCCTTCTCAACTGCCTCAGGGTGAGGTGGTCCTAAAGCCACTGGGTCACTAGGGACCCCAACCCTTCTTCCTCCAGTATTCCCCAGGAAATCAACCCTGAGTGCTCACTGGAAGGACAGATCCTGAAGATGAGGCTTCAATACTTTGGCCATCTGATGAGAAGAGAAGACTCCCTGGAAAAGACCCTGATGTTGGGAAAGTGTGAAGGCAAGAGGAGAAGGGGACGACAGAGGACGAGATGGTTGGACAGTGTTAATGAAGCTACCAACATGAATTTGACCCAACTCCGGGAGGCAGTGGAAGACAGGAGGGCCTGGCGTGCTCTGGTCCATGGGGTCACGAAGAGTCGGACATGACTTAACGACTAAACAACAACAACAACAACAAAGGAGAGAAGGAACCTGCTGTTGTGTCTCCACGGGTAAGGTGTTCTCGAGAATTGTTCACGTTGTTTATGGACATCACAACAAGCGAGTGATGGGCAAGCAAGGAATCACCTGTGCCGTCAGCAGCAAGGAAGTCCTTTTGAAAAGTGCTTTGCCCTAAACAACTCTCTTCCTCTCTCCTGGGAAGGAAGGACATGGTTCCAGGAGCGCAGAAGTGAGATTCCTCTGGACGTCCAGTCGGCTTTCTGCACAGGGAATTGAGAGGGGCTCAGACAGCAAAATGACTTGGGGAGCCCCAAACGAAACACACCGGAACTGCTCTGGTTTTGTCTCCTTCCGACCAGCTTCAACTCGATCCCCCTTTCGTGACCGAGCTCCTCCCAACTCAGAGGGAGGAGGAACCAACAGAAGAACCTGCCTTCCTGGGCGGGTCTCTGTTTCAACTCTGATTGTGTCCCAGTTCGGGGGCTGTTCCCAAACCGGCTTTAGAAGTCCTGATGGGCGAAGGGCGGGGGGGGGGGGCAGGAAGGGGACGGCGATTCCCCCTGGGAGGAGAAGGGACAGGGCACCTACCTTTTACTTTTATTGTAAAGTAACTCTTTTTGAGTACGAAGGAAAAGCGTGCCTCCCTTTTGAAGCGGGGAGGGTGTGTTTGGACTGTCAGAATACTGGCCTAGGCGGTGCCTTCCGCTCCCCCTCCCCTCCCGGCCCCGATCAAAGGCGGTCCGGTCCCCCCGTCGTCCTCTGTGAGCGGGCCTCGCCTCCAAGTGTCGAGGCGAGCCGATCCCGGCGGGGAGAACAGCCCTTCCCGAGGCTGTCTGCTGTTAGTCACCCTCCCGAGGAGCTGCCGTTGGATTTCCAAGCATGACTAAAAAGTCCGAGAAATGCCCCTTTCCGGCCCCGATCGCCCCCTTCGCAGGGTCAAGGGAGCTGTTGGTTTAGGAAACCCACGGGCCTCCCGCCCTGGTAAACTGACACCGAATTGCCAAGAGCTCCGGGCCCGTCGCCCGAGTCGATTGCACACACTCCCCTTCTCGCGGCGTCTCTTGTTTACCTTTCTCGCAAGAGGAAGAGGAGCGAAGAGCAGCAGCTAAAGCCTCAGGCCCGATCCCCCAGTCTCTTGGGCTGAACGGCCTCGCATCCCTCCCAACACTGGAGAATCAGACGAGGCAGATCGGTCGCGGTCCCCTTCTCCCAGAGTATTATAATCTACTTTTCATCCATGGAGTTTGGGGTGACATTTATGAGTTCTTAAAATAGATAGTGTCTCTTTGAGAAATCCGCTTACTTTTAGGGAGTACATCAGTTGCCTTTAATAGTACCCGTAATATTGTACCATAACCTCATTCCTTTATCACTAAAATTGAAGGGGGGAGGTTCTTTCTAGTGTTTCCAGACCAAGTCTTTACTGCACACACACACACGCTGCTTCTTTTGCTAAGTTCACAGGGAATGCCATTTTCCATTTGTAACTGGCCTGTGTTTTTCCACAGCTTTTTTTCTCACTAGGAAATCTGGGGAGAAGAAAAAGACAGAATAAGTGCACAATGTCTTATAAGTGCCCTTCACAATGGCCCTGGGTGGTAGGATGAGGATGGAAGAAGTGGTGACAAAACTTGAGGTTTACAAGTAGAAAATGATGTGGGCATTTCTAGACACAAGCGTTTACAGTGGTAGGATGGGTGGTAAAAAACAACAACAACAACAACAACCCTTCCAGGAGGAAAAGATGGAATAACTGCACATCTCTGGAAACATCCCATCACTTAGACCCACTTGATAAACATTTTTTTAATTTTTTACTGAAAATATTTCTGTATTCAGGTCTTGATTCAATGTATTTTGGAACTACTACCAAAAAAAGGGGTCAACTTGCTGATTTCTTTACTATTATTGTTGTATCACCATACATTTTATGGTGTTCCACAGGATAGAAATACTCAATATGCATTCCAAACCCAAAGAAAAGAGACATCAAAGATTGCGGTAATTACATGATCACTGAGTTAATTTCTGGTGCAAGAAAAGTGACACTCAAGATTTTACAACAAAAACTCTTGCCATGCATGGTGGAAGAAATGCCAGATGTTCAAGCTGGATTCAGAAAAGGAAGAGGTGCCAGAGATCATATTGCAAATATACAAGAGTCATAAATCATAGAGCTGTAGAGCTAGAAGGGACCCCAAAGAACATCAATTCCTGCCAAATCAGGAAATCTATAATTAAAGCATCTCCAACATATGGCCATCTAACCTCTGCCTGGAAATCACCAATGAAGGAGAGTCCACCACCCTCCAGGACACTTCCTTTCATTGTCACACAACTCCTAATGTCAAGAGGTTCTTCCTAATACTTAGGCAAAATCTCCTTTCTTGTCATTTGAATCAATTACTTTGGATTCTGCCCTCTGGAGCTACCAAAAACAAACAAACAAACCAAACAAGTTTGCTCCATCCTCTGCATGACAACCCCTCAAATATTTGAAGATTGTTATCATATCACCTTTCAGTCTTCTATAAGCTAAATATACCCAGCTCCCACAACCACTCCTCATAAGCCTTGGTTTTCAAATCTATTACTGTCCTAGTCTCCTTCCTCGACACTTTCCAACTTGTCAATATCCTTATTGTAATCAAAGTCATTAATCTGGCATATAAACCAGAAAATCCATCACTACCCTGCCAGCACTCCTCCCCATCCCTCTCATGATACTACAAATACAATATCAGTTGATTCAATAACTAACCATTTTCTGCCCTTTTTTTGCGAAACACCATCTGATGCCAAAGGTAGCTGCTTCACCCTGCATAATAGTAGAGCTGGCCATACTTGCTCCGCTGACTTTAAGAAGAGAAAGCAAGACAAGTTTAACAAGAATGAGAGGTTATACGTGACCAGTAAGGCAGTGACAAATGCTTATACTTCCACCGACAAATGATTATACTTCAACCGTTTGTAGTGGCAAACTTTGTTTGGGAAGGAGGATGAGCTGAGAGACTCCTCTCAAAGATAAAAGGGCTGCACTGCTTTTAAAAGGTCCAGTGGGAAAACTCCACTTTGAACACTTTGACCTGGGAGTGTCACAACCTAGGCCTGTAAAGAGCAGGGCAGGGCAGACCTGCCCCATATTGATTTACCATGTGGCAAGAATGGCAGGGCTGCAGGTGCAGGAGCTACTGCTGCTGTCCCCCCCCCCCCCCCCGTCTTCAGCATGCCTCCCAGAGACCCACCCACCCCCTCCCCGTTCCTGGGAAATTTATTAGCAGGGTTAACTAAACGGCAACCCCAGGGGCAATTTCCAGGGGAAGAATGCTTTGATCCCACTCTCCATTCTCACTGTGGGAAGGAGATTACATTGCCAAATGCTGGTGTCCTCCAGCCCTTCCCTGCCCCCCTCATGCCCCCACCACAACCACTTGTTTGGGCAGAAATGTTACCAATTAATTGGAAACACATCTTTCCCAGTTCCTTCTACCCAAGGTGTCTTCCTGCATCTCTCACTTGTCTCTCTCTCTCTCCTTATGGATTTCTTCAGGGAATGAATTTCAGCCATGTATTCCTGAGCCTGATGTGGTCAGATGTGGAGGCATCAAGAAAGCTTTAACTAACGGGGAGCATTGTCAGTATGTGACACCTTCTTTCCCTGATAAATTGGAAGCTTTGTCAGTACTCTACATATTATTGTGCAGTTCATCAAGTCAATAAAGTTGGCCCATCTCACATGCATTAGTACTAGTTGTTCACAGAACTTGGGCTGGGAAACATTTTTTAAACTACAACTCGCAGAACCACCATTGCTTCTATGCTGTTTGGAGAATTCTGGGAGTTGAAGTCCAAAGAAGGATTCTTTCTCTTCCCCCCCCCCCCCCGCACTGCCTATTCACAGGCAAATGAGGTGCCATCCAAGAATCAATGTGAGCTTTATCCTGCAGGATCAGGTCCATTTAGTCCTGTAGCAGTCAAGTAGACGCCTCTGAGAACTTCCCTTTGCCCACCTTAGGTCCTCTGGTAGTAACAGAAAAGCAATGAGCAATGCAGCAAGTTTAATGATCAAATGAACTATGACAATGTTTGAGTTTTAAACCCAGTAGCAAGTACCAGGAATAAATGAGTGTTTTAAAAAATAACTTTCCAATCTGCATTCTGGAAGTGGGCATGACCACAGTCAAAAGGAGACAGGTTTACAAATAGTCCAGAACCTGGGATTGGGATTCCCAGATTGTAGCCATGTCCAGGTTGGCCTTTATTCATTTTAAGGTGATTGCCCAGCTCTGCCTCTACCTAGACAAAGGAGCTCTCATGACTTTGGTGCATGCCATGGTGATCTCCAGGATAGACTACTCTAATGCTCTCTACGTGGTGCTTCCCTCGAGGTTGACTCAGAGACTGCAGAGGGCATAGAATGTGCCCATCAGGCTGGTGGCAGGTGTGAGTAAATTCGATCACATCTCCCTAGTTCTGGCTCACCCGCACTGGCTACCTGTGATGTTCTGGATGAAGTTCAAGGTTTTGATCCTTATCTACAAAGCCCTCCATGGTTTGGGATCCATTACTTGTCAGAGCATATTTTCCCAAGATCATCCACCCGTATGATCAGATCCTCCCAGGCAATGTTCCTCCAGGGAGCCACCCCAAAGGAGGCCAGAAAATCATAAATGAGAAGCCAAGACTTCTCAGCAGTCGCATGAGCTCTGTGGAACCAGCTCCCGGTCCAGCTGCACCTGGCCCCCTCCCTCCCCACTTGGCCTTTGACTGCAACCTCATCTGAATTTTTCTTTGCCTTGTGCCTGGGTGCTTTTAATACATATATTTTGCACTGTTTGTGGTTTAATATTACTTCATTTTGCTCATTTTGTTTAATCTCTGGTTTATTTCATAGCCTTTGTCATGTTTTGATTTTTTTTATTATGAAAAAATTATTATATATTTTATATATATTTATTTATATAAATATATTTATATAAATATATATTATTATATTTATATAAATATATATTATTATATATATTTTTATTATATATATATAACATTCTGCATAGTGTTCATATATATATGTGTGTGTATATATATATGTGTATATATATGTATATGTGTGTATGTGTATATATACATATATATATATATATACATATATACATATATATTTATATATATTTATATATATATACACACACACATATATATATTTATACACACACACACACACAGACACACACACACACACATATATGAACATGATGCACAATTCTTGCCACAGTGATGGAGGAAGTGGTTCCAAGCCTGAGTGCTTCCTGTCTTAGAAACTATTTCTCTTCCCTCAATATAATGATCAGGGAGAAGTGTTCCACTCTAGCCTTTTGGATGACATGATACTTTCCTATGTTTCAGGATTTTAAAGTTTTCAATTTATTTTATTTTTAACTTAGGGGAGCAGTCAGACATGCACTCTCTTTCCCTCAGCCTGGAATGGAATACTCCAGCAAGAGGCAGGGCACATGATTCTTCTGGTCATACAGCTCTGTTCCAGCAGCTGACCCAATTCCATTGTCTTCAACAAAATGGATCTGGTTTTTTGCACACTTTTCATGTCAGCTGATCTTCTGCCAGGCTCTTGTTAAGACCCAGTCAGTTCTCAGTGTGAGTATCAAGACTTCCATATACAAGCAGTGAACCAAGCAATATGTCAAGTCAGCAATAAATGTAGTTCCTTATAATCTCCACAAGTGTTTTAAGCAGTTTGGCTAGTCTCTGATGCAATAAATTTCAGTAGAGCCATTTTTAGCATATGGCTTTTAAAAGTAATTCTGTCAAGAATGCTTGTAGATACTCTGTTAAGCCTGCTCAGTGCAGAGTCTTAAGAACTCGGGGCCAGTGAGCTACAGTTCGCAAAACTTTTACAGACAACATTTTGAATATAAACCTTGGAGAAGTTCTAGCATACAAGTGTCAGTGAAGGCTGTAGGTACAGTAACATAATCATTTATCCAAAACATGTATACCCTGTCTTTTTCTCTGTTCTAGTAGTCCACATCATAAAATATGGAGCATTCCTCAGTTATCTTCCAACCTGGTTGTATCAAGACTAGTTTAATGTAGTGCATGGGGCTGCCCGTAAAGACTGTTTGGAAGCTGTAGTTCAGACAGAATGCAATGACCTGGTTGCTTATAAAAGCACATGTATTCAGGCCACATTATGCCAACTCTGTATTGACTATATGGAATCTCTGGTTTTCTACCAGATTTTGTTTAAATTGCTAACATTGACCGCCAAAGTTCAGATTTGGGACCAGCTAATCTGAAGCAATACCATCACCTATGTAAGTCATCTTGGGCCTTAAAGGAAGCCATAGAAGCCTTGTTTGTAAGTTTATGGTTAAAATCAGTAAGGCTGAAAGACACAAGAAATAGGGTCTTTTCACTGTTGACCCCTGTATGCCTGCAATTCTCCCAACAATGGTATGTTTAACTCTTTCCATGACTAAGCTTGGAAAATCATGTTTTTAAAAGAGTAATTACATTATTGGTGACTCCCATGAAAGTACTGTATTACCATTACTCACCACAGTCAGTTTTAAATGTAACTTGTTATATTGCTTAATTCCTTTTTATATTTCTTGGTTCTTCTTCTTCTTCTTCATCATCATCATCATCATCATCATTAACCAATAAGGAAACAGCCCAATTTTTAAAATTTATAATCCCTTTAAAATATTAACTTAAATGTTCTGTCCTCTGGAACAATAACAATAACAATTAAATTATGCAAAAAAGTAACAATACTACATTAGATTACTTTAATCACCATAGCCCTTTATTGCCTAAATGGTAATGTGTTATAGGTTACCTTATAGTTGTTGACACACTACGTATATGTCCAAGCCCTGCCTCATGTTTACGTCTAAGTGAGCTTTCAATATTTTTTTTTTAAATGTCAAGCCACTCTTTATTGGAAGGATGAGCTGGATTTCAAATGTCATTTCTTTTTGTACACAATGGTGATATGGTTTTTACAGGTCTGCTTAGAAACAGTTTTATGCTGTGGCTTCTTGTTAAATATTTTTACATACTGGCTTTAAATGCTTTCATGGAGCTGTGTGAGCTTTCTTGAGGAAATCTGTTTTGAACTGCGGCATATGAATTCCTAATAAAATATATATTAAAACATTGGATATCTGTGATTTCGCTGAGGCAGGCAGTCCCTCTACCAAGGTGGATCACAGTTGTCCCATTCAGTTTTGCTATAGCCAGTTTCTGTTGGTCACCTTCTGGCCGCTGTGATAGCAGTAGCCTCTTTGTATTTGGCTAGATTGGTCCTCGGGTGAAAGGGAAGCAGTTCAGCTTGTGGGCTATATTTGAAAAATTACTTAGCCTAATAGAAACAGCCAGACTGCTTCTATTTTAAAGGTTATTGGCTTTATTGAAGAAGTAGTTTCTAAACCCTCACCTTGACCTAGACTCAGTTGTCCAAGCAAGTTTTAAACCCTCACTAAACGAAAGCACCGGGAGAATTCAGTCACGCTCTTCCAGAGCTTTGGCCCTTGAAAAGAATTAATGGGCAGTTAAAAGGCAGCAACTTTCTAATTTGTTAGTCTAGGCCCTTTCTGTAACCATTCCAGTGAGAATGAAGTTGGCAACGTAGTATTCCAAAAGGCAACTTGGAGCCATTATTTCTGAGAAAAAGTCTAGCAGTATCTGTGAGTGATCTCAGGGATCCAGTGTCCACAGGCTCCTCTGAGGACAGGAAGACAGGTGGATAGAAAATCCCTGCATTACAGCAGGGGGTTGGATGAAGTGGCCTCTTGATTTCCTTTTATGATGGTTTGGATGGCTGTGTTTTATGCCCCGACATTAGGCAACCAGATAAATGCGGTGTTTTGCTCTTGGATAGCAAAAGGCAGCTGTCCCCTTAACACAGCAAGACTTCTATTTTGTCTATAGCAAAATGATTCTGTATTAAGAGCAGTGAAATGATTTCAACTGTTTTTGTATCTCCCTTCTCAAGGTCTTGGTGAGTTACAGAAAATAGCTCTCTTTGCCCTTTGGTAACATCAGTAGGGGTGTTGTTCTAGAAACAGGATAATCCAAGTTGACTGGTAGACCCTTCTGAACCTTTATGGTGTCCCTGTTATGTTAATTAGTAGTGGGAGCATGATGGATTGCCAACACGTGTAATTTCTGAAGATGTAAAGCAGTCCAGAGAGTTTAGCACTCCATTCGTTACACTGGCCTGGTAGCCTGGAGGGAGTGTTTATTTGAAAAATGTATCACTTACTTAGAAAGAAACATTCCCTTTCGCCTCCCCTTGAGATGTCCTGCGGGGGGGGGGGGGGGAGAGAGAGAGAGAGAGAGGGAGGGAGGGAGGGAGGGAGGACTGGCTCTTTGGTACCTAAGGCCAGTTTGGTTCCTAAGGCCAGAAAGGGTGGTGCACAGACTTCCAAGCCAGATAAGAAAAACAGATGAGTTTGAAAGAAAGGCAAAATACTTTGTGGGTGTGGTCTTTCAGAAAAACCATCCGATTAAGTTGTGTGCAAGCACTAGCTTATCAAGCCCCCTTCATGGTGTTCTGACTGTTGCCGTATACAGGCAGCACAGGGCAGTCATTGAAAGAACATACACTTACATATTCCTGGGGGTGAGGTGGGGTGGGGATGAGGAGCGCCAGGCCTTCCTAGGATTGCCAGCTTTTTTTTATTGACTTCACTCCTTTGTGTTTAACAGTGGCTGAAATGAAGAAAGTAAACATGCCGCTGTCTATCCTCACCTACTACTTTTGTCTCTTATGTCCCGAGAAACACACACACCCCTTGCTACATTTCTGCATTTGAGGTTCAAAGCAAAGAAGTCCAAAGGCTAGTGGGAAATAAACTCCCTGACAACCCAATTCTGCCCTGTTTTATTTGTTTAGGGAGATTATGTTTCAGTCTATCTTTTACCTAATGGGTCTCTGAGGCAGTGTATAAAAACACAAGCGTAACATATTCTTCATTCAGTCCTGCACTTACCATGTTCCCCCATCACAACCATACAACCTCCTGTCTCCTCACCCCTTGTGGACTTGAAGTGTCAGCTTCCTCTCCACCTTCGTCTCCTACCTGAGACTGGATGTCACCATGGCTATGCAGACTTTGGATACAGCAGCAATAAACAACAAAGTTGAGTCACATCTGGCTCAGTCTCATGAGTTCTTAAAACAATAAATTGCTCTCCTTCTTACCCTTCTTTTTCCATTTATTTTATCTTCTGATGAAACCATCTGTCATTTCCACTTCTCTATATGCAATCAAAATATCGTAGCTTTCTTTAGTTAGTTTATGCAATAATTTCTTGGTCTTTATACTGTACCTTAGCCTTAGTATTTCCTTGCTGGTTGCCCTCTCAATCCAGGAAATTGTGTGTATTCTCTGTCATACAACAGAAGCAAGAATATAGACTTCTACGTGTCAGCAGTTCTCTGCCTAACTCCCATGTTCATATGAGAATTTATTGTACCTGTATCCTGCTTTGGAGACACCTTGGATGGAAAGGCAACCTATACCTTTTGATATTCATGGAATCAATGTACGTATTAGAGCAAGGATGGTTGATCTCAATGGATCTGGTAACCAAATTCCAGCTCCCAGATCTCTAATGAGGGTTGTGACAGTCCCAGAAATGGCTGAAAATAGCCATTCCCTCCCCCACGGCCAAAAAAACCTAAACTAAACTAAAAATGAAGTAAGTACCTAGATGGCCACTTTGGGTGTTTCAGTTTTATAATAATAATCTTGGAACTGCAGAGCTGGAAGGAACCCTATGGATCATTAAATCCATCCCCTATCAAGGAGGCACAGTGGGGAATTGAACTCCCAAATTCTCACTCTACCTAAACCACTGAGCTATCCAGCAGTTCTTGGTTTTTGGAGGGCAAGGTTTTTGGAAGGTGGGGGTATTAGAGGAACCAAGGCTTTTAAGGGGGGAAAGCATGTTTGTAGTGGAAATAAACCTGTGGGGGCCAAAAATGGATTGATCTAATTTGCCCCAGTGGTCTGCAAGTCCCTGTGCTGGTAAAGTACTTTCAAAATGACTCCTTCTGTTTTCTGTAGTTCTTTCTCGAGTACTGATAATATTTACTGACTTTCTAACAGAAGATGACTGAAGATGGGATGGGATAGGAACCAAACTCTCAAAATATCTATACGGAGCATCTCCTTCATTATGACAAAGGACGAGGAAATAACACATTTCAGAGTTGTATCCAAAGACATGAGAAGACATCTCCTGTGAGTAATAGATTTACAACAACTCAAAGAGAACTGTTGATACCGTCACTGTGCCAGAGACCTATGACAAAGGACTGGGGCTGACTCTCATGGCCATGATTCACACAGACAGGCTAGCTATGATCCTTCAGAAGAAATGGCTTTTAAAGGCATATCCATTGACAGAACCTGCAGTATATTACTCACCATGTGGCACTTCCACCTCCCTCAGCTGTTGCATGGAGTCAACATCTGAGCTGTCATAAATAACACATAGGTAGAACCAGATGTGATCCTAGGCGTGTTGCATGGGGGAGGCATTTGTCATTGCTGCAGAGGTGATGGATCAGCAAGTGACAATGATAAACTGCAAGCTGATATATCTCCTCAGTCTACAATGGGGTCTGTGCTAGAAAAGGATTCAAGATGAAGAGGTACAGCAGACTTGCTTCTCCATCACGGAGATTTTTTCCCCTTGTGTCAGATTCATAGTGATTTCCACAGAGCAACAGTGACATCAAGTGTTCAGCTTTCCATTACCTTTCAGGGCTATTCACATGCACTGAGAATGAAATAAAGGCATACAATCAAATTCTAGCACTGACCATTCAGGAACTCTTTCCCTAATTATGCTGTAGAGGTTATCTGTCTGCAAGCCAGAGATCTCCCTGACTGCTGCTTCAATTTGATGTAAGATACTCAGTAGCAGTAGTATAGGATTGCACGGTTCTGACTACGCTGGCTGTAGGATTCTGGGAACCACAGACCAAAAATGTAACTTTTCTGTGTTCTGGACAAAAGGCAATTGGTAGGCAAAGCTCCCTCTTGTACCAGGGATAGGGTTGCATCAATGGGAAAGAAGTAAGAATGGTGTGCTTAAAAGTCCCTGCAGGGGGCTGGAAAAGGAGAACTGTTCCCTAAATCCTTAGCATCATCTGTCACGTGCAGTCACTCAGGTTAGAACCTATGGTGTTGGAGGCCATGGTTTCTGTACATTGTCTTCTGGCTGATTGCAAATGCATACTGCCACCCAGTTATTTCTTGGTAGCTCTTGGTCCATAGTGTTTTACCTTTTTTTGCTGTCAAATCTTGATTTCTTGGCTCTTATTACATTTCTTTTACTACATTCATTCTCATGGATGCAGATGCTTGAGGGACACACTCATTGACACTGCTATATAAATGGTGACAACAATGTATAAATAATGACATTGGCCCTGTAAAAATGAATGGCAGAGGCTCAAGAGTGTCTGAGCAAAACAGGTGAGATTATAGGTAGGGGGAGGGGGAAAGAAAGGGAAGGATGTGGTGAGGGTGGGAAATGGGTCTTCTGAAAACTGAAGTAGTTGGTTCCTTCTTTCCAAAGCTCAAAATGGGGATGCAGAAGAGAGGAGTAAAATAAATATGGATTTGTCTGCATTTTCTGGCAAGGTTTTATTCTAACTACCTAACTAAAACATAAACAGTAATTTAACATCAACTTAACTGTTAAAACTTGGCCTCCTCCGACTTAAACTTGAGTGAGTTAGGCTTTGGGGCTGACTCGCAGTTGACTGGTGTTAACTGTTTTCTACAAACTTTCTCATTTCTGCATAAATGAATGAATGGGGGTGGGGAGGCATTACTAGTGCTGGGAAGTCCTCGAAATATGCCAAAATTGACCCCTTACTTCATAGAGGCAACAAGGAGACTTTTTGAGGCAACTTTTTAAAAAATATTTGGGGCTGAGTTACCCAGGGCTGCGGGAGGATGCATTTGGGGCCCTGCAAGCCACATGTTGCCCTTCTTGTTCTACAATTCAATTTCAGCCCAATCATCTTCTGTAGGAGGGAGGGGGACATATTGACCTTCACCCTGGGTAGCAAAATACCTTGGGCTAGTCCTGAAGGAAGGTTAAGGAGAGACATGATAGTGGTCTTCAGATCAGAGGGTCCATCACATAGAACACTGGTGCATGTACCACTGCTGGGACATAGGTGTGGTCTAAGGGGGTTCAGGGTTTTCTTAACATTACAGAGAATTTATTGTAGTCATACAACAACATGCCTTTTACAAGTGTGATGTTCCGTCTTCTATTGGTCTTGCCTGCTGTGAATTATGCATCTCCAGCTATAGCAGTGAAGTGTACAGTCAACAGTGCCATCACACTTTTCAAGTATTGAAGGAATTGTTATTTTAGCTGGTTTGTCATTAATCCAAGCAATGCTAATACATTTTTTATTCTCCTTGAAACTTAACATAAATGATAAATGTAATAACAAGACTGCATGTAAATGTATAAATCCCCTTCATGGAAAAAATGAGGATTTTATTTCTAATAGGATGGCCCCCAGGGTTTTTTTGACAGAATGACCGATGGGATGGGATGTACAAAAAGTTCAGAATCAGTAATGTAGAAGATGGAACAGTCTTATTATGTGTTGCTCCAGAACGTAGGATTACAATGAGGGGAGGGAAATGGAAGAAGGATGCAAGTGTCCTGTAAATATGCAATGAAGAGAGCTGCTCAGCAATAACACAACAGCCTGCATCCAGACACAGTGGGCTCTCCTTTGTGGAAGGTATTTCAGGTTGGAGAAGCATCTGGCAGGGTTGCATCCTACAATATAGATCTTACAGAGCGGTTGCCAAAAGATCAGTGGACCTCAGATTTGGGATGTTTTTGGACTAGAATGTCCACAGTTGTTGATCACTGGCCAAGAGTGAAATCCAATCGCTTCTGGGGACAAGTTGAGAGACATTCCATAATCCCAAGAGAAATACTCTATGATAAAGCTACAAGAGAAGAACGGATGGATGGATAGATTGATGGATGAATGGATAGACAGAAGCAAGAAGAAATAAATGTAAATGTGCTAGTAAGCATATTATTTAATCCTTTAGCTTATACTTTTAATCTTATTTGGTTATCCTTCAACCCACTGGGGAGAAAAGCAGAAATTAACATGTTTGATGTAGAAATTCTTTGCTTCGTGTCTAAGTTAGAATTGATATGTCTTTTTTAAAAAAAAAAAAAGGTCACGAAATGTAAGAGCAAAGAGGAGATGGATAAGGAATTCCTTTGGACTCTCTCCAACATTCAGGCATTGAAATTTGACCTGAGATAATGAGTCCTACATACAAACATGCTTGCATGTGTGAAGGAGGAAGAAAGATGAAAGAGTGCACTCTTCCCTTTTCTTCCACTAGATGGAGTTTGAAATCTTTCTTTCAACTTTTATTATTCTACATAAACTAGACTGGAAAGAATAGATCTCTTCCTCCCAAATCTGTAGGTAAAATGGTAGGAAAAGCATCACCCACATATTTTCTTTATGTCAGCCTTTGCTGAAAGTACCAAAACAGGGTCACAGTTAAGCTGTATCAAAGAGTACTAGAAGAACATACTACAGTATGTGGCTGACTAGTGCGCCTGTGCTTTTCATAGTTACTTATCAGGTACATATTTCCATAAATAATACTTGTGCCAGCTCAGATGTACACTGATAAGAATAGGGTGGCCAGATGCAGAAAAAAAGGGGAAGAGGCAAATAAGACTCCTGCAGCTTTAAGAGTTATGTAGAAAAGAGAATTTCAGCACTTGTTGCTTACAGACAAGCTATACCTGCTGGAATTCTCTCTTCCACCCTGAGCTTGGTGTGATGGCCAGCACTGGAATCTGCCTCTTTTTGGCTCAGCCAATCTCAGCCTTTGGACTACTGGCAAGGAGAGGTATATAGGAGATGGACAACCAGAGATAAAAAGAGACAAGTGAGAGAGAAAATGAATACAGAGTTAGAAACGATGAAGAGAGTGTGGTTGGGATGAGTGTAGTGTGATCTGGAAGGAGCAGTTGAGAGTTCAGGAGAAGACTAAAGAAGATACAATGGTAACAAAAAGAACCTGAATACTTCCAGTCAACCTGCTCATTATACTTCATTCCTGTGTTCCTGCCTTGTAAATAAAGTGTCCGCCTCCTAATAAACACCTGCCTAAGTCTATTTGGGTTATCCAAACTGAGTACCAGAAGCAGATGGAATTCAGTTCTACGGCTATACATCCTCACAGACAGGCCTCTTGTTTGGTGGGTTTCTATTTTGCCCTTTTAGAAGCCAGTAATTGCCCCTGGCTGAGGGCAAGAGGGGGTTGGAATGGGATAGGAGCCCAGAGGAATGAAAGGCGCTTAAACAAAGGCACATGCAGTCATTTTACTTTGGCTTCCAGAATCCTCCAGCCAGCATGACTACTGGGTAGCCGGAGGATTCAGGGAGTTATAGTAACTTTTCTGAGGTCTGCTTGTGCATAGTTCTTGACAGTATGGGGATTCTTGCATCTGGACACCCCAGGCAAGCATCACATTCACTGATGAACAGGTGCCTGACACTTAAAACACCGCCAGAAAAGATAGAGATCAATGTCCTTTCTTGCCCACAACTATTAAAAATAGCTTCCCCTTTTGCTATTGAAAAGATAGCTCATGAAATCAGGTAATAATTTAAAAAAAATCTTGGTCATGATATGCATTTTATAAAGGATAAGAAATGGCTGGAATATACCATTAAATAAGACATTTGGCAAGATCCAAAACAGTTGTCTGAGCATGGTCACCTTTTTATTTCTCTTTTTCCCTTTTTCTCTGCTTTTCTTTTCTTTTCTTTTTTTCCTGCTGGCTCTTCTCATGTATCCTTAACAATCCCTGAAAATACAGTACTTCAGCCAGAGAAGTACTTCCTGCAGCTTTACCTCCATCTCAAGAAAAGTTTCACCTGATACATTTTGCATGTAAAGCCATTGTATAAAGTAAAGCCATTAAAAGTATTTCATATATTTGAAATGATTGCAACACATAAGTATCTTGCTAACAAGTTTGAAAGATGTGGTAATGAGCTAGGTCCCAGATGAAGGCAGATGCTACAATTAGCTTTACAGTCAAAAAATATTGGGATTTTTAAAAAGATTTTTTTTAAAAGTCTAACTTCAAGAACACAGAAAGACTGTCTCGGTCATCTCCCTGCAACATGGACATGCTTTCAAATCTGATTCTGTAAGGTCTGTTTCTGGCCTAAAAGCGTCTCCAACTCTCAAACAAATGTCCAGCTCAGAATTTCAAATTTCACACTTCTCTGAATTTTGCAATGCAATTCTCTGATCAAAACATGAACAAAAAATGAAAATAAAAATACATTTAGAATTATATATGTCCACCACATATGCATATAGGTCCCTTTTTCCTTTTTGCATCTCCAGCATTGAGATGGTGTTTTTTTATTTATTATATTCAGTCTTACTGGAGTTAAATACCATCTCCATGCTACCTTATAACAATTTTCTTTTACCCTTATAGACATATTCTTCATTATTCTTTGTGACCGTATCTTGTTCCAGTCCTCTCCTTTAATCTCTTCATCAAAGTCCTCCTGGCACTGGTTTTTCATCGTCACTTGTTCGAATTCTGAATGTACTAAAATTTTATAAATTACACTAACTGTTCCCTTTCTTTTGCTTCCTTCTCCTTGAACTTGTCTTTGTTAGATAATCTCCTCAAATTTTGTCAATTTTCTAATCTCTCCTTCTTTTCTTGTTCACTCTCTAGTCCAACTTTCCATCTGGAGTATGTTTAACCAGGATATTCCCTCTTCTTCTTGAAGATTGGTATAAAGAAATGTGGAGCTTAGCAATTAATGATGAGTTAACATGTGAAATGAAAATAAGAAGAGGAATGATAAAGTCCAATGATTTAAAAAATGTATGGAATTTATACTTGGAGTATGTATTTTTGAAGGGAAAGGCTATATGCCAGCAAAAGAACCAATGTATTTTTGGAGGGGTATGGGGTGAAAGGGGGTATAAAGTGATATTATTGGTCATCTAGTCCCAAGGTGAGGAAAGATCAATGTGTATTGTCTGTAGTCACTATTGAGTTTGTATTTTAGTTTTAATTTTGTTAATTGCAATTTTTCTTTTATTAATAATGAAAACATGGGGGGAGGGAAAGAATAGTAAGTGTTTTGGTGTCAGAGGAATTTGCATGTAAAAAGTAGTGCACAGAAATATATCCAAAGTATTTGTGATGTATTGCACAAAGTGACCAGTCCTGACAGTCCTCTCACCAGCGACATAATCGGATACCTCTGTGAGAACAGCTACCCTCATGAAATACTTGCTGAGAATCCCAATATGTGTTTAAATCCTCACTAGGTGGAGCCATTGGCTCGATAATATTCATATTGAATAATACCTCCCTTCTCCACCCCACTTCTCAGAACAAAATGCTGTCACTCCCAAATTTGGGGGATTGAACAGAACTCTATCTAGAAACAGCATTTTCTGATCTAAAAAACTACTGCCAGCACTACCACCAGAACTAGGAAAATATGCTTTTAAAATTGTTATTATTCAAAAACATCAGGCACAGTCAAAATTATAAAAACATTGACTGGTATTATATAACAGCTACAAGTTTTAACCAAAAACCTAAGTCTCTGTTAAATATCAGCACAGTATGTATGCTGGTTCTAATATTGCCGTTTTTTGTAGCTCTGATGGTGTGATTTCTTTTATTTTTTAAAAAAATACATTTTATTAGTTTTTCAATCTATCTACATTTGGTTCATGCTTATCAAACATCGTGTTACATGGGTTGCTTACAATTATTTGTTTTTGCGTCTTGGTGTCTTCCCAATTATCCCCCCAAATTCCACACATCTTTCGATCATTCAGACCGTTCATGTATGTATTTTAGTATACAATATTAGCTATTATCATAATATTACTCTCATAGTATACAATGTTTTCAAAATCCTCTAATAACATACTTAATAAAAGTAATTCCAGTGCCAAATCTGTATAATTTGGGGTGATTTAACTGACAAACTTTGTAATTTACACCAATGATAACTGAGTAAGCTCTTAACACATAATAGATATTATCTAGAGCATTTTATACAGATTTTCTTTGTATAGTTGTTTAGCCATTTCTATTTCCACATTTTCTATCCTGTCTATAATATCATATCTAATGCATGTTCATTATGTACTATTTGTTTACCCCAACCTTATATCTAGCTTCAATTTGCCTTTTAAAAAAAACCCACCATATTATGCCTTTACCCTGATTAGTACTCCCTTATTTCAGTTTAACTATCTTTTTTAATATATAAGATATGACCCTTTGCAATTCCAGAAGTTAGGTATGTACATGCTTTCCAACATTGAGGTCCACCTTCTTGTTTTTCCCTTTTTCATCTTTCTAAGTAATTCTTTCTCTTAATCTTTTTTCAATGTTTGTTTCTGTCTTTCTAAACATTCTGCCATCTTTTGTGTCCTCTGAGGCCATTTTATGCATTTAGTTTACCTCCAATAGATCTTTATACACTTGGTCTATCTCCAATAGATCTTCCAGGCTATTTTTAATTAATTCTGCTGATTTTCTCCCCTTATCTTCCCTTAAAACTCTCCTCGACTGCACTAGGTTTTCCCCATTAATTTCCTCCAGCCCTTCTTTATGTTGGCATCCACCATCCACCACCCTCTCATTTCCTTGTTCATTATTTCGTGTCTCCTGTTGACTATAATTCTTCTTCAACTGCGCCGTGAATAATTTTGCCTCTTCGTTGTAGGATCTCACTATTTCTAAGATTGCTTGAAGGGTAGATTTTGTTTCCTCCCAAAAAAATTTAAAAATCACTCCCAGGGATTTTTAGCTACAGTTCCCATAATCCCCTAACCAGCTTGACCACCAGTTACTATATGAAGAATGGGAGATTCTGGGAACTCTAATCCAAAATATTAACACTTCAAGCTCGGCTGCTCTTGTCATCAGTTTGGCTAATATTACTAAGCACTGGGCTTGGAAGATCATGGACAGCATGAGAGAATCATGAAAAAGTCTATATATCTAGATTAATTGGGTGGGTGGGTGGGTGGGTGGGTGGGTGGGTAGGTAGGCAGGTAGGCAGGTAGGCAGGTAAGGAAGAGCACCATGACTATCCCTGCAAAGAGTCAGAATGCTCAGCCACCGCAGAATATTGATTCGCTGGTAGAGACAATGGCAGGGAGATAATAACAAGAGAGAAAAGAAATTGAGGGTGCAACTACACAGTAAGAGAAATCAGAATTCACTTGCATTCACTCATTGTGAATGAGTGCATTCACTCGCTATGAATTTGCAGGGAGGACTCTGGGCTGATTTGCATTTCCCTTCGTGTCAAGTGGTCATAGTGGGAAAATATGAATCAGCCTGTCCTATACCCATAGTACTTTTCCCCCCAGTGTAGTTGCACTCTCAGGTGAGTATCCTAGATGAGCATGACTGGTTAGCCTGCTGACTGGCTGATGCCCTGAACAAAAGGACTTTACACTATAATGTTTTGTTGCTTGCCCCACTGAATTGGATCTATGTGCATTTCCCCATCTATCTTTGTTACAAAATCTGATTTCACCAGATTTTTTTCAGGGGAGGGCTCTAAATAACTTAATCTATTTATTTATCTTTCAGAAAATGAGAGAATAAAAAGAGGAACTTTTTATTGGCCCAAGTGGAAGAAATATAATTTGAGGACATCAAAAGCCAGAGTTTTTCAAGAAAAGGCAATTGTTGCATATAATGCTTGAAAGGCATTTAGAAAGGTGCACCAGGGGATGCATAAATGGTAGAGAGCTGCTTGATGAGGCACAAGTGACAGTCAAAATCCATCCCCAGTCCAACTAAGGCTAGAACTGTTGAGGTTTTTGCAAAGTCGCATGATGCCTTTAGTAGATTTGGCTGGGAGGCACCTTTCTGGGCTGGGGTGACTGTCAATCTATCCAGCAGTAACCAGTTGTTCCTTCCCCACCTCTGAATTCAAAGAGAACCTCACCTCTCTGCTCATTGCTTTTTCCCTCTCCTTAATCTATTGAAGTCCGTTGCTGAAACCAATCATGTTTGTCAGTTCGCTATTTGATCTGTTCAATTGTAAGTAATGAAACTTTTTATTCTTTCTCCTACTAATGTCTCAGAGTCATCTCCCTAATTTTTGGATTACTGGTGTCTATGAGTGAATTATTGAGGCTTTAAGTGCCAGTTAATGAGAAAAGAAGTGCACTAATCTGGGGAACTTGAAGGTATTCTGCTCTGTGAATCCCTGTACTTCTACTGCATAGCTAGAAGAATTTAACCAAAAATTCAAAACTCTGCAACAGGAATAACTTCATCTTTCTCAAAAGAGAGTTCTTCTCACAGCAAAGTTCTATTTATGTGAAGACAGACAAAGAAGAATTATGGGCATTTCTCCCAAGTAGGATTGAAGGAGGAGGTCAGGTTGAACTGGTTTTGTGAAAGCAGAATGGAAAAAGGATTATATTGCAAATCCCAGCTAGAAGCCGAGTTTGAATGGAAACATAGCTTTCTGAAGTCTATATCTCCCCAAGTCCCCTAGAGCCTTTGAATTTAAAAAAACCAAAAGTACATGTTTCCAAGCTGCAGCTATAAGGTGGGGGCAACAACTGTAATTTTTTACTTGAATACTTGGGAGAAGGGAGATAATTCTCAAGTGACAGAAGGAAAAGTGAGAAGGACAAAAGAAGTATGTCATGTTTCATTGACTGGTTTGTAATCTACCAGCTAGTTTTTGACTACATTGAATAGGATAAAGTTAGGTTCCATCCTTCCAAAGGCCTAGCCAAGCTTCCTTGTGATTGAGCTATAGCCAGTCTTCACTACGGAGGTTCTTCCTGTGAAATTAACAGCAGTGCTCACCTGCAGCTCCTCTTCAAGTTAATGGGGTTGAACACAACAGTTTCCAGTGGATGGTACCCCAGAAAAAGATGGATCCCTGAACTTCAGAAGAAGCTTGTTAGAATCAGTAGGACATGTACAGAGCAACTGTACAATCCATCTCCTGTCAAGCTGAGAGCAGGATAAACATTAAGAGTCTTCTGCTTGTTGAAACTACAAGCCCATAAGTGAGACAGGTAAATCGCCTGAGTATTACCTGATCCAGGCTAGACTATTGGTGTAAAGAGGCCTTTTGTTGCATGGGCAATCCCCTGCAATTCATTATGTGTAATAAATAGAGTGCCCCATTACAAATGAGGAGGCCCATGCCTGAATCCCCAGTTGGCTACAAAAATCTATCCTATCTCCATCTTGGCTACTCACTATCTCTGAGCCTAACTCACCTCACAGAGTCATTTTGAGGATACAACAAGGAGGAAGACCACGTATGCCACTGTGAGCTCCTTGCAGGAAAAGTGAGATATAAATGTAACAAATAAATTAACATTACAAAATACCTTTAATGGTCGCACACAGGCCCAATTGTGATCTTGAGTCCCGACCAAATGGCTTTAAAACAGGAAGCTGTATGAAAAAGATCTTCAGGCCACTTGTAGCTTTAGTTCATGCTAGTCATCAGCCTTACACACAGTCAAGTGCATATTCAACTGTCTAGAAAAAAACATCACTCTGCTCAACAATAAGAAGAACTAAGTACTCACAATTCAAGATAAAGGCATAAAACTTTCAGGGCCAAGCAATAAGCAAATCCGTTAGTGAATATAGCTCCTCACTGCCTTACCTATTGTGAAAACCATTGACATTCATTTCTAATCGCATCAGCAATGACTCTTGGGCCAGGAATGCTTTTCGCAGTGCCAAGGGCCCACAATCCTTCAAGCAGATGTCAAGGCAGCATGGTCCCTGCCAAGGTGCAATGCAACAAACATCTTTTAAAAAGAAACGAACAGAGAAGTTGCTTGCCATTGTAAACATCAGGGTAGCCACTCCAGCATTTCCCAGGGTCCAGAAGTCCAGCGGTAATGTTAACGGGTCATAGCAAGGGGCTCATTATGAAGAAAAGCAATGAGCGATGTTGAAGGGAAGTAGTGTGCCCATTAGAACTGGAGTTCGGGATAGTGTGCATTCAGAGGTAATTTTATTTCCCCTTAATGACAATCCCCAGCACCCCATAAGAAATGAAATTGAAGAATTGGTCTTATTTTTCAAACATAGGATAGCTTCAATATTAAAATTAACATATAAATTTAACATCAGTCTTATTTCTCCCCTCACATCTGCCAGGCAAAAGCACATAAAGTATGAATCACCAAAACAGTATAACAGCACGGAGGAATCAAAATCATTTTTCACGTATGTCGAGGCAAATGTGAACGGAGCCTGTTTACCATGACTTTAACAGATGTTGTGAAGCTGCCCTTGCAGACCTCTTGGGCAGACTTGCTTTCAGGCTTGGGCAAAGGTAAAAATAAAATCTACCCCATGGCAGGGGCTGATAGGAAAAGGATGACACGCCTTGGCAAATATCCTCTTTTTTTAACACAAGTGGAAGAAACCCACAGATAGCAAGGCCTCTTACTTCGGGAATTTTTGGAGTTGTAATTCTTAAAAGTAACTTCTTTACACCCTACCATTGCTTCACAAGAGAATGGACTCCCTGTCCGTCCATCAAGCCTCATGTTATCTGCCCTGATTGAGTAACAGTAGTTCTCCAGGGCCAATGTGCAAAGCCTAAGCTCTACCTCAGCTTTAAAATAAGTTGTAAATGGTTCTAAAATTCTTTATAAGCCTCCTCTACTGGGAGAATGATGGGGTACTGAGTAAAGGTAGGAAGGAAGGACAGGAGGGCAGGCCTGGCTATTTGAGGAACCACCTGCCTTGCTATGGAATGGGCAAGTCTTTGAGATACACAGGAGTCCCAAGTTTGAGGATACCTCTGCTTGCAGAGGCCTGCTTGTTGGACACTAACAGAGAGGGCTTTCTCCAATAGGAATTGGACTTTTAATTTAATCTGAATGGAGTAAAACACAAAAGAGGCCCTTTCTTTAGTTTCTGGAGTCTTTCAAGGCTCCAAAATACAAAAGTTTCAGAATTCCAAAATAGAGGTTAATGAATTTTACAGATTTCCTTCATATTTTGTATTTCAGATTACCCTTCTTATTTTGCTTTTCATTTTATAGATTTTTGGAGGGAATCTCCCCCATTTCCTTTATTGTTGCCTGCCCTTCACCTTGTAGACTATTACCTGCACTGCTGGACTGAGCATCTCCCCACTTCCCCATATTTGGGGGGTTTGGGTTGGGAGGGTTTGATCATATTGCCCTTAGCAAGTGTGTGTATGTTTCATTTTTATAATCATCATGATGATGATTTTTCAGACCTATGCAGGCACTAATAGTACTTTAAAGGTCACATTTATCACCATCTTCATCATCCTTGTCTGTACTGCTTCCTCCTGATGAATTGATGAGGACAGTGATAGAATGATAAATGTGCACTTTGCTGAAGATGCTGCTTTTCAGAGAGGCCTTTGAATGCAGCCTCCCATGAATTTTTGTTTGCCTGTGCCCTGCCATTCTAGTAAGAAATTGTAGTACTGTCATGATTTTAAGATGCTTGATTTGATTTGGTCTTGTTTTTATATCATGAGTTTTACTGTTGTTTTGCTTTAGCTGTTAGATTTCCTTATTTGTTAACCTCCCAGTATAATGCATTACACTAATGGGGCGGTATATAAATATATGAAATAAATAAACCGAATAATTTTAAAGTACTGTTAGTGCCTGCATACATCTGTGGATGATTGATTTTTCTTTCTCATGTACTGTTGTCATTGCCCGCTTTTGGAGTGGAGGATTATCTGTTGCCTTTTCTCTGCTTTATTTTTTTAAAATTTGTTTTGAGGAACTTGTAGGGCTTCATTGGGTCTAGCACAGGAAAACAGAATGGAAAGTTTGGGGTGTTTTCAAATTTGCTGAAAGAACTTGTACCCAAAGGAGCCTAAAACCAAAAGAGGAGACTTCCAAAGGACCCTCAAATGAAAACAATATGAAATATTTACTCCCGCACATCCCTATTCTCCAGAGCCATAATCAGCAATTTCAACTCCTAGGTCAAGCAGCACCCAAATCAACTTTGTAATTCATGATGGGAAAATAATACAAGAACGAATCACAGCACTGAACCCCTTACCCAAATCTTCCATCCTCCACAGGAAATCAACAGCACTATCAAACTTAGAATTTGGCACCCTAGAGCAAAGCCCCAGTTGCCCCGCCCCCATTACAGCTCTAGTTTTCTTCTCTATCACTCCCGAACACAAAATGTTTTCCCTTCAGAACTGAGACTGGTCCCTTCTATTTCAACTCTTTGGACTTTTAAATTGTGTCTTGTGGCTTGAGTGATTTAATGTTTAAATAAGTTTTTTGTTTTATGTGTTATTGTTTTTATTAGATTTGTTGTTTTTATTTGAATTATTATACATTGCCTTGGCAATGCTTGTGGAAAGTGGTACATAAATATAACCAATCACTTAATAATAGACCTCATATTTCCTGTGTATAGCATCAGAGCCCACCCAGAACTATGCATCTCAACTACAAGATGACAGGAAATAATTATTTCATTTCTTCACCTTCAGTACGCAGGACAGATGTTCTACCGTGATCCTACACACTTCTGGTGAGTTCCACTGAACCCAGTGGGTCTTTCTTTTGGGTAGACATATATGGGATAACATTGTATGTTAGCACTACCCGTATGGCTCCCAAATGGAATGGAGGAGAAGAGGTACTTAAGAGGAGGGCTCAGATAGCTAAAAGATACACAATTATAAACACAACTTGTAAAAGTTAAACTGTCCTCCAATTCAGAACATGCTCCCAGTCTGAATTCAGGACCCTTCACTACCTGTCCCATGTTAAACTACTTTTTACAATTGACATGGCATTGCGAGTGAGATTTGTTTACTTTAGAACTATAACTATGAAAAGGCAACCAGGCTTTGAGCTGAGCACCAAAATTTAAAGGGTTCCAAAACCTAGAGGTGACTCTACTGTTTATTCTTAGGAAAATAAATGGCAACTTCTCCCAGCCTTAGACACATTCCTTTTTAAAGAAGCATAAACTTTCTCTTTGTTTTTGGAGGGAGCAGGGACCACATTCACATCCATTTGTGAGGGGAGGGTCTCACCCATGCCTTAGAAGAGTAAAGTGATGTGAAACAATGCTTCTTGCCCAATACCAAAATTGCTAGCTATGGCTCTGGGATATCCTAATTTTAAAGACGTTTTGTATTACACGATGAGTTTTGTGTGCTGTGTGTGACACAAATTGTGTTTGGGTTTTTTACTATGATTTCCCTGGGAATTTTCAAATAGAATATTTGATAACGGCATGACACACTTTATTGAAAATATAAACCAAACTATATAAGGAATGTTCTGGTTTCAGAGAATACCATACAGGAGTTCAGCATGTTCCACTGTACAACATCTACATTTAGTCAAGCATCCTTTCCATGATAATAATCCACAGGAATTAATGCAGTGTTGACTGTAGGAAGCCTACTACAATACTGTGTCAGATAATACTGCAGGGGTTCTGTGAATCCATGTTGGGCTTTGATCTACAGGAGCTATCCAAGGTGCTGGCGCCTATTTTGGGAATAGGATTCAGCACCTTGATTAGCTCTTGTAAAGTACAAACTAAAACTTGGAGTGGGTTCACGGCATCCTCAAAAGAGTCATCCGCTGCCACTGCATATAACCCAACTACTGTACTTCTTACAACACTTCTGAAGCTTGCTCTCCTATATGTCCTTATTACTCCTCTGCAGCAAAAGCACAAGACGTGGATTCAGTAGGACTTCTTCTGGCAAAAGCTTGTCATCTACAACAATTACCAGCCTTGACCAATTGGTGTCCAATTTGTGAGCTGTCACAATAGAACCAGTAGAAGAAGTAGAGACCATTTTGCCAGGCAAAGTCTCATAGCACAAAATAAGTGGCTGCGTTGCCAGCATGGTAAGGAACAGAGGCATGCTAGTTTGTGTTTTTAGATTATATCTCTCTAATGATCCTTGGGCATTATTCCCCCGGCAGTGTAGTCCAAAAACACAAACCTGCACAGTTCTAGTAAGAGCAGTTGCTTCTTTCTAGAGCAAATGTGTGCAAAATCAAGTTCACTCTCAGGCATTTAATGCCCAAAGGTTTGGGGCAAGTTTGAATGTGCACATGCTTGTTGGATGTCATTAGTTCCATTTCAATCAACTCTTTCCTCCAAGCTAGCAAATAATCCTGTATAGAATAAGGGACCAGTTCCATGCTGCACATGGAAGGGTCTACAGATGATCTTGTCTCATTACCACACATTTCCTGAGGGGGAGGAATTTATTCACCTTATTGCAACACTGCCATGAACCACTTTATATTAGTGCAGGACATCTCACAAGAGCTAGAGTGTCTAGGACAGTATAATGAGCCTAGTAATTCTCTTTTCTTTAAAAAAAAGCGCCTGTTATAAATCTAAGAACCACTTCTTGAATCAGACTCTAGTTCCATCTCTTGTGCCCGGGAAGCTCACGTGCGGACTATCATAGAGATGCCTGTCTCTTATGCCCTTCTTTTCCCCGTTATTTGGCAACTAACATTTCTAAACTTCTTTGCATAGAGGCCAGCTATGAACCTCTGAAACAGAATGAAGGCAGAATAATGCAAGACAAACATGGCAGTATTTCCTCCCACCACCCACCATTGCAGGTGGAACAACCACCTGCATAGTTTGAGTTTGTAGTTCACTGAGTTAGGCATATGTCTTCAGAGTCAGATGTTGGGATTCAATTCCTCAGTGTGCATCCCAGAAGAGCCAACCTATATGGCCTTGGGAAAGCTGTACAGTCCCAGGATGCCCCCACAGAAGAAGGGAATCATAAACCTTTTCTGAGTACTCTCTACTTAGAAAACCCTAGAAAGGACTGCCATAAGTCAAGATTGACTTGACAACACATGAAGATGATGATGATGATTGATGATGATGATGATGATGATGATGATGATGATACCACTCTAGTCCACCTATGATCAACTCTGATCAGTTCAGCATGATTTTCTCTGGTTATATTCTGGGAGTAGATTTTGACACAGAGCCAGGAGAAATAATTTCAAATACATTCTCAGAAGAAAATGGGAGTTAACTGTGCAAGAAGCTAATACATTCAGATGAGTATGTATGAAGCAGGCCTGTGAAGACATGCATGGATTTTAAAACTGTCATTATAAACACCAATTGATACTAAAGGCCATCAACATATTTGCCTGTAATAGTAACATATTAGGGATCTGAAAAATTATTGTAAAAGTACTCATTCATTGAGACAAATTGTCTTGATGTCTCAAGATAGACCATGAGGAATCATTGACCTGTGAGACTTCTCACCTCCAGCACAAGAATGAGACAAGAATTATCACTGAGGTTTTCACAAACTATGCAAAATGTCTCTGTATAAGACTAGTGGGTTTTTTCCCTTACAGAAACCAAGAGAAAGCAGAAAAAGATAGGTTGGTCAATTGAAAGATACAAACAACCCATTCAATACTTCTAATTTTTAAAAACCTGTACAAGAAGACAGTAGCTGTCATAATTTTATGTGATTTGCAAAAATTATGGGAAAAATTATCAGTGACAGAAAATATCTTGCTGTCTTGCAAAGCAAGGAGGAAGAAATGCAGTTTCTCATTTTCACATACAAGAATGAGACAAGGACGAGTTTATATACCTAATAGTAATAATAATAATTGTGTGCTGTTAAGTCAATTCTGATTTATAGTGACCCTTTTCAGGATTTTCAAGGTAGAGAATACTCAGAAGTAATTGATCATTCCCTTTTCACCAGTACAAACATATTCTCTACACGGTGGATTATCTGCCATGCTCAGTTAAACCTCAATAGTTCTTTTAAGAGATTGCTAAAATATTGATTTGGCCCCATCAGCAGTGAAGTAGTGACAGCTTTTTATGGGCAGACTCCACAGTCTCCATGACCATGTCCCCAAAGGAGAGCCCAAATGTGCAGAAAGTTATATTCTGTATAACAAATAGTTCTTGCTGCTTTTGTCTCCACCAGACTTTTTTGTAAAGTTTACAGGTCTTCATTGTCCATACAGGACCAAGCCACTGAAAAATACTTTGCTTTACAATAGAACTAAAACAGTACATTTTTATTTCTAGGAAAATCCGTCTCCTCACATTTGTGAGGATTGCAGCTAAAAAAAGGAAGAAGAAAGTCTGAGGAGGGGTATGTGGCAAATAATATAATTGACCACGGTAATCCAGAGAATAGAGAGCCTTAACTTTGTGACTCCTGACTCTACTACAACACTGCTCATCAGTTATGCACTGTACATGCCTAAACTTCAGCTCAGGATAGCTGCCCTAGTTGCAGTCAGTCTGTAAAACCAGGTTCATTTATACTCTCTTTTATCTATAAAAGTAGTCTTAATTTCAAATATAAACGAGATGTGAAACTCAAGATCATCATCCGAGTTTATTTTTCCCCCAGTGTCCTTAGCATGCTACATTAACCTGACAATGTTTAATCATGTGTTCATTTCTCACAAGACATTTTCATGCAACAGCTGTAATTGGCTTTACACTTACATTATACATATTTCTATTTAGCCACGTGAAAGAATAACTGTTAAGGTGTTTCCAAAATGTTCCATAATGTTTCCAAGCTCTGATAGATTCTTGATATTTTGTGACTCTTGGTTCAACACCTGAATAATTATGGTCATAAAGTCAACAAGGTCACTGTTTAGTCCATTTACCACTGAATTATTTGCTTTTTAATTTCCTATCTCCTGAGCAGTCCTCTCTTTGAACACTGCATTCAAGTACAATATCAACATTCCCAGTTGTCTAAAAGGCAATACTTATTTGCTGCACTTTAAATGTTCTAGTGTCTTTCTCACAAATATGCTTAAAATTAATCTTATTCCTTTTATTTCTGTAATGAACATTCAGCATGAAAGCCATGAAATATTAGCTATTTGGCATTTTCCAGTGAAGTGCAAGAAATAAAATAAGTTACAACTTTATTGCTAAAAGATAGTAATAAGCATAGTCACTTTTTTATATACAATGAAAAGGTTGGTAGTTCCTTTTTCTCGGTGCCCAGCAGTCCTGCTACACTGCAGAATATAACAGGAAATTGTCATTCTAGGAGGATGTGTTTAGTATTCTAGAGTCTGAGGAGTCAGATCTTTCATCATAGTCATCTTCTGTATAAAGAGGCTGTTTGGACACAATTGGACATCCATCATCAGGGATTGAGATCCTGGGATCTTCTGATGGGCGTGTAGGAAGGACAGGAGAACTTCTGAAGACACTGGTAGAGTTAGTGGAGAAAGGGCTGACGTACTGAGACCTCAACTGATACTGCTGCTGGAGCGTCATGGTGTTCCACAAAGTAACATCATTGGGTAGAAATGGACTGGACTGGTTTCTAGCCAAAGTATTCCTCAGCATCAGTGGATACCGGGGTGGCTGTGGGAATGGATGCTGTAAAGGTACAGCCAGTGGATTTGGCACAACATTACTAGTATCAGCAGAAAACCTCAGTGTGTCTGGGACCCTAAAAGCAGACCCTACAGACCACTTTGAGGAAGAAATGGGATAGGAACTTAGAGTGTGTTCAAAGAGGTGCCCGTTCGAAGGCAGAACCAGACTTTCCGATTCGGCAGTTCTGTCTCCCCCTGATAGAGAGGATCTGCTTGACAGGAGGACTTCAACAGCACTCACCAGGTCTCCCCCACAACCTTTCAAGATCAATTCAAGCACCGTTGGCTTTTGGTTGGGAAAAATCTTTTTTAGCACCTCAAGGGGTGGCCGGTTGGCTTTCAAACCAAAAGGCAGAGAAACCGTCCCAGATGGACCCTCAATCAGGAGGTGGTTTTGCTCTGATTGGTACTTGGGGCTCTCAGGTCTACTGTCAGCGTTTCCACTGTTTTTCTGGACAGCATAACCAACTTCATCAACAGAAACAATTTCAGGGCTCTCTGGAGTGAAACTGCTCCGGGCCTTTGTCAAATCAGGGGAGCTCCTTTGGTCTGTGTCTTTGTCACTGTACGTCTCAGCACTATCTGCTCCACTGACGTCAGCCAGTTGCTCTTCGGTCATTTCTGTAAAAGAGAGAGCAGGTTTGTTATGCCAGAGAGTACAAGAAAATGGGAATGGCCAAGTACATTTCTCTTCCTATGAAAAGCCCAGCATGAAACATTCCAAATTTCAGAAATATTAAAGAAACTGACGCATACAAAAGTAAGACCCATTGGCCCACTTAACCCAAGACTATTATTTGTCTTGACTAGCAGTGATTCTTCTATTCCTTCCTAAATTTGCTATCTTGAAGCCCTTAATCACAACAAATTAGAGATGGAAATATAGAAACTATTGGGCTAAATCAAATCTTATCCACAGCAGACCAACTGAAATGAATTGGACTTGTTAGTCACAACTAACCTAAATTCCATTGACTTCAATAGGTCTAGTCTAGGTAGGACTAAATTTGGGTTTACCTATTATCTCCACCTGCTGCTTTCTATGCCCATTATTGTTGACTGTCACCACTTCGCACCACTTAGTCTCTTAAATTTGAGGGGTCCTTCTATAACACCTAAGATGGAAGCTTCTTCTTTTTTCTATCATCATCTTCTTCATGAACAACCAGATCTTCCTAATTTGAAGCACTGAAACAAGGCTGGCTACAGAGTGCAAATCATTGCAGCCAGAAGACTTTTGGCAGATTATATTTCAGTTGGCGTACTAGGTTGAAATTAGCTGAGAAATACAAATTGTTTGTTTGTAGATCAACATATCAGTAGAAATACAATTTTGTCAGTCAGCCATCACTAAGCTCCAAAAACAGACTGAAACATCAGGTCAATTTATTGTCCAGCATGGATCACACCCTAATTTGAAGTTTGGATAAATTATGTACCATTGGCTGGATTTTATATTGTTGCATTATCTGTCCTAGGAAATGCTTTTTTAAAACCTCCTTTTGCTCCTTTCAATCTCACCAGCACCTCAGCAGTATCTTTGTTGGTGCTTAGCAAAATACATGATGGTACTCACACAAAAGTATCTTAGAAAAATATAACTCTGTATTAATGCTAAACATTGCCTTTGTTTGATTTTTCTGTACAGCACAACAAACCATACGTTACATGGTAAAACTACAGACAACATGAACTGGTATTCCTTCAGCATGTTCTCCCAAACATCCATTCCTTCGTTTAAGCTAAGACCTGTGGAGCACATGCCACAAGTTATCCATAGCATCTGTTAAATAACCAATAAGTGGTAAAGGAACATCATTTGCTCAACCACTCAGAATAAATAAGATAGACATATAAATTTGAATAAACAAGGGCTACTTTATTATTTATATTATTTATTTATGTGAGTGGCTACCAGAAATGCAGACTATGTTTAGCTCAGGGGTGCTCTCAGACCACTTCTTGAGCAAAATCTGGGATGAACCACCTATGTCCCAGTTCCAAGCCATGTCCCATAGCTCGATCTCAGCTGATATCCTTTCTTTAAGGAGGACCAGCCAAATCTACATCACCTCCCAAATTTTGAGACTCAAAGTGAAGGCACGGGATAGGCTGTCCCCCCAGATTGCCCCCCCTCCCATGGGTTGCACAACCTGAGGGACAAGTCCAAAGACAAAAACAGGTGCTTCACCCCTACCTTGAAACCTGGACTAAGCTGCTACAGCAAGCATTTACATGTAGAGCACTCAGTTCTCCCAGTGCCCATTCCAATTCAGTGCAGGGTAAAGGAAAAAACCCTCCACTGAGAATGCACTTTGGAGGGCAAAAATACATGAAGCAACCAGTTACAGGTGGATGTGCTGAGCAACAATCTGCCTGTGGAGTGCCAGGGAACCAAATGCTTCAAATATTCTTATCTCTATGCTCATGTCTTCTTCATATTATGCTACAGTATAGCAACACACTGGTATATTCATTCTATTTTACTCTCAAGTTTATAAAAAAATGTTTAAATTCATGTACAGTAGGACTATGTTATCCATGGGAGAGTGATTCCAAGCCCCCATGTGGATGTCGAAAATAGTGGATAAGCAAAGCACTTATATTCAGTTTCTTTGGCATCCCCGCATGGTTGAGAGTGGGAGCCCTGGCCCAATCTTGCCATAGGACTGGATTTCCTGCTCTCCTGTTCACAAGGGAGGCTTCCCTGAAACCAGCAAATGCTGCCTTCCCCTGCCCCCCTCCTGTTTAGTGGCCAATTCTGGCAATACACCTTAGAAATGTGTATTTCGGGGGGGGGGGGGTATTTCTTTTCTTTTTTCAGACAACGTACTGTTCCCGTGGATATGGCAGTCCTGTTGTATACACTTTCCTTAAAGACATAAGTGAAACATTTGATAGAATAAGAAGAAGGCCAAAGAAGAAGATAAGAAGAACCAAACAGAAGAAGCATTAAAATTAAGGCACATTCAGTCTGGTTTGCTCACCCACTTGGAAGAAAAAGGCTAAGCATGTAAACTGGATTAACTGTTTTCTCAACTATATGGCTAAGATCTATAGGAGTGCTGTCAGAAGTGCAGGCTTATTTTCAAGCCAGGGTCAAGCCAGACCAACTCTGAGCAGTGCCCTAGATGAGCTACCCATGCTCTAATTCCAGACCATGTCCCAAAGCCTGTCCCCAGCCAACATCCATTATTAAGGAGACCAGCCCATCACAACCCCTCCTAAATAGCAAGGTTCAAGTTGAGCCTGCAGGGTAAACCAGACTCCAAAGTTATCCCTGTCTCTTTCATGCACCCTCCCCACTGTCCAGAAACTCTGTTCACCAAATTGGTAGCTATGGATTCTCACCTAATCATTAAACTTTTTTTCCCTACACACTCTACCTGGTCAAAGTGACCAGTAAATGCCACCCATACAGCCAACTGTCCCATTGTGTCTTAGTTCAGTAGGGAGGGACCTCCACTAGAAATGCAATTTGCCATTACTTATAAAGTTAATAAAACAATCATCTTTTTTCAACCATCCAGTAAGTATTTACAAGTGGGTCCACTAAATCAATGGAAATTATCCAGGAGCTGACTCACTAAACCCTCAGTGATTCAACGGGACTGCTGTAGTCATGACTTACTGCACTAAGCCACATAATTTCAGCCAATATGTGTTTCTGAGCATCTGTGCTAATAAGCGCTATTCATGTTTCTTATGCATTTATCTTTACACCCTTCAGATGGAAATTGAGGCAGTTCTTGCAGATTTAATAAGCAATGTTTTTGTATATTCACTGAAAGCATTTGCATTTATTCATAACCTTCCAAGCCTGGTTATGTCTGGTATAACTGGGTATTTCCAGTCAGACCTGGAAATGTCAAGTTTGCTTTATACATATCAAATTCTATTCTAATGTGTTGATTCTTCACTGAAATGAAGTATGTTGATCCAAATCTAACTTTGTTTAGAAGTCACACTGAAGACAATATTGTTTGGTTCTTCATTTATGAAAATTCCTTTGCACATATGCCCCTTGATGACAATATTCACCCACATCAGTTTTATATTTTCTAAAACTGACCAAATGAAAAATACTATGTCTAGTTTCTGAATTAAGGTCGAAGTCCACAGACAGCCTCTCGAAAAGTAATGGAGCTTCTCTTTTACTTAGAAGAAACCAATGGACCTATCATGTTGCTGTTGCTATGTGCCTCCAAGTTGCGTCCAACTTATGGCACCCCTATGAATGAGCAATTACCAAAATGTCCAGTCCTCAACAGCCCTGCTCGGCAATTGAAAACTCAAGGCTGTGGCATCTTTGATGGTGTCATCCCATCTCATATTTGGTCTTCCTCTTTTCCTACTACCCTTTCCCAGCATTATTGTCTTTTCCAGAGAATCTTGACTTCTCCCAATGTGTCCAAAAATAATGAAACTGAGGCTATCATACTTTCAACCTATCATTACATTAACATGTCACTTGACTTGCATTATGGGCACATATACAGAAGAAACTCTGTGTCTACTGATTTCCACTCCCAATTTTTCTTTGCATTTTTAAATATGGGCTTGATTGTTTTGTTATATTTATTTTGCCAATATGTTACATGCCTCTGCCTCAAACGTACTATTCCTCACTAGACTCATAAGCAATCTAACATAACAAGCACTACTATACTCACCAGTGGAACACAATAATTCTAGCAAATTGAACATCTGCACTTATCCTGGAGTATACACAGTAAATACAGTCCAGGATATACTTGTTGAATTTGCGTCATCTTTATCTTCTTTATAACATCACCATTTGCACTGTCCTTCCTGCATTTCTAAACAAATATGTTAATTCACAAAGGCCCTAACAGTGTGGAAATACGATGAAGGTTGTGAGCCTTTATGTTGGACTCCTGGCTGAGCTACAGGGGCAGCTGGTCTGCTCAGACAAATGAGGCAATGGCCCATCCCAGGTCTACCCAGTTCCTGCCTGCCTACTTCCCTGAGACAGAGCAGAGGGTCAGTACTGAACCAGTGCTCCCCTTCTGCCAAATCTCCAGCTTCAGACTCTGTGCAAGCGCATATGCCAGAGGCAGAGAGAGGGAAGGTGAGCAAAAATGAAAATATGAGAGTGAAATGTGAGTGAATAGGTCAACTGCCCAGCTTTGGAACCTGGCACACATGGAAACAGTGGCAGGGTGATTTTCCCTGCTCCTCAGCTGAATTGTAGAGTGGACGAATGGGATGGGGGCAAAATAGTGCCTAGCTTAACACCTGCCTTTCTCAGTGCATGTGCACCCATGAAGGTTTGCTCACCTCCCTCTCAGTGTTCTTGTGTTCACACCCATTTTTGCCCTGACCCTGTCTGTCACCCATAACTTAGTTCACCCAACTGACTGCTGTTACTTCTGCTGCTGGCTACCGGAAGACAGTCATCAAGACCTACTGTTCTTAGAGGAGAAGCAGCCTAGCCCATTTTTGCAAAAATGCAAAGAAAATGCTAAAGTAGGAAATGCTAAAGTAGGGAGTCAAGAGATAAAAGGAACAACAGGTAAGTTTGGCCTTGGAGTTCAAAACGAAGCAGGGCAAAGGCTAATAGAGTTTGTCAAGAGAACAAGCTGGTCATCACAAACACTCTTTTCCAACAACACAAGAGGCGACTCTACACATGGACATCCCCAGATGGGCAATACCGAAATCAGATTGATTATGTTCTCTGCAGCCAAAGATGGAGAAGCTCTATACAGTCAGCAAAAACAAGACCTGGAGCTGATTGTGGCTCTGATCATCAGCTTCTTATAGCAAAACTCAAGCTTAAACTGAAGAAAGTAGGAAAAACCACTGGGCTAGTCAGGTATAATCTAAACCAAATCCCTTATGAATACACAGTGGGAGTGAAGAACAGATTTAAGGAACTAGATTTGGTGGACAGAGTGCCTGAAGAACTATGGATGGAGGCTCGTAACATTGTACAGGAGGCAGCAACAAAAACCATCCCAAAGAAAAGGAAATGCAAGAAAGCAAAGTGGCTGTCCAATGAGGCCTTACAAATAGCAGAGAAGAGAAGGGAAACAAAATGCAAGGGAGATAGGGAAAGTTACAGAAAATTGATTGCAGACTTCCAAAGAATAGCAAGGAGAGACAAGAGGGCCTTCTTAAATGAACAGTGCAAAGAAATAGAGGAAAAGAATAGAAAGGGAAAAACCAGAGATCTGTTCAAGAAAATTGGAAATCTTAAAGAAACGTTTTGTGCAAAGATGGACATGATAAAGGACAAAAATGGTAGGGACCTAACAGAAGCAGAAGACATCAAGAAGAGGTGGCAAGAATACACAGAGGAATGATACCAGAAAGATCTGGATGTCCCGGACAACCCAGATAGCGTGTTTGCTGACCTTGAGCCAGACATCCTGGAGAGTGAAGTCAAGTGGGCCTTAGAAAGCATGGCTAACAACAAGGCCAGTGGAGGTGATGGCATTCCAGTTGAACTATTTAAAATCTTAAAAGATGATGCTGTTAAGGTGCTACACTCAATATGCCAGCAAGTTTGGAAAACTCAGCAGTGGCCAGAGGATTGGAAAAGATCAGTCTACATCCCAATCCCAAAGAAGGGCAGTGCCAAAGAATGCTCCAACTACCGTACAATTGCACTCATTTCACACGCTAGCAAGGTTATGCCCAAAATCCCACAAGGTAGGCTTCAGCAGTATGTGGACCGAGAACTCCCTGAAGTACAAGCTGGATTTCAAAGGGGCAGAGGAACTGGAGACCAAAAACATGCACTGGATTATGGAGAAAGCCACAGAGTTCCAGAAAAACATCTACTTCTGCTTCATTGAGTACGCAAAAGCCTTTGACTGTGTCGACCACAGCAAACTATGGCAAGTTCTTAAAGAAATGGGAGTGCCTGACCACCTTGTCTGTCTCCTGAGAAATCTATATGTGGGACAGGAAGCAACAGTTAGAACTGGATATGGAACAACTGATTGGTTCAAAATTGGGAAAGGAGTATGACAAGGCTGTATATTGTCTCCCTGCTTATTTAACTTATATGCAGAATACATCATGCGAAAGGCTGGACTGGATGAATCCCAAACCGGAATTAAGATTGCCGGAAGAAATATCAATAACCTCAGATATGCAGATGATACCACTCTGATGGCAGAAAGTGAGGGGGAATTAAAGAACCTCTTAATGAGGGTGAAAGAGGAGAGCGCCAAAAATGGTCTGAAGCTCAACATCAAAAAAACTAAGATCATGGCCACTGGTCCCCTCACCTCCTGGCAAATAGAAGGGGAAGATATGGAGGCAGTGAGAGATTTTACTTTCTTGGGCTCCATGATTACTGCAGATGGTGACAGCAGCCACGAAATTAAAAGACGCCTGCTTCTGGGGAGGAAAGCGATGACAAACCTAGACAGCATCTTAAAAAGCAGAGACATCACCTTGCCAACAAAGGTCCACATAGTGAAAGCTATGGTTTTTCCAGTAGCGATGTATGGAAGTGAGAGCTGGACCATAAAGAAGGCTGACCGCCGAAGAATTGATGCTTTTGAATTGTGGTGCTGGAGGAGACTCTTGAGAGTCCCCTGGACTGCAAAGAGAACAAACCTATCCATTTTGAAGGAAATCAACCCGGAGTGCTCACTGGAAGGACAGATCCTGAAGCTGAGGCTCCAATACTTTGGCCATCTCATGAGAAGAGAAGGCTCCCTGGAAAAGACCCTGATGTTGGGAAAGTGTGAGGGCAAGAGGAGAAGGGGACGACAGAGGACAAGATGGTTGGACAGTGTCATCGAAGCGACCAGCATAAATTTGACCAAACTCCGGGAGGCAGTGGAAGACAGGAGGGCCTGGCATGCTCTGGTCCATGGGGTCACGAAGAGTCAGACACGACTTAATGACTAAACAACGAAGCCTAGCCCAGCCCCAAGAAGTGCTCTGGGATGTTTGATGGATGAAGATCTGCTCTACCCCTCTTCTCATGTTGTTTAGCAGAAAGTGCTGACTAGCTGGCAGGGAAGAATTTCTCATCAATGCTCTTTGATTGTATTTTGCAAACAAAATGCCTGTTGCCTAGTAACATTTCACTTGAGCCTGACCTTCCCCAAAAGTTATTGCTATCAGATTCGATTTACACTGTCTTCCCGTGATTACTGTAATCTTTTAAACTGGGAAGTTCATATATCAGTGGGGGGGGGGGAAATGTGTGCAAGTCAATAGTGCTTCTATTCATCAGATGTATTAGCTTCTTACGGCTCAAAATGAACTTTCTTTCTGTTTTCAGAACCATGTTCCTCCAATGCAGCTTGAAATCCTTGGATATCCCTATAGAAGCACCTTTTCCAAAGGGACAGAGAGAGCAAAGAAATACTCAAGGATGTTATCATCTGAAAGATTAAACTGATGAATCTCAGAGAATGTCTAGGGATTCACTAAGGGGAATCACAGGACCCCTGGGGGGTGGATAAAGCAGCTGCTGCTAAAGCAGTTGTGCAGGTAGATGGGAGCCTCCCAATGTTGCTTGACTCTAAAACCCATGTCTTAGCCAACACAGTCAGTGACTGAGGGCTAATGGGAGTTGCAGTACAGTGCCATTGAAAAGGTCATACAATCCATGGCCTTTTGCTAGAGACGAGGTTGCAAGCTTATACAAGTCTATTCAGAAATGAGCCTCATTTGGTTTAACACGGCTTACTCACAGATAAATGTGTATAGCAACCCTAAGTGGCTTTCAACACTCTAAGATAGGAAGAAATTGGCTGGGAATGGTAAACTAAGCCTTATTAACAAGCAGTAGGTATGTCCTCTTGTAAGTCACACATTTAAAGTCCCACCAGTTTCAGAAGGAGCATTAAATATGTACTTACATTTCTCTAGCAATGAAATGCACAGTAGACCTACCCCTAGATGTTGGACAATGTGATTAAAGTTTTAATTGACTTCACTGGGAATAAGAGTGGGAAATTGCTAAAGGTGAAGGATATGATGATTATTTCCTAGAGTAATTATAATAGATTTTCCCTAGAGTAAGATATAATCATGGTAGGAGCCAGTCAAAGCACATTGTTTTGATTAAAACATGTTTGTGTGACATCACACTAATAAAATCCTGCTAATTCTGTTTCTCTAGGAACAAAGCTCCCAAGAACTCTTAAACTTGCTGATTCAGATCTCTCTCTCTCTCTTTCTCTCTCTTTCTCTCTCCCTCTCTCTCTCTCCCTCTCCCTCTCCCTCTCCCTCTCCCTCTCCCTCTCCCTCTCTCCCTCTCCCTCTCTCTCTCTCTCTCTCTCCCCCCTCTCTCTCTCTAACATACACAAGCCAACTATGTTGACCTGGTGTCCTCAAAGCATCAGCTCTGAGCACCTCTCTAGCCCAAATAACCAGAAGGAGGATTTGGGAGCAGATGTCAAAAACCTTGTCTACTCTTTTGACCCTCTGACCTCTACCTCTTCCTGTACCTATTGTTAGACAGATATTCTAAGGGTGCACTTACCAGCCCCTTCCACTTCTACTTTCTTTTATCTCTCCATAAGGAGGAGGCAGGCTGTCTCTCCTCCATCATTTGCTCTTCTGGATTACATGTCTATCTATCTAGTCAATATAGATAGAACTATCTTGAACATAACTTTCTAAATAAAATCTAGTTTGATTTTCAATGGTTTCTCCTGCTTTATCTACACAGCGCCACTAATCTACACAAAAGCTACTTTGCTAGGGAGAGAGAAACTTTAATATTTTTCTTCTTTCTCACTCACACCAAAACATCCCCAGGATGGACAACAGTAAACCTTCAAATGATTTTAGACTGCAGCATCCACCAGCCTTAGCCAGCATAGCTAATGGTGAGGAATCATGGGAGCTGCAGTTCAGAAACATCTGGTGGGCTGCAGGTGCCCAGTCCTGCATTACACAAAGACCTTAGAGTTATATCAAACTGGTCCTGGAGAGGTTATTTGAAAAAGAAGTCACAGCTCAGCACTGTGAACCTAAAAGGGTTGACAAAGCAAAGGCGAGATTTTTTTTATTTTTTTTTTGGCAAAAGATATTCTTACAAAGTTTAGAACTTTCAGATGCTCCCAACAACAATCTTCGCAAACAAACAAATAAATAAGTACCAAAGAATGAAAGATTCTCAAGTAGAGTATTCCCTTTCATTTCAGCTAAGGGGGAAAATAGGGCAGAAATCATACAGACATTTTATTTCTGCGGGAGGACAAAAGCCAGTCACAGGACTGTAGCGTTCCTATAAGATCCCCATTTGTTTCTACTAATGAGACTGAATCTTCTCTTTTAAAGACGGGTGGACTCCCTGCACAACCATACACCAGTAGAACCCTTCTTTTGCTGTGGTTATTTAAATCGGCCCTTCCAATAAAATCAGTCGCAAAATGCTTGGCTTCCCGGGGATCGGGACAAGGGAGAAAAAGCCTCCTTGCTCCCCACGGAAGGCAGAAATCAGATTTTAGATCCTAAAATCCTTGGTGGAGGATTTGGTGTCAAGAACATCGAACCACTTCTGTTAGGAATCAGGAAGATCCATTGGCCACTGTACGCTGCTGTTTGTCCTCCAAAATCCACAAAGGAGTCATGTGGCGCCTTAAAGACTAACCAGTGTTATTTGGCATAAACGTGCACGCGCCCTTTTAGCCCATCAGTGCCCGAAAGTTTGCGGCAGATCGCGTTAGCCGCTCGTTAGATTGCTACAGAGATTCTTGGTTGCTTTCGCGTCAACCTCCCAACACGGCTGCCCTCCTGGAAGGAGCAACGAGTGCGTTCAGTTCCTTCTCTTTCTGCCTCCCTCTCCCCACAGCCCCGATCTCACCTGACCGGACAATTCTCTTCCTTGGGATGGAAGAGAGGCCCCCTCCCCAGTCCCGGCTCCTCTTGCCATCCCTCCGCCCTTATCAGATTCAGAGCGATTTCTGCCTCCGTAGTTTTAGATATAATCTTCGCCGCAGTTGGGGAATAGGTTTTCCGCAGAAGAGAAGGAATCGGATAGGGAACCCCCTTTAGGGCTTCTTTCCTTAGAGGGCTGCAAATTGAAACCGAAAGGCTTAAAAGGACGAACTAATGAAAGCCCCCCCCCCCCTTCCCTCTTGCTTACGGCTCATCAAGGAAAACCCTTAAAGTGAAACGATCAGGTAGGAAGAATTATCCAGTATTAACAGGGAGCAGGAAGGTTCTTGTCTTGCGTTTTCATTCTGAAGATTCCAGTCAGCGAAATGTCTTTCGCGCACTCCGTTTTAGTCAACTGCGATCCTCTGTACACGTGCCGGAGAGAAAGGCCCACTGAAATCTGTGGGGCTTGCTTCTCCGCAGGCGTGGATAGGAGGGCGCCCTCCGGCTGCGATCTCACCAGAAGTTAAATTCACTTAAAGGCGTTCTTTGGGATTTCACCCAATACAAAAAAGCAGTCTTTAACGAGCCGGGGCAAGAAGATTTCTTCCCAGTGCTTTACCTACGGCCGTTGGCACAACAGGTAAGAAGTGAAAACCCAAGACGAACTTCGCGTCTCCCTCCCTGAGGGAAACCGAAACAGACGCGCGCCTACTTCGAAGGGGCCGATGCATTTGTTGTTTGCCTAAATTGTTCCTATGACCTCCGACTCTCCAAAGGCCTCGCAGCTTTCCTCAAAGACTAGGCACACTCGCAGCTCAGAAGCAGGGAAGGAATCCGGAGCCAGCTTCAACCCCATCCTCCAAAACCTCTTCCCGATCCGAACAAGCGCCCTCTTGGAGCCTGTAACCGAGCAGCGCCCTCGGTCTCTGAGCGCAACGACTGGGAACAGGTCTCCCTGGGTCCAAGTGGGGCTTCCTTGCAAATTGTGACGGTAGGAGCTGAAGTTTTCTTTTCTAAGGAATAAGAATCCCCTCCACCCTGATGTGAACAACCGTCCACACCCCTGTTCCGTTTTTCATAGCCCAGCTGTACTTTGAACAGAAACGCCTGCGGGAACACAATGGCCTCCGTACTCCAGATCCAAGTAGAGAAGGAGGCATTGAATCCATGGGACTTCTGCCAGGGATTATTCACCCTTCCAAAACTGATTCTGTGAGTCTACTCTAGCTGACACCAGCAATAGGCCTGGGCCTTTCCAGAAAGGCTGAAGTCTGGCAATGGGAGCATTAAGTTCTTCCTGACACCTATAATGGTGATGATGATGATGAGGTGCTAGTCAAGTCAATTCTGACTTAGGGCAAACCTTTTCAGTGTTTTCTAGGTAGTGTGCATTCAGAAGTGGTTTACCATTCCCTTCTTCTGGGGGTGACCTGGCCACATAGGCTGGCTCTTCTGGAAGGCACATTAGGGAACTGGACTCCCAACCTCTGGCTCCACAGCCAGATAACTCACTGAGCTATCCAGGCAACCCTCTGGTACCTTTAGTGCTTCCCAAAAGAGTGGCAAGACTCCTTGGAGTTTATCCTCTTCCCTGCCTTCAGACTCCAAGGCGAAGGGAAATCAAGTGCCTGGTGCTCCGCTTCCCACATCCAACTGTATCTATTCTCTCTTAGAGGGAGAGGATGCCTTGGTATATTTCAGAAAACCAAGTCCAACAGAGTCACAAACTTGATGCTTCTCTCCAAAATGTACCAGGAAACTAGATCCACTGATCTCATCTAAGCTTGGGGATCTCATCAAGCAAAACATATCCCTCTCCCACCATCTCAGACTTCAACGAACTTGGCCACCCCGTCCCCTGCCACCCAAATTTTAAAGCTTCAAGTTATACATAAATAACTAGCATTCATTTTATGTATTTCAAAGCCCTTTATCTAGAAAAAGATTTGCTTTGGAGAAAAAGTGTGAACACAAGCTTAAACGTTGGACACCCCCAGGTCTGCCAAGTGCAAAACCACCATTGGCTCGAAAGAACATGAACAGCTTTTTGTTGAAGCCAAGGAAACACACCTTTAGAATTGAGGTGTTAAAGGACATAAATCAGGAAAATCCAAACGATGTTGGCCCACGTTTGGCAGTACATCTGCACTACGGTCCTCCATCCTTTTCACTGGAACAAATCCAAAGGAGGCAAGAGCAGTTGACCTCTGGATAAATCTCTGACTTTAGCAATATAGATTATGAATCAGGACCACAGGGTCTGCCGACCTTGTCCGCCCATGTAACTCAACAAAATAGTTGGTTCTGTACATCGTCATCTTCTCCAAACGATGTTAACCTCCCTCAGTGTAATCATACTGCTTTCAGTCAAAGTTCAGAGTTTAAGAAAAAGCATTGTATCAGTCTCACTCTCTGAGAGAACTGGCTCTTTTCTGAGATTTAGGAGATCCCTCAATCATATAGGAAAAAAAGAGCTTAATGTTGTCATTCTATGAAAGCAAACTCCATTGAATTCAGTGGATCTATCTCAGAGTACAGAGATGCAGAGGCTTGCACTACAAATGTGTCAAACATGCTCCACCGAAGTCTGTGTACCTCTGCCCAAGTCAAATTAGAGTAGACCCACTGAAACAACTGCTGAATGGGAATTTAGCATGTATGTAAGCCTTCTTGGTTCAATGGGTCATTTCTGTTTTGGACTATCAATCTGATATGGAACTCAGCGCATAAAAAAATCTCATAATAGCCTCCTCCCACTAAAAGTATTATGGTAACAAATTTGTTGTCCTTTGTCACACTCAAAATTTGGTGCCTAAGGACAAATTTCACTCTGCCTAAGGGCAGGGTCAGTATAAGAAAAGGGGAACCAGTGCACCTGTCTCAACTCAAGCATGCATCCTCCCCACCCCCCACCCCCGCCACCCACATGAAAGGGACCTCCAATTGAGAGCTGCTTAGTCTCCTTCGCATTACAGCAAGGTATGGAAGAGGCGGTGGGGTTTTACCATTGGATTAAAGGGGCAGGAGAGCAAAAGCATAACCTCACAATGACCTTTGTAGACCCATTCCCCCTGGGGTTTCACCTCACTTGGGCTCTTAACTCCCCTTCTTTCGGGATGAGTGAATTCTTCTCACCTGGAGGAGGCAAGATGTTTTTTCTGGAGCTGCAGAATAATCTAAATTGCATTCCTGCAGAGTAAACAAACAAACAACTCACTGTTGCCAATACCTTTCCTAAGCACAAGCCTTTCACTTTGATGACATTTTGGTTGGGTCTAAGGAAAATAATGCCCAGCTGTGAATGTTCTGATTTTGTCAGACACCCACCAACGAGGTTTTGCATTTTATGTCACATTTGTTATTACCACAGAATGTGGTTCAACGCACTCCTCTTCATATTTTAGAAATGGTGAAGTAGTGTACAACCAAGCACCACCATTTTAATAGACTATGGAAGGCGATTCACAACCCAGTTCTGTTGTGCTTCGTACGTATGTGCAGCTCTTCCTTCTAAGTGTTTTCTCAGAAGACAGTTGGACAGAATAATTCTGAAATGCTCTATGCACACAGGATCAGGCTGATAACATTTTGAAAAAATTTCTTCTTGCCTCTTATCACATGTACACTATTAAATAGTATAGGCCTTGGTAGTTTAGGAAGGAAAAACAGAGGGGGGGATTTTTAGGAGCTGTATCAATCAATCCAGGCTGACAGGTGGTTTCAAACCAGACTTGAATTTACTTTTTTGAAGCCATAAACTTCCAGCCTGGAATGCAGCACTATCTGTCAATATCATTTCAGAGCAGTCGACACTGGCTAACCATACTTTCAAAATGTTGGTGATTGCTGAAACCTGAAATACACACACACACAACCCTATAACTGAAGTCGGAAGGACAGGCCCTTTTCTACCTCCAGGCATGTTAGACTAAGTCTAAACACCTTAGGAGGGCCTTTTCTGCAGCTGCCCTCACTTGGGAAACTCTCTCATGTTCTCGACATTCTTTGGCCATGTCCTTTTAGGCTTTTGGCTCACCAGAGGAGACTTAATTCTCATCATTACCAAGAAGAGCTTTGCATTATTCTTTACTCATTTGTCTTTGGCAGGTGGTTTTAATATTGCCCTATTACCTCTTTTATTATAAATTTACAGAAGCAGAAAAATTCTCTGCTTTTTTTCTGTTAGTTGCCTTGAATACTATTTTATAATACAAAAGTGGGATAATTTGAAGGCAAGACAGAAAAACGTCATATTTTGAAGTAATACTTTTCTCATTTTTCTTGTTACCTATTCTTTCTTTCTTTCTTTCTTTCTTTCTTTCTTTTCTCATTCAGGAGAAGTGACATTATTATCATCATCTTAGCCCAATGCAATCTTACACAAGTTTATCGACAGGAATGTTCCCTTGAATTTAATGGGAATTACTAGCAGCTAAACACCGAATCACAGCCTCTCCTGCAATTAACAGGATGCTTTTGTGGCCTTGATTGCCACCACACACACACCCTCCATTTCAAGGAGTCTTTATCCTTGGGCACAATGGCATCAGCCAAAGCATGGCTAACCACACTTTCTCAACAAAAAAATTGTGGTGGTGGTGGGGAAGAGGAGTGTTAAGGTGCAGGATGTCAGAAAAATATTCACAACTCATAGGAGTTATGTCCATCAACCCTCTTAAGATATTCCATTTACTGGAATTTATTATTATTTATTTTGGCGGGGGAAGGGAGGAACAGGAAAAAGTGGGTGAGAAACAGCTGTTGAGTCAGAAAATGAAACACCATAATCCTCATCCAAGGCACTCTTGGGTACTGGTAGGTCTGCCATGGTGCATTTATTAACCTTTAGTCTTTACAGGAGCACTACTGGGTTTCAGTCAGAGAGTCTCCACCCACACCAGCCTTTCATCTTTGGCTATCATGTTTGCCATCTACCGATCCATTTTATGCGGTCTAGAAAATTCTGGTTTGACCTTTCTGTTTCCACCAATTTACTGCACAAGAAGAGACTCATACTTTCTTTTTTAAAGTCTATCATGGCTGCAATCCATAAATTTCGACACATGCTTGGTTGGCTGCCTTTGCTTTCAATACATTTCAGGTGAAGATCCATCAAGTTTCAGTAAGTAGGACAGGATTTAGAACGCGATCCTGTGCAAATCTACCTAGTCCAACTAAGTTCGGTGGGACCTACTCCTAGATAAAATGGTACAGAAACGCAAGGTAACAATGCAATCTTACACATGTGGACACGGAAAGCAAGTGTAATTGAGTCGGCAAACGGGGCTTATTTTCACATAAAATGACCCAGGATTACAATTTAAGAGAGCAGTGCTATATGTGTCTACTCAGAAGTAAATCCCAATTAGTACAGAGCGGCTATTCACAGGTAAATGTATATTGGATCGCAGCTTTCTTTCCCGAGAAGTGAAGTCCTACTGGAGTTAAAAGAATTTACTACTTCCGAAGAACGAAGGATCCGCTTGAGCAGTTCGGGCAGCGAGCAGTCGAACCCCCCCTCCCCCCCCCCACAGGGAAATGCGCTGAACTTCGTGTAAAATTTGACTGCACGGCAGCAACAATTTCAAGCGGGATTAAAGACGACAGCAGTTTAATCCAAGACGTTATGTTTCTGTTGTCTGTCAAGAAGACGTCCTCGTTTTAAAGAGTAAACCGGAAAAGAACTCCAATCCACGGAACTTTGTAACCAAACAAAATTTAAACTATCACACTTGACTGCTGCTTTTGCTATATTAGACTAACATGGCATACACCCGCGCGAGCACACACACGGAATTATTTCTCGGCTACGTAAATGAGGTCGGTCCTTAGGAAACCGAAAAATCTGCCCCGTCTAAAGGGCCAAGATAGCAGTACTAAGAACTAGCAAGAGCTGCTTAATTCACCACGATAAAACCCTCTTCTACATTCATACATTGTCCGCTCAGCGAGGTCCGGTTTCACCCAAACGCTCTCCGGTTTTTAATCTTTGACATTTTGCTAATCTCTCCCAACCAGAGCACTTCCTGACCAATAAGAATTTAAGCTGCACTCTCCCCTCCTCCAGAGAAATCTTGTTAGACGTTTGGAAGAACCAAGCTGGCCCAACAGGAGACCTATGAGGCCCAAATGCCAGCTAGGAAAGATTTTTAATAAACGCACACGGACAAATCCGCTTCTCTCGGTGCCTCAGCTTGAAATGTGTAGGTCCACCTCCCAGCCCTCGGAAGCCACAGAAGGGTGCTTATATAGGCTGTGCTCAAGTAACACACTGAAGCAGTAGTAAAATCAAAATACAGTACTGAGAAATATAAGATTACGAATCTCCTGAAGATGTCCCGGAGTTTTGTTGAGGCATATTCCAGACGCCTAATCATTTTAATTGCCGGGGCTGGGGGTGGGGGCAGAAGGCAATATACTAAACCTCTCACAAGCTCATTGAACTGAAAGCGGCAAGGGTCGCTTTGGGTGATGTATGAAGTTAGTTTGAAGTCGTTTGCTACTAAGAGGAACATCGCCCATTTCTTGGCGCTTCTTGGAAAACTGCCCGAGCAAGGGAATGGGTCTCGACTCAACGTCGAACTGATTCTGCCTGAATTGGTGGAAAAGGGATCGTCCGTCCAAAATCCACCCGACAGAAGGAAACGAGCTTTAGCTCCCGGCCGGGGCTGTTTGGAGGGAGACGTGGCCCTTAAGGAAGAACCCTCAACAGAGACACTCAGAGCAGAAGGGAACTAGGAAAGCGACGCCCGTTCTTCTGTGTTCTTGCGTCTTTCTAAATTACAGTCAGAAATCTGTGCCAGAAGCAAAACTTTCTGTGCCCTTTCCAACCGAGGGTCTTTGGGCCTCCTCCGAAGGCGGTTTTACAAAGAGAACTGGCAGACGCGCTCACACACTCATATCGCCTGGTCTCCTTTCCGAACGCGCCCCTCCTCACCTGTGAATCTTGAAGAGTTCTCCTGTCTTCTCAAGTTCAGCATCTCCGGCACTTTCCGGCCAAAGCCCCCCGCTTTCCCTCCTCCCACACACGGCTACCGAAGTCTCCCAGCCGGCGCTGCACTTCCCTCTAGGAAGCTCCTCCAAGGTTCGGAATGTAGTACAACCCTAATACAATTCCCCTTAACCCATCTCAAGAGGATGAAAGAAAGGAGTTCCCCCCATCCCCAGTGGCCAGCAACTCCTGTGAGTGGCAACCCCTTCCTTCCTTCCTTCCTTCCTTCTGGTTCTCATCCCTTTTCCTTACTAGTTTCAAGACAGAGTCGTCACTTCATCCCACTTTTCCGAATCCCCCATAAAGTCTCCCATCACTCAGGGTATGCTGGATCACTGCCATCTCGATTCTGGTCAGAAATCTGAGCAGATTCTGTGCTTTCCACCCGTATAGTGACATCATCTCCCCCGCAGGATCGGTCCCCGGCTCTGGGCATCATTTTGTATTCTTCCCCTGCAGCTTCTATTGATACACTGGCGCCGAAAGTGACCGGCGCAAGTACGCGACTCCAGTGGGACACGCATCCTTTACAACAGCCTCTTCGACCAGGAGCCTTGCGATTCAATCTGCGAAAGCGCTTAAACCCGATCCTGGCATGCAAGAACCGGCTGCAGATCCTCAGCGGTGAACTCTGCAGATGCTCAGGGGTACTACAGTCTTCATCATGACTTCCCGAGCTGGAGAATCGAGCCCCAGCTTTACAAGCACACCCACTCAAAACCGGGAACCACGTAAGACTGGGAGAGAACTTAAACCCTTGGGTCAGAACGCCCTTCCTCCTTTCTGCGGGATCCAAGGCTTTCTTTACCGGAGGACACCCGGAGCCGTCTAGGGGCGCCCCTGCTCTCCCGGCCCGGCCCTCCTCCCACCTACCTGCTTTGGGCAGCTGCGCCGGCAGGACAGCGGCGGGCTGCTCCGAAGCCCAGCGCAAGGCAGCCGCCGCGGCCAACTCCATCGGGGGTCGGTTCGAGGCGCCGGCGGCTCCTTCCGTCGGGACGACGCTGGCGGCGGCCGCCACGGCTACAGCGGCGGCGGCGGCGGCGGCGGCGGCGGCGGCGGGTCCCGCTCCGGGATGCCCAGGCGGGGTGGCCCCGGCGGAGGCGGGCGCGGGGGGCCCGGCCGGCAGGGCGCGCAGGGAGTCCGGGATGAGGCTCTCCAGGCTCTCGTTGGCCTGCTGGCGGCGCAGCGCGACCTGGGCGGCCATGACCCGCTGCCGCTCGATGATGAGGATGCACTTCTCGCAGGTGCAGTCCTTGAAGCGGCAGTAGCGCTTGTGGCCCTTCAGCCACGACAGCACCCCGTGGTTGCGGCAGCGCGCGCACTTGGGCGTCCGCTGCAGGGGCGCCCGGGCCGGCTGAGCCACCGGGCCCCCCATGTACAGATAGGGCGAGCCGTAGCCGTTCATGGCGCGCCGGGCGGGGAGGAGCGGGCGCCGGGGGCGCACGGGCGGTGGCGGCGGGGGGGGCCGCCCTCCTCCGGGCAGCCACTAGGGCCGCCGGGCGGGCGCCACTCGCATCCCGTCCCTTGCCGATGCCCCGCAAAGCCGCCGGGGCGCTCGCGGGAGGAACCACCGCGGTGTGGGTGAACTTGGAGCGCCTTTTGCGGCGGAGCTTGGCTAGCTGACGGCTGGCCGGCTGACTGGCGGGCGGGCGGGCGGGCTGGCTGGCCTTCCCCGCCTCTCCCACTCGACGCCCCTCCCCTCCCCTCCCCGCCCCTCCCCTCTGAAGAAACGGCGCTCCCCGGCTCTCCTCGGCACCGACTCCCGCCCTTTCTAGCCGGGCTGTTTCCCTCAGGAAGGACAGAGAGCAATGAAGGGGGGAGGGAGCTTTCCAGGTCCTTTTTTTCCTCCTCCTCCTCCCCCCCCCCTCCAGGCAAGGGAGATGGGCTCGCCGGCGGCGCTCCTCTCCTTGCTCTGGTAACCTACCCGGCCTTCTTAGAAAGCGAGCGGGAGAGGTGACGCAGGGGAAGAGTCCATTTTCCGGTGGGGACGGATGATGTCAGGACTGGAGACGAAAAAGAGTGGATTCCTTCCCTTCAGGGGGGAAAAAAGCCTTGCGTTTACAAATAGGAGATCATTTTACCCGACCAAGGGGCTGCTGGACCCAGCCCCCCCCCACACACATCTCAAATTAAATCGTTGAAGATGGCTCCCTCTCCCTCTCTCTCCCAAGAGCCTCATTAGCCAAAACAAGGCCGAAGTTATGCGACTTGCGCCCGGCTTTACAGCCCAAACCCAGGCTTTTCATTGGGAAATAAGAAAGTCCCAGGATGAGACCTGCTCCCAGCCAACCAGTTCCCACACTTCCGGCCCCTTGCACCCGAGTATGGTGTCGGAAGGACTGGAGCAGACAAATAAGCGAGGCTGCCTCGGCAACTCTCGGGCGGAGAAGTTACTGGGAAACCACTGGCATTTCTCCCCCCCCCTCCCAAAAAAACCCCCCAACTTTAGGGCTCAGAGATTGGTCGAGACGGCGCAGAAATAATCGGACAGCTCAACCCTTTCCTCGTCTAACTCCCGTAGCTCTTAAAAAGAAAAACAAAAAACCCACCAGCCACCATTTGGCTACCGAGCCCCAGACCTTGTCCGCTGGGAGGATGCCCCCTTGCAAACGTAGGACCCGGAGGCCCCCGCCGGTTTCAGTGGCGTTGCTGGACGGTGTGGCACTGCAACACTCCACGCCGCAGCGTGATTTGCGGGCTGAATGTGTACGCCTGCTTTTCGGTCCTACAGAATGGGAGATCCGCGTGCATTTCTTTAAACCATGCCCTGTGCTTAAAGAAGTCCTGTGGTGTAGGCATTGCTTTCTAAAATCGAACTGTTGGGTGTGGGGTGTTTTTTTTTTAATGATGCTATTTCTCAAAATGACTGGAAAATCGTACAAAAATGCAAACACAAAAATCACATGCAGAAATACTTCTAAACACCCTGTGGAAACCTGGATTAAAACAGGCTGCAGTTTTTAAGAAAATATTTCAGTAGGGATATATAATCATGTCTGTTTCGGAGAGAAACGCTAGTTTTTAAAAACTGTGCTTTTATTAAAACGTTTAATTTGTTCAGGTGCAGAAACCAATGTCTCTTCTTAGAAGACCAAATGTTCTCTTCTTTCTTGTTTTCACTGCCTGTCGTCAAGCTGTTTGATTTTGTTGGAGTGTAGGCACTAGTTTCGTGTTTGTAACTTTTCCCCAGACATCTCCAGAGCAGATGGGAGAGGAATCTCGTTACCTCCCCTAATTTTTAAACTCCAGAAAACAAACGTCTGTTTGGAAATAGAGTGACCAGGCAAAGATAACAGGTGTGGCGGGGCCCACGCTCCCGCGGGGGATATTTGTACACATATCACTCCAAGCAGAGAGAGCATAGAAACGATTCAGCAGGAGTTAAATCCTGCGGAATGGAGTAAGATCGGGCGCCAGCCTGGGGAGAAAAAGAGATAAATGCAATCGGAGCAGAGCAACAAATAGCCTTGCCAAATAAAATACGTTTAATGTGTAAGTTTCACAACGTAACCATAATATTAATTATTATGGCGATGATACTGTACAATGTCTAGAAATGCATTAAGAGGTTGGATAAATATAGTGAAAGTCATATGTTTAAAAATATGTTACTGTGGGGAAATAAACGCAAGAAACCCTCGCGATCAACTTCACAAATCAAAATGGGTGTCTGACGTACATTATTTTCTTTAAAAACGCAAGGCTGGAATGAAAGGATCCGAATTATATACTGGCCCTTAAAAAGTGACGGAAAGGTAAAGCAGGAAATATGCGCAGTGTTTAGTGCCAGGATCGGGGGTTGGGGGAGCGAAAGCCTGAACTGGCCCTCTGTGTTTTACTGGCACTGAATACACCCCCAAACTGAATCCAATCCCCTAAATAGCTCCCTTTCTCACTCACGACACACTCGGCCGGAATCAGCCAGGTTTTCTTCCAGATATTTGGACGCCTGGCATCCACTGGTCGTGTCCCTACTTCACTTTATCTCGTGGTAAAAGTAGGGCGCGCGGGGGGGGGGGAATCTAGTGGTCCCAGGAGATTTTGACTGGAGGGCATCCAGAGCCGTTGGGGGACGGTGGAGAGAAGAGACGCGCCCTTTCCTGGAGTCTCCCCCCCCCCCCCCAGGTCTCTGGCTTGTTGGATCGGGGCTCGTTCCCCTCTTGGGACGGGAGTCGGGCCAGTTTCCTCGTTCTCGCCTGTCTCCCCTACTCCCCGCCTGCGTCCGAATAGCTGGTATTTGACAACATCTCGCCGCCGGGGCCAGGTTTGTGTTGGCGCGGGTCGCCCCCGCCCCACCTTGTCCCCGGCCCGAATGTCTCTTGCAACCCAACACCTGACGGGAGCTCCTCGCCCACTGCTCAGGGCAGAAAAGGTTTAGTCAAGCACATAATGGGATCCCAGCAGAAAGCTTTTCAGAGGCAGGGCCTATGGTAAACTTCACCACATGAACTCCGTTTCCAGGGCTGTTAAGCTTTTAATTGGAAAAAAAAGAAGAAGGACAGAAAGGGGGGAAAAAAAGAAAAGATAAAGAGATCACAATGAGCTGGGAGGAAATTTCAAGGTGACTCGAACGTGTTCGCAGTTAGCGCCCCGAAGAATGGCTTGAAAGGGGATGAATGGGGCCAACATATGGTCCCAATCACGTCCGGCGGGGGGGGGGGGAGAGGGAGAGCGAGGGAGCCCCCGCAGGGGGTCCAGCCCTTGAGGGATGGCTGGGAAAAGTGCCTGCCACCAAAGCCAGACGAGGCAGGCGGGGGGGGCGGGCGGGCGGGTGGACGGAAAGAGCCGGCCTCCGCCCGGAGTCCCTTCTCTCGGGTCCAGGGGGAGCCTTCAAGCGGCGGCGCCTGCTTGCAGATCGTCTGCAACTCGGCGACGGGGAGTTTGCAAGCCAGGTTTGCAAACCCCAAAGCAAACAACCCGGTCCGGGGGTTCTACGTTTGCTTGCCATGGCCTGGGGGAGGGGAGTCACCGCCCCTCCACAATATTTGCATGGAGGTGTATATTTTCCTCTTCTTTTTTTCAAAAATGTTTTTTTATTAAATAATGGGCCGTGAAAAACCCACTGAATCCATTCGGGAGTCTTTAACTAAAGCTTCAGCCAAACCGATCGTAATTTGAAATGATTCGAAACGAGAGGAAAGGTGGGGAGAGATCCCACGAGCCTTTCCCTCCCTCCCTCCTCCCCCAGGTATTATTCATCTGGGAGCCCAGGCCCTCTCCAAAAAGCTCAGGACCTCAACAATTCTTCCCGCTGACGTCCCAAGTGCGCTGGATGTAGCCACCTTGGCCTTCAGCGCGCTGGCCCCGATCCTAACTCAGGAAGTGATTTGATGGATGGGGTCCATGCTGTATCTTAAGACCTTTATGTGGAATTGGCATATTTCTTTCGCATAATGGTTTCTGGGACCCGTTGAAATGACACATACAGCAGCTATCATATTTTCTGTTCTACGGTACGACATGGAGTCCATACGGAGTCCCTAAGAACCAGGGCCCCTACCGCTATTTTCCTAATCACTAAGCACTAAACATACATTGTGGGGTGAGTAAAAAGAAGTCTTAATTTCAATTGCTCTTTCACTTAGAAATATGCCAGGGAATTAAAAGAAATGGACAGGAAAAGCCTCCAGGTACACGTTGACTCAGAAGTAAGTCCCATAGCATTCAATGGCACTTGCAGCCCGATCCAAGTGCATAGTCCACTGACCTACATCCAAGTAAGTTTGGTTCGCGATGAAGAGGTAAAACTAATCTAAGTGTTGAGCACTAACGCCCCGGCATCTCCTTCTGTTAAACATAACGAGATTGAAGGACCGGCCGAGTTTAATTACAAACAAAAGGTGTTGATGCGATTCCAGAGTCACACAGCATTTACCCGTTTATTTATCAGCAGGAGTCTTACTCCCGAAGGTATTTATTGGGAAAGGAGTGTCATTTCAAAAGAGGTTACTTTCAAACCAAAAACAAAAAAGGTCCCTAGAGTAGCTGGTGAAGACTGCGGCGCTGTGCCAATTTAATCGGGGAGTAAATCCTATTCAGCTCTAATAAGAGGAAGGGCCAGCAAAGCGAACGAAACGAGACAAGTTTCTAGTTTTACTTTCTGAGGGGTTCCAGACTCCGAAGATTTTGTTCCTTTGCTTGCTGGCTTTAAACCACCACCACCACCACCTTTGATCGCAGGAAACCGTGCAGTTCCTCAAGCGGCAGGTAATAATTCGAAAATAATTTGCTGCTGAAGCTCTGACACAAACCCTCCTTCCAGCTGCGTTTTCCTGGGTGATTCTGGAAAGATGCCTATAAAAGAGGAGAGAGAGATGGAGCTAAGTCAACTTGACAACGTGAGCGGTTGCTCAGATCGTTTTGGCGAGGGTGGATGGGATCCGGGCCAGATTTCGACCTTGTTCTCGTCCTCCTTCTGGGGGCTACAAGCGCCCCATTCTTCCGGGGAGAGCCTGGACTGGATCGGTCCTCCCCTGTGCGCTCGGGAGTGAGCTAGGCACTGAACCATAAGGCTGGGTTTCTTTCTTTCTTTCTTTCTTTCTTTCTTTCTTTCTTTCTTTCTTTCTTTCTTTCTTTCTTTCTTTCCTCCTCTCTCTCATTTAAGGCCCCCACACAACAGAGTTTATATAATCTGGAGAACGAATGAATCCCAGCTGCATAGTAAGCCGTGGAAACCTTCGGAAAATGAATAGAATTAATAAAGGTCACTGATCACCAGCCATTCATAAATATTTGGTGACACGTTTGTTGTTCAAATTAACTCCACGCCCCCTTTAATACACCGGGAAAATTACTTGTTCCAGGATGTCATCCTGGCTGGATTCGTTTTCAGGAAAAGCAGGATTTTGCTTTCTTTTAAAAATTATTTACATTATTGCTTATTGTACTGTTCAGGCAGGTTGCAAATTTGGAGCCGGATTTGGAAAAGGATACACTGAAAGAAATCTAAAGGCCTTTACGAGAAAGTGAAGCCGGTACTGAATGTGATGTAAGGACCCCACGGATGTTTTATTAATTTTTTTTTAATAAATCCGACCCTGTCCCATAATACTTGCTCTTATGCAAGCGTGCCTAGGACTTCAGCCTTAAGGGTGTAATGAAATTGTCCGTTGGCTGAATCGTGTTCTACTTTTTCCGGAGTCAAAGTTTTACAGGGATCATCCTCCTATTTCTACCGCCGCTCAAAATCCTAGCACACCAAAAACATGCGCTCAGTTCTGGCGCGGTAAAATCAGTAGGATTTGAAAAGGGTTTGGATCCTGTCTGAGTTAGCTAAGAGCGTTTCTCTTCTGGGTCACAGATAGGAATTAATTTCTGTTGTAGGGCTCGGGAAATACGTCCCACTCTTTCTCTCCAAATGCACTTGAGATTTTACTCGGGATCAAAACGTAAACAGGACCACAGTCTTGTGGCGTTCTGAAGACGAATATTGTACCAGTTTGATTGGGGGTGCGCCTTTGAGGGCGGTAGCCCCCTTCTTCGGTGGTATTTGATCCATCTGAAGAAAGCGGGCGACAGCCCACAAAAAACTATGCCCAATAAAACTTGTTAGCCTTTAGGGTGCGGCAGGACTTTTGCTTGTTGGTAAAAATTTAAGGGGTGGGGGAGGGCAAGTTATTGTGGCCCTTTAAAGGCTAACAGATTGATTTCAGCGCGAGCTTTCCTGGATCAAAATCCACTTCTTCAGCCAAAGGGCATGTCAGTGGATGTCCTCTGTATTTATATTTTCCCTGTTTCCCCGAAAATAAAACAGGGTCTTATATTAATTTTTGCTCCAAAAAACGCATTAGGGCTTATTTTCAGGGGATGCTTCATTTTTTTCATGTACAACAATCTACATTTATTCAAATACAGTCACGTCATCTTCTGGTTGCTGCACAGTGGTGGAGGGCGGGCTTTCACTTAACTAGGGCTTATTTTTTGGGGTAGGTCTTATATTAGGAGCATCCTGCAAAATCATACTAGGGTTTATTTTCAGGTTAGTTCTTATTTTCAGGGAAACAGGGTACCCTCATGACGGTGCGTGTCATAACCAGGTGAGGGTACAGCTAACAGACCAAGCGACAACGGCCGGGACAGGCTGACGTGGCTAAACCCTTGGAAGGATCAGGGCGTGTGTCCAGCGCCCCTTGCCACCCCGTCCAGGCGGACAAAGCTCTCTCTTTCGGCGGAAGAATCTCCCTTTCCGTCCGTCCCTCGGTGCTGACCTCCCTCCAGGCCCCCAGCCTTCGGAGGGCCACCTGCTAAGGAGACGGCCGGCCAGCAGGGCGAGAGGCTCGTTATGCTTTTACAAACAGGCCGCCTGACGGGCGAGGAGATGTTTTGGGCTTGATCGCTCACACGGAGCAATATGTTTGCCCTGGAGGAGGAGAAGGAAGGCGGGAGGGCGGGTGGAAAGAGAGAGACCCCCAGAGGGCCGGAGTGGTGGTGGTGGTGGTGGTGGGGCGGAGGGAGACCCCAGGGGCGATCTAAGCCTTCCTCGCCTCTCCAGTCACCTCAAGACGAATTGGCGCTAAGAAATCAAGGGCAAAAGGAGGAGCCCCGCCGTGAGGGCTGGAGGGCCCCGGCCTCTGGCTTGACTCCCTTGATGCCCAGACAGAAACGGGGCATTTCCCGGGACGGAAGAAGGCCGGCGGGAAAGGGGCGGCTTCCCAGCCTCGCCGGACGGAGCAGGGCTTGGGCCGATCGGCTCCTTCCCGGGGTCTCCCACACCCACAGCCCTCCTGCTAGGCGAGGGGCTGCCTTTCCGTGGCCCTCCCTCAGAGCCCTCCTGAGAGCCCGCGACGGCGCGAACTGGAGAGCCGGAGCGGGGGGGGGGGGGGAGGAAGGAAGCCCCCGGCCCCCTATTCGGGCCCGAAACGGAGGTGGAAAAGAGGCGCGCGGGTATCGGACAGCAGCGAACCTGTTGGGTTTTTATTGATTTAATAGTTTGTTCCTGGAAGCGTCTGCAGGTTCACTCCTGGGAAACTGAGGCAGCCGTTCGGGAGAAGGGAGGGGGAGGGGCGAAAGGGACGAAAGACTCGCAAGCCGGTCGCCTCTTCGGGCTGAACTTGCCTAAACCTGAAGGAAAACAACAGAGGATGAGGTTATTAAAAGCCTCCTCGGTCGTTTCCGTTGGCTCTTCCACGCCATTTCCGCTGGCCGGTCGCAGATCGGAGCACGGCGTAAAGAGGCAGACATCGAGCGCTGCCATCGGATCTGCTGCGGGAAGAAGCAAGACTGGAGGGCGCGGGACCGAACCGCTCTCTGCCGGCGCCAAACACCTGATGTCCTGGGGGACGGGGGGGGGGGGCGAGGCTGCCTGGCGCTCCGCATATGCTCAGGGGCCCTTGCCAAGAGACCCACGTGTTAAGTGCCACACAGAGCATCCGGGGGTTGTACTCTTAGGAAAGGAGGGCCCGCTGTAGCTGTGAGAAGGGCCAGCTTCCCCGGGGAAAGGAAACAGGTAGTCCAATCTGCTGGTGAGAAACTTGCCTCTTTGACAGATGCCTGACTATGTGCCCGGGAGCTCAGGGCAGGATTTTTCCAGCCGCATTTTTTCCCCCCTGAATATATATATACACACAACTGACCTCCAGAAAATGAGCACACTTAGGAAATAATCTGTTTGTATCCCCTCCCTTTTTCTTCAAACCTACTCGTGCGATTTCCATTTCTTAAAAGAAAAATGCCTGGAAGTTATCGTGGTAAGAAGCGCTGCTTGGACAGAAACAGCGCCCGGCAACGGGCCATGATGCCTCCTCCTCCTCCACCACCACCACCAGTTCTGCATAATTTATCTCCGTTAGCTATGCTGGCTGCAACCCAACAATATCCGGCCACGCGTTTCTCGTGCGTTTTAAATAAACGCATATAGAATCAAGTCTGTGATCCTGAAAGTGGAAGGTCACCTGAAACGGATGGGATTTATTTCAATAAAGATGCAACTTGTAACAAAATAAGTCACCGTAAATTGAATTACATTTATTACATCGGAGCTGTTTTTGCGGTATTACCTTAAAAACTGCATCGTGGACTTCCTTCTTCAGTTAAGATCTTGTGAGCAAGAACTGTTTTTGCTTTTTAAAGATGCAGCGGTATTTGTTTAGCTAGTACAGGTGCTGAATCTTCCCCGAGAACAATCATGGAAACAAACCCATTTTGCATGAGAACCTGCTAAAGAAATTGTAGAGGAAATAGCAAAAATTCCTCCACCCCCCCACCCCCCCCCAGTTTCGTCTTATGACTGGTGTATGATGTCACTTCTTTGATCACACCAGGTATCAGTTAGATTATCTTCGAAAATACCGTATTGAATTATTTTGTGATAGTAAACACTTGATTTAAAGAAAAGCACTCAAATTATGGGTTTTTAAAAATCACTTATTACTTTCTAGAAGTAAAATTTGGAAATGTTGGGGAGTGGTTTTGATACTGCAGTCAAACCTCTGACCCAAGGGTTGCTCCACAGTTTAAAAAGGAAAATAAAGATCAAACTATATATGCTACAGCCAAATGAATGCAACATCTGAATTTCGTTGTATGTGTATACTATGTATAGACTTACAATGACAATTTATTTATTTATTTATTATCTGAATTCCTGTAAGCATTGTAGGAATTTTGCATAGTATTAAAATGCCCTCTTTTTTTGGGAACTTCTGGGCCAAAGTAGATCTTAGCCTTTAAACATGACTGAAGCTCTCTCGTGCAATTTAACTCAACCTTCTCCAACTTGGTGCCCTCTAGATATCCCATCATCCTCAGCCACCATGGCATATTTCATGGCACAGCATAGAAAGTGGATCTGAGGCAGAGTCATGCTGCAAGGTATTGGTACAGGTCCAAATAATTACTCAAAGCAAGGATCTTTACCTGGGAAGAGGAGGGTACAAAAAAGATTTATGCTTGCTTTCTATCCTCCCTTTCATGTACTTCTGAACACTGAACACAAGAAGTACCAAGCCTTACAAGAAGACTTTTGGCAAATAGATGGTTGTCACTCACTTCCTCAGGTGCCTGGCATGTACCAACTGCCAGTAGTGGTTGTGGTAGATAATACAGTAGGACCTCCTTGTCCACGGGATAAATATCCACTTATTCACTTACACATCGTCTGAAAATATTAAATATTAAAAGAAAAAAATCCAGAAAAAAATTACGTATATTACCAGAATTAGCCACTAGAGAGAGTTAGAGACCATGGCCAGTTCTGGTAATGCATGTGAAAAGATTTTTTCCCCTTTTACCATGCTATATTGTGTGTGTGTGTGTTTCACTATTATCCACAGTTTTCTGTATCCAATGGAGGCCTGGAACCAATCCCCAGCAGATATGGGGGTCCTACTGTATAAAGAAAAACCCAGGTAGGATCTGCCTCACTTGCAGCAGGACATTTATGTGGATTCTGCCATGGAAGTTCCTTATGCACATAAATTGTGAAGAGGGACAAATCCCACCAAAACTAAACTCTGCTGAGTTCTACTTTATTATTCCTGGAACTGGAGAGACCCCCCAGATCCTGAAATAATATGAAGTGGTATATTCCTAATATGAATATTTTAAAGAGTCTTGAGTTTGCCTATGTCCATTTCTCTGTTCTTTCCCTTTAATATATGTGGATGTTAATGGGATTATTAACATTACTAATAGAGAAACTCTGTAAATATTGAAAAAATGTTAAGGTATCATCTCTCTGACTGATACTAAAATCAAGCCCTAGCATTAATAAAGCATCTAATGAATAAAAATGCCATCCATCGAAAAAAGAACCAGAGACCTTTTCAACCACAAGCTGATTGTGTGTGTGTGTGTTTGTCTGTTCTGTAAACAAGCTGAAGAGGAACATGAACTGAACATAACATAAACTCTGGAAATAACGTCTTTTAGGGGGTCTCTCATAATGTTAGGGCAAATTTGAATTAAAACATTTTAAGGTGAACTTAAAAACATCAGTTGCAAATTGACATTGAACACAGCTTACAGAATTAGAATCTGTTTAACTGATTCTTCTGAATTTTTCAAGTTATTCTGAATTCCAAGGGCTTAAGTAGCATATAATACTGTTACTTTTAACATTTAAGTTCGATTTGCCTGGCTTTTGTTGCCATGCTTTCTCTCTGTTAGTATCTACTAGATTTCCCTAGCTTAATTCAGGAGTCCTATCAATGTTTCACATGAATCATGCTTCCTGCTCTGTTCAGTCCCAAAGAATGCCTCATTTAATTTCTCTCCACCTCCTAATAGCCCTCCATATACCTACAAGTCACCTTAACAGATACAGCTAAAACCAGGCCTAATCAGTGCATCCGTCTGTATTTAATTTGCTTCTTTTGGTAATGTAAAACCTGTGTTACCCAGAATGTAGATCAGATTTCTGTGTATTAACAGCATTCATGCATGGTATACACAGAGTACAAGTCCTGCATTCACATACAAGATAGATCTAAAGTTACTTGTGTGCTCAGCATAAAGACAGGGCATTTGTTGTTCTTCATTCTTGTGTGGGTGTTTCACTTGCAATTGTGCTACTCTTGTAGCTCTATCACCATCACAGAGGTGTAATTACAGCTTAGTACTTTCAGTGTAGTAATTTCCCATATGAAAATAATTAGCATGTTACCATAAACCAAAAACAACTGCAATTGCCAATTGTTGTTCAAAGCAGAACACTTTTAATAGTCAAGATTCAGTGGATGATTTCTCCCTCCACTCCACCATGGATGCTCTGATGGGGAAACTGAAATCTCTCCCATTCACGCTATTGTTGAAAGCATATGAGCACTGCCAGAGAAAATGGTGGCAACTTTCCCTCCATACTCCAATCATCTTTCAATCAGAAAAAAACGTACTAAAAAGACACCTGCCCCCTCCTCTTCCTTTTAGTTTGATCCAAGATTCTAACACAGTACCCGCCCAGGATGCATGTAGTGCCGAAGGCAGAGTGGAAAGTGGTGCCAAACACCCCACATAACACAAGGTGCCCAGTACCCAGAAGCAGTCCATTTGCTTTGGCACTAGAAGCAAAAAATCTCTCAAGCGTCTCTTTCCATCTCTAGCAGTAAAAACACAATTCATAATTATTTTTTAAAAGCTGGATGCCCTTTCGCAACACTCCAAATCTGCCGCTTGAGGCAGCTGCTTCACAGTGCCCACTGGTTGGGCTGGTCCCTTCCAAAATCCTTTTGTTAAATCAGAAGTTGTTCATGCACATTAACCTGGCAGTGCAAAGTAACAGAACTACAAGTTAAATTTAAACTATTTTTTTCAGAAGGAAGATCACCAGCCTTCAGTTTTCAATCTGCCAAGCGATAAAATGGAAGTTTTTAAAAATCCTCCAAGTTTACTGATTTTTCTCATTGAGACACCTGCTTATGGTGTCCAGAGATACTTTTGATAACAACCTGTTGTTTTTTTGCACCAACATAGATGGAGTAAGTAAAATATACTGTGCTTCAATACAAGAGAAAAGCTGGTTTGTCATTCAAGTGGACACAGTGGTTGTGCTGAAAAATTAAATACACTCGTTCAGTCTTTTCTCCTTTCTATCACTTTCTCCACTTGTTTTTTCACATTGCTTTAAAAAAAGTTTTTTATTTCTTTTAGAGAAGCAGAATGTGCATATAAGCTCTTCCTGTTGCTCATATCCCAATTCTATTAGCAGCTCTTCATTTACGCTGTCAGAATCCAATTGCCTCTTTCACTGGTTACAAGCATATTATATCATGGATTGAACTATACTGGGGTCTATGCTGGTGTTAAGTGCTAATCTCATAAACCACGGTGGTGAATTGTCATTAATGACTGAGTT